>CM062814.1:395541476-400407808 GCA_031772625.1 Pinus tabuliformis | reverse complement strand
GACACAACTATCGTGAACTTGTTGAATCAATTGCAGCAGTTGTCTTGCAAAACTGCTTCTAACAACTAAGTCACAACGTCTAATCCCCCTGCTTCCAAACTTCTTTAATAAATGTAATCCAATCTGATAACCCCAAAGGAAATCAAAATTCCAATGGGAAAAAGAAAGGACGAGGTAAGAAAAAGAACCAGGATGGGAAGCCTGATGCAAATAAATCCGGCAACAATGCTGGTGGTGGTAGAAATGAGTCAAGAAAGAAAGTTAAGTTTCCATGCAAATTGTGCAGTGGAGACCATCTAACTCATCTCTGCCCTAAGATTGAAGACGCTCAGCGCTTGTTAGGACAGCAAGGGACTTCTAGTTCTCAAGCTGTGTTAACCAACCTTTCCCCTAAGGGCAACAACATTTTGCTGGCGCGAATTCAAATCCTGGTACCTCCGCAGGGGGCAACCAGGAAGGGGACAAGTCATCAAATGTTTTCATGATGGGTGCTCATGCTAATGTGACCACACGGTCACGCGATTATGGTGAAGGTGAAACTTCCAAGGGTAAATCAGTTCCCGAAACTAACAACCCACTTCATATTGAGCGACTTCTGATCGACCTTCTGTCGAGACTATACCTCGGGACCGAAAGGTTCCGAAAAATGCGCGACTATCAACCCTAATATTAGGGCAGCCTAGAATTACTCCATTGTCAAGGATCTGGCCCAGAGTCCAGGTTTAGAGGTTCTCCAGTCGTTTCCTGCTCAATGAAGTGCCTTGCTATTGGCAATGGGGGCACTGGATCCAAGTAATTCCTTAGCTCTCACTTTTGATATGAGTAATGTCAAAAAGAGACTCCCTCATCATATGGCTTTCCAGATAAAGTCTACCTACTAGAAAATGAATATTTTTCGAACAGTTGTAGATGAGGGAGCTTCCACGTGTGTCATGTCTATGTCATGCTGGAAGGCGATTGGATCACCATCGGTTGTTCCTTCACCTACCCTATTAACAGCTTTTGATGGTCATTCTCATAGTCCATACGGGATTATCCCGGCCTTTCCTATATGTGTTGGAGGAAAGGTCGTTAATATTGAAGTAGAGGTCATAGATGCTAACCTAGACTATAATCTCCTCTTAGGAAGGAACTGGGTATACGAGATGGATGCCATCGTTTCGACTCTATTTCGTGTCATTTTCTTTCCTCATGAGGGGAAAATCGTTAAGGTCGATCAATTGGACTATTGCCTAGTTTATTCTCAAGCAAACTCTGACTCTACTATTCCTTTAGTGGGTAACCCCCGTCCACCTACTGAGAGTCTAGGAGTCGGGATGTACTCCTCATTGATGGGTACGTTTAATCTCCCCCCTCCTACAGCTGGTATAGATACAATTTCATCCTCCAGGGATTCTTTACGGAGAGAGTTTGTTCAAACTCCTTATTCTTCGAAACCTGGAACCTTAGCTTCATCTGTGACCACATCAGGTGACGACAAGGTGGGTGGAATAGAATCTCTTATATCTGCAGTGGAGCTTAGATGCGAGTCTATCGATAACCCTGTAGATGACCATTCTACTTCTTCCTCTGGGAAGGAGATAGATGGTGATGTGGCTCATTTTCGGACCCTTGATTCCACCTCTGCATCGGATTGCTCGGATATTGTTTTTCCATCGGACGAAGCGATATTCGAAGCAATGATGGCTGTAGATTGACCTTTGGAAGATTTACATCATCGGCTACACTTTCATTCCCCTGTGCATGAAGTCAAATATTGGTCCTCCAGTTCGACTATTGATGTTTGTATGGTCCTTTTTTCTCCAACACATTCATTTGCCGAAGGAACTATATTGATTGGTTCGATCACCGTACCTATAAACATCCCTAGGAGTAAGTTGGCAGAGCCCCCTAATGGGCTCTACCTAAAGAAGTACTTTTCTTAGTTTAGACCAGGCAATGCCTTCTTTGTACTTTATGTATATTTAGACATATATCATCGAGAGTTTTCTGATATCAGCACTTTTTGGTCTGTTGTGGCAGGTGTTGATGGATGATTTGGTCTATTTTGGGTTCGCCGATGGTGCTAGTCGGCACACTCGGAATATTGCTTCCACAGCTTAGGTACTCTATTATCCAACTAGTCAATTGATGGCATCAAGAGGCATGTGCATCGGTCCTGCTTCAAACAATACGACCGAGTATACTGCTGTTATTGATTTATTATCTGAGGCAATCCCTCATGGGATCGACTCGTTGGTAGTATATCTTGATTCTCAATTGATAGTGTCTCAATTAAATAACATTTATTGGGTACGGGATCCATCTTTATATCGCCAGTAATTAAGGGTGAGATTGTTGCAAATATCATTTACTTATATTAATTATTTGCATATTCCAAGATCTCATAATTGGTTAGCTGATTCTATCGCTAATCAAGCATTAGACTCGCATATGAATTGTCACACGGAAAGAGTCGACGGTGCGGACACAACCGACCTCCCTAGAAGCCTAAGACATTCTAGTGACAAACAAGAGAAATGAGAGCAATCCTTCTCTAAACATGCATTACAATATGAGAAATCAAGTGTTTATATCTTACCTGTAACCCAACGCTGTTGTAGTAGTCCAGCTTCGTTGATCCGGATGAGCTCCTCCTTCTCTTCGAAACCTGCATTCACCAACAGTCACACAATTAAATAGCACCTGAATATCACATAAAATAAAACACAATTAACATATAGACCAAGGATTATATGAAACAACTCATCAATAACAAATTGTTGAGAAGAATGGACTAATTTGTATTAAAGGTAACAAAAGGAACCATTACAACCTGAGCCTTGGTGTTGTGCAAGCTCCTCCCAGGGTCCACAAGAGTTCTCCTTTACTCTGATCAGCTCACCCACCTCCCAATGGAAACAAGTAAAGATGGTAATCTCTCCTCACAAGCTCTCACAAGGAAGTCCTAATTCCAGCAGCATCTACCCTTAGGAATGTTCAGCTTTCAACCTCCCCTCCCTCTGGCCCAATGCATGTATTTATAGTGCTGTAGAAGAAGTTAATCAGGTCCACCATCAATGGGATAAGCCCCTCTTTTGGGTGGGTTAGCTCCCCTCTTGATGGGATAAGTTCCTCTTCTATAGGGATACATGAACCATCTGGAGGCGCTTCATACACGTCAAACAAGCTTCTAGAATGCTCTAGAAATGACCACAAGTAACTTTTTTAAGATGAAACTTGTGCCTTTTGACCTTTACAGGAGTACGCACCCATCCCTTTACATACAGAGCGTACAAGTACGCAGGTATTGTGAACTTGGGTTGCGTATACGCAGGTAAGGCTAAGAGAAACTGCGTACCAGAGATAACTTGACTTTAAATGACTTTTCTCTCTTTCTTTGAGTTTGACATGGAAGGCAGAGGCATGAGACTTGCCAAGGAGGATAGTATGACAATGGATGGAGCCATACTAACTGCAAATAGTCATGGTGACATTTTTTAGTGTAACAGATTGCCCCCTAAAGTGCGAAGCCTGTAGTAGATTAGGGTTTTATATGATCTAGGAAGGGTGAAGTACTTTATCATTTCAAGGAGTATCTTGCGGAGAGCCTGGTCAGAACCTGCAAATATTCAACACAAAATATATATAAGATCATATCATCGCTGAGGTAGGCATTCCCATACTCAGATTGAAAACTTTAACTAACAATCTAACTACTGCTCTGACACAGGAATGATTTGCAGTACATCACAATTATAGACTTTTGTAGACACAGTATGGACGCAACCATCTGTTTATGATTAGTCTACTATATAATGAATACAAAATTCCTCGCAGCCTGGATGGTGGAAACTAGATCCAGGGTCTTCATTTCTACTTCCCGAATTGGTACGATTCTATCCATGTGAATAAATGAGTCGATGTCGAACATGGTAGAAACCACTTGATTACCAGTCGATGATGTAAACTGTTAACAAGTGTGAGAGAGACCACTAGTGATGTCAATGGTTCTCAAAGTACACAGTACAATCGATGAAATGTGAATGAATGGGTTGATGTCGAACACGTCACGGAGTCCTTTGATCGAAAGTCAATGATGTAAACTGTCGTCAAAGGCGAGAAAACTGCCATTGATGCATGAAGTCTTCAAGGTACTGACGATCTCTAAGTCATCTTTCTAGATAATGTGTTGATGTCGATAGAAAGCGACTCATTGCAGGCAAGCCCACAACACGTAATCATTGTTCAAGTTGAAGAAATGTTGCTGTAAGGACTGACTCAGGGATGGTCAAAATGGATGACAAGTATTTTGCATATGAATGGTTTATTTGCAGAGACCTCTTGAACACATAACGACATGACATATGGCTTGGTGACGATTGACCCAAAGTTAATACCCAGAAACGGTTGAATTCTTTCAAAGTGGTTTGATCAAATTTAAGGCAAAGGATTTCCCAACCCAGGTGAATGAAAAGTGTCGTGTTCAAGAGCGGTAATAAGGTTCTTCTGTAACAAAGGATAACAAATAGGTTCATTCTTCTCTCTTTTCCCCCACCATTTCTGGCAAGTACCTCTTTATTTTTTCCAAGCTTGAGGAGGATAACATATGCTTGATTATAAGCTCATCCTTCGGATGAGTCCAACTTAGTTTAGATTCGGACCCTAAGAAGGAGTGGTCCGTTCCTGTTTGTAATCGAACAGGTCCTTTACTGTGAAATTTTAACGAGTCCAGTATAGGAGAAACTCGGCGTTTTTCAATTTTTAGAGAGTCTAAAAAAACTAAAGAAGACTCCAAGGTGAACTTTTTCGTAAATTTGTGTCTCCCAAGCCCGAAAAAGTATAAAATAATACCTGAGAGAACCGCTTGATCTTGCAACCAAGGAGTACTTTCATGTTTAGTGCCGTTGACCTGAAAAGTAAAAAGTGATCAAGGACACGTCATTTTATTTCCAATATCGAGTTTGAAACGACAAAAACCCGGCAATCTTTTCGTGTTTTTACGGTCAGAAAAGGGCTATAAGAGGACCGTCTTTTAATTCCATTTTAACGAGTGTAAAAGAAACGCTCGACAATCTTTTCATGTTTTAGGAGTCAGAAAAGGGCTTAAAAGATGACTCTGACGTGAAAAATGATAATTTACCCTAAAGTCCCTTTGTCCTGCACAAAAACAACACATTACTCATACCTGTTTAAGATGGGCAAAAATACATTGAAAAATATCCTTTCATGGTGAAAAATAAACAAACTTAGCATTCATTTATCCAAAAAACCTATAAAAAGACCTTTTACCATGTCATTTTTACCATTTCACTGTTGAGGTTGAGAAAAGGGCTTTTGACAAGAAACTTCCTGTGGACATTGCGGAGAATCGACTGCCAGAATCGAACGCCGTCTCATCAGGTATTCTACAACATCCTTCTCTTGCTTTCCATCCGTTTAAAATTCATTTTTAGGTTTTCATTTGATTTTTGGAGGTCCGGGGTTTCAAGATGCGCCCTTCGGGGTACGCAGGTCATGCACTGCTGACCTGCGTACCCCGATATTTTCTCAATGGGGAAAATACCGGGCGTACGCACCCGGCCTTAAGGGAAGCTGCATCCGGACGCTCTGTTCCTAAAAGCCGGGGTGCGTACCCCGCAAAACGCATTTTGACATCCTCATTCCTCCAAAATGGACCAAAAATTTCAAATTTTATGGACTCTAACAGATGTTTTATGATGTGCAGGGTGCACACCATGCTTGATTGGCGTGAAAGAGAACACGAGGACGTTGATTTGGCCGCAATAGGTCATCAACCTTCTATTGATGCGTTAAAGGCATGCGGTCTCTACAAGTACCGGGCCATACCTGGCATGAGGGCCCAGGTGCCATTCCTTGAGTGGCTGGTTGAAAGGTGGAACATTCAGGATCAGTGTTTCTACATCGGAGAGCACCAACTCGAGATAGAGCCCTTCGACATATATTTTCTCACTGGCTTGCCTAACAGGGGCGAGCAACTCTCTCTATTCGGGACTAGGCCAGGTGGCTAATCCCTTACTAGTCTCCGGCTAGAGTGGTGCAACAATCAAAACCAGGAGAAGGGGATAGAAATCAAATACATATCCCGACTTGAACTTATGGTGATAGCCTTTACTATTACCAGACTTTGCGGCGCAGCCACTTTGCACCATGCCACCGGGTCCCAAATGCGGATGGCTATAGATTGCTTCCAAGGCACCATTTTCAACTGGTGCGATGCTGTGTTGGCCAATATGAAGGGCCAACTGACTAGGGCAAAGACCAGACGATTGAAGACCTTTGGATATGGGCCTTTGGTTGTGAGCTTTGCCCTAGAGAGAGTTCCAATGCTGATCCCCCAGCATCTTACTGTTCCAGTTGGGCCTCCTCGGGAGCCTAAGTTGACGACATGGGTTGTGTAATGGCCCGGCATCCTGATGAGGGAGCAGCAGTTGTTCGATTTCCTGACGGTTACTTTCACTGGTTGGAAAACTAGGTCTTTGCGATTCAAGATTTTCCTTATGCCGGAATGGATTTTCGGAATGATCCGGACATGGTTCTTCCACAGGGAGAACAATGGGATGACAGAGGTACTTTCATTTTTCACAAGTTTTTAAATTATCTATTTTTTTTGTTTTTATACATATCGTCTCAAACTGACAGTAAAATGTTTCAAAATGCAAATGTAGGTCCATGGCATCCGGCCAATCTCCGGGCTTTTGAGAGGAGACAGCCAGTTGCACCGGCACCGGCCCCACAGGACGCGGCTGCAGAGACACTAGCTGAGTTGGAGCAGGATCTAGAGCGTCTGACGGCGGGTATACCAGAGACGACTATAGATGATATTCCTATCAGATTGCAGCGCTATGTAGTCGCAGTCCCGGGACCCTTTAGGAGTTTTTTGTGTAGAGTAGCCCGTGCAGTGGTGTCGTATAGAGAGCATCACCAGTGATTGGCTAGTCACTTCGTAGACACATGTGACATTTTGGTTTTTTGTACTTATCATTTTTGCCGATCATAAGGTGTTTTTTCAACCTATGATCGAAGACGATGTATATTTTTTGACACACTCCTATCTATATATATATCATTATTACCGGCTTATTTTGTTAAACATGTATGATGAAATGTTTATAAATTTACATTTATGATTGTTACAAATGTCTATTTAACATTCGAGACGCCATTGCATCTGCTAATGTGTTTAAAGACCTTGGAATATGCTGATATTCAATGTAATCAAATTCACGTTCCAAGAGACGCACTCTCAAAAACAATCTTAATAACACTGGATTTCTAATGGCATAGACTCTATTAAGCTGTAATACAATGAGTTCAGAATCTAACCTCACTATCAAACTCCGAATCCCAAATGAAATAGATTCAAATAATAACTCAATCACTGCACTGTATTTGCAATTTTGTTTGTTGTTTGACCGAGGCTCACCCCATGCATAGAAACTAACTCGTCAGAGGGCGAGTAAATAACCCAAGCTGCGGAAGAGATATTCCGTGTACTACGACAAGCACCATCAACAAATCCAATGTACGTTTGGAGAGGCGTCGACATCTGCAATATCAAGAGTAAAACCAAGATAAGCCAGAATAACGACGAAAAACACACTTTCTAAACTAAGCACACTGTCTAAACTAAGCACACAGTCTAAACTAAGCACACATAGCAGCTAGAAAGAGAAAACTATCCTAACTAAAATCTCCATACCCATCACTTAAGCATAATACCTCTTTAGGTAAAGGCCATTTCTGGGTTTACCCAAAGAGTCCCCGTCAAAGTCTACCAGCTCATAGGCCCCTTTTGCTAGCTTTCGCTTGACAATGTAGGGCCCATGCCACATAGGAACGAATTTTCCAGCACCTAACTTATCATTAGCTTGATCATACAACAACACTAGGTCTCCTTCCGAAAAATTTCGAGGGGTCACATTCCGGTCATACTGAGCTTTCATTCGTTTTGCATGAGTCTCGATTGCTAAGGCAGCTTCACGTCGAGTCTCATCTAATTTAGCTAAGTATAACAGATGCTTCTCTTCTTCGGAAGTAGCTGGGAGTAATTCGATGGCCATTTGCAGTGACGGGATTTCGCATTCAATGGGCAGCACGGCTTCCAAACCATAAACTAGCTGGAAAGGAGTGAACCCTGTTGATGTTTTCACTGAAGTTCGGTATGCCCAAAGCGCTGAAAATAACATGTTATGCAATTCGATCGATGAATACCAATGATCCGTCAGATCATGATAACTAGAACTTTGTTGATAGCCTCAACCAGACCGTTCGCTTGGGGATAATAAGGAGTAGAACTATCGTGACGTAAACCAAGCTGGCCTGTAAGTTCTGTCATCATAATGTTTCGAAAATGACGCCCATGGTCAGTGATTATCGCTTGTGGGACACCAAACCTAGCAATAATATGATTGAATACAAAAATTGCTGTTGTCTTGCCGTCTGCCTCGAATGTAGGCATCGCCTCGGCCCACTTAGTAAAATAATCAACCGCAAGGATGATATACGCATGCCCCCCGGCAGAGTGAGGGTTACAAGTAATAAAGTCGATACCCCAGTTGGCGAAAGGACCAACGGCAATTATAGGATGGAGAGGAGCTAGTGGGGCGCATCTTGCGATCAAACACTTGACAGTTGTGTCATTTTCAGACCGCAATGATACAATCTTTAAACGTGGACGGCCAGAAATAGCCAGCACGCAACACCTTCTGAGCTGTGGCATACCCAGACATATGACCGCCACACGCCCCAGAGTGACAATCATTCAAAACCCTTTCAGCCTCTTCGTGAGTTAAGCAACGTCGGAAAACCAAGTCCGCCCCACGGCGATAAAGAGTATTGTAATGCCCCACTTAAATCTTATCCTACAAATTGTGTTAATATTTACATTATCTGAAAATATTGAGAAATATTGGTCTAAAATAAATTTATGATTTCCATTATTCAAATTCCCCACTTACCTTCTCAATTTGAATATTGTGTAGGATATGGTCTCCTTCCATTAATTCAAAATATATTTATTCATTCACACACCCCAATGTACCCTCACATTTAATAAGGAGAAGACAAAGTCCTCTCCATCTTATCATCAATATATATATTTATTCATTTCACATTCCCCAATGTACCCTCACATTTAATAAGGAGAAGACAAAGTCCTCTCCATCTTATCATCAATATATATTTATTCATTTCACATTCCCCAATGTACCCTCACATTTACTAAGGAGGAGACATGGTCCTCCCCATGTAATTACACTTCACATTCCCAAATGTACTTCCCCATTAAATTCTCAATTTTAAATTCATATCACAATTCCAAATGTACTCTAGCTTGGAAGAGAAGTCAACCAAGGATGGGTGAGAGTTAAAGACATTAATGAGAGGTGGTTGAGGAAAGAGGGTATAAAAGGGAAGGGGGAAGGAAGAAGGGGGGAGTTGGAGTTTTGCTTAGGATTGTGGGGGTTGGTTGTGATTGTTTGGCCTTGTTATGATTTTGGGAGACCTTGGAAACCTGTGGAGGTTTCTTGGGTTTGAGAGGAGGAAAGTATCATTTTCTAGTTTTGCACATTCTTCTTGAGGACACACTATATCTGGTTGGACTTGGGCACGGAGGGCTAGGGAACCTGTGGAGGTTTCCTGGGCTAGGAATTTATTTCCTAGTTGGCTGGGAGGTAAATCCGGTTGGGTCGGCGAGAAGGAGCGTCAGCTGGAGCTATCAGACAAAGGTATCGTCATCAACCGCCGGAACAGGTATTTTTCCATGGACTACTCTTGTTAAGTTGATATCAATGGAATGCACACCATAATTTATGTTGATTATAATGTAAATGACAAAATTTTATTTGTTTAAAAGCCCTGTAAGTAAGTAAGTTATCACCTCTTGTCTTATTTAATTCAGTAAAATTAGATCCATTAGCAGACCTTAGGATAAGGCTCTTACAAGTATCTCCAATTATTTTGTACTGTTGGGACTGGAATCGAATTTTTCGACGTTCTGACTTTGAAGCTTCGGGCCGAAAGGATTGGGTTTGGAGATAGACAATTATATCTCCATACCACGGATCTAAAGTGCTGATAAGAAACAAAGATTCGTCCGTAATGGGCTCCTCTACCACTGTTTCCATGTCAACACGTGGGAAATCACACATTAACTCGGCAAAGACTAAGGATTTCTTAGACTTGGACTTCTCAAACTCCAAATCGAACTCCTGGAGGATAACGATCCATTTGGAGTACTTGCCCCCTAGCAATTGTTTTGTTAAAATATAGATCATAGGGTTGCAATCCGAAAGCACTGTAGTTTTACGGAGAAGAATGTAGTGACGAAATCGCTAGACAACTTGAACGGCTGCCAGTGCCAACTTTTCCACATGCGAGTATTTTAGCTCGGTTGGATTTAACATCCGACTAAGGTAATATATCACATGTTCCGTTCCGAATTCATCTTCCTGAACTAAGACCATCCCAATGGTGGAGTGGGAGGCGGCGAGATACAAAAATTAATCCTGGTTGTAGTTGGGAGGATGCAGCAACGGTGCATGGGTCAACGCGTGCTTAAGTGCATCAAAAGATTTCTGAGCTATCTCATCCCAAGAGAATTGAGCATTTTGTTTTAACAACCGGTGAAACCCTTTGTAACCTCGGCGTAGTTAGGAATGAATCGACGTAAAAAGTTTGCTTTCCCTTGCAAACTCTGGAGTTGACACAGACTCGAAGGAGGAGGCAATTTGATGATAGCTTCTACCTTCGAGGGATCGACGCGGATACCGGCTTTTGAAACGACAAATCCTAGCAATCGTCCCACTTCTATGCAGAAGACACATTTGTGGGGGTTCAAACAAATTCGATAATGCCGACACCTCATAAAAATAGCTCGTAAGTGGACAAGGTGATCAGCTCGATGTAAAGAATGAGCAGGCAAATCATCGAGATATGGCTGCACAATGTGCTTGATGTCGTGAAACGCGTAAGACATAGCCCGTTGGAAAGTGGCTCCAGCATTCTTAAGTCCAAAAGGTAATTTGCAATAAGCAAATGTCGCCCAAGGACAAATGAAAGCCGTTTTTGGTTGATCGGCAGGTAGAATATTGATTTGGTTGTAACCGGAAAAACCGTCCATAAAGGAAAATATGTCACTGCCGGCACAATCATCAATTATTTGATCGATATAGGGCGTGGGATAGTTGTCTTTTGGACAAGAACGATTAATATCCCTATAGTCGATGCATATTCTTATTGTTCCTTGTTTCTTGTTCACCGGAACAATATTTGATACCCAATCCGTTAACGGGATCGGATAAATGAAACCTGCTTTCAACAGCTTCTCTACTTCTGCTTTAATTGCAGCCGCTTTCCTAGGGTGTATCTGACGCAGACGTTGCCGAACGGGTTTAGCGTCCAGGTAAGTCTTGATTTCATGAACAACAATGGAGGGATCAATTCCTGGCATTTCTTCATAGGACCAGGCAAACACGTCACGAAATTCTTGAAATAGGGCCTTGTACGTTTGAATTTCGTCATCTGTACACGAGGCACCTATATGAATGTTCTCAATAATTCCAGCTTTGACTGAAATGTCAATGGCAATAGTTCGGGAAATGTTTCCCAAATTCAACTCTGAATCAGGATGTTTCGTGGGATTCTGAGCGTCCTTAACATATTCAGCCGTAAAAATTGATGAAAAATCATTTGCAAAGCCATCATCCTCAGGTAAAAACGAAGATCTATGATGGAGATCTTCCCATGGTAGATCGTCTACACTTAGGATTTCGCGAAGTTGTTCATCAGATGACACAACTTCAAGAAATGCTATCCATTCTAAGGTTGATGTGAAAAGTGATTCTTCACCGACCACATTCATTTGGTCAATTTGGGTTGAACGTGAGCCGGTAAAAGACTGCACGACTTCATAAGCAATTTCATATGGACTCAAAGGCATAGCATCACCGAATGAGTCTATCTCAGATTCAGATGGGACAATCCAAGGATCAGCATAAATAATAGTGTCTGAAGTAATCATATGAATGGAAGCGGAGGAAGGGTCTGCGTTGATTGGAGGAAAAGGAAAAGTTCCCAGTAAACCGGAATCTTTAACTAGTCCTACGCCAACATCCCTATAAGGGATAGTTGTTTTACCAACATGCTGGATACTCTCTGAAGAGGCTGGGTCGGATGAAAAGAAAGCCAGCTGGTCTATTGTCACGATCTTGCCATTATGTGGAAACTTTATAACTCTGAAGACCGATGAGACGACCACTGTCATAGCGTAAGACCAACTTTGACCCAAGAGAAGGTTGTAATCTAGAGGGGCATCAACCACCTCCACATCCAGACTAACGGTTTTTCCTTCAACCCCTATAGGAAAATCCTGTAGAATGCCAAACGGATGGAACCCACGGCCATCAAAGGCCTTAAGAATAGTCGAGGATTGGTTCAGCGAAGGAGAACCAAGCGATCTCCAACACTGAATCGACATAATACACGTAGAAGCTCCTTCATCAATTACAGTCCGATGAATAGGCCTGTTTTTGACTATCACTGGAATCTGGAAAGCCATCTGATGAGGGAGACGTGGTGTACTATTTTCTAGATCAAAGATTATCAGGTTCGGGTCCTGAATATCAACAGCTCCTATAGCCGACAAAAGTAATTTTCGCTGTGTTGGGCATGATTGCAGCACTTCTAAGGCCGACATTGCTGAGGGTGAAACAGCTAAGTCCTCAACAATGTTATAATTCTGAGCTGCTCTCGCATGTGGATTGAAAGCAGACTTTCAAAGTATACCCTTGGCGGGCGGTTTGATTACTAAGTCCGGGTTAGGTTTCTCAATCTGTAGTGGATCGGAACGGGAGCTGAGGTTGATGGATTAGAATGAGAAGATTCTGCTTCTTTGCCATCAACAGGACTCTTACTACCATAATCGTGTGATCGAGTCGCAATCCGTACATGAGACATCATCAATATGGGTTCTTCACTGGCACTCGAGGAAGAACCTATCATCTTACTTTCCTGCTTTGGAAATGGATCTTTCAAAACAGCAGGAGTTGGGGAACCTTTAACGATTTTCACAACCTCTGCCCGATGAGGGCAATCTCTTGTGAAATGATCTTCTTCACAAATTAAACAAGGATAGCGAGGTTTGCGTTTCTCGTCGTTAGATTCCGACTTCTCTTTTTTCTCCTTTGGAGCCTTGTCTGCTTTATCCTTCTTCTTGCCTTTCTTTTTACCACCGTTTTTTGATTTAGCCGTAGATGACTCTACAGCGTGAACGTCGGCGGTAATTTCAGGAGAAGACTCTCCTGTCGGGGAATCTGGTAAGGTTATGATCGGAGAAGAATTCTTTGAGGACTTCTTCTTACTTTTGGTGTTCACCGTACCAATCATGCCATCAGCAGCATGAGACCCCGAAGGAGCAGCAGCGATTTGGTTCGACTTAGGAAGATCTGGGATCTTCTCGTGCAACGTACCCGACTGAGTGTAAACTAAGTCAAGATACTGGGCTTGAGCAATGACTTGCTCCTCAGTAACTACTCCAGCCTTAGCTACATCTTCAGTAATCTTCGGTAATAATGATTTGACAAACCATTCAGCTAAGATTTGGTCCGGGATAAAAACTTTTACTAAACGTCTTCGACGTCTCCATTCATGGATATGATCAGAAATATAAGTGGACGTCGATTGTTTTAATGAAGTTAATAACTCAGTACCATTATCGTATCTGACCGGCAACTGAAAATGAGTTAGGAACGAGGTAGCTAACTGGCTAAAGTTATAAAAAGAGGCCCGTGGTAACTCAATATACCACTTGGCCGCGAGACCAATGAGCGTACGCTGGAAAAGACGTAAACGGATCGAATCATCCAAGATAGAATTCGAAGCACACCAGAGGTGGTAAGTCATCACGTGATTTGATGGATCCTCTCCAGGTTTACCTTCGAACTTGGGTATATCGCTGGGCAACTTATTTGGCATTGGCGGCCAGAACGGAAGATAATTTATTGGATCGTTTGTTAGGTGCATCAAGTCGGGTAAATCCAAGGTTGCGATAAACGGAAATTGCCGGTTAGGATCTCTAAAACTCTGGGTCACAAGACTAGTCCCAGGAGGAGGATATCCAGGATAACTTGGAACAGGAATCGCATTCGGGATATTATATCCTCCTGGAAAACCAGGATTAACTGGACCGTACTCGGGTTGTTGAGGTTGTTGATAAGTATACCCAGGATACGGTTGATACTGGTAAACCAGTTGTTGGACAGCAGGCCCGTATTGGTACTGTCCCTGGTGCTGTTGATAAGTAAATTGTGGTTGACTTGTTACAAAGTACTTAAACCAGGCTACCCTACAGGCATCTGGACCGTGGTTTGAATCGTAGATCCGGACAACGGTAAAGATGTCTGAGGGGTGGTTGCAGAGACAGTAGAAACCAGAGCTGTCGATACTCCAGAAGTAAGTTTGGTAGATGTTGCGGTAGTTGGAGCAGCCGTTTGAGATGGAGTACTAGGTGCGATTGGTGGCTGAGTAACTACCAAAGTTATAGAAGTTTGAACATTTGACTGGACAGGTTGTCCAGTTTGAGGTAACAACTGTATACTTGGCTGCAACACCTGTTGACCTTGTGATGGATCCCACACTATCATTCCGGGGTATTGACCCGTAACAGGTTGAGGATACTGAGATCCGTAACCAGGTTGAGGGTAGGATTGATAATTGAAAGGTACGTTTCCCGTACCTTGAATGTAAGATTGACCTTGAGGTGGTTGATAACCTTGACTCGAGTACTGACCCTGGGGTAGATACCCTTGAGGTAAGTACTGATACTGGGGTTGACCTTGATTCATAAATTGATACTGAGGTTGACCTTGAGGTACATATTGAGGTTGGGGTTGACCTTGAGGAACGTATTGCACCATAGGTACATACTGTCCTTGAGGTTGCCCCCCAGCCGCAACTTGAGTACCTTGAGGTTGCCCCCCAGGCGTTAATTGAGGCTGCCCCCCAGGCGGTAATTGACCACCTTGAGGTTGAGAACCGAGAATTGAACCTGACATCATATAAACGTCTCCTACACCCAACGGTCTATTACCATTGTTTCCAGCTAATGACCCATGTCCAATGGGTTGAGGAGATGCTCCCGCAAAGGTACCAGAAAGTGATTGATACCCAGTAGGAACAGAAGGACCACCATACAAGAAAGATTCAGGAGATTGAGTAGACACGGACGACTGACTAGACATATTTACAGGAGTATAAATACCTCCGAGTGGATAAGGAGTACAAGGTGGAGAAAAACCTATCCCTGAGTTGTCTAAGTAATTAGTTAACGAAAGGTACCAAGTAGTACTCCTAGGTGGACTGTAAAAGATAGATTCACGCTCTCTTAAGTCAAGAGTAGGTTGATTTTCAAGAACAGGGCCTACTTCTTCTTCTGGAGTAAGTTCTTCAATAGCTAACAAACCAGAAGGAAGATTCTTGGTTATGACTCTTTCAATCCTAGGTGAATCAGGAACACTAGAAGTTGGAGTAACAGGTTCAGATATTTCAGGTTCTTCGCCTATATCACTAGTAGATGAAAAACTACTAGCAAGCTCAGAAACTGTAACAGCTTCAGGATTGTAACCTGTCTCTAGACTTTGGTAATCTGGATGGACTACCAACAAAGACTCTCCTTCTTCAGGTGAACCTACTCTACTGCCACTAGGAGGAGTTACGAGGACTTTCAAACCTTCGTAATGACCCAGGACGTCTTCAGGAGGTCCACCCCGTGATCTACGGAGTTTCCTCAACAAATCGGTTCTGGTAACAATCTTAGGTGACTTGCCCCGAAGTCTACGGGACTGTCTTGGTAATTCCGCCACAGCTAAAACTTTTAACTACTACACACGAAAACAAAGTAAAATCTCAAATCAAACCACCTAAAGTCTCTAAAGAACCAAACAAATTTGAAGCACACGCCTAAAGAATCTAGGGCGTCAAACCAAGCACAAACAGTAGCCTTCCGGACCGAAAACGCTAGTTGGAGATGAAACCCAACATCGCTGGATTCAATACAGAAGTGGCGGGTGGAACAGTTACCCCGGCAACCTGCTTAATGAATAGACCGGCACAAGTTCCTCCACTTTAACCGTCTCGAGTGAAGTGAACCCCCGGAAAATCCAAGTGAGTCTAGCCGATGTCTGCTCTAGGTACAGTGGGATCTTCCCTCCACCATCAGCTCGGGTAGAATCCTAAAGATAATGGTCACTATGGTTACCAACAGCAACAAATACACCTGGGGGAACAGTCTACACTCCGACAGCATGCAAGGGCAGAGTATCAAGCTCAATTCCCTTGCCGGCTCCTTGACAATAATCCAAGGTTTACCGACAAGTGACCCCTAGCTCCTCGACAATGGTTAATTCAAGGTTTACCGTTTGTAATACGTGCGTGTCTGGCATCGTTCCCAACGAGGGAGGATTGATCCCCTCACTAGTTCGGACACGAGCTCGTGCTTCTCCTTTAAGAGGAGCTTTCCCAGAGTATAAATAAAATAGCTGGATTTAATCTATCACAAGATAAGCTACTTGTTTGGTTTTGTTGTCTTGGAGAGTTAATTACTCACCTACTCCAAGACACTAGCCTGATCTATATTGGTGTTTCAGAGCCCTAGTAAATAAAAAGTTACTAAGTTAATTTTACTTTAAGCGTTAATTTTATGGTTTTTCTTTAAGACAAAAGGTAGTGGAGATGAAACTGGTGGTGTATAGACTCGACTCGCAACCACTGCAAAGATGCACCTAAGATGATTTACACTACTTTCCCTTTTCAATGAATCTCCTAGCTAAGAGAGTTGAGAGAATGAAAATTTTATAGAAAACAACTTTCTTAACGAAGACAATCAAAGAAACAATTCTCTTTATCTTTTCAAAACATGCAACTCATGACCACTAATTATCACGAAATTTCCTTTTCTTCAAAAGACTACAAATGCTTCCAAAGCAAACTTGTTTCCAAAGAATTTTGTATTTTTCCTATATTAATCAAGCATGTAAAACTGTTTATCGAAAACCAAGTTTAACAAATCTAAGGCAATCAAATCAAAATCACTCAAAAGCAAATTAAAGGGAAATTTACCTAAAAGTAAAACTAATGAGGACAAAAGCCTACAAGGATGATTCTCGGATGTTTTACTCAGTCAAAATGTAACTAAGGATTAGTCCATGCAGAATCATAAACTGATCAAAAACAAAATCGAAATCTTTTTGTTCTTTTTCTCAAGAATGGAATTCAAGGCTTTAACAAACAAACTTTTCGAGTTTCGCAAAGAGAAGACACAAAGGTAGGTCTCTAACAAGGGTGACTTCTATGACAGGCCCGACTCCTAAGAGGATTGGACAAAACCAGGGAGATCCAAAGTTTGACAACCTCTAACGCCAAAGTCACTACAGGTCCAGTTAAAAATCAAACCCTAAGGCAAAATCTCTATGAATTCCACCAAAACCCTCGACACTAACGGAACAAGTCCAGGTGAAGATCTCTGACAGTAAACTAATGGATCTGGGCAGTAAAAACAAAGTAAAAACAAAATCTAAAGAGAAAAAAGATAAAAAATGAAATTTTCTCAAGTTTGACAGGGGTACGCAGGTGATCTGTTGACACAGGCGCGGGTACGCTCTGTGCACACACTCGCAGTGCGTACAAGTACGCACTGTGCTGAAATCAAAGCCTGCGTACTACTGGCAAAGCTAAGAAAAATGAAAATCTAAAATAACTCTAAGCTAACCCACCCAAACACACAGTCAGACAACCAAAAATCAGAAAACAAACGATTTTTCTCAGACCAAAATATCAAATAAAAAGAACTCAAACACATTCATGGAGTCCCCAGTGGAGTCGCCATTTTGTCACACGGAAAGAGTCGACGGTGCGGACACAACCGACCTCCCTAGAAGCCTAAGACTTTCTAGTGACAAACAAGACAAATGAGAGCAATCCTTCTCTAAACATGCATTACAATATGAGAAATCAAGTGTTTAGATCTTACCTGTAACCCAACGCTGTTGTAGTAGTCCAGCTTCGTTGATCCGGATGAGCTCCTCCTTCTCTTCGAAACCTGCATTCACCAACAGTCACACAATTAAATAGCACCTGAATATCACATAAAATAAAACACATTTAACATATAGACCAAGGAGTATATGAAACAACTCATAAATAACAAATTGTTGAGAAGAATGGACTAATTTGTATTAAAGGTAACAAAAGGAACCATTACAACCTGAGCCTTGGTGTTGTGCAAGTTCCTCCCAGGGTCCACAAGGGTTCTCCTTTACTCTGATCAGCTCACCCACCTCCCAATGGAAACAAGTAAAGATGGTAATCTCTCCTCACAAGCTCTCACAAGGAAGTCCTAATTCCAACAGCATCTACCCTTAGGAATGTTCAGCTTTCAACCTCCCCTCCCTCTGGCCCAATGCATGTATTTATAGTGCTGTAGAAGAAGTTAATCAGGTCCACCATCAATGGGATAAGCCCCTCTTTTGGGTGGGTTAGCTCCCCTCTTGATGGGATAAGTTCCTCTTCTATAGGGATACATGAACCATCTGGAGGCGCTTCATACACGTCAAACAAGCTTCTAGAATGCTCTAGAAATGACCACAAGTAACTTTTTTAAGATGAAACTTGCGCCTTTTGACCTTTACAGGAGTACGCACCCATCCCTTTACATACAGAGCGTACAAGTACGCAGGTATTGTGAACTTGGGTTGCGTATACGCAGGTAAGGCTGAGAGAAACTGCGTACCAGAGATAACTTGACTTTAAATGACTTTTCTCTCTTTCTTTGAGTTTGACATGGAAGGCAGAGGCATGAGACTTGCCAAGGAGGATAGTATGACAATGGATGGAGCCATACTAACTGCAAATAGTCATGGTGACATTTTTTAGTGTAACATGAATCATTCATCACAATAAAATCAAGCATCAAAAAGTCAAACTGTATATATATATATATATATATATATATATATATATATATATATATATATATATATATATATATATATATCCTAAAACGTCTCGAGTGTACAAATGTGTGTCCAAAAAATATACAAAATTAGGACTCAAATGCCCATAATCATGACCGGCATATCTAATGCCTCGGCTCAGGATGAACATCTAAGTATGTCACTATAGCATTGGCCACACGCCGAAAAATGCGAACCCAGTCACGTGGCATGCCAACCACATGACGCTGCATATCCTCAGGAAAGTCCTCTATGACGGCCATCGGTACTCGGAACTTCAGTCTCGCCAAGTGTCGCTGGACGTTGTTCAGAGTCCGTTCTCTATCATCAGCCGCCTCTTCGGCTCCTCGGTCGTGTCGTCCATGCCGCGGGAATCCATCTGGTCGTACCGGCCCGATGTCTGGAACATGATCATCATATCAGTCATTTGAATCTCATCAAAAATATTTTTCAAAATTCATCATATTTGAAAAATCCAAAAAATCATAAAATCAAAAAATCTTACCAATGTCGCCCCATGCTGCATTCGGTGGTAACGCTAGATAAGGATCTCCTCAGAAATCCAGCCGAGCATAGGGGTAGTCATCCACGGCGATGATCTGCTGATCCCACTAGGTGAAGAAGTCATCGTCGAAGGCAGTCCTTGGGACCTCCCCACCCCCCAGATGTTTCATCAGATCAGCCCACCGGCCCATGCGTGGATCGTGTGGGGTGCTGATGGAAACTGCTACCCTGGGGCGGAGTGCGGGAACCTTCTCGAAAAAGAAAGTACACAAGATGCTCCCATATCCAAAGTTTTTAGTCTGACCCCTCCTGATAGAAGTGAGCTGGCTCTTCATGATGGCCAGAAGAGGAGTACACCAGTCGAACACAGTAGTGAGACAGTCAACTGCCACGCTCATGTTTTGTCGTGATGCCTGATGCAGAGAGGATGATCCGTTCACTCGAGCCATGGTAAACAGGATTATCCTAAGTGATAAACTCGCCACACGTGTGATGGAAATCTGGCTCCCAACCTTCTTGGGATGTCCCGGGCAGTATATCTGTACATAGTCCTCTATTGAAAGGGCATTTCGTGTCCTGCCCCGGGACTGTACTACCTCTCCCCTTCGGGAAAGGCCCGTGATAAAATAGATATCCTCCACTTCTACCCTGAGCGGCATCTGATCGATCATAAAAGCTTCCTCATCGACATCCCAATAATCAATGAGCATCTCCAGCAAACGCGTGTTCGCTTTCATATTTGGCAATTTGAAAAATTTAAGCAAACCGCATCCCCGGAGTGCATCTAATGCTTCTGGACTGTTCATAACTTCATTGTCTACCGCTGCATGTTCTCTTTCACGCCACGTGACAGGCATCCTGAGAAAAAATCGAGTTTAAACCGTTAGTTTTTGTTTAAAATGATTCGCGGCGTATACGCGGGTCCCTGTGCACACAGTCGCGTATAGGGCCCGCGTGTACGCGGGTTCAATATTACCAACCCGCGTATACGCCGCGAGCGAATTTTTGACAAAAGTTCAACGGTGAAACATCAATCAAAGATCTTAAAACCAGTCACAATCAATTGCAAGTTAAGTATAAGGGTTACCTGGAGGTTTTCGACGAATTTGAACAGTTGAATCTGGTTGTGGGAAGTTTGCTCCTTTTCTCCAAATCCTTTGCTCTCAAACTCAAATGGTAAAAATGGTGAGTCCAAAATGATTTTTATAAGTTTTGAAAATGAAAAAATTTTTCAAAATTTTATTTTGTTTGGCCTCATGTGACTTTTAACTTGGGAGCTTGGAATGTCGAGATTGGTCTGTTTTTCAGGACATTTTGGACGATTTTCAGTTTCGAGACGGTTCCATGACTTCTGACCCGTCATGGCAGGTATTGTGTTCTCACTGGCATATAGGTTAGGGACACCCTTTTTCCATTGCATTATGCATACTAGCCTCCATTTGACCGATACATCTGCCATAGGGTCGATCCCATCATGTTATGGTTCGTAAGCCATCTTCACTCGCCGATTCTTTAAATCATGACACGATGGTAGAGCCATCCTTTACATGGGCATCCTAGTTAGCACCTCACTGACATTTGTTGCCCATGATGCTCCGTTTTGAGTAGGCTCGGGAGTCCTCTGTAGTCCCGCCATGACTTATGCGTTGAAGACTCATTCCTCTTATTTTCTTCGCTTTGTTCTGGCCATATACCCTAGAGGCTCCTTTGTGTTGAGTTGTACTACTGCATTTCATGTTGACCACTTGCACCTTTTGGCCTAGAGCCAGCTTCACTTGGACTCGTGTTTAAGCCAACTTTTGACCATGACATCTGCAAAATCAACCTTGCATACCTTTGACTTATGCAGCTTGACACACCTTGACCCGTGGAAGGAACATACCTTTGAGTGTCACTGACTAGTTTTCACCTCCCTGCATTGAGCATAGGAATGTTCCTTTCCCAGGAACTAGATCATCTGTTTCACTGACACTCATTCTTTCCACTGTACCATAGCATTCTTTTATTCTTTTTCCGGCTTAACAGAAAAAGACAAAAAATTAAATATTCCAAAAAGAGCGGGAACAGGACATTATTTCCATTTATTGTTGGCAGCTAGAGTCAGTCATGTCGCCCTTGAACAAAGCACTCAAAACAAAGTCTCCTCCATATGGGTGGGATTTAGTTTGACTTAGGTACGCCATAACCTTGTTATTGAGTCAGTTCTCCACCGATTGGTTATCTCTTCCAATCATATGGAGGGTTCGTTTGTGCCTCCTGCATAGCGAACTTATACAGAGTCATCATATGCTGCCACATAGTCACATTGAGTCATGCTTTTGTTCAAGGGAAGTTAGCCTGAGTCGGCCTCTCTGCGGTGTCTCTTGACTCATTTTTCAGTCGACCTCTCTGCGGTGTCACTTGACTCATTTTTCAGTCGGGCATCCCTATTTATCAGTGTCATGTCTATCATCACATCAGTTATATTGGTCCTTTACTCATGCCGGTTTGAGAAGGTCCCCATTGACTTCTTGCTAGCGGGTCTTGTCCTTATCGATGATGACATCTTGCTCTGAGGACAGGCCTAGAGCCACACCCTAGTCCTATTTTCATTATTGATAGGTTACCTTGCGCTCATCATCAATCAGTATCATGGGTCTTTGATTGAGTGGTTTCCCTTGTGTTCGACATCAGCTTACATTATCACACATTGGGATTCGTGCAGTACCTTGGTTTCCATTTGACCCTATTGGTGGATACCTCGCCTCTGTGTCAGCTTTCATTATTGGTTGGTTCAGAGGGTTTCTGTCGTGCGCTAGACACATCTTGTGTACGCCGGAAACGTACTTCGGTTGGGTTACTACATTTTTTTCATCCGATTCCTTCCACATTATTGGCCTACGGGTTACACTCGCGCTAGATTGATGAAGGATGCCTTAATGCCTTCCTTCTAGCGGATCTTTCCCTATCAACTCCGACTCATTGCTCTGGGGCAAAGATTTAGAGTCCATTTGGCAGTACCTTGGGGTTTGCAGTCATTACTGGTAGATCCTTCGCTATCGACAGTGGGAAACCATCATTGTCTCCTGATCGATAGATTCTTATAGGTGTTCGACTCCAGCTCATCTATTCACACTTGTTAGATTGTACTGGGTACCTTGACGCTCATTGTCCTTATCAGTGAGTAGTCTCGCGTTTGTTAACGGTATACATCAATGATCGGTAATCAAACGATTTCTCACATGGTCGACTTCAGATCATTTATTCCCATGGTGTAGAAATGTACCACGGCGGTTGATGAAGACCTCAGGTTGTATCAGCATTCATTGGTTCACTTGATAGTTGCTCCTGTTGCTGCTAGTTGATACCCCTCCACTTTATATGTTGCAGTCAGTCATGGCGACATTCTATATGCTGGCACCTGAGTTTGCATTGTAGTACCATCCTATTCCGTCATGTTCAGTTGGTACCTTTTAGGGATCAGTCTTTGATATCAGTGATCCGTTGCATCTTTCAGCATCATTGACAGTCTTATATGTGATATTCAGACATGTACTTGTTCATTATGATCAGATGATCCATTATGTATCTTTCAGTCATTTATACTTGTATACTTAGTGGATCCGCTTGTACTTGATATGCAGACATGCTTTACTTTTTCTGAGCATGGGTATGCCCGCCTCAGACAATGTTTCTTTCTCATCTCCTTTGGTGGCTTGGCAGGTTGAATTCTGGTGAAGTCCTTCTTGGTTTTTGACAGACTTCCTTTCCATGTACTCGCATAATATATTTCGGCCATCATGTACCCCTTCTGACCTCATATATTATGGGGCATCTGTTATAGCTCCAAATCTCACTCTTATGGTTTGTGATGCTGTACTCATGGCCTAGGGCAACCCCTCCTTCCAGACATGGTCCTAAAATTTAAAAAACAGTGTTTTATCCCTTATATGCGACATTGCCCTGAGTTAAACGCGTGTATACGCGGGCATGTGTATAGCCAACCCACGTGTATGTATTAAAACACTTAAAAAAATATAACACTCCTTATTTTCGGGTGGAGATCGCGGTTTTACCTGCTGATCACCTGTTAGTGCCCGTGGTCCAACTGTTCCCAACCAACTCCTAACTAAAAAACTACTTTGGAGATGATATAAAAAGACCTCAAAGGGAAGGCCTAAGGGAGGAGAGAGGAGAGAGAAAGGTTATGCTAAGATTTTTCCCTTGACCAGGTCTAAAGTCCCTTGTGCCTTCTTCACTTCCCCCATTTTGTACAAGAAACCTTTGTTTCCTTGTGTGCTGATGTTCATCCACCATTTATGACATCATGGAGAGAGTCATGGAAGGCATTTGTTAGAGGCTTGAGGCTGGAACGGATCCGGAAGGAAGGTTTGCTTGGAGCCTACTGAAGGTGACCCAGGTGAAAATATTCCTTTTTATGTACTTTATTTGTCTATAATAAAAGAAACACATGTCTTGGTTCCCGAAATGAATCTTCTTTATGTTAATGATATTCATGTTTAGAATTCATATATAAAAGGTTGTTTGGATTTCATAACTAACTACCTTTCTTTGTAACATGAAGATGATTTCTTTATAAGTTTTTGTCCATATACTACCGTGTTCTTTGAATTGGTTGTTTTGCACGACAAAAGAGAAGAAGGGAACTCCAAGAAGGGTTTGGACCCTAAAGGCCTTCTCAAACGTAGGACCAAAGGTACGTACCCTTATCATAGAAGTTGCTTATAATAGCATAATGGCTGTATGAATACATGTTTCTTTGAATAGATAACTTTCAATCTGCTAGGGTTTCAACCCAAAAAGCCTTAGGGGAGTAATTCCCTCTATCAACAGCAGCAGCAGCAAAGTGATATGGTCATGATAGAACACAGGAACAACTTCTCCTCACCAATAGGGGTACCACACAAGTTTCAGGTGGGCAACAAAGTTTGGTTACATCTGCAGAAAGAACGCCTTACCAGAACCCATTAGAAACTCAGACCACTCTGACATGGTTCTTACACTAGCACCAACGCTACGGCAAACAATTCTTGGAAGCACATCATTCCTCCATTCCTTCACTTGCACCAAGTGCTCAATGTGGACCATCGTCAACCATGCTTCCCACCATTTCTGGACACATCAGAGATTGCAAAACACCTCACCGGAGACCCAGCTCAGCAGAATGATCCAGGTGGAAGTTGGTGGCCACCCACCTATCCCATCTGGACCCCCACAACTATCCCTTTCAATTTATCAGTTTCCTTAATTATAGCACAGTTTACTATTTTTAGCATTTTTTCGGGTCCTAAACTTCCGGAGCCGTTTTCAGGCCCTAAACGACGTCTTTTGGGAATTCTACCGCCAGTGATTTTTCTAACAAAAGTTCAGCTTTTCCATCCTAGTCCTCGAAGAGATATTTCCAACGGGCTATCATGCACGTCAAACGGAGTTAATACTACCAATTCGCGACCCCCGGAAGTTGATGTACCAACTTACCCAAAAACCGGGCCCACAATTTGGCGTTTCATCTTCTAGGGTTAGGTTCTGGAATTTGAAGGGTTTTCCATTGTTTCTCAACAATAAATAGGCCTTCGAGCCTCATTGTAAGACAGTTTTAGAACAGCTTAGAGGCATGTAACCACCACATCTCTTCTCAGAGATAAGCTAGCATCACCCTAGCTAGGTTTATCCAATTCTGTTTGTAAGCATATTTCAGTATTTTATAGTAATGAAATGAAGTATTATTTCCACTGCATATCTATCTTTATGGTTATCTCTGTATTTTATTGTGTTCCTGTTTAAATCCAGATCAGTGGTATCAGAGCAGTCTGCTTTTTCTCTGTTTTTCTTTGCATGTCCCCAACGAGGTCGGGATATAAGGAGTTAGGGATTGAACTGGTTGAACATTTGCAAGACCAGCCTCACAAATCTCGACGACCTCCCATGGCGGATGAGAAGAAAAACGAGGGGGCAGGAGATCCTATCAAAATCTTGCTCGAAGAAGCCCTCGAGCGACAAAGGAACGCGATGATGGACAGCTTTGCCCAGACCCTTCAACAGCTACCTAGATGCGACACATTAGCTTGCAACCACTACTCTGGAAACGCCACACCGTTTAAGGTACAAGTTAATTTTGAAATCCCCATCTTCGAGGGTCAAATAGACGCAGATGCTGTAGATAAATGGTTAAATGTGCTACATGCGTATTTTTCTGTTCATGAATTTTCAAGTCGGGAAAAGATTGTTTTCACTCTTCTCAAAGCGGCCCCCCACGTCAAGGACTGGTGGGAAACCTACTACGAGCAAAAGGATGAAAGTACAGGCTCACTGTTTTCAGCCACACCCACTTGGAATGAATTCCGGGATTCCATCATGGAGCAGTACTACCTTGTCAAAAGCTATGAGGACAAATACATCAAATGGACCACACTACGATAGGGACGAGGCCAAGATGTGCCGAAGTTCACAAACATTTTTCATACCCTTCGCACACAGTTGGGTATCAAAGGTTCTGAGTTGCATCTGGTACTAAAGTACCATGGCTTCCTACACAGATACATCTAGGAAGAGATGGAGTTCTTGAACATCTCCTCAGTCGGCACAGCATACCGATGCGCTATCAAAATCGAGCAAAAGTTCAAAAAAAAGAAGTGAGACTTTGGATCTGCAAATCCGAAGCCCAAAGGACAAAGCCAAGGCGGGGTGACCCAAGACAACCCCTCGAAGCCGGAAGAAAGGAACAACACAACGAAGCCGAAGAAGGACATAGGAAAGTGGTGTGAGTTCCACAAGAGTCCCAAACATAACACAAGTGAATGTCGGACCAGGTACTCGTTGGTGTCCGAGTTGAAGGCTTCCGAATCAGATGCACGTTCCGACCCTGAGCCAGAACCTGACAAGGGGAATTGCAAAGGGAAGAAAATCATTGATGCGGATCCCAGTGCCACTGTTGCCACTGCCAAGATACAGAAGAATGAGCCCGAAGACCCAGAGGAGGGGGAGCGTCTTTTCCACTCACAGATATGGGTGAAGGGCTCACCACTGTAATTCATTGTCGACAATGGCAGCCAAAAGAACCTTATTTCAGCAGAGGTCGTGAAGTGGTTGGGTCTACCGACTACACCACACCTACAGTGGTACAGTATCGGGTGGCTTCATGAAGGACGAGATCTCAAAGTTTGCCAGTAGTGACGCCTTCCCTACAACATCAAGCCCTTCATAGACGAGCTATTGTGTGATATTACACCTTTGGATGTTTGCGATGTATTATTAGGCCAGCCATACTTGTGGAGGTGACATGCTGTGTATGTGTCAAGGCCTTGCACTGTCATTATTTCTTTGGGTAATTCATTATACAAGATACCAGAGGCAGCCCCACCTACCGCCACCTCTTTGATCACTGCCAAGAAAGGAAGCAAGCTCATCTCCTAGACTAGGAAATTCATTTTCTGTCCGGTTCGCTCCCAAAGTAAGGGGAAGATCATTGCTACATCCGTGACCCCCGCAAAGGGTTCCTCCACACAACAACAACAGCAAAGGGATACAGTCATGAAAGAACACAGGAACAACTTCTCCTCACCCACAGGGGTACCACAAAAGTTTCAGGTGGGCAACAAAGTTTGGTTACATCTGTAGAAAGAACGCCTTACCAGAACCCATTAGAAAGTCAGACCACTCCGACATGGTTCTTACACTAGCACCAAGGCTACGGGAAACAATTCTTGGAAGCAAAACATTCCTTAATTCCTTCACTTGCACCGAGTGTTCAATGTGGACCGTCATCGACCATGCTTCCCACCATTTCTAGACACATCAGAGATTGCAGAACAGCTCACTAGAGACCCAGCTCAGCAGAAGCTTCCTCATCTCAAGGAGGAACTCAACGCAATGGGGACCATTGCTTCCTAAGGGGGGAGGAATGATCCAGGTGGATGTTGGTGGACACCCACCTATCCCGTTTGGACACCCACAACTGTCCCTTTCAGTTTATCAGTTTCCTTAATTATAGCACAGTTTATTATTTTTAGCAGTTTTTCGGGTCCTAAACTTCCTTAGCCGTTTTGAGGCCCTAAACGACGTTTTTTGGGAAATCTACCACCAACAATTTTTCTTTTAAAAAATCATCTTTTTCATCGTAGTCCTTAGAGAGATCTTTCCAATGGTCTATCATGCGCGTCAAACGGAGATAATACGACCAATTCACAACCCCGGGAAGTTGATGTACCAACTTACCCAAAAATGGGGCCCACAATTTGGCGTTTCATCTTCTAGGGTTAGGTTTTGGAATGTGAAGGGTTTTCCATTGTTTCTCAACAATAAATAGGCCTTCAACCCTCATTGTAAGATAGTTTTAGAATAGTTCAGAGGCATGTAGCCACCACATCTCTTCTCAGAGATAAGCTACCATCGTCCTAGCTGGGTTTATCGAATTCTGTTTGTAAGCATATTTCAGTATTTTACAGTAATGAAATGAAGTATTATTTCCACCGCATATCTGTCTTTATGGTTATCTCTATGTTTTATTGCGTTCCTGTTTAAATCAAGATCAATATCCCTTCTATTAGCACCCTCGGCTATGCCATGAGGAAGAACCAATTCAAGCTTGATGTTGATAAGTACATGGATAATTTGATGCAAGTAGCTAGCAGTGATGACTTGCATCTCAATGCAAAGAACATGAAAATGTACATCATTGATCCAGCTACACTCACGAGAATGTTCCACATGCTTCAGGATGAGCTGGACAGAGGCTTCAAAACCATATACCTGGAAGCCATGGAGGAAAGAGTTCTCTTTGACAAAGATGTCATCAAATAGTATGGGGACACAATAGTGCAATACCAACATTGGTATCAACTTGTCACCAAAGAGCATCGAGAGGACATTACCCAGTTGGCCTTTCCACAAGACTATGAGTGATGTTGTTTGTCTTTCTAGACTAACTCAAGACTATTTTTGTCCCACATGGGTATATGTGGAAATTGTATTATTGTAAATATGGTGTAAGTGAAATTCCTATTGTCATTAGTAGAATGTGAACAATCACTATTGTAATGTGAAGAGTCTTGAGGGTAGTCCAAGACTCAAAGTGGAATGTCAAGGGTCACCCCACTCTTTGCTATATATAGGACCTCATAACTCATAGTGCATGCTTTTGGGACCCAATATTCTGGCTAGGCATTGCCTATAGAAGGCTTGGAGAGTATTTTGATGAACCTTGGCTTCTCCACAGTGAAGAGTGAGTACATCTTTGGAGGAGCAGGTAGTGTTGAATGTAATGTTCCATTATTGGGGCTAGTGCCTGTCAATGGTGTATGTATGAATGGAACTTTCACTTTATACAATATAACAAAGCTAGCAGGTTTTCATGAATAAGTTGTTATTGTATTTGGGCTATTCTGGTTTCTTTAGAAACGTATGTTATTTAACTTACTCATTTGTGAATGAAATACTTTGTATTCAGTTATATGAATCTTGTTTTAATCATGTTATTGGTTTAACCCGTCACTTTGGATCATGGGCTATTCTACTTTCTAGCTTGTAATGTAATTCAAATTGTGTGTTCCTTTTAGGCCGTGCACTATTACAGGCTTCTAAGGGACACACTTCCTTTTCCCCTCCATGTGTTATAACCCCCATTGATCTCACATGAATCGCTACATGGTCACACACTTGCTTCCGACAAATATATCACACTTACCTCTGTGCGCTATCGCAGTCAAGGCATGGATTTACTACCCATTGCTAGGAGTCCTACTCCAAATGGTATGAGGTCTAGTTGGGACTTCTTACCGGGGAGGATCCATTGACATGTTGGCAGGTCCAGATCGTCAACACCTATGTGAATCAAAGTTGTGTACATACACATATTCTATGAGAAAGAGTCACGTAAATAATCCTAACCATGGAAAATAGAATACCAAGACTTGTTCTGATGGAAATCTCCCACAATATTGTGTTAGAACTTCTATTTGATCCTATCAAAAATTACCAACAACATTACCAAAGGATTTTATTGTGGTATTGGCAAGGAAATTATCTGTATAAGGAGAATGAGATCAAGGCATTATGTGGGAATTTGACAGATTATTCATGTGTGATAAGATCTGAAATAGGTATGCACTAGGGAACAAGGAGAAGGATCAAATTTGAAAGATCTAAAAGTGTATTGAAATTTAATGGATATTCTTGATTTATTTTCTTATGTTTAAGTAGCTAAAAATGTAATATTTATGGTTATAATGGAGCTATGAACTGAATGTATGTGCAAAGATATGTGATTTTAACAAATTTTATATGTAAGACAGAGATTGTTCGTCCATAGATTATTAGATTTTTTAAATATTTATTATGTTGATGTCTATACACAAGTTTTACTCCTAAGTATTGCATACATACATGGATCTATGTTATAAAAATTGTGTATACATTTTGAAATATTTTGTTTCGACTTGATTTGGGTTGTTGATAGTTGTTCTTGCCACTGAGTAATGTTTATGATCATGATATATTTGATTTTAACAAATACAATGGTTTAGATTTGGTATTTAGTGGTATGAGATTTGTACGTAGGTATTATGCACAAAACATGGATATATAAATAAATATTATTAATGAAAATCATGCATATATTCTTATTTGATCAGGGTTTGTAGTGATACTTGGTTATGGTAGTAGATTGGCTTTGTATTATTTGTTATTGATTGCAAAGGGTTGATTGGTATCATGGTATTCATTTATTTAGTATTTACGGTTTTGTTTTAGCATGGTTATTAATATTCTGTGATTGAGCTTATTGTTAGGTGTGGGTCCAATTTTAAAACATGATGAAAGGTGGCCTATAGGATTTGGTTTGTGATTGAGATGGGTGGTTCCAATGTGAAAGATTTTGAAACAGGGTCAATAAAGGTACTGAGGGTTTGAGCCTTTAGTAAGGGAGTTGGAGCTTCCTTCTAGTGGTAGTTGGTAAACCTATTTAGGGAGTAGGAGATTCCTTCTATTAGGAGCCACTAAAATTGATCAAGTGTTAATAGCTCCCTTACATTGGGTGTTAATAGTGATTACCCCATTACTATTGTAGGTATACCCCTTATCAATATTGTTGTGCCCCTATTGCCCCCATATTGTTATTACTGTGCTCCATAGAATCCCTCTATTTTTATTTTTGTGGCTTTATATTATTATTGTTAGGTTAGTTGGATTATATTGTGACTCCTTAGACTCCTATATATAGAAAGGAGGTTTTGTTATTTGAATCATCTGAGAATTGTTGATTTATGTAATGTAAAGGACGTTTCCCCCTCAAAGAGGCTGAATTATAAGGCGTTGATCTATCTTTTATATCTTTTCTTTAGCTGGTTTCATAACATTTGGTATCAGAGCTTTGGATTCTAGGGTTTCGCTGCTCCAAACAGGTCATCATGGCATTTTCACTATAACTTTTTTTCTGAGACGTTTTAGAAGTTACAAAAGAAACCCATTTGAGAAAAAATCACACTAAACCTCGGTTCTAAATTTCAGAGCTTTTTGCACTATATTTTCGGAGATATGATCTAAGGAAGTTGGTCTTTTTGTAGACTCCTGAATTACATTCCAAACAGGTGACCTGGGGAAAATCATCATAACTTTCTCTCTAAGCATTGGATTGAAATTTCGTAAGAAGTTACAGAAAGAGGATGGACTATAATTTCTTGTATATATCTTCCAAAGCCAAATGTCAAAAAAATGACACGTGGAGCTTCATACAATTTCGCTCGTCTGGAAAGGTCTAAATCAATTCATCTTGGGAGATTGTGCATAACCCTTTCTTGGAGAATCCAATTTGGATCAGACTAGTGGAATTGGAAAGAGGACACAGAGGTATAATACAGGTCACAATTTCAGAACTTAAAGATTCAAAAGTATAGAGTTACATTTGTTTCAAGATCGAGATCCTAAAATCAAGAAAAAGCAAGATGAGGAAGTTTGATGGCAAGGATCCGGTAAATTGGATACTTCAGATGGAGAAATATTTTGATCTACATGGTGTACCACTGTTACAAAAGGTATGTATTGCATCTTCAAATTTAGAACCAGATCAATTTTTATGGTATGAAGGGCTTTGTTCTCGTAAACAACTTGTTACGTGGTCAATTTTCATGGAGGAAATGGTAGCACATTATGAGGATACAAAGAGCAACACCTTCTTGAGAGGAACACCACAACAAATGGAAAGAGTAAAAGGGCTTTGTGAGATATTGGAAAGAAAAATTATGGAAACCTGGAAGCATACCCCTCACAACTATAAAGATGGAAGTGTTGTTTCTCCTAACCTTCCACAACCTACAAGGGTTACACCACAACAATTGGAAGAAAAAAGAGAAAAAGGGCTTTGTTACAATTGTGATAGAAAATGCACTAAAGGTCATAAGTGTGCTGAGAAGAAATTATTTTACATAGAATATGAAGAGGACGAAGAAAAGGATCAAGAAACACCAAAAGAAGAGGATATACACCAGGACCCCACCCCAAAGAAAGAAGAAATGAATCAGACCATATCTTGTAAAGCATTGGCAAGAATTACCACTTCTCAAACTCTCAAGATAGAAGGACATATCAAGAAGAGAAAGGTGCAAGAAGTGAAAGATCACATCAAGAAAGAATAAATGAATCCAACCATGTCTTGTAATTCATTGGTCAAAATTACCACTCCTCAAACTATCAAGATAGAAGGACATATCAAGAAGAAAAATGTTCAAGAAGTGAAAGATCACATCCAGCATCAAGAAATGAATCTGACCATATCTTGTAAAGGATTGGAAGAAATTGCCACTCCTCAAACTCTAGAGATAGAAGGACATATCAAGAAGAAAAAGGTTCAAGCATTGAAAGATCACATCGAGCATCAACAACAAGTTCTCCAACTTTTAAAGGATAACGCCACTTTGGTGCAAAATCAAATGAAACAGTAGGTTGATAAACATTGTAGTGAAAAAGGTTTTGATGTAGGTGATTGGGTATTTTTACTGCTACATCTCAAGCAAGCTATTTATGAGAAGGAAATGTTAGCAATACTACATGCACTTAAAAAATGGTGACCTTACCGAATGGGAAGACTCTTCAAGGATGAGGATGTGGAAGCATTATTTTGTGCTATTTCTATTATCCAACCAGATTGGATAAACAAAGCAAGGGATGAATGGAAGAATGACGAAGAAGTGTGGGAACTTATTTGAAAGTTACAACAAGATTCCAGTACGTCTGATACATTTAGCTGGAAAAATGATTCGTTATGGTACAAAGAGCGCTTATACCTCTGTAAGAATTCCTTGCTAAAACAAAAGATTCTTATGAAATTGCACACTTCTCCCTTAGGAGGGCACTCAGGATTTTTAAAAACTTACCACAGGGTTAAGAAGGAATTTTTTTGGGATGGCCTTAAATAAGATATTCAAAAGTTTGTGGCGGAATGTTTGTTTTTCCAACAAAATAAATTTGAAACAATTAAGACACCGGGTCTATTACAACCTTTATCCATTCCAAGCCAACGTTGGGAGGAGGTTTCAATGGATTTTATCACAGGTTTACCCAAGTCTGAGGGAAAGAATGTCATCATGGTGGTAGTTGACAGACTTACCAAGTATGCACACTTTTGTGCATTATCACATCCATTTAAAGCCAATACGGTTTCTACTGCATTGATGGAAACTATTCAAAAGCTACATGGAAACCCAAAGATTATTGTAAGTGACAGAGATCCAATTTTCACTGGAATTTTTTGGACAGAATTGCTTTCTTGTCTTGGTACTCAATTAGCTCATAGCTCATCTTATCATCCTCAATCTGATGGGAAAACTGAGATAGTAAACAAATGTTTAGAAGGATATCTTCGTTGTTTTGTATATGATAAACAAACACAATGGGTCAAATGGTTTCCTCTGGCTGAATGGTGGTATAACACTTCCTTCCATACAACAACAAAATTGACCCCATTCATGGCACTTTATGGGTATCAACCACCATCCATCACATCATATTTAAGAGAAAATTCTAGGGTTCAGGCAGTGGAACATCACATTGAACATCAACAACAAGTCCTCCAACTCTTAAAGGATAACCTCGTGTTGGCATAGAATAGAATGAAACAACAAGCAGATCAACATCGTAGTGAAAGAATTTTTGATGTAGGTGATTGCGTATTCCTACGGCTACAACCATTTAAGCAAATGTCCCTCAAGCAAGCTAAGAAGGATAATAAATTATCACCAAAGTATTATGGTCTGTACAATGTGTTGCAAAAGATTGGTACTATGGCATACAAATTCGAGCTTCCTGCAGCTTCTCGATTGCACCCAGTTTTCCATGTTTCATGTTTAAATAAGGTTATAGGCGACAAGCTCCCAGTTCAAACAATATTTCCAGAACTTGACGAGGAAGGAAAAATTATACTGGAACCGGAAGCAGTCACAGAAACAAGAACTCGACAGCTACGAAATCGATCAATTTTAGAGTATCTTATCAAGTGGAAGAACTTATCCGCTGAAGATTCCACGTGGGAGGATGAGAATTTTATGCAGAAGTATCCAAAACTACTCAAGCATTGAGGACAACCCTTTTTTGAAGGAGAGGGGCATGTTGGGTCCCCATAATTCTAGTGATTACCCCATTACTATTGTAGTTATACCCCTTATTAATATTGTTGTGCCTCTATTGCCCCCATATTTTTATTACTCTGCCCCATAGAATCCCTCTATTGTTATTTTTGTGGCTTTATATTATTATTGTTAGGTCGGCTGGATTATATTGTGACTCCTTAGACTCCTATATATAGAAAGGAGGTTTTGTCATTTGAATCATCCGAGAATTGTTCATTTATGTCATGTTAAAGGAGGTTGCCCCCTCGAAGAGGCTGAATTCTAAGGCGTTGATCTATCTTTTCTATCTTTTCTTGAGCTGGTTTCATAACAGAGTTGATCTATTGGAAGTTGTTGAAGGGAGATATCAATAACCAAGATCCTTTCCCACAGATAAGGCACAAAATAAGAAGTATGTGAATTACGTAAACGCGGTAAATGCTATCTTGGGAGGATTAGTAGAATCTGAGTTCATGAAATCCATGCAACTGAATACCACAAAAAAATATGGGATTATATTTTCCACAGGTTTGAAGGTGATACTAAGCTAAAAACCAGCAACCGTTAATCACATATAATTCAGAATGAGATTCTTAGAATGCATGATGACGAGAGAATTGAAAACTTTCCCTTAGTGTAGAAAAGGTTGTTAACACAATGAGAGAACTTGGTGATAAGATTAAGTATGTTACAATTATTGAAAATATATTGATATAACTAACCCCTAAGTTGAGTGAAAAAGTTTCATCTATGGAAAAATTGCAAAATTTGAAGAAACTACCTTGAGAACAACTCCATGGGATCTTGATAGTGTATCATATGAGAAGAAAACGGAATACATCAAAAATGAGAGAAGGTTCCTTCAAAGCCACGTACAAAGGAAAAGGAAAGGAAGATCCTAAATATACAAGCTACATTTTAAAAAAATTGTGAGAAAGTTGCATGTAGGAACTAGTAAGTTCAAAGGTAAACCTTTAAATTTTTTGCTTGTGGAAGAGTATGACACTATGCATCCAAATGTTGATATAAAGATATTATGGTAGGAAAGTGAAAGGAAAGGAAGTATCCAAGAAATATGTCAAAAATAAATATTCTGCAAAGAAAATATTTTATTCTATTGAAGAGTATGAAGACACATTAAATGATCACATAGATTCAAATTCAAATTCTAACACTAGTTACAAAATACTTATAGGTCATGAAGATCAATTGACTAGTAATTATGAAAAAAATGATCTAATGAATGAATTAAGATAAATTGATGGAATTAGGAATTCAAACACATTTGGAAGCTCAATAAAGTAGTATGGTTAATGAAATAAACTTGCTAAAGACTAATTTAGAAGAAGCTAATAGAAGAGAGGACATCTCAATGAAACTATTTCAAGAGAAGTAGAAGGGATATGAAAAGATAGAATAAGAAATTGTGACTCTAAGGGAAGATTATCAGAAAAATAAATCAAAAATTAGAATGTAATCTCAAATACATAAAGGAATATGAATATTAGAGAATATTATTAATGAACATGGGTCTCCTCTAATTAAGATAGGTATTTGATACAACCATATGGCTTCATATCCACAAGATAATGACAAAGACAAGCATAAGGCTCTTTAAAACAAAATTGAATCGAGTCACATATCAGAAAAGAAATCATCAAGATTAGTCCATATGTACAAAAATGTTTTGTGGATATTGTTTTACTTGTAACTCAATTGGACATAAGGCCACTAATTTCTAGTCAAGCTAATGTAATTGAACTAAACAAGCCTCTAGTTACGTTTGATGGTATAAGTATCACAAATTTTAACACATGATCAAGAATTTTAAGTAGACCTGGAGAAATAAGGAAAAGCAACTAGAGACCTAGGTAATATAGCCCCTACTGCAGTCTATTGCATTTAATGCATACTTTTAATAGGGACTACATAATTGATTTTGAAGTGTATAACTTCATTGAAAATAGAGAAAGTTGAAAGAGAACTTAATAACTATGATTTCGACAAAATCAGTGGTGCATGATCTCAAGGGGAGTTATGCTAATAGATTATTCTTTATTATGAAATTTTGTGTTACTAATGTTACATATGATGAATTGATTGTGATCATGAACAAATATGACATGTTCAAGGGGAGTTGTTGTTGTGTTAGGATGGGATGACCTAGGTTCATATTTTACTACGCAACAACAAAACCCTCAATCACTGGCCCTTTCGGTAACAACCTGCAAGCAAGTCACAATCTCACCCAAAGTGACTATGGGAAGTTGTAGAACTAGGTTTCTATAACCTTGAGGCATAATGTGGTGTGGTAATGTGGTGGTTTCTTATGCTTTAACACTTATAAACTACTTCACATTCATGAACTACTTCACACTCATATATTACTTCGCAGAATTACATTCATCACTTAAACATATCATAAACATCCATAAAGTTTCACAATATTGAAATAAAGTGCAAATAATAAGCAAATCAACACATGAAAACACATATTTTACCATGGTTTGTCTCAATGTCAGACTATGTTCACAAGAACTATTGCTTATAATAGAGAATTTGGTACAACAAATAGTTCTTCACCTGTGCACACAACTGCAGGTTGTTTGTGCACTATGTTGCAAATGGTCTATGCTCTAAGCTGAATACTCGGGCCTTCATACACTCATCTCTAGAGCCTTAGCCCTTCCTCCAAAGTACAGATCACAAAAGTATGACCATAGACATACATTTTGATATAATTAATTGATTCATGTCTTCCTTCTTTACTATTCAACTCTATATATAATATTGCATTAAGGGATTACATTGCTACATTACCATGGACCCAATACCATGGTTTCAAAAATACAAGGGACTATGGTCCAAAACCATTTAACTTTTAGAATATTATATGATTTTACAAAAAGGGAGGGGCTTTTCCGCAAAGTTCCTATAATGAGTGTTGATTTTGTTGTGTGGTCCCCATTTTGCTCCACTACTCTACTACGTGGTCCACTTCACACTCTGTGACATCCTTTCTACTGTGTGCTCTACCCATAAAATTCGGATTCTGTGCCCAAAATCTAGTCAAGTTGGTTGCGCCGAACAGGTCCCGAACACTCCCATGTGACTCCTCTTGAGTCACTCAGCTACTTTGAATCTAACCTTGTGTGAAATGTTGTTGTATGTGTTGTTGAATTATTATAGAATCTCTACCAGTTGTTTTTTCTTGCTCCACACTTCTTCTAATAATGCATGTGTGACATGTTATACAACCTTGTTTTATAATTATGTCTCCCTTTGTTTAAACTACTCAAGATTCTCATCCACTTCCTGTAATAGCTGGAGGGCATCATCCTGCAAAGGATAAGTCCTTTCCATCAAACTCTCCTCCTCCTTCTTCAACTCTTCAATTTTCTTTTGTATCTCCTTTGAATCATTAATATTTGTGATCCTCTGCTATATTTGGAAGGTATTTGAAGCTACATGAGTGCCCTCCAATTGACATTTCTTTTGCTACATTTCCTCCTATGATTTATGAACATTCGGATGTTCCTGTAGTGAAGTCCAAATTTGCATGATTTCATCCATGAATTTTCCATAGTAGGCCAATGTTACAGAGATGCTAGCCATCCTAGTCTTTAAGTCAATCTCCCTCTATTCGTGCACTTCTAGTGACATGGTTGGTTACATCTTTAATTGTATCTCACTGACCTTTACCTCATATTCGAACTATACGTCTACAATTTTTTTCTTTGATTCCTTGACTGCAAGGCCGAGCTTCATGACGTTATCTTCTATTGATTCCTCCTCACAAACATCCATGTTCGAAACTCCCCTGCAAGTGACTTCGACCACCACTTTCAGTCTCTGTTGTTGTAGCTCAGCTTGTTCCTTGACCTTGATGGCTTGGTCGAGTTGTTTCTTCAGCGCAATGCACTCGTGTTTTATGTGAATGTTTAAGTGTGACGTGCATTTTTCACACTCCTTGATCTCATTTGTGATACCTTTTTGGAAGTCATGTAGGACCAGAGTGAGAAATTCTACCATGTTCATATTGACACGTTCCAAACATTTTTCCTACTCCTTGAATTCAGCAGAGTCGAATTGTAGAGCTATGATATGTATATGCATTATCCTTATCCCAAGCATTGTTTCTATCAGTCTTTTTTGTTGGAGTCTATGGCCTACCTGCATTGGTGGTCCAGATGTTTGCACCAAAATCTTCATCTCGACAATACTCTATTACACACCTATGATAAGCTCTCTATAGAAATATTCCACCCTATTCTAAGGTTCCATTATTATCTCCTAAACCTTGTCTTTGATTTGATCCAAGTCACCCTCAATGAGAAGCATTATCGCCTTATGCTTCTTTCTACTCTTAATTGTAGCTTCACCTTGGATCTTTCTTTTCTTCGTAGTAGTTTTCTATGTTTCTACCCTTTCTATCTCCGTACATGTATCCTCGACTCATTGAGGGTCCTCCTCATGGTGTTCTTCATCATGGTGGTATTATTGGTGGTTTTCTCCTTCCTCTTCCTCTTCCTCTGATTCCTGCTCCTTGTCTTTTCCACTCACTTCACCATGCTGCGAAGTGTTCAACTCTTGTTCTTCTCTCATGCTAGCTCTTGCTTCCTCCAACGAAGTCATCCATTATGTGGGCCAAGTTTTTACTAATTCTACTAGATCATCCTCTTTGATAATATATGGAAATGCATTCCATTTCTTCTTCATGTCTCTGTACACCTCTATGTACAATTTATGAAAATCTTCCTTTAACTTCGCCACAAGGCTGAACTCATTGAGAGCAATCCTATCATGCCTAGAATCTATGGGCTCCCCAAAATTCATAAGGAAGGAGCTCCCCTTAGGCCCATAGTCAACACTATTGGTGGTCCTACCTATCTTCTTGCTAAGTTTCTTGCCTTAAAGCTTAAACCCTTAGTTGGTCGTACAGAGTCCTTCATTAAAGACTCTACTTCCTTTATTGAGGAACTCAAGGACTTTAAGATGGACTCAGGAGACATTATTTTCAATTTTGATGTTGTTTCCCTATACAATTGCATCCCTATAAATGAGGCCATGGAAGTGATCAACCATCTAATGGATCCTGATATCGCTCAGTTAGTGGAGATCTGCCTCACTTAGACCTTTTTCAATTTTGATGGTGAGTTCTTTGAGCAAACCTATGGAGTCGGCATGGGCTCTCCCTTTTCCCCTATTGTTGCAAATCCTTTTATGGAGGATTTTGAATCTAAAGCTCTTAACTCAACCTGCCTCCTGCCTAAGCTTTGGAAAATATATGTAGATGACACTAATTTCATCTAGTCTCATGGCCAAGAGGAGTTAGATCTATTCTTTGATCATCTCAATAGTCAATCCTCAGCAATTAAGTTCAGTAAGGAACAAGAAGTTGATGCTTGCCTCCCTTTCTTTGATATTCTTATTTCTAAGAATAGTGATGGTTCCCTCTCTGACTGATTGTTTCGTAAGAAAACTCATATGGAGCAATATCTTCATGCTAGTTCCCACCATTTCTCAGCTTAGAAATTGGGGGTTCTCAACACCCTTGCTACTCGTTCCTTAAGGATCTCTGGTGAAAAGAGCTTTGAGGAAGAGAAATCCCATCTGCTTAATGTCTTTGTTGATAATAGTTATAGTAGATACCTGGGACATAAGGCTTTTCTCAAAGCGGCCAAGAATTCATTAACTAAAAAAGAACCGAAGGAACGAATTCCAGGTGTCCATCTTCCGTTTGTTCAGGGGACCACTGATAAAATTGCGTGGATTCTTGGAAAACATAAGGCCCCCTCGTCCTTTAGACCCCTTAACATCATTCGGAAGTCCCTAAGATCTGTGAAGGATCTTATCAACCCTAAGCACATGAAAGGGGTATATATTATTCCTTGTTCCTGTGGGACCCCATATATTGGTGAGACGGGTCACTCCATTAATCAAAGGATTAATGAGCATGCAGCTGACCCTAAGCATAGGAGAACCAAGTCTTCTGCTTTAGCAGAGCATGTGGAGAAAACCAATCATCACGTCTGCATCGAGGAGGATAGTGTTATTGCTAAAGTTTCGCAATTCCATCACCAGAAATTTAGGGAAGCCCTCAAGATTGAAAAAAGGCCGATCAATCTCAATAGAGAGGATGGATGGAAGATTAGTAGTTGCTGGGTCCCAGCCGTCTCTTCCTAGTCATTTTCTTCCTTTCTTCCCCTCCCCAGGTTTAGCTTGCTCTTGTTTTCTTTTAATTAAATTCCCCTTATTTCCCATATCCTATGGCCTTTATTCTTTAAGGTATGGTTGTTATTATTTGAGGCATTTTAGTAGCACTTAATTTATGCTATTAAGTTTATTCTAATAATTTTAATTAACAATAAAAATAATCTTGAAATTAATCTTTCATTAGATGCTAATTTTAACCCTTAAATAAGCTATTAACTAATTTTAAATATTAAAATATTATTTATTTATTTATTTAATTTTTTTTTAATAAGTTTATAATATTTCCATTTAACTCATATTTTAATAAGAATATAACTAACTAGATTAGTCTAATATTTAAATATGTAATAACTTTTTTAACTATTAATTTATATATATTTATATATATTTATAACTGTAAGTTTATTAAATGGTCCCTTTACTTTTATTTTAATTAATTAATTTATTTAAATATAGGTTTTTCCCCTAATCTAGTCCATCTAACCATTTCCCGACCAAATTTAGCCATTAGAAAATATAGCCATTATCTGGTCAAGAATTATAGCCGCTTGATGTTCTGATCAAACTATTTAAGATGCTAAGCTAGATCTGATTCTTCAACTTGTCTTGACGATGAACCACACTGGTTGGTTCAAAACACGTAAACAAATGAAATTTCTTGTGATTTACGCTGAAAAGTCTCTCATAAACTTGATATGGATCACAAAAGCCTCAATTCAACAAGGCTGTACTGTTTATGCGAAATCGGCAAAAGGCGTGGATGACATTTTACTAACATGTGTAGATCCATTTGATAGAATATGAAAAATATTATATTCTTCTACACTCGCTATGCTTGAGTGGTATGCCATAGTGAAGCATACCTTGTAGCCTCACATACATCTAAAAGACCTAAAGGGAATTGTGTTTTCTTTGCCTCTTTCTATGCTAACACAACAATGATCAAGATTAATGAGGTGTAGTGGAAATATGTACCTTTCTCCTAGACCTCATGACATTCGTCCACAAATTTGTTGCATAAGTTTCTAGCCTAGTTATACTGGACTCCATTTGTGAGCTGAATGGCTAAAGACACCACCGACATGAGAACTTCATTTGCGCGACATTGCGTCAGAATCTTTCTGGTCAAAATGTGTGCGGCAAAGTGGAATGCTTGGTCGTTGATCGCGTTTATGTCGTACCCCATTTTTCCTTTGAATATCCCATACTTGTTCTTCATATTGTCCACCAAAGTGTGATCGTGATCCTTTCCGAGGAACTCCTTGTAGAAATTCTGTCTAGAAATCTATCTCTGTAGATCTGACGTAGGTTAACCCAATAATGCAATATAACTAAAGAAAAATACTATAACCTACTTCTACTATCAATTTGCGGAAGCTTAAAGATTGAGCAAGATCAAGCTGAACACATACCCAGAGGAAGAATCAATGCACATGAAACACATAAAATACTCAGGGGAAAGCCTTAGCTAAAAACACCCCTATATGTATTATCATACAAGGTGGAAATATATTAGAACTACATAAAGCCTTAGCTCTCATAGCTAGCCAGCTCCCAGTACAATCCTCACAGATGCTCACAGAGAAAATTGGCTTCTCATAAACCTTCCTGTCTACCCTCCAATCTCCTATTTCCTTGCACATTTTTTCCTAGGTGATCCTCCTATTACCAAGTGTAACATTGATCTCACACACTACTCTAACACACTATGAGAACTATGCAATCCTCAAGGAATGATTTCTTCATTGCATGCATGAGTTTTCATTATAAGAGAACACATGCAACTGATAGTACATTGTCCATGTCTTTAATCTCAATTAGGTCTTTCTTAGAATAGACATGCATGAGTTACTAATAAGCGAACCTTTAGTTATCTGGAGTACACTAGTTGAGTGCATGCATGCATCAACTAAATGATAACTCACAATTAGTTCCTCAAATAGTTTGGAACTAATTTCACTCGACTTAACTCAGTAAACTGAGCTAACTAATTACAACTCAAGTATAACTCAATATTATCTCCTTAATTAAGGGATAATCTCCTTAATTTAAGGGATAACTGTTGCATGACTTCAGAAAGACTTCAAGTTAGAAGTCTTCCTATAGTCCTTCTGAAGTTAGAAGTCTTTATGAAGTTAAAAGGCGAGCATCTTGCTCCTCTGTCAAAATATACTGCAACAACATGATCCTCCTCGCTACACAGTCTCTAAGATGATGATATTGGATGTCGGTGTGCCTGGACCTATCATGAAATACTAGATTCTTGAAGAGTTTGATACAACTCTAATTATCACAATACACCACAGTTGGATCCATCCTCTGATCAAATAAACCAACTAGGATCTTCTGCATCCAGATGGCCTCACATGCTGCCTGACTTGCAGCCATGTATTCAGCCTTTGCCGAGATGATTATAACCAACCTTTGTTTCCTGCTATACCAAGAAGCTACAGCTAACCCAAGGTTGAAAATCCCTCTTGATGTGCTCTTCCAATCTGATGGACTCCCTGGCCAATCTGCATCAGTGATGCCCTGTAGCTTCACTGCCTTTGTCTGCATTTACCATAATCCATACAAAGATGTGCCTCTGAGGTATCTCAATACATGCTTTGCCGCCTTCCAAAACATCTTTGTAGGCTGAACCATCGCTTAACTCAGCTGGTTCACGGCATAGCACAAATGTGGTCATGTGTTCACTAAGTACAACAGTGAACCCACAAGCTACCTGTACACAGTAGCCTCCACTACTTCTCCTAAAGTAACATCCTCCTTCCTCTAGTTACCAGCTAGAGGAGTCTGTATGGGCTTGCACTTATCTCATTAGCATACTTTCCCTGAGACAAAAATAACTCCCCATCCTTCTGCCACACTTCCATGCTAAGGAAGTAATGCATGAGACCCATGTCTTTCATCACGAATTCTCTTGCAAGGTCCTCCTTATAAGACATGATCAACTGATCATCACTTGTCAATATGAGATCATGAAGATAAAGTACAATGATTAATGACTCACCTTTCACCAAGATGGGTATAGGTTCGCATTCACTTCACTCTTTGTGAAGCCCAAGCCAGTGAAGTAGTTGTTTATCCTGGTGTACCAAGCACAAGGTGCTTACTTCAGCCCGTACAAAGCTCTCTTGAGTCAACACAAACACGACTCATGATCAAAGGTCTTAAAACCTTTCGGCTTCTCTATGTACACCTCTTCCTCAACCTTGTCATTGAGGAATGCAGTCTTCACATCCATCTGATGGATCTTCCAACCCATACATCAATATAATAGATTAGTACCTTGCGACACGAGAAAGTGTCTCATCATAGTCAATCCCCTCGACCTGTGAAAAGTTGCAGGAAACAAGTCTTTCCTTATGCCTCTCCACACTACCATCAGCAGATTTCTTTACCTTGTAAAACCAACAGGAACACATGAGTTTTCTAAGAGAACACATGCAACTGATAGTACATTTTCCATGTCTTTAATCTGAACTGGGTCTTTCTTAGAATAGACATGTGTGAGTTACTAATAAGTGAATCTTTAATTATCTAGATACACTAGTTGAGTGCATGCATGAATCAACTAAATGATAACTCAGAATTAGTTCCTCAAACAGTTTGGAACTAATTTAGCTGGACTTAACTCAATAAACTGAGCTAACTAATTACAACTCAAATATAACTCAATCTTATCTCCTTAATTAAGGGATAATCTCCTTAATTTAAGGGATAACTATTGCATGACTTCAGAAAGACTTCAAGTTAGAAGTCTTTCTAAAGTCCTTCTTAAGTTAGAAGTCTTTCTGGAGTCAAAATGTCAACATCTTGCTCCTCTGTCGAAATATACTGTAACAACATGATCCTCCTAACTACACAGTCTCTGAGATGATGATAATGGATGTCAGTGTGCTTGGACCTATCATGAAATACTGGATTCTTGGAGAGTTTCATACAACTCTAATTATCAAAATAGACCACAGTTGGATCCATCCTCTGATCAAACAAACCAACTGGGATATTTTGCATCCAGATGGCCTCACATGCTGCCTGACTTGTAGCCATGTATTTAGCCTTTGCCGAGATGACTATAACCAACCTTTGTTTCCTGCTATACCAAGAAGTTGTAGCTGACCCAAGGTTGAAAATCCCTCTTGATGCGCTCTTCCCATCTAATGGACTCCCTGCCCAATCTGCATCAATGATTCCCTAGAGCTTCACTCCCTTTGTCCGCATGTACCATAATCCATATAGAGATGTGCCTTTGAGGTAGCTCAATACATGCTTTGCTGCCTTCCAAAACATCTTGGTAGGCTAAACCATCACTTGACTTAGCTAGTTCACGGCATAGCAAAAATGTGGTCATGTGTTCACTAAGTACAATAGTGAACCCACAAGCTACCTATACACAGTAGCCTCCACTACTTCTCCTAAAGTAGCCTCCTCCTTCCTCTAGTTACCAACTAGAAGAGTCTGCATGGGCTTGCACTTATCTCATTGGCATAATTTCCCTGAGACAAAAACAACTCCCCATCCTTCTGCCACACTTCCATTCCAAGGAAGTAATGCATGAGACCCATGTCTTTCATCACGAATTCTCTTGCAAGGTCCTCCTTATAAGACATGATCAACTGATCATCACTTGTCAATATGAGATCATCAACATAAAGTACAATGACTAACGACTCACCTTTCACCGTGATGTGGTATAGGTTCACATTTGCTTCACTCTTTGTGAAGCCCAACCCAGTGAAGTAGTTGCTTATCCTGGTGTACCAAGCACAAGGTGCTTGCTTCAGCCCGTACAAAGCTCTCTTGAGTCAACAAAAATGCGACTCATGATCAAAGGTCTCAAAACCTTTCGACTTCTCTATGTACACCTCTTCCCCAACCTTGTCATTGAGGAATGCAGTCTTCACATCCATCTGATTGATCTTCCAACCCATACATCAATATAATATATCAGTACCTTGCGATAGGAGAAAAAGTCTCATCATAGTCAATCCCCTCGACCTATGAAAAGCTGCAGGAAACAAATATTTCCTTATGCCTCTCCACACTACCATCAGCAGCTTGCTTTACCTTGTAAAGCCAACGCGAACTCACAACTAACTTATTCTTCGGTCTCAGAACCACCTCCCAAACACTATTACGAACTATGGAGTCATACTCCTTCACCATAACATCAACCCAAATCAGCTGCTGCACTGCTTCCTCAAAGGAAGATGGCTCGGTCTCAACACATTCCCCAAAAAGGGCCATGTATCCAGTCTACCTCTCAGGTGACCTCCTCTGTCTGTGATGAGAAGATGGTTCTCCCACATTCTTTCTCACATCCGTCAACAATCTTTCAACCTCTCTTGTGCGCTTCCGTCCATCTTTGGAAAACTCTGCTTAAGTGGATGTCTCCACTCTTGGAATCTCTGCATGCAGCTACTCTGCATCAATCTAAGGCTCCTCCTCCTTGGGAACCAACAGTTCCTCCATAGCTTATAGTTGGATCTCCCTCTCAAGGGAAACTCGCATGGCCTTCTTCTCATCAAACTTGAGATCTTTGCGAACCATTGTTCTCTGATTGGTAGGCAAGTACACACAATAGTTGTGAGGTGTATCATTGTACCCCACAAGTATCCCCAACTCTCTTGTCGGCTCAGGCTTCTTGTGTGCATCCTTTGTCACATGGAAATATATCGTTGAGCCAAAGATCCTGAAGTGACCCACATCTGGTCTTTTACCAGAGAAGGCTTCCTTTGGTGTCTTCATCCAAAGTATGCCTTGGTCATGCAGCATCGCCTGTGCTACCCGTACAATAGTTTTTTTCTTCCTCTCGACCACCCCATTCTTCTATGGGTTATGAGGTGTTGTTAACTCTCATTTAATTCCTTCTGCAGTACATAAGTCCTTAAAATCTTGAGAGACATATTCTCCACCGTTGTCACTTCTCAAGGCCTTGATCTTCTTCCATGACTCTTTCTCGACCAAAGCTTTGAACTCACAAAACTCTGTGAAGGCTTGGTCCTTCTTCTGCATGAAATAAATCCAACATTTATGAGAAAAATCATCAACGAAAATCACATAATACCTTTGCTTCGTTGTGGATGCCATTGAGAATGGTCCACACAAATAAATATGAAATCGCTCTAAGATGGCCTCTGCTCGACTATCTCGATCATGAAAGGAAGACTTTGTGTACTTTCCCAAGGTACAACCTTTGTGTGTGTCAACTTACTCAAGTTTACCTTTGGTAAGTCCTGTAGATATCTGTTGCAATATCTTCAAAGCCCCATGATGCAAATGGCCCAACCACCTGTGCCACAACTCGCCAATATCTTGCCTTTACACCAATTCTTCTTTTGTACTCAATGCTGCACAATCATATACCTCTAGTTTATAGAGATTCTTCACCCGAATCTCGATCCTCTTGGTCTGACCCAAGGCTATGTGTCTTAGGAATGCCTTTCCTTTACTGAAGACAACATCGTAGCCTTTGTCCTCCAACATCGTGATCAATACCATGTTCTTCTTCAGCCCAGGCACATACTTCACATCTGTCAAGGTGAGAGGAGCTCCATGCTCCCTCTGAAAAGAAACCGTGCCCACTCCTGAAACACTATACTTTTCGTCGTCACCCATCTCTATGCACATATTGAGCTCTTTCTCCTCCAAGGTACTAAATAAACTTTTATCACCGGTCATGTGGAATGAGGCTCCACTGTCAATATACCAAACACAACCCATCATTGATGACACCATGCATGCGATGAGGGTAAATTCCATTTCGAACTAAGAGGCTAATGCCTCACCTTCCGATCCTTTTGTGGATCCCTTCTTGGACTTCTTCGATGGGAAACTAGTTGCATAATGTCCCATCTCATGACAGTTGAAGCATCTCACTTTAGACTTGTCACCCTTCTTCCCTCCATGAAAAGAACTTGATTTGGAATGGGAAGCCTTCCCCTTTTCTTTCCTTGCCTTACTTGCTAAGGCCATATTTTCTTCATCATCATTCTTTGATGAAGAACTATCTCGTGTGCTCCTCTTGATCTCCCCTTGCATCAGATCCGACCACAGTCGTTCCCAATCCAACAGTTTCTCCCTTCCATTCAAAGAGTTCTAGTAGCTATTCCAACTCTTTGGAAGGCTGAGGAGAGCGAGGCCTACCATATCATCATCAACGGTAGTTATTCCCACACTGCCAAGCTCATCTTTGCAAGTTGTGAGCTTGGTCAAATATGCGGAAATAGTATCGCCCTTCTCCATCTTGATTTTTCGAAGCTTATCCTTGAGCGCTAATTTCCTCTAGTCGCTATTGTTCTAGAAGAGGTCCTTCTATGTCTTCCATATTGAAAATGGAGTATCCTTCCCATGGATACTCGAGACAATATGGTCTCGAACTCCCTCAAGGATGATTTGTCTCGCCTTTGCTACACGCTTCTTCCACTCATCCAACTCTTTTGCATTAGCTGCAGCTGACTTTGGGATTTCTTGATCAATGAAATCCATCAAGCGATTGTCTTCTAATACATCCTCCATTATATCTTTCCATGCTATGTAATTCGAGCTGCCTTCCAAGGCATACTTGAGCCTCAAGCCATAAAACACGATTGACCAATGTGAAGTATAATATGAATTCGATTTGCACCTGCAACCCTGAACTTGAAACTTCGAACGCTCTTCTCAGTATATTGTTCACAGCTCCAATAACCTTTGCTTTGATACCAAGTAGAAATTATGTCTATAAATCCAACTCTATAGGCTCTATATGTCTGCTGCAGGTTAACCCGATAATGCAATACAACTAAAGAAAAATATTATAACTTACTTCTACTATCAATTTGTAGAAGCTTAAAGATTGAGCAAGATCAACCTAAACACATATAAACAGAAGAAGAATCAAGGCACATGAAATACAGATAATACTCAGGGGAAATCCTTAGCTAAAAACCCCAATATTTGTATTTCATATAAGGTGGAAATATATTATAATTACGCAAAGCCTTAGCTCTCACAGCTAGCCAGCTCTCAGTACAGTCCTCACAGATGCTCACAAACAAAATTGACTTCTCATAAGCCTTCATCTCTACCCTCCAAGCTCCTATTTCCTTGCACAGTTTTTCCTGAGTGATCCTCCTGTTACCAAGTGTAACACTGATCTCACAGATTGCTTTAACACATTGTGAGAACTGTGTAATCCTCAAGGAATGATTTCTGGACTACATGCATGAGTTTTCTTTATAAGAGAACACAAGCAACTGATAGTACACTGTCCCTGTCTTGGGTCTTTCTCAAAATAGACATGCATGATTTACTGATTTAATCTCAACTAGGTCTTTCTCAGAATAGACATGCATGAGTTACTGATTGATAACTCACAATTAATTCCTCAAACAATTTGGAACTAATTTAACTGGACTTAACTCAATAAACTGAGCTAACTAATTACAACTCAAATATAACTCAATCTTATCTCCCTAATTAAGGGATAATCTCCTTAATTTAAGGGATAACTATTGCATGAATTTAGAAAGACATCTAATTTTAATTTCTCCAACTAATTAACTCAAGATGAATTAATTAATTATTTTCAAGCAGCTAGTGAGACTAAATTCAAATTCTAATTCAAGGATAAATTAAAATTGGAATATTTTTGTTGCCACATTTCAACACTCCTCCGGGCGATTCCACCTTGGTAAGGTAATCTTGTGATCCTCGAGATCAAAATTTGGTATATGGGGATCTTATGGGGTGTATATCATGTATTAATACTAACAATTGTTGCACATGATGTGTTTTCTTAACTTCTACAAAAGTGCGCACATTCAATCTTGACTGCACCAACCCATTTACCCAACATTGTGGTTCCAATGTTGCCACTCTGCTATTTGGGTAGTGAAAATGCTACAAGTAACGATCTGGTGCAAACTGGGGGTACTTCTTCTAGTTATTAAAATCATAATCTATAAATTTAAGCTGCAAAATCTTCCCTAAAATCACTCCTAAAAATGGCACAATAGTGTTGTAAATGTCCTCTCTCTCTCTCTCTCCCTCAATCGATATATATATATATATATATATATATATATATATATATATATATATATATATATTCTTTATTGGATATCTAGTGGTGACTTGGTTCCTCCGATCTTAGGGCTTCAAATTATACACCCTAGCACCAAAAGAATTATTATTTATTCCATTGAACCTAGAGATTTGACTAAGTGAAAAATTTTAAGCCATGTTAAACCATTGTCAAGATGGTCATTCATGTTCAACATGTCCAAGCATAATTAGTCATGATCAACCATTTTCAAGCATATAGTTTATAATCTATTAAAAAGACTTTAGTTTAATGTGCATAACCATAGTCACCATAGTAAATTATTTGTTGACTCAAACTCACCCTGTCAACAACAAATTTACCAATTTACCAAATTTAACTATAGAAATTATATACTATGGTGTACTAATCCTACCCACATACATTGGCCATCAAGTAACAAATATATTAATAATCTACATCATTCTCCACCTTTTACCAATTTACCAAATTTAACTATAAAAATTATGTACTATGGTATATTAATCTTACCCACATACATTGGCCATCAAATAACAAATATATTAATAATCTACATCATTCTCCACCTTCCATACACCAATTATTAACATTAAAAACTGGGAAAAAATATCAACCAACGTATTTCAATCACTTCACTAGTGTGGTTATACCATGAATAAAGCAGTTTCAACCATATAAAAAATGATGTTAATCAACCTACTTTAATCAATTTACTAGTGTGCTTATACTACGAAGAAAAAAATCTCATGTATTAATGCCTATGCTTAATGTCTTATAGACCAAGAATTAAATAAACATTTCAAACTAGTTCCACGAGATGGAGGTTCAAATCTCATTGAGTATATGGCTTGTTGTGTCTTGGCTAGAGACGTCATAGTGGCAGCCAGTTGGATTTGATTTTATTGGTAAGTGTTTCAATTTATTAGTATAAGAAAGAGCTAGTGATAATGATGATTATGAAAATTATTTTTCTCACGTAATAAAAAAAGTAAATTTTTTTATGTATTTTTTATTTATAAGTAAGAGAGAAAGTGAGAAGCTCTTTGATGTAGTATTAAAATATATAATATTAATAAAAAAATTACTTCTATTACCCATTGAATTGTCCCATAAGGCTAAACATTTTATTTATATTTATATTAAAATATTTTTTATTATATTAACTATAAAATGATTTATAAATATTATTCAATTCCAATATTTCAACACAAACACATATACACAATATATACATCTTATATACAAAAAAAAAAATCTATTAATATTTTTATTTTTAATTTCTTTTACATACATTTGATTAATAATATATATATATATATATATATATATATATATATATATATTTTGTTAAATTGGCAACTAGGGCCAAACTCCATGTGGGTCAGCGTTTTATGGCAGCTGATATTTTTATTGGATCCCTCTCATCGAGAGGTGTAGGATTGATCCAAAGATCATCCGATTTCGATAAGTATTTATGGAGATATGAATTTATTTTGTTTATGTAATTATTATCAAGCCGACTAGCTCTTATGTAGGCTCTACAAGACCAACCGACGTGTCTATTCATCATCCTTGTTTTAGTATAAATAGATGAATATTTGATGTCATTTGAATATGTATTCTTGAGTGATCTCCTCCTCTCCATGTCTTGGGTTTTTGGAGAAGGAGACATCATAGAATACGGTGGCCTAGATGATGCCCTAGCTCTCACGCAGATGATGCCCTAAATTACAGTCAGTATGCAAACCTATATGTTTTTCATGATGAATCTCTATATGCTGCTCAGGAAGTGAAACCCTACGTTGTTCATGGAAACACTTCATACATATACGCATGGCATTACGATGGCCTTACGCCTAGCATTACGCTGGCCATATGATAAACACTGTAAAAGGAAGCTTCTATACGAAGCCCTTAAGGAACTTCTATACGCAGTCTAGGGTGCCACTGTCATCTAGCCGCGGTGATAAAATAAGGCTCAAGAAATGAAGCCATCCTAACTCACGCAAAGGATAACTGCAGACCTATTCATGCAATGGATACTCGCAGTTTTGTTCACACAATGGATACACGCAATCCTGTTCACATAAAGGATAAACGCAGTCATGGTATTGCAATATTACGCACAACATTCATAAGATAGTCAGCGTTCTACACCTAACATATATATGCTGGGTAGTCAACATGAATCTAATCCGAAAAGAAACAACCGCAGTAAGGTTATTGAACCCGCAGTCAAGGTTAGGGGAGCCACAGTCTACAAAGCAAAAAGCAAACAAGATAGATCTCGGATGGAGAAACAGGATCTGACTGCACCTCAGTTAGTGTATGAGGTGCATTCATGACCAGAACGAAGAACTATAGATCTCGAATGAAGTAGCTGCAGTAAGGTCTGAACTACATGGAGACATAGCCCTTGGTATGACAGTCTTGGTATTACATGGATAAGGTATGACAATATGTTGTCGTGGTACTCCTATAGAATACCTGGTATAAGGATGACCATGTCATGGATCTATTATATAGATCACATGCCTATTTATAAGGGAAAGCAGTACCAAAGCTACTACAATCTAATAATCGTTGTCGCAGTATTGATAAGGATATCAAATATAGTAATCATGTTGTAGACCTCATTAGAGACCTTGTTGACATAATGAAATGACCGTCATAATAAAAATCTTTGTAAACCAGTCACTGAATACACATCAGATGGGTGCAGATACATGATGTTGAGATCAACTCAGTGATATTTGGGTGCAGTGCAACATGATGAATGGGTAGCATGAAGATCATGAGCAGCATGATGATGCAGGATGCAACATGTTGGTGCTACACAGTAAGGTGCAACAAATGAACGAAATGGATAGAAGCCATCATCTAGGAGAATCAGTTGAAGCAGAATGTCTTCAACTGATCTCATGTATTATTGTTATAGGAAATAATCTATGCTAGATCTAGATAAGTCAAGGTGTTGACTTCTGTTGTAATTGTACTCTCTCTCTCTGCTGATCTTTGAAGATAAAAGAAGATTTGATCAAAGGGTTTCCCCACACATTGTGGGGTTTGTCCCTGGCTCGTGCCACACCTTGTGTCCTCTTGTCTTGGCTTGTCTTCTGCGTTTTATATTTATGTTTTATCTGCAGTTTATTGTAATGCTGATGTGATTGCTAACTGTGAAAATTTTAATAAATTGCTCTAGCATAGAACATACCTAATCTTAACAATATTCCAAATATTTTGTTTATTGTTTATATTAAAAAATGTTTAGTTATTAATATATATTTCAAATAATATGGCCAATACTTAAATTAGTAAACATTTTCATGCATGTTAAAATTAATATACTTGCTAATGGAGATTTGTAGTCCTTCTAAAAAGTTAAAAATCTTTTTGTTACATTGTAATTTTGTTTTTATTAATAAAATTATGAATAAATTTTTAGATTAAAAAAATCATAATATACATTTTATACTAAATTACATAAATAGCAACAATAAGTTAAGATCCATTTTAGCTTATAAAATCGAATAATGATTTTGTAACCATATTTAAATTTAATTAATTATAATCACATAAACTTATAATATAACAATATGTTTAACATGCCCACTTTGCCATAGATATTAGTAACTTGTAAATAGACTTTGTTACCATACCATAATAATTGCAAGTGTCACAAGCACGAGGAGGATATATTTGAAATTAGTTGGAAGCTAGTGTCCATGGTATGAAGTTATGAAGGCATTAAGATAAGTTTCATAACATGGATTCATATTTCAAGGTTCTCCTCCTAGCATAAAGCACTGACATGACACGAGGTTCCGCAATAGAATAAGTTTGATTCTACCACTGAAAAAGATTACACTCAAAGCTAGAGTAGCTTTATCGTGGATGGATTCCCATTTGAGACCCGCTTCGTTAAACCATGATAGACTAAGGGGTCCCCAAAGTGAACCTGGATAGTTGACATAACCACTCCTGTGATTGCGATGTGATTGTGATGTCCAAACTGATCCAGTTGATGATGAGGGTGGCACATAGCAGAGTGTCAGTTGGATAAGCAGAGTGCAGTCCATTTAATTGGCAATCACGACATATGGGACACTTTACATATACTTCCACCATCTAGCCTGAATGCAGCACGATAACCATATCACTAGATAAGAAGAGCCACATCATCTTCCACCGTCATCGGACACCACCATGGCTCTTCAGCTTTTGAATGTCACCACCGCCATTTTTGCACCGCCTTACCTCATCAAAGATCTAACAGTCACCACCGCCTGCCTGCAGAAATGAAAGGGCAACAAGGCCTCACAAAATAATAATTTAATTGATGTAACCCACTTCAGTTTCTGCTATAAATAGAAGAATGATCAGTGAAAGGTGAACATCATCCACTCTCGTCTTTCTTATTTGCGAGTGTAATTTGGCAGTTGTAGTTGTATTTTATCGACTTCATGTTCTATATTGTTCTATGTTGATTTTGTTCAAGAACAGTTGAATGGCGCGGAGATGCAGTGTTTTGACAACTGAAGTCAAGTCAACGTAACGCTGTACATGTGGTTGTATGAACCTTCGACTACCCATATTCCTATTTGGAGTGTGAAATTTATGAACAATGAGTACATTAAGTTGTTGGATCTGTCATCACTGAGTTGTTGTGAGTAGTTCTTGTATTATCAAGTGGCTGGAGTGGAATTGTGTTTTTCAAGTTAATAGTGGCTTGTACCAAGGACGTCAAGTTTGTTTTTCTCCCAATATAGTTTTTCTTTCAATATTTTCTTAGAGAAAGTTAAGGAGTCGAGTGCATGTAAGATAAGGAATGCACTGTTTTTTTCTTTCAACAAACAAATAAAAGAAGCAAAATCTCTTTATTTTCTTTGGTACTATTTTGAAATTTACTCAATCATCATTTTCAAGAGAATTTAGCTTAGTATTGAAGTCTTTTATTTCTCTATCATTTTCTATAGTTTACATTAAAGGAAGAGACATTAATTAGATAGAAAAGTGGTTTTAACTTTCATTCTAATATTTTAGTTATTTGTGAAAAATGGCTTCAAATACGGATACTCAGTCAATTCCTATTTTAACTCAGAACAACTATGATTCATAGTTTATTCAAATGAGGGCATTGTCGGGTTTTCATGATCTTTGGGTATCTGTTACTAATGGGCATGAGAGCCTGCTATTGAGGCTACACATATGGCTCTTACAAATGCTAAAGGAACATTGTTAAGAGAGAACAAAACTAAGGAAAATAAAGCCCTTAGTCTTATTCAACAATGCTTAGATGGCGTGATACTTTCAAAAGATTCAAATACAGAATATTCAAAGAAGGTGTGGGACACTCTCGAATCCTTTTATCAAGGTGTATCCAAAGTGAAAAATGTTAAGCTACAAAATTTGAGAAGAGATTTCGAGAAGATGAAAATGAAAGATGATGAAACTGTGGATGATATAATTCAATTCATGAGTGTTTTTAATCAACTGAGATAGTATGGAGAAGACCTCTCAAACAAAAAAAGAGAGTGATCGATAAACTCTTTCGAAATTTACCAAAGAAATTTGAAGTGATTGTTGTATCCATATAAGAGTTGAAGGAAACAAGTCAAATGCAGATTGAAGAGTTGGCTAGATTCTTGATTGAACAAGAATCCACGATGTCAAGATATAATGCTAACACGTTAGAGAATTCCTTCAAAGCTCTACTTAAATTTAGTAGAGGAAGAGGAAATAGATGAAGAAAAAGTTTGGATAAAAGCCATGGATGAAGAAATTGATGTTATAGAAAGAAATAATACTTGGGATCTTGTAGATTTGCCTCAAGATAAAAATACTATAGGTGTTAAATGGATCTACAAAACTAAAGTACATGTTGAAGGTGAAATTGAAAAGCATAAAGTAAGATTTGTAGCTCAAGGGTTCAGTGAACAACCTGTTATTGATTATACTTAAACTTTGTGCACCTATAGCTAGACTTGACACAATAAGAAGAGTATTAGCTATTGCTACAAAAAATAAATGGAAAATATATCATATGGATGTTAAGTCTGCATTTTTAAATGGTTTTTCAGAGGAAGAGGTTTATGTGAAACAACATCCTAGATATGAAATTGATGGTCAAGAAGATAAAGGTTAGAAATTAAAGAAAGTATTATATGGATTCAAGAAAGCACCCATAGTATGGTATAGTAGAATTGATGAATATATGATTAACAATGGATTCATCAAGAGAGTCAAAGTGAGCGAATTTTTTATACAAAAGTAAACGAGAAAGGTAAAATTTTGATTGTGTGCCTGAATGTTAATGATTTGATTTTCCCTGGAGATCTCTCAATAGATGATTTTGAGAAAAGCATGAAAACATAATTTGATATGACTGATTTAGGCCTAATAAAATATTTTCTTGGTATTGAAGTAACTCAATCTGAATATGCTATTTTCATTTGTGAATCTATGTGTGCAAAGGATATATTGAAAAGGTTCACGATGGAAAATTGTAAGCCAATTGTAACCCAATTGATACAAAACTCAGTAAGGATGATCAAGGTTTAGATATTGATCCAACCTTGTTTAAATAATTAGTTGGATGTCTTATTTATTTGACAACAACAAGGCTCGATATAATGTTTGTTGTAAGTTTAATTTCGAGATTCATGGAGTCTCCAAAGAGTACCCATTGGCTAGTTGGAAAAAGGATTTTAAGAAATATTGTTGGAACAAGAAATTATGGTATCCTATACACATCTAATTTAGATTTTAAACTAATTGGATATAAAAATAGGGATTTTGCATGGAATATTGATGAAAGGAAGAGAACATCTCGGTATGTGTTCAATTTTGGTTCACGTGTATTTTCATGGGCATTATTGAAGCAATCCATTATGACTCTATCATCAGCTGAAGCACAATATGTTGCAGCCACAACCACAACATGTAAGATTGTGTGGATGAGAATAATTTTAAAAGAGTTGTATGAATGCAAAGAACCAACTAATATTTTATGTGACAATAAAACTACTATTACGTTATCAAGAAATCATGGTTTCCATAAGAATAGTAAACATATTGATACGAGGTATCACATCATTCAAGAATTAGTATGCAATAATCAAATATGTATGGAGTTTGCAAATGAGAAGACCTATTTGCAAACATATTTACAAAATACTTGGGTAAAGAATTGTTTGAAACTCACAAGGAAAATGTAGTAGTGTATGATGTAACAACACTTCAATGTAATAGAAAACCTTTTTTTGTTTTTTCTTGGTGGAATAATTAAGGGGGAGAATGTAACTGTAATTATTTCAAGCACACGATGTCTTCCACCACCACAGCTTCCACCACCAGGGCACACCGCCATGGCTCTTAGCTTCCATAGGTCACCACCTCCATTCTTGCACCTCCTCACCTCATCAAATATCACCTACAAAAAATAAAGGGCAACACTGCTTCACAAAATAATAATTGAATTGATGTAACTCACTTCAATTTTTTCTAGAAATAGAAGGATCAACTAGAGGCGGACATCATCCACTCTTGGCTTTCTTATCTGCCATTGTAATTTGGAAGTTGTAGCTCAAGTTATCAACTTCCTATTCTATACTTTCTATTTCAATTTGTTTGAAGGAAATACAATGTAAGCCCCACATTTAAGACCTTGTGTAATAATAATTTATCGTTTTTATTTTTATTTCGTTTTTATCTAACTTTTGTTTTTGTAATTTTTTCCCCTTTTTTATTATTTCCATTTTCATGAATTATAACTTTTGGTCCATATTTTCAGTTTAAGATAACTTATTATTATAATAAAAACATATTTTAATAAATTAAAGTATAAGAATTATATATTTATTAATACAAAATAAAACACACATATTATATATATATATATATATATATATATATATATATATATATATATTAAAGTGTATATATGTTAATATAAACAATATTAGTTAAATATATTTCATCATTTTTGGTGATGGCATTCAACTATACAATGTTTTATTAGGTGTTTCATTTTTGTTATGAAATCTTTGTCTTTATTATTTGTTAGTTTAATTAAGCTAGATTTAAGTTAAGCCTAAGGTACTAGCTACTATGTAGCCCTTGTTAACATTTCTCAATGAATCATATATTATTAAAATTCCTTAAAATTCCTCATCTTTTTGTTACTTAGTCAAAAATCTATATGTTACCTTTGTGAAAACTATAATGAGTCATATAACATATTCAAGTTAAGTTAAAAATTTTACCTGTATTAAATTTATTTAAAAATAATAATTAAAAATCCTATATTTATTAAAATTATTTTAAAAATATATTTTTTAATTAAGTAATTTTGATTACATAACTTTTTATTTGTTTAGGGATATTTAATTTCATTTTTCCTAAATGTTAAGGATAATTTATTGATAATTATATAGGAAAATTGTAGTAAATATGTGAGAATGATTTTTCATTAAAGACTATATTTCACCAAAGTTTTATCTTTATGCCTAACTATCTCATGAAATATTCGCGTTACCTATGCATAATGTTAAATAAGTTGAGGCCAAAAAAAATTCATAGTTTCAATTTATTTAAGAAGAATTCATTAAGTTAAAGTGCATGGTAAACATAAGATTGAAAAAGAACCCATCTTAAACTTACTCTTTGAGTTTGTGGTTGAACACATAGTGGAATAATAATTCTTCTAATGTTTACATTCCTGGACTTAAGTTAGGTTTCTTTATGAATTACTGTCCTTGGGATATGTTTAGTATGAAAACAAATTTGAATTCTTAATCACATTCAATTTGAATACAGATATAAACATAGAATTTTATTTTATTTGTTTTATCTCTTTAGATATGGTTATCGTGGAAAATGTTTTGCTCTTTAATAATTTTGTTATAGGTGTTATTATTGATAATAATTCATGTCAAAATTAAATCCTTAGAATCCTTTAAGTTTCTTCGAGGAATTACAGGTTAGTCATTCCCTCATAGATTTGATTTTGTTAAGATCCACCCTAACACCCTCATGTGATACAATATGACCAAAATATGTCATTCCTTGAACACCAAAGGAACACATTGATAGATTTGCAAACAATTGTTACTATTCACAACATATGAACATGTTTTATAAGCTCTTCCAAAGATTTGTTCTAGATTAGTTTATCATCAAAAAATAATAACACAAATTTTCTAAGGGTTTGAAAACAAAATTCATCAAACTTTGAAATGTAGATGGTGTATTTGTAAGTAAGAATGGCATAAATGACCTTGATGTGTTCTAAATACCATTTTGGGAATGTATTCCTACCACACTCTTATTTGATTATGTCCAAAATGAAAAAGATTTAACTTAGTAATGAAAATTTCTCCATGCAATTCATCTAATAACTCAACAACGACAATCGAGGGTAAGAGGAAACATTGGAGCACATCCTCAGTTCTTGTACTTTCATTGGGGAGATCTAGCATATTATTCTTCAACTACTTTGAAATTTGGATCGCTCTCCTCAAAATCTATAAGAGACTAAAAAACTCACGATTATCCCTTTTTAAAAACCCAATGTTAAGTAGAACATGTCCTTAAGATTTTCCTATGGGAAGTATGGAAGGAGCATAATTAAAGGATTTTTCTAGACAATTGCACATTTAGTGACATAGTCCGACATATTGAAGAAACACATATCAATAATATAATACTTAATGAGTCCTAGTCTTCCCACAATCGGAAAGTATCACATTAGGAGGCTACTATCTTGAATCTACTGGAAATAGCTCCATCAATAGTTAACTAGAAACTTCCAAACCCATAAATCCCCCAACCTACTCCCCATTTCATTTTACTCCCCCCCTGAGGCTTCATCAAGTTAAATTTTAGTGGGGCCTCCATGGGACACTCATGCCAAGTAGATTTCGATGGCATATTCATATATTTGACAAGAAAGAAACTGAGGGTTTATGTGGCCAATTGTGGCACAACCAACAATATTGTGGTTAAATTATTAGACCCAAAGATTAGTCCATAGAGATAGTGATAAAAACTATATATTTTAACCTTTAGGTAGATGAGGATTCACAATTAGCCATCTCCACTTTTCAAAACTTTATGTATGGAGCCCTTGTCACCAAATTGGTAAAGAGCTAGAGACTGTAACTATTGGTTTCTCATGTCCAAAGTTTATTGTTGGGTCTTCCACATGTAGTTACCTCTTACTCTTGACTTTACGAAATAAAAAATTAGACATATTGGCTAATTGGCAAAGTCAAACTAGTGACCTGAATTTCCACTCCCTATGGCCCCACCTTAGAGTGTTTGTAGGCACTGAACAATTGTTTACTATTTTAATAGATGATAACTATAAATAAATGTTGGTGGATCATATTAGTTCTTATTCCTAATGGAAATCTATTACATCTTAATTTTAATATTTTTTATGATTTTGTGTCCCTCTCTCGTTTCTGAGAACAAAATAGTTCTAACTTAAAGTAATCATTTTTGTAAATTTTCTATTGACCAACAAATATTGCAAGAGTGAGGTTGATAGAGTTTTTCTAATTAGTGAAAAATTATGTAACATTGCGTTAAAAATGAAAATTTTCAACTTAGAAAAGAATGACAAGAATAAGAATCTTATCATTGATTGTAATTTTGTTGATTTGTTTGTAATCTACACATGTATGCTATGAAGCATTATTTTTTATTACTGTCACCAATAGTGAAGAGAAGGCACCATGGATAGGTTGAATCCCACCTCTAACATTTCTTGAACGCTATGCTCAATATCACTCTTTTGTCCATGTGGTTATATGTAAGCTCTAATGTTAGGAGGTACACTTCTAGGTTGCAAATGAATAGTATGGTGACAACCCTGAGAAGGTGGAAAACCCTTAAGATTCTCTACAAATACCTAAGAATGATTGCTAATAACTTTTTGTAGATCAAGTGATTAAAGTGATATAGATGATTGAACATATAATGAACTCAATTGTGAAATTACACCTCGATGTCCTTTCTTTAGCAATGTTCTCATACTACTAGAGGTTATTACTTTAGTAGTTTCCCTTACATACATATAAACTAAATTTCCTTTCCTTCTGATAAAAATCCTATAATAATGATCATGAAAATTTAGGGCCATTGTTCCCAGTGATTGTAACAATTGGACCCCTAATACAAAATCAACACCATCATATTGGATTGCAATCATGGGACTAACCAATAAAAACTCGAGTATATTTACTGTAATATGATGGAAATTTCATAAAAAAATTATGGCACCTCCATCTTTAATCATTACCTGAAATTCTAGTACTATACATATAAAGCAAATAACAAGTTGTGCCAATTTGCAATTATTGACTTATTAGTACTACTTGAATCGATCCATACTATCGTATTTTTATTTTTGATATATCTTTCTATATTGAGGGTTCATATTTACGATGCTTCCACTTCTTGATCTTCTTCATATTCACCGTGTATCACTACTACACACAGCATGTTTTAAGATGATTATTTAAGATGAAATTTTAATTTGTCATAGGCTAACTTTTTAAATCTCTTAATTAAGACAAAAGGGAAAAAGACATTGACAGGCTCCATTAGGTAATTGTCTCCATTAACAAAAAGAAAAAACTAAGTCAAAAGGAATCCGGCCGGCAAGAATGTAATTGTCTTAATTTATGATTGAACAAGAAAAACACCCTTTCATTTATGATTGAAGAAGAAAAAATCCCCTTTCATTTCTGCATTCGAAGATGGGAATTTAGATTTGCAGAGGGCTGAAGTGACCAGTAGCAGCTGGAAAATCTTTAATGTTTTTTGAAAAATCAGCCATGCCTCCCAAGCTTGATCACAGGGGTCTAGAGTTTTGGTATTTAAAATAAATTTGCAAAGAATCTCACGGGTGTTCCATATACTCTGGGAAAAATGACACAGCAACCACACCATTTAATACCTTGTGACAGACCATGATTCAACACCTATATTTGATAGGTGGAGATTGAACTTTGTCCAGATCAGAGTTATTAGGTAAGTTAGGAACCCAGTTCGGGTTTTTACCCTTCTCTCCTTAAATTTCTTCTCTGCGAGGTTTTCCTTTCAGATTTGGCTGGAGCCCACCCAATTAGGGTTTTTCCCATCCCTCCTTTAATTTCTTCTCTATGGGGTTTTCTTTGCATTTTGACTCGGTGCGCGGGGTTTGATTTGTAGATTAGGCTCAGTGTTGGGTATAAATGCCAACAATGGCTTCGGTTCTTAATTCTTTCATAACTTAGTCATTCTTAGTTTTATCAACTTCATTCAAGACAGTCTATTTGAGTCTGAGTCTGGTCCTGCATTTACGACTAGCTTGTGCTTCATTGCAGGTAACCTTCTAGGTTATATTCGTGATCCTTTTTGTTTTGCAGGACGCGATGGTATAGTTGTGTTCTTCCAATGGCCACCCCTTTGTTTTTTGTTGAAAGTCGGTTGTATTATGGTTGAACTTGTAGTAGCCTCGGCGAGGGTTCGTTACCCATTACAGGTTATTTGTATTTCTTTCACGTCGTCTATTTAAAATAGTCCTTGATAAGTCATTTGTGCAATTTCTTCCCTGTCTTGACTCGTGTGATGTTCTTTGCTCAGGGTTCAGTAGAAGGTTTGTTGTTGAAACCTTTCTTATGGACTTCTGGTGAGATGGTTTTAATAGAACCTTTCCTTACAACTCAGGCTTTCTAGGAATCGAGACAGGCTCTTTCAACGACAGGAAACCTACAATTCTGAAGAGTGACAGATATTCGTTCTTTAGCAATGAACTAGATTTACCAAAATCTTATCATTCCATAGATGATTACAACCGAGAAAATCAAGGTGCAGAGAATATCCTCTTAACCTAGGTTTAAAACCATAAAAAGAAATAGAATTTTCGTGTGGGAAATAACTAGCAAGTTCAACAAGGAAATCCTCCATTTTTCTATGAACATGAATAGAAAAACCATCAAGAAAATGGCAATTGAGCAACCATTAAAGCAATTAATAACTCTATTTTTCAACGGACAACTGCTAATGCTTTTGTGATTAAATTTATAAGTCCCTTATCACAGAAACTGAACTTGACCAAAGATCCCACATCAAATGTATTGTCATTTCGATTATAGAACCCTGAGTTGCCACCAAGGATAGCACATTTTTATAACACCAGAACTCTGACCCCTTTAACTGCCAACTGCTTTGCAGCTTTCAAGCCCCCAATGCCTGACGTGGTGACTCTGGCATCATACTCTTCTAACTTGCTAGAAAATATCTCACTTTTTCTAGGTGCTTGTCTTGCGATTCCATCATAGTGTTACACAACTTTCTTTTTCAAACATAGAGGCTTTCCTGGTGTCTCTGAGGATTTGAGAAGAAATTTTTCCATTGTCGCAATCGATTGATACAATTTATAGCATGCACCCTTTGCTGGAGTTGATCAATCCCTTCATATGACCTACACTTACAGAACTAGCACTGATCTTTACATAGTGAGGTCTAACAATGTAGTCCACCTCATATTTCCTGAAATAATACTTGTTTTCATGGTGGAAGAAAATTTATTTCCTATTATACAAATATGGACTCGCACTTGTACAATGTCACAGATATCCAAAGCTACAACATCAAGCTCAACTTCATATACTAGTTTGGATGCAATCACAACTCTAACCCTACACTATTTGGTTACATGTAATTTGTATTTTTCACACACCCAACTTCCAAACTCTATGGTCAATGTGCAAAAACTTTCGTTAATAGAAAAGTCAAGCTTTAGATTCCATTCGCATGGAGGAAGAGGCATGCGTGTGGCCAAGAGTGTGGCCAAATGTGTTTTGCAGCCACCCAGTGAACCTTCCTAGGCTCACACATAAACTGACTCATCGTGTTGACTGCCAAACAAATATCTGGTCTAGTGTTGACCAAATACATCAAGGAACCAATCAGCTGCTTGTATAATGTGGGATCCACCAACTCGGAATTTGAAGCATGAAGCTTCTTCCATTTGGTAATCATTGGTGTCAACATGGGTTTAAAATCCTCCATGTGGAATCTTCCAAGGATGTCCACAATATAATTCCCATGCTCGAGGAAGAAATGCCCCTCCTCCAGCCACACCTCCAAACCCAAAAAGTAATGCATCAAGTCGATGTCCTTCATCTCAAACTCCACCACAAGATCTCTCTTGCAGTGCTCTATGATTCTCTCTACACCTCTAATGACCAAGTCATCCACATACAACACCAGAATGAGAGGCTCCTCACTAATCACAATAAAGTAAAGGTTTGGATCTACCTCACTCTTTGCGAAACCCATCCCCTACAAGTATGTATCTATCCTGGAGTACGAAGCTCTGGAAGTTTTCTTCAGGCCATAACGGGCCTTCTTTAGTATGCACACGTGGGACTCCTTCCCATGCACCTCAAAGCCCTTGGCTGCTCAATGTACACCTCCTCCTATATGAAGCCATTGAGAAATGCAGTCTTCACATCCATCTGTTGAATCTTCCAACCCATCTCTGCTGTTATCGATATAATGGAGCGGATCGAAGTATATCGAGCCACGGGAGCGAAGGTCTCCTCATAATCGACTCCCTCTACCTGGGAGAACCCTCTAGCCACAAACCTCACTTTGAATTTCTCAGTTCTGCCATCTGCATCATGCTTTACCTTGTAAAGCCATCTGGAAGTAACCACGGATTTTCCCTCAAGTCTCGTCACCACCTCCCAAACATCATTCTTCATGATAGAAGAATACTCCACCTACATGGCCTCTCTCCAAACCTGCTGGCTAGCTGCCTCCTCATAGTTAGAAGGCTCAGAGTCAAGGATGTTGGTAACCATTGCCATATAGCTACAAAACCTCTCAGGTGGTCTACTCTCTCTAACTAGCCTCTTAGGCTCAGCAACAGATGTGGCATCTCTCAAGGTGTCCTGAAGCCACTTGGGCTTCCTCTTCCCTGAGTGCACTTCTCCCATAGGAGAATGAAACTCCTCCTCCCATCATCATCAGGAGCCTGAACACCTGACTATCTATCTACTGTCATCCTGCCTGCACCTGAACCTGTAGAAGTTGAGGTAAAATGTGAGTTGTCCATCAGTGGACTCCCTAGTGAACTGCTCTGCATGCTGCCCAGAGCACCACCCCTCTGGCTCGGCGAGCCACTGCTCACTGACGGACCTGATATCCTCATAGATGTACCTCTGGATCCTCCTGATCCCTACCCACTGGATCCCTATGACTGACTCAACTGCTGCTGAGGGTCTGGCTGATCCAGATACTCTAACTCCCATGACCTCCTAAAGGCCATGTCCTCCTCAAACTTCACATCCTGTCTGACAACAACTTTCCTTTGCATAGGAATGTAAATCCGAAAGGCCTTTGAAGTCTCATTGTAGCCCACAAAGATACCCTTCTCTGTCATGGGCTCTAGTTTGGTCCTCTTCTCCTTGGGTATGTAGGAGTATGTGATGCACCCAAAGATACGAAGATGTCCAATATCAGGTTTCTTCCCAGAAAAAGCGTCCTCCGGAGTCATGTGCCACAAGGCATGATGCAGACTCCTGTTCTGCAAATAAATAGCTATGTTGCAGGCCTCTGCCCACGAGAACAATGGAAACCCTTGATCATGTAACATGGCTTTGGTAGCCGCTACAATGGATCTATTCTTCCTCTCCGCAATCCCGTTCTGTTGGGGGTTGTAAGGAATAGTGAACTCCCTCCTAATGCTTGCCTCCACACAATAGTCAACAAACTCTCCAAGGGTGTACTCTCCCCCATTGTCTGACCTCAGGGACTTGATCTTCTAACCTATCTGTGTCTCCACAAGAGCTCTAAACTCCTGAAACCGCTCGAAGACCTCACTTTTGGTCTTCAAGAAATAAATCTAGGTCCTCCTGGAGTGATCATCAATGAATAAAACATAGTACTCATATCCACTCAAGCAAACATGAGACATCTGACCGCTCACATCGGAATGAATCAAATCAAGTATCCTAGTCACTCTACTGTCACTGCTCAGAAAAGCAGATTTGGCAAACTTGCCCATCGCACATCCTCTGCAAGTATCAAAGTGATCAGTACTAAAATCTAGCACACCTGTAGTGATCTCCCATAAGTTCCTCAAGGCTCCATGATACATATGCCCCATCTTACGGTGCCAAATATCACACAGCTCAGAACTGCTAGCTCTACTGTCGGTACTACTGCTCAATGCCAAAAGGGACTGGAATGCAAACTTCTACACCTTTGCATGGCGTACACCTATCACTGTAGCTGAATCAGTTGGAGTGCCCCTGGGATACATCAACACCTGTCCTCCCCTGAACAATATCTCATATCCTCTGTCCTCCAAAGCTGAGATGGATATGAGGTTCTTCCTCATCCCTGGCATATAAAGAACATCTGACACATTCAAGGGAGGTTTGGACTCCCTCTAAAATGTCAGTGTTCCCACCCCGACTACTCTAACAACTCTGTCATCACCGAGTACTACCTCTATATCAGTGCCACTCTCTGAAAGCTCGAAGAAGTACTCACAGACTCCTTTCATGTGACATGAAGCACCACTGTCCACATACCAGATACCCAAAGATGCCATGCTCATCAAGGGAAAAGCATGCTCCCTCTGAACCTGTGTGGCACGTGATCCTACACTAGACGACTCATACGTAGTGAACCCGAACTCCCTGTCAAAACGAACTGTAAAGTCCTCAACCTCTATTGAAGCTGCCATGCTCTGGTTTTGCCCCTTCTTCTTCTTCTTCTCTGGACACACAACTGCATAGTGTCCCATCTTTTGACAATTCCAACACTTCACCTTGGAATATTCCCTCTGTGTGTTATCCTATTTACTTTTACCTTTGCCTTTGCCCCCACCATTACTTGTGGAAACCTGCTTCTTCCCTTTGCCTCTCTTGCCTCTTGCCACCAGTGCTACATCCTCATCCTACTCAACTGGGCTGACTGCCCCAAGCTGACGTTTCCTGATCTCTATCTGAATGCAATCATCCCAAAACCTCTCCTATGTGGGAAGGGTCTCACGTGCACAAACCCCATCAACAAAGTTCATCCATGAACGGGGGAGACCATTCACTGCAATCTGCACCAACTCAGTGGGTGGAATGTCCTCTCCAACTTCTGCAAACTCATCTCTCACATTAGTAATATTTGTGAGATATCTAGCTGCACTATCATTACCCATATTAATAGTCTTCAGCTTCTCCTTCGAGACCATTTTCCGGTTCTCATTGGTACTCTAATAGAGATTGGACAATGTTGTCCACATCTCATGGGCATTTCTCTTTCCTCTCACATGAGGAATGTAATGGTCTTTGACTCCATCTAGAATCAGTCTCTTACCCTTGTTTTTCTTTTTATTATACTCGACCAACTGAGTAGCATCAGTAGGCACAACAACAGGGTTCTGTGTGGTATGCACCATGATGTCCCAGACTTCTGCCTCCTCAAAGATACTCTGAATTCTCTCCTTCCAAACATTGTAATTGCTATGTCCATCCAACCTATCCTACACCCCCAATCCCAATGACATCCTGCTGTCCTGAAACTGAAAAATAGCACTGTTGTGGTAAAAATAAAACTGCTATTTATGAAAAATCAGCTTGCTGGAATTTTCTTACTGAAAAATCAGTAGGCTGTAATTTTCCTCCTTATTGTCCCACACTGCACTTGAGCACTTAAGCTCTGATACCATGAAAAAATTTCTCATTTCCCACCCCGGTTTTCAGTTTCACCTTATTTCTCCCATATAGTTAAATGCCCTTTCCAATATCCATACATTCATCAACTGAAAAAATAAATTTTTGTTGAAAACAGAAATTCTGGAAATTTTACAGAATGCTGAAAAACGCAAAAATAAAAAATCAACAGGTACACATAGCCATTTAACACATTTAAACACAGTGATTTTTGGTCAATGTGACCTTGGAAAAACTCCTTACAACTCTTGGGGAAAACCAATTCCAGAGCTCTTTCTTATTTCTGGAAAAGTCTTTTTACAGTGAGAAATATTCAGCAAAAAATCAGCAAGCAAATTTTACAACTTATCTCATTTTCCATGCCTTACAACCAACTAGAAAAACTAGCAACAGCAAAATAAAACAGCAATAAATGTTGTACGACCTCCTCGATTTTTGTGCCAAATTTGTTGTACAGCCTCCTCGATTTTTGTGCCCAACTGCTGTATGGTTTTCCTAGAAAATTGTGCCCAACTTGCTATACAGTTTTCCTACAAAATCGTGTCCAACTGTTGTATGACCTCCACAAATAAACTACTGTACGGATTTCTAGAAAATCATGCCAAATAATTGTCTTTCACTGTGTGCTCACTCAGCTATATGGATTTGCTAAATTGTTGCCTTGGAATGTGTGCCAAGCTGCTGCCTCCTTCTCCTCCTTGTCTAGAAATCTCCCTTGCTCTCTTGCTCTCTCTCTCTCTCAATCTGCTCATGAAAGAATGAATGACCTTTTCCTCATTTTCCTCCCTTAATCTAATCCTAAGTGACTTTTGGGTAATCCCTAAATCCAATGGCTGAAATAGATTGAGATCTAAGGCTAGGATTAAATGCTCATTTAAATCTCACTTTCTATTTTTTTAATTCACCCCACTCTAATAAAGGCCCACTTAGTCATTTATTTCCAAAGTCACTTTTCCTTTCTGATTTTTCATTAACTTTAATAAAGTCACTTTAAAACTAGACTTTAGTAACTTTATCACTTAAAGTCACTTTTAAATTAGATTTGACCTTATAAAAATTATAAAGTCATTTTAGGAGAAAAATTAAATTCTTTTGGACACTTTTCCCTAGGCCAAAGATCAAAGCCTTAGGGAACTACCTATCCTCTGATACCAAATTTGAACATGAGAGACAAATTTAGACCTCATTTCTAGAAACCTCTCAAAAAATAGACATAAAAGATTTGAAGAGATAGGGAAGATCCTCTTGGTGTGTATCATTGCATGACCTATATCTAAAGCCCAAAAAAATTCCTCAAAAAAATGGCATACCACCTAATACCTTGTTGTGCCTATATAAAACAATCAATATAAAGAAAAAGAGGGAAATTAATGCGCCACCCATCACTAGTATAGTGTGCAATGGTCATCACTAATCATGAGAGGCACATAACCTCCCTTGTAGCAAAATATTTATTGGCACCACGAGGATATGTCACATGGATGTGACAAATGGCCATTTTGGATTAGTGAAAGGGAAAACAAATCACACATCACAAACCTCATGTGCTGCAATGTGGCTTGATGACACCAAAATGAAATCATGAAGAAAAAATCTAGTTTCATATGGGACAAATTCATATGGTATGGTCATGTTAAAGATAAAAAATTGGGGGATCAAATATCAATGTATTTGGGTTCCACCACTCGTCACAAATGTTAGCTCCTAATGGGCATATGAGAAACAACATGTCTAATATCTAGGTATATAGGGTGAATGGATTATCCCATGGTTTTCCCTCACACTCCTTTGGAACAAAAATAAGATAAAACTACACATGAGATGTTTCTCCTAAAAATAAACTAACGATCAAGGAGTTCTAAACAAATATAAGTCATTAGCAATTTTGAAGGAATCTACAATAATGATATTGTTTAACTATAATGTGGCTAGGTCATTTTCCTTGGTGACTTCTTTAGATAAGCACATTGTTAACCTGTTTATGGATTCCTTATTGCTATGATTTTCATTTGATTCATTGTTCTGGATAGACTTCTAATACTTTTGCATCTCTCTCTCTCTGTCTCTTTTCCTGTGTGTGTGTGTGTGTGTGTGTGTGTGTCTATCTATCTATCCACACACACACACACACAGATCTATATATATATATAGATCTATATATATATATATATATATATATATATATATATATATATATATATATATATATATATATATATATATAATCTGTGTGTGTGTATGTATGTATATATGTATGTATGTATATATATGTATATATAGATATAGATATTGTACATGTCAAAGTCTTAATATTTGGCCGACCAAATGGGTAGGCAGGTTATTAGTGCTCTCATTTTTGTAGTTCACCTTTGATTAATTACTCCTATTAAAGTTCGAATGTTTATGAAATTTTACTATATATTTAATATATATCTACGACCTCAACTCATTTGAGCTTGACACCAATACAATATATGAAAGCAGAGGAATAACCCTTACAAGCCCCACTATCTACGAGAATTGGTAGATGTGATGAGTAGTTTATAAGAAATAACCCTTTAAGCTAATTTCCTAGTAATATAGGAAGTTATTAATATACACCATAGCCATATAATGATGCACACTATCTAATGGTATCAGAAAACATGCAAGTTATAAATATATTGATAGTGTCTCCAACACATTAATGATAAGATTCAAAAAGAATAGCACAATCATGAGAAAATCCACAAGAACCAATGAAACATCGAAATGTGGCATCATTAAATTTCATAGACATGGAGCACATTGAATAAACAATTCTAACGTGATTCCACCAAGAGATGCCACGTGATTGTGACACATGGCAATTTTGGATTCGGGAAAGCAAAAAAATTGCATATTGCAAACCTTATGTGCAGCCACATGGCTCGATGACATCATGATGACATCATTAAGCAAAATTCCAGTGACCTGTGAGACCAAGTCACATGGTATGGTCATGTTGAAGATAAAAAATAGAAGCTCTAGTTAACTCCCAATGGGCATATTAGAAATAACATGTCTAAGTTCTAGATATATGGGGTGAATGGATTAGCCCAAGGTTTTACCTCACACTCCTTGGGACCATCAATAAAATAAAATTACACATGAGATGGTTAGCCTCAAAATAACAAAATATCAAGGAGTTCTAAACAAAGATAAATCCTCAACAGGTTTGAAGGAAACTACAATAATGATCTCGCTTGAGTATAGTGTGACTAGTCCATTTGCCTTGGTGACTTCTTTAGGCAAGAAAATTGTTAATGTGTTTATGGTTTCATTGTTGCTATGATTTCCATTTGTTTCATTTTTATGCATAGACTTCCTATTGTTTGAAATCTAGAATACAAACACACACACATACACATATGTGTGTATGTATGTATGTATATATATGTGTGTATGTGTGTGTGTATTTTATATGTCAAATTCATTAGATTTTCACAACCAATTGGGTGAACATATTATTAATGGTGTCATTTTTCTAGTTCACCTTTGATTCGTTACTACTATTAAAGTTTGAATGTTTATGAAAATTTTCTATATATTTCATTATGCAATTGATTCTAAAGGTATAAGGTGTGGTTGGTCACTATGGGATGTCCACGAGGATGATCTATGGCCTCAACAAATTTGAGTTTGACACCACTACACTATATGAAAGCAAGAAAGCCCTTACAAGCCCCACTGAGTAGCAAAATTGGTGGATGTCATGAGTTGAGTATACTAGGTTTGACCTATGGCAGTTGACAAGTGCAATGTTATATATAAATATATATTGTTAATCTATCGCATATTGAACATTTGGTGGTGACTAGTCCTATAATCTCGCAACACACTTGGAAATAGGTATTATATGGAATATTTAAGTTAATATATGGTATATTATGAATTTTTAAGAGTTTTGGGAGGATTATTTTTCCAGATTCAGTTCCAAAAGAAATTTCATGATTAGAGTTCAAAGATGAATGTTTAATGTCTTTTGGAATAATATTTGATGTCTATAATTTTGTTTGGTCATTTTGAATATCTATGAGCACATTGTGGGTGTTCTAGATACATAATGATAATAGGTTATGATATTTTTAATGACTAGATTGAAGTTCATAAATTCAAGCATAATATGGGACAGAACATGATAGCTAGCATGAGAGTGTTAGGCCCCTATACTACTAGTGTAACCCCTTATTGTTATTAGTATAACCCACTTATTATATTGATGTACCCATGTAGTGCCCATATTGTTACTATTGTGCCCCATAGAAGCCCACTATTGTTATTATTGTGCCCTTACATTATTATTGTTATGTCGGCTCTGATTATGTTATAACCCCTTAGACTCCTATATATAGAAAGGAGGTCGTTTCATTTGTATCATCCAAGCATTGTTCATTTATGTAATGTAAAGGAGGTTGCCCCCTCGAAGAGGCTGAATTCTAAGGCGTTGATCTATCTTTTCTATATTTTCTTGAGCTGGTTTCATAACATTTGGTATCAGAGCTTTGGATTGTAGGGTTTCGCTGCTCCAAACAGGTCATCGTGGCATTTTCGCTATAACTTTTTTTCTGTGATGTTTCAGAACTTGCAAAAAAAACCATTTGAGAAGAAATCGCGCTAAACCTTGGGTCCGAATTTCAGAGCTTTGCGTGTGACATTTGTGGAGATATGATCTGAGGAAGTTGGTCTTTTTGCAGACTCTTGAATTACATTCAAAACAGGTGACCTGGGGAAAATCGTCATAACTTTCTCTCTCGGGATCGGATTGAAATTTCGTAAGAAGGTATAGAAAGAGGACGGACTGTAGTTACTTCTGTGTGTGTTTCAGATTCAAAGGTTGAAACAGTGACTCATGGCACGTCGTACAAGTTCGCTCTACTGAACGAGTCTAAAAGCAAGTCACTGTGGGAGATTTCACATAACTCTTCCTTGGAGAATCCAATTTGGTTAAGACTTCTGGCATTAAAAAGAGGACACAGAGAGCTACTATAGTTCACAATTTCAGAACTTAAAGATCTGAAATTATAGAGTTATAGTCATTTCAAGGTCGAGCTCCTAAAATCAAGAAAAAGCAAGATGAGGAAGTTTGATGGCAAGGATCCGGTAAATTGGATACTTCAGATGGAGCAATATTTTGATCTACATGGTGTACAACTGTATGAACCAGATCAATTTTTATGGTATGAAGGGCTTTGTTCTCGTAAACAACTTGTTACGTGGTCAATTTTCATGGAGGAAATGGTAGCACATTATGAGGATAAAAAGAGCAACACCTTCTTGAGAGGAACACCACAACAAATGGAAAGAGTAAAAGGGCTTTGTGAGATATTGGAAACCAGATGAGGAGTATGAGTAGCATGTTTGCCAAACATGGAACTATAAGATATGTTCATTTTCCCCATCTAAGAATTTGTCCTTTCTTCCCTATCCCAAAACCCACCATGTAAAGAGAAATGTGAAATTAATTTTACTAATTTGTTTCACTTTTAAAGGATATTTGTTAAATCATAAGTAATGGATGAAAGTTTTATATTGCTGTGACTAAACTTATGCAAATAAACCATGAAAGTTTAGGTAAATTCCAAATTTTTATTTCAATAAATTCTAAAAAACAAAGGAGATATTTTTTCCTTTTTACATGCAACCATGTAGATAGTCCTCATTTCCCTCTCATTCAACACTATAATGTATTAGTTAAATTAGATTAATCTATTAGTTAAATTAGATAAACCAGCAACAATAACACATTAAAACTAAAAACTCAAAGTCTACTAACAAGAATGCACTAAGGTATGAAAAAATAATTTCAGTTAAACAACAAGATTACAAGAACACAAGGAGAAAGTTCCAATTTGTATACATAGTACCAATCTTTATCATGCTAATAAGACATTATTCATGTGGGATTTCATGATTGGATTTCATTTCATATCCTAGTGAGAAAGGTATACTAATCGTGCCAAAAATGAATTTCTTAAGTACATATTGTGGGCTAGATGGAATGTAAACCTCCAAAAACTTTAATTACAACTATACTTCTGCTTGAGTAATACATTGTAGGAAACTACTGCTTGAGTAATACAAAAACGATATGAATACCTATACTGCATTTTTATGGAATAATTCATGACACCAGCACATACCTATGTACTTCTGCAATGTACCAATTCGCATCAATGCATTACAGAAGGTTAGCCCAGGGTAAAACGGTAGTAAGCCCATAATTACACAAACTTATTGGCGCCAAATATTCCTTAGCAGACTAAAATCCTAACGCTACAAAAATTTCACCCGTAAATCCGATGGAAACTCCTGGATTATGTGAATTGAATGCTGAGAAATACCACACAGATTTAAAAAGATCAAGACATTGAGGCTATCTAGCTCTTAAATTCGGCCCTGCATAGAGGACATTCGAGCTTAGTAAAAAACCACTGGCAAATGCAGTTCCGATGAAACAGATGATTGCAAGGCAATTGACTTGCATTTTGTCCAGTAACGAGCATATCATGACAAATGGCACATATCAATATCTCGCCCTCACCATCATCCATGCCAATGGATTGGGCAGGAATGGTAATGGTTTGGGAACAGTCAACAGCCGCAATAGCAGCCGCTACGGGATAACGGTCATGGAGAGCAAGGTATCGCTGACGAAAATGAGGATGAAGATCATAACGTTCAACTCTTAATTCTATACAATTAGCGGCATTACTGTCGTTTTCCAAAATTTGAAGTAGCCGACGCCAATTTGAAAAACTGCCACTCCACACAACTTGCTGGCTCCACACATTTCCGTCTTCCCGACTCCAATCTAAGATCATTCGCAGCAAAACAATATTCATGTTTTCAGCCATTGCAGCCTCCATATTCATTTGGCCACTGTAGTTCGGAGGACGCCATTCATAGATGGCCTTCTCTCCAATGTCATCTAATCGACGTACAGACACATTATCCCAAACATTCTCCAATTCCCACAGATATCTGTTTTCCGTTTCAATCCTTCTAAACACCACACTAGAAACCAAGTGTTGCTGAACAGCACTCTCACTTTCCATGGATGCCGATTGTTCATCTGAAACCACGTAACTTTCCCATACCGTCTTGTCCCCCATCACGTGACAATTAATTCTCCGAAAGATTCCTATCACAATACAGGTATAATCAGTATCACTCCCATTTCTTGATTTCTCCATCCTGTCGCTTTCTGAAAGATATGTCGTAGAAGTTTCTGGACGTACCGCGGAGAAACTGTGAAGATGATAGCGCGATCACACAGCTTTCCTCCGATTACCTCACATATTAATCCCTAAGGGGGTTTATATACTTCTATCATTTTAAAGTTAATACTTACCATGACGTTATTTAGGGCAAGCCGACACAAAAAAAATTGTTGCGTTTTTCTTTTTAAGTTGGAAAAAAAAAATTCTTGTTTTATTTCCCTCTAAAAACATACACAATTATATTTTTCTACATGTTTATATATATATATATATATATATATATATTCATTCAAAGCTCTACCATCAAGTTTAACCATCTAATACGTTGAAAATAAAAATAAAAAATCCGAGAATAACATTAATATTTAAGAATAAAATAAATAGTATAATCAAAATTCATATAAAAAAGAAAAAAGAGTTTTGATTAAATGCAAGGAAGCTCACAAATATGATATCTTTTATTCTCTATTATTTCATTGAAAAAAGAAAGTAGTTTATAAGAACATGTTTTACTTTCTACTTTTGTATATAAAAAAATCCAAGAATAATATTAATATTTAAAAATAAAATAAATAGTATAATCAAAATTCATATAAAAAAGAAAAAAGAGTTTTGATTAAATGTAAGAAAGCTCACAAATATGATATCTTTTATTCTCTATTACTTCATTGAAAAAAGAAAGTAGCTTTATAGTAAAATGTTTTAATTTTTACTTTTGTATTTAATGTTAATTAAAAATTTAGTTTTGTACAGAACAATTTTCATATTTTTCTCATTAGTAATGATTTTTCTAAAACACAATCAAATGTTTCACTTCATCCAAGAAAAAAATTATTAATAGTTTGTGACGTGTTTATTTATCATTCACTCATTTTATGACAATATTACCTATAAATTGTTAGTTCTTTGTTCATTTGTTATGGACAATACTATTTCTAATGTCATCAATTCTTCACAATTATTTGATCCCTATCCTAAAATTGTGAGTGATTATATCTAAATGATAGAATCCTCTCTCTCCACATATTTGAGATCCCATTGTGATGATGTATCAAAAAAAGCTTAGGGAAATGCCTTACCAATTTATTTTTAACCACTACCCTCAAATACATTTTCTCTTTACAATGTAGGAAATTGCTTTATATATTGAGCCTGTTTGGTATAAAATTTACTGAAAAGTGTACTTAAAAAAAAAAAATGAAAGCTTCTTGACCATCCATATTTCTCATGCCACTGTTAATGAAACATCATCCGAACTATTCGTTCATGTATTCCATGCACAATTCTTAAAATTGTTAAAATTCTCAATTCCTCATACTTAATTCCTCAAACTTACATCAATAAAACCCTCTAGAAAAGTGTTTTTTAATCTTGTTATCGCCTCCACTCCTAACACACTTGTTTAAAACATTGAAAATGCATGACAAAATGACCATTTTTCTTGTTAATGAGTTTGTAATAAGCACATTGTTAGAAAATTATATAGTACGGAGCAATGGAACACATAAAATATTGCAGAAATATAAACATAGAAAACACACAAAACAAGAGAGATACTGATATACATGGTTCACCCAGTTTGGGCTACGTCCACCCCGAACAGCTAGTCCTTCCTTTCCATTATCCAGCAAAATGAAGAGACACAACCTACAGCAAATCCGCTGTAATATCCTCTGTTTTCTCTCACAGTCTCACTTCTCTGTTGATTCACTCACAGAATACACATCTATATCTCAGCCTCCAATACAATGCCTTCATACAAAGAGAGGGGTTTCCTTCTAGGGCCAAAAACCCTAAACTAAACATAAGTTCTACCATTAGATCATCTGCCTAATGAACGGCCCAGATTGACTAGAAATTCAATTTCACATTTGTTTTTAGCTTCGGGGGCACTGCCCCTGAGCCCCTGGACCCCCCAGTCTGGGGCGATCGGCCCCCCCGGACCCCCGCGGGGGGGACAAGTCCCCCCTGCACCACCCCTGCGTGGAGGGGTGTACAAACTTCCTGGGGTATACATCCGGCTGAAACAAAGACCACTGAACAATCATGCTCCACACACAACAATCTCCCACTTGGAGAATGATTGTAGAAACTCCACCGCTGCTTCATTTGCTGGACAATGACACCTCTTTGGACCTGGTTGTTTCTCATCTTCATCTTCATCCTTGAAGACCAATTGAAACTGAGCATATTCCCAATTTCTCCCTAGTTACAACTTTTGTTAGCATATCTGCAGGATTCTGGCTAGTATGTATCCTTTCCGGCTTCAACTCTCCATCTTCCAACGCTGATCGTATGAAATGGTACTTGAGCTGTATGTGTTTATTCTTGGAATGAAACGCTGAGTTCTTTACAAGATAAATGGCACTTTGGTTATCACTGTATAACGTGCCCTTATCATGCTCCTTACCCAATTCACCCATAAACCTTTGTAACCAAATAATTTCTTTACTAGCCTCTGTAGTAGCAACATACTCTGTTTCTGTTGTTGAAAGTGCAACAACACTTTGGATTTTTGAAACCCAACTGACAGCTGTTCCTCCAACAGTAAATACATATCCTGTAGTGCTCCTCCTGTTATCTCTGTCACTTGCCATATCTGCATCAACATATCCTTGTAGGGAGATGTTTGAACCACCAAAGCATAATGCTTGATTTGTGGTACCTTTCAAATATCTGAGAATCCATTTCACTGCCATCCAATGTTCCTTTCCTGGATTGTTCATGTACCTGCTTACAACTCCCACTGCATGTGCAATATCAGGCCTTGTGCAGACCGTTGCATACATTAAGCTTCCAACTGCTCATGCATATGGAACTTTAGACATATAATCCATGTCTTCTTGGGTCTTTGGGCACATTTCCTTGCTAAGTTTGAAATGGCTAGCAAAAGGTGTACTAATTGGTTTTGCATTGTGCATGTTAAATCTTTTCAACACCTTTTGTATGTACTCATTCTAAGACAATGTTAATTTACGATTTTTCCTGTCTCTAGTTATTCTCATACCAAGGATTTGTTTTGCAGTTCCCAAATCCTTCATTGCAAATGAATTTGCCAATTTTCTTTTGAGCACATTTATTTCCTGCATGTTAGGTCCTGCAACAAGCATGTCATCTACATACAATAACAATATAATATAGCTGCCATCATTTTTCTTTTTCAAATAAACACAATGATCAGAGTGACATCTAGTATAACCTTGTTCAGACATAAACTTGTCAAATTTTAGATACCACTACCTTGGAGCCTGTTTTAAGCCATACAAGCTCTTCTTCAACCTGCACACTAGTTTCTCCTTCCCTTTCACCTCATATCCTTGTGGTTGCTGCATATATATCTTTTCCTCCAAATCCCCATGGAGAAAGGCTGTCTTTACATCTAGCTTCTCAAGATGCAAACCTTCAGCTGCTACAAGACTTAAAATAGTTCCGATTGAAGTCATTTTAACAACAGGAGAAAATATTTCATCAAAATCAATACCTTTCTTCTGTGCAAACCCCTTCACCACAAGTCTAGCTTTGTACCTCTGTTTTCCTCCATCTTCTTCCTTCAGCCAGTAAACCCATTTATTCTTCAATGTAGTTTTTCCTGCAAGCAACCTGACTAAGTCCCTAGTCCTTCTTCTTGCTTTCAACCTGCATTGCTTCTTCATAACATTCAGGTTCACCAGAATGAGTCAACAATAAATAATATAATGAAGGAGAGTATCATTCAGGGGATCTACTTATCCTGGTAGATCTTCTAACACCAATTTCAGGTGTTTGGGGTGCATGTTACTGTTGTGGAGGTTGTTGTTGTTGATTATTATTATTTTCAAGCACCTTACCTTTTCAGTGATTTCATCAAGAACTACGTATTTCTTGTTTTCTTTTTCCTGTTTCTTTTCCTACAACTGATTCTTATACAAGACCTTTTCATTGAATATTACATCTCTGCTCCTAATGATTTTGTGATTTTCGTAATCATATAAGAGATAACCAAAATCATTAACACCATATCCAATAAAGGTACATTTCTTTGACTTTGCCTCAAGCTTTGTTCTATTTTCTTTATCAATATGGACAAAGGCCTCACAACCAAGAGGCTTTAAAAAGGAGTAGTTTACCTTTTTACCTGTCCATGCTTCCTCCGAAACACCACCATCCAAGGAACTTGAAGGCCCTCTGTTTATTAGATAAACAACAGTATCTACAGCATCTACCCAAAACTGTAAAGGCAATCCTGCATGCAATCTCATGCACCTTGCACGCTCCATGATTGTTCTGTTCATCCTTTTTGATACACCATTTTCTTGTGGTGTTCTTGGAACTGTCTTCTCTTTGAAAATTCCATGTTCTGAACAGTACCTATCAAATTCTTTGCTGCAATATTCACCTCCATTGTCTGATCTAAGACACTTCAATTTCTTTCCTGTCTCAATCTCAACCAAAGCTTTCCATTTCTTGAAAGTATCAAATACATCAGATTTATTCTTAATACAATAAATCCAAGTTTTACTAGTTGCATCATTTGTGAATCTATGTGTGCAAAGGATATATTGAAAAGGTTCACGATGGAAAATTGTAAGCCAATTGTAACCCAATTGATACAAAACTCAGTAAGGATGATCAAGGTTTAGATATTGATCCAACCTTGTTTAAATAATTAGTTGGATGTCTTATTTATTTGACAACAACAAGGCTCGATATAATGTTTGTTGTAAGTTTAATTTCGAGATTCATGGAGTCTCCAAAGAGTACCCATTGGCTAGTTGGAAAAAGGATTTTAAGAAATATTGTTGGAACAAGAAATTATGGTATCCTATACACATCTAATTTAGATTTTAAACTAATTGGATATAAAAATAGGGATTTTGCATGGAATATTGATGAAAGGAAGAGAACATCTCGGTATGTGTTCAATTTTGGTTCACGTGTATTTTCATGGGCATTATTGAAGCAATCCATTATGACTCTATCATCAGCTGAAGCACAATATGTTGCAGCCACAACCACAACATGTAAGATTGTGTGGATGAGAATAATTTTAAAAGAGTTGTATGAATGCAAAGAACCAACTAATATTTTATGTGACAATAAAACTACTATTACGTTATCAAGAAATCATGGTTTCCATAAGAATAGTAAACATATTGATACGAGGTATCACATCATTCAAGAATTAGTATGCAATAATCAAATATGTATGGAGTTTGCAAATGAGAAGACCTATTTGCAAACATATTTACAAAATACTTGGGTAAAGAATTGTTTGAAACTCACAAGGAAAATGTAGTAGTGTATGATGTAACAACACTTCAATGTAATAGAAAACCTTTTTTTGTTTTTTCTTGGTGGAATAATTAAGGGGGAGAATGTAACTGTAATTATTTCAAGCACACGATGTCTTCCACCACCACAGCTTCCACCACCAGGGCACACCGCCATGGCTCTTAGCTTCCATAGGTCACCACCTCCATTCTTGCACCTCCTCACCTCATCAAATATCACCTACAAAAAATAAAGGGCAACACTGCTTCACAAAATAATAATTGAATTGATGTAACTCACTTCAATTTTTTCTAGAAATAGAAGGATCAACTAGAGGCGGACATCATCCACTCTTGGCTTTCTTATCTGCCATTGTAATTTGGAAGTTGTAGCTCAAGTTATCAACTTCCTATTCTATACTTTCTATTTCAATTTGTTTGAAGGAAATACAATGTAAGCCCCACATTTAAGACCTTGTGTAATAATAATTTATCGTTTTTATTTTTATTTCGTTTTTATCTAACTTTTGTTTTTGTAATTTTTTCCCCTTTTTTATTATTTCCATTTTCATGAATTATAACTTTTGGTCCATATTTTCAGTTTAAGATAACTTATTATTATAATAAAAACATATTTTAATAAATTAAAGTATAAGAATTATATATTTATTAATACAAAATAAAACACACATATTATATATATATATATATATATATATATATATATATATATATATATATATATATATATATATATATATATATATATATATATATATATATATATATATATATATATATATATTAAAGTGTATATATGTTAATATAAACAATATTAGTTAAATATATTTCATCATTTTTGGTGATGGCATTCAACTATACAATGTTTTATTAGGTGTTTCATTTTTGTTATGAAATCTTTGTCTTTATTATTTGTTAGTTTAATTAAGCTAGATTTAAGTTAAGCCTAAGGTACTAGCTACTATGTAGCCCTTGTTAACATTTCTCAATGAATCATATATTATTAAAATTCCTTAAAATTCCTCATCTTTTTGTTACTTAGTCAAAAATCTATATGTTACCTTTGTGAAAACTATAATGAGTCATATAACATATTCAAGTTAAGTTAAAAATTTTACCTGTATTAAATTTATTTAAAAATAATAATTAAAAATCCTATATTTATTAAAATTATTTTAAAAATATATTTTTTAATTAAGTAATTTTGATTACATAACTTTTTATTTGTTTAGGGATATTTAATTTCATTTTTCCTAAATGTTAAGGATAATTTATTGATAATTATATAGGAAAATTGTAGTAAATATGTGAGAATGATTTTTCATTAAAGACTATATTTCACCAAAGTTTTATCTTTATGCCTAACTATCTCATGAAATATTCGCGTTACCTATGCATAATGTTAAATAAGTTGAGGCCAAAAAAAATTCATAGTTTCAATTTATTTAAGAAGAATTCATTAAGTTAAAGTGCATGGTAAACATAAGATTGAAAAAGAACCCATCTTAAACTTACTCTTTGAGTTTGTGGTTGAACACATAGTGGAATAATAATTCTTCTAATGTTTACATTCCTGGACTTAAGTTAGGGTTTCTTTATGAATTACTGTCCTTGGGATATGTTTAGTATGAAAACAAATTTGAATTCTTAATCACATTCAATTTGAATACAGATATAAACATAGAATTTTATTTTATTTGTTTTATCTCTTTAGATATGGTTATCGTGGAAAATGTTTTGCTCTTTAATAATTTTGTTATAGGTGTTATTATTGATAATAATTCATGTCAAAATTAAATCCTTAGAATCCTTTAAGTTTCTTCGAGGAATTACAGGTTAGTCATTCCCTCATAGATTTGATTTTGTTAAGATCCACCCTAACACCCTCATGTGATACAATATGACCAAAATATGTCATTCCTTGAACACCAAAGGAACACATTGATAGATTTGCAAACAATTGTTACTATTCACAACATATGAACATGTTTTATAAGCTCTTCCAAAGATTTGTTCTAGATTAGTTTATCATCAAAAAATAATAACACAAATTTTCTAAGGGTTTGAAAACAAAATTCATCAAACTTTGAAATGTAGATGGTGTATTTGTAAGTAAGAATGGCATAAATGACCTTGATGTGTTCTAAATACCATTTTGGGAATGTATTCCTACCACACTCTTATTTGATTATGTCCAAAATGAAAAAGATTTAACTTAGTAATGAAAATTTCTCCATGCAATTCATCTAATAACTCAACAACGACAATCGAGGGTAAGAGGAAACATTGGAGCACATCCTCAGTTCTTGTACTTTCATTGGGGAGATCTAGCATATTATTCTTCAACTACTTTGAAATTTGGATCGCTCTCCTCAAAATCTATAAGAGACTAAAAAACTCACGATTATCCCTTTTTAAAAACCCAATGTTAAGTAGAACATGTCCTTAAGATTTTCCTATGGGAAGTATGGAAGGAGCATAATTAAAGGATTTTTCTAGACAATTGCACATTTAGTGACATAGTCCGACATATTGAAGAAACACATATCAATAATATAATACTTAATGAGTCCTAGTCTTCCCACAATCGGAAAGTATCACATTAGGAGGCTACTATCTTGAATCTACTGGAAATAGCTCCATCAATAGTTAACTAGAAACTTCCAAACCCATAAATCCCCCAACCTACTCCCCATTTCATTTTACTCCCCCCCTTGAGGCTTCATCAAGTTAAATTTTAGTGGGGCCTCCATGGGACACTCATGCCAAGTAGATTTCGATGGCATATTCATATATTTGACAAGAAAGAAACTGAGGGTTTATGTGGCCAATTGTGGCACAACCAACAATATTGTGGTTAAATTATTAGACCCAAAGATTAGTCCATAGAGATAGTGATAAAAACTATATATTTTAACCTTTAGGTAGATGAGGATTCACAATTAGCCATCTCCACTTTTCAAAACTTTATGTATGGAGCCCTTGTCACCAAATTGGTAAAGAGCTAGAGACTGTAACTATTGGTTTCTCATGTCCAAAGTTTATTGTTGGGTCTTCCACATGTAGTTACCTCTTACTCTTGACTTTACGAAATAAAAAATTAGACATATTGGCTAATTGGCAAAGTCAAACTAGTGACCTGAATTTCCACTCCCTATGGCCCCACCTTAGAGTGTTTGTAGGCACTGAACAATTGTTTACTATTTTAATAGATGATAACTATAAATAAATGTTGGTGGATCATATTAGTTCTTATTCCTAATGGAAATCTATTACATCTTAATTTTAATATTTTTTATGATTTTGTGTCCCTCTCTCGTTTCTGAGAACAAAATAGTTCTAACTTAAAGTAATCATTTTTGTAAATTTTCTATTGACCAACAAATATTGCAAGAGTGAGGTTGATAGAGTTTTTCTAATTAGTGAAAAATTATGTAACATTGCGTTAAAAATGAAAATTTTCAACTTAGAAAAGAATGACAAGAATAAGAATCTTATCATTGATTGTAATTTTGTTGATTTGTTTGTAATCTACACATGTATGCTATGAAGCATTATTTTTTATTACTGTCACCAATAGTGAAGAGAAGGCACCATGGATAGGTTGAATCCCACCTCTAACATTTCTTGAACGCTATGCTCAATATCACTCTTTTGTCCATGTGGTTATATGTAAGCTCTAATGTTAGGAGGTACACTTCTAGGTTGCAAATGAATAGTATGGTGACAACCCTGAGAAGGTGGAAAACCCTTAAGATTCTCTACAAATACCTAAGAATGATTGCTAATAACTTTTTGTAGATCAAGTGATTAAAGTGATATAGATGATTGAACATATAATGAACTCAATTGTGAAATTACACCTCGATGTCCTTTCTTTAGCAATGTTCTCATACTACTAGAGGTTATTACTTTAGTAGTTTCCCTTACATACATATAAACTAAATTTCCTTTCCTTCTGATAAAAATCCTATAATAATGATCATGAAAATTTAGGGCCATTGTTCCCAGTGATTGTAACAATTGGACCCCTAATACAAAATCAACACCATCATATTGGATTGCAATCATGGGACTAACCAATAAAAACTCGAGTATATTTACTGTAATATGATGGAAATTTCATAAAAAAATTATGGCACCTCCATCTTTAATCATTACCTGAAATTCTAGTACTATACATATAAAGCAAATAACAAGTTGTGCCAATTTGCAATTATTGACTTATTAGTACTACTTGAATCGATCCATACTATCGTATTTTTATTTTTGATATATCTTTCTATATTGAGGGTTCATATTTACGATGCTTCCACTTCTTGATCTTCTTCATATTCACCGTGTATCACTACTACACACAGCATGTTTTAAGATGATTATTTAAGATGAAATTTTAATTTGTCATAGGCTAACTTTTTAAATCTCTTAATTAAGACAAAAGGGAAAAAGACATTGACAGGCTCCATTAGGTAATTGTCTCCATTAACAAAAAGAAAAAACTAAGTCAAAAGGAATCCGGCCGGCAAGAATGTAATTGTCTTAATTTATGATTGAACAAGAAAAACACCCTTTCATTTATGATTGAAGAAGAAAAAATCCCCTTTCATTTCTGCATTCGAAGATGGGAATTTAGATTTGCAGAGGGCTGAAGTGACCAGTAGCAGCTGGAAAATCTTTAATGTTTTTTGAAAAATCAGCCATGCCTCCCAAGCTTGATCACAGGGGTCTAGAGTTTTGGTATTTAAAATAAATTTGCAAAGAATCTCACGGGTGTTCCATATACTCTGGGAAAAATGACACAGCAACCACACCATTTAATACCTTGTGACAGACCATGATTCAACACCTATATTTGATAGGTGGAGATTGAACTTTGTCCAGATCAGAGTTATTAGGTAAGTTAGGAACCCAGTTCGGGTTTTTACCCTTCTCTCCTTAAATTTCTTCTCTGCGAGGTTTTCCTTTCAGATTTGGCTGGAGCCCACCCAATTAGGGTTTTTCCCATCCCTCCTTTAATTTCTTCTCTATGGGGTTTTCTTTGCATTTTGACTCGGTGCGCGGGGTTTGATTTGTAGATTAGGCTCAGTGTTGGGTATAAATGCCAACAATGGCTTCGGTTCTTAATTCTTTCATAACTTAGTCATTCTTAGTTTTATCAACTTCATTCAAGACAGTCTATTTGAGTCTGAGTCTGGTCCTGCATTTACGACTAGCTTGTGCTTCATTGCAGGTAACCTTCTAGGTTATATTCGTGATCCTTTTTGTTTTGCAGGACGCGATGGTATAGTTGTGTTCTTCCAATGGCCACCCCTTTGTTTTTTGTTGAAAGTCGGTTGTATTATGGTTGAACTTGTAGTAGCCTCGGCGAGGGTTCGTTACCCATTACAGGTTATTTGTATTTCTTTCACGTCGTCTATTTAAAATAGTCCTTGATAAGTCATTTGTGCAATTTCTTCCCTGTCTTGACTCGTGTGATGTTCTTTGCTCAGGGTTCAGTAGAAGGTTTGTTGTTGAAACCTTTCTTATGGACTTCTGGTGAGATGGTTTTAATAGAACCTTTCCTTACAACTCAGGCTTTCTAGGAATCGAGACAGGCTCTTTCAACGACAGGAAACCTACAATTCTGAAGAGTGACAGATATTCGTTCTTTAGCAATGAACTAGATTTACCAAAATCTTATCATTCCATAGATGATTACAACCGAGAAAATCAAGGTGCAGAGAATATCCTCTTAACCTAGGTTTAAAACCATAAAAAGAAATAGAATTTTCGTGTGGGAAATAACTAGCAAGTTCAACAAGGAAATCCTCCATTTTTCTATGAACATGAATAGAAAAACCATCAAGAAAATGGCAATTGAGCAACCATTAAAGCAATTAATAACTCTATTTTTCAACGGACAACTGCTAATGCTTTTGTGATTAAATTTATAAGTCCCTTATCACAGAAACTGAACTTGACCAAAGATCCCACATCAAATGTATTGTCATTTCGATTATAGAACCCTGAGTTGCCACCAAGGATAGCACATTTTTATAACACCAGAACTCTGACCCCTTTAACTGCCAACTGCTTTGCAGCTTTCAAGCCCCCAATGCCTGACGTGGTGACTCTGGCATCATACTCTTCTAACTTGCTGGAAAATATCTCACTTTTTCTAGGTGCTTGTCTTGCGATTCCCATCATAGTGTTACACAACTTTCTTTTTCAAACATAGAGGCTTTCCTGGTGTCTCTGAGGATTTGAGAAGAAATTTTTCCATTGTCGCAATCGATTGATACAATTTATAGCATGCACCCTTTGCTGGAGTTGATCAATCCCTTCATATGACCTACACTTACAGAACTAGCACTGATCTTTACATAGTGAGCTCTAACAATGTAGTCCACCTCATATTTCCTGAAATAATACTTGTTTTCATGGTGGAAGAAAATTTATTTCCTATTATACAAATATGGACTCGCACTTGTAAAATGTCACAGATATCCAAAGCTACAACATCAAGCTCAACTTCATATACTAGTTTGGATGCAATCACAACTCTAACCCTACACTATTTGGTTACATGTAATTTGTATTTTTCACACACCCAACTTCCAAACTCTATGGTCAATGTGCAAAAACTTTCGTTAATAGAAAAGTCAAGCTTTAGATTCCATTCGCATGGAGGAAGAGGCATGCGTGTGGCCAAGAGTGTGGCCAAATGTGTTTTGCAGCCACCCAGTGAACCTTCCTAGGCTCACACATAAACTGACTCATCGTGTTGACTGCCAAACAAATATCTGGTCTAGTGTTGACCAAATACATCAAGGAACCAATCAGCTGCTTGTATAATGTGGGATCCACCAACTTGGAATTTGAAGCATGAAGCTTCTTCCATTTGGTAATCATTGGTGTCAACATGGGTTTAAAATCCTCCATGTGGAATCTTCCAAGGATGTCCACAATATAATTCCCATGCTCGAGGAAGAAATGCCCCTCCTCCAGCCACACCTCCAAACCCAAAAAGTAATGCATCAAGTCGATGTCCTTCATCTCAAACTCCACCACAAGATCTCTCTTGCAGTGCTCTATGATTCTCTCTACACCTCTAATGACCAAGTCATCCACATACAACACCAGAATGAGAGGCTCCTCACTAATCACAATAAAGTAAAGGTTTGGATCTACCTCACTCTTTGCGAAACCCATCCCCTACAAGTATGTATCTATCCTGGAGTACGAAGCTCTGGAAGTTTTCTTCAGGCCATAACGGGCCTTCTTTAGTATGCACACGTGGGACTCCTTCCCATGCACCTCAAAGCCCTTGGCTGCTCAATGTACACCTCCTCCTATATGAAGCCATTGAGAAATGCAGTCTTCACATCCATCTGTTGAATCTTCCAACCCATCTCTGCTGTTATCGATATAATGGAGCGGATCGAAGTATATCGAGCCACGGGAGCGAAGGTCTCCTCATAATCGACTCCCTCTACCTGGGAGAACCCTCTAGCCACAAACCTCACTTTGAATTTCTCAGTTCTGCCATCTGCATCATGCTTTACCTTGTAAAGCCATCTGGAAGTAACCACGGATTTTCCCTCAAGTCTCGTCACCACCTCCCAAACATCATTCTTCATGATAGAAGAATACTCCACCTACATGGCCTCTCTCCAAACCTGCTGGCTAGCTGCCTCCTCATAGTTAGAAGGCTCAGAGTCAAGGATGTTGGTAACCATTGCCATATAGCTACAAAACCTCTCAGGTGGTCTACTCTCTCTAACTAGCCTCTTAGGCTCAGCAACAGATGTGGCATCTCTCAAGGTGTCCTGAAGCCACTTGGGCTTCCTCTTCCCTGAGTGCACTTCTCCCATAGGAGAATGAAACTCCTCCTCCCATCATCATCAGGAGCCTGAACACCTGACTATCTATCTACTGTCATCCTGCCTGCACCTGAACCTGTAGAAGTTGAGGTAAAATGTGAGTTGTCCATCAGTGGACTCCCTAGTGAACTGCTCTGCATGCTGCCCAGAGCACCACCCCTCTGGCTCGGCGAGCCACTGCTCACTGACGGACCTGATATCCTCATAGATGTACCTCTGGATCCTCCTGATCCCTACCCACTGGATCCCTATGACTGACTCAACTGCTGCTGAGGGTCTGGCTGATCCAGATACTCTAACTCCCATGACCTCCTAAAGGCCATGTCCTCCTCAAACTTCACATCCTGTCTGACAACAACTTTCCTTTGCATAGGAATGTAAATCCGAAAGGCCTTTGAAGTCTCATTGTAGCCCACAAAGATACCCTTCTCTGTCATGGGCTCTAGTTTGGTCCTCTTCTCCTTGGGTATGTAGGAGTATGTGATGCACCCAAAGATACGAAGATGTCCAATATCAGGTTTCTTCCCAGAAAAAGCGTCCTCCGGAGTCATGTGCCACAAGGCATGATGCAGACTCCTGTTCTGCAAATAAATAGCTATGTTGCAGGCCTCTGCCCACGAGAACAATGGAAACCCTTGATCATGTAACATGGCTTTGGTAGCCGCTACAATGGATCTATTCTTCCTCTCCGCAATCCCGTTCTGTTGGGGGTTGTAAGGAATAGTGAACTCCCTCCTAATGCTTGCCTCCACACAATAGTCAACAAACTCTCCAAGGGTGTACTCTCCCCCATTGTCTGACCTCAGGGACTTGATCTTCTAACCTATCTGTGTCTCCACAAGAGCTCTAAACTCCTGAAACCGCTCGAAGACCTCACTTTTGGTCTTCAAGAAATAAATCTAGGTCCTCCTGGAGTGATCATCAATGAATAAAACATAGTACTCATATCCACTCAAGCAAACATGAGACATCTGACCGCTCACATCGGAATGAATCAAATCAAGTATCCTAGTCACTCTACTGTCACTGCTCAGAAAAGCAGATTTGGCAAACTTGCCCATCGCACATCCTCTGCAAGTATCAAAGTGATCAGTACTAAAATCTAGCACACCTGTAGTGATCTCCCATAAGTTCCTCAAGGCTCCATGATACATATGCCCCATCTTACGGTGCCAAATATCACACAGCTCAGAACTGCTAGCTCTACTGTCGGTACTACTGCTCAATGCCAAAAGGGACTGGAATGCAAACTTCTACACCTTTGCATGGCGTACACCTATCACTGTAGCTGAATCAGTTGGAGTGCCCCTGGGATACATCAACACCTGTCCTCCCCTGAACAATATCTCATATCCTCTGTCCTCCAAAGCTGAGATGGATATGAGGTTCTTCCTCATCCCTGGCATATAAAGAACATCTGACACATTCAAGGGAGGTTTGGACTCCCTCTAAAATGTCAGTGTTCCCACCCCGACTACTCTAACAACTCTGTCATCACCGAGTACTACCTCTATATCAGTGCCACTCTCTGAAAGCTCGAAGAAGTACTCACAGACTCCTTTCATGTGACATGAAGCACCACTGTCCACATACCAGATACCCAAAGATGCCATGCTCATCAAGGGAAAAGCATGCTCCCTCTGAACCTGTGTGGCACGTGATCCTACACTAGACGACTCATACGTAGTGAACCCGAACTCCCTGTCAAAACGAACTGTAAAGTCCTCAACCTCTATTGAAGCTGCCATGCTCTGGTTTTGCCCCTTCTTCTTCTTCTTCTCTGGACACACAACTGCATAGTGTCCCATCTTTTGACAATTCCAACACTTCACCTTGGAATATTCCCTCTGTGTGTTATCCTATTTACTTTTACCTTTGCCTTTGCCCCCACCATTACTTGTGGAAACCTGCTTCTTCCCTTTGCCTCTCTTGCCTCTTGCCACCAGTGCTACATCCTCATCCTACTCAACTGGGCTGACTGCCCCAAGCTGACGTTTCCTGATCTCTATCTGAATGCAATCATCCCAAAACCTCTCCTATGTGGGAAGGGTCTCACGTGCACAAACCCCATCAACAAAGTTCATCCATGAACGGGGGAGACCATTCACTGCAATCTGCACCAACTCAGTGGGTGGAATGTCCTCTCCAACTTCTGCAAACTCATCTCTCACATTAGTAATATTTGTGAGATATCTAGCTGCACTATCATTACCCATATTAATAGTCTTCAGCTTCTCCTTCGAGACCATTTTCCGGTTCTCATTGGTACTCTAATAGAGATTGGACAATGTTGTCCACATCTCATGGGCATTTCTCTTTCCTCTCACATGAGGAATGTAATGGTCTTTGACTCCATCTAGAATCAGTCTCTTACCCTTGTTTTTCTTTTTATTATACTCGACCAACTGAGTAGCATCAGTAGGCACAACAACAGGGTTCTGTGTGGTATGCACCATGATGTCCCAGACTTCTGCCTCCTCAAAGATACTCTGAATTCTCTCCTTCCAAACATTTAATTGCTATGTCCATCCAACCTATCCTACACCCCCAATCCCAATGACATCCTGCTGTCCTGAAACTGAAAAATAGCACTGTTGTGGTAAAAATAAAACTGCTATTTATGAAAAATCAGCTTGCTGGAATTTTCTTACTGAAAAATCAGTAGGCTGTAATTTTCCTCCTTATTGTCCCACACTGCACTTGAGCACTTAAGCTCTGATACCATGAAAAAATTTCTCATTTCCCACCCCGGTTTTCAGTTTCACCTTATTTCTCCCATATAGTTAAATGCCCTTTCCAATATCCATACATTCATCAACTGAAAAAATAAATTTTTGTTGAAAACAGAAATTCTGGAAATTTTACAGAATGCTGAAAAACGCAAAAATAAAAAATCAACAGGTACACATAGCCATTTAACACATTTAAACACAGTGATTTTTGGTCAATGTGACCTTGGAAAAACTCCTTACAACTCTTGGGGAAAACCAATTCCAGAGCTCTTTCTTATTTCTGGAAAAGTCTTTTTACAGTGAGAAATATTCAGCAAAAAATCAGCAAGCAAATTTTACAACTTATCTCATTTTCCATGCCTTACAACCAACTAGAAAAACTAGCAACAGCAAAATAAAACAGCAATAAATGTTGTACGACCTCCTCGATTTTTGTGCCAAATTTGTTGTACAGCCTCCTCGATTTTTGTGCCCAACTGCTGTATGGTTTTCCTAGAAAATTGTGCCCAACTTGCTATACAGTTTTCCTACAAAATCGTGTCCAACTGTTGTATGACCTCCACAAATAAACTACTGTACGGATTTCTAGAAAATCATGCCAAATAATTGTCTTTCACTGTGTGCTCACTCAGCTATATGGATTTGCTAAATTGTTGCCTTGGAATGTGTGCCAAGCTGCTGCCTCCTTCTCCTCCTTGTCTAGAAATCTCCCTTGCTCTCTTGCTCTCTCTCTCTCTCAATCTGCTCATGAAAGAATGAATGACCTTTTCCTCATTTTCCTCCCTTAATCTAATCCTAAGTGACTTTTGGGTAATCCCTAAATCCAATGGCTGAAATAGATTGAGATCTAAGGCTAGGATTAAATGCTCATTTAAATCTCACTTTCTATTTTTTTAATTCACCCCACTCTAATAAAGGCCCACTTAGTCATTTATTTCCAAAGTCACTTTTCCTTTCTGATTTTTCATTAACTTTAATAAAGTCACTTTAAAACTAGACTTTAGTAACTTTATCACTTAAAGTCACTTTTAAATTAGATTTGACCTTATAAAAATTATAAAGTCATTTTAGGAGAAAAATTAAATTCTTTTGGACACTTTTCCCTAGGCCAAAGATCAAAGCCTTAGGGAACTACCTATCCTCTGATACCAAATTTGAACATGAGAGACAAATTTAGACCTCATTTCTAGAAACCTCTCAAAAAATAGACATAAAAGATTTGAAGAGATAGGGAAGATCCTCTTGGTGTGTATCATTGCATGACCTATATCTAAAGCCCAAAAAAATTCCTCAAAAAAATGGCATACCACCTAATACCTTGTTGTGCCTATATAAAACAATCAATATAAAGAAAAAGAGGGAAATTAATGCGCCACCCATCACTAGTATAGTGTGCAATGGTCATCACTAATCATGAGAGGCACATAACCTCCCTTGTAGCAAAATATTTATTGGCACCACGAGGATATGTCACATGGATGTGACAAATGGCCATTTTGGATTAGTGAAAGGGAAAACAAATCACACATCACAAACCTCATGTGCTGCAATGTGGCTTGATGACACCAAAATGAAATCATGAAGAAAAAATCTAGTTTCATATGGGACAAATTCATATGGTATGGTCATGTTAAAGATAAAAAATTGGGGGATCAAATATCAATGTATTTGGGTTCCACCACTCGTCACAAATGTTAGCTCCTAATGGGCATATGAGAAACAACATGTCTAATATCTAGGTATATAGGGTGAATGGATTATCCCATGGTTTTCCCTCACACTCCTTTGGAACAAAAATAAGATAAAACTACACATGAGATGTTTCTCCTAAAAATAAACTAACGATCAAGGAGTTCTAAACAAATATAAGTCATTAGCAATTTTGAAGGAATCTACAATAATGATATTGTTTAACTATAATGTGGCTAGGTCATTTTCCTTGGTGACTTCTTTAGATAAGCACATTGTTAACCTGTTTATGGATTCCTTATTGCTATGATTTTCATTTGATTCATTGTTCTGGATAGACTTCTAATACTTTTGCATCTCTCTCTCTCTGTCTCTTTTCCTGTGTGTGTGTGTGTGTGTGTGTGTGTGTCTATCTATCTATCCACACACACACACACACAGATCTATATATATATATATATATATATATATATATATATATATATATATATATATATATATATATATATATATATATATCTGTGTGTGTGTATGTATGTATATATGTATGTATGTATATATATGTATATATAGATATAGATATTGTACATGTCAAAGTCTTAATATTTGGCCGACCAAATGGGTAGGCAGGTTATTAGTGCTCTCATTTTTGTAGTTCACCTTTGATTAATTACTCCTATTAAAGTTCGAATGTTTATGAAATTTTACTATATATTTAATATATATCTACGACCTCAACTCATTTGAGCTTGACACCAATACAATATATGAAAGCAGAGGAATAACCCTTACAAGCCCCACTATCTACGAGAATTGGTAGATGTGATGAGTAGTTTATAAGAAATAACCCTTTAAGCTAATTTCCTAGTAATATAGGAAGTTATTAATATACACCATAGCCATATAATGATGCACACTATCTAATGGTATCAGAAAACATGCAAGTTATAAATATATTGATAGTGTCTCCAACACATTAATGATAAGATTCAAAAAGAATAGCACAATCATGAGAAAATCCACAAGAACCAATGAAACATCGAAATGTGGCATCATTAAATTTCATATTGACATGGAGCACATTGAATAAACAATTCTAACGTGATTCCACCAAGAGATGCCACGTGATTGTGACACATGGCAATTTTGGATTCGGGAAAGCAAAAAAATTGCATATTGCAAACCTTATGTGCAGCCACATGGCTCGATGACATCATTAAGCAAAATTCCAGTGACCTGTGAGACCAAGTCACATGGTATGGTCATGTTGAAGATAAAAAATAGAAGCTCTAGTTAACTCCCAATGGGCATATTAGAAATAACATGTCTAAGTTCTAGATATATGGGGTGAATGGATTAGCCCAAGGTTTTACCTCACACTCCTTGGGACCATCAATAAAATAAAATTACACATGAGATGGTTAGCCTCAAAATAACAAAATATCAAGGAGTTCTAAACGAAGATAAATCCTCAACAGGTTTGAAGGAAACTACAATAATGATCTCGCTTGAGTATAGTGTGACTAGTCCATTTGCCTTGGTGACTTCTTTAGGCAAGAAAACTGTTAATGTGTTTATGGTTTCATTGTTGCTATGATTTCCATTTGTTTCATTTTTATGCATAGACTTCCTATTGTTTGAAATCTAGAATACAAACACACACACATACACATATGTGTGTATGTATGTATGTATATATATGTGTGTGTATTTTATATGTCAAATTCATTAGATTTTCACAACCAATTGGGTGAACATATTATTAATGGTGTCATTTTTCTAGTTCACCTTTGATTTGTTACTACTATTAAAGTTTGAATGTTTATGAAAATTTTCTATATATTTCATTATGCAATTGATTCTAAAGGTATAAGGTGTGGTTGGTCACTATGGGATGTCCACGAGGATGATCTATGGCCTCAACAAATTTGAGTTTGACACCACTACACTATATGAAAGCAAGAAAGCCCTTACAAGCCCCACTGAGTAGCAAAATTGGTGGATGTCATGAGTTGAGTATACTAGGTTTGACCTATGGCAGTTGACAAGTGCAATGTTATATATAAATATATATTGTTAATCTATCGCATATTGAACATTTGGTGGTGACTAGTCCTATAATCTCGCAACACACTTGGAAATAGGTATTATATGGAATATTTAAGTTAATATATGGTATATTATGAATTTTTAAGAGTTTTGGGAGGATTATTTTTCCAGATTCAGTTCCAAAAGAAATTTCATGATTAGAGTTCAAAGATGAATGTTTAATGTCTTTTGGAATAATATTTGATGTCTATAATTTTGTTTGGTCATTTTGAATATCTATGAGCACATTGTGGGTGTTCTAGATACATAATGATAATAGGTTATGATATTTTTAATGACTAGATTGAAGTTCATATATTCAAGCATAATATGGGACAGAACATGATAGCTAGCATGAGAGTGTTAGGCCCCTATACTACTAGTGTAACCCCTTATTGTTATTAGTATAACCCACTTATTATATTGATGTACCCATGTAGTGCCCATATTGTTACTATTGTGCCCCATAGAAGCCCACTATTGTTATTATTGTGCCCTTACATTATTATTGTTATGTCGGCTCTGATTATGTTATAACCCCTTAGACTCCTATATATAGAAAGGAGGTCGTTTCATTTGTATCATCCAAGCATTGTTCATTTATGTAATGTAAAGGAGGTTGCCCCCTCGAAGAGGCTGAATTCTAAGGCGTTGATCTATCTTTTCTATATTTTCTTGAGCTGGTTTCATAACATTTGGTATCAGAGCTTTGGATTGTAGGGTTTCGCTGCTCCAAACAGGTCATCGTGGCATTTTCGCTATAACTTTTTTTCTGTGACGTTTCAGAACTCGCAAAAAAATCCATTTGAGAAGAAATTGCGCTAAACCTTGGGTCCGAATTTCAGAGCTTTGCGCGTGACATTTGTGGAGATATGATCTGAGGAAGTTGGTCTTTTTGCAGACTCTTGAATTACATTCAAAACAGGTGACCTGGGGAAAATCGTCATAACTTTCTCTCTGGGGATCGGATTGAAATTTCGTAAGAAGGTATAGAAAGAGGACGGACTGTAGTTACTTCTGTGTGTGTTTCAGATTCAAAGGTTGAAACAGTGAATCATGGCACGTCGTACAAGTTCGCTCTACTGAACGAGTCTAAAAGCAAGTCACTGTGGGAGATTTCACATAACTCTTCCTTGGAGAATCCAATTTGGTTAAGACTTCTGGCATTAAAAAGAGGACACAGAGGGCTACTATAGTTCACAATTTCAGAACTTAAAGATCTGAAATTATAGAGTTATAGTCATTTCAAGGTCGAGCTCCTAAAATCAAGAAAAAGCAAGATGAGGAAGTTTGATGGCAAGGATCCGGTAAATTGGATACTTCAGATGGAGCAATATTTTGATCTACATGGTGTACAACTGTATGAACCAGATCAATTTTTATGGTATGAAGGGCTTTGTTCTCGTAAACAACTTGTTACATGGTCAATTTTCATGGAGGAAATGGTAGCACATTATGAGGATAAAAAGAGCAACACCTTCTTGAGAGGAACACCACAACAAATAGAAAGAGTAAAAGGGCTTTGTGAGATATTGGAAACCAGATGAGGAGTATGAGTAGCATGTTTGCCAAACATGGAACTATAAGATATGTTCATTTTCCCCATCTAAGAATTTGTCCTTTCTTCCCTATCCCAAAACCCACCATGCAAAGAGAAATGTGAAATTAATTTTACTAATTTGTTTCACTTTTAAAGGATATTTGTTAAATCATAAGTAATGGATGAAAGTTTTATATTGCTGTGACTAAACTTATGCAAATAAACCATGAAAGTTTAGGCAAATTCCAAATTTTTATTTCAATAAATTCTAAAAAACAAAGGAGATATTTTTTTCTTTTTACATGCAACCATGTAGATAGTCCTCATTTCCCTCTCATTCAACACTATAATGTATTAGTTAAATTAGATTAATCTATTAGTTAAATTAGATAAACCAGCAACAATAACACATTAAAACTAAAAACTCAAAGTCTACTAACAAGAATGCACTAAGGTATGAAAAAATAATTTCAGTTAAACAACAAGATTACAAGAACACAAGGAGAAAGTTCCAATTTGTATACATAGTACCAATCTTTATCATGCTAATAAGACATTATTCATGTGGGATTTCATGATTGGATTTCATTTCATATCCTAGTGAGAAAGGTATACTAATCGTGCCAAAAATGAATTTCTTAAGTACATATTGTGGGCTAGATGGAATGTAAACCTCCAAAAACTTTAATTACAACTACACTTCTGCTTGAGTAATACATTGTAGGAAACTACTGCTTGAGTAATACAAAAACGATATGAATACCTATACTGCACTTTTATGGAATAATTCATGACACCAGCACATACCTATGTACTTCTGCAATGTACCAATTCGCATCAATGCATTACAGAAGGTTAGCCCAGGGTAAAACGGTAGTAAGCCCATAATTACACAAACTTATTGGCGCCAAATATTCCTTAGCAGACTAAAATCCTAACGCTACAAAAATTTCACCCGTAAATCCGATGGAAACTCCTGGATTATGTGAATTGAATGATGAGAAATACCACACAGATTTAAAAAGATCAAGACATTGAGGCTATCTAGCTCTTAAATTCGGCCCTGCATAGAGGACATTCGAGCTTAGTAAAAAACCACTGGCAAATGCAGTTCCGATGAAACAGATGATTGCAAGGCAATTGACTTGCATTTTGTCCAGTAACGAGCATATCATGACAAATGGCACATATCAATATCTCGCCCTCACCATCATCCATGCCAATGGATTGGGCAGGAATGGTAATGGTTTGGGAACAGCCAACAGCCGCAATAGCAGCCGCTACGGGATAACGGTCATGGAGAGCAAGGTATCGCTGTCGAAAATGAGGATGAAGATCATAACGTTCAACTCTTAATTCTATACAATTAGCGGCATTACTGTCGTTTTCCAAAATTTGAAGTAGCCGACGCCAATTTGAAAAACTGCCACTCCACACAACTTGCTGGCTCCACACATTTCCGTCTTCCCGACTCCAATCTAAGATCATTCGCAGCAAAACAATATTCATGTTTTCAGCCATTGCAGCCTCGATATTCATTTGGCCACTGTAGTTCGGAGGACGCCATTCATAGATGGCCTTCTCTCCAATGTCATCTAATCGACGTACAGACACATTATCCCAAACATTCTCCAATTCCCACAGATATCTGTTTTCCGTTTCAATCCTTCTAAACACCACACTAGAAACCAAGTGTTGCTGAACAGCACTCTCACTTTCCATGGATGCCGATTGTTCATCTGAAACCACGTAACTTTCCCATACCGTCTTGTCCCCCATCACGTGACCATTAATTCTCCGAAAGATTCCTATCACAATACAGGTATAATCAGTATCGCTCCCATTTCTTGATTTCTCCATCCTGTCGCTTTCTGAAAGATATGTCGTAGAAGTTTCTGGACGTACCGCGGAGAAACTGTGAAGATGATAGCGCGATCACACAGCTTTCCTCCGATCACCTCAGATATTGATCCCTAAGGGGGTTTATATACTTCTATCATTTTAAAGTTAATATACTTACCATGACGTTATTTAGGGCAAGCCGACACAAAAAATTGTTGCGTTTTTCTTTTTAATTTGGAAAAAAAAAATTCTTGTTTTATTTCCCTCTAAAAACATACACAATTATATTTTTCTACATGTTTATATATATATATATATATATATATTTTCATTCAAAGCTCTACCATCAAGTTTAACCATCTAATACGTTGAAAATAAAAATAAAAAATCCGAGAATAACATTAATATTTAAGAATAAAATAAATAGTATAATCAAAATTCATATAAAAAAGAAAAAAGAGTTTTGATTAAATGCAAGGAAGCTCACAAATATGATATCTTTTATTCTCTATTATTTCATTGAAAAAAGAAAGTAGTTTATAAGAACATGTTTTACTTTTTACTTTTGTATATAAAAAAATCCAAGAATAATATTAATATTTAAAAATAAAATAAATAGTATAATCAAAATTCATATAAAAAAGAAAAAAGAGTTTTGATTAAATGTAAGAAAGCTCACAAATATGATATCTTTTATTCTCTATTACTTCATTGAAAAAAGAAAGTAGCTTTATAGTAAAATGTTTTAATTTTTACTTTTGTATTTAATGTTAATTAAAAATTTAGTTTTGTACAGAACAATTTTCATATTTTTCTCATTAGTAATGATTTTTCTAAAACACAATCAAATGTTTCACTTCATCCAAGAAAAAAATTATTAATAGTTTGTGACGTGTTTATTTATCATTCACTCATTTTATGACAATATTACCTATAAATTGTTAGTTCTTTGTTCATTTGTTATGGACAATACTATTTTTAATGTCATCAATTCTTCACAATTATTTGATCCCTATCCTAAAATTGTGAGTGATTATATCTAAATGATAGAATCCTCTCTCTCCACATATTTGAGATCCCATTGTGATGATGTATCAAAAAAAGCTTAGGGAAATGCCTTACCAATTTATTTTTAACCACTACCCTCAAATACATTTTCTCTTTACAATGTAGGAAATTGCTTTATATATTGAGCCTGTTTGGTATAAAATTTACTGAAAAGTGTACTTAAAAAAAAAAAAAATGAAAGCTTCTTGACCATCCATATTTCTCATGCCACTGTTAATGAAACATCATCCGAACTATTCGTTCGTGTATTCCATGCACAATTCTTAAAATTGTTAAAATTCTCAATTCCTCATACTTAATTCCTCAAACTTACATCAATAAAATCCTCTAGAAAAGTGTTTTTTAATCTTGTTATCGCCTCCACTCCTAACACACTTGTTTAAAACATTGAAAATGCATGACAAAATGACCATTTTTCTTGTTAATGAGTTTGTAATAAGCACATTGTTAGAAAATTATATATTACGGAGCAATGGAACACATAAAATATTGCAGAAATATAAACATAGAAAACACACAAAACAAGAGAGATACAGATATACATGGTTCACCTAGTTTGGGCTACGTCCACCCCGAACAGCTAGTCCTTCCTTTCCATTATCTAGCAAAATGAAGAGACACAACCTACAGCAAATCCGCTGTAATATCCTCTGTTTTCTCTCACAGTCTCACTTCTCTGTTGATTCACTCACAGAATACACATCTATATCTCAGCCTCCAATACAATGCCTTCATACAAAGAGAGGGGTTTCCTTCTAGGGCCAAAAACCCTAAACTAAACATAAGTTCTACCATTAGATCATCTGCCTAATGAATGGCCCAGATTGACTAGAAATTCAATTTTACATTTGTTTTTAGCTTCGGGGGCACTGCCCCTGAGCCCCCAGACCCCCCAGTCTGGGGGGATCGGCCCCCCCGGACCCCCGCGGGGGGGACAAGTCCCCCCTGCACCCCCCTGCGTGGAGGGGTGTACAAACTTCCTGGGGTATACATCCGGCTGAAACAAAGACCACTGAACAATCATGCTCCACACACAACAATCTCCCACTTGGAGAATGATTGTAGAAACTCCACCGCTGCTTCATTTGCTGGACAATGACACCTCTTTGGACCTGGCTGTTTCTCATCTTCATCTTCATCCTTGAAGACTAATTGAAACTGAGCATATTCCCAATTTCTCCCTAGTTACAACTTTTGTTAGCATATCTGCAGGATTCTGGCTAGTATGTATCCTTTCCGGCTTCAACTCTCCATCTTCCAACGCTGATCGTATGAAATGGTACTTGAGCTGTATGTGTTTATTCCTGGAATGAAACGCTGAGTTCTTTACAAGATAAATGGAACTTTGGTTATCACTGTATAACGTGCCTTATCATGCTCCTTACCCAATTCACCCATAAACCTTTGTAACCAAATAATTTCTTTACTAACCTCTGTAGTAGCAACATACTCTGCTTCTGTTGTTGAAAGTGCAACAACACTTTGGATTTTTGAAACCCAACTGACAGCTGTTCCTCCAACAGTAAATACATATCCTGTAGTGATCCTCCTGTTATCTCTGTCACTTGCCATATCTGCATCAACATATCCTTGTAGGGAGATGTTTGAACCACCAAAGCATAATGCTTGATTTGTGGTACCTTTCAAATATCTGAGAATCCATTTCACTGCCATCCAATGTTCCTTTCCTGGATTGTTCATGTACCTGCTTACAACTCCCACTGCATGTGCAATATCAGGGCTTGTGCAGACCGTTGCATACATTAAGCTTCCAACTGCTCATGCATATGGAACTTTAGACATATAATCCATGTCTTCTTGGGTCTTTGGGCACATTTCCTTGCTAAGTTTGAAATGGCTAGCAAAAGGTGTACTAACTGGTTTTGCATTGTGCATGTTAAATCTTTTCAACACCTTTTGTATGTACTCATTCTAAGACAATGTTAATTTACGATTTTTCCTGTCTCTAGTTATTCTCATACCAAGGATTTGTTTTGCAGTTCCCAAATCCTTCATTGCAAATGAATTTGCCAATTTTCTTTTGAGCACATTTATTTCCTGCATGTTAGGTCCTGCAACAAGCATGTCATCTACATACAATAACAATATAATATAGCTGCCATCATTTTTCTTTTTCAAATAAACACAATGATCAGAGTGACATCTAGTATAACCTTGTTCAGACATAAACTTGTCAAATTTTAGATACCACTACCTTGGAGCCTGTTTTAAGCCATACAAGCTCTTCTTCAACTTGCACACTAGTTTCTCCTTCCCTTTCACCTCATATCCTTGTGGTTGCTGCATATATATCTTTTCCTCCAAATCCCCATGGAGAAAGGCTGTCTTTACATCTAGCTTCTCAAGATGCAAACCTTCAGCTACTACAAGACTTAAAATAGTTCCGATTGAAGTCATTTTAACAATAGGAGAAAATATTTCATCAAAATCAATACCTTTCTTCTGTGCAAACCCCTTCACCACAAGTCTAGCTTTGTACCTCTGTTTTCCTCCATCTTCTTCCTTCAGCCGGTAAACCCATTTATTCTTTAATGTAGTTTTTCCTGCAAGCAACCTGACTAAGTCCCTAGTCCTTCTTCTTGCTTTCAACCTGCATTGCTTCTTCATAACATTCAGGTTCACCAGAATGAGTCAACAATAAACAATATAATGAAGGAGAGTATCGTTCAGGGGATCTACTTATCCTGGTAGATCTTCTAACACCAATTTCAGGTGTTTGGGGTGCATGTTGCTGTTGTGGAGGTTGTTGTTGTTGATTATTATTATTTTCAAGCACCTTACCTTTTCAGTGATTTCATCAAGAACTGCGTATTTCTTGTTTTCTTTTTCCTGTTTCTTTTCCTGCAACTGATTCTTATACAAGACCTTTTCATTGAATATTACATCTCTGCTCCTAATGATTTTGTGATTTTCGTAATCATATAAGAGATAACCAAAATCATTAACACCATATCCAATAAAGGTACATTTCTTTGACTTTGCCTCAAGCTTTGTTCTATTTTCTTTATCAATATGGACAAAGGCCTCACAACCAAGAGGCTTTAAAAAGGAGTAGTTTACCTTTTTACCTGTCCATGCTTCCTCCGAAACACCACCATCCAAGGAACTTGAAGGCCCTCTGTTTATTAGATAAACAACAGTATCTACAACATCTGCCCAAAACTGTAAAGGCAATCCTGCATGCAATCTCATGCACCTTGCACGCTCCATGATTGTTCTGTTCATCCTTTTTGATACACCATTTTCTTGTGGTGTTCTTGGAACTGTCTTCTCTTTGAAAATTCCATGTTCTGAACAGTACCTATCAAACTCTTTGCTGCAATATTCACCTCCATTGTCTGATCTAAGACACTTCAATTTCTTTCCTGTCTCAATCTCAACCAAAGCTTTCCATTTCTTGAAAGTATCAAATACATCAGATTTATTCTTAATACAATAAATCCAAGTTTTACTAGTTGCATCATTAATAAAAGTAACATAATAACGAGAGCCACTGAGAGATGATACCTGAGCAGGTCCCCATACATCTGTATGCACAAGCTCTAATTTTTCATTCTTCTTTTCTTTCCCAACTCTGATAAATCTGACTCTCTTCTGTTTTCCAGAAATGCAATTCTCACAGAAGTCCAAATCAACATTCTTCAAACCTGGCAATAAATTCCTTGAGTGAAGAATCTTCATACCCTTTTCACTCATGTGTCCGAGCCTATGATGCCATAATGCTGCATCTACTCCTTTGGAAGTTAAAGCATTAACAGAGTTAGAAATACCATTGCATAAATAAAATGTACCAACCTTTTCGCCTTTTGCTATTACCAGGGCTCCTTTGGTGACCTTCCAAGCTTTATCTGTGAAATTTGTCACACAACCTTCACCGCCTAACTGCCCTACTAAAATCAGATTTTTCTTTAGATCTGGAACATGCCTTACCTCCTTTAATAGCCATTGGTTTCCATTCTGTTGTTTTACAAGAACCTTAACCATTCCAACAATTTTATAGGGTTTATCATCAACCAGATGAACTTGTCCAAAATCTCCTTGAACATAGTCATAAAAGTATTTCTTATCAGGTGTGGCATGGAATGAAGCCCCTGAATCTATCACCTACGAATCAGTAATATTTTCGAAAGAAAGAATCAAAGCATCTTGTAACACCTCACCTGTCACATTTGCTTCATGATTGTTTTCTTGTTGTGCATCTCCTTATTTTCCCTTCCGAGATCTACAGTCTTTCTTTAGGTGTCCTTTCTTTCCACATTTCCAGCACACTATCCCCGATCTGGACTTGGATCTGCCTTTCCTTGATTTACTGCGATATCCTGAGCTCTTTCCTCTTTCCATTTTTCTTCCTCTAGACTCTGCACTCAAAGCATTTCCCGATGTCTCACCGGAGCTTTTCCGTCACATTTCCTCGCTAAGGATATCACCGACAACATCATCAAACTTTAAAGTACTAGATCCAGAAACGGAGTTACTAATGGCCATTACCAAAGCATTCCAACTTTCTGGTAATGAGCACAAGAATAACAAAGCTCTAACTTCATCATCAAAGTTTACCCCTACAGAACTTAACTGACTTGTAACTGTATTAAAATCATTTAAATGGTTTGCAATAGATCCACCTTCCAACATATTCATATTAAATAACCGTTTCATAAGAAATACCTTGTTTGAGGCCGAGGGTTTTTCATATAGTTTCGACAACGTCTGCATCAAACCCTCTGTCGTGGTTTCCTTCGAAATGTTGAAGGCGACTGATGCAACAAGGCACAACCGTATTGTTCTGAGTGCCTTTCTATCGAGAAGGTTCCATTCTTCGTCTTTCATACCTGTCGGCATCTTTGTTTTTCCACCAAATGGTAGGTATAGATCTTTCTGATACAGATAATCTTCCATCTGCATCCTCCACAACGAGAATTTTTGGCTGTTAAATTTCTTGACCCTAAACTTACCATCTTCCGCCATTGCTCCCACTCGAACCAGGAACCCTTCTTTCCTGCGAGTTTATCAGCCAAATAGACCTTCAGCTCTGATACCAGTTGTTAGAAAATTATATATTACGGAGCAGTGGAACACATAAAATATTGCAGAAATATAAGCACAAAAAACGAACAAAACAAGAGAGACACAGATATACGTGGTTCACCCAGTTTGGGCTACGTCCACCCCGAACAGCCAGTCCTTCCTTTCTATTATCCAGCAAACTGAAGAGACACAACCTACAGTGAATCCGCTGTAATATCCTCTGTTTTCTCTCACAGTCTCACCTCTTTGTTTCTCACTCACAGAATACACATCTATATCTCAGCCTCCAATACAATGCCCTCATACAAAGAGAGGGGTTGCCTTCTGGGGCAAAAAACCCTAAACTAAACATAAGTTCTACCGTCAGATCATCTGCCTAATGAACGGCCCAAATTGACTAGAAATTACTATACTTTTACAAGGCAATTTTACATTTGTTTTTAGCTTCGGGCGCGCTTCCCCAGAGCCCCCACCGGGGGACCTCTGGCCCCCGGACCCCCCAGCCGAGGGGGATCAGCCCCCCCAGACCCCCGCGGGGGGGACAAGTCCCCCCCGCATGGAGGGGTGTACAAACTTCCTGGGGTATACATCTGGTTGAAACAAAGACCTCCGAACAATCATGCAACACATATGTGATATTCCTCTTGATTCCACTTCTATATTTTTTGCCAATTTAACATTGTGTTCATCAATCAACACTACATAAACAAATATTCTTTGCAACATTTCAAATTCCAATGATAGTACTACCACCATTGAAGTTATCGCCTTCCTTCTTTTATGCTTAAAAACATATATCGAATCTTGTGCATGTAAACCCCCCAAAGGAGAAAAATATGACTCTATTTCATCTTGATTTTCCTCGATTCAAACACGACTCCTTTCTAAACATGATCAAAAAACGTTCTATGAAACTACTTCATTTCCTATTAATCTTATCTTATCAATCATAATTCATTCTTTCCTCCACATTTCAATTGTAGGTGGATTTAAAATTTTGGAAAGCATACCTATTTCCCTTAGTTATTGAATTAGTTTTGGTTCGATTAGATGGTATCTTCTACTCCTCACGTATGCATTCTCCATGATCTGAACAAACTTCACCAAACCTACGTTCAAAGATAGCATCTACCTCACCTCCACTCTCCCCCTATAAAAGGAAAATCCGTCACCATTGTCTTCCACATCACTATAATATTGTTCTTAGATTTTCTAGTAGCCCTTATTCGATATTCCATCAAATATGGATAAATATACTTTGGATCACTAGTTAACACCACAATTATTCACCTTTTGAAAAATAATCCAAACACTATGGACAAATATACTTTGAATCACTAGTTAACATCACAATTCTTCACCTTTCGAAAAATCATCCAAACACTCTTCAGTACAAAATATTTTGAGAAAAGGAAAATACTCTCATGGTACCATCCTCCCAAATTTGGTATAGCTAAGTTCTCCCATTTTACCCTTGAAGTCACATTTTTTGGGTTTATGTGTAGGGTTTATATACTTCTAATATACTTTAAAGCCTAATATACTTTCCATGGTGTTATTTTTGACAAACGAACATGAAAAATTGTTGTTGAATTTATTTTTTAATTCGGAAAAACCTTCTGTTAGGCCAGGAAGTAACTCCATTAGGTAGAAAATAATTGACTATCTTATTCCATCAAGTAGGTCCTTATTATATACATGAGGGAGAGACTGTTCAGTTTGTCTTCCGATCACTATTCATATTCCTATTTATCTATTTACAATAATTCACCCAATCATAAGGATTAGGTGTCAACATCCCCCCCCCCTTAATCTGAAGGGATGTTGGTGAGTCCAAGCATCATTCTGAATCATTCAAGCTTTTCCCTTCCAAGTGCGTTGGTGAAGATGTCTACAATTTGCTCATTTGTGGAGCAATGACAGAGATGAATTGTTTTGGCCTCAACTTGATGTCGAATCAGATGATATTTAGTATTGATGTGCTTCGTTCGATCATGGAACTTTGAGTTCCTAGCCAACTTTATTGTAGAGGTGTTGTCAATCATGAGTGGAGTAGATTGTACTTGTTTTACCTATAAATCTTCAAGAATTTTCCTGAGCCATACAATTTCTTTTGTTGCTTCAGCTGCTGCCACGTATTCTGCATCTATTGTGGAATCTGCTGGAACTGATTGTTTGCGTGATCTCCAGGAGATAGCTCCTGATCCAAGACTCATAGCACATCCTGAAGTAGATACTCCAGTTTCTTTGTCTCCATCGAAGACTGAATCAGAGTATCCAATCAAGCTGAAGTCGTCCACCTGTGTATACTTGATTCCAAAGTCTTGAGTTCCCTTCAAGTACCTTAGAAATTTTTTCGCAGCAGACCAATGTCCCTCACAAGGCTTTTGCATAAACCTCGAGAGGATTCCAACAGGAAATCAAATGTCTGGTCTGGTAGTAGTTAGGTAGTTGAGACTTCCTACAAGCTGTTTATACTTTGTTGCATCCTCAAATTCCTTTCCTTCAATAGATGTGAGCTTTAAGTTTTGTTCCATTGGAGTAGTAAGAGGATTGCACTTTGTCATGCCAAACCTGTTCAACAAATCTCCAATGTATTTCTTTTGAGAAAGAGATATGGACTTTGGATGTTGGGTTACTTCAATGCCAAGATAGTAATGAACATAGCCCAAATCAGTCATTTCAAAACTTTTCCTCAATTCCTTATTTATGGATGTAATGTAGCTTTCATTGTTCCCTGTCATTAAAATATCATCTACATATACCACAAGATATACAACTGTTTTTCCAACTTTCTTGACAAATAAAGTTGCATCATCAAGATCAAAATGATTGAAATAGAGTTTCAGAAGATGCTCAGTTAGCTTTTCATACCAGGCTCCCGGTGCTTGTTTGAGGCCATACAAGGACTTCACAAGTTTGCATACTTTATGTTCATGTCCTTTCACAGCAAAACCTTCAGGCTGGGACATAAAAACATTCTCTTTTAGATATCCATTCAAGAAAAAAGTTTTTATATCTATTTGATGGAATATCCAACCGTTCTGAGCTGCTAGTGCAAAGAGTGTCTGGGTGGTAGCCCATTTTGCTGTGGGGACAAAAGTATCCTAATAATCGACCCCTTCCTTATGTGCAAAACCTTTTGCAACCCAATGGAGAAAGAGGATAGTTATGACAGAATAGGAATCTATGTAATTACATACATAAGATCCAAAAAGCAAGGGCCTTGACTCTACTTCCTTCATTCAGTCAGGGTATATTTTGTGAGATAGAGAGGAGGTCAAGGGGAAAGTAGGTAGAAAGAGCAGGCGAGCCTAGCTTTGTGCTTGTCAATTGAGCCATCAGCTTTATACTTGTTCTTGTAGACCCACTTGCAGCCAATTGGCTGGGTTCCAAATGGAGGATCAACCAGCTTCCAAGTGTCGTTCTTTATGAGGGCATCATACTCCTTTTGCATCGCTTCTTTCCATTCATCATGAGAAGCAAATTCCTTGAAGGAAGTTGGTTCAAAATCTGTAGACAAGTTCAATTCACAATCATAAGAAACATCCATATCAACAGGTGAATTACATTAATCTACATCACCTCCATTTTGCCGGTTTGAATTTATGGTTCCTGTCTTTCCAACTTCATCAGGATGAACACTTTCAAGTGCCTTTGTCAGCCACTTTGGGGACCTTTCACAGATGGTCCAGGCTGCTCTGTTGATTGAGTTGGGACTGAGTCAAGATTGAGTCTCGCAATTCTATCAATTACATCACTTAAATCATCATCCATTGTTGGAGTTTCATGCGGGGGAGAGTGTTCTTCAGAAGAAGATTCCACATGTTGATCTAGTATAGGAATCCCCCCTTCAAGATGTGGAATCTGATTATCAAATTCTTGAAATGATTTTGCTTTTGCAAATCTATCTAAGAGATCAAGTTGCCGCTCAACAACATTGTCAGTTTTGGATGATTCAAGAAAAATTACATCTCTAGATACAACAAACTTCTTGTTTACTTCATCATGGAGGTGGTATGCTTTCAACGTGTTTGAATACCCTAGGAAGATACACTTATGACTTCTAGCACCAAGTTTGTTTCTATGTACCTTTGGTATCAAGGCATAACAGGTGGAGCCAAAGACCTTGAGATGCTTTACCGAAGGAACATGTCCATACCACATTTCATAAGGAGTCTTGTTTCTTATAGCATTATATGGACATCTATTCTTTATACATGCAGCACATAGAACAGCATCAGCCCAAAACATTATCTTTACATTTTTGAAGAAAAGCATGGATCATACCATATTTAAGATTGTTCTATTCATTCTTTCAACTACACCATTCTGTTGGGGATTATAAGGCATAGTTGTTTGATGTTTGATCCCATGTTGGCGAAGATAGTTTTCAAATTCAGTTGATGTGTATTCTTTTCCATTATCAGTGCAAATAGACCCAATATGAGATTGTGCATCATTTTCAATCCATTTATGAAAATTCTTGAATGTTTGAAAAGCGTCAGATTTGTTCTTCAATAAATAAACCCAACACATTCTGGTGTAATCATCAATCAATGTCATGATATATTTATTTCCATTTGCAGAAGGAATAGGCATTGGACCACATAAATCTGAATGAATGAGTTCAAGCTTCCTATGCGCTCTTGAATGTGAATCATGAAAAGAATGTTTGCTATGCTTTCCTAGAATGCAAGCATCACATTGCTTAAGTTTCCTAGGAATTGTAGGCAAACCAACAACACCATTTTTCTTCAATAAGTGGAGACTGTCATAGTTCAAATGTCCAAATCTGGCATGCCATAATAAACTTGATGGAAGTGTACCTTCTTCATGATGAGAATTGTATGAGAAATGTTGTGCATGAGCAGAGGTTCCTTGTAGTTTGAGAAGCCTTTCTTCCTCTATTCCGCTCATGACAAGTGAGTGATTAGATGATTTTCTTACCTCAAGCTTTCCATCCAACATATGAATGGAGTGACCTTGCTGGCGGATGTGGACCAAGGACAACAAGTTTCTCTTGAGCTGTGGGAGATATAAAACATGATGCAGAAGAAAGTCTGGAAGACCAGGTAGTTTAATCATGATTGTGCTAAGCCCTCATGGCTTGATTTTTGATTGATCTGCAAAGCATACTGCTCCATCAACATTATCAGTAAAATCTTCAAAAAAATCTTTTCTATGAGTCATGTGGCAGGTTGCTCCTGAATCAAGCAACCAATCATTTTTTCAAGAATCAAGTGAAGCATTAAATAGATCTTCATTTACTCCAATGTTACATTGTGCCACAACATAGTGAGTGGATTCAGGTGCTTTACCTTTGTCTGTATCATCAGCTTTACCTTTCTATTGGTTTCTTTTCTGCTCAATTTTGTCCCATGGTAGCTTGCATGTATAGCCATCATTTGATCCATTTCTTTTACAGTGAATGTAGTGCAAATCTTCCTTTTCTCCTTGAGAATGTCTGCCCCCCTGCCTCTGAAATATCTTCCTCTTCCTCTTCGTCCACCTCTTCCTCTTATAGAATCTTGAGCAGGATGCTTTTCTTTATGAGCAAGGTGCACAATCTCTTTAGAAGATTCAGTGGTTGTCTTCTTTCCAAAAGTTTTCTCTCTTTTAGCAAACTTTTTCACAATAGAGTCAAAGGTTATATCTTTGAGATTTCCATTAGCTTGCAATGACTCAAGATAATTGGAGTAAGTAGGATAAAGTGCCTTGAGAAAAGTGATAAGAGGAATATCCAATTCAACCTTAGTAGATTTGATATCATGCATTATAGACTTTACTTCAGATGCAAGAGCAAGAGGATCATTATTTTCCAGTTCATGAGTGTAATCATGAGTTGAGCAACTCCAAATGCAGAATGTGAGTCATAGATTTCTTTCAGCTTTTGTAAGGCTTCATAGGTAGTTGAATATGATGAAATATGGTGAATCACCTCTTCATTTATAGATGTTGCGATTAATGCATAAGCTTTGTTGTTCTTGTTTTCCCACATGACAAGCTCTTTGTCTGAGGTAGGTTGTGCTGGGTCATTGTCTCCTTCTCCGACACACACTCCTTTCCACAGCTCATCGAAAATGAGGGTGTGTTTTATCATATGGGACCATTCAGGATAGTTCCCTTGCCAATGAGAACTATTCCCACCATGGATATGATTAAATGCATTCTATAAAAGAAAATTACTTCTGCTGATAGAAAAATACTTCTGCTATTAATGTATAAAATTGTACTTCTCGTGGAGAAAAAAGTGCAGCTCTAGTGTAAAAAGATTGCACTATTATATATAGGACAAAGGTATTACCAATTCCTATATGGTGGAGATGATATTACTCACAACACAAAGCTTTAGAGAACCACATAACCTCGAGCTAGAAAACTCGTGCAACGTACCAAATAATACAATGTTCAAACAATACATATGGCTGCGTTAAAAAATACATATGGCTGCGTTCAACAAAATACATATGGCTGCATTCAAAACATATCTAATGTAGAGGTATCATACTGTTATAACACCATTCAAAAGTACCATTCAAGGGAAGCGGCTTCCTATACAAAAATCCCCAATGCCCTCTCTTTTCTGTACATCACGAGGACATGAAATCAGTAAATTACACTTTCATATGCACGCCAACCCGAGATCGCAAACCAAACCAAAATATAACTTCAGCCACACTTTCCAGCTCTTACTTCGCCTTACTTTCTTACTTTCATCGGTCTCTGGATTCTCCACGCATCAGCAGCATACGCATGAAAAGTTCATAATCCAAAAGCAGTCAGCACATTTCCACGCATCTCAGGTATTATAACCACAATAACCACGCATATCAGGTGTTATAACCACAATAATATGCGTATAACAGCGTTCAGGTATTATAATAATATGCGTATAACAGTGTTCAAATACCAAAACGATTTCTAATGCATACTCCAGCAATCACAAGACAGGATTTGAATGTTTAGTGGTGAGGATTCCACGCTCACCGCACCAAGCGCCTCGCCCAAACTCAGAGATACAAACTGAAGACAACATCGCACGAAGAACAGGCAGAGGAACGTTTCAACTTGGAGCAGCGATTCATTCAGGTGAATGCACAACACTTCTGAAACGTTTATGAAACCATGACCGTTTCCATGTCAGGACAGCTTGGACAACGCTGGCAGTGTCAGGCAGAGGAGCATTTGCAATGTCAGGTGTAGGTCTGTATAAAAAGAATATGGAAGACAGGCAGAGGAGTTACAAGGAGCATGAGAGCTAAAAAAGGAGCTGGCTCTGATACCATGTCAGGCCAGGCAGTAACTCCATTAGGTAGAAAATAATTGACTATCTTATTCCATTAGGTAGGTCCTTATTATATACATGAGGGAGAGACTGTTCAGTTCATCTCCCGATGACTATTCATATTCCTATTTATTTATTTACAATAATTCACCCAATCACAAGGATTAGGTGTCAACACCTTCTAATTCTATTTTCCTTCTAAAAGCTACATAGTTATATTTTTCTACTTCTAGTTTAAATATTTTTCTCTATTCTAGGTTTTATCATCAATTTTAAGAATATAATATATTCAAAATAAAAATAAAAATAAACTAAGATTACATTACCATAATTGAGATATAAATCTAATATGTAAAAATAAAATAAATATTATAATCATAATTCATAAAGAATAAGTTTTGATTAAGTATAAGAAATACCTCCCAGATGATATCTTTTCTTCTCATTATTACATCGTGAAAAAATTAAAGTAACAACATTCAAAATGTTTCACATTTTACTTTTTGTATTCAATGTTATTCAAATTTCTAGTTTTGCATAAAACATCAACTTTCATACTTCTATGTTTGGACATATGATGTTTGAAAAACACAATCAAATGTTTGACTTCATCCAAGAAATAATTTATTAACACTTTCTAACATTTTTTATCATTCACTCATTTTTTGATGACACTACCTATGAATTGTTTATTTCTTTTTCATTTGTCATGGACAATACTATTTTAATTGTGATTAAATATGCACAATTACTTGATTCCTATCATATTCTTGTCCTAAAATTAATGGAGTAATTATATCTAAGAGATAGAACTATATGAGTCCACATACTCAAGATCTCATCATGATGACCACTACCCTCAAATAGATTTTCCTTTCACAATGTAGGAAATTACTCTATATGTTGAGCCCATTGGGTATAAATTTTACTCAAGAAATGTACTTTTCTTAAAAGAATGAAATATTTCTTGCAATTTGTATCCCTTGTGTCACTACTAATAGAAAAACAGTAGCATTTTTTGTTTGTTTATTCCTTGCTCAATTCCTACATATGTTGAGTCCACTCGCTACAAAAATTATTCTAAAAATGTAATTTTATTTAAAAATTGAAGCACCCGTCATGGCCATTTGTATCACCCATGGAAATTTTAATGGAAGAGCCTTAAAATTATTTGTTTTTGTATTCCCTACTAAATTCTTAAAACGTACATCAATAGAATCGACTAGAAAAAAAAACATTTTTTGACCTTGTTACAACCTCCACTTCTATCACACTTGTTTAGAACATTGATAATGTATGATTAATTGACCATTTTTCTTGTCAATAAGCCTCTAAAGAGCACATCCATAATGCTCCTCATAATTACTCTTCTAACATTTCAAATTTCAAAGGTAATAGTACCACCACTAATATTTCCTCCTTCCTCCTTTTATGCTTGGAAAGATATATCAAATCCTGAGCATGTATACCCCCAAAGGAGAAAATGACCATTGTAGTTCTCCTTGATTTTCCTCAATTCAAACATTACTCCTCAATAAAAATGATTAAAAATAATTCTATGAAACTACTTCATTACCTGTTAAGCATGTTTTGTCTATCATAAGCTATCCATGCCTCCACATTTAAGTTGTAAGTGGATTTAAAATTCCAAAAAGCATCCAAAAGAATATGTCCCTTTGTTAATTAATTATTTTTAGTTCAATTAGGTGGTGGCTTCTACTCCCAACCCATGCCTCCACCGTGTTATGAATGAAAGTGGTCACACCCACCCTCCTAGCTAGTGACTAACCCTGTAGAAATTCACACTGTAGATTAAATTGATTATCCAATGTACTAAAGAAAAATACTTAATGTACTTCTACAATAAAACTTGAGGAAGCCTAATCGATTTGAGAAAGATCAAACATCACACATATAATAGAGAAGAAGATTCAATCACACATGAAACACAGAAGAATACTCTAGGGAAAGCCTCAACTAAAAAACCCGCTATCTGTACTAGCATACAAGTGGAATATCTCAAGATTACACAAAGGTTTAGCTCTCAAGCTATCCAACTCTCAGTGAAATCTCTCATTGCTGCTCATAGAAAGAATAGACAACACATATGCCTTCCCCTCTATCCTTCAAGCCTCTTATTTCCTTACGCAGTTTCTCCTTGGTCCTCGAGCTATAACATGTGTGATTCTCACCTCACACACTGCTCTGACCTTTGTAGTAACTTCACAATCTTGAAGGAATGAATTCCATCTGCGTGCAAGGTATTTTCTTATAGGAAAAGCATAGAAACTGATAATACATTGTCCCTGCCTTTAATCTCAACTGGTTTTTTGTCTAAACTGACATGCATGATTTATTTATGAGAAACTATTTAGTTATTTGGAGAACACTAGTTGCATGCATGCATGCATTAACTGAATGAACTCACAATTAGTTCCACAAAATGTTTGGAACTAATTTAACTAGACTTAACTCAGTTAACTGAGTTAACTAACTACAACTCAAATACAACTCATCCTTATCTCATTAATTAAGGGATAACTTCATCAATCAAACGGATAACTGTTGCATGTCTTCACAAAGACTTCATGCTTGAATTTCTCCAACTAATTAATTCAAGACAAATTAATTAATTATTTTTTAAATAGCTAGTGAGACTAAATTCGAATTTTAATTCTCACTTTTGATTAAAGGAAAAATCAAAATTGGAATATATCGTGAAATGTTATCTATAGAAATGTTATTTTTAGCATTTCTTGTTGCTATTTTCAACACTCCCTCTCAACAAGAAAGGAATTCAACTCGATCCTGATCCTGAACCTTTTGAATGTTTTGCATGCAACACTTCTCCCAAGTTTTGTTGCTTTGGAAACTCAGGAATAAAAAAAATATCCAACCTGAATGAGAATGATGCCTCTATCATCAAAGTATCTGACTGCTATTGTCTCTGTCAATTGAAAACTTTGCGCTACTACTAACTCTGCCTAGTCATTCCTTCTCTGCGCTCTTTAGTATCTGACTACTCTAACCTCTGTCACTTTGATCTCGGACTGCATCGATCCCACTGATTCCTTCTGCTGCATCCATGCTGCTGCTGGTCCTTTCTCCCAGCACTACATCCACATTGCACCTCCTCTCATCATGTTGCATCGTGCTACCCAATGCTACACTGCAACTCAGTTACTAAGAGGTAAGTAACTGATCTCCCAATTGACCTCCATTTTGGGCTAGAAACACCCTCTGATGCTGAAGCTTCCTGTGCCGCTCCATCTGCATCTGTCTCTACCCACTTAGCCAGTCCTGCTACTCCTCGTCGAGGCTCTCGTAGCAAGGTCTAATGAAAGAGGCTGGGCACCACAAGGATGTTGCCCCTATTCCAGCCTTCTTGATACTATCACTTCACATTGCCCCAACTCCCACCTAGAGGTATGGTTGCATTTGATCCCTTTACCCACTTGGCTCGAAATTCCCCCCTACAAGAGGTCTCTACATGAGTGGATGCCTCAACTGAGTCTCCTCTTGGCTTCTCCAGTTATGGCTACTCCAAAACCTCCTGAAGCTACTTCACCAATTGTGGCTCGTCCACAATTGCCTGAGACTTCTTTTGAGGCTACATGTTGGGAGGTAATTTACTCTCCCTCTCAACCACCAAGTCTCTAACATTTGCCTTTCTCTTCAAGGCTTTGCATGCACCTTGAACCTCAAAAGAATACAGGTTCTGTACTCATGAACTGATCTGCTTCACCTGTCTCATGGTGATGTGTCTAAGGAATACCATTCCCTTACTCAAGACAACGTTGTAGCCTTTGTCCTCCAACATCATGATCGATACCAAGTTCTCCTGCAGTCCAGGCACATACTTCACATCTGTCAAGGTAATGAGAGCTCCATGCTCCCACTGAAAAAAATCATGCTCACTCTTGAAAAACTATACCTTTCATTATTACCCATCTCTATGCACATCTAGAGGTCTTTCTCCTCCAAGGTACTGAATAAATCGTTATTGCAGTTCATGTGGAATGAGGCTCCACCATCAAGAAACCAACCACAACCCATCATCGATGAAACCATGCATGCGATGAGGGTAAAATCCAATTTGAACTGAGAGGCCAATGCCTCACCTTCAGATCCTTATGAGGATCCCTTCTTGGATTTCTTCAATGGACAATTAGTTGCATAATGACCCACCTCATGACAATTAAAGCATCTCACTTTAGAATTGTTAATCTTCTTCCCTCCATGAGAAGAACTCGATTTGGGATGAAATTCCTTCTCCTTCCCTTTCCTTTCCTTACTCACTAAGGAAAAATTTTCTTCAACCTCCTTGCATGAAGAACCATCTCTAGTGCTCCTCCAAATCTTCTCCTACATCAGATCCGACCACAGTCGTTCCCAATCTCACAACTTCTCTCTTCCATTCACTGATTTCTAGTAGCTATGCTAGCTCATAGGAAGATCGAGGAGAGAAATACTCACCATATCATCATCAGCTGTCATGATTCCTACTTCCAAGCTCATCTCTGTAAGTGGTGAGCTTGTTCAAATATGTAGAGATCGTGTCGCCCTTTTCACACTTGATTTTCCTAAGCTTTTCCTTCAGCGCCAGCTTCCTATAGTCATTATCGTTTTGATATAGATCCTTCAATGTATTCCACATTTAAAACAAAGTCTCCTTCCCATGGAGACTTGAGACAATATGGTCTCTTACCCCCTCGAGAATAATCCTCCTCACTCTCGCCACACATTTCTTCCATTCCGCCAATTCTTGGGGATTAGCTGTTGCTGGCTTGGGTAATTATTGGTCAATGAAGTCCTTCAAACCATTGTCTTCTAATACTGCTTCGATGCAATCCTTCCATGCTATGTAATTGGAGCTTCCATCCAGGGCATACTTGAGTTTCAATCCATGGAACACCATTAGTGAATTTTGAGATGTGATAAGGAATTCATTTTGTACCTACAATCAAGAACTTGAAACTTCGAACCTCTGTCTTCTTTGTATACTGTTCTCTACCTTGATCACCTTTGCTCCAATACCATGTATAAATTCTCACTGTAGATTATTGATTATGCAATGTACTAAAGAAAAATACTCAATGTACTTCTAAAACCAACCTTGTGGAAGCTTAATCGATTGAGCAAGATCAAACAGAACACAGAGAAGAAGATTCAATCACACATGAAACACACAACAATACTCTGGGGAAAGTCTCATCTAAAAACCCTGCTATATGTATTATCATACAAGTGGAAATATCTCAAGATTACACAAAGCTTTAGCTCTCAAGCTATCCAGCTCTCAGTACAATCCCTCACTGTTGCTCATAGATAGAATAGACAACACATTTTCCTTCTCCTCTATGCTCCAAGCCTCCTATTTCTTTATGCAGTTTCTCCTAGGTCCTCTAGTTGTAACCTATGTGATTCTCACCTCACACACTGCTCTGACCTCTATAGTAATTGTGCAATCCTAAAGGAATGAATTCCTTCTGCATGCAAAATATTTTCTTATAGGAAAATCCTATCAACTGATAGTACATTGTCCCTGCCTTTAATCTCAACTGGGTCTTTGTCTGAACTAACATGCATGAGTTATTTATGAGAGAATATTTAGTTATGTGGAGAACACTAGTTCCATGCATGCATACATTAATTAATTGAACTCACAATTAGTTCCACAAACTGTTTGTAACTAATTTAACTGGACTTAACTTGATTAATCGCTAACTAATTACAACTCAAATACAACTCATTATTACCTCCTTAATTAAGGAGTAACTTCCTCAATCAAAGGGATAATTGTTGCATGTCTTCATAAAGACTTCATGTTTGAATTTCTCCAACTAATTAACTCAAGATGAATTAATTAATTATTTTTCAAACAGCTCGTGAGACTAAATTCGAATTTTAAATCTCAATTTTGATTTAAAGAGAAATCAAAATTGGAATATATCCTGAAATGTTATCTACAACAATGTTATTTTTAGCATTTCCTATTGCTATTTTCAACAACCCCATCGAAGGAAACTCTTTCACAATGGTCTTCTACATCACTAAAATTTTATGATTAGATTTTCCAATATCCCTTATCCAATATTCCATATAATATGGATAAATATATTTTTCAATCACCATATAACAACACAATTCTTCAACGAGAAAAATCCTCCAAACAATCTTCATTGCAAAATATTTTGAGAAAAGAATAATTCTCTGGGGGTGTCATCCTCCCAACTTTTATATAGCTAACCTCTCCTATTTTACACAAGAAGTCACATTTTTGGGTTGATCCTCCCCACAGAAAAATATAGCTTACCCTTCTAACCTTTTCAAGGATCCATTTTCAGTTGAACCATTTAAGTGGTTTATTTATATGTCACTCTAAATGGGCAATAAATGATAGATATGAGCTAATGAAATCTTTAAAAAATTAAAGAATTTAAATAATTTATGGGTAGCTAACTTGATTACGTTGATAAAAACTTATTATTAAAGGGGGAATTTTAAGTTTTTTGATAGGAAATTTATGAAATAGTCTCGAATGGGTTTGCGTTTATTGAAATTTGATAAACAAATGTGTTGGGTGTATTAACTGAGAAAAAAATTCCTCAACACTTGTTTTATCAATCTAAGAGTAGTGAACATAGATGCATTACATAGTATGTGTACATACAAGAGCCTAGGTACATGCTAACAATAATCTATCTATCAAGGGAAACCTCACATGATCAACATAAAATATATCTATCAAAGCACAATTTCATGGGCTTCAAACAACTAGGATACTTCTACTGGTAGTATCTTAATCAAAACATAAAAGAATTTGAGCTGAAAGTGCCACTATGTTCTTTATTTTTGCCTCCTCCTAGGATGACTCACTTAAGGTCTCACTTATCTTGCTAGTGGATAAAGGGACTCAGCACGTCGCTATGGTATCCATGAGCATAAGACAAAAATGTAAGAGTTTGTAGTTCTATCTCCTTCTTGGCTAGTTGACCGAGTGTTTCACTTATTTTCCACTCGGTAAAGGGACTTAGGGACTTAGTATCTCTATATAGTTTCTATAAGGATAGAGTAGAAAAATAATGGTTATGGTTAAATCAAACAAAGCCACTAAGTAGCATTGTAGTTAGTCTATATTGAAGGATAAAAATGACTAATCCTAAACCTTTCCCCAAGGTTATCATACTGTCAATCACTCTTTATTCATCTCAATACACACTAGATGAGGTTACCTATTATTATCTACTACAAATCCATACTTCAACAAGCAACAGACATCGAATACAAAAAAATTGTAATAATTTCCTCCATAATAAATTAGAATAGAGCATAAAAAATAATTATAGGAACAAAGTAATAAATAGGCTTAGCTTCAAATCTTATCTTATTACAAAATATTACATAAATGGTTGCCTTGAAATGTCAACCAACACTTGTAGCTATAATGAACTTATGTGTAAAATGTGCATATGATATAAACATATTTCTAGAGGTCCACAAACTCATATATCATTAAATAATAGAAGCCACTGAGAATCCATTATAGACTTGCTGATAAATAACTTTTCATCTCAAGCACTTAAGTCTAGATTAAAATATCCCTTTTATGGTCATCTTAGATGTCTATAAATCAAGATTATTCTAGACTAAGAACATCAAGTTGATGTCTACAACCCCATAACAATACTATATTTTAAAAATTGTATAATACACAACATATAGTAAATCCCCACAAACCTCTCTATAGAAATGATATACCATTTACATGAAAGTCAACCTTACGAAACAAGACTAGCACTCAACCCTTGAATTAGTTTAAAACCTAAAGTGACATAAATACCCATATCCCCATACATTTGTTCTTGAATTCAACAAACCATTAAGTAAGTTAAGATAACAAGTCCACGCATTAAAATATTCTATGAAACTTCAAATCTGAGAAACAACTGTAGGTTAAAATTAAATACACAAACACTTCCAAATCTAGGTCATTATCACTCTCATATATACATTTTGGGAAGAGATATACAAGAGAGAAATGAGCTAGGTTGGTGATCCCAAGCTAACCAACTCATTGCCTCTACTAAAATAGATCACAAAAATAATGAGCTCAAGACCAATAAATATTGAATCGTAGTTATCAACCTTTTGAATAAGAGAGCCATAGTCATTTACCTAAAAAAAATATATAAATTTTTTTGATCCCACTAGTCACCACATAGGGTCATCCCATAAGAGAAATGTACTAAAACAACTTCTCCTTTAGAAAATTTTCTCCCCCCAATCACGATCTTCTCCCAAATATTTATTCAAGAAGGATGAAGGGATAATTTAGATAATTTCCCCAACAAATAACTCATCATACCATAATTAAATTTACAAAAGATTGATTTCTCTTTTTCTTGCACTAAATATTAGATGGCGTAAAATTCACTTATGAGGATAGTATCTGAAAATATCTTAATATAGTATGATTTTTGAATTGATAGCGTAGTTTGGGTATAATTGGATCATGGTTGTAACCTAAAATTTTTCTTTGAACACACCATGAATATCTCCTAATATCTATGCTATTTGGAGAAAATTATTCTCAGTAACCAGACTAGGGATGTCTTGGACAAAACCCACATTTTGTATTTCCTAGATTCCACTATGTTTTTCTAGAAATAGCACTCGAAGCTGATGAATCAATTCTTCCTAGCACAAGTTCTCTAAACTACTGATCGTTTCCTCAAAGCTTCTTGAATTGACCTAGGTACAAAGTAAACAACATGAAACCATGTCATTGATGCTATGGGAAAAACTCATGTCTAAAAATTCTCCTTAGAGTCATGTGGATATGCCAACATCAGAAGTTGCTTGCAGGACTTGCATAGGAATTGCAAGAACTCACTAGACAAAACTATTGTTAATAAAAAAATGAGCATTATCCCCCGTAATATATTAAAAATAAAAGGAAATGACAATAATTAATTACTTAGCATTCTTAGGCTTATTATGACATGTTCATGAGAAAACCAAGAGAGGCAATGAATAAGTGAGAGCATGTAGGGAAATGGATAAGAAGAGATGTTTTAAGTGGCAAAAAGGAATGGAAAATTGATAACCCAACATCTCCCACATCCATACACCTTTGGATGTCCCCATGCAGCCAAGGTAATTCTAGTCCTTAGCTAGATTGTATAATCCCTAACGTTGTATGTTATGCCCATAAGATTTTTCAAGCTCCATCAAATCCCTGACATGTACTATTCAAGTTTCTTCCACAAATGAACTAATAAAATATGCATGCTTGTCAAGGATTTCGAAGAAATAAACAATAATATATGAAACTTCTCTTGTAGACTCCCTAGTTCTTCAAAGTCCCACATATTATTTATCAACATAAGAAATCATTTTCTCTCCTTATTTTCCAAGTACACGTTCCATTTCACAGAACATTGAATTAACGTCTAAAATAACAATGGCGAAGACATCATATCAAGCTAAAGATCATTTATATATTGTTAAGTTGAGCTTCTAAAAAACTTTGATAGGGAATCTTCATTAGGTTCGTTATCTATATTATGCATATCTTTAATGTCAAACTGATATATTTTCTTCGATTTCTCCATGCTCTCCATTAGTCCTTCTGTAATCACACTTTTAATAGAAATAAAAGATTGTAATTTTTCATCAATACTTCTTAGTTGTTGTTATTGTTGTGATATTGAATCCAAAATCAAAATATTGCAGACATCCATATATTGTCCCAGTCGAGAGTGAGATGTTTGTTTTTACTTTATATCTTATTCTTCCTTTTAATTTTTGCTAATAAACCATCTACATCATGTGCTACATTTTATATATTCCTCCTCAACAATGGATCTTAGTGTTGTGGGAATAGCCTCCTGAACTCCCCTATGAGGGAGATATGGGGTAGCAACTTTTAAAGAATTAAAACTTTAAAACTACAGAATACCAAAAGAAGGTATGACTCCATTTTGTATTTTTTTATCACTTTCATATTCTGTATCCCAAAATGTTTGCAAAAAATCTTCAATGTTCCTACCATTTCAAATATATTTTGCAATTTTTTCTTGATGGAAAATAAAATCATTACACAAGTAGACAAAACTAAATATAGACATATTAGGAAAAAATAACACAAGTTTTGAAAGAAAACATACTCTTGATAGGAGGTGATAAAAACTCCATGTACATAGCCTGATATGATAAGATACAATAGATTCATAACACCTATGTGCTTGATTTCACTATTGTATGTGGCCTGTAATTTCAGAGTTTCATTACAAATCAGTATGCTTCTAGGTTTTGAATAACATGTGTTCATTCCAACAACATAACTAGTTTTACTACTAGGATCTCTTTCTTAACCATAAAGTGGTAATGAAAATGAATGTCTTGACTATTTTGACCATAAAGTATTGAAACAATTCCATGAGTGTGTTGGTTCAAATCAAAACCATAGTTCAGGCTCAATTTTTCTTCATACATAGATAAATCCAACCCTTCGTTAATTTTTGCGACATCTTCTAAGAATTTTGTTACACTACTTCCAGTATTCAAAATGTGAACAATAAGGATGATGGTAGTACATAGAAGGTAACCCTAATTAGGTGAAAGAGAAGCATCAATGAAATTCCAGTGTATGTTTCTAGCAAGCACATCCTTCTTATTTGTCTATCCATTCAAAGAACATCCTTGACTTTATGCTAAGATTTGCCTCATTCATTTTGCGAGTATCCCACATATTTTTTATATTTTATTTTTCATTAAAAACGAAGAAAATTCATCTCCATGGCTATCAATGAAAGCAATGCATTTTGAATTTCCAACTAGAGTTCCAGTAGCACGTTCCTTGGATCAAAGGCAACACCTATCCCATACCTTGGAATAGATGTCATCACAATTGAAGTAGTGCAAGTGGCTAGTTTCATCTACAAATGATACTCTATTGACATCATCCTCATGAGATGCTATCTTTAATGAGAAAAAATTCATTTGTAGATAATGGATACACACACACACACACACACACACAGATTATATATGTATATATATATATATATCTCATATTTCTTTCAATAATTGTTAGACTTCATTTTGTCACCATGAGAAATGATCATCAAAATTGGATCTCTCGCCATTCAACAACTTATATACGTTGAATAAAGTGTAATTTCTAGACCTCTTGGTATAAAACCCCATTTTTAGGCATATGCATAGTTTTTGTGAACAAAAACCGCTCATGTGCAGTTTCTTCCACTGTAAATTGCGCAGAACTATGCTATGTTTATGAAAAAAAACTGTGAAGGTTAATCAATCAAAATTAAATATAAAAAGTGAGATCTAGAAGCATTGTTGGGTGAATCATTCCCAAAAGGAAGCCTCAAACTCATGTTTATTCGTGCCTAGCCTCATTTTTTATGGAACTAATTCCCATTCTTCAAGGAGCCATCATCCCTCTTTTAGTGGATCTCATCCTCGGACTAAGGATCTCAGAATGCTTCCTTTTGGCCTATTAATCAAGCCATAGGTGGGGGAATTGAGGGAGGCTACTAATACTAAGTTTATATTTCAGTAATCAGGTTGGAGAGCTTATCATTCTTAGAGATGATTGAGATCAATGGGAGGAGCTTCCCAACATCGAGGGACAAGTTTTGTAGATCCTTTATGTTTCTAAAATATATACAAACAAACATTTCTTCTCACTTCATCGTTTAATGGATTAATTTACCAATTTCATGGATGGTTTATGTTATTAATATTTTCCCATTCGAATGATGTTATTTATATTTGTCCATTGCAATGATGTTTGTTACTAGTCTCCTTGATCACTAATTTGAATTACTGAATCATTTATGTTGCATATTCAAGCATGGAGGAGTTGCAATGAAGCAAAAATGTGATCATCATCGAGCATGTCATAATAAGATATGAATTTTCATTTCTCACCTTATTAGGTTAGGATTCAAGAAAAACAGATTCAGGGAATGAAATAGCTTGATTGTCTATTTGTTTCTATTTTCTGTCTAGGATCTATTGAGATCACTCTTATCAGCAAGAGGGATTTATCTGCCTTAAAAATTGGTGACCATACATGGGAATTTCCTATTCTATTCCATCTCCTTGTTTTTTATTGTCGAACCTTTTTTTATAACTTTATCTAAGTCTTGACAAGTTAATGATATTTCATATTTTGTGATTTGTTTGGATACTTTTTATTTCTTGTTTAAGTTTGTTGAACTGCACAATTTCTTCTTACAAACAGAGCATAGATCTCTACAGATCTCCTTTAGCAACAGTGGGCATGCGCATTGTAGTATATTGTCTACTTGCAAATACTCTGAGAATTTTTTAATAAAAACTTTTCCCCTCATTAAAGTATGATTTTTTGTTTTTAAGGTTTCATTACATTTGTCTATGACTTTAGATAGTGTCCATGTGTTTGATCAAGTGTTGTGAAGGATTTTTCTTGAAATTTGTTCGTTTTCAAGGATTGAAAGATAGGGTTTCTGAAGAATTATTGTGTCGATGAGATGTGCTTCTTGTGTTGCATTGAAAACAGGAGTCATTTTTAATCTATTACTGAAGTTTAATCATAATTACACTTTAAGTGTGTATATCATAATATTCATTCAAGCATTTTCATTTTAAGGATTTCTTTGGGTATTTTGAATTTGAATTCCTTTGGTCATTTCTCAAAGATTTGTCTCAATTTCTTAACATTTTTTGCAAAAAAAATCTCCCCAAATTGTGTCTAAGTATTAATCGCGTCTGCGTGTTATTATTTGTTTTCTTTGGATTTTTCACCTGATTTCCTTTACTTACACATGATTGGTTCTTTCGTTGCATTAGTGAAAGGAATAGTCTTGTTTTTCTTTCCCTGATTTGGAATCATCTCATGTTTGTTTTGAAGAATTCTCTTTCTTAGATTACATTTGCATAATTAGAATTCTCATTTCATGAAAAAAAATTGTGCCTAGATCACATTTGCATAGTGTTCACGAAAATTATGCATAGATTATGTTTGCATAGCTTTCAAGCAAATTGGGCATAGATTACATTGTGTGGTTTGAAACATAGAGCTTTAAATTGCATTGAAAAATTAGAAGTGGTACATTTTGGAGTTAATATTTTAAAGAAGAACCTATTTACTTACTCTATCTGTAATTCATCGAAATGAAAATATTACAAATTTCATATTTGATGCATTAGATTTTTGGGTGAAGTCATAATACCATCATTTTCACATGCATTTACCCTTTGAGTAAATAACAACTTATTAACACAATGTTAAATAAAATCAGTTAGTATTTTCCATTTTTTAAGGATCTTGCCACCTACAGTAGCTTAAGTGTAGGGCTTTGGAATAGGGAATGAAGTAAGGTCTCCAAAGCTACAAACAAATAATAGAATCTTGAGTTACAGAGAGAAAATCCAATTATTTTAGTTGTTCTCTCGGAATCTCTTCTTGTACATGCATTAAGAACGAGATGATGTTGAATCTCATGAAGTGATCATACCTACTTCATCAGCTAAGATATAGTTATTTGCATGTATTAAAATGGTACTGAAAGGTACTTGGGGTCACTTGATAGTAAACCTCTAATTGATCATGTGGAGGAGCCTTCAAGGGGATTGAGCTTGCTACTCTACCCTTGTGTGTACATCTGATCTATGAATGTTACCCCACGTAAAATTGTTGTATTTGGTAAACCTAGTGACCATAATGCTAGGGCTCTACCTAAGGTGCCAACAAAGGGAAGGTCCTAGTGTACCTGGAAGAGACATTGACTAGACTCACTTGGACTTTTTTGAGTGTAATCTTTTCTTGAGATGGTATAAGCGAGGTTACTTGCCCTAGACTATTTCATTAAGTAGGTTGTCAGGGTAACTAGTTCTAAATGTTCATATCTATAAATATTTTCACCTTGATCTCTGTGACATCGAATTGTATCACCAACTAGTAAATATTGATCTCTGTGAAAGGTGAGTTTGTATGGTTTGAATCCCTAGATTTTTTAGTGTTTGTTACCTTATTTGTTTTAACTTTTTACAAGACCTTAGGTGTGGATTATGAATATTATTTAATTATAATAATAAAAACTTATTTGGATTGAATATAATGTGAGAAGTTACCAATAGAGACATCCCTTTTAACGGGAACCATAATCCTCTCCCTGATTTTGCAAATGTAGGCCCTCCTTATATGGCTACATTTTCACTTCTTGGATTCATGATAGGTTTACCTTTATGGTTGTTCTCAACTTATTTAATTCCAAATACTCTAATTGTACCATCTCAGCCGAGTTTTTCATCTTAACCAAGTTCTCCATCTCAGCATCACCAACCTACTATTGACCCTTTACCTTATTCATCCAACATGTCCTCCTCCCTTTCTTCTTCTTCTCTTGGTAAAAGACTTGATGCCAGTAACCAAGTGACTAAGAAGAAGAAGAATCAAGATAAGAAAGTAGTCAACCAACCAACCATGGTTGTAAGTATTGGTAATGCTAAGGGAACTTATACAATGCATCATAAAGGAAAATACACTTGAAATGTTTGAAAGGTTGACCACTTCCTTATCAATTTTCCTGTTATTCCTAAGGTTCTAGACGTATGGTCAAATAATTTTCATCAAAAATAATTTTGTTACGCTGTAATTTTGTTTTTATTAATAAAATTATGAATAAATATTTAGATTAAGAAAAATCATTATATACATTTTACATTAAATTACAATAATAGCAACAATAAGTTAAGATCCATTTTACCTTATAAAATAGAATAATGATTTTGTAATTATATTTAAATTTAATTAATTACAATCACATAAACTTACAGTATAACAATATGTTTAACATGCCCACTTTGCCATAGATATTATTAACTTGTAAATAGACTTTGTTACAATACCATGGGCTAGTACATTATCAATACAATCCCTGAAATCATCTCTCATTTCACAATCAATTATCTGAATTTAATTTTATAACAATTTTTTATTTAATGTAAAAGAAAAAATATTATAATTACTTTTGAGATATATCTACACCTTTATCACATGAAAATATATAAATTATAAATGCTAGCTATAAATTAAGATCCATTTCACCATATAAATTAATGTAATTATTTTGTAACCATACTTAAATTTCATTAATAAGCGCAAAAAAAACAAGATTTTTAACTATGGACATTAATTGCCACTTTACCATGGATATTATTAATCATACCATGCCATGAGCCAATACAATGGCACCAATAACACATGCCCAAAAATCATCCCTCATTTCACAATCAAAATAATACATTTAATTTTATTACATTTTTGGGCTAAGAGACACTCTTCATCTCAATATGGAAAAGTTGTTGTAATGTCCATTTAGATTATGCTATCTAAACATTTTGACCTTTCGATATTACATAAAAATAAAATTATTAATTAAAGATTTTGACTCACTGAAATTATATAAAAATAAAAATGAAACTAAAAAAATGAAAGTAATAATTAAACTAAACTAGATCCATCATATCTCTCCCTTTGAATGTATCAAGCTTGGAGTCTTTAAGTTTGAAAACCTTTCTTTAAGTTTTGCACTGAGAAAATAGGTTTTCACATTGAGAGATTTCATCCCACTAGGCACTTGATATATACGAAATTAAGATGGATCTAAGCTAGTTTATAAAAATTAAGAATCCACATTAAGCCTATATATTAGCCCCTAAAACCTAAAATAATGCATAATAACCATTTATAAGCTAGACAAAAATCTTTCATCCTATGAAAAATAACAAACAATACACATGATCCTAGAGACCTAAAACAAGAGAGAAAAAAATATCATACGACAATTAAAGAATTATATATCTATGGAATTCATAAAAATAGAATTAAGTAATATGAGTCTAGATAAAGTAATTTAATAAATAAGTAATTTAATAAATAAATAAATTAACTTTATAGGAAGGAGTAACCAAATCATCATTAAGTTGATCCTACATAAAGATAGATTACATCACAATGAAGTATCTAAGTTTAGATCAATACTAAAATTCACAATCAATACATCGAATAAACAATATAACTATATTCCCTCCCTTACCTCCAATGAATAAATAATTGTGCTTTAGAAGTGAAATTTGATGCAGTAAAATCTTGGTAAAAAATTATTTCCCTCGTCAATTGAGTAATTCTGTAAACAGTTATATTCAAGTGAGGAGAATCTATGTTAGTTTCGGTTTTATGTTGAAATGTCCCTGAGGGACATGTGTGACAATTATGTTAGATGTTGTGGAATTAGCTTCTAAAAGAGCGGTATATATGTAGGAATATGAGAGGGTTGTTACTTACAACCTCAATTTTGTATTAGAGTTAATTTGAAAAGAGAATAATAAAATATATTGCGTCTTGTATAGTTATTGGTCATGTGTAACAAAATTGCAACTTCTTGTAATGGTTTGTTCTATGTAATTTGATGTTAACTTAAATGTTTACTATGTGCTTGGTCCTTGTCATTTTGTGTTAACATTCTATGAGGAGAGGAGATAATTGATCACGTCTATCGTATTTATCATCTCTATTCACTAAAAATGTCATTACAATAAGGATCACTTGTTGAGGGAGTAAATAATTGCAAGTGTCACAAGCACAAGGAGGATATATTTGAAATTAGTTGGAAGCTAGTGTCCATGGTATAAAGTTATGAAGGCATTAAGATATGTCTCATAACATGGATTCATATTTCAAGGTTCTCATCCTAGCATAAAGCACTGACATGACACGAGGTTCCGCAATAGAATAAGTTTGATTCTACCACTGCAAAAGATTACACTCAAAAATCCACAAAAAGCTAGAGTAGTTTTATCGTGAATGGATTCCCATTTGAGACCCCCTTCGTTAAGGCATGATAGACTAAGGGGTCCCCAAAGGGAACTTGGGTAGTTGATATAACCACTCCTGTGATTGCGATGTGATTGTGATGTCCAAACTGAGTTGATGATGAGGGTGGCACATAGCAGAGGGTCAATTGGATAAGCAAAGTGCAGTCCATTTAATTGGCAATCACGACATATGGGACACTTTATATATACTTCCACCATGTAGCCTGAACAAGGCGCATGCAGCAAAGATAATAACCAAGAAGAGCCACATTTGTGTAAGTATGATTATTTCAAGCGCACGTCGTCTTCCACCGTCATCGGACACCACCATGGCTCTTCAGCTTTCGAATGTCACCACCGCCATTTTTGCACCGCCTTACCTCACCAAAGATCTAACAGTTGCCACCAAAGTGAAAAATGTCAAAATACAAAATTTGAGAAGAGATTTCGAGAAGATGAAAATGAAAGATGATGAAATTGTCGATGCTATAATTCAATTCATGAGTGTTTTTAATCAACTGAGATAGTATGGAGAAGACCTCTCAAACAAGAGAGTGATCGATAAAGTCTTTCAAAATTTACCAAAGAAATTTAAGTGATTGTTGTATCCATATAAGAGTTGAAGAAAACAAGTCATATGCAAATTGAAGAGTTCTAGATTTTTGATTGAACAAGAATCCAGGATGTCAAGATATAATGCTAACACGTTAGAGAATTCCTTCAAAACTCTACTTAAATTTAGTAGAGGAAGAGGCAGTGGGTGAAGAAAAAGTTTGGATAAAAGCCATGGATGAAGAAATTGATGTTATAGAAAGAAATAATACTTGGGATCTTGTAGATTTACCTCAAGGTAAAAATACTATAGGTGTTAAATGGATCTACAAAACTAAAGTAAATTTTGAAGGTGAAATTGAAAATAAAATTTTGCACCTAGAGCTAGACTTGACACAGTAAGAATAGTATTAGCTATTGTTATGAAACCAGCTCAAGAAAAGATAGAAAAGAGAGATCAACGCCTTAGAATTCAGCCTCTTCGAGGGGGCAACCTCCTTTACATTACATAAATGAACAATTCTTTTATGATACAAATGACAAAACCTCCTTTCTATATATAGGAGTCTAAGGAGTCACAATATAATCCAGCCGACCTAACAATAATAATATAAAGCCACAAAAATAACAATAGAGGGATTCTATGGGGCACATAAATAACAATATGGGGGTAATAGGGGCACAACAATATAAATAAGGGGTATAACTACAATAGTAATGGGGTAATTACTAGTATTATAGGGACCCAACATGCCCCTCTCCTTCAAAAAAGTGTTGTCCTCAACGCTTGAGCAGTTCTGGGTACTTCTGCATAAAATTCTCATCCTCCCATGTAGAATCTTCAACGGATAAGTTCTTCCACTTGATAAGATACTCTGAAATTGATCGATTTCGTAGCTGTCAAGTTCTTGTTTCTGTGACTGCTTCCGGTTCCAATATAATTTTTCCTTCCTCCTCAAGTTCTGGCAATATTGTTTGAACTGGGAGCTTGTCGCCTATGACCTTCTTTAAACATGAAACATGGAAAACTGGGTGCAATCGAGAAGCTGCAGGAAGCTCCAATTTGTATGCCATAGTACCAATCTTTTCCAACACCTTGTACGGACCATAATACTTTGGTGATAATTTATTATCCTTATTAGCTTGCTTTAGGGACATTTGCTTATATGGTTGTAGCCGTAGGAATACCCAATCACCTACATCAAAACTTCTTTCGCTGCGATGTTGATCTGCCTGTTGGTTCATTCTATTTTGTGTCAACACGAGGTTATCCTTTAAGAGTTGGAGGACTTGTTGTTGATGTTCGATGTGATGTTCCACTGCCTGAACCTTATTTTCTCTTAAATATGATGTGATTGATGGTGGTTGGTACCCATAAAGTGCCATAAATGGGGTCATTTTTGTTGCTGTATGGAAGGAAGTGTTATACCACCATTCAGCCAGAGGCAACCATTTGACCCATTTTGTCTGTTTATCAGATACAAAGCAACGAAGATATCCTTCCAAACATTTGTTTACTATCTCAGTTTGCCCATCAGATTGAGGATGATAAGATGAGATATGAGCTAACTGAGTACCAAGACAAGAAAATAATTCTGTCCAAAAATTTCCAGTGAAAATGGGATCTCTGTCACTTACAATAATCTTTGGGTTTCCATGTAGCTTTTGAACTGTTTCCATAAATGCAGTAGAAACTGTACTGGCTTTAAATGGATGTGATAATGCACAAAAGTGTGCATACTTGGTAAGTCTGTCAACTACGACCATGATGACACTCTTTCCCTCAGACTTGGGTAAACCTGTGATAAAATCCATTGAAACCTCCTCCCAATGTTGGCTTGGAATGGATAAAGGTTGTAATAGACCCGTTGTCTTAATTGTTTCAACTTTAGTTTGTTGGCAAACCAAACATTCTGCCACAAACTTTTGAATATCTGATTTAAGGCCATCCCAAAAAAATTCCTTCTTAACCCTGTGGTAAGTTTTTAAAAATCCTGGGTGCCCTCCTAAGGGAGAAGTGTGCAATTCCATAAGAATCTTTTGTTTTAGCTGGGAATTCTTACAGAGGTATAAGCGATCTTTGTACCATAACGAATCATTTTTCCAGCTAAATGTATCAGAAGTACTGGAATCTTGTTGTAGCTTTCGAATAAGTGCCCACACTTCTTCGTCATTCTTCCATTCCTCCTTTGCTTCGTTTATCCAATCTGGTTGGATAATAGAAATGGCACACAACAATGCTTCCATATCCTCATCCTTTCTTGAGAGTGCATCTGCCACCACATTTTGCTTCCCTTTTTTGTAGATGATTTCAAAGTCATAACCCAACATCTTTGTGACCCACTTTTGTTGCTCTTCAGAGGATAATCTTTGTTCTAAAAAGTATTTAAGGCTATCATGATCCGTTTTTACCTTGAAGTGTCTTCCCATTAGGTAGGGTCGCCATTTCTTAAGTGCATGGAGTATTGCCAACATTTCCTTCTCATAAATAGCTTTGCTTAAAAACTTTCCCTTGATTGGACGACTTTCAAAAGCAATGGGTCTTTCATCTTGCATTAGAACAACACCAATTCCATTTCCTAAAGCATCACATTCCACAATAAAGGTTTTTGTGAAGTCCGGTGTAGCTAAGACCGGTGCTTGGCACATTGCCTCTTTAAGATGTTTAAAGGCCTTTGTTGCTTCCGGATTCCATGAAAATGAATCTTTCTTCAATAATGTTGTTAGAGGTGCTGCTATTCTCCCATAATTCTTAACGAACTTGCGATAATACCCTGTCAACCCAAGAAATCCTCGCAGATGCTTTATGGATGTGGGGATTTTCCATTCCTTAATGGCTTTAATTTTTCTAGGGTCTACCTTAACTCCTTCATGAGATACAATATGACCCAAATATTCCACCTCCTGGACTCCAAAGAAACATTTGGATCTTTTTGCATATAATTGTTTCTCCTCCAATAGTTGTAGCACCTTGTCAACATGTTCAACATGATCCTTCCAAGACTTGCTTTAGATTAGTATATCATCAAAAAATACCAACACAAATTTTCTAAGGAATGGTTTGAAAATTGAATTCATCAAACCTTGAAATGTTGAAGGTGCATTGGTAAGGCCAAAAGGCATGACCAAAAATTCATAATGACCCTCATGAGTTCTAAATGCCGTTTTCGGAATGTCTTCAATCTTCATTCTGATTTGATGATATCTCGAACGAAGATCCAACTTGGTGAAGTAAATTGATCCATGCAATTCATATAGTAATTCATCAATGACAGGAATGGGGAACTTATCTTTAATAGTGAGCTTGTTGAGCTCCCTATAATCTGGACACATGCGCCATGATCCATCCTTCTTGTGCACCAATACTACTGGAGCTGAGAAAGAACTTTGACTCAGTTGAATTATACCAGCCTCTAGCATTTCTGCAACCATACGTTCAATTTCACTTTTTTGGACATATGGATATCTGTACGGCCTGATGTTTGGAGGAACACTTCCTAGAATCAGATGAATAGCATGATCATGATCATGCATAGGTGGGAGACCTTTGGGAGTCTCAAATACCTTGGAATGATTGTCCAGGACTTTTTGGAGATCTGGAGAAATAGATGATTCCAATGTGGAAACATCTAGCGAACATAATTGTGCAATTACACCTCTTTGCTCCTTTTTTAGAAGCTTTGTCATGCCATTAGAGCTGATTATCTTTCCTGGTTTCCCTGCAATACCCCTTAATTCAACTTCCTTTCCTTCCACAGAAAATTTCATGAAAAGTTCTTGAAAATTAAAAGCTATTGTACCCAAGGATTGTAGCCATTGGACTCCTAGTACAACATCAGCACCTCCCATTGGAATGGAAAGCATTGGGCTAGTCAATACATATTCTCCCATGGATAGCTTGATATTATGGCACTTTCCAGAACAATTTATTGTTCCTCCATTTGCAATCATCACTTGACACTCTGGTGCTGGATATAGGAAGCAATTCAATTCTTTTGCTACCCTACAATGAATTAAATTGTGGGTTCTTCCTGAATCAATCAACACTATTACCTTTTTCTTCTTGATTTGTCCTTCTATCTTGATGGTTTGAGGAGTGGTAATTCCCGCCAATGCATTACAAGATATGGTCGGATTTATTTGTTCTTCATCTAGGCTTTGTTCCTGGAATATATCCTCTTCTTTTGACATTTCTTGCTCCTTTTCTTCTTCCTCTTCACAATCTATGTAGAATAATTTCTTCTCACCAAACTTATGACCCTTTGTGTATTTGCTATCACAATTGTAACAAAGCCCTTTTTCTCTTTTTTCTTCCAATTGTTGTCGTGTCAACCTTGTAGGTTGTGGAAGACTATGGGCAACAACACTTCCGTCTTTATAGTTGTGAATGGTATGCTTCCTAGTTGCCATAATTTTGCTTTCCATTTTTCTTGCTAACCTGAATGCCTTCTCTAATGAATCAGGTTCCCAAAGGCACACATCATGTTGGATATTATCCTTTAAAGACCCTATGAACACATCAATCCTATGCTCCTCTGGAATATCTTTTACCCTTATGTTCAATTTTTGGAACTCCTCAATGTGCTCCATTATTGAACCCTTTTGTTTGAGACTTATCAATTGGCTAAAAAAAGTGTTGCTTTTTGTATCCTCATAATGTGCTATCAATTCTTCCCTAAAAATTGCCCAAGTGATAAATTGTTTACGAGAACAAAGCCATTGATACCATACAAACTGATTTGGTTCCAAATATAAAGTTGCCATACGTATCTTTTGTGTGTTTTGCATATTATTGAGATCGAAGAATTGCTCCATCTGTAATATCCATGTGGCGGGATCCTTACCATCAAACTTCCTCATATCGATTTTTGGAACATGGTGAGTCTTCAGTCCAACATTAGAGTCTATGGAATCATGATTAACATTTCTTTTGTTCTCATCATGAGTTTCCTTTAGTACTCTTTCACCCTTAGTGACCATTTCTTGTAGCAACTTATTCATATTTATCTTCAATTCTTCCATATTATCATCCATGCCATCAATTTTAGCGTCCATGCCATTCACCTGAGCTTCCATGCCCTTTATCTTAGATTCCACGCCATTTATCTTAGCATCTGTTAGCTTTTGTGAGCGTGACATTTGTTGCACTTGTTCTTGTAATTTTGATATATCATGTAGCATTTCTTCCTCTTCTTCATGAGTCATGCTAGAGCTTTCAGGTTCCTTACTAGGTGTTTGCATTTTCTTTCCTCGGGGCATCAGTTACCGATAATAATGTTTTACTATGCCCTTTGAATTCCTTCAAACCAAGCTTATGCAAAAATTAAAAAAAAAACTACACACCTTTTTTTTTTACTTTGTAGAAGCCTGATATTGAATCTGATGTACCTCTGTAATTTCGAATCATCTAGTTCTAAAATTGTGACCTGTAGTAGCCTTCTATGTCCTCTTTCCAATGCCACTAGTCTGATCCAAATTGGATTCTCCAAGAAAGAGTTATGCACAATCTCCCGCGGTGACCTGATTATAGACTAGTTCAGTAGAGCGAACTTGTATGAAGTGCCACGTGTCATTGTTTCAACCTTTGACTCTGAAAAATATATAAAAGAAAACTACAGTCCGTCCTCTTTCTTTACCTTCTTACTAAATTTCAATCCGATGCTCAGAAAGAAAGTTATGACGATTTTCCCCAGGTCACCTGTTTTGAGTGTAATTCAGGAGTCTGCAAAAAGACCAACTTCCTCAGATCATATCTCCGAAAATATCGCGCGAAAAGCTCTGAAATTCGGACCCAAGGTTCACCGTGATTTCTTCTCAAATGGGTTTTTTTTTGCGACTTCTGAAACGTCACAGAAAAAAAGTTATAGCGAAAATGCCACGATGACCTGTTTGGAGCAGCGAAACCCTAGAATCCAAAGCTCTGATACCAAATGTTATGAAACCAGCTCAAGAAAAGATAGAAAAGAGAGATCAACGCCTTAGAATTCAGCCTCTTCGAGGGGGCAACCTCCTTTACATTACATAAATGAACAATTCTTTTATGATACAAATGACAAAACCTCCTTTCTATATATAGGAGTCTAAGGAGTCACAATATAATCCAGCCAACCTAACAATAATAATATAAAGCCACAAAAATAACAATAGAGGGATTCTATGGGGCACAGAAATAACAATATCGGGGTAATAGGGGCACAACAATATAAATAAGGGGTATAACTACAATAGTAATGGGGTAATTACTAGTATTATAGGGACCCAACAGCTATTGCTACAAAAGATAAATGGAAAATATATCAGATGGATGTTAAGTCTGCGTTTTTAAATAGTTTTTCAAAGGAAGAGGTTTATGTGAAACAACATCCTAGATATGAAATTGATGGTCAAGAAGATAAAAGTTACAAATTAAAGAAAGTATTATACGGATTCAAGAAAGCACCCAGAGTATGGTATAGTAGAATTGATGAATATATGATTAACAAAGGATTCATCAAGAGTCAAAGTGAGCCAATTTTTTATGCAAAAGTAAACAAGAAAGGTAAAATTTTGATTGTGTGCCTGAATGTTAATGATTTGATTTTCCCTGGAGATCTCTCAATAGATGATTTTAAGAAAAGCATGAAAACATAATTTGATATGACCGATTTAGGCCTAATAAAATGTTTTCTTGGTATTGAAGTAACTCAATTTGAATATGCTATTTTCGTTTGTCAATCTAAGTGTGCAAAGGATATATTGAAAAGGTTCACAACGGAAAATTGTAAGCCAATTGTAAACCAAATTGCAATTGATATAAAACTCAGTTAGGATGATCAAGGTTTAGATATTGATCCAACCTTGTTTAAATAATTAGTTGGATGTCTTATGTATTTGACAACAACAAGGCTCGATATAATGTTTGTTGTAAGTTTAATTTCAAGATTCATGGCATCTCCAAAGAGTACCCATTGGCTAGTTGGAAAAAGGATTTTAAGAAATATTGTTGGAACAAGAAATTATGTTATCCTATACACATCTGATTCAGATTTTAAATTAATTGGATATAAAAATAGGGATTTTGCATGGAATATTGATGAAAGGAAGAGAACACCTCGGTATGTGTTCAATTTTGTTTCAAGTGTATTTTCATGGGCATCACTAAAGCAATCCATTGTGACTCTATCATCAGCTGAAGCACAATATGTTGCAGCCACAACCACAACATGTAAAACTATGTGGATGAGAATAATTTTGAAAGAGTTGTATGAACGCAAAGAACCAACTCATATTTTATATGACAATAAAACTACTATTATATTATCAAGAAATCATGTTTTCCATAAGAATAGTAAACATATTGATACGAGGTATCACACCATTCAAGAATTAGTATGCAATAATGAAATATGTATGGAGTTTGCAAATGAGAAAACCGTTTTGCAAACATATTTACAAAATACTTGGCCGAAGAATTGTTTGAAACTCACAAGGAAAACATAGTAGTGTATGATGTAACAACACTTTGATGTAATAGAAAACCTTTTTTTGTTTTTTGTTGGTGGAATAATTAAGCAGGAGAATGTAAGTGTAATTATTTCAAGCACACGATGTCTTCCACCACCATGGCTTCCACCACTAGGGCACACCGCCATGGCTCTTTAGCTTCCATAGGTCACCACTGCCATTCTTCCACCTCCTCACCTCATCAAATATTGCCTGCAGAAAATAAAGGGCAACACTGCCTCACAAAATAATAATTTAATTGATGTAACTCACTTCAATTTTTTCTAGAAATAGAAGGATCAACTAGAGGTGGACATCATCCACTCTTGACTTTCTTATCTTCCATTGTAATTTGGAAGTTGTAGCTCAAGTTATCGACTTTCTGTTCTATAATTTCTATTTCAATTTGTTTGAAGGAAATATAATGTAAGCCCCACATTTAAGACCTTGTGTAATAATAAATTATCATTTTTATTTTTATTGCATTTTTATCTAACTTTTGTTTTTGTTATTTTTCCTTTTTTTTATTATTTCCATTTTCATGAATTATAACTTTTGGTCCATATTTTTTGTTTAATATAGCTTATTATTATATCAAAAACATATTTTAATAAATTTAATTATAAAAATTATATATTTATTAATACAAAATAAAACACGCATATATAATAAACATATATATATTAAAGTGTATATATGTTAATATAAACAATATTAGTTAAATATATTTCATTATTTTTGGTGATGCCATTCAACTATACAATGTTTTATTAGGTGTTTTTTTTTTGTTATGAAATCTTTGCCTTTATTATTTGTTAGTTTAATTAAGCTAGATTTAAGCTAAGCCGAAGGTACTAGCTACTATGTAGCCCTTGTTAACATTTCTTAATGAATCATATATTATTAAAATTCCTTAAAATTACTCATCTTTTTGTTACTTAGTCAAAAATCTATATGTTACCTTAGTGAAAACTATAATGAGTCATATAACATATTCAAGTTAAGTTACAAACTTCACATGTATTAAATTTAGTTAAAAATAATAATTAAAAATCCTATATCTATTAAAATTATTTAAAAAATATATTTTTTAATTAATTAATTTTGATTGTATAACTTTTTATTTGTTTAAGGATATTTAATTTCATTTTTCTTAAATGTTAAGGATAAAATTTATTGATAATTATATAAGAAAATTGTACTAAATATGTGAGAATGATTTTTCATTAAAGATTATATTTCACCAAAGTTTTATCTTTATGCCTAGCTATCTCATGAACTATTCGCCTTACCTATACATAATGTTAAATAAGTTGAGGCCAAAAAAATTTCATAGTTTCAATTTATTTAAGAAGAATTCATTAAGTTAAAGTTCATTGTAAACATAAGATTGAAAAAGAAGCCCTCTTAAACTTACCCTTTGAGCTTGTGGTTGAACACATAGTGGAATAATAATTCTTCTAATGTTTAAATTCCTAGACTTAGGCTAGGTTTTCTTTATGAATTACTCTCCTTGGGATATGTTTAGTATGAAAACAAATTTCAATTCTCAATCACATTCAATTTGAATACAAATATAAACATAGAATTTTATTTTATTTGTTTTATCTCTTTAGATATGGTTATCGTGGAAAATGTTTTGCTTTTTAATAATTTTGTTATAGGTGTTACTATTGATAATAATTCATGTCAAAATTAAATCTTTAGAATCTTTAAGTTTCTTCGAGGAATTACAGGTTAGTCATTCCCTCATAGATTTGATTTTGTTAAGATCCACCCTAACACCCTCATGTGATACAATATGACCAAAATATGTCATTCCTTGGACACCAAAGGAACACATTGATAGATTTGTAGACAATTGTTACTATTCACAACATATGAACATGTTTTATAAGCTCTTCCCAAGATTTGTTGTAGATTAGTTTATCATCAAAAAATAATAACAAAATTTTTCTAAGGGTTTGAAAACAAAATTCATCAAACTTTGAATTGTAGATGATGTATTTGTAAGTGATAATGGCATAAATGACCTCGATGTGTTATAAATACCATTTTGGGAATGTCTTCCTACCACACTCTTATTTGATTATATCTAAACCGAAAAATATTTAACTTAGTAATGAAAATTTCTCCATGCAATTCATCTAATAACCCAACAATGACAATCAAGGGTAAGAGGAAACATTGGAGCACATCCTCAGTTCTTGTCCTTTCATTGGGGAGATCTGGCATATGATTCTTCAACTACTTTGGAATTTGGATTGCTCTCCTCAAAACTATAAGAGACTGAAAAACTCACGATTATCCCTTTTTAAAAACCCAGTGTTAAGTAGAACATGTCCTTAAGATTTTCCTATGGGAAGTATGGAAGGGGCGTAATTAAAGGATTTTTCTAGACAATTGCACATTTAGTGACATAGTCCGGCATATTGAAGAAAGACATATCAGGAATATAATACTTAATGAGTCCTAGTCTTCCCACAATTGCAAAGTATCACCTTAGGAGGCTACTATATTGAATCTACTGGAAATAGCTCCATCAATAGTTCACCAGAAACTTCCAAACCCATAAATCCCCCAACCTACTCCCCATTTCATTTTACTCTCCCCCTTGAGGCTTCATCAAGTTAATTTTAATGGGGCCTCCATGGGACACTCATGCCAAGTAGATTTTAATGGCATATTCATATATTTGACAAGAAAGAAACTAAGGGTTTATGTGGTCAATTGTGGCACAACCAACAATATTGTGGTTAAATTATTAGACCCAAATATTAGTCCATAGAGATAGTGATAAAAACTACATATTTTAACCTTTAGGTAGATGAGGATTCAAAATTAGCCATCTCCACTTTTCAAAACTTTATCTATGGAGCCCTGTCACCAAATTGGTAAAGAGCTAGAGACTGTAACTATTGGTTTCTCAAGTCCAAATTTTATTTTTGGGTCTTCCACATGTAGTTACCTCTTACTCTTGACTTTACAAAATAAAAAATTAGACATATTGGCTAAATGGGAAAGTCAAACTAGTGACCTGAATTTCCACTCCCTATGGCCCCGCCTTAGTGTGTTTGTAGGCATTGAACAATTGTTTACTATTTTAATAGATGATAACTATAAATAAATGTTGGTGGATCATATTGGTTCTTATTACTAATGGAAATCTATTGCATCTTAATTTTAATATTTTTTATGATTTTGCGTCCCTCTCTCGTTTTTGAGAACAAAATAGTTCTAACTTAAAGTAATCATTTTTGTAAATTTTCTATTGACCAACAAATATGGCAAGAGTGAGGCTAATAGGGTTTTTCTAATTAGTGAAAAATTATGTAACATTGCCTTAAAAATGAAAATTTTCAACTTAGAAAATAAAATGAAAAAACTCAACAATGACAAGAATAAGAATCTTATCATTGATTATAATTTTGTTGAGTTGTTTGTAATCTACACATGTATACTATGAAGCATTATTTTTTATAACTGTCACCAATGGTGAAGAGAAGGCACCATGGATAGGTTGAACGATTCCCACCTCTAAGATTTCTTGAACCCTATGCTCAATATCACTCTTTTGTCCATGTGGTTATATGTAAGGTCTAATGTTAGGAGGTACACTTCTAGGTTGCAAATGAATAGTATGGTGACAACCTTGAGAAGGTGGAAAACCCTTTAGAATCCCTACGAATACCTAAGAATGATTGCTAATAAATTTTTGTAGATCAAATGATTGAAATGATATAGATGATTGAACATGTAATGAACTCAATTGTGAAATTACACCTTGATGTCCTTTTTTTAGTAATGTTCTCATACTGCTAGAAACTAAATTTCCTTTCCTTCTGATAAAAATCCTATAATAATGATCATGAAAATTTAGGGCCATTGTTCCGAGTGATTGTAATAATAGGACCCCTAATACAAAATCAACACCATCATATTGGATTGCAATCATGGGACTAACCAATAAAAACTCGAGTATATTCACTTTAATATGATGGAAATTCCATAAAAAATTTATGGCACCTCCATCTTTAATCATTACTTGAAATTCTAGTGCTATACATATAGAGCAAATAACAAGTTGTGCCAATTTGTAATTATTGACTTATTAGTACTACTTGAATCGATCCATACTATCGTGTTTTTATTTTTGATATATCTTTCTATATTGAGGGTTCATCGAATAATGATATCATCCAATGCATGAGAAGAGATAATTATAGTCTATTCTAACTATATATCTTACGATGCTTCCACTTCTTGATCTTCTTCATATTCAAAGTGTATCACTACTACACAAAGCATGTTTTAAGATGGTTATTTAAGATGAAATTTTAATTTTTCATAGGCTAACTTTTTAAATATCTTAATTAGGACAAAAGGGAAAAATACATCGACAGACTCCATTAGGTAATTGTCTCCATTATGTAGTTCTCTTATTTAAGACAAAAAGAAAAAATTAAGTCAAAGGGAATCCGACTAGCAAGAATGTAATTGTCTTAGTTTATGATTGAAGAAGAAAAAATCCCCTTTCATTTCTGCATTCGAAGATGGGAATTTAGATTTGCAGAGGGCGGAAGTGGCCAGTAGCAGCTGGAAAATCTTTAATGTTTTTTGAAAAATCAACCATGCCTCCCAAGCTTGATCACAGGTGTCTACACATGCTTCTATACATATGCAAAACAATTTACAGGCTACACATATACTTTGCATAGGCTTCACACATATATTCTGAATACACTTCACACATATACTCTATTTTAGTTTAAATCTCTGGAGGCTTCACCCATAAGCCAATAGTGTAGGAAGATACAAACAACAAAAAAGCAAGTCTCATCACTAACTTTTGCTTCTAGAGTTTTGGTATTTAGAATAAATTTGCAAAGATTCTCACGGGTGTTCCATATACTCTGGGAAAAATGACACAGTAACCACACCATTTAATACCTTGTGATAGACCGTGATTCAACACCTATATTTGATAGGTGGAGATTGAACTTTGTCTAGATCAGAGTTATTAGGTAAGTTAGGAACCCAGTTTGGGTTTTTACCCTTCTCTCCTTCAATTTTTTCTGTACGAGGTTTTCCTTTCAGATTTGGCTGGTGCCCACACAATTAGGGTTTTTCCCATCTCTCCTTTAATTTCTTCTCTATGGGGTTTTCTTTGCATTTTGACTCAGTGCACGGGGTTTGATTTGTAGATTAGGCTATGTGTTGGGTATAAATGCCAACAATGGCTTCAGTTCTTAATTCTTTCATAACTTAGTCATTCTTATTTGTATCAACTTCATTCAAGACAGCTTATTTGACTCTGAGTCTAGTCCTGCATTTATGGCTAGCTTGTGCTTCATTGTAGGTAACCATCTAGGTTATATTCGCGATCCTTTTCATTTTGCAGGAAGCGATGGTATAGTTTTTTTCTCCCAATGACCACCCCTTTGTTTTTTGTTGCAACTCAGTTGTATTATGGTTGAACTTGTAGTAGCCTCGGCGAGGTTTCGTTACCCATTACAGGTTATTTGTATTTATTTCACGTTGTCTATTTAAAATAGTCCTTGATGAGTAATTTGTGCAATTTCTTCCCTGTCTTGACTCCTGTGACATTATTTGCTCAGGGTTCAATAGAAGGTTTGTTGTTGAAGCCTTTCTTATGGACTTCTCAGGAGATGATTTTAATAGAACCTTTCCTTACAACTCAGGTTTTCTAGGAATCAGGACAGGCTATTTCAATGACAGGAAGCCTACAATTCTGAAGAGTGACAGATATTTGTTCTTTAGCAATGAACTAGATTTACCAAAATCTTATCATTCCATAGATGATTACAACTGAGAAAATCAAGGTGCAGAGAATATCCTCTTAACCTAGGTTTAAAACCATAAAAAGTTTAAAATAGAATTTTCATGTGGGAAATAACTAGTCAACTCAACAAGGAAATCTTCCATTTTTCTATGAACATGAATAGAAAAACCATCAAGAAAATGGTAATTAAACAACCATTAAAGCAATTAATAACTCTATTTTTCAACGGACAACTGCTAATGCTTTTGTGATTAAATTTATAAGTCCCTTATCACAGAAACTGAACTTGACCAAAGATCCCACATCAAATGTATAGTCATTTCGATTATCAAACCCTGAGTTGCCACCAAGTACAGCACATTTTTCTAACACCAGAACTCTGACCCCTTTAATTTCTAACTAGTTTGCAGCTCTCAAGCCCCCAATGCCCGACGTGATGACTCTGGCATCATACTCTCCTAACTTGTCGAAAAAAATCTCACTTTTTCTAAGTGCTTGTCTTGCGATTTCCATCACAGTGTTACACAACTTTCTTTTTCAAACATAGAGGCTTTCGTGGTGTCCCCCTATTGATATTTATTTTTCAAGCTGACAAAATAGAACTATCAAATTGCATCATTGCCTTCCAAAATAATGCTTGAGTATTTCTAGGTGATTGTCGAACCAATCTCTACTTAGGTTAATGAAATCCTTTATTTCTCTCCATCGCACAAGCCTTTTTTTGTAATAAAATTATAAATCCCATGTTTTCATTCCTTGTCCCCAACATAGCAATTCTTTACAGTGAAATACTTTATCGATTCTCCCCCTGTGCAATAGAGATCCACTATTGTGGCATGGAGATGATTGGTGTCATAATATGGTGTAGTGCATCCTTTAATATATGTAACATAACTCTTCTCACCTCACATAACTCCTCTCATCTACAACCATAAGTGTCCTCGGAGGATGATCTTGTTTATCATTACCATATTGGTTGGTAATGCTACTATGCATTTTGAGGAGGCAACAGTTTGGGACATAGTGTCACAAGTGGTTGTACCTCCAATGGCTACAGACTTGCTGAATTCATAAAAAATAATGAAAAGGAAAAAAATATTTTGATGGACAGTCTGAAGGATCACGGGGTTCCTAAGGTGAGAGGAAACACATATGAATATCACATGTGGACATCTCTAACCACTCCCTATCAGAGTACCAATGAGATTAGGAAGATGTTACTCAAAGGACAATTGAAGAACACTAGAATGACAAAGGTTAAAGGTGTAGATCATTATCTTAGAAGGGTCAAACAAGTACATGATAATTTCACTATAATTGGTGAGGCAATTCAAGCCACATAGTTAGTCATGATAACTACAGCAAGACTCCCTAAATCTTGGGAGGTATTTGGAGCAGAGAATATTCGTGATTGGGACAGATTCTGGGATGATTGTGTGCAACATGAGATACAGAAGGCTGGCAGTGGTGGGGTGAAGATAGCAGATGAGGATTTAACCTTCAAAACCATGGGGAAGAACAAAGGTATGTCCAAGAAAGGGGCCTCATCAGATGGGGCTAATGGAAAGGAGAAGAAAAAAGATACTAATCTATCCAAAGTCAAATGTTGGGCATGTCAGAAGGTAGGACACTATGTTGCTATGTGTCCTGAGAGGGCTACCTCGATCTTGCATGGGAATTTTGAATTGACAACTTACTCTATTTTGAGGCAAGGATGTTCTAGATGGATTCTACTCATTGAGATCATGGAAAATTTTAGGGGCAAATGTTCGCCCTTTGGCGAAATTAAGGGGTTTTAAATTTTTAGTGGGCAAATATTTTGTATCATAGTACATTTTTATAAATCGCCTCAAATAGCCCACCTTATTTTAAGGGAGAGGGTAAAAGAGGTAAATGTAGCCCTTGAAATTAGGAGTTACAACCTTCCATTCACCCTAATTTTCAAGAATAGGTTTTATTTAAGTGAATCCTATGGGCCAAATACCATATTTATAAAAGAGGTATGGTAAATTAATAAAAATATAAATAAATGAGAGGTATGGTAAATAAACAAAACAATTTTTATATTTACTGCATAAGTCACCTTACATACATGCAAGGGTGTAAACAAATAAAAATATAAATAAAGTGGAGGTATGGTAAATAAATAAAACCTTTTTTTATACTTACTCAAAAGGTATGGTGCATAAATAAAAATATAAATAAACTAGACGTATGGTAAATAAATAAAACCTCTTTTTATATTTAGTCCATAACCCTCTTTCTATTTATGAAGGCTCAAAAAAGAGGTTTTATTTAAGTGAATCCTATGGGCCAAATACCATATTTGTAAAAGAGGTATGGTAAATTAATAAAAATATAAATAAACGAGAGGTATGGTAAAAAAATTTAAAAAAAAATTATATTTACTCCATAAGTCACCTTATATTTACGAACACTCAAAAAATGTGTTATATTTAGGTGAAACTTATGGGCAAAATACTATGGGCCAAATACCATGGGCTAGATTATTATTAATACCATGCAAAAAAATGTTATTAACCCTAATATTAGTATTAATAAAAATAAAAATGGCACATGGTATTGACCCATGGTTTTCACATGGAATGAAGCCTATTTAAATGGGGGAATTAAACCAGCATAGATCCATCTTTACTCTAGATCTACTAAGCCCAGCCCCCAGAGGGATCAAATATCGTGATATTCAAACTAGCATAGAGTGAAAAAATATTTGATCCCTTTCGGGGCTTGGTGGATCAAGAGTAAAAATGGATGTTGTAATTTAATGTATGTTAAAAATTTTAACTTGTTTAAAATAAAAAATAAAATAAAAATCAATTATTAATTTTATTAATTTTTATAAATTACTAATAGTAATTTCTAAGCTCTAGGTCTATGATAACCCATGGTATTGACCCATGGTAATACCATGGTATTCACTTGAGCATAGACTATTTAAAGGGGAAATTCTATCATCTTAGATCCATCTTAATTCTGGGTCTACCAAGTGCTAAGAGGGATAAATAGATTTCATCGTGCTAAGAGTGGTAGTTGTGGAGTTAAGATGGATATAGGTTGGTTTTTATGATAATGAGGATATTAAATAGACTTAGGAAATTATATTGTAAAAACATCTTAACGTGAATGGTTAAAGCTACATTTAGTCACTTCACAAAATTTAGTAAAAAATACCAATATCTCCATTAATATTGGTTTTTAACTTTTTCTTAGTTTGTCCTAATGATCTGTAGGGGTTGGAGCCATTGCACCATATTTTCCTAAAAGGTGGAGATTGTTCACCAAAAAGGAAATTAACCTACATGTTACAATGCTGTTAAAAGATGTGAGACCTATGAGGGTAGTGAATTATGCTAATAAGCAATTTAGATTGGGAGAGACGTAATTAATTTTATTATTCAATTGAAGATTTCCAATTAAAATAATAATAAATCTACATTTATATATTCATATATTGATTGGATTGATTCTCACAATGGTCACTTCTTTCATTTAGATCCCCTTCAAGTGTTTTGGATACCTAATAATTTCATATATAATTTAGTTGGGGCTTGCTACTTGTTGGCGTGTTGGGGTAAACAAACATGATGTGTTTTTTTTTGTATCGCAATTGGAGTCTATGGAATAAGAAAGAAATTTGATAACTTGAAAAAAGTGGTAGCATGAAAAAAGTTGTAGAGAAAAGATTAATCTCTCCTACCTTGACAGAACTCATTGTCAATGTGAACACCTACAAGAACTTTGTTGTGGAATATTATCAAAACTAATAGAAGGATATGAAAGAGTGTATTGTAAGAACCTTGACAAACACGGCCACTGAAACTTGGAACATTGTTTGTAGGAAGAGAAAATTATGTTTCTTTTTTCCAAACATGTATGTTTTTTTTTTTTTTTTTCTGAATCAGACTATTCTATTATATTACAAAAAGTCAAAAATTACATCATCAGTGTTACAACAGGGCCTTAGCCCTGTAATTCCTGTCGAGAGATTGACAGTTTGCCCAAGTTTAAACATGTCCAAAATTACATAGGTACAAAAATTGGAAGCGATGACAAACTAGCATAACGACACATGACATTGCATAAGACAGACACCTAAAACATATGGATAGCCGACACATAGATTTTGAGATCTGGACTGAGTCCGAACACATACAAGATGACAATGAGTGAAAACAGAGAGAACTTTCCCATCCCAGCGACTAAGAGCGAACAACACGTCGAATTATTCATCATCGGTGGTATGTGGTTCATCCTCCTCCTTGCCCCTGAAGTGCTTGGGGATGTCTGGGTCGAAGAGCTGGATCCTCTGCGCCGGTTCGTTGGGGCCTGCAAGGGCAGCCTCAGAGTCTGGGGAAGAGCTTTCCTTGATGGGGCGTAACAGATCAATAGTAGGCACCTGCATATCGATTGTGGGGACAATCCCTGGAACCCGAGGAGGGTTTGCCTGTGGTGCTTCCTCTTGACCTCTTGAATTGCCACAGTGCTCAACAGAAACCGAAACGATGAATGTGGAATTTTCCAGAGAGCAGGGGATTCGATAACTGACCATGGGATGCGCAGAGTGTCCGCATTCCGTGATTTCTCCATGCTCTGTTGCCCTACCACGGCCAGCTGCACATCCCCGGGAGCGACGATGGTCTGAAGTTACTTCAATTGAGGAAGAGGGAGAAATTGTATGCCTCTGAGCCGAAGCACGACCCCTGGAGCTTCCACGTCGGCTGCTCATTCTCAAGCGCTCACGCTGCATCACCAGGTTAGCCAGAGAGCAGGAATATCCCTGTGCAATCTTCCACAGAACCAGAGGATGTTCCGACGCTGCCGCCGAGTGCTCATACCCTATGCAAGAGTGCTAGAAAGTGACAGAGGTGTCGGGCCTTTGTAGCGCCATTTTTCCACTTCGCAGGAGAACAGTTAAGACAGAAATGACTGGTATTAATTCCCGCAGAGGAACAACCGCTGTCAATCTTAAATCACCACCAGCCCGGTACTGCGTGGCTCGTCGGGGCTGACACATGCCCATGTGACGAGCCATTGGGCTGCTACGCGTTGGGACCACCCACATCCGGGAGGGAGAGGTCTTTTTGCACCAAAGAGATGTAGTCCTTTTTGAGTTGATCATCATCTACCATGTCCAAAGGGCCGGAGAAGTATGGTAATAGCTGAGAAACACCTTGGTTTGCCATTCTATCTGCTACCTGGTTTGTTGTTCTTCTTACATGCTAGAAGGTTATACTTTGGGGATTTTTAAGCTTTGCCTCCAGGGATTCCAATCTACTGAGCAGTCTCGAGCTTGTTGCTATCTTGACTGTTGTAGCCCCAGCCTGTATTCTCTTAGTCACTGCTATAAGGATGAGAGAATCTCCTTCGACCTCAAGAGGGAAGAAGTGCTTTTGTTCTGCTAGACAGATCCCTTCCCAGAGTCCTTCCAGTTCAGCTGCATTGTTAGTGTCTTTGCCTATTGATCCATAGTAAATGTGCAGTAATGCTCCTGTATGGCTTCTGAAGATTCCTCCAAATCCGGCAGGTCCAGGATTTCCTTTAGCTGCCCCATCGAAGTTAAGCTTGAATGAATTGGTTGCTGGTGGGGACCAGGAAGACGGGGAGGTGGAGCTGAGTGGGGGACGGGTGATGACCTTGGCAAAGGCAGAAAGATCGAGATTCCATTCTTTCAAAATATTACTCTCCTGTTGCGTTTCTGGCATGTCTGTATCATACCAGGTTCTTATGGCTAAGGTTTCCTGGATGTTTTTTTTGTAGATGAGCCACAGAGCGTCTATTGACCGGGATGTGTTGTTGAAGATTCTGTAGTTTCGCTCCTTCCAGAGAATCCAATACAAAAAGCCTGGTATGAGACTCCATAAAGTGTTGAGAAGCTGGCTTTTGAACGGGTTCTTGTTCCAGTTCCTGATATTTTCCGTTACATCCTCCCCCCTGGGTTCTGTTCTCATGTTGCATTTCTCAACTTTCTCCCAAAGTTGCTTAGCTAGCGGACATGTTTCCATTAAATGGCTGATGGTCTCAGAGTTGAGATTGCAATTTGGGCATCTTGATGGCCCAATGAATCCCCGTTTTATCAAATTGTCCCATGTAAGAATGTGTCTTTTACTTAGCAGCCATAAGAAAGTTGAGATCTTGGGCCATAGCCCTGGTAGCCAAACTTGTCCCCATATTTGATCTTTGTCCACTTGGAGGTCTGAATAACGCAGTTGATGGGCTTCTTTAGTGGTGAATGTGCCTTTGGGTGTGTGACCCCATATGAGTTTGTCCTGCTAGTTGGAGTAACGAATTCTTTGATATGTGAGTTCCTGATCAATATCAGAATACGTTTCTCCCTGCCAATCCCTCTGCCAGCTGCTCGCTGGTTTCCATGATTGGTAGTCATGATGCGGGGATTGTTGCCAGAATTGGTGAACATGGGTGAGGTTCGCTTGTTGCATATGAGTTTGCCAGAGGGGCTTTTGGAATAGATTTGCAAGTTTAGGGAGTTGCTGCCACGAATCCTCCCAAAACTTTGCTGTCGTGCCTGAGTGGATTTCCCAGAAGCTGTGTTCTTGAATGAAGTTGCTGTGAATCTTTGCAGTGTTCCAGATGGGTGATCCTTGGGCTGTGGAGTTGATTCTTATGAGATCGCTCCATTGACTTCCTGGGGCATATTTTGCTTGCCATAATCTAGCCCATGGTGAATGAGGTTTGGAGATCCAGTTCCACCACATTCGTGCTCCCATTGTATTGTTGCTTTGAAGCGGATCCCATAGTCCTAGTCCTCCTTCTAATTTGATTTTAAAAACTTCTTTCCAATTAACAAGAGCCCATTTTCGATTCCGTCCAATTGAGCCCCAGAGGAAGTTGCGCTGAAGGTTACGAATGGCTTTAAGGACCCATTTTGGAGCTGCCATGATGGAAAAGAGGTACAATGTCATTGCTTGTAAGACCGATGTGATCAGGACAAGTCTGCCTGCCATATTTAGAGCACGGAAGGTCTAAGATGAGAGCTTTTATTCAAGTTTATCAAGGAGAGACCTCCATGAAGCATGTTTGATGGCTAAATCAGAAAGAGGAGCCCCAAGGTATTTAGACGGCAAATGGGATATGGTGAATCCCAATATTCTGGCAATATTTCTTTGCGTAGAGGGGGGGGTGTTAAAGAAGAAGAGCTGAGATTTCAAGGCGTTAATGGTAGTGCCAGAGGCATCGGAGAAGAGGGAAAGTAGAGAGTTGAATACAGAGGCTTCTCTCGAGGATGGATGACCGAATAACATGGTATCATCAACGAACTGTTGATGGGACAAAGGATTGAGGCCATGGATTGAGATACCTTTAAGAGCTTGAGAGGCGGCAGCTGAATTGAGAAGCCTGCTTAGACCTTCTGCCATTAAAACAAAGAGGAAAGGTGAAAGTGGATCCCCCTGCCTAATGCCGCGAGAGGGTCGAAAGGGAGATGAGGGAGAACCATTCAGCAAGACGGAGAAGCTGGGAGAGGTAATAAGGTTCATAATCCATCTGGTCCAGGTTGCACTAAAGCCAAAGGCTAAAAGCATTTTGTGAATGAAATTCCAACTGAGCTTATCGAAAGCTTTAGAAAGGTCTAGTTTTAGAATCATACCTGGTCTTTTGAGAATCTTTAATGAGTGAATTACCTCATTTGATAGAATTATTCCATCCATGATCTGTTAACTTTCTACATATCCCGTCTGTTCTGGAGAGATGAGTAGGGGAAGGAGTGGTTTGAGCCTGTTCGCGATGACCTTTGAGATTAGCTTGTAGATTACATTGCATAACGCGATTGGTCTGTATTTTTCTGGCCTGTTGGGCTCTTCTCCCTTGGTTACCAAAGCTATGAAGGTGGTATTGGGGGCCGGGAGGATCCAGTGCATGATTCTGGATTCCTCAACGAGTTCCCAAACCTCAACTTTGATGAGCTCCCAAAATTCATGAAAGAAATTGGCGGTGAAGCCATCAGGCCCAGGAGCCTTTCCATCTTTGAGCTGAGCCATGGCTTCTTCAACTTCCTGCAGGGACGTGGGCTGAAGCAGTTTGTTATTGTGATCCTCAGTTATGATGCGAGGAATGTGCTGCGTGATGGCTCTGATTGCTTCATCCCTGTTGTCTATGGGCTCCTTAAGAATGTCCTTAAAATATCCTGTGAATTCCTTTTCCATATCTTCATGTGCTTCGATTCTTTCACCTTGTTGATTGTTGATGAAGGTAATATTATTGTGCATTCGCCTTTGGATTGTGGTTTTGTGGAAGAATTTTGTATTCTTCTCCCCCTCTTTTAGCCAATTGATTCGGGATTTTTGCCGCCAGAGAATTTCCTCTTGTTTCCGACGCTCTTCAATTTGGTTCCAGAGTATCTGCTCCTGTTGTGTTTGTTCGTCTGTTCTGCCTTCTAGAATGAAAGTTTGTTGAAGTACTTGCATTTGCTGTTCCAATTGTTGGCGATTTGCCTAAATATTACCAAAATGTGTGCGATTCCAAACTTTGAGAACTTGTTTCAAGTTTTTCAACTTTTGTTGGAATTGATACATTTTGGCTCCCTCTGGCGGAATATAAGATGTCCATGCTTCGTTGACCACTACCCTAAAATTGGTATTTGTGAGCCAGAATGCTTCGAATCGAAAAGGTCTGTTGCAGCAGTTACCTGGCCTGGACCATTGTAGCAAAATTGGCCAGTGATCTGATCCTCCTTGGGGGATAATGGAAGCATTGAAGTCCCCTCCCAGGCAGATTGCATTATCCGAGATGAAGAATCTATCGAGCCTAGAGGCAATATGGTGAATACCTCGACGCTTGTTAGTCCAAGTGAAAATTCCATTGGAGGTTGGAATATCCATAAGTTGATTGGTCTGTATGAATTGTCTGAGGCCATTGCTGTCACTGTCGAGCCTGATTCTGCCTCCTTGTTTCTCTTCCATGGATGTTATTATGTTGAAGTCGCCGCCGCCGATCCAGAGGGGGAATTGCCTATTTTCATTGAGGATGGAGATCGTTTCCAGAAGATCCAATTTTTGCTGTATTGTCTGTGGAAAATAAACATTTGTAAGATACCCATGGATTCTGGTGCCTATAAGGTGGAAGGATGCTTGGATAAGATGAAGGGTGGCATGGAATTCATATAATGAGATAATCTGCGGGTTCCACAGTATAGCCAGACCGCCTGAAGCTCCAGAGACGTCTACAGAAATAGTGCTGCTTCCTGCCCAGATCTTGTTTCGAATTTTTTCAATAGCTTCGGTGCTGCTTTTTGTCTCTTGAAGAAAAACTATGGTTGGTTTTTCTTGTTGAATCAAGTTTTTGATCATTCTATGTTTTGAGGGGCTGTTGAGTCCTCTCACGTTCCAGGAGATTAGCTTCATGTAAACTGAGGTTTAGGTTTATAGAACTTTGTCAACTTAGGGAATCGCCTTGATTCCATAAGTATTTCACCTACTATTATGGTTCTTTGAAGGTCTGTCTTTCTTCCCCTTTTCTTGGTTTCTTTGAGCACCTTTTTTCCGTCCCAGGGGCTGCCTCCTTGTATGCCAAGACTTCTATTGTGCTGCACCTTGGTTAGGACTCCTTCCAGTCTGTCTATTTGCCAGGGGGGAATTGAGTTGTATTCTTTCTGTTTGCATGCAGTTTCAAGTTTGAAGATGTCAAGACCATCTAAGCTGACATCCACCTGATCTTCCTCCATGCCAATAGGAGAACTCTGTTCTTCCTCATCCGCTTCTTCATGTAGACTGAGGGCTAGAGCTGCATCTGGCTCCATGTCGGTGTCTTGTTGTTTATTGTCCAACATAGATTTCCCTTGGGAGGAGGTGAAGGGACTAAGATCTGAAACCAATTTTTCATTCTCCAAAGCAGGGTTAGGAGTGAGGTGAGAAAGAGCGGGATCTGTGGACTGCATGGGGGCTGAGGGGTTGTGGGAGGTTGAGGGCGTAGAGGGCTTATTTGGGGGGACAGAACTGGGTTGGTCTTGCATAACTTGCGAAGCGAGAACAGAAAATCTGTTCTGGGAGTCGGCTTTGAAGGCATTGTCCGAGACTGGCTGGCTTTTCTTGGCATGCCTGCGGCGGTTGGGAATTTTGGTGAAACCTTCCGAGTCTTTGTCAGAGACAGCAGAAGCGGCTTTGGACTGTAAATTTAATGGACAATCTCGGAAGAGGTGGCCATGCTCATGACATTTGCGACAGCGGAAGGGTATATGCTCATAATCTAAAGGCTGTGTCCATTCAAAGTCATCGTGAAAGAGACTTACCGAATCAACTAAAGCTTTGGTCAGGTGCATCTAAACGCAGATCCTAGCATACGAGGTGTATTTGCGGGTTTTTGTTTCAGCCGCAACTTTGATGAAGGTCCCAAGTTTGTTTCCAATATCGGTCAGCGTTTCTTCTTTCCAATATTCCACTGGGAGGGAATACATCCTTATCCATACCGGAGCCCAGCTGAAATCTTCTTTATCAGGGTTAAATCTTGGTTTCCATTCTGTGAGATAGAGACCTGAAGAGTTGAAGAAGTATGGGCCGCCTACGAATATCCGCGCTTTGTCCTCCACATAATGAAAGATGGCTGTGAAGAAGCCTTTCAGACCCAGTTGCAGGGTAACTTGTCCTTTGGGCTTCCATTTTGAGGCTATCCAGCCTTGTAAGGCCTTTTTCGTAGGCCAGAATCCCAGAAACTTTCCTATTAGTGCATGATCCTGCATGTATTAGATCTCACTATTGATGCGGTGGCTTGGCAGGTCGACCTTGATACGCTCTGCAGCCTTCGGGATACAGGTGGTCGAGGTCGCCTTTGGCTGTGATGACGAAGCTTTGTTGTGCGTCTCTTTTTTTGTGTTTTCCTCTTCTGTCTAGGTTGTGGGTATCTTTTCTTCATTCGTCCAATGTCCTTCCTGCCCAGCTTCAGTGTCTGTGCAAGAGGGGTGCAGAGGCGGTGCATGCTGTTCTTTGTCAGAGATTGGAGTGTCCCTTGGAGGGGAGGCGGAGCTCTCCCCTCCTACCATCTTTGCCATTGCAGGCTACCAGCAGGAGTCCGGCGGCGGCGAGAGCGTAAGCGGTCAGGGGCGGCTAATGGCTAGGGTTCTGAAGCGATTTGCAGTCTGTTGCATCAGAGCGATTTCTAGCTATAGAAAATGCCAAACATGTATGTTAGTATATTACAATTTAATGAATATGTTTTCTTATTATCATACATGGTTTCATACTTTAATAAAACATTCACCAAGACTTCACAATGTTTTATTATTCAGTAAAAGATTTGCCAAGATCTTACAAGATTTTATAATTTAGTGAAAGATTCTCCATCACTATACAAGACAATATAATTTGGTGAGAGATTCGCCAAAAAAAGTATATATAGATATTATATTATTGATAAAATCGCCTCCCATTTTTCCCATGTATCATGGGGATTATCCCATTTATTATACATATAAATTTAGGGCGGTTATTAAAATTTTCCCTGATCAAGATGTTTCTATTTGTTGAATAACTCTTAGTGATTTGAGAGATATTTATGCTTAAATTTGCACCGCACTCATAATGACATGTTGTGTTTCTTCTAAAATTTTATCATTCCTTATTATTATACTTATTTAATTATATTATAGTTATTTTCTCATTAATATTTTTTTCAAATATCAAATTATTCTCTAAAATGATCAAATAATAGATAAACATAGTAACAATAATTTTTTTTATAAAATTAAAAATGAGTTTTCCAAAAATAAACTCACTTTCCCTGGACCATTTACATAAATTAAAGACAGATCACTATACTACATTTATATCATCATCAATAAATAAATAAAATTCTAAAGCATTCTCATAACAACATGATCACAACATACAACCTTCTCCAATACATTTATATCATCAATAAATAAATAAAATTGTAAAGTATTCTCATAACAACATTAAAACATATAACCTTCTCCAATACTTAAAAGTTTAAGAGTCCTTAGCATGTCTTTTTTTTTCTTTTTTCTTTTTCTTCTTCTTTCTTTCTTAAACCCACACAAATAATATATTGATCAAAAATCATTTTTGAAACTTACATGAGACTGAACTAGTTTATCAACCTGATGCATAGCATCCATGCTGATGACCACTAATAAATGCTTTAACAACAACAATAGTAATAAACACTCTTCAATATCCTCTCCTTCTCATGACGGTATGAAAGACTACCTAAGGGATTTCAAATGCTTTCTACGAGTTCTTAAGGTTCCTCATCTTTTCATTCTATTCTAGATTTTGGTGCAAGCTTAATAAGCTATGAGAGCTATGAAAATTAAAACTATTATAGTGTAACTTTGTATATTGAGTTCTAGATGCACGTGTACCGAGAAAAAACTTTAACAAACATGAAATAATAATCTTTGCATATTGAGGCCTAGATTCACGTGTACCCGGCAAAAACGTTAACTAACATGAAATAATAAAATAAGAGTGTTTAATGTCTAATTTCAAACTTCAGAAATACTTCATTTTAGGCTTCTAATGCTCTTCTACAATAAACTTCACACGTACTTCATAATCAGCTTACTTCAAAATTAATAAAATAAACATGATGAAAATTTAAAAAGAGGGAGACATTAAGGCTATCTTCGACTGAAAGTCACTCTTGCATAGAGGGCACTCAAGTTTAGAGAAAAACCACTGAAAAATGCAGTTTCGATGAAATAGGTGATTGCAAGGCAACCGTTTTGCATCGTCTCCTGTGGATAGCATATCATGACAAATAGCACATAGAATTATATCAACCTCACCATCACCTGTGGACAGCATATCATGACAAATAGCACATAAAATTATATCAACCGCACCATCACCTGTGCCAACAGATTGGACTGGAATGACAACTGTTGGGGAAGAGTCAACAGCTGCCAGAGCAGCAGCTAAAGGATAACTCCCATGGAGAGCAATGTATCGCGCTCGCAAATGAGGATGAAGATCAAAACGTTGACCCCTCATTTCTATAGAATTAGCGGCATTACTATTTCCTTCCAAGCGTTGCAGAACCCTACGACCATCTTCAAAACTGCCACTCCATGCAACTTGCTGGCTCCACACATTTCCGTCTTCCCGACTCCAATCTACGATAGTTCGTAGCAAAACAATATTGACGTTTTCAGCCATTGTTTGGCCGCTGTAGTTGCCAGCACGCCATTCAAACTCGGGTTTCTGTCCAATGTCATCTAATTGACGTACACACACATTATCCCAAATGTTCTCCAATTCCCACTTATCTCCGTTCCGTCTGCCAATCCATCTAAACACTACGCTTGAGATCAAGTGCTGCTGAACAATACCTTCACTTTCCCTGGATGCCGATTCGTCATGTGAAAGGCCATCAGTTGCAGTTGTTGCAGTGGAAGGTACACATCTCTCCCACACCATGCCATCTAGGTGTCTATAAGCCCGCTGAAATATTTCTTTCGCACAATTTTTATTTTGAGTGTCGCTTCCAATCTGTGAATCCGCCATCTCGTCGCTTACTGACTTTTTATTTACAATATTCAGTATATGTTGAGGAGTTCCCGCGATCACAACACATTAATCGGAAAACCTTCGATATTGACCCCTTACGCTTTAGATTTCAATTTAGACGAGGTAATATAGATACCTTTGTGTTATTGGTCCCACGCCGACCAAAGAAGGCTGGCTTTGTTACCCTTACTTTGTCCTCAATTATATTTCAATTATATTTTGGTCTCAAAAGATAATTCGTTCATAGGCGGTCACTTATCCTAATCCGAACTTGTTTCAAGTGGTCTACTTAGTCGTAAGTCAAAATAGGTCACATATCTCTTATATAGGGAGGAATAGAGCATGAAACCACAATAAATTGAGTAAAGGTATATGATTAAATGGATTCAAAACAATTAATTAACAATAGATGTGTTAATCTTAGTTGATACAAACACAGGCAGCGCCTAACCAGCCATACATAGGGTATTCAATGTGCCGGGAGATGCACGGGACATAGCCCGCTAACACGCGAATTGCCCTTTCTTATTTAGTGGCGAGTTTTCGAATTCGCGTGTTAGCGGGCTATCTCCTGTGCATCTCCCGGCGCATTGAATACCCTATGTATGGCTGGTTAGGCGTTTCCATACAAACACTATTGACACTTTGTAAATTTAGGTTCTATATGAACTCTTCAAAGCTAAAATGTAACTTAATGTGGAAATAATTATCTCTCATAATCTCATAGGAATTAATAAATAGTGTTTTGTTATTAGAGAAGGATACATAAGTTTACTTAATAAATTGTTGTTGTCACCACACCACAGTGACCCCTAGAGCATGCTTCACAAATGTGGTCCACAACTTCCTAGTGTAACAAATTATTAATTCACCCTCACGGTGCCTCCACTTCTTGTAGCTACGTGTTGGTTTAATATTGACTTAATCAATTTTCTTCTTTAACAATGTGCAATACATGTATAATATGCAACCTCATCGGCACATATACAAGAGATATATAGGGCGAGAAACACTTGGCTTAACACTTGCAAAGCATCAACATATAAGAGAAATATAATTTATAATAAACAAGTTCAAGCACTTGGCTAAACACAACAAATCGGCTTGTAGCCACACACAACATATCTTACAACCTCAACTAGTGTGATGTCTCATTTGCACCTCATTGCAACACTCCCTATAGTGCAATTCTCAAGCACCCCTGTTAGATTCGATGACCAAATGGGAACCTACGTATGGAACCAATACTCATCTCCAAACACTAAGTTTCTCTAGGGTCAAAACACCACATTTGTCCCAATCACTAAAATTCTTGACCAATCGACCAACCTCGAAAGTTCTATCTAATTTTGCCACCAATATTACCAAATTTTGATTCTTGCAACCAAAATCACCAATATATGGGTGAGCAAAAACAAAATTTCATTTTAGACCTAAACACCTAATATTGAGCAAGAAAACACCGTATTTTGGGAAAGAAAAGACCAAATTTTGTTTAAGATCCAAACATCAAACTTCAAGGGTGTCAAAAAAAATTTCAGGGAAGAAAGCACCAAAATATGGGTTGTTTTATATGTGCCCTTAGTAGACCTATTGAACTCGCCCAACTATAATCCACTCAGTGCCCAAATGAACTAAACCAAAATTTTCCACATTTACGTATGTTTGTGCCTACTCATTCTATAAGCTTCATGTTCTCCCCTTGGCAGAGTCCTCTCCCACTCACCATATATGTTATATATACATGAAAACTAGTCATGTGCCTTATGTTATCGATGAAATGTTCCCAACCACCCGCTCGCACCACAATGTTCATTTATGTGCACCCAATCTTTTGCATGTACTCCACACACATATGCCCCATCATGTGGTCCCTTGTCGACATGGCTTACTTCATCAACCAACTTACCTAGATGAGACCCCCTCAGTGCACTTTTACTCATGCACTAGCACACAACTAGAAAAACCATCATGTCACATTATGTGATATAAGCATTATATTTTGTGTCACAATGATGTTTCCCACTATACATGTTCAGTTACTTGTGTGCCCAACTACATGGACTTGACATCCTCTCTCAGTCAAAGAAATTTTCATCCTTAGAAAAGTTATAATCAGTAACCCCGTACTCAAAAAGTCGTGAACCGAAGCATCCATGCAAAAATCCATCTCCAAGTCTCCATGAGAATACCAAAGGTCTCAAGCCTACTCTATCAACACAACATTCAACAAGCATTCTCACTATCCAAAGATATGATGTGAGGACTATTGCCTCCTACTCTATCCATAGTGCCTCAAGTTGATACTACCATCATGCTAATCATTAAAATATTTAAGGGTTGATCTACCTATGAATTTTTCTACCATACTCCAACATAAATATATCATACCTTTTCACATTGATATCCCCCAAGTTTTGTACTAGTTGGGTATATAATTTAACGATCACACACATCCCCTCATAATGTAGATCCTCATTCCATCATCAATCATTTTTTTGGCATTCTTATCACTTCCTCATCCAAAATAACTACAACAAAAATCTAAATGATGTCCATACAAACTACCCCATAGCCAACTAGATGAAGGTATCCAGACGAAAATAAATCTTCAAATAAATCATGTAATCCTTTCGTTATCCCTCAATTCTTGCAACCTCACCTCAAGGTTTTCTATCAAGTCTAATTTGAATCCACTACTCCTATGGTAAATCAAATCGCTCCATCCCTCATCTCCTTCAAAATGAAAACTTCTCTCACATCTCTATGATGGAGTTAGTATCCCCATTTTCCTCAATAAGTCATCCATGTTATTATATAGAATTTATAACTGCTAGCAGAAGTATCTTTCCTAGACCTAGTGGATTGGTCTAGAACAAGAGAAAGAAAGGAATATAAAGTTTCCCTTAGAGATATTGAAGAATGGAAAGTGGATTACTTTAAATTTGTTACAATGTTTTCTCTCCTCTCGCTTTGTAATCTCCAATTGTAGCTCCAATTGATATAATTAGAACCTGCACATAAAATCAACATAAGCCAAATATCTATGACATATATGTAGCATTATCCAATTACTCTACTTAATGGATCAACAAGGCATTGAAATATATGAATGTAAACATAACATAACACATACAGAAAAAAAAAGTACTTTTTGTATTAATATGAATATGAAAGAGTTTACAACCGAGAATAGTAGTTTATCTTGTAGAAGTCTCCCCATGTTGACTTGTCCTTCCTTGTCACAAAGCACACCTCAATGTTTCCGTAATACATGAATATAAGGAATCTATTGGATTCAAGGAATCAAAATTATGGTATGGTCAGACTCCAAAAACCAACACTAATGTTGTAGGTGGCTGTAAATTTATAGAAGAGGGGTGGTAGCTTTAGGAATTCTTATCCATTTTCCAATCTAGGATTGAGATCCACTTAAAATGGTAGGATGAGCTCAAGGGGCAACAAGTGAAATATCCAAGGTAGGTTTAGATAAGATTCAAACTTCTTATGCAAGGTAAATTTTTAAAACAACTCCTGGAAGCGTATCAAAGAGGAAGCTTTGGGATCCTTTTAAAATTTCTTATGTTTCTAGAATTAGCACACCCCTAACAATGGGCAGCTTGTTGCTGATCAACGTTGGTATAAAAGGAAGCAACCTCATCCTCAACACGAGTCCCTAAAGGGGCAGGGTGTGTCAATCCTTAAAAGAAATGTTTTGAAGTAGTTAGCCCCAGAAACTCAGCGATTTGGAAGAGCCATGCTTAGGGCTTTGTGTAGGGATGGTGATTTATCCAATTTGTAGGCTTATTGACTAGATGTGATAAAATTGTGTATAATAGATTGCCCCCAAAAGCGCAATGTTAGAAATGGTAGCTGATGACTGAAGTGTTTTACTTTATGACAACCTCGGATCAAGAACAACCAGTCAAGATCATCATTTGTTATAATACATTTACATCATGATATCTTTTCTGAGGGAGGCATACCCATGCTTAGCATATAAGCTAAAATTACATGTATAATGATGAAGAAATCACATCCCCTGATGACAAAGTGAGGAACCATGATTGGATGACTATTTTCATGATCCCCAAAACAAAGCAATGGATGATATGATATACCAACAGTATGATAACCATCAAGTTGAATGACGCAACCCACATAGTCATGGTGATGAGGTGAAAGTGTCATGTTCAAGAGCGACCTCCTACCATAAAGTGTTCCCAGCTTTTTACCATTTTCCCCAATCATTTATGACCAGTACCTCTTTATTTTTTATCAAGCTTGAGGAGGATAACATATGCTTGTTGTATAATTTCTCCCTTCAGGCGAATCCATCGCTATTTGATGTTTTAATGAGTCTAGCGAAGGTGAAACTCGTCCTTGTCTAGATGGACAAGTTTCTCACTATTTGATGTTTTTAACAAGTTTAACAACAAAGATAACTCGGTCCTTTTCATATTTAGAGAGTCTGAAAAGAAATTAAAAGAGAACTCCAAAATTTATTTTTCATACATTTGTCTCTCAAGTCCGAAAATGCATAAAACAATACAAGGGAGAACCTATTGATCATGTTTGACCAACGAGTGCCTTTTTCGTAGTTAATCTATCTCATCCCGAAGAAGGGGTAAAACTATACTGAGTAGATATCGATTCTAATCCGTTAACAAGCTAGAAATGACAAGCACTCGACAATCTTTTCATGTTTAGAGAGTCTGAAAAGAGCTTAAAGAAGACTCCAATTTGAGGAACGAGTGGTGTCTACGGTAGCAACTAGTTCCGGCAATGTTGGAACTTCTCAGAACATGTTGATTTATGTGAAAAGGTTTGCTATTAAGACCACTCATTGCAACTATTCCTCAAAAATGGTAAAACAACCAAGTGAAAGTGTATGATCAGCCAAAGGGATGGTGGCGATGGGATGAAAACAACCAGGGCTCACCTGACAAAAAGGCTGATAGAATGGCAATAACAAGGGTTAAAATGGAAATGGGTTCAGTTTTAGATAAGCTTGAACCATATGGAACTATGCCTAGATTCAGTTTCATGTTTATAGAACCTTGAAACGACAAACTATGCTTGGATTTAGATTCATTGTTACACAAGCTAAAAATGAAAAACTATGTTTTAATTAGTTTACATGCCCCCAGCATAGTGAAAGGGAGAGTCTCTAATAACTAGATGGAAGTCACTGCAATGAAGCAGGATAATTATCCAACACCTATTTGGCTTCGTCCAGATAGACAAAGCTGACTCGGGTGACTCCCTTCACATAACCTACAGGGAAACTTATCTTTACCACTAGGTGCATGCCCCTCAAGCTTCATTACATTCACCTAAGTAGACTACTCATCACTATCAGGTGGATGGAATGAAGGTTCTTTTACAAGATCAAGTGAAAGACTCGACTGGGATTTTACGAGATCTACTCAAAGACTTGACTTGGAACTTTTCTGTGGGGGTACTTGTTTCATTTTTTAATGAGCTTGACACAAGACAAAGAACTTTGCTCCGATTCCTTGTTTCATAATTTTAATGAGGTTAACACAAGACCAGGAAATCTCCTCGTATATCCTTGTTTCATTTTTTAACAAGGTTGACACAAGACAATGAACTATCCTCGAACTCCTTGTTTCATTTTTCTAATGAGGTTGACAGAAGACAAAGAAGTCTCCTCATACTCCTTGTTTCATTTTTAAACGAGGTTGACACAAGAAAAAGAACTATCCTCATATTCCTTGTTTCATTTTTTTCATGAGGTCGACACAAGACAATGAACCATCCTCGGACCCTTGTTTCATTTTTAACGAGGTTGACTGTTGAGCTAATTTGTGGTCCTAAATTAACACAATTATTTCTTATCAATCCGGGTTGTTTATGCTTTGAGGCAAGTTCACTATATGTGAAGATCAGATATAATCAAACCTTGAAAGATAAGTTATTCAAAAGCTAAAAGTAGTACATCCTATAACTCTAATTCAATCAGCTTAAAAAGAGAGAAATATTGAAAGGGTTCTTGACCTCAAGAAGTCCACCTTCACCTCAATTATCACTTAATGAATCAGAGATCGAAACCAAAAGCTTAATATGGATAAACTATTAATGAAATAAGCTCTTAACTTAAGAGACACATAAGATATTCCATCATAATTCATTCATCTCAATATCCAAATCTTAATGAAAATAAAACTACTTGCATGCAAACAAAAGAAACTAGTTTTGATTCATCATTTTAGCAGAAGGGATGCCCAACTTGAACACCTGTTTTTCCAACTCAATAAAGTGATGAATAAGCTATTAACTAATGAAATCAATCACTATGCATGAACCATAAAGCAAACTGAAATAAAGCTTTGAAAAACTAGTGCTACAATCAACCAGATTACAAGGAAATGAAACTAGTTAACAAGGAAGTGTACTTAGCTTGGAATGGGGGCCCTCCACCCTTGCCTTGCACACTTTGAGAGGTGATATCAGAAGCTTAAATCAGTCATACATCCATAGTATTGCACAAAAAAATAATAATAACACAAGTCTTCAAATTAACTCCTCAATCCAAAGATGTCACGGCATAAAAGTATATCACAAAATCAATACATAAGCCATCAAAGTTTTGGCTTTAAATAAGAAGTCTCATGAACAAACTGATCTATATTCACTCAAACAAACCCATCTACTCTCATCCACCTATCTAAGTCGAATTCATTATCCCCATCCCAAGAAAGATGACCATTCCTATGAAATCTCAAAACTGCCCTATTTCTATGGGATTCCTGCATGACTAGTCATGGTTGACTAGCACCAAATGGGCCTAATAAAGCTTGTTCTGTTCGAACTAAGAATTTCTGGCTTAGTCCTAGTTCCCAAGTTGTCCATCCATGCATTCCATTCGTGCCCAAGTGTCCTGCAACCATATCAACCATAGAGCTATTACGGGAATTTCTGAATCTGCCAATTTTGCACTAAAAACCAAATTTTCATAAAAACTTTAGAAATTGAAAAATTAAAATTAAATACCTGAATGGATATCAAATATACATCAAAATGGGATAAATGAAGTGAAAATGGATGGAAAATAGATGGATAAGTAAGTTTCTTTGAGCAAAAAATAAGACCAAAACTAAGGCCCAACATCTCTCCCTTGCTTATCATCAAGCATGTCCCCATGCTTGCTTGCTCCTCTTTGACCTTCGCCTTTCTGTAGTAGATGTTGTGCCTGTAGATGCTTCCTGTTGTGCTGCCCTGGCCAAACAATCCAGACCTATATCATGTCTCTCCCTAAACAAAGTTGGCTCGATTCATATTTTGCCTGCCACATGTTCTTTTCCTTAAGCCATTTAAATGCTTGCTTAGAAAGTATATCATTTTTCTTTTTCAGCCTCCCCAATTCTTCATTCAATTTCTCATTTGCCTTAACCAATTTAGCATTATCTTTCTTATTTGCCTTGTTTTCTTCTTTTAATTGCTTCTCTAAGATTTTGCTAATTTCCAATTGGTCAGTTAAATAACTTATTCTTCCCAAATTAAGTTCTCTCTCAAAATCTTGTGTTGTTTTCATTAGTGATGCTACTGCTGCATCATCATATGAAGAATCCTTCTCAAATTCCTCTTGTGCAATATCATTCTCTACTTGCTGTCTTGGGGAATATGTTTCTACTTCCTTCTCTAAATCAATGGGACTCTTATTCCTAAATCGTCTAGGAATAGACATAACAGATGTTTCATTTTCTTGCATGGCCATGCTGTTCTGTTGTTTGGCTCTTGTTCTAGGATACAAGGGTGAGTTCATCAATCCTCTATTTTCCTACTCTGTTTTATCCTATACCTCATTAACCTCTTCAATGAATTAATTTTTAGACATGAATTCTTGCCACACTATGCCCTGTGATCTCACCTGATACTCAACTAGGATTTTGATTAATCCTTGGTGGTATATCTGTCCTGCTTTAGGCCTGTGTTCATGTTTGACTGTTTCAATCATTCTCAAAAGGCTCCTATATAGGAAATAAGGCAAGTTAAGCCTATCCTCCCCTTTTATATGTTGCAGAAGTCTGACATGATACAAGTGAGCCACACTATACCCCCTATCACAGGTCAAAAACTTTTAGATAACCAAAACCAACTCACCCCATGGTTCATTAAACCATTCCCTGGGTATTCCTTTTGTTCTATCAAATGTCCCTTTCCGGTTCTTCTCAAGAAATAAAGTCCAGGCTTTCTCCTTGAAGTGCAGGCCTTTGTAACACTTCTCACCTATCATGGGCAGATCTAAAGCTTGGGAAAGATATTCCTGGGTTACGGGAATAATGACATCTCCCACCCGTGTCTGGTCTTGATTGAAATTGTTTATAAAGTCCCTGGTTATTTTCTCAGAGTGGCCATCAAACTTTTGTAGGAAACTTATCATCCCTGCTTGGTAAAGTTTTTCTATAGTTTCCTTCCCCCAGTTCTCTATCTGGAATTTTGGCTCTACTCTGACTGACATTGCTTCTGTAAACCAATGAATGAATTCCTCTGTTGTTACTAATTTCATTTTGAAAGAAAGATATAATTATTTGTTTGATTTCAAAATGAAATTTTTGAAGGCAAAGAACCTTACCTTCCTCCTTTCAATCAACTCAATTCACCTCTGTTTGACTCTGCTCTCAGCAACAGTACTGTTTTAATCCCCTGTTCAATGCCGACAAATACCTGTATACCCTGTCAATATGCTTCTCTTTGTTTTTGAAAACAAAAATACATATACAAACAATATTCATACATGCTCCTGGCCTTATTTTGTTTGCCAAAATTCAAATGATTGTTTACTGTGTATATTTAACCAGGAAAACTGTGTAGTGCGCATGCATATGGCTCTCGGCCTCATCAACAAACATTCAAGATGCTCTCGGCCTAACCCAAAATATATTTTTTTTAAAAACTTTTGACTGATCAACAAAAATTTTCACTGTGTAGTTCGTCAAAATTATGCACACGGCCTTAATTACCAAATCCATTACCAAAACTACACTCGGTTGCAACAGAACTATGAGCACGAAGGCACTTAGCCTTAGCATGGAAAATCGAGGGCTATACACATACGCTCAGACTCTCAAACATAAATGAACACGGCGCATTTGGCTATATTATAGCACTTGGAAATTGGAATCATGCTTGCGGCCTCATCATAAAAAAATTTGCAAATACTCTTGGCCATAAAAATTTGCAAAACACAACTCTCGGCCCATCAAAACTTTTGCAAAAATTGCTCTCGGCTGTCTCATAAAAACTTAAAAACTCTCGGCCTCAAAACACAGATAAAAACAAATAATAGTGCATTTACGTTGGATTTAAATGGCTCGGCAATCAATCTTTCTTTGGCAATCAAAAATTTCACAAGGCATTATTCATTCAATCATCAGGCATTTCAATCCCCTGTTTTGGTGCAAATGAAAACAACAGTGCGCAACAAGGGTTATGGACGCATGTCATTTCATAGCAGTTTGACTGTTTGTTTTAATGTTTAAATCGGCGCATAAGCAAAAAAGGTGTGACAACAACAAAGCGCAGTGCGCGTTCTACAACACTTCACATCTTAATTACCACTCACTTCCATTCAACATAACATGCCATAACAATTTAAGTTTTGTGCCTCCTCTGTTCATAGATTTCATTGTTAACACGGCACGCCATAACAACTCCACATAACAATGCCAAATCCTAACGTGTTAACCATGCAATGCATTCGCATTAAAGTGAAGTGTGATCCACTAGGAGTTCATACCAACATTCACGCAGCAAATCAACAAGTTGGAGGCTACAATTTCGGCTTACCTTAGATCACCAAGCACTTGGAGGGATATCTGGTGCTCCAAATCTTGGTTTAACTGCTCAATTGACTGGTGGTAAGGCAAAGCAATAATTACCATTAATAACTGATAGTTTATGACCAAGATTCACTATATGCTGAGCTTCAAACAACGCCTTACCTGATCGAATCCCCAAAACTTTGCTACCCTGAACGTCAAACACGGAACGATTTGTTTAAATCCACCCAACCCAGTCCACTCTTCTTTTCACCAGGCTGCGACTTCAATCACCATTTCTCTAAGCTCTTTAGCAATGAGGATTATGGTTTGAACAACGCAAATTATTGTTTTAACAGTGATGAGGGTTATGGCTTTGAAATCGGTTCATGGCCGTTTCAGGGGTTGTACTGCTCTCTGTATCTATTGATTGTATGTCACCAACATGATCTCCAGAGGTTGATGACACAGGATGATGTGAACGAGGAGACCATTCTTCTAAGATCCGAAGAATATCAAGACAATTTCAAAGAATATGGTCTCCCGCACAAAGTTTGCATGGATATCGAACTTTGTGAGGCTTAATGAACGATTTCTCATCAGATTTTGCATTCAAAGAAATCATTTCTTGGTTGGCTCTCTACTGAATTTGCTTCTTCTTCTTCTTCTTCTTCCCTTTCTTCTTCTTCTTAGCCACCTTGTTTTCTTCTTTTAATTGCTTCTCTAAGATTTTGCTAATTTCCAATTGGTCAGTTAAATCACTGATTCTTCCCAAATTAAGTTCTCTCTCAAAATCTTGTGTTGTTTTCATTAGTGATGCTGCTGCTGCATCATCATATGAAGAATCCTTCTCAAATTCCTCTTGTGCAATATCATTCTCTACTTGCTGTCTTGGGGAATATGTTTCTACTTCCTTCTCTAAATCAATGGGACTCTTATTCCTAAATCGTCTAGGAATAGACATAACAGATGTTTCATTTTCTTGCATGGCCATGCTGTTCTGTTGTTTGGCTCTTGTTCTAGGATACAAGGGTGAGTTCATCAATCCTCTATTTTCCTACTCTGTTTTATCCTGTACCTCATTAACCTCTTCAATGAATTGATTTTTAGACATGAATTCTTGCCACACTATGCCCTGTGATCTCACCTGATACTCAACTAGGATTTTGATTAATCCTTGGTGGTATATCTGTCCTGCTTTAGGCCTGTGTTCATGTTTGACTGTTTCAATCATTCTCAAAAGGCTCCTATATAGGAAATAAGGCAAGTTAAGCCTATCCTCCCCTTTTATATGTTGCAGAAGTCTGACATGATACAAGTGAGCCACACTATACCCCCTATCACAGGTCAAAAACTTTTAGATAACCAAAACCAACTCACCCCATGGTTCATTAAACCATTCCCTGGGTATTCCTTTTGTTCTATCAAATGTCCCTTTCCGGTTCTTCTCAAGAAATAAAGTCTAGGCTTTCTCCTTGAAGTGCAGGCCTTTGTAATACTTCTCACCTATCATGGGCAGATCTAAAGCTTGGGAAAGATATTCCTGGGTTACGGGAATAATGACATCTCCCACCCGTGTCTGGTCTTGATTGAAATTGTTTATAAAGTCCCTGGTTATTTTCTCAGAGTGGCCATCAAACTTTTGTAGGAAACTTATCATCCCTGCTTGGTAAAGTTTTTCTATAGTTTCCTTCCCCCAGTTCTCTATCTGGAATTTTGGCTCTACTCTGACTGACATTGCTTCTGTAAACCAATGAATGAATTCCTCTGTTGTTACTAATTTCATTTTGAAAGAAAGATATAATTATTTGTTTGATTTCAAAATGAAATTTTTGAAGGCAAAGAACCTTACCTTCCTCCTTTCAATCAACTCAATTCACCTCTGTTTGACTCTGCTCTCAGCAACAGTACTGTTTTAATCCCCTGTTCAATGCAAACAAATGCCTGTATACCCTGTCAATATGCTGCTCTTTGTTTTTGAAAACAAAAATACATATACAAACAATGTTCATACATGCTCCTGGCCTTATTTTGTTTGCCAAAATTCAAATGATTGTTTACTGTGTATATTTAACCAGGAAAACTGTGTAGTGCGCATGCATATGGCTCTCGGCCTCATCAACAAACATTCAAGATGCTCTCGGCCTAACCCAAAATATATATTTTTTTAAAACTTTTGACTGATCAACAAAAATTTTGACTGTGTAGTGCGCCAAAATTATGCACACGGCCTTAATTACCAAATCAATTACCAAAACTACACTCAGTTGCAACAGAACTATGAGCACGAAGGCACTTAGCCTTAGCATGGAAAATCGAGGGCTATACACATACGCTCAGCCTCTCAAACACAAATGAACACGGCACATTTGGCTATATTATAGCACTTGGAAATTGGAATCATGCTTGCGGCCTCATCATAAAAAATTTTGCAAATACTCCTGGCCATAAAAATTTGCAAAACACAACTCTCGGCCCATCAAAACTTTTGCAAAAATTGCTCTCGGCTGTCTCATAAAAACTTAAAAACTCTCGGCCTCAAAACACAGATAAAAACAAATAATAGCGCATTTACGTTGGATTTAAATGGCTCGGCAATCAATCTTTCTTTGGAAATCAGAAATTTCACAAGGCATTATTCATTCAATCATCAGGCATTTCAATCCCCTGTTTTGGTGCAAATGAAAACAACAGTGCGCAACAAGGGTTATGGACGCATGTCATTTCATAGCAGTTTGACTGTTTGTTTTAATGTTTAAATCGGCGCACAAGCAAAAAAGGTGTGACAACAACAAAGCGCAGTGCGCATTCTACAGCACTTCACATCTTAATTACCACTCACTTCCATTCAACATAACATGCCATAACAGTTTAAGTTTTGTGCCTCCTCTGTTCATAGATTTCATTGTTAACACGGCACGCCATAACAACTCCACATAACAATGCCAAATCCTAACGTGTTAACCATGCAATGCATTCGCATTAAAGTGAAGTGTGATCCACTAGGAGTTCATACCAACATTCACGCAGCAAATCAACAAGTTGGAGGCTACAATTTCGGCTTACCTTAGATCACCGAGCACTTGGAGGGATATCTGGTGCTCCAAATCTTGGTTTAACTGCTCAATTGACTGGTGGTAAGGAAAAGCAATCATTACCATTAATAACTGATAGTTTATGACCGAGATTCACTATATGCTGAGCTTCAAACAACGCCTTACTTGATCGAATCCCCAAAACTTTGCTACCCTGAACGTCAAACACGGAACGATTTGTTTAAATCCACCCAACCCAGTCCACTCTTCTTTTCACCAGGCTGCGACTTCAATCACCATTTCTCTGAGCTCTTCAGCAATGAGGATTATGGTTTGAACAACGCAGATTATTGTTTTAACAGTGATGAGGGTTATGGCTTTGAAATCGGTTCATGGCCGTTTCAGGGGTTGTACTTCTCTCTGTATCTATTGGTATTTGCGCTGCGTGGTTTACATGGCCGTCCTATTTGACCACTCACCCGACTGTTGCATGAGGATGGCCGAATCATGTTCACATACGCATACCTCCTGCATCGTAGACTATCCAATGACAACGAGTTGCCATGCCACTGTGTTAAGCTCATACCTGTGTGCTGGCTGGTTGTCGCTTTGTTGACGGCGTTTCATTTGGTCTCTTAACTTCTGGCTGTATATAATATAATTACCACCGTCGTGCGTATGCAATGATATTTAACCAACGCACTTTGTTTTACAATGAGTTTGGAGGATGGATAATTATTGAGTTTGAAGCCTTACACAATACTCCCTACCACATATGCAATCATGGTTTTGTGTTTTGCATACGGTCATGCCATATGGTTTGCAACCGTTCCCTTATATGCGTACCTTCCCTTTATCATATGCAATTGCACTTTGATTTATATCATTTGCCTTCCCTTTATATCATATGTAAATTTGCGCTTGGGTTATGATATATCATATGCGCTCTTCCTTTATAGGCTATGTATATTCGCATATTATTTTTATTGCACCATCTTGACCATAGCGCATACATATAGCGCATAAATATTTGCATATGGCATATAGGGATTGTTAGATAACACATGATTTATATGCACATCGTTATAATTTTAAAATGACCATCTTTGGTCATATTTAAAATTATCACCATGACTAATTCTTGAGTTGTATGTGCAGGTTGAAAGTTGTCCCAGTTTGGCCTTTTTAAGCTCGCAAAGAAAAATACTTAGGGGTAGTAGCATTAATGAAGAGAGGGAATATGCATAGAAATGAAAGGGAATAGGGCTATAATGTATAAGGGTTATAGGAATATAGGATATAAATGATAATGAATATCCCCAGGTACTAATTTCAACTTAACAAAAACTAAAAATTTCTAAGAAAAATTTGAATTTTTAAAGCACAAAATGACCATATATACTCCCCTGGATGATGGCTGTACAAGTAGGATGAAATCAATTGATCAGATGTTGTAGATGGATCCAAATGTAGACTTTATTGCTGCTCCTTGTTCGTCATGTTCTAATTCTTGCATTGATAATCAGGTCCCTCTGTAATGATTCGTTGTTTCAGGTCCCTTTTTCTGCTTACAAAATATGCACATGTTGTGTTGACATTGGCAGGTCTTTCAGGTCCCTTGGCAATGATTTGTTATATCAGGTCCTTCTATTGACAATACAAGTCTTGTTTATACTCCAACGTTCCAGCTAAAGAGCTGATGTTTGCAACTTCAGCTGTCCATTTAAAGAGCAAATGCAAGTCTCCCCCCTTTGTTGAAGATATGACTTGTCCTCAAGTCATTGGTTGGTGGAGTGTACCTGCAGTAAATGTATCTGAGAACAATAGAACAAGTAGAAAGAATTCATAGAGTCCAAGTTTCCCTGGTTTTCCCCTATGAATTCGTGCTTGCAATGTGCCAGTTGCCTGGTTTTCACTTGCAAACAATTTATTTATTTTTTATGTTGTTTTTTATTTTTTATATTTTATATATATATATATATATATATATATATATATTTGTTTCTTTTTTAGATATGTTTTATTCACCTAGTAGACTGGAAGATGGTGGATCTTGTGCCATAAGTTCCAGTTCTGTGTCTTCGATCAGTTGTTTCATAAATGCTTCTTTACTGATAGGCCTATTGTAAACTTTGAGCCTATGTCCATTCACTATAAATGAGGTGGAATCCTGGTCGATTGTCTTGATCCTTACTGCTCCATTGTCAAAGATTTCGTCAATTTCATATGGGCCTAGCCAGTGTGTTGTGAACTTTGATTTGAAGTCTTTGAATTTGGAGTCGAAAAGCAATGCCCAGTTTCCCTTGTGAAATTTCTTTGTCTTGATATATCTGTCGTGCCACTTCATTCTTTGTTGTTGCACTAATGTAGTATGTTCCATAGCTTGCTGACGATGCTCATCTAACTGATTTAGTTCCATGATCCGCTGCTGTTGTGCTTCTGTCAAATCGAGTCCTAGTTCAGCTGCTAGTCTGTATGTATGTATCTAAAACTCTATAGGCAGTAAAGCCTCCTTCCCATTTTATGGTGGATTGATAGGTCCAACAAAGTCAAGTGCCCACTGCTCAAATGGTTCTATGAGAACCTGTGGCTTCAATGGCATTTCATCTGATGTTATTGGTCGTCCTGTTCTCTGGCAGCTGTCACATTGCTTGACATATTTCTTAGAGTCTCTAAAGATGGATGGCCAGTAATAGCCTAGTTGCATCACCTTATACGCTGTTCGTTTATCTGCAAAATGGCCACCACAGGGTTCATCATGACATGCTCTCAAAATGTCTAATATTTCATCTTCCCGTACACATTTTCTAATTATCAGGTCTGAACCAGTATAAAATAAATCACCATTGACCCATGTATATCTAGAGCTTGCTCTAACAATTTTGTATTTTTTCTTTTTAGTGAATTGAGCTGGAAACCTTCCAGATGATAAATAGTTTGCAATATCTGCAAACCATGGTGTTTTGACTGTGATGGCAAACAGATGTTCATCTGGAAAGTTATCTACAACTGGATTTGGATCGGGGGGTGAGTGTATGCGGGAAAGAAAGTCATCCACTTGATTTTCTTTACCTGGCCGATCTTGTATTGTGATATTAAATTCTTGCAGTAACAACAACCATCTTGTGATTCGTCCATTGGTGATGGGTTTATTAATCAAGTATTTCATTGCTGAATGATCAGTATGAATGAAAACTTGATATCCTGTTATATAGTGCCGAAATTTATTTACTGCATGTATAACAGCTAACATTTCTCTTTTTGTGACTGTGTAGTTCATTTCTGCAGGTGTTAGATTTTTTCTTATGAAGTATATTGCATAAGTGAACAAGTTCTCTTTCTGTCCAAGAGAGGCACCTATCGCGGTATCAGATGCATCAGTTGAGATATGAAATGGTAAAGACTAGTTTGGTCCACGAAGAATGGGGGCAACTGACAATTTCTCTTTCAGAATTTGAAATGCATTTTGACAATCATTTGTCCAGTGAAATTCAATATCTTTTGCTAATAGTTTGAACAGAGGTTGGGCTATTTTACTAAAGTTTTCAATGAATCGTCTATAATAGCCTGCATAGCCTAAGAAACTTCTTACCTCTCTCTGTGTTGTAGGAGGCATTAAGTTTACTAAGACTTGGATTTTTGCTGGATCCACCTTTATTCCTGAAGCAGAAATGTGGTGTCCCAGAACTATTCCTTCTGTCAACATCATATAGCATTTCTCATTGCTTAATGACAAATTTGTTTCAATGCATCGTTTCAAAACTTTCTCAAGGTTGTTTAAACAATCATTGTATGTGTTCCCGTAAACTGTGAAGTCATCCATATAGACCTCTACACATTCATGAATTAGATCAGCAAATATTGCAAGTACTGCTCGTTGGAAAGTTGAAAGTGCATTTCATAGACCAAATGGCAAAACATTATATGCATAGGTTCCCCATGGGCAAGTAAATGTTGTCTTGTCTTGGTCTTCTTCTGCTATTCTTATCTGGTTGTATCCGCTAAACCCATCTAAGAAGGAGAAAAATTTCTTGCCAGCTAATGAGTCTAACACTTGGTCAATGAAGGGTAGAGGAAAATGATCTTTGAGTGTAGCTTTGTTTAATTCCCGGTAGCCCACACATACCCTCCACTTTCCATTTTTCTTTGGCACAATAACCAGTGGAGAAACCCATTGACTATCTGAAATAGGATAGATGAATCCAACTTTTAACAATTTTTGCAGTTCTTCTTTCACTATTTCCTTCATCATGGGATTCATTCGTCTTTGAGGTTGTCTTACAGGTTTAAGTTGATCATCTGTATAGATGTGGTGGATACATGTGCTAGGATGAATTCCTTGCATATCAGTATAATCCTAGGCAAAAGCTTTTGAATATTTCTGTAATAGTGCAATTACCTCTTACTCTTGTGCTGGTTGTAATTCATTTCCAATGTTTAGATGTTTTCCAGGATGAACCTCAATTTTTTTGATTGTTGGCTTGGAGACTGTGTTTACAGGAAAGATATCTATAAAAGATTTCTGCAAGGTTTGAATTGTACATGTTTCCTGAAAACATTGATTCAAAAGGTTACTTGCAACTTCATATTGAGCTTTCCTAAGCTGCTCTGAAATACTTGGTTCTGAAATGAAAAGATCCATTAAGTCCTCATTGCCTTCTTCTTCTCTAAAATCAAAGAATTGATTTATGCTTGAAACTGATTTTGTTTACTGCTTTTCTTGAGTTTCAAGTATTGATTCTAAAGAAGTGGATTGTGCAGGTGAATAAAGAGTGATATGTTTCCTTTCATCTCCATGTGAAATAATCATGCTTCCAGATCTGCATCCTATGAAGGCATCAACAGTAGCTAACCATGGTCTGCCTAAGATTAGAGGATGTCCTCCAAAGTTTGTCTTTGGTTGCAAGATCAGGAAGTCAACAGGATACTCCCATGAATCCAAGGAGACTATGATATCTTCTAATATTCCTTCAGGAACAACTTCAGATCTATCTGCTAGTTCCAAGATTGTAGAAGTCTATCTAATGTTGTTTAATTGCAAAGTTTTCATTGTCTCCATTGTCATTACGTTTATAGTTGCTCCCAAGTCTATTAATGTATTTGGTACTGAGAAATTATTTATTGATATGGTAACCATTGGGATACCAGGATCAATATATTTTTCTACTATGGTTTGTGTAGACATCAGACTTGCTAACTTAGTAGGATCCTTTTTCTTTTTCTCTGATTTCTGGATGCACAATTCCTTTATTGTTTTAGCATATATTGGTATTTCTTTAATTGCCTTCAACAAAGGAATTTTTATGTAAGAATTTTTTAACACATCTAAGATATCAAATTGAGGAAGAATTATTTGGTTTTGTTGTTCCACTAACCTTTCAGGATAAGGTGGTGTTTGTGTTGTAACATTTGTTCCTTTCTGATTTTGTACCTCAGTTTGTGATGTTTCAGGTGATTCTCCTTGTTCAGTTGGTTCTTCTATAATTGGAGGAGAATCCTTTTTAAGCACTTTTCCAGACCTTAGATGGACATCATTAAGAGGAAGGATCGAATATGTAGGAAAACATGTTGCTTCCTCCACAGTGTATGCAGATTTGTCCACCTTATTATTTGGATTGGCCATTGGTTGGGCTGGTAGTTGAGTTGGTCTGGGTTGATTTGTAGGTAGCTGTAACTGTTGTGGTTGGGTCAACAACGATGGTGGATTTTGTTATGGAAATGGGATGGATTGCGGATATACAGAATGTTGTTGTTGAAAGGGTATGGATTGTGGATATTGTGGATATTCAAATGGTTGTTGGTATTTTTGTTGTTATTGTTGTTGATACTGTTGAGGTTGCTGGTTTCCATAACCATATCCTCTCCAACCTTGTGCAGGTTGTTGTGAATATTGTTGTGGAGGCCAAGCTTGCCATGGCATTGGAGGGGTCCAAGGATTATGAGTTGGATAGGAATAATTTTGTTGAGGGAATTGTTGTTGATTTGGTTGAGGCATCCTAGGTTGCCATGGTCTTCGTGGTGCAACATAATAGAAACCTTCTGTCCCTGGAACTTCTTCCATTGAGTTCATTTGTAACTCTTTCAATTTTACACAATTTTCTGTGGAATGATTGCCTGTACAAAGACCACAAACCTGAATACTATCCAAAGGACATTCTCTCAAAGGATGTTTCTTTTTACATTTGGAACAAAAGATTGCTAGAGCTTGTTCTTGTTCTTCTTTCTTCTTGTTGTGTCATTCTAAAAACATCTTCCTTTGAATCTCTAGATCTATAATAAGCTTGATATTTCTTAAGGAAGACAGATCGCATATCATCCCAAGAGGCTATTGTTTGTTCTCCTAAACCCATAAACCATTTTAAAGCTGTTGCTTTTAATGTTGCAGGGAAAAGACGAAGTTTATGAACGTCATCAGTATATCCGTATGTTCTACATAGGATATCAAATTCAAACATAAATGCATCAGGATCTTCTGTAGACATTCCATAAAAGTTTGGCAATACAGAAGGTGGAATATTTTTCATTTTTACTTCTTCTCCCAATATTGCACTTGTATCTACTGTCGGAAAACCAAAAGTAGTTTCTTGATCAATTCCATCTTCATGTCTTTTCTGGTCGTTTTCTAGCTTCCTATCATTTTCTTGTTTTGCCTCTTCCTCTCTCTTTCTTCTCCATTCTCTTTGTTGTCTTTCATATTCAGCCCTTTGTTGTTCAGGGGTGAGAATAACGGATCCATGTCCCTCTTCTGCCATTGTTTGATTTATTTCAATTTCAAGTGGAATTTCAAGTTGTTGGAAGATAGGAGGATTTATGGATGGAAAAACAAGTTGTTTTCCTTTTTCCTTTTGTTTTCCGGAAGTGGAGAATTGTTTTTGTTTTTCTTCCCAAGCTAACAAAGTTTGCCTTTCAATCAAGGTTAATCTTTGGCAAGTTCTTTGTTTTTCTACCAACTCCTCAATTGTTGGATTACCAGTAACTGGGGTGTGTGATGATCCTATTTCTACTTGTGGGGGGTTTTTGATAAATCTACCTTGAGGATCTCTATATCTAGGTATAAAGAAACATAACTTAAATGGAATGTAACTAATGTTTTCTTTTTTTGGTTTTGAAATTTATCTTTCTATTGACTATGCCGATATTTGCCTACCCGGCAACGGCGCCAAAATGTTGAGCTAATTTGTGGTCCTAAATTAACACAATTATTTCTTATCAATCCGAGTTGTTTATGCTTTGAGGCAAGTTCACTATATATGAAGATCAGATATAATCAAACCTTGAAAGATAAGTTATTCAAAAGCTAAAAGTAGTACATCCTATAACTCTAATTCAATCAGCATAAAAGAGAGAAATATTGAAAGGGTTCTTGACCTCAAGAAGTCCACCTTCACCTCGATTATCACTTAATGAATCAGAGATTGAAACCAAAAGCTTAAGATGGATAAATTATTAATGAAAGAAGCTCTTAACTTAAGAGACACATAAGATATTCCATCATAATTCATTCATCTCAATATCCAAATCTTAATTAAAATAAAACTACTTGCATGCAAACAAAAGAAACTAGTTTTGATTCATCATTTTAGCAGAAGGGATGCCCAACTTGAACACCTGTTTTTCCAACTCAATAAAGTGATGAATAAGCTATTAACTAATGAAATCAATCACTATGCATGAACCATAAAGCAAACTGAAATAAAGCTTTGAAAAACTAGTGCTACAATCAACCAGATTACAAGAAAATGAAACTAGTTAACAAGGAAGTGTACTTAGCTTGGAATGGGGGCCCTCCACCCTTGCCTTGCACACTTTGAGAGGTGATATCAGAAGCTTAAATTAGTCACACATCCATAGTATTGCACAAAAAAATAATAATAACACAAGTCTTCAAATTAACTCCTCAATCCAAAGATGTCACAGCATAAAAGTATATCACAAAATCAATACATAAGCCATCAAAGTTTTGGCTTTAAATAAGAAGTCTCATGAACAAACTGATCTATATTCACTCAAAAAAAACCATCTACTCTCATCCACCTATCTAAGTCGAATTCATTATCCCCATCTCAAGAAATATGACCATTCCTATGAAATCTCAAAACTGCCATATTTCTATGGGATTCCTGCATGACTAGTCATGGTTGACTAGCACCAAATGGGCCTAATAAAGCTTGTTCTGTTCGAACTAAGAATTACTAGCTTAGTCCTAGTTCCCAAGCTTTCCATCCATGCATACCATTCGTGCCCAAGTGTCTTGCAACCATATCAACCATAGAGCTATTACGGGAATTTTTGAATCTGCCAATTTTGCACTAAAAACCAAATTTTCATAAAAACTTTAGAAATTGAAAAATTAAAATTAAATACCTGAATGGATATCAAATATACATCAAAATGGGATAAAAGAAGGGAAAATGGATGGAAAATAGATGGATAAGTAAGTTTCTTTGAGCAAAAAATAAGACCAAAACTAAGGCCTAACATTGACACAAGGAAAATAACTATCCTCATGGACCTGTTTCATTTTTTAACAAGGTCGACACAAGACAAGGAACTATCCTCGAAACCCCTTTTCATTTTTTAACGAGGTTGACACAAGACAAAGAACTATCGTTGAACTCTTGATCAGAACTCATAAGAGGTCATGAAAGAGAGATATGGTTCCAATGCCCACAGTACATGATGTACAACATCACTAAATTGATCCTCAGTCAATGTAGGTATGGAACAGGTTGCCACATAATTAACCCATGGTGAGGATGATACGATTGGTTTAAATGGACCAATTAGGGAATATGGCTGGCTAGGAGCCATATTTGGATTGGGAAATGAAAGCTGGTCAACAGTGACAATCTTGTCTTCATGCAGGAAACAAATCACTCGAAAGAGTGTGGAAACAATAGCTCCCATGCCATAAACATAGTCGCGCCCAAGACGTAAATTGTAATCTAAAGGGCATGGGACTACCATCACATTCAAACAAATTGTTTTTTCTCCCAAAGTAATAGGTAATTGAGGAAGGATCCCTAATGGTTAACTAGTTCCTCTATTAAAAGACAACGGATTTTGGGTAACTGGCACAAGTGGCGACAAACAAAACGCTTGCCAAGCAGTTGATGAAAGTATACTCACAGATGCACCTTCATCTATAATAGTGTTGGATACAATCATATTACAAACCTGTACTATGATCTGGAAAGGCACATAAGAAGGAAGACGAAATCCTACTAGTTGATTCCAATCAAAGGAAGTGACTAGACTACTTGGAGGGGGTACCATAGAAATGGGAGAATTAACCCCTTGAGTTATGAGAACGGGAGTATTTTCCTCCTGTCTTGATGGAACAATAAGATTGCCCCCAAGCTCATTTGAATATGAAGAAACAAAGAGAAATTGAGTGGTATCATATTCACTCTCTTCGGGAAAGGTACGATTTACTGAAGGTGAAATTGAGTCAATTGTTACCTCGACCTGTTGATTTGGGTCGGGCATAGACCCATAGGATTCACATTCATAGAGAGTGGTTTCGACCGACTATTGATTTTGGTCAGTCAAATCATCAACTAGTGAAGGATTTAGGGAGTGTTTCCCGTAACCAGATGGAAGTCATTGCGGTGAATTAGGACGGTTATCCAACACTCTTTTGGCTTCATTCAGATAGGGACAAAGGTGAATGGTGTGATTCCCTTCACAAAACCTACATGGAAACTTGACTTTTCCCTTCTTTCCATGATCTTTACTATCACTAGTTGATGGTATGTCACCAACATGATCTCCAGAGGTTGATGACACAGGATGATGTGAACGAGGAGACCATTCTTCTAAGATCCGAAGAATATCAAGACAATTTCAAAGAATATGGTCTCCCGCACAAAGTTTGCATGGATATCGAACTTTGTGAGGCTTAATGAACGATTTCTCATCAGATTTTGCATTCAAAGAAATCATTTCTTGGTTGCCTCTCTACTGAATTTGCTTCTTCTTCTTCTTCTTCTTCCCTTTCTTCTTCTTCTTAGCCACCTAGTTACTAGTACCAATACTTTCACCAGGCGAAGAGGAAGAAGGGGAGGAAGAAACAAATGAGGATAAAGGAAAAGGGTCAACTTTAGGATCAACTGGAGGTTGATTTTGTGCAGTTGGAGGTGTACTCAATTGCAGAGAAATCATGACATTTTGAACCAAAGAGGTTGAAAACAACGATACTGGCAAGCCAATGGTAAATCCTGGAAGGGACAATGTAGCCATATATGGGCCACCAATATTTCCAAATGGAGGAAAAGGACTAGGATTCCCATCAAAAGGAATTCCTTGATTGGTGGACTCCAGATTTGTCGCCATATGTTTCAACCTAAGATCAACTAAGAAGAGAACATGGAGGATGTTATCCGTGGTCAATTAAATTTTATGACAATAGAACTTAACTTTTATTTTTCATGTTTTAAGAGTCGAGAAAAAGAAAAAGATAACTCTAGTCACTTTCGTTGTTTAAGGAGATTGAAAGGACAAGCGGTTAGATGAACCTTTTCTCTTAAGGAGGTGAAAAGGAACAAAAGTGACTACTCTGGAGATACTAAGCAAGGGGGTTTACCAAACTAATCACAGAACTGAAATATACACCTTGGTGGTAAATTAAAAAGAAATTACCAAGGATTTACCGTACGACAGTCAGTCTTCCTGAATGTTGTGTTCAATGCATTGTGATCAGTAAGGCGGTAGACTGGGCTTCTTAGGGATAAAGGATTTAAACCTATTGGGGTCTCCCACTATATACACGACAGTACAGGAAGCACAAGTCCATACTAGTACTTACCCATTTAGAGAGGAGGAATTACCCAACCTCAATGAAACGACATCCACTATGTTTTAAGATGCCAAAACACATCTCTAGCCTAGACACCTCTAGATGTTTGTGTTAAATTCTAATGCGTTATTAGGTTAATTGAGGTTAATTTTAGGCTGATCTTGCTTAAAATTTTCCTTTTGGTTTCACCACGTGATGTTTTCCAAAATTCCTAAGAATGCAATTAAAATGAGAAGCAATCTTTCCATTTTGACAATGATAATCCTAGCTACAAGGGAAAGAGAAAACAAGTACTTTTTGGATCAAACAACAAAGAGCACTCACTAATGCATTTCCCTAACCATTCCTTTTAAGCACACACATTCAATCTCCTAAAATTCAATTACATGTATTTATTTTTCTTTTCAGTTCTCCTTAATGTGAATTATGTACTAAGAAAAACAAATGCACAATGATTCAAAAGCTCTTTTCACAAAAATGTCGATTTATGATACTTTCACTTAAAGATAAAGGAAGACTAAATGAAACTTTTAACATTAAGGAAACCTAGATTTTTGACACTTAAATGGAAATATGAAACATATGCACAAAATAGACCAATCGATTATTCTAAGAAGAAGATTTTACGACACTTCGTATTTAACAAAACTATCAACTGAAACAATTTTCGACAATGGACTGCAAATGATAAAACAAACACATAAACAAACATTTAACAATCCAGTCTAAAATGGGTCAAAACAAGGAAACAAAGGCTGCATCCAGAGACAAGAAATCATCTAAATCCAACAAACAATTCAAACAACTGAAAATTGACTTAAGGCTTCAGCTACTAGATGGGAAAACTGATCCAAAAGGAATCATCGCAAGCCAGAGTAAGGGACAATGTGATGCATAGCATTGTCTCTGTGTAGAGGGTGCAATGCATAGCACCCTGTCATTTACAGAGCTACAATGATTACAAAATGACAATTTTATGCTCAAAATTGACTCAAATTTCAGTGAATTGAACTTGAATTTGATGAGAAAAAGAGGGAAAAGTATGTCAAGGTGTTCTAAGAGATTGATTAGCTACTATAAGGGATGAAACTGATCCCCAACGGAGTCACCATTTTGTTATCGGCAAATTTAGTGTCTTTTCGAACGAATAACCCCTAGACCTAATAACAAGTCTAGAACAACAGTTAAAGTAATTCCATTCTTTTTCCTATAGCTAACAAATAAAAGAAAGAGGAGAAAAAGTACCAACCTGTATCTCTCACTTGATCCCTCTTCCCTTTGACCACTTTCGCCACTTCCTTCCATACTTAACTCGCTTGAAAGGTACCTGCACACAAGCCAAGACAGAAAACCATCAAAGCATACATATCAATCTAGTAACTAAACATATTATAGAATCGAAAGTACAATATACATCACATAACACATGAGTGGGAAAAAGCATAGAACTCTTTATTCATAGAAAGGAAGATTATGACCCATGTAGATGCATGTTTGATTTAGCATCATTCTCCCAGCTTCAAACCCTTCCCTCCTCATGGAAACAATAATTTGACATAATAACATTACTCTCTGATCCAGATTTAAACAGGAACACAATAAAATACAGAGATAACCATAAAGACAGATATGCAGCGGAAATAATACCTCAATTCATTACTGTAAAATACTGAAATATGCTTACAAACAGAAATGGAAATAAACCAGCTAGGGCGATGGTAGCTTATCTCTGAGAAGAGATGTGGTGGCTACATGCCTCTGAACTGTCTTACAATGAGTCTCGAAGGCCTATTTATTGTTGAGAAACAATGGAAAACCCTTCACATTCCAAAGCCTAACCCTAGAAGATGAAACGCCAAATTGTGGGCCCCGTTTTTTCGGTAAGTTGGTACATCAACTTCCTGGGGTCGCGAATTGGTCGTACTATCTCCGTTTGATGTGCATGATAACCCATTGGAAAGATCTCTCCGAGGACTACGACGGAAAAGACGATTTTTATTAGAAAAATCGCTGGCGGTGGATTGCCCAAAAAATGTCGTTTAGGGCCTCAAAATGGCTCCGGAAGTTTAGGACCCGAAAAACTGCTAAAAATAGTAAACTGTGTTATAATTAAGGAAACTGAAAAAAGTTGTAAGAAGCACTAGAGGTGATCCAAGGGGAATTAGCAGGTGGCCACCAATATCCACCTGGATCATTCCTCCCCCTTAGGAAGCAATGGTCCCCATTGTGTTGAGTTCCTCCATGAGATGAGGGAACTTCTGCTGCACTTGGTCCTTGGTGACCCACTTGCCCTGGTGAAGGAGTTGTCCTGCTTTGACAACTCGATACAGTTGGATATTCTGCTGGCGAGTGTGCTTGATCTGTGTGTCCATGATTTGATCAGTTGCAGCTTGTTCCATGCAAGCTGGATTTAACTCTGTGGGTGTGAGTTGTTCTGCAATGTCGGACGTGTCTAGTAATGGTGGAAAGTATGGCCGAAGGCAGTCGAAATTGAACACCGGGTGCAGGCCAAGGAATGGGGGAATGCTGAGCTCAAATGCATTGTCTCCCACAGCCTTGGTAATGGTGTAAGGGCCATATCGGAGTGGTCTGAGTTTCTGATAGGCTCCGGTAAGGCGTTCCTTTTGCAAATGCAACCAGACTTTGTCGCCCACTCGAAACTTGTGTAGCACCTGATGTTGATCATGTCGCTGCTTGTACTTAGCATTTGATTTCTCCAGAATGTCATGGACCTGCTAGAAAATATGTTGGATGTGCTCAATGAAGTTGTTTGCCTTATCTGTTTCAGACTGGACATGAGCAGAATCTGCATGAGTATCTGCAAATGGCATGGCCACATCGATGGGACATAGTGGCTGGAATCCCAATCCCACCTGAAAAGGGTTGTGGCCAGTCGAGCTGTGGAGAGCCCGGTTGTAGCTGTGTTGAACATAGGGGAGGCTCCCGTCCCATGTGCGTGGATGCTTTGAGTTGTACATGCGTAGAATGTGTACGATCATCCTGTTGATGACCTCAGTCTGGCCATCAGTTTAAGGATGGAAGGCTGTGGACTTAGTGAGTTTGGTGTCCAGCATCGACCAGAGGCTAGACCAAATTGTACTGAGGAACCTGCTGTCCCGATCCGAAATGATAGACTGTGGGATCCCAAAGTGTACCCATACTCGTTCAAAGAAGAGTTTAGCAGTGGCTTCTGCTGTGATATTCTTCTTGCAGGCCACCATAATGGCCATCTTCGAGAACCTGTCGACGACCACAAAAACACAGTCATTTCCATGCCTAGTGGAAGGGAGGCCTGACATGTAATCCATGGATATGGATTCCTAAGGTCGACTAGGGGTAGGCAGCGGGGTATAGAGGTCTTGCTTCTTGATGGTCGGTTTGGCAATGGCGCAAGCAGTGCATGATCTGATGTACTTCCCGACATCCTGTCGAAGATTCGGCCAATAGAAATATTTCTGTAGTATAGCCACCATTTTCTCAACCCAAAAATGCCCAACGGCCCGACTGTAGTGTGCTTCCCAGATCATCTTGGCACGGTCGCTTGAAGGAACACAAAGGTGACCCAAGTGGCATAACAGGTCGTCCTAGAGGTGAAAATCTAGAACATGTTGACCCTCCAAGAGTGTCTGGTATGTGTGGCCGAATTCTGGGTCGCCTTTGTAGAGCAATGGCCAATCAGAAGTCTCGTGCCCACAAGAGTTGAGAAGGGTGGTTAATGCCATGATCGGTGGTCGACTGAGGCAATCTGCTACATTATTGGTGCTGCCCTTCGTATACTTGATATTCAAATGGAACTGTTGCAAGTATGTGGACCACTTCTGATGGCGATCATTCTGCAATTTCCCTTGGGTCTGTATGAACTGCGGGGGTCGGTGGTCTATGTGGATGACCGTTTCCTTCCCCAAAATGTAATGCTTCCATTGTCGACAGGCCTGCACAATGGAATACATCTCTTTGTCATAAGTGGGATACTTCCAGACTGTGTCTGAAAGTGTCTCACTGTGATATGCCACTGGATGCCCGTGTTGAGTAAGGATTGCCCCAATAGCATAGTCAGAGGCATCTGTCTCAACCTCAAATGGTTGTTGCAAGTCTGGTAATGCAAGAACTGGTGTTGTGTAAATTCGATCTTTCAACTCTGTGAATGCCTTCTGTTGAGATTCAGACCAAAAAAATTTTGCTTTCGCTCCTCCCTTGGTGACCTGACTCAAGGGCCAAGTGATATGAGAAAATCCCAACACGAACCTGCGGTAGAAGTTGGCAAGGCCTAGAAAGCTGCGAAGTTCTGTCAGAGTTATTGGAGATGGCCAATCCTGAATGACTTGGATCTTGGCTAGATCCACATGCACCCCCCATTCATCAATAATGTATCCCAGATACTGAACCTGGGTCATGCCAAAAGTGCATTTCTCCAAATTGGCACATAACTTGTGTTGTCGCAGTGTTTGGAGAACTTGTCGGATGTGGTGGAGGTGCTCTTCCCAAGTCTTGCTAAAGATCAAGATGCCATCCAAGTATACCACTACAAATGAGTTGGTGAATGGCCGCAATATGTCATCCATTAGCCTCATGAAGGTTGCAGGAGCGTTCGCCAATCCGAAAGGCATAACCAACCATTCAAAAAGACCCTCCTTGGCTTTGAAGGCAGTCTTCCACACATCGGAGGGTTCGATTGGTACCTGGTGATATCCTGACTTCAAATCGATCTTGCTGAAATATTTTGCCCCCTTTAGTTGGTCCAGGAGGTCATCAATCTGTGGGATTGGGTACCTATTACAGACAGTGATCTTGTTCAGCGCCCGATAGTCAATACAGAGTCTCCAAGTCCCATCCTTCTTTTGTACCAGCACGATCGGGCTCCCACAGGGCGATGAACTCGGATGGATGTGACCTTTTTGCAGCAGCTCGTGAATCTGCCTCTTGATTTCATCGTTCTCCAGAACAGAGCACCGATAGATTGGTCCATTGGGCAGCGGCGAACCCGGGTTAGATCAATGGAGTGCTTGACCTGACAGTGTAGAGGAACCCCTGCGGGGGAGGTGAAGATGTCCTCATACTCCTCCACGACCTTGTCCATCTGTAGTTGTCGTGCGGAGGGGCCCTGTCTGGAGGTCGTGGCCACTGTCTTCTTCTTTTCTTGAGGGCGTATCATCAGGAAAACAAACTTCCTGGTTTTGGAAATGAGCTTACTGCATTGTTTTGCAGTAACCAAAGAGATGGCGGTAGGCGGTGCTACCTCTGGTATCCTGTACAACTTATTTCCCAAAGTAACAATAACAGCACGGGGCCTTGACTCATACACAGCATGTCGCTTCCACAAGTATGGTTGTCCTAATAACACATCACAAAATTCAAGGGGTGCAATGTCACAGAATACCTCATCCATGAAGGGCTTGATGTTGTATGGAAGGCGACACTGTTGGCTCACGCGAAGATCCCTTCCTTGGTGCAGCCACCCAATGGTGTATGGTTGTGGATGTGTTGTGGTCGGTAATCCCAACCGTTTCACGACCTCTGCCGAAATGAGGTTCTTTTGGCTCCCGGTGTCGACAATGAACTATAGCGGGGAGCCCTTTACCCACATCTGGGAGTGGAAGAGACGCTCCTCCTCCTCTGGATCTTCAGGTTCCTCCTTCTGGATCTTCGTGGTGGCAACAGTGGCATTGGGCTCCGCATCGATAATCTGCTTCCCTTTGTCATTCCCCTTATCGAGTTCTGACTCAGAGTCAGAACATGCATCTGATTCTGAAACCTTTAGCTCGGCCACCAGTGACTGCTTGGCCCGACACTCACTTGTGTTGTGAGTGGAGCTCTTATGGAACTCACACCACTTTCCGGTGTCCTTTTTCAGCTTCGCGGCGCTGTTCTTTGCTTGCAGCTTTGGCGGGTTGTCTTGGGTCACCCCGCCTTGGCTTTGTCCTTTGTTCTGTGGTTTTGGGGCACCTTTCCCTTGTTTCAGATTCGCAGACCCAAAGTCTCGCTTCTTCTGTTTAAACTTTTGCTCGACCTTGACGGCATATCGGTATGCCATGCCGAGCGAGGAGATGTTCAAGAATTCTATTTCTTCTTGGATGTACTTGTGCAGGCAGCCACGGTATTTTAGTACCAAATGCTGCTCTGTATCATTGATACCCAACTTTGTGCGAAGGGTATGGAAAATATTGGTAAACTCTAGTACGTCTTGGTCCCTTCCCTGTCGTAGCGTGGTCCACTTTATGTATTGATCCTCATAGCTTCCGACAGGGTAGTACTGCTCCTTGATGGCATCTCGGAATGAATCCCAAGTCGGTGCGACTGAAAATAGTGAGCCTGTACTTTCATCTTTCTGTTCGCAGTAGGTTTCCCACCAATCCTTGACGTGGGGGGCTGCTTTGAGAAGAACGAAAATAATCTTTTCCCGACTGGAAAAATCATGAACAGAAAAATAACCCTCTAGCACATTTAACCATTTATCGACGGCATCTGCATCTATCTGACCCTCGAATATGGGGATTTCATAATTAACTTGTACCTTAAATGGTGTGGCATTTCCAGAGTTGCTGCTGGAAGCCGATGCGTCGCCCCTGGGTAGCCGCTGAAGGATTTGGGCAAAGTTGTCCATCATCGCGTTCCTTTGTCGCTCGAGGGCTTCTTCGAGCAAGATTTTGATAGGATCTCCTGCCCCCTCGTCTTTCTTTTCATCCGCCATGGGAGGCCGTCGGGATTTGCGAGGCTGGTCTTGCAAAGGTTCGACCAGTTCAAGCCCTAACTCCTTATATCCCGACCTTGTTGGGGACATGCAAAGAAAAACAGAGAAGAAAAGCAAACCGCTCTGATACCACTGATCCGGATTTAAACAGGAACGCAATAAAATATAGAGATAACCATAAAGACAAATATGCAGCGGAAATAATACCTCAATTCATTACTGTAAAATACTGAAATATGCTTACAAACAGAAATGGAAATAAACCAGCTAGGGCGATGGTAGCTTATCTCTGAGAAGAGATGTGGTGGCTACATGCCTCTGAACTGTCTTACAATGAGGCTCAAAGGCCTATTTATTGTTGAGAAACAATGGAAAACCCTTCACATTCCAAAACCTAACCCTAGAAGATGAAACGCCAAATTGTGGGCCCCGTTTTTTCGGTAAGTTGGTACATCAACTTCCTGGGGTCGCGAATTGGTCGTACTATCTCCGTTTGATGTGCATGATAGCCCATTGGAAAGATCTCTCCGAGGACTACGACGGAAAAGATGATTTTTATTAGAAAAATCGCTGGCGGTGGATTGCCCAAAAAACGTCGTTTAGGGCCTCAAAACGGCTCCGGAAGTTTAGGACCTGAAAAACTGCTAAAAATAGTAAACTGTGTTATAATTAAGGAAACTGAAAAAAACTGTAAGAAGCACTAGAGGTGATCCAAGGGGAATTAGCAGGTGGCCACCAATATCCACCTGGATCACTCTCTCTACTAATCTCATCCAACCAGCATTTCCTTAGCTTAAGAAGTTTCAACCTTGGACCAGCCTTGAATGCTTGGTCCTTTTATAGCTGAACAGAGGAGGTTAGGCCATTAATGGCCATCATGAATGGTTTACCATATCTAGGAAGTGGTTCAATGGAGGAAGAGATAATGTATTAAGATTCATTCATCTCCTTCCTCATCCAAAAGCAAGCCAAATCCTTCTAGAAACCTCTAGAAGCATCCATTAGATGAGGAATCCAATGGATTCATTTGAAAAATTCGATGGATATCACTCATCGCAAGTGATACAAAGGTCAGGTGCTATGCATAGCACCTAGACAGTGTAGTGCATGCCATTCATTGCATCCAGATAGAAGGCAACCTGCAATGATCTCCTCAGGGACATTTTTTGGATGAATGGTGTTATGAAACTCTTGAGAGGAAAGCATGATGTAGGTTAACTTCATTAGGGAATTAAAAAAACTGAATTAGGGGTTGATAGACCATAATAATACAAATCTAGAAGTTGGGGTTGATGTGCCCAAATTTTCCTATAACACCCTCATATTCATTCACCTCCATGCATTTTGACCTAGTCCTCCCTTGTGTTGTCCTAGTACTCTCAAACAATCCTCAGCATGCATTGGTACTCTCTACCACACCTCAGCACTCATAAGTGAAGAATGAAACTTGTAACCAATGTTACCAGACATGGAATAGAGAATAAATCAGTGAGGCAAAAGAGATAAGAGTTTTAATCAGATTGGGGAAAAATAAGAAAATAATTGGGAAAAAATTGGAAAAAAATCAGTGAATTCAAAAATAAAAATATACACATATATTGATTTAAAAAAAAAAAAAAAAAACGTTTTTCATTGATATTCAGTAAATCCATGTGCAAAAAAATCATAATATCAATAGATGTCCAAAATATCATGAATGAATAAGTATCTCATATATGTTATGAGTCCAAACATGATCCAAAGTACGGAGTCATGACTCCTAACTAATGACTACATAGAACTAGAAGCAACTGCTTCTAGAAGTTTACAAAAAACTACATACTAATTAGAAAAATTCAGTAACTAAGAGTCTAAGACTTTGAAGAGTGAGAAATAGAAGTGATTCCTCCCACTCCTCTACATGCTTGATTCTCAAAGTTCTTCAAGTCATGTAGGCTTAAAAGAGGAGCTTCCTCTAATTGAACCCAATCTGCTGCATTTGTAGTTTGAAAATCTATCTCTTCAAGGTCTATTGGTGAATGATCCAAACCTATCATTATCATGAGACATTGAAATGTGAATTTAAGTTTGACTTTGAACTTTAAAGTTTAAACTTTAAATTCCAAATCAGCTTATGAAACTTTCAAATTCAAGCTCTCACCTAGTATTTTCTTGTTGCGAAGTTGTAGATTGTAATGGAAAAATACAAGGTCATTTAAGCGAGTTTGTGTCAATTGATTGTGCTTCTTAGAATGTGTTTTCTCAAACATGCTCTAGTTGTACTCACAACTTGAAGCACTGCATGCTTGGTTTAAGATTCGAATGGGAAATCTCTTCAAATCTGGCATATCAGTACAAAAGTTTTTCCACCAAAGACCTAGCAAGTGGCAAGGGTTCGTAAGTAGACATACAAAATACTAAATAGTAAAAACTTAAAAACACAACAAAATTTAATAAAACATTTAACATACAAGATAAAGTTTAAACAAATTTAATGAACTGATAAAGCCTTCAAGCCTCAAAGGGTACCTGGCAACACCTTAGACCTTTCTCGTATAACATTGGTATAGGAAAGTAATTTAGGTAGTGCTCTATAATCCTATACTTGGGAAAATACGTGACTTTGAAATTCTGGATTAAGGAAGCACCTTTCCATTCATGTCATAGGTCCTCTCTGAACCTCCCATCCTCATTAAATTTTCTCTTATCATAAAAATACTATGGGTTTAAGAAGTACCTAGCGGCATGTAAGGGGGAATGCAATTTCCTATCCCAATGTGCATCAATAATGTCTCGAAGAGGCATATAGTTTGCCTCCTGATCCCCATATCTTCTTTTGATGGCCTCCTTTGCGAGATCCATCGCCTAATAAATGTAACCCATAGCGGGTTTGTCACCATCATCCATCCTGAAAGTTTAAGCTTTCAAATTTAAATTAATATGAAACATTGAAAATAAAAAGAAGCTTGAAATGAAATTTAAAAAATGAAAAATTTAAAATACTTGAAGTACCTGAGAACTCTAACAAGGGACTCCATCACAGCAATAATCTCTTCAGCATCTTTCCAGAAACCCTCATTAAACACAAGTGCAACAAATTCAATTCCTTCAAGGGTCTTGGAATGTTTAGATGCCATCCACTCAGGTCCCAAGGACATCCTCTTCAGATTTATATTTTGCTCAACAAGAAATTGCAAATATATGAAATTTGTTACAAATCTAGTCACTGCAGGTCGAACAATTTCTTTACCTTCAGTGTATTTTCTCACAGTGTTTAGGACAATAATGTGGTTGTATAAGTATTTGGTTATGGAATTTTCCTTCTACACAACCTTATGTATCCAATGAAGCTTACCAATATCCTCAAGCATTAAATATGTACAATGGGCAATACAGTAGGTCACAAAAATAGTGGGGTGCGTAATCTCAAAAATTCTACCAACAACCATATAATTAGCTGCATTGTCAGTGACAATTTGTACAACATGTTCTTCTCCCACTTCTTGAATGACTTCCTCCATCATTTTAAAAATAATTTGTGCAATCTTAACCTTGTCTGAGGCATCCACTAATTTGAGAAACATTGTAGCTACTGGACAAGATACAAGGAGATTTATTAAAGTTCTATTCCTTTGATCTATCCTTCCATCACTCATGATCATGTACCCTGTTTCTACCCTCGATGAACAAAACTCAGATAGCACAAGCATGGCATCTTCAACACTTTCTAATAGAAAATTTGTCTTAATTCTTTCTAATGAAGGAGCTATGAACCCTAGGCCTGCAACAACAACTACATCAATCATAGATTTCCAATAAGGACTTATTGCATAGTGGAAAGGTATGTCAGAATAGTACCAAAATTTAGCAATGGCCTTCCCTGCTTGACTATGGATATTTTTTTTCCAATCAGTGGTATCCAAGGTAGGTTGGGAACATGGTTTTGTGTGGGGAGAAAAAAATGTGTTTATGTTTCCACCTCTAATTTTGAATGCATGAGGATTCATTTGGCCTTGAGTTTGATTTTGACATGGAGGCATGTGTGGGAAACTTGGGAATTGCATTGAGGATTCAACAAAGGGAGATGAAAATGGGGTAGTGGAAGAAAAATTGTCAACTCCAGGAGTTATTATTTCTTTTCCTTTCTTTTCTTCCTTTGCATTATGCTGACTCAACATATCAATGGGAAAGGTTGCCTGGTGTTTGACATTTTCATCAACATTTTTGAAGAGACCTATATCATGGTCAGGTATTTCTGCAAGGTGGTACTTAAATCTCCAAATGCCTCCACTACATTTCTCTTTGTAAAATTTACAAAGGATCTTAAGGTCTCCAATAATCTTGTCACAATAAGCCCAAGCAAAGTCCTTCTCCCTTGACATTGTTGTTGTTTTGGACTTGTGTTTAAATTGCAGCTTATGTTTAGAATTAGAGTTGTGCCTTGTATTTAATTTGGCTCTTGTAAAATACAATAAAAAATCAAAATTAAAAATGTCATATATAACTTCTTAAAAAAGAGGTTTGGTTTTAAAGGATATCAGGTTTTTTTAAGAATTGAAGAGCAATTTGTCCAACAACACAAGCACATTTCGACCTAATATATCATTATGACCTTGAAACACAGTTTCGTATATATGAGGAAATGCTACCTAAAGGAAATATTATCAACATATATTGCATTGTAATCTTTAACTTGCAAGTTCGTTTACCATAAGACAACTGAACCAATACATCAATAACAAATTATTGAAGAACATAAATACCCAAAGTTGTGAATACATGGTTAAAGCCTTTGAAGTCGGAAAGACATCGACCATGGAAGGAATGCTTGATGACTTGTTCGATGGTTGTTATGAAACCATTTCTTATTGAATTTTTAAATCTATTTAAGCCCCATTTATATGGTTGAAAATTCATAACCAAAGGAATACGTCGAACATTGAGTTGTTGAACAGTGAAACTTGAAACTTTCCATTGAAAATGACATTGAAACTTCAATATAAAAACATACCTATTATTTAAGCCAAGCCAATGTACCTCGATTGTTGAATAATGAAGCGGCTAAGCCTAAAGGCAACACACGTTGAAGGTGATGCGCGATTTTCCAAGGATCGATATGAAGTATCGATAGATTTTTGGGTTGTGTTATATTCTTTCCACGTAGTTAATAGGGGGTTTGAAGGGCACCCGTAACCCCACATTTTGGACCATATGTTAGGTTGGGTGGACCCACCTATGGTTTTGTGCATGATTTTCGCACATGTTTTTTGGACGCGATGGTTTTCGGTCCATGGTATTGGATGCGATGGATTTCGATCCATGGTATTGGATGCTTCGGCATGTATAAATATGTATTGTAACATTGAAAGGAACATAATGAAAAATCAAGCTGGTAGTCCCGGTTTTGGGATCTAGGGAAAAATCTCTGTGCATATGTGTTTTATGGGTTATGCTCTCGCATTGTTTATTTTCTTTGTTTAAGAATTCGTATGCGGGTAATTTCTGTACAGGGTTAAAACCTACATTTGGTATCGGAGATGTTTTGGCTTCAAGGGGACGCCTTTGTTGCTGAAGGGTTTCGCTCGGGCCTGTGGTAGACCCTGTTCAGTGGGAGATCTGCGAGATCGATTCTGGTGGTGAAAGAAGATGGCGAGCAGTGGAAAGATAGAGATTGAGAAGTTCAATGGTCAGAATTTTGAGTTGTGGAAACTCAAGATGGAGGATCTATTGGTGGATAAAGATCAGTGGATCGCGGTAGATCGGGTACTAAACCATCGGGATTGACCGATGAAGAATGGAAGAAGTTGGATCGGAAGGAAAAGAGCACAATATGATTGTGTGTCTTGGATTCAGTATTGCTGAATCTATCAGGGGAAGTTACAGCAAAGGATTTGTGGGTCAAGTTAGGGACTTTGTACCAATCTAAGTCTCTGGTGAATAAACTATTCATGCGGAAAAAGCTGTATAACCTGAGGATGAAAGATGGAGACTCGGTGACAAAGCATCTGAATGCGTTTAATACTGTGGTAAGTCAGTTATTATCTGTTGATATTAAAATTTCAGATGAAGATAAGTGCATCAGTCTGTTGTGTTCTCTACCAGATTCGTGGGATAGTCTGGTTATTGCAATAGGTAGCAATGCAACTGCTTTGCAGTTTGATGAAATAGTCTCAGCCTTGCTGACGGAGGAGATGAGACGGAAAAATATGGACAACCAGAATGGTGATGCCTTGTCTATACGAGGACGGTCCCAGAACAGAAACAAAAATAAGTCATCGAGTGGGAGATCTAAATCTAGAGGGAGATCTAAATCTCCAGGAAAACCTACAAAGGTGGTGTGCTGTAATTGCAAAAAGGAAGGGCACTTCAGAAGGGATTGTAAATCTAAAGCTCCTGATAAAGGAAAGGGATCTGATGATGCTCCTTCTGCAGAGGCGAAAACCACCTCAAATGAAGGTGGGGATGTGTACTTGGCTTCTTCAAGTACACATGTAGATCATGAGGCATGGTTGATTGACTCAGGTGCATCCTTTCACTTCACTCCCCATAGAGAGTGGTTCTGCGAGTATGAGAAATACGATGGTGGTGATGTCTTCTTAGGAAATGATAAGAAGGCTAGAATCATTGGCCGGGGAAAAGTAAAGTTGAAGTTGCAAGGTGGAAGGGTTAGAACACTTCCAGGTGTTCTACATATTCCTGCATTGGCTAGAAATCTGATTTCTGTAAGCAAGTTGGATGATGCAGGTGTAAAGACGGTGTTCGAGAAAGATACTTGCAAGATGGTTCGAGGAGCACTGATATTGATGCGGGGAGTTCAGATTGGAACTCTTTACAAGCTGCAAGGTAGCACTGTTGTTGATGGGTGCAATAGTTCTATGGTTCCTGAAAATGGAGTAGAAAATCTAGTGGTCTCTGGAGAGAAGACCATGTTGTGGCATCAAAGGCTTGGACATATTGGAGAGAAGGGCCTTCGAATACTTCATGGTAAAGGTATGGTAGAAGGTATGAATGATAGCTCTCTCGATTTTGATTTCTGTGAAAATTGTGTGTATGGGAAGCAAAATCGGGTGAGTTTACCCTCTGGTGGTAAGAGGACGAAACAGATATTAGAGCTTGTGCACAGTGATGTGTTTGGACCTGTGAAGGTTCCATCACTGGGTAAGTCTGTGTACTATGTATCATTTATAGATGACTTCTCAAGGAATACATGGATATATTTCCTTAAGAAGAAATCTGAAGTCTTTGACAGGTTTAAAGAATTTAAGGCTCTAGTGGAAAATCAGACAGAGAAGAAGATAAAGGTGTTGAGGACAGATAATGGTGGAGAATTTTGCAGCAAGGAATTTGAAGAATTATGTAAGAAGTGTGGTATAGCACGGCAGAAGACTACTCCATATACACCTCAGCAAAATGGAGTCACAGAAAGAATGAACAAGACGTTGATGGAAAGGGCAAGAAGCATGCTCAGTGGTGTTGGGTTAGGACAGGAATTCTGGGCAGAGGCGGTGGATACTACATGTTACCTAGTCAACAGGTCACCTTCATCAGCATTGGAGGATAAGACTCCACAAGAAGTATGGACTGGTAAGCAACCCTCTCTTTCACATCTGAGGGTATTTGGATTTGATGCATATGTACATGTTCCAAAGGAGAAACGAACCAAGTTGGATAGTAAATCTGAAAAGTGCATCTTTATTGGGTATAAGGATGGTTTAAAGGGTTATAAGCTTTGGAACCCAGTCACACGGAAGGTTGTGTACAGCCGAGATGTGGTGTTTAGAGAGGTAAAAGATGTTATTAAACATGAAGTCCAACCAAAGGAACCTGAGAAGATAGAGTTTGAGCCAAAGGAGGAAGAATCAGACTCTACAGCAGAGGAGGAATTAGAAGATGAAGAGCCACAAACTCCGGCTGTGAGAAGATCAGTTCGAGAAAGAAGGCAACCAGAAAGGTATAGTCCATCTGCTTTTGCTTTGTCTGTTACTGATAATGATCCCATAACTGTGAAGGAAGCATGGAAAACTCTGGAAAGAGGCCATGGTCGATGAAATGGCATCTTTGCACAAAAATGAGGCTTGGGATCTGGTGGAGTTGCCGGCTGGAAGGAAACCCATTGGCAGCAAATGGGTGTTTAAGAAGAAGACAAATGCAGAAGGAAAGGTGGAGAAATGCAAAGCTCGGTTGGTAGCAAAAGTTTATTCCCAGGTGCCAGGAATTGATTTTGGTGATATTTTTTCTCCTGTTGCCAAGGTAACTTCTATTAGATTACTTTTATCTGTTGCTGCTGCTTTTGATTTTGAGGTAGAACAGATGGATGTGAAGACAACATTTCTTCATAGGGATTTGAAGAGGAAATATACATGAAGCAACCTGAAGGCTTTGCGGTGAAGGGTAAGAAAGAACTGGTATGCAAGTTAAAGAAGTCTCTGTATGGGTTAAAACAGTCACCAAGGATGTGGTATCAGAAATTTGATACATTTATACGGGGACTTGGCTTCACCAGAAGCAAAGCAGATCATTGTGTGTATTTTAAATTAATTGGTGAGCGTATTATTTATCTGCTCTTGTATGTGGATGATATGTTGCTGGTTGGAAATGGCAAAGAAATTATCCAGGATTTGAAGACCCAATTGTCCTCCAAATTCGACATGAAAGATCTTGGTGCTGCAAACTATATTTTGGGCATGGAAATTAAAAGAGATCGGTTAAAGAGGAAGCTCTGGTTAAACCAGAGGAAGTATGTCGAGACAATACTCCAAAGGTTTAATATGCAGGATAGTAAACCGGTGAAGGTTCCTATTCCTATAGGTGTGAGGTTATCTACTGAACAGTGTCCCAAGACACAAGAAGAGGAAGAGGACATGTCTCGTGTTCCATATGCAAGTGCAGTGGGTAGCCTGATGTATGCAATGGTATGTACTAGACCAGACATTGCACATGCAGTGGGAGTATTGAGCAGGTTTATGTCAAAACCTGGGAAGGAGCACTGGACAGCAGTGAAGCGGGTTTTCAGGTATTTGCGTGGCACTAGTGATTATGGTTTGTGCTACCAAGGAAGACCAGGATTGGACAGAGTGTTGGATATTCATGGCTTTGTTGATGCAGACTAGGCTGGAGATCTGGATCAGAGAAGATCTACAAGTGGGTATGTGTTTAACCTATTTGGAGGTGCAGTCAGTTGGATGAGTAAGAAACAATTTGTAGTGGCACTATCAACTACAGAGGCAGAATACGTGGCAGCCACTCATGCAAGCAAGGAAGTAGTTTGGTTGCAGAGAGTTGTGTTCAAGTATGGGGTTAGTACAGGGATATATAAGAATAGACTGTGACAGCCAAAGTGCAATTTTCTTGGCAAAGAACCCTGCTTATCATTCAAAGACAAAGCACATTGACGTTCAGTATCACTTTGTGAGGGATATGATAGAAGACAGAAAGGTGTTGCTGGTAAAGGTGGACACTTTGAAGAATACTGCAGATGCATTGAAAAAATCTGTGAGCTCTGAGAAGTTCTCTTGGTGTAGAGAAGCAATGGGAATCTCAGGGCTGAAAAAAAAAATGACTAAGCTCTCCTGTGGCCCCCTGTGGAAAGAAAACAACAAGTGGATTTCGGTCCATGGTATTGGATGCTTCGGCATGTATAAATATGTATTGTAACATTGAAAGGAATATAATGAAAAATCAAGCTCGTAGTCACGGTTTTGGGATCCAGGGAAAAATCTCTATGCATATGTGTTTTATGGGTTATGCTCTCGCATTGTTTATTTTCTTTGTTTAAGAATTCGTATGCAGGTAATTTCTGTACAGGGTTAAAACCTACATAGATCACACGTTGGCGGCTGCCCGATATGGAGTCTATACTTAGGTTCACCTTGGTGGTTCCCCGATATTGAGTCTGGACTGTGTAATAGTGAGTAGTGATTGATTACTAAAGGTATCAACGTATGAGTTTTGGGCCTGAGAAATGAGGAATAAATTTTGGAATGAATGACATTTAGTTTTTATCAGTGTGACATACCTAAACTTGAAAAAAACTTGCATTGACCGTGAGTTAAACATGGTCAACGTGACTCTGACTCGCAAATATTTAGATCGGATCATTTGGAGAGTGAGCAATTCTGACTCGTGATTAATTTCGGTTGATCAGTGGGTCCTATTTCGCTGCTTGTAACTGAAATCTGAACTAAAAATAGGAGATCTTATAATTGAAACTAATTGTGAATTTTCTAAATTGAAATTGGCCCATTGGCATCGTTTCTATTTGCAGCTGGGCACCTCAATGAAAGAGATTCATTTTAAATCAGGTTCATGGAGAAAATATTTAATGGAAGATGTAAATTTGACTAACAATAGTATCTACTCTGTGTTGAGCCTGAGACCTGCACTTCTTTACACATCCTCTCAGCCTCCTTTTCCTATTCATTTCCTCCTTTTGTCACTCATTCCCTCCATCAAATTGCTTAAATCATTGTATTTTAGGACTTTTTACATGGTTTGCTAATTATGCTAATGACTTGTTGTTGGTTTAGAATTTTGGTTCAAAGTGCTGCGTTTCCGCAGCTCACACAGGGTTTCTGTAGCTCACACAGGGTTTCCGCAGCTGTTTTCTTAAACGGTATGTTCCAGGTGTCCTCCAGGAAGAAGAGCCACATGGGCAAGTTCGTGGAACCAAGGACATGGTGTGTGTCCCTCCAGCTCACCCAAACTGGTCATAAAAACCCATAGTCAACGCAGAGGCAAATCCGGTCAACCAAAGGTCATTGGCGGTGGCACGGCTCTGCGTGTTCTGTTTTGGAGCACGTGGTACCTTCCTCAGCCACAAAGACAGTGGGAGACATGAATCCAACAACGGATTGAATGCCCACAATGACCGTTGCCTAAATCCGAGGACGCAGCCAGATTACGTGTTTTGACACAGCTGCTTGAATAGCTGAAGTTTCGTTAAAGTAGTTTGATTTCCTCTGTATAAATAAAGCGTCTTTGAACGCTGGATAGTTAGTTGTTTTTGTAATCGTTTTGAGCTCCCCACTGTATTTTCAAACTTGCAATCAATACATGAGAAGACTGTCCTTTTTCTAAGCGTGTAACTGTTCTTTGGATTGGCTGAAGTGGGCAGAGGGCCCCTGTTTGCTACAGCCACTGTACAGTAGTTTAATTCCTTGCATTTCGTTTTCTGATTTCATGTATAATAGTTGTATATATATGTCTTTTTATTTGCTGCAATGTTATTTCTTTTCAAACATGTATAATAGCTGTACATAAACTTTGAATTCTGCTGATTTACATTTCTGCACTTTTGTCCATGACTGATCAGTGTGTTATGCAGGTTTCTTAGGCGAGCTCGGGATAGTTTTCTTGCTTTTCTTTTTACAACTGGTGGCATGTGTGATCATCTTATCTAGACTGCTGATCTTTATTTTTGATTTTCATTAGTATCATTGCTTTAGTTTGCACTTTACTTTCTGCTCATAGCTTATCAAGTTGTTCATCTTTTGATGGCTCTTTTTATCATAATCAACTAACTTCAGTAGAGCCAAAATACCACTTAGTGCAGCTTCGTTTATTTTGTTTTAAGACTCACATTGCTAACTTGCTCATAACTCTTTCTTACATGATCAATCCAGCTGAAGGCAAAAAGGTTAAGGGAAAATTAAGTGGTGTGATTTGTCACCTAGATTTTACATTGCTTAAAACTTAATTGAAGAGTTAAAGTAGTTGTTCTTGTTTTTAACTGAGTTAATGTAGATGTCATTTTCATTTTCATTTTCATCAGCAGTATAGGTACTGGGCCAATGCCATTGGTCTTTTATTTGATGCCTTTACTTTCCTTTAAAGCTTTGATTCCATTTCAGTTATTGTTCAAGCTTTCTTTAGAATACTCTTTAAGTTTCAAGAAATCATTTAGAAGTCGCCACAAACACACACATTCACTTGCTTGATTACATCTCCATCACATCACATTAGGAAGGATAAATCAAAAACAAACTAAAAAGATAAAAACGACAAAAGATTAAGAAAAGGTTATCTAAGTACATATAGTACACCTCACTTCATCAGCTTACGAGCCCCGGGTTGACATTTAAAAGTTGCAATTTAGATATCACTAAATTGACCAAACATTTTGGCGCCATTGCCGGGGAAGTGAAATTAGGTAGCCAGATTCTTAAAAAAAAACACAATAAGAAAATTTCAAAGAAGGAAATTGATAACATCTCAAAGTATGCTCTCCTCTTGCACTTAATGTGATCTGGAGGATCAGAAAAGAGAGAGTTATTGGTTTAATAGTTTCTTGAGTATGCTCTCTTCTTGCACCTAGAGTGACCTGGAAGATCAGAAAGAGAATTATTAGCCCAACTTGAAGAAAAATAAAAAAAATGACATGCATAGGGAAAGAGATTCTAGGGGAAGGTTTTTAGCTAGAGACAAAAGTTCAATTTTTACAACTCCATCCACTTCAAGGAATAGACAAGAGACACCTCCCTCATCTCCAACTGACACTCCTAGCCCTAGGATTCTCGGAATTCAAGAAGCAGGAGTCGACTCTCCCATACCTTCCATCGAGTCTGAATTAGAGAGAGATCATTTCCTTCTTTCTCCAGAGAGACAAATTGTAATTGAAGAAGTAGAATCACCTGAAGAAGAGGGAGAAATTCCTTCTCATACACCCTTAGTAGAAGAACTAGAAGACTCCGAAGTCTTCAGGGAAACTACTATGACAGAGGAAGGAGGTGGTAGAGGTAGAGGTAGAGGAGGAGGAGGAGGAAACAATGGAGGAGGTAGAGGTAACATTGGAGGAAATAGGGATGGAGATAACTCATTTGGGTTTCCTATAGTCGATGAGGACTCCCGTGCCACCATGAAGAACATCTCACCGTCTATCCTCCTGAACTTCCATGGGTTAAGGAATGAGGACCCTGAAACATTTCTATTTGAGTTTGAAGTCGTATGTCGAACTTATGATTATCTGGATGACTCTCAAAAACTCAAACTGTTTCCTTCAACATTGAAAGGATCAGCTTTGAAATGGTTCATGGGATTACTCACTCAATCCATTAGGTCTTGGAATGATATGAAGCAGACATTTTTGGATAGGTACCTGGACTATTGTATGTCCACCAATCATAAGGATGAGGTATTCAAAATGATGCAAAAAGAAGATGAAAACTTGGAGGAATTGATTGAAATATTTCAATATAATCTGAAAAGAGCAAAAATGAGTAACTTGGATGAGGAGACCTTGAAAGCCCTTTTACTAAAAGCCATTAGAGATGAATGGATAGATCTTTTGAATATGATGGGAAAAGGAGATGTATCTCAACTTCCACTTTCTGATATAGCAGAATTATGTGTCCATCTCTCAAGGGGGAAATCCAAAGCTCAAAAAGGGCCTAGAGATCCTTCTCTCATCAGAGCAAATAAATCTGCAACTGGATCGGTAAGTAGGGCTGAGATTGGCAACATGCTTGATGAATTCAAAACTGATATCTTAGGGAGTCTTAGTGAGCAACTAGACACCCTTAAGATTCACAATAAGCAGAAAGCAGAAGCTGAGGCTTTGGCCATCTTTTGCCCAAAGTGTAGAAAGAAACATGCTCTAAGGGAATGTCCCTTGGATGTAAAAGTTGTAGAAACATGTGTAATCTGTTCAGAGAACCATGAGACCAAGGATTGTCCTTCAATTCCTGGGCTCAAAGCTGTCTTTCAAGAAGATCCAAATACAATTGAATCTCTCTGTTTTGTTGCAAGGAGACCTTGGCAGGGGCAACAAAATCAAGGGTTTAACAACTCTATGAATTTTCAACCCCAACCAAATTGGAATCCTTGGCAACAACCTTGGTCCCAACCTCAAAATTCTTTTCAATCATGGGTACAAGGTATGCAAAATCCTTATGGGATATTTGCTCAATTTTACCAATATCGTCCATCTTTTCAAAACCAACAAGCTCCACAACTTCCAAATCAAAATCCGCAACTATCATTGCCATTTCCACAACAACAACCTTCTCAACAGAATCCAAATTCTCAACTATTGCTTCCATTCCAACAGAAGTCAAATCAACTTCCTTCTCAGCCATTGCCAAACCCCAATAATAAAAACCCTCAAAATGCCTACATGATGGAAGGTCAGCAATTTCCTACCTATATGATTGTTCCTCTCAATGAAGTACAACTCAGATCAGGTAGAGTCTTAGATAAACCTTCTATAAATGATCAAAAGCAAAGCATTTTTGAGGAAGAATCTCTTGAAGTCAATAAGGGTTCTGAAGCATCTCTTCAAAACCCAAACACTCAAAAAGAAAAAGAAAAAGAATTAACCCCCACAACTCCCATAGTTGAGCAACCTGCATCTTTATCCACACCTCCTTTCCCTGAAAGATTACAAATTGATAAAGGAGTGGAAAAACAAATTTGGTTGCCTGACTATAATTTTCTAGATGAATTGAAAAATGTCTGTATCAAGATTCCCTTGTTACAAGCCATTAAAGAGATTCCTATTCTAGCAAAAACAATAAAGGAGTTGAGTCTTAAAAGACCAGGAAGGAAACCAAGAGATACCAGAAGGATCCACCTGGTAGGAAAAATTGCAGATATTATGATGGGAAAAATTACTATGCAGAAATATATAGATCCCGGTAGTCCAATTGTCAAAACACATATCAATGGGGTAGAAATACCAAATACTTTGATTGATTTAGGGGCTGCTATCAACATCATGAGTAGACAGACTATGGACCAGCTAAAATTTCCTAATCTTATTTTTACACCTACTTTATTGCAACTTGCAGATCGATCAATTATTAAACCAGATGGTGTATTGGAAGACATTCCAGTCTCCCTAGACTCTTGGGAATATCCAGTGGATTTCATGATTTTAACTCCCAAGAGTAATCTAGGAGGGCATCCTCTTATTTTAGGAAGACCTTGGCTAGCCACAACTGATGCTTTCATAAGTTGTAGGTCTGGGGATATGTATATTTCTGATGGTAATTCGACAAAGAAGTTCAATCTGTATCCTCCAGCAAAAGCAATTACATAAATAGGGGATAATGAGTGGGTTGATGATGAAGATACTATACAACCGGTCTTTACCATTTCTGAGATTAGTGAAGATAGTCAAATTCTGAACACATTAGAAAATTTTGAACCATCTTCAGAATATGACCACACACAATTTCAGTTGGATTCTGACATTGAGTGTCTATCATCTAGACAGATGTCTCTTTTCTCTATGGAAGAGTTTGGTAGTTCTGCCATTGAGATTTTTCCAGGAAAAACACTAAATATCAACAAAAACTTGGAAAAATCACAACAGGAAGAGCTAACCAAAGTCTTGCAAAAGCATTCTACTGCATTTGCATGGGAATATACAGATATGAAAGGTATTGACCCGAAGACTTGCATTCATCACATCTATATTGAGGAAAATAGTAGACCAATCAGACAACCTCAAAGAAGGATGAATCCAAACCTTAGGGAAATAGTGAAAGAAGAGCTCCAAAATTTACTTAATGTAAACTTCATTTACCCCATTTCAGATAGCCGGTGGGTTTCTCCTTTGGTTATAGTACCTAAAAAGAATGGTAAATGGAGGGTTTGCATTGATTATAGGGAATTGAACAAAGCAACTTTGAAGGATCACTTTCCTTTTCCCTTTATTGATCAAGTATTAGATACTTTAGCAGGTAAAAAGTATTTCTCATTTCTGGATGGTTTTAGTGGTTACAATCAGATTCAGGTAGCACCTGAAGATCAGGACAAAACCACATTTACCTGTCCATGGGGGACTTTTGCTTACCGAGTACTTCCTTTTGGATTATGTAATGCACCCGCAAAATTTCAAAGGGAAGTATTAGGAATCTTTTCCGATCTAATTCATGATTGTGTAGAGGTCTATATGGATTATTTTACAGTTTATGGTAACTCATTTGAAGAAGCATTAGAAAATTTGGAAAAAGTCCTTATAAGATGTAAAGAAACAAATATTTCATTAAGTCATGAAAAATGTTTCATGATGTTTACTGAAGGGATTGTTTTAGGACATCATATTTCAGGAGATGGAATTAAAGTTGATAGATCAAAAGTTGAAGTCATCTCCAAATTACCTATTCCAAATTGTCAAAAGGATGTTAGAAGTTTTCTTAGGTTTACTGAATATTATAGAAGATTTATTGAAAACTTCACCAAGATAGCATCTCCGCTCTTCAAATTACTTATAAAAGACTGTGAATTCAAATGGGGTCCTGAATGCCAATCTGCATTTGAAGCTTTAAAAACACGGATATCTGAAGCACCCATTCTGAGAGGGCCGAATTGGAAACTTCCTTTCCATATTTCTACAGATGCTTCAGATACAGCTCTAGGAGCTGTCTTGGGACAAAAGGATTTGGTCCCTTATGCCATTTACTACACAAGTAAAAATTTGACTCCCACTGAGTTAAATTATACTGTGACTGAAAAAGAGTTCTTAGCCGTTGTTCATGCAATCAACAAGTTTAGACATTATATAACCGGCTATGAAACTTTTGTCCATACTGATCATTCTACAATTAGATATCTCATGAATAAACCTGTTACTAATGGCAGAGTTACAAGATGGCTTTTACTTTTACAAGAATTCAATATTACTGTGTTAGATAGACCAGGGAAACAAAATACAGTAGCTGATTTCTTGTCTAGAATCCAAAATACTAATGAAGATTCTCCTGTAGAGGATAAGTTTCCAGATGAATATTTGTTTGCAATAACTACTAAAACCCCTTGGTATGCAGACATTGCTAATTATTTGGTTACAGGGAAGCTACCTCCACACTTATTTCCTAATGAGAAAAGGAAAATCATTCAGGAAAGTTCAAAGTATTCATGGATTTCTAATGAATTGTTCAAAACAGGGCTAGATTGTGTGATCAGAAGATGTGTTCGGGAAGATGAAATGCCTGACATCCTTAAGGCATGTCATGATGAACCGTGCGATAGACACTTTGCTGACAAGAGGACGACCTATAAAATCCTTTCTTTAGGATATTATTGGCCTTCTCTCTTCAAAGATGCAAAACAATATGTCAAAAGGTGTGACAACTACCAAAGAGTTCGGAGACCAACTCCTTCAAATGAAATGCCATTACAGCCACAGGTATGCATCGAACCCTTTGAAAAATGGGCTTTAGATTTCATTGGACCCATTAACCCACCATCTAAGCAAAAGAAGTATATATTGGTTTGTACTGATTATGTTACTAAATGGGTAGAAGCAAAGGCATTGCCTTCTGCCACTGAAAATTCAGTTGTTCAATTTCTTTTTGAGGATATTTTTACTCGTTTTGGTGTCCCAAGAGAAATTGTGACAGATTAGGGAAGCCAATTTACATCTAACTTGATGGAGAAGCTGATGGAAGAATACAAAATCAAGCATAGAAAATCTACTCCATACCATCCGCAAGCAAATGGTCAAGTGGAATCCACAAATAAAGTTCTTGAGAGCATCATCACCAAAACCGTTCATCTTCATAGAAGAGATTGGGCAGAAAGGCTTCCTGAAGCCTTATGGGCCTATAGAACTACATGGAGGAACACAACAGGATATTCTCCCTATGAACTTATTTATGGGAAAGAAGTCTTGCTCCCCATTGAGTTTCAAATCAAGACCTACAAGATGGCAGTTCAATTGGGGATGAATCTATCAGAAGCCCAAAAGCACAGAATGGAGCAGCTGAATGAGCTAGATGAGATAAGACAAGATGCAATTTTAAGGACTGATCTAGTTCAGCACCAAAGAACTAAGTCGCATGATTGACACATCAAAGAGAAAAAGTTTCAGAAGGGAGATTGGGCACTATTGTTTGATTCCAAGTTTAAGGACTTCAAAGGAAAATTTCAAACTCATTGGCTTGGACCATATGAGATTGATGAAGTCTTTAACAATGGAGCAGTTCGAGTAAAGACCATTGATGAGTTTCAGACTCCTCTCATTGTGAATGGCCACCGATTGAAAGTCTACCACAAGCCACTCTCAAAGGAGGAATTTGTTAAAATGTTCCAAGAAGATTCTGCAATGAGGCTGGTGGAGAAGAATTCTTCTCCTCCATCAGCCTAGTCTTTGTTTCTTTCAGTTGAAAAAAAAAAAAAAGTCTCTTGTATAAGCCTGAAAACCAATCTTGAATTGGCAGTCTTATGCAGAAAATATAAGGTGAAAATCAGGGGCACCTGACACTTTGTATTTTCCAAAAAAAAAAAAAAATCTCTCTCTCTCTCTTTCCATCTCATTCGCCATTTCAGTTCATCCATCCCATCATCTCCATTCCACTTCATTTTCATTCCATTTCATTCATCTCACTCCATTTCATCAATAAAAGTCCCTCTCGGGACTATTTCATTTAGTTATGTCTTCTCTAACTACTTCTTGGTATAGACAGAAGGGTGTTGTTTCAGTTTCCGCAGCTGAGAACTATTTCCGCAGCTCGCACCAGTTTCCGCAGCCAGCATCACTCTGTCTCTACAGCAGCAGTACTCTGTTTTCAAAAATCACAGTCAGAGGTATCAACATCACCAAGGGCAACAAGGATGGGAGGCACCTGCAAGATAAGAAAGCAATAAGGGGTCAGCAACCTTAATCAACAAAAGGCAAATCTATGAAGGTATGATCAAAATTTTTTCCCAACAACAATTTAATGTCATTTTACGTATAGTTATTAAATCGTGGAAAGAGCCACTAAATGCAATGATTCGCAAGATCATCCCACTCCTTCTCCACGATCATGCCTCATCCACCTCATACCTTTCTAACAGTTCCCTCATCATCATTAATTCAAAACTCGAGTTGGGGCCGCTCCTCCATTACTAGCTGTACCTCTGTGACGTAACCCAATGTACCACGGCTCTCCTTACCGTCATTTCCCCAGCCAATGTTTAAACGTGTGCGTAAGCCACCCGACTCTCAAGGATTCGACTGTTAATCCGTTCACTTATCACTCCATCTCTGCATGCATCTAACCTATTTTTCGTGTTTGTCTTCTACTCTCTCGTATTCACACCATTTCCACTCTCATTTACGCTGCAAACTCCACAGCTTTGTTCTCTGTTTCAAACCCCGACTACTGTTCTGCAATACGCCTCGCATTACGTTATGGCTACTCCACTTACAGCCGTAATACACCTGTTTTTCCTGTGAGCATCCTCCTTGACCATTCTCACGCAGTCAAAGCTTCAGCCGAAGTTGAAAAGCCGAAGATGGGGAAGCTGCTTAGAGCTGAACCTGAGGGTCCGAAGTATTTAGAAGGGTATCCACAGACGAAGGAAGCACTAAAGAAAGCACAATGGCTCAAGTTTATTCAGAAATTCAGAGGGTATAACAAGGAGGTAACGAAGGCATTTGCTCGATCATTCAATGGAAATACCGTGGAAGTGGGAGACCTGAAGTTCACAGTAACAGAGAACACCATAGCCACAGCAACCAGTCTACCTCAAAAAGGAGAAAGATGGTTTAAGAACAGAACAGTGGAAGACCAAGGATGGAAAGACATGCTTAAGAACCCAGGTATGGACACTTCAATATTCACTAAGGGAATTCATGTACATGTCATTAAGGAAGAATGAACTGCATTGTTGTTACTTGTTCAAAAGTTTATCACATATGAGGGCCGCTTTGGCACTATGTATATGTACCATGCAAGAATTATGATGAATTTCATGGATGACCATGCCCTCAATTTACCCTATTTTCTGTTAGCAAACCTAAAGAAAATGAGTTTCACTGTCCAAAAACATGTAGGCCATATTGAATCTCACTTGTATCATCACGGGTTAATTATAATTCTCATAGAAGAGCAGTTAAAGAGTAACAAGGATACATGGGAAAAGTTTCTAACCAGAAACCATTTCCAAGAGGTAACTGAAGCCTCTAGCAGTTCCCCTAGAGTCCCAAAAAGAAGTAGGAGAAGAGAAAGGGGTGCTGCAGCCCAAGATCCTCCTACAGAAGAAACTGAAGAAACTGCTCAAGAAGAAGAGGAAAAGAGAGATAAAACTAAGAAACAGAAAAAGGATAAAGGGAAAACAATTGTTCAAAAATCATATCCATCACCTGAACCTTCAATAGAAGAAGACTATCAAACCTTGGCTGATAGACTAGTACAACTCCAAGCTACTGCCCTCTCAAAGAAGAAACAAAAAGAAAAACAGAGTAGTCAGCAAAAGAGCACTAATGTACAAGTGAGAAGAAGCGGTAGACTTAAAGAAAAAATGAGTGTGACTAAAGAAAAACAATCACATTTCATTGATTTGGGAGAAGGCACACCCGAAAAGACTCCAATTCAGCTAGTTATTGAGCCAAGTCCTCCACGAGAGGAAAGTCCCTTTCAGCAAGAAAGAGAAAACAGTCCTCAAGAATTCAAGTTTAGGCCAAGAAGAACACCAGAAACTGACCCTGACCAGCAGGAGGCATACAATTATTTGAAGACCTTGGAGCAATCAATTGCAGATCCAAGCACTATATTGCCTCTTGAGGAATAGGTCCAGTCTTTAAAACAAGAGGTGTTTGAGCTAGAAGTCTTGAACCAGCATATTAAACAAGAAAACGAAGCATTGAAAGAACAAAGCAAGGTGGACAAAATTGTCCATGACAATACCATGCTTCACTTAGGACTTTGGCAGAAGAAGAATAGAAAATTGAAGAGAAAATGTAAGAAGCTGAGCAGAGCCTTGATCAATTTGAAATTCAAGTGTTTAGTCAGAAAACCAAGGACAATTTTGGCAGCAAGGAGAAAGAGAAGAAGGCTGGATGTTTTGGCAGAAGCATCTGAGCACATGGACTGAAAAACAATGACAAAGTTTTGGTTGCATGAGGACATGCAACACCTTCACAGTGGGGGTATGTTGAACCTCAGACCTACACTTCTTTACACATCCTCTCAGCCTCCTTTTCCTATTCATTTCCTCCTTTTGTCACTCATTCCCTCCATCAAATTGCTTAAATCATTGTATTTTAGGACTTTTTACATGGTTTGCTAATTATGCTAATGACTTGTTGTTGGTTTAGAATTTTGGTTCAAAGTGCTGCGTTTCTGCAGCTCACACAGGGTTTTCGCAGCTGTTTTCTTAAACGGTATGTTCCAGGTGTCCTCCAGGAAGAAGAGCCACATGGGCAAGTTCGTGGAACCAAGGACATGGTTTGTGTCCCTCCAGCTCACCCAAACTGGTCATAAAAACCCATAGTCAACGCAGAGGCAAATCCGGTCAACCAGAGGTCATTGGCGGTGGCACGGCTCTGCGTGTTCTGTTTTGGAGCACGTGGTACCTTACTCAGCCACGAAGATAGTGGGAGACACGAATCCAACAGCGGATTGAATGCCCACAATGACCGTTGCCTAAATCCGAGGACGCAGCCAGATTACGTGTTTTGACACAGCTGCTTGAATAGCTGAAGTTTCGTTAAAGTAGTTTGATTTCCTCTGTATAAATAAAGCGTCTTTGAACGCTGGATAGTTAGTTGTTTTTGTAATCGTTTTGAGCTCCCCACTGTATTTTCAAACTTGCAATCAATACATGAGAAGACTGTCCTTTTTCTAAGTGTGTAACTGTTCTTTGGATTGGCTGAAGTGGGCAGAGGGCCCCTATTTGCTACAGCCACTGTACAGTAGTTTAATTCCTTTCATTTCGTTTTCTAATTTCATGTATAATAGCTGTATATATATGTCTTTTTATTTGCTGCAATGTTATTTCTTTTCAAACATGTATAATAGCTGTACATAAACTTTGAATTCTGCTGATTTACATTTCTGCACTTTTGTCCATGACTGATCAGTGTGTTATGCAGATTTCTTAGGCGAGCTCGGGATAGTTTTCTTGCTTTTCTTTTTACAACTGGTGGCATGTGTGATCATCTTATCTAGACTGCTGATCTTTATTTTTGATTTTCATTAGTATCATTGCTTTAGTTTGCACTTTACTTTCTGCTCATAGCTTATCAAGTTGTTCATCTTTTGATGGCTCTTTTTATCATAATCAACTAACTTAAGTAGAGCCAAAATACCACTTAGTGCAGCTTCGTTTATTTTTTTTTAAGACTCACATTGCTAACTTGCTCATAACTCTTTCTTACATGATCAATCCAGCTAAAGGCAAAAAGGTTAAGGGAAAATTAAGTGGTGTGATTTGTCACCTAGATTTTACATTGCTTAAAACATAATTGAAGAGTTAAAGTAGTTGTTCTTGTTTTTAACTGAGTTAATGTAGATGTCATTTTCATTTTCATTTTCATCAGCAGTATAGGTACTGGGCCAATGCCATTGGTCTTTTATTTGATGCCTTTACTTTCCTTTAAAGCTTTGATTCCATTTCAGTTATTGTTCAAGCTTTCTTTAGAATACTCTTTAAGTTTCAAGAAATCATTTAGAAGTCACCACAAACACACACATTCACTTGCTTGATTACATCTCCATCACATCACATTAGGAAGGATAAATCAAAAACAAACTAAAAAGATAAAAACGACAAAAGATTAAGAAAAGGTTATCTAAGTACATATAGTACACCTCACTTCATCAGCTTACGAGCCCCGGGTTGACATTTAAAAGTTGCAATTTAGATATCACTAAATTGACCAAACACTCTGTATCTCCCATTTCTCATTATTTTTGTCTCTTGTAACTCATACAGAAAGTGGGGTAATAGTGGAGATGTAGCATCAAGCTCCACTCCTTTTAATCCAAAGTTCTACATGCAAACCTTTGTGTCACTTGCGCCGCAAAGCCTCGGCTGCAGGGAAAATTTTAAGAACCCCCCCTAAATTTATAAATATAATAAATGGGCGAATCTCCATGGTATATAGGAAAAATCGAAGGCGATTTTATCAATAATATAATATGTATATATACTTTTTTGGCGAATCTCTCACCAGGCATGGCGAATATTTTACTTAATTATAAAATCTTGTAAGATCTTGGCGAGTTTTTCACTAAATAATAAAACTTTGTAAAGTCCTAGTGAATCTTACCATAGGCTACATGTTGGTTTAATTCCCCCATTTAAATAGGCTACATTCCAGGTGAATACCATGGGTCAATACCATGTGCCATTTTGGTGAATACCATGGGTCAATACCATGTGCCATTTTTATTTTTATTAATTCTAATATTAGGGTTAATAATGGTTTTTTGCATGGTATTAATAACAATCTAGTCCATGGTATTTGTCCCATAGTATTTTGGCCATAGGTTTCACCTAAATATAACCCATTTTTTGAGTGTTCATAAATATAAGGTGACTTATGGAGTAAATATAAAAAAATGTTTTATTTGTTTACCATACCTCTCGTTTATTTATATTTTTATTAATTTACCATACCTCTTTTACAAATATGGTATTTGGCCCATAGGATTCACTTAGATAAAACCTCTTTCTTGAGCCTTCATAAATAGAACGAGGGTTATGGACTAAATATAAAAAGAGGTTTTATTTATTTACGATACGTCTAGTTTATTTATATTTTTATTTATTTACCATACCTTTTGAGTAGGTATAAAAAGACGTTTTATTTATTTACCATACCTCCACTTTACTTATATTTTTATTTGTTTACACCCTTACATGTATATAAGGTGACTTATGGAGTAAATATAAAAAATATTTTATTTATTTACCATGCCTCTCATTTATTTATATTTTTATTAATTTACCATACCTCTTTTATAAATATGGTATTTGGCCCATAGGATTCACTTAAATAAAACCTATTCTTGAAAATGGGCGAATGGATTCACTTAAATAAAACCTAATCTTGAAAATGGGCGAATGGAAGGTTGTAAGTCCTAATTTCAAGGGCTAAGTTTACCTTTTTTACCCTCTCCCTTAAAATAAGGTGGGCTATTTGAGGTGATTTGTAAAAATGTACTATGATACAAAATATTCGCCCACTAAAAATTTAAAACCCCTTAATTTCGCCAAAGGGCGAACATTCGCCCCTAAAATTATCCTTGCTCGGCTGTAGAGTGTGGAGTTAACACCTACCTCTACATGACAAAAGCTACACATACCTTTTGACTTGGTTTTTTCACCTTTTGTACATTCTTTGTTTGGAGTCTGGGACAATGAGCTCCACATACTTTTTTTCCATATCTCTATGTGAGTGTAACTTTGCACATTTTTTTATTCAACCAATATCAAAAGAATTTGTGAGCTTCTTTCAAGGCATGAATACATGCTTGAATGATCGAAATTAGCAAACTTTCTAAAGAAAAAAATTACCATCGAGTTATCCTTTTCCATTTCAAATATGTTAGGAATCTATTGAGAGTTTTCTAGAGATAATTATTAACTGGCCCTCTACTTTTCCCTTTTCCCTAATATAAAATGCATCTCTTATTACATTTCTAATCAAGACATTTACATCAAATACTAGATCAAAGGGCCAAGGACTTTCCATAAATGCTTCCCTATCTAGTAGAAGAATAAATGGTCAACATGTCAGCCTGGCTCCAATTTCTTAGGAGTTAATAATTGGCAATATAGAACTATGCTTAAGCTTTGAAAATGGATTTTCCTCCATATTGATCTTAGAAAGGCCCTTATGAAAGACTTCTCTATATCTCCTCCACTAGAATGAATGGCTTATATGTTGAAAAGTATAGCAGAGCTCCATTCTGAAAAGCCTGATCATCCCATTGTCACCAAGAGCTCCTCCTTTTCCCGAAATTGGACCCAAAACAACATTGAGTAGTTAATTATGATCCAACCTGAGAAATTTTGATTGACACTACAACTCAAGAGCTATTAAATTTAAAGTGCGATAATATGATTCATCATTCTTTCATTGAATAAGTATATTTTTTTTGAATTTGTCATTTGTGCTTGTAGTATGTGGTACTTACCTTGCTTCACCTGAAATGGTTTTATTCTTGTACTATGACAATGCGAGTAAGATTTAGGCCTTTTGTAGTATTTGTACCCCATGATAATTTTTGCAAGATGTATGTCCTATGTGGAAAGAAATAAGCATTTAGTTATTACCTGCTAAACTAAAGCACTATTTCTTTTTTTATGTGCCATGAAATGTCCTCTAAAAATTTAGGACAAATGGGACATAATATCCTATTTTTTGGGGCTAAATCTACCTCAGGCTGAGAAAGGTAGGTCTAGGATAACATCAAACCACGCTTAACTTGGTAGCTAGCCCTACCAGGTCCGGAGAGGGCTCTCTCCTTGTCAATCTCAGGAAAATATGGCCAATAAAGCTTGATATGATTGATATAAAAAACTAATTTTAGGCTAGGTATACTCTCAGAGGAGTTTCATTGAGTCTTATGGTGGTTTTCTAGATCAAATGTGAAAGGAAGTTTTGGGTCCTGGGAATTAACTCAGTTTTGCAGAGTTTTCTGTCGAGTGAGGTAGGCAAGTGATTTAGCACTTTAGATTAGGTGTAATGATGAGTCTTGAGACTGGCAAGGAGTTGGAGATGGCATGGAAGTGTCATGAATCTTGTTCAAATAGTAGAAAACATGTAAAGCTAAATAAACCCTAAGGTAGAGCATGGCAACATCAATGATTTCCACCTTTATACTTGATTCATTTAGTTAAGCAGAAAAGAGAGAGATAATGGCACACATAAACATATGATAACTTGATTCAAAAAAGAGAAAACAATACTAAATCACATTGCCACAAGAATCCCATAAAATGCTACAAACCCTGGTCTGTTTCCTTGCCAAACTACAGAGATGATATACAATAGTGCTCAAAGCATTCACAAGAGTCCAACCTTTACAAATGACTGAAAAATCACATGATATAGACCTCCAAACCACCTTTTCTATCCATGAGGGGTCGAATCCATGAGGAGAGGGGTGGTTTCAACCATATCTATAATAGGAACACAAAAATAGGCAGTGGAACAGCTTGCCTCTAAAACCTAGGAAATTGATTCATTCAACTCAAAACCACCTACAACTGATGTATCTAACTTATCAAGTCAATTTTAATAATTTTGACATCATAGTACATCAATTTACATCATGTCACATCATGAATTTGACCATAAGAGAGAAAAATTCAAACTAGAAGAAAACTAGGTGAAAAACAAAGTTTTTGAGCAAAATTGGCACTTTTTTCATCCTGTGCATAGTGTCACTTTTTATCTGCATAGCACTTTTTCCAAGCTGCTTTTGGAAGGCTTCCTAAGGTCCAAATCCGGTGTAGGATAGTTTGTTGGAAGCCATGTGAATCTACTTTCTGGACCAACTTGAATTTTTTGATTTGGAGTCCATTTACCCCTCTAAAATTGCAATCTCCCAAGACTACTTCCTGTGTGGACAAAAAGTGGCAGAGAGGGCATTTTTCCTTTGACACTTAAGTAATTTAGAGGAAGATGAAGAAAATTAGTGTAAGGCTAAAGTGAACAACAATTATTAATTCATAAGAAATAAGGAAACAAGAGCATAAAATAATAATCCCAATCTCATACACTCAGTTCTTCAAACATGAAGAAATATAAAACAAAGAAAAAGACAGGCATGGAATTACAACACAAGAATTTTTGTAAATTCTCATGAACATTGTTTTCTTTAATATCTACTCAAAAATACAAAATGATCTTGTATGTCAAATAAAAACCAACCCTTTTTCCTTCTACATTTATTTCTTATATAAGCATTACAATAAATGAAACATGTTTGTAGCTCAAAAATAATTATAGTAATACAATAATAGAAGTATAAATATTTTACATACATTCATCTCAAAATATCCTTAAACATATCAAGTTTTTTTTCCAAAATAAAAACAACTTGTTGAAAATTATGTTGAAAATGGGAATGAGAAAATGTATCATGGTTGTCCTTCCCTCGCTGTAGATCGGGCATTGTCATCCTTCAAAAATGGGCTTCTTTTTTCTCTTGTTTTCTTGATCATTCTTGCTGAAATATGTTGATACTTCAGTTGTTACTCCTGTAGGTGCTTGAACCAATAGTTTTGTTGACAGGCTGACTGTTAGTGCTTTTCTCAAACAACTTGTTTCAAAATGCCTTAAAAATGGAAATTTCAAGGCTTCCATACAAAATTCTCTCACAATGGGAATGCCAACTCTCCTCTATGCCCACTTAGTACCTAAACCTGGTAGACGAATGATTAGTGATAGATAAAAAAAAATCACTTTAACATTGAATAATCAAAAACCCAAAAATGGTTACCAGCTTCCTAGCTGAGGGTATTGTCCAACTCCAAAGGAACATCCACCTTATCCATCCTTAGCCTCTTTCTATATCTAGTTTCCATAGGGATGTTATTTTCAGTCTACTTAGCCTTTGAATTTTTAGAACATGCAGTTTTCTTTGTGTTTATTATCAGGTCCTTTAATGGGACATTGTCTACATTTATTACTTACTCAGCAAGGTCAGGCTTTTGTTTCAACTTTATGTTCATTCTCAATATTTTTAAGGGCCTCGTGTGAGGTATTTTATCCCCTTTGAACATGTCAAAAAAGGATGTTTCTTCTTCAGCTAAAACTTCTTCATCATGGGGTTTATGGTTAGGCCTCTTTCCTTTAGTCTCCTATGCTAGATGATTTTCTAATGGGGAAATTTGGTATCAGAGTTGTTTTGGCTTCAAGGGGACGCCTTTGCTACTAAGGGTTTTCGCTCAAGCCTGTGGTAGACCCTGATCAGTGGGAGATCTGTGGGATCGATTCTGGTGGTGAAAGAAGATGGCGAGCAGTGGAAAGATAGAGATCAAGAAATTTAATGGTCAGAGTTTCGAGTTATGGTAACTCAAGATGGAGGATCTGTTGGTGGATAAAGATTAGTGGATCATGGTAGATCCAAGTACTAAACCAAAGAGAGTGTCCGATGAAGAGTGGAAGAAGTTGAATCGGAAGGCAAAGAGCACAATACGATTGTGTGTCTCAGATTCAGTATTGCTGAATGTTAAGAAACCAACTCACAAAAAGATAGAAAAGATAGATCAACGCCTTAGAATTTAGCCTCTTCGAGGGGGAAATGTCCTTTACATTACTCAAATGAACAATTCTTGGATGATACAAATGAAAAGACCTCCTTTCTATATATAGGAGTCTAAGGGGTCATAATATAATCAGAGCCAACATAACAATAATAATGTAAGGGCACAATAATAACAATAGCGGGCTTCTATGGGGCACAATATTAACAATATGGGGACTACATGGGTACAAAAATATAATAAGGGGGTTGTACTAATAACAATTAGGGTTTATACTAGTAGTATAGGGGCCTAACATGCCCCTCTCATTCAAAAAGTGTTGTCTTCTTGATGCTTCCGTATAAAATTCTTGTCCTCCCATGTAGAATATTCAGCGGGTAAGTTCTTCCACTTGATGAGATACTCTAAAATTGAACGATTTCTTAGCTGTTGGGTTCTTGTTTCTGTGACTGTTCCAGGTTCCAATATGATTTTTCCTTCCTCTTCAAGTTCTGGCAATATTGTTTGAATTGGGATCTTCTGAAACTTTTGAATGAGTGGCCATACTTCTTCTTCCTTCTTCCATTCATCCCTTGCTTCGTTTATCCAATCTGGTTGGATAATACAAATAGCACAAAACAATGCTTCCACATCCTCATCCTTTCTTGAGAGTGCATCTGCAACAAAAATTTTCTTCCCTTTTCTATAGATGATGTCAAAGTCATAACCCAACATATTTGTGACCTATTTTTTCTATTCTTCTAAAGATAATAGTTGTTCTAAAAAATATTTAAGACTATCATGATCCATTTTTACCTTGAAGTGTCTTCCCATTCAGTAAGGTTGCCATTTCTTAAGTGCATGTAGTATTGCCAACATTTCCTTCTCATAAATAGCTTGCTTGAGATGTAGCTATAAAAATACCCAATCACCTACATCAAATTTTTTTTCACTATGATGTTGATCTACCCATTGTTTCATTCGATTTTTCACCAAAGTGGCGTTATCCTTTAAAAGTTGGAGAACTTGTTGTTGATGCTCGATGTGATCTTTCACTACTTGAACCTTTTTCTTCTTAATATGTCCTTCTATCTTGAGAGTTTGATCAGTAGTAATTTCTTCCAATGCTTTACAAGATATGGTTGGATTCATTTCTTGATGCTCAATGTGATCTTTCACTTCTTGAACATTTTTCTTCTTGATATGTCCTTCTATCTTGATAGTTTGAGGAATGGTAATTCTAGCCAATGCATTCCAAGATATGGTTGGATTCATTTATTCTTTCTCGATGTGATCTTTCACTTCTTGAACTTTTTTCTTCTTGATATGTCCCTCTATCTTGAGACTTTGAGGAGTGGTAATTCTTATGAATGATTTACAAGATATGGTCGGATTCATTTCTTCTTTCTCTAGGGTTGGTTCTCGGTGTATATCCTCTTCTTTTGATGTTTCTTGATCCTTTTCTTCCTCCTCTTCATAAGCTATGTAAAATAATTTCTTCTTAGCACACTTATGACCTTTAGTGCATTTGCTATCACAATTGTAACAAAGCCTTTTTTCTCTTTTTTCTTCCAATTGTTGTGGTGTCACCCTTGTAGGTTGTGGAAGGCTAGGAGAAACAACACTTCCATGTTTATAGTTGTGAGTGGTAGAATTCCTTGTTTCCATAATTTCACTTTCAATTTTTCTTGCCAACCTGAATGCCTCCTCCAATAAATCAGGTTCCAAAAAACGAACCTCATGTTGAACGTTATCCTTTAAAGTCCCTATGAAGACATCAATCCTTTGCTTCTCATCAATTTTTGAAAGTCCTCAATGTGCTCTTCCATTGAACCCTTTTGTTTTAGATTTATCAATTGACTAATGAAGGAGTTTCTCTTTGTATCCTCATAATGTGCTATCATTTCCTCCGTGAAAATTGACCACGTAACAAGTTGTTTACGAGAACAAAGCCCTTTATACCATAAAAATTGATCTAGTTCTAAATATGAAGAGGCAATACATAGCTTTTGTAATAGTGGTACACCATGTAGATCAAAATATTTCTCCATTTGTAGTTTCCAATTTACCGGATCCTTGCCATCAAACTTCCTCATCTCACTTTTTCTTGATTTTAGGAGCTTGATCTTGAAACGACTATAACTCTGTACTTTCGGATATTTATGTTCTAAAATTGTGACCTCTAGTAGCCCTCTCCGTCCTCTTTCCAATGCCACCAGTTTGATCGAATTTAGATTCTCCAAGAGAGAGTTATGCACAATCTCCCAAGATGACCTGATATATACCTATTCAGAAGATCGAAATTGTATGAAGTGCCACATGTCACTGTGTTAACCTTAGGATTTGAAAAATATATACCAAAAACTACAGTCTGTCCTCTTTCTATAACTTCTTACGGAATTTCAGTCTGGTGCTCAAAACAAAAGTTATGACGATTTTCCCCAGGTCACCTGTTTGGAAGGTAATTCGGGAGTCTACAAAAAGACCAACTTCCTCAGATCATATCTCTGCAAATATAGTGCAAAAAGCTCTAAAATTCGAACCCGAGGTTCAAAACGATTTCAACCCCAATGGGCTTTTTGTTTTACATTTGAGACAACGCAAAAAAAAATTTATAGCAAAAATTCCACGATGACCTGTTTGGAGCAGAAAAACCCTAGAATCCAAAGCTCTCATACCAAATGTTATGAAACCAGCTCACAAAAAGATAGAAAAGATAGATCAATGCCTTAGAGTTCAGCCTCTTCGAGGGGGGGTTAACAAGGGGGGTGATAGGCGCGCCTGTCTAGGGGGTTTGAGGGGGCCGGGTAGCCCCCCTCTACGGGATCCGGGGCAGCGCCCTAGGAAAATTTTTTTTTGGACCCTATATTAGGTTGGGCGAACCTACCTATGTTTTTTGGTCCATGGTTTTGGACGCGATGGTTTTCGGTCCATGGTATTGGATGCTTCGGGATGTATAAATATGTATTGTAACATTGAAAGGAATATAATGAAAAATCAAGCTAGTAGTCCCGGTTTTGGGATCCAGGGGAAAATATCTGTGTATATGTGTTTTATGTGTTATGCTCTCGCATTGTTTATTTTTCTGTGATTTAGAATTCGTATGCAGGTAATTTCTATAGGGGTTAAAACCTACATTTGGTATCAGAGCTATTTTGGCTTCAAGGGGACGCCTTTGTTGCTGAGGGGTTTCGCTCGGGCCTGTGGTAGACCCTGTTCAGTGGGAGATCTACGAGATCGATTCTGGTGGTGAAAGAATATGGTGAGCAGCGGAAAGATAGAGATCGAGAAGTTCAATGGTCAGAGTTTTGAGTTGTGGAAACTCAAGATGGAGGATCTGTTGGTTGATAAAGATCAGTGGATCGCAGTACATCCAGGTACTAAACCAATGGGAGTGGCTGATGAAGAATGGAAGAAGTTGGATCGGAAGGCAAAGAGCACAATATGATTGTGTGTCTCAGATTCAGTATTCCTGAATGTATCAGGGGAAGTTACAGCGAAGGATTTGTGGGACAAGTTAGAGACTTTGTACCAATCTAAGTCTCTGGTGAATAAACTGTTCCTACGAAAAAAATTGTATAACCTGAGGATGAAAGATGGAGACTTAGTGACAGAACATCTGAACGCATTTAATACTGTGGTAAGTCAGTTAGCGTCTATTGATATTAAAATTTAAGATGAAGATAAGTGCATCAGTTTGTTGTGTTCTCTACCAGATTCATGGGATAGTCTAGTTATTGCAATAGGTAGCAGTGCAACTGCTTTGCATTTTGATGAGATAGTCTCAGCCTTGCTAACGGAGGAGATGAGACAGAAAAATATGGAGAGCCAGAATGGTGATGCCTTGTCTGTACGAGGATGGTCCCAGAATAGAAACAAAAATAAGTCATCAAGTGGGAGATCTAAATCTAGAGGGAGATCTAAATGTCCAGGAAAACCTGTAAAGGTGGTGTGCTGAAAATGCGGAAAGGAAGGGCACCTCAAAAGGATTGTAAATCTAAAGCTCCTGATAAATGAAAGGGATCGAATGATGCTCCTTCGGTAGAGGTGAAAACCACCTCAGATGAAGGTGGGGATGTGTACTTGGCTTCTTCAAGTACACATGTAGATTATGAGGCATGGTTGATTGACTCAGGTGCATCCTTTCACTTCACTCCCCATAGAGAGTGGTTCTACGAGTATGAGAAATACGATGGTGGTGATGTATTCTTAGGAGATGATAGGAAGGCTAGAATCATTGGTCACAAAAAAGTAAAGTTGAAGTTGCAAGATGGAAGGGTTAGAACACTTCCGGGTGTTCTGCATATTCCTGCATTGGCCAGAAATCTGATTTCTATAAGCAAGTTGGATGATGCAGGTGTAAAAATAGTGTTCGAGAAGGATACCTGCAAGATGGTTTGGGGAGCACTGGTATTGATGTGGGGAGTTCGGACTAGAACTCTGTACAAGCTGCAAGGTAGCACTGTTGTTGATGGGTGCAATAGTTCTGTGGTTCCCTAAAGTGGAGCTGAAAATCTAGTGGTCTCTGGAGAGAAGACCATGCTGTGGCATCAAAGGCTTGGACATATTGGAGAGAAGGGCCTTCGAATACTTCATGGTAAAGGTATGGTAGAAGGTATGAGTAATAGCTCTCTGGATTTTGATTTATGTCAAAATTGTGTATATGGGAAGCAGAATCAGGTGAGTTTCCCCTCTGGTGCTAAGAGGGCGAAACAGATATTAGAGCTTGTGCATAGTGATGTGTTTGGACCTGTGAAGGTTCCATCACTGGGTAAGTCTGTGTACTATGTATCATTTATAGATGACTTCTCAACTAATACATGGATATATTTCCTTAAGAAGAAATCTGAAGTCTTTGACAAGTTTAAAGAATTTAAGGCTCTGGTGGAAAATCAAACAGAGAAGAAGATAAAGGTGCTGAGGAAAGATAATGGTGGAGAGTTTTGCAGCAAGGAATTTGAAGAATTCTGTAAGAAGTGTGGTATAGCACGGCAGAAGGCTACTCCATATACACCTCAGCAAAATGGAGTCGCAGAAAGAATAATAAGACGTTGATGGAAAGGGCGAGAAGCATGCTCAGTGGTGCCGAGTTAGGACAAGAATTCTAAGCAGATGCGGTGGATACTGCATGTTACTTGGTCAACAGGTCACCTTCATCAGCGTTGGAGGATAAGACTCCACAAGAAGTATGGACTAGTAAGAAACCCACTCTTTCACATCTGATGGTATTTGGATGTGATGCATATGTACATGTTCCAAAGGAGAAACGAACCAAGTTGGATAGTAAATCTGAAAAGTGCATCTTTATTGGGTATAAGGATGGTTTAAAGGGTTATAAGCTTTGGAACCCAGGCACATGGAAGGTTGTGTACAGCCGAGATGTGGTGTTCAGAGAGGTAAAATATGTTATTAAACATGAAGTCCAACCAAAGGAACCTGAGAAGATAGAGTTTGAGCTAAAGGAGGAAGAATCAGACTCTGTAGCAGAGGAGGAATCAAAGGATGAAGAGCCACAAACTTCAGCTGTGAGAAGATCAGTTCGAGAAAGAAGGCAGCCAGAAAGGTATAGTCCTTCTATTTTCTGTTCAAATTTTTCTTTGTCTATTACTGATAATGATCCCAGAACTGTGAAGGAAGCAGTAGATTCAGAGGATGGAAAACTCTAGAAAGAGGCCATGGTTGATGAAATGGCATCTTTGCACAAAAACAAGGCTTGGGATCTAGTGTAGTTTCCTACTGGAAGGAAACCCACTGGCAGCAAATGGGTGTTCAAAAAGAAGACAAATGCAGAAGGGAAGGTGGAGAAATACAAAGCTCGGTTGGTAGCAAAATGTTATTCCCAAGTGCTGGGAATTGATTTTTGTGATATTTTTTCTCCTGTTGCCAAGGTAACTTCAATTAGGTTACTTTTATCTGTTGTTGCTGCTTTTGATTTTGAGGTAGAATAGATGGATGTGAAGACAACATTTCTTCACGGGGATTTGGAAGAGGAAATCTACATGAAGCAACCTGAAGGCTTTGCGGTGAAGGGTAAGAAAGAACTGGTATGCAAGTTAAAGAAGTTTTTGTATGGGTTAAAACAGTCACCAAGGATGTGGTATCAGAAATTTGATACATTTATACGGGGACTTGGCTTCACCAGAAGCAAAGCAGATCACTGTGTGTATTTTAAATTAATTGGTGATCGTGTTATGTATTTGGTCTTGTATGTGGTTGATATGTTGCTGGTTGGAAATCACAAAGAAATTATCCAGGATTTGAAGACCCAATTGTCTTCCAAATTCGACATGAAAGATCTTGGTGCTGCAAACTATATTTTGGGCATGGAAATTAAAAGAGATCAGGCAAAGAGGAGTTCTGGTTAAACCAGAGGAAGTGTGTCGAGATAATATTGCAGAGGTTTAATATGCAGGATAGTAAACTAGTGAAGGTTCCTATTCCTGTAGGTGTGAGGTTATCTACTGAACAGTGTCACAAGACACAAGAAGAGGAAGAGGACATGTCCTGTGTTCCATATGCGAGTGCAGTCGGTAGCCTGATGTATGCAATGGTCTGTACTAGACCAGGCATTGCACATGTAGTGGGAGTATTGAGAAGGTTTATGTCAAAACCAGGGAAGGAGCACTCGACAGCAGTGAAGCAGGTTTTCAGGTATTTGCGTGGCACTAGTGATTACGGTTTGTGCTACCAAGGAAGACCAGGATTGGACAGAGTGTTGGATATTCGTGGCTTTGTTGATGCAGACTAGGCTGGACATATGGATTAGAGAAGATCTACAAGTGGTTATGTGTTTAACCTATTTGGAGGTGCAGTCAATTGGATGAGTAAGAAACAATCTGTAGTGGCACTATCAACTACAGAGGCAGAATACATGGTAGCCACTCATGCAAGAAAGGAAGCAGTTTGGTTGCAGAAATTGTGTTCAAGTATGGGGTTAGTACAGGGAGCTATAAGAATAGACTGTGACAGCCAAAGTGCAATTTTCTTGGCAAAGAACCCTGCTTATCATTCAAAGACAAAGCACATTGATGTTCAGTATCACTTTGTGAGGGATATGATGGAAGACGAAAAGTGTTGCTGGTAAAGGTGGACACTTTGAAGAATACTGCAGATGCATTGACAAAATCTATGAGCTCTGAGAAGTTCTCTTGGTGTAGAGAAACAATTGGCATTTCAGGGCTAGAAAAATGACTAAGCTCTCATGTGGCCCACTGTGGAAAGAAAACAACAAGTGGGAGATTGTTGGGTTGTGTTATATTCTTTCCACGACTAACCTACGTAGTGAACCGGGGGTTTAGAGGGGGGGGCAGAGCCCCCCCTTCATTGCGTCGATTGTGTATCGGGGGGTTCACAGGGGGGGTGGCAGCCCCCCCCCTATCCGGGGGGTTTGAGGGTGGTGGGTCGCCCCCCTCTACGGGGTCTGGGGCAGCGCCCCGAGAAAAAAAAAAATGGACCCTATATTAGGTTGGGTGAACCTACCTATGGTTTTTGATCCATGGTTTTAGACGCGATGGTTTTCGGTCCATGGTATTGGATGCTTCAGCATGTATAAATATGTATTGTAACATTGAAACGAATATAATGATAAATCAAGCTAGTAGTCCCAGTTTTGGGATCCAGGGGAAAATCTCTGTGTATATGTGTTTTATGTGTTATGCTCTCGAATTGTTTATTTTTCTGTGATATAGAATTCGTATGCAGGTAATTTCTGTACGGGGTTAAAACCTACAGGACGGTCCCAGAATAGAAACAAAAATAGGTCATCAAGTGGGAGGTCTAAAACTAGAGGGACATCTAAATCTCCAAGAAAACCTGTAAAGGTGGTGTGAAATGCGAAAAGGAAGGGCACTACAAAAGGGACTGTAAATCTAAAGACCCTGATAAAGGAAAAGGATCTGATGATGCTCCTTCTACAAAGGCAAAAACCACCTCAGATGAAGGTGGGGATGTGTACTTTGCTTCTACAAGTACACATGTAGATCATGAGGCATGGTTGATTGACTCAAGTGCATCCTTTCACTTCACTCCCCATAGAGAGTGGTTCTATGAGTATGAGAAATATGATGGTGGTGATGTCTTCTTGGGGGATGACAGGAAGGCTAGAATCGTTGTTCATGGAAAAGTAAAGTTGAAGTTGCAAGGTGGATGGGTTAGAACACTTCTAAGTGTTCTGCATACTCCTGCATTAGCTAGAAATCTAATTTATGTAAGTAAGCTGGATGATGCAGGTGTCAAAATAGTGTTCGAGAAGGATACCTACAAGATGGTTCCGGGGCCACTGATATTTATGTGGGGAGTTCGAATTGGAACTCTATATAAGATGCAAGGTAGCACTGTTATTGATGGGTGCAACAGTTCAGTGGTTCCTGGAAGTGGAGCAGAAAATCTAGTGGTCTTTGGAGAGAAGTCCATGTTTTGGAATCAAAGGCTTAGACATATCGGAGAGTAGGGCCTTCGAATACTTCATGGTAAAGGTATGGTAGAAGGTATGAGTAATAGCTCTCTATATTTTCATTTCTGTGAAAATTGTGTGTATGGGAAGTAGAATCAGGTGAGTTTCCCTTCTAGTGGTAAGAGGGCGAAACAGATAATAGAGCTTGTGCACAATGATGTGTTTGGACCTGTGAAGATTCCATCACTAGGTAAGTCTTTGTACTATGTATCCTTTATAGATGACTTCTCAAGGAATACATGGATATATTTCCTCAATAAGAAATTTGAAATCTTTGACAAGTTTAAAGAATTTAAGGCTCTGGTGGAAAACCAAACAGAGAAAAACATAAAGGTGTTGAGGACAGATAATGGTGGAGATTTTTGCAGTAAGGAATTTGAAGAATTCTTTAAGAAGTGTGGTATAACACGGCAGAAGACTACTCCGTACGCACTTGAGAAAAATGGAGTTGCAGAAAGAATGAACAAGACATTGATGGAAAGGACAAGAAGCATGCTCAGTGGTGTCGACTTAGGACAAGAATTCTAGGCGGAGGTGGTGGAAATAGTATGTTACCTGGTCAACAGGCCACCTTCATTAGCGTTGGTTAATAAGACTCCAAAAGAGGTATGGACTGGTAAGAAACTCTCTCTTTCACATCTGAGGGTATTTGGATGTGATGCATATGTGCATGTTGCAAAGGAGAAATGAACCAAGTTGGATAGTAAATCTGAAAAGTGCATCTTTATTGGGTATAAGGATGGTTTAAAGGGTTATAAGCTTTGGAACCTAGTAACAAGGAAGGTTGTGTACAGCCAAGATGTGATGTTCATAGAGGTAAAAGATGTTATTAAACATGAATTCCAACCAAAGGAACCTGATAAGATAGAGTTTGACCTAAAGTAGGAAGAATGAGACTCTAAGGGAGAGGAGGAATCAGAAGATGAAGAGCCACAAACTCCAAGTGTGAGAAGATTAGTTCAAGAAAGAAGGCAGCCAGAAAGGTATAATCCATCTACTTTCTATTCAAATTTTTCTTTATCTATTACTGATGATGATCCCAAAACTGTGAAGGAAGCAGTAGATTTAGACGATGGAAAACTCTAGAAAGAGGCCATGGTTGATGAAATGGCATCTTTGCACAAAAATGAGGCTTGGGATCTACTGGAGTTGTCAACTAGAAGGAAACCCATTGGCAGCAAATGGGTGTTCAAGAAGAAGACAAATCCAAAAGGAAAGGTGGGGAAATACAAAGCTCGGTTGGTAGCAAAAGGTTATTCCCAGGTGCTAGGACTTGATTTTGGTGATATTTTTTCTCATGTTGCCAAGGTAACTTCTATAGAATTAATTTTATCTATTGCTTCTAATTTTGATTTTGAGGTAAAATAGATGGATGTGAAGACAACATTTCTTCATAGAGATCTGGAAGCGGAGATCTACATGAAGTAACCCGAAGGATTTGTGGTGAAGGGTAAGAAAGAACTGGTATGCAAGTTAAAGAAGTCTCTGTATGGGTTAAAATAGTCACCAAGGATGTGGTATCAGAAATTTGATACATTTATACGAGGACTTGGCTTCACCAGAAGCAAAGCAGATCATTGTGTGTATTTTAAATTAATTGGTGACTGTGTTATTTATCTGGTCTTGCATGTGGATGATATGTTGCTAGTTGGAAATGACAAAGAAATTATCCAAGATTTGAAGACCCATTTGTCCTCCAAATTCGACCTGAAAGATCTTAGTGCTGAAAACTATATTTTGGGCATGGAAATTAAAAGAGATCGGACAAAGGAAGCTCTGGTTAAACCATAGGAAGTATGTTGAGACAATATTGCAGAGGTTTAATATGCAGGATAGTAAACCGGTGAAGGTTCCTATTCCTGTAGGTGTAAATTTATCTGCTAAATAGCGTCCCAAGACACAAGAAGAGGAAGAAGACATCTCCCGTGTTTCATATTCAAGTGCAGTCGGTAGGCTAATGTATGTGATGGTTTGGACTAGACCAGACATTGCACATCCAATGGGAGTATTGACCAAGTTTATGTCAAAAACATGGAAGGAGCACTAGACAGTAGTGCAGCGGGTTTTTCAGGTATTTGCATGGCAATAGTAATTATGGTTTTTGCTACCAAGGAAGACCAGGATTGGACAAAGTGTTGGATATTCATGGCTTTGTTGATGCAGGCTGGGCTAGAGATTTGGATCACAGAAGATCTACAAGTGGGATTTTTTTAACCTATTTAAAGGTGCAGTCAGTTGGATGAGTAAGAAACACTCTGTAGTGGCACAATCAACTACATAGGAAAAATACATGGCAGCCACTCATTCAAGCAAGGAAGTAGATTGGTTGCAGAGATTGTGTTCAAGTACGGGGTTAGTACAGGGAGCTATAAGGATAGATTGTGACAGCCAAAGTGCAATATTATTGGCAAAGAACCTTGCATATCATTCAAAGACAAAGCACATTGATGTTCAGTATCACTTTGTGAGGAATATGATAGAAGACAAAAAGGTGTTGCTGGAAAAGGTGGACACTTTAAAGAATACTGCAGATGCAATGACAAAATTTGTGAGCTCTGAGAAGTTCTCTTAGTGTAGAGAAACAATGGGCATTGCAAGGCTAGATAAATGACTAAACTCTCTTGTGGCCCCCTCTGGAAAGAAAACAACAAGTGGGAGAATGTTGGGTTGTGTTATATTCTTTCCATGTCTAGCCCACGTAGTTAACCGGGGGGTTAGAAGGGGGGAAAATCCCCCCCTTCGTTGCACTTATTGCATAGTGGGGGGAGTCATTAGGGGTTTGAGGGGTTATGTGTTTTATGTGTTATGCTCTCGCATTGTTTATTTTTTGTGTTCTAGAATTCGTATGCGGGTAATTTTTGTACGATGTTAAAACCTACAGATATGTTGCATGCAAGTTTTAGGATTAATTCCTCTCATATCAAGGTATTCCCATTCATAAGTAGAAGAGTGTTTTTGTAAAATTTCTACGAGTTGATTATTATGTAATTCTTCCAAGTTTTCATTAATGTTTAAAGTTTTGCCTCAAAAAATTCTATTGAATAATTTCCAAATTTTTCCATAGAGTGTAAAGACACTTGTCTAGATGATAGATATTTGATTCAACTAAGGTCATAATGTGAGGAGGGTTCATTAGTTTCCATTATATTTGAAATTTGGTCATCCTCGCTTACTTGTTCAGTAGTGAAAACAGGTTGTATATCATCATCATCATCATCTATCCATTTCTCACTCTCTATTTCTATTGTTGTTTTTGCAGGTGGATACAATGTAAATTTCTTTGTAGAACTTTCGTCTAAGATAAACATGTCACATAACCTACAACCGATGAAAGCATAAGCCATAGATAACCAAGGCATTCTTAGGATTAATGGATGTCCTCCTAAATTATTCTTGGGTGTTAAATCCATGAAGTCGACAAGATATTCCCAAGAAGCTAAGGATACAGAAACATCTTCTATCACAGCATCAGGTTTAATTACAGACCTATCTACTAATTGCAAAAATGTTGGTGTGTATTGAATATTATGAAGCCTTAATGAATCCATGATGCTTTTACTCATTATGTTTATGGCTACACCTAGATCAATCAGTGTGTTTGGTGTTTCAATTCCATTGATGTGAATTTTCACAATGGCGCTTCCTAGATCTATATATTTTTGTAGTTTTGTTTTCCCCATCATGATGTCTACAACTTCCACAGCTAATTGAATTCTTTTTATGTCTTTTATTTCACTTCCTGATATTTGAGTACTCATTTCCTTGATTGTTTTCGCAAAAAATGGTATTTCTTTTATATCTTGCAATAAAGGAATTTCTATACAAACATTTCTTAATTCATCTAGCATATTATAATCAAACAATGTGATTTGTTTTTCTACTCCTCCATCAATTTTCAACTGTTCAGGAAAAGGTGGTTTAATGGATACTAAGGGTTTTTCTATAATGGGAGTATCATCAAAATTTATAGGAACATTTTATGTTTGATTATTTCCTTTTTGAGGAAGAGATATTTTTCCTTCTTCAGATTAATTTTTATCTTTTTGAAGATTTGTGCTTGCTTATTGAATAACAACAAGTTGTTTTCTTTGTAATACTCTACCGGGCCTTAATTGAACATTATTTAGATGTAGTGGAGTTATTACATAGGCTTGAGGATTTTGCCCTTCCATATTGTAAACAGGATGTGACATTTTATTATTTGGATTAGGAAGTCGTTGAGCAGGTAATTGATTTGGTTTTTGTGCAAATGGTAAGGAGAGCTATGGATTTTGATTTTGGATTTGAACTTGAGGTAATTGATTAGCTTGAGGAATTTGATTAGATTTGGGAATTTGATTAGATTAAGGTAGGAATTGTGGTGGGAAATTAGGATGGGATGGTAAATATTGTTGATATTGAACATAAGCCCCATAAGGATTTTGCCATCCCTAACTCCAAGATTGTGATTGTGGTTGAACCCAAGGGTGTGAAGATGGATTCCAATTATTTTGTGAAGACTGAGCAAATTGTTGTGATTTCAAGCCTTGTGGTTGATTTTCTTTAGAGTTCTGCCATGCTCTTTTAGCAATAGAATAAAGAGGGTCTACTTGTTCTGGTATCCCTTCATCATTAAATAAATCCTTAAGACTTTGTAGAGAAGTAAATTCTTTAGTATCATGGTTGTATGCACATATGGCAAAAGTTTCTATGGTTTTTAAGTCTAAAGGACATTCTCTTAGGGAATCCTTCTTTCTACACCTAGCACAAAAGATGGATAATGCATCATTTTCAGACTTTTGCTTGTTTTGTATTTTAGGGGTGTCAATTTGTTCACTCAAATTCACTAAAATATCTATCTTAAAAGTACCAAGCAAACTTCCTAATTCTGCCCTATTAACGTTCCCAACTGTAGATTTATTGATTCTTGATAAGAGAGGATCCCTAGGATTTTTTCCAACTCCTGCTTTAACCCTTGAGATATGTACACATAGATCACAAATATCTACAAATGGTAATTGAGAAATGTCTCTTTTTCTTTTCAAGTGAAGGAGATCAATCCTCTCATCTCTAATACATTTGAGTAGGAGGGCTTTCAAAGTTTCCTCATCCAGACTATCCATTTTTTCCCTTTTGAGATTATAAAAAAATCTCTCAACTAAGTATTCAAGATTCTAATATTCTTTCTTGTCATTTTGAATACTTCATCCCTAATGTTGTGAGGCATACAATAGTCCCTATATTCCTATAAGAATTCTTCTTTCATTTCTACCCATGTCCATATGGAATTCATTCCTAGACACATGAACCATTTCAACGGTGAATTCTTTAAGGTAGGAAGGAACAATTTTAATTTTGAGCATTATGTAGATAGTCATACAATCTGCATAATACTTCAAATTCAAAGAGAAATGTATCTCAGTCTTCACTTATTTTTCCATGGAAATTAGGAAGCATAGAAGGTGAAATATTTTTCATGGTGAGGGTTGTATCCTCATCAAATATGGGAAATCCAAAAGGATATTTATCTCCTCTACCTCTACCTCCTCCTCCACACCTATCTCCCCCACCTCCTCTACCTCTACCTCCTCCTCCAATCCTATGTTGTTCACCATTGACATTGTCTACCTCTCCTACTCCTTCTTTAGCCATAATAGATTCTTCCAAACTAATGTAAGGATCTTCTAATTCTTTTGGTTCCTCTATCAATGGATAATCAAGGTGACTTTATTGTTCCTCTTATTCACTAGGAATTTATAATTCTTCTCCTAGAATTTGTTCACCAGTGAAAGATAGAAAAACTACTACTGTAGCTGGGGATGTAGTCTCTTCTTCTACTTCAATTATAGCCTTTGTAGATGAAGTAGGTGAAGTTATGGATTGGATTTCAGATCTTAAGACTTTAGGAAGTCTTTGTTAGCCTACGAATGGAATTCGATTTTGAGTGGGTGGCGTGGAACTTTGAAGTCGTGGTGGAGTGACAGGATTTGTGGGAATTAAGCTTCTTCCTCGTCCTACAAACATACCTCTAGAGTCTATTTCCCGACGCATATCATGTTTTTATTTGTTTTTTTTTAAATTCTATTTGCACTTCCCTAGAAACGATGCCAAAATGTTTAGTCAATTTAATCTTCTTAAATTATAAGCATAAATTATCGACCAAGGCAGGTAAACTGATGAAGTACAACTGCACTGTATGTGTTAGAAGTATTTTATGTTGTTAAGGTGATTATGTTATCGTTATCTAAATTTATGTCAAACTCTAGAATTATCATTGAGATGATGCTATTATCTATACTAGGATGTTATTTCTAAGATTTTATTGTTAGTTGATTACCCTAAATGTTATCTCTAGAATTAGTTCTGATTGAATTGAGTTTTTAGAATAATTGGATAATGATTTTAACTCTTTTCAATGAAGATGTTATGTTAATCTTATTTTCAACTTATCAATTTTTTTTGGACTTTTATGTTGCAGCTAAACAATGCTAACTATGAAAAAATAAAATAACATCAAGAAAATCCTAATTTATCAACTTGGAAATGAAATTTGCTTGAATTCAAAACTTGAGAAACACTGCCACTCTTATATACTGCAACTTTATTTCAATGCAAAAAGAAAAACAGAAATGAGATTATTGAACTATGAAATCACTAAGCTATGAATGAAATGAAATTACTGAGTTATGCTAGGTATTAATAAAATGAAATTAACAATACAAAACTAAAACAATTAAACCTAGTCGCGAAGTTCATTGAACTACATCTTAAAACATGAAAACAGGGCATCCATGAATTTAAGCTATGAAACAAAAGAAAATATAATTACAATGAATCAAAGGCCTGATCTACACATAGTGGCCCTCCACGAGGCAGTCAGTCGCCTTAAATCAACAACACATAAAATATATGAAACAAGATCTTTGCATTAAGCGAAAAAGAGTTCTACAAGATGATCAAAATTACATAGAGTGGTGCACCCATTACACAGAGCTTCTAGTGTTTTTATATAATTATTATTAACAATATCAGAAACTTAAGCCTACAAGACTTCATTATAATCCTTATCAAAACTAAATCATATCGCTTATTTGCCGATTTTCTATTGAAAAAGAAAATCGATGAAATCTCTTAAAATTTGAACTTTATTCTAGCATTTATGTCTTGTTGTTGACTACCACGGTTCACTGTGTTGTAGTGCAAACCTCTTGATGAATTATCTCGAGTAAATAGGAATCCATGAGAGGATCATTCCCTATCTACCCATATACTCCTTTTCTGAGCTGGCGCACTCGAACCCTGTTAACAATGGAAGTAGCTGCAGATCTGTGGATTAGCTGCAAAATCAGGTCAATTTTGTAGTTGCATGTAAACTTTAATAGAACAATAAGGCATATTGAAAAAATATTAAAAAGAGGACATATGAATGTTTACCTTATCAAAAGCTTATGTTTACTGATTTTTTTGGATGATAGCGGTACGAAAGAGGAGGTAAATATGGACAAAAAGGAGGTCAAGATAAAGAAGTTCTTGGACTCTACAATCGTCAACATTTTTGGCACTAGAAGGAGGTCTAGATGAAAAGATGAATCCTCAAAGTCCATTTGAAATCTCTACAGATTATTCATGACTTACATTACAATTAATCCTCTGACATGTCTGTCTCAGGGATGTGATTTTGTAGTGCTACAAGATATCCTTCATGACTTGTCATGTAACACATATGATGGTGAAGGTAGAGCAACTTTTCTTAGTCATGGAGCGGCCTCCATTGGTTTTTGTGAAAGGAATGAAATCCATGAGTATCCCATTGCCTGCTCAATGTTAGCATTCACGTTCTAAGGTCACACACTATAATGGTGTGTCATGTTGTCCACAACCTCCATCCACTCTTATGATCAGATGATTGGAGAGCTGGCCTATGCTTTTTATCACTATGACTGTAAAGTACTCAATAAAAAAATTCTGGAACTATGTAAAGCTCTCGATGAATCCCACTTACAATTTTGGACACGCTTCTATAATCTTCCTTTTGAAATCCCAGAAGATGAAATTGATTGGAAATTTCACAATGAAACATTTCATTATCTTCTTCACATATCTAAAAATCATCACGTGCTAGAGACATTTGAACCCCTCCCAGCATACGTCAGTGTTAGAGTTTCCAAACCCAAGATGGACAAGGGTTTTGTCACAAGTGACCCTCTGTCTACTTCTCATAAAATAGCTCTATTTCTACAATGCGAGGTGGGAGAAGTTACAAATCCATCTGTTGAAATGTCACATCCTCACACCCCACCTACTCTGGATATCTATACAAATTTGGCTTGCAAGCCTCTTGGCTTTCATGTGAACTTGTTCTCTCAACCTCTGTCCTCTCATTGTGTTGTTCCTTTGGATTGTACTTTGTTTTGTTCTCTCATCATGGACTGCACATTTCTTCTTCACGAGGATCAATTTTTCAACGGATTTGATGTTGAGCAGCCAACCTCCGTTGTATTTTATGATGAGTATGTGTGGGAATCTGAAGAAGAACCTGAGGTGAAGGATGACCTCCTTTTGTCTGCACCTCATTCACTATTTCTTGACATCTTTTTTTATTCTTCCATTCCTAATTTGCCTTGTGAAAATCCATCCCCGTATTTTTACTTTTTATCATTCATAGAACACACCAAATGTTAGTTTGTCATTGAATTATGGAGAGGACGCCATGTTTCTTTCCAAATCCTCCTAATCTATCATCTTCTCTTTCTAGAAACTTGGAGGGTCAACATTATTACTTCTCATCAACCCCTCCATATGATTCGTTAGGTCATGAGGACGCCGACGAACATATCGATTTTTCTGATCATGGGGGTCTTGATCTCTTTACTCCTTCATTTGATCACGATGTTGATTCACCTTTTGTTGATATTTCTAAGCCATCGATCTTCGATGATCTACCAGTTGATGAAGTGGAGACCCCTAAAGTTTTCCAGGTAACTTAGCCGAGGTGATGGTTATGTCAGGTCCTCGCTGTCTTGAGGTCAATTTTTCTTCTTATCAGAAATATGTTAAAATAGCATAGGCTCCTCGTCACTCTCCCTTTTTCATTGAAGATCAATCTAGTTTATAGATTTCACATCCTCCACCTCAATCACATGATCCCATCGCTCATGCACTAGAGGAATAATACACAACAAGAACCCTTGATAAACATAATTTGTCTTCCTTTTTCATGTTTTCTCATTTGTCACAGTCAAATGAGTGTATATGCTCATCGTCGGCGCAGAGCTTTTTGCAACACCATGGTATGTCCGCAAAATGTTTCTCTTGAACTTTTACTCTTTTCTTGTATGTGGACGCATTCATACTTTGAGTGTCTTGGTCTTCATTGTCTTATCTTTCTTATGCGCTCGTTTACTTGAATATCTTTTTGGTCAACCATGCCTTCACCAACATGGGTCAACCAATGCGTCAATGGATGGATTGGAAATATCATTTATGTGAGTAGGACAATTCACTATTTATCGTAGGAGTATGAGTAGTGTTTTTTTCTTTTTTCTTTTTTCTTTTTTTCTTTTCTTGCATGTTTTTGCTTTCATTTACTTATATCCTTTGCTTGTTAATTTTGTTTACTTGTTATGCACCGGTAGGTTTAGCTTCACAAGAAACCGTGTTTGGTTCTTGACACAAGCAGGGTGAAGTACACCAGGACTTGTGCAACTATAAAAAATTGGTTGTTTGTTGCCATCTCTCTTTATGAAGAGATTCTTATCTTCATTCAATGATACCCTGAAGGAAAATATTTTATGTTTAGAGTGAGTCTTGGTTAAAACACAACACTTTCACTTTCAACTAGCACCACCTACTCTAATCGATTTTTCTATATCCGGTTAACCCTTTTCAGCTCAATCAAGTAGAGTAAGGTGAGGGAGAAAATCTTACCAAGTATCCCAGAGGTATATATAACATACTTATATGAAGGGACAACCTCTTCTTCTCTCAATATGTTAGGATACCTCTACCTCCTCATGAAATAAATAAGTTCCTATGAATAGTTCTTTGTAAGTGAAAAACTAAAAACTGAAAATAAAATGAATGCAAAAGAAGAGAAAGTTTTCCTACTCAGAGAGGTCATGCAAGTAACTCTGTAAGGGTACTAACTAGGCTCACTGGTAGTGGAGCTATGATTGTGTTCCTGCGTGACTCTATGGGGGTACTATCCTAGGCCTGCTAGTAGCGGAGCAACACCAAAGATGAAACTAAAACTCTGACATTTATATTACTTGTGCATCAAAAGACCCCTGAGAACTAATCGAAACAACTCAGTTGGCTTAGCTTGATATGTGTGTTGACCAATCAAAAGAATGAAAGGGACTATATCTTTAACTCAAGCTAGTGAAGAATCCATGATGATCAAAGAATCGAACAATACTTTCAAAGGAGATAGACTTTCTTGAAACAAGACAAGGTCCATACAGAGAGCTAGAGTTCTACTAGTGTGTCGCCAACGTTGTAGCAGCTACAACCACACTCCAAAATTTTTCCTTTGCCTTTTTTGGAACCTCCCTCCCAAAAATCCTAGCATAATGTCATGCACTTCTCAGATACTTATGTTTTTATTTGAGTTCATCTTTGGCTTGACAACTTGTGTTTTTTAACTTTTCTTGTTTTTCGACCACAAGTCAACACCTCGTGACTTGGCTCACATGCGGTTGTTTTGCTATCTTGGCAAACTATGCAATCCTAGAGGGAATATAGCCTTGCTCTCATGAATTGTGCAGAGAAGCCCAATAGTCAGTGCTACTGTCGAAAAATGCACAAAGTAGACCGACAAATAGCCTTTCTCAGAGAAATCATGCAAAACATCCAAACATTAGGCTTTGGCTTAGGAATTGCACACACCCAACTGGCAGATTGTCTATAGCTATGAAATTATACAGAGCATGAAAGGGAGTCAAAGCCACTCAGGCTAGGAATTTCACATAAGAATTCCTTTAGCCAATGTTTGATGAATGTGCCGAGAATTTGTTGGGTTCCCTCCCAAACTTCACTATCTTCCCATGCATGCATGACAGCCTTTCCCAAAAATGAAATAAGAAAAAAAGGAAAAAAATGTCCCTAAAAATAGGGATCTACTTTAGGAACTCAAAGTTACATGCAATTTTAATTAGAAACTTCCCCCCAAGTGTCACTTTTTCCTAGATTTGAGGCATGCACGTCATAAACCCTAAATCTACCAAATCTATTTAATGGATGCCCTAGATCTCATTCTACACATTCAATCTTAGATCTTTGGCATTTCCAAGGCATCTATGAACCTTCGACACACTCGACACAACTTTTTGAACCTTTTGATTTTCAAGTCTTTTGCGGCATTTTTTGTCGCTTTTATTTCCTTCGCTTGTGAGAGTGTTGTTTTGCATGTTTTATTGAAAGACCATTGGAATTTTAGCCTTTTTTAACTTGTAGAAGCGTTGTTTCAAGTTTGTCATTTTCTCTCTTAAGCATCACATGCAAAACATTGTTTTTCCACTAAATATCGTCGTTACGGGCACCCTCTCCACTAGCTTTGTTGTTCATCTATTGGACTGATTCATACATTGATTTTGATTGCATGCATGATCATTCACTCCTACCTACACCATCCTTCACTTATGCTTCTGAATCTACTCATTTTCAAGTTTCCCTTGGGTAGATCTTGGCTACCTTAGCTCAGATATTGCTTTCCCCGGCATGCTCTACGCATTCCTCAACTTGAGGCTCTACCTTGGCTGCAGGAATTGCATAGAGTCCACTTATCACTATCCTCCAGCTATGCTCTGTGCATTTTAGGGAGACAGTCCCCAGTATTTCCCACTAGCATTGTGCAATGCACAGTCCCAGCGAGCAGTCAAGCTAGACTAAAATTTTCATTGCGTTGTTCCAGTCCATAGTCAACCTAGCTAGACTACACTCTGTGTTGGTCCAGTCAGCAGTAGGTCTCACTAGCAACTCAGAATATGTAATGCATTGTTTGAGTTGATAGGCTCCAAACGTTGAGAGTCACTACTATGCAATCTTTCCTAGCAGTCACCCGATTTGTTTCATGATCTATCCTTGAAGTGCATTGTATTTTAAACTGACATTTACTTTCCTTGAGTGTCTGCTCTTTCTCTAGGTACATCATTTGTTGAGCAGTCTCTCAGTAGTACAAGCATAATGTTTTCCAAGAGAATTGGATCAAAGGACACTGTAGAGAGCTGCAATGGATATGTGGTTGCACAAGTGTAATTGAAATTACCCGTCTATGTAGACACACAGTTTTTCATAAAGAAGGACATGCAGATCATATGGAAAGAAATAAAGGATATATATTGGCAGGCAGTTTAAAGGAAGATCAACAAATCTATGCAAACATTCATAAGTGATGCTTGTACAAAGTTGCATGTAGGTACCCCACATTCTCATGTGCATATATCATTCACTATGTTGTCGCACATACTAATCCCGAGACGACGACACTGAGCAGCACCAGTAGAACACAACTTTCCACCTTTAGGCCAGAAAATAACCATTAGATGTATCACTTGTCACAGTTGGTGAACTACATGGATGCATTATTCTTCACTCCCAAGAGCTACATGAACTCTAGAGATATCATGAAGCATTTGGTAAAAGAGCCATCAAAGTTCAGGACAACACCCAACTAGGTCTACAAGAAGAGGTCACTTAGGAAGGATTACCAACTCTTGGTCATCTTTACATGTCTCTTCTATGGCCAAGAGAGCATAGATATCTTCCCATAGAGTTGGATTTTTATGTTAGATCAGTTGGAAAATGAAGGAATTCATTTCAACTGGTCAAACATGTTGGCCATTCACCTAAATGGGTATGTGTCTAATGCCCAAAATCCATCTAATGATGGACAAGAAAGATTATGTATGTCCTCATACCTTCTTGATGCAATCTGTGCCCAACAACAGTTCCCTGACATGTGTTGGACATCGACACCATCAAAGGAAACTGTGAATGTTTATTTCAGCTTTCTCTCTAAGTGCATTTACTGAAGATTCATCATAATGTTGTTTGACCAATTCATTTCCCCATTGTATAGGATGATATTTAAACAGGACCCACCTTGCATGCCCCAAGTAGCGATGTAGGCGTTGCTCAACATTGCAGATTGTTCTACCTAACTTGGTGGCACCTTAATCAGGATGTTTAGAGTGGAGTAGCCTCCACATGAGTTACTAAGGTTTTCCATGCATACTATGGTCATGCAACAGGTTGTATACCACATCTCCATAGGGTTGTCAACAACAATACATAAGAGGAAGAAGGCATCTTGGCATAATCTTCCTTTACGGATTGGGTTGTACGAGATCCATACCTTGAAAGATGCAGATGTTGAGATCAAGGAATTGAAGAGGTTCGAATTCAACACCAAGAGTTTCAATCTGTATTATCCTCACTACATATGAAAGAACCACTATGGAAAGGTGTACTTCCCACGGTTCATCGAGGAATGTCATTGGCTAAAGGAAGATCCTTGGAGGTATTGTTATAAATCCTCTAGGCTCAATGAACCATTTAGCATGGTTGTAAAATGGAAAGCCACACTGCGGGCTACAACACCATAGGAAGCAACAACAACAACAATAATGAGTATCAAACTAGTGAAAAACAAAGGAAAGAGGAAGATTGTTGAAATCAAAGAGGTTGAGAAAAGCTACAAGTTCAAAGAATATTCACTTATTCAATGAGTATCTTTGGAGATAGATGCGAAGAGGTGACAACACAACATGGGAGTAGCGTAGAGAAATAGGGAGAACTAAAAATTGGAAGAAAAAAGGAGGAAGTTATAGGAATCGGAGAAGAAGCTAAAAGCATAACAAGAGCTCACGAGGAGAGAAAGTGAAGAAAGGCAGAAACATGAACAAGAAGAAGGAAAAGGAAAAATGACAAAGAAAAATATGTAGATACGGGTTGAGACAGTAGAGTAGCTAGCATATGATGAAGGGAGTGAGAAGGTGTAGGTTTGGGAACTTGCTCAGTAAGTTGAGCAAGTAGTTGAGGTGACAAACATGGAGATGGAACAACATCTACGGGATCAACATATCGATCTCATACCAAGGGCATTTGAGGTCGTACCATTGTCTCTGACACCTCTAGAACCACAACAAGTCCCAAGTGAGCAAGGAGAATTTCTTCTCCTTGGTGATGATCTAGAGACAGATGTGTCTAATCTAATTTACGAGACACATGAGAGGATTGTGCTGGCACAAAGAAAGTAGCTCCTGGATAATCATGCATCACATGCGAACAGAAAATTAAGGGTGATTGTATGCGGTGTTAGACTACATCCAGTTGCCGTGGCAGAGGCTTCTAAGCCTTATGCAGAAGCCACAAGTTAAATGGTCAAGTTATTGATAGCAGAGAATGATCGAAGGGCAAGGACTTGCAAGAGGCTAGGCAAAGAACAAAGCATTTTGCAGGATCTACCATGACAGAGATGAAGAAAGCAATAATGGTGGAGATATCAACTTTGGAGGCCACCATGTGGACAATGTATAGAATATTTGTCACCGTGCACAAAGCAGTTGTCCATTTATATAGTTTTCAGCAAAAGTGTGCTTAGACGACACAAAATCTCAGAGAAATTTACACTACTATTGCGCACATGAAAGAATGGACAATTACGTATAAGGGAGCCTCGCTTTAGTTTCATAAGATGATGAGGCCAGAGGCTGAGGTAGACAAATCATGGATTTAGATGTTGATTTGGAACTATGAGCATCTCCCTCCACTCATCACTAGCATTGAGGATTCCTATGCACGGTTGTTCAAGAGCCTAGATGTCATATTGCAAATGCACAAGATCTGATCAAGGTGGATGTTGGTGGCCACTCACCTATCCCATATGGACCCCCACAACTGTCCCTTTTAGTTTATCAGTTTCCTTAATTATAACACAGTTTACTATTTTTAGCAGTTTTTCGGGTCCTAAACTTCCGGAGCCGTTTTGAGGCCCTAAACGACGTTTTTTGGGAAATATACCGCCAACAATTTTTCTGTCAAAAAATCATCTTTTTTGACCTATTCCTCGGAGAGATCTTTCCAACGGGCTATCATGCACGTCAAACGAAGATAATACGACCAATTCGCGACCCCGGGAAGTTGATGTACCAACTTACCCAAAAACGGGGCCCCCAATTCGGCGTTTCATCTTCTAGGGTTAGGTTTTGGAATGTGAAGGGTTTTCCATTATTTCTCAACAATAAATAGGCCTTCAAGCCTCATTGTAAGACAGTTTTAGAACAATTCAGAGCATGTAGCCGCCACATCTCTTCTCAAAGACAAGCTACGATTGCCCTAGCTAGGTTTATCCAATTCTATTTGTAAGCATATTTCAGTATTTTACAGTAATGAAATGAAGTATTATTTCCACTGCATATCTATCTTTATGGTTATCTCTGTATTTTATTGCGTTCCTGTTTAAATCCAGATCATTGGTATCCGAGCGGTCTACTTTTTCTCTGTTTTCCTTTGCATTTCCCCAACGAGGTCGGGATATAAGCAGTTAGGGATTGAACTTGTTGAACCTTTGCAAGACCAGCCTCGCAAATCTTGATGACCTCCCATGGTAGATGAGAAGAAAAACGAGGGGGCAGGAGATCCTATAAAAATCTTGCTCGAAGAAGCCCTTGAGCGACAAAGGAACACGATGATGGACAGCTTTGCCCAAATCCTTCAGAGGCGATGCATCGGCTTCCAACAGCTACTCTGGAAATGCCACACCATTTACGGTACAAGATAATTTTGAAATCCCCATCTTCAAGGGTCAAATAGACGCAGACGCCGTAGATAAATGGTTAAATTTGCTAGATGGGTATTTTTTTGTTCAAGAATTTTCAAGTGGGGAAAATATTGTTTTCACTCTTCTCAAAGCAGCCCCCCACGTCAAGGACTGGTGGGAAACCTACTGTGAGCAGAAGGATGAAAGTATAGGCTCACTGTTTTCAGCCGCACCCACTTGGAATGACTTCCAGGATGCCATCAAGGAGAAATACTACCCTGTCAAAAGCTATGAGGACAAATACATCAAATGGACCACACTGCGGCAGGGACGAGACCAAGATGTGCCGGAGTTCACAAAAAATTTTCATACCCTTCACACACAATTGGGTATCAAAGATTATGAGCTCCATCTAGTACTCAAATACCGCCGCTGCCTACACAGATACATCTGGAAGAGATGGAGTTCTTGAACATCTCCTCACTTGGCACAGCATACCAATACACTGTCAAAATCGAGCAAAAGTTCAAACAGAAGAAGCGAGACTTTGGATCTGCAAATCCGAAGCCCAAAGGACAAAGCCAAGGCGGGGTGAACCAAGACAACCCCTCGAAGCCGTAAGAAAATAACAACACCACAAAGCCGAAGAAGGACACAGGAAAGTGGTGTGAGTTCCACAAGAGTCCCACTCATAACAAGTGAGTGTCGGACCAACTAGTCGCTAGTGGCCGAGTTGGAGGCTTTCGAATCAGATGCATGTTCCGACCCTGAGCCAAAAACTGATAAGGGGAATCACAAAGGGAAGCAAATCATTGATGCAGATCCCAGTGCCACTGTTGCCACTGCCAAGATCCAGAAGAATGAGCCCGAATAACCAGAGGAGGGGGAGTGTCTTTTCCACTCACAGATGTGGGTGAAGGGTTCACCACTGCAATTCATTATCGATAGTGGCAGCCAAAAGAACCTTATTTGAATAGAGGTCGTGAAGCGGTTGGGCCTACCAACTACACCACACCCACAGCCATATAGTATCGGGTGGCTTCATGAAGGACGAGATCTCAAAATTTGCCAGCAGTGCCGCCTTCCCTACAGCATTAAGCCCTTCACAGACGAGGTATTGTGTGATGTTACACCTCTAGATGTTTGCGATGTACTATTAGGCCAGCCATACTTGTGCAGGCGACATGCTGTGTATGAGTCAAGGCCTCTCGCTGTCATTATTTCTTTGGATAATTCATTATACAGGATACCGGAGGTAGCCCCACCTACCCGCACCTATTTGATCACTGCCAAGAAAGGAAGAAATCTCATCTCCCAGACTAGGAAATTCATTTTCTGTCTGGTTCGCTCCCAAAGTAAGGGGAAGATCATTGCTACATCCATGACCCCCGCAAAGGGTTCCTCCACACTACAACAACAGTAAAGGGATACGGTCATGACAGGACACAGGAACAACTTCTCCTCACCCACAGGGGTACCACACAAGTTTCAGTTGGGAAACAAAGTTTGGTTACATCTGCAGAAAGAACGCCTTACCAGAACCCATCAGAAACTCAGACCACTCTGACATGGTTCTTACACTAGCACCAAGGTGACGGGAAACAATGCTTGGAAGCACAACATTCCTCCATTCCTTCGGTTGCACTGAGTGTTCAATGTGGACCATCGTCGACCATGCTTCCCACCATTTCTGGACACATCAGAGATTGCAGAACAACTCACCAGAGACCCAGCTCAGCAGAAGCTTCCTCATCTCAGGGAGGAACTCAACGCAATGCGGACCATTGCTTCCTAAGAGGGGAGGAATGATCCAGGTGGATGTTGGTGGCTACCCACCTATCCCATCTGGACCCCCACAACTGTCCCTTTCAGTTTATACGTTTCCTTAATTATAGCATAGTTTACTATTTTCAACAGCTTTTCGGGTCCTAAACTTCGGAAGTTGTTTTGAGGCCCTAAACGACAGTTTTTGGGAAATCTACCACTAGCGATATTTCTATAAAAAAATCATCTCTTCCATCCTATTCCTCGGAGAGATCTTTCCAACGGGCTATCATGCACGTCAAACGGAGATAATACGACCAATTCGCGACCCCGGGAAGTTGACGTACCAACTTACCCAAAAACGGGGCCCATAATTTGGCGTTTCATCTTCTAGGGTTAGGTTTTGGAATATGAAGGGTTTTCCATTGTTTCTCAACAATAAATACGCCTTCGAGCCTCATTGTAATATAGTTTTAGAATAGTTCAGAGGGATGTAGCTGCCACATCTCTTCTTAGAGAGAAGCTACCATCGCCCTAGCTGGGTTTATCCAATTCTGTTTGTAAGAATATTTCAGTATTTTACAGTAATGAAATGAAGTATTATTTTCGCTGCATATCTGTCTTTATGGTTATCTCTATATTTTATTGCGTTCCTGTTTAAATCCATATCACTGGTATCAGAGTGGTCTGCTTTTTCTTTGTTTTTCTTTGCATGTCCCCAACGAGGTCGGGATATAAGGAGTTAGGGATTGAACTGGTCGAACCTTTGCAAGACTAGCCTCGCAAATCTCGAAGACCTCCCATGGCGGATGAGAAGAAAAACGAGGGGGAAGGAGATCCTATCAAAATCTTGCTCGAAGAAGCCCTCGAGCAACAAAGGAACGCGATGATGGACAGCTTTGCCCAGATCCTTCAGCGGCTACCCAGAGGTGACGCATCGGCTTCCAACAGCTACTCTGGAAACGCCACACCATTTAAGGTACAAGTTAATTTTGAAATCCCCATCTTCAAGGGTCAAATAGACGCAGATGCCGTAGATAAATGGTTAAATATGCTAGATGGGTATTTTTCTGTTCATGAATTTTCAAGTCGGGAAAAGATTGTTTTCACTCTTCTCAAAGCAGCCCCCCACGTCAAGGACTGGTGGGAAACCTACTGCGAGCAGAAGGATGAAAGTCCAGGCTCACTGTTTTTAGCCGCACCCACTTGGAATGACTTTCGGGATGCCATCAAGGAGCAGTACTACCCTGTCAAAAGCTATGAGGACAAATACATCAAATGGACCACACTGCAGCAGGGACAAGACCAAGATGTGCCGGAGTTCACAAACATTTTTCATACCCTTGGCACATAGTTGGGTATCAAAGATTCTTAGCTACATCTGGTACTCAAATACCGCAGTTGCCTACATAGATACATCCAGGAAGAGATGGAGTTCTTGAGCATTTACTCACTCGGCACAACATACCGATACGCTGTCAAAATCGAGCAAAATTTCAAACAGAAGAAGTGAGACTTTGGATCTACAAATCCTAAGCCTAAAGGACAAAGCCAAGGAGGGGTGACACAAGACAACCCCTCGAAACCGTAAGAAAATAACAACACCACGAAGCTGAAGGACACAAGAAAGTGGTGTGAGTTCCACAAGAGTCCCACTCATAACACAACTGAGTGTCGGACCAAGTAGTCGCTGGTGGCAGAGTTGAAGGCTTCCGAATCAGATGCATGTTCCGACCGTGAGCCAGAACCTAACAAGGGGAATTGCAAAGGGAAGCAAATCATTGATGCGGATCCCAATGCCACTATTGCCACTGCCAAGATCCAGAAGAATGAGCCCGAAGACGCAAAGGAGGGGGAGCATCTTTTCCACTCACAGATGTGGGTGAAGGGTTCACCACTGCAATTCATTGTCGACAGTGGCAGCCAAAAGAACCTTATTTCAGCAGAGGTTGTGAAGCAGTTGGGCCTACCAACTACACCACACCCACAGCAGGTACAGTATCTGGTGGCTTCATGAAGGACGAGATCTCAAAGTTCGCCAGCAGTGCTACCTTCCCTATAGCATCAAGTCCTTGATAAAAGAGGTATTGTGTGATGTTACACCTCTGGATGTTTGTGATGTACTATTAGTCCAACCATACTTGTGGAGGCGACATGCTGTGTATGTGTCAAGGCCTCGCGCTGTCATTATTTCTTTGGATAATTCATTATACAGGATACCGGAGGTAGCCCCACCTACCGCCACCTCTTTGATCACTGCCAAGAAAGGAAGCAAGCTCATCTCCCAGACTAGAAAAATCATTTTCTATCTGGTTCACTCCCAAAGTAAGGGGAATATTGTTGCTACATCCATGACCCCCGCAAAGGGTTCCTCCACACAGCAGCAGTAGCAAAGGGATACGGTCATGACAGAACACAGGAACAACTTCTCCTCACCCACAAGGGTGCCACACAAGTTTCAGGTGGGCAGCAAAGTTTGGCTACATCTGCAGAAAGAACACCTTACTAGAACCCATCAGAAACTCAGACCACTCTGACATGGTTCTTACACTAGCACCAAGGCTACGGGAAACAATGCTTGGAAGCACAAAATTCCTCCATTCCTTCGCTTGCACCGAGTGTTCAATGTGGACCGCCGTCGACCATGCTTCCCACCATTTCTGGACACATCAGAGATTGCAGAACAGCTCACCAGAGACCCAGCTCAACAGAAGCTTCCTCATCTCAGGGAGGAACTCAACGCAATGGGGACCATTGCTTCCTAAGAGGGGAGGAATGATCCAGGTGGATGTTGGTGGCCACCTAGACCCCCACAACTATCCCTTTCAGTTTATCAGTTTCCTTAATTATAGCACAGTTTTCTATTTTTAGCAGTTTTTCGGGTCCTAAACTTCCGGAGCTGTTTTGAGGCCCTAAACAACGATTTTTGGGAAATCTACTGCCAAAAATTTTTCTGTCAAGAATTCATCTTTTTCGTCTTACTCCTCGGAGAGATATTTCCAACAAGCTATCATGCACGTCAAACGGAGATAATACGACCAATTCGCAACCCCGGGAAGTTGATGTACCAACTTACCCAAAAACGGGTCCCACATTTTGACGTTTCATCTTCTAGGGTTAGGTTTTAGAATGTGAAGGGTTTTCCATTGTTTCTCAACAGTAAATAGGCCTTCCAGCCTCATTTTAAGACAGTTTTAGAACAGTTCAGAGGCATGTAGCCGCCACATCTCTTCTCAGAGAGAAGCTCCCATCGCCCTAGCTGGGTTTATCCAATTCTGTTTGTAAGCATATTTCAGTATTTTATAGTAATGAAATGAAGTATTATTTCCGCTGCATATCTGTCTGTATGGTTATCTCTATAATTTATTGCGTTCCTGTTTAAATCCAGATCAGTGGTATCAGTGCGGTCTGCTTTTTCTCTGTTTTTCTTTACATGTCCTCAACGAGGTCGGGATATAAGGAGTTAGGCATTGAACTGGTCGAACCTTTACAAGACCAGCCTCGCAAATCTCGACGACCTCCCATGGTGGATGAGAAGAAAAACCAGGGGGTAAGAGATCCTATCAAAATCTTGCTCAAAGAAGCCCTCGAGCGACAAAGGAACGTGATGATGGACAGCTTTACCCAGATCCTTCAGCGGCTACCCAGAGGCGACGCATCGGCTTCCAACAGCTACTCTGGAAACGCCACACTGTTTACGGTACAAGTTAATTTTGAAATCCCCATCTTCAAGGGTCAAATAGACGTAGATTCCGTAGATAAATGGTTAAATCTACTAGATGGGTATTTTTCTGTTCATGAATTTTCAAGTCAGGAAAAGATTGTTTTCACTCTTCTCAAAGCAGCCCCCCACGTCAAGGACTGGTGGGAAGCCTACTGCGAGCAGAAGGATGAAAGTACAGGCTCACTATTTTCAGTCGTACCCACTTGGAATGACTTCCGGGATACCATCAAGGAGCAGTACTACCCTGTCAAAAGCTATGAGGACAAATACATCAAATGGACCACACTGCGGCAGGGACGGGACCAAGATGTGCCGGAGTTCACAAACATTTTTCATACCCTTGGCACACATTTAGGTATCAAAGATTCTGAGCTACATCTGGTACTCAAATACCGCCGCTGCCTAGACAGATACATACAGGAAGAGATGGAGTTCTTAAACATCTCTTCACTTGGCACAACATACCGATACGCTGTCTAAATCGAGCAAAAGTTCAAACAGAAGAAGCGAGACTTTGGATCTACAAATCCGAAGCCCAAAGGACAAAGCCAAGGCGGGGTGACCCAAGACAACCCCTCGAAGCTATAAGAAAAGAACAACACCACAAAGCCGAAGAAGGACACAGGAAAGTGGTGTGAGTTCCACAAGAGTCCCACTCATAACACAAGTGAGTGTTGGACCAAGTAGTCGCTCGTGGCCGAGTTGAAGGCTTCTGAATGAGATGCATGTTCCAACCTTGAGCCAGAACCTAACAAGGGGAATTGCAAAGGGAAGCAAATCATTGGTGCGGATCCCAATTCCACTATTGCCACTGCCAAGATCTAGAAGAATGAGCCCGAAGACCTAGAGGAGGGGGAGGGTCTTTTCCACTCACAAATGTGGGTGAAGGGTTCACCACTGCAATTCATTGTCGATAGTGGCAGCCAAAAGAACCTTATTTCAACAGAGGTCGTGAAGCGGTTGGGCCTACCAACTGCACCACACCAACAACTGTACAGTATCGGGTGGCTTCATGAAGGACGAGATGTCAAGGTTTGCCAGCAATGCCACCTTCCCTACAGCATCAAACCCTTGTTAGAAGAGGTATTGTGTGATGTTACACCGCTGGATGTTTGCAATGTACTATTAGGCCAACCATACTTATGGAGGCGACATGCTGTGTATGAGTCAAGGCCTCGCACTATCATTATTTCGTTGGATAATTCAGTATACATGATACCGGAGGTAGCCCCACCTACCGCCACCTCTTTGATCACTGCCAAGAAAGGAAGCAGGCTCATCTCCCAGACTAGGAAATTCATTCTCTCTCTAGTTCGATCCCAAAGTAAGGGGAAGATTGTTGCTACATCCATGACCCCCGCAAAAGGTTCCTCCACACAACAGTAGCAACAAAGGGATGCGGTCATGACAGAACACAGGAACAACTTCTCCTCACCCACAGGGATACCACACAAGTTTGAAGTGGGAAACAAAGTTTGGTTACATCTGCAGAAAGAACGCCTTACCAGAACCCATCAAAAACTCAAACCACTCCGACATGGTTCTTACACTAGCACCAAGGCTACGGGAAACAATGCTTGGAAGAACAACATTCCTCCATTCCTTCGTTTGCACCGAGTGTTCAATGTGGACCGTCGTTGACCATGCTTCCCACCATTTCTGGACACATCAGAGATTGCAGAACAGCTTACCAGAGACCCAGCTCAGCAGAAGCTTCCTCATCTCAGGGAGGAGCTCAACGCAATGGAGACCATTGCTTCCTAAGGGGGGAGGAATGATCCAGGTGGATGTTGGTGGCCACCCACCTATCCCATCTGGACCCCCACAACTGTCCCTTTCAGTTTATCAGTTTCCTTAATTATAGCACAATTTACTATTTTTAGCAGTTTTTCAGGTCCTAAACTTCCGGAGCCGTTTTGAGGCCCTAAACGATGTTTTTTGGGAAATCTACCGCAAGAAATTTTTCTGTCAAAAAATCATCTTTTCTGTCGTAGTCCTCGGAGAGATCTTTCCAATGGGCTATCATGTGCATAAAACGGAGATAATACGACCAATTCACAACCCCGGGAAGTTGATGTACCAACTTACCCAAAAACGGGGACCACAATTTGGCGTTTTATCTTCTAGGGTTAGGTTTTGGAATGTGAATGGTTTTCCATTGTTTCTCAACAATAAATAGGCCTTCGAGCCTCATTTTAATATAGTTTTAGAACAGTTCAGAGGCATTTAGCCGCCACATCTCTTCTCAGAGAGAAGCTACCATTGCCCTAGCTGGGTTTATCCAATTATGTTTATAAGCATATTTCACTATTTTACAGTAATGAAATGAAGTATTATTTCCGCTGCATATCTGTCTTTATGGTTATCTCTATATGTTATTGGGTTCCTGTTTAAATCCAGATCAGTGGTATCAGAGCAGTCTGCTTTTTCTCTGTTTTTCTTTGCATGTCCCCAACGAGGTCAGGATATAAGGAGTTAGGGATTGAATTGGTCGAACATTTGCAAGACCAGCCTCGCAAATCTCGACAACCTCCCATGGCAGATGAGTAGAAAAATGAGGGGGAAGGAGATCCTATCAAAATCTTGCTCGAAGAAGCCCTTGAGCGACAAAGGAACGCAATGATGGACAACTTTGCCCAGATCCTTTAGCAGCTACCCAAATGCGATGCATCGGCTTCCAACAGCTACTCTGGAAACGCCACACCGTTTAAGGTACAATTTAATTTTGAAATCCCCATCTTCAAGGTTTAAATAGACGCAGATGTCGTAGATAAATGGTTAAATCTGCTAGATGGGTATTTTTCTATTCATGAATTTTCAAGTCGAGAAAAGATTGTCTTCGCTCTTCTCAAAGCAACCCCCCACGTCAAGGACTGGTGGGAAACCTACTGCAAGCAGAAGGATGAAAGTACAGGCTCACTGTTTTCAGCCACACCCACTTGGAATGACTTCCGGGATGCCATCAAGGAGCAGTACTACCCTGTCAAAAGCTATGAGGACAAATACATCAAATGGACCACACTGCGATAGGGACGAGACCAAGATGTGCCGGAGTTCACAAACATTTTTCATACCCTTCACACACATTTGGGTATCAAAGACTCTGAGCTGCATCTGGTACTCAAATACCGCGGCTGCCTACACAGATACATGCAGTACGAGATGGAGTTCTTGAACATCTCCTCACTCGGCATAGCATACCGATATGCTGTCAAAATCGAGCAAAAGTTCAAACAAAAGAAGCGAGACTTTGGATCTACAAATCCGAAGTCCAAAGGACAAAGCCAAGGTGGGGTGACCCAAGAGAATCCCTCGAAGTCGCAAGAAAAGAACAACACAATGAAGCCGAAGAAGGACACATGAAAGTGGTGTGAGTTCCACAAGAGTCCCACTCATGACACAAGTGAGTGTCAGACTAAGTAGTCCCTGGTGGCCGAGTTGAAGGCTTCCGAATCAGATGCATGTTCTGACCCTAAGCCAGAACCTGACAAGGGCAATTTCAAAGGGAAGCAAGTCATTGATGCAGATCCCAGTGCCACTGTTGCCACTACCAAGATCCAGAAGAATGAGCCCGAAGACCCAGAGGAGGGGGAGTGTCTTTTCCACTCACAGATGTGGGTGAAGGGTTTACCACTGCAATTCATTGTCGACAGTGGTAGCCAAAAGAACCTTATTTCAGCAGAGGTCATGAAGTGGTTGGGCCTACCGACTACCCCACACCCACAGCCGTACAGTATCAGATGGCTTCATGAAGGATGAGATCTCAGAGTTCGCCAGCAGTGTCGCCTTCCTTACAGCATCAAGCCCTTCACAGACGAGGTATTGTGTGATGTTACACCTCTGGATGTTTGCGATGTACTATTAGGCCAGCCATACTTGTGGAGGCGACATGCTGTGTATGTGTCAAGGCCTCGCGCTGTCATTATTGCTTTGGATAATTCATTATACAGGATACCGGATGTAGCCCCACCTACCGCCACCTCTTTAATCACTGCCAAGAAAGGAAGCAAGCTCATCTCCCAGACTAGGAAATTCATTTTCTGTTTGGTTCGCTCCCAAAGTAAGGGGAAGATTGTTGCTACATCCATGACCCCTGCAAAGGGCTATCATGTGCATCAAAAGGAGATAATAAGACCAATTCGCAACGCTGGGAAGTTGATCTACCAACTTACCCAAAAACGGGGACCACAATTTGGCGTTTCATCTTCTAGGGTTAGGTTTTGGAATGTGAAGGGTTTTCCATTGTTTCTCAACAATAAATAGGCCTTCGAGCCTCATTGTAATATAGTTTTAGAATAGTTTAGAGGCATGTAGCCGCCACATCTCTTCTCAGAGATAAGCTACCATCGCCCTAGCTGGGTTTATCCAATTTTGTTTGTAAGCATATTTCAGTATTTTACAGTAATGAAATGAAGTATTATTTCCGCTACATATCTATCTTTATGGTTATCTCTATATGTTATTGCGTTCCTGTTTAAATCCAGATCAGTGATATCAGAGCGGTATGCTTTTTCTCTATTTTTCTTTGCATGTCCCCAACAAGGTCAGGATATAAGTTAGGGATTGAACTGGTCGAACATTTGCAAGACTAGCATCGCAAATCTCGACGACCTCCCATGGCGGATGAGAAGAAAAATTAGGGGGCAGGAGATCCTATCAAAATCTTGCTCGAAGAAGCCCTCGAGCGACAAAGGAACACGATGATGGACAGCTTTGCCCAGATCCTTCAGCGGCTACACAGATGCGATGCGTCGGCTCCCAACAGCTACTCTGAAAACGCCACACCGTTTAAGGTACAAGTTAATTTTGAAATCCCCATATTCAAGGGTCAAATAGACGCAGATGTCGTAGATAAATGGTTAAATCTACTAGATGGATATTTTTCTGTTCATGAATTTTCAAGTCGGGAAAAGATTGTTTTCGCTCTTCTCAAAGCAGCCCCCCATGTCAAGGACTAGTGGAAAACCTACTGTGAGTAGAAGGATGAAAGTACAGGCTCACTGTTTTCAGCCGCACCCACTTGGAATGACTTCCGCGATGCCATCAAGGAGCAGTACTACCCTGTCAAAATCTATGAGGACAAATACATCAAATGGACCACACTGCGGCAGGGACGAGACCAAGATGTGCCGGAGTTCACAAATATTTTTCATACCCTTCGCACACAGTTGGGTATCAAATATTCTAAGCTGCATCTGGTACTCAAATACCGCCGCTGCCTAGACAGATACATCCAGGAAGAGATGGAGTTCTTGAACATCTCCTCACTCGGCACAACATACCGATACGCTGTCAAAATCGAGCAAAAGTTCAAACAGAAGAAGCGAGACTTTGGATCTACAAATCCGAAGTCCAAAGGACAAAGCCAAGGCGGGGTGACCCAAGATAATCACTCGAAGCCGCAAGAAAAGAACAACAACATGAAGCCGAAGAAGGACACAGGAAGGTGGTGTGAGTTCCAAAAGAGTCCCACTCATCACACAAGTGAGTGCCGGACCAAGTAGTCGCTAGTGGCCAAGTTGAAGGCTTCAGAATCAGATGCATGTTCTGACCCTAACCCAAAACCTGACAAGGGGAATTGCAAAGGGAAGCAAATCATTGATGCAGATCCCTGTGCCACTGTTGCCACTACCAAGATCCAGAAGAATGAGCCGGAAGACCCAGAGGAGGGGGAGTGTCTTTTCCACTCACAGATGTGGGTGAAGGGTTTACCGCTACAATTCATTGTCGACAGTGGTAGCCAAAAAAACCTTATTTCAACAGAGTTCATGAAGTGGTTGGGCCTACGGACTACACCACACCCACAGCCGTACAGTATCGAGTGGCTTCATGAAGGACGAGATCTCAAAGTTCGCCAGTAGTGCCGCCTTCCCTACAGCATCAAGCCCTTCACAAACGAGGTATTGTGTGATGTTACACCTCTGGATGTTTGCAATGTACTATTAGGCCAGCCATACTTGTGGAGGTGACATGCTGTGTATGTGTCAAGGCCTCGCATTGTTATTATTTCTTTGGATAATTCATTATACAGGATATCGAAGGTAGCCCCACCTACCGCCACCTCTTTGATCACTGCCAAGAAAGGAAGCAAGCTCATCTCCCACACTAGGAAATTCATTTTTTGTCTGGTTCGCTCCCAAAGTAAGGGGAAGATTGTTGCTATATCCATGACCCCCGCAAAGGGTTCCTCCACACAGGAGCAGCAGCAAAGGGATACGGTCATGACAGAACACAGGAACAACTTCCCCTCACCTACAGGGGTACCACACAAGTTTCAGGTGGGCAACAAAGTTTGGTTACATCTGCAGAAAGAATGCCTTACGAGAACCCATCAGAAACTCAGACCACTCCGACATGGTTCTTACACTAGCACCAAGGCTACGGGAAACAATGCTTGGAAGCACAACATTCCTCCATTCCTTCGCTTTCACTGAGTGTTCAATGTGGACCATCTTCGAACATGCGTCCCACCATTTCTAGACACATCAGAGATTGCAGAATAGCTCACCAGAGACCCAGCTCAGCAGAAGCTTCATCATCTCAGGGAGGAACTCAACGCAATGGGGACCATTGCTTCCTAAGAGGGGAGGAATGATCCAGGTGGATGTTGGTAGCCACCCACCTGTCTCATTTGGACTCCCATAACTGTCCCTTTTAGTTTATCAGTTTCCTTAATTATAGCACAATTTACTATTTTTAGCAGTTTTTCGGGTCCTAAACTTTCGGAGCCATTTTGAGGCCCTAAACACTGTTTTTTGGGAAATCTACCACTAGTGATTTTTCTTTTAAAAAATCGTCTTTTTCGTCGTAGTCCTCGGAGATATCTTTCCAATGGGCTATCATGCGCGTCAAACAGAGATAATACGACCAATTCACGACCCCGGGAAGTTGATGTACCAACTTACCCAAAAACGGGGCCCACAATTTTGCATTTCATCTTCTAGGGTTAGGTTTTGGAACCTTCGAGCCTCATTGTAAGACAGTTTTAGAATAGTTTAGAGGCATGTAGCCGCCACATCTCTTCTCAGAGATAAGCTACCATCGCCCTAGCTGGGTTTATCCAATTCTGTTTGTAAACATATTTCAGTATTTTACAGTAATGAAATGAAGTATTATTTCCACTACCTATCTGTCTTTATGGTTATCTCTGTATTTTATTTCGTTCCGGTTTAAATCCAGATCAAGATCCCTTCTATCAGCACCCTCGGCTATGGCATGAGGAAGAACCAATTCAAGCTTGATGTTGATAAGTACATGGATATTTTGATGCAAGTAGCCAACATTGATGACTCGCATCTCAACGCAAAGAAGATGAAAATGTACAACATTGATCCAAGTACACTCACGAGAATGTTCCACATGCTTCAGGATGAGCTGGACAGAGGCTTCAAAACCATATACCTGGAGGCCATGGAGGAAAGAGTTCTCTTTGACAAAGATGTCATCAAATAGTATGGGGACACAATAGTGCAATACCAAGATTGGTATCAACTTATCACCAAAGAGCATTGAGAGGACGTTACCCAGTTGGCCTTTCCACAAGACTATGAGTGATGTTGTTTGTCTTTCTAGACTAACTCAAGACTATTTTTGTCCCACATGGGTATATGTGGAAATTGTATTACTGTAAATATGGTGTAAGTGAAATTCCTATTGTCATTAGTAGAATTTGAACAGTCACTATTGTATGTGAAGAGTCTTGAGGGTAGTCCAAGACTCAAAGTGGAGTGTCAAGGGTCACCCCACTCTTTGCTATATATAGGACCTCATAACTCATAGTACATGGTTTTGGGACCCAAGATTTTGGCTAGGCATTGCTTACAGAAGGCTTGGAGAGTATTTTGATGAACCTTGGCTTCTCCACAGTGAAGAGTAAGTACATCTTTGGAGGAACAAGCAATTTTGAATGTAATGTTCCATTACTGGGGCTAGTGCCTGTCAATGGTGTATGTATGAATGGAACTTTCACTTTATACAATATAACAAAGCTAGTAGGTTTTCATGAATATGTTGTTATTGTAGTTGGCCTATTCTGGTTTCTTTAGCAACGTATGTTATTTATCTTACTCATTTGTGAATGAACTACTTTGTATGCAGTTATATGAATCTTGTTGTAATCATGTTATTGGTTTAACCCGTCACTTTGGGTCATGGACTATTCTACTTTCTAGCTTGTAATGTAATTCAAATTGTGTGTTACTTTTAGGCCAAATACTATTACAGGTTTCCAAGGGACACACTTCCTTTTCCCCTCCATGTGTTAGAACCCCCATGGATCTCACATGAATCGCTACAAGGTCACACACTTGCTTCCGACAATGATATCACACTTACCTCTGCGCACTATCGCAGTCAAGGCATGGATTTACTACCCATTGCTAGGACTCCTACTCCAAATGGTATGAGGTCTAGTTGGGACTTCTTACCGAGGAGGATCCATTGACATGTTGGCAGGTCCAGCCCGTCAACACCTATGTGAATCAAAGTTGCCTACATACACATATTATATGAGAAAGAGTCACGTAAAGAATCCTAACCATGGAAAATAGAAAACCAAGACTTGTTTTGATGGAAATCTCCCACAGTATTGTGTTAGAACTTCTATTTGATCCTATCAAAAATTACCAACAACATTACCAAAGGATTTTATTGTGGTATTGGCAAGGAAATTATCTATATAAGGAGAATGAGATCAAGGCATTATGTGGGAATTTGACAGATTATTCATGTGTGATAAGATCTGAAATAGATATGCACTAGGGAACAAGGAGAAGGATCAAATTTGAAAGATCTAAACGTGTATTGAAATTTAATGGATATTCTTGATTGATTTTCTTATGTTTAAGTAGCTACCAATGTAATATTTATGGTTATAATGGAGCTATGAACTGAATGTATGTGCAAAGGTATGTGATTTTAACAAATTTTATATGTAAGACATAGATTGTTCGTCCATAGATTATTGGATTTTTTAAATAGTTATTATGTTGATGTCTATACACAAGTTTTACTCCTAAGTATTGCATACATACATGGATCTATGTTATAAAAATTGTGTATACATTTTGAAATATTTTATTTCGACTTGATTTGGGTTGTTAATAGTTGTTCTTGCCACTGAGTAATGTTTATGATCATGATATATTTGATTTTAACAATACAATGGTTTAGATTTGGTATTTAGTGGTATGAGATTTGTACGTAGGTATTATGCATAAAACATGGATATATAAACAAATGTTATTAATGAAAATCATGCATATATTCTTATTTGATCAGGGTTTGTAGTGATACTTGGTTATGGTATTAGATTGGCTTTGTATTATTTGTTATTGATTGCAAAGGGTTGATTGGTATCATGGTATTGATTTATTTAGTATTTACAGTTTTTTTTTAGCATGGTTATTAATATTCGGTGATTGAGCTTATTGTTAGGTGTGGGTCCAATTTTAAAACATGATGAAAGGTGGCCTATAGGATTTGGTTTGTTATTGAGATGGGTGGTTCCAATGTGAAAGATTTTTAAACGGGGTCGATAAAGGTACTAAGGGTTTGAGCCTTTAGTAAGGGAGTTGGAGCTTCCTTCTAGTGGTAGTTGGTAAACCTATTTAGGGAGTAGGAGATTCCTTCTATTAGGAGCCACTAAAATTGATCAGGTGTTAATAGCTCCCTTACATTGGGTGTTTGATAATGAGTGGAGGTTATAGTCTGTTGTAGGCAGAGGATTTCATGCTCGTACGAGTTTATGGTTGTACAAGATTTAATGAATATTTCTTTACAATAAGAAAGAAGACAAAGATGAAAACATTTGTGGTTTGCTCCCAAATTGGGTTTCCACCTAAAATCTTGGTGTCCCTATGTGTTGATGTGTTTGTTATGTGTTAATATTTATTTGTTATTTACTACTCATATTTAATGTATAATTAATGACTAATGAATTAACAATGCACTAGTTAAGTTAGTCACTAATGGAAATTTTTAAAAATAAGTAATATACATATATGTTGTTTGTGTTTGATAACAACATGTACATATGCGAGTTGCTAGAAGTATAGGTGTGTACAAAATTCAGAAAGTACAATTACAAATTAATGGGAATGAAATATTGATTCACCCCTCCCCCCAGTATTTCTAACAATTTATATCATAGAAGGTCCCTAAGAAGAAGCTTGATCAATTAAAGTGAGATCTATTATGATGAGTAGTCAAGAAGGAGTATTTTCTACCAAGCCAAAATTGTTTAATGTTACTAACTCTATGTTTTGGAAATTCAAAATGAGATCATATTTGTAGTCACTAGGAGTTTGTTGGGTCCCCATAATACAATTGATTACCCCATTACTATTGTAGTTATACCCCTTATTAATATTGTTGTGCCCCTATTGCCCCCATATTGTTATTACTGTGCCCCATAGAATCCCTCTATTGTTATTTTTGTGGCTTTATATTATTATTGATAGGTCCGCTGGATTATATTGTGACTCCTTAGACTCCTATATATAGAAAGGAGGTTTTGTCATTTGAATCATCCAAGAATTTTTCATTTATGTAATGTAAAGGAGGTTACCCCCTCGAAGAGGCTGAATTCTAAGGCGTTGATCTATCTTTTCTATCTTTTCTTGAGTTGGTTTCATAACATTTGGTATCAGAGCTTTGGATTCTAGGGTTTCGCTGCTCCAAACAGGTCATCGTGGAATTTCGCTATAACTTTTTTCTGCGACGTTTCAGAAGTTGCAAAAAAAAACCCATTTGAGAAGAAATCATGCTGAACCTTGGGTCCGAATTTTAGATCTCTTCGCACTATATTTTCGGAGATATGATCTGAGGAAGTTGATCTTTTTGCAGACTCCTGAATTACATTCCAAATAGGTGACCTGGGGAAAATTGTCATAACTTTCTCTCTAAGCATCGGATTGAAATTTCATAATAAGTTACAAAAAGAGGATGGACTGTAGTTTCTCGTATATATTTTTCAAATCCAAAGGTCGAAACAGTGACACATGGCACTTCATACAATTTCGCTCTTCTGGAAAGGTCTAAATCAAGTCATCTTAGGAGATTGTGCATAACTCTTTCTTGGAGAATCCAATTTGGATCAGACTGGTGGAATTGGAAAGAGGACACAGAGGGCTAATACAGGTCACAATTTCAGAACTTAAAGATTCAAAAGTATAGAGTTACAGTCATTTCAAGATCGAGCTCCTAAAATCAAGAAAAAGCAAGATGAGGAAGTTTGATGGCAAGGATCCGGTAAATTGGATACTTCAGATGGAGCAATATTTTGATCTACATGGTGTACCACTATTACAAAAGGTATGTATTGCATCTTCATATTTAGAACTAGATCAATTTTTATGGTATGAAGGGCTTTGTTCTCGTAAACAACTTGTTACGTGGTCAATTTTCACGGAGGAAATGGTAGCACATTATGAGGATACAAAGAGCAACACCTTCTTGAGAGCAACACCACAACAATTGGAAAGAGTAAAAGGGCTTTGTGACATATTGGAAAGAAAAATTATGGAAACTAGGAAGCATACCCCTCACAACTATAAAGATGGAAGTGTTGTTTCTCCTAACCTTCCACAACCTACAAGAGTTACACCACAACAATTGGAAGAAAAAAGAGAAAAAGGGCTTTGTTACAATTGTGATAGAAAATGCACTAAAGGTCATAAGTGTGCTGAGAAGAAATTGTTTTACATAGAATATACAGAGGAGGAAGAAAAGGATCAAGAAACACAAAAAGAAGAGGATATACGCCAGGACCCCACCCCAAAGAAAGAAGAAATGAATCAGACCATATCTTGTAAAGAATTGGCAAGAATTACCACTCCTCAAACTCTCAAGATAGAAGGACATATCAAGAAGAAAAAGGTGCAAGAAGTGAAAGATCACATCAAGAAAGAAGAAATGAATCCAACCATATCTTGTAATTCATTGGTCGAAATTTCCACTCCTCAAGTTATCAAGATAGAAGGACATATCAAGAAGAAAAATGTTCAAGAAGTGAAAGATCAAATCGAGCATCAAGAAATGAATCTGACCATATCTTGTAAAGAATTGGAAGAAATTGCCACCCCTCAAACTCTAGAGATAGAAGGACATATCAAGAAGAAAAAGGTTCAAGCAGTGAAAGATCACATCGAGCATCAACAACAAGTTCTCCAACTTTTAAAGGATAACGCCATTTCGGTGCAAAATCAAATGAAACAACAAGTAGATAAACATCGTAGTGAAAAAGGTTTTGAGAAGGAAATGTTGGCAATACTACATGCACTTAAAAAATGGCGACCTTACCGAATGGGAATACTCTTCAAGGATGAGGATGTGGAAGCATTATTTTGTGTTATTTCTATTATCCAACCAAATTGGATAAACAAATAAAGGGATGAATGGAAGAATGACGAAGAAGTGTGGGCACTTATTCGAAAGTTAAAACAAGATTCCAATACATCTGATACATTTAGCTGGCAAAATGATTCGTTATGGTACAAAGATCGCTTATACCTCTGTAAGAATTCCCTGCTAAAACAAAAGATTCTTATGGAATTGCACACTTATCCCTTAGGAGGGCACTCAGGATTTTTAAAAACTTACCACAGGGTTAAGAAGGAATGTTTTTGGGATGGCCTTAAATCAAATATTCAAAATTTTGTGGCAGAATGTTTGGTTTTCCAACAAAATAAAGTTGAAACAATTAAGACATCGGGTCTATTACAACCTTTATCCATTCCAAGCCAACGTTGGGAGGAGGTTTCAATGGATTTTATCATAGGTTTACCCAAGTTTGAGGGAAAGAGTGTCATCATGGTGGTAGTTGACAGACTTACCAAGTATGCACACTTTTGTCCATTATCACATCCATTTAAAGCTAGTACAATTTCTACTGCATTTATGGAAACAATTCAAAAGCTACATGGAAACCTAAAGATTATTTTAAGTGACACAGATCCCATTTTCACTAGAAATTTTTGGACAGAAATATTTTCTTGTCTTGGTACTCAGTTAGCTCATAGCTCATCTTATCATCCTCAATCTGATGGGAAAACTGTGATAGTAACAAAAAGTTTGGGAGGATATCTTCGTTGCTTTGTATCTGATAAACAAACACAATGGGTCAAATGGTTGCCTTTGGCTGAATGGTGGTATAACACTTCCTTCCATACAGCAACAAAAATGACCCCATTTATGGCACTTTATGGGTATCAACCACCATCCATCACATCATATTTAAGAGAAAATTCTAGGTTCAGGCAGTGGAACATGACATTGAACATCAAAAACAAGTCCTCCAACTCTTAAAGGATAACCTCGTGTTGGCACAGAATAGAATGAAACAACAGGCAGATCAACATCGCAATGAAAGAAGTTTTGATGTAGGTGATTGGGTATTCCTACAGCTACAACCATATAAACAAATATCCCTCAAGCAAGCTAAGAAGGATAATAAATTATCACCAAAGTATTATGGTTCGTACAAGGTGTTGCAAAATATTGGTACTATGGCATACAAATTGGAGCTTCCTGCAGCTTCTCGATTGCACCCAGCTTTCCATGTTTCATGTTTAAATAAGGTTATAGGCAACAAGCTCCCAGTTCAAACAATATTTCCAGAACTTGACGAGGAAGGAAAAATTATATTGGAACCGGAAGTAGTCACAGAAACAAGAACTTGACAGCTACGAAATTGATCAATTTTAGAGTATCTTATCAAGTGGAAGAACTTATCCGCTGAAGATTCCACATGGGAGGATGAGAATTTTATGCAGAAGTATCCAGAACTACTCAAGCATTGAGGACAACACTTTTTTTAAGGAAAGGGGCATGTTGGGTCCCCATAATACTAGTGGTTACCCCATTACTATTGTAGTTATACCCCTTACTAATATTGTTGTGCCCCTATTGCCCCCATATTGTTATTACTCTGCCCCATAGAATCCCTCTATTGTTATTTTTGTGGCTTTATATTATTATTGTTAGGTCGGCTGGATTATATTGTGACTCCTTAGACTCCTATATATAGAAAGGAGGTTTTGTCATTTTAATCATCCGAGAATTGTTCATTTATGTAATGTAAAGGAGGTTGCCCCCTCGAAGAGGCTGAATTCTAAGGCATTGATCTATCTTTTCTATCTTTTCTTGAGCTGGTTTCATAACAGAGTTGATCTATTGGAAGTTGTTGAAGGGAGATATCAATAACCAAGATCCTTTCCCACAGATAAGACACAAAATAAGAAGTATGTGAATTATGTAAACGCAATAAATGATATCTTGGGAGGATTAGTAGAATCTGATTTCATGAAAGCCATGCAAATGAATACCAAAAAAAAATATGGGATTAGATTTTCCACAGGTTTGAAGGTGATACTAAGCTAAAAACCAACAACCATTAATCACATAGAATTTAGAATGAGATTCTTAGAATGCATGATGATGAGAGAATTGAAAACTTGCCCTTAGAGTAGAAAAGGTTGTTAACACAATGAGAGAACTTGGTGATAAGATTAAGTATGTTACAATTATTGAAAATATATTGATATAACTAACCCCTAACTTGAGTGAAAAAGTTTCATCTATGGAAAAATTGCAAAATTTGAAGAAACTATCTTTAGAACAACTCCATGGGATCTTGATAGTGTATCATATGAGAATAAAAGGGAATACATCAAAAATGAGAGAAGGTTCCTTCAAAGCCACGTACAAAGGAAACAGAAAGGAAGATCCTAAATATACAACTACATTTTAAAAAAATTGTGAGAAAGTTGCATGTAAGAACTAGTAAGTTCAAAGGTAAACCTTTAAATTTTTTTCTTGTGGAAGAGTATGACACTATGCATCCAAATGTTGATATAAAGATATTATGGTAGGAAAGTTAAAGGAAAGGAAGTATCCATGAAATATGTCAAAAATAAATTTTCTGCAAAGAAAATATTTTATTCTATTGAAGAGTATGAAAACACATTAAATGATCACGTAGATTCAAATTCAAATTCTAACACTAGTTACAAAATACTTATAGGTCATGAAGATCAATTGACTAGTAATTATGAAAAAAATGATCTAATGAATGAATTAAGATAAATTGATAGAATTAGGAATTCAAACACATTTGGAATCTCAATAAAGTAGTATGGTTAATGAAATAAACTTGCTAAAGACTAATTTAGAAGAATCTAATAGAAGAGAGGAAGTCTCAATGAAACTATTTCAAGAGAAGTAGAGGGGCTATGAAAAGATAGAATAAGAAATTGTGACTTTAAGGGAAGATTATGAGAAAAATAAATCAAAATCAGAATGTAATCTCAAATACATAAAGGAATATGAACATTAGAGAATATTATTAATGAACATGGGTCTCCTATAATTAAGATAGGTATTTGATACAACCATATGGCTTCATATCCACAAGATAATGACAAAGAAAAGCATAAGGCTCTTTAAAACAAAATTGAATCGAGTCACACATCAGAAAAGAAATAATCAAGATTAGTCCCTATGTACAAAAATGTTTTTGTGGATATTGTTTTACTTGTAACTCAATTGGAGATAAGGCCACTAATTGCAGGTCAAGCGGATGTAATAGAACTAAACAAGCCTCTAGTTACGTTTGATGGTATAAGTATCACAAATTTTAACACATGATCAAGAATTTTAAGTAGACCTGGAGAAATAAGGAGAAACAACTAGAGACGTAGGTAATATAGCCCCTACTACAGTCCATTGCATTTAATGCATACTTCTAATAGGGACTACATAATTGATTGTGAAGTGTATAACTTCATTGAAAATAGAGATAGCCAAAAGAGAACTTAATAACTATGATCTCGACAAAATCAGTGGTGCATGATCTCACGGGGAGTTATGCTAATAGATTATTCTTTATTATGAAATTTTGTGTTACTAATGTTACATATGATGAATTGATTGTGATCATGAACAAATATGACATGTTCAGGGGGAGTTGTTGTTGTGTTAGGATGGGCTGACCTAGGTTCATATTTTACTGCGCAATAACAAAACCCTCAATCACTGGCCCTTTCAATAACAACCTGCAAGAAAGTCACAATCTCACCCAAAGTGACTATGGGAAGTTGCAGAACTAGGTTTCTATAACCTTGAGGCATAATGTGGTGTGGTAATGTGGTGCTTTCTTATGCTTTAACACTTATAAACTACTTCACATTCATGAACTACTTCACACTCATATATTACTTCGCAGAATTACATTCATCTGTTAAACATATCATAAACGTCCATAAAGTTTCACAATATTGAAATAAAGTGCAAATAATAAGAAAATCAACACATGAAAACACATATTTTACCATGGTTTGTCTCAATGTCAGACTATGTCCACAAGAACTATTGCTTATAATAGAGAATTTGGTACAACAAATAGTTCTTCACATGTGCACACAACTGCAGGTTGTTTGTGAACTAAGTTGCAAATGGTCTATGCTCTAAGCTGAATACCCAGGCCTTCGTGCACTTATCTCTAGAGCCTTACCGCTTCCTCCAAAGTACAGATCACAAAAGTATGACCATAGACATACATTTGGATATAATTAATTGATTCATGCCTTCCTTCTTTACTATTCAACCCTATATATAATTTTGCATTAAGGGATTACATCGCTACATTACCATGGACCCAATAACATGGTTTCAAAAATATAAGGGACTATGGTCCAAAACCATTTAACTTTTAAAATATTATATGCTTTTACAAAAAGGGAGGGGCTTTTCCACAAAGTTCCTATACTGAGTGTTTATTTTGTTTTGTGGTCCCCATTTTACTCCACTACTCTATTATGTGGTCCACTTCACACTCCGTGACATCCTTTCTATTGTGTGCTCTACCCATAAAATTTGGATTCTGTGCCCAAAATCTAGTCAATTTGGTTGCGCCGAACAGATCCCGAACACTCCCATGTGACTCCTCTTGAGTCACTCAGCTACATTGAATCTAATCTTGTGTGAAGTGTTGTTGTATGTGTTGTTGAATTATTATAGAATCTCTACCAGTTGTTTTTTCTTGCTCCACACTTCTTCTAATAATGCTTGTGTGACATGTTATACAACCTTGTTTTATAATTATTTCTCCCTTTGTTAAAACTACTCAAGATTCTCATCCACTTCCTGTAATATCTGGAGGGAATCATCCTGCAAAGGATAAGTCCTTTCTATCAAACTCTCCTCCTCATTCTTCAACTCTTAAATTTTCTTTTGTATCTCCTTTGAATCATTAATATTTACGATCCTCTACTATATTGGGAAGGTATTTGAAGCTACATGAGTGCCCTCCAATTGACATTTCTTTTGCTACATTTCCTCCTATGATTTATGAACATTTGGATGTTCTTGTAGTGAAGTCCAAATTTGCATGATTTCATCCATGAATTTTCCATAGTATGTTAATGTTACAGAGATGCTAGCCATCCTAGTCTTTAAGTCAATCTCCCTCTGTTCATGAACTTCTAGTGACATGGTTGGTTACATCTTTAATTGTATCTCACTGACCTTTACCTCATATTTGAACTATACGTCTACAACATTTTTCTTCAATTCCTTGACTGCAAGGCCGAGCTTCGTGACATTATCTTCTATTGATTCCTCCTCACATACATCCATGTTCGAAACTTCCCTGCAAGTGACTTCGACCACCACTTTCAGTCTCTGTTGTTGTAGCTTAGCTTGTTCCTTGACCTTGATGGCTTGGTCGAGTTGTTTCTTCAGTGCAATGCACTCGTGTTTTATGTGAATGTTTAAGTGTGACGTGCATTTATCACACTCCTTGATCTCATTTGTGACACCTTTTTGCAAGTCATGTAGGACGAGAGTGGGAAATTCTACCATGTTCAGATTCACATGTTCCCAAAATTTTTCCTGCTCCTTGAATTCGGCGGAGGTGAATTTTAGAGCTACGATATGTATATGCATTATCCTTATCCCAAGCATTGTTTCTATCAGTCTTTTTTGTTGGATTCTATGGCCTATCTGCATTGGTGGTCTGGATGTTTGCGCCAAAATATTCATCTCGATAATACTCTATTACACACCTATGATAAGCTCTCTATAGCAATATTCCACCCTATTCCAAGATTCCATTATTATCTCCTAAACCTTGTCTTTGATTTGATCCAAGTCACTCTCAGTGAGAAGCATTAGCGCCTTATGCTTCTTTCTACTCTTAATTGTAGCTTCATCTTGGATCTTTCTTTTCTTCGCAGTAGTTTTCTATGTTTCTGCCTTTTCTATCTCCTTACACGTATCCTCGACTCATTGAGGGTCCTCCTCATGGTGTTCTTCATCCGTTACTAATGGGCATGAGAGCCTACTATTGAGGCTACACATATGGCTCTTACAAATGCTAAAGGAACATTGTTAAGAGAGAACAAAATGAAGGAAAATAAAGCCCTTAGCCTTATTCAACAATGCTTAGATGGCATGATACTTTCAAAAGTCTCAAATGCAGAATATTCAAAGAATGTGTGGGACACTCTCAAATCCTTTTATCAAGGTGTATCCAAAGTGAAAAATGTCAAACTACAAAATTTGAGAAGAGATTTCGAGAAGATGAAAATGAAAGATGATGAAATTGTGGATGCTATAATTCAATTCATGAGTGTTTTTAATCAACTAAGATAGTATGGAGAAGACCTCTCAAACAAGAGAGTGATCGATAAAGTCTTTCGAAATTTACCAAAGAAATTTAAAGTGATTGTTGTATCCATATAAGAGTTGAAGGAAACAAGTCAAATTCAAATTGAAGAGTTGACTAGATTCTTGATTAAAGAAGAATCCAGGATGTCAAGATATAATGCTAACACGTTAGAGAATTCCTTCAAAACTCTACTCAAATTTAGTAGAGGAAGAGGCAGTGGATGAAGAAAAAGTTTGGATAAAAGCCATGGATGAAGAAATTGATGTTATAGAAAGAAATAATACTTGGGATCTTGTAGATTTACCTCAAGGTAAAAATACTATAGGTGTTAAATGGATCTACAAAACTAAAGTAAATGTTGAAGGTGAAATTGAAAATAAACTTTTGCACCTAGAGCTAGACTTGACACAGTAATAATAGTATTATTTGTTGCTACAAAAAATAAATGGAAAATATATTAGATGGATGTTAAGTCTGCGTTTTTAAATGGTTTATCAAAGGAAGAGGTTTATGTGAAACAACCTCCTAGATATGAAATTGATGGTCAAGAAGATAAAGGTTAAATTAACAAAAGTATTATATGGATTCAAGAAAGCACCCAGAGTATGGTATAGTAGAATTGATGAATATATGATTAACAGTGGATTCATCAAGAGTCAAAGTGAGCCAATTTTTTATGCAAAATTAAACAATAAAGGTAAAATTTTGATTGTGTGCCTGAATGTTAATGATTTTATTTTCCCTGGAGATCTCTCAATAGATGATTTTGAGAAAAGCATGAAAACATAATTTGACTTAGGCCTAATAAAATATTTTCTTGGTATTGAAGTAACTCAATCTGAATATGCTATTTTCATTTGTCAATCTAAGTGTGCAAAGGATATATTGAAAAGGTTCACAATGGAAAATTGTAAGCCAATTGTAACCCAAATTGCAATTGATACAAAACTCAGTATGTTGATCAGCCACAACCACACAACATTGTAAAACTATGTGGATGAGAATAATTTTGAAAGAGTTGTTGTATGAACGCAAAGAACCAACTCATATTTTATGTGACAATAAAACTACTATTACATTATCAATAAATCATGTTTTCCATAAGAATAGTAAACATATTGATACGAGGTATCACATCATTCAAGAATTAGTATGCAATAATGAAATATGTATGGAGTTTGCAAATGAGAAGATCTGTTTGCAAACATATTTACAAAATACTTGGCGAAAAAATTGTTTGAAACTCAAAAGGAAAACGTAGTAGTGTATGATGTAACAACACTTTGATGTAATAGAAAACCTTTTTTTGTTTTTTTCTTGGTGGAATAATTAAGGGGGAGAATGTAAGTGTAATTATTTCAAGCACACGATGTCTTCCACCACCACGGCTTCCACCACTAGGGCACACCGCCATGGCTCTTTAGCTTCCATAGGTCACCACTGCCATTCTTCCACCTCCTCACCTCATCAAATATCGCCTGCCGAAAATAAAGGGCAACACTGCCTCACAAAATAATAATTTAATTGATGTAACTCACTTCATTGTTTCTTATAAATAGAAGATCAGCAAGAGGGGGAGATATCCACTCTTGACTTTCTTATTTGCTAGTGTAATTTGGAAGTTGTAGCTCAAGTTATCGATTTCCTGTTCTATAATTTCTATTTCAATTTGTTTGAAGGAAATACAATGTAAGCCCCACATTTAAGACCTTGTGTAATAATAATTTATCGTTTTTATTTTTATTTCATTTTTATCAAACTTTTTTTTTGTAATTTTTTTCCCTTTTTTATTATTTCCATTTTCATGAATTATAACTTTTGGTCCATATTTTCAATTTAAGATAACTTATTATTATATTAAAAACATATTCTAATAAATTTAATTATAAAAATTATATATTTATTAATACAAAATAAAACACACATATATAATAAACATATATATATTAAAGTGTATATATGTTAATATAAACAATATTAGTTAAATATATTTCATTATTTTTGGTGATGGCATTCAACTATACAATGTTTTATTAGGTGTTTTGTTTTTGTTATGAAATCTTTGTCTTTATTATTTGTTAGTTTAATTAAGCTAGATTTAAGCTAAGCCGAAGGTACTAGCTGCTATGTAGCCCTTGTTAACATTTCTTAATGAATCATATATTATTAAAATTCCTTAAAATTCCTCATCTTTTTGTTACTTAGTCAAAAATCTATATGTTACCTAAGTGAAAACTATAATGAGTCATATAACATATTCAAGTTAAGTTAAAAATTTCACATGTATTAAATTTCTTTAAAAATAATAATTAAAAATCCTATATTTATTAAAATTATTTAAAAAATATATTTTTTAATTAATTAATTTTGATTGTATAACTTTTTATTTGTTTAGGGATATTTGATTTCATTTTTCTTAAATGTTAAGGATAAAATTTATTGATAATTGTATAAGAAAATTGTAGTAAATATGTGAGAATGATTTTTCATTAAAGATTATATTTCACCAAAGTTTTATCTTTATGCCTAGCTATCTCATGAACTATTCGCCTTACCTATGCATAATGTTAAATAAGTTGAGGCCAAAAAAATTTCATAGTTTCAATTTATTTAAGAAGAATTCATTAAGTTAAAGTTCATGGTAAACATAAGATTGAAAAAGAACCCCTCTTAAACTTACCCTTTGAGTTTGTGGTTGAACACATAGTGGAATAATAATTCTTCTAATGTTTACATTCCTGGACTTAGGCTAGCTTTTCTTTATGAATTACTCTCCTTGGGATATGTTTAGTATGAAAACAAATTTCAATTCTCAATCACATTCAATTTGAATACAAATATAAACATAGAAAATTATTTTATTTGTTTTATCTCTTTAGATATGGTTATCATGGAAAATGTTTTGCTTTTTAATAATTTTGTTATAAGTGTTACTATTGATAATAATTCATGTCAAAATTAAATCCTTAGAATCCTTTAAGTTTCTTCGAGGAATTACAGGTTATTCATTCCCTCATAGATTTGATTTTGTTAAGATCCACCCTAACACCCTCATGTGATACAATATGACCAAAATATGTCATTCCTTGAAAACCAAAGGAACACATTGATAGATTTGTAGACAATTGTTACTATTCACAACATATGAACATGTTTTATAAGCTCTTCCCAAGATTTGTTGTAGATTAGTTTATCATCAAAAAATAATAACAAAAATTTTCTAAGGATTTGAAAACAAAATTCATCAAACTTTGAAATGTAGATGGTGTATTTGTAAGTGAGAATGGCATAAATGACCTCGATGTGTTCTAAATACCATTTTGGGAATGTATTCCTACCACACTCTTATTTGATTATATCCAAAATGAAAAAGATTTAACTTAGTAATGAAAATTTCTCCATGCAATTTGTCTAATAACTCAGCAACGACAATCGAGGGTAAGAGGAAACATTGGAGCACATCCTCAGTTCTTGTCCTTTCATTGGGGAGATCTGGCATATGATTCTTCAACTACATTGGAATTTGGATCGCTTTCCTCAAAATCTATAAGAGACTGAAAAACTCATGATTATCCCTTTTTAAAAACCCAGTGTTAAGTAGAACATGTCCCTAAGAGTTTCCTATGGGAAGTATGGAAGGAGCATAATTAAAGGATTTTTCTAGACAATTGCACATTTAGTGACATAGTCCGACATATTGAAGAAAGACATATCAAGAATATAATACTTAATGAATCCTAGTCTTCCCACAATCGGAAAGTATCACCTTTGGAGGCTACTATCTTGAATCTACTGGAAATAGCTCCATCAATAGTTCACTAGAAACTTCCAAACCCATAAATCCCCCTACCTACTCCCCATTTCATTTTACTCTCCCCCTTGAGGCTTCATCAAGTTAATTTTAATGGGGCCTCCATGGGACACTCATGCCAAGTATATTTCGATGGCATATTCATATATTTGACAAGAAAGAAACTGAGGGTTTATGTGGTCAATTGTGGCACAACCAACAATATTGTGGTTAAATTATTAGACCCAAATATTAGTCCATAGAGATAGTGATAAAAACTACATATTTTATCCTTTAGGTATATGAGGATTCACAATTAGCCATCTCCACTTTTCAAAACTTTATATATGGAGCCCCTATCACCAAATTGGTAAAGAGCTAGAGACTGTAACTATTGGTTTCTCAAGTCCAAATTTTATTGTTGGGTCTTCCATATGTAGTTACCTCTTACTCTTGACTTTACAAAATAAAAAATTAGACATATTGGCTAATTGGGAAAGTCAAACTAGTGACCTGATTTCCACTCCCTATGGCCCCGCCTTAGTGTGTTTGTAGGCATTGAACAATTGTTTACTATTTTAATAGATGATAACTATAAATAAATGTCAGTGGATCATATTGGTTTTTATTCCTAATGGCAATCTATTGCATCTTAATTTTAATATTTTTTACGATTTTGCGTCCCTCTCTCGTTTCTGAGAACAAAATAGTTCTAACTTAAAGTAATCATTTTTGTAAATTTTCTATTGACCAACAAATATGGCAAGAGTGAGGCTAATAGATTTTTTCTAATTAGTGAAAAATTATGTAACATTGTCTTAAAAATGAAAATTTTCAACTTAGAAAATAAAATGAAAAAACTCAACAATGACAAGAATAAGAATCTTATCATTGATTGTAATTTTGTTGAGTTGTTTGTAATCTACACATGTATTCTATGAAGCATTATTTTTTATAACCATCACCAATAGTGAAGAGAAGGCACCATGGATAGGTTGAATGATTCCCACCTCTAACATTTCTTGAACCCTATGCTCAATATCACTCTTTTGTCCATGTGGTTATATGTAAGGTCTAATGTTAGGAGGTACACTTCTAGGTTGCAAATGAATAGTATGGTGACAACCCTGAGAAGGTGGAAAACCCTTAAGAATCTCTATGAATACCTAAGAATGATTGCTAATAACTTTTTGTAGATCAAGTGATTAAAGTGATATAGATGATTGAACATGTAATGAACTCAATTGTGAAATTACACCTTGATGTCCTTTTTTTAGCAATGTTCTCATACTACTATAGGTTATTACTTTAATAGTTTCCCTTACATACATATAAACTAAATTTCTTTTCCTTCTGATAAAAATCCTATAATAATGATCATGAAAGTTTAGGGCCATTATTCCGAGTGATTGTAACAATTGGACCCCAAATACAAAATCAACACCATCATATTGGATTGCAATCATGGGACTAACCAATAAAAACTCAAGTATATTCACTTTAATATGATGGAAATTCCATAAAAAATTTATGGCACCTCCATCTTTAATCATTACTTGAAATTCTAGTGCTATACCTATAGAGCGAATAACAAGTTGTGGCAATTGGTAATTATTGACTTATTAGTACTACTTAATCGATACTATCGTGTTTTTATTTTTGATATATCTTTATATATTGAGGTTTCATCAAATAATGATATCAGCCAATGCATGAGAAGAGATAATTATAGTCGATTCTAACTATATATCTTACGATGCTTCCACTTCTTGATCTTCTTCATATTCAAAGTGTATCACTACTACACAAAGCATGTTTTAATATGGGTATTTAAGATTAAATTTTAATTTGTCATAGGCTAACTTTTTAAATCTCTTAATTAAGACAAAAGGGAAAAAGACATCAACAGGCTCCATTGGGTAATTGTCTCCATTATGTAGTTCTCTTATTTAAGACAAAAAGAAAAAATTAAGTCAAAAGGAATCCGGCCGGCAAGAGTGTAATTGTCTTAATTTATGATTGAAGAAGAAAAACACCATTTCATTTATGATTGAAGAAGAAAAAAACCCCTTTCATTTCTGCATTCGAAGATGGGAATTTAGATTTGCAAAGGGCGGAAGTGGCCAGTAGCAGCTGGAAAATCTTTAATGTTTTTTGAAAAATTAGCCATACCTCCCAAGTTTGATCACAAGGGTCTACACATGCTTCTATACATATGCAAAAAAAATTACAGGCTACACATTGTTGAAAGAATAGCAGGAAAAATAGGAGAAGAAAGCACAACAGAATGACCAAGAAAAAATAAACTGAATTTGGATTGGACTTTATTAAACAATGATTCTCCGTGTTTTATTTCATGGGCATTCGATAGTTTTATATTACCAATTATCATTACATAACTAATTATTCGGCATACAACTCTCTATTTACATTTACCTAAAGTTACTAATTCATTGTCAAACCAACAAACTCCACCTTGACAACAATTTTCCCATTCATCATCTTTCCTGCAAGCCAAGAGAAGCTAAACACCACCGCATCTTCTCTACTGTAACCGGCTTTGTGAATATGTATGCACAATTTTCTCGTGTATGGACCTTTTTAAGAGCTACTTTTCCACCATCGATCACATGTCTCAGAAAATGATACCTTACATCAATGTGCTTGGTTCTGCTGTGATAGGCAGGGTTTGTAGCCAAGTGAATAGCACTTTGACTGTCACAAAGTATATTCACTTTCTCCTGCGTTCTTCCAATTTCATCGAGCAGACCCTTTAACCAGATTGCTTCTTTACTAGCATCTGAAGCAGCAATATATTCGGCTTCGGTAGTGGATAATGCAACCGTGTCTTGAAGCTTTGACATCCAACTAATTTCTCCACCTGCAAGAGTAAAGACGTAACCTGTAGTAGATCTTCTTCTGTCCAAATCACCTGCATAGTCAGCATCTACATATCCGCAGACTAATCCTTCACTACCGTTAAAGACAATGCAATGGTCACTTGTGCCTCTTAGATATCGAAGCACCCATTTCACTGCTTGCCAATGTTCTTTACCTAGATTTGCCATGAACCTGCTGACAACTCCAACTGCATGTGAAATGTCAGGTCTTGTAGATACCATCGCATACATTAAGTTGCCTACAGCGTTTGCATATGGTACATGAGACATATACTGCTTTTCTTCATCAGCTCTAGGACTCAAAACCGAAGAAAGCTTAAAATGGGAAGCTAAATGAACATTAACAGGTTTCACATTATCCATAGAGAACTTTTCAAGTACCTTCTCCACATACTTCTGCTGTGACAACCAAAGCTTACCATTTTTCCTGTCTCTGTGTATCTCCATGCCCAAGATATGTTTTGCTGCTCCAAGATCCTTCATATCAAACGTCCTAGAGAGTTGAGCCTTTAACCTGTTGATCTCTTCCATGCTTTTGCTTGCAATAAGCATATCGTCAACATACAAAGCTAAGATAATGAATATGCTATTGAAACTTTTGAAGTACACACAATGATCATACTCACTTCTTATAAAGTTCTGGCTCACCATGAAGGAATCAAACTTCTTGTACCATTGTCTGGGAGACTACCTGAGACCATACAATGATTTCCTGAGCTTGCAAACTAATCTTCTGCTGCGACCTCGTACAAAACCTTCTGGTTGTTCCATATATATCTCTTCGTTCAAATCACCATGTAGAAAAGTTGTTTTAACATCTAATTGTTCTAACTCAAGATTAAGCAACGCAGTTAGTGCCAACACAGTACATATAGAAACAAGTTTTACAACTGGAGAAAAAATCTCATGAAAGTCTATACCTTCAACCTGAGAATACCCTTTTGCTACCAGTCGCGCCTTATACCTTTCAATACTACCATCAACTTTCTGTTTCAGCTTGAAGACCCATTTACATCCAACAACACTTCTCCCTCAGGAAGCTCTACAAGATCCCAGGTATTGTTCTTGGCTAAGGAGTCCATTTCTTCTTCCATAGCCATTTTCCATTTCTCGCTATCCGTATCATCTATTGCTTCCTGATAACAAGAAGGTTCCCCATCTTCAGTAATCAAAGCAAACGATGAAGCAGAATCTTCATACCTTTTGGGAGCTCTCCTTTCCCTTGTAGACCTTCTCAGAGCGACTGGTTGCTGAACTGGTTCAGAAACTTTCACTCATTCAGAAGCTTCAACGGCTTCCTTTGTGTCTTCAACACCTTTTTCTCCAGAAGTCTCTCCTTCCTTTCGACTGTCACCGAAAGGTCTAGCCTCCAACTGAACTCGTTGACTCGGCGATACCTGTTCCTGTTCAATTCTTTCAACATTTGATTTTAACAAAGAGGATTCATCAAATGTTACATCTCTACTAGTGACTATCTTCCGCAATGTAGGATCCCACAACCTATATCCTTTCAATGCATAGTCATATCCAACAAAGACATAACATTTCGACTTTGGATCTAATTTTGAATGCTGATTTTTTGAAATAAGAGAATAAGCATCACAGCCAAATATCCTCAAATGAGAATAGTCACAAGACTGACCTGTCCAAACTTCTTCAGGAATTTTACAATCAATTGCTACTGAAGGTGATCTGTTAACTAAATAACAAGCAGTAGATACTGCTTCTGCCCACAACTCCTTTTGCAAGTTAGCATTGGAGATCATGCTTCTGGCTCTTTCCATAAGAGTCCAATTCATACGCTCAGCAACACCATTTTCCTGAGGAGTATAAACAGTAGTTTTGTGTCTAACAATGCCCTCATCCTTACAGTATTGTTCAAATTCAACAGAAGTGAACTCACCACCATTGTCAGTTCTTAGACATTTAATAGATTTGCCTGTTCTTTTCTCTACCATTACTTTAAATTGTTTAAAGACATTTAATACATCAGCTTTCCTTTTTAGCATATAGAACCAAACTCTACGAGAGTAATCATCAATGAACGTTAAAAAATACAATGCACCTCCATATGACACAACAGGGGAAGGCCCCCACAGATCAGAATGAATGTAGTCTAAAGCATCTTTACTATTATGATTGCCAACTTTAAATCTCTGTTTACACTGTTTTCCATACACACAATGTTTACAGAAATCTAAATTCAAGGATTTCAGACCGGGAAGAGATTTACATTTCATCAGTATATGAAGACCTTTCTCGCTCATATGACCAAAACGCTGATGCCACAGACGAGTACTTGCTTCCTCCTTTTCTGACGCAACCGCTGATTCAACGACCTGAGTACTTCCTTTTAACCTGTAAATATTTTTGACCTTTTCTGCCTTCATAACCATAAGGGATCCTTTGAAGACTTTCAAGACGCCATCCTGACCTGTAAACTTATAACCATATGAATCCAACACTCCCAAAGAGATTAAATTTTTCTTCAAATCAGGTACATGTCTAACACTAGTTAATGTCCTAACTGTGTTATCATACATCTTAATCCTGATATCTCCCATCCCAACAGTCTGACATGACATATTGTTACCCATAAACACAGAACTACCGTTTACATTTTCATACGAAGTAAACCAATTTCTATGTGGGCACATGTGATGCGAAGCACCAGAGTCTAACAGCTAGCTATCAAAACTCTGAGCGACATTACATTCAGGTGAAGTTTCATCTATCATACACAATTCTTCAGCAGATAAAACTTCGTCTATTATACCTGAATCAGCCTGATTCGCTTCATTCTTTGGGTTTTCGGATTCCTTCCGTTTCCAACAGTCCTTCTTCAAGTGTCCAACTTTACCGCAGTTCCAAAATTTTGGCTTACACTTCTTGCCCTTCGATTTCGACCTGGAAGACCCCCTTGGTTTTTCTCCTCTTTCCTTTGAGCGTCCTCTAGCGACCATGGCTTCTGATGCAGCTGTTTCAGTGTTGGATTTCCTTCGTACTTCTTCAGAGAGAAGAGCTCCCACGACTAATTCAAACTTCAAAGAATCAGTAGAGCTGAAGCTGATTGAAGTTACGAAGTGATCCCATGATTCAGGCAGAGAACACAACAAGGTTATGGCTTTATCTTCTTCCTGTATCTCGACTTTCATATCTGTTAATTGACAAATTAGTGTATTAAAAACATTCAAATGTTCTGCAACGTTTGAACCTTCTTTCATTTGAACTGTATAACTGTCGTTTCAGATAAATTCTGTTGGTTAATGATTTTGTCATATAGAGTTTTTCAAGTTTTTCCCACAATCGTGACACCGTAGTCTCTTCAACAATGTTGAAGAGAACTTCATCCGCTAGGCATAAGCGGATGGTACTGAGAGCTCGAGCATCCAAGTCCTCCCAGTCTGAAGTAGTCATGGTTGCAGGTTTCTTAGTTGCCCCATCCAATGCCTTGTGCAACCCTTGTTGCACAAGCAGATCCTTAACCTTCAGTTTCCAAAGAGCAAAATTGCTCTTTCCGGTGAATTTCTCCACCTCGAATTTCGCATTCAACATCTTGGCCATTTTTCTTCCTTCCTAGGGTTTCAGTCTTTATATGGTTTTTGCCGGGTTCAAAAAGCAACAACAACTTGATGGGGTTCCTCTTCACGTGGCTCTGGCTTTGCACACAGGCAAGTCACTCTTGCACGCGCAGATCAGCACTTCTCGCTGCAACTGTGGCAGCGAACACGCCTCCTCCTTCTTCCTCGACCAACGAACACTCACCACTCAGAGAGCAAAAAAAAATAACTCTGGCAACCACTCACCACGCAGAGAGCAAAAAAAAAAACTCTGGCAACGCAAAATTTCAAGCAGCACATGCACGCAAGTTTCAGCGCTGGTTCACGCAACGTCCCTTACACGCGGAACAACCCTTCAAGGAGAGAAATCTTCCACGCAGGCAACACCACAGGCAAAACTTACACGCAAGCTCTGCCTGGTTCTATGGCCCTTCCAAGCACGCAGCATGTAGGCAAATTTTCACTTACAAAGCTCTGGGAAAATTTATTTTTTCACCATCGCGAGGTCTTTCACCTCTGCACCATAGAGGTAGACAGTTAGGTAGACAGTTATCCACAACAATGCACTGGCCTCCTTGTCGATCACAGCAAGAGTTTTCACCTCTGCACCGACACGCAGGGGTCTTCACCTCTCCAAAGTCACCCACACACTACGTTCAATCCTATACCTCTGGATTAGCGCTCTTCAAGACCTCCCACATCAACCTCATAGCTGTGATACCAATTGTTGAAAGAATAGCAGGAAAAATAGGAGAAGAAAGCACAACAGAATGACCAAGAAAAACTGAACTGAATTTGGATTGGACTTTATTTACCAACTATCGTTACATAACTAATTATTCGGTATACAACTGTCTATTTACATTTACCTAAAGTTACTAATTCGTTGTCAAACTAACACACATATACTTTGCATAGGCTTCATAGGCTTCACACATATATTCTGAATACACTTCACACATATACTCTATTTTAGTTTAAATCTCTGGAAGCCAGTGGTGTAGGAAGATACAAACAATAAAAAGCAAGTCTCATCTCTAACTTCTGCTTCTGGAGTTTTGGTATTTAGAATAAATTTGCAAAGAGTCTCACGGGTGTTCCATATACTTTGGGGAAAATGACACAGCAACCACACCATTTAATACCTTGTGATAGACCATGATTCAACACCTATATTTGATAGGTGGAGATTGAACTTTGTCCAAATCAGAGTTATTAGGTAAGTTAGGAACCCAGTTCTGGTTTTTACCCTTCTCTCCTTAAATTTTTTCTCTGCCAGGTTTTCCTTTCAGATTTGGCTGGTGCCCACCCAATTAGGGTTTTTCCCATCTCTCCTTTAATTTCTTCTCTATGGGGTTTTCTTTGCATTTTGACTCGGTGCGCGGGGTTTGATTTGTATATTAGGCTCAGTGTTGGGTATAAATGCCAACAATGGCTTCAGTTCTTAATTCTTTCATAACTTAGTCATTCTTAGTTGTATCAACTTCATTCAAGACAGTCTATTTGACTCTGAGTCTGGTCCTGCATTTATGGCTAACTTGTGCTTCATTGCGGGTAACCATCTAGGTTATACTCGTGATCCTTTTTGTTTTGCAGGAGGCGATGGTATAGTTTTGTTCTCCCAATGACCACCCTTTTGTTTTTTGTTGCAAGTCGGTTGTATTATGGTTGAACTTGTAGTAGCCTCGGCGAGGGTTCGTTACCCATTACAGGTTATTTGTATTTCTTTCACGTCGTCTATTTAAAATAGTCCTTGATAAGTCATTTGTGCAATTTCTTCCCTGTCTTGACTTCTGTGACGTTCCTTGCTCAGGGTTCAGTAGAAGGTTTGTTGTTGAAGCCTTTCTTATGGACTTCTGGGGAGATGATTTTAATTGAACCTTTCCTTACAACTCAGGTTTTCTAGGAATCGAGACAGGCTCTTTCAACGACAGGAAGCCTACAATTCTGAAGAGTGACAGATATTCATTCTTTAGCAATGAACTAGATTTACCAAAATCTTATCATTCCATAGATGATTACAACCGAGAAAATCAAGGTGCAGAGAATATCCTCTTAACCTAGGTTTAAAACCATAAAATGTTTAAAATAGAATTTTCGCGTGGGAAATAACTAGTAAGTTCAACAAGGAAATCCTCCATTTTTCTATGAACATGAATGGAAAAACCATGAAGAAAATGGCAATTGAACAACCATTAAAGCAATTAATAACTCTATTTTTCAACGGACAACTGCTAATGCTTTTGTGATTAAATTTATAAGTCCCTTATCACAGAAACTGAACTTGACCAAAGATCCTACATCAAATGTATAGTCATTTCGATTATAGAACCCTGAGTTGCCAGCAAGGATAGCACATTTTTCTAACACCAGAACTCTGACCCCTTTAACTGCCAACTGGTTTGCAGCTTTCAAGCCCCCAATGCCTGACGCGATGACTCTGGCATCATACTCTTCTAACTTGTTGAAAAAAATCTCACTTTTTCTAGGTGCTTGTCTTGCGATTTCCATCACAGTGTTACACAACTTTCTTTTTCAAACATAGAGGTTTTCCTGGTGTCTCTGAGGATTTGAGAAGAAATTTTTCCATTGTCGCAATCGATTGATACAATTTCTTGATGAATATAATATACCAAATTGGGGTTTACCTCATTCAATCCCAAGTGATTTCGGTATTCCAGAAAATGAACTGAGAGCCATTGTAACATCAGATTATTGAACAAGTGAAAATTCACTCATCGTTTTGAGACATTGATCATTGGTATAATTGCTTTTAACTACAATATTGATGGATTAAACTTCATGAGAACTATAGAAATTGTGTTTTGGGATGTTGAAAAGGACCGACCCTCTATCTGGTTGCGATGGAAGTAGTGAAGTGGAAAGGACGGTCCACTAGTTGAGTGGACTATCGAATTTGTGGCATAAAAGAAAAAAAGAAGTTTTAAATAGATACGGTTTAGGATTTCCTTTTGTATTTGGATGTTAAATGGCAACCATGAAAATTTCAGTAATTGGTCGTTGGATCAGGTAATAACTATGTTCTGTAATCAACAACTGCTAATGCTTTTGTGATCAAATTTATAGATCCCTTATCACTGAAACAGAACATGAGCAAAGATTCCACATCAAATGTATAACCATCTCTTTTGTAGAACCCTGAGCTGCCACCAGGAATAAATTACCTTTTTAACACCATAACTCTAGCTCGGTTTACTGCCAACTCGGTTGCAACCACGAGCCTCCCAATTCCTGACCCAATAAATATGGAATCATACTCTTCCGACCGATTGAAAAAAGTCTCACCTTTTCTGGGTGCTTGTGTTGTACTTGCCATCATAGTGCTACACAACTTTCTTTTGCAAACATGGCGAATTTCCTAGTGTCTGTGAGGCTTTGAGGATGTTTTTATTCATTGTCTCAAAGGATTGATACAATTTCTCTACGAGGATAATATACCCAATTGGTTTTGCCTCATTCAATCCCAGGTGTTTTGGGTATTCCACCAACTAAAATGGCAAGAAATGAAACATCAGGTTATTGAACAAGTGAAACTTCACCCATTGTTTTGAGACATTTATCATATAGAGACTTTATTTTAACTGCAATATTGGTGTGCTACACTTGATGAGAACTGCAGAAATGGAATTTTGGAATGTTGACAAGGAGCGGCCCTCTATCTGGTTGCGATGGAAACAGTGAAGTGGAAAGGACAATCCACTAGTTGAGTGGACTATGGAATTTGCGACATTAGAAAAACGGTTTAAAATAGATATGGTTTGGGATTTCCTTTTTTTAAATAATAAAAATTTTATATAATTATATAATTTTTAATACATATGCAGTAACAAAATAATACAACAATACTTGACGACATCAATTTTCTCTTTGGGACTTTTTTTTGTCAGTATTCAAGAAAATATTTGAATGACCTATATGTGGTGACTGAACACTTTCTGCATTTCTTTCTTTATCATTGCAATATTTCTTCTGGATGCTATTATGATTCAAAGTTGAAATAAATTGAAACATAAATGAAGGAACTAAAAGAGGGATTCAAATTAAGAAGTTTTTGATAAGTTGATTATAGATTGATTGCGCCTTATTTTTTCAATTGCTTTTGTTGTCAATTGATCTAAATAATGAATCTCGTGCCTCCTTATTAATAATTATAACTCTGCATGAGCTGGCTTCTCTTCACGTTGTTTTTCGGCATAGAAAAATTTCATGGTAATTCAGGAACCCCTGATCTGACCTGAAGAGGTTTCATTGAGGATGATTTTGCAAAAGTTGAAGAGTTCTTTGATCTTACAATTCGATTATGTATCAAAATCAAATCTAAAACAAAAAGTAAGGATTTATATTCTCATCTTATGGAATAGTCAACTAGTAAGTTTTCTAACATTTTTACTTTATACATGATATACTACTTGCAATTTCCATTCCATTCTGGTGTATATTTCAATAATATTTTCTTCATTTAATTCAAGGCTATCACCATTGAATGTAGTCCATCCATACATGATGAGATAAGAAGACTTTGACATGGAATTGATTATGCAAAGAAGTTTCCAATAATTGGATTTGAAAAATCATCCATGAAATATAAGAAATGAGATTATCTATACTGTGAATTGGTCATGCCAGGCTTTGGTTTACATAGTTCTAAAGCGTATTTGTTACCAAAATTCCCCCAAGTTCAATTTTTTCTCTGTACTTTAACTAATACAAATGCTCATAATGTAGCTCAAAGGGTGATGTAAGTTTTAAGCACTCATGTGTTGTATTAAAAAATTCCAAAATGCATAGTAAAAATTACAAAATCTGTGCTTACAAATTCCGTATATTTTTCAACATATTATGCCATTTTATATGATCTATGCAATGCTTTCCATCTAGTTAAAACTCTAGCATCCATGGAAAGATGGAAAAACTCTAGTATAGGGCTATACTGCTTGGACTCACACAATACTTGTGTATTTTCCCACAGTGATGATTATATGTACCAATAACTCCTCACCTATGCACACCAAAAGCTTTTCCCATCTAGAAGTTGGCTTTGGGGCTCAAACCCATAGGTGATTTTATAACATCCTTCCTCATTCTTTTATTAAGTTCTAACATTGCCAGTGGTGTCATTATCATGCCTTATGAGGCCTCTTTACCTTATGGTTATCATCTATGTGTTGTACATAATATTTTCAAACCTTATGACTGCAAATGTCTATCGCATGATTAGGATTTTGTTTCATAGTAAAACTCTCCACCTATGTAGCTTAAGCATTTTGTAGTCTAAACTAGTGGTATGTATAACAAGGTATGGTATTTTCATAGGGTTTCATCCAAATTGTATTATGCTACATTACATTGCATATCCCATGATTGGAAAAAAAATTCATATTAAAAGTCTCCTCCAATATAGCTCACAAGGCCTACACTAACCATATGTGTAAAAAAAGTGTGGCATTGACTACATCCAAATTGTCTTCTTATTTACTATAGTGACATATCCCATGGTTTATTTTGATATGTAGATCATGAGACCTACACCAATCATGTGCAATAGTATTAGGCACTAATTTTGGGGGAGTCAATTGTTAAAGCCTAGTGGATTCCTGTTGAAAAATCATGAAAAATGACTATAAATCTCGCCTTGTTCTATGGTGGCAACCTTTGGGGTTCTACAGAATCTTTTATATTTCCTACAAGATTCTTTATGGGAATATTCCCCAATATTCCATAGGATTTATCTCGAAAAATGCGCCCACGAGGGGTGACAATTCACCTCTAATCCTCATGCACACTCTAAAAACTGGCCCTGTTGCTCCACACATCTACCTCCTCCTTTGGTGTTGGCTTAAACTGGTTTAAATAACCATAAATGGTGCTTGGTCATATCAACCAACTTGTCCATGATATTTAGCAAGGCAAAGTTAAGTCGTTGGATCCCCGCTGGTCATATGTTCAGAAACTAGACCTGACACATATATGGCATTGAAAGTTGTCGACCCAGCTAATGGTCTCCGCTGGGGGTTATATTTTGTTTTTTTGTTGATAGTTAACACCACCGGCAAACCGACTAACAATTAAGTTGGGTCGGTTCAACAAACGCCAGAGATTTAAGTGGTTACTGGGAATTTTAATTATTAGATAAATTCATTACCACCAACCACTAGACCTGTCCAAATTGTCGCCTCCTTAGGAGAAACTAGGATGCTGACTGGGCTGCTAAGACTCACGTATTGATTGGTACATACATATGAATATGTGACTTACCAAGTTGCTGACATGAAATGACACTTCTATCATCTTGAATGGTTGTCCCTCATTCATACTGCCATGTCACCTACTGATGTCTTCATTCATGCAACTGACATCAACATGCCAAGTTTCCCTACCTGTAAAAAAATAGTTGTTTGTGAAAAAAATTAGTGGGCAATAACTTCTTCAGACGGTGTGGGTTTGAGGTGTCATTTACGTTGTTGGATTTAGAATAATGAGCTCTTCAATTTGAGACTAGTTTTGTTGCATTTGAGGATTTTTGAAAATTTGGCCTTTTAGGATCCTCCTCGATCATTTCTCCCCACTAATGAGCTTTTGGGTCACGAAAATATTTATGAGTCAAATGGAAAGTGAGAGAATTGCTCCCTCACTTTCTCCTTTTCAATCCAAAAATCCTTACTTGGATGCATTCCCTTGAAACCAATATGGAGGTACTCCACATCTCCCTATCATGAAGTCCTAGTTGTCCTGTCGACAATGATATCTTTAGGTAGTTTGTCGAAGTATTCAGCTACAAAATCATCCAATGTAGGAACCTGTCCTACCTCTTCGGTGTTCATGATCAAAGGAGGCTCATAAATCTTCAAGTTTTCAACATTCACCATTGAGTACATCTACATGTATGTTGGAAAATCAAGACAAAAAGCATTGTCTCCAATTTTCTCTAATATGGTGAAAGGACCATATCGGATTTTCTCAACTTCTTTCCTCCCCTTTCCATTATGTCCTTGTTGATGTGGAGCCATACCATATCTCCAACCTAAAATTGGTGATCAACCTGGTTCTTTCAATGTCGAGCCTTGTATTGAACTTGACTTTTCTCCAATTTCTCCTGCACTACATGGTGAATCATCTGAATTCATTGAATGAATGTTAGGTCCCTTCAATTCTAGTGATTCCTCCATTACTATTGTCATTGTAGCCCTTATTGTTATTGTTGTGCCACTATTGTCCCCATATTGTTATTATTGTGCCCCATAGAAGCCCACTATAATTATTTTTATGCCCTTATATTATTATTGTTTTGTTGGCTTTGATTATATTGGGACCCCTTAGACTCCTATATTTAGAAAGAAGGTTTTTCATTTGTATCATCCAAGAATTGTTCATTTGTGTAATGTAAAGGAGGTTTCCCTCGAAGAGGCTGATTTCTAAGTCGTTGATCTATCTTTTCTATCTTTTTGTGAGATGGTTTCATAACAATGAACTTTCGTGTTTTGTCCCTATCATCTTGTTCACTTCTAATCTTCATCTCTCCCAAAGACAATGTCTAAGGATCATTTGGAAAATATCCAATCCATGTACCAAACAATGAGATCTGAGTGGAAGAATGCACTCCCTCATTGTATGCATGTTCCACATAAGAAAGTTTCTCACCCCACAACTTGGGATTCTTACCACAATAGCCCCAGAGTAAATGTATAATTGCGCATTTGAAAATATTTATTTTCTAATTGGTCTGTGGATGAAATGCCATACTCGTCTTCAGCTTGGTATCCATCATTCTTCATAAACTTGTCTAGAACTCTCTAAGCAAATGAGAGTCTTGATCATACACAATGGATGTGGGAAACCCAAAGTTGAGCCATACGAATGGGGGGAAGATATGAGAAGCCTGCTCTGCAATGATCTACTTTTTACAAGGCATTAAGACACACATTTTGCTAAATAAATCCACAATGACACATAAATGGTCATGACCTCTCCTAGGCAAAGGAAGACCACCAACAAAATCCATTGACACACTTTCCTATGGAGGACTTGAAACAAGGAGTGGTGTGTAAAGCCTCAATTTTCTATTAGTGGGCTTGCAAACTTAATGCAACACGCATCCCTTTATGTATCAAGTATCAATTTTTTTCATGTGAGGCCAATAACAAAACCTCTATTAATGACACAAAAATTTTTGTACACCAAAATGACCCAACACAAGAGAGGTATGTGCCTCTCTGAGTACATGTATTCTTTCAGTGGTGGGGATACAAAGTTTTCTAGGATGGTACAACAATTTTCCCTAAAAATGGTAATTGTCTACCTAATGATCCATGAGTGAGCTTTGCATAAATCTCCTTAAAATATTCATCATCAACATACTTTTAAACATAACTTTCAAAATACAAAGAGTCATTTTGAAAAACCATAGATGCAAAAATACGAGGGTGAGAAAGCATATATGCCACTTTTTTGCTAGTGCTCTTCTTGTATCTTATTATCGGGTGAAATTATTAAAGGAACCACATCCACCTGAAATGGCGTACATGTTGAAGCTTGGTTTGCGACTGGAGGTATTGAAAGGTTTGGTGATCGGTGTGAATAATGGTCTCCTTTTGAATCAGATAGTGCTTCGACTTCTTCATGCTTTGGACCAAGGCATACAAATAATTGCCATATGCGGGATAGTTCACAACAACTTGGGAGAATTTCTCTAAATGATAACATACAAGTTTCCTTTGTTGCATCGACACAAATCCCATGGCATACCCACTGACATTTGTATCGATCTCAAAAGGCTCTAGAGGTCAGGTAAGGTCAAAACTGGTGCAACACTAATCTTCTCTTTTGGTGTATCAAAGGATTTCTGCTACTTTCCTCCCCACTAAAAGGTTCAATTCATGCATATCAATGCATGCAAGGGGGATGCAATGATGGATAAGTTGGAAATGAATTCTTTAGTATTGTAATGCACCAAAAATGCTATGTACCTTTGTAACATTACTAGGTTTAGGCCACTTCACAATCACATCAACCTTAGAAGGATTTATTTTTAACCATCCGCCTCCAACAATGTAACCCAAGTAAACCAAAGAGGTCATATAAAATTCACACTTAGAAATTTTGACATATGGATTTTATTTTTTCAAAATAGCAAGCACCTTTTTAACATGACTCACATGATATTCCCATGTTCTAGTGAAAACAAGAATATCATCAATATACATAAGTACAAAATCATGAAGTAAATGTCTAAAAAATTCATTCATCACCCTCATGAATATGGTTGGAGCATTGCACAATCTGAATGACATCACCAACCATTCAAACAACCCACTTTTTATCTTGAATGCAGTGTTCCATACATCATGTTATACAATCCTGACTTGATGATAGCCACTGCGCAAGTCCATTTTTGTGAAATATATAACATTTTTCAATTTATCTAATAAATCATCAATGCAAGGGAGGGGGTAACAATTCTTCACCATTATTTTTTTAAGTTCCATGTAGTCCATGCACATTCTTTATGTGCCATCCTTATTTGGCACCAAAACAATGGGTGAGCCACATGGATAAGAACTTGGTCTTATGACCCCTTGGTTCAATGATTCTTGTACTTGTTTCATTATCCCTCCATATCAACGGCTGACAACCTATACATACCAATATTTGGTAAAAGAGCATCTTATTGCAAGTGAATTTCATGTTGGATCTCATGATTTGGAGGCAACCCACTTGGTTCCTGAAATGTCCCATTATAGTTAGAAACAATTGCATACAATTGTTTTTATGAGTGAGATCACAACCGTGGACAACTTCAAATGTGTCTACATATTTTTCTCTCACAACCATTAGCATGCACCCTTTGCTGGAATTGATCAATCCCTTCATATGACCTACACTTACAAGACTAGCACTGATCTTTGCACAGTGAGCTCTAACAATGTAGTCCACCTCATATTTCCTGAAATAATACTTGTTTTCATGGTGGAAGAAAATTTATTTCCTATTATACAAATATGGACTCACAAGTAAAATGTCACAGATATCCAAAGGTACAACATCAAGGTCAACTTCATCTACTAGTTTGGATGCAATCACAACTCTAGCCCTATACTATTTGGTTACATCTAATTTGTATTTTTCACACACCCAACTTCCAAACTCTATGGTCAATGTGCAAAAACTTTCATTAATAGAAAAGTCAAGCTTTAGATTCCAGTCGTGTGGAGGAAGAGGCATGTGTGTGACCATGAGCTTCCAGTTGCTACCTTATGCCTCCAAGCCTGTGACTACAATTGAATGCTTTGACAAGCCTACGAGTGTGACCTAAATCCCTAGAAAACATGCACGATCTTCACACCCTATAATCTCATACATGTCCCAACCAATCTCCGTGAATGTGTCTCAAACATGTGTGAGCCAAATCAAAGAAGAGAATAGAATAATGTCTCATAATGATGTCTCATAATGATGTCTAAATGTTGTTTTGGTCACTTGTATTTAGAACATTCCAAGGGTGTCCTATTTTATTTACGATCGACGTAATCAAATATCCACATGTGGGTCTTTAATTCAAAAATTCAGTTTCCCTTATCGAGATTAAGTACTTCATTAGCCAAAATTGGTCCTCTCGAAAATAGGAATCTCGTACCATGGTTGGAATTTATCATTGAGATGCCAAATTAACATAGTCATTGTGAACATGATGTAATATTAACTAGGAGAAATGTGAAAAGATGAATTTTACTGACTCGATCATGATAAGTATGTGGAAAAGCTAATATTTATTAGCTTGTTCATTACGAAATAATCAAATATATTATTTGACAAAAAGTTAAATCATATATAATATGATTTTTCTATTATTTATACCATATTTATTATTAAAGAAGGATAAATTTATACCAATACAATAAGAAATAAATAACCAAAATAGCACAAAATGTTATATCATTATTTCTAGAAAAAAGTTCACTCGCCTCTTTAAGGGCGAGCTTCCAATAGAGAAAATCCTCAACCACAAGTAACTTCACAAGGCTTATTTAACATTTCTTGATCCTGATCTTTAGAGACAAAAATTCTAACTAAAATTTGTAAGAGTTTCTATAAATATTAAACATAAATTTCTTAAAAATCTCATAACTTTAGTGATAAATAAAATTTCTTAATTCTTAAATTTAAATTAAGAATTAAAAAACATGACTTAATTTTTTTTAAATTTAACAATACATTGAATTTTATAAACCTATATAGGTCCATATTAACAACGGATCTACAAAGAGCCGAGAGGGATTGAATCTGATTATATGAAAATATCTTTTTAGAAACTTGAAAAGTTATGTACATGTCAAAAGATTTAATCTCTTTTAGCAATAGATAAATCAGTGGTTAAGATGGATCTATAATACTGGTTTCCTATCTCTATAAATAGGTCGAACGTAGTGTAATTTTTAATTGGTTAATTATATTTTTGAATGATTTATTATTAAAAATATTTTATATTAAAAATTGAATGACTTACACATTTTCGTCTTATGAAGAACTAACTAAATTCTTTTATTTTAATTATTTTTCCCTTGTAATGTATTGAAATATTTTACTAATAAAGTTAGAATGAATATGAATAAACTATCTAAATGTATAAAAATATTTATCGTAATTTTACAATCATAGTTTCAACCATACTAAACTTTTTAGTTTGTAAAAATATCTTTGTGTTCTTTTTTTTAAGTTAGTCATTTTGCATGCAAATTCGCATATAAAATTTTGATATAAGTTCACCAATACATCATCTAAAATAAATATTATTTCATAAAAATAAACATCATGATGATAACCATCTAACAAGCATAAACATAATCTAATATACACATTCAAATCACTACCATCGTCTAATTATATACACCTCCAACACATATAAACATCATTAGCTACCACGCAAATTTAATAATCTAATAGGGCGTGATCATCCTGATCACATATACCAAAACACATGCACTGTAATATAACATCATCACAACACATATCCTCAAACTAATATACATCTCATGTCAAATAACTAGTATCACATACACATCTATCTGTAAGCACATTAAATGAACATATCTAACATGACCTAACAATATACACATCAACACCAACATATAAATTAAGTATATAAACATGAACAAAAGAATGCACCATATATATATATATATATATATATATATATATATATATATATATATATATATATATATATATATATATATATATATATATATATATACATACATACATACACACACACACACAAACAAATCAAATAATTGTTATCAAATATCTGATAAAACAAACATAGTAGTGGGATTCTAGTGTCTAGTAGAAGATGATGGATGGTAAATTACTTCCTCAATTGTCGAACTATGAGGTGGAGGAGAAAGTGGTTGCTCTGCTCTCTCGGGAGAAATATGAGACACCTTCTCTAGCTATGGGATGTGATCATCTGGCAAATTATGAGGAGGTGTACTACCAAAAGGACAACCTACACCCTAAGAATAATCCAAGGGTGCAGTACTACCAGAAGGATCATCAACACAATAAGCATGATACGATGGGGTGGTATTACCAAAATCATGATCACCACCCTCATTATCATGATCTGACCAGGTAGCACTTTGTGAACTACACTCAGGTGACATATGTAGCATTGCATGTGTTGCATCTATGCTCGCTACTCGTAGCCTTCTAACTCGAATGAATTGACACATAAGACTCATCATATCACACAGATAGTCCCTCAAGGGATCCATGAACCTAGGATCTACATTGATGTCTCAAGTCCTCGTAGGGTGGACTCATTCCTCAACCAAAACTCTAGACAGTCGGTTGCAATAGTACATCCTAAATATAGCATTGGACCTCTGGGCCCGAATTCCCATGCCCCTCTGCATCTGAGGATGTCCTTCATCCTCTTGGGCCTCGCACATCACCTCATATACTCCCACTGATGGGGGAGAAGGCATGTCCACAAGGAATTTTCTAATGTCTATAAAATATATAGTGCAAAAAATAATTAGACAATCTCATCAAATAATTTAATAAAATGAGTTAAAGATTGTGCTAAAATAAATCTTACTCTAATTAATTAAGACAATCAAATGAAACTAGATAAATTTAAAGAAAACACTAATAATAACTCTAGCATATCTAGGCTCATCTGGTGTGAAGAGGATATTGGGGCATTTTCTATAATCGATACTTTCATATGAAAATGACAACAAGATAAACATGTGGTCATCCTCACTGGCCAATAGCGTAAGTTCCTGGGCGGAAATCCTGGTCGGATACTCTGAGAGGCCCCTCTTGGGCATCATCTAGCCCGACATGCACATCCTCACCTCAATCATTTATCTTAGGAGTGAGAGAGTCAAATTTAGACCTCGTGTCTTGAAACATCTCAAAAAATAGACATAAAAGATCTGAATGGATAGGGAAGCTTGTCCTATTGTATATAATTGCATGACATCTATCTAAAGCCCAAAAAAGCTACCTCAAAAAATGGCATATCGCCTGATACATTGTTGTGCCTACATAAAAGAATCAATATAAAACAAAAGAGGGAAATTAATGTGTCGCCCATCACTAGTATAGTGTGCAAAAGTGGTCACTAATCATGAGATACACCTAACCTCCTATGGAGCAAAAGAATCAATGCTTATCTATATGCCACACACCTAAAAATCTATTGGACAGACTATATGACCCCCAACATATTTCTAAGAGTAGAAAATTTTACTCTCTGCTGCAACCCCATGGGGGACTTTAGGGAATTCAGTAAAATCCTTCCCACTCTTGGATAGGATAGTGATAAAAAATATGTATTCCTCAGAGGGACTATACCATGTGTTAGGAAGAACACATAAATATTGTTGGTGGACATCCCACTGATTGATTAGTTGTAGCAGCAGGCCAGAGTCTGCCTTCAGGGATGTAGCATCATCATAGTACTTAAGGAGGCCTACATTCCTCAAGAGTGCTTGGTTTGCTTCCCTAATAGGGTGAGGGTATAAATCCCTCTCTCGTACCTTCCATGGTTAGTTCATATTGTATTGATCCCCCATTCTCTATTACTCTTGTTGTTGCTCCCTCAGTTGATGTCTTTGTTAAATATAAATGCATGAGTAACTTAAAAATGTATTCATCGATGTACAATTCGTATTTTCTCTTGGTGTATTTTAGTTTAAATGATGCACCAACAACACCACAATGTGTTAGGTTCACACATTGAGCTACGATGCACCTTATAAATTTATTGAGTACAATGTTATCGGTTTCAGCTGAACCTGTCAAACGCACCGCACAGGGAAAAAAATAAAAAATAGAGGACTTTTGGAGCTATTTTGCAACATTAATCCACAAAAAAAATAGATAGAGAGATAGACATTACGTGGACATTTGGTCACCAAGGAGGAATTAACACATAAATGAGAAAAACAAAACTCACCATTATGTGAGAAAATTGGAAATCCATGCACTGAGCATGGTAATGATGGATTGTAAGCAAGAGAAGCATCAACATCAGGGCACTTACGTGAGGAAAGAGTGGCACAAGTGGTTCAGATCTCTACAACACTACAAATGGTAAAAATGAAATTTCTTGCCGGTAGGTTTCTTTTTGTAACCTTGTTTCGGTGCATTATTACAATAACAACGTTCCCTATCTCGAAGAGCACCAATTTTTTTAAATTAAAAATCCTATAACAGTGCTCTTGTTAAGATACATAGGGTCGTTTCAATAAATGAACCAAACTAGTGCTTCATGGGAATATAGCACCTCATTATTTCAAAACTAAAAACCCCCTTAGGTGTGTTATTTCTAGGATGCACCAGGGCATTTGATACATGAAAAAAACTAATTATTCATGGGAATATAAAACCGCTTTTTTTTATTAAATTAAAAACTCTAGAGTGGCACTCTTGATAAGGCACATTGGGGAATTCTAATACATAAATTTCACCACAACTTTGTGGGTATATAGAAGCATAGTTTTTTAAGTTAAAAATCCAAATATGGTGCTCTTTTTAACTACGCACTGGTGCATTTCAACACAAGAAAATAATTTTAGGACCAAGATTTTTTACGTTTAACCTTGTTCTAGTGCTACCAATTGTGTACGAACCATGGCATTATCATACTAGTTTAATATGAGTTAATATGAGGGAATTGTCACAGGATAGCACAAGATTGGGATAAATGTATCTTATCACCTAATTTTTTGTAAATTTAACCCTTTTCTAGTGTTATCAGTTAGTATACACGCCGAGAAATATTTTTATTTAGTGCACCATTTTTTTCTTTTTTTAAATAAATACGCCTCAACACACCATGTTCTATTAGGTGTTCATGCTTATAGGTATAGTAAAGCACCAATGTGTTTGTATATTATAGATGCACCATTAAAAAACATCTGCCCCTCACCTCCACTAGTGACCTCCACTACTAATGGACTTTTGGTTTATTTTTATAAGGGCTTCCACAACAACCTCTGCTATGAGGTATTTTCCTTGTACTAGGTTTTCATTAATGATAACATGATGTGTTTGGTGTCAAATGGGAGCATGGATAGTAGTAGGAGGACCATCCTTAAAGATAAAATAAGAAGCATGATTCTTTGTGAAGTGATGTGACAACGTAAACTCTTGTAGGATATCATTTCATGAAGATATAGGTGCTTGAAGCTTTTCAAAATTTTGATGAAGTTATGATGCAAAAAATATCTTACAGATATATTAGTTTCATAAAATATGGTGATATCTTTCTACTAGTATAAATATGGTCAACCATGTTTAACATGGACAACCATAGTCAACCATACGCAACATGGCATGGCCATGTTCAACATGGACGACACTAGTCAACCATATGCAACATGGCCATGTTCAACATGGACAACCATAGTCAACCATATGCAACATGGTCAACCATAGCAAATTATAATCTATCATAAACAACTATCATAAGAAACTTCACGAAAATTCACCCTTCCCAACAATAACTTTAAAATATTTAACTATAGAAAATGAGGTACCATGGTCAACTAATCCTATTAACATTCATCGGCCATTAACTAGCACAACCACATTAATAAAATGGTTAAGGATGCCAATCTACATCATTTTCCACCTATATACCATAACATTAAAATAAAAAATAATATTAATCAACATATTCCAATCACTATAATCAATATATTAATATAATTATATTACTAATAAAACTTAGTAAATATTATCAAATTACCTAATCCTTTAAGATTTATTGATGCTTGTGAGCTTATTTGCCCATCTCTTAGCCGTTTTGACCGACCATTAAATAAACCACTTAAATGTTTGAAACTGCTAACGACATATGGTATAAATTAAAGCCATATAATCACACTATAAAGTTTTGGTCCGGTATGTATATATAGATTTTAATTTTCTATATTATTTCAAAATTAAACTTTAGATTTGGCAAAGCCCGCCATTTTCCTGGTCGGCCTGTGAAAATAATACAAAGTATATTAGCAACTCTAAAACGGTAATGTAAATATGTAAAGCATTAAGGATCAATATCGTAGGTCATCGGGGGAAGTCTTGGATCACGCTCTGATCTTTTTAACGATATACACGCAGAGTCCTCCTTCAACGTATCTTTCGAAAAGCGACGAGATGGAGGAATCACGAAATGGAATCGATCCTGATATTACCAGCTGTGCCACAAAAATCTTAGAGATGATTGATGGTCACATAAATAACGCGATGAATAGAGGCACCCTATGGGATAGATTTGTACCTTCCACTACAACAAGTGGAACTGATGGCCTTTCACATGAAGGAGGGGGGGCATCCACCCAAAATGAAGACACCGTTCAGCAGCACTTAATCTCGAGCGTAGTGTTCAGATGGACTGAAAAAGACGGCCGAGATGACTGGCAATTGCAGAATGTTTGGGATAATGTTTCTGTACGTCAATTAGCCGACATTGGACAGACCCAGGTATGAATATCGTCCAGTGAATTACAGTGGCCAAAACAATATCGAGGTTGCAATGGCTGAAAACGTGAATATTGTTTTGCTGCGAAGTATCTTAGATTGGAGTCGCCAAGACGCAAATGTGTGGAGCCAGCAAGTTGTATGGAGTGGCAGTTTTGCAAATTGTCACCGGGTACTGCAACTCTTGGAAAACAATAGTAATTCCATACAATTGAGAATTGAACGTTATGATCTTCATCCTCAATTTCGAGAGCGATACCTTACTCTCCATGAGAGTTATCCGTTAGCCGCCGCTATTGCTTCGGTTGACTGTTTCCAAACCGTTGCCGTTCCATCCCAATCAATGGGCAGAGATGATGGTGAGGGCGACATATTGATATGCGCCATTTGTCATGATATGTTGTCCACCGGAACTGAAACAAAACAGTTGCCTTGTAACCACCTTTTTCATAGGAACTGCATTTTGCAGTGGTTTTTTACTAAACTTGAATGCCCTATGTGTAGGAAAAAATTACGAGAATCCTTGGGCAATCAACCCTAGGATTCTAGCAAGTTCATGTAAATATGGGCTTTCAACCCTAGGGCAATCCTTGGTAGCATTGCCACTATGTGCTAGCGTCGTGGTTATTACGTTGATTGTTTTTCTATTTATTATTTTTATATTGAAAGCTTAAGCAAAATATGTTATACTGAGCAGATGTATATACATTGAGAAAGTAAATATATATATTAATTATAATCGATATATTTTAAATTTTTAGAGAGAAAAATAAGAAAAGTAACACACTTTTTCTTTTATTGATAGCTATTTCCACTTTTTAATATGAGAGAGAGTGAGTGACCCGGCTGATTATGTAAAATAATTTTATAGAAAATGAAGGAATAAACATTTTTATTTTATAGAAAAGTATTTTTTAATTTTTAGTATTCGTGAGAGTGAGTGAGTGATAGAGATGATTCTTGATGTAGCATTAAAATATATAATATTAATAGTTAAAATAAAATTATTTATATTTATATCTAAGTGGAATATTATATATCAACTTTTTATAATTATATAAAACAATTAAAAAAAAACAGTTGGAATATTAGATATAATTTATCCTTATAACTTTATGATTCCATATCAATTTGACATAACATGTTTGGATGGGGCATCACACTTTACTAATTTCTTGAGGATAGTTTTTTATATGTAATGAGACAAGTTAATAAGAACTGTTTTTTTATATGTAATGAGACAAGTTAATAAGAACTTTAATGGAGCCAAAAATAAAATTAAAAAAGTAGTTTCTTTCTTTTACCTCTAAAATATTTACATGTAGCATTTTTTAAATTTAAGGGATTCTTATCACTTTACATATTATGACATGGCTATTACATGAAAATTTCTTGTAATGTTTATTAGAAGAATGCGATCTTTGGAGTCATATGACATAAGGGACAATAATATGGTTCTTATGCGAGCGCAAATTGGTTAAATATTTATGATATTATTGTATAAGGGTCCATAGAGTCAATGGAAGGAAGGATGGAGAGAAACTTTCTAATGGAACTATAAAACCCCGGTTTGATGGTTAGGGTGAAGTAAATTTATGAAAAAAGGGATGTAGGGAGTGGAGTCACCACTCAATTTAAGTGGAAATCTAGGAATATTAGGAGAGGGAGAGAAGAGCAAAAGAGAATGTAAAGAAACTAAAATAATTAGAGTTTTAGGTTGATACTTTATTCTAAGGTCATAAATTAAAGTTAGAAAATTTAATTAGGTTTTAAAAATAAATATTAAATGGCAAGAAATTAAAAGGGTGAGACCAAATTAAATAAGTTTAGTTTACTAGCATCCTTCTATTAGCTAATTAACCCAATTGTTGAAGTTGTTTGGAATAAACATGACTTATGTAGTGGGCTTGCAATGGATCTTTCCCAACTAATATATACATTGTGTATACTAGCACATCTTTATGCATATTGTAAGTGGTCTTGATCTCTAATCCAAAGCAATATAATATCCTTGGATATAGAACATGAAAAAATGAAAAAGTAATTTGATGTATGGTGACCTAAAGTTTCCTAGGTAAGATGACACCTCCCTTACACTAGTTGAATCATTTTAGCTCTCTACAAGTAACAAAGTTGAATTTCTAAAAAGGTTAGATTAGAAAAAACAATTGAAACATTGAATGACATGTCAACAATAATTTAAGAAATAAATTTAATTAGAAACAAGAAATACATATAAAGGCAGAAAATTATGCATGAAAGTCAGTGAAGCATACAAAGGAAGAGTATGAGGATCTAAAAGATCTATTTTAATACAAAATTGGTCTTGAAATATAGCTTTTCAAAGAGAGAAGACTTGAATAGGATTTGCAAGATTTAAAGAGGCTTTACAAACAAGATAGGATAAATACAAAGCAAGTTAATCGGTTTGTTGGGATAAACATGTGACAATATGCTACTATGATGTGATTAAACTCCCCATGTACAGGTAAGGAAGTGGAACCAACCAAACCAAACCATTATGACCTTCCACACATGCTACGGAACCTCCAAGAGCCAACCAACCTTTCCAGGTGATCAACCCTTAAGGAAACTTGACATTTCACTTCCCTAGAGCCTCAGTCGCTCCAATGACAAGGCATGCATGTGACTAGGACCCTCTGGTTTCTCCCTCAACAAGGCATCCATGCAACTATGAAATCTTTCAACTAGTTATGTGCCAGTGACCGTTGATTATGTACCACCTTTCTAGGGCCAAGACTCAGACCACTGCCTAGAATATCATTAAACTGTCATAAATGATATTGTTGATGATGCTGGACCTGCCAACATGTAAGGGGATTTCCCAAGTAAGAAGTCCCAATTAGACCTTAGACTATTTAGTGTTGGAGTCCCAGCAATGGGTCGTAAGGTAATGCCTTGACTGCGATGTCGCACAGAGGAAATTAAGATAACTCTGTCAGTAGCAAGGGTGTGACCGCTGTAGTGAGTCAAGGAAGGTGTATGATAGGTTCTAACACAGGTGGGTTGAGATGAGGGTGAAGGTGAGTTTGAGGATGAAAGGGATCAGTCCCAACTTGTCTAGGAACACACAACACATAGGACATACACAGCTTTCGGTGGAACAATCCACTTGGATGCGGTGGTCTCAACATACAAGGTAAGATAACACGTACAACACTCATGGATTAGTCTGAACGAGTGTAACGGCTGTTATAGCAAGGTTCATGTGAAAGGTCTGTATGATGTCCGGTAGAGCAGTTGACACAGATGGGACAACATTAATAGCATATACAACACATTTCCATTAATAGATTATGAATTACAACAAATGAATCGGTTCAGATGTGGAACACAGGTTAAAGAAACATGCATTACACGTGTTAAGGATCAATCTTACAATAGATACAATACATGTGTGAAAATGTGTTGGCTCTTATCATATAAAGAAGTGTACGTTCCAATAATACAATACATCAATGTAAACCTGCTAGCCCCAACAGTGGAACGTTACAACCACATCTGCTTACTCCTCCAAAGAGATGAACAAGCTCCGTGTAGTGGAGAAGCTAAGGCACGTTACAACACTGTCCAAGCTCTTTCCAAGAATAGTCTTATCAGAAGCTTGGCTGACCAAAAGCGTACATAATGAGTTATGAGGGACTATTTATAGCAAAGGGTGGGGTGACCCTTGACATTCCCCTTTGTGATAGTTCAACTACCCTCATGACTCTTCATCCACTCTATGACTGTTACATCCAACTATTAACACTTGAATTACACTTGACATGACGTTACATTACAATGTACATGTATTCATGTGCGAAAACATGACTTTAGCAAGCCATGCAAGACATCACTAACCATCGGTCTGTTGTGATGAGACCAACTCTTGACATATTTGTGATGGTGAAGATGGTGAGTTGATGCCAAGCTTGGTTGTCCGTGATGGTATGCATGCACCCCATGGTGACATCTTGCTAAAGCAAACTCTTGCCTTTGGTGCCTCTGGTGCATTGGTATGGCTCCTTCATCCAACTCGTATGGTAACATGTGCATGGTCTTCTTGGGTGCGGATAAACTGGAAACACACTGATGCATAGTGTTCGTGCTGATCTTCAAGTGTGTTCTGGTGGTCATGCGCATCAACGTGACGAAGTACATGCTTAGCTCCAATTGGACTTGTTTCTTGTCTTCGCCTTGGTGAGTGTGCTGAATGGGTTGGATCGCATGCGCGCGTACAATGACATGCATGTTGTTAAATCCCTTGCATGTGATTAACAACACTGCTCACCATGTCTGCTCTGTGCCAACTACTGGGATGGATCTTTGACTTGTATGGGTGCAGTTTCATCCATGAGTGCATGTTGCGCCCACTACTATTCATGTTCCTACTGCAACTCATTCATCTATCTGTGCAGCTTCATCTTCTTCCTTGAGTTGCTGCTTCAACACATGCAACTTCTTCTTTGTTCCATTCTATGTTTTCACGCGATCATCATGTCGCGTCGTCACCTCATAACCTGAGTCTCTAAAGTTGCTTTCATCATCAGTGTATCTGCTTGATCTTGCAATTTTGTTCCGCCTCTATATTGTCAACAACCTTCCTCTTACATTTGTTGTGTTCATTGTATTCACTGCATTCGTTATGTTTCCTTCAACTACTATTCATGATGCTACTCACTATGATATCTTGATGTTCATGTCTACGAACAACTTTATATCTTTGTGAGTAGGCAAGCTCATAGACATTTGATCGACTGCATCTCTAGGTTTGGTCTGAATGGTGTCTTAGACTTTGCCCTCTTGGAAACCATTGTACATGCACTGTTGAGAGGCAAATGAACACCTGCAATACCTGCAAACATGGCAACACTCATGGAAACCAATCTGTCAATGGAAAACCAAAATGAACTTGAGAACTGACTTTCAACATACCAGTGTGACTGATCATGAAGGTTGTGCAGGCCAGGAGGTCGGGAGACTGGCTGCCAAGGCTGCGAAAGGCATAGTCTGGGCTACTAGAGGACTGACTGGCTACTGGAACTGCGCAATGCATAGTCCAATCTAGGTTATGGTTGTTGGGATTACGCAATGTGCAATTCCAACTGGGAAGGACTACAATACCAGGGACTAATTTGCACAATTTCCTAGGCCAAGCAATCATTGTCCTCCAGAAATGTGCAAAACAGTCCTGAAGGCCAATACTCAGAAAAATGCGCATTTCTGGAGAGGAAGGAAAAGTCTTCCTTCCCTAGATTACACAATGCAGCCTTGGTGAAGGTAGAGTTTGGGCCAAGGTTGGCCCGACTCGCCAATGGGCAGCTGAAAGAAACTAGGACAGTAAATGCATGTTGATACTGAGTGTAAGCATAAGTGAATGATCATGCATGCAAATGATGAATGACAGATTTAGAAAATGGAACAACATGTGTGTGGGTAAGGCAAGTTGCCGAATCAATGACAGTTCGTGGAAAACAGATTCATGCACGCAACAGTAGTGAGATGTTAATGAAAACTGAAATGGTGCTAGGAAAAGTTAATATACATGTAAACAATAGCAGGCATTCAAAGAAATCAATCAAACAGTACTATACAAGTGAAAACAAAAAAAGCGACAGAAATGCAACACAAGGCATGTGCCGACTACTCCTAGATGTGATGTGGGATGTCAGAGCTATAAGTTTGATATGAGGAATGAGCTTTGCAGCATCTTGTTGATGAGTTTTGACAACATCGATGTTGTGATGGGCATGCCACAAATCTTGGGAAAGTGACACTTGGTGGGAGGTTTCTGAAATGATCCTTGTATGTAACCTCCAACTGCTAAAAATAGATCCTTGAAATAAGGGATTCCTTTGCATTCTACCTTGGAAGAAGCAACCCATGCATGAAAGTTTGTTTTTCTTGTTCCAAGAGGGAACTAGTCAACTCAGCCGCACATGCAAGAGGTTGTTCGACTGCTTGAAGGAAATGTGCATTTTTGGCTAGGAGCTAGGCTGACTGCCTAGGAGATTTGTGTAATTTCTAGGCAGAGCAGCTGACTAGTGCACAAATTTGCACAAATTTTGGGCTGAGCAGTCTTGCTGGGGAAAATTGCGTAATTCCTACTAGGAGTGTTGATTGGCAGAATTACCCAATCTTGGAGCTCAACAGGCTACCAGATAGGATTGTCCAATTTCTAGAGGGAAGGCTGGTTGCCCTCCAAAACTGTACAATTTTCTTGGGGAAGTTTCTCAGCCTGTAGTTGGACTAAGTCCGAGTGGACAACTTGTGAGGGGAATGGATCAGGCTATGATTGACAAGCTTCCTTTATGCAAGAAAAACATTGAAGCCTGTGAACTTGATGAAGCAAGGAAAGTTGTTGTGAAAAGTTGGAAGGGAGGCTCCAAAATGAAGATAAGGAAAAATTTTGGAGGGTGGTTGTAGCCGCTACAACAGATATATAAAAATGGAGTAAGGCTACTAATGAAAACATTTGATTAATGACTTGACTAGAACCCTACTAGCCATGACAATAATTTCATCAAGTATATCACAAATATGAAATCTGTCGGTCATAACAAGAAATATGAGCATAGGCGTATCACACTTAGCTGAGAATCGTATGGAAGCACTGATGCCTTATCACAATAGCTGCATTATCATTTGTTAGGTCATATATACATTGTTCATTCAATTTCTAATCAAAACATGATGATATCCATATATTAAGACTATCATAAAACATACTCATAACCAACATACAAGAAACAAAAATAACAAGGATATAACAGCCATAAAATCCAAATATGAACAAGTATGTTTACCCATGAAATACAAGAGGAGAGAATCTCTTATTAACATATGAAAAATTCAACAAACTCTAGAACTTCCACATACCACCCGTCCATAGATTGGCTAAACCAAATCTTTCTTTCAGCCAATCACCCATGTGTCATATTCTAAGCATGAATGTGGGATCTCATGAAACAACTCGGGCAAAACCAAATCAGTGCTTCCACAGGCCAAACCACCTCAACCCTGAGCCAGTTATTCCACCTCATGACCAGAAATCACTTACCATCACCAGATTGGTCTCTACCCAAGCTTTCCATGGCTCCATAGCATTTGTTCCAACCGAGGCTTCCAAGATTAGTAACTCAACTCACAATTGTTGTCGGGCTTCCAGAGCATTTGTCCAACCAGAGCTTCCAGTACTAATAACTCAAACCACCAAGGGATTCCATAATTCTTTTCAAACCAAGGCTTCCAGGACTAGTAACTCAATCCATGTTGTTATGGGACTTGTTAGCTACCTATATCAATAGGTTTCATATTTCATGATTGGCAAAGAAAGGTCCAAATATGCTCTGCTTTGATGATGCAAAGATCCCATATTTCCCAGAGAAGACAATGTGTGTATATAGCTTGAGGTGGACTCAATTTTGATGGATGGTCCAACAGCTTAATCTGGATCATGTCATATTTCAATTTTCTGTTGTAGAATAGAAAAAGAAGTCTGTCCAAACTATTTAATCTTGGCAGACCAGTAGCTTAGGTAGAGAATTAAGGTTCCCAACTGCTTAATCTGGGACCTTGGAAGCAATAAGGGTAGTTCTAGATAGAAAATCAAAAGAAAAAGCCAAGAGAAAAGAAAAGGCATATGAGGGTCTGCAAGTCTAAGTGCACCCTTCATGAAGAAATGAAAAATGCTAGGCAAATAGATGGGTAGGCAGATGGGGTTGCAGAAGTGTCATTCCTTACAATTGAATGTGGGCTAACCTATTCACTAAGGAAAATCAATGGTTTGAGAAGGTCCTCTTCTCCCTTATGTTGCAGCAAAGTAAAGGAGCATGTCTAACTTCCCAGTTTCCCCTTTCACTCCCATTCCTAACATCCCCTCATCAGTTGAGATTTATGGAAGAATTGGTGGTTTTATGGTGGTTCTTATTCCTTTAAAAGCCACATTTCTTGTCTAAAATTCTTTTCATTTTGATCTACTCCCTAAGCTAAGTGATTTTCCAATAAACCTAGTAATCTCACTCCTCATTCACCTTTTTCCATCCATATTAACCCCTAACTTCTATTATCTAAATCCCCTATGTTACCCTTTCCCTACTACTATAACACTATGGTGTATAAACCCCAAGCATTGTATAAATATCCCTCCCCTTGGCATTATAGCCATATGTTCACAATCAGGGATTAAATTGGCACCAGGCTAGTTTAAGAACCCTAAACCCTACCCCTCTTACCCCCTTCAAGAAGTCATCTGACCCATTTAACCCCTTCATATGCTAAAACCTTATAAAAACCCCATTACTATACCCCTAACCCGCTTCGTTTGCGAAATATCCACCAAAAACCCACTTTTTCATTTTATCCAAAGTTCTGGCGCTATGCGCATTTTTACAAAATACATTGAAAAACCATAAAAATCCGCCATAGTCCAAAGTTTTCCGCCGGGTGCAAATCCCAAAAGAAATACTATTTTATTGTCGCCCTCCGCCTGTATTGTTCAGCCATCTCAACGTCCCGTCGACCGTCGGATCGGGCCCTTTTGATCCGACGGCCCTCGTGCATATCAGACCGGCCCCGACGTCCGAGTGTTACCTTCCGATATCTGTCAGAGGGTGACATCAGGCCTCTGCCACGCGCCACCCCCACAGCGTATCGGAGGTACATCTGACATTTCTGCCTCTGTATCAAAATGGGTGCGATATGAAACCGCTAACCACTTCCGGTTTCGGTTGATCCGCCCTGCTAGCGTCACCGCCAGCGTCACCTGCAGCGTCACCGCCGTGTCAGCGCACCGTCCTCTAGTTGCCCCACCTGTCTGCCACTTCACCATCCCCGTGGACCTCTGGTATGCCGCCACGTCACCTGATGATGTCATGCTGATGTCATCCGACCTTGACCCCACCTGATGATGTCATGCTGACATCATCCAAAAAAGGCGCCAAAGTCCTAAAAAACTATATTTTGGCCGAAATGTCGCATTTTTCGCACTTTTTGCAAAAAACACTGTAATATCCTCTGCATGAATTTTACGTCCGAGCCTTTGCCAACCTGCTGAATCAACCTGGAGACCGCTGGCGCGCCTATTCACCTACATTCTTGACCATCGCTGACTGTATATCAGGTATTTATCCGTGCAAATCCTTTCTGCGCCCGGTTTTGTCTGTAAATTGCCAAATTAACTTAAAGCAGTGAAAAAATAGATAATTCACCGGCAAATCCCCTCTGCCTGGTTCCCAGTTGCACCTAGAACGTCAAAATTCACCAGCTAAGCCTCGTTCACCTGAAATTTTATTAAAACTGCATTCTGTTCGTGCATTCGCGAACTGGTGACCCACACTGTACCAACTTGTTGTAAAAGAGGGAGCAAGGCCAGACATTTGCCTCATTCGTGTTCTAAGCAGTATTTCAATTGCTGCAACTCACCTTTGTCCTATGTTCCTGAGTAAATTCACCTTCCTCTTCGAAGAAAACTCTTTGGTGTTGTTCTGCACAGTAACACTAGCCCATAAAGCAACAGAATCCTAAAGGAAATCATGGATCCACCAGTAGCCCTGGTGGCATTAAACGTTGCTCCATTGAATGCCCCTCAGAGACAATTGGAGTGCCAGCCTCTGGCAGACCTGGACTATCAAATTTCAGAGGAAATGCTGATGAGGACCAAGTTCCACATCCACCCGCTAAATGAATTAAAAGCTAAACATGAGAGTGGAACAGATGTGCTGGGCATATGGGACTCTTTTCTCCCTATATTCAAGCTTCCTCAGGTCAATCAGTTCCCTGATTTGATCCACCTATGTGCTGAAAAATATGACCCTACTCAGAGGGCAGTGCTTGACCCTTCAGGCTCAGCTCTGTTCTACATCACCCCAGATGCTATCAAAGAGATGCTCTGCTTCAGGACTGAGAAGAAACTGGTCCCTCTATCACTCATAGACTTGATAAATCAAGGAGCCAGATTGACAGATGCTCAGGTCACCAAATTAAATCAGCTGTACATTGACTCTGACTCTATGAAGTATCCTCCTATCAATCAAGTATACCTCAACCAATTGGGCAGAGATCTTGCAGACATGATTAGTCCCACTTTGGGCTACAATTCAATTGAGTTTGTTGATGAAACTGTGCTGGTAATGATGCTTATGTTTGCCCCTGGCAAATCTCCTGTCTGCTATGACTATGCCACCTATATATCAGACAAAATACATGAGCAATTGATGAACCTGGCAAGAGAAAGGGTGTTCAGATACACCTCCTACATCTACCATTTGATTTTGTACTATCAACACGAAAGATTTCATTTTGCTATGAAAAGATTGGATGCCCAAGGCAATCCAAGGTCAGTGGTCTATTGGTCCTCTGCCTTCCACTACAGATCTCATTCTCCATACACTTACTATGAGTTTATAGATCTCTTCATCCACCCAGCCATGTCTATGTTGATGAGCTCACGTCCTCCAAGGCTCACTGATGACATGCAAAGGATCCTTCAGTTATCCAAAACATACAGCATTGGGGACTGGTACTTCTACCAGAACCACACGGTCATCAGGATATATGGGTGTGAATTACCTCCCTACAGATTGCCCAGATATGTACCCATGAGATTGTTTGCCCTGGAATATTTCAGGCAGTTTGGGAATGCCGATGTGCTGCACTTTTCAAGCAAAGGCAAGAAAGCACAACTAAAGGTCAGGAACCAACTTGGCCACTTTATCTACAACAAAAGGGAAGAAGGTTGGAAGGAGTCGGATAACATGTTAGAATCCCTTGGCCTGCAAACCAGTTTCCTGTGGAAACCATATGACCCCAATCACTTCATAACTCTAAGAAGGGTCAAGTATAGGTTGTCCAGTTATGATCATGTGAGGATTCCTCACATAGAAAAATATGCTAATCAAGTAAAATGGAGAAGAGGAACCCTAGAGGAGCCTGTTACACAAGAAGAGTTGAATCAAAGAGCAGTGAGAAATCTGAAGAAGATGGCTAACCTTGAACTTTGTTCACAGGTACCCACTCTTCCAAGCACACAAGTGGGAGCAGTTGCGTCGTCCTCAACTGCAAATCAGCAAGCAGCCAAAGCTAGTGAGCAAACCTCTAGCAAAGGCAAGGAAAAAGTGATGGAAACAGAACAGCCGCCTCATGAGGAGGTGCAGCAGCAACAGCAGCAGGTAGAGTAGCCACAACAGCAGGAACAACAGCAAGAAGAGGGGCAGCATGACAAAGAGCAGCCATTACAGCAAGAAAGGGCAGCTGAGGCCCCAATTTTCACTGAGCAACAGGCTCAGAACACTGTGCCTCCTAGGCAAGAGACTACTACTGAAGCTTCAGTCCTCCAAACTCCACAAAAGGAGGATATAAGTAGGAAAAGGGACAGAGAGACTCCCCTTACATCATCCTTAGACCAGGGAGGAAAAAGGCATAGAATGAATCCCTTCTCTGAGGAGGAAATGCCAATAGGGCAGTCTCTAGGCATGGGCCCACCTAGTAGAGAAGCATCTGCTAGCTCCTTCCAGCAGGGACAAGACAGAACAATAGGAGGAGAAGTCAGCTCCTCAAGCCACCAAAGAGAAGCCGAAGGAGGAATCAAACAGCAGTTTATTGACATTAAAAGGAAAAATGAGCCACTTAAAATACAGCTCTATAATCATCTGCTGAAAATGGCTCCTACCAACCAGCAAAGACTGATGTCTGCCTATGATGTTCAGGAGGGCAAAATGATCATGAGTCATTTTATGCCAGCTGTAGTACAGCCACAGTCCCCTGCAGATTATATAAGGACCAATCTTGAGGTCCTTGCCAAGGACATCCACCCAATGGACAAAATTGAATTGCACAAACAAACGGGTGAGATGGTGTATGCCTCCTTGGCAGACAAAACACTGGATAACTACAGGCTAGAAAATAGCCTAAATAACACCACTGCCCAGCTTGAATTGGAAAGGGCATCCTCTCAAGCAAAGGATAACAGAATCAGGGCCTTAAAAGATATAATTATAGAACTTGGGCATGATCCCAAGGATATTAAGGCTGTGCAAGCATTGTTGAAATTGAGGGATGCAGACATGGCAGCCCTTAGAAAGATGGTCAAAGTCCCAGCAACAATTCACCCACAAACTGAAGAATTTGCTCAGCTAAGACATGATCAAGATGCCACTGCTTTGCTGGTATCCCTATACAAACAGCTAATCCAAACCCAAGAGAAGCAGGGAGAGTCAGAGGCTGCCCAGGCAGCATTGCAGCAAAAGGAAGGAGGTCAAAACTCTCAGCCTCCTCCTGAAATAATTAACCTTGAGGAAGCTCCTCAAACCACTGCTCCCCCTATTCAACAAGCAGAACAAACAGCACCATCCACCTCAGCACCAGCGCCAACAACAGACCAGGCTTCAAGCCTGGACATGCAGAAACTAAGGAATGAAATCCAAGCCCTGGAAGCCCAAATGTCAGAGTTAAAAGAGGCCAGGGAAAATTTGGTCAAATTGAATGAAAGATATGACAAATCTAAGCAAACTGTAGCAGAAAAGGGCAGGGAAATAAAGGCCCTTAAAGACAGGATTAAGGAGCTGGAGAAGGAGCTCACATTAGATAAAGTGACAGCTGAGCTCAAGACAGTGCTATGGGAAAATATTGGCCAGTCCATCACTGACCAATGGCAATATATTGAGACAATCCATGAGCAGATTGAGCTCATAGCAAAAGCACAGAGAGAAATCCAGAGATCAAGGGCATCTCTAGGCAATATGCCTGAGGTTGCCAACAGAATGATCAATGTGCTTAACAACAGAACAAGTGCTCAGTTAGCTACTATGGGAATCTCCAACAGAACTGAGACCATCCAGCTAATAAAGAGGGTCCTAACACTGAGAAGCCTAGTGCAGACACTAGAAAGAAGGACCCAGGATATGCAGACCGAGGTTAATAGATTCACGGAAAAATTTGTGGCATTGCAAAACAGAGGTCTTCCAAGCTTACTGAATAGCGCAGGAAGACTACTTTCCCATGAAAACTATGCCAAGAGGGTGAACACCTTTGCCACAAATCAGATCACAGAGAAGGCCAGCACCTCAGAGGAAACAGGGCCAGCAACAGGGCAAAGTCTCTACAACAGAGTAGAGAACTTATTTTTTATCATGGATGAGATCAAACATCTGTTTGAAGTACCTCCCACTTTTTATAAATAAACAGAGGTAGATGAGACACTAGAGGCAATTCTGAGACACCAATTGCCCACACAGGAATACTGGACCAAAATGATACAATTGATATTGTAAGCCAGAGCCTGTAAATAAGTTTTGTTATTTATTATTCAAATTTACAAGTGATCATGCACAGGAAAACTTGAAAAGATCAGCATGCATGAAAAGGGAAGGGCTGAGCCAACTCAGCAGAACTATTTGGCCAACAAAGCACAATTGACAGCTAACAGGTAGCAGGGCCGAAAGTTACAGCACGACATGCCATAAAGACGAATTTTCAGAGTTAAAGCAGAACGGTCAGACCGACTCAGTGGCCTCTAAAGGCCAAAATATCTTCTGACAGACATAAAGAGCATTTATGTTGTATTAAAAGCAGTAATAACTTCTTATCTACTGTTCTGTACAAAGTTGGTGAAAACATTCATTTCTCAGATGACTCAACGCCTTAGATATTTTGTATGATCGTTTGTATATATTTCCCCCTCGCATAAGCTTGCAGGGGTTGTTGTTGATTACTCTTCAAGAGTTCTTTTGCTGTAAATTTTCAGAGTTTAATACAAAGGCCGATGGAATTTCCAAAGTCTGTGTTGTCTGAGGGATTGTGATGCGATTTGCTGAGTGCTACAGGATTCCTGCATGTTGTCATGGCTCAATAAGTTTCCTTTAAACTTTCGTTATGCTTCTTTCTGTTATTTTCTCATAACTCATCCATGTTCTAGATTTCACAATTAATGGCAGAGAAAAAGACTAATTCCAGGATTTATTCATAGAATACCCTGAATTCAATCTATGCTATTACAAATGTTTTCTTCAGTTATGGTTATCAAGGTGTGATTCTTAATTGCTGCACCCCTACACTGTATCTTTCACAGGAATTATTGTTTAGGAATTCAAGTTTGCTCCTTTACAATACATCTCTTTCTCACAACCCAGCTTAGTGGAAAATTCTTAATTGCTTTTCACTGGTTGCACACATTTCATCACTATAATATCAAGTTTGTTTCATGAGATATTCAAAAGGCCCTGCAGTTTCAGCAATCCTAATCTACCTCTCAAACAACCAGTAACCAAAGACTCCATTGCCCAATGGACTAGAATTATCTGAAGGTTTACACCTTAGGTACAGAAGACATCCCTCAACCAAAACATAAAACCAAACCCTGAACATCACAGCTAGCCTAAAATACTATCAAAACAGAGACAAATCATAAAGAGAGAGCCCTCTCTGATTACAGTTTGGCTAGAAACTGTAATCCAAAGATTGGTTAGTGGTTACCCCGGCCGTATTCCCTTGGGAGTCATAGGGAACAACCTGGGTGTTAACATAATTGGCGACTCCACTGGGGAACTCCTTAAAATTTTCTAATTACTGTATATCTCCTAAATCTACAGATGAAGTCTGAATACCAGCCAGGAAGCCTTCAGGACTGTTTCTGTTTTACATTAACAGGTTCAGATAAATGCTGCTTCAGTCAATATTCATGTTAGCTTTGAGAAATATACAGCCATTCCAAAATCTTGCCTAGTCCTTACAGATATAAAAATATTCCAAAAAACAAACTCAAAAAGAAGTTCAGAAGCTGGCTCCTAAAAGGGAAACCAGACACACTAGGTCAAACCCTGACCCAAATCCACCAGCAGTTTTTGAAAATCCAAATACAATCCCCAAAATAATTAGGAAACAGCAAAGGCAGGAAAATCCTAGTGATTTGAGTCCTGAGACAGCTCACCCTGAACCAGTTCCAACTCCTATCAAGGTTCTATTTCGGTCTACTCCTGTTTCCCCCAGTTCACCATCTACATCTCAAAGCCCTCCTTTTGCATCTTCACCCACTGCACATATCCCCTTGACCAACACTCTAGGTGCTGCTACACCTGTTACCCCTGTGGTACACATCGTTCCTTTTATCCCAGTTGCTCTTGTAAATCCCCTAACCTTGTGAATATGGCTAACAGATATGCACCCTTGCAGTTACCAGCTAATGCTGCAGCTCTACCCCAAGACTACCAAACTAAAATCTCATATTTTGACTCCACTGGCCATTTTACAGCTATTCAGCATGCCAAAAGGATGCAAGACCATTTTGAGACCTATGAAATAGATGATGACAGTGTGAGAATGAGGATGTTTGTTCAAAGTCTGACTGGGGATGTAAGAACTTGGTTTAGATCCCTGAATGCAAATACCATCACAACTCCTGATGAGCTTTATCAAGCCTTTACTAACAGATGGGAGAAAAAGAAAGATCCTCTGCACATACTTGGTGAATATGACACTATCAAAAGAGGTCCCCAAGAGACTGTTTTGGAGTATTGTGCAAGATTCAACAATGTATATAACGCAATCCCACAAAATTTAAGACCTCCCCCTGATTTGGCCTTGTACAAATTTCCTGATGGTTTTGACCCTGATATGGCCTATCAGTTGAAGGAGAGAGCTCCTGAAACCCTTGCAGATGCCCAAAAGGTTGCTGTCACAGTGGAAGCTAACCTGATTGCCAAAAGAAACAGAGCAAGGTTGGAAAAGAGAACCACCTTCAAAGAAGAACCCTCAGCCTTTGATCAAAAACTGGATGCAATACTCACTGGTATGAAGAGATTGGGAGATAGAGTGGAATCAGTTGAGAGAAAGTCATCATGGGAAGCACCACAAAACAAACCTCCTAGGAATCCAAATTTTAGGAGAACTCAAAATCCAAACGTTGGCAAGGCCAGTTCTGACCCAGACATAAGACCCCCTTTCCAAGAGAATTATGCTGAGACTTCCACATCAAGTGAACCCAATGAAGATCCCCACATTAATTTAATGGGTTTGGATGGTGAAAGTCAAGTTTTTTTAACACAAGAAGATCATGAGAATGATGAAATCAAGCTATTCCAAACCAAATCAGGTGAGTCATTTGACTTTAAACAAGGCTATGACACAGCTGTTTATGAAGTCCATAAACAATACAAGCTAAGGAGTAGAACTGTAAATGTAACACAGCCTGAAAAGATAAAGGATAGCCAGCAGCCCAAAAGAGCCATAGTCACAGAGCCAAATGACACAACGGAATCACTTGCAAAGGAAGTAACCATTGAAGAAATCACTGAACCATTTTCTTCAAAACAGCAGCCCATGGCTACATCATCCTTGCACCCTAACCCAAGTGTCATTCCTCAAGAGATGAGCAAGAAGGGCAAGCCTCAAGATCAAGATAAGAATCAAGAAGAAGAGTTAATGAACAAGGAAAGAACTGTCATCCACAGCCAAAAGACCCAATCTGAAAAACCCTTTGACCTAGAAACTGAAATTAGCAAATTGAAGGTAGCTATTCCTCTTTCAGAACTAGCCAAGCATGACATTTATAAACAACAAATCAAGAAGTCCCTTCAACTTACTAACAACAAAGATGATGTCAATGTGCTGGATGATACCCCAGAATTGCTGTTCGGCCCAGAAGTGGATGGAAAAACAGTAGTCACAGGGATCTTACCTTTTTATGTCAGTTTACATGTTCATGATAAGATATTACACAATGCAATGTTTGACTCAGGTGCCTCTCACAACCTCATGCCAAAAGCAGTCATGGAAAGACTTAATCTAGATATTACAAGGCCATATAAGGACCTATTCTCCTTTGACTCCAGCCAAGTCAAGTGCTTAGGTCTAATAAAAGATCTTTGTGTGTCTCTTGTTCAGTACCCAAATAAAACAATTCTAATGGATGTTGTAGTTGCTGATATCCCACCCAAGTATGGGATGCTGTTATCAAGGTCATGGGGGGCTAAACTTCAAGGTTCCCTACAACTGGACATGTCATACGCCACCATCTCTATTTTTGGGCAACCAAAGAGACTATACAGAGAAACACTAATGAAATACATGGTCAGCAGTGAAGAAAAGCCCCAAAACTTTCCCATATATGCTGTCCATTTAGACATAGACTCATACATACTCTTCAATAATAATACAACTCCCTCAAACAATGATGTTGAAACCAATACACTCATACAAGAGGAGGACACTGATGAAAAAACTGCTACCCAAGAAATAATGGTTAAACCATCACTAAGCAAAGCTGTTGTTCTAGAAATCAAGCTAATTCAATCAAGTGATCAGACTGTCATAGAAGACAAACCAGGTGAAAAATCAGAACTTCAACTTATGATCCCAGATCACAGAGGGGTTATTAAACCCCCCCTAGAAAGAGAGAACCTATGGTTTCTTGAATTTGATGGGTCAGTCAACAAATTAGGGGCAGGAGCCAGAGTTTGGATACACAATAAACAAAACAGTCATGCAGAAGGCCGAGCCTACAGACTAAATTTCAGATGCACCAATAACATGGCAGAATATGAAGCTCTTTTACTAGGCCTTAAACTAGTAAAGTCCCTACAAGCCATAAAAGTGTCAATTCTAGGAGACTCAGACCTAGTTATCCAACAAGTAAAGGGAAATTTTGTCACCAATGACAAAAGACTGAGATCTTATAGATCTGCTGCTGTTGAACTACTACAGTCCTTCACTGAATTTCAAATCACCAAGATTCCCAGAATCCATAACTTGCATGCCCACAGTTTAGCCACATTTGCAAGTACCTGCAAGCTACCTTTTGAGCCCCACCACTGTTTTACAGCTGAGGTAAAACACAGACCTTCTGTCCCAAACAATGTCAAGGACTGGAAAGTATTTGAAGATGATGCACAAATAAACAATTTCTTGACCTTGCAACAAGAATTTGCAGGATTAAATATTGACACTGAAAGAGCAAGTCAATCAAAAATACAGTTTGAACAGAATAACCACCCAATATCACCCAGGACAGCAAAACAAATGCTACATCCAACCATTTTCAACAAAGAAAACATACAACAAATTCAACAAAACAGTTATGAAGAAGTGCCTGTTACAGAGGCTGAAATCATAGAGCTGAAAGACAATTTTCTTCCAACAGGCCTAACTCCATTAGAGGACATCTTTGACTCAAATGACATCCCTAGAAAACCAAAGATGCAGCCCCTTAATGCTGCCATTGAGGAATGCAACATTGGAACCATTGAGAAACCAAAGATAATCAAATTGTCTGCATCCTTACCTCCTGATCAAAAGCCCAAATACATTGACCTTTTCAAAGAGTTTCAGGACGTATTTGCATGGGGCTATGAGGATCTAAAATCCTATGATACCTCTGTTATCCAGCACACTATCCCTCTCAAGCCTAATCAAAAGCCATTCAAACAGAAATTGAGAAGAATTAATCCCATGCTGCTCCCCTCAATTGAAAAGGAGCTACAAAAAATGTTTAAAGCTGGTATCATAGCACCAATCAGGTTTTCTGATTGGATTTCAAATTTGGTACCCACAAGAAAGAAAACTGGTGAAATAAGGCTTTGTGTTGATCTTAGAAACTTAAATCAAGTGTCCCTCAAGGACAATTATCCCTTGCCCAAGATGGATCACATTCTCCAAAGAGTGGTAGGGGCCTCAAGGATTTCATTACTTGATGGATTCTCAGGCTTTAATCAGATCCTAGTACACCCTGATGATCAAGACAAAACTGCATTCACAACCCCATGGGGAACTTTCAAATATGTAAAAATGCCTTTTGGATTGAAGAATGCAGGGGCAACATTTCAAAGAGCAATGGATATTGCTTTTGCCAAAGAGATTCATGACTTCCTTGTCATTTATTTGGATGATCTCACACCTTTCTCAAAATCAGTTCAAGAACATTTGAAACATTTGAGACAGATCTTCCTAACATGTAGGAAATATGGAATCTCCTTGAATCCCAAGAAATCCTTATTTGGTTTGGAGGAAGGTAAGCTATTGGGACATATCATTTCAAAGGATGGCATTAGAATTGACCCAGATAGGATACAAGCTATCTTACAAATTCCCCACCCAAGAAATATCAAAGAATTGCAAGCATTCTTGGGAAAAATCAATTTCTTGAGAAGGTTTATCCCAAACTTAGTAGAACTAATCAGATTACTAAATAACATGCTAAAGAAGGATTCAAAATTGAAATGGACCGTTGAAACAAATCAATCCTTTGAAGGTATAAAATTGGCCCTTACCCAAACTCCAGTCCTAACAAATCCTCAATTTGATAAAGAATTCATCATTTCCTCTTTTGCCTCCCAACATACTATTGCTGTTGTTTTATTATAGAAAGATGACCAAGGAAATGAAAAGCCCATTGCTTTCTTTAGCAGAGCTCTTAGAGATGCACCTCTGAAATACCAAATCATGGAAAAACAAGCCTATGCTTTGGTCAAGGCCATTAAGGACTTTAGAATTTATATCCTTTATTCCCATGTTATAGCTTATGTGCCAAGTCCTATTGTAAAAGACATACTCACTCAAGAAAACTTAGAGGGTAGAAGAGGAAAATGGATTGCCAACATCTTGGAATTTGACATTGAAATAAAACCTACAAAGCTGATAAAAGGGCAAGGCTTGGCCAAATTAATGACAGAATCAAACTTCCAAGCCTTAGACATAAACCAACTGGACAATGAACCGGAGCTGGCGACTCCAAAGATCAATGTAGCCTTTGAACAATCCCCTTGGTACTCTGATATATGTTATGTGTTACAAAACCTGTGTGCTCCCCCAGGATTGTCCAGAACTAAATGTAGGTTCTTAAAAATGAAAGCCTCAAGATTTTGTGTTATGGATGGAAATTTGCTTTGGAAAAAACCATGAAGGGATATTGCTAAACTGCTTAATTGAGAATGAGACTAACAATAACATGAAAGAATTTCATGCAGGTGACTGTGGTGGACACTTGTACTGGAAGTCCACCGTGGACAAAATACTAAGGGCTGGTTACTATTGGCCCACTGTTTTCTCTGATGTTAAAAAGTTTACCACATCATGTCATAAATGTCAAGTGTTTGAGGGAAAGAGAAAGTTACTACCACTTCCCTTGAGGCCTATTGCCACAGAGAGACCCTTTCAACAATGGGGCTTGGATTTTATTGGGGAAATTCATCCCTCATCCTCAGGCCAACATAGATGGATTTTAACAGCTACAGACTACTTCACTAAGTGGATTGAAGTTGTTCCATGCAGACAAGCAAATGATTCAACAATCATTCAGTTTTTGGAGAATAACATATTGGCTAGATTTGGTTGTCCTGACAAAATAATAACAGACAATGCTGCTGCTTTCAGATCTAAGAAGATGGTGAATTTCTGCCACAAATTTCACATTACCTTGGGCCATTCTACTGCATACTATCCCCAAGGAAATGGCCTTGCTGAGTCATCAAATAAAATCCTGGTAAACATTATAAAGAAAGTGCTAGAAGAGAACAAAAAGAATTGGCATAAGAAGCTTGTAAATGCCTTATGGGCAGATAGACTAACAACCAAGAGATCAATTGGGACCAGCCCATATGAGTTAGTCTATGGATTAGAAGCCAAATTCCCCTCAGCACTAGGGATTCCTGTTATGAAACTTCTTCAAGAAAGTCAAGCTGAACCAAATGATATGCAGAGAAGGATAAATCAAATAATATGTCTGCAGCAAACTAGAGATCAAGTTTACAGCAGAGTTCAAGTTTTACAATAAAATTAAAGAAAGCTTTTGATAGAAGGACTAAGGCAGAAGATTCCAATATTGGAGACAAAGTCCTCAAGTGGGATTCAAGAAGGGAAGATAAAGGAAAACATGGAAAATTTGATTCCCTTTGGACAGGACCATTTGCTGTTCAAGCAGTGCAAGGAAACAATACTTATTTCCTCAAAAGTCTTGATGAAACTGATTTGAATGAAGGTCCTGTGAATGGCAGGATGCTGAAGCACTATTTTGACTACCATTCATGAGTGCAGCCTGAGTTTCCCTTGTACATATTTAGGTGTATATATTACTTTCTGTTGATATGTAAAAATGTAGTTTCTCAAAGTTCTACAGGTTGTCAGCAAAGGGCAAATAAGTTTCAATCATTATCAAGACAGGAAGAACACAATTTTGGATTTTCAAAGAGGAATACTCCAACTTTTGATACAAGAAGTCAAGGGGCAAGGCATTCTGACCTGCTGTTCTTGGTCTTTCAAATGAAAAACCATCCCCATGTGGAGCCACTGTTAGCTACCTATATCAATAGGTTTCATATTTCATGATTGGCAAAGAAAGGTCCAAATATGCTCTGCTTTGATGATGCAAAGATCCCATATTTCCCAGAGAAGACAATGTGTGTATATAGCTTGAGGTGGACTCAATTTTGATGGATGGTCCAACAGCCTAATCTGGATCATGCCATGTTTCAATTTTCTGTTGTAGAATAGAGAAAGAAGTCTGTCCAAACTATTTAATCTTGGCAGACCAGTAGCTTAGGTAGAGAATTAAGGTTCCCAACTGCTTAATCTGGGACCTTGGAAGCAATAAGGGTAGTTCTAGATAGAAAATCAAAAGAAAAAGCCAAGAGAAAAGAAAAGGCATATGAGGGTCTGCAAGTCTAAGTGCACCCTCCATGAAGAAATGAAAAATTCTAGGCAAATAGATGGGTAGGCAGATGGGGTTGCAGAAGTGTCATTCCTTACAATTGAATGTGGGCTAACCTATTCACAAAGGAAAATCAATGGTTTGAGAAGATCCTCTTCTCCCTTATGTTGCAGCAAAGTAAAGGAGCATGTCTAACTTCCCAGTTTCCCCTTTCACTCCCATTCCTAACATCCCCTCATCAGTTGAGATTTATGGAAGAATTGGTGGTTTTATGGTGGTTCTTATTCCTTTAAAAGCCACATTTCTTGTCTAAAATTCTTTTCATTTTGATCTACTCCCTAAGCTAAGTGATTTTCCAATAAACCTAGTAATCTCACTCCTCATTCACCTTTTTCCATCCATATTAACCCCTAACTTCTATTATCTAAATCCCCTATGTTACCCTTTCCCTACTATTATAACACTATGGTGTATAAACCCCAAGCATTGTATAAATATCCCTCCCCTTGGCATTATAGCCATATGTTCACAATCAGGGATTAAATTGGCACCAGGCCAGTTTAAGAACCCTAAACCCTACCCCTCTTCCCCCCTTCAAGAAGTCATTTGACCCATTTAACCCCTTCATATGCTAAAACCTTATAAAAACCCCATTACTATACCCCCAACCTGCTTCGTTTGCGAAATATCCACCAAAAACCCACTTTTTCATTTTATCCAAAGTTCTGGCGCTATGCGCATTTTTACAAAATACATTGAAAAACCATAAAAATCCGCCATAGTCCAAAGTTTTCTGCCGGGGGCAAATCCCAAAAGAAATACTATTTTATTTTCGCCCTCCGCCCGTATCGTTCAGCCATCTCAACGTCCCGTCGACCGTCGGATCGGGTCCTTTTGATCCGACGGCCCTCGTGCATATCGGACCGGCCCCGACGTCTGAGTGTTACCTTCCGATATCTGTCAGAGGGTGACGTCAGGCCTCTACCACGCGCCACCCCCACAGCGTATCGGAGGTACATCTGACATTTCTGCCTCCGTATCAAAAGCGGTGCGATATGAAACCACTAACCACTTCCGGTTTCGGTTGATCTGCCCTGCCAGCGTCACCTGCAGCGTCACCACCGTGTCAGCGCCCCGTCCTCCAGTTGCCCCACCTGTCTGCCACTTCACCATCCCCGTGGACCTCCGGTATGCCGCCACGTCACCTAATGACGTCATGCTGACGTCATCCGACCTTGACCCCACCTGATGACGTCATGCTGACGTCATCCAAAAAAGGCGCCAAAGTCCTAAAAAACTATATTTTGGCCAAAATGTCGCATTTTTCGCACTTTTTGCAAAAAACACTGTAATATTCTCTGCATGAATTTTACGTCCGAGCCTTTGCCAACCTGCTGAATCAACCTGGAGACCGCTGGCGCGCCTATTCACCTACATTCTTGACCATCGCTGACTGTATATCAGGTATTTATCCGTGCAAATCCTTTCTACGCCCGGTTTTGTCTGTAAATTGCCAAATTAACTTAAAGCAGTGAAAAAATAGATAATTCACCGGAAAATCCCCTCTGCCTGGTTCCCAGTTGCACCAAGAACGTCGAAATTCACCAGCTAAGCCTCGTTCACCTGAAATTTTATTAAAACTGCATTTTGTTCGCGCATTCACGAACTGGTGACCCACACTGTACCAACTTGCTGTAAAAGAGGGAGCAAGGCCAGGCATTTTCCTCATTCGTGTTCTAAGTAGTATTTCAATTGCTGCAACTCACCTTTGTCCTCTGTTCCTGAGTAATTCACCTTCCTCTTCGAAGAAAACTCTTTGGTGTTGTTCTGCACAGTAACACTAGCCCATAAAGCAACAGAATCCTAAAGGAAATCATGGATCCACCAGTAGCCCTGGTGGCATTAAACGTTGCTCCATTGAATGCCCCTCAAAGACAATTGGAGTGGCAGCCTCTGGCAGACCTGGACTATCAAATTTCAGAGGAAATGCTGATGAGGACCAAGTTCCACATCCACCTGCTAAATGAATTAAAGGATAAACATGAGAGTGGAACAGATGTGCTGGGCATATGGGACTCTTTTCTCCCTATATTCAAGCTTCCTCAGGTCAATCAGTTCCCTGATTTGATCCACCTATGTGCTGAAAACTATGACCCTACTCAGAGGGCAGTGCTTGACCCTTGAGGCTCAGCTCTGTTCTACATCACCCCAGAGGCTATCAAAGAGATGCTCTGCTTCAGGACTGAGAAGAAACTGGTCCCTCTATCACTCATAGACTTGATAAATCAAGGAGCTAGATTGACAGATGCTCAGGTCACCAAATTAAATCAACTGTAAATTGACTCTGACTCTGTGAAGTATCCTCCTATCAATCAAGTATACCTCAACCAATTGGGCAGAGATCTTGCAGACATGATTAGTCCCACTTTGGGCTACAATTCAATTGAGTTTGTTGATGAAACTGTGCTGGTAATGATGCTTATGTTTGCCCCTGGCAAATCTCCTGTCTGCTATGACTATGCCACCTATATATCAAACAAAATACATGAGCAATTGATGAACCTGGCAAGAGAAAGGGTGTTCAGATACACCTCCTACATCTACCATTTGATTTTGTACTATCAACACGAAAGATTTCATTTTTCTATGAAAAGAGTGGATGCCCAAGGCAATCCAAGGTCAGTGGTCTATTGGTCCTCTGCCTTCCACTACAGATCTCATTCTCCATACACTTACTGTGAGTTCATAGATCTCTTCATCCACCCAGCCATGTCTATGTTGATGAGCTCACCTCCTCCAAGGCTCACTGATGACATGCAAAGGATCCTTCAGTTATCCAAAACATACAGCATTGGGGACTGGTACTTCTACCAGAACCACACGGTCATCAGGATATATGGGTGTGAATTACCTCCCTACAGATTGCCCAGATATGTACCCATGAGATTGTTTGCCCTGGAATATTTCAGGCAGTTTGGGAATGCCGATGTGCTGCACTTTTCAGGCAAAGGCAAGAAAGCACAACTAAAGGTCAGGAACCAACTTGGCCACTTTATCTACAACAAAAGGGAAGAAGGTTGGAAGGAGTCGGATAACATGTTAGAATCCCTTGGCCTGCAAACCAGTTTCCTATGGAAACCATATGACCCCAATCACTTCATAACTCTAAGAAGGGTCAAGTATAGGCTGTCTGGTTATGATCATGTGAGGATTCCTCACATTGAAAAATATGCTAATCAAGTAAAATGGAGAAGAGGAACCCTAGAGGAGCCTGTTACACAAGAAGAGTTGAATCAAAGAGCAGTGAGAAATCTGAAGAAGATGGTTGACCTTGAACTTTGTTCACAGGTACCCACTCTTCCAAGCACACAAGTGGGAGCAGTTGCCTCGTCCTCAACTGCAAATCAGCAAGCAGCCAAAGCTAGTGAGAAAACCTCTAGCAAAGGCAAGGAAAAAGTGATGGAAACAGAACAGCCGCCTCATGAGGAGGTGCAGCAGCAACAGCAGTAGGTAGAGCAGCCACAACAGCAGGAACAACAACAAGAAGAGGGGCAGCATGACAAAGAGCAGCCATTACAGCAAGAAAGGGCAGCTGAGGCCCCAATTTTCACTGAGCAACAGGCTCAGAACACTGTGCCTCCTAGGCAAGAGACTACTACTGAAGCTTCAGTCCTCCAAACTCCACAAAAGGAGGATATAAGTAGGAAAAGGGATAGAGAGACTCCCCTTACATCATCCATAGATCAGGGAGGAAAAAGGCATAGAATGAATCCATTCTCTGAGGAGGAAATGCCAATAGGGCAGTCTCTGGGCATGGGCCCACCTAGTAGAGAAGCATCTGCTAGCTCCTTCCAGCAGGGACAAGACAGAACAATAGGAGGAGAAGTCAGCTCCTCAAGCCACCAAAGAGAAGCCGAAGGAGGAATCAAACAGCAGTTTATTGACATTAAAAGGAAAAATGAGCCACTTAAAATACAGCTCTATAATCATCTGCTGAAAATGGCTCCTACCAACCAGCAAAGACTGATGTCTGCCTATGATGTTCAGGAGGGCAAAATGATCATGAGTCATTTTATGCCAGTTGTAGTATAGCCACAGTCCCCTGCAGATTATATAAGGACCAATCTTGAGGTCCTTGCCAAGGACATCCACCCAATGGACAAAATTGAATTGCACAAACAAACGGGTGAGATGGTGTATGCCTCCTTGGCAGACAAAACACTGGATAACTACAGGCTAGAAAATAGCCTAAATAACACCACTGCCCAGCTTGAATTGGAAAGGGCATCCTCTCAAGCAAAGGATAACAGAATCAGGGCCTTAGAAGATATAATTATAGAACTTGGGCATGATCCCAAGGATATTAAGGCTGTGCAAGCATTGTTGAAATTGAGGGATGCAGACATGGCAGCCCTTAGAAAGATGGTCAAAGTCCCAGCAACAATTCACCCACAAACTGAAGAAGTTGCTCAGCTAAGACATGATCAAGATGCCACTGCTTTGCTGGTATCCCTATACAAACAGCTAATCCAGACCCAAGAGAAGCTGGGAGAGTCAGAGGCTGCCCAGGCAGCATTGCAGCAAAAGGAAGGAGGTCAAACCTCTCAGCCTCCTCCTGAAATAATTAACCTTGAGGAAGCTCCTCAAACCACTGCTCCCCCTACTCAACAAGCAGAACAAACAGCACCATCCACCTCAGCACCAGCGCCAACAACAGACCAGGCTTCAAGTCTGGACATGCAGAAGCTAAGGAATGAAATCCAAGCCCTGGAAGCCCAAATGTCAGAGTTAAAAGGGGCCAGGGAAAATTTGGTCAAATTGAATGAAAGATATGACAAATCTAAGCAAACTGTAGCAGAAAAGGGCAGGTAAATAAAGGCCCTTAAAGACAGGATTAAGGAGTTGGAGAAGGAGCTCACATTAGATAAAGTGACAGCTGAGCTCAAGACAGTGCTATGGGCAAATATTGGCCAGTCCATCACTGACCAATGGCAATATATTGAGACAATCCATGAGCAGATTGAGCTCATAGCAAAAGCATAGAGAGAAATCCAGAGATCAAGGGCATCTCTAGGCAATATGCCTGAGGTTGCCAACAGAATGATCAATCTGCTTAACAACAGAACAAGTGCTCAGTTAGCTACTATGGGAATCTCCAACAGAACTGAGACCATCCAGCTAATAAAGAGGGTCCTAACACTGAGAAGCCTAGTGCAGACACTAGAAAGAAGGACCCAGGATATGCAGACCGAGGTTAATAGATTCACGGAAAAATTTGTGGCATTGCAGAACAGAGGTCTTCCAAGCTTACTGAATAGCGCAGGAAGACTACTTTCCCATGAAAACTATGCCAAGAGGGTGAACACCTTTGCCACAAATCAGATCACAAAGAAGGCCAGCACCTCAGAGGAAACAGGGCCAGCAACAGGGAAAAGTCTCTACAACAGAGTAGAGAACTTATTTTTTATCATGGATGAGATCAAACATCTGTTTGAAGTACCTCCCACTTTTTATAAATATACAGAGGCAGATGAGACACTAGAGGCAATTCTGAGACACCAATTGCCCACACAGGAATACTGGACCAAAATGATACAGCTGATATTGTAAGCCAGAGCCTGTAAATAAGTTTTGTTATTTATTATTCAAATTTACAAGTGATCATGCACAGGAAAACTTGAAAAGATCAGCATGCATGAAAAGGGAAGGGCTGAGCCAACTCAGCAGGACTATTTGGCCAACAAAGCACAATTGACAGCTAGCAGGTAGCAGGGCCGAAAGTTACAGCACGACATGCCATAAAGACGAATTTTCAGAGTTAAAGCAGAACGGTCAGACCGACTCAGTGGCCTCTAAAGGCCAAAATATCTTCTGACAGACATAAAGAGCATTTATATTGTATTAAAAGCAGTAATAACTTCTTATCTACTGTTCTGTACAAAGTTGGTGAAAACATTCATTTCTCAGATGACTCAACGCCTTAGATATTTTGTATGATCGTTTGTATATATTTCCCCCTCACATAAGCTTGCAGGGGTTGTTGTTGATTACTCTTCAAGAGTTCTTTTGCTGTAAATTTTCAGAGTTTAATACAAAGGCCGATGGAATTTCCAAAGTCTGTGTTGTCTGAGGGATTGTGATGCGATTTGCTGAGTGCTACAGGATTCCTGCATGTTGTCATGGCTCAATAAGTTTCCTTTAAACTCTTGTTATGCTTCTTTCTGTTATTTTCTCATAACTCATCCATGTTCTAGATTTCACAATTAATGGCAGAGAAAAAGACTAATTCCAGAATTTATTCATAGAATAACCTGAATTCAATCTATGCTATTACAAATGTTTTCTTCAGTTATGGTTATCAAGGTGTGATTCTTAATTGCTGCACCCCTACACTGTATCTTTCACAGGAATTATTGTTTAGGAATTCAAGTTTGCTCCTTTACAATACATCTCTTTCTCACAACCCAGCTTAGTGGAAAATTCTTAATTTCGTTTCACTGGTTGCACACATTTCATCACTATAATATCAAATTTGTTTCATGAGATATTCAAAAGGCCCTGCAGTTTCAGCAATCCTAATCTACCTCTCAAACAACCAGTAACCAAAGACTCCATTGCCTAATGGACTAGAATTATCTGAAGGCTTACACCCTAGGTATAGAAGACATCCCTCAACCAGAACATAAAACCAAACCCTGAACATCATAGCTAGCCTAAAATACTATCAAAACAGAGACAAATCATAAAGAGAGAGCCCTCTCTGATTACAGTTTGGCTAGAAACTGTAATCCAAAGATTGGTTAGTGGTTACCCCGGTCGTATTCCCTTGGGAGTCATAGGGAACAACCTGGTTGTTAACAGGACTTCTAGATCATTTGTACAACCAAGGCTTCTAGGAACTAGTAACTCAATCCACATCCATAAGGAACATGAGAACTAACTAGAAAACAAAAGGAAATACTCCCACAACACCATGGTTATCCGGGAAATGTCAAGGCTAGGAAAATCCACTGTCAATCCAACCATTCTTCCATGCCAATGAGGGATCATAACCAAGAAACCACATACATGTTCCATGCATGCAAAAACTAGCAAGGAAATCATACATGAAACTCGGTACTAGCAAGAAAAACTCACTATAACTGCTGATCTCGATGTCCTATTATGCTTTCCTGCTCTTCTCTTACCTTCTTGCTCCAAAACTCCAAATATGCCACACTCCTCCAAGAGTTCTCAAAGAAAACTCTAAGTGTCTGAGAGTATGAGAGAGAGTAGAAAATGAGAGCTCCAAAACTGAACTAACAAAAAGCCACAAACTAATCCTCAAAATCCTTTTTATTAATGAGACCTATATTTTCTTCAATTTTCCATTATTTTCCTACTCACATGAAACCTATGACCTTTCACCTCCCTTTTCTCCTATTTTCCACTATTTTCATAAATAAAATGCCAATTAATGTCACTTTGCCTTTCCAAATCCTTTGTTATTTCCTTTGCTAATTTCCATAGCCATTAATTAATCACAAGTGATCCTCATCACTATCTTTTTGCCCAACATTTAGCTTGTAATATGTGTCCCATGGTCGTGGTTATTACTTGGCCTTTATTAACTTTAGTACATGGATTTTTTACCGAGGTTGTTATCGAACCCTCCCCCTTGGGGAACACCATCCTCAGTGTTCAATGACACTTACAACCAACAAGAATGTTGAAAAGAAAAACATACTACCCATGGAGATTCATAACTTAGCTCGTTGCAGTATTTACAATGATCATCATGATGAGAAGCAAACTAACATGAGAAACATAAAAACATGACAACCATAACAACATGACACCCATACCACTTATTAGAGATTTATAACACAACTCAAGGTGATATTTACATCCATATACATATATACATATAATAAATATCACACCAAAACATATGCCAAAAACATTCGCTCAACTAGCGAATAGAGAAGGATACATAGCCCAAATCTAATCTGCCATCTCCCATGTAACTTAATCGGGCCCAAAGTGCTTCCATTACACTTTAACCTGCTTGATTACTCAATTTCGAAGCATGAACATCTTTCTCTACAAAGTGCACTGAGGTTTCGACTAGAATTATCCTTTTGGTTCCACTTGCAATACAGACCAACCAATCACATGATTGACATCTTTAACATCTTAAGCAATGACACATGGAAGACATCATCGAATTTCATTTTCGTAGGTAGCGCAATTCGATAGGCTACTGATCCAATCCTCTCAAGAATCTTGAAAGGTCCACAATATTGAGGTGTCAGCTTGGCACATGATCCAATCCTCAAGGATATCTTCTTGGGTTTGATACACAAGTACACGTGTTTCCAAACCTGAAACTCCTTAAAAAAATTGTTTCTATCTACATAAATATTCTATCTATCCTATGTTTCCTTTAGACTCTTCTTAATTACCTACATTTCCTATTCTATCTTCACCAACATGTCTCATCCTATCAACACCTTGTGCATCGGATCACTCCAAATGATCGGAGAATTACAACTCCTCCCATATAATGCCTCAAACAAAGTCATCCTCAAATATTCTTGATACCCATTGTTTTAAGAAAACTCAACCAGTGAAAGATACTCTTCCCACTTCCATTCTTGTTGCATCACATACATCTTCAACATGTCCTCCAATATCTTGTTGATACTTTTTGTCTGTCTATCACTTTGCGGATGATAAGTTTTTTTGAAGGCCAACTATGTACCCAAAACTTCAAATAAATATTTCTAGAATATAGAAGTGAACTTGGCCTCCCTGTCTGGCAAAATCTTCTTTGATACACCATGAAACCTCACTACATCTCTGATGAATACCTATGCTACATCCTTAGGTGAATATGTAGACTTTACTAGAATGAAGTGTGCTACCTTTTTCAACCTGTCAACCATAACCATGATGGAATCATGTTGTCTAGATGTCCTCGGTAAACCTGTAATGAATTCCATGGAAATGGCCTTCCATTTCCATTTTGGAATTGGAATAGGTTGTAGTAGACCACCTCAATGCTTACACTCTGGTTTTAACTGTTGACAATCCAGGGCATATAGCCACAAACTCTGCCACTTCCCTCTTCAGATTCGGCTAATAATAAATATTCTTCATTGTTGTTAACATGTAAGAAAACTCTACCGGTTGAAGATGCTCTTCCCACTTTTGCAATTGATGAATAACATACATTCTCAACATGTCCCATAATCCTATTTACCCGCTCTACTTTTCCAATTGTTTACGGATGATAAGCTATATTGAAGGCCAACTTTGTACCCAAACTTGCAAGTAACTCTTTCCAAAACCTATAAGTGAACTTGGCATGTTTGTCTGAAACAATCTTGCTAGGAATACCATGCAACTTCACTATCTCCCTAATGAAGACCTATGCTACCTCACTAGCTAAATTTGTCGACTTCACTAGAATGAAATGTGTTACCTTTGTCAGCCTTTCAACCACAATCATGATGGAATCATGTTGTCTATATGTCCTCAAAAAACCTGTAACGAATTCCATGCATATGACCTCCCTTTTCCACTATGGAATCGGAATTAGCTACATTAAACCACGTAGACTCTTACACTGATTTTACCGATTGACAATCCAAGCATCTCACAACAAACTCTACCACATCTTTCTTCAAATTCAGCCAATGGTAGAACTTCTTAACTATTGTCAATGTCTTCTAATATCTCGAGTGACCTGAATAAAGATTAACATGAAATTCCCTCAAGATAAGCTTCTTGAGCTCACTATTTTTTGGCACATATATCATGTCCCTAAATATGACCAAACCATCTTTCGTGAGATGATACTCGACATCCTATTCACTTGTATCCTACTTCTGTAACCTATGCTTAAGCTACTAGTACCTATCATCCTGTTGTCCTGCCAGCAAGATTTTATTCTGTAAAATTGTCCCATATGAACTTATAGTTTCTATGTGATTTACATGTACTCTCCTACTGAGAGCATATCCAACCTTGTTCTCTTTTCCCTTAATGTACCTAATCACAAAGTCCAACTCGTTGATGCTAGCCAACCACCTAGCTTGTTTGGCATTTAGATTAGGTTGGTAAAATAAATATCTCAATCCACTGTGATCACTCATTAGAATAGACCTCCTACCAAGAAGATAGCGTCTCCACATCTTCAATGCATGAATGATCTTAGCAAACTCAAGATCATGTGTCACATAATTTTTCTTGCGTTCATTCATTTTCCTTAACTCGTAGAATACTACCTATCCTTCCTGCATTAGAACCCCACCAAGTCCTCTCTTGCAATCATCTGTACATACCACAAATTTTTTATCTAGATCTGCAATTTTTAGAACTGGAAAATTTGTATGTAACTACTTTGACTGCTCAAAATTGGCTGCACATTCCTCTGTCCATTCAAATTTCTTTCCTTTTCGTTGTGATGATGTAATAAGATAGGAAATCCATGAGAAGTTCCTAATGAACCATTTATAGTAACCTTCTAATCCCATAAAAGATATGACCTCATCCACATTCCTAGGAGTTTCCCATTCCATGATAGCTTTGATCTTTTCTGAGTCCACCTCTATGCTTTCCTTAGAAACCACATGCCCGAAATAATGTACCTTTGTTTGAAAGAAGTTGCATTTACTAAGTTTGCCATACAAAATATGCTCTCATAGAAATTTCAACACTATTGCTATGTATTCATCATGTTCTTCCTCATTCTTAGAATATATCAGTATGCCATCAATGAATACAATCACAAAGTTGTCCAGATAAGGACACAACACATTATTCATCAAACACATGAAATTAGTTGGAGCATTAGTTAAACCGAAAGGAACCACAACAAACTCATAATGCCCATATCTGGTCCGGAAAAAAATCTTGTAAATGTCCTCTTATTTGATGTGTACCTAATAGTATCCTGATCTCAAATCAATATTCAATAACATTATTGCTCCCTTCAATTGATCAAACAAGTAATCAATCCATTGCAAAGGGTACCTGTTCTTAATCATCACCTTGTTCAACTACCTATAATCAATGTACAACCTAAGAGTAACATCCTTCTTCTTCACAAACAATATTGGTGCACCCCAAGGTGACACACTTGGCCTAATGTATCCCTTGTCAAGCATTTCCTTCAATTGCAACTTCAATTCCACCAATTCCAGAGTGCTCATCCTATAAGGCGCCTTTGATGTCAGTGCTTCTCCCAGCATCAACTCATTAGAAAAGTCCACTTCCCTAGGAGGCGATAAGTTTGAAATATTTGTTGGTAATACATTCTGAACTTGCTACAAAATTGAATACCTGTTCAATACCTTAGCATCCTCAACATCCTTACATTTATCACTAGAAACATGCAATGCAAACAATACACACCCTTTCCGACGACTACGATTTACAAGCATAGTTGTAACCATTCTAACTGACGTCACCTTCTTCATTCCTTGCAAGATTGCTTTTTCTCCATTGTCATCCAATCAATCAATAATATTTTCATAAAAATCCACCTTATTCATGTGAACATAAAACCAATCCATACCCAATAGCATACTGTACGATCCCAATGGAATTCCATTTAGGTGTGTTGATGTAAACATATCGTTTAGCTCAAATGCACAAGATTTTTGTTAGGTCCCTATACTACTAGTGTAACCCCTTATTGTTATCAGTATAACCCTCTTATTATATTGTTGTACCCATGTAGTCCCCATATTGTTATTATTGTGCCCCATAGAAGCCCACTATTGTTATTATTGTTCCCTTATATTATTATTTTTATGTCATCTCTGATTATATTATGGCCCCTTAGACTCCTATATATAGAAAGGAGGACTTGTCATTTGGATCATCCAAGAATTTTTTATTTGTGTAATGTAAAGGAGGTTGTCCCCTCAAAGAGGCTGAATTATAAGTCGTTGATCTATCTTTTCTATCTTTTTGTGAGCTGGTTTCATAACATTTGGTATCAGAGCTTTGAATTCTATGGTTTCACTGCTCCAAATAGGTCATCGTGGAATTTGCACTATAACTTTCTTTCTGTGATGTTTCAGAAGCTAAAAAAAATCCAGTTGAGATGAAATCTCACTGAACCTCGGGTCCAAATTTTAGATCTTATCTCGCTATATTTTAGGATATATGATCTAAGGAAGTTAGGGTTTTTGCAAGCTCCGGAATTTCATCTAAAACAAGTCATCGTGGAAGTTTTTCTATAACGTTTTCACTACGAAGTTTCAGAACCTAAACAGAAAACTCATTTGAGAAAAAATCGGTCTGAATCTTGAGTACGAATTTTAGATCTTATATCGGTATATTTTTGGATATATGATCTAAGGAATTTAGAGTCTTTGCACACTCCTGAATTACATCCTAAACAGGGGACCTTGGGAAAATCGTCATAAATTTCTCTCTGAGCATCAGATTGAAATTTCGTAAGAAGTTACATAAAGAGGATGGACTATATTTACTTTGGGTACAATGTTCAAAGCCTAAGGTTGAAATGGTGACATGTGGAACATCATACAAGTTCACTCTACTCAATTAGTCTACAATTAGGTCATTGCGAGAGATTGGGAATAAATATTTCTTCAGGAATCCAATTGCGATCAGACTTGTAGAGTTAGAAAGAGGACTCAGAGGGATATTGCAGACTGAAATTTCACAACTTAAAGATCTGAAAGTACAGAGTTACAGGTGTTTCAAGATCGAGCTCCTAAAATCAAGAAAAAATGAGATGAGGAAGTTTGATGGCAAGGATTCGGTAAACTGGATACTACAGATGGAGAAATATTTTGATCTACATGGTGTACCACTGTTACAAAAGGTACGTATTGCATCTAATTATTTAGAAATAAATCAATTTTTATGGTATAAAGGGCTTTTTCTCGTAAACCACTTGTCACGTGGTAAATTTTCACGAAGGAAATGATAGCACATTATGAGGATACAAAGTGAAACACCTTCTTTAGCCAATTGATAAATCTCAAACAAAAGGGTTCAATGGGAAATCACATTGAGCACTTCCAAAGAATATAAGGGTAAATGATATTCCAGAGAAGAGAATGGTTGATGTCTTCATAGGGATTTTAAAGGATAACAATCAACACAAGGTTCATCTTTAGGAACCTGATTTATTAGAGAAGGCATTGAGGTTGGCAAGAAAAATTAAAAGTGAAATTATGGAAACAAGGAATCCCACCACTCATCACTATAATTATGGAAGCATTTTTTCTCCTAGCCTTCCACAACCTACAAGGTTTACACCACAACAATTGGAAGAAAAAAGAGAAAAAGGGCTTTGTTACAATTGTGATAGCAAATACACTAAAGGTCATAAGTGTGTTGAGAAGAAATTATTTTACATATATTATGAAGAGGAGGAAGAAAATGATCCAAAAACATCAAAAAAAGAGGATATACACGAGGAACCCACCCGAGAGAAAGAAGAAATGAATCTGACCATATCTTGTAAAGCATTGGAAATAATTACCACTCTTCAAACTCTCAAGATAAAAGGACATATCAAGAATAAAAAGGTTCAAGAAGTGAAAGATCACATCAAGAAAAAAGAAATGAATATGACCATATCTTGTAATGCATTGGCTGGAATTACCACTCCTCAAATTATCAATATAGAAGGACAAATCAAGAAGAAAAATGTTCAAGAAGTGAAAGATCACATCGAGCATCAAGAAATGAATCAAACCATATCTTGTAATGCATTGAAAGAAATTACCACTCCTCAAACTATCAAGATAGAAGGACATATCAAGAAGAAAAAGGTAATAGTGTTGATTGATTCGGGCAGTACCCATAATTTTATTCATTGTAAGATAGCCAAGGAATTGAATTGCTTCCTATATCCAGCACCAGAGTTTCAAGCGATGGTTGCAAGTGGAGGAACCATAAATTTCTCTGGAAAGTGCCATAATATCAAGCTATCCATGGGAGAATATGTATTGAATAGCCCAATGCTTTCCATTACAATGGGTGGTGCTGATCTTTTACAAGGAGTCCAATGGCTACAATCTTTGGGTACAACAGCTTTAAATTTTCAAGAAATTTTCTTGAAATTTTTTTGGGAAGGAAAGGAAGTTGAATTGAGGGGTATCGAAGGGAAACCAAGAAGTATAATCAACTCTAACAACATTACAAAGATTCTAAACAAAGAACAATGGGGCGTAATTGCACAATTATATTCATTAGAGGATCCCACATCGAAATCATGTTTTTCTCCAGATCTCCAAAACGTTTTAGACAATCATTCCAAGGTACCTATTTGTGATCAACCACGATTTGTGATGCTCTAACAAGGTCAATCATAATCAATCGTAGTTATCTATAGTTAAACAATTACAACCATGCTCAACCACTTGCCCATATTTAACAAAAGTTAACCTAGGTGAACCATGGGGAAAATTGTCAAACCATGGTAAACAATTGTAAATATGGCCAACCATGTTCAACATGGACAACCATGGCCAACCATGTTCAACATGGACAACCATAGTCAACACTTGCCCATATTTAACAAAAGTTAACCTAGGTGAACCATGGGGAAAATTGTCAAACCATGGTAAACGATTGTAAATATGGCCAACCATGTTCAACATGGACAACCATGGCCAACCATGTTCAACATGGACAACCATAGTCAACCCGATGCAGCATGGCCATGTTCAACATGGACGACACTAGTCAACCATATACAACATGGCCATGTTCAACATGGACAAGCATAGTCAACCATATGCAACATGGTCAACCATAGCGAATTATAATCTATCATAAACAACTTTAGTTTAACATATACAACCACATTTCTTGACCAAAGTTCACCCTTCCCAACAATAACTTTCAAATATTTAACTATAGGAAACGAGGTACCACGGTCAACTAATCCTATTAACATTCATCCGCCATTAACTAGCACAACCACATTAATAAAGTGGTTAAGGATGCCCATCTACATCATTTTCCACCTATATACCAGTCAATAACATTAAAATAAAAAATAATATTAATCAACATATTCCAATCACTATAATCAATATATTAATATAATTATATTACTAATAAAACTTAGTAAATATTATCCAATTACCTAATCCTTTAAGATATATTGATGCTTGTGAGCTTATTTGCCCATCTCTTAGCCGTTTTGACCGACCATTGAATAAACCACTTAAATGTTTGAAACTGCTTACGACATATGGTATAAATTAAAGCCATATAATCACACTATGAAGTTTTAGTCCGGTATCTATATATATTTTTTAGTTTTCTGTATTATTTCAAAATTAAACTTTAGATTTGGCAAAGCCCGCCATTTTCTTGGTCGGCCTGTGAAAATAATACAAAGTATATTAGCAACTCTACAACGGTAATGTAAATATATAAAGCATTAAGGATCAATATCGTAGGTCATCGGGGGAAGTCTTGGATCGCCCTCTTATCTTTTTAACGATATATACGCAGACTCCTCCTTCAACGTATCTTTCAAAAAGCGAGGAGATGGAGGAATCACGAAATGGAATCGATCCTGATATTACCAGCTGTGCCACAAAAATCTTAGAGACGATTGATGGTCACATAATTAACGCGATGAATAGAGGCACCCTATGGGATAGATTTGTACCTTCCACTACAACAAGTGGAACTGATGGCCTTTCAGATGAAGGAGGGGGTGCATCCACCCAAAATGAAGACACCGTTCAGCAGCACTTAATCTCGAGCGTAGTGTTCAGATGGACTGAAAAAGACGGCCGAGATGAGTGGCAATTGCAGAATGTTTGGGATAATGTTTCTTATGCGAGCACAAATTGGTTAAATATTTATGATATTATTGTATAAGGGTCCATAGAGTCAATGGAAGGAAGTGTTGAGAGAAACTCTCTAATGGAACTATAAAACCCCGGTTTGATGGTTAGAGTGAAGTAAACTTATGAAAAAAGGGATGTAGGGAGTGGAGTCACCACTCAATTTAAGTGGAAATCTAGGAACATTAGGAGAGGGAGAGAAGAGAAAAAGAGAATGTAGTGAAACTAAAATAATTAGAGTTTTAGGTTGATAATTTATTCTAAGGTCATAAATTAAAGTTAGGTTGTTGAAGTTGTTTGGAATAAACATGACTTATGTAGTGGGTTTGCAATGGATCTTTCCCAACTAATATATGCATTGTGTATACTAGCACATCTTTATGCATATTGGAAGTGTTCTTGATCTCTAATCCAAAGCAATATAATATCCTTGGATATAGAACATGAAAAATGAAAAATTAATGTGATGTATGTTGACCTAAAGTTTCCTAGGTATGATGACACCTCCCTTACACTAGTTGAATCATTTTAGCTTTCTACAAGTAACAAATTTGAATTTCTAAAGTTTTTAGATTAGAAAAAACCAATTGAAACATTGAATGACATGTCAACAATAATTTAAGAAATAAATTTAATTAGAAACGAGAAATACATATAAAGATATTGAAAATTATGCATGAAAGTTAGTGAAGCATACAAAGGAAGAGTATGAGGATCTAAAAGATCTATTTTAATACAAAATTGGTCTTGAAATATAGCTTTTCAAAGAGAGAAGACTTGAATAGGATTTGCAAGATTTAAAGAGGCTTTACAAACAAGATAGGATAAATACAAAGCAAGTTAATCGGTTTATTGGGATAAACATGTGACAATATGCTACTATGATGTGATTAAACTCCCCATGTATAGTTAAGGAAGTGGAACCAACCAAACCAAACCATTCTGACCTTCCACACATGTTACGGAACCTCCAAGAGCCAACCAACCTTTCCAAGTGATCAACCCCTAAGGAAACTTGACATTTCACTTCCATAGAGCCTCAGTCACTCCCATGACAATGCATGCATGTGACTAGGACCCTCTAGTTTCTCCCTCAGCAAGGCATCCATGCAACTGTGGACTCTTTCAACTAGTTTTGAGCCAGTGACCCTTGATTATGTGCCACTTTTCCAAGGCCAAGACTCAGACCACTGCCTAGAATCTCATGAAACTGTCACAAATGATATTGTTGACGATGTTGGCCCTGCCAACATGTAAAGGGATCTCCCTAGTAAGAATTCCCAATTAGACCTCAGACCATTTGGTGTAGGAATCCCAACAGTGGGTCGTAAGGTAATCCCTTGATTGTGATGTCGCATAGAGGTAAGTAAGATAACTCTGTCAGTAGCAAGGGTGTGACCGTTGTAGTGAGTTAAGGAAGGTGTATGAGAGGTTCTAACATAGGTGGGTTGAGATGAGGGTGAAGGTGAGTTCGAGGTTGAAAGGGATCAATCCCAACTCGACTAGGAACACACAACACACATGACATACATAGCTTTCGGTGGAGCATTCCACTCGGATGCAGTAGTCTCAACATACAAGGTAAGATAACACGTACAACACTCATGGATCAGTCTGAATGAGTGTAACGGTTGTTATAGCAAATGTCCGGTAGAGCAATCGACATAGACAGGACAACATTAACAGCATATACAACACATTTCAATTAATAGATTATGAATTACAACAAATGAATCAATTCAGATGTGGAACACAGGTTAAAGAAACATGCATTGCAAGTGTTAAAGATCAATCTTACAATGGATACAATACATGTGTGAAAACGTGTTAGATCTTATCATATAAAGAAGTGTAAGTTCCAATCATACAATACGTCCATGTAAACCTACTAGCCCCAACAGTGGAACGTTACAGCCACATCTGCCTGCTCCTCCAAAGAGATGAACAAGCTTTGTGTAGTGGAGAAGCTAAGGCGAGTTACAACACTATCCAAGCTCTTTCCAAGAATAGTCTTATTAAAAGCTTGGCTGACCAAAAGCCTACACAATGACTTACGAGGGACTATTTATAGCAAAGGCTGGGGTGACCCTTGACATTCCCCTCTATGGCAGTTCAATTACCCTCATGACTCTTCACTTACTCTATGATTTTTACATCCAACTATTGACACTTGAATTACACTTGACATGACATTACATTACAATGCATATGTATTCATGTGAGACAACATGGCTTGAGCAACCCATGCAAGACATCACTGACCATTGGTATGTTGTGATGAGACCAAATCTTTAACATACTTGTGATGGTGAAGGTGGTGAGCTGATGCAAGCTTGGGCATCTGTGATGGTGTGCATGCACCCCATGGTGACATCTTGCTGAAACGAACTCTTGCCTTCAGTGCCTCCGATGCATTGGTATGGCCCCTTCATCCAACTCGTATGCTAACATGTGCATGGTCTTCTTGGGTGTGGCTGAACCGGAAACACACTGATGCATAGTGTCTGTGTTGATATTCAAATGTGTGTTGGTGGTCATGCACATCAGCTTGCCGAAGTACATGCTCAACTCTACTTGGACTTACTTCTTGTCTTTGCCTTGGTGAGTGTGCTGAATGGGTTGGATCACATGCACACATACAATGACATGCATGTTGCTAAATCCCTTGCATGTGATTAACAACACTGCTCACCATGTCTGCTTTGTGCCAGCTACTCGAATGGATCTTTGACTTGTATGGGTACAATTTCATTCATGAGTGCATGTTGCGCCCACTATTGTTCATGTTCCTGCTGCAACTCATTCGTCTGTCTATGCAACTTCATGTTCTTCCTTCAGTTATTGCTTCAGCACATGCAACTTCTTCTTTGTTCCATTCTCTATCTTCACGTGACCTTCATGTCGTTTTGTCACCTCATAGCCTAAGTCCCGAAAGTTGCTTTCATCATCAGTGTATCTACTTGATCTTGCAATTTTGTTCTACCTCTATATTGTTAACAACCTTCCTCTTACATTCGTTGTGTTCACTGTATTCGCTACATTCAGTATGTTGCCTTCAAATGTTATTCATGATGTTGCTCACTCTGATGCCTTGATGTTCTTGTCTATCAAAAACTTTATATCTTTGTGAGTAAGCAAGCTCATAGACATTTGATCAACTGCATCTCTAGGTGTGCTCTGAATGGTGTCTTCGAATTTTGCCCTCTTTGAAACCATTGTACCTACACTACTAAGAGGCAGATGAACACCTGCAATAATTGCAAACATGGAAAAACCCATGGCAACCAATCTATCATTGGAAAACCAAAATGAACTTGAGAACTGACTTTCAACATACCTGTGTGACTAATCATGAAGGTTGTGCAGGCCGAGAGGTCGGGAGACTCGCTACCAAGGCTGCAAAAGGCACAGTCTAGGCTACTAGGAGACTGACTAGCTGCTAGAACTGCACAATGCACAGTCCAATCTAGTTGATGGCTGCTGGAATTACGCAATGCGCAATTTCAGCTAGGAAGGATTGTAGTATTAGGAACTGATTTGCGTAATTTCTTGGTCCAAGCAATCACTATCCTCTAGAAATGTGCAAAACAATCTTGGATTCTAGTACTCGGAAAAAATGTGCATTTGTGCAGAGGAAGACAAAGTCTTCCTTCTCTAGATTGTGCAATGCAGCCTTGGTGAAGGTAGAGTCTGGGCTAAGGTTGGCCTAACTCGCTGACGGGCAACTGAAAGCAAATAGGACAGTGAATTCATGTTGATACTAAGTGTAAGCATAAGTGAATGATCATGCATGCAAATGATGAATGACAGATTCACAAAACAGAACAACATGTGTGTGGGTAAGGTGAGTTGCCGAATCGGCCACCATTCGTGGAAAACAGTTTCATGCATGCGAGAGCAGTGAGATGTTTAAAAAAACTAAAATGGTGCTAGGAAATGTTAATATACATGTAAACAATAGAAGGCATTCAAAGAAATCAATCAAACAATACTCATACAAGTTTTAAAAAAAAAGTGACAGAAATGCAACACAAGGCATGGGAAGGGGGCTTACCCCAAAGCAGTTGAGCTAAATGTGCCGAATACTCCTAGATGTGGTGTGGGATGTCAGAGCTATAAGTTTGATATGAGGAATGAGCTTTGCAGCATCTTATTGATGAGTTTTGACAACATCGAGGTTGTGACACGCTTGACACAAATCTAGGGAAAGCGACACTTGGTGGGAGGTTTCTCAAATGATCCTTGCATGTAACCTCCAACTGCTAAACATAGATCCTTGAAACAAGGGATTCCTTTTCATTCTTCCTTGGGAGAAGCAAGAGGGAACCAGTCAACTCAGCTGCACATGCAAGAGGTTGTTCAACTACTTGAAGGAAATGCGCATTTTTGGCTTGGAGCTGGATTGACTACCCAGGAGATTTGTGCAATTTCTAGGCAGAGCAGCTGACTACTGCACAAATTTGCACAAATTTTGGGCTGAGCAGTCCTACTAAGGAAAATTTCACAATTCCTACTAGGAGTGTTAATTGGTAGAATTATGTAATCTTGGAGCTCAGTAGGCTACCAGATAGGATTGTGCAATTTCTAGAGGGAAGGCTGGTTTCCCTCCAAAAATGCACAATTTTCTTGAGGAAGTTGCTCAACCTGCAGTTGGACCAAGTTCAAGTGGACAACCTATGAGGGGAATGGATTAGGTTGTGATCGACAGGCTTCCTTTATGCAAGAAAAACACTGAAGCTTGTGAACTTGATGAAGCAAGGTAAGTTGTTGTGAAAAGTTGGAAGGGAGGCTCCAAAATGAAGATAAGGAAAAATTTTGGAGGGTGGTTGTAGCTGCTACAATAGATATATAACAACGGAATAAGGCTACTAATGAAAACATTTGATTAATGACTTGACTAGAACCCTACTACACATGATAATAATTTCATCAAGTATATCACAAATATGAAATCTACAGGCCATAACAAGAAATATGAGCATAGGCATATCATACTTATCTGAGAATCGTATGGAAGCACTGATGCCTTATCACAATAGCTGCATTATCATCAAAATAGTTGCATTATCATCTGTTAGATCATATATACATTTTTGATTCAATTTCTAATCAAAACATGATGATATCCATATATTAAGAGTATCATAAAACATACTCATAACCAACATACAAGAAACAAAAATAACAAGGATATAACAGCCATAAAATCCAAATATGAACAAGTATGTTTACCCATGAAATACCAGACGAGAGAATCTCTTATTAACATATGAAAAATTCAACAAACTCCAGAGCTTCCACATACCACCTAGCCATAGATTGGCTAAACCAAATATTTCTTTCAGCCAATCACCCATGTGTCATATTCTAAGCATGAATGTGGGATCTCATGAAACAACTTAGGAAAAACCAAATCAGGGCTTCCAAAGGCCAAGCCACCTCAACCCTGAACCAATTATTCCACCTCATGGCCAGACATCACTAACCATCACCAAATTGGTCTCTACCTAAGATTTCTAGGGATCCATAGCATTTTTTCCAACCAGGGATTCTAGGACTAGTAACTCAACCCACAATTGTTGTCAGGCTTCCAGATCATTTGTCTAACTAGAGCTTCCAGTACTAGTAACTCAACCCACCAAGGGATTCCATAATGTTTTTCCAACCAAGGCTTCCAGGACTAGTAACTCAATCCACGTTGTTATGAGACTTCTAGATCATTTGTACAACCAAGGCTTCCAATAACTAGTAACTCAATCCACATCCATAATGAACATGAGAACCAACTAGAAAACAAAAGGAAATACTCCCACAACACCATGGTTATCCGAGAAATGTCAAGGCTAGGAAAATCCACTGTCAATCCAGCCATTCTTCCATGCCAATGATAGATCATAACCAAGAAACCACATGCATGCTCCATGCATGCAAAAAATAACAAGGAAATCATACATGAAACTCGGTACTAGCAAGAAAAACTCACTATAACTGTTGATCTCGATGTCCTATTATGCTTTCCTCCTCTTCTTTTGCCTTCTTGCTCCAAAACTCCAAATATGCCACACTCTTCCAAGAGTTCTCAAAGAAAAATCTAACTGTCTAAGAGTATGAGAGAGAGTAGAAAATGAGAGCTCCAAAACTGAACTGGAAAAAAGCCACAAACTAATCCTCAAAATATTTTTTATTAATGAGACCTATATTTTCTTCAATTTTCCATTATTTTCCTTCGTTTTCCTACTCACATGAAACATGTGACCTTTCACCTCCCTTTTCTCCTATTTTCCACTATTTTCATAAATAAAATGCCAATTAATGCCACTTTGCCTTTCCAAATCCTTTGTTATTTCCTTTGCTAATTTCCATAGCCATTAATTAACCACAAGTGATCCTCGTCACTATGTTTTTGCCCAAAATTTAGCTTGTAATATGTGTCCCATGGCTGTGGTTATTATTTGGCCTTTATTAACTTTAATACATGGATTTTTTACCAAGGTTGTTATTGAACCCTCCCCCTTGGGGAACACCATCCTTAGTGTTCAATGACACTTACAACCAACAAGAATGTTGAAAAGAAAAACATACTACCCTTGGAGATTCATAACTTAGCTCGTTGCAGTATTTACAATGATCATCATGATGAGAAGAAAACTAACATGAGAAACATAAAAACATGACAACCATAACGACATGACACCTATACCACTTATTATAAATTTATAACACAACTCATCATGATATGTACATCCAGATATATATATATATATATATATATATATATATATATATATATATATATATATATATATATATATATATATACATACATATAATAAACATCAAACCAAAACAAATGCCAAAATCATTTGCTCAACTAGCGAATAGAGAAGGATACATAGCCCAAATCTGATCTGCCATCTCCCATGTAGCTTAATCGGGCCCAAAGTGCTTCCATTACACTTTAACCTGCTCGATTACTCAATTTCAGAGCATGAACATCTTTCTCTACAAAATGCACTGAGGTTTCGACCATAATTATCCTTTTGGTTCCACTTGCAATATAGACCAAACAATCACATGATTGACATATTTAACATACTTCTTAAGCAATGACACATGGAAGACATCATCGACTTTCATTTTTGTAGGAAGTGCAAGTCGATGGGCTACTGATCCAATCCTCTCAAGAATCTTGGAAGGTCCACATTATTGAGGTGCCAGCTTGGCACATGATCTAATCCTCAAGGATATATTCTTGGGTTTGATACGCAAGTACATGTGTTTCCAAACCTAAAAATCCTTAAACAATTTTTTTTTTATCTACATAAATCTTCTATCTATCCTATGTTTCCTTTAGATTCTTCTTAATTACCTACAATTCCTATTTTATCTTCACCTCTTCCTATCAACAGCTTGTGCACTGGATCACTCAAAATGATCGGAGTATTACAACTCCTCCCATATAATGTGTCAAACAAAGTCATCCTCAAATATTATGGATACCCATTGTTTTAAGAAAACTCAACTAGTGGAAGATACTCTTCCCACTTACATTCTTATTGCATCACATACATCTTCAACATGTCCTCCAATATCTCGTTGATACTTTTCGTCTGTCTATCAATATGCGGATGATAAGTTTTGTTGAAGGCCAACTATGTACCCAAAACTGCAAATAAATATTTCCTGAATATAGAAGTGAACTTGGCCTCTCTTTTTGGCACAATCTTCTTTCATACACCATGCAACCTCACTACATCTTTGATGAAGACCTATGCTACATACTTAGGTGAATATGTAGACTTTACTAGAATGAAGTGTGCTACCTTTTTCAACCTATCAACCATAACCATGATGGAATTATGTTGTCTAGATTTCCTCGGTAAACCTGTAATGAAGTCCATGGAAATGACCTTCCATTTCCATTTTGGAATTGGAATAGGCTGTAGTAGACCACCTCAATACTTTCACTCTGGTTTTACCTGTTGACAATCTAGGGCATATAGCCACAAACTCTACCACTTCCCTCTTCAAATTCGACCAATAATAAATCTTCTTCACTGTTGTCAACATGTAAGAAAACTCTACTAGTGGAAGATGCTCTTCCCACTTTTGGAATTGATGAATAACATACATTCTCAACATGTCCTCCATAATCCTATTTACCCGCTCTATTTTTCCATTTTTTTGCAGATGATAAGCTATATTGAAGGCCAATTTTGTACCCAAACCTGCAAGTAACTCTTTCCAAAACCTGGAAGTGAACTTGGCATGTTTGTCTAAAACAATCTTGCTAGGAATATGATGCAACTTCACTATCTTCCTGATGAAGACCTATGCTACCTCACCAGCTAAATTTTTCAAATTCACTAGAATGAAATGTGTTACCTTTGTCAGCCTTTCAACTACAATCGTGATGGAATCATGTTGTCTACATGTCCTCAAAAAACGTGTAATGAATTCCATGCATATGACCTCCCTTTTCCACTCTGGAATCGGAATGAGCTGCATTAAACCACATAAATTCTTACACTAATTTTACCTATTGACAATCCAAGCATCTCACAACAAAATCTGCCACATCTTTCTTCAAATTCAGCCAATGGTAGAACTTCTTAACTATTGTCAATGTCTTTTGATATCTCGAGTGACCTGAATAAAGTTTAACTTCAATTTCCCTCAAGATAAGCTTCTTGAGCTCACTATTTTTTGGCACATATATCATGTCCCTAAATATGACCAAACCATCTTTCGTGAGATGATACTCTACATCCTATTTGCTTGTACCCTGCTTCTATGACTTGTGCTTAAGCTACTAGTACCTATCATCCTATTGTCCTGCCTACAAGATTTTATTCTGTAAAATTCTCCCATATGAACTTATAGTTTCTATGTGATTTACATGTACTCTCCTACTAAGATCATATCCAACCTTGTTCTCTTTTCCCTTAATGTACCTAATCACAAAGTCCAACTCATTGATGCTAGCCAACCCCCTAGCTTGTTTGGCATTTAGATTAGGTTGGTAAAATAAATATCTCAATCCACTGTGATCACTTATTATAATAATCCTCCTACCAAGAAGATAGTGTCTCCACATCTTCAATGCATGAATGATTGTAGCAAACCCAAGATCGTGTGTCACATAATTTTTCTCATGTTCATTCATTTTCCTTGACTCGTAGAATACTACCTATCCTTCCTGCATCAGAACCCCACCAAGTCCTCTCTTGCAATCATATGTGCATACTACAAACTTTTTATCTAGATATGTAATCTTTAGCACTCAAGAATTTGTAAGTAACTACTTCGACTGCTCAAAATTGGTTGCACATTCCTTTGTCCATTCAAATATCTTTCCTTTTCATTGTGATGATGTAATAAGATAGGAAATCCATGAGAAGTTCCTAATGAACCGTCTATAGTAACCTCCTAATCCCATAAAAGAGATGACCTCATCCACATTCGTAGGAGTTTCCCATTCCTTGATAGCTTTGATCTTTTCTAAGTCCACTTCTATGCTTTCCTCGCAAACCACATGCTCGAAATAATGTGCCTTTGTTTGAAAGACGTTGAATTTACTAAGTTTTCCATACAAAATATGCTCTCATAGAAATTTCAACACTATTGGTAAGTATTCATCATGTTCTTCCTCATTCTTATAATATATCAATATGTCATTAATGAACACAATCACAAAATTGTCCAGATAAGGACACAACACATTATTCATGAAACACATGAAAGTAGTTGGAGCATTAGTTAAACCAAAAGGAACCACAACAAACTCATAATGCCCATATCTGGTCCGAAAGAAATCTTGTAAATGTCCTCTTATTTGATGTGTACTTGATGGTATTGATCTCAAATCAATCTTCGATAACATTTTTGCTCCCTTCAATTGATCGAACAAGTAATCAATCCATTGCAAAGGGTACCTATTCTTAATCATCACCTTGTTCAACTGCCTATAATCAATGTACAACCTAAGAGTAACATCCTTCTTCACAAACAATATTCGTGAACCCCAAGGTGACACACTTGGCCTAATGTATCCCTTGTCAAGCATTTCCTTCAACGGCAACTTCAATTCCACCAATTCAAGAGTACTCATACTATAAGGTGCCTTTGATGTCAATGCTTCTCCCAGCATCAACTCATTATAAAAGTCCACTTCCCTATAAGGCAATAACTTTGAAATATTTGTTGGGAATACATCCTGAACTTGCTACAAAATTGAATACCTCTTCAAGACCTTAGCATCCTCAACATCCTTACATTTATCACTAGAAACATGCACTGCAAACAATACACACCCTTTCCTGCGACTACACTTTACAAGGATAGTTGTAAGCATTCTAACCGGTGTCACCTTCTTCATTCCCTGCAAGATTATTTTTTCTCCATTGTCATCCAATCACTCAATAGTATTTTCATAAAAATCCACCTTATTCCTATGAAGATACAACCAATCCATACCCAATAACATACTTTATGATCCTAATGGAAGTCCATTTTAGATGTGTTGATGTAAACATATTGTTCAGCTCAAATGCATAAGCTTTTTGTTAGGTCCCTATACTACTAGTATAACCCCTTATTGTTATTAGTACAACCCCCTTATTATATTTTTGGGCCCACGTAGTTCCCATATTGTTATTATTGTGCCCTATAGAAGCCCACAATTGTTATTATTGTGCCCTTACATTATTATTGTTATGTCTGCTCTGATTATATTATGGCCCCTTAGACTCCTATATATAGAAAGGGGGTCTTGTCATTTGCATCATCCAATAATTGTTCATTTGTGCAATGTAAAGGTGGTTTCCCCCTCGAAGAGGCTAAATTATAAGGCGTTGATCTATGTTTTCTATCTTTTTGTGAGCTGCTTTCATAAAATTTGGTATCAGAGCTTTGGATTCTAGGGTTTCGCTGCTCCAAACAGGTCATCATGGAATTTCTGCTATAACTTTCTTTCTATGATGTTTCAGAAGCTAAAAAAAAATCCAGTTGAGATGAAATCTCACTAAATCTTGGTTCCAAATTTCAGATCTTGTCTCGCTATATTTTAGGATATATTATCTAAGGAAGTTAGGGATTTTGCAGGCTCTAGAATTTCATCTAAAACAAGTCATCGTGGAATTTTTGCTATAAATTTTTCGCTATGAAGTTTCAGAAACTAAACAGAAAACCCATTTAAGAAAAAATTGGTCTAAATCTCGGGTATGAATTTCAGGTCTTGTATATATGATCTGAGGAATTTATAGTTTTTGCTAACTCCCAAATTACATCATAACCAGGTGACCTTGGGAAAATCATCATAACTTTCTCTCTAAGCATTAGAGTGAAATTTCGTAAGAAGTTACAGAAAGAGGATGGATTGTGTTTGTTGTGTATATAATTTTTGGAACCTAAGGTTGAAACAGTGACACGTGGAATGTCATACAACTTCACTCTACTCAACTAGTTTATAATTAGGTCATTGCGAGAGATCGGGAATAAATATTTCTTCAGGAATCCAATTACGATCAGACTTGTAGAGTTAGAAAGAGAACTCAAAGGGATATTGCAGATCGAAATTTCAGAACTTAAAGATGCGAAAGCATAGAGTTACAGGCATTTCAAGATCGAGCTCCTAAAATCAAGAAAAAACGAGATGAGGAAGTTTGATGGCAAGGATTCGGTAAATTGGATACTACAGATGGAGAAATATTTCGATCTACATGGTGTACCACAGTTACAAAAGGTATGTATTGCATCTAATTATTTAGAACTGAATCAATTTTTATGGTATAAATGGCTTTATTCTCATAAACCACTTGTCACCTGGTCAATTTTCACAAAGTAAATGATAACACATTATGAGGATACAAAGAGAAACACCTTCTTTAGCCAAATGATAAATCTCAAACAAAAGGGTTCAATGGCAAAGCACATTAAGCATTTCCAAAAATTGAATATAAGGGTATATGATATTCCAGAGAATAAAATGGTTGATGTCTTCATAGGGACTTTAAAGCATAACAATCAACACAAGGTTCACCTTCAGGAACCTGATTCATTGGAGAAGGCATTAAGGTTGGCAAGAAAAATTGAAAGTGAAATTATGGAAAAAAAGGAATCCCACCACTCACAACTATAATTATGGAAGTGTTTTTTCTCCTAGCCTTCCACAACCTACAAGGTTTACACCACAACAATGGGAAGAAAAAGGAGAAAAAGGGCTTTGTTACAATTGTGATAGCAAATACACTAAAGTTAATAAGTGTTATGAGAAGAAATTATTTTACAAATATTATAAATAGGATATACACCAGGAACCCACCCCAGGGAAAGAAGAAATGAATCCAACCATATCTCGTAAAGCATTGGAAATAATTACCACTCCTCAAACCCTCAAGATAAAAGGACATATCAAGAATAAAAAGGTTCAAGGAGTGAAATATCACATTGAGAAAGAAGAAATGAATTCAACCATATCTTGTAATGCATTGGCTGGAATTACCACTCCTCAAACTATCAATATAGAAGGACATATCAAGAAGAAAAATGTTCAAGAACTGAAAGATCACATCGAGCATCAAGAAATGAATCCAACCATATCTTGTAATGCATTGGAAGAAATTACCACTCCTCAAATTGTCAATATAGTAGGAAATATCAAGAAGAAAAAGCTAATAGTGTTGATTGATTCAGGCAGTACCCATAATTTTATTCATTGTAAGATAGCCAAAGGATTGAATTGCTTCCTATATCCAACACAAGAGTGTCAAGTGATGGTTGCAAGTGGAGGAACCAGAAATTGCTCTGGAAAGTGCCATAATATCAAGCTATCCATGGTAGAATATGTATTGAATAGCCCAATGCTTTCCATTACAATGGGTGGTACTGATCTTTTACTAGGAGTTCAATGGCTACAATCTTTGGGTACAACAGCTTTTAATTTTCAAGAACTTTTCTTGAAATCTTTCTGGGAAGGAAAGGAAGTTGAATTGAGTGGTATTGAAGGGAAACTGGGAAATATAATCAACTATAACATAATTACAAATATTATAAATAAAGAACAATGGAGCGTAATTGAAAAATTATGTTCATTGGAGGATCCCACATTGAAATCATGTATTTCTCCAGATCTCCAAAACGTTTTGGACAATCATTCCAAGGTACCTATTCGTGATCATGATCATGCTATTCATTTGATTCCAGGAAGTGTTCCTCCAAATATCAGGCCTTATAGATATCCATATACCCAAATAAGTGGGAACTCATTCAAAAGTGGCAGAAGATCCCAGTTCAAACAATATTGCAAGAACTTGCCAAGGAAGGAAAAATCATATTGGAACCTAAAGCAGTCATAGAATCGAGAAATCGACAGCTACAAAATAGATCAATTTCAATGTATCTTATCAAGTGGAATAACTTACCCACTGAAGATTCCACATGGGAGGACAATAATTTATACAGAAGCATCAAGAACTACTCAAGCATTGAGGACAACACTTTTTGAAGGAGAGGGGCATGTTAGGTCCCTATACTACTAGTGTAACGCCTTATTGTTATTAGTACAACCCCCTTATTATATTGTTGTGCCCATGTAGTCCCCATATTGTTATTATTTTTCCCCATAGAATCCCACTATTGTTATTATTGTGCCCTTACATTATTATTGTTATGTCGGCTCTGATTATATTATGACCCCTTAGACTCCTATATATAGAAAGGAGGCCTTGTCATTTGGATCATCCAAGAATTGTTCATTTGTGTAATGTAAAGGAGGTTGCCCCCTCGAAGAGGCTGAATTATAAGGCATTGATCTATCTTTTCTATCTTTTTGTGAGTTGGTTTCATAACACTTTTACCCAATGATGAACTCTTTTCTTATTACCTATAGCCAAATGCGCCAACCAAGATTCTGCATGCACTTCTTTATTCAAGCCACACTTATCCACCCGGTCAGGACTGATATAACTGTAGTTAGATCTAGGGTCAATTAAAATAGAAAAAATTTGATCACAAATCTTACCTTCCATCTCGATAATATATGATTCATGATCAGTCTTCCTATTATCCAATGTTGCATAAATCCAATGAATACTCTATCCAACATCCCTAACTATCTATGTCTCTTGAGCACTGTAAATCTGTGGTCTTCCACCCTGATGTTGTGGACAATCTCTCCTGCGATGATCCTTGCCACAAGTCAACCACTGTAAAGGCTTCCTTACATCACCCTTGTTCTGATCCTCAAACTGAAATCCATATCCTATGTCAGATGCGATATTGAACTTCTTGTGTGTGTTACAATTCATTTGTTCACCATGACAAATGATCATCAGAGTTGGATCTCTCACCATCCATCCAAGTGTCATGAAGCACTCCCTTTCAAGTCAACAACTTATATACCTTGAATAAAGTGGAATTTCTAGATCTTCTGGTACAAAACCCTGATTGAGCATCTGCGCAGTTTTGCTGAAGAAAAACAGCACATGTGCAGTTTCTTCCACTACAAAACTACACAAATTTGTGCTTTGCTTCTAAACAAAAGCTGCATAGGTCAATCAATAAAATGTAAAATAAAGATTAAGATCTAGAAGCATTGTTGGGCGTATCATTCCCAACAAATTACCTTGAACTCATGTATATTTGAGCCTAACCTCATTTTTTATGGAACTAATTCCCATTCTTCAAGGAGTCCTCATCCCTCTTTTAGTGGATCTCATCCTTGGACTAACGATCTCAAACTACTTCCTTTTGGTCTATAAATCAAGCCATAGGTGGGGGCATTGAGGGAGGCTTCTGAGAGTAAATTTATGTTAGAGTAATCAGGTTGGAATTCTTATCATTATTAGAGAGGATTAAGATCAATAGGAGGAGATTCACAACATCAAGGCACGGGTTTTGTAGCTCCTTTATGTTTCTAAAATAAATACAAACAATCATTTCTTCTCACTTCATTATTTAATGGATTAATTGATCAATTTCATGGATGGTTTATGTTATTTATGTTTATCCATTGGAATTATGTTATTTATGTTTGTCCATTGGAATGATGTTTGTTACTAGTCTCCTTGATCACTAGTTTGAATTCTTGAATCATTTATGTTGCATACGCCTTTGATCCTTTGTTGTTTCCATGTGTCTAGGTCTAGATTCAAGCATGGAGGAGCTGCACTGAAGCACAAAGAGGGATCTTCATCAAGCATGTCATAATAAGGTATGAATTTCCATTCCTCACCTTGTTACCTTATGATTCAAGAAAAGGTGGATTCATGGAAGGAATTAGCTCGATTCTCTGTTTGTTTCTAGTTTCCTTTTAGGATATAGGGAGATTTCTCTTGTCAGCAAGAGGAATTTATCCACCTAACAAATTGGCAACCATACTAGGGATGTCCTGTTCTCTTCCATATCTTTTTTTTTATTCTCGAACATTTTTTGATAGCTTTATCAGAATCTTGATAAGTTAATGATATTTTAGATTTTAGAAACAGAGTGCAGATCTGTGCAGATTACCTTTAGTAACAGTGCTCATGCACACTGTACAGATCTGGTTCGAAATATTTGGAACCCTATGCATTTTTGGAAAAAAATAGATTTTCCTCTCATTAAATTCTGAAATTATGGTTTTTAAGGTTTCATTACATTTGTCTATGACTCCAGTCAGTGTCCATGTGTTTGATCAAGTGTTATAAAGGAATTTTCTTGAGATTTGTTCATTTTCAAGGATTGAAGGGTAGGGTTTCTCAAGAATTAGTGGTTTGACAAGATGTGCTTCTTGTGCTGCATTAAAAACAAGATTCTTTTTTTATTCTAGTACTAAATTTTAATCAGAATTACACTTTAAGCGTTGATTTCATAACATTAATTCAAGCATTTTCATTTTAAGGATTTCTTTGGGTGTTTTGAATTTGAATTCCTTTGGTCATTGCTCAAAGATTTGTCTCAGTTTCTCAAGAATTTTTTTGCATGTTTTTGCTTTCAATTTTGCAAAAACATTTGTGTCCAAGTGTTAATTTCATTTGAGTGTTATTATTTTTTATCTTTGGAATTTTCACCTGATTTCCTTTACTTACACTCGATTGGTTCTTTAGTCATATTAGTGAAGGGAAACAACCTTGTTGTTCTTTTGCTACTTTGGAATCATCTTGTGTTTGTTTTGAGGAATTATCTTGCATAGATTAGATTTTCATGGTTAGAATTGTAATTTTATGAACAAAAATTGTGCATAGATTACATTTGCATAGTGTTCACGAAAACTGTGCATAGATTACATTTGCACAGTGTTCACGTGAATTGTGCATAGATTAAATTTGCATAGTTTTCAATAAAATTATGCATAGATTACATTGCGTGGTTTGCAACTTAGAACTTTGAATTTCATTGAAAAATTAGAAGTGGTACATTTTGGAGTTAATATTATGGCACTTTCCACTGTACAGATCTGGTTCCAAACTGATTTGGTTCCAAATATAAAATTGCCATACGTACCTTTTGTGTGTTTTGCACATTATTGAGATCGAAGAATTGCTCCATCTGTAATATCCATGTGGCGGGATCCTTGCCATCAAACTTCCTCACATCGATTTTTGGAACATGGTGAGTCTTCGATCCAACATTAGAGTCTATGGAATCATGATTAACATTTCTTTTATTCTCATCATGAGCTTCCTTTACTACCTTTTTACCATTAGTGACCCTTTCTTGTAGCAACTTCTTCAATTCATCCATCTTATCATCCATGCCATCAAATTTAGCGTCAATCTTAGCTTCCATGCCATCCATCTTAGCTTCCATTCCCTTTATCTTAGATTCCACGCCATTTACCTTAGATTCCACGCCACTTATCTTAGCTTCTGTTAGCTTTTGTGAGCGTGACATTTGTTGCACTTGTTCTTGTAATTTTGATATATCATGTAGCATTTCTTCCTCTTCTTCATGAGTCATGCTAGAGCTTTCAGGTTCCTTACTAGGTGTTTGCATTTTCTTTCCTCGGGCCGCTAATAAAGTTTTACTATGCCCTTTGAATCCGTTGAACCAAGCTTACACAAAAATTAAAAAAAAAAACTACACACCTTTTTTCACTTTATAGAAGCCTGATATTGAATCTGATGTATCTCTGTAATTTCGGATCCTCCAATTCTGAAATTGCTACCCGTAGTAGCCTTCTACGTCCTCTTTCCAATGCCACAAGTCTGAGCCAAATTGGATTCTCCAAGGAAGAGTTATGTGAAATCTCCCACAGTGACTTGCTTTTAGACTGGTTCAGTAGAGCGAACTTGTACGACGTGCCATGAGTCACTTTTTCAACCTTTGAATCTGAAACACACACACAAGAAACTACAGTCTGTCCTCTTTCTGTACCTTTTTATGAAATTTCAATCCGATCCTCAGAGAGAGAGTTATGACGATTTTCCCCAGGTCACCTGTTTTGAATGTAATTCAGGAGTCTGCAAAAAGACCAACTTCCTCAGATCATATCTCCGAAAATATCGCGAGAAAAGCTCTGAAATTTGGACCCAAGGTTCAGCGCCAATTCTTCTCAAATCGGTTTTTTTTGTGACTTCTGAAACGTCACAGAAAAAAAGTTATAGCGAAAATGTCACGATGACCTGTTTGGAGCAGCGAAACCCTAGAATCCAAAGCTCTGATACCAAATGTTATGAAACCAGCTCAAGAAAAGATAGAAAAGAAAGATCAACGCCTTAGAATTCAGCCTCTTCGAGGGGGAAACCTCCTTTACATTACATAAATGAACAATTCTTGGATGATACAAATGACAAAACCTCCTTTCTATATATAGGAGTCTAGGGAGTCACAATATAATCCAGCCGACCTAACAATAATAATATAAAGCCACAAAAATAACAATAGAGGGATTCTATGGGGCACAGAAATAACAATATGGGGGTAATAGGGGCACAAAAATATAAATAAGGGGTATAACTACAATAGTAATGGGGTAATCACTAGTATTATAGGGACCCAACATATAGTGTCTACCTGTGCATACCCTATGCATTTTTGGAAAAAAATAGATTTTCCTCTCATTAAATTCTGAAGTTATAGTTTTTAAGGTTTCATTACATTTGTCTATGACTCCAGTCAGTGTCCATGTGTTTGATCAAGTGTTATAAAGGAATTTTCTTGAGATTTGTTCATTTTCAAGGATTGAAGGGTAGGGTTTCTCAAGAATTAGTGGTTTGACAAGATGTGCTTCTTGTGCTGCATTAAAAACAAGATTCTTTTTTTATTCTAGTACTAAATTTTAATCAGAATTACACTTTAAGCGTTGATTTCATAACATTAATTCAAGCATTTTCATTTTAAGGATTTCTTTGGGTGTTTTGAATTTGAATTCCTTTGGTCATTGCTCAAAGATTTGTCTTAGTTTCTCAAGAATTTTTTTGCATGTTTTTGCTTTCAATTTTGCAAAAACATTTGTGTCCAAGTGTTAATTTCATTTGAGTGTTATTATTTTTTATCTTTGGAATTTTCACCTGATTTCCTTTACTTACACTCGATTGGTTCTTTAGTCATATTAGTGAAGGGAAACAACCTTGTTGTTCTTTTGCTACTTTGGAATCATCTTGTGTTTGTTTTGAGGAATTATCTTGCATAGATTAGATTTTCATGGTTAGAATTGTAATTTTATGAACAAAAATTGTGCATAGATTACATTTGCATAGTGTTCACGAAAACTGTGCATAGATTACATTTGCACAGTGTTCACGTGAATTGTGCATAGATTAAATTTGCATAGTTTTCAATAAAATTATGCATAGATTACATTGCGTGGTTTGCAACTTAGAACTTTGAATTGCATTGAAAAATTAGAAGTGGTACATTTTGGAGTTAATATTTTAAAGAAGAACCTCTTTACTTACGCTAATTAGAATTCATCAAAATGAAGAGATTACAAATTTCATATTTGATGCATTAGAGTTTTTGATTCAAGTCATAATACCATCAGTTTCACGTCCATTTACCCTTTGAGTAAATAACAACTTAATAATAAAATGTTAATAAAATTCATCTAGAATTTTTATTGTTTTTAGGGCACTGATCACCTACACTAGATTAGGTTGTAGGGCTTTGTAATAGGAAAGGAAGTAAACTTTCCAAATCTACAAACAAACAATAGAATCTTGAGTTAGGGAGAGAAAATTCAATTATTTTAGTTTTTCTTTGGGAAGCTCTTCTTATACATGAGTTAAGCATGAGATCATGTCGGATTTGGTGAAGTGGTCATACCCACTTCATTGGCTAAGATATAGTGATTTTCACATATTAAAATAGTACCGAAAGGTACTTGGGGTCACTTGAAACTCCAGTTGATCATGTGGAGAAGCTTTCAAGGGGATTGAAATTTGTTACTTTGCCCTTGTGTTTACATTTGATTTACGAGTGTCCCCCCAAGTAAAATTGTCGTGTTTGGTAAACTTAGTGACTATAATCATAGGGCTATACCTAATGTGACAGTAGAGGAAAGGTCCTATTGTACCTAGAACAGAAGTTGACTAGACTCACTTGGACTTTTTGGAGGGTAATCTTTCCTCGAGATGGCATAAGAAAAGTTACTTGCACCAAAATATTTCATTAACCAGGATGTCAAGGTGACTGGTTCCAAACGCTCATATCTATAAATATTTTCACTTTGATCTTTGCGACATTTGATTTCAACACCAACTAGTAATTATTGATCTCTGTGAAAGGTGCGTTTGTATGGTTTGAATCCCTATATTTTTTAGCATGTGTTACTTTGTTTGTTTTTACTTTTTACAAGACCTTAGGTGTGGATTGTGAATATTATTTAATGTTAATAATAAAAACTTATTTGGATTGAATCTAATGGCTACCCATCTGTAATTTACCAACCAAGGAAACACCATTAACGAGAATCCTAATCATTTTCCTAATCTTGGAAATGTCGGTCCTTCTTATATGGCTATATTGTCACTTCTCGGATTCAGGATAGGTTTACCTATATGGTTGTTCTCAACTTCTTTAATTACAAATACTCCAATTGTACCATCTCAATTGAGTTTTTTACCTCAACTGAGTTCACCATATCAACATGACCAACCTACTATTGACCCTTTATCTTCTTCACCCAACTTGTCCTCCTCCTTTTCTTCTTCTTCGCTTGGTAAAATCCTTGATGCTAGTAACCAATTGAATAAGAAGAAGAAGAAAGGGAAGAAGAAGAAGAAGAATCAAGATAAGAAAGTAGTCAACCAACCAACCATGGTAATAAGTATTGGTAATGTTGAGGGAACTTCTACAATGCATCGTAAGCCCAAATACCCTTGCAAGCTTTGTAAGGGTAACCACTTCCTTAGAAATTGTCTTGGTATCCCTAAGCTTTTGGAAGTATGGTCAAATAATTCTCATCAACTTATTGTTGATCCATCAACCAGTCCTTCTCACATTCTAGGGAAAAAGATTAAGGTTAGGTTTCCTTGTAGGTTATGTAAAGGGACTCATCATAGTCACCTTTTCCCTTACATGGATGAAGACTCTGAATTGTTGGAAAAACTTATTGTTTCAAAACAAAAAATTCCAACTGATTACTGTGAACTTTCTCCTCATATACCATTACTTGACAAAGTGATTGATCCAAATCCAAGTACAGTCAATCCCACTCTTCCATTAGAGGGTGAAACATGTATCACTCAGGTTGACGGACAATTTGTTGATCAAGTGCTCAAATCAATTCCATCTTCAGTCGATCCCACTCTCCATTTAGAGAGTGAACTTCATACCACTCATATTCTTCATGTTTCTTAATATTCTTCTACACATGGGGGCATTTCATCTGTTGCTTTTGAACCCCATCCAAGTAATGAGCCTATTTCTTTTGATTAGAGTATACTAATAGAACCTTATCTTCCTTATTCCACCCCTTTCCATATCATTGTGAATGCTTCTAGTAAGAATAAATGTCACACAAATGTAGATGAAGGTGCTTCTATTGGTATTTTATCCTCAACTGCTTAGCAAGCTTTGGGCTCCCCTTAGCTTGTGCTTGTTGCTCAGAATTTTTTATCTTTTAACAGAACAGTTAGTAACGCTGTAGGTATCCTTCCTAAGTTACCTATTACCTTGGAAGGTAAGACTATTTATATCGATATTATGGTAGTCCAAGGCCCCTTAGATTTCAATTTTCTCCTTGGGAGAGACTATGTCTATGCCATGAATTTGTTGTATCAAAACTCTTTTGCATGATGTCCTTACCTCACAATGGAAGAGTTGTGATGGTTGATCAACTTTCATGTGTCGATATTGCTTCAAATACCAATCATCTGACACCCCTGAATGTTCCTTATATGGAAGTGGTACCTACCCTACCACAGGTTAATTATGTGGCAACCTATCCCATGTTTTCAGTTACCGATGCAAGCGAGCCTCTCACTGTCTGCTCGACTTCTTTTGACTTAGATCTAGTAACTAACGTGGTCAAAACTTCAATGGGGGCATTTGAATACGACTTTCTTATACTTATTTATCCCCTTGACATGTGTTCCTTCCAGAGGATTGTTCTTCCATCTGAGGAAGACCTTTTGGAAGCCATGATCAAGGGGTGTCCCTTGTCACTTGTTTCTTCCATATGGAAGCCATTAACAGGTCACCTTGAGGATAGTTATTTTACTGTGTCAACCTCATTAAAAAATGAAACAACCTCTTTTGAGGATAGTTCTTTTACTATGTCAACCTTGTTAAAAAAATGAAACAACCTCTTTTGAGGATAGTTCTTTTACTGTGTCCGCCTCGTTAAAAAATGAAACAACATCTTTTGAGGATATTTCTTTTACTGTGTCAACCTTGTTAAAAAATGAAACAACCTCTCATGAGGTTAGTTCTTTAACTGTTTCAACCTCATTAAAAAATGAAACAAATCTTTATGCGGATAGTTCTGTTTATATGTCAACATCGCTAAAAAATGAAATAGGTCTCATGAGGATGGTTCTTTTAATGTGTCAACCTTGTTAAAAAATGAAACAGATTCTTATGAGGATGGTTCTTTTACTGTGTCAACCTCATTAAAAAATGAAACAGATCCTTATGAGGATAGTTCTTTTACTGTGTTAACCTTGTTAAAAAATGAAACAAACTCTCATGAGGATGGTTCTTTTATCGTTGCAACCTTATTAAAAAATGAAATAGGTCTTATGAGAATAGTTCTTTTCTTGTGTCAAGCTCATTAAAAAAATTGAAACAAATCCTTCCCTATGTGAGTTGAGTCTTTAACTAGATCTTGTAAATGTTAAGTCGAGTCTTTCATCCTATCTCGTAAACAAACCTTCATTTCATCCACCTATTAGTAACTTGTAGTCTACTCAGGTGAATGAAATGAAGTTTGGGGGGAATGTGCCCTTGCAGTCATTATGCTGGGGGCATGAAAACTTATATCAAGCATAATTTTAGCTATGTTTCAAGCTTATATAAAAATGAAACCAGTCTCAAGAAAAATTTTCCTATGATTCAAGCTTGTGTAAAAATGAAACCTATCTCAAGTCCATTTTGGTTATTATTTTCAAGACTCGTTAAACTCATGAAAACACCAATATCATTCTGCTATATTTTCATGCTCGCAAAACATACATGAAAATGCAAAGTTATTTATGTATTTTCCTTCTTGTTAATTAAGTTGAAAGTCGGTAAGATGAGTATATTTTTATCACTTTTTTGAACTCGTTAAAACTTATGAAAAAACAAAACCATGGAGTCTTCTTTTAAGCCATTTTCAAACTTTTTCAAAAATAAAAAGATTGTCGAATACTTATTTGTTCGAACTCATAAAATTAAATGAATGACCATCCACTCGGTATAAGTTTACACCTTTTATGGATTGAGCCAGGACTGCTTACGAAAAAGGTATGTGTTGATCAAATATTGTCAATATAGTTCTCTCTTGTATTATTTTATCCTTTTTTGGGCCTAAGAAACTAGAATTACGAAAAGGAACCTGATGGAGTTTACTTATATTTTTCTTATGACTCTCTAAAACTGAAAAAGACCAATCTTTAATTTTTCCAAGCTCGTTAACATTTTACGATAAAAGAACTGAATGAGTTTCCCTTTTGTCTATTTTTCAAACCTTTAAAAGAAAATGACATCAAGTTACCCCTTTATTGGACTCGTAAAAAATTAAACAGTATAAGACTCGTTAAGCATAACAGGACCAAACCATTCATTCTTAGGGTTCGTTAAAAATACTTTGATGGATTCATCCGAAGGATGAGATTATAGAACAAGCATATGTTATCCTCCTCAAGCTTGTAAAAAATAAAGAGGTACTTGCGAGTAACGGTGGGGGAAAGTTGAGAAGAAATGTTTGTTTCTTGTATTTCATGCAGTGTGTCACTCTTGAACATGACACTCCGTCACATATATGTTCGGGTTGGGGAATCCATTTGTCTCACAGTTAATCGAACCTTATTGAAAGTCTTCAATTAGTTTTGGGTATTATCATTGAGTCAAATTCTGCCAAGTCCTTTTGTCATGTCATCAATATGTTCAAGAGAAGTCTTAACCTCAATTCAAATTACCTTGAAAATTGTTTCCTTCATTCATGTCAGTCATCCTTGAGTCAATCCTTACAAACTATTTTCAAAAATTGACATCATGTTTCGTGTCGTAGACTTTCCTATGACAAATCACTTCCTATCTACTTCAGCTCATTATCTAGGAAGTTGATTTAGAAACCTTTAGTACCTTGAAGCCTACATGCCTTAATGGAAGGCTTTTCTCTTTCAATGATAGGTTCTCATCATTGGCCTCTGATTGAATGATTATATGAGTGTTCAACTTCAGATCACCTATTCACACTTCATATATTGTACTGGAAGTACCTTGAGATCCATTATCATTATTGGTGGTTTCTCTCGCACTTGTTAACGATTCACATCATTGACCAGTAATCAAGTGGTTTCTGCCATGTTTGACTTCAAGACATTTACTCACATGTCTAGATTCGTACTATAGATTGAGAGATGGAGATCAAGAACCTGGATCTAGTTGCATCCATCCAAGTTGCGAGGAGTTTTATGTTTGATGGTTGTGTCCATCCTATATATACATTGAAATTATGTATTACCATATTGTGCTTTAATACTTTTACGTTCTAAGTATGGGAATGCCTACCTTAGTGATGATTATTATATTGCATTGTAATCCTTGATTAATTGTAGCTCCAACCATGATCTCTGATCCAATACTTGATATGATAAAGTACTTCAGTCCTCAATTTTTTCTGAATTCGCACTTTAGGGGACAATATGTTACACTTCATTTTGTCACCATGACAAATGATCATCAAAATTGGATCTCTCACCATCCATCCAAGTGTCATGAAGCACTCTCTTGCAAGTCAACAACTTATATACCTTGAATAAAGTGGAATTTTTGGATCTCCTAGTACGAAACCCTACTTTTGATCATTTGCGTGGTTTTTCTGAAGAAAAAACGCACATGTGCAATTTCTTCCACTACAAAAATACGCAGATCTGCGCTCTGTTTCTAAACAAAAACTGTGCAGGTTAATCAATAAATAGTAAAAGTAAAAGGTAAGATCCGGAAGCATTGTTGGGCGAATCATTCCAAACAGAAAGCCTCAAACTCATGTATATTCGAGCCTAACATCATTTTTGATGGAACTAATTCCCATTCTTCAAGGAGCCCTCATCTCTATTTTAGTGGATCTCATCCTTGGACTAAGGATCTCAAACTACTTCCTTTTGGCCAATAAATCAAGCCATAAGTATGGGAATTGAGGGAGACTTCTGAGAGTAAATTTATGTTGGAGTAATTAGGTTGGAGAGATTATCATTCTTGGAGAGAATTGAGATCAATGGGAGGAGCTTCACAACATCAAGGCACAATTTTTGTAGCTCCTTTATGTTTTTGAATTAATACAAACAAGAATTTCTTCTCACTTCATTGTTTAATGGATTAATTGATTAATTTCATGGATGGTTTATGTTATTTATGTTTATCCATTGGAATTATGTTATTTATATCTTTCCATGGGAATGATCTTTGTTACTAGTCTCCTTGATCACTAGTTTGAATTATTGAATCATTTGTGCTGCATAAGATTTTGATCCTTTGTTGTTTCCATGTGTCCAGGTCTAGATTCAAGCATGGAGGAGCTGCACTGAAGAACAAAGAGGGATCTTCATCAAGAATGTTGAAATAAGGTATGAAGTTCCATTCCTCACCTTGTTACCTTATGATTTAACAAAATATGGATTCAGGGAAGGAATTAGCTTGATCGTTTGTTTGTTTCTAGTTTCCTTTTAGGATCTAGGGAGATTGCTCTTGTCGGCAAGAGGAATTTATCCACCTAAAAATGTGGCATTGCATTATACTTGTCATCTGTATCTTAGGCCTTTCCTATATTCTTAACCCACTTTCCTTTATTATTTTTATTACCTTTCCAATCCTGCTTAGACTCACTCTTATGCTTCGATTACTAATAGCCTTGCTGTAATTGTTTTATGGCTTCCTCCAATGATCTAGGCTGATAAAATGCAATCCTGTCCTTGAATGATATCAGAAACCCACTTACGAATCTCTAAATCTTTGCTTTCTTCTCCTTAAGATAAGTCACATATCTCAACAACTCCAAGAATATACTAGCATACTCCTCAATGGTCATAGATCACATCTTCAACTCATAAAATTCCTTTTCCCTGTCATTGTAGTATCACTCAGGTAGGTTCTTCTTTTTTAAAGTCTCTTGAACTCACTCCAAGTAAACTCCTCTTCTCGAATTCCTCAGACATTCTTTACATCTTCCCACCAAATGTTTTATTTTCCTTTAAGACTGAAAGTAGTTATCCTAGCTTTCATATTCTCTAAGTAATCATGCAATCTGAAAAGCTTATTCATCAAAAGAAACCAAGCTGTTGAATCCTATGACTTCTTCATTTCTCCATAAAATGTAGGACGCTTTTCTTTCTTCAACTCCTCTAGAAAGTATTGCTTCTCACTCCTCCTATGCAGATGGTGACAGTGATGACATTGTTGTTGCTTTGATCTAGAACTAGAATAGAACCCATGGTGTATCCAAGAACCTACCATCTCTGACTATATCATCCTTGTAAAACATGTATCTTGACTGAGACTTGCTGCCATATGCCCCATTAGTCCTTTCCTCTTGTCCATGACTGATCCTAATTGGTCCCTATCTCTGTAAATCTGACAAACTCTATAGGATCACTACATTAACCTTTTCTTGTTTCTCTTGTGCTCTAACAAGTCTTTCTTATAACTGAATGATCCTATCATTATCTAATTTACAACTTCTGATATTTGATTTCAATCTTCTCAATGTATATGTTATGTAAGGGGAGTACTCATCACCATGATTTTCATTTGATCTATATGAGAATCACATGAATTGTAGTCTATCATTTTTCTTGTCATCTTTAATCCTCTACTTCCTACAAGCATACCATGTCACATAAACCAAATACAAACATACTCAACAGACCTTAGTGAAGTGCAAGGGAGCCTATCCCATTTACAAAATCAATCCAAATTAGCATGATACATGTATATACATAATGAAATCAATATATCAATCATCTCAACCTAAACATCATCAACTTCTACATGACAACACTACTACAACAATGACTATCACAATGCATCCATAATGAACACATATACAACTAACTTGCATGCATGACAAACACATTTCACCCATCCAATACAAGTGTTGAACCTAAGATCTCTAATACCATTATGTGACCACTCATCCCACACTTACCCAATTTCACCGACCAGCTGGGTAAACATGAGAGGAGGAGTTAATATGACATTACTTGACCTCCTAGGTTCGATTAAGGAAGTGGGGCCAACTGCGAAAGACAAATTGACAACTTAACACGTCCTACAAGGGCTACAAGTAACTTAGAGGCAAAGTAACCATGCTAGGTGGCCAAATCCTAAGTTGGACCATCTTTTCCTTGTCGTGAGCTCTCAATCGCTTCCATAATAAGGCATCCATACAATTTGGTGCCCCCAACTACATGTATAGGCCTACATCTCAGTAGAGTTAGCTCAAAATGTTCAGTTCAAAGAATGTGGTCCCGAATTCTGAGCCTAATTTCCAGGTCAGCCTCGAGACCACTGCCCAGAACTTAGTGAGACTTTCTAGAATCATTTCTAACATGATGGAAGATCCATTCAATCAAACTTCAATAAAAAAATTTACCTAACCAAGCCTAACAATGATAGCTATTTCGTAAAACATATGGTGAACATGTAATCTATAGATCATGAATGCATATTTCAACATAGGGGTATGATACTTATTTAAGAATCATAAAGAAGGTATAATTCCATCTCATAATATCTATAAATATATTAGCTCATGAATTCATTAACCATTCATCAACAAATCAAAATGCATCAAAGTTCATAGCCATATATATCTTATAACCACCATATAACCAGAAAATGAACAACATATACACCATGATAGAAAAACCATCAAAGCCACATAATAACAATTACAATTACTCATAAAAATACAATAAGAAAGAGATCTTATTAGCATATGCAAAATCCAACCGAGTTAAAGGGACTTTCACATACCACTCATCCATATATTGGGTTGAACCAAATCTCTCTTTCATCCAATCACCATTGCATCATATTTCAAGCATGAATGTAGGATCTCATGGAATAAACCAAACAAAACCAAACCAGGGCTTCCAGAGGCCAACCACCTCAACCCTCAACTAGTGATTCCACCTCACAGTCAGACATCACTAACACCAACTAGATTGGTCTCTACCCAAGTTGTCCAGTGCTAAAGATTGTTTGTCTTAACCGTGGCTCCAAGAACTAATAACTCAACCCACATCCTTCCAGGTTGCTAGAGCATTTTTCCAACGAAGGCTCCAGGACTAGTAACTCAACCCACTAAGGGCTCAAGAGTGTTTGGCAAACCAAGTCTCCAGGACTAGTAACTCAACCTAAGTTATTTCAGGGCTCCATAACTTTTGTGCCAACCAATGGCTCCAGGAACTAGTAACTCAACCCACAACCATAAGGAACCTGAGCACCAATAAAAAACAACAAGTGGAAAACCCGCATCACCATGGCTATCTAGGAAATGGGAAGGCTAGGAAAAACTAATGTCAATACAAGCAATCCTCCATACCAATGATAGATTATAACCAAACAACGACATACATATACCATGAATGCCAAAAATAACAAGGAAATCATACATGCAACTCGATACCTACAAGGAAATCCCATTGTAGTTTTTGATCTCATTGCCTCCTTGTGCTTTCTTGCTTCTGTTTCCTTCTTTCTCAAAATCTAATGAAAATTAGAGTGTTCCAAGCTTGCTCCAACAATGCTCCAAGATTTCTAAGTGTGCAAGAGTATGAGAGAGAGAGAATAGAGAGAGAGATCCAAAACTAAACTAGAAAAAGCCATGAACTGATCCAGAGAAGCCTTTTTATCATTGAGGCCACTATTTTCTTTGATTTCCTCTATTCTTCCTTCAATTTTCCTCACATGCAATTTTGTGAACTTTCACCTTTGTGAAATTCTTTACATATACCCACCAAATATTTTCTTTTCCTTTAATACTGAAAGTATTTATCCTAGCTTTCATATTCTCTGAGTAATCATGTAATCTAAAAAACTTATTCATACAATCAACCAAGATTTTTCATCCCTTGACTTCTTCATTTCTCCATTGAATGTAGGAATATTTTCTATATTAAACTCCCATGGAAAGTTGCTTCTCACTCCTCCTATATGGATAGTGACGGTGATGACGATGTTATATCTCTAATCCAAAACTAGAATAAAAACCCTGATTATTACCCCTCCTGCCAAGTGTATCTAAGAACCTACCTGATCCGAACTTAAACAGGAATGCAACAACTTATAGATATACTCATAAACATAGAGATGCAACAGAAAAACACTTCATTTCATTAATATCATATACTAAACTATTCTTACAAATAGAATGGAAATAAGATAGCTTGGGTGATGGTAGCTTATCTCTGAGAAGAGATTTGGCAGCTATATGCCTCTGAACTGAGTTACAATGAGGCTCAAGGACCCTTTTATTATTAAACAATAAGAGAAAAACCTAAACAACCAAAACCCTAACCTGAGGAGATGTAACACCAAGAGTTTATGGGCCTCATTGGGATTAGTTGGGAGCCAAATTCCCAGGGTCGTAAGTTGGTCATATTATGTTTGTTTGACATGTATGATACCTCATTCGAAAGATCTCTCTAAAGACTACAATTTTTTATGTGGTTGCCTAGATAATCACCAGAGGAATTTTGTCAAAAATAAAACATTGTTTAGGGTCTCAAAATTGCTCTGAAAGTTTAGGACCCAAAAAAATGAAAGAAACAATGGTGAGGATCTAAGTGGAATAGGTGGGTGGCCACCAATATCCACTTGGATCATTCCTCCCCCCTTAGGCAACAATGGTCCCCATTTCACTGAGTTCCTCCATGAGATGAGGAAACTTCTATTGAAATTGGTCCCTCGTGAGCCATTTGCCTTGGTGAAGGAGTTGGCCTACTTTGAAAACTCGATATAGTTGTATCCTATGATGCTGAGTGTTCTTTATCTGTGTGTCCATGAACTGATTAGTTGTAGCCTATTCCATGTAGTCTACATTGAGCTATGTTGGTGTGAGTTGTTTTGCAATGTTAGATGTGTCCAACAATGGTGGAAAGTATGGCTAAAGGAGATCTATATTGAACATTGGGTGCAAACCAAGGAACGGTGGGATGCTGAGCTCAAAGGCATTGTCCCCGACGACCTTGGTGATGGTGTATGGCCCATATTGGAGCAGGCGAAGCTTGCGGTGGGGTCCATCAAGGTGCTCCTTCTGCAAATGTAGCCAAACTTTGTCACCCACCTGGAATTTATGTGGCCCTCAATGTTGATCATGGCACTTCTTGTACTTAGCATTGGATCTGTCCAATATATCATGGACCTATTGGCAGATGTGTTGAATGCACTCAATGAAGTTGTTAGCCCTTTCAACTTTGGACTGCACGTGAGCTGAATCTACCTGAGTGGATGCAAATGGTATGGCCACATCAATGGGGCATAATGGTTGAAATCCCAGCCCTACCTGAAAGGGGCTATGGGTTGTTGAGTTGTGGAGAGCTCTATTGTAGCTGTGTTGGACATAGGTGATATTTTCATCCCATGTGCGTGGATGCTTCAAGTTTGTACATGCGTAGAATGTGTACGATCATCCTGTAGACAACCTTTGTTTGACCATCAGCTTAGGGATCGAAAGTTGTGGACTTAGTGAGTTTTGTATCCAGCATATACCAGAGACTTAACCAAAATGCACTCAGGAATCTTTTGTCTCGATCTGAGATAATGTATTATGGAATCCCAAAGTGTACCCACACTCACTCAAAGAAGAGCTTAGCAATGGCCTCTGTTGTGATACTCTTCTTACAGGCCACCATGATGGCCATCTTAGAGAATCTGTCAACAACCACAAAAACACAATCATTGTCATGCTTAGTTGAAGGAAGGCCCGACATATAATCCATGGAGACATATTCCCGAGGCCGACTAGGAGTAGGTAGAGGAGTATACAAGCCTTTCTTCTTGATGGTTAGTTTGGAAATGGCACAGGCGTTGCATGATCTAATGTACTTCCCAACATCGTGATGAAGTTTCAGCTAATAAAAATATTTTTTCAATACTACCATAGTTTTCTCTACTCCAAAATGTGTAGCGACCCAATTGTAGTGTGCCTCCCAAATAATATTGACACACTCACTTGAAGGAACACATTTGTCCCAAGTGGAATAACAATGCATCCTGAAGGTGAAAATTTGGAACTTTCTTCCCTTCCAAGAGTGATTGGTATATGATACCGAATTCTGGATCACTCTTGTAAAGATGCAGCCACCTCGGTGTCTCATGCCCATAGGAGTCGAGCACAGTGATTAGCACCATGAATGGTGGTCCACTAAGGAAATTAACAACATTATTGGTGATGCCCTTATTATACTTAATGTTCAAATGGAACTGTTGCAGATAGGTGGACCATTTCTAATGACAATCGTTCTGTAACTTTGCTTATGTTTGTATGAACTATAGAGTCTAGTGGTCTATGTGGATGACCATTTCCTTCCCTAGAATGTAATGCTTCCATTGATGGAAGGCCTACACAATGGAATACATTTCTTCGTCATAAGTGGGGTAATTTCGAACTGTGTCTGAAAGTGTCTCACTATGGTAAGCCACTAGATCCCCATGTTGAATAAGAAATGCACCAATAGCATAGTCGAAGGGATCTCTCTCAATCTCAAAGGGTTGTTACAAGTCTAGTAATGTGAGCACTCATGCAAAACAGAGGTGATTCTTCAACTCGGAGAACATTCATTGTTTGGTTTCTAACCAAAAGAACTTGGCTTTCACTCTGCCCTTGGTGACTTGACTTAAAGGCCAAGTGATATGAGAGAACCCTAACACGAACCTACGGTAGAAACTAGCAAGACCCAAAAGGATGTAGAGCTCTGTTAGAGTGATTGGGGCTAGCCAATCATGAATGACTTGTATCTTGGATTGGTCGACATGTACACCCTGATCATCAATGATGTACCCTAGATATTGAACTTGGGTCAGGCCAAAGGTACATTTATCCTAGTTAGCATATAGCTTGTGTTTTCGAAGGGTTCGAAGGACCTATCAAATATGGTGGAGGTGCTCTTCCAAAATCTGGCTGAAGATTAATATGTCATCTAAATACACCACCATGAATGCATTGGTGAAGTGCTACAATATGTCATCCATCAGTCTCATGAAGGTTGCAGGGGTGTTCATCAATCCAAACAACATGACCAACCATTCAAAAATGCCCTGCTTGGATTTGAAGACAGTCTTCCACACATCGGAGTGTTCAATAGGAACCTAGTGATAACTTGGTTTCAAGTCAACCTTGCTGAAATATTTGGCCCCCTTGTGCTGGTCTAGAAGGTCATAAATCTGTAGGATTAGGTACCTATTCCAGATAGTGCTTTTGTTCAACGCCTGAGAGTCAATACAGAGCCTCCAGGTCCCATGATTTTTCTGTACGAATACAATCGGGCTCCCACAAGGTGATGAGCTTGGCCTGATGTACCCTTTATGTAGTAGTTCATGAATCTGCCTCTTGATTTCTACGTTCTCCATGATAGAGCATCGTTATATCAATCCACTGGGTAGCATCACACCCAAGGTTAGATCGATGGAGTGCTTGACCTGACAGTGCAGAGGTATCCATGTGGGTGAGGCGAAAATGTCCTTGTACTCCTCCACGACCTTGTTGTCAATCTTGCTGATGTGCAGAGGAGCCCTGCCTGGAAGCTATGGCCACAACCTTCTTCTTGCCTTGGGGGTGAATCATAAAGAAAACAAATTTCCTAGTGTGGGAAATGATATTACTACATTTCTTTTCAGTGATCAAAGAGATGGTGGTAGGCGGGGCTACCTCCGGTATCATGTACAACTTATTAGCCAAAGTAATAATCAAAGAGAGAGATCTAGACTCATATACAGCATGTCGCTTCCACAAGTATGTTTTTCCTAACAATACATCAAAAACTTCAAGAGGAGAAACATCACACAATACCTCATCCATGAAGGGCTTGATGCTATAGGGAAGGTGACACTGCTGGATGACGTGAAGATCTCGTCCTTGGTGAAGCCACGCGATGGTGTATCATTGTGGATGTTCTAAAGTCTTTAGGCCCAGCCACTTCATGACTTCTATCGAAATGAGGTTATTTTGGCTCCCATTGTCGACAATGAACTGTAATACAAGACCCTTCACCCACATCTGTGAGTGGAAGAGGTGTTACCCCTCCTTTGGATCTTCAGGCTCAACTTTCCAGATCTTTGTAGTGGCCATGGCGGCACTGAGCTCCGCATCAATGATATTCTTCCCTTTGTCAATGCCCTTATTAGGTTCTGATTTAGAGTCGGAACATGTGTTTGATTCGAAAGACTTCAACTCATCCACTAGTGACTGCTTGTCCTGACACTCACTTTTATTGCGAGTGGAGCTCTAATGGAACTCATGCCATTTTCCCGTATTCTTCTTCATCTTCATGGTGTTTTTCTTTACTTGCGGCTTCGACGGGTTGTCTCGGGTAGCCCTGCCTTGGCTTGGTCCCTTGTTTTGTGGTTTGGGGGTTCCTTTTCCTTGCTTTGGATTCGTAGATTCAAAGTCCCGCTTCTTCTATTTAAACTTCTCCTCAATCTTTACAGCGTACCGATATGTTGTGCCGAGCGACGAAATGTCTAGGAACTCCATCTCGTCCTAGATGTACTTATGTAGATAGCCATGGTACTTGAGCACCAAATGCCGCTTAGTATCCTTGATACCTAGCTTCATGCAAAGGGTATGGAAAGTATTTGTGAACTTCGACACATCTTGGTCCCTTCCCTACCGTAGCGTGGTCCACTTTATGTATTTATCTTCATAGCTCCCAATAGGGTAATATCATTCCTTGATGGCATCTTAGAAATAATTCCAAGTGGGTGCAGCTGAAAACAATCAGGATTCACTCTCATGCTTTTGTTCTCAGTAGGTTTCCCACCAGTCCTTGACTTGTGGGGTGGCTTTGAGAAGTGAAAACGTAATCTTTTCCTGATTGGAAAAGTCATGAACTAAAAAATATCCTTCCAATAGATTTAAACATTTATCTACCACATCTACATCCATGAGGCCTTCAAATATCGGAATATCGAAGTTAAATTGTACCTTAAAAGGAATGGCACCTCCAGAGTGGCTGCTAGATGAAGATGCATTGCCTTTGGGTAGTCATCGAAGGATCTGGGCAAATTTATCCATAATTGCGTCCCTCTATCGCTCAAGGGCTTCTTTGAGCAACATTTTGACAGTATCTCCTGCCCCCTCATCTTTCTTTTCTTCCACCATGGGAGGTCAGCAGGTTTTGTGAGGTTGATCCTACAATGGTTCAACCAGATCGAGCCCTAGCTCCTTATACTCTGGCCTCGTTGAGGACATGCAAAGAAAAACAGAGAAAGAGTAGACCCCTCTGATACAACTAATCCGAACTTAAACAGGAATGCAACAACTTATAGATATACTCATAAACATAGAGATGAAACAGAAAAACACTTCATTTTATTAATATCAAATACTAAACTATGCTTACAAATAGAATGGAAATAAGATAGCTTGGGCAATGGTAGCTTATCTCTGAGAAGAGATGTGGCGACTACATGCCTTTGAACTAAGTTACAATGAGGCTCAAGGGCCTTTTTATTATTGAACAATAAGAGAAAACCCTAAACAACCAAAACCCTAACCCGCAGAGATGTAACACCAAAAGTTTATGGGCCCCTTTGGGGTTAGTTGGGCAGCCAACTTCTCGGGGTTGTAATTTTGTCATATTATCTCCGTTTGATGCGTATGATACCTCGTTGGAAATATCTCTCTGAGTACTACAACTACTGATGCAATTACCTATGTGATCACCAGAGGAATTTTGCCAAAAAACATTGTTTAGGGCCTCAAAACAGCTCCAGAAGTTTAGGACCTGAAAAACTGCCAAAAATAGTAAATTGTGCTACAAATTAAGGAAACTGAAAAAATTGAAAGAAGCAATGGTGAGGTTCCAAGTGGAATAGGTGGGTGGCCACCAATATCCACTTGGATCACAACCATCCCTGAATATATCATCCCTGAAAAAATGTATCCTGACTTAGACCTTTTCCATATGCTCCCTTATTCCTTTCCTCATGTCCATGACTGATCCTAAGAGGTTGTTGAGGAAAATTAATTACCTATCATTTCATTGTCAACACGGGGGTTTCGTAAAACTTGTGAAGCTTGTGTGCATTGTATATGTTATAAATTAACTTTCAATTTAGATCAATCTAACTACAAAAACAAATAATGACAAACCAAATTCACCTATTCTAATTCAACAATCAAATCAGAAGAAATTATAGTACAATTATATTACAGCGTGGAGAATTGAAATTGTATGAAATGAAATCTACTCTAAGGGATCATGTGTGCATTATCAAATCAGGATCCTATGAAATGAATAATCAAAACCAAATGACATGAAATGAAAGCAAAAAGAAGCATTCTTAACCTCTCACACAGGAAAAGATATGAAAGAAAATAAAAACAATCACTCTTAACCTCTCATATAGGAAAAGATATGAAATAAATAAAAATTATCACTCTTAAACTCTCACACAGGAAAAGATATGAAAGAAATAAATCTCAATCTATGAAAGAAATAAATGTTAATATATGAAAAACAATAAACCTCACAAGTTGTAGGTGGCCAATCCAAAAGCATGAGAGATGTAAATTTGAGACGCCCCAGTGCAAGCATTACCAATCAAGGTGAACATCACTCATGAACATGGTGCTAAATCTAAATTCCATTCAATCACAAGTAATCTTAACTTTCCACCTGAGCATCTCCAACTTTACACATGCCTTTGAAAGGAGAAGGCTCTCCTATTTATACAAGAACATAAGAAGCTACCTCATTAATGGAGGTCCATTATTCTCTCCCTAGATCCCTAGAAAATCTCATAGAGTTACAACTCAAATAGGTAATGATGTGATGCATATCCTCTTTGACCTTTATCCAAATCTTCTTCCATATCTTGAAGGTAATTCGAATTTGAGCATTGGAGGCCACATAAGGGTGCCTTGGAAGCTTCCAAATGACCTACACATGTCATGAAACTCAAGCCACTTTTAAGTATTAACAAGTATATGTCAGTTTTCTAAGTTTTGACCATTTAATTCACTTATAATATTAGAAATCATTAACTTTTGGAAAACACAAATGGAACCGATATAATTATGAAAATGGAGGCCAATGAAAGATTATATGGCTATGGAGTTGTGACATGTGAGTGAAATGGTGGCGTTAAAGGTGAAAGTGGATGATATTTTGAAGACATTTTGGAGACTGTACATACCCCCCAACTGACATTATTGCATTTCCTCATGAAATCTACTACATTGCTTAATCATGATTTTCTTTTGAATGAGCTTGGATTATATCAATTGTCCTTAAACTTTGCATTTGACAATTTAATTTATTTTGAAAAGTATTCCTTTTCATGCATTGAATTGCAACATGTTTGGTCAGTTCTTGTGTGACAACCAAATTTTAATTGGTATTGGTTCTTGTATTTCAATACCCTGTTTCTTTTTGTTGCAACAAGATTCATTGAACATATTTAACAATGCATCTTTAAATCATCCATATAATATGCTCATCATTTAGGCATTTATTTGAAAATCACATAACTTTTGAACCATAATGTAATCATAATTTATTAGGACAAGTATGTTAGGATGAAATGAAGAGAAATGGAATGAAATTATATGGATGTGATAATAAATGGATGTCCCTTCCCCCCCAACTAAAGGTGTTTACAGTTTTTTTTTCAAATGAGAAAGGAAATATGGTGAAGTATTTTCCAAAAATAATAATTTCAGTATTCAAGGAATTCTATGATTAAAATATAGAAAACCAAATACCTTTACTTACCTAGGAAGTGGACAAACTATGCATATGTAGACAAGTTGTTGTAGAAATTTCCCACTGTATATCACCAGATAATGTGATATACTAAAGCAAAATACTCGTTCTACTTCTACAAACAAACTTTCGGAAGCTTAATCAATTATGAGCAAGATCAAATAGAACACATATAATAGAGAATGACAAATCAATCACTCATGAACACAGAAGAAAACTCTGGGGAAAGCCTCAGCTAAAAATCCCGATCTCTATATTATCATACAAGTGGAAATATATCCATATTACACAAAGCTTTAGCACACAAGCTATCCGGCGCTCAGTACAATCCCTCAATACTGCTCATAGACAGAATAGACAACACCTGTGCCTTCCTTCAATCCTCCAAGCCTCTTATTTCCTTGTGTAGTTTCTCCTGGGTCCTCCAGCTGCAACCTATGTGATTCTCACCTCACACACAACACCGACCTCTGAAATAACTACACAATCCTGAAGGAGATAATTCCTTCTGCATGGATGAGTTTCCTATATAGGAAAAATCCTCCAACTAATAGTACACTGTCCCATCCTCTGATCTCAACTGGGTCTCTGTCTGAACTGACATGCATAAGTTATTTATGAGAGAATACTCAGTTATTTGAAGTGCAGTAGTTACATGCATGCAAGCATTAACTAACTGAACTTACATTAATTCAACAAACTATTTGAATTAATTTAACTGGACTTGACTCAGTTAACTAAGTCAACTAATTACAACTCAATATTAAAACTCATCCTTATCTCTTTAACTAATGGATAAATTCCTCAATTAATAGGATAATTGTTGCATTCCTCACATAGACTTCATGTTTGATTTTCTCCAACTAATTAACTCAAGATGAATTAATTAATTATTTTACAAACAATTTTTAAGATCAAATTCAAATTTTACTTCACTATTTTAGTTCATGAACTAACTAAAATAGGAATCTAACCCAAAATACTAAAAATAGCAATGCTATTTTTAGCACTTCCATTTTTCATTCCTTGTTGCTATGTCCAATGCTAGTACCCAAACTGCTATTTTTAGTAGTGCTATTTTTAGCACTTCTATTTTTAGCATTTCTTGTTGCCATTTTCAATACTCACTCTCAATAAGAAAGGCTTCAACTCAAACCTGATCCTGAAGCTTTGGAATGTTCTACATGCAACACTTCTTCCACGTGTGGATGCTCCAGCAACTCTAGAAATAAAAAAACTCCTAACTGACCTCCCTATTGGGCTAGAAATATACTCTAATGTTGAAGCTCCCTCTGCCGCTGACAAGTTATCCCTCTCTGACCTATAAGATGCTACAACACTCCATGCATCTCGCACCATTGCACACCTCTTTGTGCCATCCTACACTGGTGCAACACTCCTGCCTCTCGCATTGTTGCATCCTGCTAGCTCTACATTGCCTTGGGATTCTTGCACTGTAGCTTTCTCTGCTGCTCCATTTGCATCTATCTATACCCACTCAGCCAGTCCTGCTACTCCTCATCGGGGCTCCCATAGCAAGCTCTAATGAAAGAGGTTAGGTACCTCAATGATCCTTCCCCTATTCCAGCCTTCTTGGGACTGTAACTCCACATCGCCCCACCTCCTACCTAGAGGTATGGATGCATGTGATCCCTCTACCCACTTGGCTCGAAATTCCCCCCTAATGGAGGTCTCTGCATGAGAAGATGTCTCTACTCGATCTCCTCTCAGCTTCTCTAGTTGTGGCTGCTCCACAACCTCATGAAGCTGCTTCGCCAATTGTGGCTCTTCCACAATTGTCTGAGACTTCCTCTGGCACTGCATGTTGAGAGGTAATGTATTCTCCCTCTCAACCACCAAGTCTCTAACCTTTGCCTTGCTCCTCAAGGCTTTGCATGCATCTTGAACCTCAGGAGCATACAGGTTCTTGGCTAGCACACCAATTTGTTTTATCTTTCTCGCTGTCACGAAATTTTCTAGAAAAGAGATGATTTTAAATCAGCGATATCTCCCTCATCCGAATTCCGATTCAACCAATTTTTTTTTTTGAATTTGGGTACTTTTTCGCAAGGAATCTAGATCTGCTATTTGTTTCTGAAAATTTTGCACAAAAATTTTCATATCTACTTTGCAAACTCGTGGCCCAATTTTTTTTTTTTTACTTCAATTTCTCATCTTCATGTACCGTTCACAACACCGTTACCATGTAGAAATTTCCCACTGTAGATCACCATAATGCAATATACTAAAGTAAAATACTTAATCTACTTCTACAAACAAACTTGCGGAAGCTTAATCGATTATGAGCAAGATCAAATAGAACACATATAACAGAGAATGAGAAATAAATCACACATGAACATAGAAGAATACTCTGGGGAAAGCCTCAGCTAAAAACCCCGATCTCTGTATTATCATACAAGTGGGAATATGTCTGAATTACACAAAGCTTTAGCTCACAAGCTATCCAACTCTCTTTACAATCCCTCAATACTGCTCATAGACAGAATAGACAACAAATGTGCCTTCCTTCAATCCTCCAAGCCTCTTATTTCCTTGCGAAGTTTCTCTTGGGTCCTCCAGCTGCAACCTGTGTGATTCTCACCTCACACACAACACTGACCTCTGAAATAACTATATAATCCTAAAGGAGATAATTCCTTCTGCATGGATGAGTTTCCTATATAGGAAAAATCCTCCAACTAATAGTACATTGTTCCATCCTCTGATCGCAACTGGGTCTCTGTCTGAACTAACATACATGAGTTATTTATGAGAGAATACTCAGTTATCTAAAGTGCAGTAGTTACATGCATGCAAGAATTAACTAACTAAACTTACATTAACTCAACAAACTTCTTGAATTAATCTAACTAGACTTGACTTAGTTAACTAAGTTAACTAATTACAACTCAATATTACAACTCATCCTTATCTCTTTAACTGATGGATAAATTCCTCAATTAATGGGATAACTGTTGCATGTCCTCACATAGACTTCATGTTTGATTTTCTCCAACTAATTTCCTCAAGATGAATTAATTATTTATTTTACAAACAACTTCTAAGTTCAAATTCAAATTTTACTTCACTGTTTTGGTTCAAGGACTAACTAAAATAGGAATCTAACCTAAAATACTAAAAATAGCAATGATATTTTTAGCACTTCCATTTTTCATTCCTTGTTGCTATGTCCAACACTGGTACCCGAACTACTATTTATAGCAGTGCTATTTTTAGCACTTCTATTTTTAGCATTTCTTGTTGCCATTTTCAACAGTTGTAGTTGTTGCTGGATCATGGAATAGAATGTAAAATTAATTTGTTTCTTGGTTGCATAAATGGTGGATGAGATGGTGAAAGTGGATTTTTTATTATTGCTACTAAATATGTTGTATCTGCTACAAAATGCCGAAATGATATAGTCTTCACCTGCTATAAAACCCGATGGTACAATTCTGTTCATGCGAATAAATGTTTTGTTGTCGAGCATGAAGAGAAGTCATTGGATTACCGACCATTGATGAATGCACTTAACCAATGCGAGGAAAACTCGCCATTAATGTCAACAAGTGCCAAGGTACTTAAGTACATCTTGCCAAGTGTGAATAGATGAGCTGATGTTGAGCCACTTGCAATATCTAACGATTAAGCGACATTAATGTATTCCCATGATTTTCAGCGAGGGAACTTTTCGTTGATGCATACAGGTCTCAAGGTACTAATAAGGACTCTAGCCTTGAACCTAGATAATGTGATGATGTCGATAGGCCAAGACTTATTAGAATGGAGGCCGTAATAAATCATACATCATCTAATGCGAGCATAAAACAATAATTTTGAAGGACTATGGATGAAAAATTTTACAGTGGATCAAGGTTTATTAAAAAAAGAAAAATGGAAAATGGAATGAATCAGCTTTGTATGGGAGATGAAAGGCTTTAATGTTGGGTTAAAGGTTAGTGAAAGTAAGGCAAGAAAATGATTATGAAGGAAAATGAGATGAAGGTTTATTGACTGAAGAAGTAGGAATGTAATGGTCAGACTGGTATCTAAAAGGCTTCCAAATGGTGTGATGGATCTGGTTTGATAATATTTTTCCAAAATCATGTGCTAATTCTTGCATATTTCATCTCTGATGTTGCTCCAATCATGTTCTTTTGAAAGAAATGCAGTCTTTGAGAGACATTGTTTGTTTATGTCCATCTGTTTATCTTCCCAGAACCTATAAAAACTTCGTACTTTTTTTGCAATGAAATGTAATATTATTAAAAAAGAGAGGTGATAAATCTCTCTATTTATCAAATTTACACAAAAAACTAAGAATTGGTACTAATAAAACAAATTCAAGAAAGAAAATCAAATGAATTTTACATGTTTCGAAACTAGTGCCTCAGGTTACCTATCATGTCTTGTCAAAAATTTATTCATTCTTTCATTGTTTCAAATTATGATGAAATATTTCTCATTGTGTAGATCTCATTGAGATCTCTCCGATGATGTTTGAATCATCGAAAACCGATGTTGTATGAGAAAGTTATACTTGTTTGAATTTTTGTGAAACAATGAAAATTGTCATGCTTAAGTGTGGTATGGGAACATGATGCTGATGTGAAGGATGAAGTAGGAATATTAGATGGCATGTTGTTTATGGATTTTGATTAGAATTCGTTGTCACAGAATAAATCACTGAATTAAACGTAGAGCTGCAGAATTGTTGTTCAGATGTAAAGTTGTGCAGTTTCTGTAGCTAAAATCCTGAACAAACAATTGAGTACACACAGCTATGCATTTTTGTTATGAACAAATAACCAGTCCAATCTTCAAGTTAATAAATACATCTTCCAGAAAAATTAGCAAATAGAATATTTTTTATTAAAAAGACAAGGTAATTCTAATCTGCTTATTTTTTACCTGTAAACCTTCTTTGGTTAAATAGTGGAAAAGATATTTCCAGTTTGTTGTTGTCATAGCCTTGTTTATTGTTCTTGTTTGTACTTGTATGCAATGATTGTTATGAAGGTGTAAACCATGATTCTGGTAAAATACAAATAGTTGACAACAATGTAAAATTACTTGAAAAAGGGTTAGTTTTTCCAAGTTCCTAACTGCCTTCTTATCAATCTTGAATGCTTCATAGAGATTCTTGATCGACCAAACAATTGGAAGAATGATTGCACAACAACAGATAATATCTATAAGAAAAAATTCCTTACTATCTTCTTCTCCAATCTCGATGTTAATGAGACTATCAACACAAGCCTGAGCTTCTACACGAGTAGAAAAATGAACAAAACTGAAGTCTTTACACTTGACAGAGGCTATGTTCTTCGATAATTGAACATTCTCAATTTGACCAAATTCCTTGAGTTCCTTTTTAACTCTCTCTTCATCCCAAGATGCAGGCAATCCATCAAGGAATACAGACTTAATCTATGCCATTTTTTCCTCATCACGTTGAATGGAAGACTCAACAAATGCAACATTTATTCACTTCTGATCTGCATCACAGACTTGTCTGTATTGCCAACATCGTTGAAGAATATCAAGTGTGGATAACACTCCATGTCTCTTGTAGATCAAGGAGATCGGATCTTGGTGGATCTTCCTCTTGAAGATTAGTGAAATCGGATTATGGCCACAACTATTTTCTGTGCATTTAAAATTCCATTTTTTTCATGCATTTTGGAAAATAAGGCTCCAGAGAACCCCAAAAATTTCTCAAACAGTTACGAATTTTGAGGAAATATCTAATGATAAACATAACTCACCCCGTTCTGAGAAAAACCCATGTTTTATATTTTTGAGATTCGTTTTCATTTGGTCACAAAATGAGCTTTAAAATGACATTTTTAACCTCTGCATATTTGGCCTCTGCTCAGGTAACTGTTGGGTGAAATTCGTTTTTTTATTGTCTGCAATCCAAAATTGAATTGCTGGAACAATGTTCATGATCCATGATTCTTCAATTGGTAGTAAGCCTCCAGTGGTTGGTAGTTCCACATCTCAAGCAATAAGCAGGGACAAATGGTCTATTAACGCACAAAATCTCTCAATAGTGCAGTGCCCAATTCGTAAGTAATTGTTTTAAAAAAAATTAAGGCATGGCATCTCAAGGAGAATCTCAATTATTTGACACAATTATATTTAAGTTTTAAAACAAAGCTTGGTAGGATCGAATAATCTAACAGATTTGTTAGCTCTATGGCTGAAAATGTGGTAAGAATATGGTTATCCCTCTCTATAATTCTTATTCTAAATATCTCTCTATCTTTTTAAGAGTTGAACCAAGAGTTCACAATCTTTGCAATCCATGCACAAAATACAATCTTCAGAGGGAGAAGCAGACGCTATTTGAGTAAAGATGCATCACTTATTGCCTTCATTTTTTCAATTTGGTTTTTGTTGCGTTTTGGTTTTCTTTTCTTTTTTTTAATATGAGCTATTTATTTTTTAATTTTGTTTTATGATTTGTATTTTATTTTTTATTTTTTTTCAAATTTGTTTAAATAAACAAATCTAAAAATTTATATGTTCTGTTTTTTTAAATATATACATATATAAATTAAAAAGAAACACTTCATTGGTTTTTTTATTATATATCTATATATATGTGTGTGTGTGTGTGTGTGTGTGTGTGTTTCAAATTATTAAAATGCAAGAAAATAAACATAATCTAAAAATTTAAAATTCTAAAAAAGAATGCAATTAAGAACTTAAAAAAATGCAATCAAGCTTGATTTTATTTTTCCTATAATATCTACTTGAAAGATTTTTTATTTTTTATTTTTAATTTTAAGTATATGAATGTTTCCATTGGAGCCATTTACAGATTAGACTCTCTAGAACGTTCATATCCAAATTTGAAAAATGTACCTGATTATGTATGAGGACATGATAAATTGTTTTAACCTTTAGATTTGCCACAAAGATCTCTTGAAGAATGAATGAATGTCGTGGTGCAATCACATTTCAATACCATTCCTCAACATAGTCCTTGTGCTCCAAAGAATGTTTAATTAGCATTCTAGATGTTTCATCCATAAATGGTTAGTATCGAAATTTTTTATATTTTTTTATAAAAATGATATGCAGCTAAATGATTTATGCATCTACATGCTTTAATCATGCATCTAGAAAAAAACTGAAAAAATATGAACTCTAGACTAAAAGCTAGTTCCTATGCACACTTCCCCGGCAACGACGCCAAAATGGTGAGGCAAATTAATTACTTATCATTTAATTGTTAACCTAGGAGTTTCGTAAAACTTGTGAAGCATGCGTGCACTGTATATGCTAGAAATTAACTTTCAATTTAGATCAATCTAACTACGAAACCAAATAACAAAAAACCAAATTCATGCGAAGCATGCGTGCACTGTATATGCTAGAAATTAACTTTCAATTTAGATCAATCTAACTACGAAACCAAATAACAAAAAACCAAATTCACCTATTCTAATTCAAAAATCAACTCAAAACAAATTATAGTACAATTATAGTACAATGCAGGGAATTGAAACTGTATGAAATGAAATCTACTCTAAGGGATCATGTGTGAATTATTAAATCAAGATCCTATGAAATAAATAATCAAAACAAAATGACATGAAATGAAAGAAAAAACAATCATTCTTAACCTCTCACACAGGAAAAGATATGAAAGAAAATAAAAACAATCGCTCTTAACCTCTAGATAGGAAAGCAAATAAAAACAATTTCTCTTAACCTATAGATATGAAAGAAAATAAAAATGATCACTCTTAATCTCTAGATAGGAAAGAAAATAAAAATAATCACTCTTAACTTCTCACACAGGAAAAGATATGAAAGAAATAAAAATAATCACTCTTGCCCTCTCACACACGAAAAGATATGAAAGAAATCAATATCAATCTATGAAAGCAATAAATGTTAATCTATGAAAAACAATAAATCTCACACATTGTAGGTGGCCAATCCAAAATCATGAGAGATGGAAATTTGAGAGGCTCCCAGTGCAATAATCACCAATAAAGGTGAACATCACTCATGAGCATGGTGCTAAATCTAAATTCCATTCAAACATAAGTAATCTTAACTTTCCACCTCAGTATCTCCAAATTTACACATGCCTTTTAAAGGAGAAGGCTCTCTTATTTATACAAGAACATAAGAAGCTACCTCATTAATGGAGGTCCATTATTCTCTCCCTAGATCCCTAGAAAATCTCATAAAGTTACAACTCAAATAGGTAATGATGAGACACATATCCTCTTTGACCGTTATCCAAATCTTCTTGCATATCTTGAAGGGAATTCGAATTTGAGCATTGGAGGCCAAATAAGGTTGCCTTGGAAGCTTCCAAATGACCTACACATGTCATGAAACTCAAACCACTTTTAGGTATTAACAAGTATATGTCATTTTTCTAAGTTTTAACCATTTAATTCACTTATAATACTAGAAATCATTAACTTTTGGAAAACACAAATGGAACCCATATAATTATGAAAAGGGAGGCTAATGAAATATTATATGGCTATGGAGTTGTGACATGTGAGTGAAATGGTGGCGATAAAGGTGAAAGTGGATGATATTTTGAATACATTTTGGAGACTCTACAGAGGTCCTTGTCTATGCAAATCTAACAAACTCTGAACGATCACTACATTAACCTCTACTTATTTCTCCTATGCTCTAGCAAGTATTTCCCAAGACGAAATGATCATGTCATTATCTGCATTACAAATTTCAATATTTTCTTTCAAACTTCTGATTGTATCTGTTATGTAAGGGGAGTACTCATCAACATGTTATTCATCTATTCTAGAGGGAGAATCAAATGAACTGTAGTCCACCATTTTTTGTTTCATCTTTGAGCCTCTACTTCATGCCTGCATACTATGTCAGATAAACCAAATAAAAACATACTCAACATACCATATCATGAAGCTCAGGGGAGGCTATATCGTCTACAAAATCAATCCATATTAGCACAATAATGTATATACATAATAAAATCAATATATTAATCATCTTAACTTCAGCGTCATCAACTTCTACATGATGACACTACTACAATAATGACTTTCGCAATGCATGCATAATGAATACATATACAATTGACATGCATGCATGGCAAACACATTTTTCCCATCCATTCCAAGTGTTGAACCTAAGAGTTATGATACCATTATGTAACCACCCCTCCCACACTTACCTAGATTCACCACCCTACTGGGGTAAATATGAGAGGAGCTACTAGTATGAAATGACCCAAACTCCTAGGTTCCATTAAGGAAGCGGAGCCAACAACATAAGACATGTTGACTACTCAACACATCCTATAAGGGTTACAGGTCACTTAAAGGCTAAGTAACCAGCCTATGTAGCTAAATCATAAGTTGGACCACCTTTTCCTTGCCTGAGCCCTCAATTATTTCCACATCAAGGCATCCATGTGGTTGGGAGCCTCCAACTACATGCATATGCCTGCATCTGAGCGGTTGCAACCCAAAATGCTCAGTTCAGAGCATGTGGTCCTGAATTCTAAGCCTAATTTCTAGGTCAGCCTTCATACTACTACCCATAACTCAATGAGACTTTTTAGAATTATAACATGATGATAAAGCCATTCAACCAAACTGGAATCAAAAACTTGACCTAACTAAGCCTAACCATGACAATAATTTTGTCAAACATATGGAAAACATGTAATGTATAGATCATGAATGTATATTTAAATGTACGGGCCTGATACTTACCTGAGAATTGTCAAGAAGGTCTAATGACCTCTCATAATAGTTGCAATAACATCTATTAGCTCGTGCATTCATTAACCATTCATCAAAAAATAAAAACACATCAAGATCCATAGCCAATGTATATCTTATAACCAGCATATAAACAACAAATGAATAACATATGCACCATGATAGAACAATCATCAAAGCCACAAAATAACAAGTATAATTACTCATGAAAATACAATATGAAAGAGCTCTTATTAACATATGAAAATTACAACCAAGTCAAGGACTTCCATGTACCACTTGACCATAGATTGGGGTGAATGAAATATCTCTTTCATCCAATCATCCTCGTTCCATATTCCAAGAGTGAATGTGGGATCTCATGGAATAACCAAACAAAACCAAAATAGGGCTTTTAGAGACCAAACCACCTCAACCCTCAATCAGTGATTCCATCTCACGACCAAACATCACGAACAGCAACCAAATCGGTCTCTACCCAATTTGTCTATGGATACAGATCGTCTGTGCCAACCACATCAACAAGAACTAATAACTCAACCCACAGCCTTCCAAGGCTCTAGAGTGTTTTTCCAAAAAAGAATCCAAGACTAGTAACTCAACCCACCAAGGGCTCTAAACTATTTGTCCAACCAAGGCACTAGAACTACTAACTCAAGCCCAGTTGTTCGAGGGCTCCAAAGCATTTGTTCCAACCAACAGCGCAAGGAACTAGCAACTCAACCCACAACCATAAGGAACATTAGCACCAATCAAAAATAACAAGAAAAAAACCCACAACACCATGGTTATCCAAGAAATAGCAAGGCTAGGCAGTATCATTTTCAATCTAGGAAATCCTCCATGCCAATGACGAATCATAACCAAATAACCACATGCATATACCATGTATGCCAAAAATAACAAATAAATAATACATCTAACTTGATACCTACAAGGAAATCTCATTGTAGTCGTTGATCCATTTGTCCCCTTGCGCTTTCGTTCTTCCTTTGCCTTATTTCTCCAAACCCAATGAAAACTAGAGTGCTACAAGCATGCTCCAAGATTTCTCTAAGTGTGCAAGAGTATGAGAGAGAGATCCAAAACTGAACTGAAAAATGTTAAACTAACAAAAGCTCTAAACTGATCCGACAAAGACTTTTTATCATTGAGGCCTCTATTTTCTTCATTTTCCTTTATTTTTCATTCAATTTTCCTCACATGCAATTATGTGATCTTTCACCTTCCTTTTCTCCTATTTTCCATTATTTTCATAAATAAAATGTCAATTAATACCACTTTACCTTTGTCAATTCCTTTTCCAATTTCTATAGCCATTTATTAATTACCGTTGATCCCCATCACTAGGCTTTGTCCCAACATTCATCTTGGAATGCATGTCCCATTACCTTGGATATTCTTTTTATCTATTTACCTAGGAAATCAACCATGGGTTGTTACAAACTCCTCCCCCTTGGGGGAACACCATCCCCAGTGTTTAATGACACTTATAAACCAGAAAACACATTCTACCTATGGAGATTTATAGCACAATTCTATACATCATTTAAATCATATCATACTACTGAAGTCATAAGCAACATAGCATGAACACCATACCACTTATTGGAGCTTTAAAACACAGCTCGATGCGGAATTTACAACATACATATGCATATATAAACATAGCAAAAACACAACATCAAAATGTATATCAAAATACATTCACTCAATGAGCGAATAAAGAAGGATACATAGCCTGCATCTGCTCAACCATCTCCCATGTAGCTTCATTGGGCCCAAAGTGATTTCACTACACTTTAACTTTCTCGATTGCTCGATTTTGGAGCATGAGCAACTTTTGTTGCAAAATGCACTGATGTCCCAGCTAGAATTCTCCTTCTAGCTCCATTACAATACAGACTAGTGAATCTCATGATCAACAGCTTTCACATACTTCTTAAGTAATGACACATTGAAAAAATCATGGAATTTCACTGTTGGAGGCAGTGCAAGTCGATAGGCTACTAGCCTAATCCTCTCAAGAATCTTGAAAGGCCCACAATACTGAATTGCCAACTTGGCACATGATCCAATCCTTAAGGATATATTCTTGGGCTTGATGCGCAATAACACATGTTCCACAAATGGAAGCTCCTTAAATAACTTATGTTGATATACATAGTTCTTCCTCCTATCTTGTGCTACCTTTAAATTCTTCTTGATAACCTGCATTTCTTGTTCCATCTCTGCCAACATGTCTTGAATAATCAACACCTTGTTCATTGGATCACTCCAACTGGTAGGAGTATTACAACTCCGTAGATAAATTGCCTCACTCTACAAGTGGAAAATTCACTTCCCACTTCTGTAGTTGATGAATAACAAAAATTGTCAAAATGTCCTCCATAATCCTATTGACCCGCTCTATTTTTCCATTTGTTTGCAAATGATAAGTTATATTGAACTCCAACTTTGTACCCCAACTTGCAAATAACTCTTTCCAAAACCTGGAAGTGAACTTGGCATGCTTGTCTGAAACAATATTCCTAGGAATACCATGCATCTTCACTATCTCCCTGATGAAGCCCTGTGCTACCTCACTAGCTAAACTTGTCAACTTCACTAGAATGAAGTGTGTTACATTTCTCAATCTTTCAACCATAGCCATGATGGAATCATGCTATCTAGATTTCCTAAACAAACCTGTAATGAATTCCATGCATATGACCTCCCTTTTCCACTCTAGAATCAGAATCATCTGCATGAAACCACCTAGATTCTTGCACTACTTTTACCTATTGAAAATCCAAGAATCTCACAACAAAATTTGCCACCTCTTTCTTGAAATTCAGCCAATGGTATAACTTATTAATTGTTGTCAATCTCTTCTGATATCTCTGGTAACCTAAATAAAGCTTAACATGAAATTCACTCAAGATAAGCTTCTTGAGCTCACTATTTTCTGGCACATATATCATGTCCCTAAATCTGACGAAACCATATTTCATGAGATGATACTCCACATCATGTTCACTTGTACCCTACTTCTGTAACTTGTGCTTAAGCTACTATTACCTATCATCCTGTTGTCATGCCTGCAAGATCGAATTATGTAAATTTGTCCCTTATGAATTTATAATTTCTATTTGATTTACATGTACTCTCCTACTGAGAGCATATCAAACCCTGTTGTCTTTTCCCTTAATGTACATAATCACAAAGTCCAATTCGTTGATGCTAGCCAACCACCTAGCTTGTCTGGCATTTATATTAGGTTGGTAAAATAAATATCTTGATCCATTGTGATCACTCATTAGAATAAACCACCTACCAAGAAGATAGTGTCTCCACATCTTCAATGCATGAATGATCATAGCAAACTCAAGACCATATGTCACGTATTTTTTCTCGTGTTCATTCATTTTCCTTGACTCGAAGAATACTACCTATCCTTACTGCTTCATAACCCCACCAAGTCCTCCCTTGCAATCATCTATACATACCAAAAACTTTTTATCCAGATCTACAATCTTTAAAACTAGAGCATTTGTAAGAAACTACATCAACTCCTCAAAACTAGTTGCACATTCCTCTGCCCATTCAAATTTCTTTCCTTTTCATTGCAATGATGTAATAAGATAGGAAATCCATGAGAAGTTCCTAATGAATCGTCTATAGTAACCTGCTAATCCCACAAAAAATATGACCTCATCCACATTTCTAGGAGTTGCCCATTCCATGATAGCTTTGATCTTTTTCGGGTCCACTTATATGCTTTCCTTGGAAAGCACATGCCCAAAATAATGTACCTTTGTTTGAAAAAAGTTTCATTTACTAAGTTTTCCATACAAAATATGCTCTCATAGAAATTTCAACACTGTTGTTACTTGTTCATCGTGTTCTTCCTCATTATTAGATTATATCAATATGTCATCAATGAATACAATCACAAACTTTTCCAGATAAGGATGCAACACACTATTCATCAAACACATGAAAGTAGTTGGATCATTAGTCAAACAAAAAGGAACCACAAAAAACTCATAATGTCCATATCTGGTCCGGAAAGCAATCTTCTAAATGTCCTCTTCTTTGATGTCTACCTGATGATATCCTGATCTCAAATCAATATTCGATAACATTGTTTCTCCCTTCAATTGATTGAACAAGTCATCAATCCATTGCAAAGGGTACCTATCCTTAATCATCACCTTGTTCAACTACGTATAATCAATGTACAACCTAAAAGTAGCATCGTTATTCTTCACAAACAATATTGGTGCAACCCAAGGTGACACACTTGGCCTAATGTATCTCTTGTCAAGCATTTCCTTCCACTGCAACTTCAATTCCACCAATTCTAGAGTGCTCATCCTTTAAGGTGCCTTTGATGCTAGTGCTTCTCCCAGCATCAACTCATTAGAAAAGTCCACTTCCCTATGAGGCAATAACTTTGAAATATCTATTGGGAATACATCCTGCACATGCTACAAAATTGAATACCTCTTCAAGACCTTAGTATCCTCAACATCCTTACATTTATCACTAGAAACATGCACTGCAAAAATACATACCCTTTCTTACGACTATGCTTTACAAGCATAGTTGTAACCATTATAACTGATGTCACCTTCTTCTTGCCCTACAAGATTATTTGTTCTTCATTGTCATCCAAGAATTCAATAGTATTTTCATAAAAATCCACCTTATTCTTGCTAAGATACAACCAAACCATACCTAATAACATAATGTACGATCCAAATGGAAGTCCATTTAGATGCATTGATGTAAACATATCTTTCAGCTCAAATGTACAAGCATTTACCCAATGATGAACTCATTTCTTAGTACCTGTAACCAACTGCGCCAACCAAGACTCTACATGCACTTCTTTATTCAAGCCAGACTTATCCACCAGGTGAGGACTGATATAACTATAATTAAATCTAGGGTCAATTAAAATAGAAACAAATTGATCATAAATCTTACCTTCCATCTCAATAATATATGTTTGATGATTAGTCTTCCTAATATCCAATGTTGCATAAATCCAATGAATAATTTGTCCAACATCCCCAACTGTCTATGTCTCTTAAGCACTATAAATCTATGGTCTTCCACCTTGATGTTGTGGACAATCTCTCCTATGATGATCCTTGCCACAAGCCAAACACTATAAAGCCTTCCTTCCATCACCCTTGTTCTACTCCTCAAACTAAAATCCCTATCCTATGTCAATTGCATTGAACTTCTTGTGTGTGTTACACTTCATTTTGTCACCATGATAAATGATCATAAAAACTAGATCTCTCACCATCCATCCAAGTGTCATGAAGCACTCCGTTTCAATTCAACAACTTATATACCTTGAATGAAGTGGAATTTCTAGATCTCCTAGTAAAAAACCCTGTTTTTGAGCATCTACACAGTTTTGCTAAAGAAAAACCGTACATGTGCAATTTCTTCTACTGCAAATTTGTACAGATTTGTGCTTTGTTTCTGAACAAAAACTGCACAGGTAAACCAATATAAAGTAAAAATAAAAAGTAAGATCTAGAAACATTGTTGGGTGAATAATTCTTGATAGAAATTCTCAAACTCCTGTGTATTCGAGCATAACTTCATTTTTTATGGAACTAATTCCCATTCTTCAAGGATCCCTCATCCCTATTTTAGTGGATCTCATCCTTAGACTAAGGATCTCAAACTACTTTCTTTTGGCCTATAAATCAAGCCATTGGTGGGGGAATTGAGGGAGGTTGTTGAGAGTAAATTTATGCTGGAGTAATCAGGTTGGAGAGCTTATCATTCTTGGAGAGGATTGAGATCAATGGGAGGAGCTTCACAACATCAAGCCACAAGTTTTTTAGCTCCTTTATGTTTCTGAAATTAATACAAACAAACATTTCTTCTCACTTCATTATTTAATGTATTAATTTATTAATTTCATGGATGGTTTATGTTGTTTATTTTTTTCCATTAGAATGATGTTATTTATATTTGTCCATAGTAATGATGTTTTTTACTAGTCTCCTTGATCACTAGTTTGAATTATTGAATCGTTTATGTTGCATATGCATGTGATGCTTTGTTGTTTCCATGTGTGCAGGTCTAGATTCAAGCATGGAGGAGCTGCACTGAAGCACAAAGAGGGATCTTCATCAAGCATGTCGTAATAAGGTATGAATTTCCATTCCTCACCTTGTTAACTTATGATTTAAGAAAACATAGATATAGGGAATGAATTAACTTCCTTGTTTGTTTGTTTCTAGTTTCTTTGATGGTTGCATCCATCCTATATATACTTTGACATTATGTATTTCATATTATGATTTAAGACTTTTATGTTTTGAGTATGGGAATGCCTACCTCGGTGATGATTATTATATTGAATTCTAATCCTTGATTGATTGTTGCAGGTTTCCAAGAATGATCTCTGATCCAATCCCTGATATGATAAAGTACTTCAGTCCTCAAATTTTTCTGACTTCGCACTTTAGGGGGCAATCTGTTACACTTCATTTTGTCACCATGACAAATGATCATCAAAATTGGATCTCTCACCATCCATCCAAGTGTCATGAAGCACTCTCTTGCAAGTTAACAACTTATATACCTTGAATAAAGTGGAATTTCAACATCTCCTGGTAAAAAACCATGCTTTTGAGCATCTACGCGGTTTTGCTGAAGAAAAAACGCACATGTGTAGTTTCTTCCACTGCAAAACAATGCAGATTTGCGCTCTGTTTCTAAACAAAAATCGCAGGTCAATCAATAAAAAGTAAAAATAAAAAGTAAGATCTAGAAGCATTGTTGGGTGAATCATTCCCAACAGAAAGCCTCAAATTCATGTATGTTCAAGCATAACCTCATTTTTTATGGAACTAATTCCCATTCTTCAAGGAGCCCTCATCCCTCTTTTGGTGGATCTCATCCTTGGAATAAGGATCTCAAACTACTTCCTTTTGGCCTATAAATCAAGTCATAGGTGGGGGAATTGAGGGAGGCTACTAAGAGTAAATTTATGTTCGAGTAATCAAGTTGGAGAGCTTATCATTCTTGGAAAGGATTGAGATCAATGGGAGGAGCTTCACAACATCAAGGCACAGATTTTATAGCTCCTTTATGTTTATGAAATTAATACAAACAAGCATTTCTTCTCACTTCATTGTTTAATGGATGAATTGATCAATTTCATGGATGGTTTATGTTATTTATATTTGTCCATTGGAATGATGTTATTTAAATTTGTATTGGAATGATGTTTGTTACTAATTTCTTTGATCACTAGTTTGAATTATTGAATTGTTTATGTTGCATATGTCTGTGATGCTTTGTTGTTTCCATGTGTGCAGGTCTAGATTCAAGCATGGAGGAGCTGCAATAAAGCGCAAAGAGGGATCTTCATCTTGAGCATGTTGTAATAAGGTATGAATTTCCATTCCTCACCTTGTTACCTTATGATTACAGAAAAGATAGATTCAGGGAAGAAATTAGCTTCATTGTCTGTTTGTTTCTAGTTTCCTTTTAGGATCTAGGGAGATTTCTCTTGTTAGGAAGAGCAATTTATCCACCTAACAAATTTGCGACCATATTGGGGATGTCCTGTTCTCTTCCATCTCTTAGTTTTTTATTCTCGAGCTTGTTTTGATAGCTTTATCTGAGCCTTGACAAGTTAATGATATTTCAAATTTTGTGATTTGTTTGGATCCTTTTCTATTTTTTATTTAATTTTCTCAACCTACGTGGTTTCTGTTTAGAAACAGAGCACAGATCTTCACAGATTACCTTTATTAATAGAGCACATGTGCACTATAGTCTATTGTCTATCTATGCATACTCTGAGAATTTTTGGAAAAAATAGTTTTTCTTCTCATTAAATTCTGAAATTTTGTATTTTAAGGTTCCATTACATTTGTCTATGACTCCAGTCAGTCTCCATGTGTTTGATTGAGTGTTGTCAATGAGTTTTCTTGAGATTTGTCTATTTTCAAGGATTGAAAGTTAGCATTTCTCAAGAAATAGTGTTTTGATGGGACCTGCTTCTTGTGGTGCATTAAAAACAAGAGTCATTTTTTATTCCAGTACTAAAGTTTAATGAGAATTACACTTTAAGCATTGATTTCATAACATTCATTCAAGAATTTTCATTTTAAGGATTTCTTTGGGTGTTTTGAATTTGAATTCCTTTGGTCATTGCTCAAAGATTTGTCTCAATTTCTCAACAATGTTTTTGCATTTTTTTGCTTTCATTTTTGCAAAAACATTTGGGTCTGAGTGTTAATTGCCTTTGAGTGTTATTATTTTTTATTTTTGGAATTTTCACTTGATTTCGTTTACTTACACTCGATTGGTTCTTTAGTTGTATTAGTGAAGGGAAATAGTCTTGTTGTTCTTTTGCTACATTGGAATCATATTGTGTTTGTTTTGAAGAATTATCTTGCATATGTTACATTTTCATTATTAGAATTCTCATTTCATGAACTAAAATTTTGCATAGATTACATTTGCATAGTCTTCAAGAAAATTTTCCATAGATTACATTTGCATAGTGTTCACAGGAATTGTGCATAGATTACATTTTCATAGTATTCGCGGGAATTGTGCATAGATTACATTTGCATATTTTTTAGGAAAATTATGCATAGATTACATTGTGTGGTTTGCAACTTAGATCTCTGAATTTCATTCACAAATTAGAAGTGGTACATTTTGGAATTAATATTTTAAAGAAGAATCTTTTTACTTACTCTAGCTAGAATTCATCAAAATGCAGAGATTACAAATTTCATATTTGATGCATTAGAGTTTTTGAGTCAAGTCATAATATCATCAGTTTCACGTCCATTTACCCTTTGAGTAAATAACAACTTAATAATACAACGTTAATAAAATTTATCTGGAATTTTTATTATTTTTAGGGCTCTTTCCACCTACAGTAGATTAGGTTGTAAGGCTTTGGAATAGGAAGGGAAGTAAGCTTTCCAAAGCTACAGATAAACAATAGAATCTTGAGTTAGGGAGAGAAAATCCAATTATTTTAGTTTTTCACTGGGAAGTTCTTCTTATACATGAGCTAAGCACGAGATCATGTCGTATCTGGTGAAGTGATCATACCCACTTCATTGGTTAAGATATAGTGATTTTCACATATTACAATGGTACTGAAAGGTACTTGGCATCACTTGAAAGTAAAATTCCAATTGAACATGTGGAGGAGATTTCAAGGGGATTGAACTTTGTTACTCTGCCCCTGCATGTACGTCTGATTTATGACTATCCCCTGAGGTAAAATTGTTGTATTTGGTAAACTTAGTGACTATAATCCTAGGGCTCTACCTAAGTTGGCAGCAGAGGGAAGGTCTTGATTTACCTGGAACAGACATTGACTAGACTCACTTATACTTTTTGGAGGGTAATCTTTGCTCGAGATGGCATAAGCAAAGTTACATGCACCAAACTATTTCATTAAGAAGGTTGTCAGGGTAACTGGTTCCAAACACTCATACCTATAAATATTTTCACTTTGATCTCTTCAACGTTGGATTTCATCACCAACTAGTAATTATTGATCTCTGTAAAAGGTGAGTTTGTATGGTTTGAATCCCTAGATTTTTTAATGTGTGTTACTTGTTTGTTTTTACTTTTTACAAGACCTTAGGTGTGGATTGTGAATATTATTCAATGTTAATAATAAAAAATTATTTGGATTGAATCTAATGGCTACCCATCCGGAAGTTACCGACCAAGGAAACCCCATTAATGAGAATCCTAGTCCTTTTCCCAATATTGGAAATTTCGATCCTCCTTATATGGCTACATTGTCACTTCCAAAATTCACGATAGGTTTACCTGTATGGTTGTTCTCAACTTATTTAATTCCCAATACTCCAATTGTACCATCTCAACTAAATTTTTCACCTAAACCGAGTTCAGCATCTCAACATCACCAACCTACTATTGACCCTTTACCTTCTTCACCCAACATGTCCTCCTCCCTTTCTTTTTCTTCACTTGGTAAAATCCTTGATGCTAGTAACCAAGTGAATAAGAAGAAGAAGAAAGGGAAGAAGAAGAAGAAGCAAGATAAGAAAGTAGTCAACCAACCAACCATGGCCGTAAGTATTGGTAATGTTGAGGGAACTTCTACAATGCATCGTAAGCCCAAATACCCTTGCAAGCTTTGTAAGGGTGACCATTTCCTTATCAATTGTCCTGGTATTCCTAAGGTTTTGGAAGTATGGTCTAATAATTCTCATCAACTTACTGTTGATCCATCAACCAGTGATTCTCAGATTCTTGCTAAAAAGATTAAGGCCAGGTTTCCTTGTAGGTTATGTAAAGGGACTCATCATAGTCACATTTTCCCTCACATGGATGAAGCCTATGAATTTTTGTAAAAACTTACTGTTTCACAACAACAACTTCCAACTAATTACAGTGAAATTTCTCCCCATCTACTATTAGTTGACTAAGTGATTGATCTAAATCCAAGTACAATCAATCCCACTCTTCCATTGGGGGGTAAAACATGTATCACTCAGTTTGATGGACTATTTATTGATCAAGTTCTTGAATCAATTCCATCTTCAGTTGATCCCACTCTCCCTTTAGAGAATGAAATTCATACCACTCATGTTCTTCATGTTACTTCAAATTCTTCTACACATGGGGGCATTTCATCTATTTCTTTGAACCCCATCCAAGTAATGAGGCCATTTCTTTTGATTGGAGTAGACTGACAGAACCTTGTCTTCCTTCTTCCACCCCTTTCCAAATAATTGTGAAGGCTTATGCTGAGAATAAGTGTCACACAAAAATAGATGAAGGTGCTTTTGTCACTATTTTATCCTCGACTACTTGGCAAGCTTTGGGCTCCCCTCAACTTATCCCTATTACTCATAATTTGTTATTTTTTAAAAAAACCGTTAGTGAACCTTTAGGTATCCTTCCTAAGTTACCTATTAACTTGGAAGGTGTTATCACTCAGGTTGTCCCTTGGCTCCTTAAGGGATACGGCCGAGGTAACCACAAACCAATCTTTGGACTGCAGGTCCTAGCCTACCTGCAATCAGAGAGGGCTCTCTCTTTCTGTTTTAACTTTGTTTTGGGTTGATTTTAGGCTAGTTATATGCTTCTTTGGGTTTTTGTTTTAAGTTTTGGTGGGATGATTGATGTTTTCAAGTAGGGAGGCATGCATAGTGTGAGAGGTTCAAACCATTGGGCATGGAGTCATGGAATCGGGCTGCTGGTGCGTTTTCTTGGTCACAAGAGGAATATAGAGCAGGATAGCTACACATGAAACAATATTTCAAGTTAAAAGGATGAAATGAAGGCTAAGGAATGAAAGGCAACTAAGAATCTCTCATTCAGCTTAGCAGAGGGAAGGCGAGTGAACTATATCTAGGAGCAGTCAATAATTCCTAAATAACAGTCATACATGAATGAAACAGAGAAAATACGAGCCATGAGGAATTCATATTTATTCCTGAATCAGAAGAAAACATATAGAAGCCACAGAAACTGAGCATAGAGTGCAGCCACACAAATTCTAAGCTAATCTTTCTTTCTGTAACTTAGATGGTGATATATGTATGATATAAACATATATGAATTGAAAACAGAGGTAAGAAACACTTATTGGGCCATGTAGCAGTGAAAGTATTCTATATTTCACTCTTCAGCCATTAATAACACAACAGACAGTCCATCCTCCAAGCTTTTCAGTAGTCTTTGATTATAGGAATTCTCAACATACAGTGCGAGTCCCGAATCAGGATTATCCACTAACTCCCCCCTTTAAACAATGAATTAGGCGGTTTATATAGGGAAAATATCTAAAATATCTATTACAGCAGTTCTTAAACAAATCCGAGGGAAATGAGTTCTTTAATCTAATCTTGTCCTGAAATTAATGCAAGAAGATGTCTATTTGAGCTGCGCTAGAGGTAGCTGCATCAAAATGAGTTAATATCTGTCCTTATGGCTCGATGTAGTGTTTCTGTAATAACTGTGCTTTGGGCTTCGATTCCCTGCTCTTGAGTGGCTTTGATGTGCATTAACTGTGATCTGAGAGCCTTAAATGGTTTCACCGCTTTCTTTGACTTTGCTTGGGGGCCTTTAATGTTCACCTGCTTCGATCTGATACTCTTTGCCGCTTCACTGATACTCTTCAATTTAATCGAGGCTTCATCTTTCCTCTGATACTCTTTTATAGTTGAATCAGGCCACTTTCTCTCCCTTGACGTGTTTGAAACTGTCAAATCGCCCCTTTACTACCCTTTCAAGGAAAAAATGGCTACTGCAAATGCTTTTCGTGGCCTCTGGAATGCTATCGGCGCTGGCTTATTTGAATAGGAACCATAAATGAAGAATTTGTGTCAAACTGCGAGTTTTCGGGCCCGTTGATAGCCGAGTAACAAGAAGCCTTTCATTTTGATCATTTTTTCTTAGCGATGCACGATTAGTGCTAAGCGCTAATCGCGCATCAGAAACTGCCTCAGCTTTTCATTCCGGGAATCCTTTTGCTACGATTTGAGCCTTTCACGCCTTCTTTCAGTGATGACATCAGCATGACATCAGTATGACACCAGCAGTGGGTCCCAGTACAGCAGTGACGTGACAGGGTGATGTGGCAGGGTGATGTGGCAGTGCGGCAGGGATTAAATCGACGATTGGCAATCGGTGGGGACAGGGGGTGATGGCTTTTATATGTGCGAGGCGGTGGGAGTGATCGTCGATATCGGACAAAGTGATAAGGATGCGGCTGTGTGAAAATGGGCAATATCGCGGAAATGAGTGGATCGCGATGCGATATGCTTTCGGGTGCGATAGCAATATCGCGTCGGTGAATGAGAGGGGGGATACATATACAGGTACAAAAACATTGCGACTGCCGATCGCGAAATCACATCGGCGAATTGATATCGGGGAGTTATAAAAGGGGGGCCGATGAATGAATGCTACGACCTCCGACAGCGATATCGCGTCGGAGGGGAGGAAAACTCATCGGAGGAGGAAAGACTCAATCGGAAGAGGGTTAATGCGATCAGAAAATGATTCATGTGATTGGAAAAGGCTTTTTAAAGCTTTGGAAGGGTTCTTGAGGCCTCGGAAGGGGGCCGATAACCAAAGAAGGGGGATTTCATGCCTTGGAAGGAGTCCAAAGACACTTTGAGGGAGTTTTTAAGAAGCAAAACTGAGGGTTCATACTAAGTTTCAAGCAATCTTAGTAATTCCCAAGCATATTTATGGTTATATTTCAACCAGAGGAGGGGATATATTAAATAAGGGAGCTATTTAGTGCTTGATAATAAGGGGGAGGGAAATAGATAGGGATTTACATAATATTGTTAGAAGTTAATATGGATTTTTGCGAAGAAAGCGCTAAGGACAAAAATCCTAGGCTTAAAAGGGGAAACAGGACCTGTATAAAAATATAAGCATCCTTTAAGCAAAGCAGATCTTTACTTAGGAAAATGCTGTGGAATATGATGAATTTTTAAAGATACTAAGGAAATCTTAACATCTTTCGGGGAATTTAATGAATGATTTGGGAGAAAGGAAGAAAGGGAAGTTAATCATGCGTTGCTTGAGCTGCTCCAAGGAAAACCTGTCTTGTACTTGTGATCTGAAGTAAAATAACACTTTGAAATATAAAATTGATCACACTTATTGGTTCTGCAACCTCAAACTACTTACCCAGCCTACTTTCCTAACATTTTTTCTTCTATTTGGTTTGGGTGCACTTAGACTTGCAGACCCTGATTATCTTCTTTTCTTTTGACTGCCCTCCTATCTAAATGTACCCTTATCTCTTCTAGGGCTCAAATTAAACAGTTGAGCACCCTTGTTTCTCTGTCTATCTACTCAAAATGTTATGATTTCATATACACAGGATGCAAAGATGACATATTTGGCATGTAAAACAGTTAATCATGAAATATGAAACCTATTGCAATAGGAGGCTAACAGTGGCTCCACTTGGGGATGGTTTTTTAAGATAAAAAGCCAAGAACAGCAGGTCAGAATGCCTTGATCTTCTATTGTTGCTGTAAACTGGAATTCTCCTTCTTGTCAATGCCTTTGACTGAATTTTCATAAGCTGATATGCAGTATCCTTTGAGCTGAATTGTTGGAATTACGGCTCTGCTTCTTGCCCTTTGGGTGCTTGTAATCATATTGAAATCCGCTTGAGCACTTCTTTGTAATTATTTCAAAAACAGAGATCTGAAATAGAGCTTTCTTTGATCTTTTCTTCAAAATTTGCTGCGTTGTTCCCTCTTATTGACCTGCTATAAGAAAAGTGCTGGAAATACTAATATTTATGTACAGATAGTATACAGAACTGTGTTGCCTTCAACAAATGGGATCATGATAGTGCTTTATCATTCGGCCGTTGACAGGGCCTTCTTCAGCTGTGATGCCATCCAAACTCTTCAAAAAATATGTGTTGTTACCTTGAACAGCAGAAATAATAAAGGGGCCTTTCCACAAAAAATCAAACTTGCCGTGCTTTCCTTTGTCCTCTCTTCTTGAATCCCATTTTAAGACTTTGCCGCCTATGCAGAAATCTTCAGCCTTGGTTCTTTTGTCAAACATTTTCTTGAGCTTCTCTTGTAAGATCTGAGCTCTGTCGTACACTTGCTCTCTTGTTTGCTGCAAATGGACAGTTTGGTTTATTCTTCTTTGGATATCATTTGGTTCTGCCTGAATCTCTTGCAGCAATTTGATAACAGGGATTCCCAAAGAAGAGGGGAACTTGGCCTCCATGCCATAGACTAACTCATATGGGCTCATTCCTATGGACCTCTTGGTTGACAATCTGTCTGCCCATAGGGCATTTACAAGTTTTTTGTGCCAGTTCTTCTTGTTCTCCTCCAAGACTTTCTTAATGATGTTAATCAGACTTTTGTTGGATGATTCGGCCAAGCCATTACCTTGAGGGTAATAGGCTATGGAGTGACGCAAGGTAATGCGGAATTTGTGGCAAAAACTGATCATTTTCTTGGATTTGAAGACAACAGCGTTGTCTATAATGATCTTCTCAGGACAGCCAAATCTGGACAAAATGTTGGTTTCAAGGAATTGGATGATGGTGGAGTCATTGGCTTGCCTACATGGGATGGATTCAATCCACTTGGTAAAGTAATTTGTGGCTGTTAGAATCCACTTATGCTGGCCAGAAGAGGATGGATGGATTTCTCCAATGAAGTCAAGACCCCATTGTTGAAACGGTTTCTCGGTTGAAATAGGCTTAAGGGGCAAGGGCAGAAGCTTTCTTTTGCCTTCAAAGATTTGGCATTTGTGGCATGAAACAGCAAACTTTCTCACATCAGTAAACAAAGAGGGCCAATAGAACCCAGCCCTAAGTATCTTGTCAGCAGTGGACTTCCAGTATAAGTGCCCTCCACAGTCCCCTGCATGGAATTCTTTCATGACATTGTCAATTTGATTCATAGTTAGACAATTCAGCAATATTCCTTCATGATTTTTCCAAAACAGGGCACTATCTAAGACACAAAACTTTGATGCTTTCATCTTTAAAAATTTCTTTTTGGTTCTGGACAACCCTGGAGGAGCACACAGGTTTAAAAATATAAAACATATATCAGAATACCATGGGGATTGCAAAAAAGCTTGACTGACCTATGGAGTCGCTAGCTCCTATTCATTGTCCAATTGATTAATGTCTAAGGCTTGAAAATTGGTTTCGGACATCAGTTTGGCTAATCCTTGTCCCTTTATCAGCTTGGTGGGTTTTATCTTAATGTCATACTCAAGGATATTGGCAATCCATTTGCCTCTTTTGCCTTCTATGCCTTCTTGGGTTAATATGTCTTTTACAACAGCGTTTGGCACATAAGCAATCACATGTGAATACAAAATGTAAATTATGGAATCTTTGATTGCTTTAACAAGGGCATATGCTTGCTTCTCCATGATTTGGTACATCAAGGGTGCATCTCTAAGGGCTCGGCTGAAAAATGCAATTGGCTTTTCATTTCCATGATCATCTTTCTGCAAAAGGACAGCAGCAATGGTGTGTTCAGATGCAAATGAAAAAACGATGAAATCTTTATCAAATTGAGGACTTGTGAGGACTGGGGCTTGGGTTAAGGCGGACTTTATGCCCTCAAAGGCCTGCTTGGCCTCTAAAGTCCGTTTTACCTTAGAATCCTTCTTTAACATTTTATTTAGCATTCGTATCAGCTCAACCAAGTTTGGGATAAATCTCCGTAGGAAATTGATCTTTCCTAGGAATGCTTGCAATTCTTTGATGTTTCTTGGATAAGGGATTTGAAGGATGGCTTGAATTCTTTCGGGATCAATTCTAATCCCATCTTTTGAAATGATATGGCCTAATAATTTGCCTTCTTCAAGGCCAAAGAGAGATTTCTTGGGGTTCAAGGAAATACCATATTTCCTACAGGTTAGGAACACTTGTCTCAAATGTTTTAGGTGTTGTTGATCAGATTTTGAGAAAGGAGTAAGGTCATCAAGGTAAACCACTAGGAAATCATGGATTTCTTTGGCAAATGCAATGTCCATGGCCCTTTGAAAGGTAGCACCTGCATTCTTTAGTCCGAAAGGCATCTTCACATACTTAAATGTTCCCCACGGTGTTGTAAAGGTTGTCTTGTCTTGGTCATCCGGGTGAACAAGTATTTGATTGAAACCTGAAAAGCCGTCTAGCAAAGAAATTCTTGAAGACCCCACTACTCTTTGTAGAATGTGGTCCATTTTTGGCAGAGGGTAGTGATCTTTAAGGGAGACTTGGTTCAGATTTCTCAAGTCCACGCATAGTCTAATCTCCCCTGTTTTCTTCCTTGTGGGAACAAGATTAGATACCCATTCTGAAAATCTAATGGGTGCTATGATACCAGCCTCAAACATTCTTTTCACTTCTTTCTCAATCAAAGGGAGAAGCACAGGATTGATTCTCCTTAGTTTCTGTTTGAAGGGCTTTTGATTTGGCTTTAAGGGAATGGTATGTTGAATAATGGAGGTGTCATAGGACTTAAGGTCCTCATAACTCCAGGCAAATACATCTTGAAACTCTTTAAATAAATCAACATATTTTGGTTTTTGATCGGGAGGCAAAGACTTGGACAATTTAATAATTTTGGGCTTCTCTGTTGTCCCAATATTACAGTCTTCCACAGCAGCGTTTAAGGGCTGTATCTTTGGCTTTTTGGGGACATCGTTTGAATCAAACATGTCTTCTAATGGAGTGAGGCCAACAGGTAGAAAATTGTGCTTTAAATCAATGACTTCAGCCTCTGCTTTAGCTATTTTTTCTGAATGCATTTGCTTCAACTCTTGCATGTTTTTCTCATCAAAAATGGTTGGGTGCAGCATCTGATTCGTTGTTTCAGTTGTTATAGTTTGCTCATTTTGACTCATTTGCTGTTGTAGGTCATTCATGGCATCTTCATCAATGTTTAAGCTTCAGAATTCTTGCTGTAAGGTAAGAAAATTGTTGATTTGAGCATCATCCTCAAACACTTGCCAACCTTTGATATTGTTAGGCACAGTAGGCCTGTGCTTTATCTCAGCAGTAAAGTGGTAATTGGGTTCAAAGGGCAGCTTGCAAGTGCTAGCAAAAGTAGCTAGACTATGAGCATGCATGTTATGGCTTCTAGAAATTTTAGCAAGCTTGGATTCGGTTGAGGAATTGAGTATTTCTGTGGCAGCAGACCTATAATATCTTAGCCTATTGTATTAGTAACAAAGTTATCTTTCATCTGTTGAATGATCAAATCAGAGTCACTTAGAATGGACACTTTTGCAGCTCCTAGAGCTTTGAGTAGCTTAAGGCCTAATAAGAGAGCCTCATACTCTGCCATGTTATTGGTACATTTGAAGTTTAGTCTATAAGCATGACCCTCTGCATGGCTATTATGTGTATTGTGAATCCATATTCCTGCCCCTGCTCCTAGCTTGTTAACAGAACCATCAAACTCTAAATACCATGTGATTTCTTGCTTGTGGTTAGTATTAAGAGTTTCAGTCATTTTAGGATTGGGTGGACCTTAGTTTTGTGCTTCATGTGGTTCTTCTTGTATGCTGGTTGTACTAACAGTTTCATGGGTCTGGGCAATCGATTCTTGATTTATGCATGTTTCTTGTTCTAAAGGCAAAGGCATCTCATCAGTGAGAGGGCAGCTATCATCATTGATCAATATGAAGGAATCCATATCAGAATGGATTGCATAGATTGGGAAGTTTTGTGGCTTATTCTCACTACTTACCATATATTTCATCAGTGTTTCTCTATATAGTCTCTTTGGTTGTCCAAAGACAGATATAGTGGCATAAGAGAGGTCTAATTGGAGAGATCCTTGGAGTTTTTCTCCCCAAGATCTTGATAATAGCATGCCATACTTTGGTGGAATGTCAGCAACCACCACGTCCATTAGGATTGTTTTGTTGGGAAATTGGACTAAAGACACACAAAGGTCTTTGATTAAGCCTAAACACTTGACCTAACTAGAATCAAATGAGAACAAGTCTTTGTAGGGTCTAGTGACATCAAGGTTTAGCTTCTCCATTACAGCTCTGGGCATCAGATTGTGTGAAGCAGCTAAATCAAACATAGCATTGTGCAACACTTTATCATGAATGTGCAAACTGACATAAAAGGGTAGAACAGCTCCATGTCCTGATTTACCATTGACTTCAGGACCAAAAAGTAATTCAGGTTGATTATCTAATACATTAACATCATCCCTATTCTCTGGCATTTGCAGTGATCTTTTGATTTGTTGTCTGTACACTTCGTGTTTGGCAAGCTCAGAGAGAGGAATAGATATTTTTAATTTACCAATTTCTGCTTCTAAATCAAACGGTTTTTCTGACTATGCTTTAGTATTGTGACTAACAGATTTTCCTTTTTCAATTGTATCTTCAGTGGTCTTCTCTTGATTATCAGTGATTTCTTGAGATTGTTCTGTTTTGGGAAGGCTTTGAGAAGTGCTATTTACATTGTCTTTTGAGGGAAAGGATACAAAAAGCTGGTTATTAGAGGGTTGTATGTTAGATACATCCTCTATGGTTACTTCTTTTAATTTCGGGTCTGTTTTGTCAGCAGGTTCTGTGATAGCGGTCTTGTCCTTTACTTTCTTAGGCTGCTTGGCATCCTTTGGCTTGATGGGGTCAGACACGTCAATGGTTCTTGTTCTCAATTTGTATTGTTTATGGACTTCGTAGACAGCTGAATCATAGCCTTGTTTGAAGTCAAATGACTCTCCAGAGTTGGTCTGAAATTGACCTATATCATGGTCATCTTGGTCTTCTTGGGTTAGGAATACTTGTTGTTCACTTTTCAAACCCATCAAGTTTATGTGAGTGTCCTCTACCTGCTCACTAGATGTGGATGCTTCAGCATAGTTTTCATGAAAAGAAGGTCTTATATCATGGTTAGGACTTGCCCTTCCAACGTTGGGGTTCTGATTTTTTCTAAAGTTTGGATTTCTAATAGGGTTGTTTTGCTATCCTTCCCATGAGGCTTTTCTTTCAATAGTTCCCATTCTATTTTCAAAGCTGTCCATACCTTTGATAATTGTGTCCAATTTTTGCTCAAAGGCTGAAGGTTCATCTTTGAAAGTGGTTCTTCTCTCAGCTCTTGCTCTATTTCGCTTGGCAATCAATTTTTCCTCCACGCTAACAGCTACATTCTGCATGTCTGCTAAGGTTTGAGGGGCTCTTTCCCTTAACTAATAAGCCATGTCTGAATCAAATCCATCAGGGAATTTGTATAAAGCAAGATCAGGTGGAGGTCTAAGGTTTTGTGGAATAGCATTGTAAACATTGTTAAACCTGGCACAGTAGTCTAAGACAGCTTCTTGAGGGCCTCTTTTGATAGTGTCATACTCGGATAATATGTGCAGAGGGTCCTTCTTCTTCTCTCATCTGTTAAGAAATGCTTGGTAAAGGGCCTCTGGGTTAGCTATGGAATTTGCAACAAGTGCTCTAAACCAAGGCCTTACATCTCCTGTTAAAGTTTAGACAAATATCTTCATTCTTACACTATCATCATCTATTTCATAACTCTCAAAAAAGTCCTGAATTTTCTTGGTATGTTGTAGGGTTGTGCCAGAACCAGTAGCATCAAAATATGTGATTTTAGTTTGATAATCCTGAGGCATAGCCCCTGGATTTGCAGGTAACTGTAAAGGTGCATATCTGTTAGCCATATTTGCAGGGATAAGTGGAACGACTGAAATAGCTGGGGCAGTTGTAATAACAGTGGTGATTGTGGTAGTTTGCACAGTGAATGGAGGTGTGGAAGAGGTGCTTGGAGAAGAGGATGATGAACAAGGGGAAGTGGGGTTTGAACGAAACAAAACTTTAACTTGGGTTGGTAAACAGCTTGGCTGAACTGTTTTAGGACTGGGATCAGCAAGCTCTCCTTATTTTTGCTTGTTGATGTTTCTAGAGATTAAATTAGGATTTTCAAAAACAGCTGGTGGATTTGGGTCTGGGTTTAACCTGGTATTATGTGTTTTCTTCTTAGGAGCCAGCTTCTAACTTGTTTTTTGGAATTTTCTGAATAAGTCCCCAGCGGAGTCGCCAATGATGTTATCACTCAGGTTGTCCCTTGGCTCCTTAAGGGATACGGCCGAGGTAACCACAAACCAATCTTTGGACTGCAGTGCCTAGCCTACCTGCAAGCAGAGAGGGCTCTCTATTTCTGTTTTAACTTTGTTTTGGGTTGATTTTAGGCTAGTTATATGCTTCTTTGGGTTTTTGTTTTAAGTTTTGGTGGGATGATTGATGTTTTCAAGTAGGGAGGCATGCATAGTGTGAGAGGTTCAAACCATTGGGCATGGAGTCATGGAATCGGGCTGCTGGTGCATTTTCTTGGTCACAAGAGGAATATAGAGCAGGATAGCTACACATGAAACAATCTTTCAAGTTAAAAGGATGAAATGAAGGCTAAGGAATGAAAGGCAACTAAGAATCTCTCATTCAGCTTAGCAGAGGGAAGGCGAGTGAACTATATCTAGGAGCAGTCAAGAATTCCTAAATAACAGTCATACATGAATGAAACAGAGCAAATACGAGCCATGAGGAATTCATATTTATGCCTGAATCAGAAGAAAACATATAGAAGCCACAGAAATTGAGCATAGAGTGCAGCCACATAAATTCTAAGCTAATCTTTCTTTCTGTAACTTAAATGGTGATATATGTATGATATAAACATATATGAATTGAAAACAGAGGTAGGAAACACTTATTGGGCCATGTAGCAGCGCAAGAATTCTATATTTCACTCTTCAGCCATTAATAACACAACAGACAGTCCATCCTCCAAGCTTTTCAGTAGTCTTTGATTATAGGAATTCTCAACATAAAGTGCGAGTCCCGAATCAGGATTATCCACCAACTCCCCCCTTTAAACAATGAATTAGGGGGTTTATATAGGGAAAATATCTAAAATATCTATTACAACAGATCTTAAACAGATCTGAGGGAAATGAGTTCTTTAATCTAATCTTGTCCTGAAATTAATGCAAGAAGATGTCTATTTGAGCTACGCCGGAGGTAGCTGCATGAAAATGAGTTAATATCTGTCCTTATGGCTTGATGTAGTGTTTCTGTAATAACTGTGCTTTGGGCTTCGATTCCCTGCTCTTGAGTGGCTTTGATGTGCATTAACTGTGATCTGAGAGCCTTAAATGGTTTCACCGCTTTCTTTGACTTTGCTTGGGGGCCTTTAATGTTCACCTGCTTCGATCTGATACTCTTTTCCACTTCACTGATACTCTTCAATTTAATCGAGGCTTCATCTTTCCTCTGATACTCTTTTACAGTTGAATCGGGCCACTTTCTCTCCCTTGACGTGTTTGAAACTGTCAAATCGCCCCTTTACTGCCCTTTCAAGGCAAAAATGGCTGCTGCAAATGCTTTTCGTGGCCTCTGGAATGCTATCGGCACTGGCTGATTTGAATAGGAATCATAAATGAAGAATTTCTGTCAAACTGCGAGTTTTCGGGCCCGCTGATAGCCGAGTAACAGGCGGCCTTCCATTTTGATCATTTTTTCTTAGCGATGCGTGATTAGCGCTAAGCGCTAATCGGCATCGAAAACTGCCTCAGTTTTTCATTTCGGGCATCCTTTTGCTACGATTTGCGCCCTTCGCGCCTTCTTTCAGTGATGACATCAACATGACGTCAGTATGATGCCAGCAGTGGGTCCCAATACGGCAGTGACGTGGCAGGGTGATGTGGCAGGGTGACGTGGCAGTGCGGCAGGGATTAAATCGGTGATCGGCAATCAGCGGGGACAGGGGGTGATGGCTTTTATATGTGCGAGGCGATGGGAGCGATTGCCGATATCGGACAAAGCGATAAGGCATGCGGCTGTGCGAAAATGAGCAATATCGTGGAAATGAGTGGATCGCGATGCGATATGCTTTCGGGTGCGATAGCAATATCACGTCGGCGAATGAGAGGGGCGATACATATACAGGTACAGCAGCATTGCGATTTCCGATCGCGAAATCGCATCGGCGAATTGATATCGGGGAGTTATAAAAGGGGGGCCGATGAATGAATGTTGCGACTTTCGACAGTGATATCGCGTCGGAGGGGAGGAAAACTCATCGGAGGAGGAAAAACTCAATCGGAAGAGGGTTAATGCGATCAGAAAATGATTTATGTGATCGGAAAAGGCTTTTTAAAGCTTTAGAAGGGTTCTTGAGGCCTCGGAAGGGGGATGATAACCAAAGAAGGGGCATTTCATGCCTTGGAAGGAGTCCAAAGACACTTTGAGGGAGTTTTTAAGGAGCAAAACTGAGGGTTCTTACTAAGTTTCAGGAAATCTTAGTAATTCCCATGCATATTTATGGTTATATTTCAACCAGAGGAGGGGATATATTAAATAAGGGAGCTATTTAGTTCTTGTTAATAAGGGGGAGGGAAATAGATAGGGATTTACATAATATTGTTAGAAGTTAATATGGATTTTTGCAAAGAAAGCGCTAAGGACAAAAATCCCAGGCTTAAAAAAAGGGGAAAGAGGACCTGTATAAAAATATAAGCATCCTTTAAGTAGAGCAGATCTTTACTTAGGTAAATGCTATGGAATATGATGAATTTTTAAAGATACTAAGGAAATCTCAACATCTTTCAGGGAATTTAATGAATGATTCGGGAGAAAGGAAGAAAGGGAAGTTAATCATGCCTTGCTTGAGCTGCTCCAAGGAAAAAATGTCTTGTACTTGTGATCTGAAGTAAATTAACACTTTGAAATACAAAATTGATCATACTTATTGATTCTGCAACCTCAAACCACTTACCCAGCCTACTTTCCTAACATTTTTTCTTCTATTTGGTTTGGGTGCACTTAGACTTGCAGACCCTGATTATCTTCTTTTCTTTTGACTACCCTCCTATCTAAATGTACCCTTATCTCTTCCGGGGCTCAGATTAAACAGTTGAGCGCCCTTGTTTCTCTGTCTATCTACTCATCTGCCAAGATTAAGCTGTTTGGACAGATATTCATTCTCTATCTTCTAAAACAAGCAATTTAAACCTAGGGGAGCCAAGATTAAGCTGTTTGGCTTTCCCTTATCTGTAAAACTCTTCAAAAAATGTTATGATTCTTCAAAATGGAACTTCTTGGAAATATGGAACCTTGCAGCATGAAAAGATGACATATTTGGCATTTAAAATAGTTAATCATGAAATATGAAACCTATTGCAATAGGAGGCTAACAAAAGGTAAGACTATTTGTATCGATATTATGGTAGTTCAAGGCCCCTTAGATTTAAATTTGATCCTTGGGCAAGACTATGTCTATGAGATGAAAGTTGTTGTATCGACACTCTTTCGCATGATGTACTTCCCTCAAAATGGAAGCATTGTGATGGTTGATCAACTTTCATGCATTCATATTGCTTCAATTACCATTCATTTGACACCCATTAATGTTACTTATACGGAGGTGGTACCTACCCTACCACAGTTAATTATGTGGCAACCTATCCCATGTTTTCAGTTACCAATGCAAGCAATCCTCTCACTCTCTGATCGACTTGTTTTGACTTAGATCTGGTAACTGACGTGTTCAAAACTTCAATGGGGGCATTTGAATACGATTTTCTTATCCCTATTGATCCCCTCGAGATGTGTTCCTTCTATAGGATTGTTCTTCCATCTGAAGAAGACCTTTTGGAAGCCATGATCAAGGGGTGTCACTTGTCACATGTTTCTTCCATATCAAAGCCATGAATAGGTCACCTTGACGATAGTTATTTTATTGTGTCAACCTTGTTAAAAAATGAAATGACCTATTTTGAGGATAGTTCTTTTACTATGTCAACCTCGTTAAAAAATGAAACAACCACTTTTGAGGATAGTTCTTTTACTGTGTCAACCTCATTCAAAAATGAAACAAACTCTTATGAGGATAGTTCTTTTATTGTGTCAACCTCCTTAAAAACCGAAATATGGTCTTATGAGGATAGTTATTTTACTTTTTTAACCTCATTAAAAAATGAAACAACCTCTTATGAGGACAGTTCTTTAACTGTGTCAACCTCGTTAAAAAATAAAACAACCTCTTATGAGGATAGTTCTTTTACTGTGTCAACATCGATAAAAAATGAAACAAATCTTTATGAGGTGTTGTAGCGGCTACAACCACCCTACAAAATTTTACCTTAGCTTCATTTTTTAGCCTCCCTACCAACCTTTCACAACAGCATGTCTTTCGTTGTCATGTTCACAACCTGCAGAATGCCAACCTGTCCATCAAATCTTGTTGCATCCCCCTCATAGGTTGTTTCTCCAGACTTGGTCCAGCTGCAGGCTGAGAAACTCCCTTAAGAAATTGTGAAATTTCTCCCATTAGGGCTTCTTAGCCCAGAAATTATGCAATTATGGGCAACAATCAACTTCTCAGCCCAGAAATTGTGCAAACCTTCTGGGCATCCATCCCACCATCCTCCCAGAAATGCGCATTTTTTCCCCTTAATTGAGTTGACTATTGCATGTACATTTGGGTTGAATGGTTCCCTCTGGGACTGAGCAAAACTGATGTCCATGCATGGACTGCTTCTCCCAAGGTAGCACAAAGGCATCCCTTGATTCAGGGATCTATTTTTAGCAGATGGAGGTTACATGCAAGGATCATTTCAAAAACCTCTCGCAAAGTATTTCTTTTCCTATATTTGTGGCATGTGCATCACAACCTTGATTTTATCAAGCTCATCAACCTGATGCTATAGAGCTCTTTCCTTACATCCACCTTGCAGATTTGACATCCCATATTGCACCTAGGAGTCGTTGACACATTTAGCTCAGTTGTTTTGGGGTAAGCCTACTTTTCATGTCTTGCATTATGTTTCTGTCGCTTTTTGTGTGTCGCTTCATTTTAGTGTTGTCTGTTTGATTTCAGTGAGTGCTTGTTGTCGTTTACATTTATGTTAACTTGTATAAGCACCATTTAAGCTTTCATTTGTATCTCATTGTTGTCACATGCATGACACTATTTTGCACGGACGATCACCATTGTGGTGACTCGCTTCACACACATGCATGCTTTCTCATTTCTGAATCCTGTACTTGTTGTTTTCATGTATGATCATTCACTCTTTTTTTCACTCATCTCACCATGCATTCAAACTTCTCATGTTTTCATTCACCCATTAGCTAAATTGGGCTACCTTGGCCTGAACTGTGCCTTGCCCAACTAGCACTGTGCATTTCCAGAAGCGAAGGCTCTTCCTTCCCTCCAGAAATTGCACAATTCTGGCCCAGCATTGACCTCCAGGCTTGCATTGCACAATTCTTTGAGGCAGTTTCCTGCTCGCCCTAGAAATTGTGCAATGCAGTTTGTTGGTTGCATATCACTGCTGACTAAAATTGTACATTGCATAGCTTTAGTCCTCAGTAGGCTAGGTTGGATTGTGAATTGTGTAGTTCCAACAGTCAATCGACCTCCCGACAATCCGGACTGTGCCTTGCGCACTTTTGGCAGTCAATCTCCCAACCTCCCAGTGGAAATTACGTAACCTTCACAATCAATCACGCAAGTATGTTACAAGTCATTCCTCAAGTTTGTTTTGGTTTTTGATTGAAAGGTTTCTTGCCATGAGTGTTGCTATGTCTCCAGGAATCACAGGTGTTCATCTATCTCTTAGTAGCATAATTACAATGGTCTTCAAGAGAGTAGAGTCAAAGGACACTGTTGAGAGCACAATGTGGGTTGCAGAAAAGCAAGTGTTTATGAGCTTGCCTACTTATGAAGAAATCAAGCTTTTCATAGAAAATGATATCAAGATCAATAACAATGGAATCATAGCGAGTAGCACCATTAGCAGCAACATAAGGCAGCGCACCTGCATGCAACGAATGCAAGGGGAAGGTAGTTGAAGGCATAGAGGCAGATCAAAGCTACAAGTTCAAATCAGATCCACTCATGATGAGAGAAACTTTCTATATTTGGGCTATGAGGTGACAACGCGACATGCATGTTGTGCAAAGGTACAGAACGAAATAGATAAGGCGTTGCATGTGCTAAAGCAGCAACTCAAGGAGGAACAAGAGCTACATAGACGAGAGAATGAATTGCAGCATGAATAGGTATAGCAGGGGGCATAACATGCACATACAAATGAAACTGTGCCTGTAGAAGTTATAGATCTATCCTAGCAACTAGCACCGAGCAGAAAAGGTGAGCGGCATTATTGATTACATGTAAGGGAATTCAGTGGCATGCATGTCATTGCGTGCATGCTACGATCCCAACCATTTGGCGTACTCAACGAGAAAAATACAAGAAGCAAGTCCAATTGGCGCTAAACATGTATTTTGACAAGTTGATGTGCATGGCCACCAGCGCATGCTTGGAGATCAGTGCAGACATTATGCATCAACATGTTTCCGATCCGATCACACCCAAGATGACCATGCACATGCTATCAAATGAATGGGATGGAGGAGCCATATCAGTGTACCCAGATGCAACAGTGCCAAGAGTTTTCTTCAGCAAGATGTCACCATTGAGTGCACGACCACCATCACGGATGACCAAGGTTGGCATCAATTCGCCACAATCGACCATCACAAGAATGTCAAAGAGCTGGTCTCACTACAATGGTCTGAGTGTTAGTTATGTCTTACATGGCCTTCTCAAGCCATTTTGTCTCACATGGGTACATGTGCATTGTAATGTAACGTCTTGTCAAGTGTAATTTCAAGTGTCGATAGTTGGATGTAACATTCATAGAGTAGATGAAGAGTCATGACGGTAGATTAATTGTCACAAAGGGAAATGTCAAGGGCTACCCCACCCTTTGCTATAAATAATCCCTCATAACTCATTGTAGGGGCTTTTGGTCAGCGAAGCTTCTGATAAGACTATCTTACAGAGAACTTGGACAGTATTGTAATGCACCTTGGCTTCTCCACTACACAAAGCTAGTATATCTCTTTGTGGCTATAATGTTCTACTATCAGAACTAGTGGTTGGACATGGATGTATTGTACGACTGGAACTTACACTTCTTAATATAATAGAGCTAATACATTTCATGCATATGTCATATTTTATTCCAACTATTTTGTTTACTCTAAATGGTATATGTATCTGTTTGCTTATGCATGCATGTATGGACTATTCTGTGTAAGTATGTATGAATCTTAATTAAATGTGTTGATTGGTTTAACCATCACTTTGGATTGTTAGCTAACTTTCTTTCCAGTTTGTGGTGCATCTTTTCTCATGCATTCCCTTCCAAGATGAGTGTTATCACGGATTTCCAACGGGCACCCTTGCTACCAACAGGGACATCTTACTTTCCTCTGTGAGAAACCGCGGTCAAGGCATTACCATACGACCCACCACTGGGACTCCTACACCAAATTGTCTGAGGTCCAATATTACCGGGGAGATCCCCTAACATGTTGGTGGGTTCAACACCATCAACATTTTTGGCGCTAGAAGGAGGGCCAGATGACAATTTGTGCCCTCTCATCTTGTTTTGAACCTTTTCATATATATCATGGAGTCTTGCACTATCCTCCCTCCATGATGTTTTTTGCATACCGAATATATCACCATCATGAGGGAGTTCTTTGATCTCTTGTCTACATTCACGTATGATGGCGAAGGTGAAGTGGCATGGCCTGAGTTCTTACATGACTTCCTTGCCTTGCTTCATGAGGATGATGGATGTTTTGATGAATAGGCCCGTTTGGTGTTTGCACACACACTTTACGAATCTCCACATCAGTGGTTGTGTAGCCTACTAGCTAATAGCATGCACTCACTTGAGCACTTATGTGATCTCATTGAAGACCCTTTGTATCATTTTGATCTAGAACATCTTGACCAAAAACTATTACAACAATGGAAGGCTCTACATGACACCTATGGATTTTTGGCAACGCTTCTGTGATTTGCAGTTTCAAGCTCCAAAGAGCTAGATGAAATTTCCCTATCTCTGGGATAGATTTGAGTATTGTCTTAACAAATCCATCCATCCCAACAATAATTTCAAGCTCAAACCCCGCTCAAAATACTTTGATGAAGGAGCTACGATATTGCTGACAGATACGGTTGATGTCACAAGTGATTGTCCATTGTTCCCTCACCAAACAACCTCACCATCATAGAGTGATGTGGGAAAGCATGAACACACATTTGTTGAACCATCATTTCCTCCCTACATCACTCCTCCTAATTTTCACGCAGACTTGGTTGTGAGTCCCATACCTCGCCACATGTATTTTTGTACCTCAACCTCCATCTTCGTATTTTGATCATCCTCTGAATGACACTATCTTGTGTTCTTCCATTCAAGACTCTATAATTGTTTTGAATGAGGATCGATCTATCAAGGGAGTTGGTGTTGAACAACCAACATGGGCTAGTATTCATGAAGAGAATGATGGGTAGCTTGAACATCCACTGGCAGTAGGGGACCATCCCTCTCTGTCCGTACCTCCTCTATTTTTTCCTGACATCCTTGATGATCCTGCCATACTTGATTTTTCATGTGCACACCCATTATTGATCATTCATAGGACATACCGGATATCAGCCCATCACTCAACAACAGAGAGTACCAATCATTCATTAAAAATCCACTTGATCTTTCATCTACTTTTTCCAAAAACACAGAGGGTGAACATCCTTTCTTCTCATCTACCCCTCTGTGTGATTCATCAAATCATGAGGATGTCGACCAACATCCTGAGTTTTATGATCTTGTTTGTTGTGATATCTTTACCTCATCATCTAATCATGATGTTGATTCATTCATTGTCAATCCATCTAATCCACTTGTCTACAATGATCTATCTATCAACGAATTCAAAACCCCCCAAACTGTCGAGGCATTTTAGCCCAAGCTCATGGTTATGTCAAGCCCTCACTGTCTTGAGCTTGGTCTAACTTTCAATCAGGGAATTGTTCAAACACTTGAGGATCCTCATCACTCATATGTATACACTAAAGAACAATCCAACACTCAGATTTCACTTCCTCCACTCAAACAAGAGGATCCCATCGCTCATGCATTGGAGGAATCTTACATAGCAAGCACACTTGCATAACGTAAGTGGTCTACCTTTCTCACATTTGTTTGCATGTCATAGTAAAGCAAATTCATACACTCAACATCTCCATGCAGTGTAGCACAACACCATGGCAAGTCCACAAAGTGCATGTCATGCGCTTTCACACATTTTTGTTCTATGGATGCTTGTAAGCTCAGAGTGTGTCTATTTTCATTTTTGTATATTTCACATTTTTTGGTTCACACAACTGGGTTGCTCATGGACCAAGCCTTCACTAATATGGGTCAACTAGTGCATTAGTGGATGCATTGGAAATATCACTTCACATGATCAAGCCCATGCACCGTTAGCTTAGGAGTAGGAGTAGTGTTTTCTTTCAGTTTTCTTGCTTGCATGCTTGTTTGCTTTCTTGCTTTGCATGTTTGTTTGTCTGCTTGCTTGTTTTCTTAGTCACTTTTCTTTCTCATTTACTTTTGATTCTACTTGGCTTTGTTGTTTGTTTGCTTGATTTTATTCATAGGCTAGTTTCCATGAAACCATGCATGACTCTTTAAACAAGCTAGGAAAAGTACAAGAGGCCCTGTGCAGCTATCACTACTTGGTTATATATTATCATGCCTCTGTATGAAGAGCTTGTTACTTTTAGTCCATGATACGTCGATGGAAATTACAAACTGTTCGAAGTGAGCCTTGGTGAAAACACAATGCTTGCGTGCTAACTAGTGACACCTACTCTAGTCAGTTGTTTTTGGGTTAACCCTTGGCAACTCAGTCAAGTAGAGTAAGGTGAGGGGGGAAGCCTTAAAAAGCACATTAGAGGTATATAATAAACTACTTCTCTGAAGGAATAACCTCTTCTGCCCTCAATAAGTCAGGATCCCTCTTCTGCCTCTAAAATGAATAAGTTTTATGCACAATTATGAAAAATGAAAAGAATGAAAAAGTGAAAAAAAATTCAAATAAAAATGAAAAATTAATAAGGTGAAAGAAGAGAAAGGCTTCCTACACAGAGAGCTTGTTATCTCAAAATCAGTTCCTGATAGGATGCTGATTAGGTAGACCTTAAGTAACTATTTCAAACCTACTTTTGGCTGAGGCTTAGCCTCCTCAACCTGAGAGGGCTCTCTCAAAGGATTAATGATTTTTTCTTATGAGTAAGATGGCTAACTCTTATGAAACAAATGTAAAAATGTAAGTGGTGGAAACACAATTAGAAAGTATCCATTGGGTTTATGGAGTCAGATATGCTTCAGTATTGACAGTAAGGTTAGCTTTACATAGAAGTCAGGGCATTTAGAACTCAATGCAGGTAGAATATACCAAGAACACATAGGGCCAATACAATTTACAAATGCATGAAGGAAATTAGAGCATTGTTAGTGATTTCTAAGTAATCACACATTCATACCATTGTAGATAATAGAAAGAGAATAATACAAGACCAAAGCATCAAATTACTTCTGATTCTTGAGAAGCAAAGACAAAGTGTTGTATTACTAAAAAACAAAGTCTTTACATAAAGCCAAATATCAGAGCTTTTCTCAATAAATTTCCAACCCTTTGTACATCAGCTCTTTTGCTATATATAGAGATTTTTACATAATTGATATTCCTCCTCTAGCATTAGGGGAACTCGAATTCTTCCTATGATGACACCTATTAACATTTAAAACTAACTAATAAATACAACTGATCGCTAACTAGCAGTTTTAGAGACCTAAGACAATTAGGATTCTAACTCTTCATCATGTTGGTAGTAGCATTAAATACAATCCAAATTCGTTCTTTGACAGATGGCCTTATTCAGTTTAGCTTTGGTGGATGTTTGAAACTGCTTGCTAGCCCTTAATGTATCGTCTCTCAACTGCTCCTGGAAAGTAGGAAAATGTCCCCGTTTTTCTGCTTTTGGTCTCCACAAGGATATTCGAAATCGATTATCCTTCCTGTTCTTCTTTGATTACACAAAAATGTTTTTTGGACTATCATGTTTTTCATGTACTGTATACCTTGCCCATGCATGTGTATGAGGATAACACCTGTTTAATTCTACCTAAAGTATGATGAACAATATTTGGCTGTGACCACTTTTAACAAATGGTTTATGGTTTATAGATGCTTTTCGTTTGCTCATTTTGCCCTTGCTGAATGCTTGTATTGTGTAAGTGATCCTTCTTCAGAAACTCCTTTTCGAAAAGGTTTCCATTTTTTCAAAAATTGGTAAACTTCATCAAAATATGTAGCTACAGCAGTTTCGTAGCGCGCTACGAAACTGTTGTGCATTAGGCATTATCTTCAGTAGTTTCGTAGCGTGCTACGAAACTGCTGTGTAATCACAAAAACACAGTTTAAATGCCAAAATTTGATTGTCTTGAGCTTATTTATCTTGGAATGTCCTTTTCCTCTGCCCTAAAGTTGTTCAAAACTAAATGCCAAGGCATCATTCTTCAAGGAAAACTTCAAAAAGGTAATTCATCAAAATTTAAGGACTTAACCTTACTTGTTGCATGATTTTCCTTTGCTAGGGAAATCCTTCCCGTTGGCTTAGTTGTATCTTCAAGTCCTCGATTTTCCTCTTCATGATTCTCATTCCAGCTCTCAGTCTTGTATTAAACTTTCAGATGAATTTTGATTCCTTTATTGTAGGGACTGACCAGGTGTAGTATTGAGCATGACAGTCGACCACCTTGGGTATTGCAATTGTTTTGTCTTCCCACAGAGCCTCCATTTTGTTAAAATGAGCTTCTTTAATTGCATGTTTCCTTGAAGCTTTCTTCTGTTTATCAATTTCAAGGTTTGGTAATTTCAACTTCTTTTTCAACTCTTCAACACTATGTTCCTCTTGAGGGATAATTGCCTTACCTTTATCATTTTTATGTAGTTGAGATGGTGTTTTTGATGTAGTCACAGGTTCTTCATGAGCTTTGGATAACTCATATGTTTCACTTGACTGTGGCAGCTCCTCTTGTATCTCCTTTGAACGCCTCGTCACAGGTCTTCTTGGTTTAAAGACAAACTTAGAAACCTGATCATCAAATTTGAGCTTTTTCGAGGCTTTGATCCCTTTGGTTTTGTTTTTACCTGATTCTATCAAGTATGCTCGAACCAAGGGAGATTCTTCAATATCAATAGCTTGCAACAAGTTGTTCAGACTTCCCTTTGAAATTTGGCTTTCCTCAGCAACCACTCTCTTGCCTTTTTATTTAGCTAATTGGCTCCTAGTCATTCTTCTATGGACTGCTTCACATGTAGATGATTCACGTACACCCTCTTTGATCTGAGTTTTCTGTTTCTATGACTGCTGGGGTGTGCCTTGGATTACCAGTGGTCTGGTGGGTTCCTTTACCTGTTTCCTAGCCTTCAATTTTATAAATCTCATTGATCTTCTTTCTGCACGATGATTGATTGCTGGTGGAGAACTTTTCGTAGCTTGAGGACTGAGACGGGTTTCAGTCTTGAAGCCAGACATAAACATGAACATGGACCATTCTTTATTTATTTTCTAGAGCTCATGCAGAATGATCAACTTGACTAAGCCGTGATGAAACAACGAGGTCTCACAGGCTTCCTTCTTTGACTGGACCTTGTCACACATTTTTCCCATGCTACGAAACAAGTAGAAGGGTAAATCAATAGAGATCTTTCCAGTGAAATGAAGTAGCAGCTTGAAGTGATAAGGATACACCTTATGATACCTCCCTTCACAAGTGAAGTACCTCTATATGCAAGTAAGCAAATTAGCATATGAATCTTTGACAAAACTTCTGGGCATGGACTTGTTTAAGTCTGAATCAATGAACTCTGGTTTCAGAAATTCCTTGCAAGGGGTCATGTCAAACTTGAAATTTTTAAACCATTTTTCCTGTCCCCTTGGAATCTTAGTGACTGTCGATATAACTTCTGGAGAGATTGGCAACTCAAGTACCCCAACCTTTGAATTCAATCCTGTGAAATTTAAAGTGAACTCCTTGGTGACTTGCATATGGCCTCCTTGAAGTTTTTCGCAAAACCTCCAACAGCCAACCTGTTTGAAGGCTTGTTCAACTTCGTCATTCTTTAGGATGTTGTCTAAACCCTCAGGTTCATTCCTCAAGCACCTGCCCGACCTATGTTCTTTTCTCTCTGCAGACCCCTCCATGAAACTCCAGCAGAATGAAAATTTGAAAGACTGGCACTGTCTCACACTTCGATCACTGCCTTGCTTGAAAGCTGCCTCGCTTGAAAACTGCCTCGCTTGATCTTTAAGAAATTCAAATTGAAAGGCTGCTCAATTCGTTCCTCATGCATGAACCCAATCATAATGATGAGTATGAAAACTTGGCTCTTTTTGAAACTTGCAATCTGAGCGTACCAAGACATTTAACAACCTTAATGATGAGGATAAGCGGTTGAATGTGATCAGCGAAGTGTATGGACTGACCACTGATGATGTAAGAATAACGGATTTTGAAAGATATGACAGCTAGATAAGATTTGTTACGGATCTACATGAATCCCCAATTTTGTTGCGCATCCAGTGCAAAATCTAGGTTTTGCACTACGAAATCACCTAGACTGGGTTTTTGCGCTACGAAATCACCTAGACAGTTGTAGCGCATAAGGACTTTGAAATGAGTTTTGACATATGATGTTCATGTGAAATATGAGATCAATGATAGACTAAAGCATAGAATTGACTCCTTTTGACATACCAACAAGACTCTTAACAAGACTCCTATTCAAAATCTTAGACTCTAAAACAAGCTGAAAAGACAAGACCCAAAACTGACACCAACCCTTTGACAAATTTTAAAAATTGATGTTCAGAATTTGAAATATTTTTTCTTAAGTGATAACAGTGGCTCCACTTGGGATAGTGTGCCCTTGTGGTACACTAAGAACACGCAGGTCGAGTGCTTTGTCCTCTTATTGTAAACAGAAACTTATTTGACAAGCATCCTCTTTAGACTTCTTGGGCCTTCACCTCGGGCTTAAGCCTACTGTTTCAGCTTGTCATTATTATCAAAAAGAAAGACTGATAAAATAGATATATACAATGTTATGAGAAACTGATAGTAGTTCAACAATGATAATGCTTAAGGAACCTGCCATTAACAGGTCCTCCAGCATATGGTTCTCCATCAATTTCCTGCAAAATGTAAGTGTTGTTTCCATGGAAAGCAGCAATCTGATATGGGCCTTTCCACAAATTTTCAAATTTACTGTGTTTACCTTTTTCTTCGATTCTGGCCTCCCATTTCAGCACTTTATCATTTATCTGGAAACTCACTTCTTTGATCTTCTTATCAAATGTATTCTTGATTATGTTCTGACTATGCTGATGGCTGTCATACACTTCATTTATTTTCTCCTGCAGGGCTATCAGCAGATTGATTCTCCTTTGTACAGCGTTTGGCTCCTCCTCTAATCCTTGAATTATCTTCATTACAGGTACTCCAAGTGATGTAGGAAATATAGCTTCAGCACCATACACTAATTCATATGGCGAGGTGCCAATAGATCTCTTTGTACAAATCCTATTAGCCCACAAAGCATACTTCAATTTCAAATGCCAAGCTTTCTTGTTTTCCTATAGCAGCTTCTTAATGATCCTTACAATGCTTTTGTTTGATGATTCAGCAAGGCCATTTCCTTGCAGATAATAAGCAGTAGAATGCCCAAGAGTAATGTGATATTGGTGACAAAAATTGATCATTTTCTTGGACTTAAAAGCTTGAGCATTGTCAGTTATAATCTTCATTGGGCAACCAAATCTAGATAATATATTATTTTCTAGGAAAGAGATAATCACTGAATCATTTGCTTGCCTTGTTGGAACCGCTTCTATCCATTTGGTAAAGTAATCGGTGGCTATGAGAATCCAGCAATGCTGACCTGATGAAGGAGGATGAATTTCTCCTATAAAATCCAATCCCCATTGCTGGAAGGGCGCTTCAACATATATAGGAACCAAAGGCAAAGGCACAAGCTTCCTCTTTCCTTCAAATATTTGACATTCATGACATGTAGCTACCTTTTTATAAATGTCTCTTAACATAGTTGGCCAAAAATATCTAGCCCTTAGGACCATGTTTGCATTAGCTTTCCAATAGTGATGTCCTCCACAATCTCCTTTATGAAATTCAACGATTACTTTATCTGCTTCTTCTTCAAGGAGACAGTTTAACAAAATCCCTCCTACATCTTTCCAAAACAAATTTTGGTCATACACAAAATATCTTAAAGATTTCAGCTTGACAAACCGGGCTTTGGACTTTGTGAAATGGGCAGGGGCCTTATTATGCTGTAGAACAAAAGCCACATCTTTGTACCATTCTGAAACCAAGAATTTTTCATTTATTTGGACCAATTCCTCTTCATTTTCAGAAATTTATGAGATTTCTGCACTCAAATTAATGTCAAGACAGTCCAGATTTGACTGTGTCAGCAGCCTTTCCAAGCCTTGACCTTTTACCAATTTAGTGGGTTTCAACTCAATGTCATACTCTAACAATTTTGCTATCCATTTGCCGCATTTTCCATCCGGATCAGCCTGTGTCAAGATATCCTTTATTACAACATTTGGGACATAGGCGACAATATGAGAATGCAAAACATAGATTCTGAAATCTTTTATGGCTTTCACCAAGGTGTAAGCTTGCTTCTCTAGAATGTTGTACTTCAGTTCAGCATTTGCTAATTTCTTACTAAAGAAAGAAATAGGTTGTTCAGCACCTTGATTTCCTTTTTGCAACAAAACTCCAACAATTTTATCTTCAGAAGCAAATGTAAAAATGAGAAACTCCTTGGTAGAATCATGGCTGATAAGTACCGGTGCTTATGTAAGTGCCTTCTTGATTTCCTCAAAAGATTTCCTTGCTTCTAATGTCCACTTAAAGTCCACACCTTTCTTCAACATCCTTGTTATATTTTTGACTATTTCAGCAAAATTTGGAATGAAGCGCCTAACAAAATTCACCTTTCCAAGGAAAGATTGAATCTCCTTCCTACTTCTTGGAAGATCTAGCTTTAGAATTGCATTGACTCTGTTAGGATCAATCTTAATTCCTTCTTCAGAAATGATGTGTCCAAGAAGTTTGTCTGATGTTAAATCAAAGACACTTTTAGTGGGATTAAGATAAATATCAAACCTTCTACATTTCGGCAAAATTCTTTCCAGGTGCTTCAAGTGATCTTCTTCTCTCTTTGAAAAAACTGTGATGTCATCAAGATAAACCACAACTGATTTGTCCTTTTCTTCAGCAAAGGCAATATCCATTGCTCTTTGGAAAGTAGCCCCTGCATTCATGAGACCGAAAGGCATTTTGGCGTACATGAATGTTCCCCATGGCGTTGTGAAGGCTGTCTTCTCTTGATCACCTAGATGCACAAGAATCTGATTGTACCCTGAGAAACCATCAAGCATAGACATCCTTTGTGAATCAACAATATTTTGCAGAATTAGATCCATCTTGGGAAGAGGATAGTTATCTTTCAAAGAAGCTTTATTTATATTTCTGAAGTATATACAAATCCTGATCTCTCCATTCTTTTTTCTAACTAGAACCAAATTAGCAAGAAAATTCGAGAATCTGATTGGAACGATAATTTTAGCATCAAAAAGTTTCTTCACTTCTTTTTCAATCAATGGCATAAGGAGAGGATTAATTCTTCTTAACTTTTGCTTGAAAGGTTTTTCATTCTCCTTAATAGGAATGGTATGATGGATAATAGAAGAATCATATTGTTTCAAATCAGCATAGCTCCATGCAAAAACATCAATAAATCTTTTCATCATCTCAACATATTTAGCCTTCATATCAGCTGAAAGAAATTTTGAAATCTTAACCATTTTAGGTACAACTGAATCTCCTAAATTGCAGCTTTCTACTTCCTCCTCATTAACCTATAATTTTGGAGCTTTGAACACATCATTTTGATCAAACAATTTCTCAAGAGGAATGAGACCCTTAGGAATTAAGTTGTTTTTTAATTGTAAGACTTCAGACATTTCCTTTGACTCCACAAACATATTTTGCTGATCCATTTGAGTGCTTTCAAATTCTTCCTTTAATTTAATGAAATTCTTTACCTGCTGATCATCCTCAAAGACTTGCCAATTAGTGATGTTATCTGATATAACTGGTCAATGACGAACCTCCACCTCATACTTTTCAAAGGTATGAATAGGAATAACAAATAAACTGGTAGAAACAGCAAGGGAATCTACAATGGAGTTCTAATCTCTAGTTTCGCTAGTGAAAGAGTATTCATGAAACTTTTCCAACATATCTAACACCAAATTTCTGTATGCTCTCATCCTTACATCCTTTGTTTGATAAGCACCTTCCACTTGTTTAATCACCAATTCAGAATCTCCAAAAACAGAAATGTTTCTAGCCTTTAACTTTAACAAAGCTTCCAAACCCAAAATCAGAGATTCGTATTCAGCCATATTATTTGTACAATCAAAGTTCAGTTTGTAGGATAAAAACTTACTTTCATCATTTGGACTTGTGATCCAAACTCCAGCTCCAGCTCCTTCTCTTCCTGCTGATCCATCAAAGTACAATGACCACCAACTCATTGTCTCTTTTTCATCTTCTTGCTGATTTCCTTGGCGTTGATTTTCTGAAAGTATCTCCTCTAATTCATCTCCAACTGATTCATTGAAAAGGATGGCTGATCCAAGCCCAGTATCAAATGAATAAATGGGAAAATTTTGAGGTTTGTCTTTGCTACTTACCATATAAGCCATCCTAGTCTCCCGATACAACCTCCTTTGCTCACCAAAAATAGGGATAGTAGCATAGGTAAGGTCCATCTGCATTGTGCCTTTAATTTTTGTTGCCCACGATCTTGACAACAACATCCCAAACTTGGGCGGAATGTCAGCTACAACAATGTCCATGACAATTGTCTTTGCTGGAATTTGTGTTAGACCCACAACAACATCTTTAATCAAACCAATGCATTGAACTCTTTTTGAATCAAACGAGAATAAATCCTTATATGGTCTTGTTACCTGTAATCCCAACCTTTCCATGATTACCTTGGGCATAAGATTATGAGAGGCCCCTGAATCCAACATAGCATTATGTAAGGTCATATCATGAATACTAATGCTTATGTAGAAAGGAGGAAATTCATCATTCTAATCATCTTCAAGTCTTGGACCCAAGTATATGATAGGACTATCTTCTTGTACATTTAAGATATCAACCACTCCTGGTTGTGAATTAAGCATCTCTACAATCTTACTTCTGTATTTATCTACCTTGAGAATTTCGCTGAATGGGACTGATATTTTGATTTTTGCAATTTCATTCTCAAGGTTGAAAACAGAAACAGTTTTCTCAATTTCTTTAGTAGGAGATGGAGTTTGAAAATCCTTTTTGCCAAGTGAAGAATAATTTTTACCTTCAACAGCCTTTGAGTTGTCTTTCTTGTCTTCAATAGCCTTTAGAGCATCCTTCTTGGGCTGTGTTTTATTCACTGTAATTGGTACATTTCTATTCCTGAGATTGTACTATTTTTGCATCTCAAAGATAGAATGCTGAGAGCCCTTTAAATAGTCTGAAGGTTCCTCTCCTTTTTTGGCCATACTAGACTCATCATGTTCTTCCTTAGTCAAAAAAAACCCTGACACTTCTTCATCAAGACAATGGATGGACTCTTCAGGAATTTTAGGCTCATCTTCTTCATCAACTAAGTTCTACTGGAAGGGAGGTCTTACTGGAGGATCAGGCTGCTGATTCCTATTTTCTCTTGGCCTTTGCTAATTTTGAGGCCTTCTAAACTGAGGATTTCTAAATTGAGGTTCCTGTTGTACAGGAGGAGCAGAAGTATTTCCAAGAGCCAACCGATCCATCAGCTTCTCCATGGTCTTCATCATTGAGTCAATCTTATCTTCTGGAGTTGAGGAGGAAGGTTTCTCTTCTTCTTTCAACTTAGCTTTTCCCATCTTTGATTTTTTGGCAGCAACCATGTTTACTTCCACTTTGATTGCATCATTTTGCATATCAGCCAGTGTAGCAGAGTCTCTCTCTCTAAGCAACAGAGAGAAATAAGAATCGAATGCTTCATCATATCTCAGTTGTGCCAAAGCTTCTGGAGGTTTTAAATGGGTTGGGATGGAATTAAACACTTTGTTAAACCTCTTCGAGAAGTTTTGAATGGTCTCATTAGGTGCCCTTGTAAGGTTATTGTATTCAGAAAGAGCTTGCACTGGATTAGTTCTATTTCCCCACTTCCTTAAAAAACTATCTTCAAACTCTGTCCAACTGTGAATGCTTCCAGCTGCAAGGGATTTAAACCATTTTCTAACTTCTCCAATAAAGGTTTGTGCAAATAATCTCAGTTTCACATCTTCATCATCAACTTCCTCTCTGTCAACAAAATCGTTGAATCTGTCTACATGTTCTTCTGTTATGATTTCTTCATCCCCACCCCATGTTGGAATTCTAGCAGCATATTTGCTAGGAAGGTCATGTCCAATAGCAGGGAGTGCTAATGGAGCATACCTAGCAGGTACAACCATGATTAATGGAGGAACAATAATGACAGGTGCTGAAGGGATAGAGGAAACAAAACTGATATGAGGCAGATTTCCTAGTGTTTGATAACCACTAGGACTAGTAGAAGCAGAGGATAAGGTGCTGATACAGAAAGGACTGCTTGGGCTTTGCAAATCACTGACAAATGTACTCCAATTTGGAAGGGGTAGACCAGTTTTAGATTTTAGTAAGACTTCAAAAGGATCAAGTTCTTTAAGTTTATCTAAATCTTCCTCTTCTAACAATAATTCAGAAGTAACAACCTCCCAAAATTCCTCTTTATCTTTTTGTGATATTAGAGATGAAGTATGAATCCCTATTTTTTGTAAATCTAAAATAATTCCAATGAATTCTTCTTCGTTGTCAAATCCCAACAACACCTCATGAATCTTATCATCAACTATTTTATCCTCAGGACTTTTTGAAAATGCAGAGAGGAAAGATTTTGAAAAAGATGGAGTACCTTGTGTTTCAGTAAATCTTTGTCTGATCCTTGAGAGTGTGTTTGGATTATCCACAGGAGTAAGTGGATTTGGGTCAGGATTTCTTCGTGTATATCTCCCTCTCGAAGCCACCTTTTAAACCTTTTGAAAATGTATTGAGTCACCAAGGTAGATTGCAGCCTCGAAAAGTTTTTTGAGCTCCTGCTACCTTCAAAAGTTCAGCCTCTTTATTTCAGGAATGAATAATCTTTAGGCTCCCGGCAGATGCACCAAAATGTTATCTCAAAATAAGTTCCTGATAGGCTGTTGATCAGGTAGACCTTAAGTAACTATTTCAAACCTACTTTTGGCTGAGGCTTAGCCTCCTCAACCTGAGAGGGCTCTCTCAAAGGATTAATGATTTTTGCTTATGAGTAAGATGGCTAACTCTTATGAAACAAATGTAAAAATATAAGTGGTGGAAACACAATTAGAAAGTATCCATTGGGCTTATGGAGTCAGATATGCTTTAGTATTGATAGTAAGGTTAGCTTTACATAGAATTCTGGGCATTTAGAACTCAATGCATGTAGAATATACCAAAAACACATAGGGCCAATACAGTTTACAAATGCATGAAGGAAATTAGAGCACTGTTAGTGATTTCTAAGTAATCACACATTCATACCACTGTAGATAATAGGAAGAGAATAATACAAGACATTCAAAGCATCGAACTCCTTCTGATTCTTGAGAAGAAAAGACAAAGTGTTGTATTACTAGAAAATGGAGTCTTTACATAAAGCCAAATATCAGAGCTTTTCTCAATAAGTTTCCAACCCTTTGTACATCAGCTCTTCTGCTATATATAGAGCTTTGTAGATAATTGAGATTCCTCCTCTAGCATGAGGGGAACTCAAATTCTTCTTATGATGACACCTATTAACATTTAAAACTAACTAATAAATACAACTGACTGCTAACTAGCAATTTTAGAGACCTAAGACAATTAGGATTCTAACTCTTCATCATGTTGGTAGTAGCATTAAATACAATCCAAATTCATTCTTTGACAGATGGCCTTCTTCAGTTTAGCTTTGGTGGATGTTTGAAACTGCTTGCTGGCCCTTAATGTCTCATCTCTCAACTGCTCCTGGAAAGTAGGAAACTGCCCCTGTTTTTCTGCTTTTGGTCTCCACAAGGATATTCGAAATCGATTATCCTTGTTGTTCTTCTTTGATTACACAAAAATGTTTTTTGGACTATCATGTTTTTCATGTACTGTATACCTTTCCCATGCACATGTATGAGGATAACACCTGTTTAATTCTCCCTGAAGTATGATCAACAATACTTGGTTGTGACAACTTTTAGAACAAATGGCTTATGGTTTATATATGCTTTTCCTTTGCTCGTTTTGCCCTTGCTGAATGCTTGTCTTGTGTAAATGATCCTTATTCAGAAACTCCTTTTCGAAAAGGTTCCCCTTTTTTCCCTCAAAATTGGTCAACTTCATCAAAATATGTAGCTACAGTAGTTTCGTAGCACGCTACGAAACTGCTATGCATTAGGCATTATCTTCAGCAGTTTCGTAGCACGCTACGAAACTGCTGCGTAATCACAAAAACATAGTTTAAATGCCAAAATTTGACTGTCTTGAGCTTATTTATCTTGTAATGTCCTTTTCCTCTGCCCTAAAGTTGTTCAAAACTAAATGTTGAGGCATCATTCTTCAAGGAAAACTTCAAAAAGGTAATTCATCAAAATTTAAGGACTTAACCTTACTTGCTGCATGATTTTCCTTAGCTAGGGAAATCCTTCCCACTGGCTTAGTTGTATCTTCAAGTCCTCGATTTTCCCCTTCATGATTCTAATCCTAGCTCTCAGTATTGTATTAACCTTTCTGATGAATTTTTCTTCCTTTATTGCAGGGACTAACCAGGTGTAGTATTGAGCATGACAGTCAACCACCTCAGGTATTGCAATTGTTTTGTCTTCCCACAGAGCCTCCATTTTGTTAAAATGAGCTTCTTTAATTGCATGTTTCCTTGAAGCTTTCTTCAGTTTATCAATTTCAAGGTTTGCTAATTTCAACTTCTTTTTCAACTCTTCAACACTATGTTCCTCTTGAGGGATAATTGCCTTACCTTTATTGTTTTTATGCAGCTGAGATGGTGTTTCTGATGTAGTCACAGGTTCTTCATGAGGTTTGGCTAACTCCTCTGTTTCACTTGACTGTGGCAGCTCTTCTTGTATCTCCTTTGAACACCTTGTCACAGGTCTTCTTGGTTTAAAGACAAACTTAGAAACTTGATCATCAAATTTGAGCTTTTTCGAGGCTTTGATCCCTTTGGTTCTGTTTTTACCTGATTCTATCAAGTCTGCTCGAACCAAGGGAGATTCTTCAATATCAATAGCTTGCAACAAGTCGTTCACACTTCCCTTTGAAATTGGTCTTTCCTCAGCAACCACTCTCTTGCCTTTTTCTTTAGCTAATTGACTCCTGGTCATTCTTCTATGGACTTCTTCACCTGTAGATGATTCACGTACACCCTCTTTGATCTGAGTTTTATGTTTCTAGGACTGTTGGGGTGTGTCTTGGATTACCAGTGGTCTGGTTGGCTCCTTTACCTATTTCATAGCCTTCAATTTTATAAATATCATTGATCTTGTTTTTGCACAATGACTGATTGTTGGTGGAGAACTTTTCTTAGCTTGAGGACTGAGACCGGTATGGAATGTAGTTTTCTAGTTGCATGTCACTCGTGACTAAAATTATGCATTGCACAGTTTCAGTCCTCAGCGGCCAGGCTGGACTATGAATTGCATAGTTCCAACAGTCAGTTAGCCTCCTAAGAGCTTGGACTGTGCCTTGCGCAATTTTGGCAGTTAGTCTCCCGACCTCCCGGCAGAAATTGTGCAACCTTCACGATCAATCACACAAGTATGTTGCAAGTCAGTCCTCAAGTTTGTTTTGGTTTTTTACTAACAAATTTCTTTCCATGAGTGTTTCTATGTCTCCAAGAATCATAGGTGTTCATCTGTCTCTCAACAGCACAAGTACAATGGTCTTTACGAGAGCAGAGTCAACAAACATTGTTGAGAGCACAACGTGGGTTGCAGCCAAGCAAGTGTCTATGATCTTGCCTACCTATGAAGACATCAAGTTGTTCATGGACAAGGATATCAATATCAGTAGCAATGACATCACAGCAAGTAGCACCATCAGAAGCAGCAGAAAGTAGCACACCTGCATGCAACGAATGCAAGGGGATGGTTGTTTACAACATAGAGATAGAGCAAAGCTGCAATTTCAAAGCAGATCCACTCATGATGAGAGCAGGCTTGGAGATTGACGCTATGAGGTGACAATGCAACATGAATGTTACATGAAGGTAGAGAATGGAACAGAGAAGGAGTTGCATGTTTTGAATCAAAAACTCAAGGAAGAACAAGAGCTGCATAGATGAGAGAATGAGTTTCCACATGAACAGGTACAATAGGGGGCACATATGCATAGACAAATGAAACTGCGCTCGTACAAGTTATAGATCCATCCCATTAGCTGGCATGGAGCAAACAAGGTGAGCAACGATCGCATGCAAGGGAATTCAGTGGCATGCATGTCATTATTCGCACGCATGTGATCCCACCCTTTTGGCACACTCACCAAGATGAAGACAAGAAGAAAGTCCAACTGGAGTTGAACATGTATTTTGACAAGTTTATGTGCACAACCACTAGCACAAGCTTGGAGTTCAGCATAGATATTATGCATCAACATGTTACCAGTCGGTTGCACCCACGACGACCATGCGCATGTTGTTAGACGAGTGGGATGGAGGAGCCATATCAATGTACCCAGATGGAATGGAGGCAAGAGTTCGCTTCAGTAAGATGTCACCATTGAGCACAGGACACCATCACAGATGACCAAGGTTAGCATCAATTCACCACCATTGACCATCATAATGATGCCAAAGAGTTGGTCTCAACACAATGATCTGAGTGTTAGTCATGTCTCGCATGGCTTGCTCAAGTCGTTATGTCTCACATGAGTACATGTGCATTGTAATATAACATCTTGTCAAGTGTAAGTTCAAGTTTTGATAGTTGGATGTAACAGTCATAAAGTAGATGAAGATTCATGAGGGTAGACGAACTATCACAAAGGGGAATATCAATGGCCACCCCACCCTTTGCTATAAATAGTCCCTCGTAACTCATTGTAGGGGCTTTTGGTCAGCCAAGCTTCTGATAATACTATCTTAGAGAGAGCTTGTATAGTATTGTAATGCGCCTTGGCTTCTCCATTGCACAGAGCTAGTATATCCCTTTGGAGGATCAAGCAGTTGTGGTTGTAACTTTCCGCTATTGGAACTAGTGGTTGGACATGGATGTATTGTATGACTGGAACTTACACTTCTTAATATAGCAAAGCCAACATGTTTCATGTATATGTCATATTGTATTCCACCTATCCTTTTTACTCTAAATGGTATATGTATCTATTTTCCTATGCATGCATGTATGGACTATTCTGTACTAAGTGATTTTCCTTTTAGTGTCTTTTTCAAAAAGGAAAAAAAAAACGGCATCGAGTTACCCCTTTACTGGACTCACAAAAAATTAAATAGTATAGGACTCGTTAAGCATAATGGGATCGAACCATTCCTTCTTAGGGTTCATTAAAAATACTTCAATGGACTCATCTGAAGGATGAGCTTACAAGACAAGCATATGTTATCCTCCTCAAGCTTGTAAAAAATAAAGAGGTAATTGCCAGTAATGGTGGGGGGAAATTGAGAATAAATGTTTGTTTCTTATATTTCAGGCAATATGTCAGTCTTGCACATGAAACTTTGTCACATTTATGTTCGGGTTGGGGAATCCTTCTATCTCAGAGTTAAGCAAACCTTATTGAAATTCTTCAGTTGGTTTTGGGTATTATCATTGAGTGAAATGTTGCCGAGTGATTTTTTCATGTCGCCAATATTTTCAAGAGAAGTCTTAACCTCAGTACAAATTACCTTGCAATTTGTTTCCTTCATTCGTGTCAACCATCCTTGAGTCATTCCTTGCAAACTATTTTCAAATATTGATATCATGTTTCGTGTCATAGGCTTTCCTACGATGGGTCACATCCTATTGACTTCATCTCATTGTCTAGGAAGTTGATATAGAAACCTTCAATACCTTGAAGCCTTCATGCCTTAATGGTAGTTTCCTCACTTTCAATGATAGGTTCTCATCATTGGCCTTCGATCGAACGATTCTATGAGTGTTTGACTTCAGATCACCTATGCGCACTTCATAGATTGTACTAGAATTACCTTGAGATCTATTGTCATTATTGGTGGTTTCTCTTGCACTTGTTAATGATTCACATCATTGACCAGTAATCAAGTGGTTGCTGCCATGTTCAAATTCAAGACATTTACTCGCATGTCTAGATTCGTACTATGGATTGATAGATGGAGGTCAAGACCGTGGATCTAGTTTAATCCATCCAGGTTGTGAGGAGTTTTCTATTCATGATTATATAGAGATTTGTATGTTTTATGGCTACGTCCATCCTATATATACTTTTACATTATGTATTTCGATATTGTGCTTTAAGACTTTTATGTTTGAGTATGGGAATGCCTACCTCAGTGATCATTATTATATTGCATTGTAATCCTTGATTGATTGTTGCAGGTTTCCAAACATGATCTCCAATCTAATCCTTGATATGATAAAGTACTTCAGTCCTCAAATTTTTCTAACTTAGCACTTTAGGGGGAAATCTGTTACACTTCATTTTGTCACAATGACAAATGATAATCAAAATTGGATCTCTCACTATCCATCCAAGTGTCATGAAGCACTCCCTTGCAAGTCAACAACTTATATACCTTGAATAAGGTAGAATTTATGGATCTCTTGGTACAAAACCCCACTTTTTATCATCTGCATGGTTTTTTTGAACAAAAATGGCACATGTGTAGTTCCTTAAACTGCAAAACTACACATATTTGCACTCTGTTTCTGGACAAAAACTGCACAGGTTAATTAATAAAAAGTAAGATCTAGAAGCATTGTTGGGAAAATCATTCCCAAAAAAAAGCCTCAAACTCATGCATATTAGAGCCTAACCTCTTTTTTTATGGAAATAATTCCCATTCTTCAAGGATCCCTCATCCCTCTTTTAGTGGATCTCATCCTTGGACTAAGGATCTCAAACTACTTCCTTTTGGCCTATAAATCAATCCATAGGTGGGGGAATTGAGGGAGGTTGCTGAGAGTAAATTTATGTTGGAGTAATCAGGTTGGAGAGCTTATCATTCTTGGAGAGGATTAAGATCAACGGGAGGAGCATCACAACATCAAGGCATAGGTTTTGTAGCTCCTTTATGTTTCTGAAATTAATACAAACAAGCATTTCTTCTCAATTCATTATTTAATGGATTAATTGGTCAATTTCATGGATGGTTTATGTTATTTATATTTCCCCATTGCAATGATGTTAATTATATTTTTTAATTGGAATGACGTTTGTTACTAGTCTCCTTGATCACTAGTTTGAATTATTGAATCATTTATGTTGCATATGACTTTGATCCTTTGTTGTTTCCATGTGTGTAGGTCTAGATTCAAGCACGGAGGAGCTACACTAAATCACAAAGAGGGATCTTCATCAAACATTTCATAATAAGGTATGAATTTCCATTCCTCACCTTGTTACCTTATGATTCAAGAAAATATAGATTCAAGGAAGGAATTAGCTTGATTGTATGTTTGTTTCTAGTTTCCTTTTAGGATCTAGGGATATTGCTCTTATCAGCAAGAGGAATTTATCTGCCTAAAAGTGTGGCATTGCATTCTACTTGTCATTTGTATCTTAGGGCTTTCCTATCTTCTTAACCCACTTTCCTTCATTCTTCTTATTACATTTCCAATCATGCTTAGACTCGGTCTTATGCTTCGATTAATCATAGAATTGCTTCAATTTTTTTATGGCTTCCTCTAGTGATCTAGGATCATCAAATGCAATCCCGTCCTTGAATGATACTGGCAACCCACTTATGAATCTCTGAAGCTTCAATTTCTTCTCCTTAAGATAAGTCACATATCTCAACAACTCCAAGAATCTACTAGCATACTCCTCAGTGGTCATAGGTCCCATCTTCAACTCATAAAATTCATTTTCCCTGTCATCGTAGTATCTCTTAGATAGTTGCTTCTTTCTTAAAGTATCTTGAACTCACTCCAAGTCAAATCCTCTTCCCAAATTCCTCAAACACTCTTTGCATCTTCCCACCAAATGTTTACTTCTCCTTTAAGACTTAAAGTAGTTATCATGGCTTTCATATTCTCTAAGTAATCATGCAATCTGAAAAAAATATTCATCAAAAGAAACCGAGCTTCTACATCCTTTGACTTCTTCATTTCTCCATTAAATGTAGGAGGATTTTCTTTCTTGAACTCCTCTGGAAATTATTGCTTCTCACTCCTCCTATATGGATGGTGACAGTGATGATGATGTAGTCTCTCTGATCTAGAACTAGAATAGAACCCATGGTGTATCCAAGAACCTACCATCTCTGACTATATCATCCTTGTCATACATGTATCTTGACTGAGACTTTCTTCCATATGCCACATTATTCCTTTCCTCCTATCCATGACTAATGCTAATTGGTCCCTGTCTCTACAAATCTGACAAACTTTGCAGGATCACTACATTAACCTTTGCTTGTTTCTCTATGCTCTAGCAAGTCTTTCCTATAACTAAATGATCCTATCATTATCTCCTTTACAACTTTTGATCTTTGATTTCAAACTTATAAATGTATCTGTTATTTAAGGGGAGTACTCATCACCATGATGTTCATTTGATATATAGGGAGAATCATGTGAACTATAGTCTAACATTTTCTTGTCATATTTAATCCTCTACTTCATACAAGCATACCACGTCAGATAAGCCAAATACAACATAATCAACATACCTCAGTGAAGTTCAAGGGAGCATATCTCGTCTACAAAATCAATCCAAATTAGCACGATACATGTATATACATAGTGAAATCAATATAACAATCATCTCAACCTAAACATCATCAACTTCTACATGAAAACACTACTACAACAACGATTATCACAATGCGTCCATAATGAACACATATACAATGACTTGCATGCATGACAAAAACATTTCACCCATACAATACAAGTGTTGAACCTAGGAACTCTAATACTATTCTGTAACCACCCGTCCCACACTTACCCAGTTTCAGCGACTTTCCGGGGTAAACATGAGAGGAGGAGTTAATATGAAATGACATGACCTCCTAATTTCAATTAAGGAAGTGAGGCCAACCGCAGAAGACAAATTGACAACCCAACACATCCTACAGGGGCTACAGGTCACTTAGAGGTTAAGTAGCCATGCCCAGTGGCCAAATCCTAAGTTAAACCACCTTTTCCTTGACATGAGCCCTTAATCACTCCCACAATAAGGAATCCATGTGATTTGGAGCCCCCAACTACATGCATAGGCCTGCATCTCAGTAGTTGTAGCTCAAAAAATTCATTTCAAAGAATGTGGTCCCAAATTATGAGCCTAATTTCGAGGTCAACCTCTATACCACTACCCAAAACTTAGTGAGACTTTCCATAATAATTTCTAACATGATGGAAGACCCATTCAATCAAAATTCAATAAAAAAAATTGACTTAACCGAGCCTAAACATGACAATCATTTCAAAAAACATATGGCGAACATGTAATCTACAGGTCGTGAATGCATATTTAAACATAGGGGTATGATACTTATTTCAGAATCATCAAGAACGTCTAATTCCCTCTCATAATAGCTATAATAACATATATTAAATCATGCATTCATTAACCATTCATCAACAAATCAAAATGCATCAAGGTTCATAGCCAATATATATCTTATAACCATCATATAACTAGCAAATGAACAACATATACACCATGATAAAAAAAACCCATCAAAGCCACATAATAACAAGTACAATTACTCATAAAAATACAAGGGGAAAGAGATTTTATTAACATATGAAAAATCCAACCATGTTGGGTACTTTCATGTACCACTCAACCATAGATTGGGCTGAGCCAAATATCTCTTTTAGCCAATCACATCCACATCATATTCCAAGCATGAATGTTGGATCTCATGGAATAAACCGAAAAAACAAAACCAGGGCTTCTAGAGGCTAACCACCTGAACCCTCAATCAATGATTCCACCTCACACTCAAACATCACTAACACCAACTATATAGGTCTCAACCCAAGTTGTCCAGGGCTCAATGTCATTTGTCCCAACCATGGCTCCAGGAACTAATAACTCAACCCACATCCTTCCAGGTCTCTAGAGATTTTTTCCAACCAAGGCTCCAGGACTAGTAACTCAACCCACCAAGGGCTCAAGAGAATTTGTCGAACCAAGTCTCCATGACTAGTAACTCAACCCAAGTTATTCTAGGGCTCCACAACTTTTTTTCCAACCAATGGCTCCAGGAACTAGTAACTCAACCCACAACCATACGGAACTTGAGCACCAATTAGAAATAACAAGTGGAAAACCTATAGCACCATGGATATCCAGGAAATGGTAAGGCTAGGAAAAATTGATGTCAATCCAAGAAATCCTCCATGACAATGATAGATCATAACCAAATAACGACATGCATATACCATGCATGCCAAAACTGACAAGGAAATCATACATCCAACTCGATACCTACAAGGAAATCCCGTTGTAGTTTTTCATCTCATTGTTCCCTTGTGCTTTCCTGCTTTTGTTTCCTTCTTTATCCAAATCCAATGAAAAATAGAGTGGTTCAAGCTTTCTCCAACAATGCTCCAAGATTTCTAAGTGTAAAAGAGTATGAGAGAGAAATAATAGAGAGAGAGCTCCAAAATTGAATTGAAAAAAGTTGTGAACTGATCCTGAGAAGAATATTTATCATTGAGGCCTCTATTTTCTTTAGTTTCCTCTATTCTTCCTTCAACTTTCCTCACATGCAATTTTGTGAACTTTCACCTTTGTGAAATTCTTTACATATTCCCACAAAATGTTTTCTTTTTCGTTAAGACTGAAAGTATGTATCGTGGATTTCATATTCTCTGAGTAATCATGTAATATAAAAAACTTATTCATCCCAATCAGCCAAGATTTTGCATCATGTGACTTCTTCATTTCTCCATTGAATGTAGGAGGATTTTCTATCTTGAACTCCCATGGAAATTATTTCTTCTCACTCCTCCTATATAGACGATGACGGTGATGATGATGTTATATCTCTAATCCAACACTAAAATAAAAAACCTAATTATTACCCCTCCTGCTAGGTGTATCGAAGAACCTACCATCGCTGATTGCATGATCCCTGAAAAATTGTATCCTGACTTAGACCTTCTTCCATATGACCCATTATTCCCTTCCTCCTGTCCATGATTGATCCTAAGAGGTCCTTGTCTCTACAAATCTAACAAACTATGAACGATCACTACATTAACCTCTACATGTTTCTCCTATGCTCTAGCAAGTATTTCCTGTGATGGAATGATCCTGTCATTATCTGCCTTACAAATTTTGATCTCTGCTTTCAAAATTCTCATTGTATCTACTATGTAAGGGGAGTACTCAACACCATTTTTTTCATCTAATCTAGAGGGAGAATCAAGTGAACTATAGTCTACCATTTTTCTTGTCATCTTTGATCCTCTACTTCATGCAAGCATACTATCTCAGATAAACCAAATAAAAACATACTCAACATACCTTCGTGAAGTTCAAGGGAGGTTGTATTGTCTGCAAAATCAATACATATTAGCACAATAATATATATACGTAATAAAATCAATATAAATCATCTTAATATCAACATCATCAACTTCTACATGACGACACTACTACAATAGTTACTATCACAATGGATGCATAATGAATACATATAGAATTGACATGCATGCATGGCAAACACATTTTCCCCATCCATTCCAAGTGTTGAACCTGAGAGCTATGATACCATTATGTAACCACCCCTCCCACACTTACCCAGATTCACTGCCCTGCAGGGGTAAATATGAGAGGAGCTACTAGTATGAAATGACCCGAACTCCTAGGTTCCATTAAGGAAGTGGGGCAGACTACATAAGACATATTGACTACTCAACACATCCTATAAGGGCTACAAGTCACTTAGAGGCTAAGTAACCACCCTAGGTAGCTAAATCTTGAGTTGGACCACTTTTTCCTTGCCCTGAGCTCTCAATTGTTCCCATAGCAAGGCATCCATGTGGTTGGGAGCCTCCAGCTACATGCATATGCCTGCATCTGAGCGTTGCAACCCAAAATGCTTAGTTCAGAGCTTGCACTCCTGAATTTTGATCCTAATTTCTAGGTCACCCTTCAAAGCACTACCCATAACTCAGTGAGACTTTCCAGAATTCTAAAATGATGGAAAATACATTCAACCAAACTTGAATAAAAAACTTGACCTAACTAAGCCTAACCATGACAATAATTTTGTCAAACATATGGTGAAGCTGTAATCTATAGGTTGTGAATGCATATATAAATGTAGGAGTCTGATACTTACCCGAGAATGGTCAAGAAGGTCTAATGCCCTCTCATAATAGGTGCAATAACATCTATTATCTCGCACATTCATTAACCATTAATCAACAAATCAAAACACATCAAGGGCCAGCCAATGTATATCTTATAACCAACATATAACCAGCAAATGAATAGCATATGCACCATGAGAGAACAACCATCAAAGCCACAAAATAACAAGTATAATTACTCATGAAAATACAATAGGAAAGAGCTCTTATTAACATATGAAAATTCCAACCAAGTTAGGGACTTCCATGTACCACCTGACCATATATCGAGGTGAACCAAATCTCTCTTTCATCCAAGCACCCTTGTGCCATATTCTAAGATTGAATGTAGGATCTTATGGAATAAACAAAAAAAACCAAAATAATGCTTTCAGAGACCAAACCACCTCAACCCTTAATCAGTGATTCCATCTCACAGTCAGACATCACTAACACCAAAAATATTGGTCTCTAACGAAGTTGTCTATGGCTCCAAAGAGTTTGTGCCAACCACGACAATAGGAATGAATAACTCAACCCACAACCTTCCAGTGCTCTAGAGCGTTTTTCCAAAAAAGGCTCCAAGACTAGTAACTCAACCCACTAAGGGCTCTAAACTATTTTTCCAACCAAGGCACTAGAACTAGTAACTCAACCCTAGTTGTTCCAGGGCTCCAGAGCCTTTGTTCCAACCAATAGCTTGAGGAACTAGTAACTCAACCCATAGCCATAAGGAACCTAAGCACCAAACAAAAATAATAAGTGGAAAACCCACAACACCATGGTTATCCAAGAAATGGCAAGACTATGCAGTACTGTTTTCAATATAGGAAATCCATCGTGCCAATGACGAATCATAACCAAATAACCACATGAATATACCATGTATGCCAAAAGTAACAAGGAAATAATAGATGTAACTCGATACCTACAAGGAAATCCCATTATAGTTGTTGATCCAGTTGTCCCCTTGCACTTTCCTTCTTCCTTTGCCTTATTTCTCCAAATCCAATGAAAACTAGAGTGCTCCAAGCATGCTCCAATATTTCTCTAAGTGTGCAAGAGTATGAGAGAGACAGAATACAAAAATAGATCCAAAATTGAACTGACAAAAGGTTAAACTGACAAAAGTTGTGAGTTGATCCTACGAAGACCTTTTATCATTGAGGCCTCTATTTTCTTCGTTTCCTCTATTTTTCGTTCAATTTTCCTCACATGAAATTATGATGTCAATTAATACCACTTTACCTTTATCAATGCCTGTGCCAATTTCCATAGCCATTTATTAATTACTAGTGATCCCCATCACTAGGCTTTTTCCTAACATCAACTTGGAATATGTGTCCCATGACCTTGGATATTATTTTTATCTATTTACCTAGGAAATAAACCATGGCTTGTTACAGATGCCTCCCCCTTGGGGAACACCGTCCTTGGTTAGAATGACACTTTTGAACCAGAAAACACATGCTACCTATGGAGCTTTATAACACAACTCGATGCGAAATTTAAAACATACATATGCATATATAAACATAACCAAAACACAACATCAAAACATATATCAAAATACATTCATTCAACTAGCGAATAGAGAAGGATACATAGCTTGCATATGATCGACCATCTCCCATGTAGCTTCATCGGGCCCAAAGTGCTTCCACTGCACTTTAACTTGCTCAATTACTTGATTATGGAGCACAAGGATATTTTGTTGCAAAATGCACTGAGGTTCCAGCTAGAATTCTCCTTTTGGCTCCACCTGCAATACAAACCATTGAATCACATGATCAACATCTTTCGCATACTTCTTAAGTAATGACACATTGAAGAAATCATGGAATTTCTCTATCGGAGGCAGTACAAGTCAATAGGCTACTAGCCCAATACTCTCAAGAACCTTGAAAGGCCCACAATACTGAGGTGCCAACTTGGCACATGTGATGAGCCCCAAAAATGGATAATTATTTGGGCTCATTCAACCTCCTAATTCGACTTAATCCACCATTCTCATTAGTTTATTGCATGTTTTTTATTATATTTATGCTAACAGAGTGAATTGGGTTAGTCATTATGCCAACAAGTCTAATGGGTGCTTTGTGTAGCCTTTTTGGTCAATTTGGAGACAAAATTGAAGGTCTTAATGAGCACTTGGCAGCCAAAATCGTGGGAGAACAAGGGAGAGGATTTGTAGGAAGGTGTCCCCTTCATTTATGGGCCCTTACCTCGAATTCTCCACCATCAGCTCAGAGTTCAAGGGCCACCAAATCAATTAGCACAAGGGTAGCCAAGCAAGTCAAGTAGGACTGCTGTTAACTACAAGTTTTGGGCAGCCGAGTCCCTAAAGTTTAGGAGGACTGTTGGGGTCCTCAACTTGTATAAATAAGAAGGCTTAGGGCCTCATTTTGGTTAGCTCGTGGTTAGTCATTTTGTAGCTAGTGGTTAGTCATTTTTCTTAGCTAGTAGTTAGTCATTTTGTAGTCATTGTGTAGTTCGATTTTTTGGTAGTAGATTAGCTTTGCTTTCAGCACATTTTCAAGTTCTCCTTGTGGACAGTTTTTGGAATGTAACATTTCTTTTCTTGCTCAATAAAGATGAATCCAGCTTTGCACCAACTCTAAATCTCTCTTAGGAGGCTATAGCTCTTGGGGTTGGGCCCATCTCAAGCGCCCAGTACCTCCTTTGTTTACTTTCATGTGTCTTTGATGCATTCTTAGAATAAAATCTGCTATTTAGATTTAAATATTGTGTTGTTGTTTAGGTTGCTTTTGATGATTAAAAAGGTTTTTCATGTTCAGATTTGCTTTATAGGTTAATCATAGGGAAGATCTTCAGAAAAAGGCTACCAAACACCTTGGATCTCACCTCCCCCTCAGTGGAATCATGAGTTGGGACCAATGTGACTTTGCTGCCAACAAAAATGTTGTTTTGCTTTACCATGCAATTCTTAGTGTTGGAGTCCTCTTTTGTAGATGTTGATATTAGTAGTGTTTAAATGCTTCAGTTGATGATTTCTTAGTGGCATAAGTTAGTTCATGCATTTCATTTTGAATAAACTGCTGTTCATTTCCTTTTGTTGTTACTTAGGTCAAAATAGAGTAAAGTAACTAGGTCATAGGTTTTATAAGTGTTTGTTTGTTCAGTTTGAAAAACCACTTGCAGAGTACCTATTACCCGTCCTTACCTGCACATACTCCATCCGACCTACCTGTTTCATCCTTCACTTAGAACCCCTACCTTACATTTGCCTCATTCGCTTACTTTGCCATGATTCTCATCTTCTTGTGCAACATCGTTTCATCCCTCCTTGAACAAATCTCACCATCTACACCTTCTCCTCATCTCCATCCTCCAAGTCTTGAACTCCCTACACCCCTATTTCACCTCCATACTCATTCCTCCACCTTTTTCCCTCCATCCATGCTCCAAAATTCCATTTCTAAACATCCTGTAGAAAAATTACAGAACATCCTGTAGAAATCTCAGAACATCCTTTAGAACCCATGCAGACTTCCTGTAGAAGCTCACAAATGAGGTTTCTTGATAGCCAAATGTTGTGAAACTCTCAGGAAAGGTGCTAGGGACCCCTTAGGACCTCTTCTAACCTTCCCAACCTCCTGCAAGCATTTTCTCCCACCGATCCACCTCTGCACAGTCAAAAGCTAGTTAAAAAGCACATGCATGATAATTCTAATAACTTATTCAAAAATACAAAAAGATGTTTTCTTCAGATAGTGATAACTTAGACACATGCATTTTACCTTCCTAGAAGTCAATGGCATTCCTTTCAGTAGCTTGCATCCTCTTCCTTGCATCAGTAGGACTAGTTGGTAGAATTAGGGTTTGCTAGGGTTTGCGTTTCTTTTTGACTTTCAGTTTCTTTCCGCAAGTAGATTAGCTTCCTTTGAGTTAGCTTTCATCCATCAGTTAAAAAGCTTCTTCTAAGAGCTCATAGAAGTTGGCTTAAGCCCCTAGCGGACTTGTGCCAACTGACCAAGTGACAGCTGCGGCAAGAGCTAGTACTTGTGCATACAACACCGTCGCTTCCAAGTTTGTTACGAACTACCGGGTTGATAAAACTAAAGAAGGGAGTTCCAGGAGTTGTAGCATTATTGCTACAATACTGGGGCTCACCATCTTTTTGGCACCGTTGTCGGGGAAGCGTCAGAGTATTGGTGATTGCCACTTTTCTTCTATTTTCCAATACAATCTTCTGCTAAGTAGTTTATTTCATTTCCATTATGCAATTTCGTTTATGCAAAAGTAGATTAGCATTTCCCGCTTTCATAGATTAGCATTTCAATTCCGCAATTTCATTTCTGCAAGCGTAGATTAGCATTTCAATTCTGCAAGCGTAGCCTAGCATTTCATTCCTGCAATTTCATTTGAGCAAAATAGATTAGTCCTTTCCTGCTTTCATTTCAATTCCGCATTTTCATTTTAGCAAGATAGTTAGTTGCAGTTCAATCTATTTCAGTTTTGCAGGTAGAAGTAGAAAAAAGACAAAATCAATCAAAAAGATTTCATTTCATGCCTTGTAGGAGTAGAGATAAGTTAGAAAAATGTTTGCACAACACCACCACTGTTTCACACAGCCAACCTTCTCTCTTCTTCAATGGCTGTGATTAAAGAACCCTTAAGTGGATAGCAAGACATATTTGAAGAACCTCAAGGGAAGAAGAAGAAGAAACCATTCCACTGGAGTAAATGGCTACAAGCAAAAATGTTGGGAGAAGTCCCTTGTCCAAAGACGAATTTGGAGATCAGATAGAAGATTTCAAGAGTGATATGAGGCAGTTTCTTGCCAGGCAATTAGATACCCTGTGGATCCAAAAGAAGCAAGAGGAAGCCAAGAGGGCTTTCGTCATCTTTTGTCCCAGGTGCACTAGAAAGCATCCTAGGAACGAATGTCCATTGTACTCTATAGAAGTGTGTTTTGTCTATGAAGAATACCATCCTACAGATCAATGCCCTTCCTTGCCCAGAATTAAAGCTGCATATCAGAGATTCAAAGGAGCCACTGAACCACTCTATTATATGAACCAAAGGAGGCCGCATGGACCTAGATCTTACCAGCAGGAACTGCAACGAACACACGAGACCTATTATGACCCCTATCAAGCCACTTTCATGCCTTCTTGGGATCCCCCTGCTCATCCTTCCTGGTTCACACCTCCTCCTTGTTCCTTCACAGATCCATATTATGCCCAACCAGTTGCTCATTCATTTCACTCTTATGCTCAGCCACAACCTCAGTGGAATGCACCTTATCAGGGGTGGAGGCCCCAGTACAACTCTCATCCCACTCATTTTCCTCCACCACCTGCTCATCCACAACCTTCGCCTCCTCCTCCACCAAGGCAGCCCCAAATGCCTGCCCAACCACAACCCCATCCACATCCATCTCAAATATACACCCCCACTTAGCTACCCATACCACCATTTCCAAACCTACACATTGGAATAGCTCAACCTAATTGCAAAGCTGACGCACAACATGTCCAAACAACTACTCTTGAGCTCAATGATCTTCACCATAGCTCAGGAAGAGTATTAGAAAAAAGAGACTATATTGAAAGCATTGAAGGACCACATCCGTCAAAAGAAGATTCAAAAGAGGAGATCAAAGAACCATGGGCTGCACTTGATGAAGAGAAGAGATCAGAATTAGAGATCGAGAGAGTTCCCTCATGGTTACCATCAAATCCTCCATGTACTCAAGAGAAAGATCAGCAAAAAGAGGAAGATGAGAAGGTCATGATAGAAGGTGACATGAAGAATGATCCAGATCAGCAAAAGGACCAAGGATATCAGAGCTATATTGAGATATGGTTTCAGACGGTCACTAAGTTGCAGCAGTACTCTCTTCCTCAGCTATGTTTGATCCCTTCAAAGTCAGATCATTTTCTCTCTGAAATCCAGATAGCTATCAAAGCATGCATTTCAAGCCGCCACATCATTTTATCTCTAATCTCGATGTGCACATGGCTCCATTGGAAGTATTCTTATACTTGAAAAGAATTTTGTTTTTCAAGTAGGGTAGGGTAGAAAAAAAAAAAAAAAAAAATTGAAAATAAGAAGAAAATAAAAATCTAAGGTGAAAACCTCCTCAGAGGCGCCTTAGATTGGCTCATTGATTGAAAACCTCCATGAGGCGGTCAATGGGTTGGGAAAAAAGAGAAAAGAGAATAAGATCTCTGGGTGAAAACCTCCCTTGGAGGTGCCCAGGGCAGGAAATTAGGGTGAAAACCTCCATGAGGCGCCCTAGTTGTTTTTCAAAAAAAAAAAGGAGAAAAAGAAAAAGAAAAATAAATCTAATGTCCATTGAATAATTTTAGGTTGCAGCAATGACATTGCAGGTCAGGAGGATCACTCAAAACAAAGACAAAGGAGTTTTTGTGCCTTCTAGAGGAAGTTCTACATTTCTATAGGAAACATCCTGTAGAACCTTCAAGCGAGCCAGATTCGATTTTGGAAGGGGATCTAAAGCTTGGAATCCATTGGTTATGCCTGCAAGCATCCATGTTCCCATTCCTCACCCTTTTCCATCATCTTTTCCACCTCGTTGTGCTTCTTCATTGTGCTTCTACAGGAAGTTCCTGTAGAAATTGTAGGAAGCTAGAAATGGATTTCAAAAAGGCAGTTTGGCGAACACGATAGCTTCCGCAAGGATTCAAAAGTCCTCCTGCACTTTTTAAATTCCTCCTCCATCATCTCCATACCTGCATCACAGCCCAAGTTCATTTTTCATACCATGCAACAAAACTGCAAAATGCCTTGAAGCAAAAATACCTAGGACAGAATTTGTTTCTTCCATAACTTGAAAACCATGCATCAATTTGAAAAACCGTTTTACGGGGAATTGTACAGGGGTGATGGCAACATGCCTGAGCAGTTTCAGCCAATTCCGGTGCACGGTTTCCAAGAAATCAGCCTCCATCACCATCATCCATTTTTACATTTCTCCATATCCATGCATCTGTTTTAAAACCTGTTTCATGGGGAGATGCACATAGGTGGTAGTAGCCTACCCAAGCAGTTTCAACCAATTCCGATGCACGGTTTCCGAGAAATTGATCTCTGAAATCTTCAGCAATTTTCCATTTTTCTCGAAATCTGTGCATCCATTGATCACGATTTTTCTATGGGAGGTGCATCATGATGATAGGAACATGCTCGAAAATTTTCAGATCGATCTGATCTACCGTTTGGGAGCAATGGCGAAAACAAGTTCTGGTCCTGTGAAAATTCAGCAGCAGCAGCTTGAAGGTGCAGATTTGAACGTGGAAACAAATGCCTGTAGCTTAGATCTGGTCAGAGGACACCTGCACAAGGAAAACAACCAAAAATCATCAGCCAAGCCACCATGCAACCGCAAAAACCAGTGCATGCAGCAAATGACAGGCCACAGCACCTCACAGCAGCCATTGGACTTCCAGGTACGTGACTGAAACTCATTCCTCTGGTTGCATGAATATAATTTAGAAACTGCATGAGCAATGAGATGGTCGGGATTAAAAAAATCAGTGGCCAGCTAACTGACCACCGTCATCCAGTTCAATAGCACTCGGTGGGTGAATGAGACACGTGCGCTCAGCCATCTCAGGAGGGAATTAGAAAACAGGTAGTAATGGACAGTTAAACTTCAGCGTGATTGAGGGACGCAATTACAGGCAGAGAAAAAATAGTTAAGCACTGCAGGGGACCAACATTTTGCATGGGCCAACGCACGTCTCTGCCACCTCACCACAAATCACGCCACAATTAAAAATGCTCGGCTGACTCTCACCATCCGCTGATTAATTTGCACTTGCAACATTCTTAGCTGAAGTATGCGTCCTCTGCTCCCACAATTGGTTAACCTATCGTCCTCCACTGAGATTTGCGGCCTGGTTTGAATTTCTCTAGTGTGTCGGGCTCACTCAAAGGCAGAATAACATTCTACAGGAAACGGGAGGGGTCTTCTACAGGAAGTACGTTATATCCTTCTGAAGCAGAGGAGCCTGAGTTTTTCTTCATCAAGTTTGGAGCTTGAAGAAAGGTAGGCTCAAAAACACCATTCCCATGCAAATAATTCAAAAGGTGGTGAATTCGACGTGTTGAGGGGTAGGAAAAATGTGAATGCAAGTTTTTCTATGAATTCAAAAGCCGTTTTCTTATTGCTGCCTGGAATTGTCTTCAGTGCAACATAGCCCATGCTTTGGAGAAGACCAAATATTTAGATTCAGACATTGAAAAAATATGAAGAAAAATACCATTTCTCTTTCCAGTTTACTGCAGATCTAATTGCAATGAATCATATAGATTTTATTGTCACTAGCACATATCAAGAGATTGTTGGAAGCAAGGATACTGTTGGCCAGTATGACAGGAACTGCTTTCACCCTTGCTGGTCTTTATCTTGTGGTTCATGGAATTGATGTTTTTTTATCCCAAGTTCAACATTGTTTCTCCTGGAGCAGACATGCAGAGTTATTTCCCTTACACAGAGAAGCAGCATCGTCTTACTGCTTTACATGGTTCAATTGAAAAACTCTTGTTCAATCCCGAACAGACAGCTGAACACATGTGTATTTTGAATGACCATAAAAAGCCCATTATATTTTCTATGGCAAGACTCAATAGAATGAAAAACATGACAGGAATGGTTGAATGGTTTGCAAAGAAAAAAAAACACTTGAGGGATATTGTCCTCCACATTCTGGGGAGGAAACCATATACACGATTCCCATTCTGATCAGTGCAAGCCAAAACAGAGCGTGAGGAAGCAAGATATTGAGGCAGAGAAGAAAACTAAGGGTAAGGAAGCTAAGGGAAAGAAAACCTAGGGTAAAGCATCACAGTGAAACCATCACAAGGAAAGCAAGAGGAAGAGCAAGAAAGAAAAAGAAGGAAGAAACAGAGTGGAAAAGGAGAAATGGGCCAAATTGCTAAGCCTAAAACTGTGGGAGGAACAATGGCACAAACACCTCGGAAAAAAGATTGCAGACCCAGGCAGAAAAGACTGAAAAAGGCCAAACAAGTAAAGGCACACCCAAGGCAACCACAGCAAAATCAAAAGAGAAGGCACCCTCAGCCAAGCAGGCCAAAACAGTGAAGACTGTTTCTACAGGAAGACAGAAAACAGCCACTACAGGACTTTCTACAGGAAGTTTGGGGAAAGGGCAGCAGAAGGAGAAATTGGCCGAGATTTTAGCTAGGGAGGCAACACCTGTGCTGGCCACCCTAAGCACATCCATCCCCTCCATGAACACTCATTTTTTTTCAGGGTTCGGACACAATTTAGTCATGGTTCAACCTTCTATAGGAAGCTACAGGACTTTCTACAGGAAGTTCTGTATTTCTACCAAAAACATCCTGTAGAAGCCTTTGGGCAGGCCAGAATCAATTATGGAGAGGGATTTGAAGCTTGAAGTCTGTTGAGGAGGCATGAAACCACTCTTTTCTTCCATCCTCCACTAGTTTCATCTCCTTTCACCACCATTGCCGCCATCATATTGAATATACTTGCACAATCATACCAAAGCTGAGAATTCTCTAGGAAAAGGAACAAGTAGTGGGAAGAAGCAAAGAGAAAAGCATGGTTTCATGACAGAGAAGAGACATCACTTCAGAAGCTTGGGATGACAGGGAGGCCACCAGGGCCATCAAAGATGAGGAGATAGATTGGTTGCTCAAAGGATGAGTAACACTTTCAGTAGGGGGGTGATGATGAGCCCCAAAAATGGATAATTATTTGGGCTCATTCAACCTCCTAATTCGACTTAATCCACCATTCTCATTAGTTTATTGCATGTTTTTTATTATATTTATGCTAACAGAGTGAATTGGGTTAGTCATTATGCCAACAAGTCTAATGGGTGCTTTGTGTAGCCTTTTTGGTCAATTTGGAGACAAAATTGAAGGTCTTAATGAGCACTTGGCACCCAAATTCGTGGGAGAACAAGGGAGAGGATTTGTAGGAAGGTGTCCCCTTCATTTATGGGCCCTTACCTCGAATTCTCCACCATCAGCTCGGAGTTCAAGGGCCACCAAATCAATTAGCACAAGGGCAGCCAAGCAAGTCAAGTAGGATTGCTGTTAACTACAAGTTTTGGGCAGCCGAGTCCCTAAAGTTTAGGAGGACTGTTGGGGTCCTCAATTTGTATAAATAAGAAGGCTTAGGGCCTCATTTTGGTTAGCTGGTGGTTAGTCATTTTGTAGCTAGTGGTTAGTCATTTTTCTTAGCCAGTAGTTAGTCATTTTGTATTCATTTTTTAGTCATTGTGTAGTTCTATTTTTAGGCAGTAGATTAGCTTTGCTTTCAGCACATTTTCAAGTTCTCCTTGTGGACAGTTTTTGGAATGTAACATTTCTTTTCTTGCTCAATAAAGATGAATCCAGCTTTGCACCAGCTATAAATCTCTCTTAGGAGGTTGTAGCTCTTGGGGTTGGGCCCATCTCAAGCGCCCAGTACCTCCTTTGTTTACTTTCATGTCTCTTTGCTGCATTCTTAGAATAAAATCTGCTATTTAGATTTAAATATTGTGTTGTTGTTTAGGTTGCTTTTGATGATTAAAAAGGTTTTTCATGTTCAGATTTGCTTGATAGGTTAATCATAGGGAAGATCTTCAGAAAAAGGCTACCAAACACCTTGGATCTCACCTCCCCTTTAGTGGAATCATGAGCTGGGACCAATGTGACTTTGCTGCCAACAAAAATGTGGTTTTGCTTTGCCATGCAATTCTTAGTGTTGGAGTCCTCTTTTGTAGATGCTGATATTAGTAGTGTTTAAATGCTTCAGTTGATGATTTCTTAGTGGCATAAGTTAGTTCATGCATTTCATTTTGAATAAACTACTGTTCATTTCCTTTTGTTGTTACTTAGGTCAGAATAGAGTTAAGTAACTAGGTCATAGGTTTTATAAGTGTTTGTTTGTTCAGTTTGAAAAACCACTTTCAGAGTACCTATTACCCGTCCTTACCTACACATACTCCATCCAACCTACCTGTTTCATCCTTCACTTAGAACCCCTACCTTACATTTTCCTCATTCGCTTACTTTTCCATGATTCTCATCTTCTTATGCAACATCGTTTCATCCCTCCTTGAACAAATCTCACCATCTACACCTTCTCCTCAACTCCATCCTCCAAGTCTTGAACTCCCTACACCCCTATTTCACCTCCATACTCATTCCTCCACCTTTTTCCCTCCATCCATGCTCCAAAATTCCATTTCTAAACATCCTATAGAAAAATTACAGAACATCCTGTAGAAAAATTACAGAACATCCTGTAGAAAAATTACAGAACATCCTGTAGAAATCTCAGAACATCCTGTAGAACCCTTGCAGACTTCCTGTAGAAGCTCACGAATGAGGTTTCTTGATAGCCAAATGTTGTGAAACTCTTAGGAAGGGTGCTAGGGACCCCTTAGGACCTCTTCTAACCTTCCCAACCTCCTGCAAGCATTTTCTCCCACTAATCCACCTCTGCACAGTCAAAAGCTAGTTAAAAAGCACATGCATGATAATTCTAATAACTTATTCAAAAATACAAAAAGATGTTTTCTTCAGATAGTGATAACTTAGAAACATGCATTTTACCTTCCTAGAAGTCAACGACATTCCTTTCAGTAGCTTGCATCCTCTTCCTTGCATCAGTAGGACTAGTTGGTAGAATTAGGGTTTGCTAGGGTTTGCGTTTCTTTTTTACTTTCAGTTTCTTTCTGCAAGTAGATTAGCTTCCTTTGAGTTAGCTTTCATCCATCAGTTAAAAAGCTTCTTCTAAGAGCTCATAGAAGTTGGCTTAAGCCCCTAGCAGACTTGTGCTAGCTGACCAAGTGACAGCTGCGGCAAGAGCTAGTACTTGTGCATACAGCACGGTCGCTTCCAAGTTTGTTACGAACTACCGGGTTGATAAAACTAAAGAAGGGAGTTCCAGGAGTTGTAGCATTATTGCTACAATACTGGGGCTCACCAACATGATCCAATCCCTAAGGATATATTCTTAGGCTTGATGCGCAAGTACACATGTTCCCAAACCTAAAACTCCTTAAATAACCTATGCTGATATACATAGTTCTTCTTCCAATCTTGTGCTACCTTTAAATTCTTCTTTCTAACCTGCATTTCTCATTCCATATCTGTCAACATGTCCGATATAATCAACACCTTGTTCATTGGATCACCCCAATTGATAGGAGTATTACAAATCCACAGATAAAGTGCCTCAAATGGAATCATCTTCAAAGATTCACGATACCCATTATTGTAAGCAAACTCTACCAGTGGAAGATTCTTTTCCCACTTTCACAATTGATGAATAACATACATTCTCAACATGTCCTCTAGAATCCTATTGACCTGCTCTGTTTTTCCATTTGTTTGCAGATGATAAGCTATATTAAAGGCCAACTCTATACCCAAACCTGCAAATAACTCTTTCCAAAACTTGGAAGTGAACTTGGCATGTTTTTCTGAAACAATCTTGTTAATAATACCATGCAGCTTCACTATCTCTCTGATGAAGACCTGTGCTACCTCACTAACTAAATTTTTCGACTTCACTAGAATGAAGTATGTTACCTTTCCCAGCCTTTGAATCACAACCATGATGGAATCATTCTATCTAGATGTCCTCAAAAAACCTGTAATGAATTCCATGCATATGACCTCCCTTTTCCACTTTGGAATCGGAATCATCTACATTAAACCAGCTAGATTCTTACATTGCTTTTACCTATTGAAAATCCAAGCATCTCACAACAAACTTTGCCACCTCTTTCTTCAAATTTAGCCATTGGTATAACTTATTAATTGTTGTCAATCTCTTCTGATATCTCAGTTAACTTAAATAAAGCTTAACATGAAATTCCCTCAAGATAAGCTTCTTGAGATCACTATTTTCTGGCACATATATCATGTCCCTAAATTTGACCAAACCATCTTTCGTGAGATGATAGTCCACATCATATTCACTTGTACCCTGCTTTTGTAACATGTGCTTAAGATATTAGTACCTATCATCCTATTGTCCTGCCTACAAGATTTGATTCTGTAAATTTGTCCCATATGAACTCATAGTTTTTATGTGATTTACATGTACTCTCCTACTAAGAGTATATCCAACCATGTTCTCTTCTCCCTTAATATACCTAATCACAAATTCCAACTCATTGATGCTAGCCAACCACCTATCTTGTATAGCATTTAGATTAGGTTGGTAAAATAAATATCTCAATCCACTATGATCACTCATTAGAATAAACTTCCTACCAAGAAGATAGTGTCTCCACACCTTCAATGCATGAATGATCATAGCAAACTCAAGATCATGTATCACGTAATTTTTCTCGTTTTCATTCATTTTCATTAACTCGTAGAATACTACCTGTCCTTCCTACATCAGAACCCTGCCAAGTCCTCTCTTGCAATCATCTGTACATACCACAAAGTTTTTATCTAGATCTGCAATCTTTAGAACTGGAGCATTTGTAAGCAACTACATCGACTGCTCAAAACTAGCTGCACATTCCTCTATCCATTCAAATTTCTTTCATTTTCACTGCAACGATGTAATAAGATAGGAAATCCATGAGCAATTCCTAATGAATCGTCTACAGTAACCTGCTAACCCCATAAAATATATGACCTCATCCACATTCCTAGGATTTTCCCATTCCATGATAGTTTTGATCTTTTCTGGATCCACGGTTTCCTTGGAAACCACATGCCCCAAATAATGTACCTTTGTTTGAAAGAAGTTACATTTACTAATTTTTCCATACAAAGGGTACTCTCATAGAAATTTCAACATTGGTGCTAAGTGTTAATCATTTTCTTCATCATTCTTAGAATATATCAATATGTCATCAATGAATACAATCACAAACTTGTCCAAATAAGGACACAACACATTATTCATCAAACATGTGAGAGTAGTTGAATCATTATTCAAACCAAAAGGAACCACAACAAACTCATAATTCCCATATCTAGTTTGGAAAGAAATCTTGTAAATGTCCTATTCTTTGATGCATACCTGATGGTATCCTGATCTCAAATCAATCTTCAATAACATTGTTGCTCCCTTCAATTGATTGAACAAGTCATCAATCCATTGCAAAGGGTACATGTTCTTAACAATCACCTTGTTCAACTGACTATAATCATTATACAACCTAATATTAGCATCCTTCTTCTTCACAAACAATATTGGTGCACCCCAAGGTGGCACACTTCGCCTAATGTATCCCCTATCAAGCATTTCCTTCAATTGCAACTTTATTCCACCAATTCTAGAGTGCTCATTCTATAAGGTGCATCTGATGCCAATGCTTCTCCCAGCATCAACTCATTAGAAAATTCCACTTCCCTATGAGGAAATAACTTTGAAATATTTGTTGGGAATACATCCTGAACTTGCTGCAAAATTGAATACCTCTTCAAGACCTTAGCATTCTCAACATCCTTACATTTATCACTAGAATAATGCACTGCAAACAATACACACCCTTTCCTATGACTACGCTTTACAAGCATAGTTGTAACCATTCTAACTGATGTCGCCTTCTTCTGCCCTACAAGATTATTTGTTCTCCATTGTCATCCAAGCACTCAATAGTCTTTTCATAAAAATCCACCTTATTCCTGTGAAGATACAACCAATCGATACCCAATAGCATACTATATGATCCCAATGGAAGTCCATTTAGATGCGTTGATGTTAACATATCGTTCACCTCAAATGCACAAGTTTTTACCCGATGATGAACACTTTTCGTAGTACATGTAGCCAACTACACCAACCAAGGCTTTGCATGCACTTCTTTATTCAAGCCACACTTATCCACCAGGTCAGGACTGATATAACTATCGTTAGATCCAGGGCCAATTAAAATAGAAACAACTTGATCACAAACCTTAACTTCCATCTTGATAATATATGTTTGATGATCGGTCTTCTTATTATCCAATGTTGCATAAATCCAATGAATACTCTATCGAGCATCCCCAACTGTCTATGTCTCTTAAGCACTGTAAAGCTGCAGTCTTCCACCCTAATGCTGTGGACAATATATCCTACGATGATCCTTGCCACAATTCCAACATTGTAAAGGCTTCCTGCCACCACCCTTATTCTACTCCTCAGACTGAAATCCCTATCCTCTATCAGATGCATTGAACTTCTTGTGTGTGTTACATCTCATTTTGTGACCATGACAAAGGATCATCAAAATTGAATATCTCACCATCCATCCAAGTGTCATGTAGCACTCCCTTTCAAGTCAAGAACTTATATACCTTGAACAAAGTGGAATTTCTAGATCTCCTGGTACAAAACCATGCTTTTGAGAATCTGCATAGTTTTGCTAAAGAAAAACTACACATGTGAAGTTTCTTCCACTACAAAAATTCGCAGATCTCCATTATGTTTCTAAACAAAAAATGCACAGGTCAATCAATAAAGAATAAAAACAAAAGGTAAGATCTAGAAGCATTGTTGAGTGAATCATTCCCAACAGAAAGCCTCAAACTCATGTATATTCCACCTTGGCCTCATTTTTTATGGAACTAATTCCCATTCTTCAAGGAGACCTCATCCATCTTTTAGTGGATCTCATCCTTGGACTAAGGATCTCAAACTACTTCCTTTTGCCATATAAATCAAGCCATAGGTGGGGGAATTGAGGGAGGCTACTGGGAGTAAATTTATGATGGAATAATTAGGTCGGAGAGCTTATCATTGTTGGAGAGGATTGAGATCGATGGGAGGAGCTTCACAACATTAAGGCACAAGTTTTGTAGCTCCTTTATGTTTCTAAAATTAATACAAATAAGCATTTCTTCTCACTTCATTATTTAATGGATTAATTGATCAATTTCATGGATGGTTTATGTAATTTATATTTGTCCATTATAATGATGTTATTTATATTTTTCCATTGGAATGATGTTATTTATATTTTTCCATTAGAATGATGTTTGTTACTAGTCTCCTTGATCAATAGTTTGAATTATTGAATCATTTATGTTGCATATGGCTTTGATCCTTTATTATTTCCATGTGTGCAAGTCTAGCTTCAATCATGGAGGAGGTGCACTCTCCAGTCAGTCTCTGTGTGTTTGATCAACTGTTGTGAAGGATTTTTCTTGAGATTTTTTGTTTTCAAGGATTGAAAGGTAGGTTTCTCAAGAATTAGTCTTTTGATGAGTTGTGCTTCTTGTGCTACATTAGGAACAAGAATCATTTTTTATTCTAGTACTGAATTTTAATCAAAATTACACTTTAAGCATTGATTTCATAACATTCATTCAAGCATTTTCATTTTAAGGATTTATTTGGGTGTTTTGAATTTGAATTCCTTTGTTCATTGTTCAAAGATTTGTCTCAGTTTCTCGACAATTTTTTTTCATGTTTCTTCTTTCATTTTTGAAAAAAAGTGTGTCTGAGTGTTAATTTCCTTTGAGTGCTATTAGTTTTTATCTTTGGAAATTTCACTTGATTTCCTCTACTTACGCTTGATTGGTTCTTTAGTTGTATTAGTGAAGGTAAATAGTTTTTTTGTTCTTTCGCTGCTTTGGAATCATCTTGTGTTTGTTTTGAAGAATTATCTTGCATAGATTACATTTTCATGGTTAGAATTCCCATTTCATGAACGGAATTTGTGCATAGATTACATTTGCATAGTGTTCACGAAAATTGTGCATAGATTACATTTCATAATGTTCACAGGAATTGTGCATAGATTACATTTGCATAGTGTTCATAGGAATTGTGTATAGATTACATTTTCATACTTTTCAGAAAAATTATGCAGAGATTACATTGCGTGGTTTGCAACTTAGAGCTTTGAATTGCATTGGAAAATTAGAAGTGGTACAATTTGGAGTTAATATTTTAAAAAAGAACTTCTTTACTTACTCTAGATAGAATTCGTCGAAATAAAGAGATTAAAAATTTCATATTTGATGCATTAGAGTTTTTGAGTCAAGTCATAATACCATCAGTTTCACGTCCATTTACCCTTTGAGTAAATAACAACTTAATAATACAACGTTAATAAAATGCATCCAGATTTTTTATTATTTTTAGGGTTCTTTCCACCTACAATAGATTTGGCTGTAGGGATTTGGAATATGAAAGGAAGTAAACTTTCCAAAGCTATAGACAAACAATAAAATCTTGAGTTAGGGAGATAAAATCAAATTATTTCAATTTTTCTCTGGGAAGCTCTTCTTATACATGAGTTAAGCACGATATCATGTTGGATCTGGTGAAGTGATCATACCCACTTCATTAGCTAAGATATAGTGATTTTCACATATTACAATAGTACTGAGAGGTACTTGGGGTCACTTGAAGGTAAACCTCCAATTGATCATGTGGAGGAGCTTTCAAGGGGATTGAACTTTGTTACTCTGTCCTACATGTATGTCCTATTTACGACTACCCCCTTAGGTAAAATTGTTGTATTTGGTAAACTTAGTGATTATAATCCTAGGGCTCTACCTAAGGTGAAGGCAAAGGGAAGGTCATGCTATACCTAGAATAGACATTGACTAGACTCACTTGTATTGTTTGGAGGGTAATATTTTCTTGAGATGGCATAAGCAAAGTTGCACCAGACTGTTTCATTAAGCATATTTTAAAGGTAACTGGTTCCAAATGCTCATATCTATAAAGCTTTTCACTTTGATCTCTGTGATGTTGGACTTCATCACCTAGTAATTATTGATCTCTATGAAAGGTGAGCTTGTATGGTTTGAATCCATAGATTTTTTAGCGTGTGTTACTTTGTTTGTTTTTACTTTTTATAAGACCTTAGGTGTGGATTGTGAATATTATTTAATTTTAATAATAAAAACTTATTTATATTGAATCTAATGGCTGCCCATTGGGAGGTTATTGGCCAAGGAAACCCCATTAACAAGAATCCTATTCCTTTTCCCAATCTTGGAAATGTCAGTCCTCCTTATATAGCTACACTGTCACTTCCTAGATTCACGATAGGTTTACCTGTATGGATGTTCTCAACTTATTTAATTCCCAATACTCCAATTGTACCATCTCAACCGAGTTTTTCACCTCAACCAAGTCCACAATCTCAGCATCATCAACCTACTATTGACCCTTTAACTTCTTCACCCAACATGTACTCCTCCCTTTCCTCTTCTTTTCTTGGTAAAAATATTGATGCTAGTAACCAAGTGAATAAGAAGAAGAAGAAAGGGAAGAAGAGGAAGAAGCAAGATCAGAAAGTAGTCAACCAACCAACCATGTCCATAAGTATTGGTAATGTTTAGGAAACTTATACAATGCATCATAAGCCCAAATACCCTTGCAAGATTTGTAAGGGTGAACACTTCCTTATCAATTGTCCTAGTATTCCTAAGGTTTTGGAAGTATGGTCAAATAATTCTCATCAACCTAATGTTGATCCATCAACTAGTGATTCTCAAATTCTTGGGAAAAATATTAAGGTCAAGTTTCCTTGTAGGTTATGTAAAGGGACTCGTCATAGTCACCTTTTACCTCATATGGATGGAGCCTCTGAATTGTTGGAAAAACTTACTGTTTCACAACAACAACTTCCAACTAATTACCGTGAACTTTCTCCCCATCTACCATTAGTTGACAAAGTGATTGATCTAAATCCAAGTGCAGTCAATCCCACTCCTCCATTGGAGGGTGAAACATGTATCACTCAGGTTGATGGATTATTTTTTGATCAAGTGCTTGAATCGATTCCATCTTCAGTCGATCCCACTCTCCCTTTAGAGAGTGAACTTCATACCGCTTATATTCTTCATGTTACCTTAGATTCTTCTACACATGGGGGCATTTCATTTGTTTCTTTTGAACCCCATCCAAGTAATGAGGATATTTCTTTTGATTGGACTAGATTGAAAGAACCTCATCTTCCTTCTTCCACCCCTTTCCAAATCAGTGTGAAGGCTTATGGTAAGAATAAGTGTCGCAAAAATGTAGATGAAGGTGATTTTGTCAACAATTTATCATTGACTGCTTAGAAAGCTTTGGGATCCCCTCAGCTTGTGCCTGTTACTCAGAATTTGTTATCTTTTAATAGAATCATTAGTGAAACTTTGGGTATCCTTCCTAAGTTACCTATTACCTTGGAAGGTAAGATTGTTTGTATCAATATTATGGTAGTCCAAGGTCCCTTAGATTTCAATTTTCTCCTTGGGTGAGACTATTTCTATGCCATGAAAGTTGTTGTATTGACAATCTTTTGCGTGATGTCCTTCCCTCACAATGGAAGCATTCTAATAGTTGATCAACTTTCATGCATTGATCTTGTTTTGACTACCAATCATCCAACACCCCTAAATGTTCTTTATATGGAAGTGGTATCTACCCTTCCACAGGTTAATTATGTGGCAACCTATCCCATGTTTTCAGTTATCGATGCAAGAGAGCCTCTCACTATCCGCTCAACTTCTTTTGACCTAGCTCTGGTAACTGACGTGGTCAAAACTTCAATGGGGGAATTTAAATATGATTTTATTATCACTATTGCTCCCCTTGACATGTGTTCCTTCCAGAGGATTGTTCTTCCATCTAAAGAAGACCTTTTGGAAGCCATGATCAAGGGGTGTCCCTTGTCACTTGTTTCTTCCATATGTAAGCCATGAATAGGTCATCTTGAGGATAGTTATTTTATTGTGTCAACCTCATTAAAAAATGACACAACCTCTTTTGAGGATAGTTCTTTTACTGTGTCAACCTTGTTAAAAAATGAAACAGCCTCTTTTGAGGATAGTTCTTTTACTGTGTCAACCTCGTTAAAAAATGAAACAACCTCTTTTGAGGATAGTTCTTTTACTGTGTCAACCTTGTTAAAAATGAAACAGGGTCTTATGAGGATAGTCCTTTTACTGTGTCAACCTCATTAAAAAATGAAATGACCTCTTATGAGGATAGTTCTTTTACTATGTCAACCTCGTTAAAAAATGAAACAAATATTTACGAGGATAGTTCTTTTCCTATGTCAACCTCATTAAAAAATGAAATAGGTCTCATGAGGATGGTTCTTTTATTGTGTCAACCTTGTTAAAAAATGAAACATATTCTTATGAGGATGGTTCTTTTACTGTGTCAACATCGTTAAAAAATGAAACAAATCCTTAGGAGGATAGTTCTTTTACCATGTCAACCTTGTTAAAAAATGAAACAAACTCTCATGCGGATGGTTCTTTTACCATTTCAACCTCATTAAAAAATGAAATAGGTCTTATGAACATAGTTCTTTTCTTATGTCAAGCTCGTTAAAAAAAATGAAACAAATCCTCCCCAATGTGAGTTGAGTCTTTAACGAGATCTCATAAATGTTAAGTCGAGTCTTTCATCTGATCTCGTAAACAAGCCTTAATTTCATCCACCTATTAGTAACTTGTAGTCTACTCGGGTGAATGAAATGAAATTTGGGGGAATGTACCCTTGCAGTCATTATGCTGGGGGCATGAAAACTTATATCAAGCACAATTTTAGCTATGTTTCAAGCTTGTATAAAAATGAAACCAGTTGGAATCAAAATTTTCCTATGTTTCAAGCTTGTGTAAAAATGAAAACTATCTCGAGTCCATTTCGGTTATTATTTCCAAGACTCATTAAACTCATGAAAATATCGATTTCCTTTTGCTACCTTTTCATGCTCATAGAACATAGATGAAAATGCTAAGTTCTTTATGTCTTTTCCTACTCATTAATTAAATTGAAAGTCAGTAATATGATTATATTTTTATCACTTTTTAGAACTCGTTAAAACTTACGAAAAAATGAAACCATTGAGTCTTCTTTTAAGCCCTTTTCAGAATTTTTCAAAAATGAAAAGATTGTCGAGTACTTGCTTGTTCGAACTCGTAAAAGTAAATGAACAACCGTTCACTCAGTATAAGTTTACCCCTTTTACGGATTGATCCAATACTATTTACGAAAAAGGTATATGTTGATCAAATATGATCAATAGAGTTATATCTTGTATTATTTTATCCTTTTTTGGGCTTGAGAGACTAAACTTATGAAAAAGAACCTGACGGAGTTTACTTATGTTTTTCTTCTGACACTCTAAAATTGAAAAACACTGAGCTTTACTTTTTCTAGGGCCGTTAAAATTTTAAGGTAAAAGAACTAATTGAGTTTCCTTTTTCTTTTCTTTTTCAAACTCTTAAAAGAAAACAACATTGAGTTAGCCCTTTACTGGACTCGTAAAAAATTACACAATATAGGACTCGTTAAGCATAATGGTATCGAACCATTCCTTCATAGGTTTCATTAAAAATACTTTGATGGACTCATCTGAAGGATGAGCTTACAAGACAACCATATGTTATCCTCCTCAAGATTGTAAAAAATAAAGAGGTACTTGCCAGTAATGGTGGGGGGGAATTGAGAAGAAACGTTTGTTTCTTGTATTTCAGGCAGTATGTCACTCTTGAATATGACACTTCGTCACATATCTGTTCGGGTTGGAAAATGCATTTGTCTCACAATTAATCGAAACTTATTGAAAGTCTTCATTTGGTTTTGGGTATTATCATTATGTCAAATGTTGCCAATTCATTTTTTCATGTGACCAATATGTTCAAGAGAAGTCTTAACCTCAATTCAAATTACCTTACAATTTGTTGCCTTCATTCGTGTGGCCATCCTTGATTTAGTCCTTGCAAACTATTTTCAAATCTTGATATCATGTTTCGTGTCATAGGCTTTCCTATGAAGGATCAATTCTAATTGACTTCATCTCATTTTCTAGGAAGTTGTTTTAGAAACCTTCAGTACCTTGAAGCCTTCATGCCCTAATGGCAGGTTTCTCACTTTCGACAATAGGTCTCATCATTGACCTTTCATCAAACGATTCTATGAGTGTTCGAATTATGATCACCTATTCGCACTCCATAGATTGTACTGGAAGTACCTTGAGATCCATTGTAATCATTGTTGGTTTCTCTCACACTTGTTAATGGTTCAGATCATTGACTAATGATCAAGTGGTTTCTGCCATGTTTGACTTCAAGACATTTACTTGCATGGCTATTCGTACTATGGATTGAGAGATGGAGATCAAGACCCTGGATCTAGTTTCATCCATCCAGGTTGCTAAGAGTTTTCTATTCATGATTATACAGTGAGTTTTATGTTTGATGGTTGCATCCATCCTATATATACTTTGACATTATGTATTTCATACTATGGTTTAAGACTTTTATGTTTTGAGTATGGGAATGCATACCTCGGTGATGATTATTATATTGAATTATAATCCTTTATTGATTGTTGTAGGTTTCCAACGATGACCTTTGATCCAATCCCTGATATGATAAAGGACTTCAGTCCTCAAATTTTTCTGACTTCGCACTTTAGGGGTAATCTGTTACACTTCATTTTTTCACCATGACAAACGATCATCAAAACTGGATCTCTCACCATCCATCCAAGTGTCATGAAGCACTCCCTTGCAAGTTAACAACTTATATACCTTGAATAAAGTGGAATTTCAACATCTCTTGGTAAAAAACCATGTTTTTGAGCATCTATGCGGTTTTGCTGAAGAAAAACTGCACATGTGTAGTTTCTTCCACTGCAAAACAACGCATATTTACGCTCTGTTTCTGAAAAAAAATCGCAGGTCAATCAATAAAATGTAAAAATTAAAAGTAAGATCTAGAAGCATTGTTGGGTGAATCATTCCCAATAGAAATCCTCGAATTCATTTATGTTCAATCCTAACCTCATTTTTGATGGAACTAATTCCCATTCTTCAAGGAGCCCTCATCCCTCTTTTGGTGGATCTCATCCTTGGACTAAGGATCTCAAACTACTTCCTTTTGGCCTATAAATCAAGTCATACATGGGGGAATTAAGGGAGGCTGTTGAGAGTAAATTTATGTTGGAGTAATTAGGTTGGAGAACTTATCATTCTTGGAGAGGATTGGGATCAATGAGAGGAGCTTCACAACATCAAGGCATAGGTTTTATAGCTCCTTTATGTTTCTAAAATTAATACAAACAAGAATTTCTTCTCACTTCATTGTTTAATGGATTAATTGATCAATATCATGGATGGTTTACGTTATTTATATTTGTCCATTGGAATGATGTTATTTAAATTTGTATTGGAATGATGTTTGCTACTAGTTTCTTTGATCACTAGTTTGAATTATTGAATCATTTATGTCGCATATGCCTTTGATGCTTTGTTGTTTCCACGTGTACAGGTCTAGATTCAAGCATGGAGGAGATGCATTGAAGCACAAAGAGGGATCTTCATCAAGAATTTCGTAATAAGGTATGAATTTCCATTCCTCACCTTGTTACCTTATGATTCAAGAAAAGGTATATTCAAGGAAGGAATTAGCTCAATTGTCTGTTTGTTTCTAGTTTCCTTTTAGGATCTAGGGAGATTTATTTTGTCGGCAAGAGGAATTTATCCTTCTAATAGTGTGGTGTTGCATTCTACTTGTCATCTGTATCTTATTGCTTTCCTATATTATTAACCCACTTTCCTTTATTTATCTTATTACCTTTCCAATACTGCTTAGACTTCGTCTTATGATTCGATTACTCATAGAAGTGCTTCAATATTTTTATGGCTTCCTCCGGTGACCTAGGCTCATCAAATTCAATCGTGTCCTTGAATGATACTGTCAACCCACTTACAAATCTATGAATATTTTCTTTCTTCTCCTTAAGATAAGTCACATATCTCAAGAACTCCAAGAATATAGTAGCGTACTCCTCAGCAGTCATAGATCCCATCTTCAACTCATAAAATTCCTTTTCCCTGTCATCGTAGTATCTCTCAAATAGGTACTTCTTTCTGAAAGTCTCTTGAACTCACTCCAAGTCAACTCCTCTTCTTGAATTCCTCAAACATTCTGTACATCTTCCCATCAAATGTTTGTTTTTCCTTTAAGATTGAAAGTAGTTATCTTGGCTTTCATATTCTCTAAATAATCATGCAATCTGAAAAACTTATTCATCAAAAGAAACCAAGCTTTTGTGTTCTGTGACTTCTTCATTTCTCCATCAAATTTAGGAGGCTTTTCTTTCTTGAACTCCTCTGGAAAGTATTTCTTCTTACTCCTCCTATACAGATGGTGACAGTGATGATGATGTTGTCTCTCTGATATAGAACTAGAATAGAACCCATGGTGTATCCAAGAACCTACCATCTCTGACTATATCATCCTTGTCAAACATGTCTCTTGACTAATACTTGCTACCATATGCTCCATTCGGCCTTTCCTCCTATCCATGGTTGATCCTAATTGGTCCTTGTCTCTGCAAATTTGACAAACTCTGTAGGATCACTGCATTAACCTTTGCTTGTTTATCATGTGCTCTAGTAAGTCTTTCTTATAACTGAATGATCCTATCATTATTTGCTTTACAACGTCTAATATTTGATTTCAAACTTCTCAATGTATCTGTTATGTAAGGGGAGTACTCATCACCATGATGTTCATTTGATATATAGGGAGAATCATGTGAATTGTAGTCTACCATTTTTCTTGTCATCTTTATTCCTCTACTTCCTACAAACATACCATGTCAAATAAAGAAAATAAAAACATACTCAACATACCTCAATGAAGTGCAAAGGAGCCTATCTTGTCTGAAAAATAAATCTAAATTAGCACGATACATGTATATCATAATGAAATCAATATATATATATCATCTCAACCTAAACATCATCAACTTCTACATGACAACACTAATACAACAATGAATATCACAATGCATCCATAATGAAAACATATACAACTAACTTGCATGCATTACAATCACATTTCACCCATCCAATACAAGTGTTGAACCTAAGAACTCTAATACCATTTTGTAACCACCAGTCCCACACTTACCTAGTTTCACTGACATGCCAGGGTAAACATGAAAGAAGGAGTTAATATGACATGACCTGACCTCCTAGGTTCCATTAAGGAAGTGGGGCCAACTACGGAAGACAAATTGACAACCCAACACATCCTACAGGGGCTACAGGTCACTTAGAGGCTAAGTAACCATGCCAGGAGGCCAAATCCTAAGTCGGGCCACCTTTTCCTTGCCCTAAGCCCTCAATCACTTCCACAATAATGCATCCATGCAATTTGGAGCCCCCAACTGCATGCATAGACCTGCATCCTAGTAGTTGTAGCTAAAAATGTTTAGCTCAAATAATGTGGTCCCAAATTCTTAGCCTAATTTCCAGGTCAACCTCTAGACAACTACCCATAACTTAGTGAGACTTTCCATAATCATTCTAACGTGATGGAAGATACATTCAATCAAACTTCATTAAAAAAATTGACCTAACCGAGCCTAACCATGACAGTCACTTCGTAAAACATATGGAAAACATGTAATCTACAAGTCGTGAATGCATATTTAAACATAGGGGTATTATACTTATTTAAGAATCATCAAGAAGGTCTAATTCACTCTCATAATAGCTACAATAACATATATTATCTCATGCATTCATTAAGCATTCATCAACAAATCAAAATGCATCAAGGTTCATAGCCAATATATATCTTATAACCATCATTTAACAAGAAAATGAACAACATATACACAATGATAGAAAACCCATCAGAGCCACATAATAAAAAGTACAATTACTCATAAAAATACAAGAGGAAAGAGATCTTATTAACATATGCAAAATCCAACCAAGTTGTAGACTTTCACATACCACTCAACCATAGATTGGGTTGAACCAAATCTATCTTTCAGCCAATCACCCCCGCATCATATTCGAAGCATGAATGTGTGATCTCATGGAATAAACCAAACAAAACCAAACCAGGGATTCCAGAGGCCAAAGACCTAAACCCTCAACCAGTGATTCAACCTCATGGTCAGACATCAATAACACCAACTAGATTGGCCTCTACCCAAGTTGCCTAGGGATCAAGGTCGTTTGTCCCAACCACGGCTCCAGGAACTAATAAATCAACCCACATCCTTCCAGGGCTCTAGAGAGTTTTTCCAACCAAGGCTCCAGGACTAGTAACTCAACCCACCAAGGTCTCAAGAGCGTTCATAAAACCATGTCTCCAAGACTAGTAACTCAACCTAAGTTATTCCAGGGCACAACTTTTGTTCCAACCAATGGCTCTAGGAACTAGTAACTCAATCCATAGCCATAAGGAACCTAAGCACCAATCAAAAACAAGTGGAAAACCCATAGCACCATGGCTATCCGGGAAATGGTAAGGCTAGGAAAAATTGATGTCAACCCAAGCAATCCTCATGCTAATGATAGATCATAACCAAATAAGGACATGCATATATCATGCACGCCAAAACTAACAAGGAAACCATACATGCAGCTTGATACCTACAAGGAAATATCATTTTAGTTGTTGATCTCGTTGTCCCCTTGTTCTTTCTTGCTTCCATTTCCTTCTTTCTCCAAATCCAATGAAAATTAGAGTGCTCCAAGCTTGCTCCAACAATGCTCCAATATTTCTAAGTGTGAAAGAGTATGAGAAAGAGGGAATAGAGAGAAAGCTCCAAAACTGAACTAACAAAAGCTCTAAACTGATCCTAAGAAGCCTTTCTATCATTGAGGCCTCTATTTTCTTCAATTTCCTCTATTCTTCCTTCAATTTTCCTCACATGCAAATTTGTGAACTTTCACCTTTCTTTTGACCTATTTCCCATTATTTTCATAAATAAAATGTCAATTAATGCCACGTTGCCTTTGCCAATTTCCATAGCCATTTATTAATCACCAGTGATCCCCATCACTATGTTTTTTCCCAACTTTCAGCGTGGAATACATGTCCCATGACCTTGGTTATTATTTTTATTTATTTACATAGGAAATAAACCAATGGCTGTTATGATTTATGGCAAGCCACATGCATCTACAACCCCTAATCCTCTCTTTGCTCATCACAATAACATGGGTAACCTTGGGGATGAATCCAAATCTTTACCATGCAATAGCTACATCAAATAATGTACACACTACTCACATTCTCATGGACAACATAGGGATAAACATATGTACTATTCTCTTCCCATATTCCTGGTTTTTCCAGTGAATGGTCTCTATAAAATTAAAGAGTATATTTTATTAAAAACATTTGAATCACCTTGAATGAAACCCCAACAATACAAAAATTAAAAATATGGTCTCAAACTGTTCATGTACTGCACTTAGCCAAGGGAAGGGAAACCCTTGCGAGGATGTTTGATGCATTCTCTCATCTCATACCTATTTCTAATATATACAATCGAATATCTTGAGCCTCATCCACTGCTTAGGACCCTACATATCTTAAAATAACAAATCTAGTGAAGAACCTTGGGTTTGTAACCTAAACCCTAAGAGCTATGAAACAATTAATGTCATTAGGTTAGGCATAACATTGTAAGCAGCAGGTTTGTAAGGTTGGGAAGGGTCTTCACCAACAAACTAAATGTAACAAGGATAATACTGAAGTTGAAAGCTTTGAATCTTTTACGCATATATACACATTATGTATTCATCAATTCATGTTATAAAAAAAACATACAAAATGACATAGGGCCACAGAATAGATCCATACAAATGCCTACATTTTACCTTTCTACACATATATATACATTATGTATTCATTCATTCAAAGATGAAGACAAAACATACAAAAAGGCATAGGGCCACCGAACATATGCATACAAATTCCCAGAGTAAACATATCCATAAAAAGGTTTTACATTTACAGGCTACATGGATCCAATGCCATCATTTTTTGCAACTAATTATATATCTAAATATAACATCAAACTAAGATGGATCTAGGCTAGTTTAATTTCCCCCTTAAATATATTATATTCTACATGAATACCATGGGTCAATACCATGGTTCATTTTTATTTTTTTTATTATTTAATTTTTGTAGAGTTATTTAATTTTGTTATTTTTCTATTTTTATTTTATTTTCACCGAGTTAAAATGTTTACATTACATTATGTTACACATCTCTACCATATATATTTATATATTATATTCAAAATGTATAAATGCTAAATTAACTATTTTACTTTAATTATTATTTTCTTTTCTTTTCTTTTCTTTTTATTTTTATTTTTTATTTTTATGTAATTTGACTAGGTCCAAATGTCGAATAAGAGAGGACATTACAACTTCTATACCATATTTGTATCTTAGTTCATCTCAAAAAACTTGTAATCACATGTGATATGTATATTTTTTGAATTTTGTTTATAATTTTTATTAATAAAAATACAATCATCATCATCAACAACAACAACAAATGTTCATACTCAACTATGGTCATTACAACAGCCACTTCATATTAAATCAACATGTAATATTTACATGAAACACTGCAACATCTCCCTATAAACATCCCATCGATCTAATCAAATCTAATCACTTTTAAGCTAATCAAATTGCCTAAATAGTTCGGATTAGGTTTAAGTGCAAGAGTATGGACAAAATCCTATCAAGCTAATAAAATTCCCTAAATAGTTGGGATTAGGTTTAAGTGCAGGAATATGGACAAAATAATTTTGACCTTAATTGAAAAGGACGACAATTTCACAGGGAAAATAATAGAAATTACAACATGATTTTAAAAAAATATGATAGATATTTTTGAAAATCTGAGATAGGGTTGTCAAATTTAAAGAATTTGGGTGATCAAGAAGTTCTTGATGGTGTTGAATCTATTTCTGCTATAAAAAAAACTTAGGTGCCTAATTTCTTGGAAAATTTTGAGCTAGATTCTAACCATAAATTTGTCATTCAAAAGAAATTGTGACCTTCTTAGAGAACGCCAATACTTTGATGGAAAATGCAGGGTAACCACCATTTTTCCTATGGACTTGCACATTGGTAAGTATTTTGTACTTAAATGATATCCCAATTATATAAACCAATATGTATCAATATCGTACATCGTCAAAGGAAAATGCGTGATCAACCTCTTATCTTCACAGTTTATTCTTGGTACGTGTGTAAACCTCTCTTAGCGAAAAGATGGAAGATTCACAAAAAATATGAGTTGTACAGGATGTTGGGTTGTGTTATATTCTTTCCACGACTAGCCCATGTAGTTAACCAGGGGGTTAGAGGGTGCACGGAGCCCCCCTTTGTTGTGTCGATTGTGTAGTGAGGGGAGTGATAGAGGGTTTGAGGGGTACAGGTAACCCCACTCTTTGGGGTCCGAGGTAGAGCCCCAAAAAATTTTGGTTTTGGAACCTATGTTCGGTCGGACGGACCCACCTATGGTTTTGTGCATGGCTTTCTCACATGTTTTTGGACGCGATGATTTTTGATCCATGGTATTGGATACTTCGGCATGTATAAATATGTATTATAACATATAAAGGAACATAATGAAAAATCAAGCTGGTAGTCCCAGTTTTGGGATCCAGGAGAAAATCTCTGTGTATATGTGTTTTATGTGTCATGCTCTCGCATTTTTTATTTTATGTGTTTTAGAATTCGTATGCAGGTAATTTATGTATGGGGTTAAAACCTACATTTGGTATTGGAGTTGTTTTGGCTTCAATGGGACACCTTTGTTGCTGAGGGGCTTCGCTCGGGCCTGTGGTAGACCCTGTTCAGTGGGAGATCTGTGAGATCGATTCTCGTGGTGAAAGAAAATGGCGAGCAGTGGAAAGATAGAGATCGAGAAATTTAATGGTCAGAGTTTTGAGTTGTAGAAACTCAAGATGGAGGATATGTTGGTGGATAAAGATCAGTGGATAACGGTATATCTAAGTACTAAACCAACGGGAGTGTCTGATGATGAATGGAAGAAGTTGGATCGGAAGGCAAAGAGCACAATACGATTGTGTGTCTCAGATTAAATATTGTTGAATGTATCAAGGGAAGCTACGGTGAAGGCTTTGTGGGACAAGTTAGGGACTTTGTACCAATCTAAGTCTCTGGTGAATAAACTGTTCCTGCGAAAAAAGCTGTATAAAATGAGGATGAAAGATGGAGACTCAGTGAGAAAGCATCTAAATGCATTTAACACTGTGGTAAGTCAGTTATCATCTGTTGATATTAAAATTTCAGATGAAGGTAAGTGCATCAGTTTTTTGTGTTCTCTACCAAATTCGTGGGATAATATAGTTATTGCAATAGGTAGCAATGCAATTGCCTTACAGTTTGATGAAATAGTCTCATCCTTGCTAACGGAGGAGATGAGACGGAAAAATATGGAGAGCTAGAATGGTGATGCCTTGTCTGTACAAAGATGGTCCCAGAATCGAAACAAAAATAAGTCATCGAGTCGAAGATCTAAATCTAGAGGAAGATCTAAATCTCCAGGAAAACCTGTAAAGGTGGTGTGGTGGAAATGCAAAAAGGTAGGGCACTACAAAAGGGACTATAAATCTAAAGCTCCTGATAAAGGAAAGGGATCTGATGATGTTCCTTCTGTAGAGGCGAAAACCACCTCAAATAAAGGTGGGGATGTGTACTTGGCTTCTTCAAGTACACATGTAGATCATGAGGCATGGTTGATTGACTCAGGTGCATCCTTTCACTTCACTCCCCATAGAGAGTGGTTTTGCAAGTATGATAAATATGATTGTGGTGGTGTCTTCTTAGGGGATGATAGGAAGGCTAGAATCATTGGTCTTGGAAAATTAAAGTTGAAGTTACAGGGTGGAAGGGTTAAAACACTTCCAGGTATTTTGCATATTCCTGCATTAGCCAGAAATCTGATTTCTGTAAGCAAGCAGGATGATGCAGGTGTAAAAAAAGTGTTCGAGAAGGATACCTACAAGATGGTTCGGAGGGCACTGGTATTGATGCGGGGAGTTCGAATTGGAACTCTGTACAAGCTGCAAGGTAGCACTGCTGTTGATGGGTGCAATAGTTCTGTGGTTCCTGAAAGTGGAGCAGAAAATTTAGTGGTCTCTTGAGAGAAGACCATGTTGTGGCATCAAAGGCTTGGACATATTGGAGAGAAGGACCTTTGAATACTTCATGGTAAAGGTATGGTAGAAGGTATGAGTAATAGCTCTCTAGATTTTTAATTTTTGTGAAAATTGTGTATATGGGAAGTAGAATCGAGTGAGTTCCCCCTCTGGTGGTAAGAGGGCGAAACATATATTAGAGCTTGTGTGTAGTGATGTGTTTGGACCTATGAAGGTTCCATCACTGGGTAAGTCTATGTACTATGTATCATTTATAGATGAATTCTCAAGGAATACATAGATATATTTCCTTAAGAAGAAATCTAAACTCTTTGACAGGTTTAAAGAATTCAAGGCTTTGGTGGAAAACTAGACAGAGAAGAAGATAAAGGTGCTGAGGATAGATAACGGTGGAGAGTTTTGCAGTAAGGAATTTGAAGAATTCTGTAAGTAGTGTGGTATAGCATGGTAGAAAATAACTCCATATACACCTCAACAAAATGGAGTTGCAGAAAGAATGAACAAGGTGTTGATGGAAAGGACAAGAAGCATGCTTAGTGGTGTCGAGTTAGGACAAGAATTCTGGGCAGAGGTGGTGGAGACAACATGTTACCTGGTCAATAGATCACCTTCATCAATGTTGGAGGATAAAACTCCACAAGAGATATGGACTGGTAAGAAACCCTCTCTTTCACATCTAAGGGTATTTGGATGTGATGCATATGTACATGTTCCAACGGAGAAACGAACCAAGTTGGATAGTAAATCTGAAAAGTGCATCTTTATTGGCTATAAGGATGGTTTAAAGGGTTATAAGCTTTGGAACCTAGTAACAAGGAAGGTTGTGTACAGCTGAGATGTGGTGTTCAGAGAGGTGAAAGATGTTATTAAACATGAATTCCAACCAAAGGAACCTGAGAATATAGGGTTTGAGCTAAAGGAGGAAGAATCAGACTCTACAGTAGAGGAGGAATCAAAAGATGAAGAGCCACAAACTCCGGGTGTGAGAAGATCGGTTCGAGAAGGAAGGCAGCTAGAAAGGTATAGTCCATCTCCTTTCTATTAAGATTTTTCTTTATCTATTACTAATGATGATCCCAGAACTGTAAAGGAAGCAGTAGACTCAGAGGATGGAAAATTCTAGAAAGAGGCCATGGTTGATGAAATGGCATCTTTACACAAAAATGAGGCTTGGTAACTGGTGGAGTTGTCGGCTGGAAGGAAACCCATTGGCAGCAAATGGGTGTTCAAGAAGAAGATAAATGCAGAAGGAAATGTGCAGAAATACAAAACTCTGTTGGTACAAAAAGGTTATTCCCAGGTGCCAGGAATTGATTTTGGTGATATTTTTTCTCCTGTTGTTAACTTCTATTAGATTACTTTTATCTGTTGTTGTTGCTTTTTATTTTGAGGTAGAACATATGGATGTGAACACAACATTTCTTTACGGAGTGTTATCACTCAGATTTTCCTTGAAGTTGTTAGAAGAAGGAAAGGGGTTTGAGGTAACCACAAACCATTATTTTAAGTACAGAATCTAGCCAATCTGTACTTAGAGAGGGCTTTCTCCTTATGATTTAGCTTTGTTTATGGGATATTAGGCTAGTTATGAAAGCTTGGGGGGCTTTGATTTTGTTTGGTGGTGGAATTCAGTAGCAGATGGATAGAATAAGGTATTTCAGGCCATTGGGCTATGGAGTCAACTGAAGATGGCTTAACTAGATCAGGTTGATTTAACAAAAGAGGGTTTCATAGGGCAAGATAGCTAAACAAAAGACAAATGATAACTTAAAATTGTGAAATGGTCTTGAAAGGAAGGAAGGGAAATTAAGAATCCTTCAACAAAGTTCAAGATGAGGGAAAGTGGAAGATCATTAACAAAAAGAAATTAAGAATTCTTTGTTAAATGGTCACAATGATAAACTATGAAAGCAGGGAGCAATTAGTAGTTCCCTACCTATAATAGCTTGGAAGAAAACATTAAGAAAGTAAATGATTTTAAAGACAGAATGTAGTAAAGCTCTTTCTGAAATTTAATTTTTTGTTTATCATTTAGATATGAAACACATATGAATATTTAAACCAGAAAACTGTAAAAACACAGGATATAGAGTACTTATTTGTTTCTCGTTTGACATAGGTATCCTGTAAAAGTCCTTTTCTTTATTACTTTGTCCAACCAGCCATACAAAAGTTGTTCAACAACACTTCAATTCCAAAAGTAAATTGTCTACAGAAATGTCTAAGAATCCACACAAAATACTTCAAATGAAGAAGTATTTATACTAATTGTAAACTGAAATATCTTGAAAAAATATCAAGATTAGTTTCACAAATATCTCCAACTGTTTACATTAATAGAACTTAAATAAAGGACATTCAAAACTAATGAATCTATTTTTCACTATTTCTATGGATTTATGGTGACAAAGAAGAGAAAGTCGAATTTGATAGCAACTCTTAGTTGATGATGAGGCATCCCAGTCACTAACTGCATCCTTCCTTTGTGCATTCTACCCCAGAAATTTTACAAACTTAGGGTTCAATGATATTCTTGTATATCTCAATCCGTGATAGATATGTAAAAAGTGAAAGAGGCTTTTGTAGATAGGAATGTTTTTGAGATAAAACTCTCTCAATTTCCCAAAATTCAGCTCTAGTTGTTCACAATATTCTCTGCAAAGAGATGTCAAAAACAGGACTTTTCACAAACTGAAAAATAGGTTGTGAAGCATGCACTTATCTCCCTTTTGGTAATACCTATGTAAAAAGTGAGATAGGTTTTTTGTAGACTATCCTGTTAGGAACAAAAACCACCTCCAGTTTCTTGAAATACTTCTTGGATTGGCCACAATAGTTTCTACAACACTATGACTTAAATAGGAAATTTTTGAAGAATGTACCATTTTTGCTCTAATTTCATCTTTTAACCTTAAATTCCTTTCAACTGTTTTTCACTTTTACTTTGGATAAACTTCATTGTAGCTAGCAAAAGTGTTTTCATCTTTGTTTAACCCTTAATGTCTTCATGTTTACTTTTACTGTTTACTGATTACTTTTTACCTTTGCCGCTCTGTTTTTTCATCTATCTTCACTTTGACATGAAGTTGTATACTTTGTTTTGTAACTGTCTTCCCTACTGTTTATCTTCATGCTAGCTGATTTACTTGACTTTGTCTTCAATCTAATACTCTTTAATCCTGATACACTTTGATTGTTCTTTACTGTGTCCTTTTACCTTCAATGTGTAGTTTAGGTTTTTATTGTCTGTTTCAACAGTAAATCGTTTAATTTCCTGTTTCCTTTGCTTGTATTTCTACTGTATGTTTTATATTCCATCTCTATTTGAATATATTTGATAACAATATTGGAGTAAGCATGTATTATGACTAGTATTAAGACTGTTTATTCAAGGTTGTGGTCTTTTGATCACCTGTACAACAAAACAAACTGTTAAGAAAGCATTGGCTTGTAGGGGAGGTCAAAAAGGTTTCATTTGAGCTTGAAAGGTTTGTGGAGTGAGTCCAGAATGATTTTCGGGAGGTAAACCATGCTTGAATCGGTTAACAGAGGCTTCAGGTGGCGCAGATGGGTTACATAGGGTTTTACTGCACAATTAGGTGAAAACGAGCAAAACTGGGGTTTTGTGTTTAAACGAGTAAACGGTTGATATTGGCGGGTAAGCTTTGAATGAATAGTGGATAATTTGTCATATGCGGAGAGTGGGAAGTGGGGGCAGTAAGCGGACTCTATCACACTGCTTTTGGGAGGCGAGTGGTATTGAGGGAGGGCCGCGCGATTCCACTAGTCATTTGACACATAGCATCGACACTATTTGGGAAACCACTCATATCGTGTGTTATCGTCCGACCAAAAGGCCCGCGCGATATGTGTGATAGCCATTGGATCTGGGAGATCTGGATCGAACGGTGATCAGGGATTGGGAAGTGACTGGTGTTTAATGGCGGGGGCCTGACGATAATTAAAAGCTTTTAATTACATCGGGGGTGATGTGATTGGTTGAAGTTATTAATTAATCGTGAGGATTAATTAATTCTTTTATTAGCATGGCAGGGGTCAGGGTTCTTAATTAATCACGGATTGACTAATTAATCCTGTTTATGAGTGTTATTAAGGTTATTTCGTAACCAGGGGTGGGATATATAGTTTATTGGGATTTATTAACAATAATACGGGTAAGGGGTAATTCTTTTCAGGAATTAAATAATAATACAAGTTAAAAGTTAATATGACTTTGAAATATGAAGTGTGCTAAGTTAAATGTCTCTGAAAATGTATTTCATCATACAACACTTATACCTTAGGCTAATGATATATGAGGGTTTCATGTAGATAGAATGTTTTTAATTTTCCTAAGTAAAATAGGATTTTACTTAGGAAAAGCTTTATAAAGGGAATGAGTGACTTTATGAAGGGGTGAATATTGATGAAGGGGATTTAAGTGCTTTAGGTATTTCAAATTATTGGGCCGAGGGTCCGGTCCCTCCAAAAGTCAGAGAAATGCTCTGAGCCCCTCTAACTTGTTTGTAGATACCTTTAACACTTAGGGGAAATTAGTAAAATTTTTAGGGAAAATGAATGGGGGAGTTAATTCATTTGACTTTGTTTCTTGATATGTTGTCTTCATTATTATTCATGCTTTGTCCAAGTGATGAAAGAAAAAAGATTTAAGCTTTTAACTTAACCATTCACCACACATTTATTCTGCAACCATCATCTACTTAGCCTAGCATTTTTACTTCTTTATTAGGGTGCACTTAAACTCGCAAACCCTTTTCAAACTTTCTTTTATTTTACATAGTGATACCTATCTAAATCTAACCTTATTACATCCATGGGCTCAAATTACACTATTGAGCTCCTTTTATTTACTCTACCTATCTACTTATCTGCCAAGATTACACTGTTTGGTTAGATCTTTATTCTCTACTTCTAAAACATAAAATTGAAAATATGAACTAGTCAAGCTTAAACTATTTGACTATTCATGAATTGTGGCATAGGTGACAAGCTACACACAATTTTTTATTATACAAAAATAAAAAATTAGTGGCATTTAGACTTGCACAATTTCATGGTCTTTTCTTTTTGTTGGGGTTCATTTTCTTTCCTTTTTTGACTTTTTCTTTATTCTTTTTACCCTTTTATTCTTTTCCTAGCGTATAATCTCTTTACATTTTTTGATTTTTTGATTTTTTTACAAATGTGGAAAACCTTGGAAACAAGCAAAGGTATGAACATATTTCAAAGCTAAACCAAGTCAATCATGATAAAATGACACCTATTGTATAGGGGCATAATAGTGGCTCCACTTGGGGATGGCTTTTCCTAGTGGAAAGTCAAGAACAGTAGATTAGTGGCCTCTGAATGACTTTGACTATGCTCTGCAATCTTCCTCTTGCCTGCTGCTTTATGTATATGTATGACAGTAATACTTCTGAAGCTTAGGGCCTTCTCTTCAGGCTTCAACTCCAAAATCTTACTGTCCAATCAACACTATGACATTACAAAAGATATAATATGTACTATGAAGAACATGGTAACATTAGTAACTAGGATCAAAGTAATGCTTCAACATCTGACCATTGACTGGTCCTTCTTCTACTTCTGTACCATCTAATTCTTTAAGAAAATATGCATTGTTTCCTTTGAAAGCATAGATGATGTATGGTCCTTTCCACAGGAAGTCAAACTTCCCATGTTTCCCCTTGTCCTCTCTTCTTGAATCCCATCTTAACACTTTATCTCCAAGGTAGAAATCTTCTGCCTTGGTTCTTCTGTCAAATATCTTCTTAAGTTTCTCCTGCAACACTTGGGATCTTTGGTCCACCTCCTCCCTGGTTTGCTACAAATTGATAGTTTAGTTTATCCTTCTTTGAATATCATTATGTTCCACTTGAGTTTCTTGGAGTATTTTCATGACAGGAACTCCTAATGATTGAGGAAAAACAACCTCCATGCCATATAATAACTCATAGGGACTGGTTCCAATGTATTTTTTGGTTGTAAGCTTGTCTGCCCATAAAGCATTGATCAATTTCTTGTTCCAAGTTTTCTTATTTTCTTCCAATAGTTTTTTGATGATATTAATTAGACTCTTATTGGAAGATTCTGCCAGTCCATTCCCTTGAGGGTAGTAGGCTGTGGAATGGCCGAGTGTAATGTGATATTTGTTACAGAAATTAATCATTTTCTTTGACTTGAAGGCTGCAGCATTATCAGTAATGATTTTAGTGGTACAACCAAATCTGGAAAAAATACTGGTCTCTAGGAAACCTATGATCAGAGTGCCATTGGCTTGTCTAGAGGGAATGGCCTCTTTCCATTTAGTAAAATAGTCAGTGGCAGTGGGTATCCATTTGTACTGGCCGGAAGAGGGTGGATGAATTTCTCCAATGAAGTCAAGACCCCATTGTTGAAAAGGTTTCTCAGTGGAAATGGGTTTTAAGGGTAAAGGTAACAATTTTCTTTTGCCTTCAAAGATTTGACATTTATGGCAAGAAGTTACAAATCTTTGACATCTGTGAACAAGGTTGGCCAATAGAATCCAACCCTTAGGATCTTATCTACAGTTGACTTCCAATAGAGATGTCCACCACAGTCTCCTGCATGAAATTCTTGGAGAGCCTTGTCAGCTTCATCTTTTAATAAACAATTTAACAAAATTCCTTCATGATTTTTCCAAAAAAGAGTATTATCTAAGATGAAAAACTTTGAAGCTTTCATTTTCAAAAACCTATTCTTGGTTCTGGATAACCCTAGAGGAGCCTGCAGGTTTTGTAAAACATAAATTATATCAGTCGCCATTTCCTATTCGTTATCTAGTTCATTTATGTCTAGGGCTTGACAATTAGTTTCTGCCATAAGTTTGGCCAATCCCTGAATTTTTATTAGCTTGGTAGGTTTTATCTCTATATCATACTCTAAGATGGTAGCTATCCATTTTCCTCTTTTACCATCAATTTCATCCTGCGTTAGGATGTCTTTGACTACTGCATTAGGAACATAAGCTATCACATGAGAGTATAATATGTAGACTCTGAAATCTTTAATTTCTTTTACCAGTGCAAAATCTTGTTTCTCCATTATTTTGTATTTTAATGATGAATCTCTGAGTGATTAACTAAAAAAGGCTATAGGTTTTTCACATCCTTGATCATCCTTTTCTAATAAAACTGCAGTTGTGGTGTGTTCTGATGCAAAAGAAAAAATGATGAAGTCTCTATCAAACTGTGGACTCATGAGGACTAATGTTCTGGTTAAGGCCATTTTTATTTCTTCAAATGATTACTTGGCCTATATTGTCCATTTGATACTTTAATCCTTGTTTAGCATGTTATTTAGTAATCTAACGAGTTCATCTAAGTTAGAAATAAATCGTCTTAAAAAATTTATCTTCCCTAGGAAAGCCTAAAGTTCTTTAATACTTTTTGGATGGGGTATCTGTAAAATAGCTTCAATCCTGGAAGGGTCAATTCGAATGCCATCTTTGGAAATAATGTGACCTAAAAGTTTACCCTCCTCTAGACCAAACAAGGACTTCTTTGGATTCAAAGAAATGCCATATTTTCTACATTTCAAAAAGACTTGCCTGAGATGGTCCAAGTGTTGTTGATATGATTTAGAAAAAAACAGTTAGATCATCTAGATATATAACAAGAAAATCATGAATTTCTTTGGCAAAGGAAATGTCCAATGCTCTTTGGAAGGTTGATCTTGTTTTTTTTAGTCCAAATGGCATTTTGATGTATATGAAAGTACCCCATGTTGTTGTAAAAGCAGTTTTCTCTTGGTCATCAGGATGAACCAAGATTTGGTTATATCCTAAAAACCCATCTAAAAGTGAAATTCTAGAAGAACCCACTACCCTTTGCAAAATATGATCCATTTTGGGTAAAGGATAGTTATCTTTAAGAGAGACCTTATTTACATTTCTCAGATCAACACATAACCTTATTTCCCCAGTTTTCTTCCTAGTAGGTACCAAGTTAGACACCCACTCTGAAAATCTAATAGGGGCAATAATCCTTGCTTCATACATGCGTTTGATTTCTTTCTCAATTGATGGTAATAGCATAGGGTTAATTCTTCTGAGTTTCTATTTAAAGGGCTTTTGATTTTCTTTCAGAGGTATAGTGTGCTGAATAATAGAGGTGTCATAGGACTTCAAATCTTTGTAACTCCGGGCAAAGGCATCCTAGAATTTCCTCATAAGTTCAATATACTTTAGCTTCTAATCAAGAGGTAAATATTTTGAGAATTTTATCATTTTTGGATTATCTTGTGTTCCTAAGTTGTACTCTTCCATATCTACTTTTAATGGCTCCATTTTAGGTTTCTTGGGAATGTCATTGGAATCGACGGATCTTCTAGAGGAGTCAGTCCTTTGGGTAAATGATTGTCCTTTAGGTTGATAACCTTTGTTTCTTCTTCAATTATTTCATCTAGGTCCATTTGTTTCAAGTCTTGAATTTCTTTTTGTGTGAATTTTGTGGGATGAAGCATATTTATTGAATTTTCTTATGAAATGTTAATTTCTACCTCGTTTATTTCATTAGAACTAATAATTGTATCAACATCTATGTTAATGTTAGAAAATGCTTCATCTAAAGTTAAAATATTATTCATCTACTCATCACTATCAAAAACCTGCCAGTTCTTCAAATTATCAGAGATGGCTGGCTTGTGCCTAATCTTAGTAGTATATTGATGATTAGGTTGACAAGGTAATTTGTAGGTGCTGGAAAACATGGCCAGACTATGGGCTTGCATCTTGTGTTTTCTAGGGATAGTTGCAAGCTAGGTTTCCAAAAAAGTGTTGAGAATTTCTATGATTGTTCCTCTATAATATCCTAGTCTAGGATCCCTAGTTAAGTAATTTCCTTTAATCTGTTTAATTATTAATTATGAATCTCCTATGACAGACACCCTGATTTCTCCTAATCTTTTAACAAGTTTAAGACCCAACAAGAGAGCCTCATATTCTACCATATTATTGGTGCATCTAAAATTTAATCTATAGGCATGGCCTTCAGCATGATCATTTTCTAAATTGTACACCCAAACTCCTGCTCCTACCCCTAGTTTATTGACTGAGCCATCAAATTCTAAATGCCAAAGGATTTCATGCTCATAATTTGTGTCTGGGGTAATAGGAATTTGTTTAACTGTGGGATCTGGGTTTTCATTTTCATCTGACTTTTCTTTGTTATCTGATATTTCTTGAATATGAATTGTTGATTTTAATTTTTCAATTTCTTTTGGTTCTGCTGCTACAACCTCTAAAGTATTTGAAGGACTGGTTTCTGCATTGTAAAGAATGAACAAATCCATATCAGAGTGTACTGAGTAGATGGGGAAATTTTAGGGTCGTTCCTGACTACTTACTACATATTTCACCAATGTTTCTCTGTATAGTTTCTTTGGTTGTCCAAAAACCGATATAGTGGCATATGAAGACAAGGATTTGACAGAGTGTTGGATATTCGTGGCTTTGTTGATGCAGACTAGGCTGGAGATCTGGATCAGAGAAAATCTACAAGTGAGTATGTGTTTAACCTATTTGTAGGTGTAGTCAGTTGGATGAGTAAGAAACAATCTTTAGTGGCACTATCAACTATAGAGGCAGAATACATGACGGCCACTCATGCAAGCAAGGAAGCAGTTTGGTTGCAAAGATTGTGTTCAAGTATGGGGTTAGTATAGGGGGCTATAAGGATAGACTGTGACAACCAAAGTGCAATTTTCTTGACAAAGAACCCTGCATAACATTCAAAAGACAAAGCACATTGATGTTCAATATCACTTTGTGAGGGATATGATAGAAGACAAAAAGGTGTTGCTGGTAAAGGTGGACACTTTGAAGAATATTGCAGATGCATTGACAAAATTTGTGAGCTTTGAGAAGTTCTATTGGTGTAGAGAAACAATGGGTGTTGCAAGGTTGGATAAATAACTAAGCTCTCTTGTGGCCTCCTGTGGAAAGAAAACAACAAGTGGGAGAATGTTGGGTTGTGTTATATTCTTTCCATGACTAACCAACGTAGTTAACCGGGGGGATAGAGGGGGGTGGAGCCCCCCCTTTGTTGTGTTGATTGCATAGCAAGGGGAGTCATAGGGGGTTTGATTGATACAGGTAACCCCACTCTATGGGGTCTGGGGCAGCGCCCCAGAAAATTTTGGTTTTGGAACCTATGTTAGGTTGGGCGAACCCACCTATGGTTTTGTGCTGGTTTTCGCACATGTTTTTGGACGCAATGGTTTTCGGTCCATGGTATTGGATGCTTTGGCATGTATAAATATGTATTATAACATTGAAAGGAACATAATGAAAAATCAAGCTGGTAGTCCTAGTGTTGAAATCCAGGGGAAAATCTTTGTGTATATGTGTTTTATGTGTTATGCTCTCACATTTTTTATTTGATGTGTTTTAGAATTCGTATGCATGTAATTTCTATACGGAATTAAAACCTACACAACAGATAAGAGAGACAAGATGGAAGATTCATGAAAATACCGATTGTAATAGAGAAATGATCAAGTGGGTTGCTATCAAAATATTACAGTGGGTAACAGAAAGGTTTGTAGCTTCCACAATAATAATGATGTAATTGCAAAGATTCTTCAAGAGAGCTTATCGATTACATTCAGTATCGGTTTATTTATACATAATCTCAGGTAGAGATTCAATAGTGAATCTGCTGACTGTCATTTATATTTTAGAAACTCTCATTGACTCCTACCAAATTCTTAATTATGATGTCGACTAACATTGAATTCGTTGTCACATGAACAAGTATAGATGTCACATGAACTGGCATAGATAGCATCAAGATTAAAATTCTAACAAACCTTCCCTTAATCACGACAACCTAAATTTTAAAGTTCTTGCTAGTATCAGTCTCAGCTAGGCCTTACAACAGTGCATAAAAAAACTTGATAAGGGGGCTTTCATATTTTACTATTGGTTTCACACAACACAACTCTCTTCAATGGACACGGTGTTGCATACACTCCTATCTGCCAACACTTCCACTGGATACTCTCTGCAATCTATCAGTTGTAGACACTCCTATCTGCAAAAAATCCATTGGATACTCTTTGTGCCACACAGGCGTCATGGTCGACACACCCTTCTTCAGCAAACACTTGGTTGCAGACACTCCTATCTGCCAACACTCCACTAGATCTACAACACATAGATGTCACGATCAACACAACCTTCATCAGCAAACACTCAGTTGCAGACACTCTTATCTGCCAACACCACTAGATCACTTTCTGCGCCACATAGGCATCACTGTTGAAAAAATCTGCATCAGCGGACTCTCAGTTGCAGACATTCCTATCTACCAACACTCCACTGGATCTATGCCACACAGGCGTCACAATCGACACAATTTTCATTAGCGGACCCTCGGTTGCAGACACTCTTATATTCCAACACTCCACTAGATATACGCCACATAGGCATCGTAGTTGACACAATTCTCATCAGCGAGCATGTAGACACTCTTACTCCGCTGGATCACTCTCTGCGCCATACAGGCATCATGGGCAGCACAACCCTCTTCAACGGACACTTCACTAGAAACAACGCTCTCCAACAACGTCAACAACAGGGCATACTCCACTTTCCCTTCACAACCACTGAGCCCTCCTCTAGCTCTTCACACCACAGAGCCCACAGGTTTGCACACCATCGAGCTTAAACGCTCCTAGCCTCACCCTTATTCCCTCTTCTGGACAACACTAGACCTCACACAACTCCAAAGGCTCTAGCAGTCAGTCTCAAAACACAAGGTGGCCTTTTAACAATGCTCTTCTTAACCGCGCTTTGTCCCATGGTCTACGTTGGTTGCTTCTCCAGACATCCTTTTAATAGCGCTCTTCTTAACCGCGTGTTGTCCCATGGTCTATGTTGGTTGATCCTCCAGATAGCTCCTCTATGCCTCTTCATGAGCTACATCGCCTTTTTCAGCCTTCATAAACTTCTGGAAGCTCAGCTTACCCAACATACAGCTCTGATACCAGTTGATGGAACTAGGAAGAGTCTCTAAGAGAGCTTATCGATTACATTCAACATCAGTTTATCTATACATAATCTCGGCCAGAGATTAAATAATGAATCTGTCGATTGTCATTTATATTTGAGAAACTCTCATTAACTCCCGACGACTTCTTAATTATGATGCCGACTAACATTGAATACATTTTCACATGAATAAGCATAGATGTCACAGGAACATGCATAAACGACGTTGAGATTAATATTCTAAAAAATAAGTGGAACCGATGACCTTTCATATGAAGAAGCCACAATCATGGAAAATAAAGGTGTTGTTCAGCAACACTTATCTATGGCATAGTGTTTAGATGGGTTGAAAGTGGAACTGATAACCTTTCAAATGAAGAAGCCACAATCATGGAAAATAAAGGAGTTGCTCAGAAACACTTATCTATGGCGTAGTGTTTAGATGGGTTGAAAGAGAGAACTAATATGCGTGGGAATTGGAAATCGAAGAATGTTTGGGATAATGTCTTTGTACACTTTTATATTGGTTTTATTTTATTATTCAAAATATTTTAGTTCTAGTAGTTTGGTGAATAATTTTTATTTCAGTTATGTGGGTTCAAGTTTTAAATATACATTGTAACGGTTATTTACAACATTTATGAAATAGTTGTATAGGGTGTAATAGTGGTAGTCAATTTTTAAAAATTACCATTTTTCCAATACAAGTTGTAACTGGTTGGTTTGTGATATTTATAAAATAGTTGTATATGGTGTAATAGTCGTCACTGATTTTTACAAATCATCAACTCTCCAAAAACAAGTTGTAACTAACTTGCTTTGTCGCATTCTCAATTCCCTCACATCTGCTATATTTCCAATCTTCTTGACTTGTTAAGTCAGCCCAACTATAGCGATTCAATTAGATTATTTTTCTTCTCTTGAGGTATGATAAACTGTATTGGTCTTAGTGGACTTTAATCATAATCATCATTTATGAAATAGTTCTCCAAAACAAGTTGTATCTAGCTAGTTTATAGTATTTATGAAATTATTCTTCAAAACAAGTTGTAATTGATTCGTTTGTAATATTTATGAATTAATTATATCTAGTATAATTGTAACTAAATAGGTATTTTTTATAAATTACTTATTCTAATATATATATATAAATATATATAGCCGCCACATCTCTTCTCAAAGATAAACTACCATTGCTCGTGCTAGTCTCATTTCCATTTTGTTTGTAAGCATATTTCATTATTTGATATTCATGAAAGGAAGTGTTATTTCTGCTGCATCTCTGTATTTATGGCTATATCTGTAATTTGTTGCGTTCCTATTTAAATTTGGATCAGGCTCACACACTGCTACACCTCCACACAGATCCAGCTACGATCAACCTCACCACGCCTTACCATTGCCTCACTGTGGCCTCAACACACCTCAACTCTCCACCATCAAACTCGAACACCTCACTTGGTGCTTCCATGGACTTGTCCAGTAGCAACAAAGTTTCCTCGTCTGTTGATTTCATCGCCATAGCTAACTTCGTTGAAGCAATCCCATGGGGGTCGCCCACATCAGAAGCTGCAATAACGAGTACCCCGCAATGGCCCTAGCCTGGAAACTCCCCTCTAAATTCTCTGGATCAAGAAACACTATGCTCATAAGAAATCCTGGTCCCGTGAACAGCCACAACTTTCACCATGAAAATAGAGGGGTGTGAGCGTCATCTTCTCCTCCAAAATCACCTATGTTAACCATGACTTTCTGCCTCTCCTCGTAAGCTTTCACTTCTCCTTATTGTCGTCTGTTTCCTCGATGCGTCCTACAACTAGATCTGAGATCCACAATTGCCCGCAAACAACAAACATTTTAGGTAGAGCACTTCTCTGCTTACAACTATAATGGACAAACGCAAAAAAACACCTGCTGCAAACATAAAAAATATTACTCTCAAAACAAACACACTCTCTTATTTCCCTTAGCCCAAGATGGGTCAAGCCCTCAATGGCTCTAATACCATGTTAAATTTCCATAAAGAAATCTCTTTTCCATTAATCAATGTTATAAATAAATACATGAGATATTGTCTTAATATAGGGAAATGATCTTGGACACACAATCTATTAGTTGAGAGAATATCTCAACCACACACAAATCTAGGAAACAAAATAAGAAAAGACTCCTCTAGATAGAAAAAATTACGACTGAGACAAGTAAAAATTACATATTCCAATATAATTAAAAAAAATATTGTAATCCATTTACACATAGATTATTATTAATTGTTTTTACTTACCTAAAATATAGTGTTCCAATTTTAAAAATAAACCATATAATTTTTAAACTAAATAGAAATATTATCTTTTAGAATATGAACTTAAACCATAAAGCTTTGGTCTTAATTTTTAAGATATGATTCAATAATAAACTTAGGGTCCTAGTGCAATTTCCACTATTCTGCAAATAATGATGAATCATTAAGGTTCGATAAACTGTTGATTAGCTATGTAATTCGGAATTGATGGTTCGTGCTAGTTGTTGCAACATGGGCGTACGTTGTGATCGGTGTGGAATTCAATGAGACGCGGAAAAAGCCTACGCGGCACTGCCATTTCCACTCTCTCATGGCGATTTAAATTTAACAGAGCCACGTTATTTCCAGAGGCAAAATCAAGAGTCACTATGGGGAGTTATTTCATCTCACCCCAGTTCGGTGTACTGAAACTTTCATGAGGATTTGGAAGAGGACATGGTCTGCCTGCATGCCCAGTTCGGTGTACTGAAACTTTCATGAGGATTTGGAAGAGGACATGGTCTGCCTGCATGCCAGAGTTTTTTTCTCGTAGGTTTTTGTTCTCACGTTTCCTCAACAATTATGCATGAAGCTTGACCGATTAAACAGAACTGAATCCATGACCGGATCTGGGATACTAATTTACAGTTTGTAAGCCAGAAGGGAGTGCCGGTGGAGACTTTCTTGCTAACTCGGAATTCTGGCAAGAGGGTGCATGGATGGAGGTTATCTGCCATTTTGAATTATGTAAATTTTTATTTAATTATATTGGAATATGTAATTATTACTTGTTTCAGTGGTAAATTTTTCTATCTAGTCTCTTTTTATTTTGTTTCCTAGATTTTTGTGTGGTAGAGATATTCTCTTAACTAACAGATTGTCTGTCTAACATAGTTTCCCTACATTGAGACAACATTTCATATATTTATTTGTAATATTGATTAATGGAAAAGAGATTTTTTTATGGAAATTTAACATGGTATTAGAGCCATTGAGAGCTTGATCTTTCTTGAATTTGGCTCGTCTTGAGCTGAGGGAAATAAGAGAGTGTATTTGTTTTGAGAGTATTATTTTTTATATTTGTAACATATATTTTTTTGCGTTTGTCTATCATAGTTGTAAGCAGAGAAGTGCTCTACCTTAAATGTTTGCAGTTTGCAGGCAATTGTTGATCTCAGATCAAGTTGCAGGGCGCATCGAGGAAACAGACGACAATAAGGAGAAGAGCAAGCTTACAAGGAGAGCCAAAAAGTCGTGGTTAACCTAGGCGATTTTGGAGGAGAAGATGATGCTCACATGCCTCTATTTTCATGGCGAAAGTTGTGGCTGTTCAGGGAACCGAGATTTCTTATGAGCATAGTGTTTCTTGATCCAGGGAATTTAAAAGGGAGTTTGTAGGCTGGGGCCATTGCGGGGTACTCCTTGTTGCGGCTTCTGATGTGGGCAACCCCCATGGGTTTGCTTTAGCGAAGTTAGCTATGGCGATGAAATCAAAGGACGAGGACACTTTGTCGCTATTAGACGAGTCCATGGAAGCACCAAGTGAGGTGTTCAAGTCTAGCGGTGGAGAGTTGAGGCGTGTTGAGGCCACAGTGGGGCAATGGTAAGGCGTGGCGAGGTCGATCGTAGCCAGATTTATGTGGAGGCGCAGCACTGTGTGACCTTAATCCGAATTTAAACAGGAACGCAACAAATTACAGATATAACCATAAATACAGAAATAACACTTCCTTTCATTAATAGCAAATAATGAAATATGTTTACAAACAGAATGGAAATTAGACTAGCTCAAGCGATGGTAGTTTATCTTTGAGAAGAGATGTGGCGTCTACATGCCTTTGAACTGAACTAAAATGAGACTCAATGGTCTTTTTATTATTGAACAATAAGAGAAAACCCTAAACAACCAAAACCCTAACCCGAGGAGATGTAACACAAAGAGTTTATGGGCCTCGTTGGGGTTAGTTGGACAACCAACTTCCTAGGGTCGTAACTTGGTCATCTTATCTCTGTTTGACTCGCATGATACCTTGTACTACAACTAAAAACGTGATTTCAGCAAAATCATTTCTAAAAAATATTGCCAAAAAAATGTTGTTTAAGGCTCCAAAATGGCTTTGGAAGTTCAAGACTTGAAAACTACCCAAAATAGTAAACTGTGCGGACACTGAAAAAAACTGACAGAACAATGATGAGCCAACTGGAATAAGCAGGTGGCCACCAATATCCACCTCGATCAGAACCGGATTGGATGGAGGTGGATGGAGGTGAAGATCGTTTGATGTGTGTTATTGTTCGCGTGAAGGTGTCGGATCTTCGTGGGAGTCAAATATGAGTCTGAGATCGCATTGTAGCAGCGGTGACGGAGTACTGAGGAACATTCTGCCGTCTTTTTTTTCTATGCGCTATGAACCCGACGTGAACTGGATCGTGGAACTGGCAGATCGCTTGTGGTTACAGTGATAAACAGTGGTTGATTGGTGGATCGATTTGCATGTCAATTGGTGCCATGAAATCGGAATCACAAGACCATTTTTAGATTTGGCATCTACCTTCACTGCCCCCACTCCCATCATCAGCGAGGCGGTTGAGACAATTGCCATGATTGTGCATAGTTGATCTCATCTGTAATTTTCTCAGAGTCGTTTGTGAACATTCTCTACTCTCGCCACCACAGTGAACATAGCTTGTTTTATGGTGAACGTCGCTTGCATTGAATCGTTAAAACAGGTAGTTGTTGTAAGGCGGATCTGTTAGAGGGAGGATCTGTTGCATTGACCGATTCAGCACATTATGTGTGGAGACCCACTGAAATCCGGCAAAGGGAAGCTACTGGACAGCCAATGTTTTGAATCTTAAATTGGCAAATTTTAAGTGGTCTACCCGTGGCATCTCCGTTGCCGAATCCGTGGAGGATTTGCAGAGAAATAGATCTCTGTTTGCAGAGTCTGGGAAATTAAATTGGCGCGGTGCGACCACGAGGCGGAGCCACTGATTCAGGCATTCATGTAGTCGGTCTTTTGCTTCGAGCCCCCCGTGACACACCGATGCACCGGTGGAAATTTGATACCATCATAGCCGAGTGCATTCCAGTGTTCTTCCACAATCGCTCAGCATATACACCGCACAGGTGGAATCTTCCGCCATGTGGCGATGCTTGTGGAGGTGAGCTCTTCCAGTGTAGGGGATAGTGTCTTGCTCACGTAATTGGAATTTTACTGCTCTCTTTTCTTTTCTCTCTTTGGTTCAACCTCACAAAATTGGAGTTTGGGAAGGTAAATACATTGAGCATGATCAACTCAATGTAGAAGTGCAATTTGTTAGAATTGTAGTTTTAAAAATTCCAATGAGAAACAAATTAATAGTGGTGTTTATAAATGTTTTGGAATTAGAAGCATTGAGCTTAGCTAATTCAATGGAGTGGTTTTGTTAGAATTAGTTACTCTAACAAATCACACAGGTGAATCCAAGACAACAATTAAACTAGAAAAAGAAAGAGGATTGAAAGACAATATGTGGTGAATAATAAGGTTGAAGTGCAACAAATATTGATCTTGTGCAACACTGGAAATTAGGTGATGATGGACAATTAAGTTAAAGTTTGTGTGAGTTTGTGGAATAGACTCATGATGATAGTGTATCACATACATTTTACTAGTAAGAAAGTCAAGGATATTTTGTAATGGATGTACCTAGTAACTCCGAAAGTTGGAGTTGTGGTGTAAGCCTTGTAAAGTGTGTGTACCCGCATACAGTTCATGGTAATCTAAAAATTACTTTGTATTTACAGTGTTGGTTTTTGGTAAGCCTAAAACCATGTGTGAAAGTGAAATAGACAGGGATTCCTGTAGACATGGTTTAGGGTCAGCTGACAAAACCCTTGGCATGGTTGAGGGTGAACCGAAAAAACCCATGGCCTCCTTAAGTTGCGTCTATGGTGAGCCTTCGTGGTTGTGTTAGAGCCTTCATGGTTGAGTTGAGCCTTGGTGGTTGTGCTAAGCCTTGGTGGCTGAGATCCTTTGTTGGCATGGTTGAGGGTAATCTGTTAAAACCCAAAGCATAGTTAAGAGTAATCCCATAAAACCTATGATGATGATATTGAAGGGAGAATTGCAGGTATGGGCACATTTATGGAATTATAATGGTTGACAGAACCATGTATGTGAAGGGCATCCTAGTACACTAGAAGTTGCAGCAGTTGGCACCCATGCATTATGGTGGATGGTTGCTCCTTTATATGGACATCAACATATTCTTTTGTTATATTTGACTACAACTAGACTTTGCATATTGATATCTAGACAAGTACTCATTAAGGAAGTGTGTTGGAATATGTAATTACTAGTTCTCTTTGTTGTGATTCTTTGTATCTAGAATTGTTTGTTCCTATTTTATTTCCTAAATTTGTGTGTGGTTGAGATATTCTCTCAACCAATAGATTGTGTTTCCAAGATAGTTTCCCTATCTTGAAACAACACTCCATATATTTATTTGTAATTTTAAGCAATTATTCACTCAATCAACCATACATTATAACAAAATATCGTATGCATAGTTTCCACAGTATTGGAGCTTCCTCTTAGTAAAAACTATTTTTACGATGACAACATTGATTCATATTTTGTGTCGACATTGTCTAACTATTTTGGATTTCCAAGTTTTGAGTAATAATTTATGATAAGATCTTTTATTTAAAATCCGTTTTTCAATAAATAAATAACAAACACTTTTTATTCCATCAAATTCTTGCCAAGTTTCAAATAAATTTGAAAAAAATATACCAAACAATTTTCCAATAATACACAATTTTGGTTTTAACTTTTCCATTTTTATTTAATTATATGTTTTTAAACATGTACTTAATATTCTTAATCTGCCTAAGTTTTTATATCAAAATTCTTATATTATGTGCTACTGATTATGATTTCTAACTGGAGCTAGTTTTCTAATTTGGTTCTGGATAAGTGATTTCAAAAGAATCTCATTTTTTTTCCAACATTGTTTCTGTAATATTATTATTTTTTAATTAAAAACAATTTAGTTTCTATTGAGATTGATTGTGCACTTAATTCTGCATTATTTAACATTTCACAGGAGGACTTGCTAAATGAGAGCACTAAGTTGAGAACATATTGGAATAAGGTCTGTTAACCACTTGTCAAGTAAGCATGTTACAATCTTCGGAGGAACTATGTTCCACATGCTTATGCATTTCTACATTTGATCTATTGTATAACAATTTCTAATTAATTTGGTATGTGTAGCTCCAGCCAGACAAAGCTACAGACATGGTCTATTTTGACAAACATTTTCATTGTCGAATACTAAGCTCATTCATGATAAAATTGTTTTTGTCTTATAGTAAAGAAGGGTCTGCAGTATACAAGGGATTTTGGTAGACTAGATTATAAAGTATTTGACATCTGTCGTTCACCATTCTTGCATTCTTCCCCTAGCAAATAATTTTTTCAAGACTGAGGACTCTCTTTCAGTGTGTAGTCACTTTTCAAGACTGACTCTCTTTCAGTGTGAAGAGGCCGATTTTAATGCCGATGAATCCGTGTAACAAGAATCGTTAGAAACCGAAGTTTAGATGCCCATCAGCAGAACTATTTCACACACTGAATCTTTCAACTAAGAAGACATTTTTGCAAATCAGAACATTTAATGTCATGAAAAAATTTATATTTGATGGAAAGGAAGGGAAGATAAGACACAAAATTAAGAATACAGTGGCTTCCATAGGTTTCTTGGTTGAGGGTACATTCCTTTTAGCGATTGTATTTCATTAAAAATGCTAGTAGAAATTAAACTTTATATATTTGAAATATATATATATATAAAAGTTTAATTGAAACTTTAGGATTAAAAATCTTGATTTGGTTTTTTTGTGGTAGTGGGTGGAGTACCCACTTAAAATAAAATGAAATGTCTGGATGTTTCTAAATTCCAACACAATTTATTTTCAGAAAAGCTCATAACAATGAAGTCTAACTATGGAAGTTTATATGCTCAAATGTTTTGATGCATTATGCATGCTAGAATTGTAAATTCTTGTGATATTTCTCATGATATTGGGTTCTATATTATTTTTTAAAGAAATGCATTATATATATATGCTAGAATTGTAAATTCTTGTGGTATTTCTCATGCTATTGCATTCCATATTACTCTTGAATGGAAAAACTTGTATGATTCACTAAATACTATATAAAATATATTTTCTTATATGTCAAGGCATGGATTATTGAGAAAGATGTATAATCCCTTCTCTTGCAAAAGCAACTTCTAGATAAAGGGGAAACAATGCATAGAAAGTATTGTAATACACAATCGAAGGCACATGCAGATACATCATATAAAATATATTTTCTTATATGTCAAGGCATGGATTATTGAGAAAGATGTAGAATCCCTTCTCTTGCAAAAGCAACTTCTAGATAAATGGGAAACAATGTAGAGAAGGTATTGTAATACACAATCGAAGGCAGATGCAGATACATGCAGATACATCTTGTATTCAGCGTAATCCTTGAGTTCTTTTGTTTGATTACCATAAATCTATAATTTGAATTTTCATGTTGTTTGACATCAGCTTATGCAACCAAATAAGCATCATGTATTTTGTTTTGTAAGGCTAATTTTGGAAGTAATGCTTCCATGTGTTACCATGAGTTGTCATTGAGAGTTCCCAAGTGTCAATCTGGAAGTTGTTGTTTCCTATGTATGAGTTATAGTTATGATCTAGATGTGTGGAAGTCATAGATTTATGTCCTATATGTGTAACTATTGTGATCAATAAAGATATCAAAGTGTAGTTTTGTGTTGTGTGTAATTGATCTCTCTCTATTTTCTAACATGGTATCATAGTTGGTCAGAGATTTATGTCCTATATATGTGTAACTATCGTGATCAATAAAGATATCAAAGTGCAGTTTTGTGTTGTGTGTAATTGATCTCTCTCTATTTTCTAACATGGTATCATAGTTGGTTCAGCTTTCACTCTCTCACGAGAGGGGTTGAGATCATGCAATTTTAGCCATGATACTCCTTTGTACATAGATTAGTTTAATAGAGTGTTTGATTTATTGTTTGTATGAATATTCGATTTGTGTGTGGATTGTAGATAGTTGCATGCAAAGGAGAATTGTGAAGATCCAGTGTTGTTGTAGTTGTGTGAAGTTCCATTGTGGACATATCTGTATAAAAGAAGAGGAGATATGCTTGTGAAGATGTTGGATCAGCATAGATTTGGTTTGATCTAGTGTGGATTTACAATTGAGAGAAATGTCTACAAGTTTTAAATGGTGGTTCTCGAGATTATCAGATGGTGCAAGATGTATAGTTGTGGCATGCAGGTGGAATGTTGGCATTTCTCATTCTAGATCTGAACTAATAAAATATTGCGATGTTGTTTATCCATAGATCGAGATCCAAACACTACAGATCTGATGGAAAATACCAATATCCAAATTTATTATTATTATATCTAATCTTATCTACATAAATCAATAAAGAGAAGTCATTATTTTGTCTCTGTATGTTTTGGTGGTTTGTGTTTATGTTTTTTATTGGTTATAAAAAGGGTTGGTGATTCTTAAACTTGAAGCCCTGGTGTCTGAAACATCAATTCTTGTGTGTTTTTATTAGTTATGAAAAGGGTTGGTGGTTCTTAAACTGGAAGTCGCGGTGTCTGAAACATCAATTCTTGTGTGTTAGTAAGGTTAAAATTTTTTTATCGACTTTTGAACGCATTCAGTATCTAGGCCTCCAACCTAGCAACTGACGAATATCCCAAAGCGAAATATCTGACAGATGATAGTTGGTCCATAGGATGGTTCATTACTTGACGACTCTTATCGTGGAAGCCTCGACAAGCCGAGGTGTCAATATTGTTGATCATGCAAAGTTCATCAACGATGGTCAAAGGTGGTTACATTTTAAATGGAGGTCAACTAACAACTCGAAGATGTGGTGGTGAAAGAGAGGTGTCAGTGCGAGATTCCAAAGTGGATGTGAGCGTTGATGAAAACCAGTTAGACATAGATTATCGTTATTGTTGTAATATGTGTTTTCAATGTTTTCCATGTAAGCATTAAGGGAGGGTATTAGAAGTAATGCTACCATGTGTTATCATGAGTTGTCATTGAGATTTCCCAAGTGTCAATCTAGAAGTTTTTGTTTCTTATGTATGAGTTGTAGTTATGATCTAGATGTGTGGAAGTTAGATATTTATGTCCTATATATGTGTACTTGTTGTGATCAATAAAGATATCAAAGTGTGGTTGTGTGTAGTGTGTAATTTCTCTCTCTTAATTTTTCTAATAGTTAATTATGCACTTAATTCTTTAATCTTTAACATTTCACAGGAGGAACTACTAAATAAGGGTGATGATTTAAGATCATATAAGGATAAGGTAGTTTAACCACTTGTCAAGTCATCATTATGTTATAATCTTTGGAGAAATTGTGTTCTACATGCTTATGCATTTGATTTGTTGGATAAAAGTTTTTGAATAATTTTGTATATGCAGTTGTAGCCAAACAAGGCTAGAGACATGGTTTATTTTGACAACATAATGTTTACATTAGCCTTTCATTTTCAAATGCTAAGTTCATTCATGCTAACATTGTCTTTGTCCTATATGAATAAAGGGTATGCAATTTTTATTGTAAGGGATTTTAGGACTCAAGTATAATGTATTTGACAAGTTAAAAAAAAAAAAAATTGCACACCAAAAAAAGTTCACTCTATTTTATTAAACATCACATATATATACAACAAGTATTGGTTTAAGATGGAAATTATATCTTAACCATACAATCAACCAATTGAGGAAATATCTCAACCACACACTTATCTAAGAACATCTAGATCTCAAAAACTCCTAAAGAATAAGAAAAAAAACTCCTTTCTTATAAAGCATCACAATTGAGACAAGTAGGAATTATATTTCCCAACTTGCCCCCTTAATGATTGTTTGTCTCGATCTAAATCATCAACGTCTAGTTGTGGTCCTTGTTGGTGCAAAAATAGCAACATGGTCAAGACCCCGAGTTTGAGCACAGGGGCCAACAAGGCTCCACTGTATTCTAGCACAACACCGACATTTTCACCTTACTCGGGAGGGGTAAGGAGTCTCACCCAAGGCGTGCCGCAACCTTAGTTAGATGAGAGTTGAAATCTAGTATCAAAGGAAAACCATATCAAAGAATAGAGAGCAGGAAACATTGGATTATTCTTCAAAGAACTCAAATTGCAATAGTCTATACATGTTGTAACAGAAACACTACCTAAACATGTGCATACATAACAAATTTAAAGATCCATAGTTAACCTAGTTAACATGTTGTGATCCCAATAACAGTCTTCTTCATTAATATAAAAGTTGAGTACATTACATCAAGCTCAAGGCCTATTCCTCAACATCTAGAACTCTAACAAGCGGAATATAAGCTTATAGAAAAACAACCATAGAGTTGTTTTCACAGCTCCACAACACAAGAAGAACACTATCACTAAGAACAATCGTGACACAACAACCCAACCCCTTCTTAGTTCTCATTTCTACCTTTTATTTTCTTCTTCCCTTTTCCTGCATGCAAACCTGAACTACTAGTTCATTCTCCCTTGCTCAGGTGTCTTCATTCCTCAGTTGCACTTTCTCTTTTCTTGCTCAATTGCATCTACTTCTTCCCACCATGCCTCTGCAACAGTCAATCTTTCGATAGTTTCTTCCCTTTCCTCAATTGTTATTCGAGCAACTTCCCAATGGCCATTTTCATCACTTGTCACCAGCTTCTTCCTCCCTAAAACATCCTACTCAAAAATGAAGGCCCCAATAGGCCCCAACCACAATTCATTGACTCGTCCCCCAGTCAATATTTCTTCGGCGTTGTCGTTGTTGTTTACACTTCTGCTAGTGTTGTTGTTGATGCTTATGTTGGTTCTTTTGTTGATTCTTTTTTTTGGTGTTGTTGTTGTTGATGCTTCTGCTGGGGCTTCCTCATGGCTGGTCTCTTTAAACAAAGGCCCCAATTCAGGGACAACCACAATGGTCACCTAGTGGAATCGATTGTAGTTATTCAACACTTCCTGCTAGGTATCCATGATCACAGCTGCCTATGCGAGGAATTCATAGGTTGTGTTGGATGTCATTTGGGATAGATGTGTCATCAACAAGGAATTCCACTGGGTTTCCATGTCCTCACTTAGGTGTATTTGAACATAGGGCCAGAGATCTCGAAGTATTTTCTTTGTCCTAGCCGACTCATATTCAATATTTTGGATGCGAGCCTTCAGAGTATCTATCTCATCCATGAGCGCCTTCTTCTACGCTTTTTCTTTTGTGTTCTTGATATCGGTGAGGAGCTGATTGACATGGTCTCGAAGTGGGTAGACCAGTTGGTTCTTCTTTGCCAGGATTCCTAACTAGTCGTGAACTTATTGCAGGAGGGTGTAGGAATCATTCGCGGCATCAAAAATGGATTCCTTGAGGGAAGTTGCATTTGTTATCTTTTGTTCAATCTTGTTGGAATATGTTGTGGCAGGCTCCAGAAATGCAGTCCTTGTGGCAACGAGGGTTTGCATGAGCTCTTGATTGGTATAGATCAAATCATGGCACATGGATTGGATATGGTCGTAGCATTCAACCAATGTGCAAGTTGATAAATCTTTCGGAGAATTAGTTACATTATCAGAAATGGACCGCCACAGTACCTGGAATTTTGAGGTGATCTACTCTAGTTTCTCTTGTAGTTGTTGCTTATCTTAGAAGAGCTTATCATGTTCAGTTGTGAGTGCAGAAATTTGTTGTTGCTACTTCTCATGGTCGGAATTTAGATCATTGTGCAGTGTTGCGGCTTTTTGTGTAGCTTGTTGAATAAAAGTAAACAATTGGGCTGAGGACCAGCCCTGAAGATCATCTTAGTGCATAGTTGATGGATCTGAGAACTGACTCTACAGGGGTTTCCCACTAGCGATAGACTTGTCTGAGTGTCCATGGGGATAGGTAGCTTGTTGTGATGGTTCAACCAATGGAGGAATGGTTTGGATGGAGATGGGGAGTGGTGTAACTGGAGGAAACAAATGAAGTGGTAGTGACACTAGGTTGATAGTGGTGGCAATTGATTATGTAATGATGGGTCTTATTCTGAGTTGAGGACTCGACTCTAGCAATAAAGACATCATGGAAGTGGTGACGACTTCTCTGCTGGAGACTTCCCTAATAGAATGGATAACGGAATCAACCTCCATGTTTGTCTCTGTTCCCAATGGTGTCCTAGAGGGTATGGTGTCTAAGAGGTTGGCGGATGTGGATGTGGTATGCGATGATGGGTTAGCAAGCTAGGTTATGCAACTAAAGTGGAGGGTGGAATATCTTCAATGATGGGCAAGGTACTATTGGATTGAGGCTCTTCAATGGTAAGCTCGACAATGAAACTAGCAGGGGTTGATTTCAAGTTTTTGGCCCCGACTGGAGGTTTGTTAGATTTTGATTTACGAGGTTTTGGGATGGTGAGTTTGGACTGTGAATGAGGTCCTACTACCATAATTGCAGTAATGAGAGGGGAATTAATCAAAGGAATTTGTTGTATTAAACCTTGAGATTCAAGAAAGCTGGAAACTAAACCTGCTGATATGTCGATGTTGGAAATGGTTTCCTTTAAGGAGTTCATTTTCTTATTCAATTGTTTGATGACTAGTCATAGCTCTTGCTCGGCCATGCACTTTCTGGAATCCGCAATTTTTTCCATGGTATTGGTTGAGGTACCATCCCATCAAAGAAATAGATGTATCTACCTTCCCAAATTTCCCCTGTAACTCCTAGCCATGACCCGACCTCTGTGTGGAAAGCTTCGACTGACAGCATAAACTTTTGGGCCCACATCTAGAAAGTATGAGGGGGGACATAGTGCAACCTCACCCAGGTGCTCCCATGTCAGACTAACACCGAACCAAATATCTATCAAATATTCATCAAGTAGGGACCTGGGAACCTGTTCTGCAACCTTGATTACTGCCAGCATTTTATGTACCAGTCTTTGAACGAAGCCTCATTTATCTATTTTCCACTTGGGTCCCTTGAAGTTCTCCAAGGTGCATATCTGAGGGCCAAAGGTTGGTCTTTTATGATGGGAGCTAGCTCCCGACCCTCTAGTGGGCACCATTTCCACATTTCCATGGCAACAACAAGATAGCCATAAATAAAATTGGTGGACCACTTGTAGAAATATTCACATGCTTCAAATATTTCCTAGAGTAGGAAAGCACAACAATTTAGTCAGCTCCTTCTATGCAATGCTTTGTGATTGAGATTCTATCCAACATGCACTCATTCTTGGAAAATTGGTGCATCAACTTCCCTGCAATAATGTGGCAAGAGAACTTAATTTTTGGGGAGTTGATCAAATCTATGCATGCTCCCTTTCCTCCTCTCTTTGTATCATATTTGGTGTAGTATTATTCATCCCCTGACTTCTTCGCTCTCTTGGAATTTGTCCAGAACACAGTTGAAATTGTTTCTACTACTGTGTATAAACCTGTAAGATTCTGAATGTCTACGACATGAATTGGGTAATATTTGTCAAGGAGCTATCCTCCATGCATTTTTCTGACCGGTAACTTTGTGCATTGCATTGTTGCCATATTCATTCTAATCACAAGAAAACTCCTCAAATTCAGTAAGGTGGACCGTTGGATTCCTCTGAAGTTATCCTTGACTTTGATTGTTGCATTCCCATCTTCCTTCATAATTGATTATGTGTAGACATCACATTTCATGGTCAGAAACTAGGAGTCCGAAAGATCATTATCAATTAGCATCGCCTTGTCATAGTTGTCATAAAGTGGCTCCCTTACTCCAATTCTTTCATCCAACCCGAAATTTGGAACAGATACAATTGTCTTCATCATACTGGAGCGACACTGATAAACAAAAATCACAGCGGGATGATAGCTAATCTTAGAACGAAAAAAACTAGAACCAAACTACAAACAAAGTGACTCTACCACCTTGGCTTTAGACTCTGATGAATTTGGAATTTCCATTCAAATTAAGTAGACCAGCTTGACAAGATGTTTTTTATGAGACCTCCTAACTAATTACTATGGAAACTTTCCCTATGCATGCTCAATCATGTTAATCTTGTCATCGACTGAGCTGGACCTGACTTGGATGACACAATTCTGAAAAAGGAAAGGTGGAGTTGATGGGTAATTATGTTATCATGATGGAATACATTTATGAATTAATTATTGCTATAACGGGAAATATTTAACGGGAATCCAGGCTAGCACCATAATTATTGTCTAATTATTATGGAAAGGACGCTCAACACGTGTGACTCCCCCCAACCAAAATCTATTGTGGTGTGGTGGAACAACATATGCAATTAGGACTAACTTGGGGAAGTTTATTTGGAAACATAAAGGAATGAATAATCAGATAAAAAAAATGACTAACGCAACTAGTGACGACACAACTAAATGACTCCTACCAACTCTTACCTACTCCTACCTATGGTCTCCTTTTGGAGATCCAATCAATTCTGAGTAACATTGTTTGATTTGTGGAATGGTTTCAGGCATGCACCGTTCTCCAAACCTGGTAGCAATACCTTGTCCAGTTGCACTTGACTGCTCTAGATTCCCTTACCTTTGTAATAAGAAACAGTCCTAACCAATGTATTTGTAGCTTCTTGGAAAATTTCAAGAACTTTCTATCATATAGTAGAACATGTATGTCGATTGTGAATGATTTCCTCTTAATATTCCAGTCATGCTACACCTTCTTCCTTTACTTCTCAACCATTTGGTGGAAACATGCCATAAATCTTGCCTCATTGAACTCTGAGAGTTCATTTAGTTGCTTTTGACTTGATTCCTCCTCTGTCATATGAGTGGCCTGGGCAATGAAAAGGTTGGGAATAACAAATTCAGCCAGCACCACAGCTTCTCGTCCATACACAAGTTGAAAAGGTGTATGCTTGTGTAGCCACTTAACAGTTGTTCGGTATTCTCATAGGGTCGATGGAACCTTCTCATCCCAATCATCCTGGTTGGCTGAGAATATCTTGGTCAAACCCTTCTCCAATATCTTGTTGAAGGCTTCTATGGTACCATTGGCCTAAGCTTATAAGGGGTTGTTGTTTTGGTGATGTATCATGAAATTTTGAAGTAATGAGGCAATTGTTCCATTTATGAAGTGGGTCCCCTAATCACTGGTGAGACTCCTTGGGCACCCAAATCTGGATATGATATTCTCAAATATGAACCTAGTGCTAGTATCCACAATACAGTCCTTTACAGGTGTTGCTTCAGCCCATCTGGTGAGGTACTCTATCATGGTGATTATATACCTGGCATGAGAGTGACGCGTCGGCAGATTGATAGGCCCTATGAAATCGACCGCCCATTTCTCAAATATCTGCAGTGCACATACCAGTTGCAATGGGAGTTCATCTCAATGTGATGGCCTTCCAACCCTTTGGAAAACATCGCATCCTCTGGCATATTCTTTCGCATCTTTGAAAATCGTCAACCACCATAGTCCTACTGCAACACTTTCCTTGCAATAGCTTTTCCTCCAATGTGGCCACCCACGAATCTTTAATAACATTCCCATAGCACATCATGTCTCTCATGGTGAAGGACACATCTGCGCAACATGTGATCAAAGCCCAATTTGTATAGTTTTCTCACAATAAACTGATAATCGGCCACTTGGACGACCATATGTCTCCTTTGTGTAGTTGTGTACTCGTCTGGACATTTTCCTGTAACTAAAATGGTTGTGAAATCTTCTAGATAATCCGGTACTGCTTCAATCTAGAACATATCTGCATCTGGTAGTTGATCATCCAGGGATCCTCCACTTTCTCTTGATTCCAGCCATGAGAGGTGATCAAGTCCCACATTCAATCATCCAGGCTTAACAATTACCTCAAAAGTGAATTCCTAGAATAAAAACAGCCACCTACAAATTTTTCCTTCAAGCACAGGCTTTCTCACCAAGTATTTCAAAGTTGGTAAAAAACTTAAATGGTCCCCACATAAAATAGTGTCTAAAATTTTGAAGTGAATATACCATCTCCAGTGCCTCCTACCTAGTTGTGGTATAGTTATTTTCTATTGTGGATAACTTTCTACTAGAAAAATAAATTAGGTAGTTGAGGCTCCCTTCCCTCTGTTGAGCCAGAACAACCCCCAAAACAATGCTTGATGCATCGATGTGGACATGGAACTATTTGTTCCAGTCAGGGTAGACCAGAATTGGTGCACTTACTAGATTTTCTTTCAGTATGTTGAGTGCAGCCTAACACTCCTCCGACCACAAAAGTTGTTTAGCCTTCCTCAACAGTTTATCCATCGATATAGTAATAGAGGCATAGTTGCAGATAAATCTCTTGTAGTATCTAGTATGTCCCAAAGTGGATCTGAGCTATTTTACACTTGCAGGTGGGTCCATATTCACTATCGCCATAACCTTATTAGGGTCCACACATACTCCTTTACACACTATGTGGACCAAAATCACGCCAAACGGAACTGCAAATATGCATTTCTTCAAGTTCAACGATATTTTTAGTTGTCTACATCGATCAAACATGATCTTGAGTAGACTAGAGTGTTTCTTCAATAGACTAGACCATCCTTTCATCTATGTAGACCTCTATGAACTTGTGGATATAATCTCTAAAGCCTGTATACAATTCTCAAGAACACTGTAAATGCATTCTTGAGCTTGAATGGCATAACATGAGAGGGATAGGATCCCCATTCTCTAGTGAATGTATTTTTCTTCTTATCCTCCTTAGGGATCCTAACTTGTTGATGGCCTTAAAATCCATCTATAAAGGAGTAGGCTTCATTCCTCCCTACTTATCTATAACTTCATCATTGAATGGTGTAGGAAATAGGTCATGAACATAAGCATTGTTCAAGCTATGGTAGTCCACACAGACCCGTAACTCTGTAGCATATTTCTTGTTTTGTATTACAATCGAACTCACCCATTCTTCCTTGTCCACCAGAAATATAAGCCATTCTACTAGCATCTTGTCTATCTCTTTCTTCACTTTCTCCTTGACTCTCAGGTTCAATCTGTAAGGTCAGTGCTTTACTGGATTTGCATCAGGTTTTAGCATGATTTTCATATCCCCTAGTCATCCCTTGATCCCTTTCATTTACACAACTGACAAAGGTAAAAAATATTGATATTCTCTCAAGAAGTCAAATATCTCTTTTATAGTTTGTTCATCCCAATAATCTCCAATTAAGGCTAGATTTGGTTTTTCATCAATCTCGATGTTATGCTTCTGCAACTTCAATGGGAGTAAGTGTGGTGCATCGATTACAGGTCCACCCCTGGTGTCCCTTTCCCCTTCAGTTTTATGGAATGAAAAGTGTCGTAATTCCTCCAGATCATCCTCATCCAGCTCTTTTTCCACCTTTCCATAGGCCATTGCTTCAGGATACCTTGACTCATAGATATTCTCTAAGGTTTTCTTGTCTATGCACCCATCCACTAGTTGACCCATTGTGAGCAGAATCTACTTGACAACCTATAATGCCTCAGTCAGCCTCCTGTCATTGTTTGAGAAAGAAAATTTGTTGACAAATTGATCATCCAAACTATCCCAGTCCCTTGTTTGTCTCCTTACTTCTTCTTGTACATACCAATATTTTGGAAAAGTTCCCAAGGTGTGTATAAAACCATGCACCCACAACTCCTTTGGAACTCCTTCTTGATTCCATCTATCCTTAAAATTTTTCAAATGTTGTCGAGGGTCAGAATCCCCCCTGTACTTGGAGAAATATTGAGGGTACTCCCCCGCTTGTATGAATCTTACTTCCATGGTTATTTTTATCTTCTCCCATTCCAGGAGGTAATTGCGGTGAACTCCCCACCATCTTGTTGGTATCACTTGTAACGTGACATTTAGTAATGGTACTTTATGTTCTTCAATAATAGTTGCATCAATCTTGTTGAGAAATGAATTTACTGAGTCTATACCATTAAAGATAGGGAAGTCCCTTACCTTAGTACCAATCCAATTGACCCGACAGATTGTGGCACAACATCTAGTGTTGATCTCATATCCACTCATTATGGCATAATGTCTAGTGTTGATCTCATATCCACTCTGTTTCCAATCATCCCAAGCGACCTCTGAGCCAACCTCTGAACTCTGAATGCTCCACCAATTGATAGACCCTTTAGCCATTGGGTTAATGTAGTCCTCCCTTCTTCCTGTTGTTAGTATGTAGAGTTGATCTAACATCCTTGGATCTTCTCTGTCATCTATTGGTTCTGTGAATCTCAGTCCCTGATATGGGTCTAGAGGTTGAATCACCCTAACCCCTTCTACCTAAAAATTCATCAGTTCCTTTTTCAAGTCGATTATAGCATAGTTTTCAAATTCCTAGTCTATCCTGAGAAACGTTGGGTAGGGGTCCTTGTCTCCCATGATATATATTACTTTGAAATCTGCATGAGTCTTAACCCCCACTACATCCACTTATACATTCTCGAGTCTCTCAATTGGAAGGATATAATATTGGTTCGCCATCCGCAACTAAATTTTTTAAAATGTCAATTGAGGTTTTCCCAATGCTTCCCATGTTTTCCTTGGCAGAATGTTGGCATATGAGCCTAGATCCAGCATAGTGTCCTTGATCTGGAATTTCGCAATCTGAGCATCAATCTTTAAATATTTTCTTGTTCTCTTCTTGTTCCTCTGTACTCTCCTAGTTTGTCTTCAGGTAAGTTAGCGGAAATGGATCCTCCCTCAACCTCCTCTTCTAGGATGTTCACTTTCAAACTCTTTCGCAACTTCCCCAGCATCTGGTCATCATTCACGATTTGTAGAAATAACCTGAACCATTCCTCGATGGGCCAGATTGATTTGGACTGTGATAGGTCTGGGCTCTTATATTTATGATATTTTGGCTTCCCCTTATGTGATCCTACACCTTCATTCAGGCTATCGAAATCTTTTTTCCTTCTTTTAATATTGCTTCTATTCTTAGGGTCATATGAGTGCTTTAAGGAGGCCATTCTAATAATCATGGTTGGTCCATGGCTCCTCTATCATCCCCATTATTTTTGCCTCCTTACATGACTATATCAATATTAAATAGGGGGCCTTCCTCTGATACCCTTGGATTTGCGTTAATTAAGTTTGCTCCCCTCTTTCAGTTCCACTCCTCCCATCTTGAAATCAGTTCTGAACATTCATCTATTGCATGTGCATTGACCCTACACTGGGAGCACCATGGTCTTCTTGGTAGCGGGTAATCTGTGCAACATGCCCTTCTTAATCACAATTGTAACACAAACTGGGCCTATACCTCCAACCCTTCCACCCCTTGTTCCTCCCCCTCCTCGCCCTCCTCGAGCAGTCCCATTGACTTGGAAGGTTTAGCGATCTATCCTATCCGATAGAGCATCTAGTGTTCTACATTGGTGAGTGTGGTGAGTTTTGGAAGCAAAAAAATCACAGTAATGGTTATTTGGAACATTGGAGTATTTTTGTAGTATTAGGAACAGATGAGGGGAGTGTCTAGACCCCCTGCATACCTCATAGTACTCTGGTTGGTTGCGCCCAGGATACAAACCTTATGATCCTACTTGTTGAATCCTACTACGGTTGTAGGCCCAAGTGGTCTTACTAGTGTAGATTTGGTACTTACACCTCTCAACCTTAGACATTTTGTAGCAACATGACCTTCCACTAAGAAATTTGTACACCACACATTTGGTAGCATCAGGCAGGTTGGTTGCAGATCCTTTAACTTCTCTGTTAGACTTGTAATTTGATGTTGGAGACCCAAGATAGATGGATCATGCAATGTCGCTCCCCCGCAGCCCTCGGTACTCATGCAGGTATTTTGTCATAGCTTATATCTAAGTTTTTTTCTCGAGAGCATATTGTAGTGTATCAATCTTCTATTGTGTCAATGGTGTACGAGTGAGAGGTAACAATGCTTTGATAAACCAATCCCTTTGGTGATTCAAATATATTAGGTAACTTAGTTTATCGATTGCATCATTAAATATTTACGTCAGCCCCCATGCAGTATTTCCCTCTCGTTGCTTTATCTCCCACAACTTCGATAACATTTGTTGATTAGTTTGTGGAAATTTTAGTTCTTGTACAAATTCTCTTTTAGCATCGTCCACAGTTGGGTTCTGGTGTAATTCTGACCATTTTATGAACCATCTCAAGGCCCTTTCCCTAAGAGTGGTCTGAAATTTGATTAGCTTCACATTATCCAGATAGTAGTGTTGTTCTATGTCTTCGTTCCCCCTACCAAAGAACTCGGGATACCTTGTGAATGATCCTGCCCTTTTCGATTGAGTTCATGCTAAGAGCACAAGTCCTTGTGATTCTAGTTGCAGATATCCTTGTAAATGTGTACCACTGCTACTAGTATTTTCTTTGTAATTAACATGCACACTGTGAACCCGTATAGTTTTGACTAACTTAGATAGGAAGATTGTTATAGAGTACCAGGGGAAGGTTGGGGGAGAAACTATCTAAGCTTCGAGGAGGCAGATCGTTGATTCCTTTGGACCCGAGGTGGATCCCTATCAACTTCCAGACCCACGGCGGTTGCAGCTGTCACTACCCCTCCCACTGATCTTCCTTCCATTCTTTCTCCTTCTTCCGGATCTCTCAACGCCACTCCTACTTGGTGCAATCCCTGTTGTTGCCTTTTAATCATCTATATGACCCTCTCCTTCCATTTCTCCATTACTTGGCTCTTAGGTACCTAGCCTTTTGGGAGTCATCTGCATCCACCCTCTTGACAGTATCATAGTTCCCCGCTCGGTAGCACCACTCCCTTTAGGTCCTTCCCCCAGTACTAGGTGTTTATGTTACCATGCTCAAGATTTGGAACACCAACAAGCTCTCTTCAACCATTAAAATCTTAATCCAAAGGAAAACCTCTTTTAGCAGCTTCCCCCATAACCGTGATTAGAACATAGCTTTGTAACATCCCTTAGTTAAAATTTCATGTAATACAAGTTAATAAGGAAAAATATGACCACGATTAAGGGTCACTAATTCCAAGTTGAATGTTGAGCAAAGACATCCTAGTGGGCATCACTAGATGTGTTTATGACTAAGGAAATTGGAAAAGGAAATGGCTAGGGCATTAAAAAGGAAAAACGAAATTTTTGGCACATTTATTTATGAAAATAAAGGAAAATAGGAGAAACGAAAGGTGAAAGGTCACAGGTTGCATATCAGGAGGAAAATGAAGGAAAATAATGGAAAATGAAAAAAATGGAGGCCTAATTCATAAAAATATTTTGAGGATCAGTTGGTACATTTTGTCAGTTCAGTTTTGGAGCTCTCTCATTATTCTCTCTCTCTCTCTCTCACTCTTGGACATTTCGAGTTTTCGTGGAGCACTCTAGCTTCTGAGTAAGGAAGGAGAAAAACAAGAAAAGAAAAGAAGGAAAGCAAATATCAAGCAAGGAAGAGTAGGATCAAACAAATTCAGCAAGAATACTTGCAAGTAACATATTGCATGTGTGATTTCCTAGCTGTTTTTGACATGCATGGATTTGCATGTTGGTATATGGTTCTCTTGTTTTCAGTGGCATAGTTTTGTCGGGTTATGACAATTATTTTTAGCCTAGCCTTTCCTTTTTCTGGATAGCCATGGTGTGATGGGATTTTTTTCTCAGTTTTGAGCTTTGGAATTTCGGGATGGTTTCAGAATCTGGGGTGGAGGTGGTCTCATGAAAAAACCAAAGGCTTAGGAATCCCTTGGCCGATTTTGGAGGGATACATGGTAAAGCCTGAGGGTGGAGTCTCGGTTTAGGGCCTATTGATCAGGTGAGTATTGCGGTAAATCCTGAGAGATTTGTGTCTCAGTTTATGGCCTAGTGCTCCGGTGTGCATTACGGTAAAGCCTGAGAGACAAGGAGCTATAAAATTCATCAAGGATAGTGATGAGTCTAGAGGCATTCGTAGCTCGGTTTGGTTTTGTGATCCCAATGTAAGTTTTGGTGAGATCACAGTTTGGTGAAGGTGGAGGTGGTTTAGCCTCCAGATTCCCTTGGTCGTTTTTGGATTGGTTTATCCATGAGATCCCACATTCAAGCTTGGGATATGGCATGAGGGTGACTGGTTGAAAGAAAGATTTGGTTCAGCCATGTCTACGATCGGGTGGTATGTGGAAGTCCCGAACCTAGTAAGTTTTTCCTATGTTTAATAAAAGCTAAGCTGTCTTGCTTTTGTACTTGTTAATATGTGGCTTTAATGGTTATTATCTCAATATTATTTTCATGGTTTAATGTTGGTTATAAGCATGGTTATATGACAGGTTATTGGCATCATGTATTTACTTGTAACTGAAAGGATTATGGATGCAAGACCTAATTGATGTCAAAATAGTTAAGGGAAGAGGGTGGTGATCCTTATTGTCAAGTCTCATATGAGTTACTAGTAATTTATGCTTTGTTTTGTATTCATTTCCTGTAGATTGCATTGATGCCAAGTGTTTGACAGAATATCAGTCCTTATTGGGGATGGTCAAGCCTAGCCCTGGAGTCAACTTTTGATTTGTAATTATTGTGGTCATGTGATTTATGAATTCTGAAAGTGTTATTGAGTTATGGGCGGTGACTATAGGCCTGAAATAGTGGCTCAAAACATGAAGATGCAGGCACAGCACTAGGTATAAAATTCCTTGGTCGCATGCATACCCATGTTGTGGGAGCATCTAGAGCCTTATGGACACATGATTGTCCATATCAAGGGATCATCCAAGGGTTTAATGGTCTAAAAAATCAGTGGGACCCAAGGGTTGGTTACATGAGTGGTTGGGATGGTTCCTGGGAGTCATGTTGCAGTTGTGGAAGGTTTGTATGGTGTGTTTCTATCAGTTCCACTTCCTTAAGGGGACTTTGGAGGTTGAATCATATCATAGTAACTTCTCATCACATGTTTACCCCGGTTGGCTAGTAACTTGGGTAGATGTGGGAGGTGGGAGTTATAGAGTGGTATCAGAGTGGGTTGCATTCTCTTTGGGTCATATCTAATACCACAGAGTGGTATTCAAGCATGGTTCATCCCTCAGACTGGATGGGTCGTGTGTTGGTCATGCATTCATGCTAGTTGCATGTATGTTAATCATCCTTGTGGTTTATATGCTTGTTGCATATGCATGGTGTTGGTCATGGTTGCAGTTATGTCTCCATGTGAAGGAGGATTTTGTTTTTGTGAAGTGTATCTTCATGAGTGTATGATTGGTTACATATTGTTTATGCACGTTAGTGTTCACATGTGGTCAAGTGTAGAGTGATGTAGTGGTTGTTGTCATTCATGAGGTCATGATATGTGTAGTTGATATAGTCATGCATTAATGACTGGAATCTAGCTTGAATTATGGTTATATGCTTATATTCTTATGTGTTATATTTCTATATGTTGTCATGATTATGTTATACATGTATCACATTGATTTGTTGATCTTTCAGATAAGGTATCCTCCCCGAATTATTCTAAGGTACGTTAGTTTATTGTGATTTAGTTTAGTTGACATGATATACCTTGTAGGAAGAATATCAAATATGACTAGCAAGATGGTAGACTATAGTTCCCAAGACTCTCCTTATGGATCAAATGAGAAACATGATGTTGGGCACTGTTATGAATTGGCAGAGACATTGAGAAGCTTAAAGGCATAAATAAGGAGTTGCAAGGAAGACAATGACAGAATCATACAAATGTAGGAGAAACAAGAAGAGATAAATATAGTGATACTTCAGATTTTGTCAAAATTGTAGTGACATTGACCACTCTAGGTCAGCCATGAGAAGGAGGATAGAACTAATGGGGCATATGGCAGCAGGTCTCGTGCTGAATACAGGTTGGATGGAGAGGACACAATCAGAGATGGCAGGTCCTTGGATACTCTGGATAGGAGGGGTGATAGACACAGGTACTATTCCAATTCTGGTTCAGATAGGAATTATGATCATCATTATTATCATCCTTACAGGAGGATTGATAAGGGGTATTTGTCAAATGAGTTTAAGAAATCAAAGCCACCTAAATTTGATGGATAGATGAAGAAATCATAATATGAAGAGGCATGGTTTCTTGGTATGAGGAAGTTCTTCAGGTTGCATGATTATTCAGAGAACATGAAAGCAAGGATAGCCACTTTCAGTCTCAAAGGTAAAACAGCTATTTGGTGGGAAGATGTGAAGAATGTTAAAGGTATTCAAAAAGATGACTTGAATTGGAACAAGTCTAATAAACTCTTTAAGAAGAAGTATTTTTGGAAAGGTACTATGATGACAGAGCTAAGGAGTTTTATGAGTTGTAGATGGGATCCATGACAGATGATGAGTATAATAGTAGGTTCTTGGAGTCTTTGAGATATGTGCCTTACCTCAAGGAGGAGAAGCCCAAGGTTTAGAGATTCATCAGTGGACTGTCAGCAGCATATAAAGACCAAATTGACTTCGATGAGCCTAGATTGTTGGAGGAGGCCATCGGAAAGTTGAAACATTGTTATGAGTAGTGGAAGTGAAAAGTTGAACCTAAGTGTGACTTGAAAGGAAATGAGAAAGTTAAATGAAAATGGCCACAAATGCGAGGAAGACCTCAAGATGCAGGTGAGAAATAAAATGTAGTCCCTTACAAGAAGTTCAATACAGTTGAGAAGGGACATGGAGAGCAACAGACTAGAGGCGATGTAGAGCACTGTTGCAGTGTTGAATATGTGGTAAGGATCATCGTAAGAGGGATCTTCCACAGTATCAAGATGGTAGACCCTAGATATATAGTGCTTAGGAGGCACATACAGTTGGGTATGTTGGTCATAACATTGCTCGGATTTATGCATTTGTGGATAGCAAGCAGGCAGATCATCAGGCATATATTATTGAGATGGATAGTAAGCTTTGTAATCAAGTTGTTTCTATTTTGATTGATCCTGGATCTAATTATAGTTATATAAATCATGGCCTGCTGGATAAGTGTGGTTCGAGAAAAGAAGTGCATGTAGAATCTTGGTTGGTATAGTTGGCTACAGGTACAAAGAAGAGAGTTCACCATTGGTTAAGAGCTTGTGCAGTTGAGTTAAATGGTATGCCTACAATAACACATTTGGATGTATTAACGTTGGGATCATATAGCATGCTTTTGGATATGGATTGGTTGTACCTTCACAGGACCAAAGTGGATTTCTTCTACAAGGCCATTGAGTGCTTGGATGATAATGGGGAAAGGAAAATTTTGCAGGGAAAGAAGAAGCCGACATGAGTGAGGATGGTTACCTCTATGTAGGCTAAGCATAGTTGCAGAAAAGGTTACATGATGTTTGCAATGCATATATCTAGTGACAAGGGTAAAGATGTTGAGGATGCATAAATATTCAAGAGGTACCCTATATTGCAGCAATATCAAGATGTGTTTCTAGTAGAGATTCTAGAGTTACCTCCTCAAAGGGAACTATATTTCTCTATTAAGTTGGTGCCAGGGGTAGTAGCAACATCGAAGGCACCTTACAAGATGAATACCCCAAAGCTAGTAGAGTTGAAATTACAGTTAAAGGAGATTCTTGGCAAGGGATGCATTAGGCCAAGTAAATCACCTTAGGGTGCACCAATTTTGTTCGTAAAGAAGAAATATGGTACTCTCAGATTGTGCATTGATTATAGCTAGTTGAACAAGGTAACGATCAAGAATAGGTACCCATTGTCGAGGATTGATGATTTGTTTGATCAGTTGAAGGGAGCAGAATTTTTCTCTAAGATTGACTTGAGATCTGGACAACATCAGGTACACATCAAGGAAGAGGATATCTACAAGACTACGTTCAAGACCAGGTATGGGCATTATGAGTTTTTTGTAGTTCCATTCGGTTTGACTAATGCCCCGGCTACATTTATGTGTTTGATGAATATGTGTTGTGCCCTTATCTATATAAGTTTGTTATTGTATTCATTGATGACATCTTGATATACTCCAAGAATGAAGAAGAGAATGTCGAGCATTTAGCAACAATGCTAAGATTGTTAAAGGAGCATCAGTTGTATGCCAAGCTTAGCAAGTGCAACTTCTTTCAAACAGAGGTGAATTACTTGGGACATGTTGTTTCCAAGGAAGACATAACAGTAGATCCTAAACAGATAAGGGCCATCATGGAGTGGGAAGCGCCTAAGAATGTGGATGAGGTGAGATCATTCATGGGATTGGCAAGTTACAGGAGGTTCATCAGGAACTTCTCACACATTTCATATCCTATGACATCCTTGTAGAAGAAAGGTAAGAAGTTTGAATGGAGAGAAGAATGTGCAACTAGTCTTAAGCAGCCGAAGCAATTGTTGACCAATGCTCTAGTCCCTAAGATTACAGATTCGAATAAAGAGTTTTCAGTGTGTGTAGATGCATGTAAAATAGGATTTGGTGGAGTCCTTATGCGGGAGGGATAGGTTGTGTGCTATGAGTCCAAGAAGTTGAATCAGCACGAGCAGAACTACGTGACTCATGATCTTGATTTGGAATCTATTATTCAAGCCTTGAAGATGTGGAGGCATTATATTCTACGAAGGATATTTGTATTGATGAGTGATCATAGTGGGTTGAGATACATGTTTGATTAGATGAATCTAAATGCTAGGAAAGCTATATGGTTGGCTACACTTAGTGTGTTTGACTTCGAGATCAGATACATTAAGGGAAAGGAGAATCGGGTTGTATATGCTCTTAGCAAGAAGGTACAAGTGAATCATATAGAAGCTATGAGCTCTTATGAGGCAGAGTTGCATGATAGGATCTTGTAGGCAAGATAGTGGGATGACAGGTATATGGAGATTATGAATAGGTTATAGAAGAGTATAGGTATAGGTATAGGTATAGGTACAATTACAGGTACAGGTGATCAGGATGTAGACTATCGTCTCAAAGTAGATTGTTTGGTGATATTTAGGGATATGATATATGTTTTGAATTGCAGTGACTTCAAGAAGCTTATCTTGAGGGAGTTTCACGTGAAGCCATACTCAGATCACCCAGGATATCAGAAGATGTTGACAGTGGTAAAGAAATTCTACTATTGGTTGAATATGAAGAAGGAAGTGGCAGAGTTTGTGGCTAGATTGTTTGGATTTTCAGCAGGTAAAGGTGGAATGTAAGCATCCAAGTGGTCTAATATAGCCTATTCTAATTACGGAATGGAAATGGGAGGTCCATTTCCATTGATTTCATTACAAGTCTTCTAAGGATAGTGAAACAACATGATTCTATTATGGTTGTGGTGGACAGGTTGAGAAAGGTAGCTCACTTCATTCTAGTGAAGACTACATATTTAGCTATTGAGGTGGCACGAGTTTTCATCAAGGACATCGTGGGATTACATGGTGTTCCAAAGAATATTGTATCAGACAGAGATGTGAAGTTCACTTCCAAGTTTTGGAAGGAAATATTTGAAGGTTTCGCTACATATTTGGCCTTCAGTACAGCGTATCATCCACAGACAAACGGATAGGGTTAACAGGACCTTGGAGGATATGTTAAGGATTTAAGTGATGCACCAGTAAATAAGATGGGAGGAGTATCTTTCATTTGTTTTGTTTTCATACAACAATGGTTATCATGAGTCATTGAGGATGAGTCCTTACAAGGCACTGTATGGATGGAGTTCTAATACTCCCATAAGATGGAGTGATCCAGTGAATAGGGTACTTTTTGGACCGGATATGTTGGTCGGCATGGAACAGGAAATGCAGGATATAAAGAAGAATCTAAAGGCAACACAATATAGATAGAAGAGTTATGCGGACCAGCACATGGAATTAAAGGATTTTTAGGTTGGGGAGCATTTGCATTTGTGTATCAATCCCAAGAAGAGCTCTTTAAGGATTGGATCATGTGCCAGGTTGGAACCATGGTATTGCGGGCCTTTTGAGATCCTTGAGAGGATTGGACTAGTTGCCTATCAAATTACACTACCTCCAACAATGAAATTCGATGATGTTTTCCATGTTTCATTGCTTAATAGGTATATAAAGGATGTTGATCATGTTATTGATTGGTTTATATTGTAGGTGGAGCAAGAAGGATAATTTCATCTAGAGCGTCGGTGCATATTGCAGTTGTTATGCAACCAGCACACAAAATAGAAGAAAAGGTAGATAAACAACATCAAAATCAGCCTCTTCAAGGGGGAAACCTCCTTTACATTACACAAATGAAAAATTCTTGGATGATACAAATGACAAGACCTCCTTTCTATATATAGGAGTGTAAGGGGTCACAATATGATCAAAGTTGACATAACAATAATAATGTAAGGGCACAACAATGACAATAGTGGGCTTCTATGGGGCACAGTAATAACAATATGGGGGCAACATGGGCACAACAATAACAATAAGGGGCTACAATGACAATAATAATAATGGAATACACTAGTATTACAGGGACCTAACATGCCCCTCTACTTCAAAAAAGTGTTGTCCTCAACACTTGAGTAGTTTGGATGCTTCTGTATAAAATTATCATCCTCCCATGTGGAATCTTCAGCAGGTAAGTTCTTCCACTTCATGAGATACTCTGAAATTGATCGATTTCGTAGCTGTCGAGTTCTTGTTTCAATGACTGTTGCGGGTTCCAATATGATTTCTCCTTCCTCTTCAAGTTATGGCAATATTGTTTGAATTGGGAGCTTGACACCTATAACCTTCTTTAAGCATGAAACATGGAAAATCGGGTGCACTCGAGAAGATGCAGGAAGTTCCAATTTGTATGCCATAGTGCCAATCTTTTGCAACACCTTGTATAGACCATAATACTTTGGTAATAATTTATTATCCTTATTAGCTTCTTGAGGGACATTTATTTGTACGGTTGTAGTCGTAGAAATACCCAGTCATCTACATCAAAACTTCTTTCATTGTAATGTTGATTTGCCTGTTGTTTTATTCTATTCTGAGCCAAAGTTAGGTTATCCTTTAAGAGTTGGAGAACTTTTTGTTGATGCTCGATGTGATCTTCCACTACTTGAACCTTAGAGTTTTCTCATAAATGTGATGTGATGGAAGGTGGATGATATCCATAAAGTGTCATAAATGGGGTCATTTTTGTTGCAGTGCAGAAGGAAGTGTTATACCACCATTCAGCCAAAGGCAACCATTTAACTCATTTTGTATGTTTATCAGATACAAAGCAGCAAATATATCCTTCCAAACATTTGCTCACTATCTTAGTTTGCCCATGATATTGAGGATGATAAGATGAGCTATGAGCTAACTGAGTACCGAGACAAGAAAATATTTTTGTCCAAACATTTCTAGTGAAAATAGGATCTTTGTCGTTTACAATAATCTTTGGGTTTCCATGTAGCTTTTGAATTGTTTCCATAAATGCAGTAGCAACTGTACTGGCTTTAAATGGATGAGATAATGCACAAAATTGTGCATACTTGGTAATTCTATCAACTACCACCATGATGACACACTTTCCTTCGGACTTGGGTAAACCTGTGATACAATCCATTGAAACCTCCTCCCAACATTGACTTGGAATGGATAAAGGTTGTAATAGACCTGGTGTCTTAATTGTCTCAACCAAATGTTATGCAACCAGCTCACAAAATAGAAGAAAAGATATATAAACGACATCAAAATCAGCCTCTTTAAGGGGGAAACCTCCTTTACATTACACAAATGAACAATTCTTGGATGATACAAATGACAAGACCTCCTTTCTATATATAGGAGTCTAAGGGATCACAATATAATCAGAGTCGACATAACAATAATAATGTAAGGGCACAACAATAACAATAGTGGGCTTCGATGGGGCACAATAATAACAATATGGGGACAACATGGGCACAACAATAACAATAAGGGCTACAATGACAATAATAATAAGGGAATACACTAGTATTACTGGGACCTAACATGCCCCTCTCCTTCAAAAACGTGTTGTCCTCAACACTTGAGTAGTTGTGGATGCTTATGTATAAAATTCTCATCCTCCCATATGGAATCTTCAGCAGGTACGTTCTTCCACTTGATGAGATACTCTGAAATTGATCGATTTCGTAGCTATCAAGTTCTTGTTTCAGTGAATGCTTCAGGTTCCAATATGATTTTTCCTTCCTCGTCAAGTTCTAGAAATATTGTTTGAACTGGGAGCTTGTCACCTATAACCTTCTTTAAGCATGAAACATGGAAAACTGGGTGCACTCAGGCAGATGCAGGAAGTTCCAATTTATATGCCATAGTACTACCAATCTTTTGCAACACCTTGTATGGACCATAATAATTTGGTGATAATTTATTATCCTTCTTAGCTTGCTTGAGGGACATTTGTTTATATGGTTGCAGTCATATAAATACCCAGTCACTTACATCAAGACTTCTTTCGTTGCAATGTTGATCTGCCTGTTATTTTTTCTATTCTAAGCCAATGTTAGGTTATCCTTTAAGAGTTGGAGAACTTTTTGTTGATGCTCGATGTGATCTTCCATTGCTTGAACCCTAGAATTTTCTCATAAATATGATGTGATGGAAGGTGGATGATATCCATAAAGTGCCATAAATCGGGTCATTTTTGCTGCAGTGTGGAAGGAAGTGTTATACCACCATTCAGCTAGAGGCAACCATTTGACTCATTTTGTCTGTTTATCAAATACAAAGCAATGAAGATATCGAAGATATCCTTCCAAACATTTTCTCACTATCTCAGTTTTCCCATGAGATTGAGGATGATAAGATGAGCTATGAGCTAACTGAGTACCGAGACAAGAAAATAATTTTCTCCAAAAATTTCCAATGAAAATAGGATCTCTGATGCTTACAATAATCTTTGGGTTTACATGTATCTTTTGAATTTTTTCCATAAATGCAGTAGCAACTGTACTGGCTTTAAATGGATGAGATAATGCACAAAAGTGTGCATACTTGGCATGTCTATCAAATACCACCGTGATGACACTCTTTCCTTTGGACTTGGGTAAAACTGTGATAAAATCCATTGAAACCTCCTCCCAACATTGACTTGGAACAGATAAAAGTTGTAATAGACCTAGGGTCTTAATTGTCTCAACCAAATGTTATGCAACCAGCTCACAAAATAGAAGAAATGATAGATAAACAACATCAAAATCAACCTCTTCGAGGGGGAAACCTCCTTTACATTACACAAATGAACAATTATTGGATGATACAAATGACAAGACCTCCTTTCTATATATAGAAGTCTAAGGAGGTCACAATATAATCAGAGCCAACATAAGAATAATAATGCAAGGCCACAACAATAACAATAGTGGGCTTCTATGGGGCACAATAATAACAATATGGGGACAACATGGGCACAACAATAATAATAAGGGGCTACAATGACAATAATAATAAGGGAATACACTGGTATTACAGGGACCTAACAGCAGCGAAAGCATATCATGCTTAGGAATAGATCCATAGAGCAATTTAAAGTGTAGTGGAAGCACTTTGGACCTAAAGAAGCTAGATGGGATATGGTGGATTGGATGTGGGCATGTATCCTTCATCATTTATCGGTTGAGGCAAAGTAGTTTTGGTATGATGTTTGGTATATTTTTGGTATATGTTTTGCTAATGTTCTGGTATATGTACATATGTATATGGATGTAAATACCAACATGAGCTAATTTATAAAACTCCAATAAGCGGCGTGGTCGTTATCTTGTCATGATGTTTTTCTTTTGAGCAAGTCATTCATTGTAAATATTGCAACGAGCTAAGTTATAAAACTCCATGGTAAGTATGTTTGCTTTTTAGTGGTTTTGTTGAGATCTTGGTGTGGTTTAACACCGAGGATAGTGCTCCCCAACGGGGAGGGGTCTGTAATAGCCCCTAGTTAAAAGTTCATGTAATACAAGTTAATAAAGGAAAAATTAGACCACAGTTAAGGGACACTTATTCCAAGATGAATGTTGGGAAAAGATATCCTAGTGGGAATCATTGGATGTGTTTATGGCTAAGGAAATTGGCAAAGGAAATGACTAAGGCATTAAAAAGGAAGAAAGGAATTTTTGGCACGTTTATTTATGAAAATAAAGGAAAATAGGAGAAAAGGAAGGTGAAAGGTCACAGGTTGCATGTCAAGAGGGAAATGAAGGAAAATAATGGAAAATGAAGAAAATGGAAGCCTAACTCATAAAAAGGTTTTTGAGGATCAATTGGTACCTTTTTTCAGTTCAATTTTGGAGCTCTCTCATTATTCTTTCTCTCTCTCACTCTTGGACACGTAGAGTTTTCTTGGAGCACTCTACATTTGGAGCAAGGAAGGAAAGCAAAAATCAAGCAAGGAAGACCATGATCAAGCAGCTTCAGCAGGAATACTTGTAGGTAACATATTCCATGTGTGATTTCCTAGTTGGTTTTGACATGCTTGGATTTTCATGTTGGTATATGGTTCTCTTACTTTTGGTGGCACGATTTTGTTAGGTTTCGATAGTGGTTTTCAACCTAGCCTTGCCTTTTTCTGGATAACCATGGTGTGATGGGACTATTTCTTAGTTTTGAGCTTTGGAATTTCCAGATGGTTTCAGAATCTGAGGCGGAGGTGGTCTCAAGAAAAACCCAAAGGCCTATAAATCCATTGATCCGTTTTGGTGGATACAAGGTAAAACCTGAGGGTGGAGTCTCGGTTTAGGGCCTAGTGATATGACTTGGATTGTGGTAAAGCCTGAAAGATTGGTGTCTTGGTTTAGGGCCTAGTGATCCAATGAGGATTATGGTAAAGCCTGAGAGACAAGGAGATGGAAAATTCCTCAAGGATAGCGATGGAGTCTGGAAGCATTCCTAGCTTAGTTTGGTTTTATGATCCTTGTGTTGGTTTTGGTGAGATCACGGTTTGGTGAGGGTGGAGGTGGTTTAACCTCTGGATTCCCTTGGTTTTTTATGGATTGGTTTATCCATGAGATCCCACATTCATGCTTGGAATATGGCACAGGGGTGATTGGCTAAAAGAAATATTTGGTTCAACCATTTCTATGGTCGGGTGGTACGTGGAAGTCCCGAACCTGGTCAGCTTTGCCTATGTTTAATAGAAGCTAATTTCTCTTGCTTTTGTACTTGTTAATTTGTGGCTTTAATGGCTATTATATCATTATTGTTTTCATGGTTTAATGTTAGTTATAAGCATGGTTATATGACTAGTTATTGTCATTGTTATTTCATGTATTTACTTGTAATTGAAAGGATGATGGATGCAATACCTAATTGATGTGAAAACAATTAAGGGAAGAAGGTGGTGATCATTCTTGTCAAGTCTCATATGATTTATCAATCATTTATGCTATGTATTGTATTCATTTCCTATAGATTGCATTGATTCCAAGTGTTTGATAGAATGTTGGTCTCGATTAGGGATGGTTAGTCCTAGTCCTGGAGTTAGTTTTTGATTTATAATTCTTGTGGTCATGTAGTTTATGAATTATGGAAGTGTTATTGAGTTTTTGGCAGTGACATGGGCTCTAGGCATGAAAAAGTGGCTCAAAACACGGAGACGTAGGCACAGCATTGGGAAGAAAATTCCATGGATGCATGCATACCCATGTTGTGGGAGCAGCTGAAGCCTTTTGGATGCATGCTTGTCCACATCAAGGGAGTGTCTAGGTGTTTAATGGTCTAAAAACTCAGTGGAACGCAGGGGTTAGTTACTTGATTAGTTGGGATGGTTCCTAGGATTCTTATTGCTGATGTGGAAGGTTTATATGGTGGGTTTCCGTCGGTTTCACTTCCTTAAGGGGACTTTGGAGATCGAATCATATCATATTACTTCTCGTCACATGTTTACCCTGGTTGGTCGGTTACTTCGGTAGATGTGGGAGGAGGGCATTACAAGATTCATCCTTTGAAAAGGATTGATGGCTTTCTACTGCAAATTCAATAATATGCCCTTCTAACGTCGTTTGTACTTATCAATATACCGCTATCATCAGGTCCATGTCAAGACGATATAGAAGAATGAGATCTTCTTGAGTCCAATTGTGATGAGATGGGTTTTGTCCGTTGGACTACCCTTTTACCTCCAATATCCACAATAAATTATAAATTTCTTCTGGAAAACAAACTCACCAGTTCCAAATACAAGATTTCCTCCTTCAGTTTCGCAACAGTTCATCAACAAAGTTGAGGTTGATGACAAAAAAACTGGTCCACTTGCTCATCCATCTAGTTTCACAGTTATTTCTTAAATATCCTCGATACTAGATCCCAAACCATCTTTTTGAATTTCAGATCCTAACAACGGAACCATTTTTTTGCACATAAATAGAAACCAGGGTTCGGGAACAAGGGCCAACAAGGCTTCGTTGTAGTCTAGCACAACGTCAACATTTTCACCTTACTCAGGAAGGGCAAGGAGTCTCACCTAAGGCGTACCACAACCTTAGTTATATGAGGGTTAGAATCTAGTATCAAGGAAAAAGATATCAAAGAATAGAGAGTACAAAACATTTGATTATTCTTCAAAGAAGTCAGATCGTAACAGTCTATACATGTTGTAATAGAAAGACTACCTAAACATGTGCATACATAAAAAAATTAAAGATCTAGAATAACACACAGTTAACATGTTATGATCCCAATAACAATCTTCTTCATTAATATAAAAGGTGAGTACATTACATCAAGCTCAAGGCCTATTCCTCAACATCCAGAACTCTAATAGGCAGAATACAAGCTTATAGAAAGTTAGTCACAGAGTTGTTTTCACAGCTCCAAAACACAGGAAGAACAGTATCACTAGGAACAACCACGACACAAAAATGCAACCCCTTCTCGGTTCTACTTTTTGCCTTTTATCTTCTTCTTCCCTTTCCCTGCATGCCAACCTGAACTACTAATTCCTTCTCCCTTGCTCGAATGTCTTCATCTAAGATGCCCTTGCTCTTTTCCCACTTGATTGTCTTTGCTTCTTCCCACCACCCCTCCACAACTGCCAACCTTTTTCCAGTTCCTTCCCTTTCCTCTGTTTTTATTTCCACATATTCCCAATGTCCATTTCTGCCACTCCTCGTTAGCTTCTTCCTCCCCAAAACATCCTAATTTTTCAAAAAAAGAAAGCCCCAACAGTCTTGGTGTTCACAAACATAATAAAAAGTATTCCAGCATCCATATAAAGGAACAACCATCCACCGAAATTCATGGGTACCAACCATTGCAACCGTTAGTCTAATAGGATTTCCTTCATGTACATGGTTCAAATAACTATTATATCTCCATACATGTACCTGTAAATCCCCCTCCATCATTATTAACCTAGGTTTTCTCAGATTACCCGTAAACATGCTTTGGGTTTTATTGGCTCACCCTAAATCATGCCTAGGGTTTCGGCAGCCGACCCTAATCCATGCCCAAGGTTTTCTCGTCTAACCCTAAAATCATGCTACAGAAATCCCTATCCACTTCCTATTGAATTTCCATGACATTGGGTCTAAGTTAGAGGCTTAAGATCACGAACGCTACCAAACCAAGAATCTCAACCATAAACTACTTTGCACATCCGAAATATAAAGTAGTAAATCACATATGCACAATATACATAGTTTTAAATAAAATTGTACAATATGCACAATCCCAATCTTCATTATATTAAACAAACTGAGTAATAAAATATACTATGCTATACAAGGTATGATGGCAATCTTCACTGCAACTTCTATGTTGTATCTCGTCCTGTCAATCCTTTGCTTCCGTACTGCTCACTAGTAGTGCCTTAATCCATCAATTCATTTATACTTCAAGACTCCAAGAGGGCTTCCTCTTATCACTACTGCAATTCATGTCTTCTACAATAAACACGGGCTCATCAACTACTCTCTGGGTAGGCCTAATTCCCGAGCTCCAATATGTCAAGCTAGCAACAACTTTCGTCCATCAAAGTGTCGCACTTTTGCACTGATCTTCACCCAACCTTGAATTTATCTTCTTCATTCAAGATAGCTCATCGAGGGCTACTTTGGGTAGCCAACTCGCTACCCTCCAACCAGCTCTATGCACCCAATCTCATTATTGTTCATTATACTCCTAAGATGACACTTAACCACCACAGAATGTCATCTACATGACACCAATAGGTTGCACAAACATCTGATCCAATCTTAGTCACCAAACTGTGACCCAACATAAGTTCAACTATTGCAACAAATCTATTTTGTTGATTTCATCATGATCACCAATTAGGGAACCAAACACTATTGTAACAACCCTCAAAGAGTCATCAAAAAACCTTTAATCTTTGCGGTATTACCTCATAGGATAACTCCTTGGTTATGTTGTTGATCTAGGCATATATAAGCCCTCAAACTCCCTTATGTAATCCTTGATTGTGGTGTTATGGCCTGCATCCTAATACACAGTCTTCCTGTAGCTTCTAGACAACATAAATCTTGTTTCTTGTCCCTTTAACAATACCCTATTAGACCTATTCATTATCCCTCTAACTCATCCCTCCTACAGGAATACAACAGCCCCACACAATCAGAAAAGGATGCCCAAACAATCCCTTAACTCCTCATTGGTATGCTTCTATTCCTGCGTCCAAATAGTAGTAGCCCTCCACACTTTCACACTGGAATGTCTCCTATCTGCGGCCCAATCAAAGGAAGGTATTATGAGTTTCTCAAGCTCTCTTTCATCCTTGCGTTGCACCTAAGAACAACACCCAAACATCTCTAGATTCCCACGTTGTCACCTACAGCAATCCTGAAATCCTCACATTGTTCCTAGGGCTTCTCCAGGTTGTCTTTAAGCCTCCTTCTTCACCAAAATTTCAGAGGATGTATTTCCCTTGATGGATGATCCAAATAACTCCATATCACTTCATATTTATACACATATGAAGGCTCAACATGACATTTGAAGTGACACATCCATTGGCTCTCAAGTCGGCCTACTTGACAACCAATAATTACCTAGTCAACTTCAAAAATTCATATCTCTCTAAAGATAACTTGGATTTGGATGATTCTTGATGAGTTGGAATTGTATCATCAAGAACTATCATCCTCATCCATCGCATGTCATAAATCCATCATCATTTTTTCCAAAATCTTGATGGGTGCCAAAACCCCGCACTTGGGTTCCAAGCCCACAAGTTGTCATTTTGGTGCTTTTCCCTCCAAAACTTGAATCCTAGGGCTTGGAGTACCTTCCAAGATACACAAATAAACACTCCCTCTTAGCGAGGGAGGTACTTCCAAGACTAGGAAGTATCTCGTCATCATCATCACTGCTCGCAACACTTTCCCAACTCTTAGCACTCAAAATCACAACAATCCCTATACGATGAACTATGCCCTTCTTGGAAGTGTCATTCTCACTGTTGGAAACAACCTGCTTCTTCTTCTTATCCTGAAACATCTTCCACTCTTTCCATGATTCCTTCTTGGAAATTGTAGGAGCACCCTTGCTCACCACTGACCACGCGCTCTTCTTGGATTGTAGAGTCTCCTTCTGAATCTACAGGCTCCCTCTCAAACTAGAATCCCTCTAAGTCTCTAGAACTTGTACCTTCTCGGGAAAGTGTACCTTCTTCTCGAGAACCTATACCTTCTCCTCTAAAACCTGCACCTTCTCTTGCTTCTTTGGAACCTGTACCTACTCCACCTACTTCTTTCCATGGTACACAAGCTTCTCTGTCAACCTGTAGATACCATGCTCTCTAACTTTGAGTACAATATGATTGGACTTAGAGCCTTTAACCCTGAGTCTTTCCTTCCCATCCTGGAACAAGACCTCAAACCATTTCCTCTCAATCATCGAGATGGAAATCACGCTATATCTATGTCATGGTATAAACATTACATCCTGGACCCACATCATATGTCTTGTCTCCATCCTGAATGGCACAATAACCAATCCTCGGATCTCCAACTGACTCTTGTCTTCCAAAACCATGTTCAACTTCGAGTCCCATCTAGGTAGAGTCTCAAAAACCTCATGTGATCTTGTCATATGCTTCATTACACCACTGTCAGCGTACCATCCATCCTTTGTGATAGTACTCTGCAAGAAATGAGAAATCACAGCAAAGTCCTCGTCTTCCAATCTTCTGGAGAGATCATCCATCTCTGCTAAAGAGGAAACACTAGCAACCTGCTTTCCTTTATTCTTTTCATCATTCCCCTTCTTCTTCTTCAGACATATCGATGAAAAATGACTCATCTCACCATAGTTGAAACACTTGACTTTACTCAAGTCCTTATTTTTCTTACCCTTCATTTTTTATGCAAGTGCCACGTAATCATTTGAAGCTTTATGCTTCAGTTGAAGATCCTCATCCTACAACTCTTGTTGAATGAAGTCATCCCGCAGCCTATCCCAGTCTGACAGCTTCTCCCTGGAAACGATTCCTTTGATGAGGAGTTTCCATCCCTTTGTGAACCCTTTCAAGGAAATCATTACCATATATCCATCTGAGATAGTCACATCGATGGGAGCAAGCTCATCTTTGACCTAAGGCAATCTCATCATATACGAGGTCACTCTTTCACCTTTTATCATCTTGGTGGATTTCAACTTGTCCTCCAATACCAATACCTAGTTCTCGTTATTATTTTGGAACAAATTCTGAAGAGACACCCACATCTCATGTGTGGTGTTCTTCCCAGACAAATGAGGTATTAGGGAATCCCTCACACCATCTAGAATGATTAGTCTCACCCTCGTATCTAAATCTTCCCATATTTCCATCTCCTTAGGGTCAGTTGGTTTATTGATCTCTTTCTCGGCAAAATCCTAGATCTTGTTGACATGCAAGATCAACTTGATCCTTTCCTTCCATGGACTATAGTTGGACAACCCCTCCAACCTGTCCTCATATCAGATACCTTCTTACAACTTCGACATTGTAGTGAACCCTTCACTCACAATGTGACCAACTCTCTCTCACGTTGTACTTTGTTGCACACAAATCTGATTTACTTACTTCCAAAGTAGCTCAGACACACTCTGATACCATGTTGAATTTCCATGACCTTGGGTCTAGCTTAAAGTCTTAAAATCACTAACGCTACCAAACCAAGAATCTCAACCATAAACTACTTTGCACAATGAAAATATAAAGCAATAAATATGCACAATATACACAGTTCTAAACAAAATTATACAATATGTACAATCCCAATCTTAATTATATTAAACAAACTGATTGATACAACATTCTATGGTATATAAGATACAATGACAATCTTCATTGCAGCTTCTATGTCATATCTCGTCATGTCAGTCCTTCGCTTTCGTACTGCTCACTAGTAGTGCCTTAATCCATCAAGGCATCTACACTTCGAGACTCCAAGAGGGTTTCCTCCTATCACTGCTACAAGTCACACATGCTACAATGAACACGGGCTCATTGACTTCTCTCTGGGTATGCCTAAGTCCCGAGCTCCAATCTGCCAGGCTAGCAAAAACTTTCGTCCATCAAAGTGTTGCACTTCAGCACCGATCTTCACCAAACCTTCAGCTTCTCTTCTTCCTTCAAGATAACTTATCTAGAGCTACTTTAAGTAGCCAACTCCCTACCCTCCAACCAAATCTATGACACCCAATCTTGTTATTGTCAATTATGCTCCTAATATGACACTTCACCACCACAAAATGTCATCTGCATGGCACCAACAGGCTGCATAAACATCTCATCCAATTCTAGTCAACAAATTGTGACCCAATACAAGTTCAATTGCTGCAACAAGTATGTTTTGTTGTTGTCATCATGATGACTGGTTAGGGAACCAAACACTACTGTAACATCCCTCCAATAGTCATCAAAAAATCCTTTAATCTCGACAGTATTACCTCACAGGACAACACCTTGGTTATGCTATTGATCTAGGCATATATAAGCCCTCAAACACCCCTATGAAATCCTTGATTGTGGTGTTGTGGTCTATGGCATAAACCTTGTTCCTTATCCCTCCATTGATCCCCCAACAAAAATGTTCCTTATCCCTCTAAGTTGACCCTCCTACAAGAAGAAAATAGCCTCATGTAGTCACAAAAGGATTCCTAAACAATCCTTTATCTCCTCGTTGGTCTACTTCTATTCCTGCGTCCAAATAGTAGTAACCCTCCACACTTTCACACTGGAATGTCTCCTATATTTGGCCCAATCAAAGGAAGGTATGTCGAGTTTCTCAAGATCTCTTTCATCCTTGTGTTTTACCCAATAACAACACCCAAACATCCCTAGATTCCCACGTTGTCACCTACAACAATCCTGAAATCCACACGTCATTCCTAGGGCTTCTCCACGTTATCTTTAAGCCTCCTTCTTCACCGAAATTTTATAGGATGTATTGCCCTTTATGAATGATCTAAATGACTACATATCACTTCATATTTATATACATATGAAGGCTCAATGTCACATTCCAAGTGACACATCCATTGGCTCTCAATTCGGCCTACTTGACAACCAATAATTACCTAGTCAACTTAAAAAATTAATATCTCTCTAACGACAACTCAGATTTGGATGATTATCAATGTGTTGGAATCGTATCATCTAGAACTATCATCCCCATCCATCACAAGTCATAAATCCGTCATTGTTTTGTACCAAATCTCAATGGGATAAAAAACACCACACTTGGGTTCCAAGCCCATAAGTTGTCCTTGTGGTGCTTTTCCCTCCAAACGCTAAACCCAGGGGCTTGGAGTACCTCCCAAGCTACACAAATCAACACTTCCTTCTGACACTCATGCTTACCATAAACCTACATTACAAAGTGGTTTTCGGCTTACCACAGACGCTCACTTCCAAAGTGACTTTTGACTAACCACAAACCTACAATTACAAAGAGGTTTTAAGATTACCACAAACTTCATGGGGGTACACATGCCTTGCAAGGCCTACAACACAACTTTAGGTACATAATATTACAAAATTTTGAAGGAACACTACAAAACACCATAGACTTGCTTACAATTACAATATGTGAATTACACTATGTGTAGGAGTTTTCTACTATAGAGCACATCACGCAATTATGTCCACCATCCTTTAATATGTTATCACTTAGAGAAAACCCTGGCTATGGGGGAAAAACTCTAAGGTATCCTGTAATCACTTTTGGATTGAAGGGCCCTTTAATCAGGAGGGGGATCTCTACTCAAACTCAACTACCCTAGGTCACAACGGTAGTAGGTCTATTAAATTATGGCTAGATCAATGTAAAAGTTGTTTATGTTGATCGGAATCTGGACAAAAAGCCACACCATTTGGCGATGAAGTCTAATTTTGATTAATGTCATATCATACTAAAACATCCAGCAAAGGCAAGGTAGATGAGAAAATCTGAATCATTGATTTTTTGTGATGTAAGGAAGAATATAAGAGAAACCATATACTGAGAAGGAGCATCAAATAGATGAATTCCAACACCATCTTTAGAAACAAGAGTGCAAACAATTAAATCTATGAATAGAGCATCGCAATGAATGAATTGTTTTTATTATCTTTCATTCAATCATTAGAAGATAATACATCATGGCAAGAATAAGCACATTAAACTAGAGAAAACATATTCAAAACACCCAACATAAGAATCTTTGTTGTAGCTTTAGGATTTCTTCACTAAAATCTTCAAAATATACAAATCATAACAGTTGTCTCAATAAAACCAAACCCTTGTTACATTACATAGCCTTTCTTAAGTAATAAAAAATAATATCCCAAATTGTTTCTATCTTTTTGGAAACAAAATCAAATCATAAATTAAAATTAAACTAAATCTAGAATTAGTTGCAAAAAGTCTTGAATGTTGGAGTTGATCCTTCACCAAAATTTTGCATTTGAATACTAAGGTGTTGCCTGAGGATGTGGACCTAACTTCCGTATTTTGATTTAAGGCCCAAGTCAAATCTAATGAGGTGGCTCTCCAACTGAAAGAGGATTAGCCATTTTTCTAAATATAGAAAAAAATAATTATGGTGAATTTCTGAAAATAAAAATAAATAAATAAATAAAAATATAAATAAATAAATAAATAAATTATATATATTCCTTTTTATATATTCAAACTATGATATTTGTGTAAAAATTGAGAGAGTTTTTTGTTAATGGGTCTATTTTAAAAAAAAACCTCTTTCATATTTGGAAAATTATTTTTAAACTTCTCGAAAATCGCGCCCAAAGTTGATGACTAAAATAAGAAATTATTTAATATTTAAATCTAGAAAAATGGGCTACAAATAATCCTTCGAATCTTCCAAAATGTGATAGTTGTGAAAAATCAGAGAGAGGTTGTTGTTAATGGGCCCATTCTCGACAAACAATATTTTTATTTTCAAAAATTCATTTCCATCTTTTTAGAAACCGTCCCTAAAGTTACTGTCTTTTACAGGGAAAAACAGTCTAAAAAAACAAAGTTTTGTCAAGTGAAAACAAAACATGCTTGGCATTGTTTCCCTTTGACTGATGAGTTTGTGTCATTATATTTGAGATAGTAACATTATTGAATAACATAATATAATGAATTAACCTTGAACAAATCTTAACTTGTGATGATTATCCACTTGTGGTGGAAATAATCTAATGTGAAATCATGACACAGCATGTCACCATTTGTTTAGCCAACGCTTGTTGTTGAAAGTGCAACAAGAAAATCCTAATTTGATTTTGTTATTGAATTAAATTAGGAATTAAATTGTAATTCCACATCTCATGATAACTTGTAATAGTTAACTAATTTAACCTGACTTATTTGGCTCAATTAATTCAATTTGAGGATCTAATTAGAGTCATGTAGAGTGTCTCCTATTTTTTAGGAGCCCTCGTTGAGTTTATTTTGAGTTGTAATTATTTAATTCAATTAAACTAGTTCCAAATGATGGAGGAATTAGTGTGAGATCCAGTAGTGGGGTGTAACTAGCACTGATCAACCAGTAAATTGAAGATTCACTCATAATCAACTCATGCATGTCATATCATAGAAAGACCCAGTTGAGATTGGAGTTCAGGGAAAGTGTATTGTCACTTGTATAATCATATAAATTGCGAGTGCATGCAATCATAGGAAGGCCTATGAGGATTGTGCAATTCATATTTGTGGAATTTTCCAATTAAATATGGGCTAATTCCCTAGGAAACTACCTAAGGAAATAGGAGCTTGGCAACCAAAAGAATTGGCTAAGTATTGGCTTTAGCTTGTCTAGGAAGCAATGAGATAGATAGAGATAATGCAAATGTTGCTCGATGCTTGAGAAAAGCATTATAATCTTCTCATATTTTCTGATTAATGCAATATACAGATAGCAGGGGTTTTTAGCTGTGGATTTCCCTAGAAAATTATTGTTATGTGTGATTGAATTCTTTCTCTTTTATGCTTCATGATTTCGTTGATTGTTTATTGTTTCCATTGATGAGTAGATTAGATTCACGTCAATTATTTTAGCATATTACAATCTACAGTTGAATCTACAAGGAATTTCTACATGGTATCAGAGGTGAAATCACTATAGAAGAGGAGAATATGAGTTTGTCTTTTGCAGGAGAAATTGAATTTGTAGTATCATCCTTCAAAGCTAGCGGGATGTCATTCTATGGATTGAGAATAGAATATGCCCTTAAGGGTAGTTATAACTATATTTCTTGGGGATAGGATGGAGGTAGTTTTGGAAGACAACGGGATTAAGTAATTCATAGACAAAGATATTACTAAGTTAGTTGGTGCTCAAGATCTGGCAGACTGGATAAAGCATGTGGCAAAGGCAAGAAGGATTATCCTAGGAGTTTGAGATCGTATTGTCTCAAGCCTCCATGGTAAGGAAACTCCATTTGAAATGTGGAAGGCCTTGACAAACTTGTTTCAAAACAACAGTGACCACAAGAAGCTGGCACTGAAGCACAAGCTCAAAAATATAAATATGGATAAGGATGACACAATACTAAAGTACTTGACCAAGTTCACCCGATGTCGAGATGAGCTTGAAAATGTTAGTGTTATAGTTGTTGAAGACGATCTGTTGAGCCTAGAACTTCTAGGCCTTCCCAAGAGCTAGCACAACTACCAGGAATCAGTTAATGGGAGGGACAAGCTACCAAAGTGGGAGCAATTGGGGTCTGACTTGGTACAAGAAAAAATTCAGCATAACACTAGAGATGGATCCTCATCCAAGCATGATGATGAGGAGAATTGTGCCTTAGCTAGAAAGGTGAAGAAAGGGAAGGGGAATTCATCCCATTCCAAATCAGATTCTAGTCAGGGTGGAAAGAAGAAGGACATGGTGAAGAATAAATGTTTTCATTGTCATGAGTTAGGACACTCTACAAAAGAGTGTCTTCGCAAGAAGGCCAGTAAGAATCCCTTAGGAGGAGTGGCAGGTGAAGTTCTTTCTTCAAAATTTTAAAAACTAGATTTCACCCTCCTTGCTTGTATCGTGATATCAGTGATGGGTAGTGTGTGGTACCTGGATAGTGGAACCTCATTCCATATGACCGGAAACAAAGGGTTATTCAATGACTTGGAGGAGAATTACCTCCAGATGCATATCAAAATGGGAGATGATGGGAGGTATAGCACGGTCAGCATTAGTATTGTTACCTTTTAGAGGGAGCCTTGTACTTCTCTCACACTAAAAGGTGTCAAGTATGTTCCAGGTTTGAAGAAGAATTTGGTTTTAGCTTCCATGTTGGAGGATTGTGGCTACAATGTGATATTTAGCAAGGGAAATACTTTCCTTCGTCACATAGCCTCAGGATAGGTGAAGCAGATCGGGGTTTGGGTGAATAACTTCTACATATAGGATATAGAAGACTAAGCTTCTTTGATCACTAAAGTAGAGAAGGTGCAGAGCCAAGACAACTGTGATTTGTGGCATAGAATATTGGGTCACTCACACCATGGAGTTTTGAAAATCATGCTGCAAATTTCTACATGACTTTCCAAGGGTACACTAGAGCAGAGAGACACATGAAAAGGGTGTACATTAGGGAATTACACAAAATATTCCTTTCATTATAAATACAATTGAGCATAAGCAATCCTTTATCGAGTTCACTCAGACATGTGTGGATTGTTCTCAACAACATCCATGGCCAGGCACAGGTATTATGTAATATTTGTTGATGATTTTTCTCATAAGTGTTGGATTTTCTTCAAGCAGAAGAAATATCAGATATTTGCTAAATTTTGTGAATTTAAAGCACATGTCGAGAAAGATATTGATAGGAAATTTAAAGATCTCAGAAGCGATAACAGTGGAGAATATTTTTCAAATGAATTCAAGAACTCTTGTGCATTAAAAGGCATTTAATGAGATATTAATAGCACCTCATAACCCACAGTAGAATGGGGTGGTTGAAAGGAAGAACAAAATTATTGTGGCAGCAACACGGGTAATGTTACATGATCAGGGCCTACCATTGCACTTGTGGGCTGAAGCATGCAACACATCTATTTATTTGAAGAACTGAAGCCCTCATCGAATTCTTGGGATGAGTAACACCAGAAGAATATTTTTTAGGTAGGAAACTAGATGTGGCACACTTTAGGATCTTTGGTTCATCAGTGTATTTTCATGTTACCAAGGATGCATAGAAAATCTAGAGCCAACAGTAGAGTTGGGAATATTTTTGGGGTATACTAATACACCTCACAACTATCAAATGTACCTATCATCCCACAGGATGATAGTGGTTCGTAGAGATGTGAATTTCGATGAAGAGAAGGCCATGAGATGTTCCTTTGAGAGGGAGCTTCAGTTACATGTAGATGAGGAGACTTTATCTCCAAAGGAGGAACCTCAAGATGATGTGGAGAATCCACATGTAGAAGAAAAGAGAGTGGAAGCACCCACTCATGTAGAGACTTCCAGAGATGGAAGGAAGTGCACCAAAGAGGATGACAAATTGATTCATGATGCTAGAGAGAATGTGGGAGCACCCACATCATAGCACAGGCAGAGGAGGTCACCATATAGGTACACTGGCTACATGGCTCTATGGAGCGAGAGTGTAGAGGTTGAGTCATCCTCATTCGAGGAAGAAGTGCAGAAAACATTATGGGTTTATGCCATGGTTGAGGAGTATGAATCCATTATCAGAAACAATGTTTGTGAAGTACTCCCAAGACTAGTAGACAAGTCAGTGGTGAGTTCCAGATGGCTTTACAAGGTAAACCATGCATCATATGGGAGTGTGGAGAAACAAAAGGCCATATTTGTGGCCAGAGGATTCTCTCAGGTGGAGGGAATTGATTATGATGAGACCTTTTCTCTAGTAGTAAGGTATTCTTCAATCATATCTATTCTAGCATTGTTAGTGCATATGGGATGGAAGATACATCATATGGATGTGAAGACAACATTCCTAAATGGTATGATTGAGGAAGAGGTGTTTATTGAGCAGTCGGAAGGATTTGAGACCTTCAATAGAGAGTCGCATGTGTATAGACTCAAGCGAGAATTGTATAGACTAAAACAAGCATCCCATGCTTGGTACACCAGGATTGACAGCTATTTCACCTTGTTGGGCTTCACCAAAAGTGAAGTAGATACGAACCTTTACCATATTATGGTTGAAGTTAAATTATTGATTATAGTATTATATGTTGATGATTTGATTCTAACAGGTGATGAGAAGCTAATAAAATATTGCAAATAAGATCTTGCAAGAGAATTCGAGATGAAGGACCTAGGGATCATGCACTAATTTCTTGGTATGGAAGTATGGGAAGGAGATGGGGAACTATTTGTCTCTCAAGGAAAGTATGCCAACGAGATAGTGAAGAAGTTACACATGGAGAGAACCAAACCCCTGGATACTCTTCTAGCAAGAACTTGGAGGAAGGAAGATGCTACTTCAAGTGAAGTAGTGGAGGCTACTATTTATAGACAGCTTGTGTGTTCACTTATGTATTTGGTGAACACATGACTAGACATTTTTTTTGTAGTTAACTAGCTTAGTCAAGCCATGGTTAAGCCAACCAAAATTTATTGGAAGGCATCTAAACATGTGTTGAGATACCTCAGAGGCACCACTTAGTATGGTATTTTGTACAAATGGACAGAGGGAGTGAAGCTTCAAAGCTTCACAAATGTAGATTGGGCAGGGAGTCCATCCGATAAGAACATCACATCAGGGGGAATCTTCAGTATTGGATCAGCAACAATTTCTTGGTACAATAGGAAGAAAAGATCAGTTGCACTCAGTTCAGTAGAAGCAAATTACATGGATACAAGCATCTTGTGAGGTTATCTGGATGAGGAAGATCCTTGTCGGGTTAGTTGGTCAGCAGATGTATCCTACAGTGATTTATTGTGACAAATAGAGTTGTATCAAACTCTCTAAGAATTCGGTCTTTCATGATCAATCCAACCAAGCATATTGATATATGGTATCACCATCTATGAGATTGTGTGCAGAGGAGAATCGTGTTGTTGGAGTACATTCCTACAGAGGAGAGGGATGTATAAATTTTGACAAAGGAATTTTCAATATGAAAATTCGAGTTTCACAGAGACGGGATTGCGGTAGCAGATAAACCCTTTCCTTTTGAGAGGGAGTGTTGACAATACACCAAGAAAATCCTAAATTAATATTTTCCTTGAATTAAAGTAGGAATTAAATTGTAATTCCACATCTCATGACAACTTGTAATAGTTATTTAAGATAATTTGACTTAGTTGGCTCAGTTAATTCGAGTTGAGGTCTAACTAGAGTCATGTTGAGTGTCTCCTATCTTTTTAGGAGCCATGTTTGAGTTTATTTTGAGTTGTAATTATTTAATTCAGTTTAACTGAGTTAAATTCAGTTAAACTAGTTCCAACTAATGGAGGAATTAGTGGGACATCTAGTAGTGGGGTGTAACCTACAGAAGTGGGGTGTAACTAGCACTGATCAACCAGTAAACTAAAGATTCACTCATAATTAACTCATGCATGTCATATCAAAGAAAGACTCAGTTGATATTGGAGTTCAGGGACAATGTACTATCAGTTGTATAATCATCTGAATTGTATAGGTGGTGCATGCAATCAAAGGAAGGCCTATGAGGATTGCGCAATTGATATTTGTGGAATTTACCAATTAAATATGGGCCAATTCCCTAGGAAATTGCACAAGGAAATAGGAGCTTGGAAGACAGAAGAATTGGCTAAGTATTGGCTTGAGCTTGTCTAGGAAGCAGTGAGATAGATAGAGATAGTGCATAGTTTTCTCGGGCTTGAGCAAAGCATTGTAATCTTCTCATATTTTCTGATTAATTCAATATACAGATAGCATGGTTTTTTAGTTGTGGCTTTCCCCAGAAAATTATTGTTATGTATGATTGAATTCTTTCTCTTTTATGCTTCGTGATTTCATCAATCATTTATTGTTTCCGTTGATGAGTAGAGTAAATTCAAGTCAATTTTTTTAGCATATTACAATCTTCATTTTGAATCTACAAGGAATGTCTACACTCATTTGATTAAATGTCTACTCCTTTGCTTACATGTGCTCCATAAGTGCCTTGCTTTTGACATAAAAAATTGAATTTTACATTTTGCGTTGATACTCCAATTGTCAGCATTTAATTGGTTGTATTCACAAATTTTTGTTGCTAATTTGATTTTCAACAAATTTTTATTTTACAAATCTACAATAGTGCCTATATTTTACCTGTCAGCACTTTTACTCTATTTTTTACAAACTGGCGCTGACATTGAAACTATCAGCACCTCAAACCGATTAACTAAGATTGTGATAACATAATGTTTAATGTTTCTCCCACCACTTCACTGTCATGTCTTCATCATATTTGGTAATCAATATTGTCTATTATTAGAATGGCCAATTCCAACATGGACTCAAACTAGTGAAAATAGTTGACCAAACTAAATGTCACAACTAGACTTATATCAATAACATGACACTTTCTAAAAACTTTCATTAATGTATTAAAAAACACCAATCATTCTACTTAGAATGTTAATCTAAAACATATGCCACAATGCATTTAATGATTGTTCTCGTCATAATTTTGAACATAATTAAAAAATTTGATAGCATGATGCTTCTCAAATATTCTATAAGAGGATATTTTAGAGCTTTCACATCAGTGTTGGGACTTTGACCACTTTGTGACCATGAAATAAGGAAACATAATAGAGCATGTTAGGATATTCATTTCCAAAGAGAATTCCTAGGAAATTTCAATTGCATTCTCCCGCCTATTCAACCAGCAAATCGAAAACAAATTACGGATCAATCAGAGAGAATGAGTGAATTATTTGAAGACCATGAATGGATACAATGTGCTTCAATCCAGCAAGGATATGGCGAATAGTCACCTAAAACATCTATTCACAAACAGAACAAGGCAGTGACATCACTGGGTCAATAGCGGACAATGCACACAACCTTGGGCAATGCCCTTTTAAAACGTTTTGTGCACTGATATGCATCCCCCAGTCGGGCATGTATAGGTGAATTATTCAGTTCCATTTCATCGTCCTCGTCCTCAAAACATATATAGTATGAGTTAAAAACTAAGAATGCAATGGAGTAGGGCCAATAGTCCATTGTCAATATCCGTTGAAACAAGTCGTCGGAATATCTTCATAGGGTTATTAGATAGTTCCCAATCTTAAAAACATCACAATGCCCCAAAAAAAAATTAGAACTACTGACGAACAAACCAGTGGCCTCCTCCGCATAATTAGATGCACCATCCTAGCTTTGTCATTCCTCACTGGGCCCAACAAACCACCTATTAAATTCCACAAAAAAAGTCACTTTCTTATCGGCACAGTCCAGGTTGGACAACCTTCATCACACGGGATGTGCACTCTTCATAGTCACGTCATGGCTCTTCACTGCTCTCCACACCCGACAAATCGATCATGTATCTTTTCCACGCTCTCTCCAACCACATAAAAGCAACAAAGGATGGAAAACAAACAAACACTCAACAAACTCTCTATTTTCCTTAGCCCAGAAGGGGCCAAGGCCTAGGCCCTTACGGGCTCTAATACTAAGTTAAAAAAATAATAGCACACCAAATCATTTTCACTTTATTTTATTAAACGTCACATATATATATAACAACTATTGGTTTAAGATAGAAATTCTATTTTAACTATATAATCAACCAACTAAGGAAATATCTCAACCACACACTTATCTAAGAACATCTAGATCTCAACAACTCCTTAACAATAGGAACAAACTCCATTCTTAGAAAGCATCACAACTAAGACAAAGTACGAATTATATTTTCCAAGTTAACATATATTTCTCACAATTCCTACATTCTTGCTCTACCAAATAAATTCTTCACATTCTTCCCCTTCTAGTTCTGGAAAGAGGATGCAGAAGTTAGCAGGGGTTTTGAAATTAAAACTTTTGTTCAATTAAAGGGAAGACAAGGTATCGACTATGGCTTGAACTTTACGACTTGCTCAAGAAACACGCTAATGAGGTCTTAGGACTGAAGGTTGATGATATAGTTAGAGGAGGCATTCACAAGTTTACGGATGGAGTCAGTCGCCTCTAGAAATCACTTGCAGGATATTACATGAGAGTGGTTTTTGAGAAGGCTATAGACATATATGAGGATGTTATGCATAGGATTTTATGTTAAAATTGAAAACTTTTAAAATGGGAACTTTGAAAATTTAATGTTCAAGAGGACACTATGCATAGGATTTTCTATCAAAATTGAAAACTTTTAAAATGGGAACTTTGCATATTTAAATTTCAGGAGAACCTTGTATGTCAAAAATGGAAACTTTGAATATTTAAAGTTCAGGAGAAAAGGTTGACATATAAAATTGAAACTTTGAATGCATGTGATCATTATGGAAAGCAAGGCAAGGAGCCAAAACTGCAAAATCATGTATTGTTATAGGAAACTAACCAGCGACTACAATTTTATGCTCAATCAACCATACATTATAGAAAGTGAATCAAATGCATAGTTTTAAGAATATTATTGCAGTTTTCTTCAGTAAAATCTATTTTTTCTGAAAGAAATAAACCACAGAGGTCTTAAATCCAAAATCTATTTGTACTGTAATAACATAGTTTCATATTTTGTGTTTGTGTTGTCTAATTATTTTATGTTTTGGATTTTTTTGTAATAACTATTGATAGTAATTTTGTTATTTAAAATATGTTTTTGAATGCACATTTTTTTGGAACATTTGATTATAGAAGATTTTAGATTAAAAAAAAATATAGTTTCTCGTCAAATTTCCAATAAATTGGACCCAAAAAAACCTCCAAAACATAAAACAATTACACTAAATCCTTCAAATTGAAACAAATATACATTGCCCTTAATTTTTCAACCCCATTTATAAACAATTTTGGTTTTAACTTTTCATCTTTATTTAATTATATTTTTTTAATTGTTGCAGCCCTTACATACTTAATATTCTTAATTCGCATAGGCTTTTATGTCAAAAAATCTTAGAACAAAATATTTACCAAAAATTTCTTAGAACAAAATATATGATGCACTCAAGGAAAATTCAGAAATTTTACCTTTCTATCAATTACTAGGAATATTTCCTATTCTTTGGAAGATTATGAGTATCCAGAAGATTTGAAATCTAATAGCTACCATTTTCATTGGTTGTTGGGATTATTTTCTATTCTTTGAAAAAATCTAAACACTCAAAATATATGGAATTTGGCAGTATCCCTTTCCATCAATTACTATGAATATTTCATCTTGTTTGGTAGAATCCATACATGGAAGTCTAGAACTTCTTGAAAATGCACTTTTTGGAGAGACTTGACTATGGATGTTAGCATGGAAAAAAAATGGGAAACATATGGAGTCATGTAGAATAAATATCATGTCTCACAAATGATTAGGGTGTGACATGGCCATGACACGGCATGTGATTTGGCTACTAAGATGTCCCTGGTGATGTTGCATGCTGACATGGCAATTTGGACAAGATGAGATGATGTGGCATGTCAAAATTGGACAATTTTATGGAAGATATGATTCATTAACCAATGTGGCATATTCCATGGCATGTGACACAGAGACTAAGAGTCTGAAAATATAGGAATTTGAAAAATTTTCCTTTTTAGGTTTTTCCAAATATTTGATGTTATGGATATATGGAAAGCCAAATATTTGCACGTGTTGATGTGTAACTAATGACATGAAAGTAGAGGAGGTTAGCATTGATGTGGAAAGATAGATGGAATTCAATATGCTAGTGTTGATGTGGAAATATAAATGGCAATCACCATGGATGTGACATCGATAATGGATGTTTTAGCTCGAGAATTTGTAAATTTAGCTTTTAATATAATGGGAATTTTTGGTTTTTTAGATAGCAGATGATCCAAATATCCAAATCTTAACCTATTGACCACTAGAGAGAATCCATAAATACATAGTTTTATTTAATGGGAATTTTTGGAAACATATAGATGTTTAACCTATTGACTAAGTGTGAATAGCCAGACTAGAAATCCAAGAGATTTGAGATTAACTGCAATGGGGGGGAATGGGACTCCATATATGAATATGAATTAGCAAGTCAATGTGTTTTTCATTACATCTTTGGTGCAGAGTAGAGGTGACAAATGGGTATGTATACCATGTGTTGGACATGTTTCAGTTGTGTGGATGTTGGCATGGCCCAATGGTGGATCTTCTAAGGGGCATAACTTCATATGCAGGGCTTAGAATGAGATGATATTTGTATCATTGGAGAAATCTTAATAAGAAAAATATGACCGTAACCTCGAAAAGGATATTTGAGATGCTTAAAATAAGAAGAAAAAATTTGTATACTCCACCTCCATAAAGTGACCTTGGGGCTTGGTATGTTAGAATGTGATTGGTGGAGGGGAGCTTAAGATAGATCCTATGAAGATGTATTCCATCATGATGTGGCAGGTGGACACAAATGTCTATGAAATTAGGATATTTTTGGGGTAGCACAGTACCTATGAAATTCTAGAGCTTCACATTTTTAATAGTAGTTGCACCACTCCACACTGTAATAATAAATTGAAATGGTTTTCAATGGGGGGAGAGTCATCATAATGGTTTTGAACACTTGAAATATAAAACCAGTCAAGAACCATTTCTTGTATTACCAAACTTGTTGAAGTCCTTCAAAGTGGAGATAGATACAAGTGGGTATGTCATTGGAGTGATTTTGATTCAAGGAGGGAGGCCTGTATGCTACCATTCAAAATTATTTCATGGAGAAGTTCTCAAATACCTTATATACAACAAGGAGCTTTATGCTCCAGTACATCCTTCCAAAAATGAAAACACTATTTGATGGGAAAGGAGACCATCATCCACACAAATCACCAATTGTTAAAGTATCTACAGGCCTAGAGTAAGCTACAACAATCCAAGCACTACAAATGGATGGAATTCTTTTAGAAATTTAATTTAGTCATCATGTACAAGAAGGGTAGCACAAACAAGTTAGCCCATGTGCTTTTTTTTTTAATAATTGGGGAATTTGTTTTGAGTATGAAATGTGATGGGTTACATAAAGAATTTATATCTTGCCAAAACCTGATGCAAGAAGATCTAAATAAGATTTGATCAACACATCCATGAAGAGTGTATGTTTCCAAATACTTAAAATAGCTACATTTCAACGTTTGTGAGATGCATATATTCTCATGAGTTGATTGCATAATAGTAGACAAAAGTAATACATGATTAGTTTGATTTTCAAATGTGACTTCTTTTTATCATTGGTTGGGATTCTACTTGAGCTTTCTTCTTCTTCTTCCCTAATTTTAACCATGTTTATTTTAAAGTAGCTGGATTTCTTACTGGTTCATTTAGTCTTGGAGTACATGTCCTAAGATTTATTCTTATTCTCAAGAAGTGGCTTCATCAACTTGACTTTCTAAATTTTCTATTGTTTGAGGACCTGACTTACCACGAGACTCGTGTCCCAAGTCCTGTGGGACTAGATATTCTTTTGGTGGACTTTAAGGAACTTTATCTTATTGTTTTTTTAGGAAACTGAAGTCACTTGAGGTAGAGGAGTTGCAAGAGATTTATCTCACAAAACTAGTTGGTTATCATCAAAGGATCTATCCACCAATTTGATTTCCATTGCTTATTTTTACTATTCTTTATTCCATTTGGATAATGAGAAACTATATGACCTACAGAAAAGGAATCCCTACATCGTAGGAAGACATGATCATGTTTTAATTATATAGTCCAATAAAAATATTTGTCAATCAAGTTAATCTCAATGGAGAACCCTAAACTAAAACTCATTTCCATACAAATTCTAGTGTTAGTTTCTAATACTTCACTACTAAGTTTCATAAGAGAAATAATGGAACTTTCATAAAGTATACCTAATGGAATGAAGAGGGGGGAAACCCCAAAAATACAATGGAATATTTGGAAGTTTCACCCAAACAGGAGTGGACGTCAAAACTTCTGCCAAAGGATCGAATGACAAAAACCAAGGTTTCAGGCACATGACAACATTTCCCCACAACTATGGACCAGAATTAAATATGAAATCCTTTTATTTATCACTATAAAACTCAATAGCAAAAAAACATTTTACACAAGGGTGGATAAAAAATTCTTGTTTGATCACAAGAATCTAATTATTTTTTATCCAAGCTTGAATATCTACAAGTCAAGGATAAAACACAAATAATAATCAAATGAAGCTATCAAATATAATAAAATCCATTTCCTCATCAACATTAGAGACAATGGGAATTGAAATGGAGAGATCTTCCTAAACCAAAATAAAGTAAGAACAAGTAGAAGACTATTAAAGTGTGATATTCTTGAAAGAGATGACTCTAGGAGAACCATGACAAGATCTAGTGTTGAGAAAACATGGGGAAGCGCACTTTAGGGAGTTGCAATCCTAGAATGGGACATAGAAATTTAAGAATCCAAGATCAAATGTGATGGATAGGACAATGGGAAAATAGAGGAAACCAAGAGGGGTGAGGACATTGGAAACCATAGTGCAATGAAGGAAACCAATGCTAATGAGGGATGAACATAGGTAGCCAGGGAAAAACCCTAGATACTATAAACATGACCTCTAACACTAATATATTTACACACATATTTGAAAACATACTATCAAGGCCACCGATATCAAAAATTATAGCTTTGGAAACTCTAATGCACCTAGAGTTCTTAACACATGATGCATAAAGAGAGGCATACACAAAATATGAGGACTTCAAGGAGGTGTTTTAGTAGTTGCAGAGCTATATTCATGTCGAAGATGGTGACAACAAAGACAACTACCATCGCCAAAATTGGTTACTCAATAGTATGGAAATATTTGTGTTCCTAAAGGTCAAAAACTGTAGCTTATTAGAGAGGCTCATACCTCCAAGGTTGCAAGGTATTTTGGTGTTGGGAAGATAGTTTCCAATTTACATAGGTATGTGTATTGCCTATAATGTAATAATATGTAGCAAGGTTAATTAGAGGATATGTATTTTGTTGTACTAGCAATGCTACTAAAAGGAAGTAGAGCTTACACCATTCCTTATTTGTACCCACTCATCCTTAGAAAAACATTTCCATACATTTTGTGGGAGGTTTACCAACTTTAGGAAGGGACATGGAAACCTATTTGTGGTAGTTGATAGGTTCAACAAGATTTGCATTCACGTGGTTTGTAGAAAGACCAACAAAGGGAAAGAAGCAACAAACTGTTCTTTGAATACGTCTAAGTGCAATTTGGGATACCAAGGAGCATAATTTCAGGCAAGGACACCATATTTCTCAATGCATTTTGGAATATATTGTGGAAGAATATGGACACAAAGTTACATAGGTATACAACTTTCCATCCATAGATAGATGCACAAAGAAAAATATTCAATAAGAATTTTGTACATCTTTTGAGGGGTTACAATCATAAGCATCTAAAGTCGTGGGATGGAAATCTAGTCTATATATAGCACTCTTATAATATAGTAGTCCACACCTATACTAGTAAGTCCCCATTTGAAAATTGTTTCAAATATCTTTCACCTTTGGATGTTATATATGGACAACAAGAAGTAGGAAGGATCTCACAAGGAATGCATTAAGAGAAAAAAAACTTTTAGAAGAAGATGTTGTAATAGCTACAACAACCCCCCAAATTTTCAACATTATAAAATTTGGAGCCCCCTTATCTTGAAATCATCATTAGAAAAATTATCGCAAGACTTCCTATCCATAAAATACTTCTAAGTGTTTTTTCACTTCGACTTTGACCCAAAATAATCCTTGTCACAAAGTTTTTTTATTAAGCACATCACAGGATTGCATTACAAATATGTGATCAAGTCAAAATGTGAAAATCCTTTATTACAATCTGTCATCACAAAATGTGATTATCCCTTACCGCGGATCACTGTCACAGATAATAATAGGATCCCTATGCCTCTTGTGATGTGATGTGAATTTAATCATATTTGTGCTACTGCATTTTGTGATGTGAATTTGCGATCATTGATTTCATCACACTCCCTCTCATCCTACCGCAAAAAAAATTACGAATATGGAATTAATGCACATACCTATGCACATGTGACCAAAAAAATCATATAAATTGGTCACCCCCAATTCATTTACCGACTTCAATTTTCTTTGAGACCATGATCACATGGTGCAAAGAGGTTCCTCATGTTAGAGTGTATATATGTAGTCTACGATCATGACTAGTGCTAGGACCCTTATTAGTATCGCTCACTACTTATGTAATGTGCGATTTTGGTTTTTTCATTTTCTTTCTTTACTGTTTGAATTACCCACTGATCTATCTTCCCTTCCCCAACCTTTGACTATATATTATTACCATCAAAATCCTTTGCCCTAAAGCCTCTATACTCCACACTTTAATCCTTCTATCTCTCCCATCGCAATGGAAATTTCTCAACTTACCCTGTCTTACAGGTGCCCAAATTCTCCACATTTAGAGTCGTGTTTGACATGCCTTAATGCAATGTCAAAATATTCAAAAGATTCCTCACCCCTCAACCACCTAACTTTCCCACTACCAATATATCATGGCCTCTTGTATATGCAAAATGTGATTGCACTACATTAGTCCCCTCATCGCAAATAGCCTTCAAACAACATCTCCTCTTTACCCTTTTGATTTGCGACTAAGCGGATCAAGATCCATGTTGAATGGTGTTGTTATTGATGTCAACTTTGAAGTTTGACTTTGAATAAACACCTATCATTGATGTCAAACTATTAATAAACTCTCTTATATTTTTATGGATTACATCAGGTTGGAAGCTCCACTATTGGATGGTTCAAAATATAGTTATAGGGTTTGGGTTCTCTTGACGAAGGGCATACCCTAAATTTGTTTAGGATTTTTAAAGTAGAAAATAATTGGTTTTTCTCTAGATATCATTGTCATCGGATTCTCCTCATCTAAATGTTTCTGGTGGTATGTGGCATGCCCCAAGAGGCCTCTCTGATGGAGAGATATTCACATTTGAAGCTGAAGATCCAAATTTTGGGCACAAACCCCACATGAATGGTGATGTGGCACATTCACATTGGTCAAATCATTATTTGAATCAAGGAAGAATAGTTTATCCATCTTGGGTGTGTTGTCATTATTTATTTTTTAGGTTGAGAGAATAAACACATAGGACAGCATCAAAATGACTTTGGAAGCTAGGATCTAGCCCTGTCGGCTTTAAAGAGGGATCTCTCTATAAAATTTAGATATGTTTGATGTGAATTTTAGGTTATTTATCACTGTACTGATTGTTTTTTACTGGATTTCTTGGTTGATTAAATTGCTATAATTCCATTGGGCTACAGATTCTAAAGATTAACTAGATCTGCATCAAAATTTGAAGGAGTTTCACAGGGAAAGATAGATTGCACAAGTTGGATCTTTCAAAATTTTAAATGGATCATGAAATAAAAGAAATGTAAGGTTCCATAGAAACCAAGGAGCAATGAAGACTTGCATAATTTGACTTCAGCAGAAAACATATAAATTACTAACAGCCAGAATAGGGTGTTATGTATAACATATCCTATTCATCATTTATGTTACATAATTAAACTTTTTAGGAATGACAAATAAAGGAGACAATGATTAAACACATAAAATGACGAAACACATCACCATTTAGTACACCACATGAATCATGTGAATAATTTCCTTGTATTATTGATGCTTCCAGCAACTAGAGAATTACAATTTGTAGCGGAAATTATATTCAACAATCAACATCTATTACTTCAAACTATGAAGTATTTATACAAATCCTAAACTAAAATACCTTGAAAAAATATCAAGATTTGTTTACAGTACTGTATAGGGAAAAAAACATAGTTTTACTTATCCATGAAATGAACATATGACATGGAGGCAAGAGGTGACATGGAGGTGAGGGATAATATGAAGGCACATGGTTGGCGGAAATATGATTAGGTGGCACAATAGGAGTGGAAGATGAGGAGGGACATGGCATGTGGACGTTGGTGTGGGAGTAATAAGTGGAGGATACGTGGTGGTAGTTAAGAAGTAGGGACATGGTTAGCAAATGAGGGGAAGGTGGTTTCGGAGGGGGTAGAGGGTGGTAAGAAGTATCGCAGGGGGGTGTGAAATAAGGAAATGGAATCATGTATGGATGGGGCCTAGCGGGAGAAAATACCTTTTCGGAAACCCCCTCCCCTTGACGGTAAAGGTAGGACGAAGAGGGGGGCTGAAAATGAATGAGGGTCGTGGATTATGTAGATGGGTGAATCCAGATACTTTAACCGTAGCCTCCTTTAACCATAAACGACAAAACATATTTTTTTCCATATGTGTCTTATTACAATTTATTTAATCACATTTAAATGATGTGATTAATTTAATCTAAACACACTTAATTATTATCTAATGTTGCATTTCGACTTGCAAGCATATTTTTTATTTTCTCAAGGTTTTGACCTTTTTGGAAATAATTTACAACATGGAATATTATTTACAACATCTGAAATATAATAATCATCAGCTATAATCAATAAATCCTATAAAAATTATAGGACCCTAATAGTGGCTTCAGCTAGGGATGGCACTTTCTGGTGAAGTGTCAAGAACACCATAGACTAGTAACTTGATCCATTGGGCCAATCCTAAATATGTAGCCTACTCTGCCATAATGATCTTTGTGACTGAAAATATTCAAACTGAAATCAAACCCATTCTGCAAGCTGAAATCTGAAATATACAACGAATTGAAAGTTTTACTGCTATCTGAAACTGAAATTGATAATAATGCTTGAAAAAATGCTCAGAGTGTTGAGATTATTTGCACACTGCTACCTACTCTACAATGCTGAAAATTATTCTGAATAAAATAATGCAAAAATTCCAATGAAGCCAGTCAAGTAGCTTCTGAAACAAGTGGTCGCTTGACTATTTGTTAGTACAATCAAAAGGAAACTTGACTTTTTTTTTCCATAAAATCAAAGATGTAGAGTGCAATGGAAACTGTTGTTGGATTTGGTCATGAAAACATGATTGAACACTTGAGTTGAAAATAACATCCATGTAGTTTGTTATAGGATTAGTAAAGGCATGATTAATTAGTTTACCTTGTAGGCCTTCATTGACCGATTGAGCATGGAAGATTTCATCAATTGTATTCTCAAGGTTAAACCCTGATTCCCATTGTTCAGTTTCAATCTTGTACTCAAAAACATAATTCTCAGGAATATGTAAATCAAAAGGCAATACAATCTCCTCTTGTTTTGGAGAAGGAACATTTTCCAATAACTGTTTAGGATCTTGGAAATTATAGGACTGAATCTGATAATCCAAACGTTCAATATCCTTCTTGAATCTTTTGACAACTAACAAAGAAAACAAACTTTACTTCGAGGATAAAATTTGCTTAATTTCAAACACCGAAACATGGCCATTAAAAAATATTCATCAATTTGAAAATCAGCTAATTCATCCCTGACTTCTTTTAAAGCTTCACAAGGTAAAGGATTTTCCACATAACCTATCATCTTGTTTAGCAAGAAATCTAATCAACTTGCAGTGGAGTCACCATGAGTTTTCTACAAATCTGGATTCTTTGACAGTGGAGTCACACTAAAAACTTTTAAGCTATGGATACTTTGAACGTGGAGTCGCCATGAAAGCTTTGAGCTCTGGATACTTTGAACATGGAGTCGTCAGGGAATGATGCAACCTTATTGTGTCTGGCAATTGTCCACCATCAGTAATGAGATCTAGAACTTAATACACTTTTCTGGGATCTCCCTAGTATGGTCACCACTATGTTTCGTTTTGAATTTTTGAGCTTGATGGAGTAAACACATAGGACAACATCAAAACCACTTTGGAAGCTGGGATCTACCCTTGCCAGCTTCAGAAGAAGGATCTCTCTGTAAAATTTAGCTATGTTTGATGTGAATTTTAGGCTAGTTATCACTGTACTAAATTTATTTTATTGGATTGTTTGGTTGATTAAATTTCTATAATTCCATTAGGCTATGGATTCTAAAGATTAATTGGATCTGCATCAAACTTTGGAGGAGTTTCACAGGGAAAGCTAGGTTTCACTAGTTGGATCTTTCATAATTTTAAATGGATCATGAAATAGAAGAAAGTAGAAACCAAGGAGCAATGAAGAATTCATTAATTTGACTTCAGTGGAAAACATATAAATTACTAAAACCAGAATAGGGTGTTCTGTATAACATATCCTATTCATCACAGTTTCTGTTATGTAATTAAGCTTTTCAGAAATGATAGAGAAATGAGACATTGATTAAACACATAAACTGAAGAAACACATCATCATTTCGTACACCATATGAATCTTGTGAAGAATTTCCTTGTATTATTGATGCTAGCATCTAGAGAATTACAATTCATAGAGGAAATTATATTCAACAATCAACATCTATTACTTCAAACTATGAAGTATTTATACAAATTCTAAACTAAAATATCTTGAAAAAATATCAAGATTTGTTTATAAATATCTCAAACTATCTTACACAAATAGAACTAAAATATAGGACATTCAAAAATAATGAATCTACTTGGCACTATCTTCATGGATTTCTTGTCACAAAGAATAACAATTCGAATTTGATAGAAACTCTTATCTTATTAGGTGGCATCCAAGTCACTAACTACCTTTGAGCTTTTTCCTCCCAAAATTCTGAAAAATAGGGTCCTATAATACCTTTTTATATATCAATCCGAGCTAGATGTTTGAAAATGGAGAGATATTTTTGTATCTTAGCCTCTGAGGAACAAAAACCTCCTCCAGTTCACCAAAATTCATTTCTGATTATCCAAAATATTCTTTGCAAAAATGTGCCTAAAACAGGACATTGCGCAGTTGAGAAAAGTAGGCTAAAATGATGAGAGTGAATATCCAAAACCCTGATAGATGTGTGAAAATTGAGATAGTCTTTTGTATTTTGGAATCTTATGAACCGAAACCTCTTCCAGTTTCCAAATAATCATCCCTTATTATCCACAATATTCTCTGCAAAAAGGTGACTAAAACAGGAAATTTATGGAAAATATGCCTTCAAAGAATCATTAGCATCTCTAAAACCATATTATTTATTACAAAAATGAGAGAGGTTGTTGTGCAGGAGGATGTTAGAAAAAAAAACCTCTTTCTGATTTTGAAAATTCATTCTAATTTATTTGTAAACCATGTTTGAAATCACTATACTGTAGAGGGAAAAAAACATGGTTTTACTTGGCCATGAAATGAACGTATGACCTGGAGGCGAGAGGTGACATGGAGGTGAGGGATAATATGGAGGCACATGGTTGGCGGAAATATTATTAGGTGGCATAATAGGAGTGGAATATGAGGAGGGACATGGTGGGTGGACGTTGTCGCGGGAGTAATAGGCAGAGGATATGTGGCGGTAGTGAAGAAGTAGGGACACGGTAAGAGGATGAGGGAAAGGTGATTTCGGAGGGGCTAGAGGGTGGTAAGCAGTATCGCAAGGGGGGGTGCGAAATAAGGAAAGGAATCCACGTATGGACAGGGCCTAGTGGGACAAACTACCTTTTCATACCCACCCCCCCCCCCCCCCCCCCCCCCCCACCCCCGACAATAAAGGTAGGATGGAGAGTGGGGGCCGAAAATGAATAAGGGTCATGGATTGTGCAAATGGGTGAATCCTGATATTTTGACCACAGACTCCTTTAACCATAAATGACAAAATATATTTTTATCCATATGCGTCTTATTACAATTTATTTAATCACATTTAAATGATGTGATTAATTTAATCTAAACACACTTAATTATTCTCTAATGTTGCATTGCAACTTGCAAGCATATTTTTTATTTTCTCAAAGTTTTGACATTTTTGGAAATAATTTACAACATAGAATATTATTTACAACATATGAAATATAATAATCATCAGCTATAATCAAGAAATCCTATAAAAATTATAGGACCCTAATAGGGTGCAGTTAAAATATTTCATAAAATACTTCAAGCAATACTTTAACCTTACAAGAGGTTTTGACCTTTGTTAAATGTCAATTTCTCTCTACAAGGGAAAATGGAATCATTTCTTGGGTCCTAAGGAATTAAAATTTAAATATTTAAATAATGAGAAATCCTCCACTGATTATCCTATGGAATCCCTTGTCTATCCATGAGTAAATTATAAGGAGAGACCTTGATCTCTCATTCAAGGAAGTAAAAAAAAAAACAATTATTATTCTTGAAATATTTGCAGCTCTAAAATAATACTTCATCCCTAATGAAACCATGCTACATTAGACATTAGGCCTAAAGTGTGTTGTTGGGTTACTTCACATATGTTGGAAGATGCTGAAGAGCATTTTGGGTTTTGAATTTTTGTTTTTTGTTTGGTAGTTGGGATTCTTCTTGGATCATCAATTGCATGGTACTATGATAAGAACATCTCATGGTTTCGTCCCTCCTTTAGGACATAACTCTATTCTCTCTATATCTTGGATTAGTGAATACATATTGACTTTATGACATAAGATTGGAGTTTTGTTGAGATACAAGCTTCTTGCAAGTGCGGTCCTCCAACTAGCTTAAGAACAAGGCCATAAAAGGCTCCATTTTTGCTGATTAAAGTGATCTTAGATCTCAATTAATGATTTATTTTTAGAACCTTTGACAAAGAACCAGTGAGGGATATTAAAGGGCCATTTACCTTGATTATAGTAAGACCAAACTCTAAAAGGAAGACCCTAACTTCTATGTATATCATACCTATGATTTATCTCTTCACCTGGTTTTATCACTGTTATGGTGGCTTAGTAATTAAAATATTCCCAACTATCTATATGGCCTAATTGATAATTGCAACGTGTACTCTGTGGCATTATTTATAGACATGAGTAAATGAAAAATCTAGTAAATATGGCCTACTAAGATTATTGAATTCTTATAGGTAAGGTATATTTTGTTGAAGTAACAAGGATTTATTGTAGCATGACCAAGGTGACTCCAAGGCCACAATGAAGGGATTGGGATTCTAAACAAGTTTTTGCAGTAAGATTTTGTGGTATCTCTAGGTTCTCAAGCAATAAAGACACTTCTAAATGTCACATACCAATTTTTTGAATCCATGTACACATCAGTGATATTTTAATGTATAGTTGAGTAATGATGATTTATAGGTGAGACATTTCGGTGTCTTTTGATGACAATAATATCTTAATGCTTATGCAAAAGGCAGTAACATATACACTAACCTTACAATGATCTATATTACAGAAGTGTATCCATGGCAAGACATTGACGTAATTATTTTTGTGCAATGGTGATTAGATGTTAGAGTGATTATTTGACCACATAGTGAACCTTGAAGATTAGGGGCTGAATTCACCTAGCAAGATAACAACTTCATGTTATGTAACTAGATCACAAAACATAAGAAAATATAGATCAACGAATTCAAAATAAGCCTCTTCGAGGGGGAAATCTCCTTTTAAATCACATAAATGAAAAATTCATGGACGATATGAATGACAAGGCCTCCTTTGTATATATAGGAGTCTAAAGGTTCACAATATAATTAGGGCCTAAATAACAATAATAATGTAATTGCACAATAATAACAATAGTGGACTTCTATGGGGGTCACAACAATAACAATATGGGCTCTACACTAGTATTATAGGGACAAAACATGCCCCTCTCCTCCAAAAAATAATCGTCCTCAATACTTAAGTAGTTTTGGATGCTTCTGTATAAAATGTTCATCCTCCCATGTGGAATCTTCCGTGGGTAAGTTATTACACGTAATGAGATATTCAAAAATTGATCGAATAATTGTTTGATTCTTGTTTCTATAATTGCTGTAGGCTCTAATATTGTTTTTTCTTCCTCATCAAGTTCTGGCAATATAGTCTAAACTATCTTGTCACTTATTACCTTCGTCAAACATGAAACATGGAAAATTGGGCATATTCTTGAAGATGCAAGTAGCTCCAGTTTGTATGCCATAGTACCAATATTTTGTAATACCTTATAAAGGCCATAGTACTTGGGTGATAATTTATTATCCTTCTTAGCTTTCTTAAGTGACATTTGCTTGTATGGTTGTAGTCGTAAAAATAACCAATTGCCCATGTCAAAAATTATTTTTCTACAATGTTGAACTGCTTGTTTCTTTAGTCATTTGTGTGCTAGAGATGGATTATCCTTTAAGAGTTGGATAACTTGTTATTGATGCTCGATGTGATCTTCCACATCTTGAAACTTAACATTTTCTCTTAGAGATGATGTGATGGATGGTGGAATATATCCGTAAAGTGCCATAAGTGGGGTCATTTTTGTTGTGGTATAGAAGGAAGTGTTATACCATCATTTTACCAGAGGTAACCACTTGAACCATTGTGTTTGTTTATCAAATACAGAGAAACGAAGATATCCTTCCAAACATTTGTTCACTCTCTCTATTTTCCGATTAGATTGAGGATGATAAAATGAGTTATGATCCAATTAAGTACCAAGACAAGAAAATAATTTTGTCCAAAATTTCCATGAGAAAATGAGAAATTTGTCTCTTACAATAATATTTGGATTTCCATGTAACTTTTGAATTATTTCCGTAAATGCAGTAGCGACTATATTGGATTCGAAAGGATGAGATAGAGCATAATCAATAAGTCTATAAACTACCACCATGACGGTACTCTTTCCTTCGGACTTAACTAGACATGTGATAAAATCCATTAATACCTCTTCCCAACGTTGACTTGGAATGGATAATGATTGTAAAATACCTAGAGTTTTAATTGTCTCGACTTTATTTTATTGGAAAACCAAACATTCTGCCACAAAATTCTAAACAACAGATTTAGTGCCATCCCAAAAACATTCCTCCTTGACCATGTGGTAAGTTTTTTAAAATATTGAGTGCCCTCCTATAGGAGATGTGTGTATTCCAATAGAACTTTTTCTTTGAGTTTGGAATTCTTACATAGATATAAGTGATCCTTTTTCTATAGTGAATCATTTTTCCAGATAAAAGTAGCGGATGCATTGGGATCTTGCTACAACTATTGAATGAGTGTCCACACTTGTTTATCATTCTTCCATTCATCCCTTGCTTCATTTAACCAATCAGGTTGGATATTAGAAATGACACAAAGCAATGCCTCCACATCCTCATCCTTTCCTGAGAGTGCATCTACAACAACGTTTTTCTTCCCTTTCTTGTAGATTATTTTAAAGTCATAACCCAAAATATTTGTGATCCATTTTTGTTGCTCTTCTGAAGATAATATTTGTTCCAATAAGTATTTAAGGCTATCAAGTTCTATTTTGACCTTGAATTTTCTTCCAATTAGGTAAGACCACCATTTCTTCAAGGCATGTAGAATTTCCAACATTTCCTTCTCATAAATGGGTTTGTGTAAATTATTTGTTTTGATTCGACAACTTTCAAAGTAAATGGGTCTTCCTTCTTGCATTACAATGGCACCAAATCTATTTTATGAGGCATCACATTCCATAATAAAGGTTTTTTTGAATTCTGGTGTAACTAAGACCGAAGCTAGACACATTGCCTCTTTAAGATGTTTAAAGGCCTTAGTTGCTTCTGGAGTTCAAGAAAATGCATCTTTCTTAAGTAATTTCTTAGAGGTGCTTCTATTTTCCATAATTCTTAACAAACCTGTGATAATACCTTATCAACCTAAGAAATCCTCAAAGATGCATTAAAGTTGTGGGGATTTTCCATTCCTTGATGGACTTAATTTTGTTAGGGTCTACCGTAACACCCTTGTGAGATACAATATGACCCAAATATTCCACCTTTTATACCCCAAAGAAACATTTGGAGGTTTTTTCATACAATTGTTTCTTTTCAATACTTGTTGTAGATTAGTATATCATCAAAAAATACTAACACAAATTTTCTAAGGAAGGGTTTGAAAATGGAATTCATCAAACCTTGAAATGTGGAAGGTGCATTAGTAAGGCCAAAAGACATTACCAAACATTCGTAATGACCTTCATGAGTTTGAATGTTGTTTTCAGAATGTCTTCACTCTTCATTCTAATTTGATGATATCCTGAATAAAGATCCAACTTTGTGAAGTAAATTTCTCCATGTAATTCATCCAACAATTCATCGATGATAGGAATGGGAAATTTATCAATGATATGAATTGGAAATATATCTTTAATAGTGAGCTTTTTGAGCACCCTATAATTTGGACACATATGCCATGATCCATATTTCTTGTGTACCAATACTACTGGAGCAAAGAAATAACTTTGGCTATGTTGAATTATACCAGCCTCTAGCATTTTTGCAACCATATGTTCAATTTCACTCTTCTTGGAATATGGATATATGTAAGGTCTGATGTTTCAAGGAACACTTCCTAGAATCAAGTGAATAGAATGATCATAATCATGAATAGGTCGGAAACCCTTGCGAGCCTCAAATACCTTGGAATGATTGTGAGGGACTCTTTGGAGATTTGGAGAAATGGGAGACTTGAATGTTTGAACATCTAGTGAGCATAATTATGCAATTACACCTCATTGTTGCTTCTTCAAAAGTGTTTTCATGCCATTAGAGCTAATTATATTACTACGCTTCCCAACGATACCCCTTAATTTAATTTCTCTTCCTTCATACAAAATTTTCAAAAAACGTTCTTGAAAATTAAAAGCTATTGTCCCCAAAGATTCTAATCATTGGACTCCTACTACAACATCAGCATCACCCATTGAAATGGTAATCATTGGACTATTCAATACATATTCCCCCATGGATATATAGATATTATGGAATTTCCTTGAGAAATTTACAGTTCCTCCATCTGCAACCATCACTTGACACTATGGTGCTAGGTATGGAAAGCAATTCAAATCCTTGGCTATAATACAAAGAATAAAATTATAGGTACTAACTGAATCAATCGATACTATTACATTTTTCTTCTTGATATATCTTTTTACAATGAGAGTTTGAGGGGTGGTAATTACTGCCAATGCATTACAATATATGGTCGGATTCATTTTTTCTTTTTCAACTCCTAGTGTTGGTTCCAGGTGTATATCTTCTTCTTTTGATGTTGCTTGTTCATTTTCTTCCTCCTCTTCACAATCTATGTAAAATAATTTATTCTTAGCACATTTATCACCTTTAGTGTATTTGTTATCACAACTATAACAAAGCCCTTTTGCTCTTTTTTACTCCAGTTGTTTTGGTGTCAACCTTGTAGGTTATGGAAGGCTAGGAGCAGAATCACGTCCATATTTATAGTTATGAGTGGTAGGCCTCCTTGTTGCCATAAATTTTATTTCAACTTTTCTTGCCACCCTAAATGCATTCTCCAATGACTTAGGTTCCCAAAGTGAACCTCGTGTTGGATATTATACTTTAAAGTCCCTATGAAGACATCAATAATATGCTCCTTAGGAATATCAGTTACCTTGATATGCAATCTTTGGAAGTCCTCAATTTGATCCGCCATTGAACCCTTTTGTTTGATATTTATCAATTGGCTAAATAAGGTGTTTCTCTTTGTATCCTCATAATGTTTTATCAATTCTTCTGTAAAAATTGACCAAGTTACAAGTGATTTACGAGAACAAAGCCATCAATACGATACAAAATGATTAGGTTTTAAATATAAAGATGCAATTTCAACCTTCTATGTGTGTTGCAAATCATGTATATCAAAGCACTGCTCCATCTATAGTATCCATGTTGCTAGATCATTTCTGCCAAAATTTCTCATATCGAACTTTGGAATGTGGTGGGTATTAAAGCTAATGTTGGAGTCTCTAAAATCATATTTCATATTCCTTTTGTCCTCTTCCTTATTTTCATGGAGTACCTTGTCACCATTAGGAATCATTTCTTTAGCAACTTTTTCAAACCTTCTGTGTCGGCTTTTAAACCACCCTTCAAACCATCCGTCTTAGATTCCATGCCTTCTTTTAAACCATCCTTCAGAAATTCCATGTATTATTTTAAACCATCCTTCAAACCTTCCATGTCTACTTTTAAACCCATCAATCTTAACTTCCATTTAATTTTTGGCTACTCTTTGCGAGAGCAAAATTTGTTGCACTTGGTCGCATAAATTTGATATATCATGTTGCATTTCTTCCTCTTCTTCATGCGCCATAGTTGAAATTTTTGGTTTTTTACCAGGACTACCCATTTTTTTTGTTGTGATTCATATTGGAACCAAATAATTATATCTACACTTTACTATGCCCTTTGAATCACTTCAGATTGATTTTTCAAACAAAAGCTATGCCAATTTAAAAATATATACCCCTTTATTTTTCTTTCTTTTTGGAGCCTAGTATTGAAATTTTTTAATCTCTATAATTTTGGCCTCCCAAGGTATGAAATTATGTTGTGTGATATCCCTCTGAGTCTTCTTTCCAATGCCACAAGTCAGACCAATATTGGATTCTTCACAATAAAGTTATGTCAATTTTCCCTTGATGGCTTGGTTCAGTAGAGTGAACTTGTACGGGATTCCACGTGTCATTGTTTTAACCTTCAACCCTGAAGTTGATACACAATAAACTAAAGTCCATGAAATTTAGTCACTTTTTACGAAATTTAAATCTAATGCATGAAGAGAAAGTTATGACAATTTTCCTTAGATCATTTGTTTGAGAATAATTTTTGGAGCATTCAAAAACCCTAACTTCTTCGAACCATATCTCAAAAAATATAACGAAACAAGATTTGAAATTTTTATAAAAATTTCATCAAGATTTCAACTTCACATGGTCAAAATTTTAGCCTATGAAGCCTCGTATAAAAAAACATTATAGTAAAAATTCCAATATGTCATGCTTAAAGCAGTGAAACCCTAGAATCTAAAGCACTTATACCAAATGTTATGTAACTAGATCACAAAACAGAAGAAAAAATAGATCAACGACTTCAAAATAAGTCTCTTTGAGGGGGAAACCTCCTTTTACATCAATGAAGAATAAATATATTATTCTGTAGTATCTCACCAAATTTACACAAGTTCAAGATGAGCTTGGAGGGGTTGGTGTGAATGTTGCAGAAGATGACCCGATGAGCCTAGAACTTCTAGGCCTTCCCAAAAGTTGGCATAGCTACCAATACTCAATGAATAGGAGGGATAAATTACCAAATTGGGAACGCTTATGATCCGATTTGGTACAAGAAGGATCAGTTGAAATACCAGAGATGGAAGTTCATCCAAGGGAGAGGATGAAGAAAATTTTGCATTGGCTAGAAAGGGAAAGAAGGGGAAAGGGAAGAAATCTCAAACCAAATAAAAATGAAGCCAAGGGGGCAAGAATAAATACTTATCCAAAATAAAATGCTTCAATTATCATGAATTTGGGCACTATGCTACAAAGTGACGACACAAAAAGTCCAGAAAGAAGAACATAGGAGGAGCAGCAAGTGAAGCATTGGCTTCACAGTTCAAGTTATACTTCACCCTTATCTCATGCATGGATAACAAGGTGATGGGGAGTGTTTCGTACTTGGACTCAGGTGCCCTGTTCCACATGTCAAGGTGTGGAGAGTTTTTCAGTGACCTGGAGGAGAAAGATATCTAGATGCATATTAAACTTGGGGATGATGGAAGGTATAGTGCTACTGGGATTGGTACAACAACCTTTAAGAGGGAGTCAGGATCCCCTCTTTGCCTCAAAGATGTCATGTTTGTTCCATGCCTAAATAAAAACATATTTGTAGTAGTTTTGGAAGACCGTAGATATGATGTAATATTCAGTAAAGGTAAATCTTTTCTGAGGCACATAGCTACTGGACAGGTGAAGAAGATCAAGGTTCATGAGAATAACTTGTATAAACTTGATGAGGAATATTGTGTTTCATTAAGCAGTAAGGCATAGAAAGTGAAGAGTCGTGATATCGGTGAGCTATGGCATATGATATTGGGCCATTTTCATCCTTGTGCCTTAAAAACTATACAACAAATAATCATTGGCCTCCCTAAAGGATCACTTAAGCAGCTGGATGTTTGCAAGGGTTGTACCTTGGGGAAGTATGTGAAATCCACATTCCATGATCGAGATAGCAAAGCACATACATTCTTGGAGAAAGTCCACTCTGATGTTTGTGGACCCTTCTCTACAACCTCCACTTCCATCTATAAGTACTATGTTATTTTTATTCATGATTTCTCAAGGAAGTGTTAGATATTCTTCATGCAGAAGAAGGATAAGACATTCTCAAAGTTTGTAGAATTCAATGCAATAGTTGAGAAAGGGACTGAAAAGAAGGTGAAGACTCTCATGAGTGACAATGGAGGTGAGTATGTTTCAAATTACTTCAAGTACTTTTGTGCCAAAGAAGGAATTCGAAGAGAGCTCATAGCACCCCACAACCCATAGCAGAATGGGGTAGCTAAGAGGAATAACTGGAGCATTACGGGAGCTACAAGAGTTATGCTACCTGACCAAGGCCTACCACTGCATTTGTGGGAAGAGGCATGTAACAAAGCAGTCTACTTCAAGAACAGAGTCCTTATCGGATTCTTGGTATGATTACATCAGAGGAGGCGTTCTTGGGAATGAAGATGGATGTGTCTCACTTCAGAAGTTTTAGAGCCTTTGTTTACTTCCATGTCTCCAAATATTCGAGGAAGAAACCTTAGCTGACAACAGAGTTATGATTTTTTATGGGTTACACCAAAAATCCACATATCGACTGGGTATACTTACCTTCCCTCAAAACAACATTTATGTGAAGGGATGTAAATTTTAATGAGAAGAAAGCAATGAGATGCCCTCTTAAGAGGGAGCTTCAAATCCAACCAGAACAAGAGATTTTAGCTCCAAAGGAGCCTCAAGAAGCTATGGAGTAGCCGCAAATGGAGGATCAGAGAGGAGGTGGTGTGGAGACATCCACTCAAGCATAACAATCAAGATAATGTAGAAAAAGAACCAAGGAAGTTGATATATTGGTGCAGGATGCAAGGGAGAATGTTGGATCTCCTTCCAATTTGCATAGACAAAGGAGGTCACCTGAGAGGTACACTGAGTACATGGTTATAATATTTGATCTTGTAGAGACTGAGCCATCCTCTTTTGAGGAAGTAGTTGAGAAACTAGTTTGGGTTGATGCAATGGTGGAAGAATACAAATCCATCCTGAAGAATAGTGTTTCGAAGTGGTCCCAAGACATGCAGATAAATCAGTTGTGGGTTCAAGATGGATCTTCAAGGTTAAGCATGCAGAAGGAAAAAGCATAGAGAAGTCCAGATTTGTGGCCAAATGATTCTCTCATGTTGATGAAATTGACTATGAGGAAACATTTGCTCATGTAGCAAGGTATTCATCCATTAGATCAATTATTGCATTGGCTGCACAGACGGGGTGGAAGATCCACCATATGGATGTAAAAATGACATTTCTCAATGGTGTTATTGAGGAGGAAGTGTACATCAAGAAACTAGAAGGTTTTGAGACATTTGATCAGGAGTATCATGTGTGCAGACTCACATGAGTATTGTATGGTCTCAAACAGGTACCCTAAGGTTGGTACACTCATATCAACAGTTATCTCACTAGATTGGGCTTCACCAAAAGTGAAGCGGATGTGAACCTCTATCATATTTTGGTATAACGTAAATTGCTTATGTGAAGTTGATCAAATATTGCAAGGAGGACGTTGCGCAGGAATTTAAGATGAAATACATGGGTCTCATGCACTACTTCCTCAAACTGGAAGTATGGCAAGGTGATGGGGAATTGTTTATGTCTCAAGGCAAGTATGCCAATAAGGTACTAAAGAGATTCTGCATGGAGAGTTGTAAGCCCATGGAGACACCTCTCGTGACCAAATAGAGGAAGGAGAATGCCACTTCATGTGAAGAGTTTGATGTTGCCATTTACCAAAATCTAGTGGGTTCACCAATGTATCTTGTGAACACATGACTAGATATGCACTATGCAGTCAACCAGCTAAGCCAAGCTATGGTTAGGCCAACCAAATTTGTTGGAAGGCAACAAAGTATGTTTTATGGTACCTCATAGGCACTACTCAATATAGATTATGGTACATACGAATAAAAGGAGTGAAGTTGTGTGGCTTTTAGATGCATATTGGGAAGGATTCCATCTGACCAAAAGAGAACATTAGGTGAATTTTTAATGTTGGGTTTGCATCAATTTCCTGGTATAGCAGAGGTTTATGGCACTCAGCTCAGCAAAAGTTGAATACATGGCTACAAGTCAAGAAGCATGTGAGGGAATATGGATGGGATTGTTTGGTTAGGATATGGATCCAACTATGATCTATTATGATAATAAGATTTGCATTAAGATCTCTGATAATCCAATATTTCCCTATTGATCTAAGAATATAGATATCTGGTATCATAATTTACAAGATTGTGTGGGGAGGAGGATAATGTTGCTACAATAAATTCTGACAGAGGGACAAGATGTTGAAATCTTGAAAAATGTTTTGTCAAGAGGGAAGTTCAAATTCCACAGGTGTAGGATAAGGGTGGTTGAAAATCCTTTTCTTGATAAGAGGGAGTGTTGAAAAGTGTAGCAAGAAAGTCTCAATTTGAATTTGCCTTGGTAAAATTGAGAAAATTTAAATTTCCTCATCATCAGACAACTTGGAGGTAGATAATTGAGGTTACATGGCTCTTGTCACTCAGTTAGATCAGTAAATTCAAGTTTAAGGGCTTGGATTTCAGTTATGCATGTGTGATTTCTAATTTGTAGCAATACAATTCAGTTATTTCCAGTTGTATTCAGTTAAACTAGTTCTAACTCTTGATAGAACTAGTTGGAGGTCAGTTGTGTAGTGGGACGGAAGTCTAACTTAGTGATCATCCAATTAACTAATCAATCAACCAAAAATAGCTAGTGCATGTAGAGAATTTGAGTTCCCTAGTTGTGGTGGAGATTCCAAGGCAATGTAACATTAGTTGTAGACTAGTATTGAGTGTACATGTGTTGTATGCAGTCAGAGATCCAACCTTGATAATTGCGCAATCAATTGGAGTAAAATTCCTAAAAAAGAAGGGCTTAATTCCTCAGGGTTTGCAGAAGGAAATAGGGGCTCAAGAAGAGGCATAAATTTACTAAGTCTGGGTCATAGCTTCTCGTTGAGCAAAGATAAAGGTTATTCACTTGCAGGTTGAGCTCAGAGAAAGTAAGCAATTATAATACAAACTCTATTCATCTAATTAATGTAAGCAAGCTTAAGGGGTTTTTACCAGTTGGTTCCCATAGATAAACATGTGTGCTTGTGTATGTGATTGATGCATGTTTGTGAATATTGTTCTAAATTGTGAATCAATTTCCACAAAGACGTAGAGTAGAATTGTGTCTCTTGATTTTAGATTAAATTTCTTGAGCAACTGCAATTCTATCACCATATTTATACACATTCGTGAGTATTGTTGTGTTTGTATTGAGGGAATCAATGGTTTCTATATAGTGACATTAACCATTGCAGGACTGTCTGATATAGAAATCATATTGATTACTTATCACAGAACAACGAATTTGTTGAAGTTTTGGTACAGCTAGGGTTTGCGATGTAGTTTGTTTAGTGGCTTGATTTGGCATTATGATTGAGCAGAGGTAGATTTGGTGAATAATTTTTTGAAGTATAGTAGTTAGGATGAATAGTGAGGCTACCAGCACTTGATAGTGATATACATAGTGAGTTTAGCAGCAGAACCTTCACTACCATTTCTTCATATTGATTTTAAGCATAGGGGGATCCAGTTTGAAAATTGTAAAACGGGGTCTGCCAGCTGATTAGGGTAGTAGGGTGGTGTAAGTAAGGTGATTGGAGTCACCTTCAGGTTGGATCCTAAGAACACTTCAAGGTGGTAGGGTGGTGTCAAGGTAGGTTTTAGCCTTCACAGATCAATTGAGCGTCTGCCAAGTTACAGTTGCTACACAAGGTGTTGGAGCACCCGTTGGGTTGGAGTCTGAGATCTAGGGCATTGAAGTGTGCTCCCAATTGAAGTTATTAAAAAATATGTTGGAGCATCATACAAGTTGGACCCTGAGATCTAGAGTGTTGGAGCATCCTCCCAATTGGAGTTGGTATAAAATATGTTGGAGCATCCTGCAGGTTGGAGCCCTTAAATATGGTGGTTGGAGATTCCTTTAGTTGGAGCTGAAAACTTTATGTAATTATTTTGAAGATAAATATTAAGAAGCGTTCAGTGGTTTTTGACCCGGAAGGGGTTTTCCACCTAAAATATTTATGTCTATTGTCTTGATTGTTATATATTGTTGAATCATGTTGTTTTTTGTTAATGAATGTATATATTTATCTGATGCTAATGATAATTAATGTTGTGAATATTAAAATTAACTAAATGGTTAGAAATATTTATTCACCCCCTTCTCAGTATTTCCAACAATCCACCCCTTATCATAGATCATTATTTCATGTCACAATTGAAACTTGTCTGCAATATAACCTTGTGATATACCTGTAGAACCCATTTTCTTCCTATCTTTGTGATTTGTTACTAAGTTAATCATTATTTTCTTTCCTAATATGTGACTAAGGTCAATGGCACTTTAACTTCACAACTTGTGTTCCAGTTTTAAATAGTGATTTATCTTGTTGTTTGCTAAACATTTGTTGTTTCTATGAACATATTTGAAATGTCAAGTACCATTGATCTTGATTGTTTCATTATTTCATTGTCTACGAGTGAAATAGCTCTAGCAATTAGAAAGAGGTATGGAAAGGATTTACCAAAAAACATTATCGAGGGAATTGTAGAAATCCCCCTCAGCAAAGTACTTATATACATAGAAACTATATGCTATATATATAATATGGTGAAGATAACCTAAGCTAAAATATACTAATTGTTTTCTAGAAAGGAGGTTCCATAGGATGAAGAAGATCATCAAGTGTACATCAATGTTAAGAAATCATGGTTTCAAAAGGTCACAACACATATAGTTGTTTTTCCATGTGCTGAGATAATTGAATGGGTTCTTTAGCACATAGATGAAAATGAAATAATAATTGGAAATGATTCGGATGAACTAGTTGCAGCATACACAATGTCTGATATAACTAAATATTATAGGATGCCCAAAATCAATGTAATCCTTAAACCTAAATGGTTTGCTAGATTCACCAAACCAATAAAGGATATCTTAAAATATTGGTGGCAGGAGCCAAGTAAATTTAGGAACAAGGTTGATGGCATTTACAAGACTAAATCACTCAAGAAGGTATACCAAATGCTGGCATCCATGTGTTGCAGAATGTATGGTAGATTGTATGTAGAGATTTTTTAGGAAAGTTGGGTTCCCAAGGTCTATGTATGTGCCACGGATGGAACCATTTTCAATTGGATATATATCTTCACTTCATCTATTCAAATAAATATTAAAAGGGAAAAAATGCCTCAGACAAAGAGAAATCAGAATTTTACATGGAATCATACTTGTTGGATACCTTATGTGCCAGATGCAAATTTGAGGCACTCCAATGGAGATGGATTTTTCATCAAGACACTCCACCTATACATATCTATTGTAGAAATTTATGGGGCACATGATACAGAGGGATATATGACTAAATCACTGAACACTTCATCTCGACAATCTATCAAAGACTTTTCAACACAGATCTTCCCTATATGTCGGATAGGGCCAAGGCATCCTTGCAGATATTGAAAATTGGTTTACTCCTAGAGATGCTACATACATCAGGGTATTTGGTGCATATAATCCCCCTCATTCATTACCTATGTTCATCATTGATAATGTGGCACTACAAGAAGTTGCATACTAGCTTACTATATGGTTGACAAGCTCATTGATGAAATACAAGTAAAGCTCCATGGCCTACATTTCCTTTGAATAGAAAAGTCTATTGTATTAAACATGTCAAGAATACAAAGGTGGAAGCCCAATATTTGGAATACTTTAGGTTTGGTGAGCTAATTTTTCATAGATATGATCTCAAAGGAATTGCCACCAAACATTGCAAAGAAATCAATTATATTTGGGCATTTTCTTCACTTGTTGATGAAGATGAGGAGAAGGTAAAGAACTTCTTCAATGTTGCCAAAATTGTGTTAAGCATCTCAAGGGATTGGTACCTCTCATCCTTAAACAACCCTGAAAAATCAAATGGAAACTTATAGGAGAGCAATAATATAGAGGAGAGGAGAGTTGCATTAAAAAGAAAATAGGAACAAGATCCCAAAAAATAATGTTAGGATGGGGTCCCAAGGGTTAAATTTTTCATTTCCTTTTTGTAAAAATGTAAAGTCTCTGCGATTTGTGGAAGCGGAGTGTGAAGATAGTAATATTCAAGGGGGATTTAGTCCCTTAGGTTGTTAGGTGTTAAGAAGGTTTTGAGACCCGCCCATGGTCTACGGACCATGGTATTGCAAAAGGAAAGGCTATAAATAGAAGATTCACAGTGAATCTAGGAGAGGAATTAGAAGATAAAAAAAAATGCATTGTTTTGGGAAAGTAAGCTAAGGAAGGAAGGTTTGTTTCCTATACTTAACCATAGGGAAGGCTCCTACAACTGATTGCGCAGAGACCGTTGTAAGTCCGCAGGCTGAGTGTGAGGGCCCCTGCAGCTGAGTGCGTAGGGAAGGAAAGTTTGTACTTTGAAAGGTCATCTAATAAAAGAAAGTTTTGATCCATACTTTGTCTATCTACATATCTGTATTTACATCTACAATTCATGTGTTTTCACTCTGTATCTGAAAGCATATGAATTAATTTTTATTTAATGCACGAAAGTGGTATATCGGTATAAATTATGCATGTTATGACTAGTTAAAGGCCTTTGTGAAGATATAATTCTTGTGTATAATATTTATTGTTATTAACTGTTTTGTAAGGGTTAGGGTTTGTGAAGGTAGAACTACAACCTAGAAGCCATAGAAACCCATCACACAGACCCCTAGATGCATAAACCTGGTTCTGTCATCCCTCAATACTACTTCGAGTGAGACTGCAGCTGCACTACGCAGGTTGTTGCCAAAAGGGCCAGCAGTTTAGGATTTTTTTGGTTGGTGTAGCTAACATTGAACTTGGGTTAGGCCCCATCAAGCCAACAAATGGTTTTATTTCTGGGACTGGGATCTTGCTGAGGAATGTGTGATAAGTGGTTCCCCACTAAGAAAGAGATTGAAAAGTAGATCGATCAAAAACTACACACGTTTGTAGCCCAGGAGAATAGAAATTTTTGCTTGTTGAAGGAAGAGTGGTTGAATAGATACCTATTCACAAATGAAAATGAAATATTATTATTCTCTTTCCCCTGCGAATTGCATGAGTGGTTTTCCAAATTGGCGGATAGTCAGGGTACGTGGAAGCTTGATGGCCCTATTGTGTGGACCCCAAAACTGGTGAAGCGCTTGGAGGATTCATAAAATAACATCGCACGGGTCGTAAACTGCCGGATCGATCATTTTGGGAGGATTCATCATTGAGTTCATGATCGATACGTCCACCAACTATAGTGAAGCAGAGCGCAAGTTCTTCAAGGGACCAAGACGTAAGTACCTGAAATCTCTGAAAACCTGGATTAAGATGTTATTGTGCGAAAAGCTGGTTATGCCTTTAAATTTATGTTTGGGACTACGTGAAGTGGGAGAGCATTCAAAAGGAACGAAGAATCGAGCTCTGAACATAGTCCTTTATTAGGATCTTCTAATAGAAACGATGAAGGTAATATTTTGAGAACAACGCGAAGTGCGATGTAGATAGTAAGTTAGGGTATCATAGGGATACCTCATCCATCCACTCGACCTCCACCTCCACCTCCATAATTTAACATGGCGAATACAATGAAGATGCCTGTGTTTAAGGGTGTGGGTACTAAAGACCCCGAATAATTTGGTTCATTGCAGATGATGTATGGAAGGCTCAACAAATCACCAACGATAATATGAAGAAAGCACAGCTAGTCACATTGTTGTGGGACAGAACATTGATTTGGTACATCAAGTTCTGCATGGATAAACCCAACACAACTATGCTAGAAACCCAGCAAGCGCTGAATAGTGAGCTCAAGAAGCCCAAATCTCAAGCCCAGTCTGTGACAGAGCTTAAGGAGATTCAGCAGAGGGTAAAAGGTGTGGATCTATCATAAGAATTTGGATGGAAAACAAAGGAGAATCAACTCGCAGATTAGATGAAGAGCAAGTTTGGGTTGATTAAAAAGTCATGCGGATATTCCATCCGCTCCATTACAGATCTCGCAGTGCAGTTTTTCATGCAAATATTGGCATGCAAGATCACACAGAAGTGTCGCATAGACGAGGTTCCAGTGCCTGTGATTTCTTTGGCTACATAGTGCGCCAAAGGATTCCAGTACAACTAGGCCCAGTACCTGTGCAAAGAGTTGTTGGAGAACTGTCAGGAGGTCCAGGATGAGCGAAAGGCATTTCATTATGCCTGGTTATGGCTATTGATTACATTAGTAGCATGGAGGACCTCGAAGGATATCTAGTTTACTCCCCAAGAATCTGACCTTTCGGAGGCAGTGAAGTTCACTTCACTCTGGGGAACAAAGGACCTTGTGTGGGTCACGGAGACCAAGATGTTCTGGATGCTAGTGGAGATGTATTTTCCCACAGTGATCAGCCAAAGGTCGAGGTTGTCACCTACCTTATATGAGTTGTACGAGCCTTATGTTGACTTCAAGTCTAAATTTCATAATGTTTTTTTTTTGGTGCCAGAAGGGATTCAAAGAAGATATGGCACAAGTTGCCTTATCTTGTTGGCGAGGCAGATGTCGTAGAGGTTGTAGGTAAATGGTTAGGAGAGTGGCTTTACCCATCAAATCAAGGCGCAGGAATGAGAAAGGAAGAAAAATGTTCCACCGCACAAACATCAGCAACAAAGACATAGAACGAAGCCCATAAGGTTGCAACTCAGGAGAAATATGCCCAGCGGAAAGAGGTTGCAGCTAAGGAAATTGTTGCTAAGGAATTTGTTTCCAAGGTAGTTCCTAACAAAGAGAGAGCGGCCCAAGAAAAAATGATCAATGTTGAGGAGTCTGAATCTCAACATACCAAGGACCAAGAAGGATCAGATGCAGAAGAGGGTGGGGGCACGGAGCAAGGAACCCCCTTTGTGGTTAGACAAATAACAAAGAATACAACCTCAGGTCCATAGAAAGAAGGAGAAGTCAACTAGATTCGTCCAGGTGGATCCATTAGTCCTCACTAAAGGGGAATTAGATGAAATTGGTGACAAGGTCTGGGACACTATAACAGAAATATGGACCCAGTTTGAGCAGCAGTACCAGCAGGCGTTGGGAAATGTGTAGAAGGCTCTGTGTGATCTGTAGATCCAGACAAGCTGACTACAAGCGAGCGTAGGTCAAGAAAGCGGGATTTAAGCAAGCCTAAAAGTGTTGGACACAGATCTAACTTTAGATATATGTGTGATTCAGTTTCCGAATGGGACCCTACGCGCTGACTCAAAAGAATCCAATGCCCAACTTTCGCAGGTCAAGAATCTAGGCATCAACCTCGCGGCACTCCCTATCCAACCTTGCATGAGTTGCAACAAGGAGTATCAAATGAGCTAAGGGTCAGGGAGAAGTGCATGCTCCTAGTGATTAATGAAGTAAAAATAAATAACTAGCATATCTTCGAAGAAAAGGCGCAGTCACTAAAGGAGAAGGAAGAAATTGCTATGCGCAGCCAACACTTAGAAGCAGCGATTACACAGGCGTGTAATGAGCTTCCTGAACTTAACATTGAAGCTGATGTAGCATCGACAAAAAAGATCTAGAAGCTCACCACAATGGTCAAGGAATCCAAAGATGAAATCGGCCGAGTCTAATTTGAATTATAGCTACATATTTTGGAGCTGCAATTGAAGTTGCAGGCAACGACTCTGCTAAAGGTTCAAGAGCAGCACGGAGCTACTATAAATGAAGGAATGGCCACACTAGAAGCATCAGTCAAGGACTTCACAGAGTTTTCGAGCAAGTCATGGAGTTATGGACATCTCTGTAGGAGGACCCACTCTATAGAAGATTGGCGTAGACCTTAGAGAAAAATAGTGGTAGTTCAATGAGATTTGATCAACTTCGTGCACTTTGGTGCTAGTGCAGCAGTTTGTAAAAATCCTGGAAGGGAAGTAGCTTCAAAATAGCACCGGGAAGTAGCTTCAAAATAGCATTGAAGAGATGTGCTAGAAAGAGGTCATTCTTATGGCAAGAACATAGCCTTGGATAAAGGAGGCTAGCCATCTAATTATGTTAGTGAAAAACAAGCTTAAGGGCATGCAAAAAACTCAAAGGACCATGGGCCTCGCAGTGGAAGGCCCCACTACAGAGAAATTGGTCGAGAAAGTACAATAGGTAGCTACTCAAGGCACAACTGATTTGCAGGTTTTGAAGTTAGATTTTCATGAACTTCAAGTGAATACTGAAGCACAAACTGAGTGACTCGAGGACAAGTCAAATTGTGTTGGGGGGTTGTTGGGATGGGGTCACTGGGGTTAAATTTTGTATTTCCTTTTTGTAAAAATGTAAATTCTCCACGATTTGTGGAAGAGGAGTGCGAAGATAGTAAGAGTTAAAAGGGATTTAGTCCCTTGGTTTTTTAGGTGTTAATAAGGTTTTGAGACCTGCCCATGGTTCGTTGACCATGGTATTATAAAAATAAATGCTATAAATAAAAGATTCACAGCGAGTCTAGGAGAGGAACCAAAAGATAAAAAAAAACATTTGTTTTGGGCAAGTAAGCTAAGACAGGAAGGTCTGTTTCCTGTACTTAGGCAAAGGGGGATTCTCCTACAGCTGAGTGTACAAAGACCTTAGTAAGTCCATAGGATGAGTGCATGAGCCCCTGCAGTTGAGTGCGTAGGGAAGGAAAGTCTGTACTTTGAAAGATCATCTAATAAAAGACATTTTTGATCCATACTTTGCGTATATGCTTATTTGTATTTACTTCTGCAATTTATGTGTTTTTGCTCTATATCTGAAAGTATATGAATTAATATTTATCTAATGTGCGAAAGTGGTATATCGATATAAATTATGCATGTTATGACTAATTAATGGCCTTTACGAATATATAATTGTTGTGTATAAGATTTATTGTTATTAATTGTTCTAGAAGGGTTAGGGTTCGTGAAGACATAACTAAGCCCTAGAAGCTACAGAAAACCATCACACAGACCTTAGATGTAGAAACATGGTTTTGTCATCCCTCAATATTGCTCCCAGTGAGAATGCAGCCTGTGCTACGCAGGTTGTTGCCAAAAGGGCTAGTAGTTTAGGGTTTTGTTGGCTGCCACAGCTAACGTTGAACCTGGTTCAGGCCCCATTAAGCCAAAAAATAAATATTGAAGAAAGAAAGGGCCAAATTGGAAACCGATAAATAAATGGGATAGGAGGCTAAGAAAAAGAAAGTTGAAGAAGAAGCAAGGAAAAAGAAAGAAACACTAAAGAAGAAACGAAAAGAAGTGGAAAAGAAGAAGAAATAAGAAGAAGCTATGAAGAAAAGGGAGGAGGAAGAGGAAAGGAATAGAAAAGAAGAAGAAGAAGCTAAAAGGAGAGAAGAAGAGTTGGCCGAGAACCTAGAGGAGGATCTCATTTCCAAATAACTAATTGAGAAAGAAGAAGAAGGGACTAGGTTGAATAACTTGTAGGTAGAATATATTATGCCCTCTATGGATGTCCAGCCTCCCATGCCTATTACTGGAGGACACCTTCCAATTGATGAAACGGATGGTACCTTTGAAGAAGAAGATTGAGTATTGAATCTCTCACACTTTAGATTCGATCAATTTAAGAACAAGATATATAAATAGAGGAAAAAGCACTTAGAAAGAGATCCAAAGAAGCCTGCATCAATTACCACTAAGATGGTCATAGTGGTCGACATTGTGCCCACTTAGGTTGCCATAGGTTTTGCAGGATCTGCATTCTCTGTTAGCACTACACATAATGTAGAACAATTGGTAGGTGAATTGAGGGAGTTAAAAGAGAATTTAGAAAGTGCCCAACAAGAAAATCGCAGGTTGTGTGCCGAGAACCACACTCTTTCAAACTCAAGTTCACACAAAAATATTTCAAGGCAGCAAACATGGAAGAAATAAAAGTAATAGAAGAAGTCATCAAGCTAGTTTATGAAGGAATGATCACCCTTCATAAAACAATATCTCCATTATCATAATTGTAAGGTGATATGAAAGGAAGAGGAGCATTGATAAAGAAGGCCTCTCAGTTGTAGAGTACCTCTTTGAATGGAGCAAAGAATATTTTGTTGTACCATTAGAGCTTCCAAGGAAATATAGAATGAGCACTAATAGGGACAATGAAAGAATCAGAATGTCAATATAATCACATGAAAAGTTGACTAAAGATATGAATAGAATGTTAAATTTGTATCAAAAATGGTACAGTGAATTTGAGGCTCTCTTTGAGTACAAAATACTTTCTATTGGTGAAATAGGAGCAATAAGATCTGAAGGGGGAATTTGGAAGGAGGTCTAGGATAGATAAGATGTGATGAAGCAAGTGGCTGCTCAAAAAAACTTGTAACATACAAAGGAAAAAATTGCACAGCATATTGTAGGACCAATAAAATTGCACACTAAACTCTCTAGGCTTTCATATCATATATAACGAAACATGAGGATTCTGCTGTTGAATGTTATAGAGTGCTAGATGAGATTTGAAAGTGAATCGTCAAAGAAGGTCAAATCCATTGCTTCTGAATACAAGGCTTGGTACACGCACTTAACACAAGAGCTACACATTGAGGCCCATAATATGGCTATCATGGGTTTGGTTCCATGAATGAACCTTGTCCTTTGAAATTCATTCTAGTTTGTAAATAAAGTTCATTTTTGAAATTAAAAGTTATAATAGGATTTATAAATAAAGTTCATTTAGGAATAAAACATCATGAAGAAGATGAAGAATCATGATGGAAGTTTAAAGGTAATTGGAGGTGAAAGGTCACCTTATTTTGTATAAATATACCCTCATGGCTAGTTAGAAAGGACCATTAGTTTTGGACTCCATTTTGAGCAGCTTTTCATTAGGAAATCTCGTACATCCTTTTGATAAATCAAGTTATATCTTAGTACTTCAACTAATGTATTTCATGGATGCTTTCTATAATGGTGCATTGGACATTTCAGCATAATATTGAGAAGCTCATTGAGCCAAGGTAGCAATTTCATGCATGCATCATTGGGCATTATAGTACTTACCTCATGGTGATTTGATGGGATGTGTTTGTATTTCCGTGTGTTGAGATTAATGAACTCTTTCATTAGTTTATAACACATTTCCTATTTGAATTTGTATGATATGTTTTCTTTCATTATATTTATTGGTTGAGAACTAATTCATAGTCGATAAACAAATTATTTCTTCCATCCATGTATCTAAATTGAAGTATGCTTACATCCTTCCTTTAAATATTCATGTTATTTACTTTGATTGTGATTATGTATTTTGTATCTTACTTTCATAGTATTTCATAGAGTTGTTATGACTTGTGTTTTTCAAAAGTTATATTGGTTTTCTCATGCATCACTCATTTCATCCAAAATAAAATTCAAACAACATGGTGGTTGTTGAGCCCACATACTAGATGGGACTCATATCCCAAACGGTGTAATTTATAATTGGGAATTTTCACTGGGGATATCCCCTTTCTGTTGGTGGAACATTTTGGCCCATCAATATATTTAGTACTAAAATTAGGGTCACCATTACATGGATATAAGATTACCACATTCTCTTCCTAAACCATCTGAGAAATCTAGTAATAACCCGAGTTCCCCCCACCAAACCTTCCTATGATGGAACGTCCTGAAATTGAGGAACCCCCTTCACATAGTCCCGAGTAGCTATATGAAGTAACTCACAATTGTTTAAGGGTTCTCATACCTTTTACCGGCAAATACGTTAGAAATCTTGGAATCCTTCCAATCACACCTATATTTCCCCACAAGAATTCAAGTATAGTTCAAAAAACCAATCAAGGAGTGTTATTTGATATGGTGCAAGAGTATGTTAATGCTTCTTTGGATGATTTCATAGATTCTATAGAAATAAATTTTGATGAAGGTAATGAAGGAAAATCAAATTTGGAAAATCTGGAAGGTGATAATTTGGAAGCACTGATGAACGTTGAGAACATGGAAATATTCGTGAATGATGAGAATCTTGAGAATGAGAATGAAATTTTGGACTATGAGTGTGATGAAGAAAATATGAATAACAATATGGATGGAAACCAACAACTAGCATGGATAGCCAAAGGGGCACTGAATCTTGCAAGTTCTCTACACCCCTTACCTCGTCATCCAAAAAAAATTCTTACGAAGTTCAATCCAGATAAGTCCACTACTGTAGAAGATCATATTGAAAACTTCTACTTGTCATTGAGATTGTTGGATGTGTAATACGAGGATGTGTCTTTCATGATTTTCGATTATACACTCAAAAATAATGTTGCAACCTGGTATCATAGTATTTCGACAAGATCAAATACCATCCAGGAAGACTTTAAGAAGGCTTTCTTAGAGAAGTTTATTGAGGAGAAAATTCTAGTTATGTTGTTAAAAGAGTTAATTGTCTTGAATATGGGAAACAAAGGAAAGGTAAAGGACTCCAATCAACACTTTACTACTATTTTGAATAATTTTCTTGTTGATGTACTGCCCCATGATTCAATAACACTTGATTACTATATCGCAACGCTACCATCTAACATTTCTATGTTTGTAAAAAGGACTAACAAAGCTACATTAGAAAAGAATTTCATTGAATATTTAGTAGTTGAGAAAGATCTAATGGCCAACAGTAATAAGCCCCAAGCATCAATAAGTAAGTCCTCTGATAAAAAAACTCGTGATCTTGAGAGTGTCATTAAATAACTTAATAATTTTACTAATGGAGTATCATATTTGAATAGAAGTACAAGTAAAAGTTCCTCAATAAATGAACCCTTCAATTTTTTCTTCAAGCGTAACAACAACCCCTTGACCAAGTTTGCTTAGAGCTGGAATGTAAATCTAAATGTAGAGAAGATGGGAATGGACAAATATTGTGCTTTTCATCAAGCAAGCCATCTGAAAATGCATGCCTACAATGGATGAATTCAATGAGCATAGTGATCAATAAGTTTCTTGATGATCAGGCCACCAAGGACCAGCCTAAGCAATCCAATCAAGGAGAAGACACCACCCCAGCATAAGATGATACTAATACTGGGTCACCCATGTTGATGTTGGAAGTGATCAGAGGCAGTGAGACTTAGTCGGTTGGTAAAGTGTCAGTCGAAGAATATCAACCTACCAACCCTACTAAGTTTTATAATTTGAGGATAAAAGGACCCATGGTTGAGCCTAGTCTTTAGAAGAGGAAAAAAAATTTAGAAGAATAATTCTAAATAATACTACTCAATATCTAACCTCCCAACCTACGAGTGGTCAAAATTTGTAAGTCACATCAGGAACTACTAAAGGAAATTCCAAGGCACCTAAGGCACCCAATAAGCCTTCTCAATCATCATCTTCAACCCATTCAATTAAATACAAGAGTGTGAAAGGTAATATAGAATACAATATAGTCGAAGATATGAAGAAACAATGAGAAAACATAACACTCTTTGACTTAGCACAGTTACCCAAGCAAAGGGAGTTGATTATTAGGACTTTCTCACCAACAACTTCAACAAGTAATGATATTTATACATATAGGATGTTTCCTACTTCTCAACCCCAAGCTACCACAAATACCAAAGTTATTATAAATGCAACAAATACAAGAGTTAATTCGTGATCACAAGTTCCCCCATTTTTACTCACTTTTGATATTTTCAACTACAATCTCCCTAATTGCTTAGTTGATTCTAGTGCATCAATAAATTTAATGCCTTTATCTATGTGAAAAAAGATTAATGCTCACCCAGGGAAGACAAATGTGAATATCATTCAACTATATAGATCTCAAATGCAAGTAGTCGGTGAGCTTAAAGATGTATGTATTCATTTGTCCTTTATTTCACAAGTACAATAATTCATTGATATTGTTATTGTGGACATCCCTGAGGATTATGGACTTATTTTGAGTAGAGATTGGTTGAGTAAGCTTCAAGGTTATTATGCTTCAGATTGGTCTCATTTGTGGCCCCCCTACAAGGGTAAGAACAATTAGATAAGGGTTAATAGTGAGCCACATATGAAACACATGGTCACTGAGCTGGAGGAATGTTGCTCAATAAATATTGGGGAATTGTTTTTTGGAATGTAATATTGGTTTTTATTAAGCACATTCATCCTAGGTTTTACCAGATACATAGGCAGAACTCCTTCCTTGTAATATGATTAGTGAAAATGAAACTTGTATTATAGATGTAAATAATATTATCTTAGTCAATAATTATGTAAATACTAATGTTTGGACTCTCTACTATGATGGATCAAAAACATAGAATGGATTTGGTGCATATTGCATCCTCATGGACCCAAAGAAGAACAAGATCTTAATGTCATTTCACTTGGAATTCCAATGTACAAACAACACTATTGAATATGAGGAATTTATATTCAGTTTAAAGAAGGCCATAGACTTAAATGTAAATTGCTTAAAGGTTGGTGATTCTAAAATCATCACAAGGAAGGTAAAAAACACAATTCATAGTCTTTCACCTCATCTTAAAAGCTACCACCAAGAGGTATATCATTTAATTTCTTCTTTTAGAGCTTTCAATATTGTATCAGTGCTTAGAATCAATGATGTCACTGCAAACACCTTAGCAAATGAAACAACTAGGTTTACCCCTCTCAAAGATGGGTTTTCTATAGAGAGAGTTTAAAAACCTGTCATTCCCGAAAATATAAATAATTTATATGTCTTTAATGATGATCTACAAATTCTTGACTTTGTCGCCAATGTGGACATTTTCAAGGTTGTGACTATAGATGAAGATGAACATAATAAATCTCTGAAAGAAAAATACAACATGTGTGAGGGGAATGATATACCCAAAGATGTTGTATATTTAGAAAAGTTTTTTTATCTACATATTCATTTCAGAGGACCATCTAATGGAAATATCCAAAGTTCCACAATATTTCACAAGAAAATTAACTTGCGAATAGTGGAACCTCATTTCGTGTTGCACCCCAAAAGAATAAAGATCATTTATTCAACTATTCAAGAAATATTGGGATGTTTTTACATGGATGTATGATGTACTTAAAATAAATTATACAAGAATTATCCAACATTTCATTCCTATCAAGTGGTCAAATCATTTTAGCAAAAAATCTTGAAAGGTACATCCAACTTTGGAACTCTTTTTAGGTCCCTATAATACTAGTGTAGCACCTATATTGTTATTGTTGTGCACCATAGAATCCAACGATTGTTATTTTTATGCATTTACATTATTATTATTATGTAGGTCCTAATTATATACATTATTATTGTTATGTGGGCCCTAATTATATTTTGACTCTTTAGACTCTTATATGTACCAAGGAGGTCTTTTCATTTGAATCATCCAAGAATTATTCATTGATGTGATGTAAAAGGAGTTTTACCCATAGAAGTGGCTTATTATCACGTTGTTTATCTATCTTTTCTTGTTTTTATACATTATTTTGATCTGGATACATAACATTTGGTATCAGAGCTCTTGATCCTAGGATTTTGTTGCTTAAAATAGCTCATCGTGGAATTTTTGCTATAACATTTTTTCTGTGAAGCTTCAGATCATGAAATTTTTACCACATATAGGAAAATTATTTATGAACATCTGGTTAAAATTCCGTATCTTGGTTCAATATATTTTCATAGACATGTTCCAAGGAAGTTAGGTTTTATGTATGCTCCAGAATTCAGTGACAAAAAAGTGTCCTAGGGGAAATCGTAATAACTTTCTCTTTGAGCAACGAATTTTAATTCCATAAAAATGGACTGAAATTGTATAGACTTTGTCTTTTTAGGTATGAGTTTTAGGGTTGAAGGTTAAAACAGTGACATGTGGTATCATGTACAAGTTCATTATATTCTACCATTCCATAATTATGTCATTGTGAGAGATTTGGCATAGCTTTACCTTGAAGAATCCAATATTGGTCTAACTTGTGGGGTTGGAAAAAATACACAAAGAGATATCTCAAGAAGAAATTTCACATCTTTGGATGTTGAAATCACAAATATATAACAATTTCAATGTTGGCTAGATCAACAAGCTCAAAATCAATCTCTTAAAAATGAAAAAGGTGCGTATTTTTAAAATTGCATAGCTTTTGTTTGAAAAATCAGTTTGAAGTGATTCAAAGGGCATAGTGAAGCATAAATATAATTATTTGGTTCCAAAATTACTCACAACAAAAATGATACATACTTCAAGCCCCCAAAAATATCTACTATGACGTATGAAGATGAGGAAGAAATGCCACATGATATATCAAAATTACGAGACCAAGTGCAACAAATTTCTCCTTCACGAACAACAATAAAAAATGAACTAGAAGCAATGATTAATGTTCTATGGATAGTTTAAAAGAATAAATAAAACGTAACATGGAAGGTTTCAAGGAAGTTTTGATCAATTTTCTACAAGAAATGCTTCATAGTAGTGACAAGGTATTCCATGAAAGTAATGTTGAGAACAAAAAGAATGTGAATCATGATTTTAGAGACTCCATTTTTGGGTTGAATACCAACCACATTCCCAATATTGGTATGCATAATTTTGGTGGAAAGGATCTGGTAATGTGGATACTGCAGATGGAGCATTTTGTTTATCCACATAGTGTGCAACACACACAAAATGTATGCATTGCATCTTTATACTTAGAACCCAATTAGTTTGTGTGATATTGGTGCCTTTGTTACTGTAAATCACTTTTCACTAGGAAAATTTTTACGAAGGAATTGATAACATTTTATGATGATACAAAGAGCATTACCTTCTTTAGCCAATTGATAAATCTCAAACAAAAAGGTTTAGTTGTGGAGCACATTGAGAACTTCCAAAGATTGAATATCAAGGTAATTAATATTCCAATGGAGCATCTAATTGATGTTTTCATAGGGACTTTAAGGGATAAAACCCAACATGAGGTTCATCTTTGGGAACCTGATTCATTGGATAATGCATTCAGGGTGGCAAGAAATGTTGAAAGAAAAATTAAGGCAAAGAGGTCTACCACTCATAACTATAAAAATATAAGTGTTTCCACTCCTAGCCTCCCACAACCTACAAGGTTGACACCATAAAAACTGGAGGAAAAATTAGAAAAAGATCTTTGTTACAGTATTGATAGGAAATGAACTAAAGGTCATAATTGTGCTGAGAAGAAATTATTTTATATACATTGTGAAGATGAGGAAAAAAAGGAAAAAGAAACATCAAAAGAAGAAGATATACGCTAGGATCCAACCCGAGAAGTTGAAAAAGAAAAAATAAAGCTAACCATATCTTGTAATGCATTGGAGGGAATTTGCACTCCTCAAACTCTCAAGATAGAAGGATATATCAAGAAGAAAAAGGTGATAGTGTTGATTGATTCGGGTAGTACCCATAATTTTATTATATGTAAGATATCCAAGGATTTGAATTTCTTTCTATATCCAACACCAAAGTGGCAAGTGATGGTTGCAAATGGAAGAACTATAAATTTCTTAGGAAAGTGCCATAATATCAATCTAACAATGTAGGAATATGTATTGAACAGTCCAATTCTTGTCATTCTAATGGGTGGTGTTGATGTTTTATTATCCAATCGTTATGATTTTCAATAACGTTTCTTGATTTTTTTTCTAGAAAGGAAAGGAAATCTAATTATGGAGTATCACAGGGAAACCTGGGAAGACAATTAGCTCTGATGGCATGAAAAAAAATTTAAGAAATGAACAGTGAGGGTGATTGCACAATTATGCTCACTAGATGTTCAAACATCTAAGTCATCCATTTCTCCAAATCTCCAAAGAGTTTTTGAAAACATTTCAAGGTATGTGAGACTCCCAAAAGTCTCCCACCCATTTTCGATCATGATCATGTTATTCACTTGATTTTAGGAAGCGCTCCTCCAAACATCAAACCTTATAGATATCCCTATGCCTAGAAGAGTGAAATTAAATGTATGGCTGTAGAAATGCTAGAGGCAAGTATAATTCAACCTAGCCAAAGTTCTCTCTCTTCTCCAGTAGTATTGGTGCACAAGGAGGATGGATCATGGTGTAAATGTTTGGGATCTCAACAAGATCACTATTAAAGATAAATTGAATTATTTGATGAATTGCATGGATCAAATTACTTCACCGAGCCATATCTTCATTCAGGATATCATCAAATTAGAATGAAGATGGAAGACATTCTAAAAATAACATTTATAAATCATAAAGGTCATTGTGAATTTTTGGTCATGCCTTTTGGCCTTACTAATGCACCTTCCACATTTCACGGTTTTATTAACTCCACTTACAAACCATTCCTTAGAAAATTTGTGTTAATATATTTTTATGAGATACTAATTTACAACAAGTCTTAGAAACATCATGTTCAACATCTTGACAGGGTGTTGGGGGAGAAACAATTGTATGCAAAACCCTCAAAATGTTTCTTTGGGTACAAGAGGTGGAATATTTGGGTCATATTGCATCTCATGAGGTTGTTAAGGTAGACCATAACAAACTTAAATGCATCAAGGAATGGAAAATCCCCACAACTTTAAGGCATATTTGAGAATTTCTTGGGTTGACGTAGTATTATCGCAATTTTGTTAAGAATTATGAGAAAATAGCAGCATCTCTAACAACATTACTGAAGAAAGATGCATTTTCTTGGACTCTAGAATAAATAAGGCCTTTCAACATATTAAAGAGACAATATATAGAGCTAAAGTCCTAGCTACACCATACTTCACAAAAACCTTTATTGTGGAATGTGATGCCTTAGGAAATGGCATTAGTGTTGTTTTAATGAAAGAAAGAAGAATCATTTCTTTTGAAATTCATCCAATCAAGGGAAATATTTAACAAAAACCTATTTATGAGAAGGAAATGTTGGAAATACTACATGCCTTGAAGCAATGGTGTCCTTACCTAAAGGGAAGAGACTTCAAGGTAAAAATAGATCATGATAGTCCTTGTTATGAAACAAGCTCACAAAAAGATAGAAAAGATAGATCAACGCCTTAGAATTCAGCCTCTTCGAGGGGGAAACCTCCTTTACATTACGCAAATGAATGATTCCTTGATGATTCAAATGAAAAAACCTCCTTTCTATATATAGGAGTCTAAGGAGTCACAATATAACCAAGCCGACCTAACAATAATAATATAAAGGCACAAAAATAACAATAGAGGGATTCTATGGGGCACAGTAATAACAATATGGGGACAATAAGGGCACAACAATATTAATAAGGGATACAACTACAATAGTAATGGGGTAATCACTAGTATTATAGGGACCTAACATGCCCCTCTCCTTCAAAAAAGTGTTGTCCTCAACGCTTGAGTAGTTCTAGATGCTTCTGTATAAAATTCTCATCCTCCCATGTGGAATCTTCAGCAGATAAGTTCTTCCACTTGGTGAGATACTCTGAAATTGATCGATTTCGTAGCTGTTGAGTTCTTGTTTCTATGACTTCTTCCAGTTCCAATATAATTTTTCCTTCCTCGTCAAGTTCTGGCAATATTGTTTGAACTGGGAGCTTGTCGCCTATAACCTTCTTTAAACATGAAACATGGAAAATTGGGTGCACTCGATTAGCTGCAGGAAGCTCCAATTTGTATGCCATAGTACCAATCTTTTGCAACACCTTGTACAGACCATAATACTTTGGTGATAATTTATTATCCTTCTTAGCTTGCTTCAGGGACATTTTTTTATATGGTTGTAGCCATAGGAATACCCAATCACCTACATCAAAATTTCTTTTTTTGCGATGTTGATCTGCCTGTTGTTTCATTCTATTTTGCACCAACACGAGGTTATCCTTTAAGAGTTGGAGGACTTGTTGTTGATGCTCGATGTGATGTTCCACTGCTTGAACCTTAGAATTTTCTTTTAAATATGATGTGATGGATGGTGGATGATATCCATAAAGTGCCATAAATAGGGTCATTTTTGTTGATGTATGGAAGGACGTGTTATACCACCATTCAGGTGGAGTCAACCATTTGACCCATTGTGTATGTTTATCAGATACAAAGCAAAGAAGATATCCTTCCATTGAGGATGATAAGATGAGCTATGAGCTAACTGAGTACTGAGACAAGAAAATAATTCTGTCCAAAAATTTCCAGTGAAAATGGGATCTCTGTCACTTACAATAATCTTTGGGTTTCCATATAGTTTTGAATTGTTTCCATAAATGCAGTAGAAACTGTACTGGCTTTAAATGGATGTGATAATGCACAAAAGTGTGCATACTTGGTAAGTTTGTCAACTACCACCATGATGACACTCTTTCCCTCAGACTTGGGTAAACCTGTGATAAAATCCATTGAAACCTCCCACCAACGTTGGCTTCGAATGGATAAAGGTTGTAATAGACTCAGGGTCTTAATTGTTTCAACTTTATTTTGTTGGAAAACCAAACATTCCACCACAACCTTTTGAATATCCGATTTAAGGCCATCCCAAAAAATTTCCTTCTTAACCCTGTGGTAAGTTTTTAAAAATCCTGAGTGCCCTCCTAAGGGAGAAGTGTGCAATTCCATAAGAATCTTTTGCTTCAATTGGGAATTCTTACAAAGGTATAAGTGATCTTTGTAACATAACGAATCATTTTTCCAGCTAAATGTATCAGATGTACTGGAATCTTGTTGTAACTTTCAAATAAGTGCCCACACTTCTTTATCATTCTTCCATTCCTCCCTTGCTTCGTTTATCCAATCTGGTTGGATAATAGAAATGGCGCACAAAAATGCTTCCATATCCTCGTCCTTTCTTGAGAGTGCATTTGCCACCACATTTTTCTTCCCTTTTTTGTAGATGATTTCAAAGTCATAACCCAACATCTTTGTGACCCACTTTTGTTGCTCTTCAGAGGACAATCTTTGTTCTAAAAAGTATTTAAGGCTATCATGATCCATTTTTACCTTGAAGTGTCTTCCCATTAGGTAGGGTCGCCATTTCTTAAGTGCATGTAGTATTGCCAACATTTCCTTCTCCTAAATAGCTTTGTGTAAAAACTTTCCCTTGATTGGACGACTTTCAAAAGCAATGGGTCTTTCATCTTGCATTAAAACAGCACCAATTCCATTTCCTAAAGCATCACATTCCACAATAAAGGTTTTTGTGAAGTTCGGTGTAGCTAAGACCGGTGCTTGGCACATTGCCTCTTTAAGATGTTCAAAGGCCTTTGTTGCTTCTGGAGTCCATGAAAATGCATCCTTCTTCAATAATGTTGTTAGAGGTGTTGCTATTCTCCCATAATTCTTAACAAACTTGTGATAATACCCTGTCAACCCGAGAAATCCTCGCAAATGCTTTATGGATGTGGGGATTTTCCATTCCTTAATGGATTTAATTTTGCTAGGGTCTACCTTAACTCCTTCATGAGATACAATATGACCCAAATATTCCACCTCTTGTACTCCAAAGAAACATTTGGATCTTTTTGCATATAATTGTTTCTCCTCCAATAGTTGTAGCACCCTGTCAACATGTTCAACATGATCCTTCCAAGACTTGTTGTAGATTAGTATATCATCAAAAAATACTAACACAAATTTTCTAAGGAAGGGATTGAAAATGGAATTCATCAAACCTTGAAATGTAGAAGGTGCATTGGTAAGGCCAAAAGGCATGACCAAAAATTCATAATGACCCTCATGAGTTCTAAATGTTGTTTTCGAAATGTCTTCAGTCTTCATTCTAATTTGATGATATCCTAAATGAAGATCCAACTTGGTGAAGTAAATTGATGCATGCAATTCATCAATGATAGGAATGGGAAACTTATCTTTAATAGTGAGCTTGTTGAGCTCCCTATAATCTGGACACATGCGCCATGATCCATCCTTCTTGTGCACCAATACTACTGGAGCAGAGAAAGAACTCTGAATAGGTTGAATTATACTAACCTCTAGCATTTCTGCAACCATATGTTCAATTTCACTCTTTTGGGCATAGGGATATCTGTACGGCTCAATGTTTGGCGGAACACTTCCTGGAATCAGATAAATAGCATGATCATGATCATAAATAGGTGGGAGACCTTTGGGAGTCTCAAATACCTTGGAATGATTGTCCAAGACATTTTGGAGATCTGGAGAAATAGATGATTTCGATGTGGAAACATCTAGCGAACATAATTGTGCAATTACACCTCTTTGTTCCTTTTTTAGAAGCTTTTTCATACCATTAGAGCTGATTATCTTTCCCGGTTTCCCTGCAATACCCCTTAATTCAACTTCCTTTCCTTCCATATAAAATTTCATGAAAAGTTCTTGAAAATTAAAAGCTATTGTAGCCATTGGACTCCTAGTACAACATCAGCACCTTCCATTGGAACGGAAAGCATTAGGCTAGTCAATACATATTCTCCCATGGATAGCTTGATATTATGGCACTTTCCAAGAAATTTATTGTTCCTCCATTTGCAACCATCACTTGACACTCTGGTGCTGGATATAGGAAGCAATTCAATTCTTTTGCTACCTTACAATGAATAAAAGTGTGTGTACTTCCTGAATCAATCAACACTATTACCATTTTCTTCTTGATTTGTCCTTCTATCTTGATGGTTTGAGGAGTGGTAATTCCAGCCAATGCATTTCAAGATATAGTCAGATTCATTTATTCTTTATCTAGGCTTTGTTCCTAGAGTATATCCTCTTCTTTTGACCTTTCTTGCTCCTTTTCTTCTTCCTCTTCACAATCTATGTAGAATAATTTCTTCTCAGCACACTTATGACCTTTAGTGTATTTGCTATCACAACTGTAACAAAGCCCTTTTGCTCTTTTTTCTTCCAATTGTTGTGGTGTCAACCTTATAGGTTGTGGAAGACTAGGGGCAACAACACTTCCATCTTTATAGTTGTGAGTGGTATGCTTCTTGGTTGCCATAATTTTGCTTTCCATTTTTCTTGCTAACCTGAATGCCTTCTCTAATGAATCTGGTTCCCAAAGGCGAACATCATGTTGGATATTATCCTTTAAAGTCCCTATGAACACATCAATCCTATGCTCCTTTGGAATATTTTTTACCCTTATGTTCAATTTTTGGAACTCCTCAATGTGCTCCATTATTGAACCCTTTTGTTTGAGACATATCAATTGGCTAAAAAAAGTGTTGTTTTTTGTATCCTCATAATGTGCTGTCAATTCTTTCGTAAAAATTTCCCAAGTGATAATTTGTTTATGAGAGCAAAGCCATTAATACCATACAAACTGATTTGGTTCCAAATATAAAGTTTCAATACCTACCTTTTGTGTGTTTTGCACATTATTGAGATCGAAAAATTGCTCCATCTGTAATATCCATGTTGCGGGATCCTTGCCATCAAACTTCCTCATATTGATTTTTGGAATATGGTGGGTCTTCAATCCAACATTAGAGTCTATGAAATCATGATTAACATTTCTTTTGTTCACATCATGAGTTTCCTTTACTACCCTTTCACCATTAGTAAGTATTTCTTGTAGAAAATTTGTCAAATCTGTCTTCAAATCTGCCATGCCTGTCTTCAAATTTGTGTTCAAATCTATCTTCAAATTGTCCATCTTAGCTTCCATGCCATTCATCTTAGCTTCCATGCCATTTATCTTAGCTTCTGTTAGCTTTTGTGAGAGTGACATTTGTTGCACTTGGTCTTGTAATTTTGATATATCATGTAGCATTTCTTCCTCTTCTTCATGAAGCATGCTAGAGATTTCAGGTTGCTTACTAGGTGTTTGCATTTTCTTTCCTCGGGGCATTAGTTACCGATAATAATGCTCTACTATTCCCTTTGAATTCCTTCAAAATAATTTTTCAAACCAAACTTAAGCAAGAATTTAAAAAAATCTACACACCTTTTTTCACTTTGTAGGAGCTTGATATTGCCTCTGATGTATCTTTGTAATTTTGGATCATCAAGTTTTTAAATTGAGATCTACAGTAGCCCTCTGTGTCCTCTTTCCAATGCCACCAGTCTGATCCAAATTGGATTCTCCAAGGAAGAGTTATGCCAAATCTCCCACAGTGACCTGATTATAGACTAGTTCAGTAGAGCAAACTTGTACGGTGTGCCACGTGTCCCTGTTTCGACCTTTGGCTTTGAAAAATATACATAAGAAACTATAGTCCATCCTCTTCCTGTACCTTCTTACAAAATTTCAATCTGATGCTCAGAGAGAAAGTTATGACGATTTTCCCCAAGTCACATGTTTGGAATGTAATTCAGGAGTCTGCAAAAAGACCAACTTCCTCAGATCATATATTCGCAAATATAGATCAAAAAGCTTTGAAATTCGAACCCGAGGTTCAGTACGATTTCATATCAAATGGGTTTTTTTTTCCTTCTGAAACGTCACAGAAAAAATTTTATAGTGAAAATACCACGATGACCTATTTAGAGCAGCGAAACCCTAGAATCCAAAAGCTCTGATACCAAATGTTATGAAACTAGCTCACAAAAAGATAGAAAAGATAGATCAACACCTTAGAATTCAGCCTCTTTGAGGGGGAAACCTCCTTTACATTACACAAATGAATGATTCCTTGATGATTCAAATGACAAAACCTCCTTTCTATATAGGAGTCTAAGGAGTCACAATATAACCCAGCCGACCTAACAATAATAATATAAAGGCACAAAAATAACAATAGAGGGATTCTATGGGGCACAGTAATAACAATATGGGGACAATAAGGGCACAATAATTTTAATAAGGGATACAACTACAATAATAATGGGGTAATCACTAGTATTATAGGGACCTAACAGTCCTAAATACTTCTTGGAACAAAGATTATCTTTAGAAGAGAAGAAAAAATGGGTCACAAAGATGTTGGGTTATGACTTTAGAATCATCTATAAAAAAAGGAAGAAAAATTTTATTGCAGATGCTCTCTCGAGACAAGATGAGGACGTGGAGGCATTTCTTTGTTCCATTTTTATTATCCAACCTGATTGGATAACTGAAACAAGGGATGAGTGGAAGAATGATGAATAGGTGTGGACACTCATTCAAAAGTTGCAGAAAGATCCTAGTGCATCTGATACATTTATCTGGAAAAATGATTCACTATGGTACAAAGATCCCTTATATCTATGTAAGAACTCCCAACTCAAATAAAGGGTTTTTTGGAATTTCACACCTCTCCTAAATAAAGACAAGATAATTAAATAAAGACAAGACAATTAAGACCCCACTTATTTACAACCATTATCCATTCTAAGTCAGTGTTGGGAGGAGGTCCCAAAGGATTTGATCACATGTCTACCCAAGTCTAAAGGAAAGAGTGTCATCATGGTGGTAGTTGATAGACTTACCAAGTATGCACACTTTTTTGCACTATCGCATCCTTTCAAAGCCATTACAGTCACTAGTGCACTTGTGGAAATAGTTCAAAAGCTACATGGAAACCCAAAGATTATGGTAAGTGATAGAGAACCCAATTTCACTGGAAAATTTTGGACATAAATATTTTCTTTTCTTGGTACTCAATTGGCTCATAGATCATTTTATCTTCCTCAATCTTATCGGAAAATGCAAATAGTGAAAAAATATTTGGAAGGATATTTTTTTTGTTTTGTATCTGATCAACAAACACAATGGGTTAAGCGGTTACCTCTGGAATAATGGTGGTATAACACTTCCCCCCATACCGCAGCAAACTAAACCCATGTATGGCGCTTTATGGATATCATCCACCATCCATCACATCATCTCTGAGAGATAATTATAGGTTTCAAGTAGTGGAAGATCACATCAAGCATCAAAAACAAGTTCTCCAACTCTTAAACGATAACCTAAATCTTCCACAAAATCGAATCAAACAACAATTAGATCAGCATCACAGTGAAATAATTTTTAACATGGGTGACTGGATATTTTTATGGCTACAACCATACAAAAAAATGTCCCTCAAGCAAGCTAAAAAGGATAATAAATTATCACCCAAGTATCATGGTCCTTAAAAGGTATTCCAAAATATTTATACTATGGCATACAAATTGGAGTTACATGCATCTTCACAAGTATGCCCAGTTTTCCATGTTTCATGCTTAATGAAGGTTATAGGTGACAAGATCCCAGTTCAGACTATATTGCCATAATTTGATGAAGGAAGGAAAAATCATATTGGAACCTGAAGCAATCATGGAAACAATTATCAAACAGTTATGGAATCAATCAATTTCAAATTATCTCATTAAGTGGAAGAACTTACCTACTGAAGATTCCACATGGGAGGATGGGTACTTCATACAAAAGCAACCAGAACTACTCTAATGTTGAGGACAACACTTTTTTGAAGGAGAGGGGCATGTTAGGTCCCTATAATACTATTGTATCCCCTATATTGTTATTTTTTCCCCATAGAAGCCCACTACCATTATTGTTGTGCCCTTACATTATTATTGTTATGTATACCCTAATTATTTTGACCCTTTAGACTCCTTTATATACCAAGGAGGTCTTTTCATTTGAATCATCCAAGAATGATTCATTTACATGATATAAAAGGAGGCTGCCCCCTGAAAGTGGATTATTAGCATTTCGTTGATCTGTCTTGTCTTATGTTTCTATGTTATTTTGATATGGATACATAACTACCCTTAATACATAAACAATTAAAGAAATTGTTGGATGCAAGAATTATTTTTAAAGTCAGGCACTCCTCTTGTATCCCTAACCTAGTTCCATTCTTGGTCAACTTTATTACAAAGGTGTTGTCAATCATGAGTGGAGTTGAATGTACTTGTTTTACCTACAAATCTTCCAAAATTTTCCCGAGCCACAATTTATTTTGTTGCCTTAGCTGCTGCCACATATTCCACCTCGTTTATGGAATCTGTTGGAACTGATTGTTTGCGTGATCTCTAGGAGACGGCTTCTGATCCAAGACTCATAGCATAACCTAAAGTAGATACCCCATTTTCTTTGTCTCCATGGAAGTTTGAATCAGAGTATCCGATCAAGTTGAAGTCACCCACCTGTGTATACTTGAGTCCAAAGTCTCAGGTTCTCTTCAAGTACTTTAGAACTCTTTCTGTAGTTGACCAATGTCCCTCACAAGGATTTTGCATAAACCTGGACAGGATTCAAACAGCAAATGAAATATTTGGTCTGGTAGTAGCCAGGTAGTTGAGACTTCCTACAAGATGTCTATACCTATTTGCACCCTCAAATTCTTTTCCTTCAATGGATGTCAGCTTTAAGTTCTGTTCCATTGGAGTAGTCAAAGTATTGCACGCAACCATGCCAAACATGTTTAACAGATCTCCAATGTACTTATTTTGAGAGAGGAATATATACTTCAGATGTTGAGTTACTTCAATACCAAGATAGAAGTGAACATATCCCAAGTCAGTCATTTCAAAACCTTTCCTTAATTCCTTCTTTATGGATGCAATTTAGCTCTCATTGTTCCTTATCATCAAAAGATCACCTACATATACCACAAGATATACAACTATTTTTCCAACTTACCATGCTCAGTTAACTTTTCATACCAGGCTCGTGGTGCTTGCTTGAGGCCATACAAGGATTTCACAAGTTTGAATACTTTATGTTCTTGTCCCTTCACAACAAATCCTTCTGGCTGGGACATAAAAACATTTTCTTTCAAATATCCATTTAAGAAAGCAGTTTTTACATCCATTTGATGGACTTTCCAACCATTCTGAGCTACCAAGGAAAAGAGTGTCCAGATGGTAGCCCATTTTTCTATGGGGAAAAAGTATCCTCATAATCGACCCCTTCCTTCTGTGAAAAACCTTTTGCCACAAGCTTGTCTTAGTGCTTGTCAAGTGAGCCATTAGCGTTATACTTGTTCTTGTATACCCACTTGCAGCCAATTGGTTTGGTTCATAATGGAGGATAAACCAACTTCCAAGTGTCATTCTTTATCAAGGCATCATACGCCTTTTTCATCACTTCTTTCCATTCATCATGAGAAGCGACTTCTTTGAAGGAAGTTGGTTCAAAATATGTAGAAAAATTCAAGTCAAAATCATAAGAAACATCCATAACAATAGGTGAGTTAGAATCATCTACATCGCCTCCATTTTTCCTGGTTGAATTTCTTGTTCTTGTCTTTCCAACCTCATGGGGATGAACACTTTCAAGTGTCTTTGTCAGCCATTTTGGGGGACCTTTCTGAGATGGTCCAGGATGCTCAGTTGACTGAGTTGGGACTGAATCAAGATTGAGTCTCCCAATTTTTTCAATCACATCACTCAAATTATCACCAGTGGTTGGAGCTTCATGTGGGGGAGAGAGTGCTTCAGAAGAAGAGTCCACAGATTGATCCAGTATAGGAATCCCCACTTCAAGATGTGGAATATGATTATCGAATTCTTGAAATGATTTTGCATGTTCGAATATATCCAAGAGATCAAGATGTTGTTGAACAACATTGTCATCGTTGGAAGATTCAAGAAAGACTACATCTCTACAACAATATTCTTATTAACTTCATCATAGAGATGGTGTGCCTTGGAGGTATTTGAATACCCCAAGAAGATACACTTATGACTCCTTGCACCAATTTTGTTTCTTTGTACCTTTGGTATTAAGGCATAACAGGGGGAACCAAAGACCCTAAGATGATATACCGAAGGAATGTGGCCATACCACATTTCATAAGGAGTCTTGTTTCTAATAGCATTAGATGGACATATATTCTTTACATATATAGCGCATAGAACTGCATCAGCCCAAAACATTAGTTTTATATTGTTGAAAAACATCTTGGAACATACCATATTTAAGATTGTCCTATTCATTATTTCAGCTACTCTGTTTTGTTGGGGATTATAGGCACAGTTGTTTGATGTTTGATCCCGTGCTATTGAAGATATTTTTCAAATTCATTTGAAGTGTATTCATTTCCATTATCAATGTGAATAGAGCCAATATGAGATTGTGCATCATTTTCAATGCATGTATGAAAGTTCTTGAATGTTTGAAAAGCATCAGATTTTTTCTTCAATAAATAAACTCCACACATTCTGGTGTAGTCATCAATAAATGTCATCATATATTTATTTCCATTTGCAGAAGGAACAGGCATTGGACCGCATAAATCTGAATGAATGAGTTCAAGTTTTCTATGTGCTCTAGAATCTGAATCATGAAAAGGATGTTTGCTATTCTTTCCTAGAATACAAGAATCACATTTCTTAAGTTTCCTAGGAATTGTAGGAAAACCAGTAACACCATTTTTCTTCAACAAGCGAAGGTTGTCATAGTTCAAGTGTCCAAATCTAGCATGCCATAATAGACTTGATGGAAATGTACCTTCATCATAATGAGAATTGTATGAGAGATTTGTGTATGAGCAAATGTACCTTGCAGATTCAGAAGTCTTTCTTCTTCTATCCTCGTCATGACAAGTGAGTGATCTGATTATTTTCTCACCTCAACCTTGCCATCAAACATATGAATGGAGTGTCCTTGCTAGCAGATGTGGACCAAGGATAGCAAATTTCTCCTCAGTTGTGGGACATATAAAACATCATGCAGAAGAAATTCTGGAAGCCCAAGCAATTTGACTCTGACTATGCCAAGCCCTGATGGCTTGAGTTTTGATTTGTCTACAAAGTCTACTGCTCCATCAACATTGTCAGTAAATTCTTCAAAAAAATCTCTTCTAAAATTCATTTGGCAAGTTTCTCCTGAATCAAGCAACCAATCACTTTTCCAAGAAGCAAGTGAAGCATTAAAAAAGTCTTCATTTACTCCAATATTACAATGTGCCACAACATAGTGAGAGGATTCAGGTGATTTAGCTTTTTCTTTGTCATTTTTTTTACCTTTGGCTTGATTTATTTCCTGCTCAATTTTGTCCCAAGGCAACTTGCATATGGATGCATCATGTCATCCATCTCTATTGCAACGTATGCAATGAAGATCAGATTTTTCTCCTTGAGAGTGTCTGCCCCCCCTGCCTCTGAAATTTCTTCTTACTCTTCCTCTTCGACCACCTCTTCCTTTAGAAGAATATTGAGCATGATTCTTCTCTTTATGTGCAATACATGTATCTTCTTTAGAAGACTGAGGATTTGTCTTCTTCCCAAAATCTTTCTCTCTCTCAACAAATTTCTTCACAAGGGCATCATAGGTAATTTCTTTGAGGTTTCCATTCGCTTGCAATGACTAAAGATAATTTGAATAAGTGGGATAAAGTTCCTTTACAAAAGCTACCAAAGGAATGTCTAGTTCAACATTAGTGATTTTGATATCATGCACAATAGATCTCACTTTTGATGCTAGAGCAAGAGGATCATCATTTTGTAATTCAAGACTAAACAATTTAATCATCAATTGGACAACTTCAAGTTCAGAGTGTGTCATAGAGTTCCTTAAACTTATGTAAGGCTTCAAAATCATTTGAAAATGGTGAAATATGGTGACTCACCTCTTCATTTACGGATGTTGCAATCAAGGCATAGGCCTTGTTGTTCTTGTTTTCCGAAATGGATAACTCCTTATCTGAAGTGGGCTTTTTAGGTGCATTGTCTCCTACACCTTCACAAACTCCTTTCCACAACTCGTTGAAAATGATAGTGTGCTTTATCTTTCAGGACCACTCAAGATAGTTCTCCTTGCCAGTGAGATCCACTCCCATAATAGAAATTAGTGAATGCATCATAAAAACCTAATATGGCCTCAAAAAATTTCAGTGGTTGCACAAAAATTGTTGATGTATTTGTAATAAAATTTAGTGACTATGTCTCCAAAACGATCATCACATATATTATCCAAAAATATGTGGTCTTCAAAGATAATGTATTATATATGTACCATCCAATATATAACAATGCACATTCACCCTATATGCCAACCAATACATTCACAATACAATAATTTCACACCTTTGTCATTCAATATATTGACCAATCTTTTAAAAAAAAGGAGTATCGCAAATCAGTCCTGCAAAAAAATCCTCCACGCAACAAAACTACCAATTCTGCTATGCAATGAAAGGTATGACAATGGGGAGGTATTACAGAAGTAGCAAGAATGGAGGGTAGATTGGTGGTTTCAGGTATTTGAGAATAGGAGGCTACATGGGAGGGTTGAATAGGAGTCAGGGGTGTCCAAGCGATACCAATTCAAGCGGTAAGGTGTGTACAGGATGAGTGATGTGCAGTGGGGAGAGAAACATGGATGGAGGTAGACACATGCAACGTAAGGCAGATATGGAGATAGTGAGGTATGGGTAGCATGCCAATCGAAGGAAAATCCTACGCATAAGGTTTCAACAAGTGTTAGAGTAGTATGGATTACCAGTGAGCTGAGATTGACAAGTACTGCATCATCGTTCACAACACCAGCGTTAAATCCTTCATGGCTCCAATCCTTCCTCTATTCCATGCTCATTGACTCTCAACCTCAGCAACAGATACTTTAGTGTACAACATTTCATATGCAAAACAGTCTTCAGAGCAGAGATTTGGGACGCAAAGATTATGCATGGCAAGGCAGATTTTTTGTCAAAGGAGAGGGGAAGAGGATAGACTATAGAGAAAAAAATGGCAAAAGGGAGATACAAAGGCAGACTAGAATGCCAAAAATGGAGTTGGGTCCAATACCATGTCAAGCCAGGAGGTAACTCCTCAAAAACGAATTGCTTATTCATTAAGATTACTCATGGTTATATTCAAGAGGGACAGACTCTTGGGCTTCACCTCCATATGTCTCTTCATTTTCCATTTTTACTATTTACATTATTTACAAATATTCACGCAATCCCGATGACTAGGTGTCAACAAATCCTTTGCCAAGATAAAATAAGTTATCGTTGAGGGCTCCTACTCTTTTCAATCTGAATTTTAATAAGGATTTCATGCTCTATATGTTTTCTTCAAACTCTTCGTTGGTAGTTATTCTCACACGGAAAAATGATCAAGGGAACAAATCGCTCATTTCATTCATGAGCACCAGAATGCAAGGGTCTAAACTAAATTACCAATAAATGGACAAGAAATCCTATGCAGTCTATAAGGAGTTTGAACACTTCAAGCCATACATCTTGAAAATTCATGTCAAGGAAATCATTCCCCATCCTGCAGTCAGATTCTTATTTGTACAAAAAGAATTGAGGGAATGAAGAGAACATTGGATGAAATCCTTGTAAGATTACGACCTTGAATTCAATCTTGCTCACACGATTAAAGGTCATGGTTTATGTAAGCTTGTTTTTGAAGTTGTTGATATGAAAGAAGAAGAATTTTTGGGTTGGGAACAATAAATGGAGATGTATAATAATGAGTTTTTCCATGCACCTAACATATCATCGTCACGATACATAGAAACCAGGAAATGCATGGATCAAGGGACTTTTCCATCACACATAACAGAAAAACAAAAGAGTGCCATTAGATTAAAGTTTTCTTCTTATCAATTGTTCCATGGTGTTCTATTTCAAAAAAATCATAATGGAGTTTTGCTACAGTGTCTTGAATCTTCATATTCTGAGAAAGTGTTAAAGGAGCCTCATGATGTGCTAGCCAAAGGACACTTTGATGGTGAAACATAGCACACAAGATCATCTATGAAAGCTATTATTGGATGAAACTATTTAAATATGCTCATTCATATGCCCACAAATTTGCAATCTATAAAAATTTTGTTAGGAGAGAAAGAATATTAGGTGCCCCATTACATCTTATTGCAGTAGAAGAACCATTTCAACAATGAGGACAAGAAATTATTAGCGATATTACTCCTCACTCATCGAAGTGGCACAAATACATCCTCACTGTGAAAAACTATGTTATAAGATGGGTTGAATCCATTCCACTAAAATAAGTGAACTATTAAGTGGTGATACAATTTATCAAGCAAAATATTATCACCAAAATTGGCATTCCAAGTTCACTTGTTTTTTATAATGCTGCATATTTTTCATATTTGATATCATATGATTTTTCCTTGGAAAATGGAATTGTGCTTAAACATTCTAATAATTACTATCGCTAAAGTAATGGAATGGCTAGATCTAGTAGCAAAAATATTATTTGCATTATAAATAAAATCGTGCTGACCCAACAGAGAAATTGGCACAACGCCTTCTTAACACTCTCTTGGTTCATAAACCTTCCCTAGGCACTTCACTGTACTTACTCATTTATGGGAAGGAAGCAATTCCCCCCCAAACCTTTACCTACACGTGCTTCAAATTTCCCAGGAATCTAACGGTAAACCTTGCCCCATTAGGCAAAGCAGGAATGCCACCTTGTTGAAGCTGGAGAAGGAAAGGAAAAGGCATGTGATAAGATTTCCTCTCATCGAAAATGGACTAAATGATGGTTTGGTAAGAAATTTGTAGATGACAATGAATTTAGTTTGGGTGACCTTGTTTTGAAATGGGACAAATCCCATGAAGACAAGAGAAAACATACCAAGTTCTAGTTTTTTTTACTCTGAAACACAAGGAACAACCTCTCTGGATGTAAAATAAGTCGTGATCCCTCATCCACCTTAGCATAATGAACACCCAAATAATTCAAAGTGCACAAAAAGAAAAAATAAAAATAAAGGGTAAAGGATTGATAAAAACAATCCTACATAGAGAGTTGATGCAAGTAATTTCGTCAAGACTATGGACACTCTCTAGAAACGAAGTAATTCTTGTGATTTTTTTAGTGACTTCATCATGACTATGGATTCTCACTAGCAGTGGAGCAGCACCATGGACTCATATCAAAATATTTGAACATTTTAAGCTCGTATACATATATTATCTCTATTCCCTATCAAAATTGTTGGTGTCTGTCTAAAATCTCATGATATGTTATGAATCAGGACAATGAAGGTGACAGAGAAAATTAAACCATAACCAAGGCTAAATAGATAAACTACTAGGATTCATGGATCTAATTCAATACTTCCTAAGGATGAGACTTCGGGTTAAATAAGGGCTATATAGAGAGGCTAAGGTCCTACCCGTGAATTTCCAATTGTTGTGGCGACTACAACAACCCAAAAAATTTTTGACTTTCTAAAATTTGGAGCCCCACTTATCCTGAAATCCAAATTACAACAATTTTCCTAAGCCTTCATATCCATAGAATATTTCTAAGTCCTCTTTCAATTTTATTTTGGCCCAAAATAAGCCTTGTCGCAAAATTTTTCAATTAAGCGCTTCGCGGGATTGCATTACAGATATGCAATCAAGTAAAAACGTGAAAATCCTTTATCGCAATCTGTCATCACAGAATGTGATTATCCCTTATCCTAGATCACTATCGCAAATAATAATAGGATCCACCTCCTTTTAAATTTTGATTTGCTACTAAAGAGCCCTCCCACAATTAGACTTATGCTACCACGTTTTGAGATGTGACTTTGAGATCATTGATTTCATCTCACCTCCTCTCTTCCTACCATAATTGTTCTTTGACTAGAAAATTAATGCGCATATCTATGCACAAATGACCTAAAAAATGATATAAAGGGGTCAACCCCAATTCATTTTCACACTGCATTTTTCTCTGAGACCACGAGTACACAACCCAAAGAGGCTCCTCAAGTCGCGGTCTACATCTACAACCTACAATCATGACTAGTGCTAGGACCTAGGTTAGTATCATTCCCTGCCTATGTAATTTGTAGTTTTAGTTTTGTCATTTCCTTTCTTTTCCATCGTAATTACCTACTAATATGTCTTTATGATGCTTTGGCTACCTTAGAACTTTGGATAATATGCTTATCATTGGAACCCTTTTCCTCAAATTCTCCATACTCTATGCTTTAATCCTTCTAACTCTCTCACCGCAGTGGAAATTTCTCAACTTACCCTATCTTGCAGGCACCCAGAGTCTCCATGCTTAGGGTTGCACCTATCCTGCGTTATTTCACTAGTGGAATTGAAGGCAGCTTCCTCACCCCTCAACCTCTTAACTTTTCCACCGTCAATAAACCATGGCCTCTTGTATATCTGAATTTTTATTGTGCAACAATAGTCCACTCATCACAAGTCTCTTTTGCAGATAATATTCAAACTGCATTTTCTCTCTACCCTTGTGATTTGCGACTAAGAAAATCATGATCCACCCCTTATCGCATATCGCTATCGCATGTAACAGTTGAAAATGATATGTAATCTAATGTTATGTTGACGGTGCTAGAAATATGTCAAGCAAGGGGTCTCCCTAATGTGAAATCCTAATTAGACCTCACACTGTTTAGAGTAGGAGCCCCATCTGGAATATCAACCCGGTTGTCATGTATCCTTATATATTTTCCTTAACTCTAACTATCAGCAAGAGAGGAACACATGGTTCCTTCGGAAAGAAAGAAGGTATGCCTAGTGATTGTTTGATTGTAGGTGTCTCAAATTTCTTCTATTGGGGAGGGAAAGAGTAAAGTGAGCCTCTAAGAGAGAGGTAATAATACCACCCAAGAAGAGACACACGCAAACAAGAGGGATTTTTCTAACATCCAACAGAATAGTCCACAAAAGATGTGAAAGTCATTACAACCAATCAATGAGAAATATATGTCTAGCATCCTATGGAATATTCCATAAGGATAGGACAAAAATAAAGCCATTGCAGCATCTTCTCACTAAGATAAGTACTAAAATAACCGAAATAGTTCAACTAATTTAGCACATATGAAAGAAAACATGAAATACAAAGATAAACAGAATAGTCTTACAAATATTCATAATCCATGCATGAAGAATGTGTTGGCCATGAAGGCCTATGTTATTAAGTAAAAGTTCCAAGACACATGTATACAATGAACATCACTACTTCCAATAGTGGAGCGTTGGAGCCACTCCTTGCTCCTCAAAAGAACTAGCTTATCTCTCTAATGCCTTTCGGGAGGAGCCAAGGTGAAAAGTCCTTTTCTCATACAATGAGGGTGTATATATAACCAATAGGTGATGCTTCACTTTCCTTATGACTCTTTGACTACCCTTATGATTGTTTACTTCCTATGACATTTTTAATTTACATGACTCTTCATATTCTAAATGTGTCAATGGACTTCCACTTTAAAATACATTTTGAATAGGTAATTACATAATCCATAATAATGATGTGGCATATGATGACTTGTGATAGGACATGACATAAAACTGATGACATGGACTGCATGATGATGTGGAAGTGACAAGTTGTCCTTCTTACTCCTTTTTTTTTCTTCTTGAAAAGATGGTAAATGTTCTTCTTCTTCCTCCTCCTTATGACTTGAAGATGAGGAGTCTTCCATGTGATCTTCATCTTCATCTTCTATTATAGTATGGTGCTACTTTATCTTCTCTCATGATGATCATCTTATCTCTTCAGATCCATGTGTGTCTTCTAGCATGTCCTTTTTCTCCATCTCCCTCTTCATAATATTTCCATGGCATGATAAGATACCTATTTCTACAATTCACTCATGATGAGATGACATGATCAATCTGAAAAACCCCTAGTCCAATATTGTGCATATTGATCCATTGACTGAGAAGAAAACAAATGTAAGGTTGGGAAAAGGGATTATTGACTACGTAGTTTCACAATTAAAGCAGTCAAGGGGAGCCTTGAGACTGTGCAATGCGCAGTTTAGGCTGGGCTAAGGGAGAAAACTACACAATTCTAGAGATCAATGTGATAGGTTGAGGGGATGAGCAATGGGTGAGCACATTGTGCAGTTCTAAGAGACAAGGGATGTTGGGCCATTGTGCAGTCACATGAATCAGGAGCTCAAGGACGAACTTGAGGCTAGATACTGCACAATGTGCATTTAAGGCTAGGCTGGGAGGAGGAATTGAGCAATTTTAGGAGCCAAGGTCAAGGTTTGAGCACTGAAATTGAAAAATACACAGTTCTGGGAGGAATATACTATGCATTGCACAGTGCCAAGAGACAAGGTCACTGCTTGATGGTTGAGACTGCACAATCCACAATTCAGGAGGGCTAGACGACGCAAGGTTGCTAGTAATTTTCTGAAATTTGGCTAAGTGTGGGACCGAAGAGACTGTTCTGAACAGTGTTATGACTTAACTATGATCACACACTTGAAACACTTTGATGACACAACAACATAGATCATCTGAAACACATTGAAAATATATTTCCCTTAATGCGATGACTTTACGACAAGTGTGACACTAAAGGTACACTTTGAGATGACCGTGACGACACTTGTGCGACAGTGCTTAAAAGTTTGGGAATGAGTGTGATTGATGTTTACATGGTTAGATCAACTAATTCACACAAATATACCCCCTTGAAACCAAAAAAACAAGCATACATACATTGTGCGATAGCTAACATGCGAAAAGACGACAATTACTAAAGTCGACTCTTGCAATATGTGAACGACGGTGAAAGAAACACATTCCAGAGCAAAGAATCATGAAAATGAAACTAATTAAAGTGATAGAATTAGTCGAGAACATGAAAACCACACTCGCAAAAACAAAGGTGCACGGGAGCGACAATGTGCAAAACTCACCAAAATGGAAGTACAAATGCAACTAGAATGTGAGAAATTGTCATTGTCAGTGTGCACTGACTATCGACATGGATTGAACACTGCAAAGGCACAGTCTTGATGGAACATGCTATGCTTGTCCAATCTTGTGTAAAATAATGCGTCCATGCACTTGTTACAAAATCATGTTTGAGAAAGTGACTTCGACACTTCCAGTCCAAGAAGGGAGCTCAAAAGCATTAGTTGGCCAAGAAGTGACTATGGAAAGACCAATCGCAAGATCCACAGTAGCTCCAAAATTCGAGTGTACACAAAATTTTGGAGAGTGTTTCTCTCAGCGACAACACCTTATGATCTATAGTTGGAACCCACCTACTTCATGTCTTTGTGATTTATGACTAAGGTAGCCATGATCTTATTTCCTAATTCCTAACTAAGGCCAACCATACTCTAACTTCACAACTTGAAATCCAGTTTTAAATAATGATTTATCTTATAATTTTCCTAGCATTTTTTGTTTCCATCAACATATTTGAAATTTCACATATCGTCGATCTCAATTGTTTTATTATTTCGTCGTCTACTAGTGAAATGGCTCTAGCAACCAGAAAGAGGCCTTGAAAGTATTTACCAAAAAAGTAGTAATGAGGGAATTATGGAAAGCCCCTTCAGCAATATATATGTATATATATATATATATATGGACATTGCATGCTATATAGACAAGATGGTGAAAAAAAATTAGGCTGAAATATACTAATTATTTTCCAGAAAAGAGGTTCTCGTTAGGGGATTTTTAAGGTCTAAAATGGTCCTCCTAAGGAAATTATAAAATAATAGTGGAAATAATAAAATAATATTAGATTACATCATCAATTTTTAGAGGGAAAAAAGAAAAAAATATTTTTTCAACTCGTATTTTCAACTTATCTCCCTATGAGTTTAATCATATTTCGAGCGAAAACACTTATTGGAGGCACCATTTGATTCCTCATCCAAGGAGTAGTCATGTTGCATACTTTCGATGGAACCCACTACACAAAAAATGAGAAATACATGAAAAATGTTATTGAAATCATGTTTTTCCATGTATTTCTCATTTTTCATGTAGCAGTGATCAGGTGCTTAGTATTTAGCTCAAAAACCAAAATTCTTAGAATGGCTCTAAACCTGAACGACCATGTCCATCTTGGAAAAATGATCCTAACACAACTTATTTCGTCAAAAACTGAGTTCATATGAGAAAGTTATTGTATTCTGATCGCTTTGCTAAATAGGTGAAATTTGAAAAAAAATGCCCAGTCACTGCATTATCAGCATTCCATACTGCTGACGTGGAAAGTGACTAGGTATGGTCAATAGTGGTCAACATAGAATCACAGATGGACATGTGGCATTGATCTATTGGGTATCAAGTGGTGTGTTGGCACATTTCTATTGGTTCGTTTTAGGCCAATGGAAGAATGCCACATGGCAAGCCCAGAGGCCGCCATGTGGCACCTCCCAAAGGCCTTGACAGTCTTAACACAGTGGAGCAAAATATTATGGTGGAGGTGGTCGAACCCACAAACTTTGGCATACCATCCACAAGTCCTTACCACCTCCGCTACACCATGTTTCTTACCCCGTATGTTCTTCGCGCTGGGAGTTGGGTGGTTAAGGGAGGGCTAGCCCGCATGCCGGCCCTCCCCATGTGAACGCACTTGTTACAAACTGAAAATAGTTATCATTAACCCCGACGACTCCAACCTGCCAACTCCACAATGGTTAACGTATACCATGTGAATGAAAATGTTGTAACATTAAATAGTCAGCTAATCTGACGACTCTGACGCTGGAAGTTAATGTGATGTTAACTCCACATTTAGTGGGGATAACTGGAGTCATTCCATAATTAGAGGAGAAATTGTAGGAAAATATTGTCTAAGTCATAGAGAAGGCAATTTTCGACCAAATTGAGCTCAGGAAGAGGTGTTCTTGGCTAATTTGGACATTCTAAACACATTGGTGTAGGTATCAGGAACCATAGAGATTTGTAAAACAACATTTTCCATATTGAGCTAATATAGTGGCCCAAGCCATGGAAGCTAAACCAAGGAGATGTAGCCTAGGAGGGGTGAGCTCCTTCATCAAAACATTGTGTTAAAGTGTCTCTTTGATGGTTTGTTGTTCTTTGAATGTCTGTTGTTTAGAATTTGTGTTTGAAGCTATTTTTCTCATGAATGTCTTTTAAACTTAAGGAAATTTACCTTTTTACATACACAAACAACTAAGGAAACCACAGAACAAGAAGAAATAAGCAAGCAAATGTTTAGAAATATGTAATTGTTATTAGCATAGAAAAAACTAATAATATAAAAATAGATCAAGCTGGTATCAGAGCAAAGGTTAAATTGCTTGATTGCTTGAGTTTGTGCAATTATGGTTTTAAATTGTGATGCTTACAAGGTTAAAGTTGCAAAAAGGTGAAGGGAATCTATTGGTAGAAACTCTTGAGGTAATGCCTAGAAGAAGGAGAGCCACAAGAAAAAAATCTCCACCACCCAAAGTTCCAATTCTAGTTGCACTTGAAACTCCTCAATTTTGCCTTCAACTGAGATTGAAGAGGTACAAATAGTACTATTTTCTGAGCTTGAATCCACAGCCATTATGTCTGGAGAAAGAGAGCCTGAAGGTCCTTCTTTAGAAGAGGAAGAATTCAAGAAATATTTCTTCACTTTAACTGAGATGGTTAAAGTCCTCTATGAAGAGAGGAACACTAGAATGGTTGGAGAGAGTTCTAAACCTCCACATGGAGAAGGAAGCTCAGAGGACAAAAAAGATGAGAAGAAGGTTTCAAAATGGAATGGTGGAAAGCCACCTCCATCTCCACTATCCTCATCATCTTCATCATCTCACACAGAATCATCTTCCACTACCACCACTGAAACTGCCCATACTCATTCAAAAACCCCAAAAGGAAAGACTCCATTACTTAAATTGGACATAAAATTTGAACTTCCCATTTACAATGGAGAGATGAATGCAGAAAAGTTCGACAATTGGATTCAATAGTTGGATGTATACTGTAGAATTCAAAACCTTCAAGAAGAAGACATAAAAATCCAGTTGGCTTCATTAAGGCTAGAAGGAGCTACACTAGTTTGGTGGGAAGCACAGACTCAAGAAGAAATGAGGATCCATGGTAAGATATCCATTACTTGGGTTGAATTTGTTTCTGCAATTAAAAGATAGTTTTATCCTTTAGCCTATATGCAAAAAGCCATTATGAGTTGGCAGAATTTTAGGCAGCTCAAAAGCTAAACAGTGAAAGATTATACACAGGAGTTTAGGAAAAGGGCTTTGTTATTAGGAGTGAATTTGAATTCCCAAGATACACTGCTGAAATATATTGGGGGTTTACATTCTTGTTTGAAACATACTATTCTTATGTTCAATCCAAACAATTTAGATGAGGTATGTGTGCAAGCCACACACCTTGAATCTAGAGGAAGAAAATTCAGGAAGAGGGTAGTAAGAGAAGCCATTCAAGGGAAAGGGAGAAAATCACATGTAAAAATTATTCGAAAGAAGGGCATGATGAAGCCCACTACTAGAAATTGCATCCCAAATTAAAGCCTAAGAAACAAAACAATAAAGGAAAACAAAAGACGACCGCTACAACACAACATGACCTTGGTTCAGACTCTGATGATCAGACCAAGATTTCAGCCGTGGTTACAAAAGGAAAATAAATTGTTGCAAGCACTAGTTCATCACATAGTCAAAACAACACTCCAAATGAAGAGTCAAGAATAGAGTTGTTTCATGTAAGAGTGATTTCAAATCATACAAAGATTGATGTATTATTTAATAGTGGGTCAAAATCAAACTTGATTTCAAAATACTTGGTTAGCAAACTAAACCTTGAAACTATACCTCATCATAAGCCATATCCATTGGGTTGGATAGTTAACAATGCAAACTTACAGGTTACAAGGCAGTGTTTATCCAAGTTCTCCATTACTTCAAAGTTCATTGATGAAGTTAAGTTAGATGTAGTTTCACTTGAAATCTCAGGAATCATTTTGGGTAGTCCTTATTTGTATGATAGGAAATCAGTATTTTATAACTATGAAAACAAATACATATTGCTCAAGAATGGGGTGGAGTACATTGTGAGAGCCCATCGCAAAAAGCTGAACATTTCTTTGGTTAATACAGGGCAGATGAAGATACTAGTAAATGCAAGTAAAAATTTCGTGCTTCTCATGATCAAGAAAAATAATGATATTGATTATGAATCTTTTGAAGGTTATGATGATAAATTGAAATCTGATTTGTTTTATGTGGTAAGCAAGCATGGTGATATGTTTCAGGAACCAAAGGGGCTACCTCCCAAGAGGGTAATTCAACATGAGATTCAGTTGCAACAGGATGTTCCACTTCCAAATATTGGCATGTATTGCATGTCTATTATGGAGAGCATGGAAATCAAAAGGAAAATTCAAGAATTTCTGAACAAAGGTATCATATGCCCATCTACTTCACCATGTGGTTCGCTCATTATCTTGGTTCCAAAGAAGGATGGAACTTGGCACATGTGTGTGGATTTCCGTGCACTGAACAAAATCACAGTAAAGAATCATTATCCACTCCCAAGACTTGATTATTTTCTTGATCAGTTGAGGTATGAAAATTATTTCACTAAGTTAGACATACGAAGTGGTTATCATCAAGTTAGTATAGTTGAAGAAGACATTTGAAAAGCTGCATTTAAAACTAAACAAGGATTATTTGAGTAGCTTGTTATGCCTTTCGGTTTTACAAATTCTCCAGCTACTTTCATGAGGGTAATGAATGATGTGTTGAGACCATTTCTAGATGAATTTTTCATTGTGTACTTAGATGATACACTCATATTCAAGAAATCAAGAGATGAACATGTCATGCATGTAAACAAAGTACCTGATGTCTTGAGAAAAGAATAGTTGTTTTCAAAGATGTCAAAGTGTGAATTTGGAAAGACTTCTTTAGTGTATTTGGGACACATTTTTGGAGGAGGTGAGCTGAAGATCAACCCCTCTAAGGTTGAGGTCATTCTGAATTGGTCCAAGTCCAATACAGTTATAGAGATAAGAAGCTCGTTAGGGGAAGCACAATATTGGAGAAAGTTTATTGCTAAATCTTCTTCCATTGCAACTCCATTACATGCATTGACAAGTGTTAAGAAGTCTTCCATTAGGGATATTTACAGCAGAAATAATTTGATTCTTTGAATAAAAAGATAAGTTGAACACCATTATTAGCTCTTCCAGATCTAAGACATCCATTCGAGATTCAAACAGATGCAAGCGATTATTCCATGGGAGCAGCTCTATTGCAACATGGTAAGCCCATTTCATTTCATTATTAAATCTTTAATGGAACTGTAACTAATTATCCCACCTATGACAAAGAACTTTATGCATTGGTACAAAGTGTCAAGAAATGGAAGCACTATTTAATGGGGAAGGAGACCATCATCCATATTGACCATCAACTATTGCAGTATTTACAGTCACAGTCAAAGTTGCAGCAGTCACGCCATTTCAAATGGATGGGTTTTCTACAACAATTTCATTTGGTTATCAGATATAAAAAGGGAATCTACAATAAAGTAGCTCATATAAACCATAATTCTGTTTTGCATGAAAGTTACATAGAACAATATGAAAATGATAGTGATTTTCAAGAAGTATATGCAATCTTGAGTCAAGGAAATCAAATTGAAGAGTTGGATTATCATGTACATAACAGTTTGTTTTATCACTCGGGAAAGTTGTGTATTCCACAAGGAGAAAGAAACAGTATCATAAGGGAGGCACACACTTCATTGATTGTTGGACACTTTGGTGTAGGCAAGATAGTAGTGAATCTTCAAAGGTATTTTTATTGGCCACGCATGTTGGATAATGTTTCTCGTTTCATAAGAGGATGTTATTTATGTGCTACAAGTAAGCCTAGCAATAGGAAACTTGGTTTATACACTCCACTTATGGTACCTTCATGTCCATGGGAGAGTATCTCAATGGATTTTGTAGGAGGTCTTCCATTGTCAAGGAAAGGTCATGATTACTTGTATGTAGTTGTAGACAGTTTCAGCAAGATGTGCATATTAACACCATGTAAAAATTAAATTACAGCTAACAAATAGCTCATCTTTTCTTCCAAAACATTTGGTTTCATTTTGGTCTTCCTACTTCTATTGTAAGTGATCGAGATTCTTGATTTGTTGGGAATTTTTGGTCAAATTTGTGGGACATGATGAACACAAAGTTGAAGAAGAGTACAACCTTTCATCCAAAAATAGATGGACGAACCGAGGTGGTCAATTGAACAGTCATACATCTTCTTAGAGGATATTGCAGCAAACATCCCAAGTTGTGGGATGAACAGTTGCATTACATACATCACGCATACAACAAGGCAAAGCATTCTTCCACAAACACATCACAATTTGAGGCATGTTATGGGTACTTGCCAACATCACCATTGGACGTCATCTTTGAGAAATAAGTCACCATCGATGGTCAAAATGACATTGATAAGGCAAGGAAGTTCATAGAGAAAATTCAATTGATACATCATACAGTGTAGGAACAACTTGAGAAAAGTCAAAGAAGCTACAAGGCAAGGCATGACAAACACCAGGTTGATCACAAATTTCAAGTTGGCGACGAAGTTTGGTTATATATTAGCAAAGAGAGACTTCAAGGGGAAGGTAAAAAGCTTAAACCAATCCGTTATGGTCCTTTTAAAATTCTGGAAAAGATTGGTAACAATGAATTTAAGCTTGATTTTCCTCCTTATATTCAAATATACTCTGTTGTTAATGTTGAGAATTTGAGATTGTTTGAGCCTCCTTTAATTGATGATCAAGGAGAGCATGTTCAGTTGCCATCAATAGATGATTTCTCACCATAATATCTAGATCATCTTCATCAAGATCTCATACTTGACAGAAGGACCAGGACTTTGAAGAGAGAGGATGTTGAATACCTTAGAGTGGGACTCAATGGACAAAAGCCTTCTCAAGAAAAATGGTTGCAAATTGAGAAGGTGAGTGATTTGTACCCTTACCCGTTGAACAACTAATAGTATCTTTTGGGGTCCAAAAAGCTTCTAGTGGGGAGGAATGATCAAGTGCTCAGTATTTAGCTCAAAAATCAAAATTCTTAGAATGGATTGAAACCTAAATGACCACGTTTATCTCGAAAAAATGATCCTAACGCAACTTGTTTCGTCGAAAATCGAGTTCGTATGAGATAGTTATTGTGTTTTGATCGCTTTGCTAAACAGGTGAAATTTGCAAAAAAAATTCCCAGTCACTGCACAGTCAGCAGTCATTACTACTGACATGGAAAGTGACTAGGAATAATCAATGGTGGTCAACAGAAAATCACAGATGGACAAGTGGCATTGTTCTATTGGGTTTCAGGTGATGTGTTGGCACATTTCTATTGGTTTGTTTTGAGCCAATGGAAGAATTCCATGTAGCAAGCCCAGAGGCTGCAACGTGACACCTCCTAAAGGCCTTGACAATATCAACATAGTGGATCAAAATATTATGGTGGAGGTCATGGTCGACCCTACGACCTCTCGCATATCGTCGACAAGTCCTTACCTCCTCCGCTAGACCATGTTTCTTACCCCCTATGTTCTCCACGCTATTTTAAAGTGTAACGATTGGGAGTTGGGTGGTTAGGGGAGGGCCAGCCCATAGACCATCCCTCCCCCATGTGAACTCATTTGTTATAAATCGCAAATAATTAGCGTTAACCCTAATGGCTCCAACCTACCAACTTCGCGTTGGTTTAACATATGCCATGTGAACGTAAACATTGTAACATCATATGGTTAGCTAATCCGATGGCTCTATCCCTAGTAGCTAATGGGACGTTAACTCCACATTTAGTGGGGCTAACTAGAGTTATTCTAGAATTAGAGGAGAAATTGTAGGAAAAGACTGTCCGAGTCATAGAGAAGGCAATTTTCGACCAAATTGAGCTCAAGAAGAGGCATTCTTGGCTATATTTGGACATTTTAAACACATTGGTGCAGGTATCAAGAGCCATAGATATTTGTAAAATAGCATTTTTCAATATTGAGCTAATACAGAGCCCCAAGCCATGGAAGCTAGATCGTGGAGATGTAGCCCAAGAGGGGTGAAATCCTTCATCAAAACATTGTGTTAAAGTGTCTCTTTGATGGTTTGTTGTTCTTTGAATGCCTATAGTTCAAAATTTGTGTTTGAAGCTATTTTTCTCATGAATTTCATTTTAAACTTAAGGAAATTTACTTGTTTACATACACAAACAACTAAGGAAACCACAGGACAAGAAGCAATAAGCAAGCATATGTTTAGAAATCTGTAATTGTTATTAGCACGGCAAAAACTAATCATACAAAAACAAATCAAGAAGGGTCCATTGAAAGTATGCAACATGGGTACTCCTTGGATGAGGAATTAAGTTTTTCACCCAATGAGTACTCTAGCTCGAAATTTGAGTAAAACCTTAGGCAGATAAGTTGAAAAAGTAGTTTTATTATTTTATTATTTTTTAATCTTTTTACTTTTTTACTCCAAAAATAGTGAATCATCCCCCATGGTTGACATCATCATATTGAATCCTATTGGTTCTTATAAATTTTATTTTGGTTATACTTTTTTCTTAGGAGGTCCATTTTAGACCTCAAAATTCCCCTAATGCGCGGGACAAGGAAGAAAATTAAGTGTACATCACTATTAAGAAATTATGGTTTCACAAGGTCGTAGCACATCCATCTATTTTACTGTGTGAAGAGACAATTGAATGGGTTATTCAGCATACAAATGAAAATTACACAATAGTCAGAAATGATCTAGTCAAAATAGTTTACACAGCATTCGATATAAATGAATATTACAGTTTGTTGCCCAAATATAATGCAATCCTTAATACAAAATGGTTTGTTATCTTCATGAAACTAACAAAGGATACCTTGAAATCATGGTGGCTGGATCCAAGTAAATTCAAGCAGAAGGTTGGTGGCATTTATAATACCAAATCACTCAGGAAGGTATACCAAATGATGGCATCCATGTGTTTCATAATGTATGGGAAAATGGATGTAGATGTTTTTTAGGAAAGTTGAGTTCCCATGATCTATGCATGTGCAATGGATGGAAGCATTTTCAGTTGGGAAGATATCTTATCTTTTTCTATTCAAACAAATATTAAAAGGGAAAAGAATGCTTGAGAGAAAGAGCAAACAGAATTTTACATGGCATCGTACTTGTTGGATGCCTTGTGTGTGAGATGTGAGCTTGAGGGGATAGAATGGAGATGGAGTTTCGATCAAGACATTCCACATGACATATATATTGTTTAAATTTATGGAACACAAGATACAGAGGGATGTATGACTAAATCACTAAACACTTCATCTTGAAAATATATCAAAGATTTTTCAATGTGGAGCCTCCCTGTATGCTAGATAGGGCCAGGGTATCCTTGTTGGATATTGCAGATTGGTTTACTCCTATATATGTTACATATATCACGGTATTTAGTTCTCACAAGCCCCCTCATCAATTACCTACATTTGTCACTGACAGTGGTACTACAAGAAGTGGCATACCAACTTACTATAGGTTTGACAAGCTCGTTGGTGAAATACAAGAAAGCTCCATGTTGTACATTTCCTTTGAATATAGGGGCCTATTATATCAAACATTTCAAATATGCAAAGGTAGAAACCCAGGATTTGGAATACTTTAGGTTTGGTGAACTAAGTTTTCACATATATGATTTGAAAGGCATTGCCAAACATTATAAAGCAGTTAATTATAATTGGGCATATGCTTCATTTGTTAATGAAAATGAGGAGAAGGTAAAATACTTATTCAATGCTACCAATTCCTTGGAAGCGTCTTAAGGGATTGGTACCTCTCAACCTTTAAACAACCCTCAACACTCAGATGAAGACTCACAAGAGAGAATGAATCAAGAGGAGATGAGAGTTGCATTAAAATGAAATAGGAGAAATAATAAAGAAAGATTCAAGAACCAAACGGTCGAGCAGGAAGCAGAGAAATATGCAGAAGAGGAGACTCATTAAGAAAAATAAATTTGAAGAAGAATCCAGGAAAAAGAAAGAGGAAGAGGAGATGAAGAAAAGAGAGGAAAAGGAAAGATAAAATTAAGAAGCACTGAAGAAGAAAAGGAAAGAAGTGGAAAAGAAGAAGAAAGTAGAATATGCCATGAAGAAAAGGGAGGAGGAAGAGAATAATTTGGTAAGGTCCTAGTAAGAAAATGATAGGTTGTGTGCCAAGAACCACACTCTTTCAAACTCAAGCTCACAAAAATAATATTTCAAGGAAGAAATATTAGAGGAAATAAAAGTAACGGAAGAAGTCATCAAGCTAGTTTATGAAGGAATGATCACCCTTTATAAAACAATATCTCCATTATTGGAACTGCAAGGTGATATTAAAGAAAGAGGAGCATTGATAAAGAAGTCCTTCTTAGTTGTAGAATAAATCTTTGAATGGAGAAAAAAATATCCGAATGCACCAACAAGGCTTCCAGGAAGATAGAATGAGTGCTAATAGGGACAAAGAAAAAATCATAATGTTAGTAGAATCACATGGAAAGTTGACCAAAGATATGACTAGAACACTAAATGTGTATCAAACAAGATGAAAAAAAATTAAGGCTCTCATTGAGGAATACATAATACCCTCTATTGGTGCAATAGGAGCAATAAGACCTAAAGGGGAATTTGGTAGGAGGTCTAGGATATATTAGATGTGATGAAGAAAGTGGTTTCTCAAGACAACTTGGAACCTCCAAAGGAATCAATTACACGACATATTGTAGGACCAACAAAATTTCGCACTAAACTCTATCGACTTTCATATTGGATATAGCCAGAGATGAGGATTCTATTTTTGGATGATATAGAGTGTGAGATAAGATTTGAAAGTGAATTGTTAAAGAAGGTTAAATCTATCACTTCTAAATTCCTTCTAATTTATAAATAAAGTTATTTTTGAAATTAAAAGTTATAATAGGATTCAAAAATAAAGGTAATCTAGGAATAAAATGTCATTTAGGAATAAAAGGTCATGAAGAAGATGAAGATTCATGAGGGAAGTTGAAAGGTCATGGGAGGTGAAAGGCCACCTCATTTTGTATCAATATACCCTCATGGCTAGTTAAAAAGACTTTTAGTTTTGGACTCCATGTTTAGCACATTTTTTAGGAAATATTGTACATCCTTTTGAGAAATAAAATTATAGCTTAGTACTTCCACTATTGGATTTCATGGATGTGTCTTGTAATAATGCATTGGACATTTCAACATTATATTGAGAGCTCATTTAGCCAAGGTAGAAATTTCATGCATGTATCATTGAGCATTGTGGGATTTATCTTGTGATGATTCAATGGTATGTGTTTGTATTTCCATGTATTGAGGTTAATGAACTCTTTCATTAGTTTATAACACATAACTTATTTGAAGTTGTATATTATGTATGCTTTCATCGTTATTATCGGTTGAGAACTAATTCACAGTTGATTAATGAATTATTTCTTCCATCCATGTATCTTAATTGAAGAATGTTGACATCGTTCCTTTAAATATTCATGTTAATTACTTTGGTTGTGGTTATTTATTTTGTATCTTACTTGCATATTATTTCATAGTGTTGTTTTAACTTGTGTTTTTCAAAATTTGTATTCGTTTTCTCAGGCATCACTCATTCTATCCAAAACAAACTTCAAAACAGCATGGTGGTAACTGAGCCCACATATGGATGGGACTCCTGTCCCAAATGATGTAAGGCTTAATTGGGACTTTGCACCGAGGAGATCCCCTTTCTGTTGGTGGAACTATTTGTCCTATCAATAGAAGATTAGGTAGATCCATTTGTAGGTATAGAAGACACAAAAGAAGTTGCATGAAAAATACAATGCCAAGCATGATCAACACATAATATAGAATTAATTCAAAGTGGAGTATAGAGAATGGTTACAATTGAACAAGGAAAGACTACATGATCTTAATAAGAAGTTAAAATCTCTGTAATATGTTCCTTTCAAGATATTGGAAAAGGTGGGAGATAATGCCTACAGACTTAGTCTATCCCCATACACATGAATTTATTCTATGGTGAATGTGGAAAATCTCAAACTCTATCATCCTTCCATGTTAGATTAGGAAAAGGAGCAATTCCTACCTTCCATAGAGAACTTAACTCTAGATGCCTAAGGAGATTGGAAAAGGAAACATTTTTGGAGAAGAGGTCTAGAACTACAATACTGGGGAAACAATACTTTTGGTAGATTGCGTTAAAAGGAAAACTTCAAGGAAAATTAAAATGGCACTAAAAGTAGAAAGTAGAAGAAAATTTTCCTCGACCCGTCCAGTAAATTTTTTGAGGACCAGAAGCCTCCCAAAATAGGGAGGTATGATATGGATTAGATCATCACATTATTTTTCATCTATCTTGATGCTTTGAAAGTGGAAAAATTGGAGGAATTATATTGTAGCATCATTTTCACCAACAAGACCTAATTTATAGAATTTGGATCTAAACCCTTCCATGGGTATTTTTAGGCCTTAAACAAAATTTTGTGAGTTCGAAAATCTCTCAATTTCGCAAGACCCCCTGGTGTTATTGTACACTCAAATAAATTTACAATGGTGCAACAATCGTGTCTAAAAAAGTTATTATGCAAGCATTATTAAGGTTTTAACCCTATAAAGAAATTACTTGCAAATGAATTCTTTAAAAAATATAAAGATGTATAATTGCAAGAACAAAAAATATACACAGAGATTTTTATTTTGGAACACAAAATTGGGAAAAACATATTGATTTTTCATTATATTCCTTTCAATGTTACAATACATTATATATATTGAAGCATTCATAAACCCCCAATCCAATAACCCTAGATTAGAACATAATATAATCTACAGAAAAACCATCATGCCCAAAACCATGTGAAAAACCATGGGTGATTCCACCCCACATCCTTGGGTTTACTAGTCGTGAAAATAATATAACACATACCTAACACATTTTTTGTCTCACAACAATGACCTACTTTATTGACCACCATGGTATGAGTGGATGCTACATCTATTGAAGAATGTAGCTAGCTTCGATCTTCATAATTGTACGTGTCAAAATAAAAAAATTATTATTAAAGAAAATGACTTATTAAAGCACGGGTTTCATACTTGGGTCAAAATTTTCTAGGTCAAAGCCTCCATTGAAGGCTTCTAGGTTTTGTCTTGAGTCATTAGAGTCATTTTCATTTTTATTAGACCCTTTTTGGGTTTTTGTATAATGTAGGAAGAATTATTTTTGAGTCAAAAAGGTAATTTTTCACCTCTACACCAAGTCATCCCTATCCCCAAAAAGTTGGCCTACATAAGGGAAATTCGACCCAGCATAAAGGCTATATAAGGAGAAGCAATTTGACCTATTTCAGTCACTCACTCAACAAGTTCGATCTACAAGAAAGAAAAGAAGAAAAAGAGAGTGAAGAAGCTAGACAAGGACAAAGTTTGTTGGGAAGACCCAAAACAAGTTTTCGGCTATCTTTCTCTCACACGTGCAAAGGTTTATGGGGAGTTACTGGGGTTGAAAATATGTCTATTGCAAGTCTAAAATTTTAAATCTGGGAGTTGAATTTTTGTTGTTGGGGGGCCAAAATTCTGGACTAAAGCTACTACTGGGAAGTTGCCACTTGGAGTATTTTTTCAAAATTTTCTATTGCAAGGAAGGGCTGACTTGGTGGTTGGAGGAGGTCATTTTCTAGGTCTAATAAGTCTGGAAAGCGTCTCATCCTAATTTTAATCTCCTGAAGGAAGATTTTGTGACTAGGTTTTCCCCTTATAAGGGGTTTTGCCCTGGCTAAGCGCCTACATCTTGTGTCTCTTCTTCTTGTGATCTTAATACACATATAATATGGTAATTTCTTAATGAAATAGATACTAACTAAGAAGTAAAAAAATCCAACATCATTGACAAGTAATTATCAAGAAAGAGGAATCAAATCCTAAATCCCACTAGCACTGATTCCTCAACATGGTATCGGAGCTAAGGTCAAAGAAGGTTGGAGATCACCTTTCTAGCTTCGAAGAAAAGGTTACTCGCTTTATGGAAAATTACTTGAAGGTGAGATTCAATATCATAAATATTTTAGGAAGTTGGATTGGAAAGATCATCTACAACATTTCTAGGAAAGTCAAGAGTGGAGGATTCTTGGCTACACTTACAAGTACTCTTGATGATGACAGTGAATGGATCATTGATAGTTGAGCATAAAGACATATTACGAGAGAAACTGGAAAAATTCATACTTTATTGAAGGAACCATCATCTCATGAAATGGAGCTGTGAAACAACAACAGTTATGCAGTCAAGCGCCTTGGATCTACATCAATGAAGCTGAATAATGGAATAAAGGAGATAGTGTTTCCTTTGTAGATGGTAAATTTTTGGTTTGGGGAAATTATTCAAGCATTGATAAGGCAAAAGTTATTGGAGTTCATGAAAGAAGGCTAAATAGAGTTATTACACCATCTCCTCAAGACCTAGTTCACATGGAGATTAATCCTATAGAATTATGGCATAGAAGATATGGGCATATTCATTACAAGATAATACTCTCTCTTATTGAAATGGTAAATGGAATTCCCAACATCAAAGAAGATCGTGAAGGAGTGTGTAAGGGATGTTCTTTAGGAAAGAATACAAGGAAGCCTTTTATAAGTAGTGACACATGTTCTAAAGAAATATTAGACCTCATTCATTCTGATGTGTGTGGACCAATGTCTAACAAATATCTTGGAGGCCATCTTTATTATGCGACCTTAATTGATGATCATTCTAGAAATACATGGCTCCACCTTCTCAAGGCAAAGGACAAGGTATTTGAAAATTTTAAGGAGTTCATATCTAAAGTGGAGACCTTAACCAAAAGAAAAATAAAGACTTTGAGATCAGACAATGGTGGGGAATACACTTCAAAATAACTAATTTCATATTGTAAAGAAGCGGGTATTAAGAGGGAGCTCATTGTTCCCTACAATCACAAGCAGAATGGAGCTGCAGAAAGGAAAAATAGAACAATTGAAGAATGTATACAGACTATGATATTTGATCAAGATTTACCAAAGATTCTATGGGGAGAAGTAGCAATGACAATAAGATATATACCAAAATAGAAGTCCTCATAGAATCCTAGAAAATATGACACATGAAGAAGCATTCACAGGGAAGAAGCCATGTGTGGACCATCTCTGAATATTTGGGTGTCCCGCATACATCCATGTTCCAAAGGACATGTGAAATAAATTAGATTCTACAAGAATTAAAGGGATATTTATTGGCTACGGTATTTCTTCAAAAGCATACTGAATCCACATCAAGGAAGGAAGACAAATTGAAGTGATCAGGGATGTTATATTCGATGAAAATCATGCCTACAAAAGATCTAAGGATATTCCAATCGATTATGATGAAGAATATATACCACTATTTTAAGAAGAAGAGCATCATGACAATCCAACTACAAACCAAGAAGAAGAAGAAGAAGGACCAAGTGAGCCTATTCAACCTATAATTATTCCTGAAACAAGGAAGTAGCCAAATTGGTTAAAAGTTACACTTGAAAATGTCAAAGGACATGGAGCTAGTAAAGGAACTTTTAGAGAAAGAAAAAGACCAAAGATATATTCAGGATATTCTACAAATATGAAAAAATTAATAGAAGTTGAACCAACTACATTTGAATAAGTTGCTCATCAAGAATAATGGAACAAGGCAATGCAAGAAGAGTATCAATCCATCATGAAGAATGGAATCTGGGAAATCGTCCCTAGGCCAAGTAACAAATCAGTTGTCACCTCAAAGTCGGTTTACAAAATAAAACATGTTGTTGATGGAAGTGTTAATGTATGTCAGTCATGTCAGTCACCAGTGATCAAATGTACTCTTTCAAGTTTTTTGATAGGGTTATTAGATCAAATTGTTATATTTTCAAATAAAATTTCATCATTGGTCAGTGCTAGGCATACTACTACTCCCTACGTTTCATGATCAAGTTTCCATTTTTGTCGTGTCATCACTCATTGTGATGAGTCATTAGTAAAATGTCTTGATCACCATCTCAGTCATCATCTCATGGTCATTCCTATTGCAAGGTTCAAAGTCCAAATCATCAGCTAATAGATCCATTAGGTGTAATTATTAAGGTCAAGTCATCAAAATGGTCAAAAGAGTCATGACATCACCTAGGTCATCATCTTGGAAGTATTAATTAGGGAAAAAAATGTTCAAAGAGATTTCAGCGTGTTTCAACATACTCATGCATACACCATATACCTCCCTTAAACTTCCCTTATAAATCACCTCATTCCATCGAAAACCCATTTTTCCTTGAGAAAATCCTTAAATCCTAGCCCAAAACCCATTTTTCTCCTTTGGAAAAACTCATTTTTTAACTCTAGCCATATTCCAAATTGAAATTCTCAAATTTCGGCCTTATCCAAAAGTCCCTTTGTATATCCCTCTAGCTGCATTTCCATTTTGTTTATACATTGAAACTCTAACCGAAATCCATTTGATATTCCAACTCTAGTCGTGTTTCCCATTTCCCTTTGAAATGTTTTAAAATATTCATAAGCATGTTGGAGTCCCTTTCAAAAGGGCGGAGCCCTGCAAACTGTATTGCTATCGGCGCAATCTCATGAAACAATACAATGGTCGCACTTGTCTCCCCTTCTAGATTGCGATTGCAATTTTGTACATCGCAGATTCTCTAGCCCGCCAATTTTGCAAATTCTCCAGCCCGCCAATATCGCAGAAACGCCTCCCCTACCAATTGCGATATTGTCCCGCCCACCTATTGCGATATCACAACGTTCCTTCCCCCTCCACCGATATCACATATTGCACCTTCCTCCGCTCGTCGATTGTGATGAGACCTGATCTGTTGATTGCGATACCACAATTGGGGATTGCATAATCACAAGTTCCTCCTCCACCAAACCCCTTCCCACTCTCCGATGGCGACGTGCGAGATTCCTTTGGACGCGATGTTTTATGTATTGCGATTTTTAAAATTCTGGGTCCAACCCATTGGAAAAATAGGAAAAAACATGGTAAATGTCCCTCCCCTATTGCAATTGTGATAATACAATGGCCTAGATCAACGGCCCAGATTTAATTAGCCCGAATCAGCAGGCCCAAATCAACGGTTCACAATTCTCCTAGAATGGTCAAAATTAGTTTGTTTTCTGCTCTTCCAACCACGGTTTCTCGTTGTTCTTTTTATGTAATTTCTCAACTGAATGACCATGACCTCCATTCACATAGCACTAGATCATCCATTCTACCTCCACTCAAACAGAATGCAGGAAAAATGGAATAGCAGCGCAGTTCATCAGCCAGCAGGACTAACAGTATTGTCTATTTGAGGCTCACTTCCCACCAAAATGCACAGAACAACACCAGAACTCAGTTGACTGATATTATTAGTAGTATTGATCTATTTTTATGCTTTTGTAACAAATCTTGAATTTTGTATCAAGATATTTCTTTTTGTAAATAATTGTATTAATACTTCAGATTTTGAAGTATTGTGGGTTGGATGTTTGTGAATCATAGCTTGGAGCCAGTGTACATTTTGCAATAATATAACAAGCAGTTGAAGTTATTATCTTGGGATTCTTGTGGTATGCTTATGTGATAATGTTTTCCTTTGATATTTCTTTCTCTTGCCATATTTATGCTTTCTTGTGATCATCTCATGAGTTTTAAACAGAATTCATAAGTTATATGCTATGTTTTGATGAGATTTTCATGCTAGTGTTCTTTCTTCTTGATGAATGAATTCATGGTTACATGCTCATTCTAATCCTCTACCTTTTCATCTCTACACCACCCCGACAACCTATTTCTATCATTGATCATGCCTACCTTGCCCCATTATATCTCTACAATTGATCATTAGAAACCTTAGCCTAGTTCCTAGATCTATGAGCTTCATCCAGCAAACTCTAAAATCAAACACCATTGAGCTTAATATCTAGCCTAACATATGAATTCCCTCTCCAGTCACTTCATTGGCTGTGAGATTCTTGAGAGAGCCCTCTCTGATTTGGTAGGGCTAGCTGCCAAATCTAAAGATTGGTTTGAGGTTACCTCCTTGGCTTCCTTTCTCAGCCTTGGGACACTGAGGAGTGCTAACATTTTTGGCAACCATACTAGGGAAGCAAACAATTTCATATTCCCCGGGAAAGATCATCAAAGTTTAGATTTGATTTGGTTGATGGTGGACAGTGATTAGACACGGGAAGGCTAAAATCATTCACCTGGTGACTCCAACCTGATTCAAAGACTCCATTGGTATCAGGATCCAAAAATCAGGGTTTTATTGGTGATTCCACTGGCAGAAGTATTAGTAGTCTAAAGGATTCTTTAGCTCATCTATTGTTCCCAAGATGGATTCAATTACTAGAAGGTATTCTCCTATGAATCGTGCTCACATTCCTGATTTTCCAAATCGAATTCCTTACATAGATTAGCAAACTAATCTTCCCAAATTCATAGATGGAAACAAGGATGAGGCTATTCTGCATCTACTAAAATTTCATTGGCATATACATAAGTTTGGGATTAGTTTTTATGAGGATGGCTTTTTTAAAATGTTTATGGCTACCCTGGAAGGGAAAGCAAGATTATGGTATGAAGGGTTAAATCTAGGTAGATTATTCTCTCTTAAAGATTTCCACACAACATTGTTTGAGTTTTATGGAAAATCTCATCATTCATTTTTGTTGTTCGAAGATTGTTGTGAATCCTATGAAGATTTCACTAAATACCTTGAAGAGGATTTTGGTAATGAATAGTGTATAGATCATGAGATCATATAGGTCCTTTATGTATTTTCTTCCCAACAGAAAATAACAGAGATTAGTTGCTTTGATACAAAGGATCATTCACACCACATGTCAACTCCTTCTTTGCTTGAAGATGAAACAGATTTGCATCCTAACAATAAAGAAGAAATTGGTTTGAGTCAGAATTCTGAAATTGCATGTATGGGAAACTTAAGCAATGAACTATCTTATGGTGATGATCATTTACTTTTGCAAGGAAATAATGAACACAAATTTGTTTTCCTTGATTCTTGTGACACTCAAATTGATATTCTTCTTGTTGAAGCACATGACAAATCAAATATACTTGAATTGGTTGTTGCATTTAAAGTTTTCCATGAGCATCCAAAACCTTGTCTCTTGGATGAGAGGCATGAAGAAATTCATTCACTTGTTGTTTCAGATTATTCTTTTTATGGGTTTTTATTTCAAAATCAGGTTTTTGAAGACCAAGATGAGATTTTTGATGAAAGGCATGAACAAGGATATCTAGGCATTCACTACTCATATGTCTCTCCAGCTCATCCATTTTTTGAAGTGCTATTTCAAGGGAAAATTCGTGCAAATCATAATTTTGAATTGGCATGTGTAAAGGTTTTAGATAGTGTAATTATGGCATAAAATAATCATCAAACATTGCAAGCAGATTATGAAGAGGAGGGCAGCGATAAAGAAGATGTTGTTTTAGAGTCTCTTGCACATGATGATTTTCATCCAAAGTTAGAAAATGAAGAGTGTGCTTGTATTTCTGCTAACTTTCAAGATATGGTAATGTTCCAAATTATTGAAGACCCTATTGCCAATTTGTTGCAGCCATCTGGGAAGATGAATTTTCTTGTATTTATGGATCATGAGCACATGTTCAGTGGACACTTTGAGTTGTATATCTTTATTTTTTCTTGCCCGCTCAAAGAAAGTGTGAGCAAGATTCAAGTAAGTAGCCATTTGCTCGATTGGTTATACTGGAAGGATCATATCACATGATTGTATATATATCTTCAGCAGGTGGGTGGTTACCATCAAGATTTGAAGCCTAAGGTGAAGGCCCTAAGATATCGATGGTTTGCTGCCATAAGTAAGCCAGTGTTTTGTAGTCAAGTCATTTTCAGTTTGTTAGTTATTCATTTCAGTGTCGACTTTTTTTTTCATTTTTGACTCCATCACCCAATGGATGAGGCTATCTAGTCTACGATGTTCTTAGCACCTCCTGAAGGAGTGGCCATCCCTAGATAGAGCCAATGTTAGTGTTTTCTAGTCCTGTCAATCACTAGAGGTCAAATGTACTCTTTCAAAGTTTTTGATAGGGTTATTAGGTCAAATTTTTATATTTTCAAATAAAATTTTATCATTACTCAGTTCTAGGCATATTACTACTCCCTACATTTCATGGTCAAGTTGTCATTTTGGTCATGTTATCACTCATTGTGATGAGTCATCAATAAAGTGTATTGATCACCATCTCATTCATCATCTCATGGTCAATCCTATTGCAAGGTTCAAATTCCAAATCATCAGTTCATAGATCCATTAGGTGTCATTATTAAGGTCAAGTCATTAAAATGGTCAAAAGAGTCATGACATCACCTAGGTTATCATATTGGGAGTAGTAATTAGGGAAAACATGTTCAAGGATATTTCAACTTGTTTCAACATCCTTGTTCATATACCATATACCTCCCTCAAACTTCCCTCATAAATCCCCTTGTTCCGTCAAAAACCCATTTTTCCTTCATAAAATCCTTAAATCCTAGCCCAAAACCCATTTTTCTCCTTTGGAAAAACTCATTTTTTTAACTCTAGCCATATTTGTTACAGATCCATTTGGGCACATCACTTCCATCATTCAGATCAGTACTATTAGGGCTCATCAAACCCTAATTCAGTTGCTACATGCCCTAGGCAAGTCATCACTTTGAATGTCTCCTTCCCTGAGAGTTTCTTAGCCTGAAGCCCTCCAGAAATGCCTCCTTGAGGGACCAGCGTAGCCTTGGTTAGGGGTAAGTGCACTTTAGTGTAGTTAGGCCCATGTCAGGGTGCTTTCCATAGCACTTAAGCCTACTTTGACCTGCGCTAGGTGAGATTGAGCGAAATCATCATAGGGTTCTGGGAATATTCTTATCTTTTGGAGCCATCTAGAAGATTCCCACACTTATCATCTCCTATGAGCTCAAAATTGGATAGGGAATGAGTTAAGTAACCTACTATCCTCTCATCCCTTCCTCCATGGAAACTAACTCTAAGTTTGGAAGGCCATTCAATACCCTCATTTATGACCAAACCTCCTCCACTTTCCTATAAATTGAGCACTCATCTAAGTGATCAAGGGTTGGACTTTGAGAATTTGTAAGGAGATACTATTAGTGTGAGGTTTGAGATTGTAAGCAAGTATTGTTATGCTGCCAGAGTGTTGTGCTTTTGATGTGATGTTGGTTGTAACACAAGCTGGAGGAGTGACAATGGATCGGACTTCATGGTTGTAGTTCTTCCTTCTACTTAATAAAGTTGTTTACACCTTTTCCCCTATTCTTGTCTTTATGTATGATGATTATATGTGTAAATTCTTTTGATTCCATTTTCTCATAGTAGATAGACCTATTTCTTTGATTGGTTTTTGTCCTCTATTTATGATTGCAGGTACTTGTCGAGTGGATTAAGTTCGAGAAGGAGTGACAAGAGCCATACAAAGGAGACGAAGGGAAAGTGAAAGATAACAAGTAGGTCCCTTGTCTTATTTATATTCTATAGAAAAAAGATCAACACTTTAACTCTGTTGTTCTAGGTGTAGCTACCCACCTAGGGAAATTGTATTTATCCGTAGATGCAAAATTCCACATAACAAATTGGCGACTCCACTGGGGAATGATCATCATTCCGGGTAGTTTAGCTTCATCCTAGTACACCCTAGTAGAATTTACTTGCTTCCATTGGTCTTGTTTCAGCCCTTTTTGAAGTGTTTTCTGGTAAAAATTCTACTTACAAGCCCATAGGATAGCCTCTCTGGCACCAATGCAGGTCTAGTCAAGAGATAGAACACTGTAGAGCACCCTTATCTTGAGGACAGTGCTCTCAAGTTCATTGTCTCCCATTCAAGGCTGCGTTGATCCTCCTTAGGTCAAAAATCCCTCCTTTGACTTGATTTTTCCCAAATTTCCTTATGTTTCTGCTTGCTGAAAGATCAATGATGCTTGTGTCTCTGAAATCAATTTGTGTTTCCTTTGCTAGCCCTACTTTGGCCTTGATTGTTTAGTGTTTCTTAAATGATTTCTTTATCACTATCAATTCATTGTCAAAATTAGTTTATAATCCATTAATCTTTGTTCAAAATAAAGTGTTGTAAAGTCTTCATTTCTTTCAAAACGGAACTATCGTAAAGTCTTCGTTCTTGCAAAAATATTGATTGATTGTAGGTGCATTAGTTTCCTTTTTTTCATTTCAACATTAAGGAAATTGAAAAGAAAAACTTGCATTGTGCATTGAAAGAGTTTGTGTGTGCTCATAGGAATAGTGTAGGGGAATTGCATTAGATGTGTTCTTTGTTCTTTGATTAAAAGAATCTAATAGCTCTATCCCTACTAGCTAAGGTTTTTCATTGTTCAAATTGAATGAAAATAATGCTTATCATATTAGTTGCATTCTAGGAATTGCAAACACACATCACATGGTGAACCTTGAAAGGAAAATTCTTAAGAAGATCAACTTAAAAGTTAACTCAATTAACCTAATGAAGCATTGTAACTTAACACATAACATTTAGAGGTCTAGGCTAGAGATGTGTTCCGGCATCGTAAAACATAGTAGCTATCACTAACTTTTCTATGATACATTCCAAGTGTGATACCTCATTCCACATACATAAGTATATCGTAGCTCATCCATGTATCTTCGGGTATATAGGGAAGTGTTACAATAAGTAAAGTATAAAGGAATGCTCTCACTGTGTGGTTTCGCATTAGACAGCACTAACACGGATTGGGCCTCCACATACTTTCGGGTATATATGGGAGGACTACATTAGGTTTCTATCCATCCTTAGGTAACTGAGTCGGCCGCCTTGTACACTATGATAGACCGAACATAGCATTCGGGGAAATTTCCTGCACGTATGTTAAGTCCTTGGTTTACTGAGGCAGCATATTGCAGTTCACAGTTGCTTGGTAATCCTTTTGCCTAGATTATCCCTCTTTTGTTTTGTTATGTTATTTTGATTAAAATAAAATTAATTAACTATGGATAACATCCTCCACACTCACTCCTTAGTTGATCTTAGGTTGAGACATATGGAAACAACTCCAGAGTCCACCGATCAAGGAATTCCTCTTGATGGGAATCCTAGTCTTTTTCCTCCTCTCAAAAATATTGGTTCTCCTTATATGTCTACATTGTCCCTTCCAAGATTCACCATTGGCTTGCTAGTATGGTTGTTTTCAACCTCATTGGTTCAAAATGTCATGATTTCTCCGCAATCGAGTACTCCTCCAACTGGAAAAAATCAACCTCTAGTTGATCCTAAAGTTGATCCTTTGCCTTCTTCCTCGGTTTTTTATTCCTCCCCTTCTTCCTCTTTGCCTGGTGAAAGTATTGACACTAGTAACTAGGTTTCTAAGAAGAAGAAGAAAGGGAAGAAGAAGAAGAAGAAGAAAATTCAGTAGGGGGGAAACCAAGAAACCATTGCTTTGAATGCAACTTCTGATGAGAAACTGTCTGATAAGCCTCACAAAGTTTGATATCCATGCAAACTTTGTACGGGAGACCATCCTCTTCGAAATTTTTCTGGTATTCCTCATATCTTAGAATAATGGTCTTCTCGTTCGCATCATCCTGTGTCATTAACTTTTGGAGATCATGCTGGTGACACACCATCAACTAGTGGTAGTAAAGTTCGTGGAAATAAGGGTAAAGTTAAGTTTCACAGTACGTTATGTGAAGAGAAACATCCCATTCAACTTTGTCCCTATCTGGATGAAGCCAAAAAAGTGTTGGATAACCGTCCCACTTCTTCGCAGTGACTTCCATCTAGTTACAGGAGACTCTCCCTTAATCCTTCACTAGTTGATAAAGTTACTTACCCAAATCAATCATCAATCTAACCCACTCTCTCTGAATGTGAATCCCATGAGTCTATACCCAACCAATCACAGGTTGAGGAAACAGTTGACCCGATTTCACCTTCAGCTAATCGTACCTTTTCTGTAGACAGTGAGTATGATACCACTCAGGCTCTTTTTGTTTCTTTAGATTCCAATGAGCTTAGAGGCAACCCTCCTATTCCATCAAGATAGGAGGAAAATCCTCCCATTCCCATAACTCAAGGGGGTAATTCTCCTATTCATACAGTACCCCCTCCAAGTAGTTTGGTCACTTCCTTTTATTGAATCAACTAGTAGGATGTCGTCTTCCTTCTTATGTTCCTTTCCAAATCACAATACAGGTTTGTAACATGATTATACCTGGCACTATTATAGATGAAGGTGCATCTGTGAGTATCCTTTCCTCAAGTGCTTGGAAAGTGCTCGGTTCGCTACCACTTGTGCCTGTTACCCACAATCTGTTGGCTTTTAACAGAGGAACCGATCAACCATTAGGGATCCTTCCTTAGTTTCCTATTACTTTGGGAGGAAAAATTGTTTATCTCAATGTGATTGTAGTCCCAGGCCCTTTAGGTTACAATTTACTTCTTTGGCGCAACTATGTTTATGACATGGGAGCTATTGTTTCAACACTCTTTCGAGTGATTTGTTTCCTGAATGAAGACATAATTGTCACCGTTGACTAGCTTTCATTTCGTGGTCCAAATATGGCTTCCAGTCAACCATATTCCCTAAATGGTCCTTTTGTCCCAATGGTATCATCCCTGCCACGAGTCAATTATGTGGCAACCTGTTCCATGCCTACATCAACTGGTGATCAATTCAGTGATGTTGTGCAGTATGTACTGGGGGCATTGGAACCATATCTCTCTAATGGATTCCATGTTACGGATCCCTTCCAGAGTATTGTTCTCCCAGCTGATGAGAACCTCTTGGAAGTCACGACCTCTTATGGGTCGTGAACAAAGGAATACGAGCATAGTTCCTTGTCTTGTGTCAAGCTTGTTAGAAAATGAAACAAGGAATATGAGGATAGTTCCTAGTCTTTTTTCAACCTCGTTAAGAAATGAAACAAGGGTATGAGCATAGTTCCTTGTCTTGTGTCAAGCTCATTAAAAAATGAAACAAGGAATATGAGGATAGTTCCTGATCTTGTGACAACCTCGTTAAGAAATGAAACAAAGGGCATGAGCAGAGTTCCTTGTCTTATGTCAACCTCGTTAAAAAATGAAACAAGGAATATGAGGATAGTTCTTTTACTATGTCAACCTCATTAAAAAATGAAACATGTCCCATGAGCATAGTTCATTGTCTTGTGTCAAGCTCGTTAAAAAAATGAAACAAGGAATCAGAGCAGAGTTCCTTGTCTTGTGTCAAGCTCATTAAAAAATGAAACAAGGAATCTAAGCAGAGTTCCTTGTCTTGTGTCAAGCTCATTAAAACATGAAACAAGTCCCCGTAAAGAAAAGTTCCAATTCGAGTCTTTGATTAGATCTCATAAAATCCCAGTCGAGTCTTTCATTTGATATCGAAAATGAACCTTCATTTCATCCACTTGATAGCACGAGTAGTCTACTTAGGTGAATGCAATGAAGCTTGGGGGGCATGCATCTAGAATCGAGTCATCATGCTGGGGGCATGTAAAGCAATCTCAAGCATATTTTTTGTTTCAAGCTTGTGTAAAAATGAAACTGAATCCAAGCATAGTTTTTTGTTTCAAGCTTGTGTAAAAATGAAACTGAATCCAAGCATAGTTTTTTGTTTCAAGCTTGTGTAAAAATGAAACTGAATCCAAGCATAGTTTTTTGTTTGAAGCTTGTGTAAAAATGAAACTAAATCCAAGCATAGTTCCCTATGGTTCAAGCTTGTGTAAAAATGAACACATCTCCATTTTAACCCTCGTGATTTCCATTCTATTAGCCTCTTCCATCAAATGAGCCTTATTTTTTCTCCTTCCATCGTCACTATCTACTTGGCCGATCATACGCTTTCACTTGGTTGTTTTACCCTTTTTGAGGAACAGTTGCAATGAGTGGTCTTATTAGCCAGCCTCTTCACATAAATCAACATGTTTTGAGAAGTTCCAACATCACTAGAACCAGTTGCTATCCTAGACACCACTGGTTCCTCAAAGCAGAGTCCTCTTTAAGCTCTTTTCAGACTCTCGAAATATGAAAAGATTGTCGAGCGCTTGTCCTTTTAAGGTCGTTAACGGATTGGAAATCGTATCTACTCAGTATAAGTTTAACCATTTTCTGGATTGAGATAGATTATTTACGAAAAAAGAATATGTTGTTCGAACATGGTCAATAGGTTCTCTCTCGTATTATTTTACACATTTTCATACTTGAGAGACAAATCTACGAAAAAGAACTTATGGATTTTTCTTTTTGTCCCTTTTCAAAATCTCTAAACATGAAAAGGACTGAGTTATCATTGTTGTTAAACTTGTTAAAACATCAAATAGCAACAAACTTGTCCATCATCATAAGACCGAGTTTCACCTTCGCTAGACTCATTAAAACATCACATAGCGATGGATTCACCTGAAGGGTGGAATTATACAACAAGCATATGTTATCCTCCTCAAGCTTGATAAAAATAAATAGGTATTAGTCAGTAATGACTGGGGAAATGGGAAAAGGGGTAAACCACTTTATGACAGCAGGTCGCTCTTGAACGTGACGCTTTCACTTCATCACTATGACTATATGGGTTGGGTTATCTACTTGATGGTCATCATATCTTGGTCTATCATACCATCCATTTCTTTGGTTTTGGGTCAATGTTGCCAATTCATTCAGTGTCGCTGACATGTTCAAGATAATTCACTCAGTTAAAATTCATCCTTTGTAATACTCATAAACCTTCATTTTCATGGCTGCCATTCCTGAACCTTGTGTCGTCGGTCACATTCCATCTCCAAAAATCATTACACTTGTTTCATTTCGTTTATGTGGGATACATCAAGGTGAGTTGCTTCTTGTCGACATCAGTACATTATCCAAGAAGTTGACTTAGAAACGCCCTTCCAATACCTTGAGGCTTGCATACATCAATGGCAGGTTTCTCACTTCCGGCGATAGGTTGACATCACTGGCCTTCGACCGAAAGACTTTGTATGGTGTTCGACATGAAAACATCCATTCACACCATGTAGAATGTACTGCAGTACCTTGAGGATCATTATCATTATTGGTGATTTCTCTCGCGTCTATTAATGACTTACATCATTGGCTGGTAATTAGAGAATCAGGCATACTGGTGCTATGAATTTGAATAAAGTACTCTGGTATTTTTCCAGGCTTGAAGTTTTAACATTTCATTGTGGTGATTTAGCTTGGTCTTCTGTGGATTTCTTTATTGGGTTTCAGTGTTTATGCATAGCACACCGACTTGTTAAAATGGACTTGTTGAATTGGGATTAATTTGTATACATACATCGACCAGCCCACATACACCAACGACCTCGAATGCCTTCACTGAGCCTTTAATTCTTTAAATGGAACACTAAGGCATTCTAGCAACTCCGACTACTGTTTTTGGCTACTACTTGTCTGGTATGGCAGGTGTTGAGGTTTCCCTTGTTATAAACTAGAAAAGAAATTAGATATCCCAAATGATTGAGGCCAGATTAAACTCAGGTATGTCCTGCCACTTATTCTGAAGCTAAATATTATCCATGAATATAGTAACTACCCAGAGCTCAGGAGCTAGGAAATTTCTGTGGATAACTAGAGGGTGTACTTGTGAATGCAACTGCAGAATTTTGTGAATGGTTCAGTTGTCTGTAGATTGTAGAAATTTGATGGACAACATATCAATTTTAGTTGAAGAGAGTTTCATTGTATGGGGCAGGTTGTACCAGATTTAATTGTATTGTATATGTTTAATAATGAAAAATTAAAAATCATGAGGGGTATCGTTTTTACCACATACCTCTCAATTTATTAGTGTAGGGGAGTGCCATTAAATTTCTATTCTGAACTTGTTGCAGTGGGAGATATTTTTATAAGAAAAATTGCAGCCTTGTCAGACAGTTCTTACTTTATTGTTTCATTGCTTATACATGGATATTCAGCTCATACAAAAGGTTGTATCGATCTGGTTGGTATTGAGAGTACTTGGTCTCAGGTTGTATCAATCTGGTTGGTTTTCAGAGTACTGGGTCTCAGGCCTTTTGCAGTTTGGTTTGCCTTTCATAATTTTTATGATGTAGAACTTTCATTCTGTATCACGTAGAACTATCACTCTGCAAGTACAGTTTTACTATTATTCTATTAGCTTTGTAAATATTTTTCCTTAGCAATAGCTTATGGCTTGGACAAGAAGGGTGGAGAGGAAAATATTGTTGTTTTTTATCTTGGCGGTGGCACGTTTGATGTCAGTGTTCTGACTATTGACAACAGAGCTTTTGAGGTTTTGGCTACAAATGGTGATACCCATCTTGGAGGTACTTTGTCTGAACTCTGTCTGGCAGTTTTACATTATGAATTTGAATACATGCACAGTGGTTATGATTGACTTTTTTGGTTGGCTTTCGAGCTTTGAACTTACCAAGATGTACACTAATATGCAGGTGAGGACTTTGACCAAAGGATAATGGAATATTTCATCAAATTGATCAAGAAAAAGCACGGAAAGGATATTAGTAAGGATAGCAGAAATGAAATAAGACATTCAATGTGTTCCTTGTAATATAGATATAAACAAAACATCTAAAGAAAAGTAATTGCACAATGATCCAGTCCAAGAAAACAAGGTTTTCCACAAACAAATTAACTCTTCTAGAAAAATTCAAAAATTCCAATTAAATAATCCTATCGGCCTCTCTTTGTACCTTTTGGGACAATTGCTAGTTTAAACATTTGTCTAGTTCAATTTTTATAATATATTATTTTTATGTATGTGAGTCCATGTAAGTTTGTCTCTAGGTTTAAAAAGAGTTCAAATGTCCCAACAAACGAAAGGGAGATACTTTAAATTTATATTGAAGAAAGCCTCATATAATATTTTTCTGAATGCTCAAAGTAATTCTAGGTGGAAAGACATTTGGGAATGTCTGATATACATGGAATGCAAACAACTATGTAAATGATAAGCATTAGATTGTCTTTACTATTCACAAGATGTTCATTTATAATACATTGTACATGACTGTTGGATTCATCTTCCAACGTCTCTTGGACTCCGGTAGCTGTTCACATTCCACACCAACCCATAGAGGATTAGGTGTCCAACATTCCCCCCCTTAATCTGAAGGGGTATGTATGAGTCCAATAAGAGAGATGTAATACAAAATGTGAGAAAATGCATGGCAACACTAGGTTGAATGTGCTCTCTGAAATGTGGGTATAAGGCGGGTGGTTTAAGGATGACCACCAATACTGGAACGCATCTTCCCATGTTTGACTTTAGATCACATATTCACATGGTTAGACTCGTACTTGTGTGAAAGATTGAACGAAATAGAAGACCCCGGATCTAGTTTCATCCTTCCAGGCTACGATTTTAGGAAAGTACCAAATCATTCGTACACTGGCTTTACATTGATGGTCATTCGATCATGGGTATATATCTGTAGACGACTATCTATGTACTAGTAATGAAAGTTTATATGTTGAGCATGGGTATGCCTTCCCTCAGCAATTCAAGAGAAAAAATCAAAATATCATGGTATTATGTATTGTAATCGATGCAGGTCACCATCCACTTTGGAACCTCCTCATCACATCGTAAAGCATATCACTCAACATTATCATTTTCGACTTCATGCTTTAGGGGGCATCTGTTACAGATCCATTTGGTCACATCACTCCTATCATTCAGATCAGTACTATTAGGGCTCATCAAACCCTAATTCAGTTGCTACATGCCCTAGACAAGTCATCATTTTGAATGCCTCCTTCCCTGAGAGTATCTTGGCCTGAAGCCCTCCAGATATGCCTCCTTGAGGGACCAACGCAACCTTGGTCAAGGGTAAGTGCACTGTAGTGCAGGTAAGCCCATGTCAAGGTGCTTTCCAGAGCACTTAGGCCCACTTTGACATGCACATTTATCATATCCTATGAGCTCGAAATTGGATAGGGAATGAGTTAAGTAACCTCCTATCCTCTCATTCCTTCCTCCATGGAAACTAACTTTAAGTTTGGAAGGCCATTCAATACCCTCATTTATGACCAAACCTCCTCCATTTTCCTATAAATTGAGCACTCATCTAAGTGATTAAGGGCTAGACTTTGAGAATTTTTAAGGAGATACTGTTAGTGTGAGGTTTGATATTGTAAGCAAGTATTTTTATGCTGTCGGAGTGTTGTGCTTTTGATGTGATGTTGGTTGGAACCCAAGTTGGAGGAGTGACAATGGATCAGACTTCATGGTTGTAATTCTTCCTTCTACTTAATAAAGTTGTTTACACCTTTTCCCATATTCTTGTCTTTATGTATGATGATTATATGTGTAAATGCTTTTGATTCCATTCGCTTATAGTAGATAGATCTCTTGCTTTGAATGGTTTTTTTCCTTTGTTTATGATTGCAGGTACTTGTCAAGCATATTAAGTTCGAGAAGGAGCAGCAAGAGCCATACAAAGGAGACAAAGGGAAAGTGAAAGATAACAAGTAGGTCCCTTGTCTTATTTATCTTCTATAGAAAAAGGATAAACACTTTAAATCTGTTGTTCTAGGTGTAGCTACCCACCTAGGGAAATTGTATTTATCCGTAGATGCAAAATTCCACATAACAATATTCCATATTGAAATTCTCAAATTCTGGCCTTATCCCAAAGTCCCTTTGTATATCCCTCTCAAAGCATTTCCATTTTGTTTATACATTGAAACTCTAGCCGAAATCCATTTAATATTCCAACTCCAACTGTGTTCCCGTTTTCCATTGAAATGTTTAAATATTCATAAGCATGTTGGAGTCCCTTTTAAAAGGGTGGAGACCCGCAAGGCGTATCGCTATCAGCACAATATCATGAAACAATACAATGGTCGCGCCTGTCTCCCCTTCCCAATTGTGATTGTAATTTCGTATATCGTGAATCCTCCAACCCACTGATATCACAGCTTCTCTAGCCTGCCAATATCGCAGAAACTCCTACCCCTCCCATTGCGATATCGTCTCGCTCGCCAATTGCAATATCGCAACATTCCTTCCCCCTCCGCCAATATTGCATATCACACCTTCCTCCACTCGCCGATTGCGACGAGACCCGATCCATCAATTGCGATATCGCAATTGGGGATCACACAATCATAAGTTCACCTTCGCCAAACCCCTTCCCACTCCCCGATGGTGATGTGTGATATTCCTTTGGACGCGATGTTTTATGTATTGCAATTTTTAAAATTTCGGGTCCAGCCTACCGGAAAAATAGGGAAAAACATGGTAAATGTCCCTCCCCTACTTCTATTGTGATAATACAATGGCCCATATTTAATCATCTCGGATCAGCAGGCCCAGATCAATGGTTCACAATCCTCCTGGAATGGTTAAAATTAGTTTGTTTTCTACGCTCCCGACCATGGTTTCTCACTATTTTTTTATGTAATTTCTCAACTGAATGACCACGGCCTCTATTCACAGAGAACCAGATCATCCATTCCACCTCCACTCAAACAGAATGAAGGAAAAATGGAATAGCAGTGCATTTCATCAGCTAGCAGGACTAACAGTAATGTTTATTCAATGCTCAATTCCCACCAGAATGCCCATAACAGCATCAAAACTCATTCGACTGATATTATTAGCACTATTGATCAATTTTTATAATTTTGTAACAAATATTGAATTTTGTTTCAAGATATTTCTTTTTGTAAATAATTGTATAAATACTTCAGATTTTGAAGTATTGTGGGTTGGATGTTTATGAATCATAGCTTCGAGCTAGTGTTTGTAGTAATATAATAGGAAGTTGCAGTTATTATCTTGGGATTCTTGTGGTGTGATTCTATGACAGTGTTTTTGTCTGATATTTCTTTTTCCTACCATCTTTATGCTTTCTTATGACCATCTCATGAGTTTTAAATAGAATTCATAAGTTATATTCTTTGTTTTGATGAAACTTTCATGCTAGTGTTCTTTCTTCTTGATGAATGAATTCATGGTTACATGCTCATTCTGATCTTATACCTTTTCATATTTGCACTACCCCAATAACCTATTTCTGTCACTGATCATGCCTACCTTGCCCCATTATATCTCTACAATTGATCATTAGAAACCTTAGCCTAGTTCCTAGATCTATGAGCTTCATCCAGCAAACTATAAATTCAAACACCATTGAGCTTAATATCTAGCCTAACATCTGAATTCCCTTTCTAGTCACTTCATTGGCTATGAGATCCTTGAGACACCCGTCTCTGATTTGGTAGGACTAACTGCCAAAACTAAATATTGGTTTGAGGTTACCTCCTTGGCTTCCTTTCTCAGCCTTGGGACACTAAGGAGTGCTAACAAGAAGTACAGATAAATATAAAGCTAGATTCGTTGCCAGGAGTTTCTCTCAAAAGGAAGGTATACACTATGAAGAAACCTTTGCACCTACTACAAGATATATTACTATAATATCTTTGGTTTCGCTAGTTGCTACAATGGGATGGAATATCCATCAAATGGATGTAAAAAAGGTGTTTCTGAATGGAACAAATGATGAAGAAGTATACATTGAAAAATTGAAAGGCTTTGAAATAAATAGAAAAGACACACATGTTTTCGGACTTAAGAAAGCTCTATATGCCTTAAAGAAACTTCCTAGGGAATGGTATGCAAGGATGGATGCGTATATCTTAAGAATTGGGTTCGTCAAAAGTTATGTAGATCCAAACCTCTACATCAAGGTGGTGAAAAATGAACCAGTAATTATAATACCATCTATGGATGATTTATTTATTAAAGGTGTGCAATGCGAAATTCAATAATTCAAGAAAATGTTGGCAGCCAAATTTGAAATGAAAGATTTGGAACTTATGCATTATTACTGGGGTTTGGAAGTATGCTAGAAACCCAGAGAGATATATCTAGGTCAAGGTAAATACATAATCGATATATATTGCAGAGATCTTGTATAATGGATTCCAATCCTATGACTACTACCGTGATCACTAATATCAAGAAGTTGAGAAGCTCCGACTCTAGTATCGTTGATCCTACTAGCTATCGTAAGTTGTTGGATTCTCTAATGTACCTGGTAAATACAAGACCTAGTATTTGTTTTTCTATACTTGTTCTCAGTCAATTCCAATTGGAGGCTCTTTGTGACCATTAGATATTTTCCAAGCATATATTAAGATATCTACGTGGCACAATACATCACTGCCTAAAGTATGATAGTAAGGAAGTTAGGTTAACAAGTTTTACAGATTCAGAGTGGGGTGGTAGTGAGACTGATGGAAGAAGCACTACCAGTGGATGTTTCAGTTTGGGATCTACAATTATTTCATGGATGAGTAGAAAAAAATATCATGTTAGGTTAAGTAGTGTCGAAGCCAAATATGTTATTGAATGTGAAGTATGAAAGGAAGTTGTTTGGTTAAGAAAAACCTTGTCAAATTTGTTTGGAAAGTGTCTAGATCCTACAGTGATAAATTTTGATAATCAACGCAACATCAAGATGTCTTAAGACCCTGTATTTCATGCAAGGAAAACACATATCAATAATAAGTACCACTACATTAGGACCCTGGAGCAAGATGGGGTCGTGTAGCTACAGTATATTCTGATAGATGAACAGGTAGTTGATGTGCTGACGAAGTCTTTTCTAAATAAGAAGTTAGATTATTTTAGAAGGATGCTCGGTTTGGTTGATATTAAAAATTTAGGTTATAGGGAGAGATGAAGCATCTAATGGTGGATGATTGGGAGGAGATTTGGTTGGCCTTTGTGTTGATGTCTAGATCCCAAAAAGCGAGGGTGTCATTGGTATTAGAGTTTTAACCTTGGATACACACCTAGACCCCAAGGTTCATGGTTAGCAAGTAAACCTGATGGTACCTAGACTAGTTGAAAGCTTGAGTCCATCTTAGTCCCACCTAGATAGATTACCATGTTTAGGAATCTAGCCTGCAGCATAGAGTGTGTTAAACTCTTCGTATTTCATTTCATTTTTAAATCTTCCATGTACTCTTATATATGTAATTATGAATACCTCCCTAGTTAAGAGGGAGTGTTGAAGAATGTAACTAGATTTGGTCTTCATAATTGTACTTTTCAAAAAGAAAAAAATTATTAGAAAATGACTTAAAAGAATGGGTTTCATGCTTGGGTCAAAGTTTTCTAGGTCAAAGCCTCCATTGAAGGATTCTAGGCTTTCTCTTGAGTCATTATAGTCATTGTCATTTTTATTAGACCCTTCTTGGCTTTTATATCATGTAAAAAGAATTATTTTGGAGTCAAAAAGGTAATTTGTCAACTCAACACTAAGTCGGCCCTATCCCCAAGAAGTCGGCCTACATAAGGGAAATTCAACCCAACAGAAAGGTTATATAAGGAGAATTAATTCGACCTATTTCACTCACTCACTCAACAAGTTTGATCTACAAGAAAGAAAAGCATAAAAAGAGATCGAAGAAGCTAGAGAAGGACGAAGTTTTCTAGGAAGACCTAAATCAAGTTGTGGGCTATCTTTCTCTCACACGTACGAAGATTTATAGGAAGTTACTGGGGCCAAAAATATGTGTCTACTACAGGTCTGAAATACTGAAGTTGGGGGTCGAAGTTCTGTTGCTCGGGGGTGAAATTCTAGACTAAAGTTGCTTGCTGGGAAGTTACCACTTGGAGTATTTTGTAAAAATCATATGTTGCAGGGAAGGGTTGACTTGGTGGTTGGAGGAGGTATTTTTCTAGGTATATGAAGTCTATAAATTGTCTCATCTTGATTTTAATATACTGAAGGAAGATTTTGTGACTAGGTTTTCCACTTATAGGGGTTTTTCCCCTACTAACCGCCTACATATTGTGTCTCTTGTTCTTATGGTCTTCATACACATATAATTTGGTAATTGCTTGATGAAAGATAAACTAACTAAGAAGTAAAAGAAGCCAACATAATTCATAAGTAGTTATCAAGAAAGAGGAATCAAACCCTAAATCCTACTAACATTGAATTCTCAACAACATCACCCCCCATTACTTATGAAAATGGGGCTAGCCAACTATGGATAATGAAGAAGACTCTAGAAGGTTCAAAATTGTAATTCCAGTTAAGAGTTGAGGATATCAAACCTTACCCCTAGTCATATATTGGGATATCTTATATATCGAGCCACTATGATGAGTAGGGGTTCCATTCTATGTTATTGTATTTTGTTCCATATTGATAAGATCAATTGGGAGTGAGAAACCAAAGAGAATAATAGAGGGGGACAATTTTTTCCAACATCCTTATGGGTCATTGATCTCAAGTGACTCCATAGAGAGTACTTGTTCCTTTTCACTTGCATATTTTCCATAAAAAATAAAAGAGAGGAGTGCAACCTCACATTCTTACTAGGTTTTCTCATGTAAGGGTTTCCCACAGAAAACCTTTGTATCTATTGGGGATGGTGTGTGTATTTCTTTATGTTTTCTATTCATCACATTTCAAAATATTTAATTAATTAAGTGGGAAAATAAACTATTAGACATAAAATCTAAAGGAAAATTAATAATAAATATTTTAGTAATATTATCTAGTCTATTGCAGGACACACAAGAGAGGAATGGTGTTGTGGAGCTTATGCGTGAAAATGGCTAGGGTTTAGTCCTAATCATTCACTTTCTCCTGCATCTACTGGTGGTTCTATGGATTTTGGTTCTTTTTCTTTGACCCATTCCCCTCCTTAGCTTCTTGTCAGTTGCTTTTTAGAAATGGGAAAGAGTTCCCCTCTTCAATCATCTACCTTGGCTTCTTTGGTGGTTGGATCCAAATATTCAATTTTGGGGATGAGCTCTTTCTCCCTCTTAGCATCAGGTCCCTAGTCATCCTCATCCTTTGCATCCTCTGTCAACATTGGGTCCTTTTCCTCTATCTCCATGGAGAAAAAAATATTGTCTCGTCTTTTTGCTTCTAGTGATAAAGGCATCGATTCGCCTTCAACTAACATCGGATCTCGTCAGGCTCCCGCTAATTCATTTCATGATGTTATTAAATCTCCTAATTGTAGTTTTCCCTCCACTAGATTTAAAATGTTTCTCATTAGCAAGGCTCCTACGATTGAAGTCTCTTTGGGGTATAAGGCCTTAACCAAAGTTGGGTTCTTCTTCAAGGAAGGCCTAATTTTCAATTTTAATGGATTGTGGCTGAAGTTGGTTGATCTTCATTCTTGGATTAATGAGCACTAGAGTAATTGAACATATACCCTCTAGCAAGAGGTTTTTTCATTATTGTTTTTAATAAAGTTGGTAATCGTGCACTAATACTTGACTCTGGTCCTTGATTTTGGGGAAGTGCGGGACTCTAAATGTAGCCCAAGTTCCCCTCTTTTGACATTCTCTTAACCTCAATCTCGCTCTCCCTAGTTTGGGTAAGGCTTCCCAATATCCCTTTGCACATGGGGAATATTGATACTTTAAATTAAATTGCTAACTCCTTAAGTAGATTCTATAGTCATAGTGTAGACACCAGATTCTATCTGAAGCCCACTTATGCCCACATTTGTGTAGAAATGGACTTCAACTAGGGCTTCCGTGCTCAAATAAATATTTCTAGCCCCCAATATTCTTAGGTCCAATCTCTAGATTATGAAAATGTCTCCTTTCACTATAGATCCTACTATGAGACATGTCACACTCTAAAAACCCATCCTAATGCAAGGAAGTCAAATTCAAATATCTCAACTCGTAAACCAAAATGGTGGGTAATTGCAACCTATGATCATTATTCAATATCAATGGATGACTCCCTTCCAACTTCTTGAAATGAGAGATGTACGCAAAAAAAGTATAAAAATATCAGATTCCAAAGACAATATATTTGAGGTGACATTCGTTTCATCTGTGAATCCTGCAAAGGCAACCAATCAAGGGCCATTTTTTGTCGTAGCTAAGACTACAAATAATTTTTTCATATCTCTAGAATTCCCTCAAAATAAAACGACTCACGTGGAAGAATCCCCATATCTGGTCAAGGGAAAAGGAGTTATAGCATCCTCGAGACTTGGATCTTCATTAGCCAATAATAGAAGGGAGCTTTCATGGGCTAACCAAGCATAGGTGATCCACCTTCCCCCGGAACAAAACACTGAATTTGATAATAGAGCTTCTCCAAAACTTGGTGACACTACAGAATCAGCAGAAAGTTGGGTTTGGACCCAAGTTATATATATATATATATATATATATATATATATATATATATATATATATATATATATATATATAGGAAAGGTGAAATCTCAATCAAAGAAAAAATCTTAGAAAGGAATGTGTTGCAAATTTATCTAGATTTTAAGGGTTTTTCGTAAATTTTTCAGTTTGAAAGGATTCAATTTCCAAGTAGAGTGGTGTCCCCATGCAAGGTTTTGGATTGTTCCTATGTGCTCTAATCCAAACCTTCAAGGAATTTTGGTAATCCTAGCCCTTAGAAGAAATATAATGGTTTGGGCCAAATCCCATTTTTATTAATACAAATTTCCATCTATTCCTTTTATATATATATATATAATCTAGTTTATTGTGATAGAATATTGACCATAGTTTATAAATCAAATAAAAAAAACAATATTTAATGTTTATAAACTTAATATATAATTAAATTTGAAATTAAGGAGAGGAGTTGAGAGAGCGGAATTGGTGTGGCTCAACCCTAGTTGTTCTGACCATGGTTTATAACCCCATCCTCCCTTGTTTCTTTTCCACCGCAGGTTTTTCTCTCCTTGCAAGGGATTTCGTGGTTAATGGTTTCTTTAACGTCATTGGGTGAGTCTTTGATGTCGGGGATTGATGCTTGGTGTTCTCTTTGTTTCGCTTTCACCCTTCAGGGGTAAGTTCCTGTGGGTGGTCGTCTTCTACTCAATCCTCTATTTTGTGCCTTTCCTCACTAGTTCTTTTGTCATCAACTATTGGAGTACAGTGACCTGCTGTGGTGGCGGCTAGAGGGGCGGACCCCCCCTGACCGCTGGGTCTGCTCTTGCTAAAATCATAGGATCTTAGCATACCCGACTTGCAGGTGGTTGGTTATGCTCTTGGTGTTATAGTGGCAGCAATGAGGTTTGATCCTGGGTCTCCCGTGGATTAAACTTGATAGTTATCGATTCACCATGTGGTTAAAAAAAAAAAAAAAAAACTATTGGAATAGGCTTATCTACGATGGATTTGGATTTCGGTCGTCTCTACTCACGCAACTCCAATGTCATTGTCATTTTTCAACCGAGATTCCTCATGGGTGTGCCATGCTCACGTCACATCTCATCACATTCTTTTTCTCTAATGATCGTTTTCACCTTGCAAGGACTTTACCGTGGTCTCCTATGGGTTGTGATACCTGCTTCTAGTGGTTGATTTTTGGGTGAGACTGCCTAATTCTTGACCTTTCAACGTACGTCTCATGCCCAATTTTTGTTATCTTTTCAATCTTTTTGTGTGTCAGCTAGTTGTTGGGGTTTTTTGACTCCTGTTTTGGGATTTCAAAGGGATTGTGTGCCTCAAACTTATTTTTTGTTTTTTCCTGTGGACCTACGTGCCTAGACTATATATGCTCTATGGTTAGTGGATTTTTTTATCCCAGGGTTTCATTCCCTACTCCTTTGATAGATGTTTTCTTAGTCTCATACATGTTTCAGTTGAGTATCGCATACACACTCCGTGTGTCTACAAAATTTAATTTTTATTCTTTATTCTTATAATAAAAGTTACAGTTTCTTTTATCCAGAATAATTAATATATATATATATATATATATAATTAAAAATAATAATAAATTAAATTAAATTTATAATTTAAAAATAGGCCCATGGGGTGTAGAATAGACGATAATGGGGTGTACTATTAAGTCACTCAGTGATGTGAAGGTTACTGATTCGAAATTCCATGGGAAAAAATTTAACCATGTTAAGCATTGGTGTGGACCAGGCCAAGTGCGATCCCCGGTTGATTTTGACAGCTTAGATGACCCTGGGTCATGGTTTCTCAAGCCACGGGTCCAGCCTGAAGAACTCAAAACACTTAACAAACAAACAAACAAAATTATAATAAATAGTAAAAGCACCATTATGAAAAAATAAAATAAAATAAAAAAATAATTATTATTACATCCAAACTAATAAAGTACACATACCACAATATTTAATCATCATAATAAATAATAAAAAATATTATAAAATAAATCGATATATAACTACCTTAATATTATAAAATAAATCGATATATAACTACATTAATTACTTTTTTAATGTTTTATCTTTTTAATGTTTAATAAATCTAAAATTACAATAAATTTCCTCATTATAATGATTATAAAATGGATAAAACTATTATAAAATTAATATTATATTTTGTTAGTGTTTAAGGAATTTAGACTTCTGTGATCCATAACATTGTATAGATAATCTTCGGCAAAATCACATAACCAATCTTTTGTCGACGCGTTTCGAACCAACCAGTGTGGTTCATCGTCAGGACAAGTTGAAGAACCAATCCGGATTAGCTGATTAAATAGAGTGTGCAGAGACTCCAACGGCTATATTGCCAACGGCTAATTTGACCTAAGGATCCCGGTCAAACCACTAATTTAACTATTAACATTTCTATAAATAGCTAAAACAGTTAAATTTGTTAATTATATCTAAGATTAAAATCATTTAATCATATGAGTATTAAATATAATGGTCATATATTTATTAGATGATCTATAATTATTATTATTCTACTATTATTTAAGTATAAATAAACGATACTCTTAGAATTTAGTTATCTTAGGTAAAATTATACTATTTTAATATTTATTATTTACATATAATGGTCCTATATAATAGCTAAAACAGGTAATTATAAACATAAAAATAGCTGTAATAATATCTAAGATTAAACTTATTGAAAAATATAATATCCATGTTTATTATTTTCTTTTATTTTTTTAAGTATAATAATCTATAAATATTATCATTCTAATATTATTTAAATATAAATAAATGTTAATCTTAGAATTTAGTTATCTTCGGTAAAAAAATTTTTACCATTCAATTATTTATTCAATAATCACCTATGTTTATTAATGAATCCATATTTATTTAATAATTCATAATATCAATAATAAATAGAGTTCTTATTAAAAAATTTTTTTTATTATTATTAGAATAAAGTAATATTCACGTTTATTAATACTAGAATAACAATATTATTGTTATATCATATATATATTTATTTATACTACTATCTAATTCTCTTTTAAACCTAATGGTCATTGGTAAACAATGTCTCCTTTAATATATAAATAACCGAATTATATTTATTAATTACTCAATATATACTCAATATTCTATTATTAAAGTTAAATGTGCCATTAGGTAAATATAATATTACTTATAAGGTTTAAAAGGGTTTTTTAGACATTAGTAAAGGAAGCATATTTAATCAAAATAATGGAACCAAAAAATCTAATCTAATAAATCCAATATTATCATAAACGGGACAAGGTTAATACCCTAAAACTAGGACTAATCCGCCAAAAACGAAACTAAAGGAGGGGGAAGACGGAAACACAAGGGGAATGAGGAGGCTAGGAAGACAAGGCTGGGACCCAGCAGCTGCTAATCTTCCAGCCATCATCCCTATTAAGATTATTCGGCCTATTTTCAATCTCCAGGGCCTCTCTAAATTTGCGATGGTGAAACTGCGCAACTTTGGCAATGACTTGAGCCTCTTCTATACATACATGATGCATAGTCTTCCTTGCATGTTCAGCCAGGGCTGAGGACTTGGTCCTACCATGTCTCAAGTCAGCCGAATGCTCACTAATCCGTTGAGTGATAGAGCGACCAGTCTCACCAATATAAGGGGTCCCACAGGAACAGGGAATGATATAGACGCCCTTCATGTCCTTAGGGTCAATCGGGTCTTTTACAGACCTGAGGGAGCCACGGATAGTGTTGAGAGGTCTAAAAGTAGCGGGAACATCGTACTTCCTCAGAATTCTCGCAATCCTATCCGTGGTCCCCTGGATGTAAGGAAGGTTCACACCCATGATATGATCTTTAGGAACCTTTCGGATTGAAGGCTCCTTCTTGGCCCTCAGGAAGGCTCTACGACCGAGGTGCCTATTGTAACCATTCTTCTCAAAGACATCAAGGAGATGAGCTTTCTCTGTTTCTAGGCTCTCATCATCCGAAATTCTAACAGCACGGGTGGCGAGCGTGCTAAGAACCCCTAACTTCTGAGCGGGGAAATGATGCGAAGAAGCATGCAAGTATTGCTCAGTATGCGTCTTCTTTCTAAACACCCGATGAGAAAAGGAACCATCCTCCTTCTTAGAGATGAGAACATCCAAGAACGGAAGACAGCCATTATCTTCTTTTTCCATCGTGAATTTAAAGGCGGCGGATTGGTTATTGAGGTGACTAAAGAAACGATCCAGCTCGTTAATAGGGATGATGGCTGGAAGATTAGCAGCTGCTGGGTCCCAGCCTTGTCTTCCTAGCCTCCTCATTCCCCTTGTGTTTCCGTCTTCCCCCTCCTTTAGTTTCGTTTTTGGCGGATTAGTCCTAGTTTTAGGGTATTAACCTTGTCCCGTTTATGATAATATTGGATTTATTAGATTAGATTTTTTGGTTCCATTATTTTGATTAAATATGCTTCCTTTACTAATGTCTAAAAAACCCTTTTAAACCTTATAAGTAATATTATATTTACCTAATGGCACATTTAACTTTAATAATAGAATATTGAGTATATATTGAGTAATTAATAAATATAATTCGGTTATTTATATATTAAAGGAGACATTGTTTACCAATGACCATTAGGTTTAAAAGAGAATTAGATAGTAGTATAAATAAATATATATATGATATAACAATAATATTGTTATTCTAGTATTAATAAACGTGAATATTACTTTATTCTAATAATAATAAAAAAAAAAAATTTTTTAATAAGAACTCTATTTATTATTGATATTATGAATTATTAAATAAATATGGATTCATTAATAAACATAGGTGATTATTGAATAAATAATTGAATGGTAAAAATTTTTTTACCGAAGATAACTAAATTCTAAGATTAACATTTATTTATATTTAAATAATATTAGAATGATAATATTTATAGATTATTATACTTAAAAAAATAAAAGAAAATAATAAACATGGATATTATATTTTTCAATAAGTTTAATCTTAGATATTATTACAGCTATTTTTATGTTTATAATTACCTGTTTTAGCTATTATATAGGACCATTATATGTAAATAATAAATATTAAAATAGTATAATTTTACCTAAGATAACTAAATTCTAAGAGTATCGTTTATTTATACTTAAATAATAGTAGAATAATAATAATTATAGATCATCTAATAAATATATGACCATTATATTTAATACTCATATGATTAAATGATTTTAATCTTAGATATAATTAACAAATTTAACTGTTTTAGCTATTTATAGAAATGTTAATAGTTAAATTAGTGGTTTGACCGGGATCCTTAGGTCAAATTAGCCGTTGGCAATATAGCCGTTGGAGTCTCTGCACACTCTATTTAATCAGCTAATCCGGATTGGTTCTTCAACTTGTCCTGACGATGAACCACACTGGTTGGTTCGAAACGCGTCGACAAAAGATTGGTTATGTGATTTTGCCGAAGATTATCTATACTTTGTTAGTGTTTATTAAACTTAAAAATACAATAAAATTTCTAATTATAATAATTATTAAAATAGATAAAATACTTTTAAATTATTAATGCGAACGTATCAAAAACATATAATAATTTGGTTAACTAATTTCAATAAAAATATAATATTAAAAAACATATTAAAAGTATAATAATTTGGTTAACCAATTTCAATTAAAAAAAACATAATATAAATATAACAAAATAATATGGGTCACAAGGTTGGAGGGGCATGACGTGTGGGAGGGAGCATGCCATTCATACCTCGCAACACTAATGCGAGGTAACATGCCAAGCAACCTTTCTCCGCATCAATTTAATTCCACGAAGTGGAGATGGAACATCGAAGACAATTCATTATGAAGTTTTACTATATTATATGCATTCACTACAATCATCGTGTTATGGGTTTAACTCTAGCCCCACCTCCATCTATTTCCATGATTTCCCTTCTTCCTAAATTCTGAATTCTCTGATCTATTATGATTTTGTTGCTTGAATTGTCTACCTTGCAATTCAACAACCTCAACAATGAGGCCTTCAGGTTACACTAGTTGGGTTACTATTTGGTCTGGTTGTTTCCCCTACATTTCGCTAGTCATTAGGTTGAACTTTTTAGAGGCCTCACAACCACTCCTCTTTGCAATTTACTTTCCTCCTTTTCCCTTTCCTCATTTGCGCGAGTCCCTCAAACTAAATCTTGTATTTTATGGAACCACCTCTTAATGTATGCATTCTCCATTCCTTATATTACACTCTTTCTAGCTTTCCCTTCCACATTGTTTTTGCAGTTGAGTTTGAGGTCCAAGTCACTCATCATTCTCAAACAAAAGGGTGGCCTACTATGAAGCCCAAGTGAGCTTGCAAGGTTGCTAGTGGGAAGAAGCTTTGGAAAACTAGTATCATTCTCATACATTACCTACAATTCAAGTTAAGAAGCACAAGTAGAGAGAAATATTAGAGGAGAATCAAGTTGCTTGTCAGAAACAGACAAGAGAAGTGGTTTCTTAGGTCCCTACACTAGGAATTTCCATGGTAGACATAATTAATATCTGCAAACAAACGACTTTTACTGGTAGATGAAGACATTAGTATGCAAAATTCTACTAGACTATAATGAAGCAAATGAGTATATTCTTCATGTTCTGGACAAGATGCAACCATCCATCAAATCTCTAGAACACCTCTTGCAGAGAATAGAATATTAGTTTGACCTTGCACCTGAACTAAGAAACTCTCCTAACATAGGAAAAGAGCCCATCAAAGTGGTCCCCTATGACTCATCTCCTTTTACATGAGCTGGTTTTTCTCTAGTTTAACATCTAGGCATTCTACTTATTTTTCTATTATAGTTTCCATGATAGTTATTGCAAGCCTTAGGACTAAAATTTCAATACCTTTTGATATATTTTTGAATTCTCATGTATGTTTTTGTAAGAACCTAAGGTTTTTCCACTAGCTTGGTTTCCCTAGTGGTAGAGAAGGGAAAGAAAAGATGATATCTTTTTTTTTCTTCTAATCTATCAATAGAATATTTAAGCTAAAAAAATAGTATGGGTCTCACGGGGTGTTAAATACAATGGGGATGGAAACCTGAATCAGTTCCTGGCTTGCGAATGGGTGATTTTGAACATTCTCAAGTCAAGAGATGGGGTTGGAGCATTTTCACATGTGTTTCCTAGGGGTGGCATTAGGAATATAAATCATGATGTGTTATGGGTGATGGCAGTAGAGGACGAAGGAGGATTTCCCATTGTGGGTGGGGAATATATGGTCTAATTCAATTGGATTTTTTGTGATACCTGGAATCTAATGAATTCATTATTAAAATGTGTGGGGGATAGTCTCTATTTTAGGCACGGATGATGCATAATTATGGTTGGGTATGGTGGGTAAGGATGATGTCAATTGTAATGATTTAGAGCTAGACAATTTTTGTATTTTGATGATTATAGCCTTTGCTACATTTCATCCTTTAGGCCTAGACAAGGAAGGATTTTGACTTCTCTCCATCATTTGATTTCATAATTGGTAAGCTTGTCTGGTGCCTTCCATATTTTAATTGGTGTTTTGTGTTGGTGATGCTTGTGGATGATTTAGGAATTTTTGTTTACTCGAGTTTGTTTTGGGCCAGTTATCAACAATGAGAATTCAAGAGGGGTCTCTCAGTTCTACCTCTAATATTTCTAATTTCTCAAGTGGAGGTAATCAGTGGCTCTTTACTATTTCTGATATGTTCGGAATGGAATGATAGGAGGGGAGATTGGAAAGTAGGTCTTACTTCATTTTCATATGGGGAATTTAATTGATTTCTTGTGAAATCATATGGCATGTAGAGAAAATAAAATAGAAATACCTATTTGTTGTCACGAGGATATTAACTAGCTAGCCCCTTGTATGGACTCAACTATGGAAATCTTAATAGACTATTAATCCTAACTGAAATGGATGGAAGATGAATTCGAAAGCCTAAGAAGGAAAATTGAGAATTTAGAACAAAAGCTAGCTTAGGGCTAAGACGACTCCTTTCCATATATGAATTTTGTGAGTGACACAAACTATTCAAGTCCTTGATCTAAATGTCCCTATCAACTTTGAATCTAAGAAGGGCTACCGAGCAATTGAGAGTTTTCAAACTTTATAGGGTTTGTAATAGCCCTAGTGAAAATTACATGTAATAAAAGTTAATAAAGACAAAATAAGACCACGGTTAAGGGACACTTATTCCAAGCTGAATGTTGGGTAAAGATATCCTGGTGGGCATCATTAGATGTGTGCTTTGGCTAAGGAAAATTGGAAAAGGCTAACGCAAAGGCATTAAAATAAAAAAGGGCATTTTTGGCACATTTATTAAGGAAAATAAAGGAAAATAGGAGAAAAATAAGGTGAAAGGTCACAAGTTGCATGTGACGAGGAAATTGAAGGTTTAATGATAGTTATAAGCATGGTTATGTGATTGGTTCATGTCATGGTTATTTCATGTATTTACTTGTAATTGTTAAATGGATGGATGCAAGACCTAATTAGTGATATAATAGTCCAATGGAGAAGGAGGTGATCCTTCTTGTGATGTTTCATAAGTTCTTTTAGTCATTTATGTTTTTTCTTGTATCATAGACTTGTAGGTTGCACTGATGCCAAGTGTTTGACAAAATTTCAGTCCTGGTTGAGGATGCTCAGGCCTAACCCTGAGGTTGATTTTGAGTATTCAGTATTGTTTTCATGTCTTTCAATGATTCTAAAGGTTGTAACAAGTTTTGGGTAGAGGCCGACATTCTAGGCTAGAAAAGTGGCTCAAATCTTAGGGTCGCTGGCACAGGTCTATTGAGAAAAGTCCACAGTCGCTGGCACAGAGGCCTATGAGAGAAATTTTAATTTGTTGGTCATTGTCTTTCCTATAGCATGAGAGAGACTCTGGGTTAAAAGGCTTAAATCATCAATGGGACTCAGGGGCAGGTTGTCTGAGTGGTTGACATGTCTCATGAGTGTTTTCTGCTAATGTGGATGGGTTTGTTTGATATGTTTCATCAATTCCATTTCCTTAAGGTCACCTAGGAGATTTAATGCCTTACTAAGCTCTCTCATCACACGTTTTCCCGGCTGGTTGGTTGCTTGGGTGGACCTGGGATGTGGGGGTTTTACAGGTTTAATGCAAGTCAATTTTCGTTTATATCTAGAAGTGTACTATAATTTTTATATATACCACCCACGTGGCCTAGTAGAGATAGGTAGAGTGTTTTGGTTTGACTCTTGGCTTGAGGAGTAGAATTTTTTTGCAATAGATGGACTATCCACACACTATATGGGTTGATGTTGTATTGTTGTGTCTCCATGTGAATATTTTAATTAAAAAAATTCATGTTATTGTCAATATATATATATAGTGAAAACTACATATAAATGAAATTATTATCAATTTTGCCTGGGGGCGCAGAGCAGTTGATGACAGGGTGTTCCATTAAGGCAGTCTATGGTGTAAAGGTCACTTGTTTGTAACTCCATGGGAAAAAATTAAACCATGCTAAGGGCTAGTGTGTCCCAGTCTAGGTGCAATCTTTGGGTTATTTTAACAGCTTAGATGCCCCTGGGTTATTGCTACTAAACCCATAGGTTAGTCATGCCAGTCATCTGAGGGCTCACAAAAAATAGAAACAAAAAAAAGAAATATTACAAATTTTATTTGTGATGAATATTTCTAGATATTTTCTAGGCATACATCCTACAGTGAATTAATTTTATCTATGGTAAATAGTTGTGAATATTGTTATAGGCATAAATGCTACTATGAATTAATTTTATTTGTGGTGAAAATGTGTGGATACTTTGGTGGCTATACATAGGTGAGAAGAGAATCGAGTGTTCCAAGTCAAGAGGATGATGCCAGAAGTGTCGGGATAGCAAAAATTAAAACACACACGTACACATAAACACAATATTATCTTGGAAAAAACCTCAATTTGAGAAAAAAAACAGGTAATGAAATATTATATTATTCCCTTGACCAAAACTAAACCAAGAAAACCAAGTGATCCTTCATTGCTCACATCTCTCACACATTATAATTATGTATTCTCAAGTCTTGGAAAGGCTTCATTACTACATGGGAACAAAACCGTGGGAAAACAAAAGTGTGTGCCCAAAACCACCATTATTTACCAAGTAACTTTGGCTCTTTCACCGAGTCATGTTTACCTAACAATCCCCCCTTAAAACTTGACTTGGGTTTCTCTTGACCAAATCTAGCCAAACCACCAATTGAACCAATACCACTCACCTCCAAGCCCTACCCCTTCAAATTTATATCATGGGATCCAATAATCTAGCATGCCCCATATCACCTGCATCTAAATCCAGGCTTCACCAATAATTTCACAGGGGCATGCATGCCTTACGAGGCCTTACAGTGTTATTCCCATTTATATGTAAAAAATTTCAACTCCATCATAATATTACTTATTTATTTATTATTGCTTTGGTTTACAATACGCATCCATCATCTCTCTCTTTTGTAGATCACCCATTTCACCACTGAATATCTACATTTGAAGCAAAAAAATCATGATAAACCATATCATTGGAGCATTCCCTCAAACACTTTGTATGCATTCTTGACATAAATATAGGAGCATTGGCATGGGTTTTCTTATAAGCCTCCTTGCACATATCCACAACTCTTTTCATTCTCACACCTTATAATAAAAACCCATCAAGATTCTCTCTCGGCTTTGACCTCACCCCAAGGCTCTAATACCATGTTAAAATTACAAGAGAAAAATATAAATTTATTGAGAGAAGATTAAAAAAAACCATTGACCAATCACAACTCATAAACTCGATGTTTATCCTAAAAAACTCAAATCCAGGAAAAAACTAGCTAATAGAATTATATTAGTCCCTTGGCCAAAACCCGACCAAGCTTGCCAAGTGAGAATATACCACTCACTTCCCTATCATATTACAATGAAGTATTCTCAAGCTTTTTAAAGGCTTCATTACACACAATCCATGGGAAACCAAAACCATACACCCAAAATCGTCATTGTTAACCAAGTAACTTTGACTCTTTCACCGAGTCAAGTTTACCTTACAATCCCCCCCTAAAAGTTAACTTGGGTTTCCCTTGACCAAATCCAGCCAAACCAAAAAAGTGATCTAGGCCCTACCCCTCTCAAAATTATATCCAAGGTATTGGGTAATTTGGTAAGCACCCTTATCACCTAGGTCTAACTCTAAACTTTACTAGTAATTTTCCATGGGTACACATGCCTTATTGGGTCTTACAATTATATGCCCATTTACACATAAAAAAATTCAAATCCATTATATATCTATATCTATATCTATATAGATATATAATGGATTTGAATTTTTTTATGTGTAAATGGGCATATAATTGTAAGACCCAATAAGGCATGCGTACCCATGGACTAGTAAAGTTTAGAGTTAGACCTAGGTAGAGTTTAGAGTTTAGAGTCAAAGTTATGCACATATATATATATATATATATATATATATATATATATATATATATATATATATATATATATATATACATATACATATATAGTCCCTTCCAAAACCCATCCAAGTATGTCTTCGCTACTTACATCCCTGGTACATTACAATGAAGTCTTACCAAGCCTTTTAAAATATTTATTACATGTAATCCATGGGAAACCAAAACCATGTTCACAAAACCACCATTGTTGACCAAGTAACTTTGAATCTTTCACCGAGTCAAATTTACCTAACAAATTTTCTAGGGATACATCCTATAATGAATATCTATGGAGAATTTTTTTTGCATACACCCTATGGTGAATACTTTCGGGAATGAGTCAAGTTTACCTAAAAGAATTCTAGTTATAAATCCTATCATGAATTTCTATGCATATTTTTCTGTGCATATAGCCTATGGTGAATACTTTCGGGAATGAGTAAGTTTACCTAACAATTTTTCTAGGGATGCATCCTATAGTGAATATCTATAGAGAATTTTCTTTGCATACACCCTATGGTGAATAATTTTGGGATGTATATATATATATATATATATATATATATATATATATATATATATCGAATTTTTGTAGAGATTTTTTCGAAGAACATATCTTGCAATGAATTAATTTTATTTTTGGAGGATTTTATGGGCACACATCCTATGGAATATCTACATAAATTAATTATTTGCAATAAATATTTGCATGGCTTTTCTAGCAAATATCTTCTAGGGAATCTCTACATGAATTATTTTTATTTGCAATGAATATTTGAGGTGTCATGAGCATTTATCTAATCAAGTATATGATTTGTGGTATATAGCTTTGACCACAAGATCTTTGTATAAATATCACTAAAAGAACCCTACATTAATATACTTTGTGACAATCCACTCGACTATTCATACTCGAGGTAGATAAATTCCTTTTATTTGTTTGTTTCTTTCTTACTTTTTTTTCAATTATGATCACTTCACCACACATGCCAAAACCTCATCCTAGCGAGGGAAGGTCGAGCAAACTGACCCTAGAAAGTCTTTAGGATCATTTTGATCCATTAGAAAGAAAGGAGGAGAAGCATGACATAAAATATTATTATTTATAATTCTTTACAACAAATTCAAATTGTTAGAGAATAAAATAATAGTGTTTGAAAATCAACTGCAAAAAATGGAAGATAGGCTACAAGAAATGGAAAATCAAAAATAATCAACGATTGAATAAAATTTCAACTTGAGACAAAATATTAAAGCGCTGAAATAAAAAAGAAATAATAATTTGGTCGTAAGTAGTATAGAAAATAAATTAAACATCAAACCCATAAAAGAAGAAATGAACAAGCTAATTGGGTTGCATCATGACTGTAATAAAAGAGCCTTGAATCTTATAATTGCTAGCATAAAAGAATATAAAGATGAGGTCACACTAGAAATAGTAATAGAACCAAAAATAAGTCACAAATTAAAACAATTATTTCACAGAAGTGAGAAAGATAGTCCAACATAAATATAGATCGTTCCATGTTATGGTATGTTATAGTAACCATAAATTTCAAAAACTTAGTAAATGTCCAAGTTTAAAAGGGACAAGAATCTTTATAAATGAGGACCTTATTCCAACATACCAAGGTGAATTAAAGAAGAAGGTTCAAAAGATAAATGAATCCAAAAAGGAGGTAAATTGGAAATCATTTGCAATATGAAAGCTATTATTAGGGATGGAAACCAAAATAAGAGTACTAAATAGAAATTTGGAATATTTTGGATGCTTTTTTAGTATTGTTATGGTTTTCCATAATGTAAAGGTCATATGTTAATTTGGATCCCATGTTAATATCATTTTTTTAATTGAAACTTGGGAGTATGATGAACCTAAGGTCCCTCACATATATGGATTCATTATGTGGTCAGCATGTAACAAGAAATCCTCTTGCAAAGGGATTGGAGGAATAACTTGTTATATAAAAGAAAAAATAAAACATAAAGAAATGTTTCTCCCTACACTTTGCCTCATAAGATAAACCCTCTCAATCTGTATATTTGGATCAAAACCTCTAACATTAATTCTAAGAATATTTATATTGCAATTTCGTATTTCACACCTATCAACTTCACTTCTCACAAGAAAAATAATATATATAAAAATTTCGCTCATAGTACCATGGAACAAGATATTCATGGAATGAAGGAAATATCATATTATTAGGATACTTTAATTCTAGAACCACAACTAACCATTTTATTCATTTAAGCAATGATTCCAATCCTAATCTTCTTTGGTTAGATGAGGACCTTGTTTTAGCTACTAAATACAAAAAAAAAACTCTAAAGACCTAACTAAGATTTTATTTAGTATTAATTTAGTCAATCTCTGAGTTCCCATGCCCTTATAATTTGCAGTGGTTTAATAAAGTGGCCAAACTCCAAATAAATGACTTGCAATCATGGGGTTCATAGTAGTGCATGGATTATGCGATATCCAATATCTCTATTTTCAACCAAATGTAAATTTTGATCTCTTAAATGACCATGAGCCTAGCTTTCATAATACACCTTTGACCTTAACTCTAAAATTTTCCATTCACAAATGTCACCTGCAAGAGAATTGTGAGAATCAAATATGCCTGCTTTTTGAAAAAAAGTAAAATGTATATCTTCTTAAAGGATTTAAATATGTATTTACACCTATTAACTTATAAATGATAACATTGAAAATATCTATCATAATTTTACTATAACCCTCTCTACTTCCATTAGCAAGTTCTCTGTTGAGGTTTAATATAAAAAGAATAATAAAACTACCAACCCTTGGTATGATAATGATTATAAACTTGATATAAAAGAGATTAGGGATGTTGCTAATGAATCTTTGAAGATTGATATATATATATATATATATATATATATATATATATATATATATATATATATATAAGGAAGAAAAGGTGTTAGATAAATAGAAAGAAACAATAGTTGCTACAACTATCTAACTATGATCCTAGAATGTTTTGGAGGAAAATTATAATTCATAAAACTAAAGAAAATAATTTGATTCCCTTGAAGAACTGGAATTCCTACCTTAAAAACCTTTATTAATTCCTAATGCCATGGACACCATTTTGAATTCCCAATTAGAGGATGATATATTTTCTTTGCAAGACATTGAGTTTGGGGCTAAGCAGTTCATTAATGGGAAAATTAAGGATATTGAAGGCTACCCAGCAAAAACAATTAAAATGGGAGGACCTATTTGTATCCCTTACATACACAAGCTCTTTAATTTGGCAATGAAATAAGGTTTCCCTAATCCTTGGATGTAGATACTCATTGCGACTATATTTAAAATTGGGGATAAAATCATTCCATATAATTATAGGACCATTAAAATTGGCCATACTTTAGCCAATATATACAAAATTATTTTGGAAAATAAGATTAGCCTATGTTTAGTGTTGGGTCTAGGAATTAGTATATTTTTGTCAGTTCACTACTCTATTTTTATCACTTATACCTCTTAGAAGCCTTCATAATCAACCTATTTTGCATCAATTTGTCATATTTCACATGAACATAGCCATCTAAGCTACAAAGGTATATAGAAGTAATGAGTCCAATATTTATATGGTTTTTTATGCTTTTCTTTATAAAATCAAACTAATGTGTAAAAATCGCAGAAACTGACAATTTTCAATGATTTTTGTCAAACTATAGAAAAATCCAAGGTTAGCATGGTTCTTGAAGTAGTGAAGCCAACTTAAGCACATGGAAAAGTGGCAAAAAGTTCTAATATGGTGATGTTGGAAATAATACTGAGAGGGGGGGTGAATCAGTATTATCAGATCAATAAAACTTTTTCAATGCTCAGAAACATATACGCTACTTCAGTTAAGTGAAACCGCGTGTACACGCTACTGTGTCTAAAGAAACCAGCGTATAACCATAAATCTTATAATTCAGTTAGTTTATCTTCAGTTAAATGCATCAAGACATTATTCATCATATTAAGAGTAAACAGATGCAGTATAGCAGAACAGATCATCACACAAAAGCCACACACATGAACACCATGATATAAGGTGGAAACCCAATGTGGTTGAAAACCACCTGCTGCAAGTTGTCTCTATCTTTCTTTAATAAGAACTTCAGTTTACAATCTTTTGTACTGGTGCAGCCTTATACCAGTACGCAGGCTACAACCTGCAGAAGGCTTCAACCTTCTCTCGTTCTCCAAACTTCCTTGGAAGGGAGCTCCAACCCCCTTTGCTCTTATACTAGCTAAGATACTAGTACGTAGGTGCTGGCCTACAATCTTCTTTCCTTCAGGTACCACTTTTCATCAATTTTCAGACTGGATACTCCTGAAGCACAACATTACAATCTGAGGACCATGATTCATTCACAAATCATTGAAGCATAAAACAACCAATACTAGGATCATCAATCTTTGAATCACTGAACCACTGAAACCCTGTCAAACCCAGTCACCAGAACATAGAGCAGACTACAGAACTCTGCAATAACAGTTAGATCCAGCTGCAACCTAAAAATCAAGCTCCAAAAGATATACGCTACTACAATGAAGGCAACCCGCGTATACACGCGGTTTTATCGAAGACAACCTGCGTACAGATCTAAAAATAATTTTTCATAACTTGCAGCTGTACCAGATTTCAGTTATACCCAGAACATAACATTGTGTCAGTATGCATATCTAGAAATACGCATAATCAACCATATAAAGATAGTTCATTTCAAACCATTTGATCCCGATCTCTCCTTAGATCTTGTTCTCCGTCAACCGATGAGATCTCTCCTTAGCTCAGATCAAGCAATACATCATCAACCAATAACCTGCATACTGGATCTAATACTTCATCAGATATTCAAGACTTTTTCAGATACATTTGCCTAATGATCTTCTTCTCCTTATATAGCCTTAGGCCTTGTTCAATACCAAGAGCCAAAACCATAGAAATCCAATACCATCAACTTCAAAACTAGGGATCAACACATCCGTCGAGACACCAAGGTCCAAAACCATAGGCACAACTTCCAAGGAATAACGGTCGTGGACCAAAGATAAGTTTTCCACATACACGCGCTTTTACTGAAGCCAACCAGCGTGTACACGCGACTTGGTATATAGCGAACCTGCGTATACGCGACTTGGTATATAGTGAACCTGCTTGTATACGCGACTTGGTATATAGTGAACCAGCGTGTATATATTTTTCTTCATACTTGTAGACTGATCATCAATTCCTTGCTGCTATCCTTCTGCACTATGATTTGTTATCAGTGTGATTTGCCATCAAGGACAATACTTGTCTCATAATGCCAACAATCTCCCCCTTTGGACTTGATGGCAACAACACCAAATCAAATCACTCTCCCCCTTTGTCATCAAGGGCAAAGGGCTGTGCTCCCCCTGAGTACATGCTGATATCTTTGCTTGGCTGTGCTGAAACATGCTCCCCCTGACTGTAGGCAAGATCTGCAAAAGATGTTCTTCAAAAGAACCAAGACTTATACACCATAAGGGACCTTCCTATCACCAAGAGACTCAATCCATACTCCCAACCAAGAGGGGATACAACAGAAACAACCAATTATATTACATCATTCATCCCAGGCATAGTGGGGAAACCAACATAGGCCTTTACATGACCTTGACACCATAAAAGAGATATCACAAAAAAAAAATACATGACATAGAGACAACAGATCTAGACCAAGACTTATGAAGGTCACAAGCAGCATCTGATAAACATCTTTTTAGGTCAGCAACCAAGATTTCCTTCTGAGCTCCTTCTCCTGAAACCAACAACAGTTGTGTACTAGAACCAAAAGCATCTAAATGCCAACAATGCTTTATGAGACTTTAAGTTGCTCCCCCTGAATCTGTGCCTGCTGCATTCTGGCATACCCATCTCAGACCTTCTCCAACCAGAGTCTGCCCTTGCTGTTCAAAACTCCATATACGCGACTTCTCCTGCATAAAACAGCGTATGCACGCGGATATGCTTTCTGCAACCCGCGTACACCATACACGCGACTTTCCCAGCACAGATCGGCGTATATACGCGGATATCCCTTACGTAACTTGCGTGTACCAACTTTTCTGTAGAACAGACAAGCTTCAATAGCAGGACGAAGCATCAACTACTCCCAGCTTTTGTCTGAGATATTCAAAAGTTCCCCTGGGCAGTGGTTTTGTGAGAATGTCAGCAACTTGTTCCTTAGAAGGAACATACTCCAACTTGACCTTCTACTCAAGCACTTGTTCCCGTAGAAAATGGTACTTGATTGGTATGTGCTTGGTCTTTGAGTGCATGACTGGATTCTTTGAAATGCTGATTGCACTTGTATTATCACATAAGATAGAGACTGGTGGAGTGCAAGTGATTTGAAAATCCTGCAAGGTCTGCATCATCCAAAGAAGTTGTGTGCAACAAGATGCCGCAGCCACATATTCTGCTTCAGCTGTAGATAAGGCAATCGAAATATGTTTCTTGCTGAACCAAGATACTAATCTGGAACCCATGAAGAAAGCACCACCACTTGTGCTTTTCCTATCATCCACACTTCCGGCCCAATCTGCATCTGTGTAAGCATGAAGAGTGAGATCTGTATCTCTAGGATACCATAAGCCATAGTTTTGGGTCCCTTGAAGATACTTGAAGATTCTTTTGACTGCCTGAAGATGAGTTTCCTTTGGGTTGGCTTGAAATCTTCCAACAATTCATACTGCATGCATAATATCTGGTCGGGTACCTGTCAAATAAAGCAAACTCCCAATCATGGATCTATAAGTGGGTTGGTGAACTGCTGTTGATTCGTCATTTGCACTGAGGCTGCATCCTGTAACCATGGGGGTACAAACTGGCTTTGAATCTTCCATGCCATACTTCTTCAAGATCTGCTTGAGGTACTTGGTTTGAGACAAGAAAATACCTCCTTCATTTTGTTGGATTTGCAATCCAAGAAAGTATGTCAATTCTCCAAGTAATGACATTTCAAATTCTTTCTGCATAACCAAGGCAAAGTTCTGACTCATAGCCTCTTCATTGCTACCAAAGATAATATCATCTACATACACAACAAGTATTAGCAATTTGTTATTTTCAACTTTCATATAGAGATTGCTATCTGCTGATCCTTTTGAAAAACCTTGTTTGTGAAGATATTTGTCCAAGCGATAGTACCAAGCCCTTGGAGCTTGTTTGAGACCATAGAGAGCCTTTTTCAATCTGCATACAAGGTTTGGATCATTCCCAAGAATGAAACCATCTGGCTGCTCAATATATACTTCTTCTTCTAAGTCTCCATTCAGAAAGGCTGATTTCACGTCCATTTGGAATACCTTGAAGTTTTGAAAGCTTGAGAGAGCAAGGAACATTCGGATGGCCTCAAGTCTTGCAACAGGAGCAAAGGTCTCTTCAAAATCTATTCCTTCTTACTGCGCATACCCTTTACAAACAAGTCTAGCCTTGTTTCTGATTACTTCTCCATTTTCATTCAACTTATTTTTGAAGACCCATTTAGTCCCTATGACATTTTTATCCTTTGGTCTAGGAACCAATTCCCAAGTATTGTTCTTTTTGATCTGCTCAAGTTCTTCATCCATTGCTTTGACCCAACATTCATCTTTGCATGCCTCTTTCACATTTTGTGGTTCATTGGAAGAGAGTAATGCCAAATAGCTTGAAGTTTCTGCAATTCTTCTTCTTGTTTGTATTCCTGCTTCTTTCTGCCCCACAATCTGAGATTCTGGATGATTCTTTTGAACATATCTGGATGGAGTCTTCTCTTCTATTCTTGTCTGATCCTCTGGTTCTTCTTGAGGTTCTTCTTCTTCTTGAGGTTCTTCTTCTTCATCATTCTGCCTTTGAGGGTAGCCTTCATCTTCTTCAATGTCTTCATGATGAACTTGCCTAGGAATATATCCCTTCTCATCAACCACTACATCAATGCTGTCAACAATTCTGCCAAGTCTTTTGTTGTAGCACTTGTATGCTTTGCTATGTGGAGAATAACCAAGAAGAATGCCTTCATCTGCTCTTGGTTCAAGTTTTCCAAGTTGCTCATCAGTATTCTTAATATAACATTTGCTCCCAAATATTTTGAAATGCTTCACCGAAGGAGTCTCACCACTCCAGAGCTCATGAGGTGTTTGAGTGCTGTTTACTCGGACATTTGTTTTGTTAAGAATAATAACCGCAGCATGTGCAGCCTCACCCCAGAAAGTTGCGGGAGTACCTGATTCATCAAGCATAGCATGAGCCATTTGTTGGATTGTTCTGTTCATTCTTTCCACAACCCCATTTTGCTGAGGAGTTCTAGCTGTAGAGAATTCTCTTCTTATCCCATGTTCTTCACAGAAATCGAAAAATTAATTTGAGGTAAACTCCCCACCTCTGTCAGATCTGAGGCACTTAATTTTGTGTCCTGATTCATTTTCAACCAAAGCTTTGAAGGATTTGAATTTTTCGAATGCTTCATCTTTGTGTTTCATAAGCCCTAACCAGAAAAACCTGGAGAAATCATCAATGAATAATATCAAATATTCTTCTCCTCGAGGTGTCCTTTTCCTAAATGGACCACATACATCTGTATGGACTAGCTCAAGAGGTATGCTGGCTGATCCTTCCTTCTCTGGAAAGTTAGTTCTGGTTTGCTTTCCAAATTGACAAGATTTGCATATAGTGTTGTCTGGAATTTTGATATCTGGAAGACCACGAACTGCCTGATATTTGCATGCTTTCCTTATTTGTGAAAAGCTTAGATGCCCCAACCTCCGATGCCATAGCCAGTGTTCATCATCCTTGCTCAAATAGCATTGTTGTGGTCCTTCTTCAAATATGTATAGATTATTTGGAGTCCTTCTTCCTTTGATCACTGTTTTACCTGTATCAAGGTCACGAACACAACATCCATTTGATCTAAATATTACTTCTGTTCCTTGATCGCACATCTGACTGACACTCAGAAGATTATGCTTCAATCCATCAACATACAAAACATTTCCAGCTTTGACCTTCTCTTTCAATGGAGCAACACCTTTTCCTTTTATGGCTACAGAGATATCGTTTCCAAAAGAAACTTTCTTCCCCTTTTCTAATGCGGTATATGACTCAAGCTTTTCTTTGTCCCCTGTCATATGCTTCGAACATCCGCTGTCAATGTACCATAGACTTTCTTGACCTTCTGCATAAAAGGCTATCCCACATCTTTCTGGTTGCGGTTCCTTTATTCTCCATGTTCTGACATTTGAGGTTTGTTCCTTCTGAGTTGTCTTCCGGAACCTGCTCCTGCATTCAGAGTCTTCATGACCAAAGTTATTACAAATAGAGCATTCAACTTCATTTTCAAGAACCAAAAAGTTGTTATAAGTCCTTTTCATGGTTCCAGTCATTCTCCCTTGCTTTTGAGCTTCTCTAGTCATGATTGTCTTGTAGGCAACACATTGAGCTGCTTTGTGACCGAAGTTATGGAAAGAAAAGCATTGGCCATTAAAGAAACTTCTGCGATAATCAGATCTATCATCCAACCGATTGTAGCTTCTATTCACATTCATTCTTGGAGCAAATTGGGAAGATTTTACCTGAGGCTGATTGTAGCTATTGTTTTTCCTTAAGGCAGTTTGTCCCCGAATTTCTTGATGGTCTTTATTTGTTCTTGAGGTAAACTGTCCCTGATTCACCTGATGACTTTTATTTGGCCTTTGCTCGCTTCTCCTTGCTGCATCAAGATAGCTTTTAGAGGTAGAGGCTTGAGATGTTTCTCCATTATATCCAAGACCTGTCTTGATCAGAGGAGATCGCTGCACATTGATAATCTCATCCAAGGTTTCAGATCCTTTAACAAATTTAAGATTAATCGCTTTTGTTTTCTCAATCTCCTTTCTAAGACAAACAATCTCACATTCCAATTTTTCAAGATGTTTTTCCTTTTCAACTAGTTGACATTGTAGAGAATCAATAATAGCACTCTTCTCTTCTAAGCAAACTTTGAGATCTTTCATTTCTTCACAAAAGCCTTCTACATCTATAGCATCCATATAGTCATCATCTTCAAAAGCCATTAACAATTTATATCTATTACCTTGTTCATCTTCATCACTATTTGAAAGACCATCACTATCTTCATGAGTGTAATAGCTTTTCTTCTTTTCATTTTGTTTCTTCTTCCATTTAACAGGTTCCTTTCCCTTGTCATTCTTATTTTTGTGAGGACATCTGGCAGCATAATGACCTACTCTTCCACAAGTAAAGCATTTAAAAGGTAACTTACCTCTGAACCTTCCAGAACCCCTTTGAAGATTTCTGACAAAATTTGATTCCTCTTCTTCATCTTCTGGCACGTGACTTGCTTCATAATACTCTTCTTTGCCTGAAGCCTTGAAGGCAGCTTCTCTTCTGTCTGATGGACCTCCCTTTCTCATTTCATAAGCGGTTAAAATCCCGTGAAGCTGAGACATAGTAAGAATTTGCAGATTTTCCTTTTCTTCTATGGCAGACACTTTAGATTCAAACTTGGGGGACAAAGATCTTAGAACCTTTTCAACCACAATAGCCTCTTTTATTTCTTCACCCAAGTTTTTCATACAATTAACAATCTCATCTACCCTAAGGAAATAGTTAGCCACACTTTCATCATTGTACATTCTGAGAGTCTCATACTTAATCCTGAGAGTTTGAAGTTTAGCACGCTTTACCTGTTCGTCTCCTTCATAGCTCGTGACAATTTTGTCCCATATTTCTTTTGCAGATTTATAGTGCATTACCTTCATGAATTCTGATTGAGATATACATCCCAATAGAGTATTGACTGCTTTCGCATTTGTTTCATATTTCTTTTTCTCGGCTGCATCTGTAGGAGTAGCTGAAGGAAAAGTGTAGCCTGTCTCTACGATGTCCCAAACTTCTGTACCAAGAGATTGAAGATAGGCAGTAACTCTTACCTTCCAATAATTGAAGTTTGTCCCATCAAAAACCGGTGGCCTGATTGATGCTTCTCTCTCGTAGTTGCTCATGATGAACGATCTACCTTCAAGCGATCAAGCTTCTCTGAAGGACTGCTCTGATACCAATTGTTGGAAATAATACTGAGAGGGGGGGTGAATCAGTATTATCAGATCAATAAAACTTTTTCAATGCTCAGAAACATATACGCTACTTCAGTTAAGTGAAATCGCGTGTACACGCTACTGTGTCTAAAGAAACCAGCGTATAACCATAAATATTATAATTCAGTTAGTTTATCTTCAGTTAAATGCATCAGGACATTATTCATCATATTAAGAGTAAACAGATGCAGTATAGCAGAACAGATCATCACACAAAAGCCACACACATGAACACCATGATATAAGGTGGAAACCCAATGTGGGTGAAAACCACCTGCTGCAAGTTGTCTCTATCTTTCTTTAATAAGAACTTCAGTTTACAATCTTTTGTACTGGTGCAGCCTTATACCAGTACGCAGGCTACAACCTGCAAAGGCTTCAACCTTCTCTCGTTCTCCAAACTTCCTTGGAAGGGAGCTCCAACCCCCTTTGCTCTTGTACTAGCTAAGATACTAGTACGTAGGTGCTGGCCTACAATCTTCTTTCCTTCAGGTACCACTTTTCATCAATTTTCAGACTGGATACTCCTGAAGCACAACATTACAATCTGAGGACCATGATTCATTCACAAATCATTGAAGCATAAAACAACCAATACTAGCATCATCAATCTTTGAATCACTGAACCACTGAAACCCTGTCAAACCCAGTCACCAGAACACAGAGCAGACTACAGAACTCTGCAATAACAGTCAGATCCAGCTGCAACCCAAAAATCAAGCTCCAAAAGATATACGCTACTACAATGAAGGCAACCTGCGTATACACGCGGTTTTACCGAAGACAACCTGCGTACAGATCTAAAAATAATTTTTCATAACTTGCAGCTGTACCAGATTTCAGTTATACCCAGAACATAACATTGCGTCAGTATGCAGATCTAGAAATACACATAATCAACCATATAAAGATAGTTCATTTCAAACCATTTGATCCCGATCTCTCCTTAGATCTTGTTCTTCGTCAACCGATGAGATCTCTCCTTAGCTCAGATCAAGCAATACATCATCAACCAATAACCTGCATACTGGATCTAATACTTCATCAGATATTCAAGACTTTTTCAGATACATTTGCCTAATGATCTTCTTCTCCTTATATAGCCTTAGGCCTTGTTCAATACCAAGAGCCAAAACCATAGAAATCCAATACCATCAGCTTCAAAACTAGGGATCAACACATCCGTCGAGACACCAAGGTCCAAAACCATAGGCACAACTTCCAAGGAATAACGGCCGTGGACCAAAGATAAGTTTTCCACATACACGCGTTTTTACTGAAGCCAACCAGCGTGTACACGCGACTTGGTATATAGCGAACCTGCGTATACGCGACTTGGTATATAGTGAACCTGCTTGTATACGCGAATTGGTATATAGTGAACCAGCGTGTATATATTTTTCTTCATACTTGTAGACTGATCATCAATTCCTTGCTGCTATCCTTCTGCACTATGATTTGTTATCAGTGTGATTTGCCATCAAGGACAATACTTGTCTCATAATGCCAACAGGTGATCCACCTGGTGTGATAAAGAAGTCATTAGATGATCACAATAGCATGGCCAAACCTCCAATCAACCCATCACATGGCATAAAGAACCAAGCAAGATTGCATTAGGATTGATATTTTGTGGTGCAACTGACTTCAACCAAACAGGTTATCTTCTTCAAATCCAACAAACTAAGGAATATCACAAGGATGATTATGTGTACATGGCATGTCTTCAAGTGTATTCGCTAAGTCATTAGTGAATCATAGGAATTGAGTTTCAAAATTGTAACTAAGCACTCAATTATTATCCATTTTCTAATATCTAGCAACATTATTTTGGGTTGGTTTTTTTTCAACATTATAAATTAAGTTGATAGACAAGCGAGGGATATACAGAGATAAGGTGTATAGAACTTAGATCAGTTATGTATGCATAGTTATTTTCAATTTAATATCATACATAGATATTTTTGTACCCACTACACATTGATGAATAATGTGTATCAGCTACAGTAGAGTTTTCTATGTTTCTTAACCTCGTGTTATCACTTGCAGATCCCCCTTATTGGGTGCGTGAGACACCTGTAGGATAAGCCTTTTATTTTTTCTATGCTATAGCTCTATTTTTACTCTATTCTATTACAGTAAATACTTTGTCTAAGGTTTCTAATCAAGTGCTTGAAAGATATAAGAAAACACAAAAAGATTCACTTATAAGAATTTGCATTTATGCATTTATAGGATAGATTTCTCATTTACATCATTTTCACTTTACAATCATTTTCACTTTTCAGGATAGTTCACACGTTTTTGTTGATTAAATTCTCAAATGCTTTCAATTTTTAATGCTTTCATAGAATAGCCTTTACATTGTTTTTCATACAGCTACTTTACATTCCTTCATGGATTACATTTTAGTATTTTCTTTAGTATATCAATTTTGAATGCTTTTTCTGATTTTCATAGAACATAATTTCCTTCTCTCATTCTTGTTTTCATTAAATAGGATTTCCACACTTTCCCAGAAGAAAATGTCTTTGTTTTCCTAGTCTTGTTGCCAATGTTTTCATAGAATAAGTTCTATGCTTTAGATTTATATGCGTTCCTAGTGTAAAATTTAATGCTTTCTAAAAATTAGATATGTGTTCTTTTTTTAGAATAAATTTCAATTAATTTATATTAGATTCTATTATTTTTCTAGATTATGATTCCCATCATTTTTCATAGATCAAGTATTCCATTTCATGTCATTTTACACACTTTCATAGACTAATATTTCATCTCATGTCACTCATAGAATAGGAATTTATTTCATTGTGATTTATTTCCATTATAATTGAAAGTTAAAATAATAACATATATTGTGTTGTATACTTCACAAGTTTACTTACTAGGATTGATGATTTAATGGTAGGAGATATCATTCAACTATGCATCACATTGTTATTCTCAAGATCATTATAGAGGAATGTCAAAAAGGATGTCTTATGTTGTTTCATTGAATTTAGAAAATCTTTTGAAATTGTTCCTAAGATAGAATTGTGGAATGGGATGGAAGAGATAATGGTTCCTTTCAAGTTGAGGGTTATTATGAAAAGGATGGATGATAATTGTATTGCTATGCTTAGGACCACTTAGGGTTAGTCGAAAGAAATTAAATGCAATATCAGAGTCAGGAAAGGGTTTCCCTTCTCCCCTACATTTTTTGGAATATACATCAACAGGATAGAAGAGTGTTAGGAATACGCGGGTTGTGTTGGCCCCATTCTCACTAGTATTATCATAACTCTTTTTCAATATGATAAAGATATTGTTCTATTGGTGAGGAGTTATTATGATCTTGGTAAGCAACTAAGAATCCTCCAACATTTATGTTTCAAGATGGGTATGACTACAAAACTAAAGTCATGAAAATAAAATCAAAAAATACACATATGATACTTTCATATATGAAAACAAACTACTAGGAGTAAGTCCTTCATACAAATATCTTGGAATTAATATCCATCGCAAGCTCAATTGGAATTTGAGAAAAGGATAAATGTTGGATGGAAAGATTATTATGGGCTTGAAAAAAATTGCAATTCAACATATCTTGGATATGAAATTAAAAATAAAATAAAATAAAGTAAGTCGTCTTTGATACTCTCATCACTCCCATTATTTTATATATATGTGAGGTTTGGAGTTTTGGTCTCCTACTTTTGATGCAACCAGGGAATGTATGGGCATTGTGCCCATATAGGTGTGTCTTCCTGTACTTCCATCAAACTTTTGGCACCCTTTGGATTTTCAAGATTTTGGTAATATTGTCAGTACCTATTTGGATGAGGATTTCTCAAACCTTAAAATAGGATATTAGTCAATGGAAAGGATATTGGAGAATTTGGACTTACGCAATGGATTATTAAATGAAATAAACATTGGAAAGGGAGAGATCTATATGAAATACTTGGATTATGAAGGGATTCCTTTCTTATGTAGGAGGAACCACAAATATGGTCATTTGGTAGATTGTTGCACTCTCCCATTAAAGAAAAAAATAAACAAGGATGCTTCTGACAAATCTTCTCTCGGGGGTCATTTCCCTACAAATCTCCCAAAGGATGTGATTCGAGAAAATAATGAAGAAATTCCTCCATCAAATATTGTAGCTTCACAAGAGGATCCTTTGATGGAAATGAAAAATGCAGTCATCCCAAAGCATCAAAGGATAGAAGCAAGACCAAGTTCGTTTGTGTCGGATGATCTTTCAGCGGCACCTATCCTCGGTACTTCTTATGTTCCCCTTTCCTTTTTTGTAGTTATCAATTCTTTTTCTAAACTTGGAAAAGAGTGGAAATTGGTTTCATCTAAGTTGGTGCCTTGGAATGTGGTCACATCCCTTTCTCCTACAATGGTTTCCTTCCCTTGTCCTCAAGGTTTGATTTCCATGTCCTCCCATGTGGTTTTGGTTATAAAAAAAAAAGAAAAAAACACATTTTATCTCTAAGGATCATGAATATTTATATCATATTTGATCTAAGATTATTCCCCCTCCCATGGTTGGCTATTCGGGTGGCCTTTGGAAGATCCCATCTTCTTATAAAGGGAGTAGAGGAATAGGTCGTAGATCCAAACTTTCATTAGCAAAGTATTAAGCTCAAGAAGATCTCTCCATAGCTAGGAATCAATCTATTTTTGGGTCCCTTAGAGTGTTGAAGGCCCCAGTGGAGAGTCCTCCGTGAAAATTATTTCCTTTAATTATCAAGGGTTGGAAAATCCCTCCAAAAGACTTTCCCTCAAGTGGTTTGTTTCTCAGTGTGTCCTTGATGTTTTTTTCTTACAAGAAACTTTGGGGGATGGTGAATTTATTTATGCTCTTCTTCGTTCCTTATTTTCAATTGGATATTCACTAGTTTGGATGCTTGCAAGAGATCTAGCAGTTTGTCTTTGGGATGGAATTCCAAATCCATTAATATCATTAATCTTTGAAGCATAGAATATGGGTTAGGGATGGAGGGTTTTTCAAAATAATTTGGTATGTCCAGTCACTTTTCCAACATTTATTGTCCTTATTTAGATCATGAGGCTTACTAGGAAAATATTTTGAACAAGTATGTTTTGAAAAAATCCCCACTTATCCTTGGGGGGACCTTTTATTTTCTCTAGGAGCATATGATATTTGGGGGCCGAGATACAAGGTAGATCCACTCTCAGTTTATTTCTCCTTCAAAATCAGGGAAGCAATCCTAGTGGATGTATAACCTATTAAACACAAATCTACTTGGAGAAATTGATGAGTTGGGAAGTTGATTTCCAAAAGGATTGACTAGTTTATTGTCTCTTAAGAAGTCTTGGAATAGTTCTCACTGTTATGAAAATGGGTGGAGTTGGAGGGAGAGATTGACCACTCTCCCATTGTCTTTGAATTGAAATAATAATCTAAAAAGCCTACTAGCCCGTTTAAAATTAACTTTGAATGGATAAAGGATAAAGACTTTAGGTCCCTAGTAAAGTTGCATTAGAAACCTTTTGACGATCAGTTTGGTTCAGTTGTTTTATAGTTTGAAGAAAATTTGAAAAGATTTGAAAAGGTGATGATGGACTAGGCTCATAAGACATAGAAAAGGGAAAAGAAAAAAATATAATTGGAAACACTTTCCAACTCAAGTAATGGAGATTTTAGTTATGTTGAGGGTTGGGAGAACATTTTTAATCTAGAAGCCAAGTAGAAAGATATTCTAGTGGAGAAAGAAGTTACTTGGAGACTCAAAAGCCAAGCCATTTGGTTAAAATATGGAGATAAAAACACAAAGTTTTTCATGCTTATCCTAAGGGTAGGAAACTTTGTAATACTATATGGGATATTTTGGAATGAGATAGAAGAAAAATCTCCACCTTTCAAGGGTTAGATGAAATGGGAAAAAATCATTTTCAGAATCTGTTTCGGGAACAAGAAGGGACTCATATTGCAGATATCCTCAGAGTGATCCTATAGTTTCCCATATATTTTTTTGATGAGGAAAATGAGCATTTAATGGAAGAAGTGTTAGAATAAGAACTTAAGGAATCTCTACATAGTTTTCATAAGGACAAGTGTTTGGGGCCTGACAAATGGTCAATGGAATTCTTCTGGGATTATATGATCTTTTGGGAATATATTTGCTTTGGGTTGTGGAGGAATCTAAAAGATTGGGTCAAATTCTAGCATCTTTTAACTCTACTTTTATTGCTTTAACCCCAAAAAGAGACAATCCTCAATATTTTGAAAATTTTCTATCCATTTCTCTCTACAATTGCATTTATAAGGTTATAGCAAAGATTATTGCTCATAGACCCAAACCTATCCTTTTTATATTCATAACAATGGAACAGTTTGGCTTTCTAAAGAGTCGAAAAATCCAAAAATCCATCAAAGTAGCACATGAATTTCTTCACTCTATTAAAATCCACAAGCTTAGGGGTGTGGTTTTGAAGATCGGTCTTTCAAAATCTTATGATCGTGTGAACTAAGTCTACATTCACCTTCTATTATCTCATTTAGGCTTCTCAATTGATTACATCAATTGGATCATGGGTTGTCTATTTTTAGTTTCCTTTGTTGGCTCATTAATGTCTCAGCCTCTCCCTCCTTTCATCCACAAAGAGGTATGATACAAGGGTGCCCACTCTGCCCTCTATTATCCCTTCTGGTGGCAAAAGGCCTCAGTCGGCTAATAGTTGCGGCTAAATGCAGAGGTGAATTTAAAGGTTTTGTATTATCCTCAAACTTGGTTATTACTCATCTGGTTTTTGTTAATGATATACTCTTATTTTGCAATGGAGATTCTCATGATACAAATAAAATTTCATAAATCCTTGTTTTGTATTCAATGGAAACTGAAATTATCACCAACAATAGGAAATCTACAATCTTTGTGCATAACCTGGAGGATGAGGAGATGCTCCTTTTGATGAACTCTTTTCCATTTGAGATCCAAGGCTTCGAGGAGGGTCTCAAATGCTTGTGTTTCTACTTCAAGGCTAACAATTACATAAAGAAATATTGGTATGTCTTACTACAAAATTGGAGAACATATTGAAATGTTGGTCTCGTCAGTGGCTCTCTCGAGTTGGTCATCTTGTCCTTGTAAAATCGGTGTTAGAATTGATTCCATTTTATTGGATGTCTTTGGCCTAGATTCCAAAGAACATTTTTGAGAGCATTGAAAGGATGTGTTTCAAATTTTTATGGGAAGGAACAAAGGATCATTTTTTTTCCTTAGGTAAGATGGACAAAAATTGTAGTTCCTAAAATGCTTGGTGGATGGGGTTTAAAAAACATCTTTCCTTTTTCAAATGCTTTGGATACTAAATCTGGTTGGAGGCCCATATTAATGTGCTCTCTTTTGACATTGGTGGTTTATCACAAATTCCCATCTCGATAATATATTGTATCAAAAGGTGGGACAAATCTCAGACACAATTATCAATAATTTGGAGAATTTTGTTGAACACCTTTAATCTTAAAAGATATATATTAGCATGGAAAGTTATTGACAGACATAAGGTTCATCCTAGTGCTAACCCATGGTCTTGTAGTGTCAATAGTCATATCCTCCCACCTCTACTTATCGAATTTCTTGATGATCATGGATTTTCAAGATTATCTTATATAGTATACTCAACTCTCTCCACTCCTTGGCAGCAGGGATGGTTACCTGCACATTTAATCAAATTTCCAGAGATTTTCCATGAAGATTGGACTAGATATTTGTATGCATTATCAATTTATCGTATTAGACTCACAGATAGGGAGGATGAATTGTTGTGGACTTTCTCACCTTTTGGCTCTTATATACCAAAAATTGGATATATTCATCTTAGTCAAGACATAGTAGGCATCGATTCAAAATAGTGGTGGAAAGTAATATGGAAATCTAAATTCCCTACAAAGGCTAAAATCTTTAGGTGGTGAATTTTGGATAATAAATTTCCCACGTGGGACATAATGAAGAGGTGTTAGAAGGTGGGTTTGGGTTAGTGTTCTCTCTACAAAATGGATGATGAACCCATAACTCATAGTTTTATTAGTTGTCCTTTCACTGTTCATATTTTGGAGGTTTATTGAGTTGCTTTGGGGCATCAATGTATTTGTCAAGCTAAATCTATGGAGATTTGTTGGAGTTCGTGGTTCTTTTCTACATAAAATCATCACATTAAATCCCTTACACTAATTCTTTGTTTTGGTGTTTGGCTTACTCACAATAAAGTTATTTTTCAAGATAAATTACCCTCCCCTGACAGAGTAGCAGCCAAAACTCTTTCTAATTTAAGCTTATTTTCTCAATCAAAGGATTCTCCTTAGTTTGGTGCATTATTTCAAAAAACCCATATTCTTCTAAACCATGAAGATACTAGGACAGGGCCTCTCAAGGTGAAAAACGTAGGAGTGGAAGAGTGGAAATCCTATTTATAAATAACTCTCATTGTTTCTATATAAAGTTGGGTTTTGGGATTGGCTCAAATAACTAGGTAGAATTACTGACTTGCAAGTTCTTTATGACCTTTTCCAAGGAAAGGGGATGTGACCACTTACAGATTTTTGGTGATTCTTTAATTGTTGTTAATTGGGTGAATGGTGTTCAATAGTGCAATAATATTCTTTTGGAACCTATTTTAGATGACATCCTTTGAACTAAAGTGTCCTATAACATTTTTTCTTGTATCCACATCCACAGGGAAAGAAATGCTTCAGTGGATACATTATCTAAAGAAGGCATACTCTTGGATTGGGGGGTCATCCTCATTTTGGAGTTTCGAGGTAAGGAGATATTAGATTTATATCATCGGCCTTACATATATTTTGATGTACTCCCTCCTTTTTTATATACTTACTCATTATCTATATCATATGTTGTCAGCCTTAGTTTTCTTGAAACTCTACATATTGACTCTTTTTTATAGAATCTTGTTAATGGAAGATTCAATTTTTGTAATTTTTTTATAAGATCATATTTTAGTCCATGATGGACAAAACTACTAGAAATTTTTTAAAGAAAAAATGATCATGAAGATAGAATATGAATGCACAATTTTGTGCATATGTGGAATGTAACTTTATATCACCTTATAGAAATTAAATTATGGTTTTTTTCCTTGGAAAAAAAAGAACAAATCCAAACTACATGTATAACATGGTTATGAATATGTATCCTATGTATAAGAATAAGTTAAACAACAGGGAACCAAGAGATTTCCTAATATTTCCTCTAACTCCAGCCAAACCCCCACCTTTAGCTCTAGCGGAGATAGCATAAGCATGGCCAATCTTACCTAAACCATAGGGGGATAAAAGAGGACATCATTTTGAAAAAATAAGGACAATATTGATAATATTATTACTTCAAAATTTAGGGAGAAATTGTGGCATGATAAAGAGTTAGAGGGAAAAAAATCTAAGATAGTGTAAGGAGGTGACCAACCCCAATCTCGAAAATAAATGAATATCACTTTGTATTGACTAATGTGAAGAAGAAAATGAACATCTCTAAAATAAGAATAAGTTCTCATGAGCTTCATAGTGAAACTAGGAATTGGTCAGAGGTTTATGTTTTTTCTTTATTTTAGATTTGTCTTCAAACCCTAGTCATAAATTTATGAGTCTCAACCCTTCCACTCTTTCTATGGCTAACACGAGTGGAGGGAGAAGCAACCACTCCTATAGTAAGATTGTTTTGGGTTGTAATAATTCAGGACAACCCTCTACAACCAATCCCACCTTTTATTGATACACCCCTAGTGGATATCATCTCAATTTCCAACATTTTGTTACCCCACCAGGGAAACAACAGCATGGTAGTTTCCTTCCTAAAGCAGTGACATAACCCAAATTTGAGGTTCACTCAAGTTGCATTGTTGAATCTATTTACGATATGCAATATCATGTGCTCATCAAGAAATTTCTGGGGATCTAGCCCTGAGAAAAAGCCCTCTCCCACTAGACCCAAATTAAGTGGAAACCTTAAGGTCAAATGAAGCTTGAACTAGAAGTCAAGGGTTTCGTCACTATTGTATTTTCCAGCTTAGAGGATCGACCAAGGACCTTGGAGAATGGGCCTTAACTTTTTCAATTGAGTAAGACTTTATCTATTGTTACAGGGAAAAGTGTCTACACAGAACTGCTTATCCCACTAAGGTGTGATAGCTACCTTAGAAACAAACAAAGTAAAGCTACTTTCGTTTTTCCTTTATGAAGTATAGATGAGAGAAGAACAAAGAAGACCAACCTCTGTCTTGCGCTAATCTCCTAGTTCGATTCCTCTCTCTCTTGATAGTCTTTCGCTAATTGTTCCCTTGCACGCCCAGCTTCACAGAGTACCTGTAAGATCACAGTAGCATAGCACTATACAAGAACATGGATCTATAATCATAAACAATCTAGGATCAGATGTAAATTGACCACAAAAATGCAGCAAACATAAATGACACAAGAGTATGGAGGAAAACTTGAATAGCTTTTATTGATAAACAAGAAAGAGCCAAGGGAGTTACAACCAGTTGTTCTGACCCAGCATCATCCCCTCAGCAAGGAAGCCCCTCTTCACCTCATACAAAGCTTAGATCACCCAAGAATCTGATGTTGTCTTAAGAAACCAACAGCAATTCCTTACAATATGTAAAATTCCAGCCTCCAGATCTCTGGGATGAGGGATCCATATATAGATATCTGTAAGGGAGATGAGTCAGCTTGTGATTTGATTAGTGTCTTCCCTCTGATAGTTCTTGCTTCCACTTGGAGATTGATGATCTCTTACTCATCCTTGGTCGAATTCAGAGAGGCAAGTGTCACAGGAGAAGTTTCTGGAAGTTTCCATGCCTCTCCACCTCGCGGAATGACACTGCCATTTGTCACTTCTCGCCCATCGCACCCCATAGAAGGGCTTTTCGAAATGCAACGCCCACACAGTGTATTTAGGTGAGATGCAACGCACTTTTCCTATGGAGCAGCTGAAATGATCCTTTTTTGACCAGTTCTGAGCAGTTTTTCATGGAGAACTTTTGGGAGAAACTGTAATCAGTTGAATTTGTTCCTTTAGGGGTTAGAACAACACTTTTAGGGACTTAGGAGCCCTTGGTTTATGGACATTTCATGCTTGGGGTTGTAGTGCCCAAAAATTCCTATAACAGTTGCCCCCAAAAGTATGAGGTCGTTAATCTTTTGATGTCGGATGAAATGCTTTATTATGAGGATCTGAAGTTCTTTCAAGCTGGGAGGAGACCTGTAATAAGATACAATACAATACATTATCTTCATAATATTTTCATGATCTAGCTGAGGTGGGCATTCCCATGCTCAGCTTTATAAACTCATTTTCATGTACATAGGACAGACAATCATCTGAGTGTAGACTGATGATTCTGGTAGAGCCATCATCCCTTTGATTGGATGATTATCTGTGCAGCAATGATGTACATTTGATGTCTTTATTTCCCTGAATATATATCGCAGCCCAGATGGATGAAACTAGATCCGGGGTCTTCAATCTCGTTCGATCTTCACTCGAAGTACAAGTCCATCCATGTGAGAGATGTTATGGAGTCGAACATGGAAAGACATCGCCTGATTACCAGCCAATGATGTAAGCTATTAACAGGTGCGAGAGGAATCACCGATAATGATAATGACCCTCAAGGTACTACAGTACAATTCACGTGGTGTGAATAAAGGACTTGGCGTCGAACACCATGCAAAATCTTTTGGTCGAAGGCCATTGATGTAAACCTGTCGCCGGAAGTGAGAAACTTGCCATTGAGGCATGCAAGCTTCAAAGTACTGAACGGGTTGTTCCTAGATTGACTTCTTGGATAATGAGCTGATGTCGATGAGAAGCGATCCGTCACAGGAGGGCCTTAATGAATCCCACATCAATGACACGGAACGGAGCAAATGATTTTAATGGAGGTGAAAATGATCTGATGACATACGGCTCAGGGTGGCGGTCATGAAAGAATGGAGTGTAAATGTATTGTAGCGGGTGAGATACAAGTGAATTCTCTGAATGACTTCTCTTGAACATATCGGTGACACTGACATGATGGATTGGTAGCATTACCCCAAATGTGGATGGTGTGATGGGACCATGGTGATGTGACCGGTGAACGAAACAACCCAACCCGACTTGGATGCGGAGTGAAAGTGTCATGTTCAAGAGCGACTTGCTACCAACAAAGTTTCTTCAAGTTTTCTTCCCAATTTTCCCTAGTCATTGCTAACCAGTACCTCTTTATTTTTGTCAAGCTTGAGGAGGATAACATATGCTTGTTCTATAATTTTCCCTTCGGGCAAACCCATCGCTATGTTTTAACGAGCCTAGCAATAGTGAAACTCGTTCTTGTCTGCTATGGACAAGTTTGTCGCTATTAAGTTTTAACGAGTTTAACAACAAAGATAACTCAGTCCTTTTCAATTTTAGAGAGTCTGAAAAGGAACGTAAAGGAAACTCCAAAATTCCTTTTTCATCATCTGATCCCTTAAGTCTGAAAAAGTATAAAACAATACAGAAGGGATGAATTTTCGATACTTTTAACGAGCCGAACAAAACAAGCGCTCGATATTTTTGTGTAATAATCCCTCAGGTCCAAAAAGATTAAAATTTAGAGGAGGGATAGCACTTCCGGTCCCTTTAACGAGCTGGGGAGGTCAATGGCTCGACAATCTTTTCATATTTTACGAGTCAGTTGAAAAGAGCTTAAAGGAGACTCGTCTTTTGAGGAACGAGTGATAAAATTGGGTAGCAGTTGATTCCAGGTAAGGTTTGGAATTTTCCAATCACGGTAGTGTTACAAGGATGGCTAGTGAGATCACTCTTCGCAGTTGTTCCTCAAAAGGGGTAAACAATCAAATGGAGGTGAATTATCGGCCAATACAGAGTGGAGGTGATGATGCGAACATGACCAAGGCTTTTAAAGGCTGAAGTACTACATTCACGATGGTTATTTACCGGGAAATGGTTCATTTTTTAATGAGCTTAAACGCGGGGGGAAACATTTGCTCATGGCTTATGTTTATTTTTTAACGAGCTTGAACTATGCGCTAAAACTGCTCGATTAATCCAGTCGTATAATAAGAATGTCCCATTTAAAACGGCAATTTTTAGAGTTTTTCCCCACATCCTTTCTTTATGCAAGTTAGGAAACGACCAATCCTACGAGTTTAAAGGGTTAGAGGACCTACAAATTTAAAAATAAATAGTCGCTCTTCACTTGCATGCCAAAAGGTTTGCATGCCCCCAGGTATAAAATAAAGTTTCAAGGCCACCTTTTGTTCTACCGACAAAACATTTGTTTTATCAGGAAAGCTAATCCTCTTTCAGGTTACCAAAGATTGTTCTATTCACAGCGCAAACAAAACATTTCTTCGGCGATGTCTATTGAAATAGACAAAGGTGAGACAATCCACTCACATAACTTTGACGAGAGAATCTTGTTCCAGTCTAACCCCCTCTTCCAATCACGGATGGGAGTACAGTCAAGTCATATATCTCTCGCGGAAACCTACCCTATACCCGAAGTTTTCCTGCCGAAGCAGACCACGGTGCATGCCCCCTGGGTTTCAGTCATGCCTCCCGAATCACTCGCGCTCATCAAGTGGACGGACTGGAGATTGATGAGACATTCATTGTGTGAAGAGACCATTCAGGGATGGCATATGACTATTTGCTATGCGTGATCTGGGAAATGAAAGCTGGTCTACGAGCTTGACCACTCTTCCTTCGTGCGGAAAACACATTACTCTAAAGAGTGATGAGACAATTGCTCCCATGCAATAAATATAGTCTCGTCCAAGGAGTAGATTATAATCCAAGGGTCCTTGGATGACCATTACGTTCATGTGAACGGTTTTCCCTCTCAATGTTATGGGCACATTGGGAAGGATCCCTAACGGTCGACTGGTTCCTTTGTCAAAGCCTGTTAGATTTCTCATCTCAGGCAAAAGCACTGGCAAACCAAGCACTTTCCAAGCAGTCGAGGAAAGGATACTCACAAAAGCCCCTTCATCTATGATGGTACCGGCCATAACCATTCTATATAATTGAGCAATAATTCGAAATGGTACACTAGTTGGTAAACAGGGTCTGTCTAGTTGATTCCAGTCGAAGGAGACAACTAGGTTGCTTGGAGGTGGGACCGAATAGACGGCCGGGTACGACTCTGACGAACTTCCTTCCTGCGGTAAAGGAATGGGTAAATTGCCCCCATGTTCATCGGAGTTTGTGCTTACGAAAAGAATTTGGACGGTGTCATCCTTATTCTCTTCTGTGACTGTATCATCTGAAGATGGAACCTCTGAAGGCAAGATCGGGTCAACTGCCGCCTCGACCTTTTGACTTTCGTCTGTTATGGGTTCAAATGGTTTGTCTTCAATGATAGATGCTTCGGCCGACCACTTGAGCGGGTCAGCCAGCTTTTCAACTAGTGACGGACTCGGCAAGAGTTTTTTATATCCAGGAGGAAGTCGTAACAGTGATACCGGACGATCGTCCAAAACTCTTTTAGCCTCATCTAAGAAGGGACAACGGTGGACGGCATGGTCGCCTTCGCACGGTTTACAAGGAAATCTATATTTTCCTTTTTGTCCTGGGGCTTCACTTTCACTAGTCAACGGTGTGTTTTCAACATGATCATCAGAGGTTGACGACACTGGGTTGTGCAAATGAGGAGACCAGTCCCTTAAGATCCGAGGGATGCAAGGACAATCTCTATGATAGTGGTCTCCTTTGCAAATGACACATGGCGATTTAGGCCTGGTCAGTGCAGTGTGTGGACTTTCGCTAGACGACGCTTGGTTGCCCCCTTTCGCTTTTGGCTCCTTCTTCTTCTTCTCTTTCTTCTTCTTTTCCTTCTTCTTCTCAGGTACTTGATTTTTGGCTTTACCAACTCCATCAAGCGAAGAAGAAGGAGGAGAGGAAGAATTGGAGGAAGTAGAAGGTTGGTGGGTAACTCTGGATTCGTCTAGTTCATGACTCGATTGTTCAGGAATTGCGGTGTTCTGAACGACAGAGGTTGAGAAGAGCCATACGGGCAAGCCGATTATCAATCCTGGAAGCGACAATGTGGCCATATGGGGTGCACCAAAATCTCCCCAAGAGGAGAAGGGACTAGGATTTCCTCCAAGGGGAATTCCTTGGTTGGTGGGTTCCATTTTCTCAACCTAAGATCAACGTAGGAAAGGGTGATGATTATTCCGTTTAAAATAAATTTTAGACGCTTTGACACAACTTGTTTTTTCAATTTTTAAGAGTCGAGAAAAAACAAAAGATGACTCTAGTCGCCTTCGATTTTTAATGAGCCTGAAGTGACAAGTGCTCAGATGGACCTTTTCCGTTAAGGAGTCTGAAAAGGAACGAAAGGGACTGCTCTGGAAATCTAGGTAGAGGGATTACCAAACCAATCGCAAAATTGCAGAATACTTTTTATGGTACGGTAGTCAATCTTCCCGAATGCTGTGTTCAGTGCATTGCGATCGATAGGGCGGTAGACACGGCTTCCTATGGATAAAGGATTAAGCCTATTGTGGTCTCCCAAAATATACTCGACGGTACGTGGGAGCACAAGTCCGTACTGGCACTTATCATCTCAAAGTGGAGGAATCACCCAACCATCAGTGAGAACAACAGTTACCAGGCTTTACGACGCCGGAATACGTCTCTAGCCTAGACTTCTAAATGTTGTGCGTTAGGTTCCAAAGCGTTGTTAGATTCATTGAATTTATTTTATAGTTGATCTTGTTTATGAAGTTTGCCTTTCAGGTTCACCGCAAGATGTAGATGTGTAATTCCTAAAATGCAATCTAAGATGATAAACAGTCTTTTATCTTCTTTGTGCAATGAAAATCCTAGCTACTAAGGAAAGAGAGACAGTATTCTTTCACAAAGAGCACACTCTAAATGCACTTTCCTAAATCAAACCAATCAAACAGTCTAAATGCAAATGCACATGCATGTATTTGTTTTTGGCTTTCTTAATATGTGAATGGAGAAAAGAAAGCTAATGCACAAATCTGAATTACTTTTCAAGTGACAATTACCAACAAGTTTCTTTTCGAAATCAAAAATGGAGACAATCACAACACTTTACGATTTGGAAATGAATACTTGTTTTCGACACTAGAAAAATTACAAATTCAGACCAAATACAATTGTAACAGGATAATCGACTATCTACAGCAACCAAACTCTTTCCTATGACTGAAAACGACACTTGCGACGCTTTCAAATCAAAGGACGACAATACGATTATGTTACTTTTGCAAAGGAGAACTGAAAATGACTCAACAAATACACAAAAACATTTACAGTTCTTTTGTACAAAGGAGGTGGAATAATAGCAAGGAAAAGGGGTTTCAAACAGAGATATACTGATCATAGGCAGCAAAATTCATGAATAGAACTGGAAATAATGAATCACAGAAACCAAAACTGAACAATGCCTAGTCTGATTAGCGCACCTGTAACACAGGGAATTTGAAATGCAACGCACCTACTACACTCGGGAAGTGAACTGAATTTCAGATTCATAGAACAGTACCTGTGCTGGGCCAAAGACGAGACTTTTCTTGGGTTCCGAGTCACAGTTTGCAGTTCAGTTCATGGGTTTTGACCGAGCAAATGGTAATCAGTAATGCAAAAATCAGGGGTAGATCTAAGGAGGATCTAAGAGCTATCACAAAGGCCAATCAGAGAGTTTGCAAATCAATTGTTTAATTCATAAACAAATCCCGGAGATTGACTGAAGCGGCATTTATCTACTTTGCATTTGCATAGCAAATGCAGTTCGAAAGCTACCTGGCTCGACTTCAAGCTCTGTCTGTAAGTTTATAAAATAGACAACAAGGAAGATAAACAAACAAACTAATTCATCCCCAGCGGAGTCGCCATTTTGTTACAGGGAAAAGTGTCTACACAGAACTGCTTATCCCACTAAGGTGTGATAGCTATCTTAGAAACAAACAAAGTAAAGCTACTTTCGTTTTTCCTTTATGAAGTATAGATGAGAGAAGAACAAAGAAGACCAACCTTTGTCTTGCGCTAATCTCCTAGTTCGATTCCTCTCTCTGTTGATAGTCTTTTGCTACTTGTTCCCTTGCACGCCCAGCTTCACAGAGTACCTGTAAGATCATAGTAGCATAGCACTATACAAGAACATGGATCTATAATCATAAACAATCTAGGATCAGATGTAAATTTACCACACAAATGCAGCAAACATAAATGACACAAGAGTATGGAGGAAAACTTGAATAGCTTTTATTGATAAACAAGAAAGAGCCAAGGGAGTTACAACCAGTTGTTCTGACCCAGCATCATCCCCTCAGCAAGGAAGCCCCTCTTCACCTCATACAAAGCTTAGATCACCCAACAATCTGATGTTGTCTTAAGAAACCAACAGCAATTCCTTACAATATGCAAAATTCCAGCCTCCAGATCTCTGGGATGAGGGATCCATATATAGATATCTATAAGGGAGATGAGTCAGCTTGTGATTTGATTAGTGTCTTCCCTCTGATATTTCTTGCTTCCACTTGGAGATTGATGATCTCTTATTCATCCTTGGTCGAATTCAGAGAGGCAAGTGTCACAGGAGAATTTTCTGGAAGTTTCCATGCCTCTCCACCTCGCGGAATGACACTGCCATTTGTCACTTCTCACCCATCGCACCCCATAGGAAGGATTTTTGAAATGCAATGCACCCACACAGTGTATTTAGGTGAGATGCAACGCTCTTTGCCTATGGAGCAGCTGAAATGATCCTGTTTTGACCAGTTCTGAGCATTTTTTCATGGAGAACTTTTGGGAGAAGCTGTGATCAGTTGACTTTGTTCCTTTAGGGGTTAGAACGACACTTTTAGGGACTTACGAGCCCTTGGTTTATGGACATTTCATGCTTGGGGTTGTAGTGCCCAAAAATGTCTATAACATCTATGTTTTTGGACAAAAGGATTCATGCCAAACAAGGACGATTTCATGACAACATCGGTCTAGATCAGGATGTACTCACTATCACATGAGTTATGGGATGAAGAAACCCTTGCTAGTATTGGAAACTCTCTCGAACACTTTGTCAAAGTTTTGGAAGTGACCAAGTTAGACAGGTGTATCTCCTATGCTCACATTTGAGTGTATATGAACATTTCTAAACCACTCCCATAATCTATTGACATTTACTATCGAGACAAGCTCTAGAAACAAAATATTGATTGTGAGGATATTCCCTATTGTTTTCATAGATGCCATGAATATTGCCACCTCTATTGCAACTACCCTCTTTTGGACACTGTTGCAAACCTTGACATGCCCCCTTCTTCTGACAACAATGGGTTCACCAAAGTAGACAAAATGAAAAACCCTAAGGTAACCCCCATAAACCCCCTATTCTGAGGTGAAATTAGATGGAGATAATTGTTTTGATCCACTTTCAATATTAAATCCTTTGATCCCCCTTAATCCAACCAGTCACCAAAAATCATCATGCAAGACTAGTCCTTAACCCCTTCATCCTCCAACCCACCCCCCTCTTCCTTTGTTCCACTACCTCTCTTTTTTATGATCTTATCCATAGCAATGGATGGGTCATATCAAGGTTCGAACCAATGTGAAGACATGGACCTCGATTCACTGAACCTACCATAACTAGCAAAAGAATGGAAGGTTAAAGCCCCTTGCACTCAATAAGAACACAAATCTATCTTGTTGGGCCATGGGTACCTCAAAAATCACCATGTTTCTTCACAATAAATCTCTGGAGTATCTAATTTAAGGTCACCTGGAGTTCAAAACCATTCACTGAAACATTCGTCCAAGCCTCACCAAGAGGAAAAAAATGTTGCAGGAAAAGAAATATGAAATTTTTGGAAGAGCTAGGCAATATGTTGGTTAATTTGGGGCAAATTAAAGTAATCTTGGAAGTTTTTTGTCCCTCCAACACACCTCCTACATGAAAATAATATTTTGGAATATTAGGGGCCTCAATTGTAAGTTAAAACAAAGGCTTCTTAAAGAAAATTAGAGCTTTGAAAATCCCACAATAATGATCATACAAGAAACCAAAACTTCCAATGCTACATTATCTAATATTATAATAAAATCGGGAAGGAGATATCAAGCAATAACCATAGATGTACATTATCTTTTTGGAGGCATTGCTATCATCTGGAGTGCTCAGGACATATAAGCTCTCAATATGTTTTCCTCTTTTTGTATCCTCATGATTCAATTTTGGGTCATTGGCTTAGTAGAATCATGCTACCTATCTAATATCTAGAAACCCCCTACCGCCAAAGATAAACCCCTCTTTTTTCATTCCATTATTAGCACCTGAAATCTTCTCTTTTCTTCCCCTTAGATTCTAGGGGGTAATTTCAACCTCATCAAGTCCCTCAACAAGAATTGGGGCGACCTAAGGAGATTGGATGCAAACTTGATCCTATTCCAAGAAAAAATTATAATCTCTCAGCTTATTGACATTGAAAAAAAATGGTACTTTCACCTGGAATAATAGGTAAGGAAGAGCTCAATAGGTGGCCTCAAAAGAAGATTTATTCTTAATTTTAGAAGACATAATGAGGTGGGATCTCTTTTTCGTAGCCTCCATCTTTCCAAGTCGTGGTTCAAACAATTGGCCCATCTATTTAAACATGGATTTAAAAACCTAGTCCCATAATAGGTTTTTTCATTTTGAAAAAATTTGGTTGCACCATTTGGATTTCCAAGCAAACATACAACAATGGTGGGGAAAGTTAGAAATCACAAATGGATTAGTAATGTTTTCTCTCCAGCAACATCTAAATCATATCAAATGGACACTTAAAGGTTGGAACAAAGATAAAATTGGAAACATCCTAGTATAAATGTGTAGACTAGAGAAAAAATTGGAAGCAATCCAACAGGAAGCCATTCTCTTTAGCATATCAGAGACTTTAATCAAGAAAGAGGCTTCCACTCTCAAGAAACTAGAAGAGCGAAGAAAACAAGAACTCTTGTTATGGAAAAAAACTAGAATTTGATGGTTCAAAGAAGGGGAAAAGAACATTGTCTTTTTCCACAACTCAATTCTCTAGCACTAACATCATAATCATATCTCTTCCATTAAAAATATTGCAGGAGAAAATTTCCACACTCATTAGGAGATATCCTCTGAACTAAATTGTTTCTTCCAAAATATTCTCTCTACACCCTCAATTAATCAATCAAGAGTGACCTAATGTATACTCAAGTACATACCTAAATTGGTCACTACAAAATATAATGAAGCTCTCCTCATATCTATCTCCTTGCATGAATCAGAAGCCACAATGAATGTTATTCCCAACAACAAGGCACCTAGAGCAAATGAATTCACTATTGAATTCTTTCAATCATGTTGGTCAACCATTGGGCATGACGCCTGGAAAGCAGCGGAGGAATCACGATATTCCCGAACCATTCTCAAATCCTTGGATGCTAGATTCCTTACATTGGTGCCCAAGGAGGACAAGGTAGAGGACTCGAATGGATATAGGATAATAGCTTTGTGCAATTTTGTGTACAAAATCATGAGTAAATTTATAGCAAATAGGCTCAAGCCATTTCTCCCAAACCTCATCTCTCCAGAACAAATGAGCTTTGTTAAAGAAGGGTAGATCCTTGATGGAATTATGGTGGCCCATGAAGCCATGCACTCCCTAAAAATTACAAAGAAGCCTGGAATGATGCTTAAGCTTGATCTTTTTAAATATTTTGATAAGCTAAATTAATAGTTTTTAAGCAGCATCCTTAGATATTTTGGTTTCTCTAAATAATGGATAGAATATAACAACAATCTTCTCTCATCAGCTTCTTTCTATATTCTTGTTAATGGATCTCCCTCTACACCCTTCACATCATCTTGTGGGATCTGAAAATGGAAACCACTATCACCATTCCTCTTCATTAACACAATGGAAGGGTTGGGTCATTCCCTTAAATTTGTGACTTTAGAGAAAAGGTTTTAGGGTCTTCAGTTGTATGGGGATGATCTTTTGTCACCCACCAACAATTTGTAGATGATACAATGGGCATGGGCACACTAACAATTCACAAAGCACATGAATCTACAAAAATGTTGGAGCATTTCTCTCTAGCCTCAAGGATGGATATCAATAAGACCAAATCTCAAGTATATTTTTTTAACTCCCCCTCGACGATCTAGAGACACATATCTCAAATTGTGGGCTCCCAAAATTGCAAATTGCCTTAAAAATATCTAGGATCCCCTTTGGCTACTAGTTTTCTTAAATATTGTCTTTGGGAGGAATTAATATCCAAACTCAATACAAATCAGCAAGATGGACATTCCAATCTCTCAATATAGCATGTCAACTTTTTCTCCTAAAATTTGTTCTTTGGGTAATACCTATTTATTTATGTTTAACAATGATGGCCTAAGCACCAATTTTACAAAAGATTTATCGTATCTAGCAAGCATTCCTCTAGGGGTACTTGTTTGGAAAAAAAAATGGTCATTAGTGGCATGGGAACCAAAAACAAAGTATGGTTTTTGTTACACTCTATCATTGCTCTGCTAGGGGTATCACAACCCAAGTAATCCCATATCAAAAAATAGTCCTTGGAGCCAAAATCTAGTGGCACTAGGTCCAGGGAAGCCCAAATTCATGGAAAATCATCTAGCACTATAAGCATGCCCCTTAAAAATCCCTGTAAAACCTTATTCAAATGCATATCACGGTCACAGGTTCATCTATCCAGTCTCTTGCAAAAAAGGTATGCGCTTGTTCTAGCAGCATTGTTTCTAGGAGGTCAAAGATGGCCAAACAACACTATTCTGGAATGACTCGTGGTAGCAACTCCCCAAACTAGGTGACCAAAAACATCTTGATCAGTTGTGAATGAAAATGATAACATAAGGTAGGACCAAGCTTTTTGACTACTATATACAATCATATTCCAATTCACAGTGGCACTAATTTCTCCCACTGGAGGCATGGCAACACAAACCATACTTTTATACTTGGAAAAAAATTCAGAGAAGCCTTCAGAAAAGGTGCATTCCCCTCTCACCCTTTCTAGACAAACACCATTGGGAATACACATCCAAAGGCATCTTCTTAATCTATGAAGCATACCACTTGGAAGCGGGACACTAATCCGTATTGACAAAAGAAGTTTGGATCAAGATTTGGAAATGGAATTCTTGGCATAAGGTCTCCTTTTTCCTATGGATTTTGATGTAGAATAAGCCTTTAACATGGGAAAACATCCAAAAATGCAAATTCCAAGGGAAATAACATTTTCCATTGTGTCTACTTCATCATAAACACCTATAGAATCTCCTCAATAATTGCACCTTCTCAGCGGGTCTATGGACCAATTTTGTGGAAAGCCTTGCTTTGATAGGGATTCAGTTAATATTTTCAACATTATTGCTAGTTGTCACTCTCAATTATTCTCAAACTCGAGTTTAAATTGAATATATAATCTCTCTCTTAGTCTTATTCTTTGGGAAATATGGAAAGAGTGCAATAGAATAATTTTCAAAGGCTCATCCATTCCCTCTGACTCCCTTTGGAATTCCTTCCTTTCTAAAATCAAAGAGTTTGTTCCCTTCCTCTCTTGGTCTCCCCAAGACTGGAAAGCCTCTATAAGTGAAGCCAAAATCCTTCAAATTTGATTCCATTCCCCCCCTTCATTGCCTTATCCCCCCTCCCATCTTACATTCACCATTTTCTGTTAGTCCTTCAGCCTGGCTCACCCCTCCATTTTCCTTCCTTAAGCTAAATTTTGATAGGGCGTCTAAAGGAAATCATGGCCCATTGAGATATGGTGGTATCATACATGATCATGAATCCTAGACAGGAGGGGCACATGAGATGGTTCTTCATCCAAGAATGATGATGAAGAAAATCTAGCCTTAGCAAGTAAGGCAAAGAAAGGGAAGGGGAAGGCTTCCCATTCCAAATTGAATTCTTGTCATGGAGGGAAGAAGGGTGACATGTCTAAAGCAAGATGCTTTAATTGTCACCAGATGGGACATTATGCAACTAAATTCCCATTGAAGAAGTCCAAGAAGGGATCCTCGGAAGGATTGGAAGGTGAGGCATTAGCCTCTCAATTGGAAATGGACTTTACTCTCATCACATGCATGGTGTCATCGATGATGGGCTATGTCTTGTATCTTGATAATGGAGCCTCATTCCACATGACCGGTGATAAAAATTTATTCAGTGCCTTGGATGAAAAAGACCTCAAAATGCGCATAGAGATGGGTGACGATAAAAGGTATAGTGTTTCACGAGTGGGCATTTTTGCTTTTCAGAGGGAGCATGGAGCTCCTATCAACTTGACAGACGTGAAGTATGTGCATGGACTAAAGAAGAACTTGGTATTGATCATGATGTAGGAGGACAAAGGCTACGATGTTGTCTTCAGTAAAGGAAAGGCGCTCCTTAGACACATAGCCACGGGTCAGACCAAGAGGATAGGGATTTGGGTGAAGAATCTCTATAAACTAGAGGTAGATTATTGTGCAGCATTAAGTACAAAATCAGAATTGATGTAAAGCCAAGACATTGGTGAGTTGTGGCATAGGCAGTTTGGCATTTGCATCATGGGGCTTTGAAGATAATGTAGTAGATATCTACAGGACTTCCCAAAGGTAAAATTGAGCAAGTTGACACATGCAAAGGTTGTACCTTGGGAAAGTATGCCAAGTCTTCCTTTCATGGTCGAGACGGTCAAGCAAAGGCTATCTTAGAGTGAGTTCATACTGATGTGTGTGGACCATTCTCAATGGCATCCACAACTAAGCAAAGGTATTATGTGATTTTCATTGATGACTATTCTTGTAAATGCTGGATTTATTTCATGCAGAAGAAGGACCAAAATTTCACAAAGTTTTGTGAGTTCAAAACTTTGGTCGAGAAAGAGTCAGAGAAGAAGATCAAGGCCTTGAGAAGTGACAAGGGTGGAGGATATGTCTCTCAATAGTTTAAGGACTTATGTGCAGCGAAAGGAATTAAATGAGATTTGACGACACCTCATAACCCACAACAGAATGGGGTGGCTAAGAGGAAGAACATAACTATTGTAGAGGCAGCATGGGCAATGCTGCATGACCAAGGCCTACCACTTCACTTGTGCGCTGAGGCATGCAACACAACATTCTATTTGCAGAATAGAAGCCAAAATCGCATACTTGGGATGAAGACACCAAAGAAGCTTTCTCCGGTAAGAGACCAGATGTGGGTCAGTCCAGGATCCTTGGCTCATCGGTATATTTCCATGTGACAAAGGAAGCATGAAAGAAGCTTGAGCTGACAGCAGAGTTCGAGATACTTGTGGGGTACCCTGATACATCTCACAATTATCAGGTGTACTTGCCTACCAGTTGGAGGACAGTGGTTCGCAGAGATCTCAAGTTTGATGAGTAGAAGGCCATGCGAGTTTCCCTTGAGAGGGAGCTCCAACTACAGGCTATGGAGGAACTATTTCTTCCTAAGGAGGAGGAGCCTCAGACTAATGCAGAGCAGCCACATGCAGAGGTTCCAGGAGTGATGACATCCACTCAAGTAGAGTCTTCCAGAGATGGATGGAAGCACACAAGAGAAGCTAACAGATTGTTGGAGGATGTGAGAGAGAATGTGGGAGCACCATCTTCTTAGCGCAGACAGAGGAGGTCACCTGAGAGGTACATTGGATACATGCCCCTTGCTGGGGAATGTGTTGAGACCGAGCCACCTTCCTTTGAGGAAGCAGTGCAACAACCGCTTTGGGTTGATGCTATGGTGGAGGAGTATGACTCCATAGTTCATAACAGTGTTTGGGATGTGGTTCCAAGACTAGAGAACAAGTCAGTTGTGAGTTCCCATTGGCTTTACAAGGTAAAACAAGCTGCTAATGGTACTGTGGAGAAGCATAAGGCAAGATTTGTTGCTTGTGGATTTTCATAGGTCAAGGGGATTGACTATGATGAGACTTTTTCTCCTATCACAAGGTACTCACCTATCATATCTATGTTGGCACTATCAGCACAGATGAGTTGGAAGATCCATCAGATGGATGTGAAGATTTCATTCCTCAATGGACAGATTGAGGAAGAGGTGTAAATAGAGCAGCTAGAAGGTTTTGATACCTTCTATCATGAGTCGCATGTGTGTTGACTCATGACAGCATTGTGCTGACTCAAGAGATCGCAACGAATCTGGAAAAAGCGCAACGTGGCTAAGGAAAAGTGCAGCGTGAGATTGCAGGCCACTTTTGGAGGCCTTCCTGAACTCCAAATTGGGCTCATGATATCTCATTGGAAATCTATTTTTGTCTGCTACACAATGGACTCCTCAAGAACTTAAAATAACCAAGTATATCCCCCCAAATATTAATTCTCCCAAGACTAGTCAAAAAGCATAGCGTGGCCTCCAAAGATAGGGCAGAAAGGTGTTTTTTAGGTGGTTTTTGGCCATTTTCACCATGCAAAAGCAAATTATTGGGCTGCCAAGTGTACAAAGCTGATGTATAATTCAATATCTATCCAACCATGTAGGGTTTTTGTCATTTAGAGCCCTCCAGAAAAAGCGCAGCATGGCCCATGCTACGCTTTTGGCAGGGTGATTGTGCCAAAAGTTACAAAAAATCTCAAAATACAAAATTTCTTCCTAAATTCTTTAAAATTGGTATGTAAGGTCACCAAGTGGTATTCTATGCTATAAGGGAGGCATCAACAAGAAAATCTAACTTTTCCTTCCCTTTTTGCTTGATTAAGGTTTTATTGAGCCTTCTCTTTAACTGTTTGACCTTTGCTCTCAAAATCACGTTCCTTGTGTAATAATGGCGAGCCATGTGTTTTTGAAGCCTCTTGTCCCTGTTAGCCCTCTTGAGAAGCTTCTCTAGTGATCATTGACTTTCACTAGCCAATATTCCTTGTCTTCATTGATTTCCTTGTCAATAAGCTCATTCACCATGATCTGCTTCCTTTGTTGCTGAAGTGCCTTTTTCAGGCCTTTTGTCTTTGGTTTTTGTCTTGCCACTTGCTCTTGAGTTTCAACTAGTTCCTCTACCTCTATCATTGATTTACCTTTAATCTCCTTTTTCAATTTTATTATGTGTTTCTCTTGAAGAATTCTATCAACCTTCAGCTGCTTGTTTTCTTGTTGTAGGCATGCTATGAAATCATTTGCCTCTGTCAATTTGTCCTACAACCTTTTGAGTTCATTATCCTTGTCCACCATAGGCTACTAAAATGTCAAAAGCTCCTCATTAGCCTTAAAAGTAGTCTCATCAAAATCAAGATGAAAAGAGTCATCATCTTGGAAAAGTGTCTCATGATGTAAAGGTGATCCCTGTTGTGCTAATGTAGAAGGCTTGGCCCCTTCCACAATCTGTGAAGCAAACACAAGCCCATTCCCACTTTGAGAAGTTTTGGCCACTTTATCACCACATTTCTTCTTCTTCATTGTAGACCTACTAGATGAGCCAGTTTATGTTTGAGTAGGGGGTGTTGATGATGAAATAGGTCTAGAGGCTGGTTGAAAGAAGGCAAAAAGACCTATGCTTCAATGAATGTCTCCCAGGAAAGTTTTAGCTGCTTAATATGATGAAAGACAATAATCATTATGAGGGAGTGATGAAAGAGTTTTTTTTGTTTTATCTCACTGTTTTTATGATGCACTTTGTATGTCATCTTGTCTAGGCTTCTATACAGGTAGTAGGGTATGTTGAGTAGTTTCACCCTAGTAAAATGCATAAGTGGTCTGATGTGATAGTTGTAGAGCCTAGAGAATCTCCCCTCACAAGTGAAATATTGCATTATGATCTTCATCAAAGGTGAAGACCTGTCAAGGAGCTGGCCAAAAGGAAAGATTTTCTTGATGATGTCTTTGTATGGAGCTTTGAGGTAGGGTTGATACAGTTGAGCATCCAATTCTTGAGTCTTAAACAACTTTTCACCAATGTTTGGTATTATTGTAGTTGCTGCTATGATGTCAGTTGAGATGACAAAATTTACCCCTGCAATTGTGACTTTATCCTTTATGAGGTTTGTGACAAACAATATGGGCAATTCAGCATGATATTGGATTATTTTCACCAACTCACAAAACTCAAGACACCCCACATGCTGAAAACATTGCTTTGCACATGGTGAAGAAATCAACTCCTGATTATTTATAGGTTCATACCTTGACACCTTTCCACCCTTGTTATAATTTTTCTTCTCCTCCTCCATAATCTCCTCCTCCATAGCAAATTGTGAATACAAATCTTAAGGGGAGAAACAGGGGAAGGGAAAGAGGAAATTGGATGATCGGGTTAGGGAGGGGAATTAAGTGTGGAAAAATTTAGGGAGATAGGGAAGGGTGTGAGGGATTTTTATGAATTTATAGGGAGTGAAATGAGTGGGGGAGATGGGTTGTACAATTTATACACGGGCCCAAGGTATTAGGCTACTAAAAATGCAGCATAGGGGTAGGGTTTGGATTTAGGGATTTAGGGAGTATGAGTGTGGGGTATTAGGGACTTTAGGTAATATATATGAGTGTGTAATAGGGCATGGAGATGAAAATGAGAGGAGAGAAGGGGTTTTAGGGTTTAAAAACTAGGAATGAAGAGTTCTACAGAAAAGCATAGTGTAGGGGAAAAAGAGGAGGTTTACACCATAGAAAATATGAAATAAACTGATTGGAAAGGATGTGAAGCTTAAACTTACTTGATTAACCCTTTTGGAGACTTCATTTTCCCTTTAAAACCCTTGGAAATTCACTTGATGACCCCTGAAGAAAAGTTCAACGTTCACAGGGAAAAACGTAGCATTCACTGCAAAAAATGCAACATGCAGGGAAAAGCGCAGCGTGCCCAATGAAAAGCAAAGCGAAAGAGCTCGAACTCAATTTTTGGACAATATTTGGTCCTATAAATGGTGAGGAAGTGATTGATGATGAGAGAGAGCTTCTTTATTAATGAAAAAAATGAGAGAAATGGAACAATGATGGTCTTGTATAGCTTGTAAAGTTGATTCCTTTCAAAGTAATGAGGTGGCCCACACTGTGCCTTTCTCACTTTTTCATTAGAAACCATGTAGCTTAGGAACCTTTTAATATAGCTTGAGATTATTATAAACTTATTACAAAATATTCATTTGAAATAAAACCTTTTTGAACCAATTTGTATCACTACTCCTTTACATGCCAAATTTATGAATGGAATGACAAATTCAATGACTGAAACCCTAGTGACCTAATGGATGATAGTGAGCTGGATGAAGACCATAATAATGAATCTAAGACGCCATAAATCTTTCAAGAGATGGCACATCCAAATGTATGATGACGGTGACCAAAACATGGAAATTTGTAAAGGAGTAATTGACAACCTAGACACACTAACCAGTGACCAAAGTTTTTGAATGGAAGACCTAGTGAAATGATAAAAACTTGACCTCAAACCCTAATGGACATTCTGAAAGAGAACATTTGATCATTGGTGGTAGGAAAAACTGACTAACATTAAAATTGGCTCCAGCTGGGGATGGCAACTCCATAGGAGGTGTCAAGAACACTGTAGACCTAGTAGCCTTAGTCATTGGGAATGGAGTCAAAATGAAAAGACTAAACTCAAATTGAAAACTGACTGACTAACTAATTTTAACAAACAATAAACAAAACAAACTTACTAAACTTACTTATGGCATCAGACCATCAAGATCTTAGGGCCTTCACTTCAGGCTTTAAATACTAATGATAATCGCCCACCTACTGAAGATATATATATATATATATATATATATATATATATATATATATATATATATATATATATATATATATATATAGAGAGAGAGAGAGAGAGAGAGAGAGAGATAATCATGTGTAATGATCCCTCCAGTGTAACCAATCCAACAAATGGCTACTTACTTGAATCATGTTCACACTTTCCTTGAGAAGGCAGAAGAAAAAAGAAAGTGGCAACTCAGATTTTCCACTGGATCCAATACACGTATTGACAAACTTGGAAAATTCTTCCTCTATTGATGACTGTAATAAACTTACCAGAGGATCATGGAAAGCATGCAACATAAGATCTTATGGATGATTAAAAACAGTAAAACAAACCTTATTCCACAATGCTAGTTTGTCTATGTGTTGAAACTGATTCCTATCAAACGGAATGAGAGAAAAATATTTTTCATTCTCATCATCCACAATAGATAAGGGTTCTGAATTTTCTTGAATTTATCAAACACAACACCAAGATCATATGCAACAAGGATGTCTTCATCATTAACTAGATCACATAGAAATTGGTGAGGTTACTGCAACTCATCATTAGAATCATGAAATAAAACTTGGCTTTCATCATCCAAATATGATTGATCTTTAATCATGGAAGAAAATATTTTCTATTGGAGGGGTTCTTGTGGATCATAAGACTGCTGCAAATCAACAAATGATTCTTCAATGATATGCACAATTACTTTTACCTGACGATTGGACAACCACAGTGCTAATGTGTACACCCATAGGATATAAAATAACCTTTTCTTTTTTCATTATTCTCCTCTTCTTAATTAGTTTCAGGTTGTTGAATTTCTTCCTTAACCTTTGGCTGATCAATGTGTTGTGTTGCTGCCAGAATTGTTTTCTATGGGGAATATTTATAAGCATCTATACAATATTCATCATGTATTTTTTCATCAATCAAAGAGGAGGCTACTGTGTGTTGAGTATGATCTTGTGTATCAAAGTGATTAGCTTCTTCAGATTGTTGTTAAAAATAAAATTCATAAAGGGCCTCTATGATTTCATAATCCATACACTCTTCATCACCAAAAGTCTCTTCAAAGTATTGAATGAAGTTTTCACAAGATTCACAACAATCTTTGAACAAAAAAATGAATGATGATATTTTCCATAAAACCCAAAGAATGTTGTGTGGAATTCTTTAAGAGAGAATAAGCTACCTAGATTCAATCCTTCATACCATGATATTTTTTTCCCTTCTAGGGTAACCATAAACATTTTCATCAAACAATCCTCATGAAACCTAATCCCAATCTTATGTATATGCCACTGAAATTTGATTAGATGCATAATAGCCTCATCCTCATTTCCATCTATGAATTTGGGCAAATTATTTTTCCAATCTATGCAAGGAATTCGATTCAAAAACCAAGAATATGAGCTAGATTCATAGGAGCATACCTTCGAGTAGTTGAATCCATCTTGAAAACAGTTAAGTCACCAAGAAGTTCTTCAAACTACCGGTTTTTGAACAATGGAGTCGCCATGAAAATTATAAACCTTTGGATTCTTCGACAATGGAGTCACCAAATGAAAGATGCACAACATTTCTTGTGTCTAATCACTTTTCACCATCAGAAGTCAGATATGATCCTTGTCGTTCTTTCCCATGGAAGATATGATCTTTCATTTCCCAGCAATGACACCCAAATGTTATCCTCCACAATGTCCCAGGCTGATAAGGAGATCGACGGAGGTAAACACAGACCAAGCTTTTAGTTTGGTAGCTAGCCCCACCAAACCAGAGAGGGCTCTCTCTATGAAATCACAGCCAAGAGATGACTGGAACGTAAAATATTTTAGTCTATATAGCTAGGATCAGGTAGGTTTTGGAATTGTTGATGGATAAGAGAGAAAACCCAGGTAGCTAGGTCAATAGGATCAAAGGGTTACAAAGCAAAGATATATAGGAGCAAGGTAGAAATACTTTTGTAATGGATCTTAGGGTTTGTCGATGTAGTGTGTGTTCAGAAGAAGCTAAAGGTCTTAATGAGCATGAAACATGAATTCATTAAGCAAGAAAGAAAGTAACACATAATCGTTTTTCCATCAAAACAAAGCTTTATGCAAAGAATTTTGTTTATAAACTATAAGGAAAACCATTGAAGAATTGATAAATGGAAAGAGAAGATGAATATCTCTCATATAAATTTATAACAGATAAAAAAACAACATCACAAACTTACTACACATGAATTCCTAGATAATAGTTGCAAAGTGTATCCTTTTATTTCTAGAAAATATCCTAGTACAAGCTATAATAGTTCTCTCCTCTGATGTCCAACCTATTCTATCACTGATAAAATGATACATAAAGACAAAAACAACATCTCCCCACTCTCAGGGGTCAAATCCATGACTCTAGGAACTGCTCCATGAGGTGTTCTAACCAAACCCTAATGTCTAGGGAGGTTTAAAACAACTTCTCCATTTAACTTTGACTCTAACCACTCTCATAAATGAGGCCAAATTTACATCAAAAAAACTCAACAATACTAATTACCCACTATTACATCATTTACATACTTAATTACATCATTTACATAGGTAAAAAGTCAAACTAGGTCAAACTGATGAAGAAAAGTGCAGCGAATCTGGAAAAAGCACAGGATGGCTGAGGAAAAGTGCAGTGTGAGATTTCAAGCCAATTTTGGAGGCCTTCCTAAACTCCAAATTGGGCTCATGATAGCTCATTGGAAATATATTTTTGTTTGCTACACAACAGACTCCTCAAGTACTGAAAATGATCAAGTATAGCACCTCAAAAATCAATTCACCCAAGACTGGTCAAAAACATAGCGTGGCCTCCAAAAATAGGGAAGAAAGGTGTTTTTTAGGTGGTTTTTGGCCATTTTCACCCTGCAAAAGCTAATGAATAGATTTCCAAGTGTTGAAATATGATGTATAAGTCAAGATCTATCCAATCATGTAGAGTTTTTTTCATTTAGAGCCCTCCAGAGAAAGCACAACATGGCCCACGCTACGTATTTGGCAAGGTGACTGTACCAAATGTTACAAAAATTCTCAAAAACAATATTTCCTCCAAAATTCTTTAAAATTGGTATGTAAGGTCACAAATTTGTATGTTATGCTATAAGGGAGGCATAAGCAAGCAAATCTAACTTTTCCATCCCTTTTTTCTTGATTAAGGTTTTATTGAGCCTTCTCTTTAATTGTTTGACCTTTGCTCTCAAAATCAAGCTCCTTGTGTAATAATGGGCAACCATGTGTTTTTGAAGCCTCTTGTCCCTGTTAGCCCTCTTGAGAAACTTCTCTAAAGTATCATTGACTTTTCCTAGCCAATATTCCTTGTCTTCATTGATTTCCTTGTCAATAAGTTCATTCACCATGATCTGCTTCCTTTGTTGCTAAAGTTCCTTTTTAAGGCATTTTGTCTTTGGTTTGTGTCTTGCCAATTTCTCTTGAGTTTCAACTAGCTCCTCTGCCTCTATCACTAATTTATCTTTTGTCTCCTTTTTCAATTTCATAATGTGTCTCTCTTGAAGCATTCTATCATCTTTCAGCTACATGTTCTCCTGTTGTAGGCATGCTATGAAAGCATTTGCCTCTGTCAATTTGTCCTGCAACCTTTTGAGTTCATTCTCCTTATCCACCATAAGCTGCTCAATTGTCCTAGGCTCCTCATTATCCTTCAAATTAGTCTCAGCAACATCAAGATGAAAAGAGTCATCATCTTGGAAAAGTGTCTCATGATGTAAAGGTGATCCCTGTTGTGCTAATGTAGAAGGCTTGGCCCCTTCCACAATCTGTGGAGAAAACACAAGCTTGTTCCCTCTTTGATAAGTTTTGGCCACTTTGTCCCCACATTTCTTCTTCTTCACTGTAGACCTACTATATGAGCCAATTTTTATTTGAATAGGGTGTGTTGATGATGAAATAGGTCTAGTAGGTTGGTTGAAAGAAGGAAAAAAGACCTCTGCTTAAATGAATGTCTCCTAGGCAATGTTTAGCTGCTTAAGATGATGAAGGAAAATAATATTGATGAGGGAGTGATAAAAGAGGATTTTTTTAATAGCTCATTGTTTCTATGTTGCAGTTTGTATGCCATCTTGTCTAGGCTTCTATACAGGTAGTAGGGTATGTTGAGCAGTTTCACCCTAGTAAAATGCATAAGCAGTCTGATTTGATAGCTGTAGAGCCTAGAGAATCTCCCCTCACAAGTGAAATATTACATTATGATCTTCATCAAAGGTGCAAACCTGTCAAGGAGCTGGCCAAAAGGAAATATTTTTTTGATGATGTCTTTGTATAGAGCTTTGAGGTAGGGTTGATACAATTGAGCATCCAATTCTTGAGTCTTAAAACACTTTTCACCAATGTTTGGTATTCCTATATTTGCTACTATGATGTCAGCTAAGATGACAAAATTTTCCCCTGCAATTGTGACTTTATCCTTTTTGAGGTTTGTGACAAACATACTCGTCAATTCAGCATGATATTGGACTTTTTGCACCAACTCACAAAACTCAAGACACCCTACATGCTGAAAACATTGATTTGCAAGTGGTGAAGACATCAGCTCCTAAGTATTTATAGGTTCATACCTTGACACCTTTCCACCCTTGTTATAATTTTTCTTCTCCTCCATAATCTCTTCCTAAATAGCAAACTATGAATACAAATCTTAAGGGGAAAAACATGGGAAGGGAAAGAGGAAATAGGATGATGGGGTTAGGGAGGGGAATTAAGTGTGGAAAAAATTAGGGAGATAGGGAAGGGTGTGAGGTAGTGTTAGGAAGTGATAGGAAGTGAAATGAGTGGGGGAGATGGGTTGTAGAATTTATACACAAGCCCAAGGTATTGGGCTACCAGAAATGCAGCATAGGGGTAGGGTTTGGTTTTAGGGACTTAGGGAGTATGAGTGTGGGGTATTAGGGCCTTTAGGGAATATATATGACTATGTAAGAGGAAATGGAGATGAAAATGAGAGGAAAGCAGGTGTTTTAGGTTTTAAAAACCATGAATGAAGAGTGCTACAGAAAAGCGTATCTTAGGGGCAAAAGAGGAGGTTTACACCAAAGAAAATATGAAATAAAATGATTGGAAAGGATGTGAGCCTTAAACTTACTTGATTAAACCTTTTGGAGACTTGATTTTCCCTTGAAAACCCTTGGAAATTCACTTGATGACCCCTGAAGAAAAGTGCAGCGTTCATAGGGAAAAACGCATCATTCACTGCAAAAAACGCAACAAGCAGGGAAAAGCATAGCGTGCCTAGTGAAAAGCACAGTGAAAGAGCTGGAACTCAATTTTTGGAATGTCTTTGGCCCTATAAATGGTGAGGAAGTGATTGATGATGAGAGAGAGATTCTTTAGCAATGAAATAAATGAGAGAAATGGAACAATGATGGTCTTGTATAGCTTGTAAAGTTGATTCCTTTCATAGTAATGGGGTGGCCCACACTATGCCTTTCTCACTTTTGCATTGGAAACCATGTAGCTTAGGAACCTTTGAATACATCTTGAGATTATTTGAAACTTATTACAAAATATTCATTTGAAATAAAACCTTTTTGAACCAATTTGTATCACTCCTCCTTTACATGCCAAATTTATGAATGCAATGACAAATTCAATGAATGAAACCCTAGTAACCTAATGGATGATAGTGAGATGGATGAAGACCATGATAATGGAACTAAGATGACCATAAATATTTTCAGAGATGGCACATCCAAATGTATGATGACAGTGACCAAAACATGGCAATTTGTAAAGGAGTAATTGACAACCTAGACACACTAACCAGTGACCAAAGTTTTTGAATGGAATACCTAGTGAAATGATAAAAACTTGACCTTAAACCCTAATGGACATTCTGAAAGAGAAAATTTGATCACTGGTGGAAGGAAAAAATGACTGACACTGATATTTTACACTCTTTATATCATGCTATTGATAAGTGTTCGACAGTTCTCCAAGAAGCAATGTTGGATACCCTGCCCTTCATTCGCTTCAACTCGACTAGACCCACAATTCCCCTTGCCACACTGCGTTCCTCCACCCTGATGACTCGACTTCTGAACTCGTGTACCAAGACCCCTACTGGCACCTCGTTTACCTCCTCCATGGCCTCCATGCACTCCCACACTAGCCATTCGCGTGCATCCAGTGGTCTTGCCACCCTGGCAGGGAGCCCCAGTGACAATTGCCATGTTCGTTGTTGGTGTCTAAGTATGAATCATGCAATTCACCCAGTCCACATTTAATTTTCAACTGGGGGCTCTACCCAGTGTTTCAAGGCTATCATGCAATGTATGTATAGGCCATAATTTTCCTACCTGGCATTGAACATTAACTATAACTTCATCCATGTGTAACAGAAAACAATATTGTAACAACAATAAGGACTCACAACAACACACTGATAAACATTCATAACAATAATAAACTCACAAAAATAAACCTAACACACATCTAATCCAACAGCACCTTGTCAAGAGAGTGGGCCCAACTCCCTGATCAGGGTTGTGGCGAGATCAATGAATGACGTAATGCTCAAAAGATCAACTAGTCATTAATAAAAGAAATATTACAAGTGTGTTGTTACAGACTCAAAGTTAGAGTATTTCTCTTGTAACCTTAACGACTCTTAACAATGATAGCTTTCATAGCCCACAACTCTACTTTATACAATTTGTCAATAATACAACTCCTAGAATTATGGCACTATCTACCCTTAATTACATGGTGGTTTTCAGAACGAAATAGAATGTTAAAATATAGCAATGTGTCAATCGAAATATTGATTCACCATTGCAGCCAATATTCAAGGATAGTGTTGCCAGCTTTGATAGCATCGTTCAATGAATCACGGTCCTAGTCATTCTCCCTTTAAATCTACAGAAATAACTGAATTAGCAAGTCGATTAGGTAGTAATCCCGTATAACTATGCTTCATTAACCAATAATCCATAAAGACATGAAAAAAGGTATACCTATGCATTTTAAGATATCGATTAACCACTATTGGCATGAAATGGATAAAAAGAACAGGGTAAAAGGGTGAGTAAAAGTATGCAAATCTTGCCACCAACATCTCCACCCAACTGGCCTTAATGCATGTCCTCATGCAGTTCATCGCATGTGCAATTCTAGGTTAGAGCTATGATGATCAGCGTGAATTTGAGCAATATCGTATTTTGCAGACATCTCTGTTCTCGGAGGCTTATACCCATTTGTCTAAATGACTTCTTTCCACCAATCCCCACCTACCTCGTAAACTAGACTGTACTGATCAGTTGGAAGCCAGATAATGGGAAATCGAAACCTCAAACCCATCCATTGGACCCCATGAAGCTGCATGCATGCAATATACCGAGTTACCCTATTTATATCCAAAGAAAAATTGGGGGATCCAAAAGGCTCACGTATCCTAACAGTTGATGACGAGAGCATCCACCATTTCTAGTAGTTGTCCTAGGCCTCCTCCTAACAAGTAAACATCTGTTTTGTGCATATATCAACACACCATTGTTGAGTTTCCAGCATCTGTTCCTTTCGTCCCTCAATCCCCAAGAGGGTTTCGTGTTTGTTATAAACATTCACAGACTAACAATTCTCCATCTGAATGACAAGTGGCCTATTTACCTGATTTTCTTCAAACGTGTCAAAGGCCTTTTTCCATTTAACCTGGTTGACTATGTAGGAGGTAAAGGCTCTCAGTTGAATGTCTCCTACATATGGCACTAGGTTAAATGATTGATCATTGCCCAGAAAGTAATCATGCATGTACAACTCACACATCAAATGTTGATCCAGAATATTGTGGCATCTCAAGATGCGCAGAAACTGCATTGAATCTTCCATCTCATGACTAAGCTCTCGGTGAACACTTTCTAAACAAAATAATAGATATTGTTCATGGAGGAACAAAGCATAGCTATGAGCAGGGGGGCAGCAATCCATTGCTTGTTGTGCCAAGGTAAACATCTCTTCCTTATCAGCCTTTAATAGCTTCACATGTTCTTCCAATCCCTCAATTCGCTTCTATTGTTTCTCCTTCTTCCGCTTTTTCTTTTCTATCCATTCTATGTAGCTGGAGACTATTTTCACAGCTTGCTCACGAGTTTTCTTATTCCTTCCCAGTGTGGTTCTAAAGGAATGGACACTCATTAAAAGAGAGTTGTTGTAGCTTGCCACTTCTAAATTTTTGCAGACATAAAAAACTCTCGTGCCTCGATCATATGCGAAAATGACTCTGTCTACATAGCTACTGAATTTGTTGGCCTATCTTCGGTCTGTGTTGCCACTGAAACATTTTTAGGCCAGGGATTCACGTAGTTTTTCTTGTGCTTTCTCACTCTTCTTCGTAAGCGCCGCATCCATTTCCTCAATTTCATGATTTCTATTTTCAACTACATATTCTCTTTGAATTGTGCCTGATATATTTCCTTAAGAGGGGGTCTCCTTTTCACACATTGCTTGATAAACATCTTATTTCGTAGCTATTTCCACGGGTCTCATAGTTGGTTCAGGGCATGGCATATTGACGTTGACAAAATCATCAACCGGTTCTTGTTTTACTCTAATTTCTTCCATTTGTTCCTTGACTCGGGGAACAGTCCTGCCATCTCCTTCTTCAGGTCTCAGGACCTCTACGTCTTCCCTCTGCAGCTTTGGATTCATTGTAGGGTCTTGTGGTGTAGTGTCTTTGACACCCTCCTCTTGTAGTTGCTATGTTGCCCAACCTTCCTCTTCCACTTGTATAGGAATAGTTCCTAGCCCTTGCAGGTTAGTTTTGTTAGCAACATCCTCTTCCATTTGCTCGAGAATGGTTTCTAACCCTTTCGGTTTAGTCCTATCATCAACATCCCCTTCCATCTGTTCAGGAATAGTTTCTAACCCTTGCAAGTTAGTCTGATCAGCAACGTCCTCTTCCATCTACTCAGGAATGGTTTCTAACCCTTGCGGGTTAGTCTGATTAGCAACATCCTCTTCCATCTTCTTAGGAATGGTCTCTGTAGAAGTAGTATCGGCCATTGCTTCTTCATTTTTTCCTTCAGTCAACATTGGCTCTTGTGTGACAGTGCCGCCCTCCAAACCCTTCAATTTTCTCAATTCTTTCACCAATCGACATTGGTTTTTGAATAACAATTTCGATAATGGTGCCCTTAGCTTTCCCAACAAATTGTGATATTGGGGGAGAAGCTTCTTCTTTTCCCATGTTTCTAGAGGAATGGGTTTTCCTTGCCCCTCTTGGAAAATATGCAAGAAAAGGAGAACGAGTAATAATTTCATCAATTTTCGTTCTCTCAATGTCTGCTGACGCAAGCCCTCCTTCCTATTCTTATATGTTCATCATTTTTTCTATGCTCCCTTTCTCTCTTCTTTACTATGCTTCTTCCAAGTTTCCCTTCTGCCCAGCAACTGACGCTATCTCTTGTGGAGTGGTGTTGACTGTGGCCCCTGTTTCCTGCAAAGGTTCCACATTCATTTGAATAGGTGGTGTTGGTTCTTGTGTGATAGCACCACCTACATTTTCAACCACAGGTTCTTCAACTATTTGAATAGGTGGTGTTGGTTCTTGTGTGTCAGCACCACCTACATTTCTGACCAGAAGTTCTTCAATTGCTTGGATAGGTGGTGTTGGTTCTTGTGTAACAGCACCACCTACATTCTCAACCAAAGGTTCTTCAATTGTTTGGATAGGTGGTGTTGGTTCTTGTGTAACAACACCACCTACATTCTCAACCAAGAGTGGTGATTCTCCTCTTAGATTGGCAGTTGACACTGGTTCCTGTGGAGCAGCATTGACTGCACTTTCTTCTATCTCCATTGCATCTAGCTCTATTGGGCTAACAAGCGATGCTGGAAAAGCAAAATTTGTGGCCTCTTCTTCCACTGATAAGTCTTCTTCCTCCTCCCTTATAGGCAGCATACCCACAAGTTCTTCCTCTGCCAGCTCGGTGAATTTTGGCCAATCCACAGAGGTTTGAGACAAAGCGTGCACCACCATTAATCTAACCAACCCATGATTTTTGAGAACCACTAATGGTTGTCGAGACTATCATGAAGATTGTGCCATTAAGTGGAGGCTACTCCATAGGAACTATGGCATGTATAAAGCATGAACCTACACATTCTGAAACTGAAGGCATGCAAGGAGTTTGAAATGATACCTAAATAATGTAGAGAAACAACCTTCGCGGGTAACATACCTCATAAAAAAAATGCCACCTCACCCCATGGATATGACAGAGATTTATGATCATACCCTCTTCCTTTCTGGACCACTGTCATATCAAGTCACATTAATTATTAATCAAATCGAAAAATTTGATCGGTGACGTACCTGGTGACTTACCTTGATGGAGTAACAACAGCGGAGGAGTAACAACATCGAAGAAAGTAACAGCACCCGAGGAGTAACGGCATCAAGGGAGTAGCAGAACTCAAGGAGTAACAGCACCTCTTGAACACTTAGTCAAAATTGCAACGGAGTAACAACACCAAAGGAGTAACAGCACCAAAATACTTAGATGAAATCGTGACGGAGTAACAGCACCGACGGAGTAACAGCACCGATAGAGTAACAGCACCGGAGGAGTAACAACATTGGAATACTTAGACGAATTCATCATCTCCATGGAGTAACAGCACCAATGAAGTACTTAGTCAAAACCACCATGATCATAGTAACAACACCGGAGGAGTATAGCACCAGTGAAGTACTTATTCAAAACCACCATGATCAGAGTAACAGCACCGGAGGAGTAATAGCACCAGTGAAGTACTCAGACAAAACCACCACGATCAAAGTAACAACACCGGAGGAGTAAGAGAACTAGTGAAGTACTTAGACAAAATTTCCATCACCAAAGTAACAACACCAGAAGAGTAATAGCACCATTGAAGTACTTAGACAAAATTTCCATCATTAGAGTAACAGCACCGGAGGAGTAACATCGCCAGTGAGGTACCTACAAGAAAAATATTGATAGAGTAGTAACAACATTTATTATATATATATATATATATATATATCATGGGTGCAGGGGAGGAATTCCCTACACTAATAACTTCAAAACTAGAGTTATCAGAGAGATATTTAATAAAATATTCTCATGAAGTTGGACGGTGATATAATCTTAGGCGATGTCCATTCACGATCAAAGGAGTCTATGCCTCATCAATTGTTATAAGTCTAATAGTTCCATTATCGAACACCGTGTCCACTTCATATGGTCCCATCCACCTAGAGCAGAGTTTTCCCTTAGAATCCTTGAACCAAGAATCATAGAGTAATGCCCAATCTCCTCTTTGAAACACCTTTTTCTTAATAAACTTATCGTGCCATTTGGTTCGTTGTTGTTGGATTGTAGTAGTATTATGGATAGCTACAAATAGAATTTCATCCAACTCATTCAACTGTTCCAGTCAGTGTTTCTAGGCTTCTGAAAGATCTAACCCTACTTCAAGGGTTGTCCTAAGCATCTTAATTTCGAATTCCATTGGAAAAAAATGGAATTTCCCATAGACAAGCTCATATGTTGAAAACCCTGTTGTGTTCCGCCATGTTGTTCTATATGCCCATAATGCCTCTGGAAGTTTTTCATCCCAATTCTAGCAATGATTCACTACAGTCTTTGTAAGAATATTCTCTAGTACCTTGTTTGTGCTTTCGACTTGACCATTCGCCTGAGGCTGATATGGAGATGTTACCCTATGGTTGATTCCATATTTTTTCATGAGTCCTTCTATCAAATGTGATGTAGATTATGCCCCTCCATTTGAAACTGTCTCTCTAGGAGCTATGTACTGTTCAAGAATTTCTTCAAATAAAAAGTCTGAGACAACCTTTTATGTTTCTTTCACAATATCCTTGGCCTCTTCCCACTTTGTCACGTAATCTGTGCAAACCAGAATTTTAACTTTCTACTATGAAGGCAGATTAAATTTCCCAACAAAAGCGATAACCCATTTTTCAAAGGGCTCAAGAGCCAATTGGGGCTATAATGGCATTTCATCTGCCCGACCAGGCTAACCCATCTACTGGAAACTATCAAACCCTCTAACATATTTCCTTGCATCACGAAAAATAGAAGGCCAATAGTATCCCATTTGTAACACCTTATGACATGTCCACTTATCTACAAAATGTCCCCCATATGGGCCATCATGAGTAGCTTTCAAGACATCATAGATGTCATCTCCACTTATGCAATGCCAGATTTGCTGATCATATCTTGTGTAAAAGAGATATCCCTCTATCCATAAATAATGAGCATTGTGATGGATAATCCTTCGTTGTTCTCTGTAAGATAAGTGTTGAGGCACCTTTCTTGTAGCATGAAAGTTAGCAATATCTGCATACCATGGAGTGTGAGTAGAAATTGCAAAATATGTTCATCTGGAAAACTATACTCTACAGGTGTACCTTCATCACTAGTATCCATCCTAGGATGAAATCTGTGACTACGTTGTCTTTCCCTAGTTTGTCTATAATGGTAATATCAAACTCTTGAATTAACAGTAACCATCTTATAACATGACCAGGGGTTATTGGTTTGTTCATAAAATACCTAATAGTTGTATGATCAGTGTGCACGAAAGTAGGATACCCTGTGATATAATGCTAAAATTTATTAATAGCATAAATGAAAGCCAAGAACTCCTTTTCAGTTATCGTATAATTTAATTAAGCATGGGTCAAATTGTTACTGACATAGTTAATTGCATATGTCTTCTTGTCCTCCTGTTTCCCCATAACCGCCCCTACTGTTGTTTGAGAAGCATCAGTAGAGATGTGAAATGGGAGTTTCGAGTCAGGGCCGCTTAAAATCGGAGCCTTGCAGACTAATTATTTGAATTCTACAAAAGTTGCTTCATATTCACCTATCCACACAAATTCTGCATCTTTAGGTAGTAATTGAAAAAATGGGAATGCTATTTTAGAAACAAATCTATGGAACGCCTATAATAGCCAACATAACTAATAAACTTGCATACCTGTATCGGTGCCTTAGGTGTAGAAAATTTTAAGATTACTTCTACCTTTGTAGGATCAACCCGAATTCCTACAACTGAAAGCAAGTGTCCCAATACTATCCCTTCTTTCATCACCATATGACATTTGATTGTACTTGAAGAAACATGTGTTTGTTTTCATTTTTCAAGTACTTTCTCTAAGTTTTTGAAAGCTTCTGTAAAGGAGTCCCCATATGGGGTAAATTTGTCCATGTAAATCTCAACATTATCATTAACTAGATCAGAGAAAATTTCTAATATCTCCCTTTGAAAGGTAGAAGTTGCGTTACAGAGGCCAAATGGAAGGACTTGGTAGGAAAAGGTTCCCCAAGGGCATGTGAAGGTATTTTTATCCTAATCCTCGAGAGCTATTTTTATCTGGTTGTATCTGCTAAATCCATCCAGAAGGGAGGAAAACTCCTTCCCGGCTAATGTATCAAGGACTTGGTCAATAAAGGGTAAGGGAAAACGGTATTTCTGAGTTTCTTTGTTTAGTTCCCTATAATCAATGCAAATATGCCACTTTCCATTCTTCTTAGGAACAATGACCAGTGAGGAAACCCATTGACTGTCTGTTATCGGATAAATAAAACCCACATTTAATAGATTCTGCAATTCATCTTTGACAATGTTTTCTAAGGCAGGATTCATTCTTCTTTGTTGATGCCTAATAGGTAGACATTCCTTTTTAATGTATATATGATGAGTACATGAATCAGCAGGGATGCCCTTGATGTCGGCATACTCCCAAGCAAAATCTTATTTATGCTCTCGAAGGAATTATAGCAATTGTTTGGATTGGGAGTGTGAAAGATCATGATTAATATTCAATGTTTTCCCTAGTTCAATTTCTACAGGAACACTATTACGGGGTACAATTTTAGGAATTTTTTCTATTTTTGTTTCTGGTTCAATATATTCCTTAGCATTTCAGCTCATGACAATTTCTAACAGCTGACTAGTTGAATCAGAAATGGAGTTGAGATTGATGAGAAAGGTGCTAATGGCAATGTCCTCTGTTTCATCTTTAAAACAGAGAGCCTCGTTGATGGTAAGGATGGGTCTAATTTCTTCATTCTCATATTCGAGCTCTTTGGTAGGTAGAGACATTTGAATCAAGGTAAATCTGAGTTTATTTGATGAACTTGGTTCTACAGGGGGGTAAAGGATAAGGTTCTTTGTAACTTCCCCATTGGATATTACCATGTTTCTAGACCGACACCTAATGTAAGCATCTGTGGTTGCAAGCCAAGGTATTCCTAAAATCAAAGGATGCCCACCAGTTTGGGGTTGGGTATGTAAAACCAAATGTTCAATGGGGTATTTACATGAGTCTACTGAAATAGTGATATCTTCCAGCTCCCTTACCGGTCTAATAATAAACCGATCTGCCAATTCTAGGGCGGTAGGAGTTGGTTTAAGGTTCCGCAGACCAAAGGTATTCACAGTTGCAGAGGTTTAATGTTGGTTCTAACATTAATCATTGCCCCCAAATCTACTAGTACATTTGGGATATCCACCCCATTAATTTGCACTGTTAGAATCAGATTCCCAGGATCCCTGTATTTGACAGGTACAAATTTCCCTAGCATTATATCTAATGATTTACCCATGACATGAATACTAAGTGGGTCCTTTGGTTTTCTGCTAGGTTTCTTAGAACAGTATTCTTTAATTGTCTTATCATAAATAACTACATCTTTCATAGCTTAAAGTAATGGAATTTTAACGAATAAATTTTGCAATTCTCCCAAAAATTCAAATTCAGAATGAGGACTTTGTTTGCTCAAAGATAATCTTTCAGGATAGGGTGGACCAGTATGACACCCTCTAGTAACAATAGTTAATGAAGGGGTTTGTTGCTTTATAGGAATCTGTGATGGATCATCCCCTATCTTTCTTTTTCTGGTTCTGAGACTTCATCATCGATATGCTCAATAATTATAGGTGAAGTCTGAGTATTGACCACCTGCCCAGATCGAAAATTTAATTCATTGCATTCCATAGTGGCAATACTATATGCAGGAAGGTTGAGTGTCTCAACCTGTTGAGCCCCTCTATTATTTGGATTCGGATTGATCTGGACAAGAAATTGAGGACGAAGATGAGGATTACTAGCAGGCGCATTAGCAAGAAATTGTAGCCATTGTTGTGGCATAGGTTGGGAGAATTGTCTTGAAGGAGGAGGAGGAGGAGTTCCACGCCAATTCTAGGACCATGAATAATTTGGACCAGATTGAGGATAACAGGGTTGCCAGGGTATTGGATATTGGTATGGCTGCGGCCAAGAAAGTGAAAAAGGTACAAACTACTAACCAAAATTCATAGTATTAAAATATTGAGATGGGTATTGAGGCATACCTTTATTCATGTTCAGCAGTCGTGGCTGTCGTGGTTTCCTTGATCCCATAAAATAAATTTGTTATGCTTCTTCATTCGTTCCATGAAATACTGCCTTCAATCCAGGAAGGGACGGGCAAGTACTAGTGGAATGACTCTGTTCACATATAACACAAGTATCCACAGAATTTAATGGAAATTCCTTCATCGGATGCTTCTTCCTACATTGAGGGAAGAAAATAGGCATGGCCTTCTCTGCTTCCATCTGTTTTTGGTTCGCCTGCAATATGTCTAGTTGCGATGATAATGTGCTTAGGATATCAGTTCTCAGGTTGTCTAGCAGATTCCCAATTTCAGCCTTTGTAACTCCACCGTTGGATGTTTTGAGAGTTTGGATTCCCTGCCTCTGTCTCGCAGCCCCTCATGAACACTTGATGCATAATTCACAAATGGTATCAAATTCCTCCTTTGATATATCTCCTTTCCATACTATGTTCAATAGATCCAGAGATTCCTCCCTCAGTGCTTTGAGAAAAATGATCTTCAAGGTATTCTTATCCAAGTCACTATGGTCTGATCTCTACAAACTATATTGAAAATGTTCCACAAAATCTTCCATATTCTCCTCTTCTTTCTTCATAATCTTAGAAATTTCTTCTTTTCCATCCCAAGATTTGTAGTAGTTCTGATATTTCTTGAGGAAAAACATCTTCATATCATCCCATCTAGCAATATATTTTCCCCTAAACCCATAAACCATCTTAAAGTTGTGCCTTTCAAAGTAGTAGGGAATATCTTCAATTTCTGAGCATCAGAAATGTAATCATACCGCCGACAAGCAACATCAAATTCAAAAAGGAATGTATCAGGACCCTTGAAAGTAAGACCATGGAAAATAGGTAGTGTTGTCAAAGGAATAGGATTCATAGGTGCATCATCTTTGATATCTCTAATTGGAAATTCAATTGAATAAGTTGCAGGAGCCATGAATATCTGCCAATACTCACTTATAATTTCAACAGGTTTGGCTCTGCTTTTTCTATAACAGGTGATGGAAGTTTTTTAACATCACTCCCTTGATTAAATGGTGCCAAGAATTCCCTCAAATCTTCTTCCTCTGAACTTGCAATATGTAGTTCCTTAGAACCTTTGCTTTCTACTTCTTCTTCCCTGAATTGCACTTCTTCTACTGGAGGAGGTTCTGGTTTTGAAACTGGTTGTCCTCCAAATCTCGTATGGGATCTTACCCTAGCAGCAACTCGTGATGATGCTCTAGATTCATCCCTTGATATGATCTCTTGGATGTAAGTTTTTCTGCCAAAATCAACCCCTTTTCTTTTCAGGGGTCTCCCTCTTCCCCTTTTATTGGTGTCTTTATTTATACAATTAGGAAATAAAATGGAAACATTCAAACAAATTAAAAGCTCAAGACTTGGAGCAGGATAAGAACTTCCCTCCTCAAGACGAGAGAGTGGCCCCTAAATAAAACAAAAGAAATAAAATAAGAAAATCACATAAAATCAAGTTCACGACTTGAAACGGGGTGAAAAATAAAACTTCCCTTCCCAGGATGAGAGAGCAATACTTATGAAAGAAAAACAAAGCAATCTAAAGATCCAAACCTGGAGCAAGGTGATAAAAGCCTGCTTCCCAAGGACAAGAGAATAATCCTACAAAAACAAGGAAAGCAAGGAACCAAACAACCAAACGATCTAATACTCAGGACCTGGAGCAAGGTGTAAGATTCCTTCCCCAGGACAACAGATCAGTCCTATGGTCAATGTTGGTTGTACTTTAGTGCCTTTGATAGCCTCCCTGATAATAGCGCCAAAATGTTGGTGTCCAAGTATGAATCATGCAATTCACCCAATCCACATTTAATTGTCAATGGGGGTTCTACTAGTTGTTTCAAGGCTATCGTGCACTGTATGTGAAGACCACAGTTTCCCTACCCAGCATTAAACATTAACTATAAATTCATCAATGTGTAACAACATATTGTAACAGCAAATAAGAGTAACAACAATAAGGACTCACCGCAACACACTGATAAACATTCACAGCAATAATAAACTCACAAAAATAAACCTAACACACATTTAATCCAGCAGCACCTGGTTAGGAGAGTGGGCCCAACTCTCTTATTAGGAGTGTGGTGAGATCAACGAATCACGATATGCTTAGAAGATTAATTGGTCATTAATAAAAGAAATATTACAAGTATTTTGCTACAGACTCAAAGTTAGAGTATTTCTCCTATAACCTTAACGAATCTTAACAGTGATAGCTTTCACAGCGCGCAACTCTACTTTGTACAATTTGTCAATAATACTATTCCTAGAATTACGTCATTGTCTGCCCTTAATTACATGGTGGTTTTCATAATGAAACAGAGTGTTAAAAGACAGCAATGTGTCAATCAAAATATTAGTCCATTGTTGCAGCCAGTATTCAAGGATAGCGCTTCCATCTTTGATAGCATCGTTTAGTGAATCACAGTCCTAGTCATTCTCCCTTTAAATCTACAGAAATAATTGAATTAGCAAGCCGCTTAGGTAATAATCCCCTATAACTGTGCTTCATTTACCAATAATCCATAAATACATGACAAGACGTATATGCAAATCTAGCCACCAAAATTTTCCACACCTATAGGGCCAAGGATGGCTAGGGAGGGGTAACACCCACGTTGTGCAGTGGGTTTCATAATTTGAAGAGATGGCAAACCGTCATGTTCAAAATCCACAGACTAGACCCCCCACCAAAGAAACCAAGCACCACCTTCAGAGGAACCAACTTCCACCACCCACCACATGAGAGAAACACAATACCACCACCCACTACCTGAAAATGACCACCGCCACCAGAGAAACCAAATACTGTTGCCCACCACACCAACACATACAATTGAAAGAAATACGAAGATAAAGTAGTCGACGCCTGAGCACAACTTCCCCCAAGGGGAAAACCACCGTTCGAATTCACCTCACAGAGTGTTGAAAATGGCAACAAGAAATGCTAAAAATAGAAGTGCTAAAAATAGCAGTTTGGGTACCAGTGTTGGATTGAGCAACAGGGAATGAAAAATGGAAGTGCTAAAAATAACATTCTATTTTTAGCAGTTTAGGATGGATTCCTATTTTTAGTCAGCCCCTGGACTAAAAGAGGAAGTAAAATTCGAATTTGAACTTAACAGCAATTTGAAAATAAATTAATTAATTCACCATGAGTTAATTAGTTGTGAAAAATCAAACATGAAGTCTATGTGAGGACATGCAATAGTTTCTATATTAATTGAGGAATTTATCCATCAGTTAAAGAGATAAGGATGAGTTCTAATTTGAGTAGTAATTAGTTCGCTTAGTTAACTGAGTCAAGTCCAGTTAGATTGATTTAAACAGTTTGTTTAAATTAATGTGAGTTCAGTTAGTTAATGCTTGCATGCATGTAACTACTACACTTTAGATAATTGAATATTCTCTCATAAATAACTCATGCATGTCAGTTCAGACAGAGACCCAGTTGAGATCAGAGGAGGGACAATGTACTATCAGTTGGATGGATTTTTCCTATAAAGGAAACTCATCCATGGAGAAGGATTTATCTCCTCCGGGACTTTGTAGTTAGATCAGAGGTTAGTGAGTGTGTGAAGAGGCCAATTCACACAGGTGGCTTCACTAGACCCCAAGAAAAATTTTGAAAAGAAATAGGAGGCTTAGAGGGCAGAGGAGAAGGTTTGAGAGAGGCCTTTGACTGTCTATGAGCAACAAAGGGATAGCAAAGAGAGCAAGATAGCTTGTGAGCTGATTCTTTTTGTAATCCAGACTATATTTCCACTTGTATGATAATACAGAGTTGAGGTTTTAGGCTGACGCTTTCCTCGGGTTATTTCTTCTGTGTTATGTGTGATTGCTTCTCATTCTCAGTTATAATTTGTTCTTGGTTGATATTTCTCATATGTGATTAAGCTTACGCAAAGTTTATGGTGGAAATAGATCTTGTATTGTGTTTTAGTATATTGCATAATCTGTTGATCTACAGTGGGAATTTCCACATGGTATCAAAGCAAAGGTGATCAAAGAAGAATAGTATACTAGAAGGAGAAGTTTGAAGTTTGGTTTCTGAATATTGAAATTGAGTTCTTATCACATCTCTATTTCACCTATGGCATTCAGTGGTTTAAGACTTGAGTATTCCCTTGATGACAGCTCAAATTATATAGCCTGGAAGGATCGCATGGAAGCAGTATTAGAGGATAACGGCCTAAAGGACTTCATTGATCAAGAAGTCCCCAAGCCTATAGCATCTAGTGCCCAAGAATTGGCAGAATGGAAGAAATGTGTGGCTAGAGCAAGGAGAATCCTTCTAAAGGGAGTTCGAGATCGCATAGTCTCAAGTCTCCATGGGAAGGAGACACTATTTTCAATGCGAAAAACATTGAAAGATCTATATCAAAATAGCAGTGATCAGAGGAAGCTGGTGCTGAAAGACAAGCTTCGAAAGACCAAGTGTGAAAAGGGTGACACGATCTCTACGTATCTGATCAAGCTCAACACATGCAGGGATGAGCTTGGAAGTGTAGGGATCATGACAACTGATGATGACATGGTGAGTCTTGCACTCCTCAGTCTTCCTAAGAGCTGGCATAGCTACCAGGACTTGGTTAATGGAAGAGAGAATCTACCAAATTGGAAACGACTTTGGTCAGATCTGATGTAGGAGGAGATAAGAAGAAGAACCAGAGATGGTTCTTCATCCATGGAGAATGAAGAAAACTGCGCCTTAGTGAGTAAGGCGAAGAAGGGGAAGGAGAAGGATTCTCTTTCCCAATCCAGTTCTTCCCAAGGTGGGAAGAAGTTTGACAAATCAAAAGTGTGATACTTTCATTGTCATGAGGTGGGCCATTTTGCTACAAATTTTCCACTAAGGAAATCCAAGAAGGGATCCATGGAAGGATCAAAAGGTGAGGCATTGGCCTCACAGTTCTAGTTGGATTTCACACTGTTCGCATGCATGGTTTCATCCATGGTGGGAAGTGGTTGGTTTCTTGATAGTGGAGCTTCTTTCCACATGATTGGCGACAAGAGTTTGTTCAGTACTTTGGAGGAGAAGGATCTCCAGATACTCATAGTGATGGGTAATGATGAAAAGTATAGTGTCTCAGGTGTAGGCGCAGTTGTTTTTCAGCGGGAGCATGGAGCTCGCATTACCTTGACTGATGTCAAGTATTTACCAGGACTGAAGAGAAATTTGGTGTCAATCGTGATGCTAGAAAACAAAGGCTATGATGTAGTCTTTAGTAACGGAAGGGTTTTCCTTAGACACATCATCACTAGACAGGTGAAGCAGATTGGTTCACGAGTCAAAAACCTATATTTTCTTGAGGTTCAAGATGCATGCAAAGCCTTGAGGAGCAAGGCAACTGATGGAGACTTGCTAGTTGAGAGGGAGAATACATTACCTATCAACATGTAGCCACAGGAGAAGTCTCGGACGATTGTGGAGGATCCATGATTGGTGAAGCAACTTCAAGAGGTTGTGGAGCAGCCACAACTGGGGAAGTTGAGAGGAGACAAAGTGGAGGCATCCACTCATGTAGAGACCTCCAGTAGGGGGAAATTTCAAGCCTTGTGGGCAGAGGGATCACATGCATCCATACCTCTAGGTAGGAGGTGGGGCGATGTGGAGTGGCAGTCCCAAGAAGGCTGGAATGGGGGCAGGATCTTTGAGGTACCCAACCTCTTTGATTGGATGTTGCTACATGAGCCCCAACGAGGAGTAGCAAGACTGGCTGAGTGGGTAGGAATAGATGCGGATAGAGCGGCAGAGAGAGCTACAGTGCAGGATTCCTAGGACTTTGTAGAGCTAGCAGGTTACAACAATGCGAGAGGCACAGGAGTGTTGCACCAGTGCAGGATGGCACAGAGAGGTGTGCAACAGTGTGAGATGCATGGAGTGTTGCAGCAGCTTAGAGGTCATGGAGGGAGTGCTTATCAGCGGCAAAGGGAGCTTCAGCATTAGAGTATGTTTCTAGCCCAACAGAGAGGTTAGTTGGGAGTTTTTTTTGTTTCTAGAGTTGTTGGAGCAACCACAATTGGTAGAAGTGTTGCATGCAGAACATTGCAAAGGTACATGATCGAGTACAAGTTGAAGGCTTTCTTGTTGAGAGCGAGTGTTGAAAATGGCAACAAGAAATGCTAAAAATAGAAGTGCTAAAAATAGCACTACTATAAATATCAATTTGGGTACCAGTGCTGGATTGAGCAACAGGGAATGAAAAATGGAAGTGTTAAAAATAGCATTCTATTTTTAGCAGTTCGGGATGGATTCCTATTTTTAGTCAGTCCCTAGACTAAAATAGGAAGTAAAATTCGAATTTGAACTTAACAGTTGTTTGAAAATAAATTAATTAATTCACCATGAGTTAATTAGTTGTGAAAAATCAAACATGAAGTCTATGTGAGGACATGCAACAGTTTCTATATTAATTGAGGAATTTATCCATCAGTTAAAGAGATAAGGTTGGGTTCTAATTTGAATAGTAATTAGTTGGCTCAGTTAACTGAGTCAAGTCCAGTTAGATTGATTTAAACAGTTTGTTTAAATTAATGTGAGTTCAATTAGTTAATGCTTGCATGCATGTAACTGCTGCACTTCAGATAATTGAATATTCTCTCATAAATAACTCATGCATGTCAGTTCAAACAGTGACCCAGTTGAGATCAGAGGAGGGATAGTGTACTATCAGTTGGATGGATTTTTCCTATAAAGGAAACTCATCCATGGAGAAGGATTTATCTCCTTTAGGACTGCGTTGTTAGATCAGAGGTTAGTGAGTGTGTGAAGAGGCCAATTCACACATGTGGCTTCACTGGACCCCAAGAAAAATTGTGCAAAGAAATAGGAGGCTTGGAGGGCAGAGGAGAAGGTTTGAGAGAGGCCTTTCACTGTCTATGAGCAGCAGAGGGATTGCAGAGACAGCAGGATAGCTTGTGAGCTTATTCTTTTTGTAAATGGGGCTATATTTCCACATGTATGATAATATAGAGTTGGGGTTTTAGGCTTAGGCTTTCCCCGGGTTATTTCTTCTGTGTTATGTGTGATTGCTTCTCATTCTCAGTTATATCTGTTCTTGGTTCATACTGCTCATATGTGATTAAGCTTCCACAAATTTTATGGTAGAAGTAGATCTTGTATTGTGTTTTAGTATATTGCATAATCTATTGATCTACAGTGGGAATTTCTACATAGAGACCACCCACCAATATTCCAAACACCGTCGCGCCCACGCCAAAGATTGCGAAATTGGAAATTGAAGCTAGTTTTCCGCCACCACCCATGGAGTTTCCTAGATTGCTGGTTATAGCTTCCACTTCTAGCCCGAGCAAATAGGTTTACAACAAGATAAGAGGAAATGGAATGGAAGAGGTCTCGTCCCGCTGGATTCTCATCCTTATGAACGCAAAAAATAACAAAGATACTTTGTAATAGGGTCCATCTTGACACACTGCTCCAACAAATGCCCACAACGAGTACACATAGACCACTCCTACCAAATAACCTCTTGTGATGCTTTCATTTTCTCCTCGAAGGCCAATGCAAGGTCTAGCATTAGACCAGAGCGCGAATACAAATGTTGGGCTCCCTCATATTCCCATGCCTTAACCATTCACCAACCCCAAACTCAAACGCAATGTTAATATTCACATGAGTTGCCAACCTGTTGATATTACTCCTCCCATTACATGTGCTTTGGTGAAGGGACCGGAAGGACTGTCCCTCACCCCCACTCCACCTGTATTCACACATGAGGCTCCTCCTCCATGTGTTGCAAGGACCTCACCCCCATCAAGGAAGAGTCGACCTCCTCCGCTCTTCTTTGTAGGTCAACAAGGAAAATTTTTTGGGAGGAGGGGGGTCAGTCTTGGAAAATTTCCTAGCCCTAAAGCTCACTACCCCAATTCGCTAGTTTTTCTACCACTTTATTTCCTACACATTCGACGTTATCTGTTATCACATAATCAAAGGAGGAGAGTCTGGAGAGTATGTGTTCCCCTATCAGCTCCAAATGCGAACTCTTTATGACCTTTAATAGAGGATAACCATTAATAAGATGCTAGAGCATGGATATAGCGATCTGAGAGTCTCCAATTACTTGCAGCTTCATGATGCCCATATCTATTGCTGCCTGCAAACCTCTCTCCAAATCTAGGTATTCAACCACATTGTTGGTGGTGTGGCCGCAGGATGAAGCATAGAATTTGAGGGCCTGCCCTTTGTCATTCTGAAGGATTCCCCCAAGGCCTGTTGGGTCGGGGTTCCCTTTTGAGGCCCCAAAATTTCGTTTAACAAATCCCTGCGGTGGACAAGTGAACGCCTCTGAAGAGATATGTTGAGGTGTAGGTCGATGGGTGGGGCCTGAACAAGGGGGTTCCCTCGACATATCTAGCACTAGCAGAATAGCGTGTTCCTGCCCTTCCACCTTCTAGTCCTCCTTCGACCATGGCGAAATCGATACAGCTTCCTTAAGATTGCGAAGAATATTGTGACAGGCATTGACGGGGTGGAACTCTTCTGAGTGGAAGATTGCCCTATTTCTGCCTTTCTAGATGTTCCATAGGATGAATCATTGTGAAAGGCACCATCCTTGATTGACAATTGGATTCTTGAAAAGAGTCCATCTCGATGAGTCTAGAGACTCCCGAAGATTTTTGACATACCTGACAATGACTCCAAAGACCTATGAGTGACATCTCCAGACTTCTAATCTCTTTGGGCAGAAATTTAGAAGGTGGTCGGTCATTTCCTCCTCCTTGAGACATAAAGGATAGAAGGATGAACCGAGAAATACCTTCTTTCATATTTTATCCCACGTGATAAGCTTACCTTGTCCAATCAGCCATAAGAAGAAGGAGACTTTTGGCCAAAGGTGAGAGTACCAAATCCTTTTCCATAGAGGGTCTAGCTCTAGGTCTCCCGCAAAAGATTTCAATGAGTACGCCTATTTAAGGGTGAACATGCCTTGCTTTCGATATCCCCAACGTAATCTATCAAGTTCTTCATTATTCAGAATTGGCCGCTGGCGGGGAATCATAAGGAGGGCCTCCCAATTCAGAGGGGGGTCATGAGGAGGCCAATTTTTGGGGGATTTCCACTTTCTCCACTTTGAGCCCAGCAGAGGGTCACTCTAGAAGTCTTGGACATAAGTCGCACTAGTCTGGGAGGTGAATTCTTGGAGACTTGCAAACTTTGGATCTTGATCTAATCTGGGATATTGCATCCATCAGTCAGTCCAGAATTTAGCTTTTCTTCCACTGCGAACTTCCCAGAAACCATGTATCTAAATGAAGTCTTGTTGTTCCTTGGCTCTGTTCCAAATCGAGGAACCCGATGGGAGGTCCTGGTGGTGGTGAAGGGGATTTTTCCAACCCTCAACCTCGTATTTGGCTGCCCAGATGTTCTTCCATAGCTCCTGCCTGCCTTGGATCCAGTGCCACCACACCTTTGCACTGAGGGCCATAGATAATAGCTCAGGATCTTTTATCCCAAGGCCACCATGGGTCTTTGGTTTACATAGCTTCTCCTAGGCCACCAGGGCCCATTTGCAGCCGATCTGGGCCCCCAACCATAGAAATCAACAAAACCTTGTTGTCATTTCTTTATAGATGCTACTAGGGGTCGGGAGTGCTGACAGTTGGTATAAGGGGATCACCTAAAGGACTTCCTTTAACAACACCAATCTTCCAGCTAAGTTTAGAGCTCGAAAGGTCCAACTCAAAAGTTTCTTGTCTATGTGGGAGAGAACTTCCTTCCAGATGGAGGTCTTGAGAGAGTTAGGCACTAAGGGGACTCCAAGATAGGTGTTGGGAAGTTTCCCAATTCTGAAGCCCAACGTTCTGGCAAGGTGAGCTTGCACTCTGGGGTGAGTGTTGAAGAAGAAGATGTTTGATTTCTCACCGTTTATCAAAGTGCCTGAGGTCATTTGGAAGGTGTCCAAAATTTTCCCCAGCTACTTAGCCTCTTTCAATGTTGGCTTCCCAAATAGCATGTTGTCATCCACAAACTATTGATGGGTTACCAGAGGGATTGTTTGAGAGATTCGGATGCCCAAAAAGGCCCGAGAACCTGTCGCCACCTTAATGAGCCGACCCAACCCTTCCTTCGTGATAATGAATAAGAAAGGGGAGAGAGGGTCACCTTGTCTGAGACCTCTTAATCCTCAAAAGGGGCAGGACGAGGCTCCTTTCACAAGGATGGAGTAGAACGAAGTTGATATCAGGTATTTGACCCACCCAATCCATTCTGAGGAGAAACCAAAGGCAGCTAGTGATGAAAACAAAAAATCCCAATTCAAACGATCATAGGCTTTAGAGAGATCAAGTTTGATAGTCATACCTGGCATTCGAGAAGAAGCTAAGTTGTGCACCATCTCATGTGCAGATATAATTCCATCCATGATCTACCAACCTTCCACAAAATCAGTTTTTTCAGGGCTAATGAGTAAGGGTTTAATCCTTCGCACCAGGATTCCAAAGAGGATCTTGTAAATTACATTGCGTAGAGCTATTGGCCTGAACCCACTGGGTTCCAGAGAAACTCCCTTTTTTGGGATGAGCGTAGGGAAAGTTGCATTCAGCCCTGACCATAGCCATTGGGACCGATGAGAGTATTCAACGAGCTCCAGGATCTCCTCTCTGAGAAATTTCCTTCCTGCCTTGAAGAATTCAAAGGTAAATCCATCGGGCCCAGGGGATTTGTTGGATGGGAGCGCCCGGAACACCTCCTCTATTTCAGAAAGAGAAGTAGTGAGGGCCTAATTTTGATCTTCGGTAATTAGGTGCGGGATATGTTGTTGTCTTTTTTAGGTACCCTCCCTCATTTCCACTTCTAGTTTAGAGAATAAGGATTGAAAGTGGTTGATCCGAACTTTAGATATTTCCTCATGATGCACTAGCCACTGACCATCAGAGCTATTTAAAGAGAAGATGTGGTTGTGGTAGTGGTGTTGCAGCATAGTTCAATTGAATAATTTTGTATTCCCTCCCCCTCCTTGAGCCATTGAAATCTAGATTTATGTTTCCACAAAATTTCCTCCTACTTCCTCCTCTGCTCTAACTCTATTGAGACCTGCCCCTCCTAGGCTATATGAGCCTCAGTGCACCCATATAAAATGATTTGTTGTTGAAGAGATCTCATTTCTTCCTCCAGACAGTGCTTCTCTTGATGAAGGTTTCCAATCTCATATTTGTTCCATTCTTTGAGTCTTCCCTTAAGTTCTTTAAGCTTGAGTTGGAAGGTTTCCATCGTGTTTTGTCCTTTGAGCCTGGAAGTGTGCCACCATTATTTCATTTTGGGCAATAGATATGGGTTCTCCAGCTAGAAGGATTCAAAGTAAAACATCCTATTTCGAAGGGCCATGCACAGATCTATCTTTAGGCAGATTGGCCAGTGGTCTGATCCCATGCTTGGGAGGATCTATGACTAGAAAAACAAATCTTGTAGCAGAATATTGTTAGAGAGAAGAAGAGATCTAACTTTGAGGCTATTTGGAATGTACCACCTCGCTGACTATTCCATGTAAAGATTTTAACTCCAAGTCTACCAACCCCAGCTCTTCGATGGTTTCCTAGAAGGCTACAAATATATGATCCAATCTTCTAAGGCCTCATTTTTTCTCACTGATATTCGTTATGAGATTAAAGTCCCCATCCACAATCTAGTTTGTTTCCCCCACCATCTCCTTTTGGTTCCTAAAGCCCTAAAGGAAGTTGGCTTTTTGGCCAGTCATAGTGGCTCTGTAGACCCCTGTTAAGCAGACCTTCTCTGTTGATCCAAGACATTAAAATTAGCCTGAGAGAGAGTGAGGGTTGGCTAACCAATTTCTAAATGAAATAGATATGGGGTCCCAAAGTATGCCCAGACCCCCTGCAATGCCTCTTGCGTCCAAATCCATGCTCTCTGTCAGAGTCCAACTCTTGTTGGCTATATCTTGTAGTATTTCCTTAGTCACTTTTGTTTCTTGCAGAACAATTATATCAAGCTTCTCTTTCTAAACTTTTTCCTTGAGGTACCTCAATTTCCCTTTCGAATTGAGGCCCCGAATTTTCCATGAGATCAAATTCATTGAGGGGGGGGGAAGATACCTTTGGTAGTACTCTGTCGAGACATTTTCTTGCCCTGAGTTTACCAATATTTCCCCTACTTCTCAAATCACCTCCTGCGTTGGGCTTCTTCCCCACTTCCTGGACCCCGAGTTGAGATTGGAACATTGCGCGAGGTGGTCTTTATCCCACAGTAGTACTGCTAGTTGGTTGTGAGGTTCCGTCGTAGCTTGGTGTTTCTCCCAGTCTTTGAAAATTTGATGGAACTAATCTAGTTGATCTTGCGGGATTATCGATGTACCAACCTTCGCCTAGCTATGGAGGGGCTACCATGACTCTTTCATCCGAGTTTAGTTGTTACAACTTCACATCCTACTCCAGCACTTGACAAACCTGGGCAAGTACTTGTAGGATTTCCTTGCTATTCGATTGGGTTTTCGGGGACCTCCATTTGCTCGTTTTCTTGCCCTTCACAACTTCTAGGCCATGTTCCACTTCCATTTTTGCTCAGGATTGGGGGGTTGTCCCTGGAATCTCTAGTTGTTCCAGCTCCGATGACACGGTCGACTCCACAAGGATGGAAAATTTATTAATTTGAGGGTTTTGAGGTGGGGGATGTGAGCTCGAAGTTGTGCGGCCCACTACCACAATTGGGGGTTCAGTCAAGTGACTAGTAGATGCATGCATGTGCTTTGTCGTCCTTGGCTGAAGGGGGGCTTTTTTCAGAGGTGTGCGTCAACTTTGGACCTCTTGGAAGCCATCTAGGGCATGGGTTGAAGAAATGGCCTGGGCTTGTTGTGGGTAGTCACAAAATAGATGACCATATTCATGACATAATCGACATTTGAACAGCACATATTCATAGTCCAACGGCTGGGACCAGGTATCATCCTGATGTTCAATTTCTACATATTCTGGGAGAGGTTGAGATGTTCATGTACATAGATGTAGGTGTATGATGAGAATATTTTTCAATGCGTGATCTCAGAGACTTGGACAAAGTTGCCTATAGAATTGCCTATGAGTTCCAAAATCTCCAGCTCTTAGAAGGCCTATGTGAGAGAGTATACGCGGATCCAAATTGGGGTGGCGAGGAATTGTTCCTTGTCTGGGTTATAGCAAGGTTCCCAATGTCTCATGAATAGGCCTGTGTTGTTCTTGAAATAAGGGTCATTATCCAAGATTATTTTCCTGTCCTTCAGATCTTCGTTTATTACGGTGAATAATCCCTTAGCCCTTATGCGAATATCGAAGGGAGCTTTGGGTTGCCATTTTAACTGGATCTAGTGAAGGATGTCAGCTTCCCGTGGTCAAATACCCATAAACTTGCATATGATTTCATGGTCCTGCATGAATTTGTGAGACTGTTCTAGGCGATTATTGGGAATGACCACCTTGGGATTCTTATTTGCTTTTGGCAAGAAACGGCCCTTCATCCGCACCTAACATTGCAACCCTAGCGTTGGCGTGTCTACTTGAGTACCATTGTTCGGTCCAGAGGAAGGCGTAGGAGTCGGCAGCGACCTAGCAGTTCCAGTAAGAATCGACTTGAAGGAGGGGGTGGATCCCCCTCCCCACAGAGGCCCCATCCGTGGAGCACTCAACTTGGCATGCATCGGTTGTGACAACGCCTACGACAGACACGTGGCGAGGAGGATTGTTCAGTAAGGATTAGGGTTTTGTTGGAAACCCTAGCTCAATGTTACTTCAAAGCTTCTCAGCATTCTTCAAAGTTATATATACATATTGTATTTTTTATAATTTTAATAATATATTATTAATTATATTTTTATTAGAATTAAAATATATCAATATTAATATAATCTTAAATAATTTATAAACTTGTTAGTTGGGTTTATCTTGGGTGCTTGAGAGGAATGATTGTTATCCTCTCCACCTAAGTTCAATTCACACAAGTGATTTGATGAGCTTTATTATAATGGTTTCAAGCCTTATCGTTGAGTATGAGTAGTCCCTGGAGGACCATAACATGTTTTCCTCATATGTAATATAAATATATTTCTCATGGGGAAAAAATTAATTTATAAACTTGGTTAATGTATTAATATAAACATGTAGTTTAACTCTTCTATGTGGCATATTTTCAAATCAATTTTTCCCAAATTAATTTATAAACTCGGTTAATTCATTAATATAAACATGAATTCTAACTATTTTGTGTGGCATTTCCTATCAATTTTACCCGAAATCCAATAGGTAATTGTTGGAATCATAAGTTTGATCTATATTAAGTGTCACGGGGGATTTCTAGGGTGCTAAATCCATTTATGCATTCAAAAACACATTCTAAATAACTAAAAATCACAATATCACCAAAAATTATATGATTAAATTTTGAAAAAAAAACTAAAAAAAACATAGAACAATTAAATTGTAACTTAATATAAATATTTATTATATATTAAGTCATTATACATTATGTATAAACTTTATTTTAACTTCACTGTTATTTTTTATATTTTTAATTATATTTCTAATGATATATTTTTACTTTTATTTTTCTTAAAAAAACATTTTTAAAAGTAATATAATATATTATTATTATTATTTATTATGTATTAATAATTATGAATAAGTTATACGACCCCTGTCCCCATGGAGGCCACTTTCCAAGTGCTAGAAAATGTGAAGTAAATGTGAACACAAGGTTCCAAGTTAAAATCCTTGGGTGCTTACATGTGGTTGCATGCTGGGGGACGGCATGGTTCACCTAGGAGTTGTAATGGTAGCGGTCGGAGACGAATTTTGTCACATGAGTACGAGACTAGTCCAGTTGTTGATTCCACTAAACATAAAGGAAAAAAATAATAATGAATAAGTTAAATATAAAATTATATTATAATAATTGCATCAAGACTGTCAATTGGGGTTATCTCGGGTCGTTGGGTGAAATGGCAATTACGTTCACCCAAGTTAAAATCCCCACTGATGACATGATGAGCTATAATTCCTTGACAAATATTGTTGTAATGGTTCATTTCCTTGTGAACTCTTAAGTGAGTATACTTGTGGGTTGGTTTAGTACTAGCAACCTCACTCCAGCCCTCAGGCTAAGAGGGAGGTTGATTTCTTTCCTCACATAGCCATCCTTATGTTGATTGCAGATTCTGAAATATTCCAGAAATATCACAAACATGAACAAATTCAACTTTCAAATATGCTCATGTCCATCAAATTTCCAAAATATTCTGAAATCTACAATGGAATTACGTTGAGGTCACCTAGCATGTTGTTCTTTGTTGTATACTTCAAAGTTGTTGGAAGATCTAATGTTGATAAAGAAATAAAAGGAATTTGATACTGGTGTCATTCATTTAATATTTACAAAGATAAAATATTTTATGGCCCTTTTGGAGGTGAGTTTAGTTTATGAAACACGAAATCTAACCACAATTATACATATATAGTTTTTAATTTTTGTAAGTTAAGAAATTCTATTAGTAATAAAAAGTTACATGTGTTTTTAGCAGTTGTTTGTTAGTGGCCTGCCACATGAGAAACTGTCATTAACATAACAGAAGTTTGTTAGTTTCTAGAGAGAGATTTCCCATAAGTTTAACAATGCTAGAAAAAATAGATTGCAAATGTGTATGGGCTACGTAAGAGCCTTCACACAAAATAGACTACAAATTCCTATGATAACTATCTACACTAATCCTACTAGCCTTATTAGGCTTGCAACTAAACATTATGATAGGAAAAAAAATAAAAATCAAAACTACGTGAAATTGGAGGCATTAACCTCAATGGGCATCAGAGCTTCGAGGCTAGGGTAGTATAGTCTAGGGCCTAGAGCCACCACCTCCTCAATATGTTGCGACATATCATTAATTTCCTTAAACTGCAACACTACATCATCCAGAACCAAGAGAATTTCATCTTTGGTGGCATTCTTGTCAAGCAAGATGCAACTAAGGAGAGCCTCTATGTGCCAATAGAGATCGATGGAGTACATATATTTATTTTTCCAACCACGAGTTTCTGCATGAGGAAATCACACAACTGCGACATCCACAACCTCAAAGTTGGATAGGAATTGCATTCACCCATCAATTCTAAATCCACCTCACCTAAATACTTCCAAAAAATATGATGAATTTGTTTTCTGTAGATGTGAGCCAGGTCTCCACAAGTATGCATGCTTGAGAACCCCCTAATGAACCAAGAAAATACCCTCCCCATCGGTGATGAGCTCTCTATCCAACCATGTCTACCATTCGAGTAAAATGTAGTGATACTAGAGAACTAGATAGAGAAGTGAAGTGAATAATAGGCATGGAATAAAACTAGAGGAGAATGGGGATAACCCTGAAACAGAGCCTACAATGAAAAAGCCAAGGAAGAGGAGGGTAAATAACAAGAAAATCCCATGTACCGTTGAGAGGTGCAGACATAGACAACAAGAAAAAATAACCAGAATTGAAGTTCCTTGCCAAGATGACTGCCTTTGAAGCCCAACTAATAGCCAAGATAATGAAACCACATGTTCTTGTACCCGAGGGGTTGAACAACATGATGGTAAGGAGCTCGATTGTAGGTTGTAGTGTTGTGGTTCATGTGTGGATCGTTTTGATGATATGGCACACGCCTTAAACAACAATAACCCACCTAATGCTATAAATTTACATATTGTTGTTTAAGACCATGTCCTGACTCATGGTGCAAGAGGGTGGCACATCAGCCTCTCTCCATCAAGGATGTGTGGCATCTTCACACTCCCTACCATTGCATACATCCCTAGTCACCTGATATGAAGGTAGAGCTATATAATTTTAATAATATTGGAAATATATAGGCCTATAAGATATATATATATATATATATATAAAGTTTACTTTCATGTTTTTTAATTTAAATTCAAAGAAACTTGATTTAATGGTGAAAAGTGAGTTTTTATTGTTAAATAAAAGTCTATTTAGACGAGATTTTAGCTTAAAAGTGTAAGAAATCTTAAAATAATATTGAAACATATGATTACACCCAAAAAAAATTACATTAATATTAATTACAAACAATTTCTATTTAAAATAATAATAATAATTTAAAATTTTAAAATATTTATTATAAAACAAATAATATATTAATAAATGAATAGATATTCGTTGAGCGTAATTTATATAAGATTAAAACTGAATCAAAATTAAAGTCAACGTGATTAAGAAAATGTAACCAAAGACGTTAATGTCACATGATTGATGAATAATATTATTTTAATGGAAAACTTTTAGATTAGGTTTAAAATTAAAATATTTTTGGAATTATAAATTACTAATTGAACTTTTACGCTTTCAAATCAAATAATCTAAATTTAAAATATTTTTAGAATTATAAATTATTAATTAACTTCGAATCAAATTAGTGAACTGAAAATGATGTAATTAAAATAAAGGAATTAAAAATGACTTAAGAGGTTACATTATAATAATGATAAGGAAGTAGGAAAAGTTGCGCTTAAGGGGTTAAAAGTAAAGAAAATACCTAAAGAGGAAGAGGATATGAAGTAATAAGATCAATACTTGTAATGCAATAGAGTATTTGTCTCCACGGTTAATTAATTAAGGTAGAGTGGGGTCTATTTTTTGTCGTTATTCGAGATTACTTCATTTCTACAATATATCATCATTCCTATCTCCACACAAGCTTTTTTCATAGCTCTACATTTCGCGATTTGTCACCTCTTTGGGTAGCTATCAATACGCTGACACGCAGTGCAGGACACTCTGTTTCTACAATTAGTAATATGATTAGTTGCAATTTTTAAATATAATAGACTATATTTAAACAATTTGACATGTACATTTGATGGCATGTTGTTGTAATCTCCATAATGTCGATACATTGTGTGGAGTGCGGAGGTGCTGAGGAAAAAAGCTTCCTCCACAACTTCACACTTTTTACAATGTGACTTCACTACTAACATCCATCTCACACCACTAATGTTCAACATCTGGTTTCGATTCACAGTTTAGAATCAATGTTTAAGCTTCATATAAAAGCTCAAATCCTTCTCGGATTGCAAATAACCATTAAGGCTAAGACCATTAAACATTATATATGGTTGATGGCATTGTATTGGTTAATATACATTCACTACTAGCATACAACTCACACCACCAATATTCGATGTCTGATTTTGATTCACGATTTAACATCAATGTTTAGGCTTCATATAAAATCTCAAAGCCTTCTCACATAACAAATCATATCTCCAAGTATTTTGTTTATGCAATGTGGAATGCGGAGGTGTGTTTGTATTGCTAATCACACTTCTCCACATCTTTGCACTCAGCATTGCATAAACAAAATGCCTAGAGACATGTGGAGAATGTAATGGCAGTTCAAGCGAACCACAGTGAGAGTGGAACCTTGCTGAAATTGTATCCAGAAATGTGATTTCCGTTAAGAATGTGAAATTGAGTATATTTGGATTATTAGGATTGTTGGCCATAATCATAGTTGCGAACTTGGGCCATTATAATCATTTAAATTTTCATCTACATGAATCTGAAGGTTAGATCTAAGACTTTTGTGATCCATAATGCAGATATAAGTTTTTCAAATTAATCACATCGTTAAGATTTGGTGACGTTTCGAACCAACTAATGTGGTTCATCTTTAGGACAAGGTTCACCTTGTCCTAAAGATGAATCTGAATGCTAGTGTGTTTTGAACTTTATTAATTATAAGTATTGTTTTAGCTTTTTCGTGGAGCTTCAAGTAATTTTGATCATTGTAGATTATGAGGAAATTTTTGGTTTTTTTCGAGGAGCTTCCAAAGCATTTATTTATTACTTGTTCGCTTGCTACTGAGAGGTAGACGACTATAATATAATAATGGTGTCGAATAGTCAAATATATTCATGATTTTTTCTACTCATTTTTAAATTTTTCGAAGTGATTGAGCACAACTCAATTGGATTGAGGATTAATTCTCAAGAATTAGAATGCATGAAGATTGTGAGTTTCATTGGTAGGCGTGGAAGCGTCGTGGGTATGGTGCAAAATAATGTTGTAATTTAGGAGGACAGGTTTTCTAATTGGATTGTCATGTTTCCCTGCCATGATGAAATGACAAATTGTGTACATGTCATTGTTTTATGTTATTACACTAAAGTATAATATAGTATAATATATGCAATTTTGTTGGATTATTGATTGTGTGAGATATATGTAGAGTTTAGTGGGAATTTTGGATTTTTCATAAAGGAAATGTGGAGCCCATGATTGTAGATGCGAGATCGAGCCATTATAATCATTTAAATTTTTATCGACATGAATTTTGTAATAGATTACTTTGGATTCTTAACAGCTCCAAGGAAGCTAATATCCAACTATGCTCATCCCATTTTGATTCATTTCGTTCAAAGGCGGGGGCTCTATTTTCATGTGAGGATAAATAGTGTGTGGGGATTTTCTATCCCTTGCTCTGCACACGCATTTCCTGCACTTGGATTCCCGCATTCTCTGAAGCTTTGAATGCCTACTATTGAATGTGCCTATTATTGGATATCCAACATCTTTTACTCTAGTACTCGAATGTTCACAAGGGACCTTCATCTTTGACACTTAAAATATTGTTGGTTTTGACAAAGTAGCACATCATGTTTATGGGATTTCATGTCACTCAATTGTTGAATCATTAAATGGGCTTGTTGTCCATTCTACATTGTTTGTCAGTCAGTCGAATTTTTTGAATGACGAGCGACCATTCAATCCATTCTGATAACAATCTACATTGTCCTAGTTCCTTGGAATTTATTTGAGTTTTTATGAAACTTTGTAATCCTAAAAAATTATTCAGTTGTGTTGTTGTTGAGAGCAACGGGAGATGCCTCAGTTCTCAAGCAATCAAAAATCAAAGTAGTCCCTGTAAAATTATTTATATTTCAAGTTAGGGTTTAGGTTCAAATGAATTTCTATAAAATAAAAATCATATATTATTCTAAGACTCATTTAGTGAGATACAAAAGTATGGCTAAACATCAAAATGAAATTGAAATTTAATAGTCATAGATGAACCACGAAGACACCCACCACTAACAACGTTTCTCTCAACCCACTGAGCTAACAAGAAAATGGCCACTCATCTCATAGAACAACCTTAAAACACATAAATGGATGCAAATCAATCTAGGTTTTACACATTACTAAGTTGAGGTCCAGTTAAATTTTGTTAAGTGTAGTTTGGTAGTGGTGATAATCCATGAGGTATTTTTTGAACTATAGTTTGGTGGTGATGGTGATAATTCCACATTGTGGTTATGGAGATTGGGTTCAAATCCTTGCTACCACAATAGTACCTTGTTGTAGGGATTATTCCATATTGTGGTGGTGGAGCTCAGGCTTGAATCTTGCTACCACAATAGTCCCTTATTATAGGGATCATTCTGATGTTTATAAGAAAATACGTAAGACCGAGATAAAAAGAGAACAAATTTGCATGCCCACCAATGGGCTCAGACCCATGAGCACATGGTTAAGGGCATTACGATAGAAGTGCAATATGTATACAACTGGGTTGCTATAATATAAATAAAATAATTATAGATATTAAAAAAAATTATATAAATGACTTTATTTATGTCGGATATTCCAAAATCTACAACTATATACCATGAAGTGAAATCTAAGACTAACAAACTGAAATGAAAAGCATCATACTTTCAACCTCATGTCAGATCACATATAATGTAAATCAAATGGATTGATTATTGCAATCAATTACAACTCCAATGACCACCAAATCCACGAAGGTGGGAACTCTATTTTGGTGTGCTAAGAAAGAGAGTGCAAGAGAGAGTGTGTGCGAAGAATGAGGCACAAATTCCCCCGGACATCTTTCTCTACGCTCCACACACCAAAATAGAAGCAAGGTGTTGTTTCTATTGTGTGATTGGAAGAGATGTTTAAACATAATGGAGAGGAAACTTTCTTTCTCCGCACCCGTGCACAATATTTCCCCTTCATTAATTCACGTTGTACTTTATTAAGTCACTTCTAATAAAGATTCATTGCCTGATCATGAAGATGTAAAAGGAGTGAGTGCATCCACTTTTATTTATGAAGCAAGAATTCTTGATCATGGAGATGAAAAAGGAGTGAGTGCATCCACTTTTATTTATGAAGCAAGAATTCTTTGGCTATGACAATAGAATATCATCTTCACCAAGTGGATTGTCTTATCTTACCGTACATGAAATTTCTAATCTAGTTGAAAATTCACCATATACAAAACACTAAAGTTAGGAATAGCATAAAAAAACGGTGATAAAAATGAAGTAAACATTTACTACTAACCAACTAAGAAAAACTTTGAAAACGACGACAGAAATAAAATAAACATATACTTCACTCAGGTAGGGGCAAACAATATTTGATTGGAAGAATTTGAAACTATTGCCACCAGTTTTCATTGTGTTTTCATCCAAACCCAATAAATAATGATTGTCGAAATAAGTAATAAACCGTGGATAGAAACCTAATATCCTGCCACTATCCTTCCCATGGCAAGAGGATTAAAAAACATTTGTGCCCATGAACATCTACTTAGCCTCACCATTTGTGATATATTTGAACTCACATATTACGTATCCATGGAAGAATTGTAATGCTTATCATCTGAAAGTGGTATAAAGTTAAATAGATTATGTTAAAAAAAAAAATATGATTTTATGTTTTCGATGTGGTTTCAAATCATGACGATCCATATATCCTCCTCGAACTGCGTCACTATGGTTTCAATAGTTTAGATAAGAAAGAAACCATAGATGTCATACGTTTCAAAGATAAATTATTTGTTTCCCAGAACATTTTCCTAAATCAAGATGTCCTAGATAGACAGCAAAGGGTAGAAATTTAGCACATATAAGACATAAGCGACTATGGATTATAGGTGGAACCTTATTGTTAAAAAGGCATGAAAATAATTAATAGCTCTAGCCTTTATGTATTCAAAGTTTGGTCTTCTTTGGTGTATTTCTTGCATATGACTAATGAACTATTTGGTTTTTCAAATCGTTTTCTAACTCTACCTTATGCCCGTGTAACCATGCACCATGGCTCCTAATCATTTCCTTTATATTAATCGAGAGGAAAATTTAAGCAGTTGAGCCTAAGAAGAAATATAGCTAAGTGAATAAAAAAGGACAGCGAAGAACGGAGAATGAACATGAGCGATCATGAGGAAGAATAAATATTAGGTGATTGAGCATTTGATAATTGGTTACAGAGTTGTGATAGTTTTCTAGTTATGAATCATAGTGGATGATGTGACAAAGTTGAACCACTGTGATTTTTCAGTTTCCAAGTCATCATTCGAGAGGAAAATTTAAGCAGTTGAGCCTGAGAAGAAATATAGCTAAGTGAATAAAAAAGGACAGCGAAGAACGGAGAATGAACATGAGCGATCATGAGGAAGAATAAATATTAGGTGATTGAGCATTTGATAATTGGTTACAGAGTTGTGATAGTTTTCTAGTTATGAATCATAGTGGATGATGTGACAAAGTTGAACCACTGTGATTTTTCAGTTTCCAAGTCATCATTTAAGAGAAAGGATGGATAGAGGTGGGAGGAGGAGAATGTTATGCAACCAACTCACAAAATAGAAAAAAATATAGATGAACGACTTGAGAAATAGCCTCTTCGAGGGGGAAAACCCCTTTACATCACATAAATAAACAATTCTTGGATGATACAAATAATAAGACCTCCTTGGTATATATAGGAGTCTAAAAGGTCACAATATAATCAAAGCCTACATAATAATAATAATGTAAGAGCACAACAGTAAAAATAGTGGGCCTATATGGGGCACAACAATAACAATAGATGCTACACTAACAATAACAATAAGGGGAATACAAGAATATTATAGGGACCTAACATGCCCCTCTCCTTCAAAAAAGGGTTGTCCTCAATGCTTGAGTAATGAAAAACATTATTAGTGAAAATATAATGGTCCTTCAATATGAAAAATGTGAGAAATTAATGTTCCAAAAGGTGTTTCTTAAACGTAAAAGGAAGACAATAGAAGAAATTGAACAAAGAAGGAAAGTTTTTAAGAATAAATGTAAAGATTAGGGAAAATGTTGTAATATGGTCATAGATGGTGGAAGCACAGAAACTTTGTATCCATATAATTCATAGAGAAATTAAAGTTAAAATGTATTCCCATCCCAATCCATACCAAGTTTCATGGTTACAAAAGGGATAATAAGTGACCATGATGGATCAGCATTTGTTAAAATTTCGGATTGGAAGCTTAAATCAATAGTTCTTATGCAATGTAGTGGATATGGAATCATGTCATGTACTTATTATAAGACCATAGTTATTTTATAGAAATAATTTCAATGATGGTAGGAAGAATATTCATGAAACCACAAAGGCTAGCCAGTGAAACAAATTGGAACCAATGCTAGATAATACAATGACAGTAATAGGAAGTAGAAGCAGCATAGATGTGATAAGTAACAACAATTGAATTATGTTGTGTTCATCTATGGAATTTTTTAAGAAAACAAAGAAGGTTCATTTCTATTTCGCCATGATGTTGAAACAAGTCCAAGACGGTGGTAAAATGAGCTTTATATGACCATAGATTCAACCTTTGTTGAAATCATTTGAGGAGATTGTTGATAATGATTTACTATCAAGTTTATCACCCATGAGAAATATATCACACGAAATTTACTTGGTACCATGGTCAAGTATTCCTAATAGAGCTCCTTCTCAGATGGTTTGAGCAGAAAGGGAAGAGGTGAATAGGTAGACACAAGAGTTGCTTGTTAGAGGACCGATAAAAGAGAGTTTAAGTCCTTGTCTTGTACCAACAATTTTGGCACCCAAAAATGGAGGAGAATGGAAAACATGTACAAATTGATGAGCTATCAATAAGATGGCTATCAAGTATATATTTCCCTTACTAAGAATGGATGACCTCATGGATTCTTTGAGTCAATCAGGTAATTTTTAAAAAATGATTTGAAGAGTGGATATCATCATGTTTGAAAAAGGGAAAGTGACAAATGGAAGATAGAATTTAAGAAAAAGGATGGATTGTTTGAATGGCTAGTCATGTCATTCGGATTAACCAATGCTCCTAGCAAATTAGTGAGACTTATGAATGAACTATTGAAACCATTTTTGGGAAAGTTTGTTGTTGTATACCTAGATGACATTATAATATTCAATAATACCAAGGAAGAACATCTTGAGCATGTGAGAAAGGTGTTACAGTGGTTGATGGAAGAGAAACTACTGATAATTTGAAAAAGTGTATGTTTATGAAGGAGCAGTTAGTGTACTTGGGATTTATAATTTCCAAGAAAGGCTTGAATATGGATCCTGAAAAGGTAAATACCATTTTGGGTTTCCCGATACCTAAGTGTACCTTTTATGTGAGAAGTTTTCATGGTTTAGAAAGCTTCTACAATAAATTTATCCAAAGTTTCAGTGACATTTATGCACCAGTTATAGAATGTATAAAGAAAGTGATTCTCCAGTGGACAACATCAGCCATGAAATCATTTCAAAACTTGAAGAAGAAGGTAATTGAATAGACAGTTTTGGTTATTCCAAATTTTAGTGAGGTGTTTCAAGTGGAATATGAATCTAGTGGTTAAGAAATTGGAGCATTTTTTAGTCAAGAAGGAAGACCAATTGCACTCTTTAGCAAAAAGTTGAAATAGTATGACTATGATCAAGAATTAATTTCTATCGTACAAGCTTCGAAGAAACAGAGACATTAATTGTTAACAAAAGAGTTTGTCTTATCTACTAATCATAAGGCATTGTAATACATCAATAGTCAAGATAAGATTAATTAGAAGTGTTGATCATGTATATGTCAAAAGTCCGAGAAGTAGAGTACAAAGCAGTGGACAATATTTTTCAAAGATCATTGTCATCATTCAGTGCCATTTTTATCATTGTAAACCCAAATTCTACAAATTAATTGTAAATGATTCTAGTATGATTATTATGTCATGTAATAACACATAAGTAAGCCTATGATTCTTCTCAAAGGGTTTCATCATAGGGAGTTGTTTAACCTCCCAAAATTATGTGTGTTTGTAAACATAGATAATCCGCAGAGTTTTTATCCCAGATATACCCCAAAGCTAGGGTGGAATTCTTTAACAAGGTCTTAGGTGAGTCCTAGTGTTAATTGAGTCTCTATATTTTTCATACTAGACCAGTATATATCCATTTTAAGTATGGATCTAATATGAGCCGAGAGGGATCAAATTTTTTCACGTGCAAACTTCTTTACAATGTAAAATACAATGTGTTATTTTTCATTATTTAAATTGTATTTTTGAATGCTAAATAGAGTATATATAGGACCAAATAAACATTTTACCAATAGAAACTTAATTTTTCATGATGTATACATAATTTTTTTAAATGATATATAATATATACGCAATTGACATTAAAATATTTTACATAACATGCACATCTAGACATTTTATGACGCAAATTAAAAAAAAAAAATATTATTAACATATTTTTAAGTATATGTCAATATTAATTCGTATTAAAATATTTTATCAATAATCAAATTATAAGATTTAAACATCTTACTCACACATTTTTTTTTCTTTTAATTACATTACAACATATTCATTTTTTATTATTATAGCCGACTTTATTTTTCTATTTAGAACATAATTTTTAACTTTTCTTTTTATTTTAAAGGGGAACAGACGGACAAACACACTTACACATCCCCTCATATTGCGTTGTAGAATGAGTCTCTCGGCTCAATCATGTGTCTTGTCGCAAATTGGGTAAAGTCTTGAGGGTCTATGTCAATGTGTATTTCCCTATCAAAGGGTTGATATTGTAATTGTTTGATGTAAAATGTGTCTAGGAATAATTTACTGCATGGTTACTCATATTTAGACACCATGGCTAAATTACTTTATTATAGACACACTTACAGGGTGGAAAAATATTTATTCCCCTCTTGAGTCTTTTAATTAATTTTTTTGGCAAAAATAAAAAGAAATAATTAGCCAAAAATTGTGGGTCAAAAAGGCATTAAATTTTAGATGTCCTTCACCAAGGGAAAATGGATTTTTTAAGAAAAATGACCCCTTGGACGTTGGTGGTTAAGACAAAGTGGATTTTTTGAGGATAAAAGTCCAAAATATTATTTTTTGGACTAAGCAAAAAGGGATTTTAAGACAAATTCGAATTTTTCCTCAAAAAATAAAAAAAAATTCAATCGACCAACCAAATCAAGTTATTTCAAATGAAGATCGATGAATGGGATTATTTTGACGATGATCAAACCAACTAGTCGCTATTTCCACTTGGAGGGGTTTTCTCTCTCATTTTCTATATAAGGAAGCTATGAAGCTCCTCATTTCATCTTTGGATGATGTAATGATTATCTCATGTATTTTTTTTTTCCATAAAAAAAATCAAACCATCTATTAAAAATAATAGTTAGTTACAAAGCATATGCGAGGCATTGCTAAAGGACTCATTCTTTGCCATGAGACAGGGAAAAGAAAGGAGTCTCGGCTGATTTAGAAAGAAACCAGCATATACACGCTCACCCGGGAGGCAATGAGCCAGCGCAAAAATCCCATATGATGAAACAATAAGCAGTCAAAATGGGATAGTCGCGTGCCGAAATAAAAAACCATTCGAAGAGAGGCAGGAAGCCTGTCTTATGAAAATGAGCACGCCTCCCTAGAGCCAGAAGGAAGGTAGACAGGCAAAGTAGAAAAATGCAGAGAAGAGAATCCGCATAGAAGAGGAGCAAACAACGTCCAAGAGAGAAACCTGCGTAGACACGATCAGGATTCTAGAGAAAAAGGAGAGTGAAATAGAGGTCAGGCCGAAGCGAGCCTCCTTTTACAAGGAAAGCAGCTCGAGAGACCTGATGAAGAGCTGTGAAACTGAAAAGAAAAAACAAATGAAGCAAGACAGATATTACAGAGCACAGGAAATAGATTCTGAGAAAAGAGAACTAAGCGAAAATGGGTTGTTCGAGAGGTCGAACCACCCCATTTTCTTCTTCCAAAACAGTCCACGACCCCATGATTTGATCAACACCATCTTTGGAGAGACGATCAGCTTCAGAATTTCTTTCCCTGTAGATGTGACTAAGGGAGATCTCCGAGAAAAAGTTTTTTAGTCGAGAGACTTCTCTAAGCAAGGGAGACAGGGTGAAATTGCTGCACACTTGCGTCCCGTTGAACCATCGCACAGTGTTCATAGAGTCCCCAAAGATCTGGACCTCTTGCACATTCCTCAGGACAAGCCAACAAAGAAGAAGGTGGAGGGCTTTCAATTCCGCAAAATTATTGGATCCTTGGCCAAGGCCGACCGAGGCCTTAACAGTCTTTTCCTTTGAAAGATGGATTATTAAGCCAGCCCCACAGTGACCATTTATGTCTGAGGCTTCGTCAAAGTAAGTCCACTGGGATAGAAGATCTAATAGTTTCTTGCCGAACCAACCTGGGAGGAGGAGTAGTATGCGGAATAGGGATACTATCGAATATTGCAGCTCCTTCAGCAGCCAATCTTTCGATCGGGAAGACGGAGTCCTTGAAGATGACCTGGTTCCTAGCCAGCCACGTCCCCCAAGTGATGAGGAGCGGGATGGATCTCTCTCTGTCATTTGCAGCTTCTTTCCACCACTTCTGCCAAGCTTCCAAAATCCCTTGCCCTTCCCACCTATAAGGGATTTTGAGTAGCCTTAACGTTTCAGCCCAAAGACTAGAATTGAAGGGGCAGGAGAGGAACAGGTGTTGAACTGATTCGATGTTGTCTTTGTAGAGAGGACACCAGCCTGGGCCAATCCTACCCCGTCTTTGAAGAAAATCCCAAGTAGGGACTTTCTGGTGCAGGACACACCAAAAAAAAAGTCTGGTTTTCGGTGGACCTTTTAACTTCCATAAAGGTTTGGCCCACCAAGTCGGATTATCCCACCCTTTCTGGGTCATCATCCATTTGTACCCCATCTTTGGAGAGTAGATGCCATTCTGAGCAAAGACCCACCGGAGCTCATCTGGGGCGTCGGAGAGCCTGACTGAAGAATTTAGGAGGTCTTGCCTGTACGAATCCCATTCCTCCAGCCATTCTTCATCCAGCTGAAGATCTATTCCTAACATCCACCCTTGGCTCCATATGGAAGAAGTTCGGTGATCGGCCACTTGGTTTAATGTGAAAAGACCCTTTTCTTTTAACACCGCAACCAACCCCTGAGATAGAGAAAAACGCTCTGAGCAGCCTATCCAGGGGTCTCTTCCCAACCTTATTTGAGTGCCATCCCCCACGCTCCAAGCCAATCCCTTTTCAATAATATTGACAGAGGCAACCACGGCTTTCCAGACCACCGAGGAGTGTTTGCAGGACTTTGATGGCAATCTAATCCAATCTATCGTTGATAGAGGGTCAATGTATTTTCTCTTTGTAACAGTAGTCCACAAATTGTCAAAAGAAATGAGCCTCCAAGCGAGTTTGGCTGCTAATGATTGGGAGAAGCATTGAAGATTTTTGATCCCCCAGCCTCCCCACTCTTTGGGATGAGCCACTTTATCCCAGGCGATCCACGGGGTGACCTTTTCTGACTTGGACCCTGCCCACAGAAACCTGCTGCAAAGTTTATCAATTTGGGAAAGGACTCCTTTGGGAACCCAAGTCAGGCTAGCCCAATAGACTGGAACAGCCATAAGCACAGATTTTATCAACACAAGCCTACCCGCCCTGGAAAGCCATCTGAAGCTCCAATGTTTCAGCTTGGATTCGATTTTAGCAAGAATCCAGGTCCAATCTTTGTTCCTGTAGTTGTCCGGTTTGAGGAGAAAGCCCAAATATTTGAAGGTATCCTCCAGCGCTTTGACATCGAAGTTTATGACCATCTTCACGTTGTGCACCATTTCTCTGGACAAACCTGTACACGTGAGAGAGGATTTTTTCTCATTTATACATAGGCCAGTCGCCTTCAGGAAAAGGTCCATGATCCTTTTGAGCATCTTACAATCCTCTAGGCTACCATTACTGAACAGAATTATGTCGTCCACGAATAGGAGGTGAGTAACCCAAAGATTTTCGGCTACTTCAATGCCTTTGAGAGTCCCTTGTCTTTTAGCATCGTGTATCATAAGGATGATGCCCTCTGCAGCCAACAAAAACAAAAGGGGAGAGAGCGGATAGCCTTGACACAAACCGCGTTCAGGACTGAAAAAACTGGAAGCCGCTCCATTAATCAGAACAGCTATGGAAGAGGAAGAAATACAGCTCATAATCCATTTCACAAAATCATACCTGAAACCCAGATGAGTTAGCAATAGCCTGAGATACAGCCAGCTGATTCTGTCAAAAGCCTTTGACAAATCAATTTTCACTACTACTCCTTTTTTTTTCCCGATTTTTAGACTATGAAGAGTTTCTTGAGCAACTCCAACCGCTTCATGAATTTGTCTGCCATCGAGGAAGCCAAATTGCTCAGGGGAAATGTTTCTGGAGAGAAAAGGTTTTAATCTGGAGGCAATGACTTTTGCTATGATTTTGTAAACACAGGTGCACAGGGATATGGGTCTGAAATCTGCAAAGGAGCCCGGGAGGTCAAATTTGGGGATAAGAGCAAGAAATGTGGAGTTGAAGGGATGGAAAATTGATCCCGTGCTCCTGGACTCTTCTACAACTGCCACAAGTTCGTCGCCGATGAACTCAAAGAAGTGTTGGAAGAATTCGACAGTCCAACCGTCCGGGCCAGGGCTTTTGTCCTTTTGCATGGATTTGAGAATATCCTCGACCTCTTCCTTAGAAACGGGGGCCATGATGGAATCGTTTCCTTCCTCCTCAATGAACCTAGGGAAGTACTGAGCAACTCTTATAACTTCAGCAATAGATGCTTCCTCTGGCTCTTTAAAGAGATTCTTGAAATAGGAGTTCCCTAGAGAAGCTAGCTCTTCAAAAGAACGAGCCCTATCACCATTGGCTTTTTTCAATTCCCATATGGTATTAGAGTTTTTCCTTCCTTTTGCATAATTCTGGAAAAACTTGGTGTTATCGTCCCCCGCATGCAACCAGATCGCTCTACTTTTTAAGCGCCAACTCTCTTCCCTGGCCTGAAGAATCCGCTTCCTTTCCCTCTCCAGATCTTTGAGTCTGGCCCGAGACTCTTCTGTTCTATAACCAATACCTCCAGGATCTTCAAGAAGGGCAATCTCTGCATTGACATTTTCCAGTGTTTTTTCTTCATTCAGTTTTTTCTGGAGGGCCCAATGCTTGGATGCGGCCTTCATCCTTGTTAGATTTTCCATGAAAGCCTTGCTACGACTCTCATCTTCGCTGAGGTTAGCATTATTCCAAGTGTTGTGGAAGAGGCTGATATAGGATGCGTCCAGAAGCCAGGAAGCATTAAATTTGAATGGAGTGCCCGGTTTAGAGAAGGCGCCCTTCACTTCAAGGAAAACAGGGAGATGGTCCGAGAGACCGCCCTCCCCAACCCAGTGTCTGAAAGCTTGAAGCTTTTCAGACAACGAATCACATATAAGGAATCTGTCGAGCTTCTTCCCTACCCAATCTTCTCCAATTCTTTGATTTCTCCACGACGGACGCATCTTGAGCGGAGAGACATCCACCAATGGAGAGGAAGCCAGTTTGTTTATGAAGAAATCAGTGAGAGGGTCTGCTCTTGCTCTGACCCCCCAGGACTCTGTCATCCCCAGTGAAAAGTTAAGGTCTCCGCCGATTACAAGATTTGGGTGCGCCATAAACGACTTAGCAAAGAAGGGGTTCCAAAACCTCTCCCGATCCATAACAGGACCATAAACATTGATAATGAGGAAGGGGATGCATAGTTCGCTGGAGTATAGTTCCACAGCCAGAACATTTTCCCCTCCCCAAGAGGAGATCTCTCTAAGAACCTTCGAATTGAAACCCAATGCCACCCCTCCCGAGTGACCATTGGCGTCTATGACATGAAAGCTCCAACCCGGTAGAAGCTTACCGAGACAGCCTATAACTTCTTCCCCTTTTCCCAGAGTTTCTTGGAGTAAAATAATATCAGGATTATTGGATCTGACCAATTCCTTCAAAGCTAGCTTTTTGGGTTGGCTAGCTAGACCCCTGCAGTTGTAGGATAAAATAATCATCGTAAACTCGCAAAGGGTGTCTGCTTTGCTCTAAGCACCCATGGAAGAGACATCTGCTTTCCGTCTGCAATGTCAATGACAGCCTTCATCTGAGCCTTCGACAGATTAGTTTTCCTTCCTCTTTTGTTCCTCAGTCCTGAAGTCTCCATATCCAGCTCCAATCCACTCACAGCGAGCCCTTTTCCTTTTCTATTGGCCAAAGGTCTGAGGTTATATGGGGGCTCAGGACTCCAGATAGAAGGAGGGACAGAGCAGACAGTCTCGAAGGGAAAAGAGGTCGGCAAAGGGGAGGAGGGGATGGTCATAATAATGCTATCAGAGGAGGTTTGTCCCTTCCTCAGATCCAGCAATTCATTCGAGAGTTGTTTTAAGGGACCAGCCTCATCACAACAAGGCAGAGAAACAACATTAGTAGGGCATAAAGAGGAGGGAGGGGAAGTAAACAAACTCGTCTGAGCCTCACCTGCCTTTTCAGAAACTGGTGAGGGTCCCCGGGAGAGCATCGGATAAGAGATATGTTCATTTGCTGCGGTCTCCGTTTGTTCCTGGAAACCAATCTTCCTTTGCTCCGTGACCAAAACCTGGGAAGTAGCCTGAAGATCGCTTTCCTTGGTCAGAGCCTCTGTTTCCTGAGAGGTTGTCTTCTGGTTTGCCTTCTGGGTATTTCTGCTTCTCCTTTGTCCTCGACGTCGACGGTGTCCAAGCGTACATTCCCGGGCCAGATGACCATATTGATGACATCGATGGCATCTGAAAGGGAGGTTTTCGTAGTCCAAGATCTGAACGAACTCCAGACCTCGATACTTCAGGTTCATAGCATCCACCAATCCCACCCTGGGGTTTAGGCTGACCAGAATACGGGCGACTCCCCATTCATGAGTTCGAAGGTATGTTCTATCAATGTCGAGAAACTTTCCCAGAGTATTACCAATAGAGGTGAAGGCTGAGTCGGTCCAGAATTGCATAGGGAGGCCCGGAAGTTTGACCCAGACTAGGGACTCCACCTCTTTTTCTTTCTGGGCGTCAAACAGGGGCGTCCATCTTCTAAAAAGGATTGGCCTCTTTCCGAAGCTCCAGGTTTTTCCCATCACCCAGTCGGCATGCTCCTTATGTCTGAATCGAACACAAAACCATCCTCTGTCCAAGTTTTTGATTTGTTTTGGTTGTCCCGGTGCTTCTTTCCATTCCCGCTGAATCCAGTCTTTGATGTAGCCTACCGAGAACTTTCTTCCTCGGAATCTACCGACTAATAAAGTTTCTGAGGCTTCCATAGCCTGATCTATGAGAATATCCACTCCAAACACACAGCTAGGTCGCTCCTCCTTTATTCTGATGGGTTTAACCTTTTTCCTCTTTCCACCCCCACCATCCTTCCTGGCTTCTCCCATTCCTGTCTTCTTATTGGCAGGATCAACTGCCTTATCTGCCTCATACTGCTCAGATTCATTTACGACATAGACTTTGTTTTCTTCTTCCACCTCCTTAACCGACCATTTTATCCCAGCCCCAGGGATAAGAGACAATCTTCTCACTTGTTCAGCTTTTCCGATACCTATCGGCTCCCTTCCCTCTTCTTTATTAGTTGGAGCTTTAGTCATGATGGTAGTCGGTTCTTCCAATATAGATTTTATAACAGATGCTTGTTCCTGGCCTCCTGACTTCAAGCTCCCTCCTCCGACCACCTTGTCAGGAGACCGAGGGAACCCTGTTTTATTCGGGAAGAATAGTTCTAGGTTTTTCTCAGAGACGTCGAGACCCCAGCAGGCAAGAAGGTCTTCTGGCGCTGGGTCTATATCGACGGTCTCAAAATCACGAGCCATCTCGCGATGAGCATCACTTCCCGGGACCACCATTGTTAATCAAAGCAGATATCTGTCATAGCAACCTCAAAACCGCGGACCCACATGCTTGCTACAAAACCAGCTCTCAGCCTCCCTGCACCCACTACAAACTTCTTCCAAACTGCGCTAACACTATCAATGGAGTCCCTATTTCTCTACATTCAAGGTCGCACAGTGTTTGGTCTTCAATTATCTGATGTACTAAGCAAGGCTTTGCTAGAATTTCTTTGTACTTAATAAAAAGTATTTGGGGTTCAATTCAAGGTGTCTCTCATTTGTTGATTTGTTATATGTGTTGGATGATTTATTTATATGCTTTGAACTATTATAATGTTTATTATTATTTCACTTTCAAGTAGTAGGAACATATATTAGCACAGGTATCTTTCTTTAGGTGTTGGGTGAGAGTAAGCACTCTACATTTAACGAAGTCTGGCAGGTATCTCCATATTTATAGATCTCTTGTGTGGATCAAGGTTGTTCCATCCCTTGGCCTCCAAGTTCACAAATTGTGAGGGGACCACACTTGTGTTTGGCTCCAAGTCTTGATCTAATGAAAATTTTATGTAGGAGGGTTTTGCCGAAAAAAGTAAAAATTACTTTCTCATTATCTTCAAATTTATTTACTTGTGTTGCAAAGATTAATATGCCAATAAGACCGCCCGCAGAGGTTTGGTCTCGTGGCCAGCGGATGATCTGTTAAGTCGTCTATGCCGCTGTGCAGGTCACGAGTTCGAGTCTTGTCTTATCTGAGGATCATTCTTGTGGGCTAGGTGGTTCCTCCTAGAGGTTATAGTGGCAGTCGGTGGGATTCGACCTCGTGTAACGCGAGTACGTTACCACTGTCTGTTGTTGGGAAAAGTATCCAATACGGAATGACCCTATCCCACTCTAAGGGTGATAGTTCCTTAGCAACAATAAAAGCAAAGCTATCTGAGATTACTTCTTTATGAGATGTAAAAGAGGGGAGAAAGAGATCCACTAACCGATGTCTTTCGCTAATGATTGATTCAATCTTCTCTCCTTGCTGCTTGCCCCCAGCTCCTTGCTCTTTCACTGGCCCAGCTACACCAAGATCCTGCAAAATGGCAAGAGAGGGAAACTACAAGAAGCATACATTCATAATTGATTCAAGGATTAGAATAAATCAAATACACAAGTATAACAACACACCATTGAGACACATGCATATAGAAGAACCTCAAATGCTTTATTAATGGAAGAAGTAAGGTTCAGGAAGTGATACAACCATAAGAGGCCCAATCCAGCATCACCTTCCCAGCAGAAATAAATCTCCTCTTCACCTCCTTCAAAGCAAATCACCCAATAGTTCTAAACTCAAACCAACAGCAATTCTTTACATTCACAAGATTCTAGCCTCCTTAGACCTCATGAGAGAGATCTATATATAGGAGTTTTGGAGAAAGGATGAGTCAGCTTGAGGCTGGCATGAAGCTGACTAGTGTCCTCTCTCACTTCAGTTATTCTTCAGTTCTTGAGTCCACTTGGAGGTTCTTGCTTCCACTTGGAGATCTAGAACCTCTTACTCATCACCAGTCGAATTCCCTGATCCAAGTGTCATTTTGGAAGCTTCCTGGGCATTGACACCTTGAGGAATGACTGTGCCACATGTCCAAACTCGCCCAGCGCAGGTAGCCTTCTTTGCAGTTGACATTCAACGCAGGTAGACAGTGGAGCAGTTGACATTCAGCGCAGATGCTCAGTGGAGCAGTTGACATGATCCAGAATTGCCTTGTTTTTTAGTGTTTTCAGGTGGAGAACTTTTATTCAGTGTTGTGGTTTGCTGACCTTGTTCCTCTAGGGGTAGGAACAACATGTTTAGGGACTTTGGATCCCTTAGATTATGGACATTTCATGCTTCAAGCTGTAAGGCACAAAAATGTCTATAACAGTTGCCCCCTAAAGTATGAGGTCGTTTATCGGGTGAAATGCTTTATCAGGAGGATCCGAAGTTCATTCAATCGCTGAGAGGTGACCTGTAATAAGATACAATACAATACATTATTTTTCATACTGCTTTCATGATCTAGCTGAGGCGGGCATTCCCATGCTCAGCTTTATAAATTCATTTTGGTACATAGAACAGACGATCGTCTGATGGTAGACTGATAATTTTGGTGAAAATTATCATCCTTTGAGTAGGATGATCATCTGCTGCAATGATGTACATGTCAAATGTCTTTATATTTCCTGAATATATATCGCAGCCCGGATGGATGAAACTAGATCCGGGGTCTTCAAACTCGTTCGATCTTCACTCTAAGTACAAGTCGATCCATGTGAGAATTGCGCTGAAGTCGAACATGGAAAGACATCGCTTGATTACCGGTCAATGATGTAAACTGTTAACAAGCACGAGAGGAATCACCGATAATGATAATGACCCTCAAGGTACTGCAGTACAATTCACGTGGTGTGAATAAAGGACTTGGCGTCGAACACCACGCAAAATCTTCTGGTCGAAGGTCATTGATGTATACCTGTCGCCGGAAGTGAGAAACTTGCCATTGAGGCATGCAAGCTTCAAAGTACTGAGGGGGTTGTTCCTAGATCAACTTCTTGGATAATGAGCTGAAGTCGACAAGAAGCGATCCATCAAAGGAGGGCCTTAATGAATCCCACATCAGTGACACAGAACGGAGCTAATGATTTTAATGGAGGTGAAAACAATCTGTGACGTATGATTCAGGGTGGCGGTCATGAATGGATGAAGGATAATGTATGGCAGTGGATGGGACACGGTTGACTCTTTCTGAACAACATCTCTTGAAAATATAACGACACTGATGCGATGGATCGGTAGCATTACCCCAAATGTGGATGGTTTGGCGAGACCATGGTGATGAGACCAGTGAATGAAACAACCCAACCCGATGTGGTACGGAGGAAAAGTGTCATGTTCAAGAGCGACTTGCTACCATTAAAGCTTTGAGGTTCTCCCAATTTTTCCCCAGTCATTTCTGACCAGTACCTCTTTATTTTTGTCAAGCTTGAGGAGGATAACATATGCTTGTTCTATAACCTGCCCTTCGGGCAAGCCCATCACTATGTTTTAACGAGCCTAGCGATAGGGAAACTCGTTCTCGTCTAAAGACAAGTTTGTCGCTATTTAATCATTTTAACGAGTCTAACGACAAGGAAAACTCGGTCCTTTTCATTTTTAGAGAGTCTGAAAAGGTACATAAAGTTAACTCCAAAATTCCTTTTTCATCATCTAATCCCTTAAGTCCGAAAAAGTATAAAACAATATAGAAGGGATGAGTTTTCGATAACTTTAACGAGCCGAATAAAACAAGCGCTCGACCTTTTTGTGCAATAATCCCTCAGGTCCAAAAAGATTAAAATCTAGAGGAGGGATAGCTCTTCCTGTCCTTTTAACGAGCTGGAAGGCCAAAACTCGGCAATCTTTTCATATTTTACGAGTCAGTTGAAAAGAGCTTAAAGAAGACTCGTCTTTTGAGGAACGAGTGATAAACAGGGATAGCAACTGATTCCAGGTACAGGTTGGAATTTTCCAATCACGGCAGCGTCACAAGGATGGCTAGGTGAAATCACTCTTCGCAGCTGTTCCTCAAAATGGGTAAACAATCATATGGAGGTGAACGATCGGCCAAATGACGGTGGAGGTGGCAGGTGCAAAACACGACCAAGGCTTTTATGGCTGATAAATTTACGATCACAGAGGTCATTTACCGAGATAGGTTCATTTTTTATTTAAAAATGAGCTTAAACTCTGGAGGAAACATTGCTCACTGCTTTTATTTATTTTTTAACGAGCATGAAGACCGCGTTAAAACTGCTCGGATCTTGCGTTTATTTTTTAACGAGCATGAACTTTATGCTAAAACTGCTCGATTATACCAGTCATAAGATAAGAAATGTCCCCTGTGAGATCTCTATTTTTTAAGGAGTTTCATCTTCACTAAGCTTTACTCCATATCCTTTCTTTATGCAAGTTCGGAAACGGCTAATCCAAAAAACAGATAAATAACCGCTCTTTGCTTGCACTCCAAAAGGTTTGCATGCCCCCAGGTATAAAATACAATTTCAAGGCTGCCCCTCCTCCTTCCCACCTCTGCTTTTCTTTGGGTGTTCACAGCTACTTGTCGTCTTGCTAGTCCAATTTTAACGATACTTGTCTTCTCGTTAATTTTAACGGGTCTATACGATACTTGTCTTCTCGTCAGCCCAACTTTCAACAGATTTTTCGCAAGATCGCAAGAGAATAGCTACTTGCGACAAGAGAGCAGCTACTTGCGACAAGAGAAGAACACTACTCAAAGACAAAACATTTGTGTTATTGAGGGAGGCTTACCTCTTTCTGGTTACCCAAAGATTGTCTCGTTAATCTTTCAAACAAAACACTTCCTCGGTAATGTCTACCGAAATAGACAAAGGTGAGTGACGACCCCCCGCCCTCTCACATAACTTTGACAAAAGAATCTTATTCCAGAACAACCCCTCTTCCATCCACGGACGGGGTACGGACTAGTCATATTCTCCCGCGGAAATTCTACCTTATACCCAGGGTTTTTTCTGCCCGAAGCAGACCAGGATGCATGCCCCCTGGGTTCCAGTCCCATTTTTTCGAATCACTCGCATTCATCGGGAAGAAGGACTGGGGGTGGAGACATTTCTTGATTGAATAGACCATTCAGGGTTGGTATGTGACTATTTGCGATGTGTGATCCCGGAAATGAAAGTTGGTCTACGAGCTTGACCATTCTTCCTTCGTGTGGAAAACACATTACTCTAAAGAGTGAGGAGACTATTGCTCCCATGCAATATATATAGTCTCGTCCAAGGAGTAGGTTATAATCCAAGGGTCCTTGAACGACCATCACGTTCATTTGAACGGCCTTCCCTTTCAATGTAATGGGCACATTGGGGAGGATCCCTAATGGTCGACTGGTTCCTTTATCGAAACCCGAGAGATTTCTTATCTCAGGTAAAAGCGCTGGGGAACCCAGTGCTTTCCAAGCAACAGAGGAAAGGATACTCACAGATGCCCCTTCATCAATGATAGTGCCAGCCATTACCATTCTGTATATCTGGACCATGATTCTGAATGGTATACTGGCTGGCAACCGGGGTCTGCCTAGTTGGTTCCAATCAAAGGACACAACCAGGTTGCTTGGTGGTGGGACCGAATACACGGCCGGATATGACCCTGACGATGTTCCTTCCTGCGATAAAGGAATGGGCGCATTGCCCTGACGCTCGTCAGAGTCTGTGTTGATGAAAAGAATCTGGATGGTGTCATCCTTATTCTCTTCAGTGAGGGTGTCATTTGAAGATGAATCTTCAGTGACGGTGTCATTTGAAGATGAAACTTCTGAAGGGAGAACCGGGTCAACTGCCGTTTCGACCTTTGGACTTTCGTCCAGTCTGGATTCAGTAGGTTCATTTTCAACGACTGACGCTTCAGCTGACCACTTGAGCGGGCCAGCTGTATTCTCAACCAACGAAGGACTTGGCACGAGTTTTTTGTATCCAGGAGGAAGTCTCAACGGTGAAACCGGACGATCTTCCAAAAATCTCTTCGCTTCGTCTAAGAAGGGACAACGGTGGATGGCGTGATCGCCTTCACACAGTCTACAGGGGAATCTTGCTCCTCCTCTTTGTCTTGAACCTTCACTTTCGCTGGTTGACGGAAAGCATTCAACATGGCTATCAGAGGTTGATGCTCCCGAATTGTGCAAACGAGGGGACCAGTCCCTTAGTATCCGGGGAATACAGGGACAATCTCTATGGAAGTGGTCTCCTCTACATATGACACATGGCGATTTAGGCCCGGTCTGTGTTGTGTGTGGATTTTTGTCAGATGTCTTTTGTTTGCCCCCAGTCGCCTTAGGCTCCTTCTTCTTCTTCTCTCTCTTCTTCTTCTCCTTCTTCTCCATGGGAGCTTGGCTTTTGCCAGCTCTACCTTGCGAAGATGAAGGATTGGAGGAAGAGTTATAGGAAGTAGAAGGATGGTGGGCAGCTCTAGACTGATCTAACTGTTGACTCAACTGTTCAGGAACCATGGTGTTCTGAACTACATTGGTTGAGAATAGCCATATTGGTAGGCCAATTGTCAGTCCTGGAAGCGACAATGTGGCCATGTGGGGCGCACCAACTTCTCCCCAAGAGGAGAAAGGACTAGGATTCCCATCATGGGGAATTCCTTGGTTGGTGCGTTCCATGTTCTCAACCTACAGATCAACGCAGGAATAGGAGGTGATTATGTTCCGTTTAAAATAAATTTTATAACGACGCTTTAGATACAACTTGCTTTTTCACTTTTTAAGAGTCGAGAAAAAGCTAAAGATGACTCTAGTCGCCTTCGATGTTTTAACGAGCCCGAAGTGACAAATGCTCGGATGGACTTTTTCAGTTATAGAGTTTGAAAAAGGCCAAAATAAACTACTCTGGAGTTCTAGGCAGAGGGTGTGCCAAACTTTTCGCAAAACCACAGAATACGTTTTACGGTACGGGTGGTCGATCTTCGTGAATGTTGTGTTCACTGCATTGCGATCAGTAGGGCGGCCGACACGGCTTCCTATGGATAAAGGCTTTGTTCCTATAGGGGTCTCCCAATATATACGCGACGGTACGTGGGAGCACAAGTCCGTATTAGTGCCACCGACTCTCAGGAGGAATCACCCACCTTCTTCGAGATCGACAGTCACTATGTTTAACGACGCCGGAACACGTCTCTACCTAGACCTCTATGTGTTTGCATTATGTTTCAAAGCGTTTTTATGTAAATTCAATTTATTTTAGGTTGATCTTGTTTAGTAGTTTGCCTTTATGGATCACCACGAGATGTATGGTACAACTCCTAAATGCAGTCTAAGATGATAAGCAAGCTTTTCAATCTTTCAACTTTGAAAATCTTAACTACTGAGGGAAAAGAAAGACATCATCTTTTCACACAGATCATAGAGCACACACTAATACACTTTTTCCTAAATCAACATGAAAACTGTCAAAATGCACATGCACAATGCAGGTATTTCTTTTCTCTTTCTTAATGTTGGTGTACTACAAAAAGAAAGTTGTTGTATAACTTTGAATTCAATTTCAAGTGAAAGCAAACAAGCTTTTGTCCAATATCAAAAGGCACCTTAAGATTTACTTGTTTCAACACTAGAAATACATAAATTCAAACCATATGACGAAAGCAAAAGCTCAATCAGCTATGAACAGCAAACAAACTAACTCTTAAGATCAGAACGACACTTATCACAAGTCTAGATCTAAGAGGCCACAGCAAGACTAGTTCACTTTCGTTATGGGAAACTGCAAATGATATAAGAAATACAAAAAGAACAAATACAGTTTCTTTATACAACTGAGGCGGAATAGTGGCAAAGAAAGGTGGTTTCAGATAGGTACATTGACTGATAACAGGCTGCAAAAACAAGGATGAAAACAGGGCAATAGAAAGCAGAGAACCCCAGTTGCACAAGGCAAAACTGGTTCAGCGCAGGTAGAACACTGTCAGTTTGACATTCAGCGCAGGTAGCCCCTTTGGGACTTGCGATGAAATGCAGACTACCTTCACAGTGCCTGCAATGAAGAGAGAAACTCTCGTTTCTCTGGGTTCTGGGTCACAGATTGCTCAAAAATCAACAGTTTTTGGCCAAATCAAAGCTACCAATCAATTACACACTAAAGGATGAAAAGGAGGATGAAAAGCTATCACTAAGAGTTGTTCAGAGTCCTTGTGGATCAGCTCTTCAAATCATAAACATGCCCAAAAACTGAGCTAGAGTAGCTGCCCTCTACTTTGCATTTGAAAGATCCAAATGCAGTTCGATTCGGTACTCCCTGTGTTTAGGAAATGAATAGAAAAAACACAAACAACCAACAAGATACGATCCCCAGCGGAGTCGCCAATTTGTTGTTGGGAAAAGTATCCAATACGGAATGACCCTATCCCACTCTAAGGGTGATAGTTCCTTAGCAACAATCAAAGCAAAGCTATCTGAGATTACTTCTTTATGAGATGTAAAAGAGGGGAGAAAGAGATCCACTAACCGATGTCTTTCGCTAATGATTGATTCAATCTTCTCTCCTTGCTGCTTGCCCCCAGCTCCTTGCTCTTTCACTGGCCCAGCTACACCAAGATCCTGCAAAATGGCAAGAGAGGGAAACTACAAGAAGCATACATTCATAATTGATTCAAGGATTAGAATAAATCAAATACACAAGTATAACAACACACCATTGAGACACATGCATATAGAAGAACCTCAAATGCTTTATTAATGGAAGAAGTAAGGTTCAGGAAGTGATACAACCATAAGAGGCCCAATCCAGCATCACCTTCCCAGCAGAAAGAAATCTCCTCTTCACCTCCTTCAAAGCAAATCACCCAATAGTTCTAAACTCAAACCAACAGCAATTCTTTACATTCACAAGATTCCAGCCTCCTTAGACCTCATGAGAGAGATCTATATATAGGAGTTTTGGAGAAAGGATGAGTCAGCTTGAGGCTGGCATGAAGCTGACTAGTGTCCTCTCTCACTTCAGTTATTCTTCAGTTCTTGAGTCCACTTGGAGGTTCTTGCTTCCACTTGGAGATCTAGAACCTCTTACTCATCACCAGTCGAATTCCCTGATCCAAGTGTCATTTTGGAAGCTTCCTGGGCATTGACACCTTGAGGAATGACTGTGCCACATGTCCAAACTCGCCCAGCGCAGGTAGCCTTCTTTGCAGTTGACATTCAACGCAGGTAGACAGTGGAGCAGTTGACATTCAGCGCAGATGCTCAGTGGAGCAGTTGACATGATCCAGAATTGCCTTGTTTTTGAGTGTTTTCAGGTGGAGAACTTTTATTCAGTGCTGTGGTTTGCTGACCTTGTTCCTCTAGGGGTAGGAACAACATGTTTAGGGACTTTGGATCCCTTAGATTATGGACATTTCATGCTTCATGCTGTAAGGCACAAAAATGTCTATAACACTGTCGTTGTTGACTCCACTAGTCAACAAAATAAAAAATATGCCAATAAGACCAAATTTTATTTTGTAAATATTTGTAAAATTATTTTTCCACTAACCCTTGTATTTTAAATTTTAACCTTTTATTTTTGTATAGTTATTAGGGTTTTGGGGTTTTGGGGGTTTTTTGTGTATATTGGGTTATTGGCTCTCTATTTCTCATTTTTTCAAGTACATTAGCTCAAGGATTTGAAGCTATTTTAATTTTGAGAAGCCATTAGCCTCACCTAGCTTATACAGTTAGGGTTTTGAGGGTTGCTAAGCCCTTTGAGCAAGTCATCCAAGTTGAAGGAAGATATTGTTGGGGTTTTGAGGGCTGATCTAGGACCTTGAGGGCTATATCTAGCCTTCCCAAGATATAGTTTCTTAATTCTCAACCAAAAGAGGAGGGTCGCTAGCCTTTTGAGGTATTTTTAGTGGTTTTTCAGTGATTTTTGTGGTTTTCATTAGCTAATATTATGTTTGTAGTGGTGTTGTTAGGTTTTGAGGCCTCTTAGAGGCTAGTCGTGACCCTTGGTGGAGGTTTTCATCATTATTTTTGGGGTGTCGTGGCCTATTTTTGCTAGTCGCGGGCCTTTTAAGGCATTTTCTTGGTGGTCGTGGCCCTATTAGGTCCTTATTCCCTAGCAGCATCCCTTTTGATGGCTTACTTTGTTAGTCACAGCCCTAAGAAGGGCCTTCTTTCCTTGTCATAGGTCTTAGAGGCCTCTTCCTTGGTAATTGCAACCTTTGGAGGGCTTGAAACCCTTGGTCACAAGCCTATTAACCCTCTAGCCCTAGTTGCAGGCCTATTAGGCCTTGGTTAGGGAAGTTGAACCACTACAATTGTTTAGTTTCCAAAGCAGCACTTAAGTGCAAGCATCAAGTAGAGCAAGTAGGAGGAGAATCAAAAGGAAGGAGAGATCATGAAATTTGAAAGGATGGGAGGAACCAAGAGAGGAAAAACAGTTGCTTACATCTAGTGGTGAAATAAATAGTGTGTCGAAAAAGTCATAGGGCAGAGTAGGAATATATACATATTGTAAGACTAAATTGATGTGTATAAGAATAAGAATGAAAAATTGTTGTTGTCTCTTATCTTTTTTCTTATAACTCTCAATTCCTCGCTATATTTGTTAGTTTTTAAATTCAATTAACACTAACACACAAGCAGGTATGCACTTTGTGGGCAAAGACCAATTTCCTGTAATTGGTAGTGTCACCTACATCAAATTGACTCCTAGTGTCAAGGTAAGATTAGAAATTGATTAATAAAAACCTCAATATTTTATTGGTATTGTGTGTTTGTTTATATTTAAGGAGTCAAACAGAGGAGAACCATGGATTTCCTATATAAACTCATCTATTTCATCACACATTAAGGAACATGTAAGCTTATAAAAAAAATATTTAAATTTGATAAATAAGGGGGGAAAGCTTCACCCAAATAAGAAACTAAATTCAATGTTGCGAGAAGGCTTTGGTGAACAATATAGATAAGAAATTAAATTCAATGTTGTGAGAAGGCTTTGGCTACCAATATAAATAAGTAATTAAATTCAATGTTTTGACAAGTGTTATGATAAGGTTTTGGCTACCAACATAGAGGAACATGTACACACATTCATAACGGATGTAAGCTAATTACATGCAAAGAACCCTTTTCTATGACTAATTCAATCTAATATCAAATAGGCTAAAGAATTGCATAAAAAATCATGATAAATTAAAGCTAGTGATTAAAAATCTTTTTCTCTTGTTATTTATCATCATCAACAACAATAATAATAACCAAAAAAAAATTATTTATATTTATTAATATTTATAATCTTTCTTTTCAAATGATAGTATTTTTATATTTTATTTTTTATCCTTGTTATTTCTTATCATCATAACTCATAAAAATAAAAATAGAAAACCACAACAACAAAACAAAAAAAACTTTATATTTATAACTTTTACATGTTTAGGCTTTAGACTTGAACAAAAATGATGGAAGCCATTACATTAAATACTCATTATGAGTTCAACATGTCACATGCAAGAATTGAACCTCAATAAAATTATAACAATATTTTCCTAACGGCCTAAAATTAAACACAATTAACAATATTTATTATTTTTATTATTATACAATTTTTAATATATAAATTTAAAATAAAAATATATACATCTTTAATATTGTTAAATATTTTTATTTATTTAATATTTTATTATTATTGTTAATATTATATAAAAAATACCCACATAATTTAATGTAGAATAAACATTGACAGGGTGTTCTATTAAAAAAAAAATTAGTGAAAAGGTCACCAATTTGAAACTTTGGGGGTAAAAATCCAATCATGTTAAGGGCTCGTGTGGTCTAAGTGTGATCCTCAAATGATTTTGATGGCTTAAATGGCTCAAAATTATAGTTGCTCAAACCACAAATTAAGCATGTCAGTTATCTCAAAACTCACATTACCAAACAAACAAAAATTATATAAAATATATATATTAAACATAAAATTACACATTTTCAACTATGTAGTATCTTTTACTCTAATAATTATATTAAATATAAAATTATACATCTTCAATATATTAAATATAATAAATAATAAATACTCAAAAAAAATTAAGTGAAAAATAATAATAGTAATAATAATAATATTACACTACACAAAATTATGAAATCACACATTTTCAACTATATAAAGTGTCTCTCACTACCATAATTACATAGAACTACATATCATCAATTATATAAAGTAATTATAACATAATAATTAATAAATAAACTCACCTATCAATTACAATCACATTAAACATAGAATTACACATCTTAATTAAAAAAACAAACACATTTTCAACTATGTAGTATCTTTCACTCTAACTATTATATTAAATATAAAATTATAAATCTTAAATATATTAAATATAATAATTAATAAATAATATCATCTATTATTTATATGCTCAAAAGATGTTACGTTAGGAAAAAAATATTAAGCTATACAAAATTATGGAATCACACATTTTCACCTATCTAAAATGTCTCTCACTATAATAATTGCATTAAACATGGAACTACATATCACCAATTATATAAATTATAACATAGTTATTTATTGCTAACCTATCAATCATAATCACATTAAACATAGAATGACATATCTTCACTTATATAAACTGTTTTTAATACAATAATCAACAAATGATGTCGTTTAAATCTATAATCACATTAAACATAAAATTGCATATCTCCACTTATATAAAGTGTTCTCATACGATAACAAACAAATAATGTCATCTAAATTAACGAAGGAAATATTAAGTGTTTCTAATACAACCATCAATAAATTATGTTGTTTCTAATACAACAATCAATCAATTAGGTCGTTTCTAATAAAATAATCAATAAATTCCCTCATGGGTATATTAACAAATGGTATGTTTACCTCGGAGTGTTTTTCACGAGGCGGGTGGTAAGTGTAATTATGCAAAAATTTAAGATGACGAGACGAGTCGGCTGTCGATCGAACTTTAGTTATTATATACGGAGGTGATGATAGTATAATGGTGGTTGTTTTTTGGGCGATGAATTCTATGTGTAGGGCGGCGGATGAGAGTGGTAATGGTTGAGTTGTTTGCCAGGGCCATGGGGTAGCTCGATATCTGTGGAGTGTGCAGTTTTTGGCGATGAGACTTCTTTGCCGGACTGGTGTGGATTCATTTGGGACCATGGCTCGTTTAGAGGTTTTATTCTTCTCTGGTGTGTGATGGTTGGGTATTACGGGCAAAACCCTGGATGTCGTTGAAGGTCGGTAGTTATTATCTAGTGGGCTCGCAGCCATCTCCATTTTCTGGTTTTTATTTGCTTAAGGTCCTCTCTAGTGTGGTTGCTGGTGGAGACTTGGAATTCAACGGTGCCCATAGTCTTGAGGACAGAATGGCTCTGTTGGTGGCCACTTTCAGTTTCTAAAGTTAGCCCCTTCTCTGTAGGTCAGGGGTTGGGATAGCACATGTTTATACCGAAGCTTTGCGGCAAATTCAGCAAAGGAGGATGTAAATCAGGGCATAAGGCAATGTTTTATTCCCTAGTTGGTTGTTTCAGGGTTGTGTGTGTTGAAGAGCTGCGTGAGCTAACGAGTGGGTGGTTGGGTGGTTCTGGGCAGAAATTTGTGGTATGCCCTCCCCTGATTCACCTGTGGAATGATAGTGGTGTAGCGTTGGTAAGAACATCCCACGGTGTGGTTTTTGTTCTGCCTTGTTTGGGAGCTAGGCTTGGCCAGCACTGTAAGGTGACAACGGATAATGTGTGGTATTCTTTGTGGGAGTTGCGGCGAGTGCAATTGGTTGTCTCCTCCTAAGAGGTGGTTCCTTCTCTAGTTGTTTTGGGTTACGGTATAAGGGTGTGTCAAGTCATGCCTCTGCAGTGTGGCCGACCACATTGTGGGGGAGGGAAGCAGGGTCACAATAGGCGGCAACACAGCGGCTCGAGCCCGGCAACAGAGAATATACACAACAACGAATGGGAGGAAGCAGTTGCCTCACCTCGAGGGACGTAGATTGGAGGCCCCAGCCTCATTGGAAACTATTGTAGATCAGTTGAGATTCATCCAGGCTAACCTGGAAATTATGAGAGATAACCGATATGAGCATCGGAATGAATTGGTAGCCTATTTTAATGATATCCAATTATGCCTCAATGAGACTTTGAAGTTGCTTGAGAATATTTGTCGCAATCAGAGGCGCCTCAATGATCGCTTACGTGATGTGGAGGCCCATGTGGAACACATTGACTTCCATATGCATGAGCGGGTTGGGTTCCATGCAAGCCATCCTAGTCTTCCGCCTCACCACCCTCCGTGACATGTTTACCTTAGGTTCTTGGTCTTTTTTGTTATCTTTTTGTAATGTAAGGATAGTAAGACTATCGGAAATAATGTCTATCAAGTTGCATCTACTGTTATTTCTGGCACCCCTAATTCTCCCTCTATCTGTAATGAAACTAAAGTGGTCATGCAACTTATTTGTGTACTCATATTTTTAACAAAAATAATATAATAAAACTTTTTTAATCAAAAAATAAAATAAAATAATCAATAAATTATATATAGATATAAATATATAATTATAATATAGTGAATCAAAAATATATACTCTATATACGAAATGATATACAAAATTTCCAAAAACAAAAAAAGTATAAGACGAATTGAAGATATACAAAATTTCCATAAACAAAAAGAGTATAAGACAAATAGAAAATATTTTGAAGTTATACAAATTATTACTCGTAACAATCCAACTCTAAATATTTTTAACATGAGTTTATATTATTAGTAGTAGTTAATTATAATATTTTATATTTATTTTGGTGATTATAAAAATTATTTTGACTTAAATATTTAGTATGAATAATAAAAATTAATGTTTATGATTTATTATAATGTTTTTATAATATTATTTATTAGAATAAATTTATATTTATTTTGGATTTATTAAATGTTGAGAGGAATCAAATTTCTTAAAGTGTAAATTTTTTAGAGTAAAATTTTTGACACCTCTCGATTTTTAATAAATATGAGATTAATATTGATCTATGTTGGTTTTATATATATGCCATTTTTCAACTCCATGCTAAGTATGTAAATAATTATACATCTTCTTCATTTTGAAAAACACACTAACCAACCTAGATTCATCTTAACTCTGAATCTATCAAGCACCTAGAGGGATCAAATTTGTGAAGGTGCAAACCTTTTTTTTAGTGCAAAACTTGAGGAAAAATTTGCACTTCGAGAGATTTGATCCCTCTTGGCCCCTAATAAATTTGAAGTTAAGATAGATCTAGGTTGGTTTCACACACATATATATTATTTTTATTTTATTTTATTTTTATTTGACGGAGTCAAAATGTTTACATAATATAGCAAAACATTACAACATCTCTTCCATACCAAGTTGGAGAGCATCTCTCAGTGCAATAAAATATTTTAACCATAAGAATATTTTATTTTTATTTGATTTATATAATATATACATAGTCTCTCTCTAGATAGATATATACATTGATTTTTTTGTTACTAATATTTTTGCACCAAGAGGCACTCTGTAACCAAGTATAGGGGAGATGTTGTAGCGTCCATAAATAAGTGTAAACATTTAAATGATGTCTCAATATGGAAGAGATGTTATAGTGTATGTAAATGAGTGTAAACATTTAAATGTCACCCAATATGAGAGAGATGTAATAAATTAAAAAAATAATAATAATGTTCCCTCATTGGATGATCAAGTGATCGGTATAATGAGATGTTATCTCCTCCACTTGATTTCAAATCCCATAAGAGGCATATTTGGCCCCTTGTGATAAGCTTAAAGAATAAGCTCCCAACCCTCATAGAGTCTTAGCTTTTGTTGAGTTATATATATATTCTTGGTGTTAATATAGTGGTAATGAAATAAGAACTCTATTTATATTTATATATAGTTATTAGTATTTTTTAAATGTCACAAATCAATTCTCTATGTAAAATGAAATAAATTATGAAATTTTTTAATTTCAATTGATATAAAATTATATTATTTATACTTAAATATATTATTTATGGGTGACATTAAAATATTTTGGGTTAGTAATATATATTTTCTAAAATACCAAATATCATTTGAACACAAAATGGATTGCACATCTCTTTCACACTAAATTGTAATAACAATATTATTTTTAGATGTCATATTTCAACTCCATATTAATTTATGAAGGAATTACACATCTCCTCATATTAAAAAGTAGAAAGCAAATATAAACAAAATTAGGCAAAAAATATTTTTAATTACTTTATTTTCTCAATATCAATAAGTTTATTTAAGCCTTGTCTACTTGGGGTAGCTCAATTGGCAATGGTCGTGGAAATGAAGTCTCACCAAACCGAAAGTATTGGTTTCAAATCTTGTGTTATCCCCCCATCGAGGTGAGATGTTGGACATGATGAAAATGTAGCCCTACCAAACTTACAAATATATATATATATATATATATATATATATATATATATATATATATATATATATATATATATATATATAAGCCTTGAGGATTAGTTCAATTGGTGTTGTTAAAACACCTTTGTTATTGAGAGGTCATGGGTTCAATTCTCTTCACACTCTCAAAGTCAGGTTCCATGGTTGACCTGACAGGAGGTAATCCCTTAGGATAGATCTACCTGGTACAAATATTTTGTTGACATAGTGGTCACCAATCTCATGAGACAATATTTTCTTTATACAAAATTATAATGCATCTTTTAATACAAATATATTATAATAAATATTAAATTTAAATAATTTTAGATTTATCACTTTTCATTAATAACTCAGGATCACCTAAAATAATTTTCTAACTTCTCACCTAGTTGACTATACACCTTTATACTTCTCACCTAGTTGAGTATACACCTTTATATATATATAAATATTTTATATTCAATACACTACTTATATATATAGATAGATATATATATTATATTTAAGGTGACTATACACATCTATATATTTCTATATAGGTTTATTATATTCATCACACTTAACAATTATCCACTTCATAAATTGACTTCAACAATCCCAAAACATCGTTTCAAAGTCTATATGCAATATGCAGAAATATCTTTCTGCAAATCATACAAATGAGCATGCAAACATGTTGAAAACACCTATGTAAGTGTGTGCATGCTTGTTACAACTTTATCTATAACTTTATCCATAGTTTATAACATTCTAGTTCATCCCGTCTTTTCATATGTAAGAGGCAAATCTATGATACGCAAACAAATGCTTCAAACAACAATTAAGTTTCCTGGGATTTAACCATGGATCTCCTTCTCACAAGAGCACTAGTTCCTTGTCATTTCCAACTGAAAGAACATTTAACATTTTAATTAAGTTTCCAAGTTCATTTTCTTATCCATTATCTTGGACGGCAAAGAATGCTTAAGTTCGTCATTGTAAAAATATAATTTATAATATTATTTAATTAATGAATATGTCTTTAATATCATAAAAGTTATTTATACACATCTATAATTAAAAATTTTGAAGTGTAATGTTTTTCCAAATTATACAAGATGCAAGACATAAGTGGTTATCTCCAATAAAGAGAGTTCAAGACATAAGTGGTGATCTCCAATAAAGAGAGTTCAATCTATTTTGAGTAATTTGTTGAAAAGAAATTAATATTCATAATATTTATTTTTTGTATTTAGAGGAATAGATAATTGGTCGGTCTTGTACTCACATGATAAGGGTTTTTTCTAACTGTTATTAGTATAACCTCTAAGTGCCTACATATGCCTCTTTCGGGGGCACAAGTGAATTGGAAGAATTTGAACCTCGAACCCTCTCGCACATAACACTTCATTTTCATAGCCATCACCAATTGAGTTGCCCCCAGGAGACTAATATCCACAATATTAAACCAAATAAGAATGGTCTTTTTACCAAATCTTGAACAAAGATGCCTGTTGTAACTTATTCTTGTGGCTAGAACTTTTTGGAGGAAAATTGAAAATTTGTATTGCATCACTATGTAAAGGGAATATTGTGCAAACAAAAACTACTGGCACAGGGAAGAAACATCTACTAATTTAGAAGTGTAAATGGATGAAGTTTATAATTACAAATATTTGATTGTTCTTGAAAAGATTCTTTTGAGAAGGATATATGGAGAAATATATATCGATGCATGGACATTCTTTGGTAGTAGCTCAATGATAATAACTTATGTTCCACATGTCGAGAGGTGCCATGAATATTTGAGAGTAACTTGATTGCAGATTCTGAAATATTTTAGAAATATGATATACATGAGCGAAGTCAAATAGTTGAATTTTCTCATTTACAAAATATTATGGAATCTACAATTGGCACAAGGATGACTAACATGAACAATATCAACCAATTCAAGAAAGAAAATTAAATGTGAAAAAAATGAGCAGATAATCCACATCGTTGAAAATGTACAAGCAATCCTAGCCAAAGAATGAGAAGACATTTGTTCTCCACTAAAGTTTCCTCTAAAAAAATTAACATTATCTTATTAATAGTCCAAATTACCAAAGAGATTAGTGAAAGACGAATATATCCGCATGTGTATATTTTTGTATGCTTCTTTCACACAGTACTTGTTAGAAATATTATTGTCAATGATGTCAAAGACAGGGGAAGACTACAAATTTCCAAGATAAAGATTGCAAGATGAATATTGTTGCACATATTGTTTGGATAGCCAGTTTTTAATGCCTAGTTTGGATACCCTATATTTGAAGGCCTTTTTACTCTAAATACCTAGCCCAAATGGGAGCATAAGATATATGGTTGAAAATCTTATTCATATGCCTTTCCAACATTATATGGCACTCCCTCTAACTCCATGGGAATGAGGATATATGAAAGATTATGTTAGGTTAGCCTAGCCAGAAAGTATAGGTCAACCTAGCTAGTTTTACAAGTCAACCCCATAAGTGAACACAAGAACACTACAAATAAAGGATATATTAGTACATTTTAAGACCGTCTAAGAAAGAAAATATATGAGGTGCACAACAGAAGTTGGGGAATACTCTTGTGGTTTTAAAGGCGGAGTGAAAATGTGATTTTGTGGAGAGGACAAGGCATCTTGGCATTTTCTCTATAACTTTTCTTCTGTAATGTTTCATACTATGAAATTTTGACAAGATAGAGGTGAGATATTCATGTAGACATGATAAAAAATTTAGGCATTGGTCTGTTGTACTTTTTGAAATATACCCTATGTAAGTTAGGGCTTGTGATTTATTCTGAGATCTGCTTCAAATGAGTCATCTTGGGATTTTCACTATAAATCAAGCTCTATATAGTACTACATTAGATAAAAATTCCATAGTTTAGTTTACTATACTCTCACATATATGAATTTTAGAATTTAGGGTTTCTAAATGATCCTGAAATCAGTTTCAAATAGGTTAGGTTGGAATTTTTATTGTAACATCCTTTTTGGGAATTTCAAATTATGAAATTTTCAGAAATCTTAGGAGACTTATACAAGTGACTCATATAAAAAGTTTAAAAATATATTTGCAAAACTAGATATGTCACATGTTGTACAAGTTTTTAATTGGTAAGAGACCAAAAACAACAAGCTTTGGGAGAAGCAGACTTGGTGAAGGTGGAAGCAATAAGTAGACCTTGTAAAGTCAAAAGGAACTAACAGACCTGGTGAATGTAAAATTAGCAAGTAGAATCAATGAAGTAGGTTGGTGCATACAAATATTTGTAACAGTGGGGATTGGTGTCTCTAGTAGGTTGATTCAATTAGCAATTAGAATCAATGAAGTAGGTTGGTGCATACAAATATTTGTAACAGTGGGGATTGGTATCTCTAGTAGGTTGATTCGTATGAATATTTGCAATGGTGGGGCTTAGTGCCTCTAGTAGTTTGGTGCCTATGAATATTTGCAATAATGAGATTAGTGTCTCTGGTAGGTTGGTGCCTATGAATATTTGTATCTATGGGGATTGGTGTTTCCAGTAGGTTGGTTCCTACAAATAGTTGCAGTAGTTGGAATTGGTGTCTCTAGTAGGTTGGTGCCTATCAAAAATTATAAAAGGTTTTATGGTTTTCTCCTGAAAGGGTTTCCACATAAATCTTGTGTTCCATGTTTTGTAGCTAATAGATATCATATGTGATTATTTTCTTATGGTTCATGAATGTTTAAAAATAAAAATTGTCTTATACCGATTTAAACCCCCACACCCACGCACCCCCCCCCCCCCGGCACCCTCTCAGTTTAAGTGTTTTCTCAGCAATTGGTATTACAGGAAGTTCCTTCAAAATTGGTATAATTGTTGGAAGGTAGATTTTGATAGCACATGTGGCTAGTCAAGAAGGTTTCTCCACAAATAGAGCCCCATTGTTTGATGAAACAAGCTATGCATTATGGTGTATAAGGATGTGGACTTATCTAATGGCTTTTAGGTTTGATATTTGGTAATCAGTGGTGACTAGTTATATAGCACCAAAAATTCCTCCAACAGATAGAGCTAGAGAGAAGGCAAGCATACATAATTCAAAAGCCATGAATGTTATCTTGTGTGGTTTATCAGAATCAAAATTCGTCAAGGTGATGCATTGTGAATTTGAAATATAAATTTGGGAGAAAATTTAAAAAATATATGAAGGTGATGAAAAGGTGAAGAAGGAAAATCTCCAAACTCATAGAAGATAGTTCAAGAGTTTGGAAATGAAAGATGGAGAAAATGTTGCATCATATTTCCTCTGTGTGGATGAAATTGTCAACATCATGAGAGGACTTTGTGAGAAAGTTGAGGGACCAATAATTGTGTGAAAGGTGTTAAGGTCACTCCCCTTATGATTTGATGGCCAAGGCTCTACCATTGAAGAAATGAAGGATCTGGTGAAACTGATGATGGATGAGCTACATGGGATTCTCACTGCATATGAAATGACGACAGAAAAATAAAAGCTAGCACATAAGGAAGCAACTTTTAAAGCAGAAAATAAGACAAAAGGGCACAAATCATGTGATTTTTCCATCCATGAATAAGATACAAAAGAAGCATATTTTGTGAGAAAGCTAAATAAAGGATCTGGCAAATACAAAAGGTAAGCTACACTTCGAATGTTTTAATTATGGTAGAGTACGAAATTTTATTGTTAAATTTCCATATGAAAACATGGAAGACAATGATGGTGAAGAAAACCTTATAGACCCAAAAGAGGAAATATACTAAGAATAAGTGTTTATACTCTAGAGAGAATAGTAGCTCAATTGAAGAAAGTGATGGACTATTTATTATATTAACAAAGAAGAATTCATTTTCATATCCATGGATACAAATTCTATTAATAATGAAAATGAAGATAATTGAAAAGAAAAATCAAATTCAGAAGAAGAAGACATTGATGGGGAAGTGTATCTTGAAGCAAAACACATTAGTGATTTAGAAGAAAGAGATAAGCTTGGGGGAAAAATTAACAAACAATAGGAGAAATTGCAGAAATATGAAAAGAACGATCATCATCTTGACGAAATGATTATCATCTTGAAGACTCAACTAGAAGAGGAAAAAAGGATGGAAAAGGGAAGAAAATTGCAAGAATCTAGAAGTTGGAATTGTTTCCTTAAGAAATGAACTAGAGAAAACAATTGATCAATTAAATAGAAGCTTGAAGCTTAGAAATGGTGATAAAATATTTAATAGTATTCTTAGTTTCTAAAGGTAACCATTCATCAAGGCAGGTCTTGGCTACAATGAAAAACAAAAGGCCCTTGAGGGAGATGCAAGCATTAAGTTCACAAAGCCATCAGAAAAGGAAAATGAAGAAAATCCTTAAATCTATGTTAATATTCTCAAACATTTTATCAACAACAAAAGAAAAAATAGGATTGAGGACTAGTGTAAACCTAATTCTTTTCACAATAATAACAAAAATGTATTCAGAAGACTCATTCCACCAAGAAGGGCTTTCACAACCTAGTACCAAAATATCTTCTTTGGATATTATTTTTCTTGCAATAATTTTGGTCATAAAGCAATAGATTATAGAAGTGATCATGTGAGATAGAAATAGAGGATCTTATAAGACCTAAAAGAATGATTATGTGAGAACCAAAACTAAAATTTCTCATGGGTTTGTTGATATAAACTACACTTCATTTTCTCCCCTGCTTGATTACAATATTGAATTTTGTAAGGCCCCCAATCGAGGTGCAATGAGCCATGTAGGATAGAGGGGAGAGAGGTCATCCAGATGTCACAGCAGGCTGAGGATAGAGAAGTCAGCCAGATGGCACGGCGGGTAGAGGGAAGAGAGGTTGGTCAGGGGCCGCGGGAGCCAGCAAACGAAAGTGGAGGAACGGGCAACTCAGGTCAGGAATGTTGTTAAGGTGAGCATAGGTAAGAGAAGCTGGCCAGAGGGCACGGTGGGTAGAGGGACGAAGGCTCAAACAGTTGGCATGGGAGTTGGCAATGGACCAGGAAGAAATAGGTAACTCACAGCAAGAGAAGTCGGCGGTAGGCAGAGATTAATGAACGACAATTATGGCAAGGTAAGTGGACTCCCATCCCGAGACCCACACGCGAGAGCAAGGGCAGCAGACAACAAAGCAGATCATGTGGTGAGCTTCTCGAGAGGGATGCCCGATAGGTGGATTATAAATCAAAAAGGAAAGGTGGTAAGGAAGAGAAGCATTTTCATGCAGGAAGAAAAGTTTAGACGTGCAACTGGAGGTAGCAAGAGCCGAGTGTTGGGGGACGTCGAGCAGCATTCGGCTTTTGACTGCAAAACCTAGTATGTGCTCCCTGCCTTCACTTGCGTTGGTTCGGAAAATATGAATTGGCATCTGCAAAGACTTCAGTTAGAAATAGGCACTATAATGAATCCAGAAGATGATTACTGGTTAATAATTATGGTGCTCCCTGTCAATTTAAGAGTTGAGGCCTCCCGGTATCCTTGGGTAATTGGCCTGTCAACCTGTGGTAGGATTAACTAGTTAGCCATCCAGGGAAGGGGGGAAGGGACGTCTAATTTTCATCTCAGGGTAGCTAGGTTATGGGGCAGAAGGAGAATGTTGGATCAAATTGATGCTAATAGCATCATCCTAAGTGGTTTTAATTACATCTGTAGGAAAAAATTCTTTATGCAATTAAGGATGGGTATGTGGATTGAGAGGGAAGGATTCAAAGAAAATTTCATAAGGCCTGAAGCGCTATCTGACCCTGGAGCCTCCTTCGGCCCGTCGGCCTGGCTGCAAATCCTTAGTCCAGTGTCGATTCAAGACCTAGAACGAGTAGGCAGAATAGGGTGCAGAAATTGAGCCCGAAATCGGGGAAGGTAGAATGCCCAAATTGGGCTTTGGCTCAGCTCCTTTGAGGGGATTCAATGGAAAAGGGTAGGAGTTTCACAACCCGAGGATAGATCTATAGTCTAGTGGGAAAATGAGAACCATTGTCTTGCCCTATGGGGTGGCGAAACCCAGGAAAGAAAGAACTTTGGGAAACTGTTTGGCAGGGTTGAGAGCATAGAATGTTAGAGTTACAAGGTGATCTTGCAGGAGCCGGACAGAGGGGCAATTCAACTACTCATAGGAAGCAACCACGAAGATAGTGTTGTCACCATCCTACAAAACCTAGAGGGAAGTGTGTGGAACCTGGGCGTCGATGGGGGTAAAAATAGTAAACAGGGCACGGAACGAATGAAAGAGACTGATCCTGATCAGCCTCAACTGGATTTGGGGAAGTATGTTGGGAATATTGAAAGGATCGAGGCCAATTCTCAGGCCAAGTATCAAAACAAGAATATAAGGAATGATGTTCAAATCAAGACCAAATTACAGAGCATAAAATATTATGTGTTCACTATGGTAAATTTGATGACAGTTCATAATGTTTTAATTCTGGTTTCTGTTATAGGTAGCTTAAAAACTAGTGTGCAGAGGACTCTGACGGCATGGCACTCGAACCACGCTAGTGAGTACCAAGCCCCGGTCTAGGTGAGCCGCTTGGACAGGAAAGTAAAAAGCAGCAAGAAGAGTTGGATGGTGAAGGAAGGCAACCAATAGGGAAGGAAAGGAAACAGAAGACCGGGAAAGGCAGAGAAAAAGATGAAAGGCCTGGAACCGACTACAAGCAAAGGACCGAGCAAAAGAGGCAGGAAAATAGGGAAGGAAAGTATGTATAACCTTATCAACGCATACTATGTAGGAACCCCAACCAAGGTGAAAGATGCCATCTCTGAAAAGGAAAGAGAACTAAACACTAACATCAAAAATGAAGAGATTTAGGAAGAGGAATGGGAGACAATTATCAAAGATCCAGGTAATACCAGAGGTCACTAGATTTTGTTTTGACAGACCATCCAGCAGTATTGGGTCATGAAAAACATCCTGGCTCGTGCTATGACCACCTATAAGGAAAGAGAAGATCTGGAAGAGGACAGACCAAAAGAGCCAAGTCTAAAGGATCTTCAGAGGGAGATACAATCTGTCCAAATGCAGCTGTATCAAAACAACCTCTGCCTGAATAGGGTCGAACAGAGTCTCCAGAATACGATGTGAAGTGAAGTTCTAGGATCAAGCATGAAAGCCCCAGCCCCAGTTGATTCTTCAGATGAATGAAGTAGCCCTGCCAGTTTAATTTTGTTTTGATGACAATTAGCATTTACTTTTTTAGCAAGAATTATATAGAAGATAAAGTCACCAATGTAGCATGGATGATTAGAAAAACTTTGTTTAAATTTTGGACAACGTTTGATGCAAACAGGTGGCCAACATACCCTATTTCCTACGGGCAGGTTGAGGCCACCTGCATTTTTGTTGAAATCAAACTTATTATTATGAAATATTAATAAAAAAGGGATCTACCAAGCTTACACAAAAAAATATTGAATGTTGTAAGCGCAATAATTGTGGGCATATAGAACATGATTGTAGAATCAACATAATAAATTATTCTGAACAAAACAGGGAAGAAGATGTTCTACCAAGCATAGAGAAAAATATTCAAAATTGTTTGAAAGGAAGCAAGAAGCATTGAAATATGTAACTAGGTTCGGTCTTTATAATGACATGTGTAATCATGAATTTATGTAATTAATGTAAAGAAGAAAAATAAAATTATTTTATGCTTGAGACATGGGTTTCATGCTCAAGAAATTTTATTTTTGTATATCAAGCTCCCATTGTGTGCTTTTAGGATTGGTCATTAAGTCATAAGGTCAATTAAGTATTTTTCATGTATGAGAGACCCTTCTTGGGCATGTTGCATATTTATTTGTGTCACTGTAAGAGTCAAAAGACCCTCCAAGACCAAGTCCCAGTGCTACAAGAAATTTGGCCCTCAAATGAATCAATAAACTTACATCAAGATGACATGTCAACCTAGGGTCAAGTTAAGTCAGCCTTCAAGCATGGGAAGGAAGCCTATATATAGGGAACTTGGCCTCATTCATGGCATATCTCACTCACACAAGAAAATCGATAAGGAGGACAAGAAAGAAGCCTTACATCTAAGTGAAGAAGAGAAGATAAATTTCGAAGGAAGAGCATGTATATTTTAGGTATATTTTGGGTAATTATGTTCACACATGTGAGGAAAACTATGGTTTCCAACCTGCTGCAAGTTCATATCACAATCCTTTCAAGAAGGTTGAAACAAGGCAAGAAGGAGAGTTGTATCAAGGGCGGAAATCACAAAGAAGCCATCCCTAGTCAAGCGAAGGAGAAATAGGGTTTGAGGAGCCCTAATTCAGTCACATGTGGGAAATTTCAATCATCTACAGGTAACCAAAAATTTCAAACTTGAGTTGCAAGATCAAGGGTGAAGAAAGGAAGAAGAAATTGCAACATATTCAATCAAAGTTTGACTTTGTCTTGGATGGATTGTTAGTCAAGGGTCTTGGTATTAGGATTCATCAATTGAATATTCTATAAGAAGAATAATTTGGTGGGTTTTCCTCTCAAGCTTGGAGAGGTTTTGGCCCTGGAAGATAGCCTACATCTGGTGTCCTTTGTCTCATTCTTCTTTTTGGTTTGGTAATTATTTGATGAAAAAGAACACATAATAATAAACAATTCAAAGAAGAACTTAATTAAGAAAGTAAAAGGTATTCACAAGCAATTATTATTGCTAGAAAAATCATCTCATCTCTCTTCCTTAGATTTCTCAACATGGTATCGGAGCTAAGGAAACAAGTCAAGGAAGGGCGGCTCAACAAGGGATACTCAAGATCTCAAAGATCAAGGTTCTAGAAATATATCAAGGGCATCAAAGAAACAAGGAGATCATGTCATCTCCAAGATATTTTGAAGACAAAGGCTACATCATCATCTTGAAGGAAGTGTCAAAACCCTAGATCGACCAAAGAATAATTCCACAGTTAAAGCATTATTGGGATCATTTCTCAAATCATCATCACAAGAAATTAGAAATCAAAAATACCCTTACTCTACTTGAATTGAATAAATCATCAAACAAAATCATCTTGAAGTGTTCTCATCTAAGGGAGTCAAGAAGAAAGGAGCAGTTGGCACCATCAAAGGACTCAAGATGATCTCTCTCTCTTTGGAGTCAAGGATCACTTTTTAACAAAACCATATTCATCAAGAATAAATTTTCTATTATTCATATCATCGTCAAATTCAAGAAGGCAACAAGTTGAAGGAGCATTTTCACGAGTAAGTATATTTATGTCTACATCTGAATCTGTCAAAATGTCCTTTTGCAAGGAAAGTAACAAATTGATTGGGGCTTCAAACTTTCTTGCATGGAAGAAAAGGACAGATCTGAACCTCATAGAAAATGAGGTCATGGAACATGTTAAGGGCTCAATCAATAAACCTCCAAAATAATATGCTCAAGCACTTTCAAGGTATATGAAAGGATCCCCTCATTCCCTATGTATCTAAACTAGAAACATCAAAAGAGATATATTACAAACTTGTAGAATTGTTCTTCGTACGCACTGTGGGAGAAGTAATCTCATTAAGACAATAACTTTACAAGATGAAGATATGAAAAGATCATGAGGATATCTAAAATAAGGGACCAAGTACAAGATTTGGGAGAACTAATGTCTGAGAAAGAGATGACTACCATAGTACTAAATGGAGTAACAAAGGAATGGGGTAACTTTACATCAAGCATTTATGGAAAGAAGGAAGCTACTCCATTCAATGATTTGTGGTCACTATGAAAAATTGAAGAAACTAGGTTGAAGGAAAAATCTGATGTAGGATCAAATGAGCAAACTCAAGCATATGTTGTTATGGCAAAGAGAAAAAGGAAGTTGGCAAATTTGATCCTCATAAACAAAAGAAGAATATGGCAAAGGTTCAATGCTATGGGTGTTAAGAATATGGGAACTACAAGAGAGATTGTCCTAAGCTCAATAATGACAACAATAAAAGAGGAAGGGAAGAATCTCATAGCACTGAAGAAGTGAAAGAATCTGAAAAGAAGAAAACCAAAAAGGAGGAAGTAAAAGATCTCTACTATGATTAAGATAGCCTTCCTCACCTAGTTCTTTTCAAGTTTCTATTTCAAATTTTTCTATTGTAAAATATAACTATCATGATAGGAATCATTAAAAGCATGATAGGATGCATCATGTTAGGATATGGCATCATAGAAGCATATGATTGCAAGCAAGAGTTCATGACATCATCATAAAAAAAAGCATGAAAGATAGATGAAATATAAGTCTATAGTTGTCACCTATAAAAGGATGTAGCTCTTGGTAACCTCATTAGAAGCATAAGTAGTACTTATGGGAAAAATAAAGTCATAGTATAGAGCTCATCATACATCATTCAAAAGGAGCATTTGCAAGATGAGGATGATCAACATCCTCCATTGGAATCTTCATTGGAAGGTTTAGCTACTGAAGAAGCAATTGTCTCGCCAAGAATTCCAACTTGTATGGGATTCATGGGATGACGGTATGATGTCAAAAGAAGTGAAGTGGGTCAAGGGATTGAAGTTATTTCAAACAAGGAAACTATCAAAGGAAGTTTAGATTACCAAAAGGGAAAATATGAGGTATGTATGCTCATATTTTGATCAAAAAAACTGAGTCATGTCATATAGTTGCAAATAGTATGGATAGTTTCTCTACTTCATGAGCATCATCAAAAGAAAAGGATCTCCTCCTTTGGAAGGATGCATGAAGGCATGAGTCACATATTGTCTAAGATGAAATCAACATAATAAGTCCTCATATGGAATATGAGGAGGTTGACAAAAACAAAGGAACTATTGTTGGAAGTTCTGAGGATGCAATATGTGAAGGAAGTAAGGAAAGATCGTAAAAAATGCAACTATGAGGAAGGCAATCAACGTCCAAGAACTAAATTTTTTTACTATGATATCTACATGGGAAAGATATTAAGATTCAAATAAAGTTTGGAAAATCAAAGAGACTCTTGACTTTGTATATATGTTGGAGATGTGTCAATGCAGGATGTTGATGCAAACAGGAAGATGTCATTTTGAAATACCATCACAAAGGTAATCTTGATTTAATATTTCATTTTCAATTTATGAACAATATATGGATCGGCTAATGCAAGACTGCCAAGGAAATAGTCGTAGATGTCATCTACAACTAATATTCATGTAGTAGGATGAAATATCCTGAAAGAAACACGACATGAAGAAGGTAGCAAGGCATGAAGGAAGGCCATATATGGACTAATGAATTACTTTCTGATGAAAAGAATCATGACATGACTAACATAATTCGTGAATAAAAGTAATGGATGGTTTGTGACCTACAAGAAGTCCCAAAAAGGTGTAGGCTCCATATCAAAGAAGAAACTCATGAAATCGAAGAAAGGAGTCCTACAAGTAGTTGGTTTTCTAATGAACTCCCCTAAAGAGCTACTGGAAGCAAGTACCTGGTGAAGTGGGAGCTTAGACAAGTCCCTAATTATGATGGAGCTTGGGTACATTCCTTTTATGTAATGGGTTGGTCATCCCTGGTTAAGAGGGAGTGACAGATATGGTTCTCTACTTCATGTGTCATGCACTAGACTAGGAGTAACAGTCATAAGTCTTAGTGAAGGCCATGAGGATAGATAAACACATCATTCTTGTCCTCACCTTGGAAGATAGAATGGAGGATTGGGTAAGCATCTGGCATCTGATACTCTTTGAGGATTTGGTAGGGCATCCAAGATAAGAGTAATCATATAGGACCGATATTCTTTGAGGACTGGGAATCCAAGATAAGAATAGTCTTGGTGGAACATACTCTGAGAGAACCTGGGTGGGGTATGTTCTAAGAGATACAATGATGAGGTTGTCTATAAATCATTGGTCTCGCTAGCATTTTGCTCTGATGTTGTGGAGAGATAGAGTTGTTAGTAAATGCCTTTCTATGTGACAATGTTGGATGATAAGATGTTAAATAGATGGGTTACCAATCCGAATCTTCTTATGATAATTCTTCATATTGAGAATGTCCAAGTACCTTGTATGGATTATGAATACCTCCCTAGTTAAGAGGGAGTGTTGAAATATGTAACTAGGTTCGGTCTTCATAATGACATGTGTAATCATGATTTTATGTAATTAATGTAAAGAAGAAAAATCAAATTGTTTTATGCTTAAGACATGGGTTTCATGCTCAAGGAATTTTATTTTTGTATATCAAGCTCCCATTGTGTGCTTTTAGGATTGGTCATTAAGTCATAAAGTCAATTAAGTATTTTTCAAGTATGAGAGACCTTCTTGGGCATGTTACATATTTATTTGAGTCATTGTAAGAATCAAAAGAGCCTCCAAGACCAGATCCAAGTGCCACAAGCAAGTCAGCCCTCAAATGAGGCAATAAACCTACATCAAGATGACATGTCAACCTAGGTTCAAGTTAAGTCGGGCTTCAAGCATGGGGAGGAATTTTATATACATGGCACTTGGCCTCATTCATGGCATATCTCACTCACACAAGAAATTCGATAAGAAGGAAAAGAAAGAAGCCTTACATCCAAGAGAATAAGATAAGATAAAGGTCAAAGGAAGAGAAAGTACATTTCAGGTTTTTTTGGGTAATTATGTTCACACGTGCGAGGGAAAATAGGGTTTCGAACCTACTGCAATTTCAGATCACAATCATTTCAAGAAGGCTGGAACAAGGCAAGAAGGAGAGTAATATTAAAGGCTGAAGTCATAAAGAAGTCATCCCTAGTCAAGTGAAGGAGAAGGAGGGTTTGAGTGTCCCTAATTTAGTCACACGTGGTGTTGGGTCAATTTATTAAGTAAACTAACACAGGTGTTTTACTTGTCAATCTAGGTTTGTAGACTTGGAAGCGTGTCCAAAATATATGGGTTTCAAGTAAAATCAATTTCAGAAGGAAATACTCAAAGGTTACAGGAAGTGCATATTACAAATAAGTTCTAAATTTAAAGAAACTAAAAAGTCTCTGATTCAAGATGCAATAAGCAAAGGAAGAGGTTCTTAACTTAGGGGGTCCTGGTTGTCCTTCCTCACGATATTTTCCCCAAGAAGAGAAACTAAAGAGAAGAAGTTTGTGATGTGTAGATAGCAAAAGAATATGATCCTAACTTAGGAGGTCCTGGTTGTCCTTCCTCACAGTTCTACTCCAACAACATTACTATTGCATCAAATCATAAACTGGAATTCAAGAAACAATTCAAGAAATGTAAAAGGATGATTTTTAGTTGTAATTCATAATTTAATAGAAACAGAATTTAACTTAAATCCTTGGTTGTCCTTTCATATGAAAATTAGATCTTAAACCAAAATCATCCAGAAATCATACAGAAATCACAACACATCTAAGCAACTGAATCATAAAACTGAAACAAGAAATACTGAATCAAAATTATGCTAATTTATACAAGATTTTAACCAAAGTGTACTTAGCTTGGTATGGGGGGCATCCAACATTGCCTTGTACACCTAAAGAACTCTTCAACTATAGCTAACTTGATAAAACACTCACAGCATGAACAGCAATAGAATAATAGAACTGATTCTTCAAATTATCTCAAAAGTCTCCAATAGTCTCAATACAAAATTACACACTTTGAATGGTTCATGAACTGTGTTTAAATAGGAAAATCATAAAAAAACTTTGCTATAATGGCTCTAACAGCCTTATCTATCCTAATCCATCCATACAGGTCAAAATCATCAAGTCTGGTTCACAAAATTAGGAAAATCCCACAAAATAAGAAATCTGCCCCTTTTTACTAGGGATTTTTGAATGACAGGTCAAGTTTGACCAGTGTTGATCGGGCCTATGTTTGCTTAGTTTGACCAAACCAATAGGTGTTCCTTCATCTGTGGTTCCCAATCTTTCCAAATATGTGCTCAGATCTCGCCCAGGTGTCCTGCACATATGACTTTAATGGAGCTATTATGGGAATTTTTAATGCAGTCCAAATTTACTCTTAAAACCCAATTTTTACAAAAAAATCTAAAAATTGAAAAACTTAATTTAGTTACCTAAATATGCAAAATAGGACTAAAATGAAGCATATGTAAGTGAAATAAGATGGAATATGGTGGTAAATGAATGGATTTAGGATAGGCAAAAATGACCAAAATTGAGGGCCAACATCTCCCCCTTGCTGATGTTCAAGCATGTCCTCATGCTTGCTTTCTCTGTTTGGATCTCCTGAGTGATGATGCCCCTATTGTTCCTAAACCTGTAGCTTCTTCCTGTGCAGCTCGAAGGATAATATCAATACCCTCATGTTCCTTTGCTTTGTAGATGGCAGTTTTTACTTTTTGTTTTTCATATTTGTACTGCCATAACTTTTTCTCCTTTAGCCATTTGTAGGCTTGTTTGGAGATGAGCATATTCTGAGTCTCAAGATTTTTAATCTTCTTGCTCAGTTTCTTGTTCTCCTTGGATATGTTGTGTTGTTTTCTTTGTACATTTTGTTTTCCTTTTTCAAGTGTCTTTCCATGATCTTGTTGTCTTCCAGCTCACTTGTCAACTCTGTTATTTTCTTAAGATATTCTTCATTGTGCAATTCTTTAGATTCTTCCCTTGCCTCTTTGGCATATGAATGAGATGAAGTGGCTCCTACCCAAGCATCCTCAAAATGGGATTCTTTCTCTATGGGCTCTTCTCGAACTTCCTCCTCTAATCTTTGTATAATCTCATCAATTTGCTTTGATGTTTGTGGAGGTTTAGTTTCAATAATTTCAATTTCTGGATCTTTTCCTTCATTGCTTGGTTCTTCTTGTGATTTTCTTCTAGACCTCCTAGGAATGGAAAAAAAGGATTTTTCTTTCTCTATCATAGTATCATCTTGCTTTTTCTTCAATCTCGTCCTAGGATACAAAGGAGAATTCATAATACTTCTTGTGACATGTAATTGTTCAAACTTCTCCTCATTTCCTATTGTTTGTTCTTCAAAATGATGTGCAACCAAAAACTCCTTCCAAAGTATCCCTTTGTTCCTTGCCTGATACTCAACAAGTATCTTGATTAACCCACAATGATAGATATTGGCTTCTTTAGCTTCTGTTTTGTTTTTGACATTCTCTATCATTTTAGTTAAGCTCTTTGAAAAGAAGTAAGGTAAGTTGATTTTACAATCTCCTTTTATATGTTGAAGCAATTTAATATGATAGAGATATACCACATTGTATCAACTATCACAAGTGAAATACTTCTGGATAATCAAAACTAATTTTGACTATGGTTCTCTGAGCCAATCTCTTTGAATCTCGTTTGTTCTGTCAAAGGATCCCTTCCTTGGTTTCTCCAGGAAAAAGGTCTATCCTTTCTCCTTAAAATGCAAACCCTTGTGATACTCTTCTCCTATCAAAAGGAAGTTCCAATTCCTGAGAAAGATAGGTTGGATTCAATGGTATAGAGAGTTCACCAACTCTAGTTTATCCATGTTCAAAATGCTCTATGAATTCTTGTGTGATTTTATCATTATGAAGATTGAACTTCTTAAGAAACTCCATTAGCCCTGCTTGGTACAATTCCTCCACTGCGTCCTTACTCGAGTTTTCTATCTTGAAATATTTAGGTTCAATTTTGGTTTTCATTTGCATCTGCTCTGTGTACCAATTAATATGGCCTTGTCCAGTAAATAACCTCATCATGAATATAGCAAAAATATATATATATACATATTGACCTTCTTATTCATGTAATCCTTGGATAAAAATCATGGTGAATGTACTTACCAGACCTCTGTGGCTTTGAAAAAAATGAGATTACTTCCTCTGCTTATAAGTCTCCAATTTATCTGTCTTCTACTGCAAATGGTATCCAAACAAAATCCTATGTTTGTAAAATGAATAAAAACTCTTATTGTGTAAAAGACCCAAAACAAAAATCTCACTGCAAGAAAAGTCTCTCACTGTTTTGTAAATTGTATTTAAATCTCTCTTCGTTTGCAAAATTTGCTCATAAAAATTAATGAAAAGCTCTCTCTGTTTGAAAAAACTACGTAATGTGTATTTGAAATAATGCTCACTGCATTTTTATGTGTAATTTTTTTAACAGAAATTGCATGAGGGAATCGTTGTTTTGATACCTGAACTGCACGTGACGTGTAAAAAACTTGTAGAAATTTCTCGTTAATGGTTTTGTCCTTCCTGTCTAAACATATAGTTTTAATTAAACTCTCCTCCAGCATCTCGAAAAATCATGGTTTCTATAGATGGCAGGTTATATTTAAGGTGACAAAGCATTGCAAATCCATAACTGGAGTCTTGTTTCTCTCACATTATGACACATTTGAACAAAATCTTAAGTTAAACCATTTTCGAAATCTTTTAGTTAAGGAGACTCCGGAATTGACTCTTACCTGATCACTGCGTGATTTTTGGAATTTGTTGGAGAGAATTGTCAACTCAACGTAGAGGAAATCTCAGTTGATCTCTCCTTTAAAAATGATTCTCCTTATTCTTCACAAAGTTCTTGCAATTCCACACAATTTTTCACACAATTCCTCAACTGTGTAGGGGTTTTCTCTCCCACGCAATTCCCTTCACTTTCTGCATTTTTCTCTCTGTGTATTTCTCTTTCAATCAGGGTTATTTTCGTTTTCTTGAGCTATGGATGAATACGCGGTATTGTCTCCGTTTCTGATCTGGGTTTAGCTATGATGATGGAGAAAAACACATGCAGACAATATTCAATCCTTTGAAATGATTTTGATTATTTGCTTGTTGCTTGATTTGACTAGCTGATCTTTCATTTTTCGATTTTGGCTGCCACTTGTGTTACTTAATGCATCATGGTTCATTTAGTTATGACTGTGCTATCCTTTGTATATTCCTTCGACACTTGTTTTATGTTGCATCATAGTTTGTGACTATTTGTATATTAGATTTTTTAATACTCATTACCATTAGGACTTAGCTTATGATTTTTCCATTGCATGCACTATGTTTTCTTATATCCACCATACTTGTTTGCATGTTGCATATTCATGCCTTTATCATTGCATATTTGTCCCTTTTCATCATATACTTATGTATTGATATTTGTTTTGAAATGACCATAATCTTGGGTCATTTCAAATCAAATTCTTTTTGAAAGATTAAGTATATATGTAATGATACTAACCCTCTCTATTCTTGTTTTGTAGGCACATAAACTAATCCTTCTTTGTTGTGTAGACAATTTTTCCATGAGAAACAAATTTTTTTCTCAAAAAGGAGATGTGGCCAAAAAGTTTGGTTCAAAATTGCAAGTGATGTGATTGATGATGAGATGAATGAATGTATACAATGTAGGGTAATGTAGGATAATGTAAGATGATATATACATGGCTAGGAGTATTGCATATTCAAGTTTAAACTAGGTTATCAATCTTAGAAAAAAATTCAAAATCGAAGGCATTAAGAATATTTTAAACTTACAGTACTTTCCTTTGACTTGATAGCTCATTGTCAATGCTTTTCTTCTGTTGATGATGACCTTTTCTCTTTTGTCAATACTTGACCTTATGCTAATGATGACAATTCTTTGACTTCAAAATGAATTATGCTAAATGATTTTTGTTGGATTGTAGATGCTTGTAGCTGTTCTTCAGGTCCCTCTGATGTTGATTTAAGATGAATAATTAGGTCCCTTCTGCAATAATATATGACATTGATCTTGTTCAGGTCTCTTACTGATAAATATTGATTATGATGTCTCAGGTCCCTTCTGCAAACTAGTTGCATAGTTTGTTGGCTTATTATGAATCTCCCCCCTTGTTGATCTTGAGACGTGTCCTCAAGTCTTTAAATTTTGGAGGTTGATTCTGAAAAATGAAATTTGAAAAACATAAAAGATAATTCATATTGGCCAAACAAGTTGGTTTTTCGATATGAATTTGAATTTGTATTGCGCTAGTATCCTGGATTTTCACAGCCAAACTCCTTTATTATTTTTTAAATTTTTTTTATTTTTATTCTGGACGTAGGGAAGGCATATTTCTATGTTGCTCCAATACTTCCATATTGTTTTCTGTTGATACTCTTTTCAGAAAGTCTTCTTTATTTATAGGCTTGTTATAAACTTTGAGTCTATGACCATTAACTGGAAATGAAATAGTTGCTTCGTCAATTGTCTTAATCTTGATTACTCCATTATCAAATATTTATTCTATTTCATATGGCCCAATCCAATGAGTAGTGAACTTAGTTTGGAAATCTTTGTACTTGCAGTCGAAAGAAGTGCCCAGTCTCCCTTATGAAAAAATTTGCTTTTGATAAATTTGTCATGCCATTTGATTCTCTATTGTTGTACTAGTGATGTATGTTCAACTGCTTGTTTTCTGATCTCGTCAAATTCATTCAGCTGCATAAGTCTCTACTGTTGAGATTTTAACAAGTCCAATCCCAATTTTTTTGCAAGTTTGAATGTATGAATTTGAAACTCGATTGGTAACAGAACTTCTTTACCATATACCAGTTGATATGGACTGAATCTAGTAGTATTTTTCCATGTAATTATGTATGCCCATAATACATCTTTTAATTTGTCTGACCAATCTTTTCTATTCATTTCCATTGTCTTTGTCACGATGTTTTCCAGAACCTTATTAGTAGATTCCACTTATTCGTTTCCTTATGGATGATACGGAGTAGACTTTCTATGTTTGATTTTTTATTTTTCTATAAGATCTCGGACAAGTTTAGAAGTGAACTATGTTCCTCAGTCTGTAACAATCCATCTTGGAACTCCAAACCTTATAAAGATTTCTTCAAAGAGGAATGAAACCATTGTTTCTTATGTTGCTCATGCCACTGCTTTTGCTTCTACCCATTTTGTAACATAGTTTGTACATACTAAGATGTACTTCTTTCCATTTGAAGGTGAGTTAATAGGTCCCACAAAGTCAAGAGCCCATTGTTCAAATGGTTCTATAAGTACTTGTGATTTTAATGGCATCTCATATGATACTACAGGTCTTCCAGTGCTTTGACAGTTATCAAATCTTTTGACATATTTCTTTGAGTCCTTGAAGATTGTTGGCCAGTAGTAGCCAAGCGTGAGCACCTTGTGTGTTGTTCATTAATATGCAAAATGGCCACCACGTGGTTCATCATGACATCCTTTTAGAATATCAATAATTGCATCTTCTCTTACACATTTTCTTATTAAGAGATCAGGACTAGTATAGAAGAGGCCACCATTGACCCAAGTATATCTAGCACTCTCTCTGATTATTTTTCTTTTCTGCTTGCCAGTGAAATGGGATGGTAATATTCCAGATGATAAATAATTTTCTACATCTACAAATCACGGTGTTTTAGTTGTTATAGAAAATAAATTCTCATTAGGAAAGTTGTCTGAAAAAAGGGTAAGATCATCACGAGAATTAATTCTTGACAGAACATCTACCACTTGATTATCTTTTCCTGGTCGATCTAGAACAATGATATTGAATTCTTGCATTAGTAACAACCATCTAGTAATTCTACCATTGGTAATTGTTTTGTTCATTAAATATTTAATGGTTGAATGATCTGTATGAATAAATACTTGATAGCCTGTTATATAATGCCTAAATTTATTGACTACATGCACAACAGCTAGCATTTCTTTTTCAGTTACTATATAGTTTAATTATGTCGGAGTTAAGTTTTTTCTTATGAAATAAATGGCATAGTTAAACTGATTTTCTTTTTGTCCTAGAGATGCTCTTATAGTTGTGTCTAATGCATCAGTAGGTATGTGGAATGGAAATGACCAATTTGGTCCTCTAAGAATGGGTGCTATAGACATTTTTTCTTTCAGTTTTTCAAATTCATTTTGACAATTTGTAGTCCATTGAAACTGAATGTCTTTTGCAATTAATTTGAACAAGGGTAAATTTATTTTGCCGAAGTTTTCAATGAATCTTCTGTAGTAGCATGCATATCCAAAGAAACTTCTAACTTCTTTCTGTGTTTTTTGTGGCATTAAGTTTATAATGACTTGTATCTTTGTTGGATCTACCTTAATTCCATAAGAGGAAATGTGGTGTCCCAACACTATCCCTTCAGTTAACATCATAAAACTTTTCTCATTGCTGAGGGTTAAGTTTGTCTCTATGCATCCCTTTAAAACTTTTCCAAGATTATTTAAACGATCATCAAATGTAATTCCATAGACATTAAAATCATCCATGTATACTTCAACACATTCATGTATGAGATCTGCAAAGATAGCTAGGACTTCTCTTTAAAATGTAGTAGGTGCATTACATAATCCAAAAGATAAAACATTCTAAGCATATGTACCCCATGGACAAGTAAATTTAGTTTTATCTTGATCCTCTAATGCTATCTTATTCTGATTGTATCCACTAAATCCATCAAGAAAGGAAAAGAACTTTTTCCCTGCCAATGAGTCTAGTACTTGATCAATAAATGGTAGTGGGAAATGATCTTTCAATGTTGCTTTGTTCAGTTCCCTATAATCTACACATATTCTCCATTTTCCATTTTTATTTGGTACCACAACTAAGGGAGAAAGCCATTGACTATCATAGATAGGGTAAATAAATCCTACCTGTAATAGTTTCTGCAATTCCTCTTTCACTATTTCCTTCATCATTGGAGTCATTCTTCTTTGTGGTTGTCTTACTAGTTTGATTGTTTCATATATGTAAATGAGATTGATACATGTTTTTGGATGGATTCCTTGCATATATGTATGGTACCAGGCAAAAGCTTTTGAATATTTCTATAACAATGCAATTACTTGTTGTTCTTGTGATGATTTTAGATTATTACCAATATTTAAATTCTTTCCAGGATTGATTTCAATGATTATGCTTTGAGAATTGGTAACTGAGTTAATAGGAAAAATGATTTCAAATGAATTCTGCAATGATTGAATAGTACAAATTTCCTAAAAACATTGATTTAAACGGTTATTTGCAGCTTCATATTGTATTATTCGTAGCTGCTCAGAAATATCAGGTTGTGAGATAAAAAGGTCTATTAAATCCTCATTTTCTTCTTCTTCTCTAAAATTAAAGGCTTGATTAATGTCTAAAATAGGTATAGTTTCTTCCTATTGGTCATCAGGCCATGATAGTAAAGAAGGAGATTGAGCAGGAGGATAGAGTGTAATATGTTTCATTTCATCTCCATGTGCTATGATCATGCTTCTTGATCTGCATCCAATGAAGGCATATGTTGTGGCTAACCATGGTCTGCCAAGAATTAAAGGATGGCTTCCTAAAAAAAAATTGTTGCAAGATTAGAAAGTCTACAGGGTATTCCCATGAATCCAAAGAAACAATGATGTCCTCAAATATTCCTTCCGGTACAACTTTAGATCTACCTGCTAGTTCTAAAATTGTAGTTGTAGGTCATATATTTGGCAGTTTTAAATACTTCATAGTTTCTATTATCATGACATTTATAGCAGCTCCTAGATCAATTAAAGTTTCAGGAACTGAAAAATTATTGATTGAAATGGTAACCATAAGTATCCTCGGATCAATATATTTTTCAATTGTTGTTTTTGCAGACATTAGACTAGCTAATTTTCCAATGACTTGGATTGTGGGTGGATCTCTTTTATTTCTGCCAATTTTCTTAATACATATTTCCTTTATTGTTTTTGTATAGACTGGAATATCTTTGATAGCTTGCAGCAAAGGAATTTTGACATAATAATTCTTTAATTCATCTGTGATATTAAATTCAGGAAAAGAAGTTGAAGTTTTCTGATCCACTAACCTTTCTGGGAAAGGTGGTGTTTGAGTCACAATAGTTTTACTTTTTTGAATTTGACTCCTTGGATTAGATTTTTCAGATTGTTCTCATTCTTCAATTTGTTCTTCTATGATTGGTGGAGAATCTTTTTGTAGAACTTTTCTAGACCTCAAGTGGATGTCTTGAATAGGAAGAATAGAATATGTAGGAAATAATGTTGTTTCTTCCACATTATAGGTTGGCCTTTCCACTCTATTACTCGGATTTGCTACTAGCTGAGCTGGTAATTGAGTTGGTTTGGGTGGTGGTTGGTTAGAAGGAAGCTGAAGCTGCTGAGGTTGAGTTAGTGCAGGCATTGATTGTTGTGTGAATGGATTTGATTGAGGGGATTGTTGGAATTGTTGATATGGAAATGATTGTTGAGGATATGGCTGTTGATATGATTGTTGAGGATAAGATTGATATTGTTGTTGAGGGTAAAATTGTTGGGGAGGTTGGGCTCCATAATCATATCATTGTCAACTTTGTGAAAGTTGGTTTTGGTTTTGTTGAGGAGGCTAAACCTTCCATGGCATAGGAGTATTCCATGAATTTTGATACTGAAAATTCTGGGGAATTTGTTGAGGAAATTGTTGAGATGTACCTGCAAAATGTGGTTGCCAAGCTCTTCTTGGTGCCATATAATAAAATCCTTGAGTTTCTTCTAATTGGCCTACTTGCAACTCTTTTAATGATGGACAATCGTCTATAATATGATTTTCTGTACAAAGTCCACAAACATGTATATTATCCAAAGGACATCCTCGTAAAGGATGCTTCTTCCTACACTTAGGACAAAAGATTGATAATATTTGTTCTTCTTCTTCTTGTTTCTTATTTTCTTTCAATACATCAACTTGTGTTCCTAAGGTGCTCAAAAGATATGTTTTAAAGTTTTCTAACAAACTCCCTATTTTTTCTCTTGTTACTCCTCCTATTGATGATTTAGAAGCTCCTGAAGTTATATCTCTTTCTCTTGTTTTGGCTCAACCTCTAGAGTATTTCTAACATAATTCAGCAATTTCATCAAATGGAAAGAATGAAATATCTCCTTTACCCATCACATTGATAATATCAAGATACTCATCTCGTATTCCTTTGAGAAAGATTGTTCTTATGGTATCAGGATTTAGAGAATGTTGTTTGGATTTTTGCAAGTTGTAAAGAAATTGTTCTAAATATTCTTCGAAACTCTCATCTTCTTGTTGAGACATACTAAAAATATCTTATTTTGAATCTCTAGTCCTACAATAGGCTTGATATTTCTTAAGAAACAAATTCTTCATTTCTTCCCAAGAAGTAATAGTGTTCTCGTAATCCCATAAACCATTTTAATGTAGCGTCTTTAAGAGTAGAAAGATAAAGACGAAGCTTATGTCTATCATCAGTATAACCATAAGTTTGACATAAGATATCAAATTCAAACCTGAATGAATCAGGATTTTCAGAAGACATTCCATAGAAATTTGTTAAAACCGAAGGAGGAATATTCTTCATTTTTACCTCTTCTCCTAGAATTTCTCTAGTATCTACAATTGGAAATCCAAAAGTAGCTTCTTCATCATTTTATATTTATAGATTTTGTCTTCTCTTATGATCGTATTCTATTTTGACATCTTCTTCTCTTTTCCTTTCTACTTCTCTTCTTTCTTCTTCTTCCCTTCTTCTTTGCCATTCTTTTTGTTGCTTTTTATATTGTAACCTTTGTTCTAGAGTGAGGATGGTAGACCCTTGCCCTTCTTCTCCCATATCTTTTTCAGTAACAAATTGAGATTCAACTTGCTTTATTTGTTCAAAGATAGGCTGATCTATTTGTTCAAGAATAGGATGATCAATTGGTTTTCTTATCTCTCTTTATTTTCCTATGGAAAATGTCCCTATGTTTTTTTGTTTTCTTTTCACTTCATAAGCTAACAAAGTTTGTCTTTCAACAAGAGTTAACCTTTGTCTTGAACGTTGTTTTTCCTCTAACTCTTCCAATATTGGTTTTCCAGCAATTGCTGTAGTTAATTCAAATGGAGGTAGTCCTGCTTCTACAAATGGTTTAGTAATTGGGGGATCTTGTTTTGTGTATCTACCCTTTTCATCTCTTTCTCTAAGCATAAATGACCATAATGAAAAATCCTAATTAATATTTTTTATGTTTTTTTATGTTTTTTTTAATGTTTTCTAAATGATCCTCCTATTTTGATTAAATCTGAATATACTTCCCCAGCAACGGCGCCAAAATAATTTGGGTCAATTTACTAAGTAAACTAACACAGGTGTTTTACTTGTCAATCCGGGTTTGTAGACTTGGAAGCATGTCCAAAATATATGGATTTCAAGTAAAATCAATTTCAGAAGGCAAGACTCAAAGGTTAAAGGAAGTGCATATTACAAATAAGTTCTAAATTTAAAGAAACTAAAAAGTCTCTGATTCAAGATGCAATAAGCAAAGGAAGAGGCTCCTAACTTAGGAGGTCTTGGTTGTCCTTCCTCAAAGTACTGTCCCCAAGAAGAGAAACTAAAGAGAAGCAGTTTGTGATGTGTAGATAGCAAGAGAAGAGGCTCCTAACTTAGGAGGTTTTGGTGGTCCTTCCTCATAGTTATACTCCAACAACATTAACATTGCATCAAATCATAAACTAGAGTTCAAGAAACAATTCAAGGAATGTAAAAGGATGATTTTTTGTTGTAATTCATAATTTAATAGAAATAGAATTTAACTTAAATCCTTTGTTTTCCTTTCGTATGCAAATTAGATCTTAAACCAAAATCATCCAGAAATCATACAGAAAATGCAACACATCTAAGAAACTGAAACAAGAAATACTAAATCAAAACTATGCTAATTTATACAAGATTTTAACCAAAGTGTACTTAGCTTGGTATGGGGGCCCTCCAACCTTGTCGTGTACACATGAACAACTCTTCAGCTACAGCTAACTTGATAAAACACTCACAGCATGAACAACAATAGAACAATAGAACTGATTCTTCAAATTATCTCAAAAGTCTCCAATAGTCTCAATACAAAATTACACACTTTGAATGGTTTATGAACTGTGTTTAAATAGGAAAATCATAAACAAACTTTTACGTAATGTCTCTAACAGACTTATCTATCCTAATCCATTCATACAGGATGAACTCATCAAGTCTGGTTCACAAAATTAGGAAAATCCCAGAAAATAAGAAATCTGCCCCTTTTTACTAGGGATTTTTGAATGATGGATCAAGTTTGATCAGCGTTGACCGGGATTGTTTTTACTTAGTTTGACCGAACCAATAGGTGTTCCTTCATCTATGGTTCCCAATATTTCCAAATATGCGCTCAGATCTCGCCCCGGTGTCATGCACAATGACTTTGATGGAGTTATTACGAGAATTTTTAATGCAGTCCAAATTTACTCTTAAAACCCAATTTTCACAAAAGAATTCTAAAAATTGATAAACTTAATTTAGTTACCTGAATATGAAAAATAGGACTAAATTAAAGCATATGTAAGTGAAATAAGATGGAATATGGTGGTAAATGAATGGATTTAGGATAGGAAAAAAAGACCAAATTTGAGGGCCAACACGTGGGAAATTGCAGTCATCTACAAGTAGTCGAAAATTGCAGAGATAGAGGCTGAAAATTTCTGACTTGAGTTGTAGGATCAAAAGTGAAGAAAGGAAGTGTTGACACCTAATCATAGGAATTGGGTGAACAACTGTAATTAGTGTAAATAAATAATAGAGAAAATGGAGTGTCATCGGGAGATGAACTAAACAATCGCTCCCTCTTGTATATAATAATGAATAACCTGAATGAATAATACAATTATGTTTGAAGAGTTACCTCATGGTCTGACATGGTGTCAAATCCAACTCCATTTTTGGCATCCCTTTTTTCCCTTGTAACTCCTTTCTGCCATTTTTTTGCAGTCTATCCTCTGCCCCTCTCCTTTGACAGAAAATTTGTCCTACAATGCATAATCCTAGTGTCACAAATCTCTGCGTGAAAGCTGTGAAAGATTAAACGCTTGTGCATTGAAGCCGAAGGAGCTGTCTAGTATATATGTTGGTATTCTGTGGAGCTCATTGATATATCAAGGTGAACGGTATGCCAACTCCTCTTTTTTAGACTATGCGCTGTGTCGTTGGCAGTACTATGTTGTTAGCATGACTATGTGTTGGTTCATGGTTATGGGTATTGTGTTACACCGCCCATACTACCCAACTCCATTCCCATTCACGTTTTTTTTTTTTTCGCATATTATCTGCAGGTGCTAATACAGTTCCGGTGTTAATACAGTTGTGGTTGTTAATACAACTCCACTTAACCATACTATGCTTGCTCCCGCGCTCATACAGAGTGAACCACGCTCCCATACCATGCTTGCTCCCACGCTCATATACAGTGAACCACACTCCCAGTTGATTACGTTGGTGCGGTGGGCACCCAGTCATACACCCACAACAGTCATACAACATATGGTATGCGCCTCCCAGTCCCCATTACAATAACGTATGGTATACACCTCTTGGAGCTTCAGCAAGATTCCTCTCACCAGCCCCCTTTGAATACATTTTATCAAATGCATTGAAAATCCAAAAATTTTGTTTCCACCTCCCCGGTTATTGTGTCATATTACGATTGACTGTTGTATTAATTGTTGTGCTATCACCTCCACACCTGTCCTATTAATTTTTGTGCCTCCACGTTGTCCCATTAATTCCTCTCCATATAGAGGTTAACGCTACCATACCTCGTTGGTATACCTCTATCCCATAAATATCAGATTACATTTTTTTTTTGCATTCCAACCACCAGAACTGCATTTTTTGCCACCAGAAGTATTTTTTACAGTACACAGATTTTACAATGCATTCATTGATATCTATTGTGGGAGTGGTTCTCACCAGGAAGGAGAACTATCCAGAATGGTCATGGAAAATCAAACACACTCTCATTTTTAATGAGCTGTGTAAAGGAGTGTGTGTTGGAAACAAAGATAAAGAGCCAGAACAACCTACCTCAAACAAGGAATTCACCATTTGGGAAAATAAGAACAACAAGGCTTATGCATTGATTGCAGCATCAGTAGATGAAGAGGTGAGTCGCCATATTTCACCATTTTCAAATTCTTTCGAAGCCTTACAAAAAATGAAGCAACTCTATGACTCACACTCTGCACTTGAAGTTGTTCAACTCATGATTAAATTGTTCACCCTTGAATTACAAAATGATGATCCTCTTGCTCTTGCATCAGAAGTAAAATCTATTATGCATGATATCAAAGTCACTAATGTTGAACTAGATATTCCTCTGATAGATTTTCTCAAGGCACTTTATTCCACTTACTCAAATTATCTTGAGTCGTTGCTAGCAAATGGAAACCTCAAAGATATTACCTTTGACTCCCTTGTGAAAAAATTGCTAAAAGAGAGAAAGCTTTTGGGAAGAAAATAGCTCCTCAGTATTTTGAAGAGGTTGTGTGCCTTGCACATAGAGAAAAGAATCTTGCTCAAGATTCTTCCAAAGGAAGAGGTGGTTGAAGAGGAAGAGGAAGAAATTTTAGAGGCGGGGGGGGCAGAGACTCTCAAGGAGAAAAGTCAGATTTACATTGCATACGCTGCAAAAGAGATGGATCACATGATGCATACACATTCAAGTTGCCTTGGGACAAAATTGAGCAGGAAAGAAACCAACCCAGAGGTAAAACTAATGACAAGGAGAAAGGTAAGGCACCTGAATCTGCTCACTATGTTGTTGCACACTGTAATATTGGATTAAGTGAAGACTTATTTAATGCTTAACTTGCTTCTTGGAAAAATGATTGGTTGCTTGATTCAGGAGCAACTTGCCACATGACTTTTAGAATAGATTTTTTTGAAGAATTTACTGACAATGTTGATGGAGCAGTATACTTTGCAGAAAAATCAAAACTCAAGCCATCAGGGCTTCGCACAATCAGGCTTAAATTGCCTATTCTTCCAGACTTTCTTCTGTATCATGTTCTATATCTCCCACAGCTAAGGAGAAACTTGTTGTCCTTAGTCCACATCTACCAGCAAGGACGCTCCATTCATATGTTTGATGGCAAGCTTGAGGTGAGAAAAGCATCAAACCACTCATTTGTCATGATGGGGATAGAAGAAGAAAGGCTTCTCAAGCTGCAAGGTACCTCTACTCGTGCACAAAATCTCTCATACAATTTTCATTATTAAGAAGGTACATTTCCATCAAGTTTATTATGGCATGCTAGATTTGGACACTTGAACTATGACAACCTCCGCTTGTTGAACTATAAGCAGCATGGCTATGAAGGATACGCTGGGAAGATCATCGAATCTCTCGAGCACGCAGTCAAATCTGAAGAACTTGTCAAACAACCCATCTACTAGCGTAAAAACTCAAACCACTCATCCCAATCAAAGTAGGATTGCAGAAACAGCACAAGTCATTAACTTATCAAACATCATCCTTGATTATGCAACTGAATCCATCTTGAAAAAAGGTCTAAACTTTGCCATAACCCCTAATAAAATACATGTGGAAGAAGTCATTAGTAATGTTGAAGTAGCTATTAAAAAACTAGATATAGCAAAGAGCGAAGAAATCAGACAAGATATTGCAAAAATTCTGAGAAACTCTAAACCTCCGGCATTGAACATTTCCAAAGAAGAAAAAAGAGCCCTAAACAATCTTAGGAAAAACAAAAACATAATCATCTTAAAGGTTGATAAGGGCAACGCTACTGTAATTATGAATAGAATCGATTATGACATTAAAATGGAAGAACATTTAAACAATAGTGGATGTTATAAAATTATTAATAAGGATCCCAGTGAAAAAATCATGCGTGAAGTTATTAAGAGAATCAAAGAATCATCATTGGATGATGTCACTAAAAAGAAAATCATCCCTAATAGTTCCATTACTCCTAGAATTTATGGGGCTCCTAAAGTCCATAAACCTAACATACCCCTCAGACCTATAGTTAATACCATAGGTTCTCCTACTTACCTTCTCGCTAAACACCTTGCCAAAAAACTTAGATCCCTGTCTGGTAATACCCCTTCTTATATTAAAGACTCCTATTCTTTTGTTCAATGGATTAATAACATAGAAATGAAAGATGAAGATCTTATGGTTAGTTTTGACATTGTATCCCTTTATACCATGATTCCTATTGGTGAAGCTATTGAGATCATGAGAAACATCACTGATAAAGAAACTGTTGATCTTTTGGAGTTGTGCTTGAGATCCTCTTACTTCAGTTTCAAAGGAAAAATTTATGAACAAACTCATGGTGTGGCTATGGGCTCTCCTCTATCCCCCATAATTGCCAACATCTTTATGGAGAACTTCAAACAAAAGGCCCTCAGGTCATTTCCATACACCCCTGCTGAATGGAAAAGGTTTGTAGATGACATATTTGCCAAGTGGAGTCATGGAAAAGAAAAACTTGACCTATTCCTCAATCATCTAAATAGCCTATCTGACCATATAAAATTCACTATTGAAATTGAAAATAACAACCAGCTTCCCTTTCTTGATATCCTTCTAACTAAAAGAGATGGGTCTCTTGGTTTCCAAGTCTATAGAAAGAAAACCCATACAGAAAGATATCTTCATGCAAATTCCCATCACCACCCTAAACAGAAGATTGGCATCATTAGAACCCTAACTACCAGGGCGACCAGAATATGTGATCATGACCATGTAAATGATGAACTCAACCATCTACACAAAGTGTTTGAACTAAATGGCTACAATAGAAATACCATTAAGAAATTCATGCACCTATCTCTAAACAAGAATAAGAAGGACATGAAAAATCAAAATTTATCAACCCCTAAGGTCTCCCTTCCATACATAAAAGGCACCATTGATAAAATTACTAAAATTCTAAATAAACATAACATCAATGTAGCATTCACCCCTCCTAACACCATCAGACAATTATTCAACTCAGTCAAAGATCCCATTAACCCTAAACTTCAAAAAGGTGTTTATGTGATTCCTTGCTCATGCGGTAAGGAATATATAGGTGAAATGGGTAGGTCTCTTAATACTAGAATTAAAGAACACACTGCTGACTTAAGAAGAGATAGGACCTCTAAATCAGCCTTAGCAGAACATGTTCACTCTTCCTCTCATTACATCTGCATGGAAGATGTCAAACTGATTAGAAAAGAAGACCACTGTCTCAAAAGGAAAATTAAAGAAGCCATAGAAATAGAAAAAAGGAAGAACAATTTGAACCGGGATGATGGATTAAAACTAAGCAACACATGGAAACCTTTACTTGAAACTCTTAAAAATCAATAATTAGCCCTTATCCCTTAAATTAACCTATTCCCTTCTCTCTTAAAAGCATCATTATAATAATTAACTAAAACATCATTCATATAACATCCTCCTTAAACATTCAACATCATAATCATAAATTAGTAAGTGTTTACTTCACACAATCAGTTGATAACATTAAACAAATTAAATTATTTCTAGGATTGATAGATAACATTATAACAAATCTATAAGGATTTATTAATTAATTAAAAATTGAATAAATTAATCAATTAATTAAAATTAATAAATAATTAAACATAAAATAAAAACAAAAATAAAATTAAAAATTAATTATAGACATATTAACAAATAATAAATTAATAAATTTAATTTAATCAAACAAATTAGATAATTAGTTAAAAATATTAATAAAAGTAACTATAACTAATTTCACATTAAAAAAAAATAATAATAATAATAATAATAAATAACAATTAAAAAAAAACTAACAATAAAATCAAATAAACAAATTATTAAAATAAATTAATAAACATATCAATAAAGAATAATTAATTAATTTATCAATATTCTTTTAATTAATTAATTAAACCAATTAATTTATAATAAGCAATAAATCAATTAAAAAATAAAAAATAAAAATAAAAAATAAAAATAAAAATAAAAATAAAAATAAAAAATTAATTAAAACATTAAAGCAAATTAATAAACATAATTAGGAATCGCCCACGGGGCTTTGGATTGACGGTGAATGGGTGCGCTGTTAAGGCACTCCTTGTGATAGGTCACCAGTTCAAATCCCCGTGGGTGCATAGGTTAGTCTTAACAAGCAAAGAGAAAAAATAAACATAATCAGGAATTATATAAATAATAAAATTAATTAAGTTATCCCTTTAACCTATTAATCAATTAATTTATTCTTTAAATAATAATAATAATAATAATTAATTAATAATGATAATAATAATTAAATTAATTAATTAAATAAATAAAGTAGAAACCAGTAAAATAATAGCCGACCTATTTTCTTACATATTTTCTTTAATATCCTATATATATAACCTAAATTCTAGCTCTTGGATACATCATTAAGATCTGAAAATATCTATTGACGCATCCCCTAATGATGGACTCACTTAGTAGTCTGAAACGTTGGGTTCACAAAACTCTATAACAGGTCATTCCTCCTCTACTAAAAATGGTGTTACTGGTTTGCCTACAATTCCTAGGAAACTTAAGCAATGTGATACTTGCATTCTAGGAAAGCATAGAAAATAGTGTTTTCATGATTCACATTCCATAGCACATAGAAAACTTGAACTCATTCATTCAGATTTATGTCGCCCAATGTCTGTTCCTTCTACAAATGGAAATAAATATATGATGACATTTATTGATGACTACACCAGAATGTGTTGGGTTTATTTATTGAAGAACAAATCTGATGTTTTTCAAACATTCAAGAACTTTCATACATGGATTGAAAATGATGCACAATCTCATATTGGCTCTATTCGCACTGACAATGGAAAAGAATACACTTCAAATGAATTTGAAAACTATATTCGCCAACATGGGATCAAACATCAAACAATTGTGCCTTATAATCCCAAACATAATGGAGTCGCTGAAAGAATGAATAGGATAATCTTAAATATGGTGCGCTCCATGATGTTTTTCAAAAATGTAAAATTGTTGTTTTGGGTTGATGCAATTCTATGTGTTGTATATGTAAAGAATAGATGTCCATCTAATGCTATTAGAAACAAGACTCTTTACGAAATTTGGTATGGGCACATTCCTTCCATAAAGCATCTCGGGGTCTTTGGTTCCACATGTTATGCCTTGATACCAAAGGTACATAGAAACAAACTTGGTGCAAGAAGTCATAAGTGTATCTTCCTAGGGTATTCAAACACCTCCAAAGCATATTGTCTCTATGATGAAGTCAATAAAAAGTTTGTTGTATCTAGAGATGTAATCTTTCTTAAATCATCCAAAACTGACAATGTTGTTGAGTGGCAAGTTGATCGCTTGGATAGATTCGCAAATGCAAAATCATTTCAAGAATTTAATAATCAAATTCCACATCTTGAAGAGGGGATTCCTATACTAGATCAACCTGTGGAATCTTCTTCTGAAGCACTCTCTCCCCCACATGAAACTCCAATAGCGGATGATACTTTGAGTGATGTGATTGACAAAATTGGGAGACTCAATCTTGATTCGGTCCCAACTCAATCAACAGAGCAGCCTGGACCATCTCAGAAAGGTCCCCCAAAGTGGCTAACAAAGACACTTGAAAGTGTTCATCCTGATGAGGTTGGAAATACATGAACTAGAAATTCAACCCGAAAAAATGGAGGTGATCTAGATGACTTTGATTCACCTGTTGATATGGATGTTTCTTATGATTGTGAATTGAATTTATCTACAGATTTTGAACCAACTTCCTTCATAGAAGCTGCTTCTCATGATAAATGGAAAGAAGCAGTGCAAAAGGAGTATGATGCCTTGATAAATAATGGCACATGGAAGCTGGTTGATCCTCCATTGGGAACCAAACCAATTGACTGCAAGTGGGTCTACAAGAACAAGTATAACGTTGATGGCTCACTTGATGAGCACAAAGCTAGTCTTGTGGCAAAAGGTTTTGCACAGAAGTAAGGGGTCGATTATGAGGATACTTTTTCCCCCACAACAAAATGGGCTACCATCTGGACCCTCTTTTCCCTAGCATCTCAAAACGGTCGGAAAGTCCATCAAATGGATGTAAAAACTGCTTTCTTGAATGGAGATCTAAAAGAGAATGTTTTTATGTCCTAGCCTGAAGGATTTGTTGTGAAAGGACATGAACATAAAGTATGCAAACTTGTGAAATCCTTGTATGGCCTCAAACAAGCACCGCAAGCCTGGTATGAAAAACTAACTAAGCATATTCTGAAACTCAATTTCAAACATTATGATCTTGATGATGCAACTTTTTTTGTCAAGAAGGTTGGCAAAACAGTTGTATATCTTGTGGTATATGTAGATGATCTTTTGATGACAAGGAACAATGAGAGCTACATTGCATCCATAAAGAAGGAAATGATGAAAGGTTTTGAAATGACTAATTTGGGCTATGTTCACTACTATCTTGGTATTGAAGTAATTCAACATCCAAAGTCCATATTCCTTTCTCAAAATAAGTACATTGGAGATCTGTTGAATAGATTTGGCATGACTGAATGCAATCCTCTGACTACTCCAATGAAAGAAAACTTAAAGCTCACATCCAATGAAGGAAAAGAATTTGAGGATCCAACAAAGTATAAACATCTTGTAGGAAGTCTCAACTACCTAACAACTACTAGACCATACATTTCGTTAGTTGTTGGAATCCTCTCCAGGTTTATGCAAAATCCTTGTGAGCGACGTTGGTTTGCTGCAAAAAGAGTTCTAAAGTACTTGAAGGGCACTCAAGACTTTGGAATCAAGTATACACAGGTGGGTGACTTCAGCTTGATTGGATACTCTGATTCAGACTTTGATGGAGATAAAGAAACTGGGGTATCTACTTCAAGTTATGCTATGAGTCTTGGATCAGAAGATGTGTCCTGGAGTTCACGCAAACAATTAGTTCTAGCAGATTCCACAACAGAGGAAAAATATGTGGCATCATCTAAGGCAACAAAAGAAATTGTGTGGCTCAGGAAAATTCTTGAAGATTTGTAGGTAAAACAAGTACAATCGACTCCACTCATGATTGACAATACCTTGGCAATAAAGTTGGCCAAGAACCCAAAGTTCCATAATCAAACAAAGCACATCAATACAAAATATTATCTGATTCGACATCATGTTGAGGCCAAAACAATCCATCTTCGCCATTGTTCCATTAATGAGCAGATTGCAGACATATTTACCAAAGTGCTTGGAAGAGAAAAGCTTGAAAGATTTAGAATAATGCTTGGACTCACCAACATCCCTTCAGATTAAGGGGGGTAATGTTGACACCTAATCATAGGGATTGGGTGAACAATTGTACTTAGTGTAAATAAATAATAGAGAAAATGGAGAGTCATGGAGAGATGAACTGAACAGTCACTCCCTCTTGTATATAATAATGAACAACCTGAATGAATAATACAATCACATTTGAGGAGTTACCTCGTGGTCTGACAGGAAGGATTAATTGCAACATCTTGAAGAAAAGGTAGACTTGGTCTTGGAGGGATTGTTAGGCAAGGGTATTGGTCTTGGAATTCATCGATTGAAAATTCTATAAGAAGAAGAATTTGATGGGTTTTCGTCTCAAGCTTAGAGAGGTTTTGGCCCCGACAGATAGCCTATATCTTGTGTACTTTGTCTCATTTTTCTTTTTGGTTTGGTAGATATTTCATGAAAAATAACACAAAATAATAAACAAGTCAAAGAAGAACTTAATTAAGAAAGTAAAAAATATTCACAAGCAATTATCATTGCTAAAGAAATCACCTCATCTCTTTGCCCTAAATTTCTCAACAAGAAGAATAGAAAAAGTAAGAATGTGGGCTTGCATTACATGATCAAAAAAAAAGGAATCCAATGGTACATTGATAATGGATGTTCAAAAAACATGGCAGGGGATCAAAACAAATTTCTCACCCTAAAGGAAGAAAAATGAGTTAGTGTTACCATTGGGGATAATGCTTCTACAAAAATAGTTGGAAAAGTTACGGTTAGTCCTGATGATGGTAAAACTAAAACTTAAGATGTCTTTTATGTTGAAGGGTTAAAATAAAATCTTCTAAATGTCATTAAAATATGTGATCAAGGTTACAACCTCGCTCTTCATTCTAAAGGATGTGAGATAAGGAAAACAAGTTCAATAATATTAGTGGAAAATTCAAATAGAACCCTAAGTAACATATACATCATTGATTAATTCAAAGGAGAAAAATATTGTATGAGACAAGTAAACGAAAGATGATTATGGCATAGAAGGATGGGTCATATAGACACTGACAATTCAGTAAAAATCAACAAGACACAAGCAGTATGAGATATGCCAAGGATCTCAAAACCTACAAACACTATTTGCATGCCATGTCAATAGGAGAAGCAAACAAGAGTTTCAAAACAAAGGAGTACTCAACATCAAAGTCATTGGAACTTATACACGCATACCTCTGCAGCTAAGGTAAAACACAAAATTTAAAAGGTGAGAGCTATTTTATGTTGCTTATTGATGATTACATAAGAATGACATATGTCACAATTCTTAAAGAAAAATGTGAAGCATTTGAGAAGTTCAAAGATTTCAAAGCCCTAGTTGAAAATGTGATTGGTTTAAAAATCAAGTGCTTAAGATTAGACAAAGGAATTGAGTTTACCTCTAATTGATTTAATGAATTATGTGAGAATCATGGAATCAAGGGACATTTTTTGGTAGCAAGGAATCCAAAGCAAAATGGACTTTTAGAATGGGAGAACATAATTATGAAGGAAAATTTGGATAAAACAATGTTGAATGAAGCTTAACTACCAAATATCTTTTGGGGAGAAGCAATCAGCATAGCAGTCTACATTTTGAATAGAACACAAATTAAAGTGAACAACCAATGCACCTTATGAATTATGGACAGATATACTAGCTACAGTCAAATACTTCAAATTATTTAGGAGCGGGTGCTATGTAAAGATAAATTAAGATAATTTAGGAGAGTTTGATTCTAGAACAGATGAAGATATTTTTCTTGTCTATGCAACTAGAATCAAGGCTTACAAATGTTACAACAAAAGACTATGAAAGGTGGTAGAAAGTATTAATGTAAGAGTGGATGAAACAATACCTTAAAAGGAAAATTCAAAAACAAATGAAAATCCAAAAGAGACCATCTACAGAGAACGAGAAAAGAAAGAAGAAGGGGAAGAAGAAAATAAAGAACAAGAAGAAATAGAATGCCAATATCCAAAGACACCACCTAATACTTCTCCAAAAGTATCATCCAAAAAATAAGCCTTTTGTTGATATAGATATAGGATTTTAGACTAGAAGAGGATTGTTTAGTACACCAAAATAAGAAAACTTTTCTTTTTCTATCCAAAATAGAGCCCAAGAAGTTTACACAAGCTAATGGAGATAAGCATTGGGTTATTGCTATGGAAGAAGAATTGAATCAGATTGAGAAGAATGAGACATGGGAACTTGTGTTGAAACCAAAATACAAGAATGTGATTGGCACCAAATGGGTCTTTGGAAACAAGTTGAATGAAGATGGACAAGTAGTAGGAAATAAAGCAAGATTGGTCTGTAAAGGGTGTGCTCAGGTTGAGGGTATTTAATTTTGAAAACACCTTTCCTCTAGTTGCAATATTAGAAGAAATCATAATATTTTTAGCATTTGTGTGTTTCAAGAACTTCAAAGTCTATCAAATGGATGTAAATTTAGCCTTTCTAAATGGAAATCTAGAATAATATTATATATTGAACAATCGAAAGGATTTCAAGTATCAGAAAATGAAGTTCACATTTGTAGATTGAAGAAACCACTCTATGGAGTAAAGAAATCTCTCAAATCTTGGTATTCAATACATGACAAATACCTACAACAATGAAGATTCAAAAGAGGAGTTGTAGACATCAATATTTGCATCAAAAAAGAAAATTAAAATGTGTTAATCCTTGTGGTTTATGTGGATGATATAATTTTTGGAAGTAATGCTGACAAAATGAGCCGAAAATTCGTAGAAGAAATGCAGGAAGAATTTTAATGTCCACGTTTGAAAAAATTTCATTCAATCTAGGTTTGCATATTTCTCAGTCTAGCAAAGGCATATTCATTTCTCAAACCAAATACGTCAAGCATATGTTGAAGAAATATAGGATGGAAGATTGTGTGCCTATCAGTAAACTCATGATCACAAGATGTAAATTGAGCAAAGATGATGAATCCCCATAATCGAATCAACCATTATACAAGTAAATGATCTGTAGCCTATTATATGTGATAACATCAACGTTGGAAATCAATTAATTAATAGGATATGTTACAAGATTTCAATATGCACCAAAAGGGACATGTGTTCAAGAACCAAAAATAACATTTAGATATCTAAAGGGTACATTGGCCTTTGGATTGTGGTATTCAAGAAGTAAGGACTACAAGCTAACAACATATATGGATTCAAGTTAGGCAGGAAGTGTTGATGAAATTAAAATTACAAGTGGAATGACATTCTTTCAAGGAAACCTTTTAGTATCATGTTTGAGAAAAAAAAAAAGCAAACTTCGATCTCTCTATCCATAACAAACGTCGAATATATTGCAGTAGCATCATGTTGCACACAATTTCTATGGATGAAGCATACATTGAAGAACATTAAGGTAGAATATGATTAGCCAATATCAATCAGTTATAACAACATGGGTTCAATCAACATTTCAAAGAATCGTATTATGCACTCAAAGACAAAGCATGTTCCCATCAAGTACAAATTCCTAAAAGAACGGGTAGCTAAACAAAATGTCAAGCTAGAATATATTGGCACTAAGGAATAGGTTGCTAAGTTTTTTACCAAACCCCTTCCTAGAGAAACAATAGAATATTTAGATAGAATCTAGGAGTGATATCCCTTTCATCTCAATAGTATATGGAAGCACAAGCTTAAGGGGAGAAATTGTTTGCCATTGATGTCAAAGGGGGAGAAGTTGCAGAAAGAAGGAGTAGTATCAGTATCATTGCAGAATTGAATAAGGGTTTCCATCAATGACAAAGGGGAAGCTTGTTAGAAATATTGTTGTCATTGACAGGGAGATATTATAGGTGTACAAGATAAACATTACAAGATGAATATTGTTGGAAACATTGTTTGGATACCTATTTTTTTTAATGCCCAATTTGGATACCCTATCTTTAAAGGCTTATTACTCCAAAGACATCTAAATCAAATTTGAACATAGGATATATGGTTGAAAATTGTATTATAATATATTCCTAATGTTATATGGAACTCCCTCTAACTCCATAGGAATTAGGAGTTATGAAAAATAATATCAACTCAACTCAACCACAAAGTATAGGTTGCCCTAGCCAATTTTACAAGTCAACCCCATAAGTGAAAGCATAAATATTATAAATAAAGGATATATGAGTACATGTGAATTTTATCTAGGCAAGAAGAGTCTAAGTGTGCAAGAGAAGTTGGGGGATACTCCTAGGCTTTTAAATGTGGAGCAAAAATGTGATTTGTTGGGCGAACAAGCCATCTTAGCTTTTTCACTATAAAATTTCTTTTGGGATGTTTTAGACCATGAAATTTTGAGGAGATAGAGGTAATATCTTCATGTACATGTGGTAAAAAAATTAAGGATTTGTTTGTTATACCTTATGATATATTCCCTATGGAATTTAGGGTTTGTGATTAATATTAAAGTCTGGTTAAAATGAGTCATCTTGATAGTTTTACTATAACTTAAGTTCTAGGACATTTTAGACTATGAAACTTTGAAGAAACAAAGGTGATATCCCTTGTTACATGTGATCAAAATTTCGAATTTCAGACTTTAGTTTGCTATAATTTAAAAAATGTCCTATGGAAGTTAGGGTTTATGAATAGTCATGAAATCAGTTTAAAATAGGTCAATATGGCATTTTCGCTATAAATTTTTTTGGGAATGTTTTAGACTGTTAATTTTCTAGAAACCTATAGAGACATATAATAATACCTTGGGTAAAAATTTCAGACTTTTGTTTGTTGTAATGTTGGAGATATGCCTTATGGAAGTTAGGGTTTTTGAATGATCCTCAAATCTGTTTAAAACAATTCAACTTGGAATTTTGTTGTAACTTATTCTCTAGGATTTTGTAGACTATGAAGTTTTGAGAAAATTGAAGAGACATATAGAAGTGCCTCAATCAAAAAAAATAGAATTATATTTGCAAAATTGGATACATGGCATGATGTACAAGTTTGTTCTTGGGAAGAGGCCAAAAATAACAAGTTTTCATAGAAGAAGGCCTGGTGAAGACAGAAGCAGCTAGTAGACTTAGTAAAGATAGAAGTACCAAGCAAACTTTGTGAAGTAGGTTGGTGCTTATGAATATTTGCAACAATGTAGATTCATGTCTTTAGTAGGTTGGTTCCTACGAATATTTATGGTATCAGGGATTGGTGTCTCTAGTAGGTTGATGTAACCACCTCTTCCTACATTACCCACTTTCACAAACCTGCTAGGGTAAACATGAGACATGTGTCACTATGACATGACCCAAACTCCCATTTCTAGTTAAGGAAGTGGGGCCTACAATTGACCACAAACTGACATCCTACAGGGACTACAAATCACCCAGGAGCTGAAGAAACACCCCAGGTGGTCAATCCCTAAACTAGAACCTTGTTTCACTAACCTAGACTAACAATTGCACCCTTGACATTGCTTCCATACAGTTATAAGGCTATAACTGCACTCACGGGATTGCGTCCATGCAATTATGGCCTAAAATACTCATTTTTTAACATGCAGTCCCAGGATTTGTGCCGCTTTTTCAAGCTAGCTTCTAGACCACTGCCCAGAATTGCCTGAGACTTTCCAAAATGTAATAAAAGGTACTAACAATTCTAGTCAATCAAAACTCAAGCAATAACTTGACACAAAGATTCCTAATCCATAAAAGACATTCCATCAAACACATGGAAAACATAGAAGCTACAGGTCATGAATGCATATTTAATCATAAGAGTTTGAGATTCATCTGAGAATCACCAAGAAGGCTCTAATCCCTCTCTAGATAGTTGCAATAACACTTTTTATTCCATGCTTTCATCAACCATTCAGATATTCATCAAAACATGTCAAGATCCATAGATAATATACATCATATAACCAATATAGAAACCATGGCACCTCGGCCATAATATCACAACATAATCACTGCAAGTATTCATGAATCACTGTAGAAAAATAGCTCTTATTAATATATGAAAATACCAACCAAGTCAAGGACTTCCACATACCACCCAACCATAGATTGGGTTAAACCAAATATCTCTTTCATTCAATCATCCTAGCACCATATTCCAAGCATGAATGTGGTATTTCATGGATTAAACCAAGACAAAACCAAACCAGGGCTTCCAGAGGCCAAACCACCTCAACCCTCAACCACAGTGATTCCACCTTTATGGTCGAACATCACTAACACCAACCAAATCGGTCTCCACCCAAGTTGTCCAGGGCTCCAGGAAATAGTAACTCAACCCACAGCCTTTCGGGGCTCCAGAGCATTTGTACAACCTGACTCTAGGGACCAATAACTCAACCCACCAAGGGCTCCAGAGTGTTTGTCCTAACCTAGGCTCTAGGACTAGTAACTCAACCCAAGTTGTTTCAAGGATTCCAAAGCATTTTTTCCAACCCACAGCAATAAGGAACATTAGCACCAATCAAAAGAACAACAAGTGGAAAAACCCACAACATCATGGTTATACAGGAAATGGCAACACAAGGCTAAAACCATTGTCACTCCAGGAAAATTTCCATTCCAATGGCAGCACATATCCATAGAATCGCATGCATATACCATGCACGCATAAATAAACAAGGAAAACACACATGCAACCTGTTACCTACAAATCAATCTAGTTGTAGTTGTTGTTCCAATTATTTCCTTACGCTCCATGATTTCCTCTGCCTTATTTCTCCAAATTCAATCTATGCCAAAGTGCTCCAAGAATGCTCTAATATTTCTCTAAGTGTGCAAGAGTGTGAGAGAGAAAAGTTATGAAATGATTGTCAGAAGTCTTTTAATCATTGATGCCTCTCTTTTCTTCATTTTTCTTCGCTTTCCTTCATTTTTTCTCTAATTTCCCTTGCATGCAAATATGTGCCTCTTCACCTTCCTTTTATCATATTTTCCTTTATTTTCATAATTAATGCCAATTATTACCTCTTTTTCATTTCCAATTCCTTTGTCAATTTCTTTAGCCATAAATAAACCAAAAGTGACACCCACTAGGATGCTTTTCCTACCATCCATCTTGGAATGTGTGTCCCATGACCTTGGTCTTATATTTTTTACATGGAAAATCAACCAAGGGTTGTTACAAACCCCCCCCCCCCAAGGGGAATATCATCCTTGGTGTTCTTTGACACTCATGACCAACAAACCATGGAAAACAAAACATACTTCTTATGGAGCTTTATAACCCAACTCATCATAGTGTTTGCAATGAACATTGTTAAAAACTTGAAAATCATATCATTTACTAGAGCTTTATAAGACAACTCATTACAGTATTTATAATAACAACCACATATATGCTCATGCATATTTGCTTCAACCAACCAATATTCATATTTTCTATGTAGCTTTATAACCACAACTCGATACAGTATTCACAACAAGGGAATCCAAAGGCTCACACCTCCACCCTCAAAGTAATACCAGGATTCACCTCCTTCCCAGGAAGTCCATAATCCATTGCCAAATTCAAACCTACATCCAATGTCCAACCCTACAATCCTTGTGTTACTTGTTCTCTCAGTGAATAGTTACCGGCTCATTGTTCCAGGGAAGACTCCCAATGTGCTTATGATTCCTCAATGCTAATGACAAAAAAAAGTCATTCCTTGGACTTCCCTTCTCTACTGCACAGTCCCTTGGGAAATCCGGTCACCCCCTCTCGTGCAATCACACACCTTCCAAGTTTCGTTGGCATCCCCTTCTCTGCTACACAGCACCTCATGCAATTCATACCTTGGCAAGGTTTCCTCGCATCATAAGATCCAAAAACAAAGGCATATCTCTACATAAAAACCATCATACCAGTCATAGCATCCTCATGGAAATCAATGAACATTATTAGGTATAAATATCCCACAATGGGCCTGATCCTGAATGCTTTACTATCATATTGTTACATGTTCCAATTCCTTTCACTACTACTACTAACATTCTTTTAGTCAGTTCCAACCACCCAAACAAGGCATTTTCAACCACCCAAATTGGGCATTTTCAACCACCCAAAATGGGAATTTTCCATGCTTTCTTGAACCAAGCACATAGTTGCCATTATATTCAAAAGAAATTGAAATAAATTTAAAACATACCTTATCGGTGGCCCATCAATAAGGTACACTTGCAATTTTGTTCATTTCTTATCACAATAAATCAAGCTATCTCTTCGATCAAATCATCATGTATAAACATATCACATTCGGTTAGCTCAAAACTCAATCGTCATAAATCAAATTCGTAGATCATGTGCATAATTAAAACTGAAATAAAATATAGATACTTATATTTTAAATGGTTATTTTCTTCTTCCTTTTTCTTTGTCCTTTCCATATACACACCGATCAGTTGCCACACCAGACAACACCTGGTACCTTCTCTTCTCTTCAATCATGTAGACATACACATAGTGTACATCACATGCAGACACCCACACATGGTGTACCACACAATACATACACCTACACCCGGTGTACAACACAACGCATACACCTACACTCGGTGTACAACACAAAACATATACATACATAGAGTACAACACAACGTATACACATGTCACAATACAATGACTACACAATATACATAACATAGTACCACATGTACACACAAAAAAAATATTACATGTACACAATATGACATGTACACAACACCACATACATACAACACCACCCGCACAACATGTACATATCACATGTACATCATGTACACAACAATAGTACTTCACATCCAGAGACCACATTTTCTCTACCAGGAAACCTTGCTTCTAATGTATTTCCACTATCCATGTTCATCCCAACATGTCATAGATCACACTGCTTTCATTTCGATGATGTATCTCTCAACATTAACTTCCATATCATAAACATAGGCATAGTATAAGCTCATAATATCAATTCATATCCACATGATATTGACCTCATAGATCTGTCAGGGCTACTCTGCACACTTTATTCCTCATAAAAATAAGAACCTCTTCATGTCATTCACCTGCATAAGCAATCATTCCTCCATAAGAATGATCCCTGATGACCCTATTAGACAAAAACATACATACATATATACTATATAGATATAAACATAATCATGATCACAACATAATTACCAGATATCATAAGGTCAAGGTTAATAGAACTCCCTTTATCCATTGACAGCATGCACAACATTGAGGACAACAGTTCCCAATATAGCCAAGGCATTTGATGCCTCAAATCCATATGCTTTATCTTTCTTTATTACCTTTCTCTTGAATGTCCTACGACTATCCATTTACCCCAATGGACCCAATCAATCCAACTGGTTGTCATATTCTTTCCTTTAGCTTTCCTTATTCATGCATCGGGCTTCATCCGGGTTTTACATTACCTGTTGAGTTCCATTAAGCTCTCCGAGAGCTCCTTTAACTTTACTATTTCCCCAACCAACTCCCAAGACCCTCAAAATTAAAAGGAAAGAACAAGAAACAAACAAGAAGAAAACCATGAAAAACCAATAGAAATACAACACCACAACCAAAGTGGCATGGTCATGCACTAGACACAATCAAAACCACAAGTCAAACAAAAAAAAATCACAAAAGACTAAAAGACCAAACTAGAAACAAACACCATGACTCAATGCCATGGTTTCCAGTGCTTCTAAAGGAAAGATCAACCAGAGCCTTCTTCAAGATTTCATGGCAGTCTCTTTTGTATGCAATTCCCTGCATCATACTATTACAAACACACAATTGTTAGTGCATAAATAAACTTAACAATATATTATTTACCTTACCTTATTGTATTTAGCACATTTCCTTGCAACTAGACACATGCACATATCATCCCTCAAGGGATTCTGATTCCTTGAGGAGTCTAACCATAACTAAAAACCTAATGTTATATATGTCAAATACATGTTCAGGAATAGAGCACATATCCACATAATTTCAGACAAAATCAAGGTTAAGAAGATTTCATGTATCCATGCAAAGCACTCATTCATTTGGAATTGTGGTTTGCAAACATAGCCAGAGGGATTCTCACCCAATTCCTTTGTTTTACCTTTTTCCTTGGTGAAATTGAGACTTATCATGTGCTATCACATCACCCAGTTGTTAGTTATATAAACAAATCAATTTTTACCTTGTTGATGAGCCTCGATATTGCAACAAGAATGCTATAACTCTCAAGGCTACTGACTTTAATTATCAACCCAGGGTTCGTACAAACTTAAGAGGTATCAGCACTATATGTGCAGCATACAATGTGTCATTCCTTTGCTGTCATGATGTAATGGAGTGCATGTACTGAAGTCAAATCCTAAACTAATTGTAGAAAATGAAATGTTCGAAATGGAACCTTAACCTATTGCAAGAAAAAAAATGCAAGGAAAGAGACTGAAATCAAATGTTAAACACACATCATTTTCTAACTAACTTTTAAGAGGCTTTGCTTCAAAAGAATGCTAAGTTGACATGTATGCAATCCTACTATCCTAAGCATGCAGATTCAAACCATCAAACCTTCTACTGTTGTGCATGCAAATGAATAAAATAAATATGTTTTTCTTTTTGTCTTTTTTCATGTGTGTGAAAGATAATATTTGTTGGTGATGTGGCAGGTGGCTTGGAGATGATGGTGAATGGTCAGAAGGCTTGGGGGATAAGTAGGGGCCCTTTGCTAGATTCCTAAAGGCTTTTTCCTCAATTCGGCCTCAAAACAGGCCATTACAGGAAAACCTACAGGATCCCCTGAAAACCTACAAGATACAGCCAAGAGTAAAAGAATGGATGTTGAAGGTGATGGAAAACTTAGGGAAGGTGGTTGGTGGATGGAATGAGGCAAGGGAGTGCCTAGGATCACTTCAAAACTCAAAACCAAAGTTGGGAGATGGCTAGATTTGCTAAAAAATCTTGGAGAAGTTTCCTTGTGAAATGATGAAATTGGTGAGGGTTTAGTGAAAGAAAGTGAGGACCATGTGTGGATGAAGTTGGAATGAGGTTGTTGACTATGAAATCTCTTTGTACTCCTGAAACACTTGCACTGCATCAAATATTGATATTTACCCTAAAATCATGCAAACAAGAAGAATTTCAATTATCTAAGGAAAACAGAATTTCATGAGCTAGTTGTCTACTTCATGCATGAGAAAAACTTTGTAGAATGATATAAATCATTGATGAGATCTAATGTAAGACTGAAGATAGAATAAATGGAAATCAAATCCTACCCTTGAAAGCTAGAAAAATGTTGACCTAAGTGAGGAGTAAGAGGGTTAAAATGGTCTTGATGGCATGGAGGTCAAGTAGAGGCCTAATCCCAGCTTCAATGATGATTTTTCTGAATTTGGGCTCAAAACAGGGTTTTGTACAGGATGCTATAGTGATTTACTACAGGATGTACATATTTACTATAATTCATCAAATGACCAGGAAAATCAAATCCAAATTGGATGGGACAATTTTTTTATCAACTAGGATGTATTAGGTCCCCATTCCAAGTGGAATCACTCAAAAAGACCTCTGTTAACCCATACAAAAAATAGAAAAATATTACTAGTCGAAAATCTACAAATTCGAGAACTAGTGAACTAGTAAATCTAATAAATGCCTAACCAAATCAAGTGCAAATGCAATGGGGTAATTTTTGTTATGAAATAGAATATTTTTGTGATCTAATGAAACTGGAATCAATTTGATTGAAGCTCGTTATCATGCTCTAAAAAATAGCAAAAATTCATTGTTCTTTTCTAAAAAGGAGGTCCAGCAATCTAGATTTGGGAATAAGAAGACTAATCCAAGCAGCTCAATGATTACTATGAACTTCCAAATCTTTTCCAAGGATGATATAATGCTTGTGATCATAAAAAATAACTTACATCAACCATTTAACTCAATCCTACAACAAGAAATCATTAATACTAAATGTAGAAATAGAAAGAAATAAAAACAAGAGATGCCTGTGAATAAGCAGTGAAAATAATGAAAGAAAATTATACAAAAGGGATCTGAGGCTCCTGGAATGGCCAAGCCCAAGTAAACTTAGATACCTATGGAGGAGAACAAGGTTTAGAAGCTGAACATGACACCAATCTTCATTATTTTCATCAATAGAATTACATCCCTGCAAGAAAATACAGTGGAGCTACAAAAATACAAACTCTCTCCACAATAACACTAATGAAAGTTTGTCCCTAGAGGCAAATTAGACTTGGTACTTATACAAAATGAATAGGATTCATTCCCCATGAATGGAGGAAGCTTTCCCCACCAAAATCCCTTGATTATTGGATCTGGTCCTTTGATTAGTGGAACACATTCCTAGATTTTCTCAATCATTGGAGTTCCACAATCTGTGCCATAATTCGATAATATCTTGTTGATTTATTATTTATTATTGATCCTCCGATAGTAGGGAACAAGTCCCTAAATTATCTCCTCCTCCAAATCTTCATAATATGCTCAATATTCTCATAATATTCCACAAAAATAAATAATATTAGGCACAAATATCCAATTATTCATAAACCTTCCTAATGAATATATTAAAGTTAAAAATAAATTATCTTATGCAAGAAGAGAGGTTTAATATAGTGAAGGATGGTTAGATGGACCTTAATTTATGTTTAATTTATAGGCATGGGCCTTAATTTATGTCTAATTTAGAGGCCCATCATATTCCCTTGCTGAAAGTGTTGCTTATCCTCTGAGCAACTTAGTGCCCTCATTGTGCCTCATCCATGGCCCTGGTGGCCTCTTTCTTGTGCATTAAGAATCTCAGTTGTAATTTTTGTAAGGACAAGCCCAAAAACATATTTGTGCAAAGAAAAAACATTGTTTCTTGAGACCATTAGCTTTCTTTCTTCCCCTTATTCAAGATGATTTTTTCAATGTTTTTCAGTTTGGCAAGGTCTTCCACATTCTTATCAACCTTTTGCTACCTTGTTCCACAATTTGGTCACCTCTAAAACCTTCAAACTACCTTTAGATGAGAACTAGGACATCCTGTAGTAATTCTTGTCAAAACTACAGGAAACCCTGTTAAAACTACAGGATACTAGTTTTGAGCATAAATGATAGTCTGAGGTTAGGGCAGGCCCTCAACTTGACTCCCATGCCTTTTTCCCATTTTTAGGCCTTTGACAAAAGCTAGAAAGAGATTGGAGACCTCTTGGAAAACATCTTTTCATCACTGCAGTTTGAGTTTTGTTTTGATGGTAAATGCCTCATTTCCTTATGTTGCCTTCTTCTTCTCTCTTGTGGCCTAGAAGATTGCCTAATGGACTTGGAGTTCTTTGTTTTGATTAAGTCTCTCTTAGACACTGTCATTTTGGGTTTTAGCACAATTTTTTTTCCTTTCTTCCTTCTTGTAGCAACATTCTTCTTTCCTGTAGTAGTCATTCCTTCTTCCTTCAGAGCCTTCTAACTGTATGGGAGTGATGAGAAATGATGAAGAGGAATTGGATGATGATGCTAGGGCTCAAAGAGAGTAGTGTAGGTTTGTGAAAATGGAGAGGATGCTCTTTTTTTTCTTTTTTCTTTATTTTTTTTCTTTTTTCTTTTTTCTTTTCTTTTTTTTCAAGAATGAAATGGGATGGATGAATGGTGAATAAATAGTGAATATGAAGTGGATGGATGGCTTGGAGTGTTGTGGTGACTTGGCCTTTGCAAAAATTTCTTCTTTTAACTGTTGTCCTCATTCCTTGAAATCATCACCCTTCATAATTTGACTTCTCAACATTGCATGAGTGAAGGAGTGAGTTGCGATTAACTAGTTGAAGGTGGTTGAGACTGTTGACCCATCCTTAGCTTATAAAACCACACCTCTCATGCATTGACAACAAATTTCTAACTATAATATGCTCAAGAGAAGAGGTCAAGAATATTGCATACCTGTACCTACTTGATGGTTGTTGGAGAGACATGCATGTTGTTGCTGAGTTGATGTTGATGTGTAGGTGTTGGATGGTGATGTTGATTATCTTGATGCTACTGATAAGCTCTAGAGGAGCTTCTTTGACCTTTGGATCTCCATGTTGAAGCTGACTGCAAATCTCTGGCTACTTCATCATCACATCCCCTCAATTTTTCAAAGAAACCCATCCAATTGTAACTTGTGAGTATCTCTAGTACAAGGGGCTGTTGATGAATCCTCACTGTGTTGATGGGTTCCCCCTGTCATTTTTCTCTGATGGATGAAGGTTTGTATAGGTCTGATACCAAATTTAAAAATTTTGTGTATACAATTCCCTTATGTTGCAATCACTTTCAACAAACTATAACGGTTTTTTATGTTCCTTTCACTTGGGAAAATGTGGGGAAATGTAGAGCCTACCTCCTTAACACTTTTTGATGAAGCCAACCTCTATTTTTCCCCTTTAAAACTACTCACTGCCAATCCTGTAGGTGTTTTTTTGTATCCTGTAGGATCTCAGGGAATCCTGTAGGTTTTCAGGACGGCGACTTGTTTTGTCCATATATCCCAAACGATAGAATGGATTAACCTGAAACTTCTTGAGCATGTTTCCATCATCATTATGCACCTCCCCATAAAAACATTTTTTCCAATGGATATACGGATTTCGAGAAAAAACTAAAAATGGCTAAAGGTGATGGAGGTCGATTTCTTGGAAATCGTGCACTGGAATTTGCTGAAATTGCGTGGGCATGTTACCATCATCCATATGCATCTCCCTATGAAATAGGTTTTTTAATGGATGCATGGATATCGTGAAAATGCAAAAATGGTTGTAGGTGATGCAAGTTGATTTCTTGAAAACCATGCACTGGAATTTGCTGAAATTGCTTGAGCATGTTACCATCATCCATATGCATATCCCCCTTGAAACAACTTGGCAAATGGATGCATGGTTTTCAATTTATGGAAAAAACAAATTTCTGCTCTATGTATTTTTGTATCCTATAGTAAAAGAAAATATCCTGTAGTTTTTTAGGACAGCAAGCAAACTGAGTGGTAGAAGCTTGAGAATAATGGGTGGATGGTGAAAATAGATGAGGGTGATGGATTGGAATGGCCTTGGCCTTGTTGGAGCATTTGAGCAAAGGAGGAGAAAGTCAAAATTTGACTTCTTTTGACTAGGATTGACCAATTTTTCTTCTGGTACCAACTTATTTTTGTTGCTCGCAGATGTTGGAGAGTACATGCATTCATCAGAGAGATACATGAAGCAAAGATTTTTTATTTTTATTTTTAGGCCTACTAGCCGCCTCAAGGAGGTTTTCAACTAGTAGGCCTACCTAAGCGCCTCAAAGGAGGTTGTCACCTAAGATATTTTCTTTTTTCCTCTTTTTTTTCCTTTTTCCCGACCCATTAACCACCTCATGGAGGTTTTAAATCAATGAGCCAATCTGAGGCGCCTCAAAGGAGGTTTTCACCTAAAATTTTTATTTTTTTTCTCTTCTTTCATCATTTTTTTTATTTTTTTATTTTTTTCTTCTACCCTACCTTACTTGAAAAACAAAATCACTTTCAAGTATAAGAATACTTCCAATGGAGCCATGTGCACATCAAGATGACAGACAAAATGATGTGCAGGCTTGAAATGTATGCTTTGACATGTACCTAGATTTGAAAGATCAAATGATTTGACTTTGATGATATCAAGCACATTTGAAGAAGAGGGTATTGCTACAACTTAATCATTGTTTGGAACCATATTTCAATATAGTTGTGATGCCCCCAGTCCTCTTGCTGATTTGGATCATCTTGGATGTCTTCTTCTTCCATGACCTTCAAATATGCATCCTTTTGTTGATTGTTCTCTTGAACACATGGAGGACTTGATGATAACCATGAGAGAGCTTTCTCAATATCTGATTCTATTGTTTGCTCTTCATCAAATGCAGCCCATGATTCTTTGATCTTCTCTTTCAAATCTTCTTTCTCTGCATGTTTTCCCTCAATGGCATCAAGAAAAACATTTTTTTGTAATAATCTTCCTAAGCTGTGGTGAATACCATTGAGCTCAAGAGGAGATGTTTGAAAGTTTTGTACCTCAGCATTGTAAGTGAGCTGAGCTACATCAATGTGTGGGTTTGGAAATGGTGGTACAGGTAGTTGAGTGGAAGTGGATATTTGAGATGGTTGTGGTTGGGGTTGTGGTTGAGGTGGAGATGAATGGTAAGGATAACATGGAGTTTGGTATGGAGGATATTGAGGAAAATACTGATGATATTGTGGATGGCTCCCATAAGTTGCTTGCCAAGATTGGTTTTGGGGTTGAGATGGCCAATTTTGCTAAGGAAAAGGTGTGTTCCAATTACTTTGAGGTGGATATGCATAACCTTGAAATTGTGAATTAGGCTCTTGCATCATATAAGGCTAAATAGGCTGCCACAGTCCTCTTGGAGCTACATAACATAGCTACATTTGTGATTGACTTTCTCCATTGTCCTCTTGGTAAACTTCCTTCAACCTTGGTAATGATGGACCATGTTTAACATCATGTGATTCTGCAACACAAATATCAGCATTTTCTTTTCCTTCATCTTGCATTCTTAACATTTCTACTTGTTTCGTTAGATTACTAAGAATTTCAGTTTTAAAATCATCAAACAAATTTCCAAGTTTAGCTTGAATTATCGATCTTGATGTTGATTTACCTACTCTTGCTTTTCCTCTTGATATGTGTTTGCATGTTTCACAAATTTCCTCAAATGATAATTGATATACATCACCTCTACTCATGAGATTAAGGAGATCAATCCATTCATCCCTAATTGCTCTAAGTAAGAGGGTTTTTAGTGTGTTTGATCCTAGATGATGTAGTTTTCACCTCTTAATATTATACATAAACCTCTCTATTAGATCCTCTAGACTCTCATCTTCTCTTTGATTCATTCTAAATATTTCTTCTTTAAGATCATGATCTTTATATTTTTCTATAAATATCTTTTGCATATCATTCCATGATCTTATTGAATTAGTCCCTAAACTCATGAACCATTTAAGAGCTCTATCCTTCAATGTTGTCGGAAACAATCTCAGTTTTTGAGTTTTTAATAAGTAACCATAATATCTACAAACAATTTCAAATTCAAAGAGAACGGTTTCCAGATCCTCTGACCTTAGAGCATGAAATTTTGGAAGAAAAGATGGAGGTATTTTCTTCATGTGCACACTATCATTAGTATCTTGAATGGGAAAGCCGAGAAGATCTTCCTCATTGTCATCATCTCCATCCATTTCTTCTACATTCTTTGTCATCTTATTCTTCTACCTGCAAAAGTGAATGGTGATGTGGCTCTCACTGCACCACGTGATAAAATGGGGGGGTGGGTTGGTGCTGGAGATATTTTGTTTTTGTTTTTATGATTGAATGAAAACTTTAATGCAATGAAATTTTCTACTTTTGAAATTAAATATGCTTAATGCAAATATTTTTTTGTTTTTTCAAAAACTAAAAAGAAATTAATCAACTAGGGAAGAAAAAAATGCATACTTTGACACCTCCCCAGCAACGGCGCCAAAAAGTGATGAGCCTCGGTATTGTAATAAGAATGCTGCAACTCCCAAGGCTATCGACTTTAATTATCAACCTGGGGTTCATACAAACTTAAGAGGTATCGGCACTATATGTGCAACATACAATGTGTCCTTCATTTGTTGTCATGATGTAATAGAGTGCATGTACTGAAGTCAAATCCTAAACTAATTGCAGAAAATGAAATGTTCGAAATGGAATCTTAACATATTGCAAGAAATAAAGTGCAAGGAAAGACACTGAAATCAAATGCTAAAACACACCATTTTCTAACTAACTCCTAAGAGGATTTGCTTCAAAAGAATGCTAAGTTAACATGTATGCAATCCTACTATCCTAAGCATGTAGATTCAAACCATCAAACCTTCTATTGTTGTGCATGTAAATGAATAAAATAAATATGTTTTTCTTTATCTTTTTTCATGTGAGAGTGTGAAAGCTAATCTCTGTTGGTGATGTGGCAGGTGGCTTGGAGATGATGGTGAATGGGTAGAAGGCTTGGGGGACAAGTAAGGACCCTTTGCTAGCTTCCTAGAGGCTTTTTCCTAAATTCGGCCTCAAAACATACCACTATAGGAAAATCTACATGATCCCCTAAAAACCTACAGGATACAGCTGAGAGCAAAAGGATGGATGTTGAAGGTGATGGAAAGATTAGGGAAGGTGGTTGGTGGATGGAATGAGGCAAGGGAGTGCCTTGGACCACTTCAGAACTCAAAACCAAAATTGGGAGATGGTCGGATTTGCTCAAAAAGCTTGGAGAAGTTTCCTTGTGAAATGATGAAATTGGTGATGGTTTAGTGAAAGAAAGTGAGGACCATGGGTGGATGAAGTTGGGATGAGGTTGTTGACTATGAAATCTCTTTGTACTCCTGAAACACTTGCACTGCATCAAATATTGATATTTACCCAAAAATCATGCAAACAAGAATAATTTCAATTATCTAAGAGAAAGAGAATTTCATGAGCTAGTTGTCTACTTCATGCATGAGGAAAACTTTGTAGAGTGATATAAAACATTGATGACATCTAATGTAAGACTGAAGATAAAAGAAATGGGAATCGAATCCTACCCTTGAAAACTAGCAAAATGATGACATAAGTGAGAAGCAAGAGGGTTAAAATGGTCTTGATGGCATGGAGGTCAGGTAGCGGCCTAATCCCAGCTTCAATGATGATTTTCTCGATTCGGGATCAAAACAGGCTTTCCTACAGGATGCTACAGTGATTTACTACAAGATGTACAGATTTACTATAATTCATCGAATTACCAAGCAAATCAAATCCAAATTGGATGGGACAATTTTTTTTATTAACTAGGATGTCTTAGGTCCCCATTCCAAGTGGAATCACTCAAAAATACCTCTGTTAACCCATGCTAAAAAATAGAAAAACATTACTAGTCGAAAATCTAGAAATTCAAGAACTAGTGAGCTAGTAAATCTAAAAAATGTTTAACCAAATCAAGTGCAAATGCAATGGGGTAATTTTTTTTATGAACTAGAATGTTTTTTTGATCTAATGCAAGTGGAATAAATTTGATTGAAGGTCATTAGCATGCTCTAAAAAATAGCAGAAATTTATTGTTCTTTGCTAAAAAGGAGGTTCAGCAATCTAGATTTGGGAATAAGAAGACTAATCCAAGCAGCTCAATGATTACTATGAACTTCCAAAGATTTTCCAAGGATGAAATAATGCTTGTGATCCTGCAAAATAACTTACATCAACCATTTCACTCAATCCTACCACAAGAAATCATTAATATTAAATGCAAAAATAGAAAGAAATAAAAGCAAGAGACGCATGTGAATAAGCAGTGAAAAGAAAGAAAGAAAATGATACAAAAGGGCTATGAGGCTCCTGGGATGGCCAATCCCAAGGAAACTCAAAGACCTATGGAGGAGAACAAGATTTAGAAGTTGAACATGACACCAATCTTCATTATTTTCATCAATAGAATTACATCCCTGCAAGAAAATACAATGGAGCTGCAAAAATACAAGCTCTCTCCACAATAACGCTAATGAAAATCTATCCCTAAAGGAAAATTTGATTTGGTACTTATAAAAAATGATTAGGAATCATTCCCTATGAATGGAGGAAGCTTTCCCCACCAAAATCCCTTGATTAGTGGATCTGGTCCCTTGATCAGTGGAACACATTCCTAGATTTTCTCAATCGTTGAAGTTCCACAATTTGTGCCATAATTCCATAATATATTGTTGATTTATTATTTTTTATTGATCCTCCTGTAGTAGGGAACAAGTCCCTAAATTATCTCCTCCTCCCAATCTTCATAATCTGCCCAATATTCTCATAATATTCCACAAAAATAATATTAGGCACAAATATCCAATTATTCATAAACCTTCCTAATCAATATATTAAAGTTAATAATAAATTATCTAATGCAAGAAGAGAGGTTTAATATGCTTAAGGATGGTTAGATGGACCTTAATTTATGTTTAATTTATATGCATGGGCCTTAATTTATGTCTAATTTAGAGGCCCATCACTTGTCATGTTAATACCAAGCATGTTGTCCTGCAACTGTTCATACATGTCAGTCACATGTTCCAAATATCAAGACATTGTGTCTATTAATTTGAAATTATTATTTACCAAGGATAACATCCACATCATAATTAACTCATAGTCATTAGTCATAATACTAAAACTAGCACCCATTTGCACTCAAGTACAAATCAATTGTCTCAACACATATTTTGTTAGTACAATTGTCTTAACACAAGATCATTCCTTCATGCAATCTTATAGACACATAATTATATCATGCAATTAATCAAATATTCAAACAACCTGTAAACATACCATGTTATATAAACCAAATAAATGACATAGTCAAAATCATACCTTATTGTATCTCAGGGGAGGCTATCACATATGCACAAATCAATCCATATTAGTACGACACAATATCACAAGTATACCCACTCATACTTAAATATCATAACCATAACCATCTGCACATACCAATCCAAATTAGCACGATACATATAACATCAATATATTATCTACAAATACCCTAATCATCATGCATATGACCACAATGCATATAACAACAAGTTAACTACCAAGCATGACTAATTGATGCACATGCATGTGACCGCACAGATTAACCAGCATCTACCATGCATGTGACCACACAGATTAACCAGCATCTACCATGCATGTGACCGCACAGATTAACCAGCATCTATCATGCATGTGACTGCATTGATTAACCAGCATCTATCATGCATGTAACCACAACAACAATAGAATGACAAACATGCATATACCACAATGCATATAACAATCATTAACCATCATACTGACATGCTAAACATACAAACATGTATGACGATCTGCTCTTACCCCAAGGTTTAGTGTTATAACCTCGCTCCGATAATCTGCATCTCCTACTCTATCTCAGTCAACATATCAGCATCATTACATACCAACAACATCATGATGACACAAAGTACATAATGACCACCACGATACATGCCTGACATACCATATATGCATAACCATACACATTTAGCCCATCCATTCCAAGTGTTTGAACCTAGAAGCTCTAATACCACCCTATGGTATCAGATATCACCCAAAGAGAACGGAACTCTCTCTGATACCACCCTGTAACCACATCTTCCCACATTTACCCAATTTCACAAGCCTTCCAGGGTAAACATGAGATGAGTGTCACTATGACGTGACCCGGCCTACCAGTTCCAGTTAAGGAAGTAGGGCCTACAACTGAGCACAAACTAACATCCAACAGGGACTACAAATCACCCAAGAGTTGAAGAAACACCCCAGGTGGTCAATCCTTGAATTGTAACCTTGTTTCACTAATTGAGACTCACAACCACACCCTTGACACTACTTCCATGCTGTTATGAGGCTATAATTGTACTCATAGGCTTGCCTCCATGCAGTTATGGCCTAAAATCCTCATATCTGAGCATGCGGTCCCCTGCATCATATTCTAAGCATGAATGCAATATCTCATGGATTAAACCAAGACAAAACCAAACCAGGGCTTCCAAAGGTCAAACCACCTCAACCCTCAACCATAGTGATTCCACCTCTACGGTCGGACATCAATAACACCAACCAGATTGGTCTCCACCCAAGTTGTCAATGGCTCCAGGAACTAGTAACTCAACCAATAGCTTTTTAGGGCTGCAAAGTGTTTGTCCAACCCGACTCTAGGGACTAGTAACTCAACCAACCAAGGCTCTAGAGTGTTTGTCCCAACCTAGGCTCTAGGACTAGTAACTCAACCCAAGTTGTTTCAGGGCTTCTAGAGCGTTTGTTCCAACCCATAGCCATAAGGAACATGAGCACCAATTAAAAAAAAACAACAATAACAACAACAAGTGTAAAAACACACAATACCATGTCTATCCTGGAAATGGAAAGGCAAGGCTAAAACCATCGTCACTCTTAGAAAAACTCAATGTCAATGAAAGCACATAACCAAATAATCACATGCATATACCATGCATTCGAAAATCATCAAGGAAATCGTGCCTGCAACCTATTACTTGCAAAGCAATCCAACTGCAATTGTTGATCCAACTTTTTCCTTGCGCTCCATGATTTCCTTTGCCTTCTTTCTCCAAATCCAATGTATGCCAAAGTGCTCGAAGGATGCTCTAAGATTTCTCTAAGTGTGCAAGAGTGTGAGAGAGCAAAGCCAAATTGACAAAAACTATGAATTGATCCTCATACGCCTTTTTGTTATTGATGCCTCTATTTTTTCATTTTCCTTCATTTTTCCTCTAATTTCCCTTGCATGCAAATATGTGCCTCTTCACCTTCCTTTTCTCCTATTTTCCTTTATTTTCATAACTAAATGTCAATTATTGTCTCTTTGCCTTTGCCAATTACCTTAGCCATAAATAAACCAAAAGTGACACCCACTATGATGATTTTGCCCATCATTCATCTTGGAATATGTGTCTCATGACCTTGGTATTATATTTTTTTACACGGAAAATCAACCAGGCGTTGTTACAACTGTTGCCTACAAATATTTGTAACCGTACGTTGGCTCCTACAAAGAATTATAAAAATAAGTTTTGTGGATTTATTTAGAAAGAGTTCCCACATAAATCTTGTGTTCCATATTTTGCAGCTAATCGAACTCATATGCAATTTTTTTCTTATATTTCATGAACATTTAATTACGTAAACATATTCATATATTGATTCCCACCCCCCACTCCTCAATATAAGTGTGTGCTCAACAATTCTCTGGTGAACCAAATAAAATCGAGGACAAGGGTATTGTTTGTATGGACAGCCTATTGCTAAACAAACATGATATTTAGAGTCATTTCATTATTATCTCACAAGATTATCTTACAAAATGTACAATTTATGTGAATTAAAAGTCTATTAATTTATTTTTGTAGATTCAGTCAACTATTATAAATCTTAACTATACTTCAAATCCTATTCTTTTTTTACTCTAAAGTGGAGTTATATTTTTTTCAACTAATATAAATTCTAAATTTATTAGAAAGGCAATTTTTTTAATGTAACTTATGTAACGTGACATTAACATGACAACATCATGTTAACATCTTCCCATATTAAGCTATAAAACTCTCTAAACAATAAATATATATATATATATAAACTAATTTAAAAGTCAATCCTTAAAAAAAAAACTCTATAATCGGGTTTGATGGGTAATCTAATTTCATTGTTTTGTTCCCAAAAATACAAAACTTAAAACATCTTGGTCAAGAATTAAATAATATTTAAAATAAGAATTTGAAATTTCATCTAAAATATTTAAAAATATATCAACCAAAAATTTTGTACATGGTGTTAAAAAACTCTCAACCAAAAATTTGCATAGATTCAAAAAAAACCTCAATCAAAAATTATTTTTTTTATCTGAAATTTTTTCTTATTTTAAGTAAATTATTTTTAAAATTTTTAAATTAAAAGTTAAAATTATCTCTATAAATTTTTTCTGAATAAAAATTATTTATAATAAAAAAATAAAAAATTACTCACCCACATTCATTTTTTTGCTTTCAACTAGAGTTAAAACATCTTCAAGCTAAGAAATGACAGTGCATATCTCTACTACCTTTCTAAAATCTAAAAACATAAAAACCTTAAACCATTATAGTCCATCAATTACATTTTTTTAAACTAATTTTATTTTCTTATTTATTTAATATTAATATATTTAATAATAATTTTTCAAAACAAACCCGGATGCGGGTGTAATAACTGCGTGTTAATCGCAATGCATGCGACAGAGGCAGCTGTCCACCCACTTGGACGGATCCGGCGGTTTACGGTAAGTGATATCAAGGCTCTGGTCATTGCATTTATGGTTCATTCGGCTCGAGATCTGCAGGCAAGGGATTTAATCATGGCGGGCTTTAATCACGGCTCATTCGATACGAGTTTTTCAGGCATTGGTAATCTGGTTTTCCTCTGTTTGTTATGCCTTCAGCACCCCTGCGCAGCTCAGGGTGTATGGAAGCCCCTCTGGCTTCTTAACCGGTCTCACTTTGCCTGTGTCTGGTATATTGATTTGGTCTTCTCCGCCTGTGTCTGGTTTATTGATTTGGTCTTTTCCGCCTGGGTCTGGTTTACTGATTTGGTCTTCTCAGCCAGTGTCTGGTCCACTCATTAGGTTCATTCTGCCTGTGTCTGGTTTCTTAACCTGGTCTACTCCATCTGTGGCAAGTCTAGCAATTGGGTCTATCACGCAGGTGTCTGGTCCTTTAACTGGGTCCATTCAGCCTGTGTCTGGTCGCCTTACTCCCAGCTTCGGTCTCCCTGCTCACCCAAGCTGCCTGCGCACCCTGTTATGGCTCGTCGACGCGGCGTCCCCCGGCGTGGAAGTAATTCAGGCTCTCATGGAGGTTCTCGGGGTCGTGGTGGCTCTGCCCCTCAACGCATCACTCCTTTAGCCTCTGCCTCTCCATCCTCTCCGCCCTCTGATCATTCTCGGCCCTCTCTGAATAGCTCCTTTCAAACCACCCGGTTCAAGTTCAGAAGTAGGCTCAATAAGCCTCTAATTTCAGCCACTATTACTGTTATCTTCTCGGAGGAGGAAGATGAGCTTACAAGCTCGGATGAAACCTCCAGGGCTCAGTCTCAGTCTCAGAATTCAAGTGACTTTCAGGGTGACATGGCAGGAGTTGTCCTCAATGATACTTCTGTGCAGCACGAGGAGGGCCTTCAGGAAGACCCTCAATCCCAGCCAGCTTCACCACAAGAGCAAATTCTTGCTTGTGAACCAGCGCGCCTCTCTGGAGGTGTTTTGAATCTTGTTCTTCCTCCAGAAGGCAGTATGATGGAAGCTGAAGATAATGTAATGGTAACCTGGATTGGCTCCCCCAACCAGGCAAACGTGGATGCGACAGGCTCTCCTCCGCAGGTTTAAAGACTTCTGGCTCTAGTGTCATGACAGCAATCCCTCTTTTGATTTCTAGTACTCGTGTGAAGTTCCCATGGTTCATTATGTGCATGTCTTCGGCTTCTTTTGATATCAGCATGAAATACTACAGTCTGCAGGTCAATAGTCTGGTTTTGAATCTTTTTGTAATAGCAGTTTTAAAGGATAGCATTTTTGTAAGTGATCAGCTACCTCTGAAGCTTCGATCACCTATAGAACAGTTTAGTTTTTGGTCTCTCAAGCTCACCACAATTCTCGCTTCTACAACTCTCATTTTTGTAAAAGGAATGCAGTTTGCTACCTGCAATAGTGTTTTTGGTGAAGGGCAGGCTACGGCCCCTTCAGAGGTTTAATCCTCTTTGTAAATATTTTTTCTTTTTATCTTTTTAATAGAATAGTCTTTATCCAGAAAAAAAAAAAAAAAAAAAAAAAAAAAAAAAAAAAAAAAAAAAAAAAAAAAAAAAAAAATTCAAAACAAAGTTTTAGGAGAATTCAATTCTCAAATAAAGTGTTAGGTACTAAAAAATTAAGATTCAAATCTCCTTAACTTATTTATTTATATTGGTGAAAGAAATATAAATAAACACTTCAAAATTATAGTAATAATAATTAAAATCAACCCTATAATTGTATATATTTTATATTTCTTTTTGTCCAATTTCGGTGTAAAAATATTGTTTTTAATCATTTCGAGAATACGTAAAAATAAAAAATAAAAATATATGTACGGGAAAAATTTCATACTAAATTGAGTTCGCTTTATAGAAAGAATCTTATTTCACTCAATTTCACTTGAAGGTAGCTTGAGATACGTAATGGATCCATGTTTATCCATTGGTGTTGGTGCTCTTCATGCACTAGACTTTAATAATTACCAATTTAAATACTTCCTCGTATCTTTGAAACTCATATGTGATTTGAAATTAGTCATGAATGGTTTGAACTTTAATAACTAAACTCTCTAGGGTTTTGGAATACATCTATATGAATGTTATGTGGGTGGTTCATAGGTTTGTTTTAATTAATATCGAGTTTTCATTATAAATGGTCGAGAAAGATGCATATTTGTGAGAGATTTTTCGACGAAAATCACATGGAATACTATTTGTCAACGCGTTTCGAACCAACTAGTGTGGTTCATCGTTAAGACAACTTTGTCCTGACGATGAACCACACTAGTTGGTTCGAAACGTGTCGACAAATGGTATTCCATGTGATTTTCGCCGAAAAATCTCTCACAAACTTGATATGGATCACAGAAGCCTGAACTCTATAAAAGATGCATATTTTAGATTGTAGATTTTTTATTTATTATTAAAAAATAATATTTTTTTTCTTTTTATACGGTGAGAAAATTTATTATAATTTAGTTTTTAAACTAGTAGTAAGATAGTCATTTTGGTTGCTATTTGCAAATGCAGGCTGACTTATTATCGTTATTCAAAAAATCCACGCTACCTAAAATTACTCATTGGTCTCTAAGGAGAGAGACTTTCACTCTTGTCAAATACCTCTAAACCTTCAAATTCATATTATTGATATCTCATTATCCTTAAAATTATCACCACCTAAACACCTTTTCTTATTATTAACTTATTAGTGCTCTCTAGGATGACACTTCTTTATAACAATTGATGTCACTCTCTTACTTTATCAAACATTCATCATCCTTACTATACGAAGATAAGCTTAAAAAATTATTCAAGACACCACTTAGCACTCTTACTCACATGCCTTTCTTTATACTTAAATACATCAATGTTATGGGTCTTATCTAATAAATAAGTTGTTTAATATATGTTTCAACTTTGCATTGACCTCCAACACCCTAGATGGCTTATGGCTTTTAGCTAATTCAAATGAGACCATTCTCATAAGAATAAATGTATTTTTTTGACAAACAGATAACTTATCTCTTACACAGCTTAAGATATTTTTCCAAAACATTCATGGAATCCTTATTGGTCCCTGCCTACGGCAGTGGGACTATAGTTATCAATTTGGCGTTGAATCGATATTAATTTGTGTTGACCATGTTGAAAATGGCAACAAGAAATGTTAAAAATAGAAATGTAAAAAATAACACTGATATAAATAGCAGTTCGGGTACCAGTGTTGGACATAGCAGAAAGGAATGAAAAATGGAAGTGCTATAAATAGCATTGCTAAAAATAGCAATTCGGGATAGATTCCTATTTTAGTTAGTCCCTGAACTAAAATAGTAAAGTAAAATTCGAATTTGATCTTAGCAGCTGTTTGTAAATTAATTAATTAATTCACCATGAGTTAATTAGTTATAGAAAATTAAACATGAAGTCTATGTGGGGACATGCAACAGTTTCTCCATTAATTGAGGAATTTATCCATCAGTTAAAGAGATAAGGATGAGTTGTAATATTGAGTTGTAATTAGTTGGCTCAATTAACTAAGTCAAGTCCAGTTAGATTAATTCAAACAGTTTGTTGAATTAATTGTGAGTTCGGTTAGTTAATGCTTGCATGCATGTAACTGCTGCTCTCCAGATAACTGAATATTCTCTCATAAATAACTCATGCATGTCAGTTCAGACAGAGACCTAGTTGAGATCAGAAGAAGGGACAGTGTACTATCAGTTGGAGGATTTTTTCCTATATAGGAAACTCATCCATGTCGAAGGAATTATCTCCTTCAGGTTTGTGCAGTTATTTCAGAGGTCAGATCAGTCTGTGAAGGATTATTACACATAGATGGCAGCTTGAGGACCCAGGAGAAACTACGCAAGGAAATAGGAGGCTTGGAGGGCATAAGAAAAGGTTTGTGAGAAACTTTTGACTATCTATGAGCAGCAAAGGGATTATACTAAGAGCTGGATATCTTGTGAGCTAAAGCTTTGTGTAATCCGGACATATTTCCACTTGTATGATAATATAGAGATTGGGGTTTTAGGCTGAGGCTTTCCCCAGGTTATTTCTTCTGTGTTATGTGTGATTGATTTCTCATTCTCAATTATATTTGTTCTCATTGATCTTGCTCATATTCGATTAAGCTTCCACAAAGTTTGTTGTAGAAGTAGATCTTCTATTTTGCTTTAGTCTATTGCATAATCTATTGATCTATAGTGGGAATTTCTACATGGTATCGGAGCGAGGTTTTGTAGAAAAAGTTCTACATGGCATCAGAGCAAAGGTGATCAAAGCAGTGAACAATATACAAAGAAGAAAAATCGAAGAAAAAAAATTGGGCCGTGAGTTTTTCAGAGCAGATATGAAAAATTTTGCGCAAAATTTTTAGAAACAAATAGCATATCTGGATTCCTTACGGAAAAATACCCAAGTTCCAAAAAAAAATAGGCTGAATCGGAGTTCATATGAGGGAGATATCGTTGATTTAAAATCAGCTCTTTTTCCAGAAAATTTCGTGACGACAAGAAAGATGAAACAGATTGGTGTGCTAGCAAAGAACCTATATGCACTTGAGGTACAAGATTCATGCAAAGCCTTGAGGAGCAAGGCAAAGGTTAAATACTTGGTGGTTGAGAGAGAGAGTACATTACCTCTCAGCATGCAGCACCAAAAGAAGTCTCATACAATTGTGGAGGAGCCACAATTGGTGAAGCAGCTTCAGGAGGTTGTGGAGCAGCCACAACTGGGGAAGCCGAGAGGAGACAGAGTGGAGGCATCCACTCATGCAGAGACCTCCAGTAGGGGGAAATTTCAAAGTGGGCAGAGGGATCACATGCATCCATACCTCCAGGTAGGAGGTGGGGCGATGTGGAGTGACAATCCCAAGAAGGCTGGAATAGGGGTAGGATCAATGAGGTACCCAACCTCTTTGATTAGGCCTTGCTACGGGAGCCACGACGAGGAGTAGCAAGACTGGCTGAGTGGGTAGAGATAGATGCGGATGGAGCAGCAAAGAGAGCTATAGTGCAGGAATCCCAAGACAGTGCAGAGCTAGTAGGCTGCAACAATGTGAGAGGCACAGGAGTGTTGCACCAGTGCAGGATGGCACAGAGAGGTGTGCAACGATGTGGGATGCATGGAGTGTTGCAGCAGCTCAGAGGTCAGAGAGGGAGCACTTGTTAGCGGCAGAGGGAACTTCAGCATCAGAGTATGTTTCTAGCCCAATAGAGAAGTCAGTTGGGAGTCTTTTTTGTTTCTAGAGTTGTTGGAGCAACCACACTTGGGAGAAGTGTTGCATGCAGAACATTTCGAAGTTTGAGGATCGGGTTTGAGTTGAATGCCTTTCTTGTTGAGAGGGAGTGTTGAAAATGGCAACAAGAAATGCTAAAAATAGAAGTGCTAAAAATAACACTGCTATAAATAGCAATTCGGGTACCAGTGTTGGACATAGCAGCAAGGAATGAAAAATGGAAGTGATATAAATAGCATTGCTAAAAATAGCAGTTCGGGATAGATTTCTATTTTAGTTAGTCCCTAAACTAAAATAGTGAAGTAAAATTCAAATTTGATCTTAGCAGTTGTTTGTAAAATAATTAATTAATTCACCATGACTTAATTAGTTGTAGAAAATCAAACATGAAGTCTATGTGGGGACATGCAATAGTTTCTCCATTAATTGAGGAATTTATCCATCAGTTAAAGAGATAAGGATGAGTTGTAATTAGTTGGCTTAGTTAACTGAGTCAAGTTCAGTTAGATTAATTCAAACAATTTGTTGAATTAATTGTGAGTTCAGTTAGTTAATGCTTGCATGCATGTAACTGTTGCTCTTTAGATAACTGAATATTCTCTCATAAATAACTCATGCATGTCAATTCAGACAGAGACCCAGTTGAGATTAGAGGAAGGGACAGTGTACTATCAGTTGGAGGAATTTTTCCTATATAGGAAACTCATCCATGCAGAAGGAATTATATCCTTCAGTTTTTTGAAGTTATTTCAGAGGTCAAAGCAGTGTGTGAGGGATTATTACACATAGGTGGTAGCTTGAGGACCCAGGAGAAACTGCGCAAGGAAATAGGAGGCTTGGACGACAGAGGAGAAGGTTTGTGAGAAGCCTTTGACTCTCTATGAGCAGCAGAGGGATTATACTCAGAGCTGAATAGCTTGTGAGCTAAAGCTTTGTGTAATCCGGACATATTTCCACTTGTATGATAACACAGAGATTGGGGTTTTAGGTTGAGGCTTTCCTCGGGTTATTTCTTTTGTGTTATGTGTGATTAATTTCTCATTCTCAGTTATATCTGTTCTCATTGATCTTGCTCATATTCGATTAAGCTTCTGCAAAGCTTGTTGCAGAAGTAGATCTTGTATTTTGCTTTAGTCTATTGTATAATCTGTTGATCTACAGTGGGAAATTTTACATGGTATCAGAGTGAGGTTTTGTAGAAAAAATTCTACATGGTATCAGAGCAAAGGTGATTTTGAGCCTAGTCCGAGAAAGACACTTGAGGTAGATCCTAATCAGCAAGAGGCATATAACTACCTGGAATCCTTAAAACAATCAGCTGCAAGACCAAGTACCACTCTGCCACTAGATGCACAAGTTCAGTCTTTGAAACAAGAAGTATTTGAACTAGAAGTCCTAAATAGGCATATCAAACAGGAAAATGAAGCACTCAAAGAGCAGAGTAAAGTAGACAAGATTGTCCATGATAACACTATGCTCCATTTAGGACTGTGGCAAAAGAAAAACAGGAAACTGAAGAAGAAGTGCAAAAAGTTAAGCAGAGCATTGATTAATCTCAAGTTCAAATGTCTAGTCAGGAAACCAAGGATGATGTTAGCATCAAAGAAGAAGAAAAGAGGGCTAGATGTCCTAGCAGAAGCCTCAGAGCATATGGATTAGGGGAAAATAACTAAATTTTGGTTGCATGAGGACATGCAACACCTTCACAGTGGGGGTATGTTGAGCCTCAAACCTGCATCTTCCTATACACCCTCTCAGCCTTCTTTTTCCCACTTACTTCATCCATCAAGTTGTTAAATCATTGCATTATAGTCTAAAAATAGCTTCTAGCATGGTTTTCTAACTATGCTTATGACTGTTGTTTGGTTTAGATTTTTGTTCAGGCAGCTACGGAAACTTGTCAGTTTCCACAGCCAGCACAGGTTTCCGCAGCCAGCACAGGATTCCGCAGCTATTTTGTTAAAAGCTATGCTACAGGTGTCCTATGAAGAAACGAGCCACATGGGCAAGCTACAGGTGACGGTACATGGAACGTGTCCCTTCAAATCTGCCAAATCATCCATAGAAGGTCACGGTCAACAAGGGTCAAAGGCAAAGCCAACCAAGGAATTTAGCAATGGCACGTCTCTGTTTGGAGCACGTGAAAGTTTACGTGGCCCAGTTCTCAGCCCACGGAGACATGACACACCTGGAGATCATCCCCGTAACCTGAATCCAACAGCTACCACTCCGAAGATTTAATAGGCATGATGACAGTTACGCTAGATCTCGGCTGAGGAGATCTATGTGTCTTTGGCAACGCAGTTGATAGCATAGGATTCAATTAGTCAGTTTCAGCACTTTTTCATTATAAATAACGCGTTGATGAACGCTGTAAAGAAGTTTTTTTGGAATGTAATTTTTGAATTGTTTCTATTATCACCCCACTGTACTCTGTTTTATATATGTTGTTGCTGCTTTAATACATGAGAAGACTACTTTCTTGAGCTCGTTCTTGTGACTGTTCGTTGACTGGCTGAGGTGGCAGAGGGCCCCTGCACACTAAAGCCCTGTATAGTCGTCATTTGATTTTATTATGTTTTTGTTTTTATAATTACTAGCTTGTATATAACATGCGTTTTGATGTTTTTAATTCACTGTTGTTTACATTTTCACTTCTGTTTTCTTCTAGCTGTCAGTTGATCAACGTTTTTCTGCAGGTTTTCTTAGGCAGCCCGGGCAAATTTTCATCTTTTTGATAACTATTGACATATGAGATCATCTTGTCCTTCCTGCTAATTTCCATTTTCTGAAGTTTAATTTCAGCACTGTCCTTTTTCAAGTTGTGATTTGCTTATTTCTTTTTCTGCTACTTAGACATCATACTACTCATTTGTTTATGGTTTCTTTCTATAGTCAAGTGACTCTATTAGTAAGGAATCAGAATATTACTTATTGTAGTGTGATTTAGTTATCATATTGCTTAAACTTATTCATGATTGCTTCCCATAAGGTAGATTGAGCTGAAAGGTAAAGGATCAGAAGAGTTGAAGTAGTGTGATTAGTTTCCTTTATGCAATTTAGTTATCATATTGCTTAAACTTATTCATGATTGCTTCCCATAAGGTAGATTGAGCTGAAAGGTAAAGGATCTGAAGAGTTGAGGTAGTGTGATTAGTTTCCTTTATGCTATTTTATTTCTTGCCATTTAGATATCATATTACTTGACTTGTTCATGATTGCTTCCCACGAGGTAGATTGAGCTGAAGGGTAAAGGATCTGAAGAGTTAAAGTAGTGTGAATTAGTTGCTTTTCTTTTAGTTTGAATTGCTTTAAGTTCAGTTTTTACTTTCTTTTCATTCAGCAGCAAGGATACTGGGCCATTGTCATTAGTTCACTGTTTGATACATTTACTTCCTCTTAAGAATTGATTTCATTACAATTGTTTTAAAGCTTTCTTTTTTATCATTTTTAAGTTTGGGGAAATCACTGTAGAAATCACCATCACCATCCACACTTAACTTTCATTTTCGCCATCACACATTAGGAAAAGATAAATCCAAAAACAAACTAAAAAACTCAAAAACGACAAAAGACTAAGGAAATGGTTATCTAGTACATATAGTACACTTCACTTCGTCAGTTTACGAATCCCGGATTGACATTTTAAATAGCAATTTAGAATACACTAAATTGACCAAACACATGTGGCAGCCCTTCTCCTTCCCTTTCCGAGCTCTATTTGACGGCTGTTGTCTCTCCACCGAATCCTTCTTCTTGTATGTAACATGGCTGCAAGACTCCTCTAAGGATGGTTGGCCGCCTGAACCTGCAATGGAGTGGCTATTGTGCCTATGAAATCCCTGCACCGGTCCCTTTCAGATGATAACCATGAATGTTTTTCTGTTGTTGTGGCTGTTCGGGTCATAAACAGCGAAAACACTGCAATACTGCTAAATCTCGCCCATCACTCTCCCTTTCCGGCCTTAAATGTCTTAGAAAAATGGTTCATTCTCTTCTCAGGTCCGCCCTTGTTGCCATCTCCAATCACACAAATCCCGCTCCTGTGTATTTTCCGTGGATTTCGCCATGTGGGAAAAACATTAAAAACGGGAAAAAGCAGCCCTTGCGGACCTCAATCTTCATAAAATATTACTTCCTGGACCCTTTCGGGTCCATGTCTTATTGCATATCACAAACCCGGCTTCCCTTTGTATTTCGCTCATGCAACAAAAATACACCAAAAACCACTGAAAACGGCCTTAGCGCAGACCTGAAATAATATGCAATAGAGTGTTATATAATTGTTGGGTCTGGTTATCGCATCGCAAATACGTACATGCAAAAGGCCCCAACCCTTGGTGAAGCACCGCTGCGATACGTCGATTTGCAATCCTGTGATGCGAAGTGGGCCCTCTGACCCTTGGTATGGCGCTGATTACCTCCAATAGCGATCCTTCATCACTAATCGCAAATTGCAGTCCCACTTGGTCCACGTTTACCCTGCCAGCTTACCTTCACCAATGCGATACAGTGATGCGATTTGATCACAATCACATATTGCTATATGTAAAGGCCCTGCCCCCTGGTCTTCCCGATCTGCAATCCGCCGAGTAGATCTGAGCCATTGATTAGCCAGATCGGATGGTGGTTGTGCATTGTTGGGCTTACGCCTGCAGAAAGGTTTTTTTGTAGCTTTTGAAGTGTTTAAGCCTCTCGATAGTGTGTTGCCGCCCTTCCAAGGGCTTTCCAACTATGACTATGTTGATTGATGGATGACCTTTGACAAAATGAATATTTAAAGAGCATGAATGGATCCCTTGGCATGTTTTTAAGTAGATTTTCAGACTTTGGGAGTGTTTAGAATCCATTTTTTATCCCTTTGTCAGCAGAGCTAACACTGGCTCCTTCTGGGGATGAAAGCCTCCCTATGAGGTTTCAAGAATCACAGATCAATTCCTTTCCTGTGAAAACAAAATTAACTCTTTGCCCTAGTGTTCCATTGGGCATGGAGTCTATTTTCCAAAAGAAAAAATAAAAACTGGAAAAACATATTTACAATGACAAGGCTTTAAAGCCTTAAACGAAATAAAGTTTCAAGAACCGCCCATTTACTAGGCTACCAAAAGTATCTCTTCCTTCTAGATTGTGCAGGATGAATGTATTGTTTTGCTGAATTTGAGCGATGACAAAAGGACCTGTCCATAAGGAGTCAAACTTGCCATGATTTCCTCTATTTTCCTTAAATGCATCCCATTTAAGAACCAAATCACCAACTTGGAAATTGTCCACTTTTGATTTCCTGTCAAAGGTTTCTTTGATTTTCTTCTGATGAGCCTTTGACTTCTCAATTAGCTGCTCTTTGATCTACTGTAGTTCAACCAGGTTATTCATTCTTCTTACCATGTCATTTTCTTCATCTTGTTCTTCTTGCAAGAACTTAGCCATAGGGAGAATCAACTGGATGGGGAAAACAACATCAGCACCATAAACCAATTTAAATGGAGAATTCCCTATGGATTTTTTAAATGTAACTCGATCAGCCCATAGAGCAAACTTCAGCTTGGAATCCCAGCTCTTTTTGTTGCCCTCTAACAGCTTTTTGATTACCCTTACCAGGCTCTTGTTAGATGATTCTGCTAGGCCATTGCCTTGAGGATAATATGAGGTAGAATGCACCACTTGAATGCCCATGGATTCAGTCATGTCCATAAATTCTTTTGCCTTGAACGTTGTTGCATTATCAGTGACTAGTTTGGTTGGGCAGCCAAATATAGTAAAAATATTCTCATTCAAGAACTTTATGACAACTTGATGATTGGCATTCTTAGTTGGTATTGCCTCAATCCACTTGGTAAAATAATCAGTGGCTACTAAGATCCATTTGTGTTGGCCACTAGAATGTGGGTTGATCTCACCTATAAAGTCCAAGCCCCATTGTTGGAAGGGACCATTGACATGTATTGGCTTTAAGGGCGGAGATTTTAGTTGTTGTATTCCTGCAAACCTCTAGCACTTGTCACACGTTTTTACAAAAGAAAACACATCAGAGAACAGAGTAGGCCAATAATATCCAGCCCTCAATATTTTGTGAGCTGTGGTTTCCCAATAATGATTCCCACCATAGATGCTAAAATGGAACTGGTGTATGACCCCCACAGATTGTTCTTTTTCTAGACACCTCAAGAGGATTCCTGATGGGTCTTTCCAATAAAGCAGATTTTTGTCAATGTAGAATTTGGCTGATCTAAGTCTAATGGTACGAGCTTGACTTGAGCTAAGCCTTGGAGGGACTTCCAGCTTCTGCAAGAAATGAACTATGTTGGAATACCATTCACATGTGGCTAGATTTTCAGCCAAGGATTGATTATGCTTTTGCTCTTCTGATGCTCCCTCTGTCTGCTCATCATCTAAATTTAGACCCATGCAATTTATGTCTAACAAGCTGCAATTTTCTTCAGCCATGAGCTTAGCCAAGCCTTGGCCTTTGACAAGCTTAGTGGGCTTCACCTCTATGTCAAATTCTATGAATTTTGCAATCGAATTTGCCCTCTTTCTGTCAATATCTGGTTGAGTTAAGACATCTTTTACCGAGGCTAAAGGTACATATGCAACCACTTTAGAATGCAAAATATAAATTTTGAAGGCCTTTAAATATTTTATGAGAGCATAAGCTTGCTTCTCAATAAGGTCATACCTTAGTTTAGCATCCCTTAGAGTTTTGTTGAAAAAGGCCACGGGGTGTTCCATGTCTTCATCATTTTTCTGTAATAGAACTGCCGCCAATGTATCATAAGAGGCAAAAGAGAAGATTCAAAACTCCTTAGTGTAATCTGGACTGATTAGAGTGGGAGCTTCCATGATAGCTTTCTTGATGGCTTCAAAAGAGCTTCTTGAAGCAGCTGTCCATTTTATTTCTGATCCTTTCTTCAGCATGGAAGTGATGTTCTTTACTAGCTCTGCGAAGTTTGGAATGAACCTCCTTACAAAGTTGATCTTACCCGGGAAGGATTGGACGCCCTTTTTTGACCTTGGGATGGACAGTGTCTAAATGGCTTGAACCCTTGCTGGATCAATCTTCACACCTTCAATAGAAACAATATGTCCCAGAAGTTTGCCCTCTTCTAGAGCAAACTGTGACTTCTTTGGATTCAATGAAATTCCAAACTGTCTGCACTTTAGGAAGACTTTCTTCAAATGTTGTAAATGATCTTTGTGGCTGCTGGAGAAGACTGTTATGTCATCAAGATAAATAAGGACAAAATTGTCCTTCTCTCCCACAAAGGCTATGTCTATGGCCCTCTGAAATGTAGCCCCAGCATTCATCAGTCCGAAAGGCATCTTGGAGTACATGAAAGTACCCCAAGGAGTAGTGAAGGTGGTCTTTTCCTGATCTTCGGGATGTACAGCAATCTGATTGTAACCTGAAAATCCATCTAAGAAAGACATGACTCTAGCCCCTGAAACTTTTTGCAGCAAGTGTTCCATCTTGGGCAGGGGATAGTTATCTTTTTTAGAGCACTTGTTCAGATTTCTGAAATTGACGCAAAGCCTGATTTCTCCATTTTTCTTCCTTACCACCACAAGGTTGGCTATCCACTTCGAATACCTTAGGGGAATTATGATTTTGGCATCCAACAGCTTCTTGATTTCTTTCTCGATCAAAGGCAGTAAGAGAGGGCTGACAGGTCTTAATTTCTGCTTAAAAGGGGTGGTGTTCTTTTCCAGTGGGATCCTATGCTGAATAATGTCCGGGTCATAGGTTTTAAGATCGTTGTATTCCCAGGCAAAAATATCAGTGAATTGCTTCATGAGGGTGCAATACTTGGAATTCTGGGCAGAAGACAAATGAGTAGACAGATTGATGAATTTCGGATGGGTTAGGCTCCCTATATTATGTTTACAAACAGTAGACTCATTCTCTGTTTTGGTTGGCTTAGGGCACATCATTATGATCGAAAAGCTTCTCTAGAGGCACCAATCCCTTTGATATGTGATTACTGGGTAGCTCGACGATGCTTTCTCGGCCGATTTCACTTTTTAGCTTGGACTAGCCAGATTCTTCCATGTTCTCATTTTCTTGGTCGATGTGCGTTTCAGCGAATTCCTCAACAACTTGTAAAAACCTGTTAATTTCCTCATCGTCTTCAAATACTCTCCAATATTTGACATTGTCTTGTAGGGATGGTCTGTATTTTACATGAACTTCATATGTCAATTTAGGAGGCAAAGGAGGAAGAAACGTGCTAGCAGAGACAGCAAGGGAGTCAGCAAGTTGGTTCTTCATTCTTGGAATATAAGAAATGCTGAAAATTTTGAAAGAATCTTTGAGCCTCCATACCTCATCTCTGTATGCCTTCAGCCTTGGATGTTTTGCTTGGAACGTTTTATTTACCTGCTGAATGATGAGGTCTACGTCTCCAAACACTTGCAGGCCTTTGATACCCATTTCTTTAGCAGCGCTTAAGCCCAGAATCAAATCTTCGTACTCTGTTATGTTGTTTGTGACCTGAAAGGTTAATTTAAAAGACAGATGGATGTATTCATGTGTTGGGGAAACAAGTACTACACCTGCCCTTGCAGCTTCTTTAGAGCAAGCCCCATCAAAGAACATATCCCAAATCTGTGGGTTTCCATCCTCTGTGATCTGGCACACTGGTTTCTTGAGCTGCGTGGAGGCCAACTGAGATTCTTCAATATGAAGAATACATGCTCCAAAATCAATATCCACAGCATGTATGGGATGATTCTTAGGGTTCTTCACATCACTGATGATATAAGCCAATTGTGCCTCCCTATATAATCTCTTGCTTTCACCTTCGAAAACTGGGACAGTAGCATAAGATAGATCATTTTGTAAAGATCCACCTAGTCTCTTGATCCAACCTCTGGAAAGTAACATGCCAAACTTGGGTGGTACATTTGCTACCACAATATCCATCATCATGCTTTTCATGGGTAGCTGAGACGAAGTGATGGCTAGTTCCTTAATTAATCCTAGACATTTCACTTTTCTAGATTCAAAAGAGAACAGGTCATGATAAGGCTTAGTGATGTCGAGACCCAACTCGTCCATGACAGCCTTGGGCATTAAGTTATGGCTAGCTCCAGTGTCCAAAAGGCACTTGTGAAGGATTTTATCATGAATATTCAGAGAGACATAGAATGATGGGGAGTTGTCCTCACCATTTTCAATCATTAGGCTGAGAATAACAGCTGGCTTGTCATCTTGCAGATTTACACAATCATTGGAGGCTTGGATGGCTTTAGGCTCAAGAGCCTCGAGGATGGATCTTCTGAAGGACTCACTTTTCACTAATTCGATTAGAGGTATAGGTATTCTTAGCTTCTGAATTTCTGATTGAAAACTGAAAGGGGAAGGAGACTTGTCAAGGCCTCTTACCTCATGGGCCGGAGCTTTGAGGGTGATGGGATCAACTACCGATTGTTTCTGCTTATTAGCTTGTTGTATTGCACGGGCAACAGTTTTTTGAACATGAGTTTCCTTGGTATTATTCATCTTTGACCGCAGATTATATCTACGCTGATCTTCAGTTTGTAGGATAGCTTCATCATCCCATTCTTAGCTGATTTGGTCATTACATAATGACTTTTCATAGGCAACTGAGGTCAGAAACGAAGCATTGCCCTTGTCTTCCAGAAAATGGATCTCATCATCTTCTTCAAACTGCTCTTCTTCCATGACTGCATTTTGAAAAGGAGCCTTCACCCTTTGGTCTTCACTTACATCTTTTTTTCGTTGCAATATCTACAACTACTCATTATTTCTTCTATATGGATTTGGGTTTGGATTTCTATGGGTAAAAGTATTAGGCATTCTTCCTTTCCCTGGCTGCTGCTGAACCTTTAGTTTGGAGATTTCAGGGGCTAATGACTCGATCATTTTGGTCATTTTATCTATCTTAGGGTCAGAGGGTGATGAAGACTCGCCCTTTGTCTTCTTTTATCAACATTCCCCTTGAGCTTTTCCGCAGCCATGGTATTTGATTCTACTTCCAAGGCTGCATTCTGCAAGTCAGCCAAAGTAGCACATCGCCTCTCTCTCAACAGTAGGCAGAAGTCATAGTCAAAAGCATTAGCATAGGTGAGTTTAGCAGAGGTAGTAGTGGCCTTTACTTCAGCTGGTATCTTGTTGTACATGCGGTTAAATCTCTTATTAAAATCGGACAGCAGTTCACCATTTTCTCTCTTCAAGTTCCCAAACTCAGTGTGGTAGTAGAGGATAATCTTCTTATCCCCCCAATTTTTTAGGAATGCATCATCTAAGGCTTCAATATCTGCTATGGATCTTGGGGCTAGTTCTCTGAACCATTTTTTAACCTCCCCATCTAGGCTTTGGACAAAAACTCTCATCCACACATCATCTTCACTAATGTCCAGATTATCAGCATAGCTATAAAAGGACTCAAGATGTTCTTTAGCAGTAACGCCTTTAGTCCCAGTGAACATAGGCATATACTTTTGGTATTCTCCAGTAGGCATAGCATTCAAAGGAGTGGGCAGTATTAGGGGTCCATACCTAGCAGCTATGATTCTTTCCATTTTGGTAGGTGCTTGTGGACTTGCCATAGTTGTGGTGGCTAAAAGAGTACTGGTAGTCTGGATGATAGGGAGTTGAGGAGTGACTGACAGGACTAAAGGAGTATGATGGATAGGAGGTGAGGTTTCCTTTGGGCTTAAATCAAAAGGAGAACCTAAAGAACAAGGAGCTTTATGAATCTCTGAAATTTTTTCTTCACTACTAGTGTTAGATGTTATACTCTCAACATGTATTTTTTCTATTACAAGCCTTTCTTGATGAGATATAGGAGATTGTTTAGATTTACCTGAACCTTATGCTCCTTTCTGCAATAACTTTCTTTCTTTGATGATCTTTTCAAGATCAGGCTTTGGGTCAGCTTGTATTTTTTGAGGATTTCTCTAAGTATGCCTCACAAACTGAGCTAGAACTATGAAGTGGAGTCGCTAAGAGGTTCGGCCTTTAGTAGAGTCACCGGATAGATGATTACAACCAAAAAAGTGCCAAGACTTTGTCTATCATCAAAGCTGGATCTATGTCGTTTCCTAGGGAAGCTGAGCTTCAGTTTCCTCTCCCCGACAACGGCACCAATTATGTTAGCACTCCAGGAAACTCTCCTAGGTTGTAGATCAGAGATGCCTGGTAACATGTAATCTTCAATATTGTTCTCTGAACTATTGGAATAAATGATGGTTTGGATCAAGTTAGATAACCATTTCAACTCTATTCTTACTCAAGACATGCATGAACACCCTCAACAACACAAGGCTTTAGACCACAAATTCTCAATAGTTTGTAGATTTAATGGATAGATGGAGAATACTGACAGTACCAGCAGATTGCATACATGAACATATATGAATGGCTAGCTACAGGCAGCAAATGAACTTACTGACTATACTGGTAGATGCATATATAATAACACATATAAATGGCTAGCTACAAGCAGCAAAGAAGCTTGTTAATCTAATATATCAAAGCAGAGATAAGATGACAGTTATCTGGCCTTACACACATAGAAAACCTGAACAAATTGTTCAAGTGCAAGCATAGAACAGCATAAAGGGAATGGACATTGAACATATAATGGAAAAAGAAGCTTATATTTCTTAGAATGAAGATGAGAAGCTTGAATAAACAGAGGAATAATCTCCAAAATTTGAACCCTTGTTACATCTAGTTTTCTGCCTTTTATAGGCCCTTTACAATGCTCCTGAGCTCTCTAGAAGGCTCAGAGTCTTAACCTTGTCTGATCTATCCCTTAACCGTTTGATTCCCCCAATAGGCAGGCATGGCTCGGAGGTTTTCCTCTTCTGACATAGGAATAACCATATTCAGATATTTTGGGCAACCTGTTGTGATGCCTGGGAGCTCTCTCATGCCAGAGATGCCCCGTCATGTTTGTTAGGACGGCTGCTACACTGGCAGGACTGTTAATGCTTCATGATTTCGTTTGATTTGGGTTGCAACATGCTGTGGCCCTTCTCCTTCCCTTTCCGGGCTCTGTTTGTCGACATTTGTCTCTCCGCCGAATCCTTCTTCTAGTATGTAACATGATTGCAAGACTCCTATAAGGATGGTTGGTCGCCTGAACCTGCAATGGAGTGGCTATCATGCCTGTGAAATCCCTACACCGGTCCCTTTCAGATGATAACCATGAATGTTTTTCTGTTGTTGTGGCTATTCGGGTCATAAAGAACGAAAACGTTGCAATTCTACTAAATCCTGCTCATCACTGTCCCTTTCGGGCCTCAAATGTCTTAGAAAAATGGTTCATTCTTTTCTCAGGTCCGCCCTTGCTGCCATCGCTAGTCACACAAAGCCCGCTCTTTTGTATTTTCCGTGGATTTCGCCATGTGGGAAAAAAAATTAAAAAATGAGAAAAAGCAACCCTTGCGGACCTCAATCTTCATAAAATATTACTTCCCGAACCCTTTCGGGTTCGTGTCTTATCACATATCACAAACCCGGCTTCCCTTTGTATTTCGCTCATGCAATGAAAATACACCAAAAACCACTGAAAACGGCCTTAGCGCGGACCTGAAATAATATGCAATAGAGTGTTATATAACCGTCGGGTCCGGTTATCGCATCGCAAATACGTATGTGCGAAAGGCCCCGACCCTTGGTGAAGCACCGCTGCGATACGCCGATTTGCGATCCTGCGATGCGAAGTGGGCCCTCCGACCCTTGGTATGGCGTTGATTACCTCCGATAGCAATCCTTCATCACTGATCGCAAATCGCAGTCCCACTTGGTCCACGTTTACCTCACCAGCTTACCTCCGCCGATGCGATACAGTGATGTGATTTGATCGCAATCACATATCGCTATATGTAAAGGCCCTGCCCCCTGGTCTTCCCGATCTGCGATCCGCCGATTAGATCTGGGCCATTGATCGGCCAGATCGGACGGTGGTTGTGCATTGTTGGGTTTACGCCTGCGAAAAGGTTTTTTTGTAGCTTTTGAAGTGTTTAAGCCTCCTGATAGTGTGTTGTCGCCCTTCCAAGGGCTTTCCAACTGTGACTATTTCGATCAGTGGATGACCTTTGACAAAATTGATATTTCAAGAGCATGAATGGATCCCTTGGCATGTTTTTAAGCAGATTTGCAAACTTTGGGAGTGTTTAGAATCCATTTTTGATCCCTTTGTCAGCACAACCCTTTTGGATTGTGACTTCATTGCTGCCTCATGAACATCAATGTGTTCCTTCTAACATGATCGTCATGTCCAATACCTGGAGGAGTCTATACAAATGCGACTTCAACAAGTAGACATGGCTCGTTGACTGTGAAATAGAATTCATTGCATCGTTCGATGTGAAACCTAGCATCTTCCCTTAGTCTCCATAGGACCACGATACCTGGGTTTTCCATATTGTTTTGGTGATTTGGACACACATATTCGTAGGTTCGAATGGTGTACAAACAGCGCCATTGTTTGCGCAAGGGATCCATGAACCCATTGGTCATATTATGACGGATTGACTTAAATTTTGTTAAAAGGTCCTCAATGCCTTTTCACTTTAGCATCGATTATTTTAGAGCCCTCTCTCACAGTTTGTATTATTGAACAATATAGCCACCGCACCTCTGAACTACTTTGACCCTTTAGTTGTGTTGAAGTTGCTACTCCCACTTGGCATCCAAACACCATAGTTGGGCTCAAACATTCTATTCGATCTGTGCCTCCGATGGCAACCTTAAACATCCTATTGTTTTCGTCCCCTAGGTCAAATATGCCTCTAATGCATCATCTCTCGTGTGTGTTGGCCTTTCAAGGTATCTAACCACATGGCTATAGTCCGCTCTCAGCAAAAAAAACTTCCATAATACTTTCGAGTGTGTGTTACGGTGGTTTGAACTGGGCATTAACCTTTATCTGTTTAAAATTCATCTATTAAATAGTCGCCACATGTTAAAAAGTGTATCTCGTATCCAATTCACTTTTCCATACAAGTGCTTAGGGGTATGTGAGGTTCATCTTGAGAGCATCTTAGCAGTGTCAGGTCAAGGAATTGCTAAATGTAACTGTTGCATAGTTCAATGTATACCCCTAACATCTTTGATCAATTTCCTAAAAAGGAGGTGGGATGAAAACAAGTTAGCCCCCAATAGTGATATTTTCATGTGAGAACATAGAAACCAATGAATAAATAAACTAATTCACTTCAGGAGCATAGACAATGAATTATCCAACTCAAAATGCTACGGATTATATGGGTTATTCAAGTGTGCTCAAGTTTGGAGGCCGACTCCAAAACCTTATGGATCTATTAATTGTGATTGTCTTTTAAACTTTATGACGCCCCAGGTGATGATGAAATTATAGAGCGCGTTCCTTGAACTGCTCATGAAAATGCATTTTGGAGGGCGGAGATTAATGCCAAGCAAGGCTTCAAAATGCATGTAAAGATGACCAACTTACAAACCCTAACACACACAAAGAATTCAGCTATAGAGGAATATGAATTAGGTTAAAACATGTAGGGAAATATTCATGTACCGATTTAGGGTTCCTCTCCAAACCCTAATATGGCCAATCATAATGAAAGCCAAATTGGGATCTTGTCCGCCCACACACAGTGTCACCATTGATTGAAAGGCATAGGGAAAAAATTTGAAGTCTTGGGCAAAACATAGTACCTCCAAAACCCTAATGGAAGGGTTGGTTCGATGCGTGAGATGAGGCATGGCAAATGAATGCAATATATACCGCACGATTGTACGAGTGAGCACATCGATAGGGTATAAGAACAAGCTGTGGGGGGGGAATAGGCAAGGAATGACTGGAGCACCCCTTAATGGCTTGAGGCGAGCAGCAGGGGACCCAAAATTTTGGGTGGTGTTGTAGCGGTTACAACATAGGGCAAAACATATATTAGAGCTTATGCACAGTGACGTGTTTGGACCTGTGTTGATTCCATCACTAGGAAAGTTTGTGTACTATGTATCATGTATAGATGACTTCTCAAGGAATACATAGATATATTTCCTCAGGAAGAAATCTAAAGTCTTTGACAGGTTTAAAGAATTTAAGGCTCTTGTGGAAAACCAAATAGAGAAGAAGATAAAGGTGCTAAGGACAGATAAGAGTAGAGAGTTTTTCAAGAAGGAATTTGAAGAGTTCTGTAAGAAGTGTAGTATAGCACAGCATAAGGCTACTCCATACACACCTGAGCAAAATGGAGTTGTAGAAAGAATGAACAAGACGTTGATGGAAAGGGCAAGAAGCATGCTCAGTGGTGTCGAGTTAGGACAAGAATTTTGGGCAGAGGCGGTGGAGACTACATGTTACCTGGTGAACAGATCATCTTCATCAGCGTTGGAGGATAAGACTCCACAAGTGGTTTGGACTGGTTAGAAACCTTCTCTTTCACATCTGAGGGTATTTGGATGTGATGCATATGTACATGTTCCAAAGGAGAAAAGAACAAAGTTGGATAGTAAATCTGAAAAGTGCATTTTTATTGGGTATAAGGATGGTTTAAAAGGTTTTAAGCTTTGGAACCCAGAAACAAGGAAGGTTGTGTACAGCCGAGATGTGGTGTTTAGAGAGGTGAAAGATGTTATTAAACATGAATTCCTGCCCAGGGAACCTAAGAAGATAGAGTTTGAGCTAAAGGAGGAAGAATCAAACTCTACAGCAGAAGAGGAATCAGAAGATGAAGAGCCACAAACTCTAGATGTGAGAATATCAGTTCGAGAAAGAAGGCAGCCAGAAATGTATAGTCCATGTGATTTCTGTTCAAATTTTTCTTTATCTATTACTGATGATGATCCCAGAACTGTGAGGGAAACAGTAGATTCAGAGGATGGAAAACTCTGGAAAGAGGCCATGGTTGATGAAATTGAATCTTTGCACAAAAATGAGGCTTGGGATCTTGTGGAGTTATCGGCTGGAAGGAAACCCATTAGCAGCAAATGGGTGTTTAAGAAGAATATGAATGCATAAGGAAAGGTGGAGAAATAAAAATCTTGATTGGTAGCAAAAGGTTATTCCCAAGTGCCGGGAATTGATTTTGGTGATATTTTTTCTCTCATTGCCAAGGTAGCTTCTATTAGATTACTTTTATATGTTGCTACTGCTTTTGATTTTGAGGTAGAAAAGATGAATGTGAAGACGACATTTCTTCACGTAGATATGGAAGAAGAGATCTACATGAAGCAACATGAAGGCTTTACGGTGAAGGGTAAGAAAGAATTGGTATGAAAGTTAAAAAATTCTCTGTATGGGTTAAAACAGTCACCAAGGATGTGGTATCAAAAATTTGATACATTTATACGGGGACTTGGCTTCACCAGAAGCAAAGAAGATCACTGTGTGTATTTTAAATTAATTGGTGACCGTGTTATTTATCTGGTCTTGTATGTGGATGATATGTTGCTGGTTGGAAATGACAAAGAAATTATCCAGGATTTGAAGACCCAATTTTCCTCCAAATTCGACATGAAATATCTTGGTGTTGCAAACTATATTTTGGGCATGGAAATTAAATGAGATCAGGCAAAGAGGAAGCTCTAGTTAAACTAGAGGAAGTATGTCAAGACAATACTACAGAGGTTTAATATGCAGGATAGTAAACCAGTGAAGATTCCTATTCCTGTAGGTGTAAAGTTATTTGTTGAACAGTGTCCGAAGACACAAGAAGAGGAAGATGACATGTCTCGTGTTCCATATGCAAGTGCAGTCGGTTGCCTGATGTATGAAATGGTCTGTACTAGACCACACATTGCACATGCAGTGGGATTATTGAGCAGGTTTATGTCAAAACTAGGGAAGGAGCATTAGACAGCAGTGAAGCTGGTTTTCAGGTATTTGTGTGGCACTAGTGATTATGGTTTGTGCTACCAAGGAAGACCAAGATTAGATATATTTTTGGACATCCGTGGCTTTGCTGATGCAGACTGGTTTGGAGATCTGGATCAGAGAAGATCTACAAGTTGGTATGTGTTTAACCTATCTAGAGGTGCAGTCATTTGGGTGAGTAAGAGACAATCTGTAGAGGCACTTTCAACTACAGAGGTAGAATACATGGTAGCCACTCATGCAAGAAAGGAAGTCACTTGGTTGCAGAGATTTTGTTCAAGTATGGGGTTAGTACAACGAGCTATAAGGATATACTGTGACAGCCAAAGTGCAATTTTCTTGGAAAAGAACCATGCTTATCATTCAAAGACAAAGCACATTGATGTTCAATATCACTTTGAGAGGGATATGATTGAGGACAAAAAGGTGTTATTGGTAAAGGTGGACACTTTGAAGAATACTGCAGATGCATTGACAAAGTCTGTGAGCACTAAGAAGTTCTCTTGGTGTAGAGCAACAATGGGCGTTGCAGGACTGGATCGATGACTAAGCTCTCCTATGGCCCCCTATGGAAAGAAAACAACAAGTGGGAGAATGTTGGATTGTGTTATATTCTTTCCACAACTACGCCACACACGGGGGGTCATAGGAGGGCAGACCTACCTAAGGTTTTGTGCATAGATTTCGCACATGGTTTTGGGCAATATGGTTTTCTTTCCATGGTATTTTGTAGACCCGTTCAAGGGAACTATAATTATGTTCTAATCCAAGATTAATGGATTGGGGTTTATGGATGCTTCGTCGTGTAAATATATGTATTGTAACATGAAAGGAACATAATGAAAAATCAATCTAGTAGTCCCAGTTTTGGGATCCAAGGGAAAATCTTTGTGTATATATGTTTTATGTTTTATGCTCTCACCATTGTTTATTTTCTGTTTTTAGAATTCGTATGCAGGTAATTTATGTACGGGGTTAAAACCTACAATTATGATGGATGGAAAGTACACACAGTAGTTGTGGGGAGTTTTTGTGTAACCCATAAATACCCCCAATTATGCTATCAGCTCTGGCTTCTTCCTTGATTCTTTGGAGACATGGCAGTAAACATAGGCTCCAAAAATCTTGAAGTGCGACATATCTATCTTTCTCCTGGAGAAACCATCCTCTGCTGTAATCATGCCCAGAATCCAATGAGAATTTTGGTTCTCCACATAGACTGCTATGTTGCATGCCTCAACCAACAAATGTATAGGTAGGCCTTGATCATGCAACATCACCATCGCTGCTTCCACACTGCTATAGTTGTTTCTCTCATCTACCCCATTCTGTTGTGGGTTGTGGGGTGTTGTCAACTCTCGTCGAATGCCTTCTTTTGCATAGAAACTTTTAAATTCATTTGACACGTACTCACCTCCATTATCAGTCCTGAGAGAATTCACCTTCTTGCCCATTTTTTTGTCAACCGGTGCCTTAAATTCTATGAACTTGGAGAATGTCTCATCCTTCTTTCGCATGAAGAAGATTTAGCACTTCCGTGAGAAGTCATCAATAAAATTGACAAAAATTTTGTGCCTCACAGTGGAGACTGTCGAGAAAGGTCCATAGACATCAGAGTGGATCCTTTCAAGGACTACATGTGCTTTGTTGCCTTGATCATGGAATTTGGATTTTTTATACTTCCCTAAGGTACATCCTTTGCATACATCCTTCTTCTTAAGTGCTGATTTGGGGAGGTCTATGGTTATCTGTTGCATGATCTTCAGAGCGCCATGACGCAAATTTCCAAGTCTTTTATGCCAAATTTCACTAACATTGTGACTATGCACCTTCTCCGCCTTTGTGTGCAATGTAGCACAACCCTCTACATCTATCTTGTACAGGTTATTCACATGAACCCCAATTTTCTTCACCTATCCCATGGATATGTGTCTTAGGAATGCCTTTCCTTTGTTGAAGATCACATCATAACCACGGTCTTCCAAAACTGCAATAGAGACGAGATTTTTCTTTAGGACCGAAACGAACATGACGTCCTTGAGCATAAGGGGGGAGTTTGACTCCCTCTAAAAGGTGACAATACTTATCCTAGTCATGCTATACCTTCTGTCATCACCCATATCAATGTGCATATACAAATCTTTCTCCTTCAGGTCACTAAAAAAATATCTATTGTCTGTCATGTGGAACGATGCACCTAAGTCCAAGTACCACATGTTCCCTATCACTATGTTTGTCATGCATGCAATGAGGTTAAAGTCAAGATCAAACTGTGAAGCCAAAGCTTCAACTATTGCTCCTCCTGAGGTGTTCTTGCTTGCCTTCTTGTGTGGACATTTCGTGGCATAGTGCCCTAATTCATGACAATAGAAGCATTTAATTTTTGACAAATCTTTCTTCTTCCCCCTTGACTGGGTTCTGGTTGGGATTGGGATTTCTTCCCTTTTCCCTTCTTTTCTTTTCAATCCAATGTAATTTTTTCTTCATCCTCGCCCTTGGATGAAGTTCCATCCCTAGCATTCCGCCTTATTACCTCTTGTACCAAGTCGGACCATAAGCCCTCCCAACTCGATAGTTTCTCCCTCACATTCACCAAATCTTCATAGTTATGCCAACTCTTGGGAAGGCCCAAAAGGGATAGGGTTACCAAGTATTCTTCAGGAACATTAACACCAGCCCCACCATGTTCATCACGACACTATGTAAACTTGCTCAGATACTGTGGAATTGTGTCATTCATTTGCATCTTGATACTTTGAAGTTTATCCTTGAGCGCCAACTTCATGTGGTCACTACTATTCTCGAACAATTATGTTAGTGCTTTCCATGTCATGAATGGAGTTTCTCTTCTGTGGATATTTGAGACAATATGATCCCATACTCCCTCCAATATTATTCTCCTCGCCTTGGCTACATATTTCTTCCATTGAGCAAGGTTATGGGCATCAAATGCTTGACATTTTACAACATATCTATTGATGTATTCTAGCAATCCATTGTCATCCAATACTTCCTCCATGTGGTCCTTCCATGCAACAAAATTAGAGGTGCCTTCCAAGACATACTCTAGCGTTAGTCCATTGAAGGCCATCTTCTCAACTCTAAAGAAATCCTGCTACACTAAAAATCATATTCGAACTTCTAAGAAACAACTTAAAATTTCTTGCTCTAATGTGAATCTAGATTTGATACCATGTAAAAATTAGGTTGTAGATTTGCAACTGCTCATGAATTTTTAATCAAAATCACAAGACACAAATATACACTACTACTCTGCGGACATTAATTCACAATTTAAAACAAAAATCTCAGACATGCAAGAAGAAATAACACACATGCAACAAGTATTTTTATCTGGGGAAATAAAGTTGTTAAAAACCCAAATGCCTACTTGCATTAATCAAATGAATAGAGATGTATTGCAATTGCTTTGCTCAACTGAGCTCACCTTGGAAGTACACAACCTATCTCTCTACTCACTGAATGCCTCTGACCCAGACTTAGTCAAACTTTTCTTCGGCTTGAGCTCATATTTCCTTGCATTGTTCCTTGAGGAATTAGCCCATATTATTTAGGAAAATACTCTAATTGAATTACACAATTCCTTAGGTTGATCATCTAACTACATGAAACACTTGTACACTCAATGATCCAGGTGGATATTGGTGCCCACATGCCAATTCCACTTGGACCCCCACCATTGTTTCTTTCAGTTTTTCAATTTCCTTAATTGTAGCACAGTTTACTATTTTTAGTAATTTTTCAGGTCCTAAACTTCTCGAGCCATTTTGAGGCCCTAAACGACGTCTTTTTAGCAATCTACCGACATTTCTTTTAATGGAATCATCTTTTTTTCATAGTCCTTGGGGAGATCTTTCCAATGGGGTATCATGTGCGTCAAACAGAGATAATATGACCAAGTCACGACCCCAGGAAGTTGGTTGCCCAACTAACCCCAATGGGGCCCATAAACTCTTGGCGTTACATCTCCTTAGGTTAAGGTTTTGGTTGTTTAGGGTTTGCTCTTATTGTTCAATAATAAAAAGGCCCGTGAACCTCATTGTAAGGTAGTTCAGAGGCATGTAGCCGCCACATCTCTTCTCAGGGATAAGCTACCATCACCCAAGCTAGTTTATTTCCATTTCTGTTACTAGGCATATTTCAGTATTTTACATTAATGAAATGAAGTAATTTTTTTGTTGCATCTCTGTATTTATGGTTATATATGTAATTTGTTCGTTCCTGTTTAAATCTGCATTAGTGGTATCAGAGCGGTCTGCTCTTTCTCTGTTTTTATTTGCATGTCCACAATGAGGTTGGGATATAAGGAGTTAGGGCTTGAACTGGTCGAACCTTTGCAATACCAACCTCACAAATCCCGACAACCTCCCATGGCGGATGAAAAGAAAGACGAGGGGGCAGGAGATCCTATCAACATCTTGCTTGAAGAGGCCCTCGAGCGACAAAGGAACACGATGATGGACAACTTTTCCCAGATCCTTCAACAGCTACCCAGGGTCGACACATCTACTTCCAGCAACTACTCTGGAAGCACCACACCCTTTAAGGTACAAGTTAACTTTAACATTCCCACATTTGACAGTCAAATAGATGCAAATTTTGTAGATAAATGGTTAAATTTTCTAGAAGGGTATTTTTTTGTTCATGATTTTTCCAGATCAGAAAAGATTACTTTCGCTATGCTCAAAGTTGCCCCCCACATCAAGGACTAGTGGGAAACCTACTGAGAGTAGAAGGATGAAATTAAGGCCTCACTATTTTCATATGCACCCATTTGGAACTCATTTTGGGATGCCATCAAGGAGCAGTACTACCCTGTCGGAAGTTATGAGGATAAATACATAAAGTGGACCATGCTGTGGCAGGGAAGGGACCAAGACGTGCCAGAGTTTACCAATATTTTTCATACCCTTTGCACAAAGTTTTGTATCGAGGATACTTAGCAGCATTTGGTACTCAAATACTAGGGCTACCTACAAAGGTACATCCAGGACGAGATGGAGTTCTGGGACATCTCCTCGCTCTGCACGATGTACCAATATTCTGTCAAGATCGAGCAGAAGTTTAAACAGAAGAAGCGAGACTTTGGATCTGCAAATTCGAAGCAAGGGAAAGGTGCCCCAAAACCACAAAACAAAGGACAAATCCAAGGCGAGGTGACCCAGGACAACTCACCAAAGCTAAAAGCAAAGAACAACACCACGAAGCCGAACGACATGGGAAAGTGGTGTGAGTTCCATAAGAGCTCCACTCACAACACAAGTGAGTGTCGGGCCATGCAATCACTGGTGGCCAAGCTAAAGTCTTCGGAATCAGAGGCATGTTCTGACTCTGAGTTAGAACTTGACAAGGGGAATGACAAAGGGAAGCAGATTATCGATGCAGAGCCCAACACCACCATTACTACCATGAAGATCCAGAAGGAGGAACCCGAAGATCCAGAGGAGGAGGAGCACCTCTTCCACTCCCATATGTGGGTAAAGGGTTCCCTACTACAGTTCATTGTCAACAACTGGAGCCAAAAGAACCTCATTTCGACAGAGGTCATGAAGCGGCTAGGCTTACCCACCACAACACATCCCCAACCATACACCATCGGGTGGCTTCACCAAGGACAGGATCTTTGCGTGAGCCAGCAGTATCGCCTTCCATATAACATCAAGCCCTTCACGGATGAGGTATTATGTGATGTTGCTCCCCTTGATGTTTGTGATGTATTATTAGCCTAACCATACTTGTGGAAGTGACATGTTGCGTATGAATCAAGACCTTGTGTTGTTATTGTTACTTTGGGAAATAAGTTGTATAGGATACCAGAGGTAGCACCGCCTACCGCCATCTCTTTAGTTACTGCAAAATAATGTAGTAAGCTCATTTCCAAAACTGGGAAATTTGTTTTCCTGATGATACGCCGTAAGGGAAAGAAGAAGACAGTGGCCATGACCTCCAGACAGGGCCCCTCTGCACGACAACTATAGATGGACAAGGTCGTGGAGGAGTACGAGAACATCTTTACCTCCCCTGCAAGGGTTCCTCTACACTGTCAGGTTAAGCACTCCATCGATCTGACCCCAGGTGCACCGTTGTGCAATGGACCAATCTATGAGTGCTTCGTTCTGGAGAATGATGAAATCAAGAGGCAGATTCAGGAGCTGTTGTGGAATGGTCACATCTGACCAAGTTCATCACCCTGTGGGAGCCCGATCGTGTTGGTACAGAAGAAGGATGGGACTTGGATACCCTGTATTGACTACCGGGCACTGAACAAGATCACTGTCTGGAATAGTTACCCTATTCCACGGATTGATGACCTTATGGACCAACTGAAGGGGGTAAAATATTTCAACAAAATCAATTTGAAGTCAGGATATCACCAGATACCAATTGAACCCTCCGATGTGTGGAAGACTGCCTTCAAAGACAAGGAGGGCCTTTTCAAATGGTTGGTTATGCCTTTTGGGTTGACGAATGCTCCTGGAACCTACAATGAGGCTGATGGATGACATCTTGCAGCCATTCACCAACTCATTTGTAGTGGTATACTTGGATGACATCCTGATCTTCAACCAGAGTTGGGAAGAGCACCTCCACCACATCCGACAGGTTCTCCAAACACTGCAGCAACACAAGTTATGTGCCAATTTGAATAAAATGCACTTTTGGCATGACCTAAGTTCAGTATCTGGGATACATTATTGATGAACGGGGATGCATGTGGATCTAGCCAAGATCCAAGTCATTCGGGATTGGCCATCTCTAACCACTCTAACAGAGCTCCGCAGCTTTCTAGGTCTTGCCAACTTCTAGCACAGGTTCACGTTGGGATTTTCTCATATCACTTGGCCCTTGAGTCAAGTCACCAAGGGAGGAGCGAAAGAAAAATTCTTTTGGTCTGAATCTCAAGAGAAGGCATTCACAGAGTTGAAACATCGCCTCTGCTCGGCACTAGTGCTTGCATTACCAGACTTGCAACAACCATTTGAGATCAAGACAGATGCCTCTGACTATGCTATTGGGGCAGTCCTTACTCAACACGGGCATCCAGTGGCATATCACAGTGAGACACTTTCAGACACAATCCAGAAGTATCCCACTTATGACAAAGAGATGTATTCCATTGTGCAGGCCTGCCGACAATGGAAGCATTACATTTTGGGGAAGGAAACGGTCATCCACACAAACCATCGGCCCCTACAGTTCATACAGACACAAGGGAAGTTGCAGAATGATCACCATCAGAAGTGGTCCACATACCTACAATATTACATTTGAATATCAAGTATAATAAGGGCAACACCAATAATGTTGCAGATTTCCTCAGTCAACCACCGATCATGGCATTAACCACCGTGCTCAACTCTTGTGGGCACGAGACTTCTGATTGGCCACTTCTCTACAAAAGCGACCCAGAATTCGGCCACACATACCAAACACTCTTGGAGGGTCAGCGTGTTCCAGATTTTCACCTCGAGGATGCCCTGTTATGCCACCTAGGTCACCTTTATGTTCCTTCAAGTGAGAGTGCCAAGATGATTTGGTAAGCACACTACAGTCGGGCTACTAGGCATTTCGAGGTCGCGAAAATAGTGGCAGTACTACAGAAGTATTTTTATTGGCCAAATCTTCAATAAGATGTTGGGAAATAAATCAAATCCTGCACTACCTACGCCATTGCCAAATCGACCTTCAAGAATAAAGGCCTCTATACTCTGCTTCCTACCCCTAGTCGACCTTGGGAATCCAACTCCATGGATTATGTGTCAAGCCTTCCTTCTACTAAGCATGGAAATGACTGTGTTTTTGTGGTCGTCGACAGGTTCTCGAAGTTGGCCATTATGGCAGCCTGCAAGAAGAATATCATAGCAGAAGCCACTGCTAAACTCTTCTTTGAACGAGTGTGGGTACACTTTGGGATCCCACAGTTTGTCATCTCAAATCGAGACAGTAGATTCCTTAGTACATTTTGGTCCAGTCTCTGGTCGATGCTGAACACCAAAATCACTAATTTCACAGCCTTCCATCCCCAAATCGATGACCAAACAAAGGTTGTCAACAAGGTGATCGTACACATTCTACGCATGTACAACTCAAAGCATCCATGCACATAGGATGACAGCCTCCCCTATGTTCATCACAGCTATAACCGGGCTCTCCACAGTTTAGCTGGCCACAACCCTTTTCAGGTGGGCTTGGGATTCCAACCACTATGTCCCATTTATGTGGCCATGCCATTTGCGGCTACTCATGTAGATTCGGCTCATGTCCAATCCGAAACAGATAAGGCAAATAACTTAATTAAGCACATCCAACACATCCGCTAGCAGGTCCACGACACTCTGGAGAAATCAAATGCCAAGTACAAGCAGCGACATGATCAACATCGGGTGCCACACAAGTTTCATGTGGGCGACAAAGTCTGGTTGCATTTGCAAAAGGACCATACAAATTTGCATTTGTATGGTCCTTACACCATTACCAAGGTTGTGGGAGACAATGAATTTGAGCTCAGCATTCCCCCATTCCTTGGCCTGCACCCAATGTTCAATGTGGCCCACCTTCGGCCATACTTTCCACCATTAATCCAACATTGTAGAACAACTCACACCAACAGAGTTAAATCCAGATTGCATGTAACAAGTTGCAACTGATTGGATCATGGACACGCAAATTAAGCACACTCGCCAACAGAAGATCCAACTATATCGAGTTGTCAAAGCAGGCCAACTCCTTCACCAAGGCAAGTGTCTCACAAGGGACCAACTTCAGCAAAATTTTCCTCATCTCATGGAGGAACTCAACACAATGGCGACCATTGCTTCCTAAGGGGAGAGGAATGATCCAAGTGAGTATTGGTGGCCACCTGCCAATTCCACTTGGATGCCCACCATTGTTTCTTTCAATTTTTCAATTTCCTTAATTGTAGCACAGATTACTATTTTTAGCAGTTTGTTTGGGTCCTAAACTTCCGAAGTCGTTTTGAGGCCCTAAACGACGTTTTTTTGGCAATCTACCGCCAACAATTTTTTGATAAAATCGTCTTTTTTGTCCTAGTCCTCGGAGATATCTTTCCAACGGGATATCATGCACGTCAAACGAAGATAATATGACCAAGTAACGACCCCAGGAAATTGGTTGTCCAACTAACGCCAACTAGACCCATAAACTCTTAGCATTACATCTCCTCGGGTTAGGGTTTTGGTTGTTTAGGGTTTTCTCTTATCGTTCAATATTAAAAAGGCCCTTGAGACTCATTGTAAGGCAGTTCAGAGGCATGTAGCCGCCACATCTCTTCTTAGGGATAAGCTACCATTGGCCCAAGCTAGTTTATTTGCATTTCTATTACTAGGCATATTTCAATATTTTACATTAATGAAATGAAGTATTATTTCTGTTGCATCTTTGTATTTATGGTTATATCTATAATTTGTTGCATTCCTGTTTAAATCCGGATCACTCAAGACTAGTCTACAACTGATGTTGCACTACCTTGGAATCTCCACTTCAACTCGGTAACTTGAATTCTCCACATCCACTAGCTATTTTGGGTTGATTGATTAGTTAACTAGATGATCACTAAGTTTGACGGAATTCCCACTGCTTAACTGACCTTCCACTAGTTCCTCCAAAAGTTGGAACTAGTTTAACTGAAAACAACCCGAGATAACTAACCTTGATTGCTACAAATTAGCAATCACACATGTATAACTAAACTATAACTCCTCCAACTCAAATTTACTGAGTAAACTGGGTGATACAAGCCATGTCACACAAGTTAAAATCATCCAAGTTGTCTGTTGACGTGGAAATTTGAATTTTCTCAATTCAATCAAGACAAAATCAAATTGAGAATTGCTTGCTGCAATTTTCAACGCAATTGATAATCCAACTTGCCAAATGTTGACAAGCTAGCTTTTCTCCCTCCAAATGCTCTATTTGTCAAAGGCTTGACCTTCATTTTCAACACCTAGCCCAAATCCTATGTCTTCAAGAAGTTATCATATTCTCCCATGTTAGGTGCAAAGCCAACTCCTTAGCTAACTTTCTGGCCAACAAAAGGATCGAGGAATGACTATCAACCAGGGATGTGCCCTCCACCCCCCACTCTCCAAATTAGGCTTCCTAATGTCAGGTTTTAGCCTCTCAGGACCTTAGACACCCGGATCCGGGCGGCAGCCCGGTTGATCCAATTCTCAATGCCACTTAATGAAGCCAGTGAATATGCCTTAGGTGGGATTTCGACAACGCATCAGGCCCACTTCCCACCATGTATCGAGGAGGGGGAATTGGGGTAGTGTCAATTCCACCCCATTAGGAATTTAAAGCACATGGCTACACCACTTGGCATCAAGTGTTCTTCATCCATCATTAAATCATTGGGGATCCACTACTCCTCTAGTTCACATCAATTCCTTCAATCGAGTGAAGGAAATCTCTCTACTCTACTTTAGATATTTGTATTTGGCTTCTCTGCAACTATGGTTTGAGAATGCAGAAGGCCCAACAGAGGTGGTCATGAGTAAGGCCGACCTCCCTGCCCTCCCTGGCATGGGCACGGGGATGAACATTTTGACTGTTGAATTCCACACCGCTTCAGAAGAATGGTGGTTGATGTTGAAGCATGCGAGCTCTAGGCTTTAGGTGACCATCTCTAGGCCTTGCACAATGTCTTGAGTGACACTATCCAGACCAAGAAGACACCAACATGCTTCTTGAAGGAAATGCATTGGACCTGAAATGCCACTTACACCATGCAAAGTTTGCATACAGCGGAATCGATCGTCTTCTAGGTATGGAGCTTTAGGGGTCTAAATTACCTTCAACCAACACAGTGGACAATGTTACACAGTATTTTGTCACACTTCTTGTCTCGTATCCTGAGGCGTCAAAATGATGAAAGATGTCAATGTATTCACCATGGAACATATACAGAAACATCCTTGAAGAAAAGAAGAAAATTTACCCTGAAAGAGTTTCTAAGAAAACTTGTCAAAAACCTAGTTTTCAGGATCAATGTGTTTTGTACCACTGGTGACCCGTCCTGGTAACTTGTTGCACTATAATTACCTAGCGCTTCCAGAGTGGCTTTTATAAGGAAAATATGTGTTAAACCTATTCAGGAAGTTTTTCCTAAAGTGGAGGAGAATTAGCTTCTCTTACTAGAAGTCTCGAAAATGGCGAGTTGGTTATAGGTGAAAAAGGATTAGAGCGAGATCTCTGATTCTTGGTCCTTAATCCTACTTTCATGGATTTTTCCCTTGAGGTGTGGAACCTCTCCCTCCTTTTTTGGATCCTCAATGCCCTCTCCTTCCCTATAAATGAGATCCCTACTATCCACAATTGGTTGGCTATTTCTTAGTTGCCTTCCTAGTGCTAAACTATGCCCAAATGCTACCCATTTTGCTAAGGAGAAAGGAGTGCTTGAAGGTTAATGCTAGGATTTGGAAACACACCTAAAGGAGGCTTCCAACATCAAGGCTTAAGTGTTTGTAATTCTTCCCTTTACCATCTATTAATAATACATTATGTGTTTTCTTTCCATAAATGTGTCTATCATTGCTCATTTAGTGTGATACTCCTTGATTTGTCACATAGTGCATGTTAGAATGAATTTTTCTATGTATAACTTTGTCGTCTCTGTGTGATTTTCCTTTCAGGTATTCATCCATAATAGTGTAGAGAGGATTGAACTTGGAAGTGAGAAGATCAAGGACGACATCAAAGGATTTTAGCATCAGAGTGAGGTAGGTCATCTATCCTCCTTTTTATTTTCTTATATAAACTAGGAAAGTTTGCACATATTTGTCTTTGTTTGTTGCTAAATCCTCCCAGAGGACTAGCGGGATTATGTATGTCCACATAAAGGATTGTATGCACAACAAACAACTCCTCACTTTCCCTAGTGCACACAAACACTCCCCATGCCAAGCCTCATAACCCCTCGCCATGATCAATCCAGTCACGCGACAAGTCAGAACATGGCTCTACAAGATCAGGTCCCTCATGTGGCAAAGGTGGCAGTCTCAACAACCAAGTTAGTGGACATGGTGGCCAAGCCAGTGGTTCCCTCCAACGACATGCCGATTTTCCTGCGTCTTTCAGCCAGCCAACCTCCGCAGGGCTCTCTATGCCAGATGACCCATGGTCTAAGAGGATCCCCATGAGTGTTAGTTCAAGTACGTGGTATCTCAAGGTAGTGTTGCTACATGTCGTGCTTTATGTTTTCATTGTTGGTCTTTCATGGTAGGGTGGCTACATGTCTTGCTTCATGTTTTGTCTTGCTAGTGTTTCAAGGTGGCATCATTCTGCTTGTCATGGTTTTTCGTATTTTGTTGGATTGCAATCACAGGGAGGCTTCCTAGTTTCTCCTTTGTTAGCATAAGCCTCCCCACATCTGTCTCCATCATATGTCTCCTTACTCTCAGGCCCATGTTCATGGTCAGTATTTATTGAGCTCTAAGGCTTTGGACAATGTACTTTTTGTAATATTATTGTAATACAAAGGCCCTCTACTTACAATTAGTCCCCCACTTTAAAAATATTAGTCCTCAATTCTTGCAAATTAAGGATTTTACATATGATGAAACCAAGTAATAGGGTTTTCTTATATCCCTACTCTCTTTCTACCACTAATGATTATCCATCCATATAGATTTCAATTATTTTTTGTCTCAATAATTCAAAACTCATTATTGCATAGTTCTTTCTTTTAATACTACACATTGTTGTTATACATTTATCAATTTGTTGTAGATGTAGATCTTTAATAATATCTTGTCAAATAATGGTTCTTTGATTCCATTTTCCGTTAATATATGTTTATAACTTAGAGGAATCAGTAACTTGTTAGGATTATCTAAGGGAGGCCCAGGTTAAAAGCCGATTGACTACCCCTATAACCTCTCTAGCATGCAGTAGGACACTTATGACTTAGTAAGGGCAGAGGCATCTCGAGAAAAATTGTGGATGTGAATCTCTATCCAGGGTTGTCTACCAGTCTAGCCTTATCACAATGGACCAACATCTCCATTTGGTTATGCCATCTTTATTCCTTGTAATGAGGATTTTGGTATGTAGCTTGCTTATTATTTACTATCTTTCTAATAAGGTTCCACCTATAAATTTTGGCATTTATCCCCCACACCCATATCATCAATCTTATTTTCAGGGACAATAGCATACTCTATCCTACATGCTTGATCTTCAATACTTTTTCTTTTGAGATAATTTTATCATATTTAACATTGATGCTCTAAAGACAAAGTTCAACTTCTTAAAAAATTTTATGGTGACCTCCTCTAATATTCTCCTCCTTGTCCTTAGCCATACGCGTATATTGAGTTCGTAGCAAAAACAGATCCAAGAGGTACCAAAAGAGACAAAAATAATGATGGTACAATGTTCCTATTCAGAATATGACTCCTCCTGAAAGGAGTTCAATGCCAAATTAATCACTAGCCTTTGAATTTTTATCCAATAACCTAACCTCTATCACCCAATAAAGGGTGTTAAAACTCTAATTGAAAAGAGGGAAATTGGTTCAAATCCTAGTTGAATGATTATATGTTCCATAATAGAGTAACCATCAAAAGAGGTCAAAAGATCAATCTATCAGTGATTGTAGTGGACCATGGTGTCTCATAGTTCCATATTTGTCTCCATATTTCCATTGTTTTCTCTGATGTTTAAGAAGAAAAGCACAACCCTTCAACTTGCTAGAGTTTTTAGATACATCAAGTTGAACAAGGGTAAATATTGTGTTCAATTAATTTAATTATGTACATTTTCTACTAAAAATTCACATTGATGATTAAGATCTTCAATATTAATGAGTTCAAACAAGGTTATAGTTGGCAAGGTTTTGCAAGTAGATGGGATTTATACAACCATTCCATATTGTAATGGAATTAAACAAGTGTGTAGTTAAAAATGTTGCGGATAAGTTGCGTAGAGTACCATGAAGAAGATTACAATTGTGTGAATGGAAATGCAACTTCTACCATTCACCAATGGAGTTTTTAGGTAAGAGTGTGTGAATGATATTGATTTTAGAGATGTGTATTGACCATTGAAGAATAAAACTATAGTTTTGTGGGAAAATAATGAATACCATATTCAGCTACAAATCATTTGACAAGTTCGACAAGTTTCACATCACATGAGATAGAAGAATTCAACTCATTAAAGAAGCTCATACTTTAAGAGCTTAATGGAATTTTTGTTGTTTCAAAACAATAGAAATTTTTCATAGGTATGTGTATTGGTAAAAATCCAATGACAAGTGTTGTGCACAATCTACGAGTGCAAACAAAAGTATCTTCCCTAGACCTATTGGATTGGTCTAGAACAACAGAAATCAATGACTATAAAGTTTTCCTTAGAAGAATTGGAACATGGAAAGATGTTTACTTGTGATCTGTCGTAAGATCTTCTCTCCTCTTGGCTTGTTAGCTCCAACCGTATCTCCAAACAATATAATTAGAACCTTCACAAACAAACAACACAAGCCAAATATCTATGACATCTATGTAGCATTATTCAATCATTCTATTCAATGGATCAATGTATCATTGAAACTCATGTACATAAGCATAACATAACACATGTTGGAAAATGATATAATATTTGTATTAAAATGGAAGGGAGAGAGTTCTCAACCAAAAGTGGAAGTTGATCTTGTAGAGAACCTCCCAAGTTGACTTGTTCTTCCTTGCCATAATATACACCTCAAAGCCACCCCAATGCATGGGAATGATGTCTCTCTTATGATCAAAGTAGAAGCATAATGGTATGATTAATCTCAAAAATCTAATCTCTAGCTTGTGGATGGCAGTAAATATATGGGATAGGATGGTAGTTTAGGAATTATGATCCATTTACCAATATAGGCTTGAGATCCACTCTTGATGGGAAAATGAGCTCAAGGGATAAGAGGTGAAAACTCCAAGATAGGGAAGATAATATTCGAAGTTATTATCCAAGGTAAATGGTTGTAACAACTCCGCAAAGCTTCTGAAAGAGGAAGCTTCGTGATCCTTCTGATTTTTCCTTAATTTTCTTAATCAGCACACCCCACAGAAGGGTAAACTTACTCTGATCAGAGCAGGTGCAAAACTAAGCAACCCACCACTCAAAGAAGGTCCCTAAAGGGCCAAGGTGCATTGGGCCTTAAAAGCACCGAAATGAAGTAGTGAAGGTCAGAAACTCGGGGATTTGAGAGAGTCATGCTTAAGGCTTTGTGTAGGGATGATGACATGGTTTTAATGGATGTTGATGGATCTAGTTTGTAGGCCTATTTCCCAGATGTGACAAAATGGCCTATAATAGATTTCCCCCTCACAAAGTCGTAAATAGTGGTTAATGACTAAAGTGCTTTACCTTGTGACAAGTCTGGATCAAGAACAATTGGTCTGATCATCATCTGTTACAATACATTTTCATCACGATACCTTTGCTGAGGGAGGCATACCCATACTCAACACATAAGCTAACATTACATGTACAATGATCAAGAAGACATGTCCACTTATGACAAAGGGTAGACCGATGATTGGATGACTATCTGTATGATCATAACCATCATACATTGTGATCTTGTATTAATCCTGAAATTGCAACTCAAATGGATGGAACTAGATACAGGGTCTTCTATCTCATTCACTCAATCATCCAATGTATGAGTCTAACCATGTGAATAAAGGATTTGGAGTAAAACACGGCAAACACCATCAGATTATCGGCCAACGATGCAAGTCGCTAACAGACACGAGTGAAACCCCCAACCATGTTAATGGATCTCAAGGTACTAAAGTACAATATGTATGGTGTGAATGGATCAGTCGAAGGCCAATGATCTAAACCTGTCGTCGAGAGCGAGGAAGCTTTCCATTGATGTATGCAAGTTCAAAGGTACTGAAGGAAGAATTTGTAAGTCAACTTCCTGGATAATGAGTTGATGTCTACAGGAAGCGACCCATCGCAGGAGGCCCTTAATGTATCCCCGATCAATGACATGAAACAGGTATCATGATTCAAGACATAAATACTTTGATGTGGAACTAGTTTAGGAACGACATACATAGAATGAAGGCTTAAGAGTATCGTAGCATATATTAACTGAATGACTTCTCTTGAACACATCAACGACACTAAATGGAGTTGGAAGCATTGACCCAAAACCGAAAACGGAGGCTTTGAAATGGTATGATGAACCAAAAGACAAGAATATTTCCCAACACAACATCCACAGAGATGAAGTGGAAGAGCATCATCTTCAAGAGCGACTCGCTGCCATAATAGGTGGAATATCCCATTTTCCTAATTTCCCAAACCATTGTTGGTCAATACCTCTTTATTTTTTAACAAGCTTGAAAAGGATAACATATGCTTGATCTGTAAGTTCATACTTTAAATGAATCCCTCCAAGTATGTTTAACAAACCCTGAGAAGGAGTGGTCTGGTCCCATCACGTTCGATGATTCCATTATTGTTTGATGTTTTAACGAGTCTAACGAAGGTCTAACTCGACATCTTTTTCATGTTTAGAGATTTTTAAAAAGAGGCGAAAACGAAAACTCCAAAGGTTCCTTTTTGTAAATAGTCTCTTGAGTCCGAAAAGGTAGAAAAGAATACTCAAGAGAACCTCTTAGCCATGTTCGACTAAGGTATTCATTTTTCTTAGTTAGTCTATCTCAGCCTGGAAAAGGGTTAAACTTATACTGAGTAGACATCTTTTCATTTACTTTAACGAGTTAGAAAAGACGAGTGCTCAGAAATATTTTCATGTTTAGTGAGTCTTAAAAGAGCTAGGGGGTTCCTTTTTCGTAGGTTTATAGAGCCCAAAAAGGTGATAGAAGTATGCTCCTTGGTCAAAATGGTTTGTTTCAATCGAGACATCACTAAATGCGTTAAAACAACTGTCATCTTTCTTAAAACACCACCAAAATATTAAAAATACTTGTTTCATGATAAAACTTAGTCATATTTAGGTCAAAACACTAATAAATTAATGATGAAAATGACCATAAAATAGGCAAAATGTAACTCATTTTTACCATTTCACATTTACCTCTTGGAGAGTGAGTTTTGAGTGTTTTTATCCCCAATCTTCTATAGTTAATTGTGACCAATCCAATGGATTATTTCAAGTATCATCACTTCCAAGTAGGAGCTAGAACCTTTCTCTTTCTTTTCATGGTTCCATTTTGTGATTTCATGCACATTTTTCAAGGTTTTAAGGCCTCTAGGGCTCTAATTCCTTGCCCTAGGTCCAACACACCCTTAGAAAGTCGAAAAGTGTGTTGATCCGGAGGAAAATACGTTGGGGCCAGTGTTGCAACACATTGTATGCCATTAGGAGGGTGCATTGGGAGCAATCCCCAACTTGGTTTTGCTTATTTACCTCAAATTTTCACTAGTTTTTTTTGCCTGAAATTCATCCTAATGGTTCTCCTTGTGATGTTGCAGGTGTATATTGGAAAAAATGGCCTTGATATGGAGGGAAAAAGAACATGAAGAACAAGATTTGATTGCAGGTAATTATCCTTCCATAATCTAGGCTTTGAGAGATTGTGGACTACTAAAATTCTTCTGGCTTCCTGGTATGAGGCAACAGATAGAGTTATTGAGGTATCTTGTTCATGCATGGGATGTTAAAATGAAATCATTCATACTTGGTGCAAATACACTGGAAATATAGGTAGAAGACATATATTTCTTGATTGGTCTGTCAAGGCGAGGTGCTCCCGTCTCTTTGTTTGGTTCGAGTGGTGGAGAAATAGTCAAAGATTATGCCAGTACACATTGTCGTCCGAGATCCCAACAAACTAAGGATGGACAAATTGACATCAAAGATGTGTTTTGTTCAGAAACTCTTCGGCAAAATCACATAACCAATCTTTTGTCGACGCGTTTCGAACCAGCCAGTGTGGTTCATCGTCAGGACAAGTTGAAGAACCAATCCGGCTTAGCTTGATTAAATAGAGCGTGCAGAGACTCCAACGGCTATATAGTCGTTGGAGTCTCTGCACGCTCTATTTAATCAAGCTAAGCCGGATTGGTTCTTCAACTTGTCCTGACGATGAACCACACTGGCTGGTTCGAAACGCGTCGACAAAAGATTGGTTATGTGATTTTGCCGAAGAGTTTCTGAACAATGTTATGGATCACAGAAGTCTAAATTCCTTAAGATGTGTTTTGTTTGCCTTTAAGAACGATCTTCTTACTTATTGTCAGATTGGTCGGCAATGCATCTCTCCAAGTGGTGAATAAGTCACATATGCAGTATGCTCTAGAATGTTTGGAGCCAACGATATTCAACTGGAGTGAATGGGTATTGGTAAACATGATAGAGCAGATGACTAAATCAAAAGATGGACAATTGAAATTTTTTGGCTATGGTTCGGTTCTCATATATTTTTCTCTAGGTCAGATTCCATTGAGCAAACCACAACATATCGCACTCGAACACACAGATCCGAGAGTCCCACAGATGGTGATATGGGTGGATCTCATGTCTAGGCATGCATGTCCTTTGTCTATGAGCTTCACACCTGTCTTCTTTAGCTGGTTGCACATGTAGCTTATCATGATAGAAGATTATCCATACGCAGGGACTGGAGCTCACGCTTCCTGATGGCGAGTGATGGGGTGCCATTGGTAAAACATTTTAACCATTTTTTGTATTTTTAAGTTTTCAATTTTTTATGATTTTTGATGCATCCGAGACTAGACTACTAGTTTGTACACATGCTAATATTGGACCCATTCGAACAATGGGATATTCTTATCTTCATTGTGCAGGAGACCCACACCAAGCACCAACAATAGTACATGTGGCTGTAGTAGGACGAGAGGTACTACAGGATCTCGATGTGGTTGAGGTCCTAGCAGAGGTTGAGCATCATATGGAGGGGTTGACCCATGGTATAGATGAGACTAGGTTTAACGATCTCCCTATATGACTATAGTGACATATTATTGGCGTGCTTGATCGTATTAGTTGGATTTTATGCAAGATGACTCACGTAGTGGCAAGCTACCATCAACACTATGATTAGACTACTCAGAGGCTTATAGCCATATTTTGGTTGCATGTATATTTTAGGCTGTGTGGCCACATGTGTCTCAGGCACAAATTTTGTAAAACCAAAACTTTGATATATATATATAAAACTATATATCTTCAGTGTTTCTTATGGTTCTATTATTCTGTTTCAATGTGATGTGATGTATATTGAATTAATTTACACATGTCACAAATATCTATTTAAAACATGATTAGCAAGTGTATATGTCAATGTATTTAGATTTCTATAAATGTGTTGACATTGGATGAAATCAAAATATCTTTCCAGAAGGTGAACCCTCATGAACATGTGAAACATAGTTGGACTTCTAACTGAATAGACATTAGTCAATTGTAGTACTACAAGCTATGAGTCAATTCTGATGACTATATGACGAATACCAAGTGAAATAGCATTAGAAAATAGTTCGATCACTACGTTATGGTCAATGATGTTATTTGTAGAGTGACCGATACAAATGCCTTGTAAACTCACTAACTCGCCATTTGAAGCAAACATGGCCCAAGCTACGGAAGAGAGGTTCCAAGTACTATGACTAGCACCATAAGCATAATAAACATATAGTTTAAGGGATGCTAACATCTAAAAACCAAATATAAACAAAATTAACAGAAACCTAGGAAACTCTTAAGGGAACACACTGCAAACACACTCAATCACACCCATATACAATATGTACACAATGCACTACGTAAAACTCTTCTTAAGGTACAACCCATTTCTAGGCTACGCCAAGGAAACTCCATCAAAATAAAATAACCCATAGGCCCCTTTAGCAAGAACATGTTTGACAATATATGGACCCACGCACATTGGCTTGAACTTCCCCAATCCTAATTTATCGAACTCTTGATCATATAACAGAATGAGATCTCCTTCCGAGAAGACACGAGGCTTGACACTCTTGTCATATTGCGCCTTGATACATTTCTTATGGGATTCATTAGCCATAGCGACATCTCATCGGGTCTCATCTAAGCACGTCAAATGTAAGAGATGTTCCTCTTTCGTGGAAGTATCAGGGAGTAGTTCAATAACAAGTTTGAGGGATGGAATTTCACACTCAATTAGAAGGATTTATTCTAGACCATAGACCAATTGGAAAGGTGTAAATCCAATAGTAGTCCTAACGGAAGTTCAATATGCCCACAAAGCCGCATAAAGAATGAGATGTGAGTCTGGTTTATGGACCCCTATCATATATTGAAGCATTGTTTTGAGAAATTTATTAATCACATCAACTTTTCCATTTGCTTGAGGGTAGTAGGGAGTGGAACTTTCATGGGAAATTCCTAGCTTGGTAGGTAATTCAGACATCATGTGATTACAAAAATGTTTATGGACACTAAACTACGCAATGACATGGTTAAAGAAAAATAAAGTAGTTGTTTCACCGGTATTGTTATATGCACTCATTGCCTTAGCCCATTTGGTAAAATAATCAACCGCTAGATTGATATAGCCATGCCCCCCAGTCGAATTAGGGTTACATGTCATGAAATCAATGTCCCATTTAGCAAAAGGACCAACAACGATAATAGGATGCAAAGGAGCGGGTAGAGCATGAAGCTTTCCATAAAAAATTTGGCATGCATGACACTTCTGGACATCGAGGATACAATCGAGAAATATGGTGGGCCAAAAGTAACGAGCACACAGGATCTTCTATGTGGTGGCATATCTAGAAAAATGATCGTCACATGCCCCCAAATGGAATTCATTTAATACTTTCTCAGCCTCCTCATGGGTGAGGCACCTTCGAAAAATCGTATCGATACCGCAGCAATAAAGAGTGTCACCAATTATAATATAATGTTTGGTTTGATATCGGATACGTCATTGGTCAAAGCAAGAGGTATCAGACCGGGAAGACTGGGTCTCAAGATATATGAGAATGTCTCCATACCACAGGTCAGATGACGAAATCGTAAATAACAACTCATGTGGAATAGAATCGCTAGATGTTGTTTCAGTTTCAGAATTGGGAAGGTCGCAAATTAACTCAACGAAAACTAGGGATTTCTTCAACTTGGATTTGACAAATTCCAAATCGAACTCTTGCAGGATGAAAATCCACTTAGAGTATTTCCCCCCTTGTAACTGTCGTGAGAGGATGTATGTCATGGGGTTGCAATAAAAAACAACCATATTTTTACGGAGAAATATTTAATGGCGAAACCTTTGAAAATCTTAAACAACTGCCAAAGCTAACTTCTTAACATGAGTGTACTTGATTTCAGTATCATTGAGATTTCGACTCAAGTAATAAATAAGATGTTCACTCCCTACATCATCGTCCTGAACCAATATTATAGCAGTGGTAGTACTTGTAGTGGCGAGGTACAGGAAATAATCACAGTGGTAACCAGGGGGTATAATAAAGATGCCCAAACCAATACATCTTTCAAGGCATCGAATGCTTTTTTAGCAACGTCATCCCAATGAAAGGGGACCCCTTTCTTTAGCAAGCGAGTAAATCCTTTGGTTAATTCGATGTAATTGGGAACAACCTACGAATAAAGTTAGCCTTCCCTTGGAGTCATTGAATCTAAAGGAGGGAAGAAGGAACACACATATCAATGATCGCTTGAAGTTTCCTCTTCTATTCAGGAGATTAATTGTTTTGTTTATCCTTCAAATCATTGTCTTTCTTATTCTTTCCTTTTCATTTCTTCTTACTTCCTGATTGTGGAGATTTGCCTTTATATATGATTGAACGACATTGATCTCAAAAGTAGAAGTTGCAGGAGTGGAGGGAGGGTTTTGAGCAACGATAACAAGAGTTGAACCAGATGGTTTACTTCTCCACTGCTGGTTGGTAGAACCAATCACACCATCAACAACATTTGATTCTTTACTAGTAATTTGAGAAACAATATCGGTAGGTCACGGAGCATCGGGTATCTTATCATACAACGTGCTAGATTGGGTATAAATGAGATCCAAGTATTGGGCACGAGCGATTACTTGTTCAATTATGACTCTGCCTTTGGCTACATATTTTGTAATATATGGAAAAAGAGACTTTATGAACCATTCAACTAACAATTGATCAGGAACAAAAGTCTTAACAAAATGACAACAGTGTAGCCACTCATGAATATGATAAAAAATGTGAATGGCCTTACTCTATTTGAAATTGGTTAAGAGTTTTGTTCTAGTTTCATATCTAATGGGTAACTGGAAATGTGTTAGGAATGTAGTAGCTAAGGCGCTAAAGTTATCAAACGAAGCTCGAGGTAATTCTATGGACCATTTATTTGTTGTACCTGTGAGTGTTCACTGGAAAAGGCGTAAACGAACAAAATCATCATTGGGGGAGTTCGAAGAACACAACAAATGATATGTCATTATATGCATGGATGGGTCTTCTCTAGGATTTCCAATGAATTTAGGAATATTAGAAGCCAACTTGGTAGGAATAACTAACCACCAAGGAGAATGAGCAATGGGATCATTAGTGAGCCTATCCAAATCCAACAATTCGAGAGTCGCTATGAATGCAGCTGGTTGTTAAGGTTCGATGGAGGATATCCTGGATAAGAAGGAATAGCCTTAGCAACAGGTATCTGTGTCCCAGGATAAGGAGGATGTTGATAGCTTGTATACACTTAACCCTATTGTCCAGTTCCAAGATGACATTGCAAAGGTTGGAACGACTGAGTTTGGACTTGTTGGTCGTAAGGCATCTTAAGGATGCCTTGGTATGGTGGATATGGTTGCCTCGTGGGATTTTTAATTATCCCAACATAAGGTGGATTTGATTATGGTTGTGTCTGTGCCATACCATACACATTTTGACCCATCTGAGCTTGAGGAATGGCCTGCCAAAACTGTTGTGATTGTAAGTTACCTTGAAGAGGTTGGGTATACATGGGTTGAGATGCGCCAGATACTGTTAGGGTCCAACCCTAACCCCTTTATTTATGTAATAATACCAAGGGGCTAAGTCATAGTCATAGTTAGTTAGAGAGTAAATAAATCCTGCATTAATAATTGTAAGTGGTTGACCCGCATTAGATAAAAGGAACCACAATTAGTTGTAAATGGTCCATAGTTAATAAATAAAGTGGTTAACCTGTGTTATGCAAGGGACCACTAGTAGTTAGGGTTTTTATTTCATTTAGCTATAAATAATCTTAGTTAGTAAAGGAAATATCAACGAGTCTTATTGTAATCTAGCTCTGCTCTGCTGGAGGTTGCCCCCTCGAAGAGGCAAGTGAACATTGAATGTATTTCTGAATAATAAAATACTTGTTGTTTTTCTCATTTTATTCTGTGTTCTCGTCTATATTTCTTCACATTTCTGGTATTCTGGAATTTCTCACAGATCAGGATCATAATAAGTGGTATCAGAGCACTTTCCAAGGCTGGTTGTACCTCCAATTTTCGCAGATTTTTTTTAGGCTAGAGACGTGTTCTGACGTCTTTAAACCACAGGATCTGTCATTGAGCACATAAACCTACGGATTTGGGGAGGCATGCACGTAGGAACTACAAGAGGTGGTCACACTTATTGGACTCCCTTTTAACCCCTGTGGGTACCCCTTTGAGTAGTAGCGCATTAGACAAAACCATGCACAATCTCCACTTCCACGTACCCTTGGGTATATCAGAAGCCCCCTAGGATAACCTGAAACCTAGCCTTAAATAAGTCGTCAACCATCTTGTTGCTACAATACATTGAGAACAACACTCGGGGAGATTAATTGCACGTACAATCGGGTAGTCGGGTAGTACGGCTAAGGGTATGGTCGATCCTCCTTAGTTAGTGCCCTAAAAGATTTGACCGAGTATTATTGTTGGACCCCTATGTATATTGCAATCTGTAGCACCTAACACTCCTTTGTGACCATAGTTCCCTCTGCTATATGAAGATCGCCCACTACCTTATCTTCCATATCAGATACAACAATTGGATTTCTATCGTCGCAGTGCAAATCAGATCCAACATTTGGGGTTCTGTCGCCATCGTACAAATTAGATCCAACAGTTGGAGTTTTATCGCCGTCGTGTAACTCACAGTCAGGAGTTGGGGTTTCGCAGTGCCACTCAGAATCTTTGTGTAGTGAGGCTTGTTGCTACTACTGTTCGGGCCCTATTTTCGTAGGACATCGGGCAGGATCAAGTTTTTTGGAATTCGGCCATTATAGTATTGATCAGCAAAGAGTAAAACTCCTTTCGGAGTAAACACGAAAAAGAGAGAGTTAGAGACCATCCCGGGGCTCCTGCAAGAGACTTAGCCCATAAGATTGAGGACAACAAGCTGGTTGCAGTGGTACCATTCACTTGTAAGCCCAAAATTTTTATGGCGGTCCCAATTTTTTTCCCGACGCAGCCTCAAGTGATCCACGTCATTAGAATCGTGAGCTTTCCCTCTTTCCAAGCAGACTACTCTTAAGTAAGCTCAAAAAAATTTGTCCCAAATTGGTATATGCAAGGTACCAGATCTCAAGTTATGGTTGTGGAAAAGGCACTCGAGAGGGTCAACAACCTTGAAGCAAAATTCGACACATTTGAGGGCACAGTTCTCAAAGAGATCTCACGTTTATCATCCCTTCTAAGCCTACCTCATATGGAGGAGCCTAGTGTTGATGCACACATAGAAGGAGAATCCAGCCATCACATTCACTTCCATGGAAATCACCACTCTTCCCACCACCGGACACCCAAGCTGGACATGTACAAATTTGATGGCTTGAACCCTGCAATATGGGTAGCACAAACGGAACAGTATTTCTCCCTTAATGACATCTCGGAAGATCAAACTAAACTACATGTGGGAGCCCTTTATTTGGACCAAGATAGATGGAATGGGGGCAATGGCATCAAAAATTTTATCCAAGGAACTTGACTTGGAACATGTTCTCAAAAGCCATTTGTGATCGCTTTGACCGTGAAGCTAATTTGTTGGGTCATCTCACTAAACTTAGGCAAACATTCTCAGTAAAGGACTACATTGCAGCCTTTGAGAAATTGGTCATTAGAACAAATGGTCTAGAGATGACTTCTAGTCAGCATGTTTCATCAGTGGCCTAAAAGAAGCCATCCAATTCCATGTCTGGATGCACCACCCAGCTACTTGGATGGATGCCTGTAAAAAGGCCTTAGAAGTGGAAATCACCTTAACCACCCAGTCCAATCGTCCAAATTTTTTCGCCAAGGTGTGTCCCACCCCAGCTCAGGGCCCCACCCAAACACTTAAGGTTCAAAAGGTGTCATCGACAGAAATGGCCAAAAGAAGAAAACAAGGACTGTGCTACTACTGTGATGATAAGTACTCTCTTGGACATAAATGCAAGGAACCCAAATTCTTTCAAATTGATGCTACTAATAACAGTTTGCATGAGGAAGCTCCATCCCTTGAGGTGCCCGAGGAAGAAGTTGGGGAAACCCAAACCGACAATGACCTCACAGCTACACCAGATGAGTCGGTTATCTCACTACATGCTTTGGCTAGCATTTCTTTGCCTCAAACTCTCCAAATTCGAGGCTTTATTAAACATCGATCGGTTGTGGTTTTGGTTAATAGTGGAAGCACTTAAAATTTTATCCAGAAGAGAGTCGCAAAAGTTGTTCATTGCTTCGTGCGGGTAGTAGCTAATTTCCAAGTCCTTATCACTGATGGGGCACCATGAAACGTGAAGGCCGATGTGAAAATATTAAGCTTTAAATGCGAGACTACCACCTAAAGACCCACATGTTTTCTATTGAAATGGGTGGTTGTTGTTATCACTTAGGTTGTTCCCTACCTCCAAAAGGGAATACGGCCGAGGTAACCACTAACCAATCTTTTGGTTGTAGATTCTAGGCAATCTGCAACCAGAGAGGGCTCTCTCTTTATAATTTAGATTTGTTTTGCTATATGTTAGGCTAGTTATGAAGCACAAGTTTTGTTTGGTGTTTGGAAGATGACATTCAGTAGAGCAGGGTTGTAATGTGAGAGAAGTTCAGACCATTGGGTTGATGGATTCTAATGGAAATAAACCTCTGGGTATGGTGTCTTTGGCAATAGGAGAATTACAGAGCAAGGTAATCAAACACAGAAAACAATTTTCAAGCTAGAATAAGGTGAAATGAAGTCACGAAATGAAAAGCAATTAAGAATCTTTCATTATGCTAACAAAGGGAAATTGTATAAACATAATCAGGGAGCAATTAAGAATCCTTAATTATATTTAAAATGAAAGAACCAGGAAGACAAGAGCAGTGAAGAATTCTTGCCTATGCTAGTCCTGTAGAAAACATAAGAAATTACAGGAATTGAACACAGAGTACAGCAAAGTAAATTCAGTGTTATCCTTCTTTCCTGTAACTTAGTGCATGATATTTAGATGGTAAAAAAAAAAACACAAGTATAGTAACACGAGAGTAAAGAAGACTTATTGATCCATGCATTAACATGAGAATTCTGCAATATATCCTCTTGCCATTGATTCCATAACCAGCAAATTCACCAGCAAATCATTCTAGCAATCTTTTATTTCAGAAGAGCTCTCAAAATATACAGCACAGGTCCAGAATGATATTCACCAGCCAACAATAATACATATCTTGGGGAAGTATTTATAGAAGAGTTTACAAAATATCCCGTAGGAAGAAATATCAGGTAATAAATTCATCCATCTACTCTAGCAAAGGCAATAACTGATGTGGAAAAAACCACGCAGAAATGAATGAAGGAGTAACTATGCTTGTACTGGCCGACTTAGGTGTTCCGTTGTTGACTTTTTGGCTTAAGTAGTCGGTTGATAGCCATTTCTTTGATTTGCGACCCTGATGTCCTATCATTTGCCACCTGTGCCTGAGTTTGTCTCAACGCTTTTCAGCGCGAATTCCATCCTCTGTCGATTTGATTTCTGGTACGTGGCTTCTGTATTTAAATTTGCTATTTATGCAGTAGATCAAAAAGAGTATTTAAATTACCTTGGAAAAATCTCAAGCATGCTCTCCCACCATTGATCTGTAGGCAGCTGGTGTCTCTGTAGCTTAATCAATGTTTCATCAGCTTCAGTGTATGTGTAGTAATTTGGCTGGACCTCAAAAAGATGATTTATTTCATGTTCAATATAAAACAAATTTTCCAATTTGTCATACAAAACCTGTCCAGAGGGAGGTGTTGTCTCTTCTGTGCTGCTTGATGATGCTGTGATTTGATTTGTGATATAGGTATTTACCCTTCGAGCATATTGTTCATGTGTTAATAGTCTCCCACTGCTGGTCAGTAAGCTGGGCAACCCCTTGCTCTGCAACACTGCAAACTTTTGTCTAAAGATATTTATTTCTGCTTGCATACCTTGGCACTTTCTCTCCGAAGTCTGCACAAAATTCCTCATGGTTAGCACCTTTTTCACTAACAGAATTGTGTCTGTTCTGTTCCTGATATCCAGAGCTGCTAACTGTTCTCTAGTATGAGTATTCAAAAAATGGATCATTTTGTTGGCCTCTTCGGGCTTGTTTGCCAATAATGTTCTGGCCTTTTGAGTCTCAAATTGAGCTATCCCAATCAACTCAATCTGATCATGAATGGTCTGGATTGCTATCCATTGATCAGTGATGGACTAGCCAATTTTACTCCACAAAATTGTTTTGATTTCTGTTAGAGTCTTGTGAAGAGTAAGGTCCTTCTCCAACTCCTTTATTCTTTTCTCCAAGGCCTTTACTTCCCTTGTCTTCTCAGCCACAGCCATTTTTGATTTGTCATAGTTTACCTCAATCTTGGCTAATTTTTCTTTGGCTTCTTTTAATTCTGCCATTCGCAGTTCCAGAGCCTTTATTTCTTTCATCATTTCCTCTAGACTCAAGCTGGCTTCTTGTTCTGCTGTTGCTGTAGTTGTTGCTGAAGTTGAGGGTGGAGCTGAGGTACCTGTTTTTGATGTTGGATCAATAGGAGGGACTGTTGTGGTGACTGTAGGAGGAGCAGTTCCAAGAGCTAGAGCTGTTTGAGCCGGCTGAGAGGCCAACTCTCCCTGTTTTCCTTGCAGTGCTGCCCCCAAGGCTTTCTCTGTTTCTAGCAATCTTTCATTCATCATCATAAGTAAAATTACTACATCCTCCTCCTGTTTTTGTTGTGCTACTTCTGTGGTTTGAGGATGCATTGTAGCTGACAGCCTCAGTTGTTTTTTGAGGGCTGCTATGTCTTCTTCTTTCTTCTTAATTAAAGCCTGTACGCCCTTGGGATCATTGGGATCATGTCCCAACTCCATAATGATCTCCTCCAATGATTTGATTCTATTTTCCTTGGCCAATGAGGAAGCCTTCTCCAATTCCAATTGGGCAGAAGTATTATGAAGTGAATTTTGCAATCTGTGGGCCAATATTGCCTTATCTGCCAAGGTGGAGTACACTATTTCTCCAGTTTGTTTGTGTAACTCAATCTGGTCCATTGGGTGGATATCTTTAGCAAGGACTTCCAGATTGGTTCTGATATAATCAGCAGCTGACTATGGCTGCTGTATTGTAGGCCTGAAATGACTGAGGGTCATTTTCCCTTCTTGGATATCATAGGCTGCCATTAGCCCTATTGATTGGTGGGAGCCATTAATAGTAATTGGTTATAGAGCTGGAACCTTACCGGCTCATTTCGGGCCTTGATTTCAGTGAATGCCTTCTTGATGTCAGAGCCTTGCTTGCTCTGTTGTTTGGTGGATGTAACCTCCACACCCTGTTGTTTCTCTTGCTCCTGCTAAAACGTGCTAGTTGATGTTTCCATACTTGGAGGAATCCGTTGTTTCCTCACCTCTTTGATTGCCTGTTGTCTCCTCTGTAAATTCTTCCTCAGAGTAGGGGTTCAACCTTTGCCTTTTCTCTCCTTGTTGTTCTATGGATGCCCCTGTGGGTGTCTCTTCCTGCCTGTCCCTTTTCTTGGCTCTTTCCTCATTGAGAGGAGTTTGTAACACAGGGATTTCAGGCGCCTTTGCTTGTGTTGAAGGGGCTTGCCCTTGACCTTGTTCTTTTGCTGTATCTGGCTGGTCTGCCATTGTCTCCTGCTGCTCTGAATGCTGCACCTCCTTGCCTTTAGATGTCCCTGCAGGTGGAGCACTTTCTTGGGCAGGTTGTTGGGAAGTTGTGGCAGATGATGTGCCCGCTCCAAGGTGTCAAGGCAATGTGAAAAACACTTGTCCAACAGAGTCTAGGTCAAGTGTCTTTTCAAACTCTTTCATTTCTTTTTCTAATCTCTCTTCTTCAGTAAGTTCTTCAACTAGTGTGCCTTCTATCCACTCCTGTTGATTAGCATATTGTTCAATCTGAGGGATACTATAGTGCACATATCCTGTAAGCTTGTGTTTGACTCTTCTAAAGCTTATGAAATGTTCAGGGTCATATGGTGACCAAAGAAAACTTTGTTTCAGCTTAAGTTTGTCTCTCAGAATAGTGTCAGCTTCCTTCCATGCTTCTTCCCTTTTATTAAAGATAAAAGGGCCCAGTTGGTGCCTTATCTTGAGCTGTGCCTTTTTCCTAGCACCATAGAAATGAGTCAAATCTGAACTATTGAATTGCCGGTAGTATTCCAGGGCAAAGAGTCTCATAGGGACATACTTTGGCAGCTTGTAGGGAGCTAATTGACAACCATAGATCCTGATTACTGTGTGGTTTTGGTAAAAATACCAATCACCAATACTGTATTCCTTTGAGAGGTGTAAGATTTTCTGCATTTCAGCAGAGAGCCTGGCAGGAGGAGTTATTGACAACAAACAGGTGGCTGGATATATGAAAAGGTCAATAAACTCACAGTATGTATATGGGGAGCTACTAACATGATGGAATGTTGAGGACCAAAATATTATAGACCTTCGCTACCCCTTAGCATCCAATTTTTTAAGGGGAACTGGGAAACTATTAGGTTGATAGTACAACATCAAATGGTATATATATGCAGTGTATTTGAACACTCTCTCTCTCTCTCTAAGTTCATGAACTGCTCATGAATTTTGTTAGCTATATAGGTGGCATATTCATACTTGATAGCAGGGGGTTGTCCTGGAGCAAACATGGACATCAAAGCAAAGACAGTCTCATCCACAATCTCACTTGTTCTGAATCCCAGGATGTAGGAAATCATGTCTATGAGCATTTTTCCAGCCTCACTAAACCAGGCATGGTGATAGGGAATTTTGTATCTGGAGTAGCAATCTGGTGGCATAAACAGCTTGGCAATTCGGTCAATTTCTGCAGAGGACAACTTGGAGGCTTGATCCAGCAAACTTTTCATGGAGAGAGGGACCAAAGGTTGAGCTGGCTCGAAGTGCAGCATCTCATTTATAGACTGAGGGGTGATATAAAAGAGGACATTTCCAGAAGGGTCCATCACTGCCCTTTGAGAAGGCTCATAATTAGCACAACATTGATGGATGAGGTCAGGGAAGACATTGACTGAAGGCAGGTAGTATATAGGCATATTAGACTCCCAGATTCTAAATATGTCAGTTTTGTTCTTATGACTATTCCTTATTTCACAAAAAGCTTGCAAGTGAGGCTTCTGACCCTCCATGTCATCAATCTGGAAATCCCTATCAGCAAGAGGTAACCACTCCAACTGCTTATGAGGTGCATTCAAGGGTGCAATGTTTAGGGCCACTGGAGCCTCCATGATTCACTGTGTTTATAATTGGATTTTGAGTCTGTGTCTCAACAGGAAACAAAGTACTGACATTGGGCTTTTAACGGGAATTCTGCAATTTCAATTTCGTATGAAAATGGCCTTACTGAGTAAAAATCAAAGGGAGGACAGAGTCTGCAGAGTTTTTTTAATGAGGAAGCTAAAAAATAGTGGGAGGAGCGTGGCTTTTGCAGGTGTTTTTGGTCGTTTTGCATGCGGACATGAGCTCGACTTCAAGTTTTAATGGACAATTTATCAGAGGGCTACAGAATTAGCAGGTTTTGCCCAAAAACACGGTCAAACAGTGAGTTAGAGCGCAGAGGCTTGCGGGAAACAGTGTATTCGAGTAGAATTTTAGCTCTCTCGGTGATCTTAACAGAGAAATAACGAAAGAAATAGGGTTTATGGGTGATTGATGGGTAAATACCTGTTTTACGAGAGTTTGGTGCGAAATGCAGTTGCAGAGTGAGCTGGGGAGTCGGGTTTGCAGGTTGAACTTGCTTGGGTGGCGAACTGGAGTGTTGGTGCGAGTTGAACGTAATGCCCATGCACATTCGCCGCAACCAATAAAACAGAAATAAACAAAAAACCGTGAATATCGCGACTTTTGACAAAATTTGGGCCTTTTGGCACTTTTTTGGGATGACGTCATCATGACGTAGCTTTGTCGCATAGCGGGGTACGGAAGGTGACGTGGCTGATGAGGTGGATGGGTGACAGGGCAGACACGGCGGATGACATAGTGGCGGGGGCGCTGACGCAGGTGCAGACGTGGTGGGTGACGTGCACGGCGGGGACAGAAGGCGGTAAATGGTTTTCATCGGACCGCTTTTGGTACGGGGGCGGTTTATGTCAGAGCGAGCCCGATGCAATAGGAACGAGACACGCGTCCCTGGGTATGGCGGGAAAACCGCTTTCCATCGGGCGCTAACTCTCGTACACCGGGGTGGCTCCGATATCAACGCGGGCCGTTGGATCTGGCGGGCGCGATCCAACGGTTGACGGGATGGCGAGTTAACGGTAAGATATGGCGCGGGGGTCCACCCATATATTTAATATTTTATAATGTTTGTGCGGGGGTTGAAAACTTTGGTTAGGGGTTAAACGAATGTGGTTATTTAATTAATCAAATATTAATTAAATCCCGATTTAATAATGCGCGAAGGGTTTATGATATGGTTTATGTGGGTGGGTTAGGGATGGTTATTCATTTAATGGGGGGTTAAATAAACTCCAATGACGCGGAGGGCTATTATAATGCTTCAGATAAACGTTATAATTCCAATTTGTATTGTATGGCTATAGTTGCCAAGGGTAGGGATATTATACATTTTTTGGGTTTTTGATGTATTTTTATATATAATAGGGGAGGGGAAATATAAGGGGGATTTATATAATAAAGTTAGAATATTAATATGAATATGAGGGGAGGCGCTAGGTGCATGAAATTGAATCACCTAGGCTTTAGGGTGTTAGGAGAAATAAAACTTTACACAAGAAATGTGGCTTTTAGCTCTTAAGTAAACTAAAGTTTTACTTAAGTTTTCTGAAAATGGAATGAAGTTAAGAGTTTGGGCAGATCCCAATCTCTTTAAGGGATGTTAGTGAAGATTTGTTGTGAGGGAGGAGAGGGGAAGTTAGACATGCAACATCTGATCTGCCATCACACCTTTGCCATGGCACTTGAGATATCCATGAAGTAGATCATATTGAAAAAGATGACATTGTTGATAGACTTGTTTCTGCCACCTCAATCTACTTACCCATTCTACAATTCCTAACATTTTTTCTTCATTTTTGATTGGGTGCACTTGAACTAGCAAACCCTGATTTTTCTCTTTTCTTTTGACTGCCCTCCTATCTAGATCTACCCTTATTTCCTCCAAGGGCTCAGATTAAGCAGTTGAGACCCTTTGCTTCTCTACTTAGCTAGTGATCTGCCAAGATTGAACTGTTTGGACAGACCTTCATTCTCTATTCTACAGCAGGAAATTTAAATATGGACTGGCCAGATTGAACTGTTGGGCCATCCATCAAGTGTGTTAAAAACAGTGTTTGCATTTTGTGAACTTGCTTTACACAAATAAGATAGTAGTGGCATTTTGACTGGCCACTTTCCTGGTCTTTCTTTGGGGTTCATTTTTCTTTTTCTTTTGTTGACCAATTCATTCTTCTTGCCCCTTGATTTTTCTTTTAGGGCATACCCTCTTTACATTTTTTTAATTTTCTTTATCTATATACAAAATATAGAATCTTTGCAACATGGAAAGGATGATCATATTTGGCACTTCCATAGTCAATCATGAGAAATGATACCTATTGGTATAGGAACCTAACAGTTGTGACATTGTCTTAGGTGTTGAATGGCTTCGCACACTGGTCCCAATCACAATGGATTTCTAGGAGTTATATATGAGCTTTAAGAAAATGACCACATTCATACATTACGTGGACTCGAGGCAGGTGCTCCTACTATCATCATCTCGCATTAAATGGAAAAGCTTTTGAAAAAGGGCCATCATGGAGTCATCGCCAAATTTAATGCCATCCATGCCATTGAATCCACTACTCCTCATATTCATCCTGAGATGCAACAGGTCTTAGACCACCACCAGCACACATTTGACAAACCTAAAAAGCTTCCACCCTCTAGGGGTGAACATGATCATAACATCCCTTTGGTCCCAGGGGCCCAACCACTTAATGTGCACCCATACCAATATCCTTTTGCACAAAAGAATGAAATTGAAAAAATCATCAAGGAACTCCTCGAAGTTGATGTTATTCGTCCCAACATCAGTCCTTATTCATCACCGGTGGTCATGGTGCTAAAGAAAGATGGAGAATGGTGCATGTGTCAGGACTTTAGGGCCCTCAACAAGCTCACTGTCAAAGACAAATGTCTTGTTCCGGTTGTTGATGATCTTCTTGATGAACTGCATGGTGCTCAATTCTTTACCAAGCTACATATTCGCTCTGGCTATCACCAAATATGCATGAAGGAAATAGACATTCCTAAGACTACCTTTCGAACTCATGAAGGCAATTATGAATTATTGGTCATGCCATTTGGTCTCTGTAATGCTCCATCTACTTTTCAAAGCCTCGTGAATCACCTGTTGGAACCATATCTCCAAAAATTTGTCCTCGTCTTCTTTGATGACATTCTCATCTATAACCTAACTTGGGACAAACATCTTCAGCATGTAGACTTGATCTTGCAACTGCTTTGGAATCACAAATTATTTGTCAAATTTTCCAAGTGATCTTTTGGCGTGGAAAAAATCGAGTATTTGTGACACATTGTGGTCGTGAAGGAGTGAGGGTTGATCCAAAAAAGATATAGGAAATGCAAGATTTGCCCCAACCAAAAACCTTGAAGAGTTTGAGGGGATTCTTGGGTCTCAGTGGTTATTATAGCAAATTTGTCGGCAATTATGGTCGCATTGCTAGACCCCTCACTAATCTTCTCAAGAAAAATTCATTTCTCTGGACTGATGCAGAGCAGCAAGCATTCGTCGCTCTCAAATAGGCCATGTGCTCCACTCCAGTATTGGCCCTACCAGACTTCACCAAATATTTTTTGATTGAATGTGATGCTTTTGATACTAGTATTGGTGTTGTATTAATGCGGGAAGGTCAACCATTGGCCTTCACCAGCCAACAATTGAGTGGAAAACATCTAGATCAATCTACTTATGAGAAAGAAATGATGGCCATCTTACATGCAGTAGACACTTGGCGACCATACTTGTTGGGGCGACGTTTCCAAATCCGCACCGGCCATCAAAGCCTAAAATATTTTTTGGAGCAATGTTCATTATCGCCACAGCAAAATAAATGGCTGGCCAAAATGCTGGGATATGATTATGAGATAATTTATAAGAAAGGGCGTGACAATGTCGTAGTTGATGCTTTATCACGCCAATTTGAGGATGAAAGCACCCTGTTATAAATCTCTCTGCCCATACCAAATTGGATTGAATAGGCCCGCAAGGAATGGTCCTCACTCCCCTCTCTCTCCCAATTTATTAACAACTTGAGAGAATATCCTAATTCCTTAGCCAACTACTCTTGGAAGGATGATATTCTTCGCTATAAGAATTGAGTAGTTATATCGCTTATCATCCACCCTCAAAATCTTCATTTTGGAAGAGTTGCACTCATCTCCGACTACAGGGTATTCAGGCTTTCAGAAGACTTATGCTCGCACTCGTCGTTCTTTCTTTTGGACTGGCATGAAAAACGACATTCTTACTTTTGTAGCTGAATGTGATGTGTGTCAACACAACAAAGGAGAAACAGTCAAGTTATCGGGAACCTTACAGCCATTACCACTCCCTGCCTCTATTTGGATGAATGTTTCCATGGATTTCATCACTGGTCTCCCAAAGTCGGGCAACAAATCCGTCATCATGGTGGTTATGGACAGACTTTCTAAATATAATCATTTTTGCGCTCTACCCCACCCATTTACCCCCATTTTGGTGGCTCAAACTTTCATGGACTAGATCTTCAAACTACATGGCATGCCAACTTCCATTATGTCTGATCATGACCCCACTTTCACCAGCAAATTTTGGCAATAACTTTTCAAGCTACAAGGCACGCTACTCCAAATAAGTACCGCCTATCATCCCTAAATCGGTGGTCAAACAGAAGCAGTCAAAAAATGTTTGGAGACATATCTAAGGTGCTTCACTTCACAAAACCAACATCAATGGGTACAAAGACTACCTTTACCCGAATGGTGGTATAATACTAACTATCATGAAGCCACCAAGATGACTCCATACGAGGCAACGTATGGCCAACTCCCACTTTCACCTATTTCTTATATCCCTGGATGTTGTGAGGTGCGGGCAGTTGATCAACTCCCACATGATCGTGCTGCCATGATAGCTCATCTCAAAGATAATCTACATCAAGCTCAGAATCGAATGAAGCAACAGGCAAACCAACATCGTTCTGAGTGCACATTTCAATAAGGGGATCAGGTATTCTTGCAACTACAACCATATAAGAAAACATCTCTCAAAGAACAAGCTTGCCAAAAACTAGCACCAAAATTCTATGGACCTTATCAAATACTTTAGTGCATTAGAGCAGCCGCCTGCAAACTAGCCTTGCCACCAACTTCAAAAATCCATCTGGTCTTCCCTGTATCATGCCTTAAGAAAGTGGTGGGGAACAATTGCAGAATTCAAACCAGTCTACCCTAATTGGATGAGGAAGGCTCACTCTGGCTCCAACCAGAATAGGCCCTCGATACCCATGAAAGACATATTTGTGGCCGCACAATCAAGAAAGTCCTCATTAAGTGGAAAGATACCTCTACAAGAGATGTGACCTAGGAACCAACAACTATTCTTCAGTAGTTTCCGCAGCTTCAGCCTTGAGGACAAGGCTGCTTTTAATGGGGGAGGGCATGTTAGGATCCAACCCTAACCCCTTTATTTATGTAATAAGCCCAATGGGTTGAGTCATATTCATAGTTAATTAGAGAGTAAATAAAGCCTACATTAATAATTATAAGTGGTTGGCCCGCATTAGAGAAAATGGACCAAAATTAGTTATAAACGAGCCATAATTAATAAATAAAGTGGTTAACCTGTGTTATGCAAGGGACCACTAGTAGTTAGGGTTTTGATGTCATTTAGCTATTAATAGTCTTAGTTCGTAAAGGAAAGATCATTGAGACTTATTGTAATTGATCTCTGCTTTGCTCGAGGTTGCCCCGTGGAAGAGGCAAGTGAACATTGAATCTATTTCTGAATAATAAAATACTTGTTGTTTTTCTCATTTTATTCTGTGTTCTAGGCTATATTTCTTCGCATTTCTGGTATTCTGGAATTTCTCGTAGGTCAAGAGCATAACAGATATCGACAGAATGGGTTGAGTTAAAGGTACAACCTATAAAGGTTGGCTCACATTCATTTGATTTTGGACAGGTTGAGACATGGGTTGCTGAACAGAAATCTGAGGAGTAGATGGAACAAGTTGAGAAGCTAAAGATGAAGCCACAACTGTACCAAGTTGAATAGGCAAAGTAGGTTTCCAAATCATTCCCAAACAAGGAGGACTTATTTGAGGTTGAGTACTGATTTGAGTAGATGGAAATGAACCTACAACAGGTTTCCCCCCAACTGAAAGAGGAGGGTAATACAAAGGAAATTGCCCCTTAAGTGGAGGGTCCCTAATAGGATATTGATTGGGTTGTTGCAAATAACCATGTCCACTAACATAAGGGCTAGTCTGTTGTTGAACTGTAGGTGTAGACGGAGGAAGATGAGAAGATTGTGTAGTTGTCATTAACAGAGTGACAGGAAAAATTCCAGATGTTGATGTCATGGGAGAGGTCCATGGATTGGATGCTACACCAAAGAAGGTATGTAATACCCCCTCCTCCCAAGTCTACCCAAGCAGCCAGCTAGTTGGGGTAAACATGTGATGAGAGAGGCCACTATAAGGGATTCAACCTCCTTGGTGACCTTAAGGAGATGGAATCAATGGAACACCTCAATCAAACCCATCCACATTAGAAGCAACACCCTCAGGAGACATGTCAGCCACTCAGACATCCTGCCCCTAGGTCCCATTGATGTTTTAAGCCTTTTAACCCCTAGTCGCTCTCATGTTATAGGCATGACAGTGTCCAAAAATCCAGATTCGCTCTCACAGGCCTATGTGCCAGTGTCCATGGACTCTTCTCATCATACCTTTGCCAACTTCGACAGAATTCAAGGCACTTTTATAGCCCAGAATCTCGGCCTCAGCCCAAAACTTGTTACAACCTCTAGAATCCATCAAATACATGATGACAAGACTAACAAATCAAAATCAAGCTCAGGACTAGGCCTAAGCATCCCAACCGTGACTAACATTCTGTCAAACATTTGGCCTCAATACAACCTACAGGTCTAGGATATAAGACAGAGCATGAATGACTAAAATCACTTATGAAACATAACAAGAAGGATCACCATCTTCTCCATTGATATGTTATAACATCAATTAGGTATTGCATCCATGATCTTAATATTCACAAGTAAATACATGAAATAACTATGACATGAACCAGTCACATAACCAGCATTAAACCATATAAATATCAGAGATATGACAACAATCAAATCCATATATAAACAAGTGCAAAAGTAATAGAACTTAGCTTTCATTAATCATAGGAAAATCTGACCAGTTTCGGGACTTCCATGTACCACCCGACCGTAGACATGGTTGAACCAAATCTTTCTTTCAGAATTTCACCCTTGTGCCATATTCCAAGCATGAATGTGGGATCTCATAAGAAACCAATCCAAAACAACCAAGGGAATCCAGAGGTTAAACCACGTCCACCCTCATCAAACCATGCTCACAACAAAACCGATGCTCTGATCACAACCGAACCGAACTTGGAATTCCATCCGGAATCCATCACTATCCTTGAGGAATTTTCCGTCTCCCTTTCTCTCAGGATTTGCCGCAATCCATTCCTCGATCACTAGGCCCTAAACCAAGACCAGTCTCTCAGGATTTAGCACAATCCAAACCTGGGTCACTAGGCCCTAAACCAAGACTCCTCCCTAAGGCTTTACCGTTTATCTTACCAAAACTGGTCAAGGGATTCCTAGGCCTTTGGGAATGAAACTTGAGACCATCTTCGCCCCGGATTCTGAAATCCATCTAACAAACCAAGGCTCAAAACCAAAATAAACATCCCAACATACCATGGAATCTAGAAAAAAGGCAAGGCTAAGTTGAAAACCACTATCATAACCCGACAAAACCATGCCACCGACAGCAAGAGAACCATACACCAACATGCAAAGCCATGCATGTTCAAACCAGCTAGGAAATCACACATGCAAAAGGTTGCCTACAAGTATTCCTATTGAAGTTGCTTGGTCCTACTTTTCCTTCCTTGCTCGTTGGAGTATCTATAATGAAAGACCTTCTCAAAAGCAAAACATCATGACAACATGACAACATACCGCATATTGGATCTTATAACACAACTCATTATGATATTTACAATAACCACATTTGCACATTTGTTAAACCAACAAACAAAAGGATATGATGCCCATATCAATAAACAAGAGAATCGAGAGGATCACACCTCCACCCTCAAAGTAGAACCAGGTTTCACCTCCTTCCCAGGAAGTCCAAAATCCACTGCCACAATCAAAGTTGCATCCAATGTCCAGCGTTATAGCCCTACGTCACTTGTCCTCTCAGTGAAGGATTACTGGTTCATTGTTCCAGTGCGCACTCCCAATGTGCTTCTAATTCTATCTCGCAATGCTCATGAACAAAACAAATATATCTATGACCTTCCCTTCTCTACTACATAGTCCCTTAGTAAATCTGGTCACCCCTTCCATGCAGTCACTCACCTTCCAAGTTCCCCAGTATCCCCTATCTCCGCGGATCCATCCCTTGGCAAGGCTTCCTTGCATCGGAAGAAACAAAAACGAAGGCATATACCTGCCTCAAAACCATCATACTAGTCATAGCATGCTCATGGCAATCAATGGACACTATTGGGTACCAGTGTCCCACAATGGCCCTGCTCCTGAACTGCTCTGTCAACTTACTGCTGCATTTTCCAAATCCTTTTGCTTTTGCAAATTCTTGCAATCGATTTTGGCCACTCAACTGGGCATGTTCATGCATTCCTATTCCAAACACATAACTTCCATTAGATTTAAATAAATTGAAATAAATTCACATCATACCTCATTGGTAGCTTGTCAACAATGTACACTTGCAATTTTGTTTACTTCTTGTCACAACAAGTCAAACTAACCGTTTGATCAAAACATCATGTATAAACATATCACATTTGGTTAGCTCAAAACACAACCATCATAGATCAACATCACAAATCACATGTAACCATCATAAACCATAATCATAGATCATATATAATCATCATATACCATAGTCATAAATCACATGCATAATAAACTGAAATAAAATGTTGATACTTATCCTTTCATCAATCCTTAGATTCTACCTTTGTCTTTATTCTGTACGCACTCTGGATCGGTTGCCACACCAGACAAACACCCAGTGCCTTCTCCTCAACCATGTGCACATACACATAGTGTGCATCACAAACATACAACTACACATGTCATACAACACCATGCAATACATGCATCTACACCAGTACCACATGCACCACATGTACATGGTACCACCCGTACAATGTGCACACAATACCACATGTACACAGTACCACTCACATGACATGTATGTGACACCATATGTACACAACGCTACATGCACGACATGTACACAACAACACCTGCACATAGCGCCACTTGTACATGATGTACATGGCACCACATGCACACCGCTCCACTTGTACAATCATGCACACAACGCCATATGTACATAGCGCCACATGTACAACATGCACACACCACCACATGTACATAGCATTGCATATCCAACAGGTGCATTACATCATTTGTACACAACACCGCATATCCAACATGCACAAGGCACCATATGCACGCAACGCTGCATATACAACATGTGCACAATATAACATGTACATAGCACTGCATATCCAACATCTATATAGGACCATCTATACCTAGCACTGCATATGCAATATCCGCACAACACTACATGCACATAATATCACATATGCAACATGTGCACAACAATAGTACCACACATCCAAAACCACACTGTCCTTACCAAACAATCTTGCTTCCAGTGTCTTATCCATGTTTGTCCCAGCATGTCGCAGACCGCACTGCTTTCCTTTCGCTATTGTATCCCTCGGTATAACCTGTCCATAATATAGACATAATATAATCACATAATATCAAATCACAACAATATGATATTGACCTTGTACATTGTCAGGATATTCTTCCCATTTGATTCTTCATGAACAAGGAATTTCTTCATGTCATTCGTTTGTGTAATCAATCATTCCTCTACAAGGACGATTCTTGATGACCTTGTCAAACAATGACATAGATACATGGATACATGCATATATATACATAAACATTATCATAAAACAATCATGGTCTTGTCAGACAATGATATACATACATACATACATGTATACATATAAACATCAACATAATCATGATCACAACAAAATTTCCAGATATTATAAGGTATATGTTAAGAAAACTTTCTTATTTGTGCGCAACATGCACAACATTGAGAACAATTGTTCCCAACATATCCAAGACATCTGACGCCTTAGATCCATTTACTTTACATTTTCTGGTTACCCTTCTCATGTTTGTCCTGTCATCGTCCATTTACCACAATGGACCCAACCAATCCAACCGACTGTCATAGCCTTACCTTTCGTTGTGCTTACTCATGCACTGAGCTTCATCTGAGTCTTAAATCACTTGTAGGTACCACACAACTTTCCCCGAGCTCCATCAACTCTTCCTCTTCCCCAAACCAATTCCCAAGTCTCAAAACATAAGAGGCAAGCTAAGAAACAAACAAGAAGAAAACCATGAAAACCAATAATAATACGACACCGCAAAAAAAGTGGCATAACTATGCACCAGACACACGCAAAATTGCAAATCAAGCGCAACAATCGCAAAATATCAAAAGCACTAGACTAACAATAGACACCATGACTCAATCCCCATGGTTCCCAAGGAAAGATCAACCCGAGCCTTCTTCAAGATTCATGGCAATCTCTCTTGCCATGCAACTCCCTGCATCATACTGCCATAAACACATAATGTTAGTGCATAACTAAACATAAAAATACACCAGTTACCTTACCTTTTTGTGTCAAGTATGTTGCCTTGCAACTGAACACATCCACGCCATCTCTCATGGAACTCCAATTCCTTGACATATCCACCTGTAACTAGAGACTAGCTAACATATTTGTCAAGTACATGTTCATGAATCTAGCACATATCCACATAATGTCAGACAATATTAAGGTCAAGAAGACTTCATGTATGTGAAGCACTCATTCGTTTGGAATTAGGGTTTCCAAACCTAGCCAAAGGAATTCTTGTCCAATTCCTTCCTTTTACCTTTTTACCTGGTTGCAATCGAGGCTTACTATGTACTGTCACATCACCCAACTGTTAGTTTTAAAACACATCAAGTGTTACCTTGTCATGCTAGTACCTAGCATGTTACCCTACAACTGCTCACACATGTTAAACACATGTTCCAACTATCAGGACAATCATATCTATCAATTAGAAATCAACCTTTACAAGGACCATAGTCATTAGACATAATGCTACAACTGTCACCTACTATACTCAAGTACATATCAACTGTCTCAACACATATGTATTAGTACAATCATCTCAAAACAAGATCATTTGAACACATACTCATATTATGCAATTCATCAAACATTCCACCAACTTGCAACCATACCATGTTAAATAAATCAACTAGATGACGTAATAGACACCAAACACTCAAACACCCAATAGACGACATAATCAAACGGTCAAGCACCAAGTATATGACGTAAGCAAACTCATACCTTAATGTATCTCAGGGGAGGCAATATTGTTTGCACAATCAATCCATATTAGCACGATATATCTTCACAATATATTAACCCAAACATAAATAAGATCATGATATCCAAATAGTCACTAGCTAGCATGTTTACATCATAACTCATACACAATTATCATTCACACATATGCAAAGTCAATCTAGATTAGTACAACACCATATCACAAATATGTTAGCTCATACCTGAATGTCGTAACCCTAACCATCTACATAGGCCAATCCAATTTAGCATGATACATATAACATCAAGATCTTAATGTAATAACCCTAATCATCAAGTTACTAGCATATAACAACAAGAAGTTAACCTATCATGCTCATCAACAACATATAACATAATCATCAGGTTATCTAATATAAAACAACAATAGCAATGCATACAACTACAAGTTACTATCATTCTTGACTATCCAACACATGTGCATATAACTACACTAATCAACTAACATCTATCATGAATGTAACCATAACATCAAAATACATGTACATAAACCTAATGTATATAACCCTAATGCATATAAAAATTCTTAACTTACATACCTGCATGTCAACATACAATACTTGTATGACGATTTTCTCTTACCCCAAAGCCTAATGTTGCAACCTCATTATGATGATTTGCATCTCCTGCTCTATCTCAGCCAACACATTAGCATCATAACGTACCAATATCACCCTCATGAACTAAATTTCATACCATGACTTCATAAGGCATGTTTGACCTACTATTCATGCATAAATATAACCAAGACCATACATGCATGACAACTGCATATAACACATGAGTACCAATTATATACACATCATTCTAGCTAGAGTCCAGTCATTAATGGATGACCATATCAACTATTAAAACCATGACCTCATGCATGACAACAATCATTACTCCATTGTATACATTGCCACATGCAACCATCAACATGCATAAGTAATGCCTAATCAATTACACATACGCATGAATGCATGTAGTCGAGCATAAGCGATCAATTCTTGTAACCAACCTACAAGATTGATACATGTAATCAAACATACCAAGAATGCAACCTAACATATAAGGATGTAATCAAGCTGCATATAATCACGTAACCAATCATATACTCATGACAATGCATTCCATAAAATCAACATCACGTTCCTCAAGACAATCTTACTACAACCATGATCAACATCATGCAATGCAACAAGCACATGGTATGCAAGTGTAAAATACACACATGCTACTGGCATGCATGCATGACCAACACATTCACCCAAGGAGAGTGCAACCACGCTCTGATACCAATCTATAACACCCCCTCCTCCTAGGTCTACCCAAACAACCATCCAGTCAGGGTAAACATGCGACGAGAGAGGCTACTATAAGGGATTCAACCTCCTTGGTGACCTTAAGGAGATGGAAGCGAAAAAACACCTCAATCAAACCCATCCACATCATAAACAACACCCTCAGGAGACATGTCAGCCACTCAGATCCTACCCGTGGGTCCCACTAATGTTTTAAGCCTTTTAATCCCTAGTCACTCTCATGCTATATGCATGACAGCATCCAGAAACCCAGAGTCGCTCTCATTGGCCTATGTGCCAGTGTCCATGGACTCTTCTCATCAGACCTGTGCTAATGTCCGCAGAATTCAAGGCACTTTTCTAGCCCAGAATCTCAGCCTCGGCCCAAAACTTGTTACAACCCCCAGAATCCATCAAAGACATGATGACAAGACTAACAAATCAAATCAACCTCGGGACTAGGCATGAGCATCCCAACTGGGACTAACATTCTGTCAAACACTTGGCATCAATGCAACCTACAAGTCTAGGATATAAGACAGAGCATGAATGCCTGAAATCACTTATGAAACATAACAAGAAGGATCGCCACCTTTTCCATTGAATTGTTATAACATCAATTAGGTCTTGCATCCATGATCTTAATATTCACAAGTAAATACATGAAATAATCATGGCATGAACTAGTCACATAACCATGCCTATAACCAACATTAAACCGTATAAATATCAAAGATATGACGACCATCAAATCCATATAAATAAGTGCAAAATTAATAGAACTTAGCTTTCATTAATCATAGGCAAATCTAACCAGGTTCGGGACTTCCACGTACCACCAACCGTAGACATGGTTGAACAAAATATTTCTTTTAGCCAATCACCCTCAAGTCATATTCCAAGCATGAATGTGTGATCTCATAGGAAACCAGTCTAAAAAAACAAAGGGAATCCAGAGGTTAAACCACCTCCACCCTCATCAAACCATGATCACACCAAAACCGGTGCTCTGATCACAACCAAACCGAACTTGGAATGCCATCCGAAATCCATCACTATCCTTGAGAAATTTTCTATCTCCTTGTTTCTCAGGCTTTATCGCAATCCAATCTTGGATCACTAGGCCCTAAACTGAGACCAGTCTCTCAGGCTTTACCGTAATCCAAACCTGAATTACTAGGCCCTAAACCGAGACTCCTCCCTTAGGCTTTACTGTGTATCCCGCCAAAATCGTTCAAGGGAGTCCTAGGCCTTTGGGAATGAAACTTAATACCACCTCCGTTCTGGATTCCGAAATCCATCCAGCAAACCAAAGCTCAAAACCAAAATAAACATCCCAACATACCATGGCATTTGGAAAAAGGCAAGGCTAGGCTAAAAACCACTATCATAACCTAGCAAAACCATGCCACCGACAACAAGAGAACCATACACCAACATGCAAAGCCATGCATGTTCAAACCAGCTAGGAAATCACACATGCAAAAGGTTGCGTGCAAGTATTCCTGCTAAAGCTGCTTGATCCTACTTTTCCTTCCTTGATCCTTGATTTCCTTCCTTTTCGTTTTCTTGATTTTCCTTCCTTGCTCCAAAACCAAAGTGCTCCAAGGAAACTCTAAGTGACCAAGAGTGAGAGAGAGAAATAGAGGATAATGAGAGAGCTCCAAACTTGAACTGACCAAGAGCCTAACACTGACTAAGCTTACCAACTGATCCTCAAAAGCCTTTTTATTGATGAGGCCTCTAATTTCTTCATTTTCCATTATTTTCCTTCAATTTCCTCCTCACATACAACCTGTGACCTTTCACCTTACTTTTCTCCTAATTTACTTCATTTTCATAAATAATTGTGACAAAATGCCTTTTTGTCTTTTAAAGCCTTTGCCAATTTTCCTTAGCCAAAACACACACCCAGTGATTCCCACTAGGATATCTTTACCCAACATTCAACTTGGAATAAGTGTCCCTTACCGTGGTCTTATTTTGCCTTTATTTACTTTTATTACATGGAATTTTCACCAGGGTTGTTACAAGGTACCAAACAAGGATTGGTAACCAGGTAGTCCACCATATAAATGTGCCTCTGATGTGGTTACAAACATGGATGAGGTTGCAACTTGGCTTGTCTCGGCCAGGTTAGAAGATACAGATTGGGAAAAAAAAACAAAATCAATCATGGTTAATCTTAAAGACGATTGCCAAGAGAAACTCAGAGGTAAGTTAAAAGGAAAAGAATCAGACAAAGGAGGCTGAAATGGAGTATGAGGAGACAAAAAAGGATGGATTTGATAAAAAATAGTCCTTTCTTGAATAAGAGAGGAGGGTTTAGGCTCTTCCTGTGGAATCCCTTCGATACTCACAAGACCAGGTGGAAGGGGTTCATCGTTGGGTCCAAGATATATAATTTGGGGTTGTGTCTTAGATAGTGGAAGAGAATGAGAAGGTCCTGAAGTGACAGGGGAAGATGACTAAGTACCTCAGGTTGTGTAACCTCTGGTTGAGTTGTCTCTGACTCGGGAAAGTTAGGTTCAATAACCTCAGGTAAAGATATTTTAGGTGCTTTGATATCAACTATGATAGAGTCACCAGCCAATGGAGAGGTAATCTTGGGCTTCGTACTTGTGGGAAAAAATGATTATGGTGGATCTATCTTAGATGTAGGACCAGAAGTAATAGCCCCTAAAGTATTGGATTTGGTAGTCTGTGCTTTCTTATGTTTTTGACAATGATCAAGAGTTTCCTCTAGTGGAAGAGGAGGCTTATTTTGCATTCTACGCGAACAACGCGGTAAAGGGTCTTGTTCTTCCACTCTGGATTAATAAATTTTTAATAATTAACACAAAAAATAAATCAAAGAGGGTAAACTAGGCATAAAGGTTTACTAAGCAACTATGAACTACAATATAAAACTAAGGAAAACCAAGGATTTACATACGGGCATGCAATCTCCTGAAATTGTGTGTTTAGTGTATCATAGTGTACAAGGCGGAGAGGATAACAACCTATGGTGGACTTCCAAAATATACTCAACGGTACATGGAAGTGCAGCCTGTGCTAGTGTTGTCTAATGCATAATCGTATGATGAGAGTGTTCCCATAAAATTTCATGCATGGAGCACTATCCAATATACACGGAGGTACGTGGAGAACAACCCGATACACTTATTTTCGTGGAACAGGATATCACCCTTGCAATGCAACGCTAGCAAAAACGATAACTCCTATGTTTAAAGACGTCAGAACACGTCTCTAGCCTAGACCTATAGATGTTTGTGTTAATGTTACAGATGCTCCTTAGGTTGATTCAATAAATTTTAACATTTATCTTGATTTAAGTTTCAATTTTCAAGGATCATCACGAATTTCACATAAATATCCTTAAATGAAAACTAGCATGATGAAATGAAACATTTCATTTCAATGAAAATCTGTATATGGGAGGGAAGAGAACAAAGAATATGCAGCATACAAGATGCAACAAACAAAATTTGTCAAGCAATTCCCCTAATGCAACTATTCTAACTACAATTTTCATTCACAAAATCCTAGATACAATGCATAATGCATAAAAAATTTAGATGAAAACTAAGATATTCACCCAATCACTGATAAAAAGCACTTTTCAGAACAATGACTAAAACACTAGTTCTTTCAAGCAATCCAATGATCAAACAATTGGTTTGCTAATGACCTAATGACAAGAAGAAAGTAAAACAACAAAAAAATTCTTATCAAAGGCACTCAAAACCAAAATCAAACTAGATGAAGGCTTCTCAGAGGGATAAACGCACTCAAGGACACAAGGAGGACCAACTGGAATCAAATCAATCAAAGAGAAAAGCATCAAAAGGAATTTTTTGCATGAAACAGGGGTAGCACAGGTGCAAAGATGGTACCAATGCTCTACAACGTAGGTACAGAAGAGGAAAGGGTGCTCTGCAACACTCTGTCAGCAGACGAGGGGGCACTGATCAGGGAAAAGGATTTTCTGACACAAAAAGTCAAATGCAACTTAATGAAGGGTCTTCCTAGGGTCAATTCAAGCTAAGTGAGACACTGGAGGTCTTATGAAGAGGTGTAACAAGGGAAAAAGTGAAGGAAACCACTAAGGGAATGAATCGATCCAATGGAGTTGCCAATTTGTTATATGGAATCTACAACTGCAGACATAAGTATCTTCCCTAGACCTAGTGGCCTAGTCTAAAACAACATAAATTAAAGACTATAAAGTTTTCCTTAGAAGAATTGGAATGTGGAAAGATGCTTACTTGTGATCTGTCGCATGCTCTTCTCTCCTCTTGGCTTGTCATCTCCAACCGTAGCTCCAAATGCTATAATTAGAACCTACACAAACAAACAACACAAGCCAAAGATATATGACATCTATGTAGCATTACCCAGTCATTCTATTCAATGGATCAAAATAGCATTGAAACACATGTACATAAGCATAACATAATAGATGTATGAAAGCAATATACTCTTTGTATTAAAATGGAAGGGAGAGATTTTACAACCAAAAGTGGAAGTTGATCTTGTAGATAACCTCCCAATTTGACTTGTCCTTCCTTGCCACAATATACACCTCAAAGCCACCCTAATGCATGGGAATGATGTCCCTCTTATTATCAAAGCAACAACATAAAGGTATGATTAATCTCCAAAAGCCAACCTCTAGCTTATGGATGGCAGTAAATATATAGGAGATGATGATAGTATATGAATTCTTATCCATTTACCAATCTAGGCTTGAGATCCACTATTGATGAGAGGATGATCTCAAGGGATAAGAGGTGAAAACTCCAAGGTAGGGGAGATGGGATTCGAAATTCTTATCCAAGGTAAATGGTTGTAACACTTCCTGGAAGCTTTAGGATCCTTTTTATTTTTCCCGAATTTTCTTGATCAATGCACCCCAAACAAGGGCAAACCTGCCTTGATCATAACAAGCACAAAACTGAGCAACATGCCACTCAAAGCAAGTCCTTAAAGGGCCAAGGTGTGCTAGGCCTTAAAAGCATTGAAATGAAGCAGTGAAGGTTAGAAACTTAGGGATTTGAGAGAGTCATGCTTAGGGATTTGTGTAGGGATGATGGCAAGGTGTTCATGGATGTTGATGGATCCAATTTGTAGGCCTATTGACTATATGTGACAAAATGTCATATAACAACAAGGTTAAATAAAGCCCACACCAATATTTGAAATAGGTTTGATCCCCATTTAACAATTATAATGGAAATTTGAGGGGAAAACAATATAATAACACTCTCCACCCCTTCAAAATGCATAAAAAACACACTTTTGACACCTAAACAAATCACAAAAACAACCATACTTAGTGGAAACCTTGTAATTTTGACTTCTTTGCAAACACAATAGATTCACATTGTTGATTGAAGTTAATGTGCAATGGATGAATATTTTTTCACTGGAGTCACTTACACCCCATGCAATCCATGATGTCATCTTCATTACAAACCTTTGGTAATTTATTCTTGAGATAACTAAGAGCACCAAAAGGGCTATTCATTATAATAGGATGGCACAACGACAACCACTCGACAAAAGCAAATTATTGTAGTTGTTTTGGTTGTCCATCAACATCAACAATTCTTTCCTTACCAAAGGAATGTAATAATAACAAATCAGAACAACTTATACAACTTCTAGTTCCTTATTGTACCATACAACTACAACCTTCAGGGCTTGCATTTTAGTCATTCCATAACCTTTTATCTTTCGTACCACTTGAGACAAACCACTTTTGTTACCGTTTATTTATTGGGAAGCATTACACGTGGGAGAGTCTATGTGAGTTGTGCAAGTAGAGGATTGAGATGAGACATCAATCAATGATCATGAATATGGTGATATGACTTTATCACTAGAAACAAGTGTTGGGAAAATTGATATATCTAGCTTGTTGCATGTGAAATCTATCTCCCAATTAGATGAGCATAAATTCCTCAAGGTCCATTGAGACGTTAACCTTAATGAAAACTTAACATTTAGGTCTAAGGTTGAAGAACCTTTTTGGTTCATGGCATTTGAAACTCCCCAAGAAGATAAGATGGACTCTAGTGCTATCCATGATTGCATTAGGAGACTAAGAAATTCTTCATGTACATGGAAACATTTTAGTGATTTTATAAACTTAGAAGTTAGTATACCAAGTAAAGAACACAACTATTGTAGTCTTAAAAACTTTGTTCATGTTATAGGTGTGACCACAAAACCAACTTCATGATTCCCACACTTCCTTACTCCATCATAAAATAATTACCTTAAGTGGGACCCTCCCGATAAAGCATGTGTTGACGGTGCTGGACCCGCCAACATTCAGGGGATCACCCTAGTATGAAGTCCCAGCTAGACCTCACACCGTTTGGTGTGGGAGTCCCATCCGATATGATGGCCCGGTTGCCATTGTCTGAAGGATTTGCCTCAACACTTGCTTGTCAGCACAAGGGAGTGGTATTCTTTGTCTTTGGGATGTGAGTTTCGCATGCCTGGTGAGTGTAAGTGTCCCTGTGTCAATGGTTCTTTCACTGTGAGGGGAAGAGAGTGAAGGTGAGTTCTAGGTTGAAAGGGATCAGTCCCAACTCGGCTAGGAACACACAACACAAAAGGACATGCACAACTTCCAGTGGAGCAGTCCACTCGGATGCGGCTTTCACAAAATACAAGGTAAGATAACACGTACAACACTCACGGATCAGTCTGAGACGAGTGCAACGATTGTTACAACAAGGTTCATGTGAAAGGTTTGTCTAATGTCCGGCGGAGTAGTCGACACAAACGAGACAACATTAACAACATATACAACACATTTCCATTAATAGATGATGCATTACAACAAATGAATCAGTTCAGATGTATAACACATGGTTAAAGCAACATGCATCACAAGTGTTAAAGATCATTCTTACAACAAATACAATACATGTGTGAAAACGTGCTAGCCTGTTAACAGGCTTCTGAAGTAAGCGAAATTTCCAAGACACCCCATTATACCACACATTACTAACCTCGTCAGCAAGGCGTTGGAGCCACTACTTACTCCTCAAAGAAAAGATTACAAACTCTCTTGGCTATGTGGGAGGAGCTGAGGTGAAAATTCCTTTCATGTACAAATGAGGGGGTATTTATAGCCAAGGGTGAAAGTGACCCTTGTGGTTGTTCGACTACCCTCATGACCGTTCGACTTCCATGACTTTCCGACTTACCTAACTCTGTGTTTAGTAAGTGGGTCTCTTGGACTTCCACGTTACACCACATTGATTGACAACAAGCCTATAGTGGAGATGTGGGCAACATGACTCATGACTTGACAAGACAATGCTGGTACATTTGTGCTGCTGTTGGAGTGCATGTCGATCTACAGTGCTGCTAACTGATGGATGTATTCATGGTGTATCGTAGCTTCACCTCCACATGGCAAAGTGTGCGGAGTCTTCGATGTTCCCTAGTTTGCTTGATGAAGCTCTAACATGTTGTTCCTTGCTTTCATGTTGGAAGGCTTGACAGGCTCACTTGTTCGCGAAGTTGCATGTCCATTGCATTCGTCTGCTTCGCATGCTTCGTTTGTTCATCTGCTTGGTGAATTTGTCCATCTATATGTGCTCCCTTCATTCATCTCGTTCGTCGTCTTGACATGTGTGTTGGTGTACGTATACCTGCAGTCACTCATTACGAGACGACATCAAATCTAAAACCTCCTAATCTACCATGAACATGATCATTCAAATACGGGTGACCGAGAGAGGTAGCAGGGCGTGATGTAGGATGATGGCTCCGGGAAACTGCTGATGAAAAATGCGCAAGAGTCACTAAGGGATGGAGACATACAATCTGAGTCGACAGCGACTGTTTGCAAGGTTTGGCTCGGCTGGGAGGGACAGTCTCGACTGCAGGAGGGCAGGGCAAGCATGCTCTGCGCATTTTCGAGAACGAATAGTAAGCAAGGGCTGGACAACCAAATTTGTGTAATTTTCCAGAGTAGCGGGTCGGGTTGCATGAAGGGTCAGCAAGCAGCGATTGCTTAATTTTTCTGGGGAACTGCCCGGAAGACTGGCAACCAGAACTGCGCAATTCCTAGAGGGAACTACCAATTGGCTACTAAGGTCACTCGTAGTGAGAACTGCACAATTTCCAAAGCGAACTGCTAGTTGGATGTTGGGGTCACTGGCAGCTAGAACTGCACAATTCCTAGAGGGAACTGCCAGTTGGCTGCTCAGTCACTAGTAGCATAAACTACATAATTCCTGGAGGGAACAGACAATCTACTACTTGGAGCTGCTGGCTGGGAAAAATGCACTAAGGCTGGGAGGTCGGCCTGCTGATCATCTTTGCATAATTTCTGAGCTGAGCTGACAGATGGGCAGGGAGAGGCCTGCTCATTAGCACTGCGCAATTTCTGAGATGAACAGCTGGTTTGCTATCCGGGTGGCCAACATGAGTGTTATTTGAGTTGCTTGTGGGCATCGTAGCTTGAAAGAACTAGCTTGGTGTTTCTACGTTGTTCTAGTTGACAATAGATCAAGTCGAAAGCAGGGTGATGGTCCAGTTGTCAGTGAGGGGTCCGGTCGTCAGAACTTCAACAAAAATGACTAAGTGTGTGAAAGTCGAAAGATGCATAGGTGATCAAACGGACACACATTCGCATGACTTGATGATGAACTGACCAAACCATCCAAACACACATGTTCAACATGACTAAACAACGATGCAAGTGACAAGCGTGAAACTCATGATTGATCATTCATGATCGAGAAGACGCTTGCATGACAATGAATGTGACTTTGTGTGTGAGTGCGATAGATGCTTTGATGGTGAACACAACAAACACATACGAAGCAAAGGTTCTGAGCATAACCAGAACACGGTCGCAAGCATGACTTAGACATCAACATGCAGGGACTTGAGTGTAATAGATAAGCAAGGCGAATGTAAGGACCCACACGAGCTCACAAAGTGAACTCGAGTGTGTGTAGTCATCAAGCGAAACTCTTCACAAGAGGCTCTGAAATTGGTGTAGGCCAAAATTTTGGAGGGTGGTTGTAGCTGCTACAACACTTGGCGACACGCTGGTAGAACTCCAGCTTCTCTGTTTCGGTTCATTACTAGCACAGGGCCTTGGTCCTTTGGGGAGTATTGAATCGATGTGCAGGTTACTTCAGTTTCCCCACTTACCCCATGGACATACATGGTTCACCCTTTTCCAACTCAATCAAACACAAAAAGTTCAGCTTAGATCTCATTGTTTGAATCCAGGAAGGGTAGTTTAGCACGCGAGTTGAAGATTTTCAGAGTATAAGTTGTCATCTCTAGTGTTTCTCCACTGCCAGCGAGCCTAGTTAGTACCCCGGTGGAGTTACATGCTTCACCTCTCTGTGCAGGAAGCCTTTCTCTTCTTTCACCTTTGTATTTTTTAAGAGAACTATTCATATGCACTTCTTCTTTTTTGGGGCGGAAGAGGGATCCTGACTTGTTGAGAGCAAAAGAGGTTATTCCTTCAGAGAAGCATTTAAGACCTCTGACATAGGTTTGCTCATTTATATTTTTCCCCTTCTTCGTTTCTACTAGTTGGATTAGCTTAAACACATAGAGTAGAAGGCTGAGTACATGTATGGGGCTTCCTGGTGTCGACACAAGTTCATGGTTGGACCAAGGCTTCCCTTACAGATGGTTCATATTTTCCATCAGGACTTCATCGACCGAAGGTTGTAACCAAGCACAAAGAAAACGGACCCAAGATTGGCCAAGTGCTTCAGTGTCACAAGTCTCTTCACATTTTAGCCACATACTCTATTCAAAAGCCAGAACGTAGTAGTTGGCAACGCTTATTTCTGGAAACAAAAATAGTAATATATCAAACAAACAAAATGCTCGTGAACAAAAATAGTAAACAGGATAAAACAAAGCAAAAGCAAAGATAATAAGCAAAACAAACCAAATGAAACAACAAGCAGCAAGCACACTATGTACATGGCATGGGCGCAGCCAAACCTACTGAACTAATGTTTGAGGACTTGGCCATTGACAGGAAGATTATCAATCTTCCTGTCAAGTGATTGCAAATGATACGTGTATGAGCCAAGTTTCTCGTGGACCAGTGCCGGTCCACCAGGCTCCACTACCGGAACCTGGTGGAATTCCAGAAGACATTCAAGTGAAGACAACAACATTGTTTCAGGTAATGTGTGCAACATGGGCTCAAGTGATGGCACGGGGTAATTGTTTTTACTCCAGGAAGGGTTCAAGTTTCTGAAGTCAATGTATGAGTGGATCTTCCCAGACTTCTTATGTGCATGATTTAGATCAGAAAACCAAGTATGGCAACGAACTTTGCAAGCAATCCAACCACTTAAAATGTTAGTCAATCTATTCAGTGAAAGAAGTACAAACAACATGTATGTGTTGCCTATTCTTTGTTGTAATGGCTTGTCTTCTCCTTTACCTGGAATCTCATGTTGGATTGTTCACATGTAGTGGGTACTTAGGTCATCATCAACTCGTGCAGACTCATCCTGGTACTGTTCGATCAAGCGGCCAACGGTTAATCGCTGCTGCAGTGTGTAACTTGTACCGGGATTAGCCATCTTCGGATCACGATGGATTCCCAAGTTGCTTTGTTTGTTCATGGTGTTGGTCCTTCGTGTGTTCAACATGAGTGCTTAAGCATCATTGTTTGTGACTCCGAACTTCAAACAGCTTGAAGTCATGTATTTTTCATTGTTTGGGATGACTGAGATGCGCTTGGTGCTTGAGTCATCATGTGTTCCTTATTTTTCAAGACTCATGGTCCACAACTTCTGTACATGGACCATTTGGCGTGCTGGTACTGCTGCTACTACCGTTGTTGCTACTACTTCTACTAACATAAAAACAAACTGTGCAAGTTTCATTATCACCAATTGGGCAAGGAAGGAGTCCCAATTTCTTGTCTGATGATGTTGAAGTAGGCCGTGCAGGATAACACTCCAATGTCTTTTCCAGGAGGTAGTTGCCAAACATGAGTTCTACAAAGGCCAATGGTTTGTTCTTATCGTCAAGGGGAGTGACATTGTGTTTCATATACCTCTCGGATAACACCCGGATTTGGTTGCATCTACCCTTGTATGGAAGCCACAGGTGAGACCAATCTATAGCAATGTATCCATCTAGCTTGTTAGACCAGTCTCTGCTGAGCGGTATACCATATGCTTCTAATATGTCCATAACAACAATATTAATGCACTAGTGGACTCAACTGTCATGGGATAGTCGGATGATCACATCTCATAGTTCACCAATGGCTGGTATTGATGTTCTATCAAGTTGGATGATTCTTGTGAACATTTTGCTCCATCGTGCATTGATATTCTTAGCGATGGAGAGAGGCATGACATTGGCTTCCGCACTAGAATCAACCAAGCAGTTGTGGATATTGTAGTTGAAAACATCGAATGAAAGCAAGAATGGGGGCAACCTGAGTTTGCTTCTTCCATCTGCAATGTATTGAGCATAGTGGATAGTGATCCGGGAGGTGTGCATGCTCCCTTGCCGGTATAGGTCGTGCTGTCTATTTCTATTTGTCCTAATGCGCGCAGCAGGATATCTCGCTGACTCTGGACTTTAGCTAACTTGAACAAACTGATGTTTGCTCGAGTTTTCTTCATGTCATCAACTATGTTGTAATCCAGAGGTGGTAGACTCACCGAGGTGTCTAGGGTGGAACAGATGCTCGTGCTGTCTGGCAGATTGTTCTACAACTTGCTGCTCACGGATGTGTTCTTATCCACCGTTATCTTCCTGAATTGGATTTGTGTTTGTTGCTTTGAGGCAGTTGGTGGATCAACCTTCTTTATCAGTCGTCTCATTTTCTCCTGCATCTCCTCAAGTGTAGGGGGATCCCCTTTACTCTTAAGATTGTAACGATCATTTTGCTTTGGGGGATGCTTCTCAATGTTCGTCTTCGAGACTATTTACGAGCACTGATATGCATTCACCACATGCCCAGAACTTGGTGCTTCATTAGGTGAAACCTCTTTATTATCATCGGTGTCTTCCGGTTACTCCTGTATGTAGCAATCCACATCGAGTGTATGAGCATAGATATAGGTAACAACTCACTTCCAATCTGAACAAGAGTTTTCGGGATGAAATTCTTCATGGAAGGAACAGTACTTATGATCAGCGCATTGATCAAGTTGGAACATAGGCTTCTACGCAAGTTTGGAATCAAAACGACTGCTACTTGATGAATAGGTTGATGAACTGCTTTCCTGTCTCTGTCTGGGCGGATGACTGCTCACAAATGTGTCTGTCATCCGTTACTTGAGTTGGGACATTTCGGTGGTCAAGTTCTGGACGAGGCGAGTGAGGGTTTCAATATCAGTTGCTTCCTTGTCCCTGCCCTTGCCCATCGTTGCTTGGGGCGTTCTGCTCGCATCCTTGGAGTCTTTCGTTGATTCATCATCCTTGATGACTCCAATGGCGAGCAAGTCTTTCTCAACAGCAATAACCTCTTCGCAGCTTTCTAACAGTGTTGGATTCGCAACTCGCTTGACGAACTGCGCAATGGTGGTTGGAAATGCAGATGTGTAATAGTCGACAATGATGGAGTCATGAGGTTTGGTGTCTGCTGGTGGGCTCCAGTATTGTAGCAATAATGCTACAACTCCTGGAGCTTCCTATCTCTAATTTTATCAACCCGGTAGTTCGTACAAACTTGGAAGCGACGGTGCTGTATGCACAAGTACTAGCTCTTGTCGCAGCTGTCACTTGGTCAGCTGGCACAAGTCCGCTAGGGCTCAAGCCAACTTCTATATGCTCTCAGAAGAAGCTTTCTAAATGATGGACGAAGGCTATCTCAAAGAAAATTAATCTATTTTGCAAAAATGAGCTGAAAGCCAACCAAAACATGGAAACCCTAGTAAACCCTAATCTGACTAGCTTAACCTCTAGGATGCAATGGGTGGAGTGCAAGTGTCTGGAAATGATGCCATTACTTCTAATGATGTGAAATTCATGAACTTAAACTACTTTGATTGAAAAGAACATGTTTTTGGATTTTTGCTTAATTGGTTGGAGTGATGATGAATTTGTCTCTTATTAGGGTTTGGCTGTGCAGAGGTGGTGCGAAGGGAGAGAAAGCTTGGGAAAGGCCAGGATGGCTAGGAGAGGTCCCAGAGGGTCCCTAGCATTAGTCCACAGAGGTCTACAACATTCGGATGCTCGGCAACCAAGTTTGCAGGCTTCTACAGGATGTCTGCAGGGGATCCTACAGGAAACTAAGGAATTCTATAGGAAGTCTGCTAACTTCTACAGGATGTGCTGTAAGTGGAAGTTTTGGGTGATGGTGAAGGGATGGAATGGTTTGGGTGGATAGGTGAGGTGGAGATGGAACTGGTGATGGCTCAGGGGCAGAGGAATAAGATGGAGAGAGAGTGTATGGAGTTGATTGGGGGATAGAAGGATGGCAGCAACGAAAGGTCAAAAAGATGAAGCTACGTGGGCAATGAAAGAGTTGGAAGGTGAACGAGCTGAACAGAGGTCGAGTAGGTGGCTTGAGGAGAGGTTAAGAAGAAGAAAAAGGAAGTAGAAGGATATGGAGCAGTGTAAATAAAACAAATTACTTATGTCTTGCACCAAAAACGGGAATTCATTAACCTATGATACCTGTGCCATTAAACCTATGAACAGCAATGTAAAACCGAGAAAAGAAGCCGTGCATTGAATGAAAAATGTAGAAGTATGGTTCAATATCAAAAGTGCATGGATGGATCTTCAATGGAAATGACTATGTTGCAGCTTGCATGGAAGTAAAAGACTGCATTTCTTTTTGGTGGTTGATATGGACTGCACCCCAATCCCTAAACAGAGATGGCAGCGAGTGCACTATCAACCCTTTTTTGACTCTAATGAATTACAAACCTCCTACTCTAATCTAAACAACTAAAAACACTTGAACTGTAAACTAACTCAATCACATAAAAGAAATCAAATCAGCAGACTGTAAATTCTAAATGCATACCAAAACAAGGAAATAAAGTGCTGAAAGGACACAAGTAACAATACAAGGAAGGGGAGGTCTATTGCTCTCAGGTTGGGCCCTAACCTGAGAGCTATAGCTCCCTTAAAAACTCCGAATTGAATCCAAAGCTGCCTGCCTTTATTGAATAATCATGAGTCTAACATCATGCCAAAACTGGCTTACAAAAAGACTAACTGGCTAACCAAATTGACTAACTAGCTAACCCCAAAATGACTAACTACTAGCTACAAAATGACTACCCACTAGCTAACCAAATTGACTAACTGAAATGAGGTCTTAAGCCCTCTTATTTATACAATTTGAGGACCCAACAGTCCTCCTAAAATTTAGGGACTTGGCTGCCCAAGACTTGTAGTTAACAGCAATCCAACTTGACTTGCTTGGCTGCCCTTGTGCTCATTGATTTGGTGGCCTTTGAACTCCGAGCTGATGGTGGAGAATTCGAGGTAAGGGTCCATAAATGAGGGGGACACCTTCCTACAAATCCTCTAGCTTGTTCTCCCACAAATTTGGCTGCCAAGTGCTCATTAAGACCTTCAATTTTGTCTCCAAGTTGACCAAAAAGGCTACACAAAGCACCCATTAGACTTGTTGGCATAATGACTAACCAAATTCACTCTATTAACATAAAAATAATCGAAAACATGCAATAAACTAATGAGAATGGTGGATTAAGTCAACTTAGGAGGTTGAATGAGCCCAAATAATTGTCCATTTTTGGGGCTCATCATCACCCCCCTACTGAAAGTGTTGCTCATCCTCTGACCAACCAATCTCTCTACTCATCTTTGATGGCCCTGGTGGCTTCATTCCCTCTTTTCAAACTTCCTATAGAAACAGTTCTCTGTCTTCCTGTAGAAACAGTCTGCTAACAGTTCTCTGTCTTCCTGTAGAAACAGTCTACTAACAGTTTTCTGTCTTCCTGTAGAACTGTCTTTGAGTCCATCATCTTGATTTGATCTCTCTAAGTGAAGGTTTTTAGCTTCCCCATTCATAGATGATGGATCTCTTTGAAGGAGACTCTTTCTTTTGTTTAGCTTGTGTGTCCTCAATGACAATTTGCTTCTTTGACTGTGGTTTGGGGTCTGCCAATTCTTATCTGCATGCCCTTTCTTGCCTTAAAAAATAGTGGAAGCTCCCTCTTTTACTTCTCCTTCGGCTTGGGAGAGGTACTTAGGGCGGCCAGCACAGCTGCTGCCTCCCTAGCTAGGATGTCCGCCTTCTTCTCCTTGGGTTTCGCCTTTTTAAGGCTTCCTGTAGAAGACCCTGTTTTAGCCAATTTCGGGCTTCCTGTAGAAGCCCCTGTTTTGGTAGTTTTCGGGCTTCCTGTAGAAGCCCCTTTTTCAATGATTTTCGGGCTTCCTGTAGAAGACCCTTTTACTGTTTTCGGGCTTCCTGTAGAAGCCTGTTTCTGCTTTCCTGTAGACACGGGTGTCACCACCTTTGCTTGCTTTGCTGCATGGGTTTTGCTTTTTGGTTTGGTTGCAGGTGCTGATGAGGTACTTGGGCTGATGTGGACCACCTCAGCTTTGTCCGTTCTGCTCTTCAACCTCTTTTCTCTTGCTGACAAGATGGGTGTGTCACCTTCTTCTTTGTCATCCTTTTTCTCATGCTTCCTCTTTTGTTCTTTCTTCTGCACTGTGGTCGGGGTCTTCTGGCCTGTTTCTTTCTTTCCCTCGGCCACTGCTTCTTTTTCCTCACTGCTGGAGGAAGTGTAAGTTCACATGACAACCATGGATAATGCAGAATCATGAATCCCCCTGGCATGGTAAGAGTGCTCCCTTTTTCTTATTCTTTTTTCAGAAACAGAAGTGTTGTTTATAGTTTCCCCCTGGACTCAAGGAAGAATTCCTCAGCTGTTTGATATCAATGAACAACAATTCCCTCGTTTCAAGACTTTTGCTGCCCAAATACTCGATTGTCAGAAGGGAATTAGGCTCCCACAGACAAAGTGCAGAGCTTAATTTTCATCCCCAGCACGCATACAACCGCATAAATTTCACATCCTTCATGCGCATGTTAGTCCTCACAGTGCTTTAACTTTTGTACAGGAGAAATTTGTTAATAGGACCTGTGGAGGGGAATGTGATGCATAACCAACTGAAAAATTTCGTGTATCACACAGGAAAACTACCATTCTTGACCCACGGACAGATTTCTTTCATACTTTCTTATTCAAAAATAGTTTTAATTCACCACCTTTCAGATGTATCATGCATGGAAGAGTGTTTTTTCAAGCCTACCACTTTCGGGATTCCAAATTTGTCGAAGAAAAATCCAAGCTTTTCTGCTCTAGAAGGCTCTGCTGTACTTTCCTGTAGAACGTCTTCCTGTAGAAACGCATGTAGAGTGCGACAAGCGGGAATTGTTTAAGGAACTGTAGAGATCTCAAAAAAAAAGGGCAGAAATCTTGGAGAGCACCATCAGTTAACTGATCTGGAAATGGTGGACATGCACTTCAGTTGACCGCAGTTGAACAAAGAGTGGTGAGAGTTTCAACCGAGCGTCCCTTAGATTACTGCGTGATTTGTGGTGAGGTGGCAAAAAAACATGCACGCTGGCTTTTTTCGAACTGAAGTGATGTTATGAACTGCATGTCTTCTATTTGTTAATCAACTGATGCTCCGTTCACTGGAGTTCAACACATCTACCATTGCTTGTGTTTCTCAACTTCCACGTGAATGACTATCCACGCATGCTGCGTGATTTTTCCTTGAGCGCTAGAGAAGACAATCTTGATAATTCGTGTCTTAATCCCACCATTCCATCAATTCATGCAGTTTCCAAATTAAATCTATGCAATAGAAGAATGAGATCAGTCACATACCTCGAAGTTGAATGGCTGCCGTGAAGCTTTTGCTACTACATGCCCTGATTCTGTTGCTGCATGCTTGGATCCTTTGATTGCATGAGGCTTGGCTGATGATTTTGATTGCTTTTCCTTGTGCAGGTGTCCTCTGGTCGGATCTGAGATGCATGCAATCGTTTCCACGTTCAACTCTACCCGTTCAAGCTGCTGCTGCTGCATGGTCATAAAACCAGAACTTCTTTTTGCCATTGCTCTCAAACGGTAACCCGGATTGAGCTGAAACTCGGTGAGCATGTTCCTACCATCATCATGCATCTCCCATAGCAAAATCGTGATCAATGGATGCACGGATTTCGAGAAAAATGGAAAATGGCTGAAGATTTCAGAGCTTGATTTCTCGGAAACCATGCATCGGAATCAGCTGAAACTGCTTGGGTAGGTTACTATCACCCATGTGCATCTCCCCATGAAACAGGTTTTGAAACGGATGCACAGATATGGAGAAAACGCAAAAATGGCTGATGGTGATGGAGGCTGATTTCTTGGAAACCGTGCACCGGAATTGCATGAAACTGCTCAGGCATGTTGTCATCAACCTTGTACAATTCCCCATAAAACGGTTTGTCAAATGGATGCATGGTTTTCAAGTTATGGCAAAAACAAATTCTGCTCTATGTGTTTTTGCTTCAAGGCACTTTGCATTTTGGTTGCATGGGATGACAAAATGAATTTTGGTTGTGATGCAGGTATAGAGATGATGGAGGAGGAGTTGGAAGACTGCATTAGGACTTCTGAACCCTTAAGGAAGCTACCATGTTCGCCAAACCACTTTTTGAAATGCATGCCTAGTTTCCCACAATTTCTACAGGAAGTTCCTGTAGAAGCACAATGAGAAGCACAAGGAGGTGAAAAAATGATGGATGAAGGCAAGGGATGGACACACAAGTGCTTGTAGGCCTAATCAACAGATTCCCACCATCAGATTCACTTTTGAAATTGGATTTGGCTCGTCCAAAGGTTCTACAGGATGTTTCCTGTAGAAATACAGAGCTTCCTTTAGAAGGCACAAAAAAGATTCCTTTAACCTTGATTTGAGTGCTCCTCCTGTCATGAAACATCCTTCTTGCAACCTGCAATGTCATTTCTGCAACATGAAATTATTCAATGGAGATTAGCTTTATTTTTCTTTTTCTTTTTCTCTTTTTTTTTGAAAAACAACTAGGGCGCCTCATGGAGGTTTTCACCCTAATTGCCTGCCTTGGGCGCCTCCAAGGGAGGTTTTCACCCAAAGATCTTATTCTCTTTTCTCTTTTTTTTCCAACCCATTGACCGCCTCATGGAGGTTTTCAATCAATGAGCCAATCTAAGGCGCCTCCGAGGAGGTTTTCACCTTAGATTTCTATTTTCCTCTTTTTTCATTTTTTTCTTTTTCTTTTTTCTCTTTTTTTTTTTCTTTTTTTCTACCCTACCCTACTTGAAAAACAAACTCATCTTCAAGTATAAGAATACTTCCAATGGAGCCATGTGCACATCAAGAGTAGAGACAAGATGATGTGAAGGCTCGAAATACATGCTTTGACAACGATCCAGATTTCAGAGACAAAATGATCTGACTTTGAATGGATCAAACATAGATGAGGAAGAGAGTACTGCTGCAACTTAGTGACTGTTTGGAACCATGTCTCAATATAGCTTTGATATCCTTGGTCCTTTTCCTGATCTGGATCATTCTTCATGTCACCTTCTATCATGACCTTCTCATCTTCCTCTTTTTGCTGATCTTTCTCTTGAGTACATGGAGGATTTGATGATAACCATGAAGGAGCTTTCTTGATCTCTAATTCTGATCTCTTCTCTTCATCAAGAGCAGCCCATGGTTCTTTGATCTCCTCTTTGGAACCTTCTTTTTCTTTTGGTCCTTCAATGTTGTCAATAGATTCTCTCTTTTGCAACACTCTTCCTGAGCTTTGGTGAACATCATTGAGCTCAAAAGGAGTCATTTGCACATGTTGTGCCTCAGCTTTGCAATTGGGTTGAGCTGCTCCATTGCAGGGTTTTGGAAATGGAGGTACGGTAGCTGAGTGGGGGTGTGAAATTGAGATGGAGATGGATGGCATTGTGGTTGGGTAGGCATTTGGGGTTGCCTTGGTGGAGGAGGCGATGGTTGTGGATGAGCAGGTGGTGGAGGAAAATGAGCGGGATGAGAGTTGTACTGGGGCCTCCACTCCTGATAAGGTGCATTCCACTGAGGTTGTGGCTGAGCATAAGAGTGAAACGAATGAGCAGCTGGTTGGGCATAATATGGATCTGTGAAGGAATAAGGAGGAGGTGTGAACCAGGAAGGATGAGCAGGGGGACCCCAAGAAGGCATGAAGGTGGCTTGGTAAGGGTCATAATAGGTCTCGGGTGTCCCTTGTAGTTCCTGCTGGTAGGGTACGGGTCCATGTGGCCTCCTTTGGTTTATATAACAGAGTGATTCAGTGGCTCCCTTGGCTCTTTGATATGTAGCTTTGATTCTGGGCAAGGAAGGGCACTGATTTGTAGGATGGTATTCTTCACAGATGAAACACACTTCTAGAGGGTGCATTGGACATTCGTTCCTAGGATGCTTTCTAGTGCACCTAGGACAAAAAATGGCCAAAGCCCTCTTGGCTTCTTCTTGCTTCTTTTGGATCCGCAAGGTATCCAGTTGCATGGCAAGAAACTGCCTCATATCACTCTTGAAATCTTCGATCTGATTTGCAAATTCATCTTTGGACAAGGGACTGCTCCCAACATTTCTGCTTGTAGCCATTTGCTTCAGAGGAATGTTTCTTCTTCTTCTCCCCTAGAGGTTCTTCAGATATGTCTTGATGTCCACCCAGGGGTTCTTTCATCACAGCCATCGAAGAAGAACGTTGGCTGTGTGAAGCAGTGGGGGTGTTGTGCAATCATTTTTCTAACTTATCTCTACTCCTACAAAGCATGAAATGAAATCTTTTTGGTTGATTTTTTTGTTTTTTCTACTTCTACCTGCAAAACTAAAATATATTGAACTGCAACTAACTATCTTGCTGAAATGAAAATGCGGAATTGAAATGAAAGCAGGAAAGGACTAATCTATTTTGCTCAAATGAAATTGCAGGAATGAAATGCTAGGCTACGCTTGCGAAATTGAAATGCTAATCTACGCTTGCAGAAATGAAATTGCGGAATTGAAATGCTAATCTATGAAAGCAGGAAATGCTAATCTATGAAAGCAGGAAATGCTAATCTATGAAAGCAGGAAATGTCTATGCTACTTTTGCAGAATGGAAATGAAATAAACTACTTAGCAGAAAGTTGTAGTAGAAAATAGAAGAATAGCAACAATCACCAATACTCTGCCGCTTCCCCGGCAACGGCGCCAAAAAGATGGTGGGCTCCAGTATTGTAGCAATAATGCTACAACTCCTGGAGCTTCCTATCTCTAATTTTATCAACCCGGTAGTTTGTACAAACTTGGAAGCGACGGTGCTGTATGCACAAGTACTAGCTGTTGTCGCAGCTGTCACTTGGTCAGCTGGCACAAGTCCGCTAGGGCTCAAGCCAACTTCTATATGCTCTCAGAAGAAGCTTTCTAAATGATGGACGAAGGCTATCTCAAAGGAAATTAATCTATTTTGCAAAAATGAGCTGAAAGCCAACCAAAACATGGAAACCCTAGTAAACCCTAATCTGACTAGCTTAACCTCTAGGATGCAATGGGTGGAGTGCAAGTGTCTGGAAATGATGCCATTACTTCTAATGATGTGAAATGCATGAACTTAAACTACTTTGATTGAAAAGAACATGTTTTTGGATTTTTGCTTAATTGGTTGGAGTGATGATGAATTTGTCTCTTATTAGGGTTTGGCTGTGCAGAGGTGGTGCGAAGGGAGAGAAAGCTTGGGAAAGGTCAGGATGGCTAGGAGAGGTCCCAGAGGGTCCCTAGCATTAGTCCACAGAGGTCTACAACATTCGGATGCTCGGCAACCAAGTTTGCAGGCTTCTACAGGATGTCTGCAGGGGATCCTACAGGAAACTAAGGAATTCTACAGGAAGTCTGCTAACTTCTACAGGATGTGCTGTAAGTGGAAGTTTTGGGTGATGGTGAAGGGATGGAATGGTTTGGGTGGATAGGTGAGGTGGAGATGGAATTGGTGATGGCTCAGGGGCAGAGGAATAAGATGGAGAGAGAGTGTATGGAGTTGATTGGGGGATAGAAGGATGGCAGCAACGAAAGGTCAAAAAGATGAAGCTATGTGGGCAATGAAAGAGTTGGAAGGTGAACGAGCTGAACAGAGGTCGAGTAGGTGGCTTGAGGAGAGGTTAAGAAGAAGAAAAAGGAAGTAGAAGGATATGGAGCAGTGTAAATAAAACAAATTACTTATGTCTTGCACCAAAAACGGGAATTCATTAACCTATGATACCTGTGCCATTAAACCTATGAACAACAATGTAAAACCGAGAAAAGAAGCCGTGCATTGAATGAAAAATGTAGAAGTATGGTTCAATATCAAAAGTGCATGGATGGATCTTCAATGGAAATGACTATGTTGCAGCTTGCATGGAAGTAAAAGACTGCATTTCTTTTTGGTGGTTGATATGGACTGCACCCCAATCCCTAAACAGAGATGGCAGCGAGTGCATTATCAACCCTTTTTTGACTCTAATGAATTACAAACCTCCTACTCTAATCTAAAAAACTAAAAACACTTGAACTGTAAACTAACTCAATCACATAAAAGAAATCAAATCAGCAGACTGTAAATTCTAAATGCATACCAAAACAAGGAAATGAAGTGCTGAAAGGACACAAGTAACAATACAAGGAAGGGGAGGTCTATTGCTCTCAGGTTGGGCCCTAACCTGAGAGCTATAGCTCCCTTAAAAACTCCGAATTGAATCCAAAGCTGCTTGCCTTTATTGAATAATCATGAGTCTAACATCATGCCAAAACTGGCTTACAAAAAGACTAACTGGCTAACCAAATTGACTAACTAGCTAACCCCAAAATGACTAACAACTAGCTACAAAATGACTACCCACTAGCTAACCAAATTGACTAACTGAAATGAGGTCTTAAGCCCTCTTATTTATACAATTTGAGGACCCAACAGTCCTCCTAAAATTTAGGGACTTGGCTGCCCAAGACTTGTAGTTAACAGCAGTCCAACTTGACTTGCTTGGCTGCCCTTGTGCTCATTGATTTGGTGGCCTTTGAACTCCGAGCTGATGGTGGAGAATTCGAGGTAAGGGCCCATAAATGAGGGGGACACCTTCCTACAAATCCTCTAGCTTGTTCTCCCACGAATTTGGCTGCCAAGTGCTCATTAAGACCTTCAATTTTGTCTCCAAGTTGACCAAAAAGGCTACACAAAGCACCCATTAGACTTGTTGGCATAATGACTAACCAAATTCACTCTATTAACATAAAAATAATCGAAAACATGCAATAAACTAATGAGAATGGTGGATTAAGTCAACTTAGGAGGTTGAATGAGCCCAAATAATTGTCCATTTTTGGGGCTCATCATCTGCTGCGGACTTGTTTAAGATACGCGTAAACCTCTGACTGAAATCTTTCACTTTCTCTTTTCCCTCCATCTTGAGGCTTCCCAATTATTTGAGTAGCATGGTTGGGGTCTTGTCATCAACAAACTTTTCAAGGAACATACATTTGAAAGAACCCCAGTTCTATATGGAGTTGGGTGGAAAGTTGTGATACCAAGCAGTTTCTTGACCGTACAAGGTACATGGAAACAATTTACATGCTACGTCGTCATGACGTACCTCAAGGGTCTGTAGCTGTAGGTAGAAGTTGTCTAAGTGGTCTTTTGCCTTCACTACCCTGTCAGGGCTAAAATTGATGTTCATTCTCTCCGCTTGCTTCAGAATCTTGTGCAAAACATCCGGAGAGCCAATGGTCCCTAAGTCATCCATTCAAGATTTAGGTCAACCATCTCTTTGTCTTCTTCGTCCTCTTCGTCTTCCTCCTCTCTATCTGAGTCTGATGGTTTTGGATTTGAGTCTTTTGGTTCATCTTCGCCTCTAGCTCCTTCGATGCCTTCCCCTCCGTCTCCTACACTAGAGTTCAATCCCAAGACCACAAGAGTGCCTTGTTCATCTTCAAAGAAGATTAGAGGTTCCTCTCCATCTTCAATAGCTTCTTCCAAACCTTCAAGAGTCGCAAGGACTACTTCTTCCACCGATGATACAACCACTCTGATGGGAGTAGCCTTTGGCTTCTTAGATGTGTGTGGAAGATAATGTACACCTGGGATCAGTCCGACTACTTTCACGAACTAGCGAGTGATAGGACAGACGGAGCGAAGATGTTGTTATGAAATTTCGTGTTCAATTTTGGGAGGTGAGGAGTAACCAACTACAGAGTCGTGAGAGAGGTGTTGTGATTTACTGTCTTGACCAGATGGTTGATGAGTGAGTGTGAGGGGAATTTCATCCATGTTCAACTGGTTGCCCTCCTTATAGCGTCAGAAATGTTGACGGTGCTGGACCCGCCAAGATTCATGGGATCACCTCGGTATGAAGTCCCAACTAGACCTCACACCGTTTGGTGTGGGAGTCCCATCTAGTATGATGGCCCGGTTGACATTGTCATAAGGATTTGCCTTAACTCTTGCTTTTCAAAATAGGAGAGTGGTTTGCTTTGTCTTTGGGAAGTGAGGTTCGCGTGCCTGGTGAGTGTAAGTGTACGTGTGTTAATGGTTCTTTCACTGTGAGGGGAAGAGAGTGAAGGTGAGTTCCAGGTTGAAAGGGATCAGTCCCAACTCGGCTAGGAACACACAACACAAAAGGACATGCACAACTTCTGGTAGAGCAGTCCACTCGGATGTGACTATCACAAAATACAAGGTAAGATAACATGTACAACACTCACATATCAGTCTAAGACGAGTGCGACGATTGTTACAACAAGGTTCATGTGAAAGGTCTGTCTGATGTTCGACAGAGCAATCGACACGGACGAGACAACATTAACAACATATACAACACATTTCCATTAATAGATGATGCATTACAACAAATGAATCAGTTCAGATGTAGAACACATGGTTAAAGCAACATGCATTACAAGTGTTAAAATCAATCTTACAACAAATACAATACGTGTGAAAACGTGCTGGCGTGTTAACATGCTTTTGAATTAATCGAAATTTCCAAGACACATCGTTACGCCATACATCACCAACCTCGTCAGTAGGGCGTTGGAGCCACTACTTACTCCTCAAAGAAAAGATTACAAACTCTCTTGGCTATGTGGGAGGAGCTGAGGTGAAAATTCCTTTCATGTACAAATGAGGGCGTATTTATAGCCAAGGGTGAAACTGACCCTTATGGCTGTTCGACTACCCTCATGACCGTTCGACTTCCATGACTTTCTGACTTACATAACTCTGTGTTCAGTAAGTGGGTCTCTTGGACTTCTACGTTACATCACATTGATGGACAACAAGCCCATAGTGGAGATGTGGGCAACATGACTCATGACTTGACAAGACAATGCTGGTACATTCGTGCTGCTGTTGGAGTGCATGTCAAGCTATAGTGCTGCTAAGTGATGGATGTCTTCATGGTGTATCATAGCTTCACCACTGCATGGCGAAGTGCGCAAAGTCTTCAATGGTCCTTGGTTCGCTTGATGAAGGTCTAGCATGTTGTTCCTTGCTTTCATGTTGGAAGGCTTGACAGGCTCACTTGTTCGCGAAGGTGCGTGTTCGTCGCATTCGTCCACTTCGCATGCTTCGTTTGTTTGTCTGCTTGGTGAACCTGTCCATCTACATTTGCTCCCTTCATTCATCCCATTCATCGTCTTGACATGTTTGTTGGTGTACTTGTACTTGCAGTCACTCATGACGAGACAACATCAAATCCAAAACCTCCTATTCTACCATGAACATGATCATTCAGATGCGGGTGACCGGGAGAGGTAGCAGGGCTGTGATGCGGGATGATGGCTCTGGGCAACTGCTGATGAAAACTATGCAAGCATCACTAAGGGATGGAGACAGACAATTTGAGTCGACAATGATTGTTTACAAGATCTGGCTCGGCTGGGAGGCAAATTTGCACAAATTTTGGGAGGGGCAGTACGGGCTACAGGAGGGCAGGGTAGGCATGCTCTGCGCATTTTCTGAAACGAACAATCAGCAAGGGTTGGACAACCAAATTTGCGCAATTTTCCAAAGGAACGAGCCGGGCTGCATGAAGGGTCAGCAGGCAGGGATTGCACAATTTTTCTGGGGAATTTCCCGGGAGATTGGCAGCCAGAACTGTGCAATTCCCAGAGGCAACTACTAGTTGGCTGTTGGGGCCGCTGGCAGCCAAAACTGTGCAATTCCCAAAGGGAGCTACCAGTTGGCTACTGGGGTCACTGGTAGCCAGAACTGCGGAATTCCTAGAGGGAACTGCCAGTTAGCTGCTCATTCACTGGCAGCAGAAACTGCGCAATTCCTAGAGGGAACATGCAGTCTGTTGTTGGGAGCTGCTGGTTGGGAAAAATGCACTAAGGTTGAGAGGTCGGCCTACTGATCATATCTGCGTAATTTATGAGCTAAGCTGACTGATGGGTAGTAGGATGCCTGCTCATGAGCACTATGTAATTTCTGAGATGAATAGTTGGTCGATTATCCAGGTGACCAGCATGAGTGTTACTTGAGTTGCTTGCGAGCAGCACAACTTGAAAGAACTAGCTTGGTGTTTCTATGTTGTTCTGGTTGACAGTCGATTAAGTCGAAGGCGGGTGATGGTCCAACTGTTAGTGAGGGGTCTGGTCGTCAGAACTTCAGCAAAATGACTAAGTGTGTGAACATTCAAAAGATGCATAGGTGATCAAACGAACACACACTCGCATGGCTTGATGACGAACCGACCAAACCATCCAAACACACATGTTCAACATGACTAAATGATGGTGCAAGCGACAAGCGCGAAACTTGTGATTGATCGTTCATGATCGACACGATGCTTGCGTGACAATGAGTGTGACTTCGAGTGTGAGTGCGACAAATGCTTTCATGGCGAACACAACAAACACATATGAAGCAAAGGTTCTGAGCATAACCAGAACACGGTCACAAGCATGACTTAGACATCAACATGCAGAAACTTGAGTGCAATAGACAAGCAAGGTGAATGTAAAGACCCACACGAGCTCACAGAGTGAACCCAAGTGTGTGCAGTCATCAAGCGAAACTCTTCATGGGAGGCTTTGAAATTGGTGCAGGCCAAAATTTTGGTGGGTGGTTGTAGCCGCTACAACAACATGTTAAGATAGCAGTTGCTTATAATCGTTTATGTAAACAAACATTTTTAGAATTAGAAAATTCAAAATCAAGGAAAGAGTACCACCTCATGATACACCTTCATAACAAATATTCAAGGGTTCTTAGATGCGATCTCTATTCTCTTGATTAGTTTTAGCTCTTGCAAGGACAATGGTGTTTTTGGGTAATGGGGCCCCATAATATCCACAACTACTTCATTAGAGAGGGTCACAACATAATAGTACGTGGAATTAAATGGAAAAAGATCAAGCTATTCAATGAGGGCATGGAAAAATTCTGGTCCTTTAGACCATAGCTTGAAATGTTAGCTCTCTCCCTCCCTTAAAAGATTATTTTCCATAATAAACCTTAATCATCACAATTTGAACCAGAAGGTAAATATCATTTTTATTTTTTTCGTTGCAACTTGATGTAGTTTTTGTAGCTAATTTGGTTAATGAGGAATCAAAGGACATAAAATTCTATTTGAGCAGTTGGCAATTTAGTTTCAATTTTAAAAGGATAAATAAATTGCTTTACTTTCTTTCTTTCTTCATCACTTACATTTTTTAAATGGGTTAGTCATCCACACACTAGTTAATAAATAAGATAAAATTAAGTACCCAAATATATGATCATTAACAATATTAATCCTTAATGGACTTATTGAGCCTTACCTCTCCTTCCTCTATTTTACTTGGTTTTGTCAAAAAACTATGTTGTGTCTCCATCTACCTAAACTAGTCATATTAGCTTGTCTTTGTTCAAAGGGAGTTGACTTGTTACCCTAAGAGATATTCTATACCACTTTCCTGCCCCTCTCCAAGGATTCATTGGTCTCTCGGGCTAAAATTAAGTCTTCCTACCTCTTTCTTTTAGGTGGATGTACTTATTTCTTTCTTAGGTTTCCTAGGCATACCTACAAAAACCTTTTATATATAATTCACATGGTTCATTGTGCACTCATGTAGAGTACAATGAATAGGAATGGTTGGGTTTATTTCTCAATGAGAGTTTTTAGTTTTGACATAAAATCCTCAGGGCAAGATCTAACCACATTACTACCTTAGGGCTAATCACCGCAAACTTATAGTCCTTTTTTGGGCTATGGCACAAAAAATCTTGCAATTAGAATGCAATAAGGAGATCAATAAAGCAACATGGGATTTTCCCAACCTCCACCATAGATCATAATGAACCTTATTGACAATTTTATCTTAGCTTCAAATATTAGGAGTGGTCCAAATGGGAGTGTGCTAAAGAAATGATCAAGATCACAACAACCACTTTGACAATTTCAATTTACATAGACTATGTTGAATAAATTATGAGAAGACACATTATTAAGTTGGTTCAAACATAAATGAATTCAATCAATGAATATACATACATTGCCGTAAAAATCTGGACAATAAAAGCATCACAATTCTCATTAATTAAATAAACATATACATGAGATATGAAAGAGATGAAGCTTCTAAGAAACCAACCATTCACCTTATTTACAATCTTAGGTCAATCAATATTTTAGTAAGGGATAAGATGAAACACATTTTCTTCTATGTTCTTATCATAAAGTGCATGTGTATAGAATTCCAAAAGAGGATGAGACATAAAAGAAAGAAATATGTTGTGATTGTTGAACATGAACAATATTTTAAGAAATTTAGTGCAAAAAACCAAATCCAATAGAAAAAAAGGTTAAACCTACAAAATATATCGCTTGTATTAAATATTTCCAAAAGAGAGTGCAATGTTCATGGATCCCTTCAAGGGGGGAACATCTTATGAGTAGAGTTCCAATTATAATAACAACACTTAAAAATATATCATAGTCTTCTAGTTGTATATTGATGCAGGAGCATGTGACTTGGAGGGAAAATATTCAAACTTATTCCAAAAATCCAAAAAAATCTATAGGAAAAGGAGTGGGGTCCTCTAGCCAGCAATTTCCATGCTTTCCTAGTTTAGGATAAGAATAGAATTAAGAATAAATCATCGCTTATGGATACGCTATAACAAAGCTTTATGCTTTAAATCACTCTATGTAAAAGCATGCTTTTGTAAAGGATAATGGCCGAGAAGGCTTTATCTATTGATTATAAATAAAATAACGGGACGCTCAAAGTTGGAGAGGGCCCGGAAGTATTATCCCTTGAAAAAAACCTCTCTCTGTGTATCTGCATTGGTGGTTCTTTGTTAATTGATAATTATATGTGTGTATCAGTTCAATCGCTTTCTTCTAAGTTGAATATGGATGAATTGGTCTTATTTTCCCGTTAATGTTTAGGCTGAAGCCTTTAAAATTGTTTTTCCTTCATATCGGCGAGCGCAGGCTTCTTAAATCATTATATAGTGTTCCATGGCAAAACTCTAATTTACATAGAAAATAATGAAATTTCTTAGCCCGAACAGAGTTCCGGACCTGAAATATTATTAATTTTGGTTCATACCTGTATCGGGTCTGAACCAAATCGCATCAGAGAATCGCAAGTGGAGTGGGAAGGTCCTTTGGAGCCGTCGAAGTCTGAAACCCCGAAAGTCTGGACTTGAAATATTATATAGCGGGTTGGATAAGTTTTCGGGTGCGCAAGGATTGTCGCATTGCACAGTCGGAGCGGAAGGAGCCTATTGTGCAGATTTTTGGCACTACCGATAGTGATTGCCGACAGCCACGTGGCATATTGCATCAAGGAATTATCCATGTTAAAGCGTCGATAGTGTATGAAAGCGCTGATTGTGTTTTTTGCGTAAAAGGCATTTTTCCTTGGGTTTTAACGTCGATAGTGTTATTGGCTTAATACGAAATCCTTTGAATTTTAAAGCGCCAATAGTGTATTCAACGCTATTTGCGTTATTACCATTTGAAAGGCTCGCCGATAGTGTTTAATATAATTCCTTTGGAATTATAGTCCCGATAGAGTATAAGGCTCTGTGTAATAAATTGTGGCTTTAACAAGAATTGTTGTTCTGGAGGAAAACCTTGAGGCTGTCAGTTTAACAGTAAATGACTGATACGTCGATAAGTGGAGAAGGAGTAATTTGGCTAGGTATTGAAGAAATTGTAGCCAAATTTGAGAGGTTATCTATATTGCCTACACCTAGGCCACCATTAGTGGTATTAGGGCCACTAGCTAACATTGAATTGAATCTTAGAAGCAGGAGAAGGAAAGTTAATATGGCTTTCAGAGTTGGAAGAGGACATGGACATGGTGGAAGAGGACGACCTGTTGCAAACGCTAAAGTAATGGAAGCTGTGCAACAGATGCAAGCTAGATTGGATGCATTAATAACAGGCAGAAATATAGATGATGGAGATGTTAGTGAACCTAGGGTCGAAGTTGCAGAGGAGGAAGCTGTAGCAGTTACTCCTGAGATGAGGTTCTTTCAGTCAGTATTCAGATCCACGGCTAGGCCAAAGACCGAGGTTCCAATATATGAAGGAGGACTGAATCCAAAAGAATTGATAGACTGGATTAATGGCATGGAGAAATTCTTCAATTATGAAGAAACAGAAGATGAGAAGAAAGTCAAGTTTGCTGTCACCAAGTTAAAAGGCCATGCAACGCTTTGGTGGGATGGTGTGCAGGCAAAAAGGAAGAGACTTGGCAAGCAACCAATCAAGAATTGGAGTAGGATGGTAGCAAAGCTAAGAGGTAAGTTTCTGCCAAGTAATTATTAGCAAACCTTGTTCAAACAGATGTAGAATCTTAGACAGAGGTCTTTGACAGTAAAAAAATACACAGAGGAATTCTACAAGGTAAGCATAAGAGCTGGAGAAGCCCAGGATACAGATGAGAAGGTGGCTAGATATGTGAATGGCCTTAGGATGGACATTCAAGATGAGATAAGTCTACTGTCTCCTAAAACAGTAGAGGAAGCTTATCAGATAGCACTGAAAGCTGAAGAAAAACTCATAAGGAAGCAGTCCGCCAGAGGGAGAGGTACTTTTTGAGGAAGGGGAAGTCAAGGTGGTAGAGGGAGATCTACAACACCTAAAGATGGAGCTAGCAATAGCTCAACCCAGCATGCACCCATAGGAGGTGATGCAAGAGGCAGAGGGAGTTTTTCTAGAGGAAGAGGAGGCAGAGGAAGAGGAAGAGAAATAAGATGTTACAGATGTAACAAGCTGGGACATAGAGCTTTTGAGTGCCCAGAAAATGCAAGAACAAGCTAGAGGAATGAAATTGTTGCTCCAGTTGAGGGAGAAGCACCAACAACAGTAGTGGTAGAAGAAGAAAATATACCAGAGAGGAGAGAATCTTTGGTAGTTAATAAAGTTTTGCTCAAGCCAACAAAGGAGGTAATTGAACCATCACAAAGAAAGACTTTATTCAGGACAATATGTAAAGTCCAAGGGAAATGTTGTCAGATGATTATTGATAGTGGCAACACAGATAATTTGGTCTCAACAGAAGTGGTGGAGAAATTGACGCTGAAGACAATGAAACATCCAACACCTTACAAGGTGTCATGGTTGCAAAAAAGACATCAACTGTTAGTAAATGAACAATGTGAAGTGGAATTTCAAGTGGGCAAGTACAAAGATAAAATTGTATGTGATGTGATGCCAATGGACGTGTGTCACATATTGCTTGGAAGACCTTGGCAATATGACAGAGGAGCCATGCATGATGGAAAAAGAAACACCTACAAGTTTGGAAAGGATGGTGTCAATCATACGTTGCTGCCTCTATAAGAAGAAGATATACCAGGAAAGAAGACTGATCCTAAAAATCTTTTATTAGGAGGAAAGAAATAATTGAAGTAGATTGAAGAGAATGAGGTAAATTTTGCTATAACTTGCAAGCCCAAGGTAATAATGACTTCTACTAAAATTTCTGATTTACCCATTGAAATTCAAGAAATGTTGGAGAAATATTGTGATATTATTGTTGATGATTTTCCAAATGAGTTCCCACCCATTAGAAGAATTAGCCATCATACAGATTTGATTCCTGGAGCAATTCTACCTAACAAGCAGCTTACAGAATGACTCCTACAGAAAATGAAGAGGTTAGGAAGCAAGTGCAAGAGTTGCTTGACAAAGGGCTGATCAGAGAAGGCTTGAGTCCTTGTGTACTGCCAACAATGTTGAGTCCAAAGAAATATGGAGGTTGGAGAATGTGTACAGATTCAAGAGCCATCAATAAAATCACAATCAGGTATAGATTTCCATTACCTAGAATTGAAGATTTAATGGATTGCATGAGTGGAGCAAGTATTTTTCAAAACTAGATCTTAAAAGTGGGTATCATCAAATAAAGGTAAGAGAAGGGGATGAGTGGAAAACCACTTTTAAGATAAATGAGGGATTATATGAGTGGAGAGTAATGCCTTTTGGGTTGTCAAATGCACCAAGTACATTTATGAGAATCATGAATGAAGTTTTTAAAGATTTCATTGGTAAATTTGTAATAGTATATATGGACGATATATTAGTTTACAGTAGGTCTAAGGAGGAGCATATGAGGCATTTGAATTATGTCTTACAAAGGCTGCAACATGAGAAATTATTGCTGAATTTGAAGAAGTGTTCATTCATGAAAGAAGAACTAGTATACTTGGGTTTTATTATTTTTGCTGAAGGGTTGAAGATGGATCCGAAGAAGATCAAGGAAATCATAAAATGGCCTTCACCCAAGAGTGTTTTTTAGGTAAGAAGTTTTCATGGTCTTGCTAGTTTTTATAGAAAATTCATCAAGAATTTTAGTAAGATTAATGCACCTATTATTGAGACCATAAAGAAGGACAAACAACCATTTAGATGGACTGCTGAAGCAGAGAAGAATTTTCAGCTGTTAAAGAAGAAAATAATTGAAAAGCCTATTTTGGTTTTACTTGATTTTAGTGAGCCTTTCCAAGTGAAGTGTGATGCCAGCGGAGAAGCAATTGGAGGTTTTTTAAGCCAAGAAGATAGACCAATAGCCTATTTTAGTGAAAAGCTGAATGATTCAAAAAGGAAGTATTCTTCTTATGATAAGGAGTTCTATGCAGTTGTGCAGTCGTTGAAGAAATGGAGGCATTATCTAATGTCAAAAGAATTTATCCTTTATTGAGATAAACATGCACTACAGTTTATAATGCAGCAACCAAAGCTCAGCCAAAAACATGCCAAATGGGTAGAATATCTTCAAGGTTTCCATTTTGTTTTGAAGAATATAAATGGCCAATCAAACAAAGTTGCGGATGCCTTGAGTAGGAGGAATATATTATTTCAAGAGAGTCAAATCCAAGTGTTGGGTTTTGATTTTCATAAAGAATTGTATGAGACTGATTAGATTTTAAAGATGCATTTGAAGCTTGTAAAAATCCTGTTTTGATGGATAGGAGTAAATGGTTGGATTACTTCTTACAAGATGGATTGTTGTTTAAAAAAAATCAGCTATGCATACCAAACTGTTCAACGAGGGAGAATTTAATCAAAGAAAAACATAGTGGAGGACTTGCAGGACATTTTTGCATAGAGAAGACTTATGAGCAGCTAAACAGATTTTATTTCTGGCCGAAAATGAAATCTGAAGTGGAGAAGTATGTGAAAATTTGCAAAATCTGTCAACATGCTAAGGGAAGGGGCCAAAACACAGGTTTGTATATCCCATTACCAATTCTAGATATGCCTTGGGATATGGTAAGTATGGATTTTGTTTTGGGCTTACCAAAGACTCAAGAAGGTAATGATTCAATTTTTGTTGTAGTGGACAGATTTTCAAAAATGGCACACTTTATTCCATGCTATAAAACTAGTGATGCTTCTCACATTGCTAATTTGTTTTTTAAGGAGGTTGTAAGATTGCATGGATTGCCTAAGAGTATTGTCTTAGACAGGGATTCCAAATTTGTTGGAAATTTCTGGAGGACATTATGGAAGAAGTTGGGAACTAAACTAAGTTTTAGCTCTGCCTATCATCCACAAATTGATGGACAGACTGAAGTTGTGAACAGGAGTTTGGACAATCTTTTAGGGAGCCTTACTGCCAAACATCCAAAGCAATGGGATCAAGTATTGGCACAAGCTGAATATGCATATAATGACTCACCCAATAGGGGTATAGGACAGAGTCCATTCCATATTGTTTATGAAATGCATCCAAGAGGAGTAGCTAAGTTAAGAAACTTGGGAAAAGAAGAGATGAGAAGTGCAGAGGGTGAAGACTTTGCTTCAGAAATGCAAGCAATACATGAACAAGTGAAATAGCAGCTGCAGGATAGCAACATCAAGTATAAAACCAGAGCAGACATGAGAAGAAGAGAGGTGAACTTTGAAGTTGGAGATCTGGTTTTAGCACATCTCAGAAAGGAGAGGTTTCCAAAGAGGGAGTATAACAAACTGAAGTTCAAAAAAATTGGACCGTGCAGAGTGTTGAGGAAATTTTCTGCAAATGCCTATGAGATTGAGTTACCCCCTGATGTTGGAATATCACCAATTTTTAATGTTGCAGATCTGTACAAGTATGAAGGTGAAAATGCAGATGATACAACGCAAGATCAAGAGACCCAAGAGATTGACTGGGTAAAACAGTTACCCACAACAAAGAATTGGCAGCCAGAAATAATTTTGGACAAGAAGGTGTTTAAGAAAATAAGGGGATGAGAATACTTCCAATATTTGGTAAAGTGGAAGGATCGGCCGACCACTGAAGCTACATGGATTACAGAAGACATGCTAGAGAAACTGGGCAGTTCTGTAGATGAACTCATGGACAGGAGCCCATGAAGAATTTTGTCCTCAGGAGTCTGATGCAGGAGCATGTGACTTGGAGGGAAAATCTTCGAACTTATTCCAAAAATCCAAAAAAATCTATAGGCAAAGGAGTGGGGTACTTTAGCCAGCAATTTCCATGCTTTCCTAGTTTAGGATAAGAATAGAATTAAGAATAAATCATCGCTTATGGATAAGCTGTAACGAAGATCTACGCTTTAAATCACTCTATGTAAAAGCATGCTTTTTGTAAAGAATAATGGCCGAGAAGGCTTTATCTATTGATTATAAATAAAATAACGGGACGCTCAGAGTTGGAGAGGGCCCAGAAGTATTATCCTTTGAAAAAAAAACCTCTCTCTGTGTATCTACATTGGTGGCTCTCTGTTAATTGATAATTATATGCGTGTATCAGTTCAATCACTTTCTTCTGAGTTGAATATGGATGAATTAGTCTTATTTTCCCATTAATGTTTAGGCTGAAGCCTTTAAAATTGCGTTTCCTTCATATCGGTGAGCGCAGGCTTCTTAAATCATTATATAGAGTTCTGTGGCTAAACTCTGATTTACACAGAAAATAATGAAATTTCTTAGCCCGAACAGAGTTCCAAACCTGAAATATTACTAAGTTTGGTTCATACCCATATCGGGTTCTAACCAGATTGCATTGAAGAATCGCAAGTGGAGTGGGAAGGTCCTTTGGAGCTGTCGAAGTCCGAAACCCCAAAAAACTGGATCCGAAATATTATATAGCGGGTTGGATAAGTTTTCGGGTCTGCAAGGATTATCACATTGCATAGTCGGAGCGGAAGGAGCCTATTGTGTGGATTTTCCACATCGCCGATACCGATTGCCGACAGCCATGTGGCATATCGCATCGGGGAATTATCCATGTTAAAGCGTCGATAGTGTATTAAAGCGCTGATTATGTTGTTTGTGTAAAAGACATTTTTCCTTGGGTTTTAGCACTGATCGTGTTATTGGCTTAATACACAATCCTTTGAATTTTAAAGCGCCGATAGTGTATTCATCGCTATTTGCGTTATTTCCATTTGAAAGGCCCGCCGATAGAAGAGTATAAATTGTGTCTTTAACAAGAATTGTTGTTCTGGAGGAAAACCATGACGCTGTCAGTTTAACAGTAAATGACTAATACGCCGATAAGCGAAGAAGGAGTAATTTGGCCAGATATTGAAGAAATTGTAGCCGAATTTGAGAGGTTATCTATATCGCCTGCACCCAGACCACCATATATATAGCTTCTTAATAGTGAAAACCCTAACTTCTTGTGGTCTATTCAATAATGGGTACCAAGGTAACCCTTTTTACACGTAATTATTTAATGGACCTTGTTAAAATAAGATGGCCTCATACCTTAATTAACTAACTACTGAATACCTAATGTAGGGAGGTTAGGGTAGGACACTAACATGCCCCCGCCTACTCCCTGCCACCCCAAAAGCAATATTGTATTAAAAGCTTGTTGGGTGGAATTTTTTGTAAAATTTTAGTTGGTTCTCGAGTAGCATCTTTAACTACATATATTTTTCACTGGAACAAAACTTCTTTAATGCTATGGTGGTACAAATTTATACTTTTTGTGGCCAATATTGCATTTACCTAGAGCTAATTGGACCATTCTTTATCAAGTTATATAAGGCTTGACTAAACACGACAATTTGTTCCCACTACCATCTTTAAACAAAATATGTGAAACATTGTATGGACCTTGGAGTGGGTTAGAAGAGCTAATCTGTAGGCAACTTGTATAATGCATTGGAGGATTTGATATGATCCATATATTTTTGGTGCAAGCTTCTCGTGGAATTTGTCACTAATAGAGGTTTGCCTATAAGGTTGAAGGTGAGGAAACACACGATCCCTTTCTTCGAAAGAACACTCAGATCAATGTTAGTCAACTTGTTGCTCCATGTGATTTTGAGTGATCACCATATTGTCCTTAATTGTGTGGATAATGGTCTCTTTAGTGTCAAGCATGTAATCTATTGAATGAACCTTGGATGTGCTTGGTAAACATGAAGCCACTAAAAAGGGTTTTTAGTCACAGGAAACTTTATATGGTGTCATTTTGGTAGTGGCATAAGTGGTATTGTACCGCCTTTTGATAAGGGGTAGCCATTATGCCCATTGATTCTACCTTTCCAAAGTAAAGCATCTCAAATACATTTCCAAGCACTTGGTGACTATTCTTATTTGACCATTTGTTTGAGGATGATAAGTTGCGCTCATGTTTAATTGGGTATCCAAGTGTTTAAACAACTATTGCTAAAATTGATAGGTGAATGTGACGCCACAATATGACACAGTGGAAGTGGGCATAACATGTAACTAATTTTTTTATATATGAAAACCTATGTTGCCATGGAGGGTGTCAATGAGTGTGGTGAGGCATAAAAGTGAGCATATTTAAAAAGGCGATCGACTACCATTGTGATGATCAATGAGTGTTGCTAGTTGTTGGAAGACTCATTACAAAATTAATAGAAATGTCAATCCATACGATGTTGATAATTCCTTCTAAGTCCTCACCATCTCCTCCTTGTTCCTTTGACAGACATCATATGAGGCTACACAAGTCCGGATGACATTTTTCATGCTTTCCCAAAACAACCACCTTAGGATGAACTCTTGTTTTTCCCTCGTGCTCTAATTGGCCTATCCTCTCCTTGGACATTGAATTTGAGTGACTACATCTAGAATAAAAAAAACTGATTATTTTTAATTGATAGTGGTAGTACCCACAATTCTATTCACAATAAAATATAATGTTATATCCATGTAGTGCATAATTTTCAAATTATGATAGCCAACGATTCCATGATGAAATATGGTGGTAAGTGTGAGAATGTGAAAGTTGAATTAGGGGGATATCAACTCAACTCCAACATGTTCACTCTTCAAATGGATAGTTGCGATGTAGTACTTGGTGCTGATCCGGATTTAAACAGGAACGCAACAAATTACAGAGATAACCATATACACAAAGATGCAGCGGAAATAATACTTCATTTCATTAATGGAAAATACTGAAATATGCTTACAAACAGAAATGGCAATAAACTAGCTAGGGCGATAGTAGCTTATCTCTGAGAAGAGATGTGATGGCTACATGCCTCTGAACTGTGTTACAATGAGGCTCGAAGGCCTATTTATTGTTGAGAAACAATGGACAACCCTTAACATTCCAAAACCTAACCCTAGGAGATGAAACGCCAAACTGTGGGCCCCGTTTGGGTAAATTGGTACATCAACTTCCCGGGGTCGTAACTTTGGCATACGATCTCTGTTTGACGCGTACAATAGCTCGTTAGAAAGATCTATCCGAGCACTACCACTTTGGGAAGGGCAACATCGGTCCATGGACCCATGTTGCCCCCAGATTTCCCAAAAAACGTCGTTTAGGGCCTCAAAACGGCTCCGGAAGTTCAGGACCCGAAAAACTGCTAAAAATAGTAAGTTGTGCTACAATTAAGGAAACTGAAAATGCTGAGAAAGACAATGGTGGGGGTCCAGGTGGACTTGGCAGGTGGCCACCAATATCCACCTGGATCATTCCTCCCCCCTTAGGAAGCAATGGTCCCCATTGCGTTGAGCTCCTCCATGAGATGAGGAAACTTCTGCTGAACTTGTTCCCTGGTGAGCCACTTGCCCTGCTGAAGGAGCTGGCCCGCTTTGACAACTCGATACAGTTGGATATTCTGTTGGCGAGTGTTCTTGATCTGTGTGTCCATGATCCGATCAGTTGCAGCTTGTTCCATGCAATCTGGATTTAATTCTGTGGGTTTGAGCTGTTCTGCAATGTCGGATGTGTCTAACAATGGTGGAAAGTATGGCCGAAGGCGGTCCACATTAAATACTGGGTGCAGGCCAAGGAATGGGGGAATGCTGAGCTCAAATGCATTGTCTCCCATAGCCTTAGTAATGGTGTAAGGACCATATCGGAGTGGTCTCAATTTTCGATAGGCTCCAGTAAGGCGTTCCTTTTGCAAATGCAACCAGACTTTGTCGCCCACCTGAAACTTGTGTGGCACCCGATGTTGATCATGTCGCTGCTTGTACTTGGCATTTGATTTCTCAAGAATGTCATGGACCTGCTGGCGAATATGTTGGATTCGCTCAATGAAGCTGGTGGCCTTATCTGTTTCGGACTGGACATGAGCTGAATTCATGTGAGTAGCTGCAAGTGGCATGGCCACATCAATGGGGCATAGTGGCTGGAATCCCAAACCCACCTGAAAAGGGCTATGGCCAGTGGAGCTGTGAAGAGCTCGGTTGTAGCTGTGCTGAACGTAGGGAAGGCTCTCATCCCATGTGCGTGGATGCTTTGAGTTATACATGCGCAGAATGTGCACAATCATCCTATTGACAACCTCCGTCTGGCCATCAGTTTGAGGATGGAAGGCTGTGGACTTCGTGAGTTTGGTGTCCAGCATTGACCAGAGACTGGACCAAAAGGTGCTGAGGAACCGACTGTCCCGATCTGAGATGATAGACTGCGGGATCCCAAAGTGCACCCACACTCGTTCAAAGAAGAGTTTAGCAGTGGCTTCTGCTGTGATATTCTTCTTGCAGGCCATCATAATGGCCATCTTTGAGAACCTGTCGACGACCACAAAAACACAGTCATTTCCATGCTTAGTGGAAGGAAGGCCTGACATGTAATCCATGGAGATGGATTCCCAAGGTCGACTAGGGGTAGGCAACGGGGTATAGAGGCCTTGCTTCTTAATGGTCGGTTTGGCAATGGCACATGCAGTACATGATCGGATGTACTTCCCAACATCCTGTCGAAGATTCGGCCAATAGAAATAGTTTTGCAGTACTGCCACTGTTTTCTCGACCCCGAAATGCCCAGCAGCCCGACTGTAGTGTGCTTCCCAAATCATCTTGGCACGCTCGCTTGAAGGAACACAGAGGTGACCGAGGTGGCATAATAGGGCATCCTGGAGGTGAAAATCTGCAACTTGCCGACCCTCCAAGAGTGTCTGGTATGTGTGGCCGAATTCTGGGTCGCTTTTGTAGAGAAGTGGCCAATCAGAAGTCTCGTGCCCGCAAGAGTTGAGCACGGTGGTTAGCGCCATGATCGGTGGTCGACTGAGGCAATCTGCAACATTATTGGTGCTGCCCTTTTTATACTTGATATTCAAGTGAAACTGTTGCAGGTATGTAGACCACTTCTGATGGCGATCATTCTGCAATTTCCCTTGGGTCTGTATGAACTGCAGAGGTCGGTGGTCTGTGTGGATGACCGTTTCCTTCCCCAAAATGTAATGCTTCCATTGTCGACAGGCCTGTACAATGGAATACATCTCTTTATCATAAGTGGGGTACTTCCGGACTGTGTCTGAAAGTGTTTCACTGTGATATGCCACTGGATGTCCATGTTGAGTAAGGACTGCCCCAACAGCATAGTCAGAGGCATCTGTCTCGACCTCAAATGGTTGTTGTAAATCTGGTAACGCGAGCACTGGTGCCGTGCAGAGGCGATCCTTCAACTCCCTGAATGACTTCTGTTGAGATTCAGACCAAAAGAATTTTGCTTTCGCCCCGCCCTTGGTGACTTGACTCAAGGGCCAAGAAATATGAGAAAATCCCAACACAAACCTGCGGTAGAAGTTGGCAAGACCTAGAAAGCTGCGGAGCTCTGTTAGAGTGGTTGGAGAGGGCCAATCCCGAATGACTTGGACCTTGGCTGGATCGACATGCACCCCCTGTTCATCAATGATGTATCCCAGATACTGAACCTCGGTCATGCCAAAAGTGCATTTCTCCAAATTGGCACATAGCTTGTGTTGCCGCAGTGTTTGGAGAACCTGTCGGATGTGGTGGAGGTGCTCTTCCCAACTCTGGCTGAAGATCAGAATGTCATCCAAGTATACTACTACAAAGGAGTTGGTGAATGGCCGCAAGATGTCATCCATTAGCCTCATAAAGGTTGCAGGAGCATTCGTCAATCCGAAAGGCATGACCAACCATTCGAAGAGGCCCTCCTTGGATTTGAAGGCAGTCTTCCACACATCTGAGGGTTCAATTGGTACCTGGTGATATCCTGACTTCAGATCGATCTTGCTGAAATATTTCGCCCCCTTTAGTTGGTCTAGGAGGTCATCAATCCGCGGGATCGGGTACCTATTACGGACAGTGATCTTGTTCAGTGCCCGATAGTCAATACAGAGTCTCCACGTCCCATCCTTCTTCTGTACCAACACTATCGGGCAACCACAGAACAAAGGACAAAGCCAAGGCGGGACAGCCCAAGACAACCAGCCGAAGCTGCAAGCAAAGAGCAACGCCGCGAAGCCGAGAAAGGACACTGGAAAATGGTGCGAGTTCCATAAGAGCTCCACTCACAACACAAGTGAGTGTCGGGCCAAGCAGTCACTGGTGGCTGAGCTAAAGGTTTCAGAATCAGATGCATGTTCCGACTCTGAGTCAGAACCCGATAAGGGGTATGAAAAAGGGAAGCATATCATTGATGCGGATCCCAGCGCCACTGTTGCTACCGCAAAGATCCAGAAAAATGAACCCGAAGATCCAGAGGAGGAGGAGCGTCTCTTCCACTCCCAGATGTGGGTAAAGGGCTCCCCGATACAGTTCATTGTTGATAGCGGGAGTCAAAAGAACCTCATTTCGGCAGAGGTCGTGAAGCGGTTGGGCTTACCGACCACAGCACATCCACAACCATACACCATTGGGTGGCTTCACCAAGGGCGAGATCTTCGCGTGAGCCAGCAGTGTCGCCTTCCATACAACATCAAGCCCTTCACGGATGAGGTATTGTGTGACATTGCTCCCCTTGAAGTTTGTGATGTATTACTAGGACAACCATACTTGTGGAAGCGACATGCTGTGTATAAATCAAGGCCCCGTGCTGTTATTATTACATTGGGAAATAAGTTGTTCAGGATACCAGAGGTAGCACCACCTGCCGCCATCTCTTTGATTACTGCAAAACAATGCAGTAAGATCATTTCCAAAACCAGGAAATTTGTTTTCCTGATGATACGCCCTCAAGGGAAGAAGAAGACAGTGGACCATATAAACAGGAACGCAACAAATTACAGAGATAACCATATACACAAAGATGCAGCGGAAATAATACTTCATTTCATTAATGGAAAATACTGAAATATGCTTACAAACAGAAATGGCAATAAACTAGCTAGGGCGATAGTAGCTTATCTCTGAGAAGAGATGTGATGGCTACATGCCTCTGAACTGTGTTACAATGAGGCTCGAAGGCCTATTTATTGTTGAGAAACAATGGACAACCCTTAACATTCCAAAACCTAACCCTAGGAGATGAAACGCCAAACTGTGGGCCCCGTTTGGGTAAATTGGTACATCAACTTCCCGGGGTCGTAACTTTGGCATACGATCTCTGTTTGACGCGTACAATAGCTCGTTAGAAAGATCTATCCGAGCACTACCACTTTGGGAAGGGCAACATCGGTCCATGGACCCATGTTGCCCCCAGATTTCCCAAAAAACGTCGTTTAGGGCCTCAAAACGGCTCCGGAAGTTCAGGACCCGAAAAACTGCTAAAAATAGTAAGTTGTGCTACAATTAAGGAAACTGAAAATGCTGAGAAAGACAATGGTGGGGGTCCAGGTGGACTTGGCAGGTGGCCACCAATATCCACCTGGATCATTCCTCCCCCCTTAGGAAGCAATGGTCCCCATTGCGTTGAGCTCCTCCATGAGATGAGGAAACTTCTGCTGAACTTGTTCCCTGGTGAGCCACTTGCCCTGCTGAAGGAGCTGGCCCGCTTTGACAACTCGATACAGTTGGATATTCTGTTGGCGAGTGTTCTTGATCTGTGTGTCCATGATCCGATCAGTTGCAGCTTGTTCCATGCAATCTGGATTTAATTCTGTGGGTTTGAGCTGTTCTGCAATGTCGGATGTGTCTAACAATGGTGGAAAGTATGGCCGAAGGCGGTCCACATTAAATACTGGGTGCAGGCCAAGGAATGGGGGAATGCTGAGCTCAAATGCATTGTCTCCCATAGCCTTAGTAATGGTGTAAGGACCATATCGGAGTGGTCTCAATTTTCGATAGGCTCCAGTAAGGCGTTCCTTTTGCAAATGCAACCAGACTTTGTCGCCCACCTGAAACTTGTGTGGCACCCGATGTTGATCATGTCGCTGCTTGTACTTGGCATTTGATTTCTCAAGAATGTCATGGACCTGCTGGCGAATATGTTGGATTCGCTCAATGAAGCTGGTGGCCTTATCTGTTTCGGACTGGACATGAGCTGAATTCATGTGAGTAGCTGCAAGTGGCATGGCCACATCAATGGGGCATAGTGGCTGGAATCCCAAACCCACCTGAAAAGGGCTATGGCCAGTGGAGCTGTGAAGAGCTCGGTTGTAGCTGTGCTGAACGTAGGGAAGGCTCTCATCCCATGTGCGTGGATGCTTTGAGTTATACATGCGCAGAATGTGCACAATCATCCTATTGACAACCTCCGTCTGGCCATCAGTTTGAGGATGGAAGGCTGTGGACTTCGTGAGTTTGGTGTCCAGCATTGACCAGAGACTGGACCAAAAGGTGCTGAGGAACCGACTGTCCCGATCTGAGATGATAGACTGCGGGATCCCAAAGTGCACCCACACTCGTTCAAAGAAGAGTTTAGCAGTGGCTTCTGCTGTGATATTCTTCTTGCAGGCCATCATAATGGCCATCTTTGAGAACCTGTCGACGACCACAAAAACACAGTCATTTCCATGCTTAGTGGAAGGAAGGCCTGACATGTAATCCATGGAGATGGATTCCCAAGGTCGACTAGGGGTAGGCAACGGGGTATAGAGGCCTTGCTTCTTAATGGTCGGTTTGGCAATGGCACATGCAGTACATGATCGGATGTACTTCCCAACATCCTGTCGAAGATTCGGCCAATAGAAATAGTTTTGCAGTACTGCCACTGTTTTCTCGACCCCGAAATGCCCAGCAGCCCGACTGTAGTGTGCTTCCCAAATCATCTTGGCACGCTCGCTTGAAGGAACACAGAGGTGACCGAGGTGGCATAATAGGGCATCCTGGAGGTGAAAATCTGCAACTTGCCGACCCTCCAAGAGTGTCTGGTATGTGTGGCCGAATTCTGGGTCGCTTTTGTAGAGAAGTGGCCAATCAGAAGTCTCGTGCCCGCAAGAGTTGAGCACGGTGGTTAGCGCCATGATCGGTGGTCGACTGAGGCAATCTGCAACATTATTGGTGCTGCCCTTTTTATACTTGATATTCAAGTGAAACTGTTGCAGGTATGTAGACCACTTCTGATGGCGATCATTCTGCAATTTCCCTTGGGTCTGTATGAACTGCAGAGGTCGGTGGTCTGTGTGGATGACCGTTTCCTTCCCCAAAATGTAATGCTTCCATTGTCGACAGGCCTGTACAATGGAATACATCTCTTTATCATAAGTGGGGTACTTCCGGACTGTGTCTGAAAGTGTTTCACTGTGATATGCCACTGGATGTCCATGTTGAGTAAGGACTGCCCCAACAGCATAGTCAGAGGCATCTGTCTCGACCTCAAATGGTTGTTGTAAATCTGGTAACGCGAGCACTGGTGCCGTGCAGAGGCGATCCTTCAACTCCCTGAATGACTTCTGTTGAGATTCAGACCAAAAGAATTTTGCTTTCGCCCCGCCCTTGGTGACTTGACTCAAGGGCCAAGAAATATGAGAAAATCCCAACACAAACCTGCGGTAGAAGTTGGCAAGACCTAGAAAGCTGCGGAGCTCTGTTAGAGTGGTTGGAGAGGGCCAATCCCGAATGACTTGGACCTTGGCTGGATCGACATGCACCCCCTGTTCATCAATGATGTATCCCAGATACTGAACCTCGGTCATGCCAAAAGTGCATTTCTCCAAATTGGCACATAGCTTGTGTTGCCGCAGTGTTTGGAGAACCTGTCGGATGTGGTGGAGGTGCTCTTCCCAACTCTGGCTGAAGATCAGAATGTCATCCAAGTATACTACTACAAAGGAGTTGGTGAATGGCCGCAAGATGTCATCCATTAGCCTCATAAAGGTTGCAGGAGCATTCGTCAATCCGAAAGGCATGACCAACCATTCGAAGAGGCCCTCCTTGGATTTGAAGGCAGTCTTCCACACATCTGAGGGTTCAATTGGTACCTGGTGATATCCTGACTTCAGATCGATCTTGCTGAAATATTTCGCCCCCTTTAGTTGGTCTAGGAGGTCATCAATCCGCGGGATCGGGTACCTATTACGGACAGTGATCTTGTTCAGTGCCCGATAGTCAATACAGAGTCTCCACGTCCCATCCTTCTTCTGTACCAACACTATCGGGCAACCACAGAACAAAGGACAAAGCCAAGGCGGGACAGCCCAAGACAACCAGCCGAAGCTGCAAGCAAAGAGCAACGCCGCGAAGCCGAGAAAGGACACTGGAAAATGGTGCGAGTTCCATAAGAGCTCCACTCACAACACAAGTGAGTGTCGGGCCAAGCAGTCACTGGTGGCTGAGCTAAAGGTTTCAGAATCAGATGCATGTTCCGACTCTGAGTCAGAACCCGATAAGGGGTATGAAAAAGGGAAGCATATCATTGATGCGGATCCCAGCGCCACTGTTGCTACCGCAAAGATCCAGAAAAATGAACCCGAAGATCCAGAGGAGGAGGAGCGTCTCTTCCACTCCCAGATGTGGGTAAAGGGCTCCCCGATACAGTTCATTGTTGATAGCGGGAGTCAAAAGAACCTCATTTCGGCAGAGGTCGTGAAGCGGTTGGGCTTACCGACCACAGCACATCCACAACCATACACCATTGGGTGGCTTCACCAAGGGCGAGATCTTCGCGTGAGCCAGCAGTGTCGCCTTCCATACAACATCAAGCCCTTCACGGATGAGGTATTGTGTGACATTGCTCCCCTTGAAGTTTGTGATGTATTACTAGGACAACCATACTTGTGGAAGCGACATGCTGTGTATAAATCAAGGCCCCGTGCTGTTATTATTACATTGGGAAATAAGTTGTTCAGGATACCAGAGGTAGCACCACCTGCCGCCATCTCTTTGATTACTGCAAAACAATGCAGTAAGATCATTTCCAAAACCAGGAAATTTGTTTTCCTGATGATACGCCCTCAAGGGAAGAAGAAGACAGTGGACCATATAAACAGGAACGCAACAAATTACAGAGATAACCATATACACAAAGATGCAGCGGAAATAATACTTCATTTCATTAATGGAAAATACTGAAATATGCTTACAAACAGAAATGGCAATAAACTAGCTAGGGCGATAGTAGCTTATCTCTGAGAAGAGATGTGATGGCTACATGCCTCTGAACTGTGTTACAATGAGGCTCGAAGGCCTATTTATTGTTGAGAAACAATGGACAACCCTTAACATTCCAAAACCTAACCCTAGGAGATGAAACGCCAAACTGTGGGCCCCGTTTGGGTAAATTGGTACATCAACTTCCCGGGGTCGTAACTTTGGCATACGATCTCTGTTTGACGCGTACAATAGCTCGTTAGAAAGATCTATCCGAGCACTACCACTTTGGGAAGGGCAACATCGGTCCATGGACCCATGTTGCCCCCAGATTTCCCAAAAAACGTCGTTTAGGGCCTCAAAACGGCTCCGGAAGTTCAGGACCCGAAAAACTGCTAAAAATAGTAAGTTGTGCTACAATTAAGGAAACTGAAAATGCTGAGAAAGACAATGGTGGGGGTCCAGGTGGACTTGGCAGGTGGCCACCAATATCCACCTGGATCATTCCTCCCCCCTTAGGAAGCAATGGTCCCCATTGCGTTGAGCTCCTCCATGAGATGAGGAAACTTCTGCTGAACTTGTTCCCTGGTGAGCCACTTGCCCTGCTGAAGGAGCTGGCCCGCTTTGACAACTCGATACAGTTGGATATTCTGTTGGCGAGTGTTCTTGATCTGTGTGTCCATGATCCGATCAGTTGCAGCTTGTTCCATGCAATCTGGATTTAATTCTGTGGGTTTGAGCTGTTCTGCAATGTCGGATGTGTCTAACAATGGTGGAAAGTATGGCCGAAGGCGGTCCACATTAAATACTGGGTGCAGGCCAAGGAATGGGGGAATGCTGAGCTCAAATGCATTGTCTCCCATAGCCTTAGTAATGGTGTAAGGACCATATCGGAGTGGTCTCAATTTTCGATAGGCTCCAGTAAGGCGTTCCTTTTGCAAATGCAACCAGACTTTGTCGCCCACCTGAAACTTGTGTGGCACCCGATGTTGATCATGTCGCTGCTTGTACTTGGCATTTGATTTCTCAAGAATGTCATGGACCTGCTGGCGAATATGTTGGATTCGCTCAATGAAGCTGGTGGCCTTATCTGTTTCGGACTGGACATGAGCTGAATTCATGTGAGTAGCTGCAAGTGGCATGGCCACATCAATGGGGCATAGTGGCTGGAATCCCAAACCCACCTGAAAAGGGCTATGGCCAGTGGAGCTGTGAAGAGCTCGGTTGTAGCTGTGCTGAACGTAGGGAAGGCTCTCATCCCATGTGCGTGGATGCTTTGAGTTATACATGCGCAGAATGTGCACAATCATCCTATTGACAACCTCCGTCTGGCCATCAGTTTGAGGATGGAAGGCTGTGGACTTCGTGAGTTTGGTGTCCAGCATTGACCAGAGACTGGACCAAAAGGTGCTGAGGAACCGACTGTCCCGATCTGAGATGATAGACTGCGGGATCCCAAAGTGCACCCACACTCGTTCAAAGAAGAGTTTAGCAGTGGCTTCTGCTGTGATATTCTTCTTGCAGGCCATCATAATGGCCATCTTTGAGAACCTGTCGACGACCACAAAAACACAGTCATTTCCATGCTTAGTGGAAGGAAGGCCTGACATGTAATCCATGGAGATGGATTCCCAAGGTCGACTAGGGGTAGGCAACGGGGTATAGAGGCCTTGCTTCTTAATGGTCGGTTTGGCAATGGCACATGCAGTACATGATCGGATGTACTTCCCAACATCCTGTCGAAGATTCGGCCAATAGAAATAGTTTTGCAGTACTGCCACTGTTTTCTCGACCCCGAAATGCCCAGCAGCCCGACTGTAGTGTGCTTCCCAAATCATCTTGGCACGCTCGCTTGAAGGAACACAGAGGTGACCGAGGTGGCATAATAGGGCATCCTGGAGGTGAAAATCTGCAACTTGCCGACCCTCCAAGAGTGTCTGGTATGTGTGGCCGAATTCTGGGTCGCTTTTGTAGAGAAGTGGCCAATCAGAAGTCTCGTGCCCGCAAGAGTTGAGCACGGTGGTTAGCGCCATGATCGGTGGTCGACTGAGGCAATCTGCAACATTATTGGTGCTGCCCTTTTTATACTTGATATTCAAGTGAAACTGTTGCAGGTATGTAGACCACTTCTGATGGCGATCATTCTGCAATTTCCCTTGGGTCTGTATGAACTGCAGAGGTCGGTGGTCTGTGTGGATGACCGTTTCCTTCCCCAAAATGTAATGCTTCCATTGTCGACAGGCCTGTACAATGGAATACATCTCTTTATCATAAGTGGGGTACTTCCGGACTGTGTCTGAAAGTGTTTCACTGTGATATGCCACTGGATGTCCATGTTGAGTAAGGACTGCCCCAACAGCATAGTCAGAGGCATCTGTCTCGACCTCAAATGGTTGTTGTAAATCTGGTAACGCGAGCACTGGTGCCGTGCAGAGGCGATCCTTCAACTCCCTGAATGACTTCTGTTGAGATTCAGACCAAAAGAATTTTGCTTTCGCCCCGCCCTTGGTGACTTGACTCAAGGGCCAAGAAATATGAGAAAATCCCAACACAAACCTGCGGTAGAAGTTGGCAAGACCTAGAAAGCTGCGGAGCTCTGTTAGAGTGGTTGGAGAGGGCCAATCCCGAATGACTTGGACCTTGGCTGGATCGACATGCACCCCCTGTTCATCAATGATGTATCCCAGATACTGAACCTCGGTCATGCCAAAAGTGCATTTCTCCAAATTGGCACATAGCTTGTGTTGCCGCAGTGTTTGGAGAACCTGTCGGATGTGGTGGAGGTGCTCTTCCCAACTCTGGCTGAAGATCAGAATGTCATCCAAGTATACTACTACAAAGGAGTTGGTGAATGGCCGCAAGATGTCATCCATTAGCCTCATAAAGGTTGCAGGAGCATTCGTCAATCCGAAAGGCATGACCAACCATTCGAAGAGGCCCTCCTTGGATTTGAAGGCAGTCTTCCACACATCTGAGGGTTCAATTGGTACCTGGTGATATCCTGACTTCAGATCGATCTTGCTGAAATATTTCGCCCCCTTTAGTTGGTCTAGGAGGTCATCAATCCGCGGGATCGGGTACCTATTACGGACAGTGATCTTGTTCAGTGCCCGATAGTCAATACAGAGTCTCCACGTCCCATCCTTCTTCTGTACCAACACTATCGGGCAACCACAGAACAAAGGACAAAGCCAAGGCGGGACAGCCCAAGACAACCAGCCGAAGCTGCAAGCAAAGAGCAACGCCGCGAAGCCGAGAAAGGACACTGGAAAATGGTGCGAGTTCCATAAGAGCTCCACTCACAACACAAGTGAGTGTCGGGCCAAGCAGTCACTGGTGGCTGAGCTAAAGGTTTCAGAATCAGATGCATGTTCCGACTCTGAGTCAGAACCCGATAAGGGGTATGAAAAAGGGAAGCATATCATTGATGCGGATCCCAGCGCCACTGTTGCTACCGCAAAGATCCAGAAAAATGAACCCGAAGATCCAGAGGAGGAGGAGCGTCTCTTCCACTCCCAGATGTGGGTAAAGGGCTCCCCGATACAGTTCATTGTTGATAGCGGGAGTCAAAAGAACCTCATTTCGGCAGAGGTCGTGAAGCGGTTGGGCTTACCGACCACAGCACATCCACAACCATACACCATTGGGTGGCTTCACCAAGGGCGAGATCTTCGCGTGAGCCAGCAGTGTCGCCTTCCATACAACATCAAGCCCTTCACGGATGAGGTATTGTGTGACATTGCTCCCCTTGAAGTTTGTGATGTATTACTAGGACAACCATACTTGTGGAAGCGACATGCTGTGTATAAATCAAGGCCCCGTGCTGTTATTATTACATTGGGAAATAAGTTGTTCAGGATACCAGAGGTAGCACCACCTGCCGCCATCTCTTTGATTACTGCAAAACAATGCAGTAAGATCATTTCCAAAACCAGGAAATTTGTTTTCCTGATGATACGCCCTCAAGGGAAGAAGAAGACAGTGGACCATATAAACAGGAACGCAACAAATTACAGAGATAACCATATACACAAAGATGCAGCGGAAATAATACTTCATTTCATTAATGGAAAATACTGAAATATGCTTACAAACAGAAATGGCAATAAACTAGCTAGGGCGATAGTAGCTTATCTCTGAGAAGAGATGTGATGGCTACATGCCTCTGAACTGTGTTACAATGAGGCTCGAAGGCCTATTTATTGTTGAGAAACAATGGACAACCCTTAACATTCCAAAACCTAACCCTAGGAGATGAAACGCCAAACTGTGGGCCCCGTTTGGGTAAATTGGTACATCAACTTCCCGGGGTCGTAACTTTGGCATACGATCTCTGTTTGACGCGTACAATAGCTCGTTAGAAAGATCTATCCGAGCACTACCACTTTGGGAAGGGCAACATTGGTCCATCGACCCATGTTGCCAACAGATTTCCCAAAAAACGTTGTTTAGGGCCTCAAAACGGCTCCGGAAGTTCAGGACCCGAAAAACTGCTAAAAATAGTAAGTTGTGCTACAATTAAGGAAACTGAAAATGCTGAGAAAGACAATGGTGGGGGTCTAGGTAGACTTGGCAGGTGGCCACCAATATCCACCTGGATCATTCCTCCCCCCTAGGAAGAAATGGTCCCCATTGCGTTGAGTTCCTCCATGAGATGAGGAAACTTTTGCTGAACTTGCTCCCTGGTGAGCCACTTGCCCTGCTGAAGGAGCTGGCCCGCTTTGACAACTCGATATAGTTGGATATTCTGTTGGCGAGTGTTCTTGATCTGTGTGTCCATGATCCGATCAGTTGCAGCTTGTTCCATGCAATCTGGATTTAATTCTGTGGGTTTGAGCTGTTCTGCAATGTCGGATGTGTCTAACAATGGTGGAAAGTATGGCCGAAGGCGGTCCACATTAAATACTGGGTGCAGGCCAAGGAATGGGGGAATGCTGAGCTCAAATGCATTGTCTCCCATAGCCTTAGTAATGGTGTAAGGACCATATCGGAGTGGTCTCAATTTTCGATAGGCTCCAGTAAGGCGTTCCTTTTGCAAATGCAACCAGACTTTGTCGCCCACCTGAAACTTGTGTGGCACCCGATGTTGATCATGTCGCTGCTTGTACTTGGCATTTGATTTCTCAAGAATGTCATGGACCTGCTGGCGAATATGTTGGATTCGCTCAATGAAGCTGGTGGCCTTATCTGTTTCGGACTGGACATGAGCTGAATTCATGTGAGTAGCTGCAAGTGGCATGGCCACATCAATGGGGCATAGTGGCTGGAATCCCAAACCCACCTGAAAAGGGCTATGGCCAGTGGAGCTGTGAAGAGCTCGGTTGTAGCTGTGCTGAACGTAGGGAAGGCTCTCATCCCATGTGCGTGGATGCTTTGAGTTATACATGCGCAGAATGTGCACAATCATCCTATTGACAACCTCCGTCTGGCCATCAGTTTGAGGATGGAAGGCTGTGGACTTCGTGAGTTTGGTGTCCAGCATTGACCAGAGACTGGACCAAAAGGTGCTGAGGAACCGACTGTCCCGATCTGAGATGATAGACTGCGGGATCCCAAAGTGCACCCACACTCGTTCAAAGAAGAGTTTAGCAGTGGCTTCTGCTGTGATATTCTTCTTGCAGGCCATCATAATGGCCATCTTTGAGAACCTGTCGACGACCACAAAAACACAGTCATTTCCATGCTTAGTGGAAGGAAGGCCTGACATGTAATCCATGGAGATGGATTCCCAAGGTCGACTAGGGGTAGGCAACGGGGTATAGAGGCCTTGCTTCTTAATGGTCGGTTTGGCAATGGCACATGCAGTACATGATCGGATGTACTTCCCAACATCCTGTCGAAGATTCGGCCAATAGAAATAGTTTTGCAGTACTGCCACTGTTTTCTCGACCCCGAAATGCCCAGCAGCCCGACTGTAGTGTGCTTCCCAAATCATCTTGGCACGCTCGCTTGAAGGAACACAGAGGTGACCGAGGTGGCATAATAGGGCATCCTGGAGGTGAAAATCTGCAACTTGCCGACCCTCCAAGAGTGTCTGGTATGTGTGGCCGAATTCTGGGTCGCTTTTGTAGAGAAGTGGCCAATCAGAAGTCTCGTGCCCGCAAGAGTTGAGCACGGTGGTTAGCGCCATGATCGGTGGTCGACTGAGGCAATCTGCAACATTATTGGTGCTGCCCTTTTTATACTTGATATTCAAGTGAAACTGTTGCAGGTATGTAGACCACTTCTGATGGCGATCATTCTGCAATTTCCCTTGGGTCTGTATGAACTGCAGAGGTCGGTGGTCTGTGTGGATGACCGTTTCCTTCCCCAAAATGTAATGCTTCCATTGTCGACAGGCCTGTACAATGGAATACATCTCTTTATCATAAGTGGGGTACTTCCGGACTGTGTCTGAAAGTGTTTCACTGTGATATGCCACTGGATGTCCATGTTGAGTAAGGACTGCCCCAACAGCATAGTCAGAGGCATCTGTCTCGACCTCAAATGGTTGTTGTAAATCTGGTAACGCGAGCACTGGTGCCGTGCAGAGGCGATCCTTCAACTCCCTGAATGACTTCTGTTGAGATTCAGACCAAAAGAATTTTGCTTTCGCCCCGCCCTTGGTGACTTGACTCAAGGGCCAAGAAATATGAGAAAATCCCAACACAAACCTGCGGTAGAAGTTGGCAAGACCTAGAAAGCTGCGGAGCTCTGTTAGAGTGGTTGGAGAGGGCCAATCCCGAATGACTTGGACCTTGGCTGGATCGACATGCACCCCCTGTTCATCAATGATGTATCCCAGATACTGAACCTCGGTCATGCCAAAAGTGCATTTCTCCAAATTGGCACATAGCTTGTGTTGCCGCAGTGTTTGGAGAACCTGTCGGATGTGGTGGAGGTGCTCTTCCCAACTCTGGCTGAAGATCAGAATGTCATCCAAGTATACTACTACAAAGGAGTTGGTGAATGGCCGCAAGATGTCATCCATTAGCCTCATAAAGGTTGCAGGAGCATTCGTCAATCCGAAAGGCATGACCAACCATTCGAAGAGGCCCTCCTTGGATTTGAAGGCAGTCTTCCACACATCTGAGGGTTCAATTGGTACCTGGTGATATCCTGACTTCAGATCGATCTTGCTGAAATATTTCGCCCCCTTTAGTTGGTCTAGGAGGTCATCAATCCGCGGGATCGGGTACCTATTACGGACAGTGATCTTGTTCAGTGCCCGATAGTCAATACAGAGTCTCCACGTCCCATCCTTCTTCTGTACCAACACTATCGGGCAACCACAGAACAAAGGACAAAGCCAAGGCGGGACAGCCCAAGACAACCAGCCGAAGCTGCAAGCAAAGAGCAACGCCGCGAAGCCGAGAAAGGACACTGGAAAATGGTGCGAGTTCCATAAGAGCTCCACTCACAACACAAGTGAGTGTCGGGCCAAGCAGTCACTGGTGGCTGAGCTAAAGGTTTCAGAATCAGATGCATGTTCCGACTCTGAGTCAGAACCCGATAAGGGGTATGAAAAAGGGAAGCATATCATTGATGCGGATCCCAGCGCCACTGTTGCTACCGCAAAGATCCAGAAAAATGAACCCGAAGATCCAGAGGAGGAGGAGCGTCTCTTCCACTCCCAGATGTGGGTAAAGGGCTCCCCGATACAGTTCATTGTTGATAGCGGGAGTCAAAAGAACCTCATTTCGGCAGAGGTCGTGAAGCGGTTGGGCTTACCGACCACAGCACATCCACAACCATACACCATTGGGTGGCTTCACCAAGGGCGAGATCTTCGCGTGAGCCAGCAGTGTCGCCTTCCATACAACATCAAGCCCTTCACGGATGAGGTATTGTGTGACATTGCTCCCCTTGAAGTTTGTGATGTATTACTAGGACAACCATACTTGTGGAAGCGACATGCTGTGTATAAATCAAGGCCCCGTGCTGTTATTATTACATTGGGAAATAAGTTGTTCAGGATACCAGAGGTAGCACCACCTGCCGCCATCTCTTTGATTACTGCAAAACAATGCAGTAAGATCATTTCCAAAACCAGGAAATTTGTTTTCCTGATGATACGCCCTCAAGGGAAGAAGAAGACAGTGGACCATATAAACAGGAACGCAACAAATTACAGAGATAACCATATACACAAAGATGCAGCGGAAATAATACTTCATTTCATTAATGGAAAATACTGAAATATGCTTACAAACAGAAATGGCAATAAACTAGCTAGGGCGATAGTAGCTTATCTCTGAGAAGAGATGTGATGGCTACATGCCTCTGAACTGTGTTACAATGAGGCTCGAAGGCCTATTTATTGTTGAGAAACAATGGACAACCCTTAACATTCCAAAACCTAACCCTAGGAGATGAAACGCCAAACTGTGGGCCCCGTTTGGGTAAATTGGTACATCAACTTCCCGGGGTCGTAACTTTGGCATACGATCTCTGTTTGACGCGTACAATAGCTCGTTAGAAAGATCTATCCGAGCACTACCACTTTGGGAAGGGCAACATTGGTCCATGGACCCATGTTGCCCCCAGATTTCCCAAAAAACGTCGTTTAGGGCCTCAAAACGGCTCCGGAAGTTCAGGACCCGAAAAACTGCTAAAAATAGTAAGTTGTGCTACAATTAAGGAAACTGAAAATGCTGAGAAAGACAATGGTGGGGGTCCAGGTGGACTTGGCAGGTGGCCACCAATATCCACCTGGATCATTCCTCCCCCCTTAGGAAGCAATGGTCCCCATTGCGTTGAGCTCCTCCATGAGATGAGGAAACTTCTGCTGAACTTGTTCCCTGGTGAGCCACTTGCCCTGCTGAAGGAGCTGGCCCGCTTTGACAACTCGATACAGTTGGATATTCTGTTGGCGAGTGTTCTTGATCTGTGTGTCCATGATCCGATCAGTTGCAGCTTGTTCCATGCAATCTGGATTTAATTCTGTGGGTTTGAGCTGTTCTGCAATGTTGGATGTGTCTAACAATGGTGGAAAGTATGGCCGAAGGCGGTCCACATTAAATACTGGGTGCAGGCCAAGGAATGGGGGAATGCTGAGCTCAAATGCATTGTCTCCCATAGCCTTAGTAATGGTGTAAGGACCATATCGGAGTGGTCTCAATTTTCGATAGGCTCCAGTAAGGCGTTCCTTTTGCAAATGCAACCAGACTTTGTCGCCCACCTGAAACTTGTGTGGCACCCGATGTTGATCATGTCGCTGCTTGTACTTGGCATTTGATTTCTCAAGAATGTCATGGACCTGCTGGCGAATATGTTGGATTCGCTCAATGAAGCTGGTGGCCTTATCTGTTTCGGACTGGACATGAGCTGAATTCATGTGAGTAGCTGCAAGTGGCATGGCCACATCAATGGGGCATAGTGGCTGGAATCCCAAACCCACCTGAAAAGGGCTATGGCCAGTGGAGCTGTGAAGAGCTCGGTTGTAGCTGTGCTGAACGTAGGGAAGGCTCTCATCCCATGTGCGTGGATGCTTTGAGTTATACATGCGCAGAATGTGCACAATCATCCTATTGACAACCTCCGTCTGGCCATCAGTTTGAGGATGGAAGGCTGTGGACTTCGTGAGTTTGGTGTCCAGCATTGACCAGAGACTGGACCAAAAGGTGCTGAGGAACCGACTGTCCCGATCTGAGATGATAGACTGCGGGATCCCAAAGTGCACCCACACTCGTTCAAAGAAGAGTTTAGCAGTGGCTTCTGCTGTGATATTCTTCTTGCAGGCCATCATAATGGCCATCTTTGAGAACCTGTCGACGACCACAAAAACACAGTCATTTCCATGCTTAGTGGAAGGAAGGCCTGACATGTAATCCATGGAGATGGATTCCCAAGGTCGACTAGGGGTAGGCAACGGGGTATAGAGGCCTTGCTTCTTAATGGTCGGTTTGGCAATGGCACATGCAGTACATGATCGGATGTACTTCCCAACATCCTGTCGAAGATTCGGCCAATAGAAATAGTTTTGCAGTACTGCCACTGTTTTCTCGACCCCGAAATGCCCAGCAGCCCGACTGTAGTGTGCTTCCCAAATCATCTTGGCACGCTCGCTTGAAGGAACACAGAGGTGACCGAGGTGGCATAATAGGGCATCCTGGAGGTGAAAATCTGCAACTTGCCGACCCTCCAAGAGTGTCTGGTATGTGTGGCCGAATTCTGGGTCGCTTTTGTAGAGAAGTGGCCAATCAGAAGTCTCGTGCCCGCAAGAGTTGAGCACGGTGGTTAGCGCCATGATCGGTGGTCGACTGAGGCAATCTGCAACATTATTGGTGCTGCCCTTTTTATACTTGATATTCAAGTGAAACTGTTGCAGGTATGTAGACCACTTCTGATGGCGATCATTCTGCAATTTCCCTTGGGTCTGTATGAACTGCAGAGGTCGGTGGTCTGTGTGGATGACCGTTTCCTTCCCCAAAATGTAATGCTTCCATTGTCGACAGGCCTGTACAATGGAATACATCTCTTTATCATAAGTGGGGTACTTCCGGACTGTGTCTGAAAGTGTTTCACTGTGATATGCCACTGGATGTCCATGTTGAGTAAGGACTGCCCCAACAGCATAGTCAGAGGCATCTGTCTCGACCTCAAATGGTTGTTGTAAATCTGGTAACGCGAGCACTGGTGCCGTGCAGAGGCGATCCTTCAACTCCCTGAATGACTTCTGTTGAGATTCAGACCAAAAGAATTTTGCTTTCGCCCCGCCCTTGGTGACTTGACTCAAGGGCCAAGAAATATGAGAAAATCCCAACACAAACCTGCGGTAGAAGTTGGCAAGACCTAGAAAGCTGCGGAGCTCTGTTAGAGTGGTTGGAGAGGGCCAATCCCGAATGACTTGGACCTTGGCTGGATCGACATGCACCCCCTGTTCATCAATGATGTATCCCAGATACTGAACCTCGGTCATGCCAAAAGTGCATTTCTCCAAATTGGCACATAGCTTGTGTTGCCGCAGTGTTTGGAGAACCTGTCGGATGTGGTGGAGGTGCTCTTCCCAACTCTGGCTGAAGATCAGAATGTCATCCAAGTATACTACTACAAAGGAGTTGGTGAATGGCCGCAAGATGTCATCCATTAGCCTCATAAAGGTTGCAGGAGCATTCGTCAATCCGAAAGGCATGACCAACCATTCGAAGAGGCCCTCCTTGGATTTGAAGGCAGTCTTCCACACATCTGAGGGTTCAATTGGTACCTGGTGATATCCTGACTTCAGATCGATCTTGCTGAAATATTTCGCCCCCTTTAGTTGGTCTAGGAGGTCATCAATCCGCGGGATCGGGTACCTATTACGGACAGTGATCTTGTTCAGTGCCCGATAGTCAATACAGAGTCTCCACGTCCCATCCTTCTTCTGTACCAACACTATCGGGCAACCACAGAACAAAGGACAAAGCCAAGGCGGGACAGCCCAAGACAACCAGCCGAAGCTGCAAGCAAAGAGCAACGCCGCGAAGCCGAGAAAGGACACTGGAAAATGGTGCGAGTTCCATAAGAGCTCCACTCACAACACAAGTGAGTGTCGGGCCAAGCAGTCACTGGTGGCTGAGCTAAAGGTTTCAGAATCAGATGCATGTTCCGACTCTGAGTCAGAACCCGATAAGGGGTATGAAAAAGGGAAGCATATCATTGATGCGGATCCCAGCGCCACTGTTGCTACCGCAAAGATCCAGAAAAATGAACCCGAAGATCCAGAGGAGGAGGAGCGTCTCTTCCACTCCCAGATGTGGGTAAAGGGCTCCCCGATACAGTTCATTGTTGATAGCGGGAGTCAAAAGAACCTCATTTCGGCAGAGGTCGTGAAGCGGTTGGGCTTACCGACCACAGCACATCCACAACCATACACCATTGGGTGGCTTCACCAAGGGCGAGATCTTCGCGTGAGCCAGCAGTGTCGCCTTCCATACAACATCAAGCCCTTCACGGATGAGGTATTGTGTGACATTGCTCCCCTTGAAGTTTGTGATGTATTACTAGGACAACCATACTTGTGGAAGCGACATGCTGTGTATAAATCAAGGCCCCGTGCTGTTATTATTACATTGGGAAATAAGTTGTTCAGGATACCAGAGGTAGCACCACCTGCCGCCATCTCTTTGATTACTGCAAAACAATGCAGTAAGATCATTTCCAAAACCAGGAAATTTGTTTTCCTGATGATACGCCCTCAAGGGAAGAAGAAGACAGTGGACCATATAAACAGGAACGCAACAAATTACAGAGATAACCATATACACAAAGATGCAGCGGAAATAATACTTCATTTCATTAATGGAAAATACTGAAATATGCTTACAAACAGAAATGGCAATAAACTAGCTAGGGCGATAGTAGCTTATCTCTGAGAAGAGATGTGATGGCTACATGCCTCTGAACTGTGTTACAATGAGGCTCGAAGGCCTATTTATTGTTGAGAAACAATGGACAACCCTTAACATTCCAAAACCTAACCCTAGGAGATGAAACGCCAAACTGTGGGCCCCGTTTGGGTAAATTGGTACATCAACTTCCCGGGGTCGTAACTTTGGCATACGATCTCTGTTTGACGCGTACAATAGCTCGTTAGAAAGATCTATCCGAGCACTACCACTTTGGGAAGGGCAACATTGGTCCATGGACCCATGTTGCCCCCAGATTTCCCAAAAAACGTCGTTTAGGGCCTCAAAACGGCTCCGGAAGTTCAGGACCCGAAAAACTGCTAAAAATAGTAAGTTGTGCTACAATTAAGGAAACTGAAAATGCTGAGAAAGACAATGGTGGGGGTCCAGGTGGACTTGGCAGGTGGCCACCAATATCCACCTGGATCATTCCTCCCCCCTTAGGAAGCAATGGTCCCCATTGCGTTGAGCTCCTCCATGAGATGAGGAAACTTCTGCTGAACTTGTTCCCTGGTGAGCCACTTGCCCTGCTGAAGGAGCTGGCCCGCTTTGACAACTCGATACAGTTGGATATTCTGTTGGCGAGTGTTCTTGATCTGTGTGTCCATGATCCGATCAGTTGCAGCTTGTTCCATGCAATCTGGATTTAATTCTGTGGGTTTGAGCTGTTCTGCAATGTCGGATGTGTCTAACAATGGTGGAAAGTATGGCCGAAGGCGGTCCACATTAAATACTGGGTGCAGGCCAAGGAATGGGGGAATGCTGAGCTCAAATGCATTGTCTCCCATAGCCTTAGTAATGGTGTAAGGACCATATCGGAGTGGTCTCAATTTTCGATAGGCTCCAGTAAGGCGTTCCTTTTGCAAATGCAACCAGACTTTGTCGCCCACCTGAAACTTGTGTGGCACCCGATGTTGATCATGTCGCTGCTTGTACTTGGCATTTGATTTCTCAAGAATGTCATGGACCTGCTGGCGAATATGTTGGATTCGCTCAATGAAGCTGGTGGCCTTATCTGTTTCGGACTGGACATGAGCTGAATTCATGTGAGTAGCTGCAAGTGGCATGGCCACATCAATGGGGCATAGTGGCTGGAATCCCAAACCCACCTGAAAAGGGCTATGGCCAGTGGAGCTGTGAAGAGCTCGGTTGTAGCTGTGCTGAACGTAGGGAAGGCTCTCATCCCATGTGCGTGGATGCTTTGAGTTATACATGCGCAGAATGTGCACAATCATCCTATTGACAACCTCCGTCTGGCCATCAGTTTGAGGATGGAAGGCTGTGGACTTCGTGAGTTTGGTGTCCAGCATTGACCAGAGACTGGACCAAAAGGTGCTGAGGAACCGACTGTCCCGATCTGAGATGATAGACTGCGGGATCCCAAAGTGCACCCACACTCGTTCAAAGAAGAGTTTAGCAGTGGCTTCTGCTGTGATATTCTTCTTGCAGGCCATCATAATGGCCATCTTTGAGAACCTGTCGACGACCACAAAAACACAGTCATTTCCATGCTTAGTGGAAGGAAGGCCTGACATGTAATCCATGGAGATGGATTCCCAAGGTCGACTAGGGGTAGGCAACGGGGTATAGAGGCCTTGCTTCTTAATGGTCGGTTTGGCAATGGCACATGCAGTACATGATCGGATGTACTTCCCAACATCCTGTCGAAGATTCGGCCAATAGAAATAGTTTTGCAGTACTGCCACTGTTTTCTCGACCCCGAAATGCCCAGCAGCCCGACTGTAGTGTGCTTCCCAAATCATCTTGGCACGCTCGCTTGAAGGAACACAGAGGTGACCGAGGTGGCATAATAGGGCATCCTGGAGGTGAAAATCTGCAACTTGCCGACCCTCCAAGAGTGTCTGGTATGTGTGGCCGAATTCTGGGTCGCTTTTGTAGAGAAGTGGCCAATCAGAAGTCTCGTGCCCGCAAGAGTTGAGCACGGTGGTTAGCGCCATGATCGGTGGTCGACTGAGGCAATCTGCAACATTATTGGTGCTGCCCTTTTTATACTTGATATTCAAGTGAAACTGTTGCAGGTATGTAGACCACTTCTGATGGCGATCATTCTGCAATTTCCCTTGGGTCTGTATGAACTGCAGAGGTCGGTGGTCTGTGTGGATGACCGTTTCCTTCCCCAAAATGTAATGCTTCCATTGTCGACAGGCCTGTACAATGGAATACATCTCTTTATCATAAGTGGGGTACTTCCGGACTGTGTCTGAAAGTGTTTCACTGTGATATGCCACTGGATGTCCATGTTGAGTAAGGACTGCCCCAACAGCATAGTCAGAGGCATCTGTCTCGACCTCAAATGGTTGTTGTAAATCTGGTAACGCGAGCACTGGTGCCGTGCAGAGGCGATCCTTCAACTCCCTGAATGACTTCTGTTGAGATTCAGACCAAAAGAATTTGCTTTCGCCCCGCCCTTGGTGACTTGACTCAAGGGCCAAGAAATATGAGAAAATCCCAACACAAACCTGCGGTAGAAGTTGGCAAGACCTAGAAAGCTGCGGAGCTCTGTTAGAGTGGTTGGAGAGGGCCAATCCCGAATGACTTGGACCTTGGCTGGATCGACATGCACCCCCTGTTCATCAATGATGTATCCCAGATACTGAACCTCGGTCATGCCAAAAGTGCATTTCTCCAAATTGGCACATAGCTTGTGTTGCCGCAGTGTTTGGAGAACCTGTCGGATGTGGTGGAGGTGCTCTTCCCAACTCTGGCTGAAGATCAGAATGTCATCCAAGTATACTACTACAAAGGAGTTGGTGAATGGCCGCAAGATGTCATCCATTAGCCTCATAAAGGTTGCAGGAGCATTCGTCAATCCGAAAGGCATGACCAACCATTCGAAGAGGCCCTCCTTGGATTTGAAGGCAGTCTTCCACACATCTGAGGGTTCAATTGGTACCTGGTGATATCCTGACTTCAGATCGATCTTGCTGAAATATTTCGCCCCCTTTAGTTGGTCTAGGAGGTCATCAATCCGCGGGATCGGGTACCTATTACGGACAGTGATCTTGTTCAGTGCCCGATAGTCAATACAGAGTCTCCACGTCCCATCCTTCTTCTGTACCAACACTATCGGGCAACCACAGAACAAAGGACAAAGCCAAGGCGGGACAGCCCAAGACAACCAGCCGAAGCTGCAAGCAAAGAGCAACGCCGCGAAGCCGAGAAAGGACACTGGAAAATGGTGCGAGTTCCATAAGAGCTCCACTCACAACACAAGTGAGTGTCGGGCCAAGCAGTCACTGGTGGCTGAGCTAAAGGTTTCAGAATCAGATGCATGTTCCGACTCTGAGTCAGAACCCGATAAGGGGTATGAAAAAGGGAAGCATATCATTGATGCGGATCCCAGCGCCACTGTTGCTACCGCAAAGATCCAGAAAAATGAACCCGAAGATCCAGAGGAGGAGGAGCGTCTCTTCCACTCCCAGATGTGGGTAAAGGGCTCCCCGATACAGTTCATTGTTGATAGCGGGAGTCAAAAGAACCTCATTTCGGCAGAGGTCGTGAAGCGGTTGGGCTTACCGACCACAGCACATCCACAACCATACACCATTGGGTGGCTTCACCAAGGGCGAGATCTTCGCGTGAGCCAGCAGTGTCGCCTTCCATACAACATCAAGCCCTTCACGGATGAGGTATTGTGTGACATTGCTCCCCTTGAAGTTTGTGATGTATTACTAGGACAACCATACTTGTGGAAGCGACATGCTGTGTATAAATCAAGGCCCCGTGCTGTTATTATTACATTGGGAAATAAGTTGTTCAGGATACCAGAGGTAGCACCACCTGCCGCCATCTCTTTGATTACTGCAAAACAATGCAGTAAGATCATTTCCAAAACCAGGAAATTTGTTTTCCTGATGATACGCCCTCAAGGGAAGAAGAAGACAGTGGACCATATAAACAGGAACGCAACAAATTACAGAGATAACCATATACACAAAGATGCAGCGGAAATAATACTTCATTTCATTAATGGAAAATACTGAAATATGCTTACAAACAGAAATGGCAATAAACTAGCTAGGGCGATAGTAGCTTATCTCTGAGAAGAGATGTGATGGCTACATGCCTCTGAACTGTGTTACAATGAGGCTCGAAGGCCTATTTATTGTTGAGAAACAATGGACAACCCTTAACATTCCAAAACCTAACCCTAGGAGATGAAACGCCAAACTGTGGGCCCCGTTTGGGTAAATTGGTACATCAACTTCCCGGGGTCGTAACTTTGGCATACGATCTCTGTTTGACGCGTACAATAGCTCGTTAGAAAGATCTATCCGAGCACTACCACTTTGGGAAGGGCAACATCGGTCCATGGACCCATGTTGCCCCCAGATTTCCCAAAAAACGTCGTTTAGGGCCTCAAAACGGCTCCGGAAGTTCAGGACCCGAAAAACTGCTAAAAATAGTAAGTTGTGCTACAATTAAGGAAACTGAAAATGCTGAGAAAGACAATGGTGGGGGTCCAGGTGGACTTGGCAGGTGGCCACCAATATCCACCTGGATCATTCCTCCCCCCTTAGGAAGCAATGGTCCCCATTGCGTTGAGCTCCTCCATGAGATGAGGAAACTTCTGCTGAACTTGTTCCCTGGTGAGCCACTTGCCCTGCTGAAGGAGCTGGCCCGCTTTGACAACTCGATACAGTTGGATATTCTGTTGGCGAGTGTTCTTGATCTGTGTGTCCATGATCCGATCAGTTGCAGCTTGTTCCATGCAATCTGGATTTAATTCTGTGGGTTTGAGCTGTTCTGCAATGTCGGATGTGTCTAACAATGGTGGAAAGTATGGCCGAAGGCGGTCCACATTAAATACTGGGTGCAGGCCAAGGAATGGGGGAATGCTGAGCTCAAATGCATTGTCTCCCATAGCCTTAGTAATGGTGTAAGGACCATATCGGAGTGGTCTCAATTTTCGATAGGCTCCAGTAAGGCGTTCCTTTTGCAAATGCAACCAGACTTTGTCGCCCACCTGAAACTTGTGTGGCACCCGATGTTGATCATGTCGCTGCTTGTACTTGGCATTTGATTTCTCAAGAATGTCATGGACCTGCTGGCGAATATGTTGGATTCGCTCAATGAAGCTGGTGGCCTTATCTGTTTCGGACTGGACATGAGCTGAATTCATGTGAGTAGCTGCAAGTGGCATGGCCACATCAATGGGGCATAGTGGCTGGAATCCCAAACCCACCTGAAAAGGGCTATGGCCAGTGGAGCTGTGAAGAGCTCGGTTGTAGCTGTGCTGAACGTAGGGAAGGCTCTCATCCCATGTGCGTGGATGCTTTGAGTTATACATGCGCAGAATGTGCACAATCATCCTATTGACAACCTCCGTCTGGCCATCAGTTTGAGGATGGAAGGCTGTGGACTTCGTGAGTTTGGTGTCCAGCATTGACCAGAGACTGGACCAAAAGGTGCTGAGGAACCGACTGTCCCGATCTGAGATGATAGACTGCGGGATCCCAAAGTGCACCCACACTCGTTCAAAGAAGAGTTTAGCAGTGGCTTCTGCTGTGATATTCTTCTTGCAGGCCATCATAATGGCCATCTTTGAGAACCTGTCGACGACCACAAAAACACAGTCATTTCCATGCTTAGTGGAAGGAAGGCCTGACATGTAATCCATGGAGATGGATTCCCAAGGTCGACTAGGGGTAGGCAACGGGGTATAGAGGCCTTGCTTCTTAATGGTCGGTTTGGCAATGGCACATGCAGTACATGATCGGATGTACTTCCCAACATCCTGTCGAAGATTCGGCCAATAGAAATAGTTTTGCAGTACTGCCACTGTTTTCTCGACCCCGAAATGCCCAGCAGCCCGACTGTAGTGTGCTTCCCAAATCATCTTGGCACGCTCGCTTGAAGGAACACAGAGGTGACCGAGGTGGCATAATAGGGCATCCTGGAGGTGAAAATCTGCAACTTGCCGACCCTCCAAGAGTGTCTGGTATGTGTGGCCGAATTCTGGGTCGCTTTTGTAGAGAAGTGGCCAATCAGAAGTCTCGTGCCCGCAAGAGTTGAGCACGGTGGTTAGCGCCATGATCGGTGGTCGACTGAGGCAATCTGCAACATTATTGGTGCTGCCCTTTTTATACTTGATATTCAAGTGAAACTGTTGCAGGTATGTAGACCACTTCTGATGGCGATCATTCTGCAATTTCCCTTGGGTCTGTATGAACTGCAGAGGTCGGTGGTCTGTGTGGATGACCGTTTCCTTCCCCAAAATGTAATGCTTCCATTGTCGACAGGCCTGTACAATGGAATACATCTCTTTATCATAAGTGGGGTACTTCCGGACTGTGTCTGAAAGTGTTTCACTGTGATATGCCACTGGATGTCCATGTTGAGTAAGGACTGCCCCAACAGCATAGTCAGAGGCATCTGTCTCGACCTCAAATGGTTGTTGTAAATCTGGTAACGCGAGCACTGGTGCCGTGCAGAGGCGATCCTTCAACTCCCTGAATGACTTCTGTTGAGATTCAGACCAAAAGAATTTTGCTTTCGCCCCGCCCTTGGTGACTTGACTCAAGGGCCAAGAAATATGAGAAAATCCCAACACAAACCTGCGGTAGAAGTTGGCAAGACCTAGAAAGCTGCGGAGCTCTGTTAGAGTGGTTGGAGAGGGCCAATCCCGAATGACTTGGACCTTGGCTGGATCGACATGCACCCCCTGTTCATCAATGATGTATCCCAGATACTGAACCTCGGTCATGCCAAAAGTGCATTTCTCCAAATTGGCACATAGCTTGTGTTGCCGCAGTGTTTGGAGAACCTGTCGGATGTGGTGGAGGTGCTCTTCCCAACTCTGGCTGAAGATCAGAATGTCATCCAAGTATACTACTACAAAGGAGTTGGTGAATGGCCGCAAGATGTCATCCATTAGCCTCATAAAGGTTGCAGGAGCATTCGTCAATCCGAAAGGCATGACCAACCATTCGAAGAGGCCCTCCTTGGATTTGAAGGCAGTCTTCCACACATCTGAGGGTTCAATTGGTACCTGGTGATATCCTGACTTCAGATCGATCTTGCTGAAATATTTCGCCCCTTTAGTTGGTCTAGGAGGTCATCAATCCGCGGGATCGGGTACCTATTACGGACAGTGATCTTGTTCAGTGCCCGATAGTCAATACAGAGTCTCCACGTCCCATCCTTCTTCTGTACCAACACTATCGGGCAACCACAGAACAAAGGACAAAGCCAAGGCGGGACAGCCCAAGACAACCAGCCGAAGCTGCAAGCAAAGAGCAACGCCGCGAAGCCGAGAAAGGACACTGGAAAATGGTGCGAGTTCCATAAGAGCTCCACTCACAACACAAGTGAGTGTCGGGCCAAGCAGTCACTGGTGGCTGAGCTAAAGGTTTCAGAATCAGATGCATGTTCCGACTCTGAGTCAGAACCCGATAAGGGGTATGAAAAAGGGAAGCATATCATTGATGCGGATCCCAGCGCCACTGTTGCTACCGCAAAGATCCAGAAAAATGAACCCGAAGATCCAGAGGAGGAGGAGCGTCTCTTCCACTCCCAGATGTGGGTAAAGGGCTCCCCGATACAGTTCATTGTTGATAGCGGGAGTCAAAAGAACCTCATTTCGGCAGAGGTCGTGAAGCGGTTGGGCTTACCGACCACAGCACATCCACAACCATACACCATTGGGTGGCTTCACCAAGGGCGAGATCTTCGCGTGAGCCAGCAGTGTCGCCTTCCATACAACATCAAGCCCTTCACGGATGAGGTATTGTGTGACATTGCTCCCCTTGAAGTTTGTGATGTATTACTAGGACAACCATACTTGTGGAAGCGACATGCTGTGTATAAATCAAGGCCCCGTGCTGTTATTATTACATTGGGAAATAAGTTGTTCAGGATACCAGAGGTAGCACCACCTGCCGCCATCTCTTTGATTACTGCAAAACAATGCAGTAAGATCATTTCCAAAACCAGGAAATTTGTTTTCCTGATGATACGCCCTCAAGGGAAGAAGAAGACAGTGGACCATATAAACAGGAACGCAACAAATTACAGAGATAACCATATACACAAAGATGCAGCGGAAATAATACTTCATTTCATTAATGGAAAATACTGAAATATGCTTACAAACAGAAATGGCAATAAACTAGCTAGGGCGATAGTAGCTTATCTCTGAGAAGAGATGTGATGGCTACATGCCTCTGAACTGTGTTACAATGAGGCTCGAAGGCCTATTTATTGTTGAGAAACAATGGACAACCCTTAACATTCCAAAACCTAACCCTAGGAGATGAAACGCCAAACTGTGGGCCCCGTTTGGGTAAATTGGTACATCAACTTCCCGGGGTCGTAACTTTGGCATACGATCTCTGTTTGACGCGTACAATAGCTCGTTAGAAAGATCTATCCGAGCACTACCACTTTGGGAAGGGCAACATTGGTCCATGGACCCATGTTGCCCCCAGATTTCCCAAAAAACGTCGTTTAGGGCCTCAAAACGGCTCCGGAAGTTCAGGACCCGAAAAACTGCTAAAAATAGTAAGTTGTGCTACAATTAAGGAAACTGAAAATGCTGAGAAAGACAATGGTGGGGGTCCAGGTGGACTTGGCAGGTGGCCACCAATATCCACCTGGATCAGGTGCATAATGGTTACAAATATTGGGCTCAATTACCATGGAATTCCAAGAATTGTATAGGAGCTTTACTAAAGATGCGAGTAACATATGCTCAGGGGGCTCATGTTTGACTTCTTAGAATTATCAGCACTCACGATACATGAAAACTATTGAAGAAATATCATTCTCACATTATTGACTAATCCACAACAATTTAGACCGTTTGGAAAAACCACCACAAAGCTATCCACCTTGTTTTATAATTCACATTGAATAAACATCAATAGGTGTTTGACATACCCCATGACTCATTCTCCTCATGAGGGAAGCATGATCATAATATTCCATTAATTCTAGGTAGTCAACCACCCAATGTGCATCCTTACTAACATCCTTTTTGCACATAATAATGAAATTGAAAATTATCCACGAAGCATTGGACATAGGGGTTACTCATCCCAAAACTAGTCCTTATTCATCATCAATTGTCATGGTATTGAAGAAAGAAGCATAATAATGCATGTGCCTAGATTATTGTAGTCTAGATTTTTGGATGAGCTCCACGATGCTAACATTTTCAATAAATTGAACTCAACTTTATAGCACTTGTGACATATTTAATCAACAAAAATCGTTGAACATTAACAATATCTAAAGAATTAAATGCAAAAATGCAAATACAAGAGCAAATAAAATTAAACCTATAGAATATAGCCCTTATATGAAAGATTTCCAAAATAGTGAACAATGTTCACGAGCCTCTACAAAGGGGGCAACCTCCTATGAGCACAACCTTAATTATAATAAGGACACTTCACAAGACATACCTTGCCTTTCTAGCTTTATAAATAACTCATTAATAGCAAAGATTCTAACTATTTGTGGTCCCATCATTAATGTATACTAACTACACAATAAGCCTTATTAAACTATCTTTAATCAAGCGAGTCATTTTTACGTTAAGCAACTAACAACTAAGAATCTAATGGGCCATATTCAAAGAAGATCACCTCATACCTTGATTGAATAAAAACTGAGCACCCAAAGTAGGGAGGTCATGGCAAGACCTTAACATTTCCCCCTAATAATGTGCTAACTTGCTCATCTATGTTGGTGTGCATGTATTGTTTTGTCTTGCGTGTTTGTGATAAGAATCACCTCATTAATATAGTGAGTGAAAGCATAAGTTGACTGTAATGACATAACTATATTAATGAGTTGTAGGGCCAAAACTGAGTGGAATATCCCCACATTTGCGACACTTCATCCCTTTTGCTACTAGGAGCTATGGTAAATTGGTTACTGCAACATACAACCTACACTCATTTGGACCTCTGATACAATAACCAAACCCACACATCTACAATTTGACAACATCTTGGGGTGAACCTTTTTTAAACATGATTTCTTTGACAACATCTTGGGGTGAACCTTTTTTAAACATGATTTCTCCAATTCGCAAACATCTTCCAAAATAAAAAATAACATTTAATTAATATTTTTATTTTCAATATTAAAACTTTTTATAAAAAATTTTAAGGTCAAAGTTTTAAGATTTTTATCTTCATTTTATCCTTTTTAAAATTTTAATACTTCATAATTTTTCCTTCTCTTTTAACAATTTACTTACATTTTTGAAGTGGATGTAGCTCGAATGGTAAAGAGGAATCCCTATTATTCTCCCCACTCAAGTTCGAGTGCCATTAATATTAACATGCTTGGTCCTTGAGAAACATTTATACATAAAAGACAACCAACTCAGTTAAAATTTTCTAAAAATATAAATAGTATCAATATATAATATAAAAACCAATAAAAAAATATTTTACTTTGAAATATTCTCTCTCAAGTAAGAACCGTAAACACCCCCCGCCCCAATAAATCCCCTTGCAAATGTGTATATGTGGAAGTAATTTTAACCCATTTACCAATTCCCTAAATTATATAAAATAGAACCCATTCATGATATAATTTAAATAAAACTCTAATGTTGACTATAAATTAACTGTAGGAGAAAAGGGAGACTTCACGCACCCGTGAATGCAACACACAGTAAACATAGACGAAGGTGGAAATATACATATTTTTGTCGATTCACCAGAAACAAGCTTGGTGATTCCGACCGGTCAAAAGTTCGAATCCCTAACCCGCCGGTGGTTGTTTTCGAGGAATTGCAGAGATGGTGATCCATGGGAAGAAGACGTTGCTGACAGAATGAATCGATTCGATTTCACTATTCCTTTCTCTTCTGAATTCGCTCTACTAATCCCTTTTCCATTTGGAAGTTTTGCATTGTAAATTCTGAAAATCTCGCATCCAGCCATATTTTTCAAGTAGGTTGGAGGGGAAACGGAATTTTCATGCCCCGAAAACCCCGGCCTGCTCAGAAAATGAAAGGGTTTTACAGGGCGCTGTGTTTTATTTGTTTGGGATTTATTACACTGGCCAGATCAGCTGAAAATAACATTATCACCATCGGAATTCCTCCTCAAGGTCCCAATCGTTTTTTTTGCTTTCATTTGAGATCAACCCTCACGTTAACGATCGGCATTGTGACTGGATTTCATTTCCTGAGTTCTGATAAGACGTAATTTGATATTATGTTTCTGTGTTCCAGACGAGAAATTATTTCAGTCCGAGCGAATAAAATGCAAAGACGGGTCGAAGACATTTTCTCGTGAGCGACTGAATGATGATTTTTGTGATTGTGCAGACGGAACTGATGAACCAGGTCAGTGAACTGTAATTTATTTATTTTTTGGTTCTGTAAAAGCTTTCATTGATCGCAAAATAATGGAAAAAGTGATCAAGCGTGTTGAAGAAATGGCGAAAATTTACGTTTCAATTAATCGAAGTCCTCATCTCCAATCGAAGGTGAAAAATGATATGATCCCTACCTATCCAAGTACCAAACCCTTCAAGCCGAGATGAAAATGATATGGATCTCTACCTATCAAAATAATATTTCCTGTCCATTAGACACGCTTCTTTCTATTTAACCTAGTTTGAGTGAAGATTGTTTCGGGCATGGTTAAAAAATTATAAATGACTGAGCTTTATAGATACCGGGTATTGTTTTTTAGCTGCCAAATCTTGTAACTCCGTGCTTATTAGGCTTTTCACACTGACCGGGGAGGAGGTGCCAGTGTGCTTTTCAGGACCGCTTCATTGTGACTATTGTGTTTATGATGCATTCTTAGTTGCACGTTTACTACAAATCAAAGTTATATATTCTATGTTGAGGATTTTGTTTCACTTTAATATCACCGCCAGTCGAAACACTCCGTACGAAAATGGGGCTGTATTTGATGAACTCCGATGTATTGTATTGCGATTGTGGTATATTCTGAATCATACTAAGACAAATATTTGTTGAAATCCAATTGGATTATACTGTAATTATGATATGTTTTGAACTTTTTTCCAAAGACAACCTCGCAGGGAAATTCAGGTACTTCCTCACATTTTGTGGTTGGTATAGTGTAAACTTATTGGCGTTGACGACAATGCTTGGTCTAGTAGGGACATTGAGTAAGACATACAACAGAGGTAGCCAGCTGGGGGATTGAGTCATTGACTCCAGAACCTTTTGTATAAAGCATTCAACCACTAGAGCTAGCCTACTGGGCTCGGGGTTTATATGTTCTGGATTATACTTATACAAATGTTGTATATTATAGAGAACGTCAATTTTTTTTTGCTTCGTGGAATAAGTCAGCTCGCTGCAAAGGTATTATGCTGGTGGAACTAGTTTTGCGACCGAGGCAATGAATATAAAATAATCTAATTAACGTACAACGAATACCCAAAATTTAGGTCAACGGCACTCGAAAGTACATCCACTGTAAATACATTGGGTGTGGGAAAAAAAAGTTCCTATTACTACTCTATCAAAAGTAGAAAAAGAGATAAATTAAAATAACTAGCCTGAAGAAATAAAAGGTAGTGCTTACTTAAAAGTATGTCAAGCATAAAATACATATGTCAGGGCATGCTGGAGCTAGAAGCGGAATGCGGTGAGAGAAAAGAAGAAGAGGGCTCCTCACCAAAGTCATCAATCACAAAAAAGGGGCTAATGCACCTTCTGATGATGTCATCTGGAGAATACCCGGAACCAATGGGGCCTGACTGTAATTTTGTATATAATCCGTTCACCAACCCTGTGTCTGTTGGTGAACGGAGTGCGTGCAACTTTAGTCAATGATTCAATTTTGACACTTTGCATTGGTTAGCCACTGTGCCAAGTTGTTTTATTTTTGTTTTCTAATGTGTAAATGATATGAAGTTAAGTGCACACTGTTAACAAAAATTGATCAAATGGGGCAAGCTTCTGAACACAACTAAAATCATAAACAGTTAATAGTTGCACTGCGATTTGTTTCCTAACATGTAAATGGTATGACATAAAATGCACACTGTTGACATAAATTGATCAAATGGAATCAAGGAGGTTTTTGCAATCTTCTGAACGTATAATTAAAATCATAAATAGTTAATAGTTGCATTGCAATTTCTTTATGAGCATATATATTATAGCTGTAAAAGGGTGCCTGTCCAATATAAAACGGGGATATGGGATAATATGAAACTTTATTGAATGCAGTCATTTGATCCAACAAGGGTGATGTTAATTTTTTTAACAATAGTCCAGATCTGCAATCTGCACTAAAAGAATACAACCTCAGCTACGAACTGAAAGTCTAGGAACCACCTATCAAAACTTCAGATTTTCATCTGTTAAAACAATATTCCACAAATTCAGGAGTACAAACAGTGCATTCTACTAGCTACATTACTCTGTTACGAAGGAAATTACACAGCAACAAACGCACTTGCTGCAAATACTCGCTCTCATAACAATACACTGATAAACACACACTTTCTACCTCACATACTTGTCAAGCTAATGTGCTCCCTCTTCTCTTATTACAGACGAAGAAGAGTGGGGGAGTTACAATAGGTAATTACTGACCCTAAGTGGTGTGTTAAACTTGACCATATCAACCTCAATAAGAATGCGCGATTATGAGAGAGGGTAACTCCCTTCGCAAGTGTGTCCCATTATGAGAGAGGTTAACTCCTGAGCATAAGTGTGCTTCACTATTGCTCATCAATGAAAGGAATCAATCCACTAATCCAAACTAACCACTAGGATATAACAACTGTAAAAAATGAGCCATGCCCATTAAGTTATGTGCCCAACATCAAGTGTAGTCACCAACATCAAAGCACTATACTTCTTTAGCATTAAAGCACTCACACAGGGAAGTGTGTCTATTATGGAAGAGAATGTGTAAAGAGGTTTCATAAAACAGACTACCTTAACAAGTGCACCCTCCAGCTTTGTCATCTTTGTTGCTGCTTGCCTAGGCTGAAGGGAGAAGAACTTTGGAGCAACTATGTAAGATTCTAACACTCCCTTTTTGTGAGGAAGGTGTTCTCCCAAACCAAACCTTTCCCTCAGCATCTTGAACTTCCTCTTAGCTAGGGACTTTATCAAAATATCAACCACTTGCAACTTAGGAACATACACCAAGATAACCTGGAGTAAATGGTATTAGATGTCTATTTGTTGGGAGTGGTTGTGAAACAATGGATTCTTAGAGATCTTGATGCAACTTTGATTGTCACAACAAACAACGATAGGCTCCAACAATTGATTTGTCACATCTATAATCAAGTTCTGAAGCTAGGTGGCTTCACAACAAGTAGATGAAGCTGCAATAGATTGTAGTTTAGATAAACTAATAACAACTACTACTTGCTTCTTGTTGAACTAGGAAATCATGCTAGATCCAAAGATGGAAAAAAACCCAAAATTACTCTTCCGAGTATCAACATCTCTACAACGTGTAAGAACCTGCCCTTGGGAGGGGAACAACAGCTGGAAACGACTGCTAATACCCCATAGGCTGAGGAGCAAAAGGAGGAATCCGCCCAAGGAGGGGCTCGCGTCTGATTAGTTAGTTGGTGAGGCAATGGCTTACCAAGGCGACGATCAGTAGCTGGTCCGAGAGGATGATCAGCCACACTGGGACTGAGACACGGCCCAGACTCCTATGCCAGGTGTAGATGCCGGTACTCGATCCAGTCGATGCCAGTCATAGCTGGGCTGGGATACTCGGGATGGGCTACTCGGCCGATTGACTCAGCTACTCGAATCACTAATCTCTAGAATACTTCATTCCCTAATGGATTACGCCTTTAAATTAGTGTTATCAAGATCGAACCGAACTGGTCTGAACCAACCGTTGCGACTATTTTGAGACGAAAACTGGTTTAGATCAGTGATTTGAATCGTTGTTGGCTTGTTTGGTCACCGAACTGGTTGGTTTAGTACAAGTTTGTTAAAATTGACAACTAGGGCCAAACTCCATGTGGGTCATCTTACTTATGGCAGCTGATATTTTTCTTGGATCCCTCTCATCGAGAGGTGTGGGATTGTTCTAAAGATCATCCGATTTTGATAAGTATTCATGGAGTTATGAATTTATTTGTGTTATAAGCCAATTCATCAAGGTTGGCCAACAACCAAATAAACCCCACATGTGCTCAACTTTTTAGTATAAAAGGAGATGACTTGAGAGTCATTTCTCACACACACTTCTATCTTGATTTCTCTCCACTTGTCTTGGGTTTTAGTGGAAGAGAAATCTAGGAGTGGAAGCCCTAGACGTTGGAGGAAAAGAGGCTGCCCTAGACGCAGATAGAAGGCAGCCCTAGACGCAGATGGAAAGAAGCCCTAACGCTGTCCTAAATAAGCCCTAGATGTTGTCCTAAGGAAGCCCTAGGTGCAGCCCTAAGGAAGCCTTAGCTGTAGTCGTAGAATACCCTAGACACAATCATCTAAATGAGGTCTGTTCACACTAGGGTAGGCCGCATTTCATAAGGGAAATTCTGGGCCAGATTTGAGGATGGTTAGGGATTGTTGTGTGCCCTAACCAGTCCCAGAAATTACAATAGTAATGAAGTGACAAACAACAACATTTGTATGGTGGGTTGGCAGCAAAGGAAGATGGGACAACAAGGTCACACGGTGCAGCAAAGGAAGATGGGACAACAAGGTCACATGGTGCTGCAAAGGAAGATGGGACAACAAGGTCACATGGTGCAACAAAGGAAGATGGGATAGCAAGGTCACATGGTGCTGCAAACACAAATGGGACAACAAGCAATCATAGGAGCAGCAGTGGCGCAAGTGGGACAACTGCTAACTAGTGCAACAAAGCATAGGACAACAAGGTACATAGTGCTGTATAAATGCATGGGACAACAAGGTACATAGTGTTGTATAAATGCATGGGACAACAAGGTACATAGTGCTATATAAATGCATGGGACAACAAGGTACATAGTGCTGTATAGATGCATGGGACAACAAGGTACATAGAGTTGTATAAATGCATGGGACAACAAGGTACATAGTGCTGTATAAATGCATGGGACAACAAGGTACATAGTGCTGTATAGATGCATGGGACAACAAGGTACGTAGAGCTATATAGATGCATGGGACAACAAGGTACATAGTGCTGTATAAATGCATGGGACAACAAGGTACATAGTGCTGTATAGATACATGGGATAGTTGTGAAATGGCAACAAAGGTACATGGGACAGTGGCAAGCATGGACAACATGACAAGCATGGTGCTGGAAGCACATGAGACATGCTGTATGACAACATGGTTATGACACATGGGACAACAGTGTAACATAAGGTGCAGCAGTATGATGTGTACAACATGGTTATAAGGTCTAGCATTGTGATGATGGGTGCAGCATGGTGCAGCACGGTGAGGTGCATCATGATGACGAGATGCAACACGATAATAGGTGAAGGAGTCACCTTGGAGAATTAGTGGAAGCAACATGTCTTCAACTGATCTCATGTATCATCATCTGCTTTCTAGACTACGGTTCCCCTAACCTTGACAGCGGTTCCATTAACCTTACTGCGGCTCCATTCACCTGAGGACTGTGATTGCGGTTACCATGCGTTGACGGTGGCTACACCTCAGGATAGCGGGATTATGACTGCGGCTTGACAACGTCCTTTTATTACTGCGGCCACCATTTATGTTACAGCATGTAAGTGCCTCAAGAACAACGTTTGCCATGACTTGCGTATATATGTCTCCATGATCTGCATTGGTAGGTTTTCATGATCTGCATTGGTAGGTTTTCATGACAGTGTTGGTAGGTTTGCATGACAGCGTTGGTAGGGCATCATCTTTGGGCCAGCGTGTGTTTCTCTTGGTGTCTCACTCCTTCTCCAAAAACCCAAGACGTGGAGAGGAGGAGATCACTCAAGAATTGTATCCAAATGAGATCAAATCCTCTTCTATTTATACTAACGTGTAGATGATGAATAGACACGATGTTTGGGCTTCTTGAGCCTACGTAAGAGCTGGTCGGCTTGATAATAATTACATAATCAAAATAAATTCATTTCTCCATAAATACTTATCGGAATCGGATGATCTTTAGATCAATCCTACACCTCTCGATGAGAGGGATCCAATAAAAATATCAATTGCCATAAATAAGCTGATCCACATGGAGTTTGGCCCTAGTTGCTAATTTAACACTCTCTCTCAACTAGGGAGAACTCCATCTGCTGATCCATAAGTCCGACTGTATTGCCTTTGCCATCAGTGCCCTACACTGCTTTGCCCAACTTTGCTCAGATCTGCTTGCTCTTTTCTGCTCAGCTCAGCTCAGCTCTGCTAGCTTTGCTCTGCTCTGCTCAGCTCTGTTGGCTTTGCTGGCGGCTCTGTTCTGTTTTGCTTTGCTTAGCTCAGCTTTGCTCTGTTGGCTCTGTTCTGCTGTGCTCAACTTAGCTCTGCTGAACAGCCTGAACTATGAAGAAGAAGAATTGATCGAGAATGTCTCATGCCATTCTCCACTGACCCGAAGTCAGTCTCATAGTGCGTACCACTGGTCCCAGACCAGTCTCAACGGACCCAAAGTCAGCGTCATTGTGGGTACTACTCCTACCACTAGTCCCAGACCAGTATCACAGGCTCAGAGAGTGTACCACTGGTCCCAGACCAGTCTCAACCGACTCGAAGTCAGCGTCATAGTATGTACCACTCTCACTGGTCCCAGACCAGTCCTGCACTGACACGAAGTCAGTCTCAAAGTATGTACCACTGGTCCCAGACCAGTCTCAACCGACCCGAAGTCAGCGTCATAGTATGGTACAACTCTCACTGGTCCCAGACCAGTCCTACACTGACACGAAGTCAGTCTCAGAGTATGTACCACTGGTCCCAGACCAGTCTTAACCGACCCGAAGTCAGCGTCATAGTATGGTACAACTCTCACTGGTCCCAGACCAGTCCTACACTGACACGAAGTCAATCTCAGAGTATTTACCACTGGTCCGAGACCAGTCTCAACTGACCCGAAGTCAGCGTCATAGTATGGTACAACTCTCACTGGTCCCAGACCAATATCATTGATCCCAGATCAATGGAGGTCATCTTAGCATAGGGAGTACGGTAGATACAACGATACGTCCATCGATGCTACTATGGTCCCTAACTTCATTTCCCTGCTCATTGATCAGATGAGAGGTACTTCCCATGAGTCCCAGACTGCATGGGTAGGATGCCTCGACAGGAGAACTAATCAATCCTGCTACAGTTGCCATGGAGAACACATCAATCCAGGCCTCACAGGAGAACACATCAATCTTGCTACAATCACCATGGAGAACACATCAATCCAGGCCTCACAGGAGAACTAATCATCCTGCTACACAGGAGAGCGAATCATCCTGTTCCACAAGAGAGCAAATCATCTTGTCCCACAAGAGAGCGAATCATCCTGTTCCACAAGAGAGCAAATCATCTTGTCCCACAAGAGAGCGAATCATCTTGTTCCAGTGCGCACCACCAGGGGAGGGTGAGTCACCTTGGGTCTTATGTTGCTCCAGTAAGAACCGCAAGCCCCTAGAGCTCCCAGAGCTCAATGTATGCAACATGCAGGACCCTTGTACAAGGGTCTCTTGACGACTCCAAGTCGTTCGGGAAAATCACAGATTTGATCTTTCCCTTGAGGCTTAGACAAAGTGTAACGACTTGTACATCATCTCATAGCGATGGAGCTTCCTTGCTCATAGACTTACCATATCTCAAATAAGGTAGTATCTGATGTTTATCTGCTGGAGCAATTGCCGAATACGAGATTCCTCAATAATCGAATCCCACCTCTGGTTGTTACAGAGAATCACAGTGGTATTCATCATGTGTACAGACAGCTCGTTGAAGAGCTTCCCCAACTAGGTAGCTTCATACGAGATCATACTCGTAGTTATGTATTCGGTCTCGGCGGTGCTTATAACGACTGACTTTTGCTTCCTGCTCACCCATGATATTGAAGCAGAATCCAAAGAGAACCAGCACTGAGAAGTGCTCTAATGTTCCTCCACATTGCCTGCCAAGTCAGTGTTCGAATAATCATGCAGTTTCATATTTCCGGCAATGTATGAGAGATTGTGCCCCGAAGATATCTCAGAAGATCCTTGGCATCAATCCAGTGAGGCTCAACCAAATATGAGCTCACCATGCTAACTGCAAAACATATGTCCGGACGAAAGTTCACCAAGAACATCAACGCAAATGAGTTTATGAGACTCAGAGGCATTTCCCAAATCTGGTCCAACATCACTACCATATAACTTCTGAAAGTTGAGATCCTTGAGGTAGTCACAGGTTTGTAGTTTATCATTCCATATCCGAAATCCAACTCCCTCTTACTTCTGCAAGTGAGAGGGTTTGCACCTATTTGAAATAGGTTGTCTTTAGAGGGTGCTTGGTATGAGAGGTCTATCATCCACAACCTTCGGATGGTTTGGATTGGTTTCACTCCTAGTGAATCTCAGCTTCATCAGACAGCTATCGATCCTCTCATACTATGCCTAGGGTGTTTTGCTTCAAGCCATAGAGGGCTTTCTTCCACCTGCATATGTGAGATTCCTGATTATCAATCTCAAACCCCTCGGGTTGTTCCACACCTGTGGACCTGCTACATGAGTGGAATGGTCCCCTTGAAATATTTTCCTTCGGTACATCTCAGACATGTACTTTCATGCTCTTTTTGAATTCAGGTATCCTTGTCACCATCTGACCCACAGACCTCTGGTGCTATGTGTCAATGGACATGGTCCCTAGTGGACTTCCTATAACTTAATACAACCCTGAACTCAAAAGCATCTTTGAAAATTCTATTTTCAAACACGTACCTTTCCATCGACGAATGCCACCTTAAAAACTTCGACTTCCATTCCTGGGGTTCCTTGCTTCCTTGAAGAGTCAGCCGTGTCCTTGATGAGCTGCATCTTTGCCATTTGGACACTCCTTCGCATAAGGGCCAAACTTATCATCAAGACATCTACCTTTCCTTCCACCCTTAGATCCGAACTTCCCAGATCTTTAGGTAGGCCATCAGAAACTTCCGTTGCGTCATTCTGATAACATTCTCTGCTTTGACTTCACTCTTGCTTGGGCATTGTCTTCGCCTCAACTCTAATACCATGTTAATTTTAGGTATGTTCTATGCTAGAGCAATTTATTTAAATTTTCACAGTTAGCAATCACATCAGCATTAAGATAAATTGCAGATAGAACATAAATATAAATCACAGAAGACAGGCCAAGACAAGAGGACACAAGATGTGGCGCGAGCCAGGGACAAACCCCACAATGTGTGGGGAAACCCTTTGATCAAATCTTCTTTTATCTTCAAAGTTTAGCAGAGAGAGAGAGAGAGATAGTACAGTTACAACAGAAGTCAACACTTTGAATTATCTAGATCTAGCATAGATCATTTCGTATAACGATGAGATCAGTTGAAGACATTTTGCTTCAACTGATTCTCGAAGGTGACGGTTTCACCTATCGTAGTGCTGCATCTTGTCCATTTGTCGCACCTTACCATGTAGCACCATGCTGCCCTATCACAGTGCTGGACCTGGATGACTGAGCTGCTCTGCTGCTCATCATGCTGCATCTTCCATGGTCTCTTCATCATCAAGCTGCCCATGCTTATGATTACATTCATCATGATACTGTTCATGCTCCATGTATCATTGTGTTGCCCATGCACATGATCTCATATATTATGCTGCCCATACATCTCATGATGCTGTCCATATTCATCATGCTGCCCCATATATCATATCAAGCTTCATGCTACCCATGCTGCCCATGTTGCAAATCAAACTTCATGCTGCCCATGCTGCCCATGCATCACATCAAGCTTCATGCTACCCATGCTGCCCATGCATCATCATGCTTCATTCTGCCCATGCTGGCCATGCATCATCATGCTTCATGCTGCCCATGCTGCCCATGCATCATCATGCTTCATGTTGCCCATGCTGCCCATGCATCATCATGCTTCATGCTGCCCATGCATCATATCAAGACTGCTCAGCGAATGTATAACCATGACTGCCCAGCGTGACTGCCCAACGTATATACATTCATGAAGGTTCTTTGTATGATTCCACCTGCGTGTATATATATCCATGAATCCACCCGCTTGTATATATATCCATGAATCCACCTGCGTATATATATGCATGAAGTCACCTGCGTATATATATATCCATGAATCCACCTGTGTATATATATTCATGAAGTCACCTGCGTGTATATATATCCATGAATCCACCTACGTATATATATTCATGAAGTCCACCGGCGCATATATATTCATGAAGTCACCTGCATGTATATATATCCATGAATCCACCTGCATATATATATATTCATGAAGTCCACCTGCGTATATATATTCATGAAGTCACCTGCGTGTATATATATTCATGAAGTCACCTGCGTGTATATATATCCATGAATCCGCCTACATATATATATTAAGTCCACTTGCGTATATATATTCATGAAGTCACTTGCATGTATATATATCCATGAAGTCCACCTGCGTATATATATTCATGAAGTCCACCTGCATATATATATTCATGAAGTCCACCTGCGAATATATATTCATGAAGTCACTTGCGTGTATATATATCCATGAATCCACCTGCGTGTATATATATCCATGAATCCACCTGCGTGTTGGGGACAGTGTATGAGTATTCGTAACTTTTCCATTGCATGTTAGGTTTTCAGCTTTCTAGATTGCGGTTCCCCTATCCTTGACAACCGTTGCATTAACCTTAATGCGGCTCCATTCACCTCAGGACTGTGACTGCGGCTACCATGCGTTGACGGTGGCTACACCTCAGGACAACGAGATTATCACTGCAGCTTGATAGCATCCTTTTATTACTGCGGCCACCATTTATGTTACAGCATGTAAGTGCCTCAAGAACAACGTTTGGCATGACTTGCGTATAGATGTCTCCATGATTTGCGTTGGTAGGTTTTCATGACAGCGTTGGTAGGGCATCATCTTTGGGCCAACGTGTGTTTCTCTTGGTGTCTCACTCCTTCTCCAAAAACCCAAGACGTGGAGAGGAGGAGATCACTCAAGAATTGTATCCAAATGAGATCAAATCCTCTTCTATTTATACTAACGTGTAGATGATGAATAGACATGACGTTTGGGCTTCTTGAGCCTACGTAAGAGCAGGTTGGCTTGATAATAATTACATAATCAAAATAAATTCATATCTCCATAAATACTTATCGGAATCGGATGATCTTTAGATCAATCCTACACCTCTCGACGAGAGGGATCCAATAAAAATATTAGCTGCCATAAATAAGCTGACCCACATGGAGTTTGGCCCTAGTTGCCAATTTAACAGTCTTTAAGACGCAACGCTCAAAGAAGGGGCTCTCACCTATTCCCTACTTTTTCCATTTAAGCTCCCTCCTAGGCAAGCTATGAGGGGTAGTCCCTAAAGATGGTTATGAAAGGAAACTTGTTGAAAACAAAAAGTTCTAGGAGACAAAGGGCAAGGCAATTACTACTCAATATAACTTGAATTAATGATTAATAAGCAAGTATGATTATTAATGAACAATGCAGATATAAGAAGATATAGATTTGATTAAATTAATATTCAACAAGATATAAAAGATGATAGATGATAGCCCAGTGCCTTATAAACAATGCTCAGATAAAGATATAATACTTGCAAATGAAAATAATGCTTCAAGTTACAACAATGGCAAGTCTGCAAAACAAGCATTAGTACAATATTGAAATATGAACAATAAGATAAAACTTGCAATGTAAACAAGACTTGTACCTTGAAGAGATGTTTAGAGAAGATAAAACAATATCATAGATCAATGAGCAAGTAATTCAAATGACAAGTACAAGAGAAATATAATGCAATATTGCAAGTAAGATGAAATGCTCAGAAATCAACAAATGCAAGATGAAGCAATGTTAGATGAATGAATGCAAGACTAGACTATGTGTGATGCAAGAATCTTGGTCGATTTAATTTGTATGCCTAATCTATGGTGAATTTTCCTTTCAATTTCTCAAAACTCGGTAAGGACTGGGGTTGCTTGCAAGAAGGATAGGCTGAGGAGGTGCTTAGTCCATCATTAATGATACCCACCTAGCCTCCTTGACAATTCACGTGCCTTTCTTCCTACAAGGGCTTGGCTGCAAGAGAACTAGTAAGTCTCGTGTTTTAACCTTACTCGAAACTCCAATTTATCAAATTGAATGAACGTTAGAGAAGTTGGTCCTAGAATTTCTATCAAACAAGCTTATGCTTGGAGGTAAATTTTAGAGATGCGGGCCTAGATCTAATATGCAAATGAAATGCAACGCTTCAATGAGATACAATTAGAAAAATATGCTTCAGAGAGAGAAATACCAATCTGCTTATAATCAAAGATTATGATGAGCACTTTGAGCGCAAGATTGCAGTGAGATTAGCTTACAACAATGATTAATGAAGCAAATAGAAATTACTCAATGAAACAAAGCGTTAGAGAAATAACACAAGTGTTTTAATAGAGATTGCTTTTAAAGTGAAATGAGTTATTGATTAAGATTTAAGAATGTCACTTCACTTATTGTGTTTTTTTAAGAGTGCTTACGAGCAAATAGAGCATAATAAAGCACAAGTAGTTATTTCAAATGATGGCAAATGAGATTGCTAAAAAGATCTAATTGTTTGAGATATAATACTTCAATCTAAAACACAAGTGAGATAAAGACAAGAATTTGTCAACTGCAAATTAGACCAAGTAGCCAAGAGATCAACAACAATTAGATCAAGCAATAGAATCTAGATCTAACAATGACCAAAATGAAGCAATTCAAGAGATTAGATCCAAGATGCAAATCATCATGAAACTAAAGCTAATCTAATGAGGGCAAAAGAACAAGCTAAAATTTGAGATCTAAAGCTTAAGATGACAACGAAATGAAAACTAATTTAAGATGTTAGTCACCACCAAAAGGAATCCTCCCTTTTAAACTAGAAGGTGGGATACAATGGGAGTAAATCCCTAGCTCCCTCAAGAAACAAGATTCATTAATTAATTTTACAAAGAGAGAGAGAGATACCATTAGACAAGGAGAAGGCCTCCACAATCTTGAAGAGGTTTACAGATCCAAACATTGAAACACCAACACCTCTCTTTAAGCTACAAAATTTTGTGAGGAATTATACAAGGCCTTTTAACAATGGATTACAAGAAATTCCTTAACAAATCTGAAATCAATTATATAATCAAACCCTAGCTGTACAAGATGATGAAAATTGCTCACGGCCTAGGAGGAAAAGGACTCCTTCCAAAAAAATTTCAATTTAAATTTTTTAAAGCCACAAAATTTCTCTCAAAAACCCTTCGATTCAGGGGCTAAGAGGAGCCTCCTTATGTTCTCGGCCTTGGAGAAAATAAACTTTAATAACTCTTGGCCAGACAAGATAAATAGCCAAAATTTTTAATTAAATTTTGAAAAAAAATATTTATAATTAATTTCTCAAATTTTAAAACCCCAAACCCTAAAAAAATCTCAGCTATCTCTGCAAAACATCCAAGTTAGCAAGGGCTTTCAAACCAGATAAAGATGACGACCTCTTTAAGCTCTTGGCTAGGGGATAAAAACCTCCAAATGCTTGCGGTCTTTACCAACAATTTATAAATTAATCTCCAAGCCTTCAAACAATGTATTCTATACAAAGTTCGAATTTGGAAACCTTCAAACCTTAGCAACTAGGGTAGACACAATAGCAGGGGAAAAGGAGGTTTTTCAAAGCCACAATCAAGTGTGATTGATCCTCCAAAATTTTCGATTTTTCCTTGATGTACAACCAATCCACCTGTAAGTACAAATTACAAATATTTCAAGAGAAAACCTCCTGCCTTTAGCTGGATCCGCACAAGCCAAAGAGACAAACAAATATATACAAGGTGAAAGAAATTTATACAAGGGTTAGATCTATACTTTATGAATTTATTTACAAAAAAATGTGAAGCTAAATTAAAGGAGTATGTGTACAACTCCTTTCCTTGATTAGCAAACAATAAGCTCTATATTAGCCAAATGTATTTAGTAAAGCACTATAATTTAGAGAAATAGGAAGGTAAATATGTTTTTATGGAGCAAATGGCAAGAGAACTCCCTCAAAATTTTGTATGATAAATCTTTGAAAAATTCCACTATGGGTTCTTTAGCTTTTATGACTTGAGTAGTTAGTTGGTTCAGCCGAGAACGTTCCCAAGTGCTCATGATCTGATCAAATGAAATTGGTTTCTACACACTTTCAAAAAATTTGTTAGATCCACAAGAATTGGATGGCATAGTGAGAAGGAAGTCCTGGGGTTCAATCGAAAATCCACTAGATTTGCCCAATCTAAAGTGTTTCTTCAATTCAAATAATGATGCAAAGTAACTATACACCAATAAAACCAAACGACAAATGGAAATAACAAGCCATAACATTAGTATAATATGAAGCACAATAGATCAGAATGATATTACCATAAAAGACTGAAGAATAACACCATAGCTTTGCCCCCAAAGACTTTCTTTTATTGCTCAAAAAAACTTACAAATTCAGTAGAGCTTCACTTAGCCAAGAGCTCGAAAATTTTCATCTATTATAGTGTGAAGCTTAGAGCTCAATTTCTAGAAAAATGAGAGATCCATATCCCTCTCCAAGTGAAAACGGCTAGGTCCAACGAATTGCACAAATTTGACTTGATCCTAGAAGAAAACGACTAGTTGAAGGCTTGATCCACGTCCAATTAATCTTGTCCCATGATTGCTAGCTCTGATCTTGAGGATGGAGATCGATTTCCCTTAAAGATGGAGTTGGATTGACCAAAAATTTGATCCTGGTCCAAAAAATATTTTTTCCCAATTTACTCGAAAATTTCTCCTTCAACATAACCAAGTTGGACCATCTCATTGAAAAATCGATTTATTTGGGAATTTAGCTGCTTTTATGGACCAACAAATTTCTTATGGGACTTTTCCTGCTTGATTTGTGGAGATTTCGTTCTTGGGAAAGTCCACATCCATTTTTAATTATCTTTCACTTGGAGAGAATTTTAATTTTCTTTCATTGTAATTTTCTAACCAATTTCCGGCTAATTTTTTTGCCATTTTTTGGCAAAAGTTTAAAAATATGACTGTAGGGTATAGACATAATTTTCCATTGTCAAAGTGTGCCTAGATAGAAAGTTGAGGTGTAAATTTAAGTACTCATACCCCTTGCAACTTCTATTGACAACAGTTTTTACATTTTTACATTAAATATTACATAAAACCCCTGTTTAGAAGGGGAATTTTGACTATTTAAAAACTTACCTCTATATGCAACCAAATTATGCATAACTTTAGACATGATCTAGTATGACATTTTACATCGCCTCTATACACTAGGAATCACCTAAGACCCTACCATCAAGCCTCACTCTAGCTTTGGGGGACGCGTGGGAGAAAAACTTAAAAAATTATTTAGTGTTGAGAAACACAAATAATTAGCTAAGGAAAAAAATCCCTAGAGTGAAAACTCTCTAGCAAAAATCTTAAGCTACCTAGATGTGTTACATGGCTTTATATTCAACATACTAGAATCATTTTTACATCATGACCCCATAGGGTTGCAGAATTTGTAATACAATATAATGACCAAAAGCGACACGATAATTATGAAGTCTGAAAATTCTGACTGCTCTGAGTATGATGGAATTTTCTAAAATATACTCTGCTCATGGGGTAGTTGACAGTTGAGTGGTCAACATCTGGCTCCACGTGGGGATGCTTTTCTTCATGAAGGAATGCGAGAATCCAAAATCTGCATCCAAGCCACACAAATTACATAAGGCAGTTATCCATTAAGATATATATCTAAAATCATCATATAATATCAAATGTTGGAATTAAAAACTATTCTAATAACATGAAATAGAATCTAACTTAAGAACATGAACTAAAATACTAAAATGAAATCAAATATAATAACATAAATGAAATCTAATCTATGAGAGTAGGGCTAGAAATATAATACAGAAGATGCCCAATGGCATCAGATGTCATCTTTGTAGAGCAACTTGAGCATTCAACTATTTGCAGGTAAGTCGAGAGGTTCACCGTCCAATGTGCTCAAGTGGAATTAATTTTGTCTGGCGGTTCTTCTGATGATGTAAGGTCCAAGCCATACACTGTTCAACTTCCTGTGGTTTCCCGACTTCTCGTTCCTGCGATCCCACAATAGTACCATGTCTCCCACCTGAAAAGGTCTAACTCGAGAATATTTATCAAAATTATTTTTTAACTTTAGATTGATATTTGCAAATATGATCAAAAGCAGTTCTATGAGTTTCATCCAACTCCACTGTCTAATCACTTCTATGCTGCATGACATCCTTATTAGAACAAAAACGCTGAAGGAGTTGATAAGCTGGAAGCCTAAGGTGCACAGGTAGAGTTACATCCAAGCCATAAACAAGTTCAAAGGGACTCTTTCCGGTAGCTTTCTTCTTCGTAATCCTGTCTGCCCATAGCGCATACTTGATTTTTCTATCCCAAGCCCACTTATTGTCCCTTACTATCTTTTTGATAATGGTTATAAGATTCTTATTACTAGACTCAGCAAGACCAGTTCCTTGAGGATAGTGGCTTGATGAATGGGACAAAATAATGCCATACTTAAAACAAAAAGATGAAAACTATGAAGAACTAAAAGCTTTAGCATTATTGGTAGTAATTTTAGCTGAGATGCCAAATCGAGTAATGATTTTTTCTTCAAGAAAATCCATGACAACCTTTTTAGTGGCATTTTTCGTAGGAATGGCTTCAACCCATTTAGTAAAATAATCAATAACATTTAAAATCCATGAGTAGCCATTACTAGAATTTTAGCCGAATTTTCCATTGAAATCCATATGCCAATGCTCAAAAGGAGTCTTAACAACCACATGTTGTAAGGACAGGGCAACTAACTTTTGCTTCCCAGTGAACAATTGACAAGCTTGGCAACTCATAACATACTTGTGCACATCTGAAAAGATTGAAGGCCAATAATAACTAGCTCTAAGAATTTTGTGGGCAATAGTCTTTGTAGCATAATGACCACCACAAAATCCTGCATGAGTTTTCTTGTGCGAGTTATTGTGGAGAGCAATTTCCTCTTGGAGTGTGCAAAGAAATAGGGAAATTCCCTATTTAATAGGGTGCATAATTGCACAAACAAGGAGGAAGAAGATCAGGGATCAAACAGGGGTTTCAGGCCTAGGATAGGTAGGAGAATCCTTGTATTTTTAGATTGAAACAAGCTTGTATTTGTATGAGATCTATTGCTCAGTTTTTCTCGATAAAATTCTGAAGCAAGCGAGGGTTTTCCCAGTTGGGTTCGCTAGAAAAATTGTGTTGTTTATTGTGTGAAATTGCGTCTTTTATTTTTGTTATATTTTGCTGCTATTTGGTAGAGAAATTTTGGGTCTATGTGAAAAGAAAAATTGTTTTCAGATTGTTCATATTAGCAGATAAAAAATTTAAGGAAATTCTACTCGCTACTTGACCTTTGGGAGTAGCATTTGTTACATCATCATTCTCAGTATAGTTACATCCTTTTTATAGCCAATGTTAAAATTTTGAAATTCTTCTAAATTATTCAGAAAACGAACAACTTGACTGTCATTGTGAAACACTTGCCAATGCTCAACACTATCAGGAACTGAAGGCCTAAAGATAGCTTCCATCTTGACTTTATCATTTATCATTTCATCAGATATCTACAAACTGGACGCGACAACTGCAAGCTCATTAGCATGACCATTCTTTTCAACGAGGATAGTCTCAAGATTAAACGCATCAAACAATTCTCTAGTGTTCTAGACCACATTTTGATATTTCCTGAGTCTATCATTCTTACATGAAAACTTACCTTTGACTTGCTGAATGATAAGATCAAAATCTCCCTTAACACTAACCAATTTAACCTTTAGATCTCTTGCTACAAGACCCAATGAAAGGGCTTCATATTCAGCCCCATTTATCTGATCACTTGTTCCTGCCATTCCACTATCCATAATTCTCTTCACAAGAGGGAAAGTAGCAGCATCATGAAGTGCATCACAAGGTCTACAATAAGGTGGTTCTTGTTCAACAAGATTTGTAGACTCAAGTGGATTTGGCGGTTTCTACTCGTTAGGGGAGCCCCCCTTCTTGTGTATATAAAGAAACACCCATGGTCAAGAATTTCTTATGTATATAAAGAAATACCCATGGTTAAAACTTTCTTCTTAAACACGTTAAAGCTTTCTTCTTAAACTCTTGAATATATCTTTGAACACTTTGTCCTTTACCTTGCCTTAATATTTGCCAATCCATTATGGCTTGTTGGGTTTAGCCTAATGGATATAATTGTTTGTTTAATGCAACTACAAACTCATACTAAGAAGAAATTACTTTACCATTTCGAAGGAGATCTTCTTGAGTTCTACTCTCCCACCAGATTAAGGTTGTGCCACCTAGTCGAAGAGAGATGAGTTGGAACTTTGCATTGTCATCCACAATCTTTTGAATCTTGTAATAGATTTGAAGTTGTCTGATCCAATTATCCAACTTCTCAGCATTAAGTTCACGTAATATATTGGAAAATCAAACATAAGATCAAGTTTCTATAAAGAGAAATTGGATGTAGTTTTCTTAGAGTGCTTCTTTGAAGAACTTTCACTCGAATGAGAAGAAAAAGATGTCAGGGATGGATGAGTCTTAGGAGGATCACCAGCCCCTTCTCCTTTCGTTCACGATACAACTCTTCTCTTTCGTTCACGATACAACTCTTCCACCCCAACTTTCATTGCCATGGATGTTTCACGAAAATCCGCCTTGGAATCGAAAGGATTTCCTCCTCTCAGTGATGGCATTTCTCATCTTTGAGTTGAGCACCTCGAGCCAATTTTAGGGTTGTACTGTTAAGCGATCCTTCTCACGCTTGTGTGTAGATCTTGTAAGCATTCAACACTTGCAAATCCTATCACACTTGCTCTGCTATCAAACTTGATCTAAAATTCATGACTTGATTTCCATTAATTATAAGTGTGAATTAACTTAGTGCACAAATGAAAAGGCTGGCATGAAGAAATAAACAACAAAAAAAGAGAGACAAGAAAAAAGCAGGTTGATAATAGAGTTCAACCAGCTTGGGCTACTTCTCTAGACCAACTTCCAGTGAGTGACCGCTCTATGATGTGATGCAAAAGTGATGTTTACATCTACTAGGTCTACAACTTGTAAACTAAATTCATCCTCAAGTCTACTATAGAGGTTGTGGTATCGAAAACATCACTTTCTTGCTCTCGGACAGCCAAAAACAGGGATCAAAAACTCTCTTTTTTCAACATATACAGAAATACTACAATATAACAATACTTTGTTTCAACAACCTTCATAAAACAACTTTGTGGAAAATTGGCGAAGGTGCTGGTTATGTAGTTGGAGGTCGCAGGATCTCTTCATAGTTGGTTTTGATTTTTAGGGCTTTGATTGATTTTGAATTCAAATATAATACTCTGGTCCCCGCCATACAAAGCATGTAGTTGGTGCAGTGGTTAGGATGTTGGTGGTGGCACGGAGGTCATGGGCTTAAGACTGTTAGTTCAACACACGACAATAACTTGTTAGCGCATTGTTTCAAAGGGCTTAACGTCAGGCAGAGGTTGTGGGGTCAATCCTCGCTGGCGCAATTTTTAACCATAGGTTGTTCTGTTGACTTTAAATAGAAGTTCTTCTAGTAACTCATAATGATGAGCTGTTGGCATAGTGGTAACACTGGCTGTTGTTACGTTGAGGTCGGGGGTTCAAATTTCCTGTTGGCCTTTTCGTCCCTAACTAATTGAACCTTCTTTGCCTTGGAGTTTGCCATGTGTTGACTTCTGATTGGTCCACTTCACTGCAAAATCAACTTGCTAAGTCAACATGCCATGTCACTGCTTAGTAAGCTTGCCATGTCAACGTCCATACAACACCTATCATGTGTCAACCTTGGTGATGCCACGTGTCATGTCTTGCCCATCGTTTTGCCTATTTGGCCAAAACTATAGAAGGCCATAACTTTCTCATATGATGTCTGTTTGACTTCGTTTAAGCGTCATTGGAAAGTTCTTGATGAGTTCTTCATCATGGAAACCTTTTCTTCAACATTTGAGAACATCAATTTTGACTAGTTGTAAAGATTCACTTGGATCAAATCACCTCATGGAGCCTCTATTGTTGTGATGAGAACCACCTAATAAAACCCTCTCAAGATCAAGTGAAAGTCAACAAACATTAGGTAACAAAAACCATGGATGCATCATAGTGGACCATAGTTATTGTTAGGGGCACATTAACACTTACGCAAATATCATCCTTAAATATCTAACTAGACCAAGCCTCGTATAGGTATTTCCTCCTTTGTTAGGGATGGTTAGATGGTTACCCTATAAGGTGTTTCTTGCTCACAAGGGTGTTGAGAAATCAATGCTAGTAGGATTTAGGGTTTGATTCCTCTTTCTTGATAATTACTTGTTAATTATGTTGGCTTCTTTTACTTCTTATTTAGTTTATCTTTCATCAAGCAATTACCAAATTATATGTGTGTGAAGATCACAAGAACAAGAGACACAAGATGTAGGCGCACAGCCAGGGCAAAACCCCTATAAGGGGAAAACCCAGTCCAGACTTCTAGACCTAGACAAAGACCTTCTCCAACCACCAAGTCAACCCTTCCTCCTTGTAGATGCCCTTTTCTTAGCCTTCCAAGTGTCAACTCTTCAAGGTGTAGCTTCAGATTAGAATTTCGGCCCCAGCAACAGGTTTTCAGCCCCCCAGCTTCAAAACTTCGACCCTGCAATAGAAACAGAATTTCGACCCCAACTTCAGCCCAATATCTTCGCACGTGTGAGAGAAAGGTAGCCCAAAAACTCGATTTTCTTCTTCCCAACTTCTCTCCTTCTTCTCCAACAACTTCACACTCTTTTCCAGCTACTGCTTCTTAGAGATCGAACTTGTTGATGATGCTCTCCAAATGAAGCCAAGTTGCTCAATATATAGGCTTCTTGTGAGGTTGAATTGTCCTAATCCAGGCCAACTTGTTGAGGGCAAGGCCAACTTGGTGTGGAGGTGACAAATTATCTTTTTGACTCAAAAATAATTATTTTTACATGATACAAAAACCTAAGAAGGGTCTAATAATAATGACACTGACTCTTATGTCTCAAGACAAAACCTAGAAGCCCTCAATGGGGGCTTGGACCTAGAAAGCATTGACCCAAGCATGAAACCCACGCTTTAATAAGTCATTTCATTTAATAATAAATTTTCTTTCGACAAGTACAATTATGAAGACCGAAGCTAGTTACATTTTTCAACACTCCCTCTTAACTAGGGAGGTATTCATAATTACATATATATACAAGTACATGGAAGATTTCAAAATGATCTTGAACTACAAAGATTTCTAGCATAGTTAGTGCTGCAGACTAGATTCCTGACCATGGTAATCTATCCGGGTGGGACTAAGATGGACTCAAACTTTTAGCTAGTCTAGGTACCATCAGGCTTACTCGCTAACCATCAACCTAGGGATCTAGGTGCGTATCCAAGGTCAAAGCTCCATGACCAATGCCACCTTCCCTTTTCGGGATCTAAACATCAACACACAAGTTGACCAAATGTCCTCCCAAGCATCCGCCATTAGATGCTTCATCTCTCCCTATCAACTAAATCTATAATATTCAAACTTCTTATTCGGAAGAGATTTCATCAGCACATCAACTACCTGTTCATCTGTCGGAATATACTGTAGCTTTATGACACCATCTTGTACCAAGCTTCTAATGTAGTGGTACTTGTTGTTGATATGCTTCGTCCTTGTATGGAATACATTGTTTTCAAACATCTTGATGCTGCTTTGATTATCACAATTTATTATTGTAGGATCCAGAGTCTTTCCAAACAAATCTGGCAAGAGTTTTCTTGACCAAACAACTTCCTTTCCTACTTAGCATGCAACAACATATTCAGCTTCGACACTACTTAACACAATGGGATCTTGTTTTCTACTCATCCATGAAATCATTGTAGATCCCAAACTGAAACATCCACCGATAGTGTTTCTTCCATTAGTCTCATTGCCACCCCAATTGGAATCTGAGAAACCTGTCAACTTAACTTCCTTTCCATCATACTTTAGGTAGTGATGTATAGTTCCACATAGATATCTCAAAATATGCGTAACAACTATCCAATGGTCATGACGAGGCTCCAACTGAAATTGAATAAGAACATTTACATCAAAACATATATTAGGTCTTGTATTTACTAGGTACATCAAAGAACCTGTTGACTTGCAATATCTAGTAGGATCGACGAGACTAGAGTCAGAGCTTCTCAATTTCTTGAGATTAGTGATCATGGGAGTAGTCATAGGCTTGGAGTCCATCATACCGAATCTTTGTAGTATCTCTATTATGTATTTACCTTGACCCAAATATATCTCTTCGAGTTTCTGCCAGACTTCCAAACCTAAGTAATAGTGCATAAGTCCCAAATCTTTCTTTTCGAATTTAGTTGCCAACATCTTCTTGCATTCCTGTAATATGTGCTCCACATCTGTAATAAGTAAATCATCCACATATAGAAGTATAATAACTGGTTCATTGTTCACCACCTTGATGTAGAGATTTGGATCTGTAGAAATTTTGAGGAACCCAATTCTTAAGAGATATGCATCCATCCTTGCATACCATGCCCTAGGAGCTTGCTTCAAGCAATATAGGGCTATCTTGAGTCTACAGACATGTGTATCTTCGCTATTTATTTTGAAACCTTCCGTTTGTTCAATGTATATCTCTTCATCAATGGTTCCATTTAGAAATGCTATTTTGACATCCATTTGATGAATATTCTATCCCATCGTAGCAGCTAGCGAAACCAAAAATCTTATAATACTATACCCGGCAGTAGGAGCAAAGGTTTCTTCATAGTCTATGACTTCCTTTTGTGAGAAACCCCTTGCAACGAATCTAGCATTGTATTTGTCTATGTTTCCATCAATAGCATGTTTAATTTTGTAAATCCATTTTGAAGTGACAACCGATTTGTCACTTGGTCTATGAACAATTTCCCAAACCCCATTGATATTCTTCTTGCATCGCCTTCTTCCATTCTTCTTGATGAACAACTTCTACAAATGTAGTTGGTCAATTTTGTCATATATGTTGCATATCTTGAATATCTCTTTGGTCTTTTGCTTTCTCTAAAAGTTCCTTTAGTAGCTCCATTACCTTCGGCATCTTCAAGAGTAGCTTTTAACCAATTTGGCCTCTTCCTTGTTTCAGGTATGATCATAGGTTGAATCGGCTCACTTGGCCCTTCTTCTTCTTGGTTTGTAGTTGTTTATCATGATGCTCTTCTTCTTCAAATAGTGGAATATCTTCATCATCAGAATCGATTGGAATGTCTTTGGATCTTTTGTAGGCATGATTCTCATCGAATATAACATTCTTGCTTACTTCAATTTATCATCCTTCGTTGATGTAGATTCTATATGCTTTTGAAGAAATACTGTAGCCAACAAGATCTCTTTAATGCTTGTGGAATCTAATTTCTTTTGCTTGTCCTTTGGAACATGGATGTATGTGGGATACCCAAAGATTCAAAGGTGGTCCACACATGGCTTCTTCCGTGTGAATGCTTCTTCAGGTGTCATATTCTCAAAGATTCTATGAGGACTTCTATTTTGTATATATACTGTTGTCATTGTTGCTCTTCCGCATAGAAAGTTTAGTAGATCTTGATCAAATATCATAGTTCGTATATATTCTTCAATATGTAGGTCAAATTGCCCTAATCCAGGCCGACTTGTTGAGGGCAGGGCCGACTTGGTGTGGAGGTGACAAATTATCTTTATGACTCAAAAATAATTATTTTTACATGATACAAAAGCCCAAGAAGGGTCTAATAATAATGACAATGACTCTTATGACTCTAGACAAAACCTAGAAGCCCTCATTGGGGGCTTTGACCTAGAAACATTGACCCAAGCATGAAACCCATGCTTTAATAAGTCATTTCCTTTAATAATAAATTTTCTTTCGACAAGTACAATTATGAAGACTGAAGCTAGTTACATTTTTCAACACTCCCTCTTAGCTAGGGAGGTATTCACAATTACATATATATATATATATATATATATATATATATATATATAGTACATGGAAGATTTCAAAATGATCTTGAACTACGAAGAGTTCTAGCACCATCAGTGCTGCAGACTAGATTCCTGACCATGGTAATCTATCTGGGTGGGACTAAGATGGACTCAAGTTTTCAGCCAGTCTAGGTACCATCAGGCTTACTCACTAATCATCAACCTAGGGATCTAGGTGCATATCCAAGGTCAAAGCTCCATGACCAATGCCACCTTCCCTCTTCAAGATCTAAACATCAATGCACAAGCCAACCAAATGTCCTCCCAAGCATCCGGCTTCTTCCCTGTGAATGCTTCTTCAGGTGTCATATTCTCAAGAATTCTATGAGGACTTCTATTTTGTATATATATTGTTGTCATTGCTGCTTCTCCCCATAGAAACTTTGGATGATCTTGATCAAATATCATAGTTCATATACATTCTTCAATATATAGGCTTCTTGTGAGGTGGAATTGCCCTAATCCAGGCCGACTTGTTGAGGGCAGGGCTGACATGGTGTGGAGGTGACAAATTATCTTTATGACTCAAAAATAATTATTTTTACATGATACAAAAGCCCAAGAAGGGTCTAATAATAATGATAATGACTCTAATGGGGGTTTGATCTAGAAATGTTGACCCTAGAATGAAACCCATGCTTTAATAAGTCATTTTCTTTAATAACAATTTTTTTTTGACAAGTACATTTATGAAGACCGAAGCTATTTACATTCTTCAACAAAGTGGAAGTGACAGGTCCCAAGTTAGTGCATCGATCCATAGGTGCATGTGAAGATGGCGACAACGGAGAGGTCATGACTTTAGGGCAAGGTGCCATAGCTAAGTGACCAGCTAATGGAGGTCTAGCATCTTGAGTGTAGAGATGTAAGGAGGGAGCAATTGTGGAGGCATGGGTTACCCCTTTCCTCGGCCTATTTTTTCCACCCCTTTGGTGCACCTTTTACTTTATGATAATGCTTTGATTTGAGTGCATAAATTAGGAGCCCAAGCTTGGTTTTCGAGATTTAGCATTTATTACCCCTTAATGATGAGGCAGTGTGTCACTCAGCAGGGTTGGGACAATACAAGGGTTCCTTTTTATGGATGGAGCATTGTGTGCTTGAGGATCTGGCTAGTGGCTAATGAGGGGGGTAGTTCTCATGCTAGGATTTTGCCCATGTGCCAATTCAATTGCCCTAGCCATCTTTTGCATTTTATCCTTTTCTTTAATGGTGGCTTTCTTTTGCCTTTAACTATCTTTAAGTTGCATCAACCTTTAGGGCAAAATTTTCTGGCCCAGACTCAAGGATGAGGATGAGAAGGTGCCAATCCTCATGACCAATGACCACCAGCCCGAAGAATGGAGATGGAATAATGGGAAGGATGGAAAGTGGTAAGTATGGAATATCAAGGACGCACTACTTCAATCAAAGCCTTGCCAATAGTGTCCTTCCTAAAACCTTAAGGCCCCAGAGGAGGTCCCATGGGACTCGAGTGAAAGCTTGACCTCCTAGCTGAAGTTAGGGAACACAAATATAGCCAATATTGGTCAATCATCCATATCACCTTTTGATTGATATTAGTATGCCTAAATAGTAAAATCTTTAAGTAAAAGCACATGATTACAAAATTGTTAAAGTACTTGCCAATGGATGACCCACCTTCCTTTAAGAAGGAATGCTGAATGGAAGAGAGAAATCTGAATGGAGCAATAGGTGGAGGATCTATGGCATCATGCATGTGTTGATCAATAGGGCTGCTGGCTGGCTGGCTGTCCAAGGAGAAGAGTTTTCTCCTATGTGTTACCTACTTTTTGGTGGGTAACAAGAACTTTTCTCGAGAACCCAAATGAACTTGGTTCTTCCCAACAATCAAATGGAGTCTTAATCTTGACATAGGTACCTGACCCCCAATTTCACTTAATCTTGACATAGGCACCTGACCCCCAATTTCAAGTACTTCAGGGGTGTTTCTTCCATAATAAAAACAGTTCAAATTTTAATTAAAAAACCCCCTAAACATCAAGGGCAGGTGCGGCCTTCCCCCCAAACCCTAATCTTTCACTTACCTCACACTCTAGTGCAGTCAAAAGAGCAAACCAGCCTATTAGTTTTGCCATTTCTTTTCCAGCAGTGAAGGGAGAGACAATGAGCAATTAGAGGAAAGAGCAATCCAATAGTGAAGTGATTTTGGTGCCCTATTCTGATTAAAAATTTGTATACAATGATATATATCTATGTTGTTCAATGTTTTTTTTTTAATTTTCTATTTCATGTTTGGAAATGACATTACACAAATTTTGAATGTAGTAGTATTCACTTGCCACTGGGTTTAACTTTTAAGATTCCTCAGGCAACATCTGTAAATGTAAAATTCAATTTGAATTTTGAAATTTCAAATGATAATGATCAAGTTCACTGTTCAATGTTGTTCAGTGTTTTTCATAATCATTGTGTGATTGTTAATTGTTCAAAATTTCAATGAAGCAATGTGCATGTTCTTTTTGTTACTTGCTGAAAATGATATTATTGTATTATGCAATGTGCATGTTTATAATTTCTTTTATAATTAATTTTTTCAGACACACACAAAGACACACACTCACACACTGTGTACCCTTGACAAACTCAAGTCTCTTGTTTCAAGAAATGCCTACTCGGTCCCTGAACCCAAGTACCTTGGCAACTTAGGTTCAATCCCTTCCTTTTGTGGTTCCCATGCCTACTTAAAAAGTGCTTGAAGCTTATGGGAATGGAACCTTGGTCTGTGGTGAGAAATCACCATTGTTAGTCCATATTCTGCTGGTACTAAATGGCAATCCTTGAAGAGAATGCAAGGGTGGGCTTGGGTCCTTAATATGGTTTTTTGGAACATATCTTAAGCATCAAGCTGTATGGCCACTTTGTCCTAGATAAAGTCTTGCCACATGTAGCCATAACTTCGACCCCTACCTCAGGTGTGCCCCATGGCTAGTCTTAGGTGTGCCAAAAGCCAGTGGGAATGGAACCTTGGTCTATGGTGTGAAACTCCCTGCTTCAAACTATTAGTCCCAAGCTTGTTGGGCCCGCAAATGAAATAAAAAAAGGCAGATCTTGAAAAGAGCAAAGGGATGGGGTTATGCTCTTAATATGGTGATGATCTAGTTGCACCATAAAACCAGTGCTAGGACACATCATCATGATGAGGCTTGCACCACACCTTACCATAATTTAGACCCCTACCTTCAAGTGCCTCCTTTGCTTCTTGAAGGTGCTGGAATGTGCAAGGGAATGGAAACTTGATTTATGGTGTGAAACTCCTTGCTCCTCATTGTTGGTGTCAAGTCCGTCGCTCACATCTAATGTAGCTACTACCAGGAGAGGATGGCCTTTCATGTTTTACATGAGAGGTTTGTTTGGCCAATTTGTGTAATCCATTGGGGTTTGCATTGCCAAAAATGGATCTTTAGACCACTTTTCCTTGTAGAACAGTAGGCGACCAACCTATGCTCCTTTATGATGGTTTTATTGTTTCCCTTATGGTTAATGTGTAAATGGTTTCTCTTTAAGGGGAAAGGCTTCAAGGTTTGTTCTTTGATATTTAAGGAATCTTCCAAGGATGGACCAATGATGATGCCTCATTGATATGCTGTTCTCGTAGTGGTGTATTTGTTATCATTGAAAAACAAAACTACTTTTTTCTGTATGTTAAGATGCTATCAAGATGTATGCCTTTTTGGTATTTTAGGTTGAATTTTGGCAGTTGTGCTTGCTGTGGGGGTAGATGGAACAATTAGTTCCTTGAATTGTTAGTTAATGCTGGTGACCATGTACAGTTTGAGTATAAAGGAGAAATTTGGGCACTGGGCATATGTAAGTGTAGAAAACTAATTCAGTCCATTATATACTGCCTATTCTATGCATATGATTTAGATGGCAAGAGATGGAGAACAGTCACTTTGAGGGAGACAACCACTGACGTCTTCTGTTTGCATGACATGAAACTCAATTAAGATCCTAGTACGTCTCTTAATAAGGAGTAACAATACCTCTGTTCTCATGCTAAAGGATAAAATATTTTCTAGTCTCAAACTCTATGAAATAATGAAACATCTTATGCATTTGCCTATCATGAGCATTGGAAAATTTAGCTCTTTTATGAATTTTGATGAAAACTTTCTTTGAGATGTCTTGCAGAAATTCTCATACCATGTGACATATAAAGGTCTAGGTAAATTGGTTTCTAGATTGTAACATTGAGGACATAGAGGTTAATCGTACTGTATTAACATCAATTTGTGAATTTTTGTGAATGGATATCCATGTTGCCCAAGATATGCACAATATCAATATCATTTCTTATAACTTGGATAACTTTTTTTGTGACAGAATGTTCAGGTTGTACTTAGAATGTAGTGGGAAGTAGGCATGCAGTGGACCATCTAAAGAAGGCTGTCTTAAGATATTGGCAACTTACAATGCCTGTGATGAGATCCATAGGTCAAGCTCCTATGTGATGTGAAAGGAAAACTTAGTAAAGGAACATCTGATTTCCCATTTAAGAACATTGAATTTGTTTCCACGCAGTCAACACTGAATGGCTATTCAGTCTATCGGAACTCTTGCGTCATGCTATTCTTAGCTTCCAGTAAAGTTGCAAGGGATCTAGAAAGAATGGAGCTCATTACACTGTTTTGTCACTTTTATGAAAGCCACTTAAGTGGGGGTTGAAGTTTGTGGCAAAGGCGATTACAAGGGCAAGCTCAGATAAAATTTAAAATTAAGCACCCGTAAAATTGAATTTTGGTTGCTTGGAATATTGTATGGCAAGTATGGTTAGCATGTGCTTTTTTGTTTGTTAGGTAAGCTAATTAAAGTCAGCTTAATTTAAATTAATAAAAATAAAAATTTACCTTTTTGCCTCTTGTTCCATTTAAATCATTTGTCATGGAACTTCTTTTTCAATCGTCATCCTTGTGCATCTTTGATTTTGGATTTCTTTAGCTGGTTTTTTTGTACGAAAGGCATTTTTGTATAATTTCTTGCCCAGCTGAGCATATTTTGACATTCTTTGTTCTTTGAAACATGTCTTTTAATCACTATGCATTGTCAATAAAGGATGTCAAAAGACAATCAGTTTCTCATCATGATAATGCTTCTATGCAGATGATAAAAGCATCATTATCATTCTAACATCACGAAAGCATGACATCTTATGGAAAGTGTGAGAGCTAAAGGACCATGTCTGATGGTTGTTTGTCCTTTCCTTCTGTCACAATAATGTGGAGACAACTTATCACTGACACATGAAGTTCTACACTTTTTTGGTTACAGGAACATCAGCCTGTCCAGAAGGAAAATTTTACTGTAGAAATGTGGGGTATACACCTCTTTTACTATTCTCATCTCGGGTGAATGATGGCATTTGTGGTAAGGTTCATTTATACCATGCAATCAAAAATATTTTTATTTCTTTTATGTTCTCCAGTAAACAATGTTATGTATAATTCAGATTCCTAAAGTACATGCCCCAGCTATTGTTCGTAGCTCTATGTGAAAGACTGCCTTAAAGAGTGTTTTGGGAAGTAGGATTTATTGGTTTGTCAGAAGCTCTAATAAAAACAAATCGTATAGTTTTGATTGTTGTTGAATGCAAAGTTCCCATTTGTTATTTGTGAAATAGGTTGCTTCTGATAGTTCCTATCATAATGTGTAGCATCTTTTGATGGTTTTTGCTTTATTTATTGTTCTACATTATTGTTTTTCTACATACAACAGGAGCTTACCTTGCTATTTGGTTAATCTGTTAAAGTAGTAACATTCAATAAAGTGTGTTGATATTGTGAGGAGTCCAAAAGTTAGCAGGTTGCAAAAAATGTTAATGAGCCAACATTAGCTTATGGAGTTCAGGAGGTAGTTAAAGTAATTTATCAGTTGATATATACAAGAAGCTTATGGTGATGTATATAATGGCTCTGTCAATTAATAAAGGATCCATTACCACATATGTTTCTTTATGAATTTTTTGTTTTGCTAGTGTCTTTGCATGAAACTGGATGTGTTGCTTTCAACTATTTTCTGGTTGATAGATTGGGTACAGGGCAATTGAGAGTGATGTGATGGGGGGAGGGGCCATAAGAGCTTCCACCTTCACATGGTTGGCCCAATTCAGTAAAAAATAAAATAGTATTTGGATAAATTTTGGAACAAATCTCCCTCAATCCAATGGAGCAAAAACAAAGTCAATGTCTCTATCTCATGTTATGATTCGTGTGTCTTTAAGATTATCAACAGTGGTATCATAAAGAGAACACCTGGAGCACAAGGAGAGAAATAGGGAAGGAAGACAATACCCTGAGACCATGTTCTAGAAAACTAAGAGAGTTAGATGAGATAAAGTAAGATAGATGTAACAAACATGAATACATGTTAATTTTGGTATGTTCTATGCTTAAGAGCAATTTGCTACAAATTTCTTATTAGCCCAATATCAATTTCCAGATTAGCATTCACATCAGCATGATAGTAAAATGCAGATAGAACATAAACGCAAACAGTAGAAGACAAGCCAAGACAAGAGGACAGAAGATGTGGCACCAGCCACTGACAAAATCCAATGTGGGGAAACCCTTGATCAATTCTTCTTATAATTTTCAATAGTTCAGCAGAGAGATAGAGAGATAGTACAAATATACAAAACTGATATTTTATGACAGCAACAGCAAACCCTAACGAGCAAAGTCAAAGCTGGTCAAACAGGTCAGATTTGACCTCCAATCAGCTTGGTCAATACCCCAGTCAACTCGGCCTCCAACAGCAGGAAGAAGCAGCCCAAAACAGTCCCATAATTCAGTGAAACAAAGGTCAACAGAAGTCAACCTGCAGCCAGCAATTAGGGCAGCCAACGCTGGTCAAACCTGAGGTCAGATCACCTTGGTTTGCATGCCAAAATCTGCGGCCTGCCAAGGAGAAGCAGCCACACCCAATCCGCAGTCAAGGAGGAGCCCACGCTGGTCAGATTACCTTCCTGCAGCCTTGGTCAAATTCGGTCGACGCAGCCCTAATCAGAAAACAGACTTCGTCCTTCCACACGTGTGAGAGAGAAGGATGAATGGATGAGATGATGAAATGAGTCCATGAGGTCTCCTCCTTTTATATCAACGTTGAGGTTAAGTTGGGGGTTGAAAAATAACTAATTTGCTTGCTGGCCGACCTTGACCAATTGTCAAGAATACAAATAAATTCATATCTCTATATATGCATGTCGGAATCGGATATCTTTAGATCAATCCTACACCTCTTGGAGAGAGGAATCCAAGAAAAATATCAGCTGCCCCAAATAAGGTGACCCATATGGAGTTTGGCCCTAGTTGCCACTTTTAACAATACACCTATGATAATAATAATAATACAAAATCATAATAAAACGGTTTTAAATGACCAAAGGTCACGCCTGAAAGGCATGTCAATTCAAGTTTGTGACTATTCAATTTATAGCTATACACAACGTCCCATGATATGGTAATCATCTCTCATATTATATTATCGAGTGCATTATTTTTATCAGTATGGATTCTTTTATGTTGTCTTATTTATTTTAGATATTCAGTTGATAAACTAGTTGGGATCATTACAATAGTATCAAAGATTCTTCCAGGGCACTTTGTCTGCTGTTTGGAGAGAACCATTTCCTAACGGACTGTGAATTGATCCTGGCATTTGGCCACATACATTATGGGGTTTCTGTGATCCTGGCCTTTGACCACAACCTGGCCCTTGGCCATTTCTTTTCATAACAAAACCTATAAAAGAAAAAAGAAAGAAAAATATCCTGCCATTACAAAAAAAATATCATTCTGTTGCCAGTATTTTTAAACATAGAAATTCAGATGAGACGAGATTGAGATTGAGTTACAAATTTAAAATACCTGCTAGTAACTGCCAGAGTCATTTGATAGTAGAATTGATTAAAACAAACGTGGGAGCCAAAAAATATCTGTTGGAGGCTTCCCTGTAAAGAAACACTAATAAACAGATCTGTAACAGACCAAGCTCTGGAATGAAGCTGTGAAAAAAGTTGTGAAGGTCACCGTTAATTATACAAGCTGTGGTATCTGTGAAAGGATTGAATTACAAATTTAAAATGTCTGCCACATAACAGCCAGAGTCGCATTTAATAGAAGAATTGATTTAAGAAAACATGGGAGACAAAAAAATCTCTTGGAGGCTGCCATACAAAGAATAACAAAGCAAGCTCTGGAACGAATCCACGAGTAAAATTGTAAAGGCCACCATTCATTATGCAAGCTGTGGTATCTGCGTAAGGAGTTGCAGAAGCACGCTCTCTGTTCTGGGCTACAGCTAATGTGGCAAAACCAGGCACCATTGGAATTATAAAATCTGTTGTAGAGAAGGATGGTTTGAACCACTACTTTGTAGAACTGCATTCAGAACTGTCATTGGTGCTACCTATAGACAAGTCTATGCATGAGACATAGTATGCAAAGTTGCAAACTAATAATTTGAAATCACTATCGTCAAATTCATGGCATTCAATAGTTGTTTCTGTTAATCATAGCTGGGTGATAAAGTCATGACTACTGTTAATAAAGAAGATGGAGCAAATGGAGTGACTCTCAAACATAATTGCGTCTTACCTTGTTCCTGTTGAGAAACCAAGTGCTAGAAGATAATGATTGATTTCTCTTAGCTTGATAATTACTTGTGATTCGTGAATGTTAGTTGGCTTCTTGTTACTTATATTATCTTCTTCATCAAGTAATTATACAAATGTGCAGAAATATAAAGAACACAAAGAGATAAAGAACACCCAAAATTAGGCTCAAAGCCAGGGCAAAACCCCACAATGGGAAAACCCAACAATCCTTCTTATACAATCAGATCAAAATGAGATATCCAAGACCCAAGACTAAGACCCAATAATTGCCACCAAAATGTCAAGTCCAACCCTTCAAGTCACCTCCAAATCTGGTCAACACATATCAAAGTCAACAATGATCAAACTGTCCAAATCTGGTCGCTCTGAAATTACAGACCTGCAGTGAGGCCAAAATTTGGCCCTGTGGCAACCTTAGAAAATTCAGCCCTTTTCACAAAAATATTAGTCACATGTGCGAGCTGCCCGAAGGTGAAAATCTTCGGTCAAACTTGGAATTTTCCTTCTTGTTTTGACTTTGCCCTTCTCTCTTTTTTGACTCCTCTTCTTCGCTGATTTCAAATGTATCTTGTTTGTCAAATGATTGTCTTCAAATGGATCAAACTTGCCTCTAATATATAGCTTTCTAGGAGGGCGAATAGGTGGCTATAGGAGGCCCAGGCCGACTTGTTCCAAGGAGGGCCAACTTTGATCATTTTGGTGGACTTTGACTCAATATAAAAGTCTGTTTCTTTTCTTACAAAAAGTCCAAATAGGACTTGACTCAAATATATTTTCTTTTTGACCCTTTGACACTATAAGCATGTAGAACATGCTTTGACCAAAAATGAAATAATAATAATGAATATCATAAATATGTCAATGATAAAAATTACGTTTTATTACATTATGAAGACCGACACTAGCTAAATTTTCAACCAGTGTTGATAATATCGATATCGGCAAAATATTGGCGAGGGTCCAGAGAACATCTTATTGGCAATACTAGCGAAAATATCGGCAAGCATAAAAAATGCATAATATATTCATTTTTTTCTTCAGATTTTTAAACATATAAAACAATAACAACATGAAATAAATACATTGGCACATAAATATGAAGAAAGCACTAATATATATGATGACAAATATAAATGATACATCCAAGACGATACCAAATCCTGTTGATCTTTGATGATTGGCCAATCAAGGACTCAAATGTGGAGAACCAACAAAATAACATCACATATATAAAAATATCTCATCATCATGAGTTATATGTAGCAAAACAAATAAAACTAGCAGCTATCTATTTGAAATCAGTGCCCTCTCCCCCTTTTACAGGAAAACATAATGGGCTGTTTGCCAGGCCTGCCCTAGCAGTAGAAGGCCCCACCCCTGCACTTTATGTCAAATAATGAGTGCTAGGTATGGAACTGTGCTTTCTTATATCTATAATAGATGGTGTTGATGTTGATGCTCCCACAGTCTCCTCCTCCTCTTCCTCCTACTCCTCCCTCGAGTCCTCCTCTTGCTGCCCCTGTTCTAATGGATCATCTGGCTCTAACCATGAAGGTGACTCCTCCAAGATGGGCACCTTAGACTCCACCCTCCACTGAAACAATACATCACTATTGTCCAAGGAAATGGCATTTGGATCCATTGGTGCTTCTATTTACTTCATCGAAGTCAGATATTGTAATGCACATACACTAAGTCATTGAGGCGTGCGAACTCCATCTTGTAAGAGTGTCAAAAAAACTAATGATTCTTGAGTGTTGACTCTTGACACTTGAGGGTCATAAATAAAAAATTAAAAATTACAATAAATGTAATTGCTCAACGGATGGTTGAAGCTCAAAGCTATACTTGTTGCGCTTTTTTGAGTGTATTTTCTCAAATACACTCCAATTGCGGTCACACCCTGAAGAGCTACATGTTTGAATCAGGATTTTTATGGCTAATTTTTGCAAATTTGGTGCCCTTGCACCATAGCTTCGCTACCAAATATCTACAACAAAATAAAGAAATAAAAAAGTAAAAAATTTAAAACATAATTAAACTTTCAAATAAAAGTTACATAATTGAATTTTAAAAATTTAGAATTATAAATAAGGATATTGTAAATTGAAAATTCTAATGATTGATGACTTGTCACTTATGTGGCATGAAGAGGGTCCTTTCCCTAATAGCATCATCAAAGCCAAATTGGCCAACATAATCCCGATAAAACTATATCTCGTGATTGATTTTGCTACGAAGCTCAGGATTAGGTACCATCCTCTGAATATAGGAATGGAGCCCTTCCATCACCTCACCATCAAAATCAAAGGAGCATTTGTATGAAAATGCGGGGTTGAGGAAGAGTGCTGCTGCATGAATGGGTCGATGGAGCATCTCTGTCCACCGACTATCAATCACATCCCATAACATCATATGCCTATCAAGCCCAGAAGAACCCTTGTCTGCATAATAAGAATGAATGGCCTCCTTGGCCTCATACAAATAAGCCATTGCAGGCTTGTCCACATCTACCAATCTCAAAACCTTTACTATAGGTTCACTAACTGAGCACGCTTCTTCTACTCCCCACCAAGACGTATCAGTGTACACCATTTTTGTAATGGCTCTCCCGTTTTGTCTCTTGCTGTTTCTACAATCAAAACTTGTGATTGCAGTACACCGCAACTCCTAGTTTCTAATGTATCTCCTCATGAGGCTAAGAACAAAAGCATGGTTATAAATAAACTTCGAGATGCTCCTAGCCATATCAATCAACTCTGAGCAATTGAGTTGTTGCTGTGAGCTTTTCTTGTTGTAGGTGGAAATTCCAGGAGTTGCTAGTATAGAGATTTCTTGGTGAACAACTTGTTTTGGAGCCCTTTAGGGAAGTGGGATAGCTTGAGAGATTATGTGGCAAAGAAGGGGATCCCTTTCCTTGGGTTGTGCATGTTGAGGGGAAAGAGAGCTGGTGGATTGAAATGGCTGTATGTATTAGCTTGTTGTGAGTTTTTGTGGGGTATTGGGCTGTGAGTGGACAATAACTAGCCATAAGAGTAATCCTTTCTTGTGGATTCATAGCTCTAGCTTAGGGGTGACCTGCTGTTGAGAGAATTGGAGCGAAAAGTATATGGTTTGCATTTGGTTGTGTATTCGCTTTCAAAGATAAGTGTTTTGGTTAATTATTTTACATATGGTTTTTACTATTGCATATTCCTTATGTTTTGAGTGTTAAATGTTGCTTGGTATTTTAAATAGATCACACTCTGAATTTTTAAATTTTTTTGTTAGTTGCATGTGTTTTTATCGTGGTGCATTATCTATCTTAATTGTTATCAAAGGAATTTGTTGGGTTTGGTAACGAGAATGCTACATTCTTTTTGATCATGGAGTGAATTGGTTGGATTGCTCATCTGATTCATAATTCATTTGATGGATGACAGTTATGGACTATTTCAAGCTGTTAGGGGAATTGGGCTGTGTCAATATGCATTATCTCAATCATGTCCTTAAAGGTCAAAGGGTTCAAGTTGTTGAAATTAGTGAACAGTTCCAAAATAGGTAACTTCTGGGTAGCTAAAATAATTTATGGCTCATATTAAAGGAAAAAGGATCCATAGCCACCCATTGGGTAGGTCTTGTTAGAGTAGGTGGGGTGGTGAGAAACTTTTATTGCTCAACCTTCTTGGGAAATGACATCATTTGTCTTGGGATCCTATTTGATGATTACTTTGTTTATTCCTTGATTTTGGAAAACCTCGTGTTTGTATGACATTTCTTCTGCTCCAGAACTCGGGTTTTATAAACTAATGGAGGTTGGTCATGGTGGTGGTGTTGTCGCACAGATTGTCTAGGCAGTTCGACAACACTCAGACCGGGGGCTGTCACCCTGATCCCCGATCTCTCCATTTAAGTCGTCTCCCTATAGCAGGCTAAGGGGGGTAGACCCTATGGGATAAAGGAAGACCAACTGGGAACCCGCTGGCTTGAGAGACATAGCAGGGGGAAGCACTTGATCGATTTTTAGATTTGATTAGATCTTTAAATCCTTAAGACCAGTGCCTTATGGAGTTAATGAAAACCAAGTAATTAATTTAACTGCTACTGCTTATGAAGTAATTTAATGATTGCTTGAAAATATTTACAAAATATCCAACATGTAATGAACATTATATAATCCAAGCAATGATTAATTTCACCGGATGCAAGTATTCAAAAGATGCACAAAGCTTTAGCAATTAAACTTCAAAAGGTCAAATGCTTTAAATGACCATAAAATTTAAATGCTAACCAGTTACCACTTTCATATAGCTAGCCATTAGATAAAAATTAAGCGTGTCTAACTATATAAAAATGACAACTATTAATCCCACATTAAAATTTTTAGCCTTAGCGGAAAAGATACACCAAAATTGTAAATGTGACAAATCTTTGAGTGAATATGCCAAGACTAAATGTGACAAAATATTTCATTTTTTTTTTATAAAACAAAAACCAAATTCTAAAATAAGACCAAACCAAAACCTAAAAAAACTTTTTATGATTTTTAAAATATTTTTTAATCCTTTTATTATTATTTTATGATATAAAGTTCTAAATTTAATATTAACATATAACAAAACTAAAATTAAAATTTAATCTAAACTAAAGCCTAATAAAAAACAAACTAGAAGAGACTTTTTTATGCCTTTTTTATATTTTTATATTTTTTAATATTATTTTTAAAGTCAAAATCAGAACACAACTAAATCTAAAATCTAAATAAAAATTCAAAAATTTGAAATTTTTTATGAAACCTAACTAAATAAAATAGAAAATAAACTAAAATATAACTAAAATAAAATCAAAATCTAACCTAGCCTAAAACTAAACCAACATACACATATATCACAGTAATAAAAATAAACTACCTACGCTAACCTTACGTATACATCAAAATACATAAAACCTAAACTGAAATGAGCCACAGGTTTACTGTTGTGACTGTGCAGGTCCGCGGAAGAAGGGGAGACCGACGACAGATAGAGGGCAAGGCGGGAGAAACTTCACGCAGTAGGCACCAAATGGATGGCAGGTGTTTTCGCTGCGGATGGGAACGAGCAAGACGGCCACAGCAAGGAGAAAGCTCGAGCGAAGGTCGAGGGATGACAGCGAGGAGCAAAGGCAAGCTCGATGAAGGCAGTGTGGAAGGATGCGGGTAGCTTCGACAGAGCTGTTGAGAGCTGGACGGATGGGATACCTTCGACCTTCTGGTAGCGTGGAGAGTAATGGATAGCACACAGGTGGAGGAGATAGTAGCGGGACAGAAGAGGGAGAGAGCCAGGCTGTGGTGAAGAAAAGCGAGGAGCTGGAGGAGTAAGGAGCTGCGTGGGTGAAGGTCCGCGTGAAGGGAGAGATGAGCAGCAGAGGGGTTTGCGGCATAAGGAGTGAAGTAGCGAAAAGTTGGAATGGAGTGTAGTCACAGGTTTTGAATGGGGGTGTAAGAATGCGTGGGCAGGAGTATGGCTGCGTGAAGGAAAATAGGCAGTGGATGGGTATGGAGGGCTGCGTAGAAGAGCGAGGGTGAGCCACAAGGGCTGGGCAACGAATGGAGAGAGCAGTGTGAGAAATGGAAGAGAAAACGCGTGGAGTGAGCTGAGGGTTTTGGAAGTGATTGCTGCAGATAGCTGAGAAGAAACATGCAGAGGGAGAAAATGTTGCTAGTGGGAGAAAACTCCGTGGAGGTGAAGCAGCAATCCCACAACCTGTCATAATTTTTTTTTTCGAAAATTTCTGTCAAATTGAAATCCCAGGCAGCAAACAGATAGCCTGGAAAACTCCCACGATTCTTCAGAAGCCTTAAATTTTTTTTTGAATCTTTTTGCTTCAGATTTCTTTGATGAAAACCCCACAAGGAATTTCTAGATCTGAAGTAAATATTCCTGCCAGAGCTGATCCTAAGGCCAGATCTTATCCTCCAAGGCCTAGATCTGGCTTCAGAAAAATATTTTCTTCCGACCTGCAACCTGAAATAACAAAAACCGAACACCCAGAAATAAAATGTGCAAGAAATAAAACTAAAAACCCTAAAACCAGCTAAATAATTACAATATTCACAGTTTAAAGGCTCTAAATAGCCAGATTTGTCAGTATGCCACGAAAATATTTTTTAAGATTTTGAATTTAAGATGAGGTGCTTCAGAAAACCCCCAATGCATCCGCAACAAAAATTCTAATGATAAGCCCGGGATCAAAACCAGCTGGGCTCTTCAGAAAATGCAATCCGATAGTTGGCTGGTTCAGCCGAGAACTTCCCCGAGCGCTCGGTAAACTCAAATTTAAGGATATCCTGCACAGCTTAATTCAACCATTAACAAAGAGGGAGAAAACGATACTAAAATCTAGATCTAATGGAGATGCTTGCCATCATATTCAGAAATTTAACTATCATTCAAACCCTAGCGACTAAACAAGACACCTGTGTGTAAATCACTCTTCATAAAGCTATCATCAATGGCTGAAATTAAAATCATGCACAGAAATAAAACATCTTATAGCGTTTCCGGAAGAGTAACACCAGCAAGATTTCAACCCCAAAGTCTATCTTTATTGCACATGAAAAATGACTACAAGAGAGCTTTCTTTAGCACACGACTCTCAGATCGAATGATCTCAAATGACCCCTGACACCCTATTTCAAGAAAAATTTCCCAACGGCTAGTTCGAGTGATCCATGTCAAAGTGATCTCGGCCGTCGATGAGGATCAAAATCTCTTTTAATCATCCGTCGAAATTTAAAATGCATTTTAATATATTAAAAAACTAAAATTTTGCATTTATTTCTTTAAAACTTTGACTTATTATTATTTTATTTATTTATCTTTATTTTATTTTATTTTATTTTTTATTGTTTATATTTTATTTTTATTATATATATATATTATTTTTTATTTAAAGGGACCCTCGAACTTAGCCTTTGGGAATTTTACCTAGGACCTAGGACCTATGAGGCAATTAATTATTTTCTAACCCTCAAGACACTTTACATCATGATTTTTACATTTTTACATCTCAAGGGGGATTACCCATTTGACATAGACCCTCATAGACCACCCAGTTCTGCGGCACAAATGTAATCTAGCAGATCAAACAATTTGTAATAACCTAACCAAATAGTTAGTATTATTCCCAAACCACTTTTACATAGACTTGACCTAGCACACTAGGATTCCCCTAAGATTCTAATGACAAAATCCATTCCGGCTTTGGGGTTAGGCTGAAGGAAAACTTTGCCGACCATGGGTCGGTGAGACACAAAACCTTCTGGAACGTAGATCATCACTAGAAGATTAGTTTTACCTAGGCAAATACATACATGACACAGATCTGCTAAGATTATTTACAAATTTACACATGTAGGCTGGGTTTACAACATAACATGATTAGGCTGATGATGATAGTCGAATGGCACGGACACAACGATCAAGTGCTATCCCTTTTTTCGGAAAAGGGGGTGTACTGCTATGGGTAGTTGACACGTAGTGGTCAACAGGTGGTATTCCAAGCAAAGGATCAATGGGTAGAATCGAAGGCTCCAATGGTTTAGTAGTGGATATATCCAATTTTCCTCAAAAGGTGGATGGTTTGCTAGTCTATGAGAGGAGGATTGAAAACTTTATTTGCTTGAACATTAGGGTTAATAAAGCGGCTATTGATGCAGTCGGTGTGGATTCTTTGTCAAGTGGGGGTTTTGCTAGTCTATGAGAGGAGGATTGAAAACTCTATTTGCTTGAACATTAGGGTTAACAAAGTGGCTATTGATGCAGTCGGTGTGGATTCTTTGTCAAGTGGGGGTTTGCTGTTAGTTTCATCCACAATATTCTCGAGTCATTTATTGAGAGATAGTGGCAAGCTTGATGTAGGTGTAGGTAGGAATATCCTGTCAAAAGGGAAAGCCTACAAAATCCATGTAAGGTAAAAATCCTCGCCTATAAGCTTGGTGCTTATGTTTGATATTAAGATGAATGAAATAGTTCACATGGCTTCAATGGATTTTGTTGGGTGGTATTCATCGATAGTGGTTGGGCAAAGTGGGCTTGAAGGGATGGATGAAAGAGTCCTAGGACCACATTTTTGGATACACGCTGAATTTTTTTATTCTGGTGTGAGTGTGGATGGGTTTCATCTTTAGATTAGAGGCTGATGCGAAGAAATAACAAAAGTGTTTTACAAGCATGGTACTAGTGTGATGTTTCTTAAGCCTAGGTCACCCTTCTTTGATCCCAGAATGGAGAAGATGATTGTAAGCCCGTTGTGGGTTAAATAATAATTAGTTGGCATGTTAGCTAATTTTTTGGTCAATTTAAGTTCTAAGGAAATTGGAAATTCTGTAGCGTCTTTCATGGGTGTAGGCAGTTGACATGAGGTTTCTATATAATAGTATTATGTCTGTGGCTTGAATTCTCATTGGAATAGACTTGGGAGTGGGTTTGGTCACTGAGAAGGTGTTACAAAATGGTAGTCATGCTATGACTCAAATATTAGACCACTGTTGGGTGCCTTTTAAGTGTGTTAGATGTGGCATAGATATGGCTATTTGGTGCAGGAGTGCAATATGCTATATCATAAACTGTAAATTTACCAACCCTAGGTTATCATTATCCTAATGTTCTCTCATTAAAGAATTCAAAATGAAGTTGATTTAACAACATAAAATCTATATTCTTGGATCCCTGTTGGCTTTAAACGGCAGCTCAGTGATTCCCTTGATCATGGTTAGCTGTAAATTATGTGGTTGCTCTGGCTGGTGTGTTTTGGATTGTCTATTGTTTAAGTGATTTGATATTAGTTTTTCAATTTTGGTTTTCTTTTCTTTCAATTTTTGTTTGCATGCATAAGATATCTATGCTAACACACACAGCGAAAATAACAGCTGTATAGACAAGGCTAGAGAACTTTTATTGCTTGGTATAGAATGAGGGAAACATGCCTGTGAAGGCCTCAGCCGAATTACAAACTGAGTGGTGAAGCTGTCAACCTGATTTTGCTTCTTATATCTGGTCAGACGAGCCTTGTTCTTGGTGCATAATATGTCACTGGCAGTCTGTAGGCAATGATCCTCTGTCTATAACTCCTAGCTTGCACCCTTTGATACAGATTTGGCAGATACAATCCACAGGATGACACTTAAAGGCAACAGATATACATTCATGGAAATGCTGCAATTGATATTTCCGCTTTTGTTGTTGTCATTATGCATGGAGCGTGTATTCCTCACAGTAATTAAATAATTTGTATCTCTAAGCTGTTGTTTTGTATACAGAGTCGTTGAATATCTTTCTTGCACTTCACATTTAAAAATATTTATATTTTTGTGAATATTTAATCCTAGATGTAGAAATTTCTCATTTCGCACCCCGGTTTTTAGTTTCTCCTTATTTCTCCATATTTCTCCAAAATAGTTAAATGCCCTTTCCCATATCCATACATTCAACAACTGGAAAATAAATTTTGTTGAAAAAAAAATTTCTGGAAATATTACAGAATGTTGAAAATGCAGAAATAAATATAAGCACATACAAACAGCCATTCAACACATTTAAACAGTGATTTTCGGTCAAGGTGACCCTGGAAAACCCCCTACAACTCTTGGGGAAAATCAGTTCGAATGCTCCTTATTTCTGGAAAATGCTTTTTACAGTGAGAGAAATATTCAGCAAAAATTTAGCAAGCAAACTTTTACAACTTATCTCGTTTTCCGTGCCTCGCAACCAACTGGAAAAAAAACTTGCAAACAGCAAAACATAACAGCAATAAATGCTATATGGCCTTGTTTTTTGTGCCCAAATTTCAGCCTTAAATGCTACTGTACGGACTGCCTAGAAAAGTGTGCAAGCTGCCATAAATGCTGTTGTAAGGTTTTCCTATATTTTTGTGTAAAACAACAACAGTACAGCTGTATGGATTTCTGCCTAGAAAGCGTGCCACGGTAAAGCTACTTGCTGTACGGCCTCCCTTGAAAATCGTGCTAGCAAACTTCAGATTTTCTGCTCCTCGATTTCTGTGCTAACTTGCTGTAGGACCTCCTTGGAATCTGAACCAAAACTGCTGTACGGCTTTTCTAGAAAATCATGCCCAAAATCTGCCTTTCACTGTGTGCTAACTCAGCTGTACGGACTTGCTGAAATGCTGTCTTGGAATGTGTGCCAAGCTGCTGTCTCCTTCTCCTCACTGTCCAGAAATCTCCCTTGCTCTCTTGCTCTCCTTCTCTCAATCTGCTCATGAAAGAATTAATGACCTTTTCCTCCTTTAATCTAACCCTAAGTGACTTTGGGGGAATCCCTAAATCCAATGGCTGAAATAGATTGAGATTTAGGGCTGAGATTAAATGCTCATTTAAATCTCACTTTCTATTTTTTAATTCACCCCACTTTAATAAAGACCCACTTAGTCATTTATGTCCAAAGTAACTTTTCTTTTCTAATTTTACATTGACATTATTAAAGTCACTTTAAAATTAGACTTTAGTAACTTTATCACTTAAAGTCAATTTTAAATTAAATTTGACTTTATAAAAATTATAAAGTCACTTTAGGAGAAAAATTAAATTCTTTTGGACACTTTTCCCTAGGCCAAAGATCAAAGCCTTAGGGAACCACTTGTCCTACGGTACCAAATTTCAACACTCCCTCTTACCGAGGAAGGTGTTCCACACCACACCCATCTTGTCTCTGAAGTAGACATGCTTGCCCCGTGGTAAGGCTTTGGTAAGAATATCTACAACCTGCTCATCAGTGGGAATATACTCAAGCTTCACAGATCCCTTCTGAACATAGTCTCTGATGAAATGATATTTGATCCCGATATGCTTTGACCTGTCATGAAATACTGGATTCTCCGTGAGTTTAATGCAACTCTGATTATCACAGTAAATCTCTGAAGGTCTTAACGGCTGGCCAAATAAGCCAAACAACATCTTGTGAAGCCAGATGGCCTCACAACTAGCTAGACTGACTGCCATATACTCTGATTCCGCTGAACTCAATGCTATTGACTGCTGCTTCCGGCTGAACCATGACACTACTGCCGAACCCAACCCAAAACAACACCCTGAAGTGCTCTTCCTATCAGAAGCACAACCTGCCCAATCAGAATCAGTATAACCTGCCAATCTCACTCCATCCCCCTGCCTGTAGTCCAGACCATAATCCACTGTCCCCTGCAAGTACCGCAAAATGTGTTTTGCAGCCACCCAGTGAACCTTCCTAGGCTCACACATAAACTGACTCATCGTGTTGACTGCAAAACAAATATCTGGTCTAGTGTTGACCAAATACATCAAGGAACCAATCAGCTGCCTGTACAATGTGGGATCCACCAACTCGGAATCCGAAGCATGAAGCTTCTTCCAGTTGGTGATCATCGGTGTCGACATGGGTTTACTATCCTCCATGTGGAAACTGCCAAGGATGTCCACAATATACTTCCCCTGCCCCAGGAAGAAATGCCCCTCCTCCAGCCACACCTCCAAACCCAAAAATTAATGCATCAAGCCGATGTCCTTCATCTCAAACTCCGTCGCAAGGTCTCTCTTGCAGTGCTCTATGAGTCTCTCTGCACCTGTAATGACCAAGTCATCCACATACACCACTAGAATGAGAGGCTCCTCACCTATCACAATGTAGTAAAGGTTCGGATCTGCCTCACTCTTTGTGAAACCCATCCCCTGCAAGTATGTATCTATCCTGGAGTACCAAGCTTTGGGAGCTTGCTTCAGGCCATAAAGGGCCTTCTTCAGTCTGCACACATGGGACTCCTTTCCATGCACCTCAAAGCCCTGTGGCTGCTCAATGTACACCTCCTCCTGTATGAAGCCATTGAGAAATGCAGTCTTCACATCCATCTGGTGGATCTTCCAACCCATCTCTGCTGCTATCGATATAATGGAGCGGATCGAAGTATATTGAGCCACGGGAGCGAAGGTCTCCTCATAATCGACTCCCTCTACCTGGGAGAACCCTCTAGCCACAAACCTTGCTTTGAATTTCTCAATGCTGCCATCTGCAGCATGCTTTACCTTGTAAAGCCATCTGGAAGTAACCACGGATTTGCCCTCAGGCCTCGGCACCACCTCCCAAATATCATTCTTCATGATAGAAGAATACTCCTCCTGCATGGCCTCTCTCCAGACCTGCTGGCTAGCTGCCTCTTCATAGCTAGAAGGCTCAGAGTCAAGGATGCTGGTAGCCATTGCCATATAGCTACAAAACCTCTTAGGTGGTCTACTCTCTCTGACCGGCCTCTTAGGCTCAGCAACATATGTGGCATCTCTCAAGGTGTCCTGAAGCCACTTGGGCTTCCTCTTCCCTGAGCATACTTGTCCCATTGGAGAATGAAACTCCTCCTCATCATCATCAGGAGCCTGAACTCCTGACTGTCTGTCTGCTGTCCTCCTGCCTGCACTTGAACCTGTAGAAGCTGAGGTACCGTGTGAACTGTCCATCAGTGGACTCCCTAGTGAACTGGTCTGTCGACTGCTCTGCATGCTGCTCGGAGCACCACCCCTCTGGCTCGGCGAGCCACTGCTCACTGACGGACCTGACATCGTCATAGATGTACCTCCGGATCCTCTTGATCCCTGCCCACTGGATCCCTGTGACTGACTCAACTGCTGTTGAGGGTTTGGTTGATCCAGATACTCTAACTCCCATGACCTCCTAAAGGCCTTGTCCTCCTCGAACTTCACATCCCGCCTGATAACAACTTTCCTCTGTGCAGGAATGTAAATCTGAAAGGCCTTTGAGGTCTCACTGTAGCCCACAAAGATACCCTTCTCTGCGGTGGGCTCTAGTTTGGTCCTCTTCTCCTTGGGTATGTAGGAGTATGTAATGCACCCAAAGATACGAGGATGACCAATATCAGGCTTCTTCCCAGAAAAAGACTCCTTCGGAGTCATGTGCCCCAAGGCCCTAGTACCCTACATTCTCTTGATTATTGGTAGTCTCCCCTGCATAGAGGGCTTTGTTCTCTCGATTAAATACAACTTCCATACCCTAGTACATGATAAAATCCAATGGAAACATTGCAATCCCCCCAATCTTGAAATCCTGAAAAACAGATAAGTCCGCTGGATTTTGAGTGAGATCTAAAATTCTACTTTCTCCATATGAAATCCAATGAGGGCGAAACCACTCTCAAACATCCTGAGTCATTTCATGGTAATGTTAAAAATTTAAGTAAAAGGATGAAAATGAAAAATAAAGGAGAATATCACTTTTACTTTAAGAATTTAACATTACCATGAACTGCATATCAACACTAGGACAAAAGTTCACTTTTATAACTTTAGACAGGCATCTGGAAGCAAGTAGAAGTCACTAGGCTAACGTAAGAATAGATTAGAAAACAAATAATAATAAACGTGGGTCGTACGACCCTGAAACGCGTTTTAGGCCGTACTGGCCACGTTTTAGTTTCGGGCCGTACCAAACGCGTTTCAGCTTTTCGTACTCGTTTCTGTATGGAAACGCTCTCCTACCCCACGTTTCCTGCAACATAGCTCCGTCTAGAATCAGTCTCTTACCCTTGTTGTTCTTTTTATTATAAGCAGCTAACAGAGTAGCATCAGTAGGCACAACAACATGGTTCTGTGTGGTATGCAACATAATGTCCCAGACTTCTGCCTCCTCAAAGATACTCTGCATTCTCTCCTTCCAAACGCTGTAATTGGTATGCCCATCCAACCTGTCCTCCACCCTCAATCCCAATGACATCCTGCTGTCCTAAAACTGAAAAATAGCACTGTTGTAGTAAAGATAAAACTGCTATTTGTGAAAAATCAGCTTGCTGGAATTTTCTGAGTGAAAAATCAACAGGCTGTAATTTTCCTCCTTGCTGTCCCAAATTGCACTTCAGCACTCAAGCTCTGATACCATGTAGAAATTTCTCATTTCCCACTCCGGTTTTTAGTTTCTCCTTATTTCTCCAAAATAGTTAAATGCCCTTTCCCATATCCATAGATTCAACAACTGGAAAATAAATTTTGCTGAAAACACAAATTCTGGAAATATTACAGAATGCTGAAAATGCAGAAATAAATATCAACACATACAAACTTCCATTCAACACATTTAAACACAGTGATTTTTGGTCAAGGTGACCCTGGAAAAACCCCCTACAACTCTTGGGGAAAACCAGTTCGAAAGCTCCTTCTTATTTCTGGAAAATGCTTTGTATTGTGAGAGAAATATTCAGCAAAAAATCAGCGAGCAAACTTTTACAACTTATCTCGTTTTCCGTGCCTTACAACCAACTGGAAAAAAACTTGCAAACATCAAAACAGAACAACAATAAATGTTGTACGACCTCCTCGATTTTTGTGCCAAATTTCAGCCTTAAATGCTGCTGTACGGACTGCCTAGAAAAGTGTGCAAGCTGCCATAAATGCTGCTGTACGGTTTTCCTCAATTTATGTGCAGAAAAACAACAGTACATCTGTATGGATTTTTGCCTAGAAAAGCGTGCAAAGGTACAACCACTTGATGTACGGCCTCCCTTGAAAAACGTGCCAGCAAACTTCAGATTTTCTGCTCCTCGATTTTTGTGCTAACTTGCTGTATGGCCTCCTTGGAATCTGAACCAAAACTGCTGTACGGCCTTTCTAGAAAATCGTGCCCAAAATCTGCCTTTCACTATGTGCTAACTCAGCTGTACGGACTTGCTGAAACGCTGCCTTGGAATGTGTGCCAAGCTGCTGCCTTCTTCTCCTCACTGTCCAGAAATCTCCCTTGCTCTCTTGCTCTCCTTCTCTCAATCTGCTCATGAAAGAATTAATGACCTTTTCCTCTTTTCCCTCCTTTAATCTAACCCTAAGTGACTTTTGGGGAATCCCTAAATCTAATGGCTGAAATAGATTGAGATCTAAGGTTGAGATTAAATGCTCATTTAAATCTCACTTTCTATTTTTTAATTCACCCCACTTTAATAAAGACCCACCTAGTCATTTATGTCCAAAGTCACTTTTCCTTTCTAATTTTACATTGACTTTATTAAAGTCACTTTAAAATTAGATTTTAGTAACTTTATCACTTAAAGTCACTTTTAAATTAGAATTGACTTTATAAAAATTATAAAGTCACTTTAGGAGAAAAATTAAATTCTTTTGGACACTTTTCCCTAGGCCAAAGATCAAAGCCTTAGGGAACCACTTGTCCTCCGGTACCAAATTTCAACACTGGGAACATTTAGAAAAATAATGTCTTTTTGTTTACTTTGGCTTCTATTTTTAGAACCAGGTAACATGTAACTCTTCACCCTTTGTTTTGGTAAAAAAAAGTTATTGTAGTTCTAGCTCATTAGGTAAGAGCAACTTGTACATATCATCCATCTACACTCAATCAAGGACTTTTCAGTTTTAACCAGTATGAGCTGATGGAAGATTATTAACTTAATAAGCCTTGTCTTAGAGGAATTTTGAACAATGGTCTGATTTGCTTATCCAATCTGCCACCTTATTAGTGGAACCCCTTAACATTCTTGAAGAAGTATTCAGTGAAGCCTTCAAGTGCTTGTCTGATCCAATGTTATCAGAACCGAACCGGTGATAGAATTGGAAAACCTTTGAACCGGGAACCAGAACCGATAAATTATCATTAATTTGATGAATAGGAAGTCTCAAAGCCCAGCATGGGATTGGCAGAGCTGAGCAGTGGAATTTGTTAGGTAGAGGGAAAAACATAAATGGGAGAGTCCTTATACATTTTTTCCATTTAGTAGGGCCAGGAAAGGATTGTTTTCTTTAGGATTGAAGTTGAAATCAACCAATATGAAATGTTGTCGCATTCTCCAAGTTTGAATTTTTCTCATTTGTCTGGTTCTTCCGTTAACATACCTTTTCCTAGAATGGATTGTAGTAATCTTATGATATATATCTGAGTGTGTGTGTTATGGACAGCAGAAAATTAGCTGTGGAAGAAGTGAGGTAGAGATGTAGGACTGATGCTGGCTGAAAGTAGGGTGAGGATGGAGTGCTCTGATACCACTTGTGGTATGAGGGCTTAGAAAAAAAGTATTGCATGGTGTATTGAAGAGTGATAACATCATTTGTAAGATCAAGTATTAAATTTCATTCTTGTAGACTTCAATTAAAGGTTATATCTCTTCAATATTTTTATTTAATAATTCACAGTGATAACTATTAATTACTGTTTTATAATTAACTGTGCACATTAACAGCTTTCTCTTAGTTTCCTGGTATTTTATGTTTTTAAAAGGCTGTTCAATTTTTTCTATAAATGTTTTTAAGTTATAAAATCACTTATAAGTAGGCGATAAGTTGATACTCTAATGTCTTTCTGTTCATTATGTCACCACAAATTAAATGTCAGAAGCTTTTAAGTTTTGAGGTAACTTTACAGCATCTGATCTACCTGTGCAGCCAATTAGCGACAGGTGATGATTGGTGAGTTGGTAAGTTGGGTAATGCCACCAGTAGAATTTCGGGGACAAATCTTCCTGTTGAGGTGGTTTTTACTTTTTTGTATGGGTGCCATTTTGAATTTCTCTTTCAATTAATCTTTGATTTAGTCTTGTATTCAAATTGCAAATTTAAAGAATTTCTTTTGGAGCCTATGTTATGGGACTTTTGAATGTTTGTCTGGATCTTTAGTAAACTCCTCCCTCCAATTTAGAATGTCAATATCCAAAACATTCTGCTTTCTCCACTTGAAAATTCCCTTATTAAAGAAATTTTGATACCGGGTGTGCTCATAAAGTACACTTCCATGGATTTCTTTATTTATTGCTAACAGTCGACTTTTTACAGACTGCTGCGATGGGAGTGATGAGTATGATGGCAAAGTGAAATGTTCAAACACATGTTGGGAGGCCGGGAGAGCAACCAGAGAAAAGCTAAAGAGAAAGTTAGCAACATACAAAGAAGGATTTGAAATTCGAAGGAAGGAGGTAGAACATGCAAAGCAGATGATTGCAAAAGAGAAAGTTGAGCTAGCATCATTAAAAGAGGAGGAGACAAAACTTAAGGATTTGGTTGATAAACTTAAAGGTATGGTCTAGTCAAATATTTCTTTAGTAGAATGTTTGTAATGCTGGTCTTTAGATTGTGATTCAGTCTTTTCTATAAATATAAAAGTTTTCGTTCCTGTGGATGTTGGAAGGAACCTAATAATCCTGGGTATTGCTGTTTAATCTGTAAATTATTGTTAATGCCAAATGATGGTGGTGCCAACAGTAAACCCAAAATTTGCCCACTGTGATGCCAATTTCGGGTTTGTTTTATGATGCTTTGGTGGGAGGGTTGTTGCTGGCCTGCAAGCATACCGCTAGATGAAGGCTTAAATCTCTACATTATGTTGTAATCAACTCAGATGAATGAGAATGATCAGAAGTGCAATTAAATCTTTGTGTATAAGTAATAGGTATGTTAGAGAAGATTTATAAATACAGAGATTCATGAATTGGCACAATAGAATATCTTAGGGTGCTCATTTTCTCAAAAATCTGATGTTGTTATTGACATATGCCGATAGGGAACTTATTTTTTTGAAAATCTTATGTTACTGTTTACATGTGGTTGGCAGTAACTAAAGAAGCAATAGAAAAGGTAGAAGAGCAGGAACGGCAGAAAAGGGAAAACGAGGAACAGAGAATAAAAGATGCCGAAAAACAGGCTGAGCAGAAGGAAAGTTTGCAGTCAACGGAGAGCTCAGATTTAGATTCTCAGCATGTTTCTCAGGAGATTCCAGAATCATCTGTGCAGGTGAAATAAACTCCTTGGTAATATTACTTTAATGTCTTGCTAGAATAACTTGGGCATGTCATGCATCCTGTTCTCAGCATTGTTTATTTTGAGCAAGTGCTCAATTCTTGTTCATTTAGGGTTTGTTTACTGTGCTTAGGACCAACTTATGTGGTCATAGAGATGGGTAGAGCCGCTTAATGATTTTAATAGAGTAAATTCCACATTTTTTTCTCTCAAAAGAATATGTCGTATGTTTCATTAATGCACAAAGAAAAGGATACATCATAGAGCTATATTGACTTTCATGGTTGGTATTATCGTTCATTGTGTTTTGGAAAGAATGATGACAAAATTATTGTTTTATCTGATGTTTTGGTAAAAAATTCTGCCCAAAACATGAGAAATGAAGAAACGATGAATAAGATTCTTCATACATGTTTGCATTACTGGGGTCACAGCAGAGGTATGTCAGCTTCCCCTGCCAACATAGGTGAGAAAATCCAACATATCTGCTTTAGCAGCTATTATAAGACAATTAGACATTAATTTAAAAAGAAGCAAGAATATATAGATAAAGTCTTAGCAATATTTTGTCTAATTGAATTCATTATCTACACAATTAAACACTCTTCAATTCAAAAAGAAGCAAGAATATATAGGGAAAGTCTTAGCAATATTTTGTCTGAATTGTACAAAAAACCATGCTAGACATGAATGTCCATTGGATATTATCAAACTCTGTAGTATTTGTGCTGAGAATCATGATAGTTTGGGTCTTTAGTGGACATTAATACAAATTTCAATCTCATTTCCTTTTTCTTTTCTCATAATGGGACAAGACCTGTTATAACAAAAAATGGGTAACCCCTAGGAGAAAATTTTTCTCCCCATTTGTTAGCCAGCAAGCCAACTTGATTTCGGGTAGCATCGGATGTGCTCTAGCCACGAAATTTGGTGGAGAGGTTGGGGCACATGAGATCTCCAATACCCAAAAAGGATTTGGGTAGATTCTAAACAATTCAGGGGATATTAAAATAATTAATATTTTTAATGGGGACCCTAAGTCTAAACTTAGGGAAAATAAAATATTAATGTCTATTAATATGAAACTGTGTTAGAATGGTCCAAAGACATGGATCAAGCCATATCTAATCTTAGTCGTTGATTAGGGACTTAATCTCGGCCGTTGATTTGTCAACGAGGAAAGTATAAGAGGAGGCTTGAGGGTCACTTGGAGAACATACTGAGGGAGACCAGTCAGTTCAATTTTTGGAGCCGGTTTTACTGAGAAATTGAACCAGTGGTCTGGAGAGCAGTTAGGAGGCAACAAGTACGGAACAAAGAGACGGCAGATCAACGCAGAGGCAGAAGAGGCAGATGCAGAGCCAGAGGAAGCCACGTAGAGGCAGCGGAGACTGCACAGAGCTAGGAGGGCCTACGTCATCCACGCAGAGGTTGCAGGAGTGATGCAGAAGGCCAAAGAGGCTGCACAGAGCCTCAGTAGGCTGATGCAGAGGTCAGTAGGGCCTACGTTAGATTCAGAAGAACTGCTAGAAATTTGTCTATCTGTGGGTAAGCCAGTTTGGCACCCTGTTGTACTAGAAAATTGCTGAATAATAAAAATCCTCCCTTGCTGCACCGGTTTTCCCACATTGGGTTTTCTCGGGGACATTAGGCCAAAATAACTGTGTCATGTGTGCATATGTTTGTTTCTGTATTACATTGTGATATCTGTAGCAGTGTTTATTTTAATGTTTGTTGAAGTAATTTCATGAATAACTTATGATGAAATAAGCAAGAAAAGTAAATCAGTTGCTGCAGTGATAGAATTTTCACACATCCCAATGATGATCCACATATAGCTTTACTTCAGAGCCCTTCACCTATGCTCCAGTCTGTGCTATCTCCCATCTTGCATGCTTCTTGAAGGAAGATGGGTCATCTATCAGAAGGTACACTAACAATTTCTGTAACAATGTGCTTTCATTTCATGTTTGGGCATACTAATATGGATTAGAGGCCAAGCTCGATGATATATATATATATATATATATATAGAAACGTATAAACATTAGAATGAAATATAACATTAAAAAATAAGCAATCAAAGTCAATAAACACACGAGTAGGATTTATGATTAATAAATATAAAATATATATAAATAACTTAATCATCATAAAATCCAATTATCAATGTTATTGAAATTTAATTTTAAACTATAGTCTAAAAAAGAAAAGTCTTTAAACAATAGTGGTAAAATGCCATTTCTGTGTTGCACAATAGTGGGGTCCCTAGGAGAGGTATCACGATGATCAATAGTTATTGTTGGTGGTTTACAAGCCCACCGTTTTGATAAACCATGATATCCACCCATGGTATTTGAAAGATGGGAAAAACAAAATAAAAATTAAATTGTAGAATTAGCTTTTACCATATACAACAATTTGTTAGGTTATACCATAGTGATTTATGGTATTCCCCCATGGCTTGTTGTAACCCATGGTACTTGGAATATAACGAAAGTGCATGACTCTATGTGAAAAGGCACCTATAAATAATATAAATATGGGCCTTCACTATTGTAAAAGCCATGAAGTTTCTCATGATGTAGTCTTATGACATTTTTACCATTTAATAAACATAATTAAGCTCTTTTCATATTATTGTTTTTGTACATTGTTTCTATTATGCACTTGTGATGTTTTTGATTGTTAATATTTTGTCTCATTCCTCAAACAACCAAGATCATTGCGACTCAAGAGGGAGGTGACGAGGCACAACATCCAAGCGGACAGGTAGGAGGGAGGTGATGTTTATAGGTAGGTTGCAGTTGCATATTGGAAAGGGAGGCAACATTTTCAACTTTACAGGCAACTTTGACTTAGGATGGAGGTGATGAGGTTCAACTTCTAGTGGATAGGTAATAGGGAGGAGGGCAATGAGGGTGGAGCAAAGGGTTCACACTACATAGTAGAGGGTTCTCATACACATAGCCAAGAGTATGCCAGGGGTTTGAGTGATAAAGTTGAGAGGAGGAAGGGAGAAGTGCTTGCGGCGAAATATTGAGCTCAAATATCTTTGGGTGCAATAGATTTTAACCCTTTTTAATAAAAGTAAACCCTAATTCAAGAGTCAAACGTATTGTTGAACCTCCAAAAAATTCAATTAGATTCTCTTGTGGTTCACCTTGAGGTTCGAATTTGCTTTGTGTTCGAGTTTGATTAGGTTCATTTTTAAGGTTCATTGAACTTCAACAAACATCATCTCTTTTTGGTTCGCAGAATTCCAAACCTAAAGGTTAAGGCTCAATGAACCCTTTAACTTAACTTGATTGTACCCTTGTTCCCATGCTTCACCTGGGAGGTTATCCTTTGCCCTTGGTCCAATGTGACCTCCCTTAAGGTCCTTTTCTTCCACTGTTAGGAGGGCCACTAATAGGAGGCACTAATTGATATAGCATGCCCAAGACAATCCATACTCGTTGCCTTCCATTTCTTCCTTATATCTACTTCCATTCTTTGAGTTGATTGTGATTGATCATTGGGGTTGGCACCCTATATCCTCATCTCTGAGACAGGGCCTAAAAATTTTCCCTAAGAGGTTGATGCAGTTGAAAGAAAGATAAAAGCATGCGAAGCCACAAATGGAAGCAAATGAAAAATGCAAAAGACGGTTGGGACATATAATAAGCTAAGTCACCTGACATGGGGATTCGGGATTCGTGGTGTCGGATTCGGGACATGCTGACCCCCCGGAATAGGACACGTTATATATTATTTTATTATATATATATATATATATAATATATATTTCAATATATATATTGAAATATATTAAAAATTAGATATTATCATATTTCTTACACAAATTTTAATTAATGATACAAATTTATTGATTTCAAACATAGATCTTGATTCTTCATCTATAGCTATGCCTATTAGTAATTACTAATTAGCATGCATAGTACATACAAAATTCAAATATATGTCAGTGGTACTGGTCACATAAATGATAAATTTATTAAAAATTTAAATCATGATTCATAATTCATAACTGAAAGACAACTTACAACTAGATTTCACCATTTTTTTAAAATGGTGCAACCCTCTCAAAAGAACCAGATAAAAATTGAATCAATCAAGGTGGCACATCATGCTTGTTTGACCTCTAAATATCAACAATAATATTTGACCACTTTTTTCTCTGTAAATAACGCTATTCCCTCCAAGCAAACCAGATTCAAGATGAAAAGATATAATGTTGTCCAGACTCCAAACCTTAGGGTTATATATCTCACATCTATACTCAGGAAAAACTGAAAGCAACCACTTCGTCAAATGCTTGCTTTGATATTAAAATATTGAACTCCATGCCAATCTCAAGCAAGGAATCTCAGTGAACCAAATCCCATTTATTACAGCAGCATTCCTTTAGCAGCATTTAGCATCTCAGTGAAGCAAGGGTTGTTCAAATTTGGCTCTTGAATATGCAACTACATTCAAGACAGAGGCCATATTTCATTAGAAAATTATCCAATCAATCAAAGAATAAAACCACCATTTCACATAGTTAGGATATGGAAGATACTAGAATAGGCCTTTAACTTATAATCGATTCATTAATCGCCAATCTTATGAACAGTACAAAAGAATGCTGAAAACTCTGGCTTGACACGTCCCAAAAATCGCGACACGCACTGCAAATTCAGGACACGTTATAGGACACGACGTGTCCTGAAGTTTGGACACGAATCCGCAGAGAATCGTGTCGGATTCGCGATTCAACAGGGCTTTTGGACGAATCCGGTATCTTAGATAATAAGCAAGTTTGCAAAAGCCTAGCATGAGCTTCACCCCCTTCATTAGCCATCACCCAGTTCCTAAGCACTTCATGCTCTATCTAATAAAGGAACTTATGAATGTCCCAACCAATGTTGCAGGAAGCGCCCCCCCCCCCCCCCCGGATCCTAGGCCCGAAGCGCGCCCCGTACGGAAGCGCCCCCGGAAGCGCGCTTCCGAAATTTTTAGACGCTTCCTGGAAATTTGGAAGCGCTGGCGCTTCCGAAGCGCCGAAGCGCGCTTCGTACGGCGCTTCCCAGACGCTTCCCAGACGCTTCCCAGGCGCTTCCGAGACGCTTCCAAGACGCTTCCAGAAAAGCTTCCGGAAAAGCATTTAGAAAATCGTTTTTTTTTTAAATTTTAGGTGAGTTTGCTTGTTGGGGGTGGGTCCACCTTGGGTTAGGGTGACAAATGAAAGCAAAAAAAAATATAAATATAGCAGATGCTCCCTCATCTGGTCCCTTGGTTCCTAGGTTCCATGGTTCAACACCAACAGCAGGGGGTTCTTCTTCATCAGTTTCAGTGCCACGACTTCCAGAGGCACCATCTTCTTCATTGCCACCACATGGAGGCCCGCCACCACGTTCTATTCGTGGTGGAAGGAGGAGAGATTAGTAGATATATTCACAATCTACTACTTTTTGTCATAGATTACTCATTAGACTTGTAGACTTGTGAATTTGAATTTTGAACCTTTTTGGCTTGGCGGTGACCAAGTGACATATTTTGTAAACATTATTATTTGAATTTTGGACATGACAAATGTTGACAGTTGCTCATTTGCTAGATAAATCATAATATGCTCTATGTTTTATGTTTTATAATATGCTTAAATGTTTTATGTTTTATAATATGCTTAAAATTTTGATGCATGTTTGTAATAGCTAGAATATAGATGATTGTTGTACATACTAGTAACTACAATGGAATCATGGATGCCATATCTATCTTGATTTATGCAAAAATATGCATGTTTTCATGTCTTCTACAATTAATTTGGTATTTGGGATGTTTGTTTTGAGTATAAATGCAAAAAAATATAAAAAATATATATATATAGCAGACGCTTCCGCGGACGCTTCGCTTCCTAGATTTTTGGAAAATGACGCTTCCGCGCTTCCGCTTCCGCTTCCGCTTCGCTCCCGCTTCGTGCAACATTGGTCCCAACCTCCAATGAGTGATAAATTGCTACATCTTTAAGGGTATTGGAAAATCATAAGGCAAGCTGGGTTACCTAAGCCATGCAAGAAAGAAAGACCAATCATTAAAGTAAAGGGCACATCATAGGGGTGCAAAAAATAGGTCGATGAAAGTGGTAACTTATGCGTCCACGATTTCTCCCTCTTATCATCATTATACTCAAGATGTTGGACATCCTTTAGCTGGTGCCATGGCTATGGCCATCTTCCATGGAGCCTTTCCTATTCTATGAACACATTATCACGTGCATCTATGGATTAATGGGCCTACCTGTGAAATGTCCGCCCCTTAGGGGATATAAGCACCTCATAGGGCTAATTGCCTAATCATGCCTAACATAGGTGCGATAACTTTCGTACAAATCCAAAGCTAGAAATATGTTTGAAGGCAAGGTTTGTGTGAAGTATTTTTGTGCCCCTAATGTTAATTATGGTCCATATGATACTTTATTGGTTTTTGTCCCTAATGGTGTTGGTCTCACTTGATCTCAATGTATGTTTCAGGTGGTTCATCACACATGTAGCTAATATCCCTTGAGGGATGGCTTGACACTTTTCCAACATAGCGAAGAGGACATCTAGTCTAGCTTTGAGAGGACATATGACACTGTAGCCCCAACATTGCCCCTCCTGAGATGAGCATTGGGCTTTGAGGAGCCTCCAAATGGTTTATATTCCTTGCTACATCTCTAAATGCTGAAATGTTTAGCTCAGAAGGCAAGGCGTTGGCTTGATTGATGATGTGCCCAAATGGACCAAGGCCACAACTAAGTTGGCCTTGCACTTGTTTTACGGATGTTGCCCTGTTCTAGATCCTAGATATTAATGGAGACCAATTGAGAATCGAGATGGTTTGGGAAGGTTAGCACACTATGTTTTGATGCCAATGCTTGATCCTAGGGCTGCCACATCACCCATGCATGCCTTAGGAGGGTGACATGAGCCTTCTTGATGATGATGTCTTGGTGGAGGAGATGTTACTTGGAGATGTACCCATGCATTTTGATGACGTTCCTCAGAGAGAGGATCCCTCGTAGACTCACTTTACCACTTTCTTTGATGGAGATACCCATTTTTGGAGGATGACGTCATGTTGGTTAGCCTCTCTGTTGCACGTGGAGGATTTATGACATTTCTTATGTTTTATCATTTTGTAAAGTTATCTTGAGGTCGGCTTGTGATCTCTAGTAGCCTAGTTGAACGCTTCAAGCAAACTTTTAGGGATTTTTGTTGTGAATTGGTGAAAAAAGATTTGGTTGCCCTAATATAAATAAATGGAAGTGATTTTCAATTATGCATGATCACACATTCTCTCGAGTGAGTGTGCACTAGCTCTTTTCTCTTTTTCTCTTGGTTGCAATGGATGAATGATGTGTGAAAGTTCCAAACTGGAATCCTATTGCAACAATTGGAAATTATTCTCCTAATTGTTAATTTTATTTAACAATTTATTTGCTGTTTGCTACGACAAATACTAAATAAATCACACTGCAACCTTCACAAGTTAAATTCTGCGGAAAAATAAAACGCTGGAAGCTGAGAAATGTTAGCACACACATAAAATATAACACAATTATTTTTGGACAAAAGTCCCTGGAAAAAGCCAACTTGGGAAAACTGGTGCAACAGTTGAGGGTTTTAGTATTATGCAACAGTGAGAAATTATGAGTACAACTGGATGTCAAAATCTGGTAATCCTACAAGGAAAAATATTGGAAAAAATCTTGTGAGGAATTTTCCTCACCCCATAGGCAATTTCTCGGCACAACTTACCTTAAGAAACTCGACCCCCTGACCCTCTCCATCACCGTTTGCGTTGCCTTCTAGATGCCAATCCTTTGACTGGTCTCTGATGAAGTCGTTTTGCCTTCTGCTGGCTGGAAAGATGCTTCTCTGACACTCTGGGACTCCTTCTCGGCCTATGGAACTGAAGACGTCTCTCCCCTTCAGAAAATCGAACTTGCCTCTAGAAGTTGCTACGCTACCCCTGTGTCAACTTCTCTGTGGCTCTTCTGCCTCTCTGCAAATGCACTCGCTGGATCTGGAATGCCTCCTCCAGCCTCACTGTCTCTGCCCCTCACTCACTGCTTCGATCTCTGGCTCTCTTCGGCAACTGACTGCTGCTACTCTGGAAATCGATTTGCCAAGAAAGCGAACCACTCAAGTGTCTCAAGTGATCTCTCCATCACCACATCGACCTCCTCTTATAATCCTCTATTGGAGCACCAACAACCAAGATTAAAACTTAATCAATGTCTAGGATCATCTCCTGATCGATCTGTGTGAGTTTCTAGATGATCCTTGCCTTGATTTAATTAATACTGATTAATTAACCATATTCCCTAACTTTAGACTTAGGAAATATTTAAAACTTGTTAATAATCTAATTAAATTATTTCTAGGCGGAATTTCAAGAAATGATTTTTGTGTTTTGGAGATCTCATGTATTCTAGCCTCTACACAAAATTTCAAGGCTAGAACACATTCGATGCTACAAAAACTAACACTCCCTCTTAGCAGGTATGTGTTCTAGTGTTGTACTCCATGCCACAACACCCTGCTCTGCATCATCTCCTGTCACATTTCTGATGTCTGGCCATACGGCCCACCAACCATTGTGCAACTCTGATATACGCTGCATCTGTGCTATTGCTGACACTGCCATACTAGTGCCAACACTGCATCTGCACCGCGATTCCCTCTCATCTGTTGCTGCTGCAGCTGCAACATTTGCAACTGAAAAACATCCAAAACACTGAATCAACTGTGATTAGTATGATACATCCGTCTTCCAAGTCTCTGACTGCTACTAGCATCTGTAGTGTTTGTAAAGAATTTGTGCTGCTGCTGACTCTACACTGTGCCAACTGCACTGCTGCCAACTCTACACTACATTCCACAACATCTGACTGCTACTAATCTCTGCAACTGTCACTCGGTCTTTGACTGCATCAACTACCACTGATCCATCCTGCTACTAAAGACCGTGGGCCCACGTGGCCAGGTAATGATCCATGAGGTGGATTCCTCAAGGATCCTGCCCATCTGTAGCGCTTCACGGCTACAACACCAAGTCACCCTACCTCACCCCTAGAGGTATATTGACAAACATAGCGAAGTCTTCTTCCAGCTTGGAGGAAAGCTTATCGATTTGTGCTGAAGCTACTTTGGTCCTACTTCTCTTCCTTGTCCTTCTTCCTAAGAGGACACTGGGTACTGTAGTGACCAAGATCACCACATCTGAAGCATTTGACCTTTGACAGTTCCTTCTTCTTTCTCTGCTCCCCTTGTCTCTGACTGGGACCCTTTGATGCAAGGGCCACATTCTCCTCCTCCTTCACCATCTTTGATCCGTCGCTGTTGCCACTGTGGGAGCTATTTAGCAGATCTCATCTCAACTCCTCCTGCTGCAAATCGGCCCTCATTCTATCCTAGTCTGGTAGCCTATCTTTGCCCAATATGCTTTGGACAAAGACCTGCCACTCCTTTGAGAGACTGTTGAGTGCCAATCGCACTAGCTCTGTGGGTTGAGGCGCTACCCCAACAACTGACAGCTGGTCTCAGACCTCTTGAATCCTGGTAAGGAAGGGGTCTATGCCTTCCCCTTTCTGCATCCATATGAGTCTCAACTTCTCCTCTAGGTACATCTTCCGCTGCTCGGAAATACGCTGGTACAACATGGAGAGAGCATCCCACGTCTTCTTGGCAGTATCTTTGCTAGCTATATGTGAAACAACATGACCCCTGACTCCATCTAGGATCAACCGTTTCGCTCGCACCATCTCCTTCTTGTACTCTTTCTGCTGATCTGCATCTTGGGGAATTACCACCACTGCATCAATATAGGCTTTCAGGCCATATTCATCTAGAAGGAAGGACATCCTTGCCTTCTAGATGACATAGTTGGAAGCTCCATCCAACTTGTCTTGATCACGAAGCCCAATAGTGGCCATCACAACTGACTGTCGAAAACTTCCTCTTTCCTTTGGCTCGGCTATTGCTCTGCTATTCGCACTCCCTTCTAGAGTGAGAAGACCTGTTCACGAAGCCTAACAGTGGCCATCTCTACTAGTTGTCGAAAACTTCCTCTTTCCTTCTACTCTGCTGCTGCCCTGCTATTCGCACTCCCTTCTGGAGTGAGAAGACCTGCTCACAACTACTGCTGATCTGCAAAAAAAATCAAACTTCTTGAGACTAGAAGTTCCTTGAGGAAAATTTTCCCTCTTTGTGTGCTCTTCTCTCTTCCACCCCGACGTTGGCTCTGCTCTAGCGGACTGTTGCAAAAACCACTGTGTCCAGCTGGAGGTCTACTCAACGAAAGAATTTGAGCTACTTCGTCTGCCTCTAGAATCATTCGATCTAGAAGGATCGAATTTTTTCTGCTCCTCTATCAGAAAAATTGAACCTCAAGCAATTCGGCCTCTTGGAAAAAATGCTATGCTGCCCTTGGGAATTTCGGCGTGCTGCCCTCAGTGAGCAACAAAATTCAATCTTTTTTCTTCTAAGCTCTCCAGCTGATCAACCTGGATCTGATACCTCGTGAAAATTCCAAGCTGGAATCTTATTATAACAACTACAAATTATTCTCCTAATTGTTAATTTTATTTAACAATTTATTTGCTGTTTGCTACAACAAAGATTGAATAAATCACACTGCAATCTTGACAAATTCTGAGAAAAAATAAAACGTTGGAAGCTGAGAAATGCTAGCACACATAAAATATAACACAATTATTTTTGGACAAAAGTCCCCGGAAAAACGCAACGTGGGAAAATCGGTGCAGCAATTGAGGGTTATATTATTATGCAGTAGTGAGAAATTCTGAGTACAATTGGATGTCCAAATCTGGCAATCCTATAGAGAAAAATACTGGGAAAAATCTAGTGAGGAATTTTGCTCACCCCACAGGCAATCTCTCGACACAACTTGGCTTCAGAAACTTTGCCCTTTGACCCTCTGCGTTAGCGTCCGTGCTACTCTGTGTAGTGTGTTGGACGTCAAGCCTTTGATTGTTCTCTGATGAAGTAGTTCTGCATTCTGCTGGCTGGAAAGATGCTTCTCCAGCACTCTAGGACTCCGTCCCAACCTTTGGAACTGAAGATGTCTCTCCCTCTTAGCAAATCGAACTTGCCTCTAGAAGCTGTTGTGTTGCCCCTGTGTCAGCTTCTCTGTGGCTCTTCTACCTCTCTGCAAATGCACTCGCTGGATCTGGAATGCCTTCTCCAGCCTCACTGTCTCTACCCCTCATTCACCGCTTCTCTGGCTCTCTCCGGTAACTGACTGCTGCTACTGTGGAAATCGATCTGCCAAGAAATCAAACTACTTAAGTATGTCAAGTGATCTCCCCATCACCACATCGACCTCCTCTTATAATCCTTTGTTGGAGCACCAACGACCAAGATTAAAACTTAATCAGTGGCTAGGATCATTTCTGGATCGCTCCGTGTGAGTTTCTCGATGATTCTCATCTTGACTTAATTAATATTGATTAATTAACCATATTTCCTAAGTTTAGACTTAGGAAATATTTAAAAATTGGTTAATAGTCTAATTAAGTCATTTCTAGGTGGAATTTCCAGAAACGATTTTTGAGTTTTGGAGATCTCATGTATTATAGCTTCTCCACCAAATTTCAAGGCTAGAACACATCCGATGCTACAAAAACTAACATGATGTCACAAATTGTTTTGGGGAGGATATCTTTGCATGGAGGGACTATCTTATGGATTGATAAAATGATTCTTGCTTGAATTTTGTAAGTTTAATACCATTTTCTTCCATTTGCATGCTATTTTATGAAATTAGGGTTTATCTTGTTGCATATTATGTGCAATATCTTTTATGAACTATTGTTTCTATAGGTTATGCAAAATTTGTCATTCAGGAAACCGTCAAAGAAACTTGTTGCATGCATCCTTTGACCTTTAATCTCATACTAAAAGAAGTCGCTAGGGTTTCTATTAGAAGCTATTTAGTCTTCCACCCCCTTCATCCAAGTCCTTCTATCATTGACCTTGCCTGCTTTGACTCCATAGCCCAATTGAATAGAGGCACTAGTCTAGTTGTGGGATCACCTTTTACGCTTCTCTTTTCTTTATTTTTTGGTAACTAGTGTTATGGTTTGGTTTTAATTTCCATTTAATAGCATTCTAGTTCCTATATGTTATTGTCCTTTCAATGTAAAGTGCATTTATTACTATTTGAAAAGCAAAATCTAGCATTTATTGCATGTTTTCACCCTAGATTTAGGGTTGACATCTAGGGTTTATGTTTCTGCCGTATGCATTTTTAACCATTAGAAACCTAAAGTTGACCTATCCCTTGCTTACCTTTTTTATGGCCTTCTCTCCTTTATTTCTTTGCTGTTATATGCCTTTGCATGCTGTAAATATGCATATCATAAATACCTTAGCTTATAATAGCTTTCTTTTAGTTTATTGGGGTTCGTGAAAGTGTATTTGTGCATTTGAAACTATTTCCTTGGCCTTCAAAGCTTTGTTGGTACCTATTCCCATAACCATTAGACTCTGAAGCGAACAAAGTTCCTTCCACAAATTAATTACTCCAGAAGACTTGGAATATCAAATTATCCATTAAGGATATAAATATTATATTTTAAATAGATGAATAAGAACAATAGTGAGAATGAATTACAAATGAGAACGAGAGGCTTGCTTATATATCAGGCAAGTGTCTCTTCATGAAGAGTTATGTCCTAATAGACATGCCTCTTCAACCTAATTACTAGCTTAACTAACTATTATTTATGCTTATTATCATTTATGTTATTTTACATTATTTATATATATTTTATTTGTTACAGACTCCTGTCACCTTTGAACTCTCCTTTATTGAAGATTTTTATATGTGATTTATTTGCAAGCTCCTTGGAGAGTCATTTGGCTTGGAACCCTAGTCATCTAACCTCTAAGTCTTGCCAAGGAAGCCTCCCTTGTGGGGATAACATCCAACCACAAAACAGCAGGAGAGAGTCCATCGAGGTGACAGTGATGGCTGTTCTCTTTGTTGCTATAAGAGCTAGATTGCTTAGTGAGGCTTTACACTAGGCCTGCTAGAGTTTGCTGTAACAAGATCCATTAATGAAATTTTTATTTCCCACTTGTTAAATGTATTTATAAATGATCCATCTGTGATACTAAAATGGAGTTCTTTGGTTAAGGCTGCCCCTATCTATTAAGTACATATACAATGTTTATCAATATAATTATCCAATTAAAACTGTTTATTCATCTATATTTTATTTTTCACCTTCGCATTTGGTATGGTGCATTTTTCATATAACCATTATGTTGATGAGCAAGGCAAAAATGTAAGCTCATGAACTGCAAAATCTTTTTATATTTGGTTTTATAAAATCTGATAAGTAATTTGTTTCTTTGTAGCTATGTAGCAGGTTAAAAGCAATGCTGTGTTGGACAAGTGTTTTGAGATCACAAACACAGAGTGGGGATTTAATGGAACCAAAATGCCAAACCTAAAACCTGTAGTAAAAGGAGAAAAATCCAGCACTAAAGAAGTGTGCTAAGGCTGAAATGAAAATGCTCTAGAGCGAGAGACCAAGCATGAGTATGCTATAAAATTATAAATGAGATGCATAAATGCATGCAAAAGAGAAAATATACCAACCACTAGAGAATGCTAAAGATTTGGTGCCCGTGGGCCTAAAACACTTGTATTGGAGAGCTTTGCCTCAATGATCTAAAAGGATGATTTACAAATGAGGTTTGAGTTCTGTATTTACGGCGTACGCACAACTCACATAGGGCGTCCTCCCAATAGGGATTATGGGCCCACATAAGTAGGGTGCACTGCCCAAGAGAGTTATTGAGCCTACGTATTAAAGTTGACTAGTTTGGCCTTAATTACACCTAGTATTGCAGAAAAGAGTAAAGTATGGCCTTAGTCATGATGACAAGTACACTAATGATACATATGAATGGACTGTGGCCACATGTACAGGTTACACCAATAAGTCCATCAAAGTGAGCTGCACGCAGTCGACATTTTTTCTTTAAGAAGATGAAAAAACAATTTCACACCAAAATCAGTCAAAATAAAGGTAACCACATACATGCAGAAAAAAAGCCAATCTAGACAATACTATATATCATTTTCATGATAACTGATGGAATGTAATCGGATGGTGTAATCTACTATATAAAAGCTCTTTTTCTACCCATTTTTTTAATCGCGAATCATGAGTTATTAAGTGTTTTCTATTAGCTTATTTGCTAAAAGTTATAACATTAAATATGCAGACACTGTCATTTTTCTCTTTCCTAATGTTTGAGGAGGCTCATGTCTGTCATTTCCCAGTTTCTGGCTACTTAGTTTTATAGTTGAGCTGCTGAGAGGTGAAACTGGAGAGATAATATTTATCACATTATTATTTCTTCTCATGTCCTTGTTATTGGAGAACTGTGAACATTTGGTTTTAGCAGTTCTGTCAGGAAGCAGAATGAAAACAGTATACTGAATAACATATAAGAGTATTGATGTAGAATATTGGGATTCCATGGGAATTCAGCTGCTAAAATGTCTTCTTAGATCTAGTGTTTGTAGTATATAGCACGTGCTGAGATATTGTGTACTTGTTTTGAATAATCCTTCTCCTATAGCGTCTCCTAACCAGATTTGATGCCATAGTGGATATGGTTGGAGGTTGAAGCCCTGGTGGCCTATTCCATGCTTCCTACCGCATGCTTTTGAAAGTCTTCTTAACTAACCATGCATAGAGATTGTTTTCTTTTGTGAACATACAGTGGTCTTGATTTTAAAGCTCATTAATTATAATACTATTTTAATTTTGTTTCTGATTTTCAGTGTAAGTGAACTCTTTCTGTGTGTTGTGATACAGGATAGTGATAGTCATGTTCAAGAAACTCAACAAGAAATTCATACAGAAAAAACCAGTGTTGAAACTTCTGAGGACAGCTTAGAGGAAAAGGTAACAAATCTTAATCCTGGTTTTTTAGAAAAGTGCAGATTATGATGATTATCAGCATAAAAATTTCATGACAAAGGAATCAACTAGTAGTATTCCCTTAAATCTAGCACTAATTATGTTTGGTCCAATCTGCTTGTAATTGTACATTTGCCCAAATGCTCAACATTGTTGAGGAATTTCTGACATGTGATCAATTGAAAGGGAAAATATAAATTCTGTTTGAATGTTTGTAAAATATTGCATTAAACGGAAAACTAAATGGATAAGATCTCTGGCTCTGTTGTGCTAGGATTAGCTTTGAATGTACCATACAAGCTTTCATTTTTAAATCATATTATTTACTCTTTTTCTGAATTTTCTTGCTCCATCAATTATGATGGCATGGGAAATCAGTTCAGTTGTTTTAGTATATAAATTATGATGCTATTTTAATTCTCTTTGTTATTTTCAGTGCTATTAAACATTTTCTGTGCATTGTGATACAGGATAGTGACCATCATGTTGAAGAAACTCAGCAGGAAATTCATACAGAAAGCACCAATGGTGAAATTTCCGAGGACAGTTCAGAGGAAAAGGTAACATGTGATCCTATTTTCTTTAAGAAAATCCAGATTATGATGATTTTCATAATTGCTGGTTCTACCCCATGCATCACTGGTTCGATGAAGAATGCAAAATCCTCCACAAACAGCTCCAATTCACCTTCACACACACATACTCATCCTCCCCCTTGCCTCTGTTAAACCTACTGTAAACTCCATTGCAAAAAGCGAATGTTCCTCTCCTAGAGGAGGTGTGAACTTTGCGCAGCCCTCCGCCACTCCTTGAAAGTCTTCCAGCATGTGCTGTTTCCTAGACATCACACCATTTTGCCCGACTTAGATCCCCAGGTCATGTTCTAGCACACAACCTCCCTTTATGACATTCTTGAGCAACCTCCCACCCACATAAGCTCCACTTCCCCTTCATGCCACCTTCACTCTAAGAGAGATATTGGGAGAGTAGCCAGAACTATGAGCACCAACAAAGCATTAGATGAAGAAGCCCTCTAGGCCGAATTACTTAAGCATAGCATTCAATCCCTTGAATCACTTATTGCTTATTTATTTAACCATGTGATATGTTTAGGTTTCTGTCACTCCTAGACAAGTCACGTCATTCGCCCAATTCACAAATTGGGGAGTAGTTTTGATCAGAACAACTATCGGACTATCATGATGGGACATACATTCTTGAAACTTTATGCCACAATTTTGCATTGGTTGCTTTTTGATGATTTGAAGAGTCCTCATCTCAGAGCTAGATGACAGACTAGCTTCTGCCTAAGTTACCAAATGATTGATCACATCTTTACACTCTGAGCCATTATTTAGGAGGTTCGTCATCACTCTTGAAAGTTTACTGTTGTTTTGTAGAATTTGCGAAAGCTTTTTACATAGTGCCATGGGAGGCTTTATTCCAGAGATTTTGCGACATAAACATATCTGAGACTCTCCTAGCGCCATCATGAGATTGTATGTATCAGTTTTGGGATGCCAGAAGATTGCCCATGGACTTTCTAACTTCATTCATAGTATCATTTTGGTAAAGTGGGGATGCCCCCTCTTGCTGGCTCTTTTCCCGATCGATATTGATGAGCTAGTCTTTCCTCGACCTAGGTAAAACCACTGTCATGATCTTCAAAGCATCAAAGCACTTTCTCATACTTTTGAGAGGAAGAGATTGAGATCAACACAACTTATACCTACATGGGGGTCTAGCTCATGGGGCCTCATTTTCGTGTACGGTAAGCCATTCAACTCAGCTCAACAAACGGTATGGGTCCCTAGCTTTCATGAAGAGACAATGCTTCCAAGATCAATTTTGGGACATCTTGTGCCATTTTTGAAGGTGTCTTTCCTTCTCTAGTCGATGATCATCTCCCCATAACATCTTCTTGCTTTTAGGTACTCCTTAGATGTGTCTGCCCGTCTTTTGCTTCCCAGATAGATAATGAATTGGGACATCAGAGAGGACATATATTGAATATATTTTCAGGTCACCTGGACTTCACCTGAGGAGCCCGGATTTGATGTTGTTTTAACTTTTTAGAACACTTTTTGGAGTTGCATGATGGTATCATTCTACCCCCCCCCCCCCGCCCCCCACACATACACACATTGGATGCATTCACTCAAGATTCCTTGGGATAGTGTCTTGTTGGTTCTCATTAATTCCAAGTGGAGATTGATCACCATATCCCACATTCTGATAGATTTTGCCAAATATGCCACCAACAGGAGCTAGAGTTAGAGATGCACCTCATTTTTCAGTGCTTCATATGCTATGAAATCAAAGGATATTATTACTGCCTCTACAGGGACTCAGGAGTCTCGCTCTCTACTTTCTTCCAATATCAAGGTTAGAGATGCCTAGCTCTTTTAATCAATGCTATTTTCAGTCATAGATCACAACTCTTGCATGCTTACCCCACTTGCACAACCTTGGGTGGAATAGGAGGAGTACCTCATACTTCCATTCCCTTCCATCAGATTGGAACAACAAATGACATGCTGAGTTCCAAAGTACTTCAGACCATAGAGTGGTGAGACCTCAGGTCTCCTCTCAACCTACCCCCTTGGGAGATTGATCGATATGTTTGATATTGGTTCAAAGGTACAAGACCACACCTCTGATCACACATCCTCAAATTGAATAAGGGTTCAACAATAGATCGATCTGGAGCAAGGGATCACTTGCTCATTGGAGTGCCTCTCTTCCCCATCGAAGCAATCTAAGATCTATTCAAAGTTCCTTTTCTTTGACCTTTGAAGGTAGGAGAACTGAACTTCCTCACCCCTACATCCTCCAAGGATCATAAAACTAGATCCCCCTATGGTACTCGAGGACTTATGATAATGAGTTAGTGTGATCCCCATTGCCCCCTGTTGATTTTAGATAACAATGGTATGTTCTATGCTTAAGAGCAATTTTACTTCAATTTTCTTATTAGCCCAATATCAGTATCTAGTTTAGCAATCACATCAACATGATAGTAATATGCAGATAGAACTTAAACAATAACAGTAGAAGACAAGCCAAGACAAGAGGACACAAGATATGGCACTAGCCAGGGACAAACCCCAATGTGGGGAAACCCTTGATCAATTCTTCTTATAATTATTCAAAAGTTCAGCACAGAGAGTGTACAATATACAATTTTCACTTGCCCAATCAAAATGAAATCTAACTAGTCAAACAACAGTAACAGAAAGCCCTAACCAAAAAGTCAACGCTGGTCAACAAGGCAGATTTGACCTCAAAACAGCTCGGTCAAACTTGGTCAACTCAGCCTCCAACAGCTAGTCAAATCAGCCCAAAACAGTCTGAAAAAGTCCAGTCAAATCTGATCAATGAAAGTCAATGCTGCAGAAAACCCTTCTGCAGTCAATGCTAGCCAAACAGTGGTCAAACAACCTCGATTTCTGTGCCCAGAATGCGGCCTACCCAAACAGAGATACCCCACACAAAACCGCAGTCAAAACAGGTCAACGTTGGTCAATGCAAGTCAAAACAACCCTCCTGGAACTTCAGTCAATGCTGGTCAATGCAGCGACAAAAAATCCTTCTCTTCTTCGCACGTGTGGAGAGCTGCCTTTGAAATTCGTACCCCTTCAACGAAGGAGAGATAAGAATGAGTGTGATTGAGATGTCAAAATGAGGAGGAGGCTCCTTGTATTTATATGCAACGTTGAGGTGTAATTTTGATGGCTGGCCGACCTTGACAATTTGTCCATAATCAAAATAAATTCATAATTCCATTTGTACATGTCAAAATGGGATGATCTTTAGATCAATCCTACACTTCTAGGAGAGAGGAATCCAATAAAAATATCAGCTGCCTCATATGAGCTGTCCAAGATGAAGTTTGGCCCTAGTTGCCAAATTTAACACCCCCTCACCATGAGTCATTAGATCTAAGAGACCTTGACCTCATTGACTCCATCTTCAGATATTTCTCTCTCTCCTTAACTAATATTGAGTTGTCCATCCGACTCCAACTCCTTAGACACTTACTTTGTATCACAACTCCTATGATACTGATGTATACACATTATTTTTGGTCTTATCTAAATTTAGTTCTTAGCCTTGTCAAATATGTCTAAATTGGATCAAGATTGAAACTCCAAATTTACTTCTGCCTTCCGCAGTTGGTATGTACAAAATTGAATCCCATGGAATTTCTATACTTCCATACTCAGGCATGCTCCACCTTCCATATGCTCCTCCAATGGTTTCCACAGTTATGGGCGAAGTACAATCCCATAGAATACAGAACACAAAACTGCCATATGCAATCAGTTCGTTGGAGCATATAAGCTCAGTTTTGACAAAAAAAATTATAAATATATTTATTAATACTTGAATGATTGGATGGATTTTACATAGAGTGACCCCTGGCTTATATATAGCCTAGGGTGCCTTTTCATGGAAGGGCATGATCTTCTGATCGTGTCCCTTCCCCAATTAACTACAGTTACATAAAATCATATTACAACTTTTACATAACCTTGCCTTCCTCTCGAAAAGATGCTTTGTCCTCAAAGCATACGTAATGACAAGTGTTCTTGATGAAACGCATTTGTCTCCTAGGAGGGTTCTTCTTCCGGTAGGTCTTTCCACTTAATCAGGTAAACTCTTTCCTTGTACCGCATAATATTGTTTTTCCATTGAAATTTTGAATTTTGAAGAAGGTTATTGATTATAGCACTTGTTTTTGGGTCTTTTGCATGCTCACTTCGAATTCTATTAAGCCATTATGGAACTACAACCGAAATTGCAACTATTGATGGCTCTTCTTTTCTAGACACAGCATCTACTACTACGTTGTCTTTCCCTTTCTTATGTAATATATCCATGGATCAAGTGTCAGTAATACAATTTGATATATTGGCTCAACGTGTTGACTGCAAAACATATATCCATGGATCAAGTGTCGGTAATACCAAGGAGAGAATGAACCGTCAGAGCACTTCATGTCTAGAACATATCGTGACCATCGGATTGTAAGTTACAAAAGGTACATACTAAAGAAACACACTTTACCTAACTATACACTAGACCAAGTTGTACTTAATTATTTCCTATGTGTTGGAATATCCTAACACTCCTTTTTGGATCAACTTCATCATCTGGTATGAGGATACAATTTGATTATGACGGGGTTGAAACCCATATAACTTGTATTTTTGCCCCTCCCATCTAAGCTTTATAAATTGCTTTTGATGGTTGGCAGATTAATTGCTTAGGGTTTGTAACCATTGGATCCCTAGGATCACATCCACTCCTAGGGGTATAGTGTAGAACGAAGATTGTAGATTGTAGTCCTTAATCTGCAATTTGATTTTATGACATTTCCCTACTTTTTAAATTTTCTTTTCGTCAGCTACCATCACTTTCATACTGGGTGTTGCCGCCATATCTGAGTATCTATTAGAACCATTAAATTTCTCTTTTTGATATGTTCTTTTAACTATAACGTCTGGGGCTAAGATATATCTGTCATGGCTGATAATGACACTTGCGGAATATTCTCTCTATCTGATTTTGGAGAAAATTGCGGAGAATCTTCAACTTCTTCTATGTCTGATTCTTCACTATATGAATCATTGGTTGCTTCACACACGTCTTGGTATCTTTTCCTTTAACAAATTTATGTTCAGAATCCCATTTTTCGCCACAACGTTTGCACTTACCTCCTTTCATTCTTTGCATTTCCAAATTAGTTTTTCCTCCTTCACGTAGTTGGTGGAACATACTTTGTATTATCCATGTTAGCAATTTGGGGAAATCTTTGTGTCGAATATACTCTTTCAACTTTTGGCATCTGTATTCTTTCGAGCTTCTTTTCTGCAACTTTTTCTTTCTGTCTTGCTTCTTCTATAGAGGTGATATCATGGAGCTTAAGCTCATCTTGGAGGTGTGGTTTGAGTCCCGTAATGTATGATTGGATAAGGTGAGTTTTTGATAACCTAGGTACTCGTGTAGCCAAAGTTTTCCATTCTCTAGTGTATTCGTCCACATCTCGTTTTTGTTGCAGCATGGTGAGTGTTGAGAAGCACTCTTCTTCTTTGACACCTTGGTACCTCTTTAAGGATGCATTTTTAAATTTTGTCCAACTTATAACCTATGTCGTTTTCTTCCACCACATATACCAATTATATACTTCTCCTTCCATTTGCATGGATGCATGCCTGATTTTTTCATCGTCATTGTCAATATTGTAAATTTCGAAATATTTTTCCACTTTATTGAACCATGCAACACTGAATTTCTCGTTACTATCAAATTTGAAGATCTCAAGTTTTGCTCTTTGTTGATATGTAGAAATTGTTGGGATGAAGAAAGGGTATTGATTCGAGAGCTGCATATTTGGGTATTGATTCAAGAGTTGCATATTTTGAAAATTCGTGTTACTAATTTATTGATTGGGAATGGAAGATGCTTTTGGAGATTTTGGGGTATGATGTTACTTTGCTGAATTTGATGTATTTGAATGATCTTGGTGACACTGTTGAGTAGATTTTTTATTCTGGGGTAGTTGATCAGGTGTAATTTTCAATTTTTCACAAATAGAGTTCAACGCCGCCATTGCTTCATTATGAGCTATTATTGCTGCATCATGATATCGATCTATGTTATTTGAAAGGATTGCATGATCTCCTTTAAATTTTTTATGATTATGCTTGAGTTGATTCTCTATTCTCTTCGTTGTGTCCTGGAGTTCCTTGTTTTCTTTAGCATGTATGGTAACCTTATTCTCAAGATCTATCAAATTTTTATTAAAATCAACCATCGTCATTGATGACGACATTGATTGAGTGTGTGGTGGAGTGTATTTATCTAGCTTAACTCGATTTTTTTTTTTTTTTAATTATTATTATTATTTTTTTAATTTCTGTAATAATTTAGCAATAATATATATATATATATATTAAATTATATAATTAATTAATATTTACAATCTTTTTATATAATTATTACGTAATTTATAACTTGTATATGTATATATATATATAAGTTAAATTATGGTGGCTAATGGCGGACAGATTGGAATGGGGTGTTGGATGAGGGGGGATAGGATCATCGATTGGGGAATACAAGTTGACCACAACCACAATACGAGCGGTTTATGGGGGGGACAAGGAATCAATGGGACACGAGGGTCATATGGGGTTGGAAAATAGAATAGTGGGGAAGGAGGTGTCAAGAAGAAATATCCCAATTATATGAAGATGGTGACGTGTTTGGAGCGAACGTGAGGTGGATATAATAAGAGAAAGTGTTAGAATTTGTCGGCTAGATCGCGTTCAGTGGCGAACGAAGGAAAGATCACATTTAGTGGCGGACGAATGTAGGGGAGAGGCAGTGTTCACGACGGAAAGGAACAACGAAATGTCTGTTTGTCGTAGGGTGTCAACCATAGGGTTGAGCAACCTACAACAACGGATGCAGATGGTGAATAAGAAGACATAAAGACGACGACAGAGTGGCTTCACAACACTGGTTCATAGCGGATGGGGCAGATGGAAGAACACCACGTAGGGAAACGCCAAAGGTTTGCAGAGTTGAAGACAACACGCATACGGTGGCTCTGATACCAAATGGAACATATAAGCTTAGTTTTGACAGGAAAAGATATAAATATACTTATTAATACTTGAATGATTTGATGAATTTTACATAGAGGGCCAGTGGCTTATATATAGCCTAGGGTGCCTTTTCATGGAAGGGCATGATCTTCTGATCGTGTCCCTTCCCTAATTAACTTCAGTTACATAAAATCATATTACAATTTTTACATAACATTCGTATAGTGCTTCAAAATTATCAATACAATTTTGGAAAGGGAGCACTTTTTTCTTGTCCTTGAAACCTTGAGGAAGAGCAATGAGTTCACAATTAAGGAGTCCGTTCACAGGGTTACAACGTTCATACTCTCGGTCATCTGTGTCATTAGAGTCAACTGCCCACCAGGAATGTTCTGAATTTTTCCAGTAGCAAACATTTTTAGATTGATTGGCGCCCCAGAAATAGTGAAATAGTTGATGATCAAGATTGACATCTGTTTCTGCTCCTGCGTCTGCCCTATCTCCTTCCTTGGGGCTTGGCTAGTGGCTGTAAGAGAGCTTTGTGTTGCCCCAAGTCCAAGTAATGAAGAAAATTTCACCCATGAAAGGATATCATGTTCCATACTCTTACCTGCCATTCTGATAACCTTGCTGTTCACCCAGTCACTGCCACTGTTACTAAAGCTGGCAGTCAAGAATTCCACATTTTCACTGACTTCAGAGATACTTAATGCTGCTTTCCTCAGCGTGTTAGCGTCACACAAGACCTGTGCTTCGGCTTCTAACATATCCTGATTATAAAGAGTACTTTATCTTGAAGCCCAGTGTTGGGAAAACAACAGTACTTATTACTAAAATTGAATAGACAGTCATAACTAGAGTGGTCATGTAGGGTTGTGATGTGCTTACTTAGTTCACCAGCCTTCGGCAAGGATTCAGTTAAGGCCACATGTCTCTCAACACAATCCTTGAATGTTTTTGAATCATGATCTTCCAGCCTCCTGTAAAATTCATTTGTAGACTTACTTTTCCTTGCTCCGGGGTAATCGAAGTGTCTCCTCCCGTTTTTGGTGTTCTCATCGTGCCGTGCCAATCCTACAGGGGTGCACTTGAGTTTGTTGTGCTGGCATATTATGCATCGCTTCACGTGCCTCAACACATCATCTATTGAGGTCCTTCTAAGGAATCCTTTGTCTGATATGCCTGTATGTCTCGAAGAGTCCTTGGTGTCTTGCCAACTGTGGGTCACATACAGTGTTCAAAATTTCGCACTTGAGTGTAGAATTAGGAGTTAGATATATCCTGTCCTTATAGAAAATGACTTCATCCTCTATCCTGTACCTTTCATCTAGGACGAGACCGTCCTTCAATTCCCAATCAAATATATTTTTTGAATATTCTACCAGGAGGTGGGCTTTCCAATCTATGCTGATATTCCTTAGCGAGCAAGTGGCTGGTATCTTGGACAGTGCACTAGCGTCCAAGTTCTTCTTAGAACCAAAATATTGTTGGCTGCTGCTTTCTGGTTCCTGGTTTGTGATTAAATATTCTGTCATGCAATCTCCATGATTATATACTACCTCCATTTGCTTGGCTGATACAGTTTGAGGGCCCCCATTGGACATACCTCTCAACACTACCTTGCTGCCATTTGAGTCCTGAAATTCCATTTTTATCACCTGGTTAATTCATTGTGGTACCTTTGTCATGATTTTATACATATGTTCTAATGTTATACTTATGTAGGTTTCTTTCTTTGTATTATTTTCGACATTTTCTAGTTGTGTTGGCATTCCCACATTGTATTCATATTGGTTTTACTCTTCAGTTCTGTTGACGTATTTTTGTGGTCATTTGTGAGATGTTAATAAAATCATCTTATCTTATCTAAGCCATAAGGTAATGACTATTTTCCTTTAATCACCATAGAAACCTATTGTCAAACACCTTGATTATGTTAAATATCCTAATACCGGACCATGTTTATTTTCTCGCAACAATTATTTATTCCTAGAAGTTTATTTTTGTTAAATTATGGTATGTTCTATGCTTAGAGCAATTTACTTCAATTTCTTCTTATTAGCCCAATGTCAATTCTCAGTATAGCAATCACATTAACAAATAAGTAAAATGTTGATAGAACATAACCAAAATCGACAGAAGACAAGCCAAGACAAGAGACACAAGATGTGGTGGCTAGCTAGGGACAATCCCAATGAGGGGAAACCCTTTGATCAATTCTTCTATATTCTTCAATAATTCAGCAGAGAGAGAGAGAGAGATAGTACGATATCACAAATCTGATATTTTTATATCAGAAATAATATATCAGCAACCAGCAAAGTCAAAGATGGTCAAACAGCGCCAATTTGACCTCAAGTCAACCTTGAAGAATTCGGTCTTCAACAGAAAAGATAGGCAGCTCAAAACAGCCCTTGGTCAACAGTCAAACAGCAGTCAATGAACAGTACAGCCTGCGGTCAGCCCTGACCAGTCAACGCTGGTCAACATTTGGTCAACATGGCACCCAAAATAGAAATGTGCAGTTCAGATTTGGTCAACGCAATTCCCAGCAGCTCGGTCAACGATCATCAGCCCTGCACCTTGGTCAACACAGCGCTAAAAAAAGAAATCCGTCCTCCTTCTAGCACGTGTGAGAGATCAGCTGCTCCTACGCTTTCCCAATCAGATTAGGAGAGAGAAGAATGAGATGATTGACAAATTGTCAAGTATTACAAATAAATTCATATCTCCATAAATACATGCTGGAATCGGATGATCGTTAGATCAATCCTACACCTCTCGACAAGAGGAATCCAAGAAAAATATCCGCTGCCATAAATAAGATGACCCACATGGAGTTTGGACCTAGTTGTCAATTTTAACACTCCCTCTCAACGAGGGAGAACTCCATCTGCTAATCCATCTAACTGTGGGTACTATCTCTGCAATCAAATGCATTGCCTTGCACTGCTCGGCTCGGCTGTGCTCTGCTTTGCTAAACTATGAAGAAGAAGAAATGATCGAGGATGTATCACTCCACTGACCCGAAGTCAGTCCCAGATAAAAGAGATTGCTCAATAGCACTCTTACTGATCCGAAGTTAGTTCCAAAGAGTGTCATACCACTCTTGCTGATCCCAGATCAGTTCCAAGAGAGAGTAAGCTATATTACTCTAATTGACCCGAAGTCAGTTCCAATTGATCTCAGATCAATGTCGGTCATCCTAGCACAGGGAGTATGGTAGATACAAGATGCGTCCATCGGTACTACTATGGTCCCTATCCTCATTTCCTTGCTCATTGGCCAAATGAGAGGTACTTCCCATGAGTCCCTGACTGCATGGGTAGGATGCCTTGACAGGAGAAGAATGAATCGCTCATCCTGCTTACAAGTCGCCACTGGGTATCACAGGGGAAGGCTGAACCATTCACCCTATACACAACACACCACTAGGGGAGGGTGAGTCCCCCTATGGTCGCTCGTCACTCCAAGAAGTACCCCAAGCCCCTCGGAGCTCCCAAAGCTCAATGCATGCGTCATACATGACCCTCATAAGAGGGTCTCTCAACGACTCCTAGTCGTTCTCAGAAAGTCAAGAATTTGACCTTTCCCAAGGGCTTCGTTAGAATGTCGACGACCTGTTCATCTGTACCGATATGATGGAGCCTTATTGCTCCTCGTTGTACCTATCCCAGATAAAGTGGTACTTGATATCGATATGCTTGGAGCGATCATGGAATACGGGATTCTCAGATAAACGAATCCCACTCTGGTTGTCGCAAAGGATCACGATAGTATCCAATGTATGTCCAAACAACTCACTGAAGAGCTTCCTCAACCAGACAGTCTCACAGGAGGCCATACTCGCAGTAATGTACTCTGCTTTAGTTAGTGCATCAGAACTTTTATTAACCATATGAACAATAAAACAGAATAGATCTTCACACACAAGAAGCACACATGAACACCATGATGTAAGGTGGAAACCCAATGTGGGTGAAAACCACCTGTTGCAAGGCGTCTCTATTTTCTTTTAATAAGAAACTTCTTTTTACAATATTTCTGTATTGGTGCAGTCTTATACCAATACACAGACTTCTACCTGTAGAAGGCTACAACCTTCTCTCGTTCTCCAGCTTCTCCTGGAAGGGAGCTACAACCCCCTTAGCTCTTGTACTAGCCGATCCTTTTACTAGTACATAGGTGTCGGCCTACTGAATGCTTCACTCGTTTTCCAGCTGCTAGTGGAAGGGAGCTACCACCCCCTTAGCTCTTGTAGTAGCTGATGTACTAGTATGTAGGTGCCGACCTACAGAAGGCTACAACCTTCTCTTTCTTCCTCCAGGTACCACGTTTCATAAATTTTCAGACTGGATACTCATGGAACACATCATCATAATCTGAAGGCCACGTTTCATCCAATTTTCATACTGGACCCATCAATATCATTGAAGCACACAATCAATCAACACTAGCATCATCAATCTCTGAATCACCCAATACTGAATCACTGAAACCCTGTCAACAAACTTGCAGTCACCAGAACACAGAACAGAACCCAGAATTTTGCAACAATGTTCAAATATAACTGTATCATAAAAAATCATGCATTAGAGTGCATATGCTACTTGGAAGAGCCGAACCAGCGTGTATACGCAACTTCACCAAAGCGAACCAGCCTATATGTCATTAATTACTTATGTCTTCGCTGCACTTCCTGACTTCAGACATAACCAGATCATCACATATACAAGGATAATACGCATGTTAGCAACCAGATTTAGTCGATCAGATCACATAAAGATAAGTCATTATGATCTTGATCCATTATAGATCTCATCCATCAACATTGAAGCTAAACATAATCAACCAATCTGAATATGCAGAATACTGACACCAGTAAATAGTCACCAGAACTCAGACTTTGCATCAACTACCAGAACCACCTGTAACTTCAAATATCATAGTGTATATGGTATACACTACTTAGATGTATATAACCTGCGTATGTACGCGCTTTTATCAAAGTCAACCAGCGTATACATCTGTAAATATTCATTCATGAGTTGCAGCTATTTCAAACTTAAGTTATACCCAGATCAGAACATTACATGCATCAGTATACAGATCTAGAATAAGCATAATCAAACCATATAGAGATGATTCATTCCAAACCATTTGATCCCGATCTATCCTTAGATCTTGTTCTCCATCAATCGCTGAGATTCCTCCTTAGCTCAGATCAAGCAAAGCATCATGAACCCATAACCTGCATACTGGATCTTATACTTCATCAGATATTCAAGACTTTCTAAGCGCCTTTGCCCAATGATCTTCTTCTCCTTTTATAGTCTTAGGCCTTACTCAATACCATGGTCCAAAACCATAGAGAATCAATACCATGGACCTAATTCTCGGGTTCAACATTGCGGACGAGATATCATGGTCCAAAACCATAGGTCCAAATACCAAGGACTAAATACCACGGACCCAAAACTTAGTTTTCTGACATGTACGTGCCTTTCCTTGCGTGAAAGTGCGTGTGTAGGATATACGCGCCTTTGTATATAGCGATCCTGCGTGTATACACTACTTGGTACAGCGAAGTTGCGTATATACGCAACTTGGTATATAGTGAACCTGCGTGTGTACACGACTTGGTATATAGTGAACCTGTGTATGTACACGACTTGGTATATAGTGAACCTGTGTATATACTTTTCTTTCTTCATTCTTTATAGTCTGATCATCAATCCTTTGCTACTGACCTGCTGCACTATGATCTGTCATCTGTGTTGAGATTGCAACAAGATGATGGAGCTTAGTGAAAAGAGTCGCCTTCACTAAGTGGGCCCGCAGGCTATTTTTGGCGCAAGTCTATTTTTAGACATATGGATCATGTCTATGTTTATGGATGATTGATCAAGTTGGGAAAAATAGATGGACTTCTATTTTTGATGAAAGTGTGAGTGATCAAGTCTATTTTTAGACTGGCTGTCAAAAATAGAAAAGTCAAATATTATTATCTCACAATAATATTTGGACTATAAACTTAATCTTATTCTCTTGGAGCACTTCAGTTTGAGCTACGGAAGTGGCACATGCAGCTGTCAGAAGGAAATTCGTTTTTCTTATGAGTCAGTTGAGTTGTTGCATGCATGACTTCCGTTAGAACTCAAGTGAGTTGAGTTTAGTGGACTGGAGGTACAGTTGATGGAGTTGTGTTCAGTTTAACTTAGTTAAACTGGTTGTAGTTAGTCTAACTGCAGATAGACTAATGATGAGTTGTTAAACTAATTATTAACTCATAATACAACTAAAGAATACATCAGTTAACTCAGTTGCATGTCAGTGCATGTTCAGTTCAACAGGGACAGGTGGTAGAGAATCAGATTGCTATCAGTTGTGACTATAGTTGTGCACCAGATCTTGCACAATCAAAGGATTGAGTATGCCAATGAGTTTACTCACGTATTTGGCCCGCATTTTAGCCTTTGCTCACGTCCACAAAGAGTGAGTGACTATTTTGCAGGTGAAAATCGAGTTTGGGAAGCAAATTCTCATCAGTTCTTGAGCAGGTATTGAGCAGTGGAGGCAGGCAAGCAGTGGAAGAGATTTGGAGATCAGATCTGAGCTGTATTGTGTGTAACAGAGGTGGAGATACCTGTGAGAAGTATTATGCTGTGTAATGTTACATGACTCAATCATTAATATACAGATAGTGTGGGGTTTTTAGCGAGATGCTTTCCCCGTGATACATACTGTGTTAATGTGTGAATGCTCTTGATGTTTTATTGTTATTGATGCTGCTATATTCTTGATCAACGTAGAGGAGCTTATGTATTGTGTATGTTTTCCGCATTAGTACATGATCAGGATAATCTCCATTGAATATGTGTTAAATTATTCAAAATTTCTACAATCTGTGTGAGTTGCCATCAAGGACAACACTTGTATCATAATGCCTCACAGGAGGCCATACTCGCAGTAATGTACTGTGCCTCAGCGGTGCTCAAAGCCACCGACTTCTGCTTCTTGCTTATTCAGGAGATCGAGGCGGAACCCAAAGAGAAACAACACCTGGAAGTGCTCTTTCAGTCCCCCACACTGCCTGCCCAATCAACATCGAAATATCCATGCAACCTCACATCTCCGGTAGTGTATCTCAGTCCATGAGTGATTGTGCCCTGAAGATATCTCAGAATATTCTTGGCACCAATCCGATGTGAGTGATGAGGCTCAACAATATATTGGCTCAACGTGTTGACAACAAAACATATATCTGGATGGGAGTTCACCAAGAACATCAATGTGCCTGTGAGTTGACGATACTCAAAAGCATTTCCCAACATGGGTCGGCAACACTACCCCATAACTTCTTCAAGTTAAGCTCCATCAGGGTAGTCACGAGCTTGCAGTCCACCATACCAAATCTTTACAATATCTTCACCTCGTATTTTCCTTGAGATAGGAAAATATCTCCTGGCTTCTGCTAGATCTCCAGCCCTAGGAAATAGTGCATCAGTCTTAGGTCCTTCATCTCAAAATCGGAAGCCAACTCCCTCTTACAATTGTGAATGAGAGGGTCTGCACCTGTTAGGAAGAGGTCGTCAACATACACCACCAGTATGAGAGGCTTATCATCCTCAACCTTAAAGTAAAGGTTTGGATCGGCTTCACTCCTAGTGAATCCCAGCTTCATCAAGTAGCTATCGATCCTCTCATACTAAGCTCGAGGTGCTTGCTTCAGCCCATAGAAAGCTTTCTTCAACCTGCATACGTGAGATTCCTGATTATGAATCTCAAACCCCTCGGGTTGTTCCACATAGACTTCCTCTTTATTCGAACCATGCAAGAACGCGGTTTTGACATCCATCTGATGTAGGTTCCAACCTTGCAAAGCAGCAAGGGCTATGATCAAGCGGATGGTGGTGTTTTGGGCAACAGGTGCAAATATCTCGTCATAGTCTATACCTTCCTTTTGAGAAAAGCCTTGAGCAACAAAGCGAGCCTTATATTTTTCAACACTCCCATCAATTCCATGCAGTATTTTGTAAAGCCACTTTGAGGTGACCACTGTTTTGTCCTGGGGTCTGGGGACCACATCCTAGACGTTGTTTTTCATGATGAACTCGTAGTCCTCATTCATAACATCCTTCCATACTTGATGCTTCACGACTTCTTCGAATGATGAAGGCTCATTTTGAATGATGGTGCTAAAAATGGTCAAGTATCCTTGATATTGGGTCGGCTTCTTACTTTCATGGAAAGTCCTTCTGGGTGTAATGTGTCCTTTAGCATCATCAAGTGTCCCCCTAAGCCACGAGGGCCTCTTCCTAGAAGAGGAAGGTTCTTGCGGAGGGGGATCAATGGGATCCATAGGTTCTTCCACCTTGGGCATCGTCTCATCTTCCTTCTCATTCAGCTTCCTGGTGTCTTCTTTGGTTTTCCTTAGAATAGGAAGATTCTCAACCTTGCTAAGAGCCATATCTTCATCAAAGGTGACATCATGACTAATCTCGAATTCCCTTTGACCAGCCACAGATTCTATAGCCCTTAGAATTTTCTCTATAACCCACGAAGATTACCTTCTTTCCAGATGCACCCAATTTACTTCTTTTCTCTTTTGGCACGTGAAAATATACGGGACTTCCAAAAATTCTAAAATGAGGGACATCGGGTTTCTTACTAGTGAACATCTATTTGAGAGTCTTGGAATTCAATGCTTGATGAGGACATCGGTTTTGAACATATACGGCGATATTCACAGTGTCAGCCCATAGAAACTTCAAAAGCCTTTGATCATGGAGCATGGCACGAACAACATCCACAATCATATGATTCTTCCTTTCCGCCACACCATTCTGCTCATGAGCGTATTGTGTTGTGTTCTCCCTCTTAATGCCAACCTCTTTGCAAAAGTCACGGAACTCATTGGACTCATACTCGGTCCCATTATCAGTCCTTAAGATCTTGATCGTCTTCTCGATTTGATTCTCGATCAAGGCTTTGAAGCGACGAAACCAGGAGAACGCTTCATCCTTCTTTTTCAAGAAGTATATCCACGTCTTGCGAGAATAGTCATCTGTAAAAGTGAGATAATATAAATATCCTCCCAAGGAGTTCACGAGCATCATACTAGATATGTCGGAGTGAACCAATTGAAAAATATCAGAGGTCTTGCTATTGCTTGAGGGGAATGGGGAATGGGGAATGGTCCCCTTTTAAGCTTTCCTATGGCACATCTCGGACATACACCTTCATGCTCAATTTTAAACTCGGGCATCCCTGTCACCATCTGTCTCACATTAGGTAGAGCCTTATAATGAAGGTGGGCAAACCTCCCATGCCATAGTTCAGACTGTAGAGATGTGTCGCAAGACATGACTCCCAACAGACATCCTCCAACTTGATATAAAGAGTCAACCCGAAACCCAAGAGTAAAAGCATCTTTAAAATTCTTTTTCCACACATGTACCTTGCCATCGATGAAGGCCACCTTGTAGCCTTTGTCTTCCATTGCCGAAATGGACACCAGGACCTTCTTGAGATCGGGGACATATAAGACTTCTTGCAAATGGATCGTGTTACTATGATTTAATTGAAGAGTAACATTCCCTACAACATTTACAGGATAGGTGGAGTTATCTCCAAGAATAATCTCTAAGTTGATCTCCTTCTCTATCAGATTAGAGAGAGCTTCCTTGTAACTAGTGAAATGCCTTGAGGCACCATTATCAAGAAGCCAATTGCCCAACGAGTCCAGAGGAGAGGTAGTAGAGAGGGCCGATATCAGATAATATTCATCTTGCTTATTGTTAACATCATTTGATTCATACCTAGAGTTCCTTGCTTTCTTGGAGGGTTGACCACTTCCTTGATTTCCAACATTCCTCTTTCCTTTGCCATTGAACCTGCCATTCCTTTGATTGTGGTTGGAGTTGCCTCGGGAGTGATTTTGATCATCGTCATGAGATGTGTCCTTCCTATTTGGACACTCCCTCGCATAGTGGCCAAATTTATTGCAAGCGAAGCATCTTCCCTTCCTTCCACCTTTTGATCCAGCCTTTCCTTTGAATTTAGACCCAAAATTATTTCTCCTTTTAGCATGAGAGGAGAAAGCAGTGGGGTTGCCTTTGAATGAAGGCATTTCTTGCTCTACCATCCTTGTCTCTTCTTGAATGCATCTTGCCATCAATTCCTCAAATCCTGGAATTCGATCATTGTTGAGAAGAGTGGTTCTAAATACATACCATTCAGATGGGAGCCCTCCAAGAGTAGTGATAGTCAGTTCCCTGTCAACAATGACTTCTCCATTCGATAGGAGATCATTTTTGATCTCAGTGATCCTTAAGAAGTAGGATTGAATATCTCGTCTTTACCCTTCTTAAGATCCTTCAGCTTATTCTTGAGGAACAAAACTTGATTTACATTACTAACTTTAAACAAGCTTACCAGTCTATCGTAGATATCCTTGGAGGTGTTCAGCTCGGAAACATAGGCCACGAGACGCTTGTCAATAGAGTCCCGGATGATCTTCTTCGCTTTGACTTCACCCTTTGTGTACTTGTTCCTTGTGGCAGTCGGTGCATTTGATGGAGGCTCCATAATTCTGCCTCTCACATAGTCCAACACTTCCTGCTTTTCCAATGTCAGATCAAGGGACATCTTCCATCTGTGATAGTCAGACTTCTCACAGAGCTTGTCCTCGGCGGGGAAGTGTGATGAGGAACCCATGAAGCCTTTAGACTTTTTCCAAGAGTCTTCGGTGATTGCTCTTGCTCTTGCTTGGGCTTTGTCTTTACCTTAGCTCTGATACCATGTTAAGTTATGGTATGTTCTATGCTTAGAGCAATTTACTTCAATTTCTTTTTATTAGCCCAATGTCAATTCTCAGTATAGCAATCACATTAACATATAAGTAAAATGCTGATAGAACATAAATAAAATCGACAGAATACAAGCCAAGACAAGAGACACAAGATGTGGCGGCTAGCCAGGGACAAACCCCAATGCGGGAAAACCCTTTGATCAATTCTTCTTTATTCTCAAATAATTAAGCAGAGAGAGAGAGAGATAGTACAATACCACAAATCTGATATTTTTATATCAGCAATAATATATCAGCAACCAGCAAAGTCAAAGTTGGTCAAACAACTCCAATTTGACCTCAAGTCAACCTTGAAGAATTCGGTCTTCAACAACAAAGATAGGCAGCTCAAAACAACCTTTGGTCAACTGTCAAACAACAGTGAACGAATAGTACAACTTGCAGTTAGCCCTAACCAGTCAAATCTGGTCAACGTTTGGTCAACGTGGCACCCAAAACAGAAATGCGCAGTTCAGATTTGGTCAACGCAATTCCCAGCAGCTCGGTCAACGGTCATCAGCCCTGCACCTTGGTCAACGCAGCCCTAAAAACAGAAATCCGTCTCTCGTTCTAGCACGTGTGAGAGATGATGTGAAATAATGCCGCAAAGTATCTTTCTTTTATATGAATCGTTGAGGTTAAGCTGGGGGTGTGCCAGACACTTTATCTTGATGGCCGACCTTGACAAATTGTCAAGTATTACAAATAAATTCCTATCTCCATAAATACATGTCGGAATCAGATGATTGTTATATCAATCCTACACCTCTTGACAAGAGGAATCCAAGAAAAATATCAGTTGCCATAAATAAGATGACCCACATGGAGTTTGGCCCTAGTGGCCAATTTTAACAATTTTATTATCCAAATAAATTTTGAATTGTTCAGAAATAAAATCACCGGTATTTTAACTTCTAGAAATTTATATGTAGCTGAAATAAAATTAGAGAGAGATCAATCACACATTACAATAGATAAACACCCATACCATTTCTTCTTAATTAATTAATATTAGGAAAATCAGGGTTTTGACCCAAAATGAAATTACAAGGAAATATGAATTGACTAGAACCTATAACTCGACCCCACTGGAAGAATTCAACTAACGAGAAATTAGCCTCTGAAGAAATTCGACCCACCTCTCATCAACAACTCGACCCTCCGCCTTCCATTCAAACAACCTCTATGCCTTAGGAGATTCGACCATGGAAAATCGACCTCTCCAATAATTCAACCTACTTCTCACTTCACCAATTTAGCCTTGCAATCTCTAGCAATTCAACGTCGTGGAAATGCTCCTGAATCAACTTGCACTCTCTCTTCTGCGCTATAGTCTGGCTAAGCCTTATGCTCTAGAGAAAAAAATGCTCTCTCCCTTGTGTTACTTCATCTCTCCTTTAGGTTTATGTTATAATCTTCATTAAGCCCAAATCCCTAACTTAATCTCCCTTCTAGAAGATCTAGTAGATCAGTGGTTGAGATCATTTCTATGTCACTTAAATAATTTCATTATTTATTTTTAGAATTTGACTTAATAGTCCACAATAGTTAATTGGCTTTTACTATTATATTTGTCCTAAGTTAGATTTAGGATAGAAGACATAAATCTCTTACTCCATCAAGAAAGCACCTAAAGAGGCAATAAATCATCTTCTACATGTTAAGACACCAAGTCTATGCAGAAGACCTTTTGATGTCCTTCATCTCGAACTTCGAAGCAAGATCCTCCTTGCACATTTATATGGGCTTCTCTAATCCCGTGAAGAAAAGTTTGTCAAGATAAAGTACCAAGATGAGTAGCTCACCTTCAAAAAGTACATAGGACAAGTTAGAGTCCGCCTCACATGTGGTGAAGCCCAAACCAAGAAGATATCCATTGATCCTGGCGTACATTGTGCGTGGAGCCTGCTGCAACCAATGAAGGGCCTTCTTCAATTTGCACACATGAGACTCTCTCCCATGCATCTCAAAGCCCTCAGGTTGCTCAATATACACCTCCTCCTCAATCACTTCGTTGAGGAAGGCAATCTTCTCATCCATTTGTTGTATACTCCACTCCATCTATGAAGCAATGGATATGACTGCTCTAATGGATGCCTCTGGTGAGAGGTGCGAATGTCTCCTTATAGTCCACTCCTTCTTGCTGGGAGAAACCTATTGCCACAAACCTCGCTTTGTACTTCTCGACACTGGCATCAACTACATGTTTGATCTTATAGATCCATCAAGAAGTGACCATTGATTTTCCCTCTAGCTTCGGGATTATGTCCCACACATCATTCCTCATGATAGAGCTATACTCCTCCACCATGGCATCCTTCCAGACCTACACATCTGTAGCCTCCTCAATAGTAGAAGGCTCAGAATCACCGATACAACTCATCAAGGTCATGTAACTAGAAAATCTCATTGGTGGTTTACTTTGCCTAAAGGTGTTGCTAGGAGCCTCCACATGCTCCTTGGCATCCCTCAAGGTTTGCTCAACCCATCTCAGTGTCCTCGTAGTAGAGCTCAAAGGAACATCTCCCTCCTCCTTTAGATCTATAGATTATGTCTTTGCTGTTGGTGTTGTTGTTCCATGCTCAACCTTAGAAGCCTCTCACTCTGATCATATAACTCGTCTGGCTCTCTCTCATGAGACCTCCGAAAGTTCATTCCCTCCTCAAATCTGACATCCCGACTGACAATAACTCTCCTTTGTCTTGGAATGTAGACTCAGCAGGCCTTTGAGACCTCATTGTAGCCTACAAATATGCCCCTTGGTGACAAGGGCTCCAACTTAGTCTTTTTCTTCAAGGGAATGTGAACATAAAATAGGCAACCGAATATATGTAGATGACTTACCTCTGGCTTCACTCTTATGAACATTTTCTCAAGGGTCATATCCTCCAACACTCTGTGAGGATTCCTATTCTATAGATACACAACTAAATTGTAGGCCTCTGCACACAGAAACATAAGCAATTCCTGGTCATAAATCATTGCCCTCGTTGCCTTCTTTATTGTCTTTATGGTCTGTGAGCTCCTTCTTGATTCTTGCTAGCTTGCAAAAATCTTGGAACTCATTGGAGGTATACTTGCCCCTATTATCCGACCTCAGCACCTTAGTCCTCTTCCCAGTTTGGTTCTTCAAAAGAACTTTAAATTCCTGAAATCGACCAAAGACCTCACTTTTGGTCTTGAGGAAGTAGACCCAAGTCATCCTTGAAGAATCACCTATGAATGCTGCAAAGTACAATGACCCTGTGATTGGTTCCATTGACATAGGACCACAAATGACAGAATGCACCAAGTCCAATACACCCTTCCAAAGCTGCCATAAGCCTCAACAGATTAGAGTGCTTGTCCTCCAAGTGTATTGCTGTTTTCCAATAATACTAGCAGGCCATCAAATTCTTTGAAAAGGAGAGGTCGCATGCATGGTAAATTAGGCCAAGAGAGGAGGGCATACTTCCCAAGATAGACAACTCAAATAAATCACGTGCAAAGCATTTTAGTGAGGGATTTAAGGCATACGTTCTAGCTGAAATAGGAGGATGAATGGTGAGTGGAAATACCAAGAAATGAAGTGTTATAATGACAGTATGGATATCCTGTAGGCATTGCAAAGTGTGCCCCTGTCCTTGGAATTTGGAAATTTGTGCTCATTAACATGCACATTGCATGCAACATCTCTTTTTAGGCAAGCAACCCCCCTTGCATGCAAATTTCCCTTTTTATCATTTCCAATCTTGAAATTTTCTGAGAGAACAACATGCATACATGGATCACTCCAGTCAACTCAAATTATGGAGATTAATCTAGCTTCTTCTGGATGATGTCATAACTACCCCATGATACGACAACCCTATGTAGTAGGCACTCAAATATCTGTCTAAATAGTTGCCATGTGTCCACATGTGATGAAATTGCCACCTTCCCAACTGACTGCCAAATATATATGCTTTAAAAATAAACATGCCAAAAATAGGAGTGTCATCTCCTAAAAACTGGAGTCTCAAAATATTAAGGCAAATGCTATGGAAACACTCGTTATAAATAGCTTGTCTAAAAATAGGCACTGCTAAAAATAGCAAATGCTCACATGCTACTGAATATTGTTGCCTTACCGGATTTATCTTCCTGTGAGGAACCTGGAATAATGCAAACCCTTTAGCCCTAACTGGTAAAAAAACAGTTCTATAAAAATAGCTGGAATGTTGCAGACAGGGCTCGTTGGGATTGTGAACACTCAAAATAAACATGCACTAAAAATAAGCATGCCAAAAATAGGAGTGTCATCTCCTAAAATAGTAGGAGTCTCAAAATATTAAGGCAAATGCTATTGGAACACTTACTATAAATAGATTCTCTAAAAGTAGGCACTGCTAAAAGTAGCAAATGCTCACATGCTACTGAATATAGCCTTACTGGATTTATCTTCCAGTGAGGAATCTGGAATCAAGCAAACCCTGTTGCCCTAACTGCTAAAAATAACAGTTCTATAAAAATACCTTGAATGTTGCAGACAGGGCTCATTGGGATTGTGAGCACCCAAGAACTGAAAACATGCAGCTCACTCTGCCATGTGGGCCTCAAAATGTTGGCTCTGAGAAAATAGGGGAACTGCCAAAAATAGCAAGTCCTCAGACCCTAATGAAACTTGAAATGTAGAAGGTGCTGACCCATGTGAAGTCCTAGATCTACCTGTAAATGGCACCAACATGATGAAATCAAGCTAGAACTTAATCCTCCATTTCTGCATGCAATCTCAGGGTTAGCAAGTATGGAAAGTCCTTTTCTAAATTAGAGTGTCATCTGCATAAGAATCTGCCTTTCTCTGAAAACTGCATCATTTGTGACATGCAAGACGTAGCACAGATTCAAAATAGTGGGAGAAATATATAAGTCTATAAAAGGTAAACACAGCTAATGCAGGATGGTAGTAAAGCCATGGATAAATTCAAGAAAAAATGGATCTGTTTATTGTGTATTAAATGAAGCATCTTCTGCAGTTCTAAAAATTTCTTATTGGATATAATTTCACTTTGCATTATCAAGCATTTTGCATGTCTGATAGCAACAAACAATCTCATAGTTTCTATAATTTAATGGCAGTAGATCAGTAGTATAAATGCAAGAACAATATGCAATATTCTATTTCGTTGTATTGTGATCAGAGTTGGTGATGAAGGTTGTTAGAATATCATCGCTGAATGCTTAATTATAATAATACAGGAAAATAAAGAGTCAGATGAGACAGAAGGGCTTTCAAGAGAAGAATTAGGTCGTCTTGTAGCTTCTCGTTGGACAGGGCAAGAAGTAGACCAGCAAGTGAAAGACAGTACAAATGACCATTCTGATCAGGAAGAACTTGATGCAAAGTTGGATACAGAAGAAAACCAGCAACATGATGAGTATGATGAGTATTCTGCTGAAGATGAAGAAGTAGAAAACAGGAGTGAGGAAGAGGATGAGGAAGAGGAAGAAGACGATGGATCAGAAAGCAAAACTGATGACGAGGATGAAGAAGATATTGAGCACAATGAGAGCGGCCAGGATTACTTAGAGTCAATGGATACTCCAGGTCCATATGAGTAATATTTCCAATATGTTTCTTTGTCATGCCATAACCTTCTTGTTGAAATATTTGCTTTCTGAATGCAATAAATTCTGTTAATCAATTTCGAAATGGACTTAACATGGATACATTTATTATTTATTTAGAAAGGTTAAATATATAGGTCAATGGATATCATAATGCATTTTCAAATGATTGATATGGGTCTTTATTGAATGGATTTGGGCCTTTGTTGTAACTTGTTTTTCCTATAGAATTGGGAATATACAGGTAGCTATATTCATGCCATTTTTGAAACTTACTTTTGAATCCTCATGACTTTTCTCTTGTTTGAGTTTTAAGGTCTGTCAACTTCTACTGGCCTATCATGGTGGGGTAAACTTCAGCAAGGTTTTCAATCCATTCTGAGACGAGTTAAGCTATCAAGTGTTCAAGTTGACATGTCAGGTACATTAAAGTTGCACATACACATGCAGAATAGAGTTCTTGCAGAAATTGAAATTCAAATGGAAATGTGTTAATATCCACTAAAGACCCAAATAGGTAAAAGCGATTAGTGACTACAACCAACAATAATAGCCAAACAAAAAAGGGTTTAAAACACTCATAAAATGGAATTTATATTAAAAATAAGTAGGAGAGCAGCATGAGATGATGACGTAAGCACAGGTGTACAAGTAGGTAATATTAAGATGGAAAACCCTAGAAACTGGAGGGGAGCCAATAAAGAAGCATAGCCTGAACAAAGATGTAGTTGTCACAAGGATAGGAGGGAGTTAGCCCTGCTCATTATCCAAATCACTAGTGAAGAGAGAAAGGGGATATTTGATATTAATTGATGTGTAAAAGTCAATACATAATGGCGTCTCATGAGAGAGACATAAGGCACAACTAACCCTTAATTACTCTACTGAATTAACTATTGATAACTTCAAAATTCTAACCTATGTAGTAATACATGATGTGACCATTAGATTATGTTAAATCTGGAACCCTAGCTTAATGATCACATGGAAAACAATAATTTGTCCCAAAGTAGTGCAAATTTATCTTGACCGAATGTGTTGCAAAAGATGTTTGCAGTTCACCTCTGAACAGGTTAACTAATCAATACCTAAATTTGATGATGGTGGAAGTCAACTTTCTGGAAATCCACAACAAACACATCTTGATGCCTTCTCCATGCAGTATGTACCTATCTCAACTGGTCACCGAAAATCAACTGACGCTACAACAAATTGAGAGATGAAACTGATCGCATGATCTACATGTAGCATGGTTGATGGAGAACATGTTAAGTCACCCACCACTTGATCATTCATTGACTCACTAGCCAGATTGCACACAATTTTGGCAGAAAATGTCAGCCCACCTTCCAGTGATTCAAACTCTTTTTCCCCCCTTCAATAATGCATCTTTTCTGCATGTTGGTATAGCAATATATCAATGCTGAAGAACTACACTTTTGGTGCCTGGCATGATCTATAATGAGTCCTATGCACATGATCTTTCTTACCTGCAAACTACACCTGTTATGACTGGTTTTTACTACTCTTTGCATCAGTTATGTTAATTGACCAACCATATTGCATGCCGTGATTGTTATTACCCTAGACAAGTCTAGCTGCTCCATAGGAGCAGTAAGTTCCTTTTTCGAATCATTTTAACTGTTTTCCTTTTGCATCAACCGTGATTCAACAAAGTTTAAACTAGTGGAGAAACCAATCATCAACAAAATACAAAGCCCCTACTGTACGCGCTGCTCAACTCCTCTTTCTAACCTTCCATCTACTCCCCCACAACTTTTCTGTGGAAGCTCTTCTTCTTTCATATCTTCAAGTCTGCCCTTCTCCTCTTTACTACCTGAATTAAAACCACTCCTGCTAATCTTGTAGTTTTTTTAGCATGTTCTACTTCCTTTGTAATGGATGCATTATCGCACACTGTTTCTCAACATCTTAGCTCTGTTCTCCTTGCAGACTAACAAAATTTTCAGCTTCAAACTAGAAACCCCGTTGTCCATTTTTGAAACTGAAATAACTTGATTCGGATCTGATTCTTCATAAATTCTGAGATCCTTGCTCACAAAAACTTGCTATGTACAAGGATTCAGAAGACCATCTGTTTTGCGTGTTAAGGATAGGCAACAAATAACAACTATCTACTTGTGGCATCAAATCGAGACCTATTCTCAACTACAACTACCTTATAAGCAACTGGTCAAAAGATTTTCAAATGAATTACTATTGGTTTCATTATGGACCATGCCTCCTTAGGTGTGATGCCTACCACTCTGTTGCTAGGATTCTTGTTCAACAAATACACCGATATATGCATTACCTCCTCCTAGGGTTTGATGGATTTCCATGGCTAGGGTTTTAAGGCCATCTTCCCCCAAATACACTGCTATGTGTTACTTACCCCTAGCCATGGATTTTCCTGTAGCATACTCTTTTCCTTTGGTTTCACCATATGTCTCTTCTTTCACCATCAACTGTTTTCCTATGAGTTGCTCTTTATTATAAAAGTCAGAAAACTCCAAATGACCCTCCATTATTCAAGCAGAGAATGTTTATTCTTCTACCATATTCTTATTTGATGATATCCTTAAATTTCTTCGATACATCAAATACACTTGACTTCAATTTAAAAAAGAAAACTCACATCTTTTGTGAAAAATTATCAAAAAACAATAAAATACTCGCAACCCCTGCAAATAATGGAACACTTTTTGGGCCACATACTTACACCTTCACAGGCAACAACTCTTGTCGCTCTCTAAGCTTTAGCTATGTGAACGATCCACTTGTGTCACTCTCTCGCCAAACAATCTTCACATAGCCTTCTCCTAAATAGAATGAGAGCTACTTTTAACTCTAACCTGCTCAGAAATTAAAGATGCTAAAATCTTAAATGCCCATACCTTTGATATCGAAGTGAATTGAAATCAGTACCTATATTGTCCACAATCTCCTACGAATCTGCTAAAGTCACATCCTGAAACCTGTATAGCTCATGTTCCTATCCTGAAGTAATAATTGCCATACTCATCTCATCCTTCACCATGCATTTCATGATGTGAAAATGGGTTCCACATGTAGACATTGCTTTGCAATCTTTATCTGACTTACATAAAACAAATTCATACTTGAACTAAGAAAGTCGAGCATTTTTAAAGACAAATTTCTTATGACTTGTTAACTACAACTGTACATCCTGAGATCCCTCAATCATGCGGTTCCTACGATCATCTATAATAAATGTTCTGCTGTAGACGTTACCTATAGAAAGGAAATATACTAGTTCTTCATATTTTTCATATGCCTCTATATGCCTATATCAAAATACCATTTCACTGTTTTAAGTCGTTATCACAAAGTTAGCACCTTAGTTTCAAGCCTTTCATAAGGGGCTATGACAAGTGTAACATGGAAGTGGTAACACTTCCATGTAAGTAATTACTTCCCTGTCTATAGTGAAGGACAGATCCAAAACAAGGGAGGCTTCCTTATTATGTTTTTTAGCATGTAGGTTTTCACAGTTCATAACTTGATTGTGGTGAAGATTTCTAGATAACTGTGCATTCTCATTGAGATGTACGATGTTTTGGGTGAACACTTCACCCATCTTTAGGGACATAAAGCTTAATTTGATGATGCGAAGAGTGCCAAACCATGAATAAATAGAGAAAGAATATGACCGTTAGAGATAGAATATGACCATTAGGGATAGTGAAAAGGATGTGAACGTTGATGATATAATAATTAATTTATCTTATTATTATTTTTTTTTGTAAGTTTGGTGGGACTACATCTTCATCATGTCCAATATATCACCCCTATCGGGGCCAGGAATTGAACTGGTGACTTCTCATCAAGGAGTGCCTTAATAGAGCACCCGATCACCATCTATCTGAGACCCTGTGGACAATTTATCTTATTATTAAGTATTGAAGATTTGTGGGAATATAATTAATTTAGAGAACTAAAAATGAAGTCAGGAATAAAATAATAAATTTATTTTTAATTTGGTTAAATTGATATTAATGTTACAGAGAATTTAACTTTATTTAGAATCAAAAGTAAGATATACAATTTAGTATTAAACAATGTTTTTGTTTGTTTGTTTGTCAAGTTGTATGTGTTCCTCCAGGCTTGACCTGTGGCTTGAGAAACTGCGACCTGGGTGCATCTAAGCCGTCAAAGTCACCTAGGGATCGCACCTGGCTTGGGTCACAGCAGCCCTAAGTTGACTGGATTTTAGCTTGTCTCGTCCCCCTAGCATGGGCGCAACAACCTCCGTGAGGTTTGATCCTGGGTCGTCTTGCTAACGAGGCCCATCCTCAACTAGTTGTGCTAGTGGGACTTGACAGTATTAAATAATGTTATTAATTAAGTATTAAATTATATTAAATTTATAGTGAATTGGGCTAAATTATAGTATTGGAATAGAATAGAGAAGTGTTCAATTAATATAAGAGGAGAAAAATAAAGTATTTAGTTTGAATTAGTCTAAATTATAATAAATTAGAACTAGATTAATATTATTTAAGGTTTGGTCAAGCTTGATTTAATATTAAAAATTAGGGTTGAATATTGATATTAGAATAAAATTGGACAATTTGTTAGTGATTAGATTCAAATTATTAAATAATATTAGATTAGAATAAATTAATAAAAATATTAGATTACAATAGAATTAATTTAGACAACAAAAATAATTAAATTATAGGATAGTATTAAATTAGGATTAGATAGAGAATAAAGAGTAATTGAAACGGAATTAATTTTGAGATTATAGGAATAAAGGATACAAAAAGATATAGAACTTAAAAAGGGTACGGGGTGATAATAAATAGTAATAAAATTATTTTTTATATTAATAATAAAAACTAATAATATTATTAAGAGACCAGAAGGCGGGTGGGGGAGGTGAGGTGGGGTTGGCAGTTACAATAGGAAACAGTTTGAAAGAAGGGGGGCGGGGAGGAAGAAGGAACAAAGGAATACAAAAGAAGCTTGGGAGATAGGGAGATAGGAATCCCTAGCATGTTCAAGGAATCCCTAAGCAAGAGGAAATCAAATTTAAGGCCTCCTTTATTTAATACTTAATACCACCACTTAAACATAAATATTTGAGGTAAGCATTAAGGTGGTTGATTAGAACAGTTTCCATATATTGTGAAAATTTACAAGTCTAATTGCAACAACTGGAAATTTATTCTTTTAAGTATAAATTAATATGCAATTTATTTTCTGCGACAAATATCGAATAAATCACACTGCAACTTTTCACCATAAAAAATACTGCGGAAAATAAAACTAGCGCACACACATAAAAATGACAATTACTTTTGGACAATTGTCCTCAGAAAAACCCAATGTGGGAAAACCAGTGCAACAACTGAGGGTTTTATTATTATGCAACAATGAAATTATGAGTAAAATTTGTAAGCTTGATCTAGCAGTTCAATAAGAGAGAAATACTAGCATAAATCAATTGAGGGAAATTATCTTTTCTCTCTTGAGCAATCTTGCAACAAGCTGCCTTAGAAACTGGCCATCCAAACCCTTGCCCAAGCCCCTCTGCGCAGGCCAACTCGCACTGCTCAGAATTTGCCTCTAATGGTGACGTCTTGGCTGTTGCTTCCTCTAGAAGTGATTCTTCTAGGCTTCTGGAAGTTATCCCAGCCTACTTGCTGAATCGCACTGCCTCTTGAGGCTATTGCATAGCCCTTACATAGCTTCCTGGAGAAATAATATGACCTCCTCTCCTGACTCTACAGAATCAGAATTCCTCCTCTAGAATCACTGTCTCTGCCCCTCACTGTCTCTGCATCCCATCTCTAGCTCGAACTTCTCTCTGCTGAATCACTGCAATTGGATAACTCAATGTCTGCCAATGAATTTGCTCTCCAAGTGTATTCTCCATCAACCCCATAAACCTCCTCTTATAATCTCCAGTTGAGTCTTCAATGACCAAGATTAAATCTTAATCAATGTCTGGGATCATCTCTAAGTCAATCCATGTGAGTTTCTGTAGAATCCTCACCATTCTCAATTAATTCCCATTAATTAATAGATTCCCCTAAGTTAGACTTAGGCATTTTTAATTATCAATATATTAATTTAATTGAGCTATTTCTAGGTAGAATTTCCAGAAACAATTTCTGGGTTTTGGAGATCTCCCGTGTTTTAGCCTCTCCACAAAGTTTGAGACTAGAACACCATCCGATGCTACAAAAGCTAACATGTATGAGTATCTAATTCTTCTAAGATAGTTTATCATGTTTATAAAATTAATATAGATCAAAGAGGGGACCCCAAACTAAAATCGTAACCGAATGAATTACAGTGGAGATGAAAAACTCCATAAATAGAGATTACAAGACGATGTTTCTAAAAAGAAACAATCATTAATTGAAAGCAGAAAAGTAAATAGAGATTACAAGACAATGTTTCTAAAAAGAAACAATCGCTAACGGAAAGCAGAAAAGGAAATAAGGATTACAAGATGATGTTTTTAAAAAGAAACAATCATTAATTGAAAGCAGAAAAGGAAACTAACTAAAGATTTCTAACTGACCATTAAATAATAAATATGTCAGTATTACTTTAAGACCCTCACTTAATGGTCATTCACTAAGTTTCCCCCTAAATTTTACAAACCTCTCTAGGCTTAGAGACTTGGTTAGGATATTTGTAGTTTGGTCCTCAGTTGGAACATATTGCAGAATCACAGCTCCATCTTCAACAAGCTGTTTGATGAAATGACAATGAAAATTATCATGTTTTGTTTGCTCATGGAAGTTTGGATTCTTGGCAAGTTTCAACACCCCTTGATTGTCACAGAACAAGGATGAAGGCCCTGCTTGAGACAATTTGATGTCAGAAAACATCCTTCGAAGACATATTGCCTCACATGCTGCTTTAACAGTTCCTTGATACTCAATTTCTATCAAGGAAAGACCTACAATGTGCTGCTTCTTAATGGTCCATGTGATTGCACCCGTGCCAAGACCGAAGACATACCCAAAAGTAGACTTTCTGTCATCGACAATACTTACCCAAGTTGAATCTGTAAAACCAATCAACCATGGATCTTTGCTTCTGCTGTACACAGTGTTATAAGGACCGAATCAGACCGACTGGTCCAGACCAATTCGACTGTTTTGAGGCAAAACTCGGTTCGAATTGGTGACTTAACTGTTTTTGTCTGGCTAGGTACAGTAAAGCCACGTAGAACGCAATGAGTGGGGACCGTTTTGCTTTTTTTATTTTAATGTTTGTCATAGTTGGGTACTAGCCCATAAGATGTGCCTAATATTCAAGCATATGACCCTACTATTGCTATGCATTTCATGTAGAATGCAACAAGTGGGGCCTGTTTTGTTTTTTGTTTTTTAATGTTTGTCTTTGTTGGGCACTAGCCCATAATAGGTGCTTAATATTCAAGCATATGGCCCTACTATTGCTATGCATTTCATGGTAATTCCTGAATTCTTAAATTTTTAATCTTTCATTTTCATCATTTTACTTAAATTTTTACTAAGTTGCACGAAACGGGAAACGGGTGCAAGTTTCCGAAACGGGCACGGGTATGAAACTTGACCCCCCCAAATTTTGGAAACGGGGAAACACGAATATATATATATATATATATATTAGGACATTTAAGAAATTTGGGCAATTGTAAAGCATATATGATACATTCTAATTTATTACATTATGATAAAATTGTCAATTGTCAATGCATCAACTATAAGTCTCTAAATTTACATCACATTTACTCATGAATGATCACATAATGAAAATAGAAATATCCAAAATCAGCCACGAGAAATTTCTAATTTCTTGTCTCGTGTTTGATTGGGAGTCTCCTCCTACATAGTCAAACGACCTTAGTGCTCTTGATTAAATACAAGTTTCATACCCTAGTACCCTACATGCTCTTGATTATTGGGAGTCTCCCCTACATAGAGGGCTTGGTTCTCTTGATTAAATACAAGTTCCATACCCTAGTACATGATAAAATCCAATGGAAACATTGCAATCCCCCCAATCCTGAAAGCCTGAAAAACAGATAAGTTTGCGGGATTTTGAATGAGATCTAAAATTCTACTTTCTCCATATGAAATCCGATGAGGGCGAAACCACTCTCAAACATCCTGAGTCATTTCATGGTAATGTTAAAAATTTAAGTAAAAGTGATATTCTCCTTTATTTATCCTTTTACTTTAAGAATTTAACATTACCATGAACTGCATATCAACACTAGGGCCATAGGCTTGAACATTTGGCTGCCCCACTCAAAAAACTCTGTTTTTTTATAACTTGAGAGACATCTAGAAGCATCTAGAGGATATTTGAGTCACCCAATAAAAAATTAGAAGCGAAAAAATAAAAAAAAATACAAGAAAAAGTCAAGTTACAAGAGGAAACTCTGACGTACGGCCCAGAAACGTGTTTTCGGCCATACTGGCCACGTTTCCTCCTCAAGAAACGGGCCAGTACGGACGGGAACGCGTTTCTGGGCCGTACCGCACGGGTTTCCTCGCTTCCGTTTCGTTTCTGTACGGAAATGGACCCTTTGCCCACGTTTCCTGCAACTTAGAATTTTTAACATTACCATGAAATGACTTAGGATGTTTGAGAGTGGTTTTGAGTCTTTTGACCTCTTTGGATTTCATACGGAGAAAGTAGAATTTTAGATCTCACTCCAAATCCAACAAACTTAACAATTTTCCAAGATTTCAGGATTGGGGGATTGCAACGCTACATAGGATTTTCTCATGTACGAGGGTATGGAACTAGTATTTAATCAAGAGCACCAAGCCCTGTATGTAACTTGATGTTAGTGGCATTGGTTGTTGAATTCCTCTATCATGAGCCTACTAAAAAGAATACCCATCACTCAAACAAAATCTTGACATGACATGCTATGATTTTTCTATATTATTTTAATGCTTAGAGGGTGATATTGATGACGAAGATCGCAATATAGGAAATGATTTTTACGATATGTAGGTATTTGTTGTAGCATAATTTTTTTGGATGTTTAGAGGCCATGTGGAGCTTGTTTGCTGATGTATTTTTGGTTTAGAGATGGATTGCACTCGGTGCTATTTTGGTTATGTGCATCCTTACATGCTATATAAATGAGAACTTTTTCTTATTTTTGTATAAATGGTTCGGATTCATATGGATGCACATGAATATATATGCTTTTCTTTAAAATTTGAATATTTTGTGTTTTTGGTTGACTAGTTTTTTGGTTTGGGTTTTTTATCGGTTTCCATACGGTTCTAATTGATTCCCGGTCCATGGCGTCTACCAGTTCAATGACTGCTCTGGTTCTGATAACTATCGCTGTATAGAGTGCCATAGTCAGGTGTCCCTTTCACATATCTTAGTGCATGCTTTGTTGCAACCCAATGTTCTGCCTTAGGGGCAGTCATGAAGTGAGCAATGTAGCTCACCGTATAACTTAGATCAAGTCTAGTGGTTGCAAGATATATGAGCATGCCATTCAGAACTGATGACTTTGATTTGGATGATAGTTTAGCCATTTCGCCATATGTGTATTTGAAGGTTTGCAAACCTACATCTTGAACTTATCCAACAAACTTTTGACACACTTCGATTGAGAGATGAAAATGCTGCCACCTATTTGACAAACCTCTACACTGAGACAATAATTTAGAATTCCAAAATCTGTGATATCAAATGCTTGACCTAAGTTTTGTTTGATCTGCTCAAGCAATTGTGCTCCACTACTAGTAATGATGATATCATCCACGTAGATGATAAGAAATGATATCATTATCAACACTCTTGACATACAAGTTGGAATCTGAAGGAATTCTCTGAACGCTGTACAACGAAATATTTATCAATCTTGATGTAGTAGGCCTTGGGGAATTGTTTTAGGCCATAAAGAGCTTTCACCAGTTTGCATACTATTAGAAATACTTAGAGGGTGAATCAATATTTCTCTTCTATTAGTTAATTATTAATTTTCAGAGCATTAAAATCTTATAAGAACATAAACCATCAACACATCACAAGAACAATACACAAGAAATTTTAGGTTGAAACCTTTTCGGGAGAAAAACCACTGAACACTTTTCTAATAATTTATGAGTACAATATTTCTCAGCTCCAACTAAATGGGTAGCTCCAACTTCCTAGTACTCTAGAAATCACTCTCTTTACCAGGAAGCTCCAACTTCTGAAAGGAAGCTCCAACACCCTAGTTTTACTAGCTCCAAGTGGAAGGATGCTCCAACGCCTTGATTTTATCAACTCCAACTGAAAGGATGCTCCAACACCCTATAAGCTTCAACTTGCCCTAACACCACCTTGCCACCCTGAAGAAATTTTAGGCTCCAACTTCAGGGAAACTTCATTCTCTGCGTTGCACCACCCAACCACTCTGAAAATATAACAATAGAAATAATAATTATGGGCTCCCATACTAGGGACAATGATCCACTTAGAATGATATTCAATAAAATCCCTTTCCGCTGATGTATGCTCCTGATGTACAATGGTGTGCCAAAGTTACATCAACTACCAAACTTCAGAACTACTCCTTGTATGCTGCTTTAGGGATCCTAATAAATTCTTGCCTCAACAACTACTTAAATTGAACAATTTACATAACATGTCTCATACGTCAAGTTTGCTGATTGCCAAGTGTTCTGTCTTGAAGATGCCCTTTTAACATTGATTACGAAGTGATATGTCCTACCCTCTCCTTTTGTCAAAGTTATGCCTCTGATTGATGCCACTGATGATCTGACCTTCAAAACGGGCCTTGTTGACCACTAAAGTTGCACTTGAAGACTCCATGCCCAAGGATATGTTAGAGCATTCTTGCACTTACAGAGTTCCATATTTCATTAGGGCTTCTAAGCCCCTTTCCTTCTCTCTTTATTCATTCAGTCCTCAGATTCTGCAACCCCATGGGGATATTGTATAAATGTCACTAGCGTGATGAATAAAGCTATGCAACAAACTATGTTGCATGGGGACCTGTCCCCATCAAAATTCATGGCGTTTCCTTCATCCCAACGATCCGGGTACTTTGGAACTCATAGAAAACTTCCCCAATTGGTCGGGGACTCCATCAGGGACTTGGGGAGTTCCAGGCCATCCCCGGCCCGTCCCTCGAAAAATCGAGGACTTTTTGGGGGACTTTAGGACGTCCCTCGATATCATGCACATTAAACTTTAAAAAACTAATATTAAAAAATAAATTTTAAAACCTAAGTTCTGAACTTTAAAGTCAAAAAATTAAAAACAAATTTTGAAACCTAAACCCTACCACAACCTAAACCTATCGACTTAACTAAACCTATCCCATACACACTAAAATAAACCTATCACATACTACACACTACTCTATATGACAGTGACACAGGTAAACACTGTTACAGAGACACGATGATGAAGTTAAACACTAAGCTTGAGCGAAGGTTGCAGGCAATGTTTTAAAAACCGGAACTAGTGACTGAATCGGTCCACCTAATGAACCGGGACTGGTCAGGTCTAAACTAACTAGTTTTAAAAAAATAGATTAAATGATTATTTATTAATGAATTTTTTTTTAAGATTTAAAATAATGCTTCCAAGCCAATAGAGACAAAATATGCAAATATTGTTCATTTATATACCATGTAAAGGTGAATATATCAAAATGGCACCGAGTGCAATACATATCGTCGACAAAATACATAATCAATGAGGCTCTAAATGGCCTCTAGAGTGCAAAAACAAAGCCGACAAACTATGGGGCCACTGGCCTACTACAAGTCTACATATATGATAATAGTGATCAACATTATCACTTGAAACTTCTCATTAGGCATCATGATCAAACTCAGTTTGTTGAGTCTCGATTCCCAAACTTTGCAACTACTTGAGTCACAAACTTCTCTATTGGTTCAATGACTTGAGTCTCAAACTTCTGAAGGTATTCTTCCCTAATATGCCCTATTGAGTCATTTGGTGCTTCACATGGCTTTACATGGCCACTTATCCTAGCCAAGTGTTGTTTGAACCTGTTAATAGTAAATACCCCCTCCAATAGTTTTTTGGCAATATTTGCAGATCATTTTGCCATCAATCATATCACAATGAGCCCACGCAGTGCCCTTGGCTTTTGGAGGCATGATGAATACTACTTAGCTTAAATTCTCTGTTGTTCCACTACTCCAACAAAAAGTCAACACTCTCCAAGCTCCCAATCAAACTCACAAAAACTACAAATGAGTTGTGTGAGGCAAATGAGGGGGTTGAGCTCCTTTTAAAGGCTTGGAGAGGGTGTTTTTAGAGGGAAAGAACCCTTATTTTCTCTCCAAAACACCTACAAACTTGGAAAACTGCGCTGCGTGGGTCCTATACTGCCTTGGCAGCGAACCGGTCGGTTTGACCACAAACTGGTCGGTTCTGTCCTAAACCTGCCGGTTTCGTCCTAAACCGACCGGTTATGATCGATTTTTCCCTTTTTTGGGCGAAATGAAGGGTCAAATCGGGTTTGGTCAAACTGGCCGGTTAGGACCAGTTTTTCCCCTATTTTTGGCGAAATGAAGGGTCAAATTGGTTTTTTTTTGCCTGTTGACCCGTGGGCTAGCTAACTGGCCAGTTTGACTGGTTGCTGATTCAAATCAGCTAGTTTTTAAAACACTGGTTGCAGGTAAACATTGAGCTCGAGTGAAGGTTGCAGGTAAACACTGAGCTCGAGCGAAGGTTGCAAGTAAACACAGGTTGCGAGGGTTGTAGGTAAGAGTTAAGCGAAGTTTGAGACAACGGGCGAAGGTAAACGCTGAACAGAGAACTCCATTCAGAACAACAAAGGTAAATTAAGCTGAGAGAACTCAAGCGAAGGTTGCAGGTGCGGTAAGAGTCGAGCGACTGGGTGAAGTTTGAGACTCTGAATTTGGGATTTATAATTCATGTTTACAATTTACAATCACCATAGTTGATGAATTAATTTGCCTTCAATTTGAACTTGTCTCTTTCTCCATGTTTGTGACAAACCTTTTCTTGGCATGAATCTTTGAAATTTCCTTATGCCACAATCACCATGACTTTAATACCATGTTAAATATATATCAATGTGCTACCAAATTACTAGTGGTGTTGTCTATATATGTAGCAAGGTCCATTATTCATTTTAGTAACCAATCAACTAATTCCCTGAATAGATTAACATAAACATCATTTATTATATATAATTTATTTCACTTTATGAGATTATTACTTTTGTACATAACATTTGTTACTCCCGAAATAAACATTACAATGGCTAACTCATCTTTAACGCTTAATGTTATAAGGTAAATAGATGGGATAGTAATAGTCATTGTGCTTTGTAAATAATATTGATTTGAACAATTATGATATCCATTACACTGATGACAGGTCCCGCAAGGTTCTTAATTTCTAAATTCTTAATTTGGGATTTATAATTAAATTATAATGACTTGTTCATGTTTATAGTTTTATTAAATTTTACTTTTAGTCTTTAAAGTTTAGCTGCTACTTAAAATTTTAAATGATTCATCATGCATCATAGAATGATTATGTAGACAGTAGTAGATTGTAGGTTGTAGCAGACAAGTAGTACTTCTTAAGTTCTTGACAATGGGCAATGATGACAAGATTTGGTTTTGTGATGCGCAATGATGATTAGATCGTATTAGATTTTAGTATTTTATTGTGTAATTTGAATTACAAAATTAGTATTAGTTCTAATTTTTATATTTTAATTTATCATTCATGTTTATGCCAAATTACTAAATTTTATTTATTTTTTATTTTTTAATAAATATAAAAATTAGTTGCTGCATTTACCGTCCCCAACCTGTCATCCCCAGAAAATTTGGGGGTGCACTCTAGCCATCTGGGAAACTCGTCCCCTTGTACCCCATCGTCCCCTCGTCCCCACAACCAGTGCAACATAGGTAAGAGACCTAGGATGTTGAGACTCGATCAACATGCACGTACACCTTGGAGTGTATTTTTTACTTTGTTAATTCCCACTTTTTAACAACGAATAATTTTCTAGGTTTTTTCACTCACCGCATACCGCAAAGTCAGGGTGATGACTTAAAGAGCGTGCCTTCAGTCCATCTTAGTGTCTAGGGTCAATTTATAATACCATGCTAGCTCATCTATGAAATTAGACGAAATTTGAGTAGGTCTAAGTAGGAGTTTTTAATAATTAAAAAAATCCTGCAAAACAAGAATTTTTAATTCATTTCTATGTAATGATGTAAATAAGTGGTCCTAGGAAATGTATGGAATGTGTGACCACTCGAAATTCGTAGTCAGAGCCCCAACGTTATCATAAGACCCACTTTGAGGGTCAAAAAACAACTTATAGTCCCTCAAAAACCAATTTTTCTAATGTTAGTAGCAAAAATGAGGAAATCTAAAAAAATTAATAATTAGGAAAAATGTTATTTTTTCCGAAGTCAAAAGAAGTAAAAAGGGGTGACATGGAAGTCAACTAGAAGCTAAATATGATGTGGCAAGCATGGGGGGCCCACTAAACAAGACACAACTTAAGTCAATGGTTCCAAAGTGTTAAATCAACAGGTACCACATTGATTTCATAAGGCACAACAAATTGTTGAGGTCCCAAATTTGATTTAATTTTAATGCGAAGGATTTAAGTTATGATATAAAGTTAGTGAGTGGGGAGTGGACCCCACCTCACTCTCCAAGGTCTACGCACAAGTCAATAGTGAGGAAAAACACACATGCCAAATAAAAAACCATGCAGGCCTAGCCGGAACAACATTGCAACAAGAGTTAAATCTGAAAGTTATATGCAGAAATTCAAAAATTCTTTGCAGAAACTTGAAAGTTCTATGCAGAAAAGTGAATGTACTTTGCATAAAATTGAATGGAACTGAATGTACTTCGCATAAAACTGAACGTACTTCGCAGAAAACTCAAGATACTTTGCAGAAAACTAAATGTTCTATGTTATTGCAATTATTGTTGATTTTTAATGTACCTTGGCCAAGTGGTTTCCCTTGGGTTAGTCTCTACCTAAGGAAAAGTGTTCAAAATAATTCTTTTCCTAAGTGTGACTTTATAAAGTGAAAGTGACTTTATAAGTGGTAAAGTCAATATTAAATTATAAAGTGAAAAATGACTTTAGACATAAAGTTCAATGTGGGTACTTCATTTAATGGGTGAGTTAAAAAATAGAAAGTGAGCATTAAATGCACATATATTCTTATCCCTTGATCTAAATGAATTCGAGCCCTTAGATCTTAGGGTTGCCCAAAAGTCGTTTAGGTAAACAAAAGGGGGAAAAGAAAAGAGAGACTGCATTCATTTTTCATGAGCACGTTGGAGAAAGGAGGGTGAGCGCTGAAGAAAAGTTCTGAAGGAGAAATTTGTTGTAGCAAGTTTAAGGAGTGACTTTTGGACAAAGTTGGACATGGAAATCAAGGCATAGAAGATAACATAAGGTACAATATGAACAACATTTAATGTTGTGAGTTGCACGCCGTTCGAGAGAAGTTTTTGAGATTTTTTTGAAAAATTCGTACAATACGTATAGCAGTACAAAAATCCGTACAATCCTTACGGAATTCGTACAGTATAGTCTGTACAGTACATATTTGTACAATACATATTTTCAGCTTCAAGTGGGCATGTAAATCGAGGCAAAGTGGGCACAATTTTCAAGGAGTTTTGGTCTGAAGAGATAAGTTGTATTTTGCTGTTTTGTTTTGTCTGCAAATATATTTTTCCTGAACTTGAAAGATAAATAAATTTGAAGAGATCTCTAACAAGTTTTCCCTGGAGAATATTGAAGGGGTTTTGCCTGGGTCTAAGTTGACCAAAAATCTGAGTGGATTTTTATGTGTGTTGCTGGTCTGTTTATGTCCATATTTATTTTCAGCGTGTGTTGATAGTCCCATGTGTTTTAATCTGAAAATTTCATTTTCAGAATTCTATATGTTGAATGTATGTTTATGGGAAAGGGCATTTAACTGAATGGAAGTGATAAGGTGAAATTAAAACCGGGTTGGGATTGCAGGAAAATTTTTAGTCATCAAATTTCAACAATTATTTAGAATGCAGATCTCTTCTTCTAAACTTTGTAGATCAACAATTGTAGATAAAACATAAACTTAGGGATTATATGAACTTGAAGAAAACCAGGGCAAAATCCACAAGGGGACAACCTAAATGATTCTTCTCTTATTAGATTTCTTCAATTGTTCAACAGAGTACAAAGAGAGAGAGAGAATGAATAAAGTCACCAATGTCTGATCAACTTACAACTGAAGTGCTCTTGCTCTTTGTTTGAAAATCTCCATTTCTTGATCAAATCTTGTCCTTCACACTTGCTCTAGGTCTTCCCTTGCTCTTACTCTTCACTTGCTTTCACACTTCTCTTGCACACACTCAACACTAGCTCTCCTTCTTCACAATGAACATGCTTCTCTCAACTCTCACTTGCTCTTGCTTAAATAGATGAAAAATGAGGAGTTACAAAATGAATTCATGCCTTGAGCCAATAATAAGAGAATTGAATTCCATGAGGAAAGAGTTACTTAAAGAGAAGTGTAACTCATCCCAAGAATAGAGAGAGAGATACACTTGTCTTGAGGAATTACAATTCGAATTATGGAGAGAGAGAGTTACATTTAGACATGAGAGAATATTTGGTGAGAGTTACAAATCGAATTGGATGAGGGAGTTACAAGTGCATTTAATGAAGAGTTACACTTTTGTCATATATTGAATTAGTGAGGGCGAGTTGCATTCTCTTAAGTGTGGATTTACTATTTTGTTTCAAGAGAGAGGTTCGATTTTATGAGTAAGAGATTTTCAATTTAATTTACTTATTTCACGAGAGAATTTGATTTTATTAATCCATTAAAGGTAAGTGATTTTAGACTATTTTATAAATAATAAAATCATAATAATAATACAAGTAAGGATAAATATATTAATTCTTGACTTGTATAATCATGATTGATTTGATTTTAAAGTGGATTTGATATGTCGAGATCATCCTTGATCATTTAGACATGACTTTATATTTTTGGAAAGTCACTTCCAAATTGAGATGTGACTTACTATTTTTGGAAAGTCATATTAGAATTGTCAGAAATTTTATTTTATTATAGGTGGTTTAAACAACATTGAAATATATGATTTCTTCTAAGAAAAATTCATCCCGAGCTGCCAAATTTTAACACTCCTCAGCCAGGGCATAATTTCTTTTTGCATCAAAGATGCCTGCTTCCTTTGATCTCATTCATTCATCTCAACCCAACTCTGCTCTGAAACATTTGTAACAATGAAGTCGCAATCTAAAGAAGAATCATCCGCTTGACACAAATTTGGAAAGGAAAGGATCATCACATGTCACATAGACAAGGATTACTCTCAACCAATTTTCATCTCAAAAATTAGGTGAGAGAACACAAATAGCACATAGACAAGACTCAAACAAGTCACTCAAACAAGAATCAAACACAACTAAGTGTCAAGTGGTGGAAAAATTGCATCCTAGAAAAGTCACACAAACAAGTCTCACTACATCTATTGGCCAGATAGGTGGCTCTTCCCACGTCCTAGACTGTGGGTCAATGCATATTGAGGCCTACTCTTGTGGCACACACTATCCAAGAGGTCCCTCACCCTTAAGAGTTTTCCGACATCATTCCTTAATCTTGTGAGCTCTGACAGGGTGGGAAGGCAACTCAGTGTTCTCGATTAGCTGTGACGACTTCTCGGAAGGGTCACGTCCATAAGTCCAAGGTGCTCTCTAAAAGCCAAGAACTTTCCTTTCGTTAAAGGCTTGGTAAGAATGTCAGCTATTTGATTATCAGTGGAGATGTGATGGAGCCTCACTGCTCCTCTTTGCACCATATCCCAGATATAGTGATACTTGATCTCAATATGCTTGGAATTATCATGAAACACAAGATTTTCTTCCAAACGAATCCTATTCTTATTGTCACAATATATAACTATTTTGTCTGAAACTTGCTCAAATAGTTCCCCAAAAAGCTTTCTCAGCCAAACTACCTCACAACTAGCCATGCGAGCAACAATATACTCAGCTTCAGCTGTACTCAGTGCAATAAACTTCTGCTTTTTTGCTCATCCAAGAGATCATGGTAGATCCCAACCTAAAGTAGCACCCAGAAGTGCTCTTTCTATTGGCAGAGTTACCAACGCAATCAACATCAGTATATCCATGAAGTATTACATTTTTAACAGTGTATTTCAATCCTAGATTGATAGTTCCATGCAAGTATTTGAGTACATATTTTGCAACAATCCAGTGGGCATGAAAGGGATCAATCATATGTTGACTTAAAATCTTTACAACAAAGCCTATGTCATTCCTAGTATTTCGCAAAATCATCAAAACGCCAATGAGTTGTTTATACTCCGTGGGATCTTCCAGACTAGGTCCTATAGCTTTGGCACAATTTCTTTAAGTTCATTTCCATAGGAGTATGCATGGACTTACATTATACCATAGCAAATCTTTCAAGAAGCTTAACAACATATTTTCCTTGAGGAAAATATATTTCACCAGGTCTTTGCTCGACCTCTATACCCAGAAAGTAATGCATCAAACCAAGGTCTTTCATTTCAAATTCAGAAGCTAACTCCCTCTTACACTAGAGGATAAGAAGTTCTCCTGTCAAGAATAAATCATCAATATACAATACCAAAATCAAAGGTATACCTTGGACTGTCTTGAAGTAGAGGTTTGGGTCTCAGGATGTACTTTTCAAAGCCTTGTGGCTGTCCCACAAATACCTCTTCCTTGAGGAAGCCATGCAAGAAAGTAATTTTCACGTCCATTTGGTGAAGAGTACATCCCTGGCTAGCAGCGAAGGCAACAATAGATCAAATAGTAGTATATCGAGCTACAGGTATAAAAATCTCATCATAATCTATTCCCTTTTTTCGAGAGAAAACTCTAGCTACAAATCTAGCTTTATATTTTTCAATACTACCATTTGTGCCATGTTTAATCTTAAACAACCATTTGGAAGTGACAATAGATTTACCTTAAGGTCTAGGAACCACTTTCCAGACATCATTTTGGATGATGGACTCATATTCTTCAGTCATTGCATCTTTCCAGACTTGTTATTTTGCAACTTCTTCAAAGGTGCATGGTTATGCCTGAATGCTGTTGCTCATGGCAACAACATACCCTTGAAACCACTATTGATAATATCGGTGATATTCGAAAATATCACGATATTTTTGGGAAAACGATATATCACCGAGAAAATATTGCGATATTTTCTGTTTTGAAAATATCGCCATATTTTCACAATATCAGCAAATATCGACAAAACATCGCGATATTTTGAAAATATTGGCAAAATATCGGCTATGTTTAAACATTTGAAAAAAATTATCTTTTATGCTTGCCGATATTTTCGCCGATATTGCCGATAAGATATTTTCTGGACCCTCGCCGATATTTTGCTGATATTGATATTTTCAACACTGCTTGAAACTGACTCGGCTTTTTACTTTCTCTGAATGTTCCTCTTGGGGCAACATGTTGTTTAGCATCTTGCAAGGTATCTCATAGCCATAGTGGCTTCTTTTTGGTAGGAGGATTATGTGGTGGAGAATCTAGAGGATCCATGGAACCCATTGGATTATCTGCAAGCTCATTCTTAGGTTCTAGTTCACACTCAGATGCAATCTCTTTTTCGTTAACAACTTGTCTTTCAACAATGGCAGGTGGAGGAGAGTCTCTTACTTTTCTAAGAGCTGCATCTTCATTAAATGTTACGTCTCCGCTAAACTCTATAGTTTTTTGACGAGGTGCATAAATTCTATAATCTTTTGAATTATTACAATAACCAACAAACATACCTGTCTTACTTGAAGCTTCCAACTTGCTCCTTTTCTCTTTTGGCACATGGAAGTATACAGGACAACCAAAGATTCGCAAATGAATCACTTCAGGCCTTTTACCAGTGAAGACTTCTTCAGGAGTCTTATTGTTTAAGGCCCGATGAAGAGTTCTGTTTTTCACATAAACAACAATATTTGCAGCTTCTTCCCATAGAAACATTGGTAGCTTTTGATCATGCAGCTTGGCTCTAAATGCTTCCATAATGGTTCTAGTCTCCCTCTCAGCCACACCATTTTGTTGTGGATGGTACGATACAATGGTTTCTTTCTTTATTCTGGCGTCTTTGCAAAGATCATTAAAATCATTGGATGTGAACTCTCCCCCATTATCAGATCTAAAAGCTTTGATCAACTTTCCAGTTTGATTTTCAATCAGAGCCTTGAAATATTTAAACATGTCAAATGCTTCTCCTTTCTTTTTCAAAAAGAATATCCATGTCTTGCGAGAATAATCATAAAAAAGATCATGAAATACAAGTAGCCAGCAAGAGAAGTAACAAGCATAGGTCCACATACATCAGAATGCATACGCTGAAGTACCTGACTAGATTTTGTTCCACTTGAAGAGAATGGTCCCTTTATATGCTTTCCACTTGCACGTCCTGGGCAAACTCCTTCAGATCCATTGGGATCTCAGGCATTCCAGAGACCATCTTCCTTACATGAGGTAAGACTTTGTAGCGTAAGTGAGCACATCTTCTGCGCCATGCTCACACTAAAGATTGGTATCATGGACCAGTTCATGAATGGGTTTACCATTAACTTTGTAAAGCCCTTCACATCTTGATCCAAGAGTGAAGGCTTCTCTCATACTTGAGTTCAAAGGTCGGAATAGAACTTTTCCATTAATAAAAGCAATTTTCATTCTTTTATCTTCTAGAGTTGATATGGATACAATATTTTTTTCAAACCAGGTACATACAAAACTTGCAGAAAAATAGATTTGCCATCATCTAACTGAAATGAAACCGAACCATAACCTTTAACTTGGTGAGTAGAATTATCTCCAAGGATAACATTTAAATTAGTCTCCTTCTCAACTAGATTAGAGAGTGCTTCTTTGTAACCAGTAAAATATTTGGAAGCACCACTATCAACTAACTAGCTATCAAATGAATCTGTAGAAGAACTTGAAAGAAAATAAACAAGAAAATATTCTGATTTAGTTTCTAATGCATTATTTCTATATCTTGGATTTCTTGTTTCTTAGGGTGCCCTTTTATTTGATTTTCAAAAATCTTTTCTATAATCAAATTTGTTTTTGAATCTAGGTGTTCTTCTTTTACAATTATGAGCAAAGTGACCAAGATTTTGACAGTTAGAGCATCTAACTTTTGACATTTGTAGATTCCCTTTATTTGATTTGAAAATAGAATTTTTTTACTACCTTTATTTCTCTTGTCATACGCTGAATGTGCAGTAGGTTCTCCTTCTTCATGATGTGAAATTCTCCCTCCGGATATCATTTTGGCCTCCTCTTGAATACACTTTCGCAAGAGCTAATCAAATGTGGGAATAGTGTTGATATTGTTGATCGTGGTAATAAAAGTTTCTTAAACAGGAGAAAGGCCTCCAAGCACAATCAACACCATTTCTTCGTCAGGTACAACTTCACCAATTGTTGACAGTTGATTCTTGATTTTGGTCATTCTCAGGTAGTATGCTTAAACTGTCTCTCCTCTGTTCATCTTGATGTCCTTCAACCGATTCTTCAAGGCAATAATCTGGTTCAAGTTACTAATTGCAAACATTTTAATTAGATTGTCATATATTTCTTTAGCTTTCTTCAAACCAGAAACATAAGTAATGAGATGATCGCTAAGAGAATCAAGGATAATTTTCCCAAGAGCTAATCAAATGTGGGATTAGTGTTGGTATTGCTGATGGTGGTAATAAAAGTCTCCTAAACATGAGAAATACCTCCAAGCGCAATCAATACCATTTCTTCGTCAGGTACAACTTCACCAATTGTTGACAATTGATTCCTGATTTTGGTGATTTTCAGGTAGTATGCTTGAACCATCTCTCCTCTGTTCATCTTGATGTCCTTCAGTGGATTCTTCAAGGCAATAATTTGGTTCAAGTTACTAATTGCAAACATGCTAATTATATTGTCATACATTTCTTTAGCTTTCTTCAAACCAGAAACATAAGTAATGAGATGATCACTAAGAGAATCAAGGATAATTTTCCTAGCTTTGATTTTACCCTTTTTATATTTGGATTTGACAACAACACTTGAATTCTCTGGTGGATCAACTATTGTGCCTTCAACATATTCTAAAACTTCATGTTCTTCAAGAGTGATATCTAGCCTTGCTTTTCACGGACGAAAGTTTGAAAGATCATTTAGCTTCTCCTTTACCTTGAAGTAGGACGAAGACATCATGATTAGAATCTCTGGCAACAAGTGGGGTCTCTTCAGGCAATGTCTGGTCTTCTTGGACTTATCTTCACCAAGGCTCTGATACCATGTTAAAATCTGAAAGTACTATGCAGAAATTTAAAATATCTTTGCAGAAACTTGAAAGTTCTCTGCAAAAAACTGAATGTATTCTGTAGAAAATTGAATGGAACTGAATGTACTTTGCAGAAAACTGAATGTACTTTGCATAAAACTGAATGTACTTTGCAGAAAGTTGAATGTACATTGCAGAAAATTGAAGTTACTTTGCAGAAAATTAAAGTTACTTTGCAGAAAACTAAATGTTTTATGCTATTGCAATTATTTAAAATGTAGATCTCTTCTTCTAAACTTTTTAGATCAACAATTGTAGATAGAACATAAACCAAGGTTGCACGAAATGGGGAAACGAGTACGAGTTTCCGAAACGGGAAGCGATACGAAATGCGACCTCCCCAAATTTTGGAAACGGGGAAACGCGAATATATATATATATATATATATATATATATAGGACATTTAAGAAATATGTGCAATCATAAAGCATATATGATACATTCTAATTTATTACATTATGATAAAATTGTCAATTGTCAATGCATAAACTACAAGTATCTAAATTTACATCACATTTACTTATGAATAATCACATAATGAAAATAGAAATATCCAAAATCAGCCGCGACAAATTTTTAATTTTTTGTCTCGTGCTTGATTGGGAGTCTCCTCCTACATAGTCCAATGACCTTAGTGCTCTTGATTAAATACAAGTTTCATGCCCTAGTACCCTACATTCTCTTGATTATTGGTAGTCTCCCCTGCATAGAGGGCTTTGTTCTCTCGATTAAATACAAGTTCCATACCCTACTACATGATAAAATCCAATGGAAACATTGCAATCCCCCTAATCTTGAAATCCTGAAAAACAGATAAGTCTGCTGGATTTTGAGTGAGATCTAAAATTCTACTTTCTCCATATGAAATCCAATGAGGGCGAAACCACTCTCAAACATCCTGAGTCATTTCATGGTAATGTTAAAAATTTAAGTAAAAGGATGAAAATGAAAAATAAAGGAGAATATCACTTTTACTTCAAGAATTTAACATTACCATGAACTGCATATCAACACTAGGACAAAAGTTCACTTTTATAACTTTAGACAGGCATCTGGAAGCAAGTAGAAGTCACTAGGCTAACGTAAGAATATATTAGAAAACAAATAATAATAAAAAAATTAAAAAAAAACACAAGTAAATGCTGAAACGTGGGTCGTATGGCCCTGAAACGCGTTTCAGGCCGTATTGGCCACGTTTCAGTTTCGTGAAACGTAGCAGTACGGCCTGAAACGCGTTACGGCCTGAAACGCGTTTCAGGGCCGTATCAAACGCGTTTCAGCGTTTCGTACTCGTTTCCGTACGGAAACGCCCTCCTACTCCACGTTTCCTGCAACATAGACATAAACTTAAGGATCATATGAAGAAAACCAATCACAAATATAAGACACTGAGAGTTAGGTCCAATGACTAGGACAAAACCCACAAGGGAAAGCCCAAATGATTCTTCTTCTATTAAATTTCTTCAATTTGTTCAGCAAAGTACATAGAAAGAGAGAGAATGAAAATGAATAAAATCACCAATGTTTGATCAACTTATAGCTGAAGTGCTCTTGCTCTTTGCTTGAAAAATCTCCTTCTCTTGATCAAATCTTTCTCTTCACACTTTCTCTAACTCTTCCTTTGCTCTTACTCTTCACTTGCTCTCACACTTTTCTTGCACACACTCGACACTAGGTCTTCTTCACAATGAACACGCTTCTCTCGACTCTCACTTGCTCTTGATTAAATATATGAGAAAGGATGATTTACAAAATGAATTCATCCCTTGAGCCAATAATAAGGAGAATTGAATTCCATGAGGGAGGAGTTACTTGAGGAGAAGTGTAATTCATTCCAAAAATGGAGAGAGATACACTTGTTTTGAGGAGTTACAATTCGAATTATGGAGAGAGAGAGTTACACTTAGAAACGAGAGAATATTTGGTGAGAGTTACAAATCAAATTGAATGAGGGAGTTATAAGTGCATTTAATGAGAAAGAGTTACACTTTTGTCATATATTGAATTAGTGAGGGATAGTTACATTCTCTTAAGTATGGTGTTACTATTTATTTCAAGAGAGAGGTTTTTTCCAAGAAAGAGATTCTCAATTTAATTTATTTATTCCATAAGAGAATTCGTTTTTATTAATCCATTAAAGGTAAATCACTTTAGACTATTTTATAAATAATAGTATCATAATAATAATACTAGTAAGGATAAATATATTAATTCCTGACTTGTATTATCATGATTGATTTGATTTTAAAGTGGATTCCATATGTCGAGATCATCCTTGATCATTTAAACATGACTTTCTATTTTTGGAAAGTCACTACCAAATTGAGATGTAACTTACTATTTTTGGAAAGTCATATTAGAATTGTCAGAAATGAAAGTTTATTATAGGCGGTTCAAATAGAACTGAAAGATACGATTTCTTTTAGGAAAAATTCAACCCTGAGCTGCCAAATTTTAACAAGGGAGAATCAACACATGGTTTTAATTTATTTGATGAGATTTGATTTGATGGAATTGTGGAGTATGTCTCTACCAATCTAGACTTCACCAACCATTTGTATGTAGCAATTATTTTCAGTGTTTATGCACAACAGATCACATGGAAATACACTTCCCAACTAGGAAAGATATGCACAACAGACAGTCAACTGATTTGAGTTGGCAATCAATATAGTTAGTGGGCAGGTTTATGAGGGAGTTTGTCTCCTACGTACTTCAGTTAGGTTCACACTTGTCCATAGTAAAGAAAACACACTTGCTCAAGGATATACACTGACCTGATTTGAGATCCATGCCTTGACACCTACAACAATCACAAGATATGCGTTGAACAATCAAGGAGTAGACATTGCCACCTACAAGTGTCCTTCAACAATTTGTTGCCTCTTGGATTGCTCACCCTCTTTGTGATATTAGTCACCTACATGGAACTCAATTGCTTTCGTTGAGATTGTCATCATGCCACTTATATGATCGCTTCTACATTGGAATATGCGCCCATTTGCTTATTTAAATGAGCCTTGGGCTCAATTGTATTCATGACAAAACAAGCTCTTGTGCTTGGGGAGATTATCTTGCCTTGTACACTTACATTTTTGTGCAATAAAAGACTTTGGTTTCATATATGGTGTTTTTCTTCCATGGACATGGTATGATTTCTGGTTATGTGCTTATGTTCTATTTGCTATAATTTCTATTGTCATTTCCATTCGCTTCATAGATTTACTAGTGTCTAGCTACCTTGCACCAGTATTTGGATTGGAAAAGTATTCTAGAATTGGACATTTTAGTTAATTTTCGGTTGAATTGCTAGAATTTCCTTTTCATTATATTACCTAATCCCTAATGGATCTAACAATTTATCTTGAGCTTCTGTAGAACTTCATGTGAAACAAATCTCAAACGTGAGGGGACATTCTCAGTTAGACTATCCCACTCTTGAGGTTAGAAATATAAGAACTCACATATTGTTTTTCCCCGAGTCTTATCATTTGAATTATTGTGCAGGGGTCTCCTTAGCCTTGACTTGTGGCAAAAGATCTACATCAAAAATATTTTCTTAAAATTTGCTTTGTATTTCTATTGATATACATCTTGCTTGGATAGAGAATTTTCATGGCCAATCAAGGAGAGGAGTTATACTCCTATTCTTTGATTTGGTTCTTGTAGATTAGGTGTATATAATTCTGCATTTTCCTTGCTATTGCTTACTAAGTTTGGGGCTCATTTTGCAGAAGTATTATAGCCTATGCGAGTGGTTTTCCTCTCACAAATTTGACAGAGAATTGGGAACTTAAGGCTGGATTTTATTTACATTTCTTTTGCAGGTTGCCAACACTTCATTGGAGGTGGAAAATTCACCTTGACCATTAGCTCTTGAAGGCTGCCCCTCTTCCCTAACAGTGAGAACAAAGGGGTTGCATTACCTCTGTATTAAAACAATGAACAAACAATCCCTCTCTCTCTCTTGGGCAGACTTTGTCATTCTAAAGGCTGGGGCTATTAGGAACCTTTCTTAAGGTCCACCCCCCTTGGCTTTAGCTAGGAGAGAGCCTAGATAGAGAGAGTTGGGATTAGGTGACAACCCTTTCTCTAAGCTTTGCCACCAATGCCACACCTAGTGGGGTTGAGGATTTTTCTTACATTAACTTAGGTGTGTAAATGAGGTGGCGACATTTTTTGGTTTCGTTGCTGGGGACAAGACCTCTTGTACCTAGAATACAATTAACTTTTGGTTATTGCATTTTGATTTTTAGAGTTAGATTCCTGTACAAGTGGCAACTCCACTGGTTTCATTTTCTACAAGAATTTCTTCTAGAAGCTTTATTCTCATAGATTTCTTGCTAATGTTGGACAACAACCTCTATTTGATATCTATTTGCTCCTTCAGGGTCAAGTGAGCATGCCATCATGTTTGACTTGTTCGCCCCTTGTGATTTTACGAACATTAATGGTTATCCAAATGATATTCCCGAAGAAGCCATTGAAGATTTGCCTAGTTTTCTAGGTAACATTGCTATTAGTACCAAAACTCACCTTAGGAATTTCAACCGTTGTGTGAGCAAATGGTGCCATGATTTTAACCACGAGGACATTAATTGATACTTTTCATTTTTTCATTAGATGGCAATGCTTTCGATTGGTTCATAGACTTACCTGCGAACAATCTCCATTCTCAAGAATCAATCATTGATGCCTTTGAAGAAAAATACGAAGATAAAAGAAAGATAAAACAAAATCTCAAGCAAATGAAAATAATAAGGATCTCATCAAGGAGTTGGCTCAAATTATTAAGGAAATGTAACTCAACCAAGCTCAACTCATTAAGACCATGGAGTTAAGTCACGGACAAGCAATAAAGGCCATGGATGTCAATCATTCTAACCAGATGACCTCTATTCAAAATCATTTGATTACAATTGAAGTAGACCACACTCAAGTAATTAAGAACATGGAACTCAATCAAACAAGATTAATATTAGATCATGCGAAGGAAATGAGGACCATGGAGGTTATTCATTCTAGTCAAATGGTTGCTCTTCTAAACAAGTTGCTTGCCATGGAAGAAAAGCGAGCACAATTAACAAACACCATGGAAACAAATCGTGTCAAGGAATTAAGTGTTATGAAGGCTAATTAGCTCACTTCTAAGATAGGTTGGAGAAAATGGAAAGATTACAAGCATAAAAATTCCAGCTTAGGTCAGATGGTGAATGAGAAAAGAACAAAGAAACAAATCATAAGCCTCCCAATCCACTGAATCAAACTTCATCTTATTATGAGGAGGTCATTTATTCCATTTAAATATGACTAATTAAAGGAGAAATAGATAGAAAGGAAACTCAGGGGAATTAGGTTAATACTTATGAGGTTGATCCATCACACATGTCAGAGTAGATGTAGAATGAAGAAAGGCAGGTTACAAAAGTCTTGGATAATTCAAATTTTCCATCTAATCATTTTCAAGATCGCAGAAAGGTCTACTTTGACTGCATCATCATCAACATCACGATTTATTAAGAAGAAAAAAAAATAGAAAGGATTTGGTAAATCTAATGGCCATATACGACACAGTGTTGGGATGGATCGAAGTCCTAAGATATTCAGAATTGGATAGGGCACATAAAAAAAGTAGCCCACGGATCTGCCTGAAAGTAAGCAGGTTCTCAGCATGAACTTCATTGAGGACATCTAATGGCATGTGACATCTTTGTATTGTATCTCTAACCTTACTCCTTTTCATTTTGTTCTTAGATTAGATCAGTGTTGCAGGAACCGTTCCCCCCCCCCCCCCCCACAAGGATCTAAAGGCAGATCCGCTTCTTGTATGGATTCGCCACCGATCCTTAGGCGGAACCGCGGATCGGAAAATTGGATCCGCGGTTCCTCCTTTTTTTGGCGGTTCCTGCAAAATTGGATTCCTGGGGGCCCGATCCGCGGCTCCTACTGCCTGATCCACGGATCCATAAAAGGATCAGGTGCGGATCTGTTGAGGTTCGGGTGTGTGTCCACCGCATATCACGAGCGGATCTGAGAGAAGATTTACGGTTCCGCAGGCCTATTTTTTTGTTTTTGGAAATTCCGAACTATTCTGTGAGAAACTACACTTTCCGAATACTTCCAAGGTGCCCCTTGATGCTCCCTAGACGCTTCCTAGATGCTCCCTTATGGTAATGTTAAATTTTTAAAGTAAAAGTGACATTCTCCTTTATCTTTCATTTCCATCCTTTTACTTAAATTTTTAACATTACCATGAAATGACTCAGGATGTTTGAGAGTGGTTCCAACCTCATTAGACTACATATGGAGAAAATATAATTTCATATCCCATTCAAAATTCAACAAACTTAACAATTTTCAGGATCAATGGGATTGTGGTGTTTCATTGGATTATATCATGTATGAGGGCATGTGATTGGTATTTAATCAAGAGCAACAAGCCCTATATGTACCCCGGTGTTGGTGTTATTGATTGTTGAACTCCTTTGTCATGGCCTTGGTAATTATGTACCCTTCACTCAAGTCAAAATCATTGATCAAGCATGTTAAGCTTTCTCTACCATATTATAAGGCTTGGATTAATTTGTTTGATCAAAATTAGGTAATGTTGACTAAAATCCCTATAGAATTGAAGTAGAGGCAAAGGCTAGACAAGAGAAGAGGAATCTAGATTGTAGATGGTTGACACTGGAATAATTAATCAATGATGTGCAATGGATGCCATATCTATCTTGATTTATGTAAAAATATGCATGTTTCCATGTCTTATACAACTAATTTGGTATTTTGGATGATTTTTTAATATAATTGCAAAAAATATTATATATATATATATATATTAGACGCTTCCGAGACGCTTCACTTCCTAGATTTTTGGAAAATGACGCTTCTGGGTCTCTGCTTTGAAAAAACGTCCCCGTTTCGTCCCCGCTTCGTGCAACATTGGATTACATTCTATTTCATGTTATTAGAGTGGTTTTTATTTTAGCATGTTAAATTAGTGTTTGATTTTAGTACTTGATTTTATATGATTATTTCTAGAGCAGACACTACTGATAATATGTTTTATTGGATGTAGATTCCAGGTTCTTGCATGCTCTCATGTCCTATCTAGCACGCATCCCCATGTGGAGCCAAATGTTGACCACCAATGTTGCACTTGAGGACTCCATGCCCAAGAATATGTTAGAGCATTCCTGCACTTACAGAGTTCTAGATTTCATCAGGGCTTTTAAGACCCTTTCCTTATCTCTTTCTCCATTCAGTCCTCAGATTCCGCAACCCTACGGGGATATTGTATAAATGTCACTAGCATGATGAATAAAGCTATGTAACAGACCTAGGATGTTGAGACTCGATCAACAAGTGAGTACACCTTGGAGTGTATTTGAGTTGGGATGCAACATAGCTAATGGGAAAGGTTATGAGGGATTTTGTCTCCTATGTATTCTAGTTAGGTTCACACCTGTCCATGTTAAAGAAAACACACCTGCTCAAGGATGTATGCTGTCCTTATTTGAGATCCATGCCTTGCCACCTACAGTAGTCACAAGATATGCGTTGAACAATCAAGAAGTAGAGGCTTCCACCTACAAGTGTTCTTCAACAGTTTGTTGCCACTTGAATTGCTCATTCTCTTTGGCATATTAGTCACCTACAACAATCGGTTAGCCACATGAAATTCAATTGCTTTCATTGAGATTTTCATCTAGCCACTTTTTTGATCACTTCTACTTTGGGACTTGCTCCCATTTGGCTATTTAAATGATCCTTGGACTCCATTTTACTCATGAAAAAATGAGCTCTTGTTCTTGGGGAGATTATCTTGTCTTGTATACTTACATTTTTGTGCAATAACAAGACTTTGGGGTTCAGATGTGGTGTTTTTCTTCCATGGACATGGTACGATTTCTGGTTATGTGCTTATGTTTTATTTGCTATAATTTCTATTCTCATTTCCATTTGCTTCATAGATTTACTAGTGTCTAGCTACCTTGCACTAGTATTTGGATTGGAAAATTATTTCAGAATTGGACATTTTAGTTAACTTTCGATTGATATGCTAAAATTTGCCTTTTATTATATTATCTAATCCCAAATGGATTTAAAAATTTATCTTGCGCTTGTGTAGAACTTCTTGTGAATCAGATCTCAATCGTGAGCAGACGTTCCTGGTTGGACTATCCCACTCTTGAGGATAGAAATGGAAGAACTCACATATTGTTTTTCCCTAAGTCTTATCATTTGAATTATTGTGCAGGGGTCTGCTTAGCTTTGACTTGTGGCAAAAGATATACTTCAAAACTATTTTACTAAAATTTGTTTTGTGCTTCTATTGATATACATTTGCTTGGATAGAGCATTTTTTTGGCCACTCAATGAAATGAGTTATACTCCTATTCTTTGATTTGTTTCTTCAGTTGGTTTTTGAGTAGCTTGGGAGGTACTCCAAGCCCTAGGGTTCGGGTATTAGAGGACAAAGCGCCACAAGAGTCACTTGTGGGCTTGGAACCCAAGCTTGGGGTTTTGCACCCATCGTGATTTGGGGCAATTCCATGGAGAACTTTGGACATGTGATGGAATGAGATAATAGAGGGCAGAATGGAGAATCCAACGCTTCGAGAATCATCGAATTTCGAGTTGGCCTTAGTGAGATATGAATTTTTGAAGTTGTCATTAATATTTGGACAAGACAAGTCATGTAGGCTTGAGTGAATTCGTCTAATAGACATGACCCTTCATTAATTTGTGGAGCCCTTCTATTTGTGTATAAATAGGAGGTGAGTGGAGGTCATTTAGACCATCCAACAAGTGTAAGATAAAGGCAACATTGAGGAGCTAAGGAACTCGGCCAACGGTGCAAATAAATTTCTGTTGAGGTCGCAGGAAGGAGGAAACTTCAACGAGGAAAAGGCGGCAGCGTGGAGCCTTCTAGGGTCTGTTTTAACGGCTGGTTGCTATAGAAGGAAAGCTGAGTGTGTCAAGGGCTAAACGTAGGTCAAAGGCAAGTCTGTTGGGCAGCAAACGAGGTAAGGGAACTATGTTTTGGGTGGACTGTAGGTGACAACAAACGCTGTGGTAGGCCGCAGGCCTAACCACTTCAAAATAAGGGCAGTGTGGAGAGGTTTTGGAGCAGATTTGTGCCCAGAACAACAATACGTATATGGGGGTCTTTTCCTTAGTAGGGCCGTAGAGATTAAGGGCTGTTTGGGTGCTTGTTTAGGGCTGTTGCAGTGTGCCTATGATGCCCTGACCAATCACTGTCATAATAATAACGAAGCAGACTTGGAGCAACAAATTGTGCCTTGTGTTGGGTCATAGTTTATGATCTGTTTTGGATCGATTATTGTAGCAGCATGTGGGAACCAATTTGAAGGCTTGATTTGGTGATCGAGAGGCTTCATAGGAGCAAATCTTGCAGTGGAGGATTGGGAGCCATTGATCTGGTGGAGGGCAGTGTGTTGGCTACCAAAAGTAGCCATAAACAAGCTATCTTGAAATGACGAAGAAGAGTTGAAGGTTGGGTGAAGATTGGTGTCGAAAGTGCAACACTTTGATGGAAAAAAGTGACTGTTAGCTTGGAAGATTGGAGCTCGGGAATTCGCTGGCCTAGAGGAGCAGATTAGAACAACCAGTGTTCATTGTAGTATAAGTGACTTGCAGCAGTGATAGGTGGAAACCCTCCTGGAGTCTCTATGTGTTGTTTCTTGATGGACTAAGGACTCAAGTATTGACCAGCCTAGAGGAGCAGATTGGATCAACCCATGTTCATTGTAGCAGAAGTGACTTGCAACAGTGATAGGCGACAACCCTCCTGGAGTTTCAATGTGTTGTCCTTTGAAGGACTAAGGGGCAGCTAGTGAGCAGTATGGGAGCAAAGCACTGACATGACAATATACGACATAGAAGATGCAACAAAGTTTGTTATTGTATCTTGTATACCATAGACTATTGTACTATTCAGATTGGTTTAATATAACGAAGATTGGGTTGTACATTATTGTACAATATTTGTTAAAGATTGTGTATATGTTTTTTACTGCTTTATATTTACCACTGTGCAAAGTAGTTCTTGTTGAGATTCTTGGTTTGGTAGCGTCAGAGATTTTAGGATTCTAACCTAGATCCAAGATCGTGGAAATTCAATATCTTGTAGATTACTTGTATATAATTCTGGATTTTCCTCGCTATCGCTCAGTAAGGTTGGGACTGGTTTTGCCAAAGTATAATAGCCTATTGGAGTGGTTTTCCTCTCACAAATTTGACAGAGAATTGGGAGCTTAATGTTGGATCCTGTTTACATTTCTTTTGTAGGCTGCCAACACTTCATTGGAGGTGGAAAATTCATCTTGATCGTGAGCTTTCAAAGGCTACCCCTCTTCCTTAACAGTGAGCACAAAGGGGCTGCATTACCTCTCTATTAAAACAATGAACAAACAATCCCTCCCTGTCTCTCTTTTGGGTAGACTTCGTGATTTTAAAGGCAAGGGCTGTTAGGCGCAATTTTCCTTTGAAAATTTCTGATTTGTCTTGAAGAGGTTCCCTTGTGCCTCATTGTTGCAAATTTGTAAAATTTCCCTCATTGTTTACCAAGGAGAAAGTTCATTCTATATCAAAAGGATTTAAAATTATTTGTGAATCCTTCCTTAAAGATTTGAAGCCTTTTCGTGTTCAAAGGCTCCCCTTTGTAAAATCATAATAATAAAATACCATTTTTCTCTTGGAGGTTGGGGAACCATTGTTAAAATTGGCGACTAGGGTCAAATTCCATGTTGGGACAACTCATATGGTGGAGATGATTACTGCATTGGATTCCTCTTTTCGAGAGGTCCAAATTTGATATAAAGATCATCTCATTCGGAGAAGCAAAAGTGGAATTTTGAATTTATTCTCTCTCATGCACAAATTGTTAAGGCCGACCTTAGCTTAATGTAGGCTCAAGAAGCCTAATGGATGTGTCCTTTCACCCTCAATGAATTGTATAAATAGGACTGACCTCTCTCTTCATTTGGACATCATTCACTCACACATTCTTCTCTCTTCTTTTGATTGGGTCGTACAACTATTGGGAAACTTCTCTCTCTCTCTCACACATGTGGTTGGAGGATGAGTTTTTTGGGACAGATTGCGGGCTGAAAATTTCAGAGTTTAGGGACAGTTTGACCAGCGTTGACCAAGGTGTTTTTGACCAAGTTTGACTTCAATTTTGGGTGGAAATGTTTGGTTTTTGCAGGCCGTATAGCTGGGCACAAAAACTGAGAATTTTTGGGCTAAATCACAGAATTGAAGTTGCAGAAATTTCAGATTGTTGACTAGCGTTGATCGAGACCTTCCAAGCATCATTTGACTTCGATCTTTTGGGGAAATTTCTGTCTCAGTAGGCCACAACTTTCGTGCAGAAACTAAGGTTTTCTAAGCACTTTGACTGTAGAAAATTACATCATTTTTCTCTCTCCTGTTTGACTGGACTGTTTTGGGCTGATTTTGACCTTTTGATCAGACCAAGTTTGATTGGAGAAGATCGAGTTGTTTTGAGGACATTTTATTGCTGCTTTGACCAATGTTTTTTTTCCACTGGAAAAATCGTAATTTTATTCAATTTGAGTAAAATTACATGTTGTAGATGCTACAATAGCATATGCGGTATCAAAACTTGTTCTTTTAAGAACATGATCTAAAAAATAATCTGTCTATGCTTTCCTACCTTTCTTTTTTTCCACTTTCCGCCAACCTTCATTGTTGGGTGTGGCTGTTACAATAGTCATTTGAAGTTCGTTTGTATCAGCCATGATTTCTTTTTCAGAATCTGAGCTTGATGAAGAGTGTGCTCTGAAGATGATCAGTTTGTCTACATATACGGCAGCGAAAGGCAGTGTTTTCGTAATCTAGTGGCTGTGTCCATTGCTTTCCATTGTGGAGTAAGAGGATGTGTTCCGGTAGGCCTTGACTGAGATCGACCTCCACACAGATCCTGGCGAAAGTGTAGATATCCTTTGATAGGCGTTCGTTGTCCACTTTTAGGAATGTCCCCAAAGCATTGCCAATTCCTTCTAGTACTTTGTAGTGCCAAAAGTGTATAGGTAAGTTAAACAGTTTTACCCATACAGGCATTTTGGAGACTACCATGTTGTTGGGGTCGAAATCTGGGAACCAAGGTTTTATAAACAGGCCTGCATTGCCCCAGAACCATGGCCCTTCGTTTAATGCATATTCCTTGTCCTTTATGGTGTCAAATTTGACAATGAAGAATCCCTTTGAACATAAATGGATGTCACAGTTTTCTGTCCATATGGAATAGATCCATTGACGGAGGGCTTCCGGTTTGGGCCAGAATCCATTGAACCTGCAAATCACTGCTTTGGTTAGATAATCAGTGTGTATTTCATTTACCTCTGGTATAGCAATTGTTAAGGCTGGATTGTGTGATGTCTGCTCAACAATGTAGGTCCCAGGTACTGTAGTTTGCTGTTCTGTTTTCATTTGTGGTTCCAACTTCCCTTTTACTGCATCTTTAAAGGACGCAGGTCCTTTTGAGCTTGTGCCAGAACAGCCTCCGCGTATCCTTGTGCTAAGGCAGATTGTTGAGTTGTTTCCTATACCATATTCTATTAGTTTGCAATCTTCCTGCAATACTTTTCCTGAGAAGAGAAGAAGTTGATTGCATGGAGGGATTCCAGTTCTTTCTTGTATCCTCTGTTTGAGGGTGTTTGTCGCCTCCCATTTTCCTAATCTGATGCATATTGTATTTCCTTCCATGGATCTGATAAAGAGATTATTTTTTGTTTCTTCCCGCATAACCATTGCAGATGTTGTTTGACTCGTTATCTTTTCCCTTGTAATCCTCTCCTCTCTCTGTTCCCTGATTCGATCTATGGTCTGAATCTGAGATCCAGATCTATGAGGGGTTTCCTTGTTATCTCTCATCCAGGTGTGCTGTTTGACGATCAGTTCTTTTCCAGCATCCAGTACTGTAGATCGCAGGGGATCCAGAGCCGAGCTCTCGCCCCATGCTTGGTCTTCAAACAAATTGGTTGAGAGCTGCCAGAAAGTGTTAGAGCTTATTTTACTGCAGAATTTGACAGGGATGATTTGACTGTGTATTGGGCAAGCAAATTTGATCTCTGTACTCTCTCTCTCTGCTAAACTATTGAATAATAATAAGAAGATTTGATCAAAGGGTTTTCCCCACATTGGGGTTTTTTCCTGGCATCGCCCAATCTGGTGTCCTCTTGTCTTGGCTTGTCTTCTGCATTTGTTTTTATGTTCTATTTGCATTTATTATCAATGTGATTAAGTTAATGTGATTGCTACTGGAAATTGTTGGAAATTGTCATTGCTGCTAGAGGAACATTGAAGTAAATTGTGCTAAGCATAGAACATACCATTGTTATCTAAAATTAACATGGTATTAGAGCTTAGGTGAAGATAAATCCCAAGAAAGAGTGAGAGAAAAGCAATCATTAAGATCTATTGGACAAGGACCAAGCCTCAATGGCTTCTACCTCTTCAAATATGAGGATAAGCTCAATGATAAATTTGATTATCATTCATGGAAGATGCCTCTGAACTTGACTTTGGAAGAAAATGATGTCATGGATTATGTGTGGGGAAGTGTGGTGGAGCCTCTTTCAAATGCATTGATTGCTATTAAGACAAAGTATAAGAAAGGTGAAGTCAAAGCTAAGAAGATCATCAAAGACTCCATTGAAAAACATTTGGTTGCTTAAATTTCTGATTTGGGCACATCTAAGGAGATGTATGACAAGTTGGTTGGGATGATCAAAGCCAACAATGCAAACCAAATCCTCTTTCTCAAGAACAAGATGGACATCAAGATGGATAGAGGGGAGTGTATCTAATCCTACTTTATGAGGATTACTGGATTTACAAGGGGCAAAGCTGACCCAAACCTATACTTCAAGGTTGAAAAGGATAAGCTTCTCATTCTAGTTCTTTATGTGGATGATCTCTTTCCGACAAGTGATGACCCTCTCATTCATCAATGCAAGAGGGAGTTGGCTTTCGAATTTGAGATGAAGGACCTAGGACTGATGCACTATTTCCTACTTGAGAGATGTGGGATGGTGGATTGCAAGTCTGTGTCTACTCCGATGGAACTCAACTTCAAGAAGCTATGTGGAAGTGTTGCTGGGCCCAGATTAGCAATCCCTTCTGAGTATCATCAACTTGTAGGGGCTCTGATGTTCTTGGTAAACTCCTGTCTTGACATATGCTTTGTTGTGAACACGTTGAGTCAATTTATGGTCGAGCCTTGTCACATTCATTGGATTGCTGCCAATCCATTATGGATTGAGATACACTGCCAGGAATTTGAGGTTACATGGATATACAAATGTTGATTGGGCTGGCAATGTGGTGGATCGTAAGAGCACGTCTGGGTGCTGCTTCTCTTTGGGGTTTGCTTCAGTATCTTGGATGAGCAGGAAGCAAAAATCGATTGCTTTAAGCATTGCTGAGGCTGAATACATTACTACGAGTATGGCCTGTTGTGAAGCTATTTGGTTGAGGAATCTCTTCAGTGAGCTATTTGAGCACGTGTTTGATACCACCGTGATCTTCTGTGACAACCAGAGTGGGATTCAACTTTCAGAGAATCCCATGTTCCACAACTGCTCCAAGCACATTGATATCAGGTGCCATTTTATTCGGGATATGGTACAACGGGGAGCAATAAGACTCCAACACATCAGGATGGATGAGTAGGTCGCATACAGTCTCTCGAAGCACTTGGGGAAGGTCAAATTCTTAACCTTCCGGGAGAGACTTGGAGTCGTGGAAAGACCATCTATGAGGGTCCCGTATGAGCTGGACACTGAGCTCGGGGAGCTCCTGGGGGCTTGGGGCACTTCCTGGAGCTATGAGTGACCATAGGGTGAATGGTTCACCTTCCCCTAGTGGTGCGCTATGTACAGGGTGAGTGGTTCACCTTCCCCTGTGATACCCCATGATGGTTGACATGTGTGTAGGGTGAGTGGTTCACCTTCCCCTATGATTGCGGACGCATGTATGTAGGGTGAGAGGTTTACCTTTCCCTACGATTGACATATGCATAGGATAAGTGGTTCACCTTCACCTGTAGCATATGAGCAGGATGAGTGGTTCACCTTCTCCTTCTGATGCCCCAGCATACATCCTACCCATGAAGTCCGGGACTCAGGGGAAGTACCTCTCATCTGGCCAATGAGTTGGGAAAAGTGGTTAGGGACCATAGCACTACCGATGGATGCATCGTGTACTGTCGTACTTCGTATGACTAGGATGCATGGTGTTCAACAACTTGATCTGGGATCAAGGACTGGATTTTGTTAGTGGAGAGTGGTAAGGTCTTGTGACTCACTCTCAATCACTTCTTCTTCATTGTTACTTCATGGTTCAGCAGAGCAGAGCTGTGATGATAGAGATAGTACCTAATGATAGGATGGCATGATGATGACAGATGGATTGGTAGGTGGAATTCTCCCTAGTTGAGAGGGTGTGTTAAAATTGACAACTAGGGCCATATTCCACCTTGGGACAACTCATATGTTGGAGATGATTATTGCATTGGATTCCTCTTTTTGAAAGATCCAAATTTGATATAAAGATCATCTCATTCAGACAAGTAGAAGTGGAATTTTGAATCTATTCTCTCTCATGCACAAAGTGTTAAGTTTGGCCTTAGCTTAATGTAGGCTCATGAAGCCCAGTGGATGTGTCCTTTCACCCTCAAGTTTCAATGAATTGTATAAATAGGAGTGACCTCTCTCCTCATTTAGACATCATTCACTCACACATTCTTCTCTCTCTTCTTCTGATTGGGTGGTACAACTATTGGGAAGCTTCTCTCTCTCTCACACGTGTGGCTGGAGGATGAGTTTTCTGGGATTGATTACAGTCGAAAATTTCAAAGTTCAGGGAAAATTTGACCATCGTTGACCAAGGTGTTTTTGACCAAGTTTGACTTCGATTTTGGGTGGAAAGGTTCGATTTTTATAGGCCATACAATTGGGCACAAAAACCGAGAATTTCTAGGCTAAATCACAGAACCGAAGTTGCAAAAATTTTAGACTGTTGACCAGCTTTGACTGAGACCTTCCAGGCATCATTTGACTTTGATCTTTTGGGGAAATTTCTGTCTCAGCAGGCCACAGCTTTTGGCACAGAAACCGAGATTTTTTGAGCACTTTGACTGCAGACCATATTGTAGGTTGACTGTAGAAAATTACGACAATTTTCTCTCTCCTTTGACCAAGTTGATTGGATTGTTTTGGGCTGATTTTGACCTTTTGATCAGGCCAAGTTTGACTGGAGAAGATCGAGTTTTTTGAGGACATTTTTGCTGCTTTGACGAGTGTTGACTTTCTGGTTAGGGTTGATTTGACTGCAAAATTTGACAGGGCTGATTTGACGGTGTATGGGGCAAGTGAATTTGATTTTTGTACTCTCTCTGCTGAACTAATGAATAATAATAAGAAGATTTGGTCAAAGGGTTTTCCCCACATTGAGGGTTTTCCCTAGCATTCGCCAAATTTGGTGTCCTCTTGTCTTGGCCTATCTTTTGCATTTACTGTCAATGTGATTAAGTTAATGTGATTGCTACTGGAAATTGTCATTGAGCTGCTAAAGGAACATTGAAGTAAATTGTGCTAAGCATAGAACACACTATTGTTATCTAAAATTAACAACCATCCCCTTGGCATCCATCACCTTCTCTCTCTTGGGAGAAGACCCTTTTCTTGTGTAGTATTTCATTAACTTTTCATTTCTTTTGAAGTTAGTTTTGTTTATGCTCTTTTTATCTCATTTGGCAAGCTAATATTTTATGATCACTTGCTAGTTCTTTATTTTTCATTTCATGCCATCTAGTTTAAATTTCATTCACTTACTTCATAGTTTCTTGCTTAATTTGGTCTTGTTTACTTGCAACTTGTTTCATTTGGAAATTTACATTGAGCACATATATACACTTGGAGCAATTTTTTTTGCAAGTTTCAATCATTTGCAATCTCACTTGTTCGTATTCACTTGCACTATGTGATACAACTGTCATTTGGTTCATTGTGATAATATATCATATTACAAGTGAAGATACATGTTGAAGTGTGAAGCAACAAAACTTATAGATTGTTGGCTTGAATGTAAAAATATGCAAGGGTATTTGTAATAATAATTTATTATATATATAGATTGTACTAGTGATGAATGTTACAATGAGGACCGACATATATATACCTAAGCAAGCGTCCTTTCGTGACTAGGCATGTCTTTTAGACATGCCTTTTACATTATTTATATTCATTTTATTTTAGGTAATGTGATTTGTAACATTTCCCCTTCAAAAGCTTTGTACTCAAAACCTATATTGCTGACAATTTTCTTCATTTTGCATTTGTCATCTCGGCATATGTACCATCACACCGTCGGCAGTGTCAATGAACAAGATGGCCCTGTCTGCACGTCTGAGTGCTGCAGTCATCTCGTCGGAAAAGTTAACATGGCCTGGAGTATCCATAATATTACAGAGATAAGACTTGGCATTGCCGTCCTCCAAAACGAGAGACATGGGCACTGCCTTGATGGAAATCTGCCTCTCCTGCTCATCAACCCTGGTGTCGGTATATCGCATGTGCTTCTCACTGTTAACATCAAATGTTGCGATATGATGGGTTTGTCCATGCTAAAGGTGCCCGACAAGTGCCAAATTTCTAAATAGAGTAGGGTTTGACATCAAGCCCGGGAAGAAATTAGTGGAAACATATGTGGTGGAGTCCTTGACACCCACCTCAAATTTAATGTTTCTGACGGGCTTGACGATGGGCTGCTCTAAAGGCTGGGCGTCCTCCTCTATGACCAGAGTTTCGATGCCCTCGCCATAGACTCCCTTTGCAGTTGGATAGTATTTCTTGTCCTCTGCAAGAACCACTTGGCCTTCCATGTCGACGTCGTCATCGTAGTTGGGGCCTTGCTGATTGTGGTGGTCGAGGGAACCGTGGGTGCGAGTGAGCCAAGCGACGTCTCCATCCTCATTTGCATCTTCTTTGTCGCGGTCATGCATGCGAACATCGTCTTGTTCTTCATCATGCTCTGACTCCTTGTCGGAATCGATCTCTGGACTGATATAGTTCCCGAATTCGTCATACAGACTATCATCCATCTTCGACAACACAACAGTGGATGCTCGAGGAATTTGTCGATGAATTTGCGTCTATTGTGAACGCAACGTTGAATAGCGGTCAAGGGTCTTTGATAGGTGATGATAGTGAAAAAGACATCAGACGTTTTTTTCTTGTCAGAGAGTGTCGATGTGACGGTTTGGCGTTTTCATATCTTTCGATCACATCATTCAGGAGAGCCCTCCGAATCTCAAACAAATGAATTGTCTTTTTGTAGCCAGATCCTTCACAATATTCAACCATCTGCCCAAAATCACTAAGACATTTCTTGCGCATTACATCTTCAAATTTTTCTTTATTTCCCTTATTTTGTGAGGAGTTACTTAAAATGTATTCCATGCTCCTCCGATCATCAAAGCCATAGTAAATTAAACTTTTTGATGGTTTTTGATCACGTTCTACTCTTCCGAATTCTTGATAAAATGACTCCATAGACTTCAGAATATTAAAATGACATACAATCCGCACATTTTTTCGATCTATTCCCATCCCAAAGGCTACTGTAGCCACCACAACTGGAACTTTTCCCGATGCCCAGCCATTCAGTGCTTGGCTATGAACCCTATCACTCAATCCTGCATGATATACACGACAAGAAATGCCATCTTTCAAAAGATGGGCCCCAATATCATCACATGTATTTCGAGCAAGACAATAAGTTATTGTGTAGTCTTTCTTAGCTGTCTTCAACAAATCTCGTAAATCAATATATGCATCATTCAAGAGGTCTTTGTACCGAACTTAATAAAAGATATTTGGTCGAGCAAATGTTGTTTGAAGTATTTATGGTTGATACAATCACAATGACTTTATTACATCCTCTTGCACCTTTCTAGCAGCTGTGGCTGTTAGTGCTAATATTGGCGCACCCGGAAGGCAACTTCTCAGGATTGAAAAGTTGCGGTAACTGGATTTGAAATCATGGCCCCATGATGAAATACAATGTGCCTTATCTATCGCAATGAGATTAAACAAGCCTCGTGAGTGAACTTTCTTTAATTTTGACATAAACCCATTATTAAATGTATTGTTTTGTGCATTATTCTCATCATTTTGATCATGGTTTTCTTCCTCATTGTTGTGATATTGTTCATTTTCTTGTCTCTCAAGATAGTCCTTATCCACCTCACCTTCATCCTCATTATCATCATTTTAATCAAAATATTCTTCTCCTGCTTCACCTAGTTTCGTTTCTTCACTGTCACTATTAGCTTCCTTATTATCGATTTCCTTTCGACATGATTTAACTTCTACAAATGATTTTTCTAAATGCTGAAATGCTTCTTGAATTTTACAAAATTGCTCCATGAATTCAGGACATGAACGTAATGGCATATTGTGCGACGAACAACATTCAGAGACTCGCATGTTTATATTGTGTGGCGAACAACGTTCAAAGACTCACATGTTTATATTGTGCGACATGGTTCTGATACCACTAAAGCAACAAAACTTATAGCTTGTTGGCTTGAATGTAAAAATACACAATTGTATTTGTAATAATAATTTATTATATATATAAAATGTACAAGTGATGAATGTTACAATGAGGACCTGCATATATATACCTAAGCAGGTGTCCTTTCATGATTGGGCATGTCTTTTAGACATGCCTTTTCACTTAACTTAATGACTATTTAATATAATCAATATTTGATTATTTATTATTTACATTATTTATATTCATTTTATTTTAGGTAATTTATATTTGTAACAAAGAGCATTTTCAATTCAAGGAACTTGAGTTATTGTTTCAGCTATTGATCTATGACATTGTTTTCATTGACTAATGGGTACATGCTTCATTGATCATTGATACAAGTTTATGTTATATTGTGCTTAATGTAATCTTGAACACAATTTTATTTGCTATCTCTTTATTTGAATCACATTGTTATTATCATATCTCTTTGAAGACATTTCATTAACATTTAGGCATTTCACTTACATATTAAACTTAGACTTGCATTTCTAATATCTACCTCCAAGCATAAGCTTGGTTGAATGGAAATTTTAGGATAAGTTTTCCTGATTTTCTTTCACTTGTATAGAGTAAGGTTAAAACACGTGACCTCGTAGTTCTCTTATGGCTGAGCCTTGTAGGAACGAAGGCACATGGATTGCAAGGAGCTTGGGAAGGGTATCGTTAACGACGAACTTGTGCCTTCTCAGCCTATCCTTCTTGCAACTCACCCCAATATTTACCTAGTTGTAAGAAACTGAAGGGATATTTTTCCCCATAGATTAGATATTTAATTGAAATCAACCAAGATAACTTGCATTTCACATAGTCTAAATTGACATCACCTCATTTTATATCAATTTGATTTGTGGGCATTCTATCTTACGTGCAATATTATATTATATCTCTCTTGTACTTGTTATCTAAACTTTTGCTTATGGCCATTTGATGTTGTCCTATTTTATTTGAGCATTTCTTTTAAAGTACAAGTTTCATTTGTTTTGTGCAAGTTGTATCTTACTGCTCATATTTCAATATCTCTTGTACTAACATTTGTCTTGCAACATTGCTTATCATTGTAACTTGAAGTGTTATTTCCATTTTGCAAGTATATAATCTTTACTTGAGCATTGTTTATAAGGCATTGGTTTCTCATTTTTACTTTTGTTGAATGCCATATTGATCTTAATCGAATTTATCTTTTACATTGCTCATTAACTCTTGTACTTGCTAATTTTAAATCAAGTTGCATTTGGAAGTGATTTCCTTGCCCTTAGTCTCCTAGAACTTGTTGTTTTCAACAAGTATTTCCTTTAGAAACCTTCCTTAGGGTCCACCTCCCTTGGCTTTAGCTAGGAGAGAGTCTAGATGGAGAGAGTTGGGATTAAGTGACAACCCCTTCTCTGAGCTTTGGCACCAATGCCCCACCTAGTGGGGTTGAGGATTTTTTCCACATTAACTTAGATGTGTCAGCGAGGCGGCAACAAGCCTTATACATGTCTGATTTGACCCTACCGAGTTTTCAGTTCAATGATCTTCCTCATCCTGGACTTTAGATCTTATCCAAATTTTCCACTACTGTAGACAAAGCTCCATTTTATTATTTTCAATGGATGTCAAGAGAAGACTTTGATACTGAATCAGATGAATATTCATAGGGCTATTGCGACCCTAATACTTTAGTAAAATTTGCCTAAAAATGCTTTGGAACCTCCTTTGAAATAGTTTGTAATAAGGAACAAAAGTATGCCACATTAGTGTCTTCAAAAGAGCTTCAAAGATATGCTTCTATACTTTCCATTTAACCACAAAAACTGTCTCAAAACACTTATGGATATTGTCCTCAGAAGGGATGAGAACTGGCCTCAGAATTTGTAAACAATGAGCCTCAAAAGGGGCCTCAGAGGGGCTGAGAAACCTTGCCTCAGGAAGCCCTACAATAGGTGCGAAGGAGGGCCTAACGACGGCTAGAAATTCTGTCATAGAGAGACCTTAAACAAACCTCAAAACCACATATAGCCTTAGAATTTTGGACCACAAAATTGCTCCAGGATTAGCCCACAAAACCCCACTTTAACTTGGATCTCAGAAGTAGCTGAAAGTCTCCACCAAGAAGCCTGAAAATAGATGAGAATAAGCCATATAACCTGAGATAAAAGAATCCAAAATAATGTCGAAACATTGCCACAGAGGGATGGAATTAGGCCTCAAGCATGGCTACAAGAAGAGCAAGAATTCCCTCAGGATATGTCAGATCAACTACTGAAAGTTTGCCTTAGTCTTGTGCAAAGATGTCTCCAGAACTACCTCTATCCAGCAAAGAATACACACCATAAAAGTCAATCTTTCAAGCTCAAAAAATTTGGCCTAAACTCCAGATATGTGTGATTGTTGATTGCCCCAGAAGATAAGATTACTCTTAGAAAGATGATCGTTCCAGAATGATGTCTTGGAGAAATCTGAGTCACTTTGCTGTACAAACTGGGGGGGCTTAGAAGAGGGGCCAACATGGCCTTGAAATTATGAAGATGACCTAAGAAAAAAATGAAATTTGAATTTTCAAATTTAAAATTTTGGAGCCAACTTGAAGTCGACTTAATGTGAAATTACTTTACATCAAGGAGGACTGATTAGGGTAGCTCAAGGCCCTTAAAAATTATCCAAGAGATTTTTAATATTGATGCCATCTTAAATCAATCAACAGACCCAAAATTGACCAATCATCAAGCTGCCATTAACATCACAATTTGGGGTTCCTTGACCACACTCTTGGGGCTCCAACTTTGACTAGACATATCTCCTCAACAGTGAGGAGTTATGTGGTGTGCCAGCTACTACTGGAATCGGTATGATGAGGATAATTAAATGATGATGACCATGAGAGCAAAAGCCCTAATATTCCAACTCATTTTCCTCATCAAAAGCAGGGCTTCTAGCTGCTGCTTGGGTTGACATTAATGACAACCAAATCCCAACACATACCTTGTGTTCTTTTCTCGCAACCTTGAAATCTTGAGGTTGCGTCATGTAGACTTCTTCCTCCAAATCACCATTGAGGAATGCACTTTTGATGTCCATTTTATGGACCTTCCTGCAAACTGTGTGATTTGAATTGGATCCATAAAACACTGTCAAAGAACCATGACTGTATCAGGTCGAACAAATCTCTAAAGAATTCCAAAATAGCGATAAAAAAAACCCCTGAACCAGTGGCAATGGCAACCAACGTGGAACGATGAGGGCCTCGGTCAAAGCACATTGACCAAGGCCCACGGAAACCGCGCAGGAGGCCAAAGTAACCCCTGGGAGCCCTGGAATGGGAAAAGGAGGTGGAATTTGATGTGGAATTTTTAACGCCTTCCTTAATTTTTCTGCAAATCCTAAGAAAGACAACGTTATGAATCTCGCATAGACACTGTATCAGTCTTTGGCGTTCACTGGCAACTACCATTATCATACACTGCTGTCATTTTTTCAGATTTGGGCCTCCAGAATATTTCGGGTGAGCGTAAATGGATAAGAAAAAAAACGGGAGTCGGGGTTTCTACTCAAAAGCCGTGGAATGAAATTGTATTTAAAGACGTCAATGACAACTAACATAAGAATATCCATCTAAGAGATAACCTGAGTTAAATTAGGGAGTAGATAGGGGATAAAATCTTGACTCATTAATTAACTTCAAGTAATGAACACAAATTAAGGAATAAAAGGGGGGATAAAGAGACAACAAGGAGAAGAAATAGGAATCTTGTTGAGGTGAGGAAAATATTAGTTTTAAAAAAAAAGTTAAGTAAATAATTGTGGGTGACCCTTGTTGAGAGAGTGACACATGGGTAGGTGAATAATCAATCTATTTAATTATAAAAAAATAAATAATTATGCATGACATGCCAAGTGTCACCTATGAGGACTGTTATAAAAGAAGGGGCAAGCCATGGGTGAAGGGACTTTTGAGAACCCTATTGTTGGATGGATGAGATGATGTTAGAACAGTGATTACGAAGCTATAGTGAGTTTGGTGAGGTAGAGGCTTTTAGAGAGGGGACTCTTGAGCCAAGGTGTGCTCTCCTCTACTAGCTAGTGCTTTCCTCCATTGTACAACCCCATTGCAGCTTGGGGGTCCGCGGGGAAGAAGAGTACCCAAGGAGTAGGCTGGGAGGTTAACCGGTGGGTCTTCGCATTCTGATCAAGTACGTCAGCATTCACTCGCGGAGGTGACCGACAACAAGGGAATACCAGTAACAACAGAGCAAGCGGAGTCTCGCCTTCTGGTGAACGGTACATATGTATTTCATTACTATTGATCTTAGTTAAAAGTATGTAAATGTTGTGATATGTTTCCCGAAATGAGTGTTAGGAATGTGTTAGACAGAACTGAATAAATTTGAAATTTCAATGCGTTTCTTTTCTGGCTGTATTTGTTTAAAATTCTGGCAAAAAAAATAAAAATAAAAAAATTATATATCTCTATATAGTATGGAAATTAGCACTAATCGCTAGGCGAACAGGGCCGCGAAGGAGAAGCCCGAGCACTTGGTCGCGTGGGGGAACCGGAGGGTCGCGGGCGAAAAAAGGAAAAAGCGCTAAAACACAGCGGCGGGACCCGCGCTCTGGAAACCGACGGTTTTGATCGGGGCTCCCTTAAACGGTAAGAGGTTTTGGACAAGAGCAGAGCGATTCCATACATCGATTGACGCGTGGCAAGTGAAGGTGAGAGAAAACCGCCGTTGATCACGCGCTATCGGTCGAGCAAGTCAACCGCGCGAAACGTGCATATGGCGTCGGATCTGGAGGGCCTAGATCAGACGACTGAGATCACGCCCGATGGAGGAAGCGGAATCGACAGGGAATTAAGCCGTGTTTTAGAAGGATTTGGAATCCATTTGACCGCCACGCTGGAGGAAGAACGCATCCATGACGTAACTGAAGAAACGAATCGACAAAGCATGCTAGCGCCATTTAGAGGAGGACAAGTGGCCACTTCCTGAGCATTCATGATGACACCGAACATGGAACTCCAAGCGCAATTGCAGAAGGTGAATCGACAGAGGTGGGAGAGGAACCAAACAAGCATAGGGATCGAATGGCTAAAAGCCATGAACAGAGATAGTCAAATCAGTCAAGAAGAGATAGAAGTCGAGAGACGAAGAAGTGGAACAATGAACCTAGAGAGGAGGACTGAACACAGATAACAGTAAAGCAAAGCAGAAGAGACAGAGGGCCGAGCTGACCAAAGGCGGAATCGAGCACCAGAGATCTTGAAGATTCAAAGCATCCCATAGAGGAACCTGTCTGGACTGAGCATCACATTTGGCTCTTTCCACTGTAGACCAGAAAGTCACAGAGCTGGTAGGAAGAAGAAGTCTGTGTACTCAAGTGGCTTTAGGAGAACTCAAATTGAGTCCATGTATTGTAATTTCTCTGCTTAAAGGCACAATAAAACAAGGCCAACACTGAAAGCTGGACCGAAGATGTAGCCTTGGAGAATAGGGTGAACTCCTTATTAAAGTTGCTTGTGTCTTTGTGTTTGCTTACTGTATTTCTCTGCTGTCTTTCCATTTTATTGTCTGTGTATTGGCAATCTGATCGATCCGTTGCTTCAATAACACAGAACACACACCAACACATGAGTCTGTAATACCTTTGTTTAAATAAATCTTTAATTGATGTCACTCGTAGGCTGAATATCAGATCACTGTGTTATAATGGCTAGGACAAGCCAGATGGTGCTATCTTTGTAGCAGGAGCAAAGGTTTCCTCATAGTTGATGTCCTCTCTTTGCAAGAATCCTTTAGCCACCAATTGAGGTTTGTATTTATCCAGGGTACCATTAGCTTTGTACTTCACTTTATAGACTTATTTGCAACCAATGGGTTTCTTCCCTAGTGGAAGATCTGACAGAACCCATGTGTTATTCTTGAGAAGACTATGATGTTCGACTTCCATAGCCTTCTCCCATTCAGGTATTCCTCTAAGCTCTAAATAAATTTGGGGCTCATAAGCACTTTGAATGTTGGCGATAAGAGAAAAATTGAATATGTTTTTTTGCTCTTTCCTCTGGAAGATCTACCCTTAACCAACTCATCATCCCAAACATCATCGATAAGCTTTTCCCACTACTTAGCATGGAGAGTAGAACCATCTACTTCCAAATCAGGTGTAGCAACATGACTTGGGCTACTGGGAATAAAATCATCTGGATGTTGATCTAGATTCTCCTGAGGGAATTTTGGTGGTACAAGGTCAAGCCAATGATATTCAACAACTTCAAGTTCAAAATCAATAGAATTCCTCCCTTTGGGTGGAGCTAAAGGATGTCTAACACCCAAATCCTTAGCCTTCAAAAACTGATCTTCGAGGCTCAAAACATGAGAAGAGAGCTGAAAGGGCCCTCCTTATTCATCAAACACAACATCTCGACTGAATGTGAGATGGTCAATATCCACATCAATCAACCAATAGGCCCTGTGCTTGTCACTATAGCCCATGAACATCAACTTCTGTCTCTTGGAATCCTGTTTGGTTCTTTTGGCAGCTGGAATCCAAACATATGTTGTAGAAACAAAAGCCTTCAAATGGCTGAGTTTTGGTTTCCTCCTAGACAAATCTTCCTCTGGGATCATCTTCTTAACGACTTGTGTGGGAGACTGGTTCAGAAGGTAAACTGTGGTATAGATTGCTTGATAGACAACAGATTGAGCTCCATGTCGAGAAGATAGTATACGTTGAGAATTATAAGATTTCTCTCATTAGATGTAATCTGAACATTGCCCTTGTTGACAACGGTATACTCTTCTCCTCCACCCAAGATCACTGAATCAGAGCAAGTTTGATACTCCATGAACTAATCACTTCTGTGGGTAAAATGTCCAAAGGTTCTAGTGTCAATGTACCAGGCAGATGATTTGACATGGTGTATTGGTCTTTTGCCCATAATAGCATAAAAGGATGACTCCTTATGCTCAGTATGCTCTGCAACATGGGCCTTCTACTTGTTACCGCTCAAACTAGCAGGGGTCCTAGGAGGGGATCCTATAGAGAAACTACTAAGTCAAGGGGCAACAATGGAGTGATAGCCCACTGTCACCTCATCTAAGGCTACTTGCTCTTTACGGACTTTCATTGATGGGAGGAGACCCTGTATAAGGGGAATCACTAGGAAGGATGGATATGAATTGATAGAGAGTGATTCCTAAGGTCTATTCACAAGAGTGTCTCAATTAGATGGTTTGCTTGCTTCAAAAGTAAGGTGATGGGCTCTCTAGGAAGGGCTAAGTGGATTCTTGGGCCTAGGTTTTTTAGGATATGCCTTAACCAAGGGCTTTCTAGACCTAAGGATCCTTATGGATATGGCTTCTATGTAATCCTTGTGGAAATGGAGTTACAAAGTTGCGAGACCACGCAAAGCCAAGTGGACCCAAAACCAAGTTAAGGGTATGCAGTTGATCAACCAATGAGGGGCTTGGCCTAATTAGGGTAGGGAATAGGATCAAAGGATTAATTTTCTTTTGAGATTTGAATGCAATGATCCTAATGAGGACACTAACCCAAGTCAATCTAGGGCAAGAATTGGTCTTGTGGCTAGGGCTTGCTATATCTCAAGATTCCACTATCGGATTTGCTTCAAACTTGGAGGACCTCTAGACAAAACCTAGCACAGTAGTGGACCAAAAATCGAGGTGATTGGATGGCTAGAATGGAATTTGATTGATGCCCTAGGAGACCTATTAGGGCTAGGCCTAGAAAGAGAAGGAGAAGGTGTGAAAAATAATCGTTTAAATGACAACCGATAGTTGGATTAGTGCCTTGCCTTTGGGGGAGATGGAGTCAAGATGAATTTGTGGTTTGGGGAGAATTAACCCAACCAAGGTGGCCTCAAGGCAACTTCGCATGGCAATTAGGGCATGAGAGTAGCTACCCAAGGACTTTATACCTCGATGTGCAATGCTTGATGATTTATCAAGGTATATTTAATAAACATAACCTCTAGGAACATTCACCCATTCATACATGACACATGCAATGTATGTAACACTTCAATAGATAAAAAATTCCACTTTTCCGCATAGAGTAGCAGTAAATTTCAGACCTAGATAGCGAAAATCCTAGCAACATTCATGTGATATGATAAATACAAGAATAAACATGAAAAATAAATCACTTACATGTACAATGAGTATATCCAATCATCAAATCATGACAAGAATGAAGCTCCAAGACCAAGAGAATAATATCCAAACATCAAAATTCATCCATGAAATTAAAATCTTCCTCCAAAAGGGAATGCAAAATTCTCCAAGTAGCTACTAAACCCAAACAAGTAATAATGAGAGAAATGAATCACCTCTCATCAATTTATATGATTTCTAAAGAGTTCGATTTGCCTAATTAAGCCCCAAATAATAAAATAATGTGCAATAATAACATCCCTTGGTGACAAGCCCACCAAGATAGCTCAATAACATAACTTAAGCCTCTCCAGAGGGCAAAATAATCAATATAATGAGTCGTTGGGCCATTGAGAAGGTCTAAAGAAGTCCAAAGTGTGCCATGGTGAGAAAATGGACTCCATTCATAATGGACAAGGGGTTGGCCGCTTGTTTCCAAGTAAATCACATGTGGTGCTCCCAAGTGGGTGTGGGGGAACAAGGAAAAGCGGACTGATGATGCCTGTAACCATCTATAAGGGCGAAGATGATGACAAAATCCCTCCCTTTGTCTCCTGCAGTGAGACACATCCTCATTTGGACCCTGGAACCTCTACCAAGTGTGTGGTACAAATGTGAAGCCGACTGGGCATGGTGATCCAGGTGCATCATCCTCATCCAAACGATGGAACACGAGCAATCACTGAACGATGTTGGGGATCCATGAAGTGCTCTCTGCTATGGTGGAGGCCCACGGCTCTCAATGCTCACCCTATAAGTGCCAATGTGGCCCTTTGGAGGGCTTGGATCCTGTATAGGGAGACCAAACCCCAAATGGAGACCCACCTGCATTCTTGCATAAGATCAAATGTGTCCCCTTGCCTTCCAATACAACAAATCACTAGAATAATCAAGTAAAAGAGGTTACAAATCATGGAATCAATGGGGCACCTCGTGGTTGCATGCCCTTCCATAGTGGGCTTTGGAATGTACAAGTGTCTCCAAGCTTAATAAGGGGGTTAACCAAGGATCCTATTAGGTGGTTTTAGCCTTTAAAGGGGGTGACATGTCCATGGTACATCCATCAGGTGGTATGTGACAAGTGATATAGTGATGGAACAGAGTGGGGATCAAGGGAATGCTCTAGGCCACATGTCATGGTACAAGGGTAGTTATGATGAGGGAAGCCCATACATGGGTATATGAGTGTAGGAGGGAGCAAATTGTGGTACATGAGTTACTTCGACCTTTGTTTTGCCACCCTTCTTCATATGCCTTTTGCCTTAGGTTGATTTTTCTTCATAATTGCTCAGGGCTCCAGGGGATGAGAGCATGATGTATAGGATATAGCAGTAGGTACTCCCTTTTAAGGTGGGGCATTTCATTTCCCAACAGGGGTTGGGAAAATCATGGGTTCCTTAATGTGGAGGGGGATTATCTAGGGGCTATAGGAACCAGGGTGATGGCCATAAATTCAACTTTTGACCACGTGTTAAATTTGTATGTGTCGATCATCCTTTGCATTTTGTGGTACATTTCCTGTTGAGAGTGGCCAAATTATGCTTTTTCTTTTCTTTTTTAGCTGCATCAATCTCCAAGGCATCATTCCAAGCCTGACCCAAAGTGTGGACACGGGGAGGGGGGAGGCTAACCCTATGTGCTCCCGGATGGGAAAAATGATGAATGGGGCTAGAATGAGCAGAAGGAGTGTTGTATATGGTGTTGGGAGGTGGGACCACGCAACCAAAATAATGATTTCCCATGTAGTGCCAACCCTAAAGCTAATGGCCAGTAAAGGAGATCCCACGGGACTAGAATACAAGGGTAACCACCAAATCGAGCGGAGGAGACAAGAGTACAAACCTAGCCCACTCTTTCCGCCGAATTCCCCCACCAATTCATGCCCAAAATTTCCATGATAAGTAAGAAAAATTACTCAAATATACCAATGAAAAGCCATACCTTCGGGGTCAGGAGGCCCACCTTCAAACATACAATCATAACAGATGGGCGAGGGACCACATGGCTAGCTCAGGTGGCGAAGATAATGGCACATTGAGCTATCTGGTGGCTGCAAGGGGCTGCTGGCTGCCGATTGAGGACCATCTTGGAGAAACTTTTCTCCTATGCATACTACCCATAGGTGGTGGGTTACACTACTAAGACCCTCCTGGGTTGGACTTCTCATCATCCAACTGTTTCCTGCAGTATTTCTGCATGTGGCCAAGCTTACAACAAGAATGACATGTGATAACCTTCTTGGAACCATTTGCTGGTTTGTCTTGTCCTTTATGCTAAGAGGACATGCCTTTATCTTTGCATTTATTCGAGGCTTTGGTAGTAAACCCCTATTTTGTAGTGGATGTGTCACCGTTTCTCCTAAACTGTTGTTTCCATTTGTCATGCTGCAAAAGCTTGTTGCACAAGCCAGGAAACTTGTAGACGTAATATTGACCATCTCATGAAGTGTTCTTTGGATCGTGGTAGGCTTTTCAATGTGATGACCATCTTATCCTCTTCTTCCATCTTGCGATCAATGGTCTCCAGTTGATCACGAATATCCTCTATCTTTGTAAGATGCTCTTGCAGAGACATTTTTTTGTCCATCATAATGCGAAACAACATGTTCTTTAGAAATAATGCTCTACCATTGTCTGACGTGTCATGGAGTTCTTTCAGATGTTTCCAGATCTACACAGCTGTCTTGCTAGACGGCACTTGTGGAAGCATGTCATAGGTGAATGATAATGTAATGAGCATAACTGCTTCCCGATTGCACTCATTGTGCTTGTCTTGATCTTCTCCCGCCAGTATGGCTCGAGAAGCAGTACCCATAACAACCTGGTCTAGTCACTAGTATTCAAGAATTTTGAGCATACACTATTTCCACATGTTGTAATTTTTGCCATTGAATTTCTGACTATTCTTAAGCATTATGTTTGTCAACACGCCATCACGGAAAATGAGATCAACAACTTGCTAGCTCAGATATAAAAAGTTAGGCTCAACAGAGAATGCTAATGTAGGCTACAAAGGGGCCCACCAAAACGAGATGCTGATTTTTGGTTAAAAAATCAGTAAAAAACAGATTCTGATTTTTGTGTTTAAAAAAATCAATAAAAACCAGGTTCATTGCAGAAAGATAGAAACCAAAATTTTGTTAAGTAAAAATAATTTGTCAAAAATAAAACCCCCTATGCTCTAATACCATGAAATGGTAATCGAATGAATTACAATGGAGACAAAAGGCTCCATAAATAGAGATTAAAAGATGATGTTTCTAAAAAGAAACAATTGTTAACTGAAAGCAAAAAAGGAAATAGAGAATACAAGATGTTTCTAGAAAGAAACAATCGTTAACTGAAAGCAGAAAGGGAAATAGAGATTACAAGACAATGTTTCTAAAAAGAAACAGTTGTTGACTCCAACTAGAAAAGGAAACTATCTAAACTAACTAAAGATTCCTAGATGACCACTAAATAATAAATATGACAATATTACTTTAATACAAAGTTCAAACACTACAAATAAAGAAAAAGTTGTGGTTGTTGCAAAACGCGCAATTAAGATGGTATATTTCAAAAACGCAAGAAGTTATTAGATCAGCAAATAAATTAACCTTTGAACAAGATAAATACAAGATAAAACAAGAATTAAACTATTGCTTAATTAACATGCAAAATCTGAAATTGAAATTGCATATAACAGCCCTAAAATGCAAGATGTCCAGTGCTAAGAAGGTTGTGCAATAAATCAACAATGCAATAAGATGAACAAGTTATTTTAAACCATAGAAGAGCTCATAAGCCCCAAACATCTTGCATTTTATGAGTCGAAAATAGTATTTTTCTGTCATAAACCCTAATCTAACCTTAAAACAGAAAATAAAGGATACAATTTTGGATTTTATGAGACTTTTGGGACAAACATTAGTGCCTACTTATTTTGGGGCATATGGTGTCAAGAAAGGACTCCCTTGGGAGAGACTAATGTTAGAAAAGGAGTACCAAGGACAAGTGCTCCTAGGGCTTGGTGTCTAGCCCAAGAAAGAGTGTCCTAATGTGACCCCCTTTATTTAATTGTATGGGAAATAAAGTTAATGTGAGTTTACAAGGCATAAAGTCAAAAAGTGACTTTATAAACATAAAGTGACTTTATAAATATATCGTGACTTTATAAGAAATAAAGTCTTAAAGTGACCTTATAAACATAAAGTCATAAAGTACCTTTTGAGTAATTAATGAAAAGGGGACTAAGGAGAAAAAGGGGTCTATGCAGTCGGTGTCATATAGCATTGATATAGTGTTGATGTTTGTACGATTCATGTCAGATTTGGTACCACAGCAATTATACAATGTGTACAAGCAGTGAATAGAGGCAGTGACAGCTTGAATGCTTGCACAACAGCAGTAGAGCAGGCTGCGGCTTTCTAATTGCAGATTTAACCACAGTAACCACGAGTTGGCTTTGATACCAAGTGCATAGACAATTATTTTATAATAAAATTATATAGATTGATAGATTGAGTAAGAAAATGATGATACAATAACTCTTGTGATGGTTTACTTTATAGCATTGATTGGTCACGAGATGAAAGGGTACGTGCTCCTTGACTTTTCATTTCATTAATTAATTAATTAATATTAATATTAATATTTATGTTTATAACAATAACTTTACCAAGGACAATATTTGCCACAATATTTGTATTCACTGTTTCCATGTGTTGTAGTTCTTTCCTTTAAACCTTTGACTCCCTTTCAACATGATTTTGGGTAAAGATGCCATAGGTGAAGATTAAAAATAACCTAAGAATGGGGTAGTATGATGAAAAACTTGCAGATCTATAATAAATCTGCCCATGAATAGTCCACAAAGATGCCCACCACTAGTCCAATAAGACTCGTATTCTCTCTTGACGAGTTGAAAAACATGTAGATATAGATAAATCATCTCCCACCAATTCAAAATCACTTAGATCTATTCATAAATAGCACCCAAAAATTCAAGTTCTCCTTGGATTTGCTGAAAAGTAACAAATCAACATCTAAAATTTCCGAATCTTTCATTTGGTGCACCAATATAGAAAAACAAACATCTTCAATCTACTTCCAATTTGTCTATACTGTGAATAAAATTGAGAAATAAGATAATTTGGGTTGTAAATCAAATTTTACTTTACTTTTTTGAGCAATTCCATACAACTGTACTGTGATTCCATATGACTGTTCCTTACGACGCCTGGGAATGGTAGCTGAAAACAACAGCTGGAAATTGCAGTATTGTGGCTGAACAATATCTAGTTTAAATGAAACTATTTTGGCTCTTGAAAGTGCTATGATAGGGATTCCTCGATTCATCTTCGCCTGCTGCAGTTTATAGGCTGTGACACTTCACGCTCACACAAACTCAGTGGCTTTAGTTGAGATCTAATACCATATTACAGAAATTAAGCACATAAATAAACCTAGATAACTTGAAACAGTAACTTGTATTGTATTATATAATGAGATAGCAAAAGCTTTCTTACATAGGATTACAAGCAAGTTGAGTCAATCCACTCTATGAATGTGGGATAGATTGACAAAAATGATAAAGTGAAATAAGACGTAAAATCATAAAATAATATACTGTCAAATTGACTTTATTAATGCCTAAGCCTAATATCTAATTGACCATTATAAGCTAATATTTACTTTTAGCAATTATGAGGGAGGCGCTTGAGTAGATAACTTGAAAGAGTTCCTTATATTGTATTATATAATGAGAAACCAAAAGCTTTCTTATATAGGATTACATGAAGAAAACTAATAAACTAATAAAATAAAATAAACAGCAGAAATATAGAAAAACCAGACATCGCGGAAAAGGCCTCAGCCTTCCAGCGTTCCTCACATTCTCATTCTCTTTTTTTAAAATAATGTTTATGATACATATAAATACATGAGGAAGTTGTTTCAAGATAGTACGTCTATCTTGGACACTATGGTTGAGAAAATATCTCAACAATACACTAATCTAGGAGCCTAACTAGTTGGAGAGAATCTCTCAACCAACTAATCCTAAATTGACTCCTAACCATGAGGAACAAACTCAATCTAGAAAGGTAGGATTAAACCCTAACTTTCATGATTTTAATTAATTTAATTATTTGGACTTAGAATTGTTTTTAATGTGAGAGTGAGGCTAACATTCCCCCCCTCAATGGTAAGTCCAAATTAAGAACTTGGTACCATCTCCAAGTCCTCATGTTGAAACTGTTGATCCTCAAAAAACATTTGCCTGAAAAACTGCCAAAGCTGGATGCTGAAAAAACTCAAATCTGAAGAGAACATGAATCAACTGCATGTTTGGTTCATTTCTAAATGTCGCTTGACAACTCCATCACGTGTCAAGCTGCAATCAACATCCTGTGTCCACTGACAAAATATGATGAACGCCCACTGGTGTATCTGCTGATGATGGTCGTCCACTGGCTGAAAAACAACTCACTGTTGCTTTTGCTGTGTTTGAACACTGCTCACTGCTGACTTTGCTGTCGATCGCCTACTGGCGAATTTGTTGATGTCGAAAACTGCTCACTGCAGATTTTGTTGTTGAGACAATCATCTGCATTTGATATCTGAACTCCCCCCCCTTTAGGTGTAGGAGAGTTTCACTGTTGGACTCTCCCGTTCAACTGCACGAGACTACCATCTTCATTTTACTGTTGGCTGCAATATGCGTGAGTGAAATTGATTGTAAAACTTATACAATCTTCTGACCGTGGATGACCATTCTTAGGGATCAATCCATGAATAATCGATCTTCAATCTGCTTGATTGTTGTTGTTTGCTGCATTGTGTTGATGAATGATTTGACTTGCCACAATGGTGACAAGGATGGAGATCAAAACACTGATCTTCCAGATGACCAGTTCTTTGACAATGAAGGCATTTTGGTTTGACTGCAACTTTAGTTTGCGCACATGTTTGTTTGTCTGCAACTTTCTCATGGCTTGTTGATTGTATTTGATCAAGAAATATTGCACTGATGAACTTGATCAACTTAGAATAATCGGGGATATGCAAGTTGTTTTCATCTTTGTCATATCCTAATCCTTGTCGATTTTTGTTACTTTGAAGTTCTTCCCATGGCTTGATGATTGGTTTGGAAGAAAGTTGAACTGGATCAGGGACCACTTCGACACTTGAAGTTGGTTGGATCAGTGACTTGGAATCAACATCTTTATCTTTATCGGTACGGATGAAAGACTTGGAAACATCACTCTTCTGTTGCAACTCATCTCTTTGAAGTTGTGACTCCAATTGAAGAAACTCAATCATTTCATGTGCATGTTGAAGATGCACTTGGATATCAGCAAGAGTTGTTTTGCTGATGTTCACCATGTCTTCAACAGTTGAGAGGATCAAATTATTGAGAATCTTTAACAACTGAATGCTTTGCGCCATGTGAACTTGTTGGACTCACGCTTGCTTGCTTTTAGTACTTGCTGGATTTGTAGAACTCGCTCGCTTGATGTTTGGTTGATTGTTGCATGCTCGCTTGATTCTGTTTTAACAATTGATTGTTTGAATTCACACTTGCTTGCTTTCACGCTCGCTTGCTTTGATTGTTTGAATGATGATTGCTTTCTAGATGGCTTGCTTGAACTTGCTTGATTGATTACTGACACTGTGCTTTCTTGATTCTACTCACTGAATGTGTGGATTTCAAAAAAGGAAGGGTGTCGAACACTGTTGAAAATGCACCCAAGAGACAAATGACAAGTCCAATCTTGATGACTCAATTGAAGACTTACTTGACTTAATGTATTCACCTTAACAATTCAAATTAGGGTGTCGGTTACAATCGAGAATGCACCTGTACAATTCAGTTAAAAAATGTTTTATCTGCAAGTGATACAAAAAGTGTTGATGATGTTGATGTCGTCTTGAAATGCTTGATTTTGTAGCGTGCTTAACTTGATTGCTTTGATTACATGATTGCTTTGATTACATGATGTTTGCTTGGAAGATTATCTTATCAAGTTGATGATGTGCCGCTTTGTGTTTGTGTACTTAAGCTTGATTAAGCATTCTTATACTTGAGCTTGCGTATATGCATGTAGTTGTTAATTTGTTGTGTGTACCATATTAGAAAGATACCACATGAAGGTTAGTGTCAAAACTAGACAAAACAAAAACAATATCAAGAATCATGTGCCATCACAAACATACACATGGTATACCTAAGATCCCCTTATTCAATTTCGGGCGGATCTAGGATACAATCACCACCAAAAAGATGTTTTTATTTAGATAGTGAATTACATCAACTTTCATTTTCACAACCTCAATAATGAAATTTCTCCAACAATGAGAATGCCAAGCTCACAGCCCCTTAAAGCAACTTGTCTTCAAAAATAAAAGTACAATTTGCTAAAAAACTTTCTTCAAAATACAACAATGAGCTTCCCTTTTAAAAATCTCCACTTATCACTCCAAAATGACTCCACAAAATCACTAATTACTCCATTACATAAAGAATTAGAAATACTTCTTATCCCTCCAAAAAGTACAAAAATCACCTCTTACTTCTCACTCATGTGGAGGTGGCATTTGTATGTGGTGGTTTCCCCAATTATTTAATGCTGCAAGGGCTCAAATCTTTAAGGTTGTGAGGGCCTGAGGTTTGTTCAAATACCCATATTCTGTGACCTGATCTGATCTGATCCTTTCAACTTGTTAAAATTGGCAACTAGGGCCAAACTTCATGTGGGTGATCTTATTCATGGTTGATAATATTTTTATTAGATTCCTCTCGTCGAGAGGTGTAAGATTGATCTAAATATCATCCAATTCCGATAAGTATTTATGGAGATATGAATTTATTTTGATTATGGAATTATTATCAAGCCGACCTACATCTCATGTAGGCTCAGAAGCCCAACAGTCGCATCTATTCAAACATCATCGTTTGTGTATAAATACAAGAGGACTTTTTTTCATTTGCACTCACTCATCTCATCACATCTCTCTCTCTCTACTATGCAGAAAAGAGTCTCTTCTCTACTGTGCAGAAAAGGGTCTCTCTCTCACACATGTGAAGACGGAAGCTGCTGAAACTGAAGCTGCAACTACAGATCCAAGTTTGACCAGCGTGGACCATCAAACCTCCTCTTCTGGTCTGCGTTGTAGGTTCATTTGAACCTCCTCTGAAGGCTGCAACTTTTGTTGGTGGAATCAAGTTGATTTGACGGACAATTTGCAAGATATCGATTGCCCTAGTTTGAAGGAAGCTGCTAAAACTGAAGCTGCAACTGCAGAAGTGAAGTTTGACTTGCATGGACCAGAAGATATCCTCATCTGAACTGCGCTGTAGGTTCATCTGAACCTCCTCTGAAGGCTGTAACTTTTGGTGGTGGAATCAAGTCGATCCGATGGACGGTTTGCGAGATATCCACTGCCCTAGTTTGAAGGAAGCTGTAACTGCAGAAGTGAAGTTTGACCTACGTGGACCAGAAGATCTCCTCATATGAACTGCACTGTAGGTTCACCTGAACCTCCTTTGAAGGCTGCAACTTTTGGTGGTGGAATCAAGCCGATTCGATGGTCGGTTTGCGAGATATCGTCTGCCCTAGTTTCGATGATGAAGCCGCTAATGTTGATGCTACTGATCTAGGGTTTGCTACTGCTGATATAAATCAGATTTATTTTATTATTTCTCTCTGTTGAATTATTGAAGATAAAAGAAGATTTGATCAAAGGGTTTCCCCGCACATTGTGGGGTTTGTCCCTGGCTAGCCGACACATCTTGTGTCTCTTGTCTTGGCTTGTTTTTTGTCGATCGTTTAATGTTCTATCTGCACTTTACTTTATACATATGTGATTGCTGATCTGTGAATAATAATAATAAAAAGAAGTAAACTGCTATAAGCATAGAACATACCATAACTTAACATGGTATCAGAGATGAGGTGAAGATAAAGCCCGAGCAAGAGCAAGAGCAATCACCGAAGAGAAGATTGGCAAGGCTATCCTAAAAGAACTATGAGGTCCTCAACACTCTTTCCTGCAGAAGACAAGCTCCATGAGAAAAAGCAGACTATCACGGATGGAAGATGCCTATCGATCTAACCCTAGAAGATCAAGGAGTGTTGGACCATGTGAGAGGCAATATTGTTGAGCCTCCATCAAATGCATCTGTTGTTGCCAAGAACAAATGGAAAACCGGAGAAGTCAAAACAAAGAAGATCATTCGGGACTCTATCGACAAGCACTTGATGGCCTACATCTCCAACCTGAACACCTCCAAGGAAATCTACGATAGACTGGTGAGTTTATTTAAAGTAAATGATACAAATCAAGTTTTGTTTCTTAGAAATGAACTGAAGGAAATTAAGAAGGGTAAAGATGAGAGTATGCAAGCATACTTCTTGAGGATCACCGAAATCAGGAACGATCTCCTATCTATTGGGGAGGTTATTAATGACAGGGAAATGGCACTCACGACTCTTGGAGGATTACCATCCGAATGGTACGTCTTCAAGACTACTGTTCTGAACAATAATGTAATTCCTGGTTTTGAGGAACTAATGGCTAGTGCATTCAAGAAGAAACAAGGGTAGAAGAGCAAGAAATGCCCATACCTAAAGGTCCTCCTGCTGCATTTTCTTCTCATGCATAGAAAAGAAATAATTCCAGGACTAAATAAAAAAGAAAGGCTGAATCTAAGTGTGGAAGAAAAGGACGATGTTACATCTGCGATAAAGCAGGTCACTATGCAAGGGAGTGCCCTGATAGAAAGGACTCACACCGGGACGATGATCAAAATCCCTCTCATGGTAATCAAAGGAATGAAAAATCTAGTGTTCCACAGGTACTCGCCCCCACCCTTAGGGGTCTAGTTTCCTAGCTCCTCCGCGCTCCGGGGACTTGGGGATGAGAAGGGGTCGTTTCCCCACGCTCCCAAAAAACAGGTTACATAGGGGGATGTGCCAGGGGAACATTTCCTTGCGCTGAGGGATCGTTTCCGAAAAGGGGGTCGTGGGGGGGAGGAGGGGGTCGTGGGTGGACGTGGGGGGTCGAGGGGCCCGTTTTTTTAAAATAAACTTTTGTTTATAATTAAAATTTAACATTATTTTTAATACTTTAGGGTTTAAATTCGTTTTTTTATAAATTTAATTCATTATTTGCCCTGGCCCCTCTCTCCATTCACAAGACGTTCCTAGTTCCTCTACAGCAGAGAGGAATTGGTCCACATATAGCTTCATCCACTCTATCAAGAGGAACAAGCTTACCTCTAAAAGAGTAGAGAAGTTAGTTGTTGTGCACAGTGCTCTACGTCTTGAGCATAGGAAGACACCTGAGTATTTGAAGGGACTAACAACACGATTGGATGTTGATCCAGAGGATGATGCACATGTAGATATGGAGGAGAGACTTGATGAGAGACAAATGGGGTTGGTTGGTGTGTCACTTAGCATGTTTGAGAATGCTAGTGATTCAAATTCAGATGGTGATATGGTTGATCTTGATTTATTCATGCAGCAGTTGGATGCAGAGACTAGTGGGGCATTACCTTGAGGCTTGAGCAAAATTATGCTCGTTTATCTTTTGATATGTTGATGTTCTTATGTTATTCTGACTCTATAAAATTTTGACTCTTGATGTATCAGACTTGACTTTTGTAATTTTATGTCAATATTCACTGTTCAGTATTCAACGTTCATAGTAGGAAGTGGAACATCAATATGGTTTAAACTTTAATCATAATGTATGATGTATGATTATAAATTAGAATTTTAAATTTATATGATATTAAATAATGATATTCATATCAATGATCATGCTTTACAACTTTTCAATTCAAACCCAATTGTCATAGTGGACTCAATTTATAAATTATATTTTATATTTATAAGTTTTTAAAACCCTAATGTCTCCCCACGTTTCCTAAAAATTGGTGGGGAGCTTTTGCATAGGTCGCTCCCGCGTATCCTCGCTCCCTCGCCCCCTCATCCCGGAACCTTGGTGGAACATTGGAAAAATCTAATAGCAGAGGTAAGAGGAGTGCTGGGAATCAAGGAAGAGGACAACCATTCAAGAAGGCTAGAAATTCTAGGATGTATTAAATGCACCTGACCTCAAAAAGAACCTGGTGTCCATCTCGACAATGGAAGACAAAGGCTACAAGGTAGCCTTCAACGATGGCAAGGTACATATATGGAAAAATAATGTTAAAGATGCCTTTACTCTTGGGTTTCGTGTTGATTCATTATATTAGGTCAATGGAAGTCTGCTAGGTGTCATATCTTATGACACATCTCTTCAGTCCGAACTTTGGCATCGGAGGTTTGCCCACCTTCATTATAAAGCTCTACCCGGTGTAAGACAAATGGTGACAGGGATGCTCGAATTCAGAGTAGAGAAAGAAGGTGTATGTCCAGGATGTGCCGAAGGAAAGCTCAAAAGGGGACCATTCCCCCCAAGCCAAAGCAAGACCTCCGATATATTACGGTTGGTTCACTCAGGCATATCTGAGGTTGGCATTAAGAGGGAGACTACTACACCACATACTCCTGAGCAGAATGGTGTGGCGGAAAGGAAGAACCGTACGATTGTGGAAGCTGTCTCTATGGGTAGATGATGTAACAATGCCTGATGTGGAGGAACCCATGGATCTTATTTATCCACTTGAGCCTCCCTCTTCTAGGAAGAGGCCTTCATGGCTTAGGGGGATACTTGATGATGCTGAAGGACATGCTGCACCTCAAGGAACCTTCCGTGAAAGTAAGAAACCTAATAGGTATCAGGGATACCTGACCATCATGAGCACGATCATACAAAATGAGCCTTCATCATTCTCAGATGCCGTCAAGCATCAAATATGGAAGGATGCTATGACCGAAGAACATGAGTTTATTATGAAGAATGATGTCTGGGAAGTAGTTCCCAGACCCCTGGACGAGAAAGTTGTCACTTCTAAATGGCTTTACAAGATAAAGCATGCAGCAGATGGAAGTACGGAAAAGTATAAGGCTCGTTTTGTTGCTCGTGGCTTCTCCCAAAAAGAAGGTATAGACTATGATGTGATATTTGCACCTGTTGCCAGATATACGACCATCCGCTTGATCATAGCCCTTGTGGCTTCACAAGGATGGAACCTACATCAGATGGATGTCAAGACCATGTTCTTGCACAGTTCGATCAAAGAAGAGGTCTATGTGGAGCAACCCGAAGGATTTGAGATTTATGATTGAAAATCTCATGTATGCAGGTTGAAGAAGGCTCTCTATGGGCTGAAGCAAGCACCCCGAGCATGGTATGAGAGGATCGACAGCTACTTGATGAAGCTGGGATTCACTAGGAGTGAAGTCGATCTTAACCTTTACCTTAAGGTTGAAGATGGCAAGCCTCTCATACTGGAGTTGTATGTGGATGACCTCTTTCTAACAAGTGCAGACCGTCTCATTCACAAATGTAACAGGGAGTTGGCTTCTGAATTTGAAATGAAGGATCTAGGACTTGAAGTGTGGCAGAAGCTAGGGGAAATTTTCCTATCTCAAGGAAAATATGTGGTAAAGATATTGGAAAGATTTGGTATGATGGACTGCAAGCCTGTGACTATCTCGAGGATCTTAACTTTTAGAAGCTATATGGTAGTGATGTCGGAGCAGATTTGGTTAATGCCTCTGAGTTTCATAAACTCATTCGCATTGATGTTCTTGGTGAACCTCCGTCCGAACATATGTTTTGCAGTTAGCATTGTGAGCTCATATTTGGTTGAGCCTCACTGGATTGATGCCAAGAATCTTCTGAGATATCTTCGTGGCACAATTACTAATGGGTTAAGATACATTGCCGGAGATGTGAAACTACTTGGATATACTGATGCTGATTGGGCAGGCAGTGTGGTGGACCGTAAGAGCACTTCCGGGTGCTGTTTCACCTTGGGATCTGCTTCGATATCCTGGATGAGCAGGAAGAAAAAGTCGGTGGCTTTGAGCACTGCTGAAGCAGAGTATATTGCTGATAGCATGGCCTCCTGTGAGGTAGTCTGGTTGTGAAAGCTCTTCAGTGAGACATCCCGTATTCGTCGATTGCTCCAGCAGATAGACATCATCTGGGATATGGTAAGTCGATGAGCAAGGAGGCTCCATCGCATTAAGATGATGTACAGGTCGATACACCTTGTCAAAGCCCCGAGGAAAGATCTAATCTGTGATTTTCCCAAACGACTTGGAGTCGTCAAGAAACCCTTGTACAAGGGTCCTGCGTGTTGCATACATTGAGCTCTGGGAGCTCTGAGTGCTTGCGGTTCTTACTGGAGCAACATATGACCACAGGGTGACTCGCCCTCCCTTGGTGGTGTGCACTGGAACAAGATGATTCGCTCTCTTGTGGAATAGGATGATTCGCTCTCCTGTGTAGCAGGATGATTAGTTCTCCTGTGAGGCCTGGATTGATGTGTTCTCCATGGTGATTGTAGCAGGATTGATGTGTTCACCTGTGAGGCCTGGATTGATGTATTCTCCATGGCGATTGTAGCAGGATTGATTTGTTCTGCTGTGAGGCTTGGATTGACGTGTTCTCCATGGTGATTGTAGCAGGATTGATGTGTTCTCCTGTGAGGCCTGGATTGACGTGTTCTCCATGGCGATTGTAGCAGGATTGATGTGTTCTCCTGTGAGGCCTGGATTGATGTGTTCTCCATGGCGATTGTAGCAGGATTGATGTGTTCTCCTGTGAGGATAGGATTGATTAGTTCTCCTGTCGAGGCATCCTACCCATGCAGTCTAAGACTCATGGGAAGTACCTCTCATCCGATCAATGAGCAGGGAAATGAAGTTAGGGACCATAGTAGTCTTGATGGATGCATCGTTGTCTCTATCGTACTCCCTACGCTAGGATGACCTCCATTGATCTGGGATCAATGATACTTGTCTGGGACTAGTGGTAGGAGTGATACATTCTATGACACTGACTTCGGGCCGGTTGTTACTAGTCTGGGACCAGTGGTACACACTCTGAGATTGACTTTGAGTCAGTGGAGGACGTTACTAGTCTGGGACCAGTGGTAGAAGTTGTACTCACTATGACGCTCACTTCGGGTTGGTTGAGACTGGTCTAGGACCAGTGGTACATACTTTGAGACTGACTTTGGGTCAGTATGATACATCCTAGATCATTTCTTCTTCTTCATAATTCGAACAAAAGAAGAGCAGAGCATAACAGAGCAGAGCCATACACATCAGTATAGGGCAAAACAAGACAAAGCAGAACAGGCAGAATAGAGCAGAGCAGGGCGAGGGTCAGGCTGTACAGGGCAGTGCATTTGATGGATGAATAGTAGCGACCGATAGACAAATTGCAGATGAAGTTCTCCCTAGTTGAGAGGGAGTGTTAAAATTGACAAATAGGGCCAAACTTCATGTGGGTCATCTTATTCATGGCTGATAATATTTTTATTAGATTCCTCTCGTCGAGAGGTGTAGGATTGATCTAAAGATCATCCGATTCCGATAAGTATTTATGGAGATATGAATTTATTTTGATTATGGAATTATTATCAAGCCAACCTACATCTCATGTAGGCTCAGAAGCCCAACAGTCGCATCTATTCAAACATCATCAGTTGTGTATAAATACAAGAGGACTTTTTTTCATTTGCACTCACTCATCTCATCACATCTCTCTCTCTCTACTATGCAGAAAAGAGTCTCTTCTCTACTGTGCAGAAAAGGGTCTCTCTCTCACACGTGAAGACGGAAGCTGCTGAAACTGAAGCTGCAACTACAGATCCCAGTTTGACCAGCGTGGACCATCAAACCTCCTCTTCTGGTCTGCGTTGTAGGTTCATTTGAACCTCCTCTGAAGGGTTTCTCTCTCACACGTGAAGCCGGAAGCTGTTGAAACTGAAGCTGCAACTGCAAATCCAAAGTTTGACCAGCGTGGACCATCATACCTCCTCTTCTGATCTGCGTTGTAGGTTCATCTGAACCTCCTCTGAAGGCTGCAACTTTTGGTGGTGGAATCAAGACGATTCGACGGACGGTTTGCGAGATATCGGCTGCCCTAGTTTGAAGGAAGCTGCTGAAACTGAAGCTGCAACTGCAGAAGTGAAGTTTGACCTGCATGGACCAGAGGATCTCCTCATCTGAACTGCGCTGTAGGTTCATTTGAACCTCCTCTGAAGGATGCAACTTTTGGTGGTGGAATCAAATCGATCTGACGGATGGTTTGCAAGATATCGACTGCCCTAGTTTGAAGGAAGTTGCTAAAACTGAAGCTGCAACTGCAAAAGTGAAGTTTGACCTGCGTGGACCAGAAGATCTCCTCATCTGAACTGCGCTGTAGGTTCATCTGAACCTCCTCTGAACGTTGCAACTTTTGGTGGTGGAATCAAGCCGATCCGACGATCGGTTTGCGAGATATCGTCTGCCCTAGTTTTGATGATGAAGCCACTAATGCTGATGCTGCTGAACTAGGGTTTTCTATTGCTAATATAAATCAGATTTATTGTACTATTTCTCTTTGTTGAATTATTGAAGATAAAATAAGATTTGATCAAAGGGTTTCCCCACACATTGTGGGGTTTGTCCTTGGCTAGCCGCCACATCTTGTGTCTCTTGTCTTGGCTTGTTTTCTGTCGATTGTTTAATGTTCTATCTACACTTTACTTTATGCATATGTGATTGCTAATCTGTGGATAATAATAATAAAAAGAAGTAAACTGTTATAAGCATAGAACATACCATAACTTAACACAACTTCTCCAACTACCCCAACCACTGAATTAGATTGTACCAGAGTGGATCCGAACAGTAACAATGACTAAGAAGACAGTGTTGGTTGGATGCAATTACCAAGAAACGAAGGCAGAGCTGAAGGGATGCATGAACAATGTGAACAAAATACTTGTGGCATTGATAATGCAGGCCACTGCAACCATGTCACACATTCCTGCCCTCATCTGATTCAATCCACCATTAGCATGCACCTGCAAATAACCTCTTGATTCTCCAACAACTTTGCAGATATTTTTGATCGGGAATACTTAATCAAAGGTTTGACAAACAATATAAAGATTGTGAAGAAACTTCCAAAGGACCTTAAATCAGTTTCCAAAAAAAGTAAAAATCTTGAGAAGCTGGTCGGGCATGGATTATTATAAGGAGATAGTTGCCTTATTGCAAGACTATAAAGTTCTTCGGGCTTTAAAATCTGATTATCGTCTTGCAAATAATAACTTACCTTTAGATATTCAGAAGTTGCGGTGTCGAGTTCATTACGATGCCCTCCGTTTTGCATCTCACATCGAATCAATGGGAGAGTTTTTAATTGAGAGGATGAGGTCCTATGGTCCATACATAGCGTTGCATCTACGCTATGAGAAAGATGTGCTGGCATTCACTGGATGTACCCATGGTCCAACTCCTACTGAAGTCCAAAGGAAGTTGGCATTTTCCTGAGCGCTCTGGGATATCCATCAACTACCCCAATTTATATAGCTGCGAGAGATATATATGGTGGTGAAGATTCAATGGCTGAGCTTAAGAAACAGTTTCCAAATTTCATATGGAAGGAGGCATTGGCATCTGCACCTCTGATACCTGGCGCTACATGCTCTGCAGCACTGCGGGCAAGAAGAAATATCAAATCATTTGATGATGTCGAGAAAGACAACAAATCTGGTCTTCTTTCTTCTCATGAAAATTATGTAGTTGAAAGCTCTGCTCTGAAAGGTCAAGACAGCAAAGAGAAGACTGAGTTTCCTGATGGTTGGATGTCGAAGACAATAAAAGATAGCACACTTCTGTGTACAGTAAATAATTTTCCACTGCAAGCAAGTCCTATTTTAGCTTCAGAAAAGGGCTAGATTGAAGTCATTGCAGAGTCGAATTTTGCATCAAAAGAGCTAAGTGATCCATCTATAATCAGCTGTTTATCATCAAGCATTGGTTTTCCTGCAGATGATCTTGTCCATGGTCACTTGGAAACTGGTGGACTGAAACCTGAGAAAATGGAGGTGATACCAGGCAACATTTTAGGCAACCCTGGAATTCGCCATGAAGATTTAGAAGGGAAAATAGCGGTACCTGATGAACCAAATGCAACAGGGCACGGTCACAAATGACTTCTCTTATCTAAATGTACAGAATATAGCACTGAAACCTGTGAGTTAACAGAGAATCTCTCAGTTGATTCTAAGGCGACAAAGTGTGACACGGCTGAGAAATCTGGATTCAGGCGGAAATATGTGCTTTTGGATTCCTAGAGCACCAGTTGTGATTTGGGAAACTGAAGCTAAGGAAAACTCATATAATGATGATCAGAATACCCTTCCAGTAACAAATCCCATAAACTATTGGGACAACACTTGTCAGATGAGTAAAAGGCTTTCAATTGATTCAATGGCAATGAATTGTTCTCTGTCGAAAGATATTGCAGAGAATAATATCTCTACTCTAGCGGTCCATGTGGGTCTCTAACTAGAGCCAAGTTATGCCAAAATGGAAATTCACTTGACTTGGACTCTTCCAAGGCTCAGCTTCGTATGGTCCCGAGCTTCAGCCTAGGCAATTACCTCATGTCTCAGACGGACCCATGTTTTAACTGCATTGTTTGAAGATCAAACACACCTCCGAGGCATCTCTCTTTCCTTGCTCACGCTCCACATACTTCTTTGTCAGAATTTGTGCACCGTATTCAGAATTACATACAGCATGATTCCCATGGATCAGTTACAAATTACATCTCATCCCGAGGCTCTCCACTCTGCTTCAATTCGTGTGTGCTTCTTACAGTTCTTTCACTTCTCCCACTCTTCCTTGCATTGGCTCCACAAAAATCAACATTGCTCCGATACCACATGAAGAAAACTAATAAACTAATAAAATAAAATAAATAGCAGAAATATAGAAAAACTAGACATGGCAGAAAAGGCCTCAGCCTTCCAGCATTCCTCACATTCTCATTCTCTTTTTTTAAAATAATGTTTATGATACATATAAATACATGAGGAAGTTGTCTCAAGATAGTAGTCTATCTTGCACACTATGGTTGAGAAAATATTTCAACAATACACTAATCTAGGAGCCTAACTAGTTGGAGAGGATCTCTCAACCAACTAAGTCTAAACTGACTCCTAACCATGAGGAACAAACTCAATCTAGAAAGGTAGGATTAAACCCTAACTTTCATGATTTTAATTAATTTAATTATTTGGACTTAGAATTGTTTTTAATGTGAGAGTGAGGCTAACATTACAAGCAAGCTGAGTCAATCCACCCTATGAATGTGGGATAGATTGACAAACACGATAAAGTGAAGGAGGCGCTTGAGTGGTTACATAAGGAGTAAGGGAGGATGACCCACAACTGTTAGTGGGGGAGGAGAGTAAGAGGGAGGAGGATGATGTGCCAACCTCAACACCACCTTTTACATAGAGTTCAACACTCAGCGATGGCCACCCATATTTGGAGAGTAAGAGGGAGAAGGATGATGTGTCAACCTCAACACTGCCTTCTACATAGAGTTCAACACTTACCAATGGCCATCCATCATTGGCCATAGGCCTTTTCCTATGAGACCTTTGCTTGCAAAATGGGTAGAGGGAATCGTTAGTGTTACCTTAAACACCCACAAAAGGGTAAAGTCCCAAGTACCTAGATGAAAACTTGCGTAACTAAGAGGTTGGTGTCAGTGATCGTAACCTCACTAGCTCTCTTTTGCACTTTAGACCATGTAAAATGGAATCCTAGCCAATTGAGGCTTTCCTATGAGTTGGTATGCTTACATCAAGTAGTATGGAGTGAGAGTAAAGAAATCCTAGTGACAATGACAAGAAGGAAAAATGAAATTTGCAATTTTGGGAATGATGGATGAAAGGGAAATCGATGCACTGTTTGTTTGGGTTATGGAGTCGTGCATGCAACCTTTAGTGGGTGGTTCTATCAAAGGATCAAGGGCTAGAAGTAGTGAATATGGCATGACATATAACAACGCTAATTTGATTAACAAATTATCGTATGTTTACAAATGGAAGGGACTCCCTATGGGGAGCTCCACAACCAAATTAGTCTAGAAGTGGTCTTGTTCAAGGAAGGGAACTATGCTTTAACTCACTAAGGATGTCTAGTGTATATAATTCCTTTTCCCTTAAACAAAGTAATAAGAATATAAAATGATTTTACCATCTCTAATGTAGCTAAACAACTCTCTATGGCCCCCAAATTAACTATGGCAGTCCAAACTTGCAAGATAAAGTCTTTAATGGTGCACCTAGAATAAATTATTTTCCTACATCCATCAGTGGTCCAAAGATTAATGATAAACTAATAATCTTGATCCTCCTCAACAAACTTCTTACTCACAATAGACAAGAGTTTGTTGAGATCACAATTCCCTCTAGGAGGCGACAATAAAATATTCTAGGAAACACCACGCAATGAAATTCTCATCTAACTCACTCCAAAAGCTAATTCAACAATAATAGATTAGAGGAGGTAGGTACAACAACAATAAAAAAATAGGAGAGAATAGTTGGGTGCTTTCTTTGTTTGAGGATCGACTATGCCTAGGCTTTAAAATAACAAAGTATATCCTTATCCACAAATGCACCCCTCTAAACATTAGTGACATGTGCAAGATGACAGCAGAACCTCCATTATGTAGCAATTAATGATCATCTGCCAAACCAAGTAGATGATCAAATCACCAAAATCATCCAAACATGTGGATTTTAGATTAGGTCGCCGTATGGAATAATTTATACAATGAGTAAATAAAGCCTCCATGTGGCATGTGTACATGATCGCAAGGTAGAAGTAGTGATGAAGAATCAAATACACACTCCAAAGTGTAGATGCGCTCAACAAATATAGCATGGAGAAATGTGCAAGGTGACCTCATCAATAAGCATGTACAAGTGTGCAATCCAACTTCTCAGGTGCACTTATTCCACCACAACATGGTGACATGTGCAAGTGGCCTCCTCATGGAAATAAAATGTTGAAAATGTGAGCTCTCAAATAAAAGTGTGCCAAGTGATCAAGCTCAAGCTCCAAGGTGTGACCAACTTTGAGAAATGTGCAAGAATGCCCTCCAAGTGGCATGTGTGGCTCCAATAACTCGTAGACCAAGGTAGAAATGGATCTCAAGATAGGAAGTTGATAATCATCAAACAGTGACCATAGATGATGTGCTACGTCATTGGAAGGGCCTCAACAACCTCTGTGTGTGTTCGATAACCATTACCCATTGAAGGAATGCCTCAATCCATGAGAAAAATGCCTCCACATTTGTGGAAGCAATGGAGCGCTCTAGTGAAGTGAGGTATGTAGTCATTAAAAAGCACATGCTAAACTTCAAAATATAACAAGGAAGCAAATCACCCTAGTGCTAGAGTCAAATTTGTAACAAGGAATGGGTTGGCCCCTCTATCCATACCATAGATGCTTGAAGAATCACGAGAAAGTGGAGCGCTTCCTTGGATTGAGTGTCTATCCTATAGAATATGATCATGAGACCTCAATAGACATATCAATGTTTAGGGAATTCTTACAAAGAGTGCTAAACATCCATGATGGAATAGGTTGCTCTAGAAGAACAAGTTTCTATGCAGTCTAGTATCATCATGAGGTCATAATAGACAAAAAAAATCCAGAGTGCCCTCACCTAGAATGCTATATTATTCATCCTCCTATGTGGTTAAAATGACTTGAAGGTTGTGCTAAGTGTTGGAAACAAGGTTGCAGGAAGCGCCCCCCCCGGATCCTAGGCCGGAATCGCGTCCCGTACGGAAGCGTTCCGGAAGCGCCCTAGGAAGCGCGATTCCATTTTTTCCGAAGCGCGATTCCAAAATTTTAATGCGCTTCCTGGTTTTTGAGAATGCGGATTGCAATGGAGACAGTTCTGTTATGTATTATAGTGACTCAATGTTATTCCTATCACAGTTTCGATGCTACCTTGTTATTCCTATCACAGTTTCGATGCTACCTTGATTTCGATGCTATTACAGTGATCACACTTCGGTGATATTACAGTGATCACACTTCAGTGCAGTGATGCAGTCACAGAAACTCGAATTATCTCTGAAATAAAATTTGGGTACCACAGTAAGGTAATGCAGATTAAAGGTTTTGTGCTACCACAGTCTTGGTGCCTCAACAGTAAGAACAGTCATCAATAGATTTTGGTATAACTACAGTGATACAAATTTGGTATCACAATAGTGAGAAAGTTTTCATCACAATAAGAAGATCTTGGTACCTAACACAGTCTCAATGATAAGGGTTCGGTGAGAAGGTTTCACTGTCAAAGTCTTGACGCATAACAATGATTCTACAAGGATAAGGACTTTGCATCACATACATAGAAATTCGATCAAGGCACTTCAGAGTTTCGATGATATTATGTAATGCTTAAATCAAAATTTTCCCATTTAATTTTACAATTGAATTGCTAAATTCATGTAATGCCCAAAACAGAATATAATATCCAAATTAAATTTCGAATTTGTTCTAAAATTTACTAACTACAATTTAAGCAAGAAATTTATCAATTTTAATGCACAGAGGCCTACAGTTGCTCACTTGCTAGATAAATCATAATATGCTCTATGTTTTATGTTTTATAATATGCTTAAATGTTTTATGTTTTATAATATGCTTAAAAATTTGATGTATGTTTGTAATAGCTAGAATATAGATGATTGTTGTACATACTAGTAACTACAATGGAATCATGGATGCCATATCTATCTTGATTTATGCAAAAATATGCATGTTTTCATGTCTTCTACAATTAATTTGGTATTTGGGATGTTTGTTTTGAGTATAAATGCAAAAAAATATAAAAATATATATATATATATAGCAGACGCTTCCGCGGACGCTTCGCTTCCTAGATTTTTGGAAAATGACGCTTCCGCGCTCTGCGCTTCCGCTTCGCTCCGCGCTTCCGCTTCGCGCTTCCGCTTCGCTCCACTGGAAATCCATCATAGAGGGGAGTGCTCACCAAGTTCAAGTGTCAATCCCATTAAGTATGGCCATAAGAACGTAATAGACATAGAAAATCCAAGGGTGTATATTATTGGAAAATTTATTAGGCCTAGTGCAAAACCTCACTAGGCAATCTAGGTTTTATGGCAATAACAAGATTTGCCACCACTTTCAGCTTAGTGGCCTCTCTCTTGCTATTGGGTGGTGGATGTTATCCCCACAAGGGAGGCTTCCCTAACAAAGCTCAGAGTGTATTCACTCAAGGCAAATGAATCTCTAAGGGACTTGTAAATGATATCACCCAACAAGATCTTCAATGTTGGGGCTGCAAAGTCACATGTGCTCTTAAAAATGGGCTAGACATCCTCTCAGTGGTGCTTGAAAGGTGTCAAAGCAACCCTCAAAGGATCTCTACTGCATGTGCAATCAAGCACCTAAAACGTACCCTCAAGATCAAGCAACATCAACATCATTAGGGACTAAAACCATTAAAAAATCATAGTGGAGCATATTCAATATTAGGGGCACAAATATATTTGATACATACGTTGCCTTCCAATGTCTTTCTAGGTGAATATTTGTAAGCAAGTTACCACACTTATGTTATAGATGATTACAAATTATTACTATTAGGTGCTTGTAGCCCCTAAGGGGAAGGACATTTCACAGGCATACCCATCAATCCATAGATGTAGCTGGTAAAGGTGGTCACAAAATGGGCAAGACTTCAAGGAAGATGGCCATAGCCATGTTACTAGCTGAATGAGGTCCAACATATCTAATTTACAATGATGAGAAGAGGGAGAAATTTTGGAGGCATGAGTTACCTCTTTCCTTGGATTTGTTTTTCCACCCTTTTGGTGCGCCTTTTACTTTAATGATCTTTCTTTATTGCATAGCTCAGGAGATCCAACTTGCTTTATTCTTTTCCAATACCCATTAAAGATGCAATACTTCATTGCTAATTAGGGTTGAGACATTTATAAGTTCCTTTGTTTTAGATGGAGCATGAAATTCTTAGGGACTAGGTGATAGCTAATGAAGGGGATAGAGCTCATGCTAGCCTTTTGGCAACATGCTTATTATGTCCCAAACATATTTTTGCATTTTTTATTTTATTTATTTGTGGGTTTATATGCTTTTATTTTGCTTTCAGCTACATCAACTACTTAGGGAAAATTTAGGGGCCTTGACTTAGAGATGAGGGTATAGGGTGCCAGTCTCGATGACCAATGATAATCAACCCAAAGCATGGATGTGAATAATAAGGGAAACATGGAAGGTGGCAAGTATGGATTACATTGGGCACACTATGTCAATCGATGCCTCCTATTAATGCCTTGCTTGAAGGAAGAACCTCAGGTGAGGTCACACTAGACTAGGGGCGAAAGGATAATCTCCTAGGTGGAAGTTGTAACATGGAACAAGGGACAATCAAGAGCAGTCAATCATCCAACCCGACCTGTGATCCATATTAATATGCCCTCAAAACATTAAATGAAAGCACACAATTACAAAAATGGTTAGTTTGCCTTCCGATTGATTACCTGCCTTCCTTCCAAAAGCATGCTAGATGGGAGAGAGCACCGATCGGAGCATAGGTGGAGAGCTTTGAAATGAAGCTATTAGCGGATCATTATAGGGTTGCTGGCTAGTTCGCTGACTAATGGGGAGAAATTTTTTCTGCTAGGGGTTACCCACTTTTTGTGGGTAGCAGTGCCCTCACTAAGAGGTGTGATACCATCCATCATGTCAATGTAGCCCAAAAACCCTAGGTCTCTCCGAAGTACAAAAGAAGGTGAGTGATCTACAAGTTTAATTGTCTATTATATTAGGGATCATCATAGGAATGTAATATAAATCTCAAAAGTTGGATTGCTCCAGTGAAAACTCATATCCCCATATCAACACCAAAACCCCGAAACTGCTCAAAAACATGCCTAAGAGGTGAGGGTTCTACAAGTTTGGTTGCCTTTCTAGTTAAATATGAACATAAAAGTAGAAGAGACACCTTACAAGCAAGGGTTCTCCATCACAAGAGTCTAATAGCATGTCACCATCAAACCTTCATCAAACTCCCAAGGGTGCCCTAAAATACGAGGAAAACGTGAGCACTCTATCGCAAGGATTGTCTATCTTGTTGAACACCATTGTGAAAGTACAGTAGACACCAGAAATAGTAGAGAGCTCCTTCACAAGAGCTCCATGTCAAGACACCTTAACAAACTCTAGGTGCTTTGAAGCATGGTTAAGAAGATGACCATTCTACAAGATTCTTTGTCTACTTTATCAAGTGCCATCATGATAGTGTAATCTTTGTCTACTTTATCAAGTGCCATCGTGATAGTGTAATAGACATGATAAATGTTATACAACTCCTCTATAGATCCATGATCCCATCAACCCACTCCTAAGTTGCACAAAACGGGGAAACGGAAACGAGTTTCCGAAACGGGAAGCGAAACGAAACGCGACCTCCCCAAATTTTGGAAACGGGGAAACGCGAATATATATATATATATATATATATATATAATATTAAGAAATATGTGCAATCATAAAGCATATATGATACATTCTAATTTATTACATTATGATAAAATTGTCAATTGTCAATGCATAGACTATAAGTATCTAAATTTACATCACATTTACTCATGAATAATCACATAATGAAAATAGAAATATCCAAAATCAGCCACGAGAAATTTCTAATTTTTTGTCTCGTGGTTGATTGGGAGTCTCCTCCTACATAGTCGAATGACCTTAGTGCTCTTGATTAAATACAAGTTTCATACCCTAGTACCCTACATTCTCTTGATTATTGGGAGTCTCCCCTGCATAGAGGGCTTTGTTCTCTCGATTAAATACAAGTTCCATACCCTAGTACATGATAAAATCCAATGGAAACATTGAAATCCCCCCAATCCTGAAATCCTGAAAAACAGATAAGTCTGCTGGATTTTGAGTAAGATCTAAAATTCTACTTTCTCCATATGAAATCCAATGACGGCGAAACCACTCTCAAACATCCTGAGTCATTTCATGGTAATGTTAAATAATAAAAATTTAAGTAAAAGGATGAAAATGAAAAATAAAGGAGAATATCACTTTTACTTTAAGAATTTAACATTACCATGAACTGCATATCAACACTAGGGCAAACAAATGTAAGAGATCTACATTAGAAAAAAAAAAATTAAAAAACAAATGTTTTTTTGGGGGAAACGTGGCCCGTACGGCCTGGAAATGTGTTTCCGGCCGTACGGCCACGTTTCCGTTTCGGGAAACGTGGACGTACGGCCGGAAACGCGTTTCCAGGCCGTACGGTACGGGGAAACGCGTTTCGTTTCGTTTTCCCTGGAGAAACGCCCCCTAGGGCCACGTTTCCTGCAACTTAGACCCACTCAGATTTCCATGGCGTTGATACCACCATCAAGCTGATCCAAAGGTTAACATCACAACAAAGTAGAAGGAACATCATCAATTTCCATCAGATGATCAAAGCATCATCAACCAAGGTAATCAACCACGTCAACATCTCACCCAACATCATGGACGATCACCATTCTTCTCATTCAAGAAGTACCATTCTCAAGCAAGAATATAAGTTGAGTATCTCTAGCTTGTCAGTATCCATATAAGTTGCCCCTGAAATTATGTCATTACACTTCTACCAATATTAGGGATAATAAGTAACTAGTGGTTACATTACAGGTTTGGAGCTCTCAAAGGTTCTGGAGTGCAACTAAGGGAAATTAAGCAATGCTTGTAGGGATTCCTAGTTTTGGGAACTGGATTTGTCCAGGCCCTACTAATGCAATGCAATTAATGGTGAGGTTAAATTCTTAAACTAAAGGTGACATTCTTTTACTTAAATTTTTAACATTACCATTAATTAACTCACGATGTTTGAGAGTGGTTCCGACCTCATCAGATTTCATATGGAGAAAGTTAGATCCTACTCAAAATCCAACAGATTTAATAGTTTTTAGGATTGGGGTGATTTCAACATTTTCATTGGAGTTTGTCATGTATGGGGGTATGAAAATAGCATTTAATTAAGAGGACCAACCCCTCTATGTTGGTGGCATTGATTATTGAAGTCCTCTGTCATGACCCTAGTGAAAATGTACACATCAGTCAAATAGAATCTTGAATTGATAGGTTAAGCCTTTTCTATTTTATTTTAATGTGTAGAGGGTGATATTGATGATGAGGATACCCATATTGACAATGCTTATGATGATATTGTTAATGTAATACTAGTTATTTGTTGTAGCATGATTTTTTTTTGGACTCTACAGGCCATTTAGGGCCTCTTTGTTGATATATTTTTGGTTCAAGGATGGATTGCGCTCAATGCTATTTTGGTTATATGCATTAGTGGTATGATTGAATTTGTATCATCATCTTGTAAATGTATCACTTATTTGTAATATTTTTTAATATATATATATATATATATATATATTATTTTTTAATATATAATATATAGTGTGTCCTTAGTGTCATGTTCTAGGGGGGTCACCGAGTCACGTGTTGAATACTCGTATCTTCGTGTCCTCCATGTCCCGTGTCCTTATGTCATGCGACTTAGATGGACAACTGTTAGGATTTAGTATTTATGATTTGGCTTTAACTACATCATATATATCATTTTTTTCGACATATCAATATTTGGACCCTAGATAATATTTTTACCAATGCTGAGTTTTTCAACAATAATTGAAGTGAAAGGAGAAATTCATCGTGTTCCATGGAGCAAAGGAGGGGAAATTGTCTGTTGCCATTGCCATTAGCAAAATATGCTTAGATTTTACAAGAAACGGTAGGAGGGCTTTTCCCTCAACCCTCAATGACTTCCTTGAACCCCACAGTGCCCCCTAGAAGTTGAAAGCCCTCAGAATATCATCTTGAATCAATAAAAGTTCAGTGGGGAAGATAAAATTATAATTTGTTTTGGTTATAGCATGCAGAGTTAGATCAGTGAAAAGTCTAGAAAATTAAAAAATGTTGACAACTAACAAAAAATTCCCATACATGAGTTATGGAGTCCGTCTTGGTCCTTGGAAATAAATTCACTTAAGCAAAGAGTCCAATTTATTATATTTATTGATGTACTTTTTGAGACTCAAGAGTGAGCTTTTTGCAAGTATTAGTATCTATGTTATGTATCACTTCATAGTGATTTTTTACATCTTAGATATTAGTTTTCTTCTCATATTATGTGACAGTGTGTTTATTTGATGTTGTTATTCCTTTAAATGTTTAAAAAATTGAAAACAAATGATTATTTTTGTATTTTTAAAATTTGCCAATATCTTCCTTGATGTTGGCAATATGTTTCTTTCTTGACCATGGTGATATATTTGCTGACATGATGTTTGCAATATTGATGTAATCTACCTCAAGATTGTGAGCACAGCACGATCAGTTCTTCCCCAAATTGTGTTAACTCCTTACCTCCATCAACTAGTTTTCTTCTCTTGACCTCATCATCCTCTGCTAGGTAGAGTGGGTGTTCATTCACTATGTAATGTGTTGACTGTGGGTTTTTGTGTTTGACCATTGAATGGCCCATTGACAAACTGTTTTCTTTGAGTGCATTCTAGGTCTTTCATGAGGTGCTGATATGGTTCCTCATTGTATAGTCCCCGTTTATAGAAATTGGATTTTGGAGGGGCAAAATAGCATGCTGCCACAAAGGTACTGCTGTTGTCTCCCTTGAGCACTAGTTACTGATCAAAAGTATCAAATTGCTTTATACAAATGCTTTGGTTCAAGACGTTTTTCATGAAGCAAGCAATCCCTCTATGAACCTTCTGATTCCTTGATTTGTCAATTCTTGTATCCCCGTATGTCTAGGACTCTACACCCATCATATTCATGGGTTTCTACCAGGATGATCACATCTCGGCCTTCAGTTATCTGCCCTAAGTTGTGACCATGTCTCTATGAATATCCTCTACACTGTACAGTTCCACAATATGATTCTGAGTCTTCACAGGGGCCATTCCTCTACAGTTCCAAAACACTATTCTGTGTCCATCTTGTGTTGCAGGGGCCATGCCTTCCTATTTCCTTGCTGTGATTCAAAATGCTTCCTCTGTGATTTAAAATGCTTCCTCTCATTCAAGAGTATTGATCATGCATAAGATGACGATACATAATTGTGTCCCATGAAAGAGTGATAATAAAAAGATAAATGTTGATATGATATGTGACTTAATTAACACTTAAGCTACTTTACTTCAGTAACTATTCATAACTTTGAAGTATTAACCTGTGTAATAATACATGATATAACAATTAGACTACGTTATATCTATTAAGGTAAAGCATGTAGTGTACTGGGAATTTTTTTGTGTGATGAGGATGTTGATATTGCAGACATATTTAAGAGCACATTTGGTATAGTAAGGTTTCATTGGATGTTTTTTTTTAAATTATTTCAGATGCTGCTCGTGTTCGGAAGGATTATAACGATTTAAGTCGTAAACTATCAAAATTGCAATCCCGAATTTCAACTTTGGAAACCAAGTTGAAGCAAGACTATGGTGAGATTCAAAGGCATGGTTTGAGTTTTTGTTGAGGTCATTTATGGCCTAGGGTTTTCTTTATTAGCTGTTTTGCTTGTATTGTGCAAAAACTACATTGAAATGGTGTTCACATAGCATACCATGAATCTACTACTGACATTTTGTTTAATGTTTAGGCAATGACGACGAGTTCTATTCATTTTATGATCAGTGTTTTGAGCATAAAGAAAATAAGTATGACCTCTCTCTTTTGAAGTGTTTACCTATGGGCATATGCTGTAGGAAAGTGTCATATTCTCCTTATGTTTTGTATATATCTAATTCAAGTCAATTTCAATTGTGATGATTTGCTTTCAGGTATACTTACAAACTATGTCCATACAAACAGGCTTCTCAGGTCGAAGGCCATAGCACTACTAGTCTAGGGTACACTCCTCATGATTCCTGTTTGATGGTTAACATGGTTATATATGTTCCTGTTTTTCTGTTGCATATAACACGTTGAACACAAAATATGGATTTTCAATAGATAGTTCCATTAACAGATAATTTCTTTTTTCATAAGAATGAAGCTTTTCTTATTATCATTGTTTTATTGTGCTTCAGGTATTTGAAAAAGTGTCCCTTGAGTTTCATTAGTAAATAATTTCTTTTTAATATAAGAATGTAACTTTTGTTCTTATCATTATTTTATTATGCTTCAGGGATTTGCAGAAGTGTGCTATATGATCTTAAAACTGTTGTTATTTAGTTGAGTTAATGTTTTGCAATTCAACTTAAAAGGTTGTGCAATTAAAGTTCCTATCATTACAGGTGAAGTTCCTATCCACTATGCCATAAATGCCTTTTAGATCTGTTACTACAAAATCTGTCACTTACAAACGTGTAAAAGTCCCAGGCACCTAGATGCCAGACTTGTGTAACTAGGAGGTTCGCCACTGTCACCTTACCATCACTCCTTTTCTCCTTAGGCCAGCTCTCATCCAGCTCAAAGGAGGCTTCCCTAAATAGGATTGTTGGAATTATAAAGTATGGAGTGCAAAAGGTGATTTGAAGAGTTAATTCCAGCAAAAAGGATTTACAAAACTGAAGAAAAAGGAGTGGATGGTGAAATAGAGATTAGTGTCTTGTGCCTCAGGCACCTTGGGTTTATTGTTGATGTTAATAGCTTGGATAGGTGCTTCTGCATAGGCTAGGTGTCAAGCATGCAAGAGATTTCAAATTGCCTTTTTTTGTTTTTGCTCATGGGTAGTAAGTGACTTTATATTCTTTCTTAAGTTCAACTTAGGAGAAGTACATTAATTAATCTATTAATTAATGTCGACTATTTTTATTTTATTTTATTCTTTTATCGGCTAACCCACGGGGATTTGAAGCAGTGACCTTTTTGCAAAGAGTTCCTTAGCAGTACACCCTTTCACCATCAATTCAAAGCCTCGTGTGCTTAATTAATGTTGACTATTGAGCTAAATTTCTAAGGATAAATAATTTAATTATTTAAGTGATCTAAATCTCATCTCAACCATTGATCTCAAGTGAGTCTTAGGATCTAATCCTATCCATCCATCCCTTAGGAGATATATGATTTGAGGTCTTTTTTAACGAGAAACAATAAAAGAAGCCTAAGGGAGAGGTGAAGACACATTATTCTTGGGAAAACGATTTTCTCAAGTGAGTGAGAGACTCAACATTGCATAGAGGTGAAAAGTGTGCAACTACAAGAATTTTAGAGCATAGGTTTGCAGGTTGAGCGCACAAGAGGTGGGCCAAGACTTGCTTGTGGTGGAGGCTGAGTGTGTGCCACTTGGAGGAGGAGGCTGAAACTTGTGAGGATGAGTTCTAACAAGCAAGCCGTGAGTATGGAGAGGCCGTAAGTGTTTATGCTAGACTTGGGAGGAGGCCAAGTTGTTACAAGTGGGTTGAATTCTGAAAAACAACTAGCATAGGTGCAAGCCAAATTTCTGAGGTGCCCGAGTTGCCAGATTCCATTGATATATATTCCATGAATTCTCTGTGGGTCAATTTTCTTATTAAAGCAGGCCCTAATTTTCTCAAGTAATAGAAAGTGAAAGAGATATTGTTGGGCATAATTTTCTGTGGTGTTTTGTATTTAATTTTCCATTGGAAATTTTATTTGAAGTTAAAATTCCAGTGCATTTATTTTTAGCAGTTTTCAGAAAATGATTTCACTGGGTGAAATATTTTCTTGGTATAAAATAAATTGTTAGGAAAATTAAATTAGCTCTGGTGGTAGAAAATTAACATGGCATCAGAGCTTTAAAACTCTGAGGAGAAGGATATCTATTTTTCACAGGGGTTTACAACAACAATTTTTCCTTTTTTGTTGTTGTTTCTTTTGGTTTTTTCTAGCAGTTAAATTTTTCTGGGGTTTGAGAATTTAATTTGGAAGCTGTGAGAATGGTTGCAGCAAGGTTGAGGTTTAAAGACCGATTAGAGGGTGCATTCCACTATAGTCCTTGGAAGAAGTGGATAGCATTTGAGTTGATGGAGAATGGGATCTGGGAGTTTGTAGATCAATAACTCACCCCTCCTACTGATCCTACACAACTAGCCATCCATAGCCAAAAGGATGTGAAAGGCGGAAGAATCATTTTGGATGGGGTAAAGGATCATGTGATCCCTCATCTTTATAGAGAGAAATCAACCAGGGAAACGTGGGATGCATTACCCCTCTTTTAGCAGGGTTAACTATAGATTCATTGCAACATTCTTAAGCACCATTGGAAGCCCAAGATCACAAGTCAAAGGCCATGTAACAACCATGTGAGGCCTTGGAGGCATCCTAGACCATGTGTCACGTTGCGTCAGTCTTTTTTTGGTTGGACCATGACTTGTCCCTTTGAGTTTGCAGGAGGTTTCTTTTGTCGCTAATAGGATTGGAGGGCTTGAGGTAAGCTTATATGTGGACTCATGGTTTTTTGGGAGCCCTCTAATGTATGGGTGATTTCTAGTGTAGGGGCTAGTCTGGTCCACGTTGGGTGCACCTATGTCTTTCCATAGGGTTATGACTTATGAGTCTATAGAGTTTGTGACATTTTCACACTTCCCAATGTAGTTCATGTTTCCTAAGGCAAAGTGGTTTCGGAAGTTAAAAATCCAACAAGGTCCTCAATTGCAGAGCTTAGTGAGAGCATGACATGCCACACAAGGTTTTTCCATTTGGATAAGGCATTTTCGAGATTGGCTGGTCAAAGGCAGTCAAACAAAGGTGCACAACATTTCCAATGGGCATAATAGCTAGAGTAGTTGCATTATATGTGGGAACTTATGAGTCATTTTGTGACATTTTCCAAATGTAGTTCATGAAGGCAAAGTGGTTTCGGAAGTTAAAAATCCAACAAGGTCCTCAATTGCAGAGCTTAGTGAGAGCATGACATGCCACACAAGGTTTTTCCATTTGGATAAGGCATTTTCGAGATTGGCTGGTCAAAGGCAGTCAAACAAAGGTGCACAACTTTCCAATGGGCATAATAGCTAGAGTGTTGCATTATTTGGGAAATGCATTACATCCAAAATGATCTATTTGCTAGGGGGGGACAAAACCCATGTTTCATTTTTTTTTTTTTTTTTTTGCCTTTTATCTTCAATGGTTTTGGAGATCCTAATTTTGACCAATTTTTTAAGGGTTTGACCAAGCTTATGTGGCAGTGATTTGGACCTTTTTGAGTTGACTCAGTTTGTGATGTGGCATTATGTGGCATGAGCAATTAAATAGCATGGAACACTTGGCTTGATAGGCTAAAACGTTTGAGATATTACGGAGGGCTGAAAAGACACCTATTAATGCTAAAAAGTCAAGAAAATATGAAAAATAGTTGTTGGAAAGTCAATATAGCTATTGGAAGGCACTATTTCCAAAAATATGAAGATAAGGATGGAGAAATAGTTGTTATAAGTCAAAGTGATTAGTCTTCTCTAATGGAGTGAATTACTAAGGGAGAATATTTCAGTTTCAAAGGCAAGTTGAATAGCAAGAGGAACATTGGGCATTTATAGAAGGATGTTGGAGGAGAAATGAGCATTATTTTGACTTTTGGACTCTTTCCAAGGGGAACGTTGCATTCTTTGGGAGTGATCAAGTCAATTTGACCCATTATGTGGGCAAACTCATTGTAATAAAATATTATTTTTTATCTTGAGTCGACTTAGTCTCCAAGGTTATTGTGGATGACAAGTCAAATAATATTATTTTATTGGAAGGGGAAAAACTAGCTGTTAGCAATGAGATCTACAAATTGCTAGCTTCCCCCTCCCATGGGAGGTTGTTGACTATGAGAGTATTTATGCTATGCAGTAAAGAAACTAATCGGAAAAATAATCTCTCTTATGTGTATTGAATTGATTTTTGTATTCTCTCTTTTCTTAGTTTTAGCCTTTAGTTTGTGCTTAATAGATTAACTTGCAGATATAGGCTTAATTAACACAAAATTGTTGCGGGGATCCATTGGGTGACATTTTCATGTGGAAGGAGAGTTTCTCTCACCCTTAGTTCTCACCAAGAAGCCACATTTTCAAAGCCACATTTTCAAGTGTTGGACAATCCGTTTTAGAGGGAATCTTCAACCAAACTTGTGGGATATTGAAGTGGTAAAAACTTCTACATAACAGAAATATATATAAATAAATACTTTATTAAAATGATGAATTGATAGATGATGATTGATTACAATGGGGTTCCTGGCTTATATACCGCCACGGACACCCTTTGGGAAAGGGCATGATCTTATGATCGTGCCCTTTCATCTAACTAAACCTAAAATTAAACAATAACCTAAAATAAACTAATTTTTTACATAACATTGCCTTCCTCTCGAAAGAATGCTTTGTCCTCAAAGCATAAATAACGACGGATGTTGTTGAAGAATGATTCATTCTCCCAGAAAGCGTCTTCTTCGGGTAAGTCCTTCCACTTGATCAGATATTCTAAGATGATCAAGGTCGCACATTTTAAAAGGTCTTGGATTAATCTCTCAAGTTTCGTTTTTTGGAGATGTGGATATCGGTATGGCTTGATGTTGATGGGGTTTGACTCTGTTTTAACTTCTGTTCTACGCTCAATTTCTGTATTAGGCGGCATCTTCATAGGTAGGTCTTGAATCTCTGGTGATTCTTCTCTGGTCATATTTGCAGATAACATTTCTAATTGGTGACATTGTATTGCATAAGCAGGTGCTCTTCTTCGACTCAGCTTCATCATCTGAGATGATGATACAACATGATTTTCTGGTGGTTGGAATCCGTGTAGCTTGTACTTCTGACCTCCCCATTTGAATTTTATAAATTGTACTTGATGGTTGGCGGCATAAGTACCTAAAGTTCGTAGCCATTGGATACCTAAGACTACATCTACTCCTCCTAATGGTACTGTGAAAAACGGAGACTCTAAACTGAAGTCTTGAATTTGCAATTTAACCTTATGGCATTTTCCCACCTTTTCTATCATCACTTTCATGTTTGGTAAGGGAAATGAAAATATATTGAGTCTCTTTGCCATGGCTGCATCTAAAAAATTGTGTGTGCTTCCAGAGTCGACGAGAACCACTACGTTGTTCTTCTTTATGTGTCCTTTTAACTTTAAAGTCTGAGGTTGTGATATACCTGTCATAGCTGATAATGATACTTGTGGAATACTTCCATCATCTAGTTCTGGTGAAAATTCTGGAGCGTCTTCTGTGTCTTCTACGTCATAATCTTCACTGTTTGAATCATTGGTTGCTTCACAATTATATAGGTTCTTTGGTTCTTTTCCTTTAGCACATCTATGTTTGGGGTCCCACTTCTCACCACAACGTTTACATTTACCCTCTTTTATCCTTTGCATTTCCACATTAGATTTTTCATCTTCACGACGATGTGGTGGAACATATCTTGTATTATTTGAGTCCACATACTGGGGTATCCTTCGTCTTGCATAAGCTTTTTCCACTGTTGACCAAAATATTGGTTCGGATTTCGTTTCGGCTGTTTTTGCTTTTCGTCTTGCTTCTTCTATAGATGTAATATCATGCATCTCAAGTTCTGCTTGTAAATGGGTTTTGAGTCTCGAGATGTATGACTGAATTAGACGAGATTCTGATAACCCAGGTACTCGTGTTACTAAGGTCTCCCATTCTTGAGTGTATTCGTCCACACTTCCTTTTTGTCGTAATTTGATGAGTTTTGAAAAGAACTCTTCTTCCTTTACACCTTGGAATCTTTTGAAGAATGCATCTTTAATCTTCTCCAGCTAATGACATGTGTTGTCTTTTTCCACCACATATACCAGTTATATGCTTCTCCCTCCATTTTCATGGATGCATGTCTGAGCTTTTCGTCATCGTCAGTGATGTCATATATCTCAAAGTATTCTTCTGCTTTATTTATCCATGCAACATTGTTTTTTTCGTTTCCATCGAATTTAGGCATCTCGACTTTTGCCCTTCGCTGGTATGTTGCCACTGGTTGAGCAAAAAAAGGGTGTTGATTGGTAAAGTTATCCCAGAGTTGCTTGTTTGTAAACACTGTGTTACTTGCTTCTTGGTGGGGTGTCGCTGATTTTTTTGGGGATTCAACCTTGTCATGAGAGTCTGTGGACTTAGTTGAATCCGACGAGACGTGTTCTTGATTCTCTTCACCTTCTTTCAGTAGTTGTTCGGGCGTACAATTCGACCTTTTACACAAAACTTTTAGCATTGTTAAGACCTCTTTGAAGTTTACTTCTGTTTGGACGTGTTGACTTTCCATTTTTATCTCTATTCGATTTGTCGTATCTTCAAGATTTTTGATTTTGTCCGCTTGCTCCCCCAGTTTGCTCTCGACTTCATTTAATCTTTTACTGACCTCGTCGTGGTTGTTATTTATCTTTTGCTCTGCATCCAACAACCTTTTTTGGAAATCCGCCATTGTCATTGTCGACATTGAGCAGGTTTGCGGAGGCGTGTATTTATTTGCCAGCTAAAATATTTTTCCTCCCTCCCTTTTTTTTATTTTAGCTAAAATAAATTTTAATTAATTAAAATAAATTTAATTAATTAAATTATATATATTATATATAATATATGTATATATATATTATATATAAATAAATAAATAAATTTAATTAATTAAATTATATATAATATATAATATAATTATATATATTATATATAAATAAACGTTATAATAAATGTTTCACGATATATATATACAAATAACTGTTATACTTTGTGTATTTATTCGATAGTTCCCCTGAACGTCACGATTGTTGATGGGTCACCTCCGTTGACCATTCAAAGGAAAACGAGCATCAAACGGATATCACCGCAGATATTTTCGACGACAATAGTGGTAGGTTTTCCGGCGATTACACAGTAGTTGGACAGCGAAGGACGACGGGTATTTAGAATTGGTCAACTTTATTTATTGCAGAGCTGAGCCACTGTGTGAGGTACTGAGGTATGCATTTCCAAAATTTAACCCAAACACATATCTGAGACTGCAATCCGAGTTGTCTAAGCCCTCAATACCGGTTTATAGACCACAGGTCCGAGATACCTTGCCGCAGTTGTAACAGGCCCGAGATTCCTTGCCACAATTGTAACAGGTCCGAGATACCTTGCCGCAGTTGTAATAGGTCTGAGATACCTTAACGTAGTTGTAACAGGTCCGTAAATGTATAATCTTCAGATTTTTTTCGTGTTCACCGAATTGTGATCTGTATGGGTTGTCAGACGAGGAAGTCAGGTGCGGATGGGAAACACAGTGACAATGGAAGCAGAGGTGTCGTTGACAGTGGAGTATTGGCGGCAGGGAGATATGGGTGGATGATGTAATGCAGTCAGGGACGGTGGAGTTGTCTTTAGCAACTGGCAGCGTGGGAGGCTCTGATACCAGATGAAGTGGTAAAAACTTCTAGATAACAGAAATATATATAAATAAATACTTTATTAAAATGATGAATTGATAGATGATGATTGATTACAATGGGGTTCCTGGCTTATATACCGCCACGGACACCCTTTGGGAAAGGGCATGATCTTATGATCGTGCCCTTTCATCTAACTAAACCTAAAATTAAACAATAACCTAAAATAAACTAATTTTTTACATAACAGATATTGGTGACAATTGTTTTGTAGCAATTGAGGCATCTTGAAGGAGTAGATCCTCCTACTGGAATTGGAGTTTTTCTTGCATGTTATTCTATGCTAGTGTGAGTGGGATAGTTTCTCCCCCAACTTCTCACTCGTTCCTAGTTCTCAAGGTGGAGCTGACTTAGGGAGGGTTGTGATTGCATTCTGACAGATTGGTAAGCTTTAGAGAAAAAATAAAGTCTCTCATCTCAACCATTTTGTTTATATAAAAAATATAAAAAGAAAAGAAAAAGGCAACTCTCTGTTGGTACTGAGAAGGGGGTGAATCAATTTTTCTATGAATTAGTAACTTATAATTTTTTTCAGAGCTTTAGTTAATCTTTGGTATCAATTCAAAACATAAATGAACAGTAGACATTAGACATAAGAATTTTTAGGTGGAAAACCCCCTCTGAGACAGAAAACCACCAAACACTTCTCTAATAATTTATGAGTACATCAATGCTTCAGCTCCAACTCAAAGGGAAACCCCAACCCCTAGTACTCTAGAAAAGCGTTCAAATTTTCCAGCTCCAATTGGAAGGACACTCCAACGCCCTGGTTTTTTTTCAACAGCCAACTGAAAGTATACTCCAATGCCCTAGCAAGCTCCAACTCACCCTAGCACCACCCTACCACCCTGAAGTGTTTTTAGGCTCCAACCTGAAAGTGACTTCAATCAGCAGCCTAGCACCACCCAAGCTCCCTGAAAGTGATAATAAATACCAATGTGGGCTCTCGTACCAGGGACAATGACCCACTTACAATGAACAAACTTTTTTTGACTATTGTAGGCTCCCGTACTAGTGATGATGACCTACTTACAATAAATTTTGATATAAAATCCCTTGCAATTTCCCTTATACTTCCAAAATCCTCAAAACCCTTACAACAATCAAACTCTTACGAGTCATAAAACATGTAGATAGTTGTACCTTAATGATTGAACTACTGTAGATGATTTAACACTGATCCAAGATGATGTAGCTACCTGGTTGCTGTAAATGATGGAAGTCCTTATGAACAGTCTCCAATTACCGATTCAACTGCTTGGACTTTAGAATGCCTATTGTAACAACTTTAATGATGATGCCCAGATGATATCTTTTTAGCTGTAATACCTTTCCATAGTCTATTCAATAGTGCTGCAAATGTCAAGTGACACTATATACTGTATCACTGCCTCTTGAATATGAAGACCTTCACTACAAGACAATGATGTAACCTTTTCTGCTTACTTCCAGAGAATTGCTCCACATGTTTTAAGAGGACTAGTCCAATTGTGACTGTGAATCGTTGCTCAACGATATCACTGATATGTATGTGGCATTTTTTGTTCAATTTCCAAGCTAGTATCTTCACTGTAATGAGTGGAATCGACATAGATTAAAGTTAGCTTCCACAAGGTCATCTTCACTATATTATGCACTGTAACAAATACATATATGAACATTCCAGGTCTCAACAAACTTGATTATTAGCCGCAAGTCACAGAGATATTTCAAAGGTCGAAAAAGTGCAGAAGGAACCTTTGACACTGTACATGAAGGCAGACTGCATTCACATATTTTTGCAACCTTTACAACCTTTTCATCCTTGTTAATTACTCAGTAATCATGATCAAGATAATGTGCCAGATTGGTGTTTTAGGCCTCTGATCTAGGGCTTTTTACTGTTAAGAAAATCACGTCCTTATGCTCGGAGAAATCATTAGAAATAGTCCTTTTTGATGGATAGAGGCCACAAAGAACGATCTTCAATTTAGGCCGAATAAATGAGTGCATAGGGAGGAACTCTTGTGACAAGGTTAGTGCCCTAGATATGGCCGAAAGTTGCAGACATTAAGGGTCATCCACAATCTTCACCACTGTAATTTCTCCCGAAATGGTCGAATCTTACAAGAAACCTTCAAAATGAGCCTTTGACACAGCCGAGAATGTGACCTTGATTTGTATGATTGATGCCCTTGATAAGGCCGAGGGCTACTAGAATTTGATGTCTGGAATCGCAGAGAATAAGGATCTTCAAAGCACAGAATTAAGGCCAAATGACCTAGCAGACAAGTATCAGACAAATTATTTTTGCTGTCTTGAAATGACTGAGATTGCTTCAGATTTTATTGACCTAGAGGGCCGATAGATGTGTTAGAAAATCAGAAAGGCAAAAAATATTTTCTTATATAGATAATTACTGGTGATTCTTTTATCTTTATGTTCTTGTATCTTTTAGTTCATCAAGCAATTATGAAAACAATGACACAAGGACAACAAATGTAGGTGGACAGCTAGGGCAAAACCGCTATCTAGGGGAAATCCTAGTCAACAATTATTCCTTCAATAGTTTATCGAGATAATCCAAGACTCTAGAACCAGACAGAGACTTCCTCCACACCAAGTCAGCCTTCAATCCTTCTTGTAGATGATGACCCTTCAAAAGCAACTTCGACCTAGTAGCATCAACAACAACTTTGACCTAGTAGCAGTAGCAACAATAGCTTTGACCAAACTAGAAAAACTTCGATCTCCCTTGATACACCTTAGAAGTGAGTGAGAGTTTTTCCAAAATTTCAATCTTGAGGTCTTCTATCTTCCTCCAGAAACTCACACTCCTTTCCAACCCTTGTTCTAGCCCTTTCTCCAACCTCGATAACCCCCTGTTCATCATGGACCAAGCATTGGCATCCCTGTGCCATCACACGTGTCTGCCCCTCTCGCTGTTCCCGATAACAATGGGGGCAAAATGTAATTCCAACACAACCTTTGCACTCTATTTTGTTGAAAAATGTGTAACTAGGTTCAGTCTTCATAAATATGAAATGTACTTTTGATTCTTGTATATTATAAAATGAAAGAAAAATTATTATTATTATTTTTGGAGCATGGGTTTCATGCTCAAGGTCTTTTATTTTAGAGGTCAAGCACTGATTGAACGCTTCTAGGGTTTGTCCTAGGTCAAGAAGGCAAAAGAGTCCCTGTCATAATTTGAATACCCCATCGGGCACATTGTAACTTGTAAACAGAATTATTTTTGTCATTAAAAGTGTCAAAATAGCCTTCAAGTCCAAGTTCGCCTGGCAGTAGGGAAGTTGGCCTATTTTGAGGAGCCATGCCCACCTTAAGAAGCCTATATAAAGGAGGGAACTCGACCTCCTTTTTAGCCATTCATCTCTCTCTCACTCAAGAGTACGAGGAGGATGAATAAGGCAACGAAGAAGGAAGAGGACGAAGAAGATTTGTTTCTGGGTTAATTCTCTCTCACATGTGCGAAGAAGGAAGCTAGGGTTTGCTACTTCAAGGTCAAAATTCTCTATCTATTGGAAGAGGATCAAATTGCTGGAAGGACTCAATAGGTTACCTTCTAGCCCTAGAGAAGGAAGAAAGACAAGCGAAGTTGCTGGGAGGCCTTGGAAGGTTAATTTCACTCACACGTGTGGAAGCTACAACAATTGCTTGGGGCATAAAATTTCAGATTTGCAGTAGAGGTCGAAATTCTGAAGCTGGGAGGTCGAAGTTGTGCTACTATAAGAGCTAAGGTTGGCTAAGGGCGTAATGAAGATCTCTACTTCACTAAAGAAGTTCCTAAAGAAGTGTTTGAAGGTCGCAAGTCAACTCAAGAAGGGCATCAAAGAAGTATGGGATCTCCTATTTTCTTCCAAGAAGGAAATGACCAAGACATTTACAAAGGATGAAGGATTGTTCTCAACGCTCATTGGCACATTTTAAGATGAGAATATTTGGGTGATCGACAATGGAGCATCAAGGCATATCACTGGTCAAGATAAGCAATTGAAGACATTATAAAAAGGAAAGTCCTCTTACTTTGTAGAACTTGGTGATAACAAAAGCTACACTGTAAGAGTAATTAGATCAACTTCGATTGAGCTAGAAAATGGAGGGAACATTCATCCCAACAATATCTTATTTGTTTCAGGTTTGCAAAAAAAAATACTTTCCATTTCAAGTTTAGAGGATAAGGGTGATAAAGTTGCTTTTGTTGATGGAAAAGTTGTAGTATGGAGTAAAACCTTACGCATGGAAGATGCAAGAATGATTAGGATTCGCGAGGGAAGACTTTACCGTTTGTTGACTCCCCTCGCTCAAGCCTTGATTCACATTGAAGTTAGTTCTTGTGAACATTGGCATAGAAGATTTGGTCATCTCCACTACAAAATCTTACCAACCCTAAAATACCATAGTAAATGGCATCCCTAAATTGAAAGAAGATCATGAAGGAGTTTGCAAAGGGTGTGCATTGGGTAAAAACACCAAGAGACCATTTGAAAGCAGTGCTTCAAGGTCAAAAGAAATCTTGGATCTTATTCATTCTGATGTTTGTGGTCCTATAACTCCAAAGTCACTTGGAGGTCATCTATGCTATGTCACATTTATAGATGACCACTCCAGGAAAACTTGGGTTTGCTTAATGAAATCCAAGGATGAAGTATTTATCAAATTTCAAGAATTCAAAGCTAAAGTATTTATCAAATTTCAAGAATTCAAAGTTGAAGTAGAAAACCTTACATAAAGGAGAATCAAGATATTAGGATATGAAAATGGAGGAGAATATACTTCAAAAGAACTTATAGCCTTCTGTAAGGAGTCTGGGATTAAGAGGGAGTTTATTGTCCCATATAATCCTAACCAAAATGGAGTTGGAAAACGAAAAAATTGGTCCATTAAAGAAAGTGTAAAAGTTATGCTGCATGATCAAGATTTGCCGAAATTTCTTTGGGGTTAAGCTACGAAGACAATTGTATACATTCAAAATCAAAGTCGCCACAAGTCACCAGATAACCTGATTTCTTAAGAAGTATTCACTGGGAAGAAACCAAGCGTAGATCATCTTCGACGTTTTGGTCGTCTTTTCTATATTCATATACTAAAGGACAAGAGAAAGAAGTTGGATCCATCAGGCATGAAGGGAACATTGTTGGCTACAGTAACTCTTCTAAGGCTTATAGGATCTACATAAGGGAAAGACATCAAATAGAAGTTAGTCAAGATGTGATATTTGACGAAAGTATTGCATTCAAGAAATCAAAGGATCTCCCTATGGACTCTGATGATGAAGAACTTCTGGTATTTGAAGAAGTTATTAGGGAAGAAGAGGAATCAAATCATTAAGATGAAGGTCCTAGTGAACCTATACAACCTGTGGTAATTCCTGAGACTAGAAAGAGACCTAACTGGTTAAAATCCACATTACTAGATGCATAAGGTCATCTAGCGGGTAAAGACACATTTAGAGAAAGCAAGTGTAATGACCCATCTCTAATATAGAGAGCACAAGAATATTAGCATGCATACGATGCATGCATATGATAGCTAACATATGCATGTATCGCATGCACTACACTAGTATATATTTTCTAAATTAACTATAAATGTTGAATATCACGACACTCCTTCAAATAGAAGTTACACCCTCACCCATCACCACACTGACACATATTGCTTAATGCATCATAAGTAATCAACAAATACCCTAAATAATTTTAATGATATAAATTTAAAAGTATAAAGTAAATATGGTTATAAAGAAATAAATGTTAAATTTAAGATAATTATTAGTATGGTTATATATTTATTTACCCCAGAATATTAATAAATTATACTAATAAATGATCAAAATGATAAATTAAATAAAAAATAAAGTACATATTATGAACCAAGGGCATTTATATAAAACAAATAAAAATCCTAAAAGCAAACCTAATACACATGTCAATATACCAACACCTTTAAATGAATATAGTCACACGTTACAAAGGAGGGAAGGTGTCACCATGTAAGGGAGTGGTGGGTTCGTTGGTAGAGAGAGAAGTCATCGCCAATGAATGATATACAAAGACAAAAGGGGAGCATGAAAGAAGGAAGAGAGTTAGTTTTGGGGAAACAGAGGATTGTCTTGACCTTTGGAATATAATGCAGGGAGGAGGAAATATAGAGAAAATCATGATGGAAAAGGAATCTAGTTTGAGGGATGAGCCTGGGGCTTGATTTTGAACTGAAAATTTGGAAATTTGAGCTGTTTTTGAAGTTTTGGGCATGGGGGTCAATGGACTTCCATCTCAATGTCCTTTGGATCTAGGAATCGCAGAGGTTGATCCCAGATAGGCAGGGAGGAATTGGTTGGTTTGGTAACGTAAGAAGAAGACTCGGAGCAATGCAGATCGACACCGGACGGGAGAATCAGGTATGCAATTGCATTTAATTTGATAGAATTTACAAGAAATTTGTTCATCTGGTTGAACCTTAACAACAATCCCCACACTATTTTCATTTTTTTTACTAAGAACAATTAATTCTATTTTAATATTAAAAAAATAGCTCTAGGAAACATCGCCATATTTAAAAAAAAAAAATGAAATAGTGAAATCGAAGTTTTCTGGAAAGGTTAAAAGATAGTTAGTTTTGGGAAAACAGAGGATTGTATTGACCTTTGGAATATAATGCAAGGAGGAGGAAATACTAAGAAAATCATGATGGAAAAGGAATCTAGTTTGAGGGATGAGGCTGGGGCTCGATTTTGAACTGAAATTTGGGAAATTTGAGCTGTTCTTGGAGTTTTGGGCATGGGGGCCAGTGGACTTCCATCTCAAAGTCCTCTGGATTTGGGAACAAACAAAGGTTGATCCCAGATAGGCAGGGATGAATCGGTTGCTTTGGTAACGTAAGCAAAAGACTCAGAGCAACGTGGATCAACACTGGACGAGAGAATCAAGTACGTAATTGCTTTTAATTTGATAGAATTTACAAGAAATTTGTTCATCTGGTTGAACCTTAACAATAGTCCCCACAGCAAGAAGCCCAAAGAATATTCAGGGTATGTTGCATATTTGACAAAGTTAATAGAAGCAAAACCATCCACCTTTGAAGAAGCTATCAAGCATCAAGAATGGAAGGATGCCATGAATGAAGAATATCGATCGATAATGAAAAATGGTGTTTGGGAGATCATACCTAGGAATACAAGTCAGTGGTAACTTCCAAGTGGCTATACAAAATTAAACATGTGGCAGATGGAGGTATTGACAAATATAAGGAAATATTTGTGAGTAGGGTCTTCTCTCAACAAGAAGGCATTGATTATGAAGAGACATTTGCCCCAACAACAAGGTATACAACTATTTGATCATTGGTTTCTTTGGCAACATTGATGGGATGGAATATACATCAAATGGATGTTAAGACTGCATTCCTAAATGGCACAATTGATGAGGAAGTCTATATAGAGTAACCCTTGGGATTTGATGTCAAAGATAGAGAGGCATATGTTTGCAGGTTGAAGAAGGCATTATATGTCCTTAAGCAGACACAAAGCGCATGGTATGCAAGGATGGATGCATACCTTCAAAGATTGGGCTTCACAAAAAGTTCTACTGATCTTAACCTTTATTTCAAGGTTGTAAAGGGTGAGCCTGTAATCATTCTTCTGTATGTGGATGATTTTCTATTGACAGATGTGGAAGGTCGAATTGAAGAATGCAAGAAGCAACTAGCAACAAAATATGAGGATCTTGGGCTGATGCACTATTATTTGGGACTAGAAGTCTAGCAGGGACCTGATGAGATCTATCTAAGTCAAAGGGAAGTATGTGATCGAGATGTTGAAGAGGTTTGATATGATGGATTGCAAACCAATGACAACCTCGATGATCACAAACTTGAGAAGACTAATGAGTTCCGAATCTAGCCCAGTGGATCCAACCAGGTATAGACAATTGATTGGATCAATGATGTACTTGGTGATTACTAGACGAGACATATGCTTTGCAGTAAATGTTCTCAGTCAGTTCCAAGTAGAGCCGAAACATGATCATTGGATAGCAACCAAGCACATAATAAGATATTTGCAAGGAACAATACGTTACCGCCTGGAATATGATAGGAGGAATGATGTCCACTTGATTGGATATACAAATTCTTACTGGGGAGGCATATGTTTGCAGGTTGAAGAAGGTATTATATGTCCTTAAGCAGACACAAAGCGCATGGTATGAAAGGATGGATGCATACCTTCAAAGATTGGGCTTCACAAAAAGTTCTACTGATCTTAACCTTTATTTCAAGGTTGTAAAGGGTGAGCCTGTAATCATTCTTCTGTATGTGGATGATTTTCTACTGACAGGTGTGGAAGGTCGAATTGAAGAATGCAAGAAGCAACTAGCAACAAAATATGAAGGATCTTGGGCTGATGCACTATTATTTGGGACTAGAAGTCTAGCAGGGACCTGATGAGATCTATCTAAGTCAAAGGGAAGTATGTGATCGAGATGTTGAAGAGGTTTGGTATGATGGATTGCAAACCAATGACAACCTCGATGATCACAAACTTGAGAAGACTAATGAGTTCTGAATCTAGCCCAGTGGATCCAACCAGGTATAGACAATTGATTGGATCAATGATGTACTTGGTGATTACTAGACGAGACATATGCTTTGCAATAAATGTTCTCAGTCAGTTCCAAGTAGAGCCGAAACATGATCATTGGATAGCAACCAAGCACATAATAAGATATTTGCAAGGAACAATACATTACCGCCTGGAATATGATAGGAGGAATGATGTCCACTTGATTGGATATACAAATTCTTACTGGGGAGGTAGTCAGCAGGATGGAAGGAGCACTACATGAGGATATTTTAGTTTGGGATCCTCCATGATCTCATGGATGAGTAGAAAGCAAGATAAAATTGCTTTGATTAGTGTTGCGGCTGAATATATTGCAACTTGTGAAGTGAGTAGAGAAGTTGTGTGGTTGAGGAAGCTGCTGTCCGACTTATTTGAAGGACCAATGCACCCTACAATGATACATTGTGATAACACGAGTTGTATAAGATTATCTGAAGACCATGTGTTTCATGGAAAGACAAAGCATATAAACAAGTATCACCACATTCGGAAGCTAGCACAAAATGGTGTGCTGCAGCTACAGTGTATCTCCATCGATGAGTAGGTCGCTGACATATTGACAAAATCTCTTCCTAATAAGTAGCTAGTGTAGTTGAGAGACAAGTTCGGTTTGGTTGATATATCCTCCTTGGTTGAGAGGGGGAGATAGACACATCATTCTTGTCTTCACTTGGGAAGATAGAATGGAGGATTGGGTAAGCATCTAACATCCAATACTCTTTGAGAATGAGGTAGGGCATCCAAGATAAGAGTAGTCGGAGACTGATATTGTTTGAGGACTAGCTATCCAAGATAAGAATAGTCTGAGGAAGGACATACTCCGTGAACACCTGGGTGGGGTATGTACCTTGAGAGACAATGATGACGGTGTCTATAAATCATTGGTCTCACCAACATTGTGCTTTGATTTTGTGTAGAGATAGAGCTATTAGTCAAGGCCTTGCTATATGACAATGCTGGTTGTTATGACGCTAAACAGATGGGTTACCAATCTGACCCTTCTTATGAGATCTCTTCAGATTGAGAATGTCCATGTACCATTTATGAATACCTCCATAGTTAAGAGGGAGTGTTAAAAAATGTATAACTCTATTCGGTCTTCATAAATATGAAATGTACTTTTGATTCTTGTATATTGTAAAATGAGAGAAATATTATTATTATTATTATTTTTGGAGCATGAGTTTCATGCTCAAGGTCTTCATTTTAGAGGTCAAGCACCCATTGAGTGCCTCTAGGGTTTGTCCTAAGTCAAGAAGTCAAAAGAGTCATTGTCAAAAGTTGAATACCCCATCGGGCACATTGTAACTTGTAAAGAAAATTATTGTCGTCATTAAAAGTGTCAAAATACCCTTTAAGACCAAGTTGGCCTGGCAGCTAGAAAGTCGACCTATTTTGAGGAGCCACATCCGACTTAAGAAGCCTATATAAAGGAGGGTACTCGACCTCCTTGTAACACATTCATCTCTCTCTCACTTAAGCGAGGAGGACGAAGAAGGTAGCGAATAAGGAAGAGGACGAGGAAGATTTGTTTTTGGGCTAATTGTCTCTCACACGTGTGAAGAAGGAATCTAGGGTTTGCTGCTTCAAGGTCAAAATTCTTTATCTATTGGAAGATGATCAAATTGTCGGAAGGACTCAATAGGTCTCCTTCTAGCCCTAGAGAAGGAAGCAAGGCAAGCGAAGTTGCTGGGAGGCGTTGGAAGGTTAACTTCGCTCGCACATGTGGAAGTAGCAGCAGTTGTTGGGGGCCAAAAATTTCAGATCTGCAGTAGAGGCTGAAATTTTGAAGCTGGGAGGTCAAAGTTTTTCTACTGGAAGAAATTTGACTGGGTTTGACTTGGACAAAGGAAGCACATCATCCGAAAGGATTGGACTTGGTCTTGGAGGGTATTGGTCTTGGTCTAGAGGTCTTGGAATTCGCCAATTGAAGAATCTATAAGAAGAGAAGGGATTTACAGGTTTTCCTCTCAAGTCGAGAGGTTTTGGCCCTAGCTTGCAACCTACATTCTGTGTTCTTGAGTACTATTGTTTTTCTTGTTTTTGGTAGCTGTTTGATGATATACAAAAAAAATAATAAGTGAAGAAGCTAATAAGTAAGAAAAAGTAAAAAGACATCAAAAGCAGTTATCAACAAAAGAGAAATCATCCTAACTATTGCCATGTAGATTTCTAAACATGATCAAGGTTGGCCTACAGTTTCACTACCTCCTCCTCTTGAAGTGAACATATCTCACCACTTGCAGTGTGCCGCTTCGCACATTGTACATTCCCCCCAAGCAACACCTCAGCCTTCTACACCTGCTGACCAACCTCACAGATCTGTTGGCCAAGTTTCAAAGAAACCTACTATACCTACCAATGCAGTTTCTCAGTCCTTCAAACATGCAACCACCCCTCAACTTGTTGCAAGTAATAAAAGGAAAAAGGCCCAAGTGACATTCTCCTTTATCTTTCATTTTCATCCTTTTACTTAAATTTTTAACATTACCATGAAATGATTCAGGATGTTTGAGAGTGGTTTTGACCTCATTGGATTTCATATGGAGAAAATAGAATTTTAGATCTCACTCAAAATCTAGCAGACTTATCTGTTTTTCAAGATTTCAGGATTGGGGGGATTTGCAATGTTTCCATTGGATTTTGTCATGTCCAAGGGTATAAGACTCATTTTTAATCAAGAGCATGAAGCCCTCTATGTACCTTGATGTTCGTGACTTCGATTGTCGAACTCCTCTATCATGACTCTTAAAAATGTACCCATCACTCAAACAAAATCATGTTCATTAGTTAGAGGGTGATATTAATGACAAAGATCCCAAGATAGGCAATGATTTTGATATGTAGCTATTTGTTATAACGTATTTTTTTTGGATGCTAGAGGTCATCTAGAGCCTATTTGTTGATACTTTTTTGGTTCATTGATGGATTGCACTCGATGGTATTTTGGTTATGTGCACCCTTACATGCTATATAAATGTGAACTTGTAACTTTTCGACGTGGTTGATGAAGATTATAACTTCTAGATGATTGATGATATATGGTTTAATCCATGTTTTTATGTTTTTTATATCTAATTCATCATTCTACATGCTTTTGTTGACATATATGCATCAAAATAGATATAAATATATATTATATAAAAATTCGCTCTCGTCCTAGGAGCTTTTGAAAATGTCTCTCCTTGCTCCCACTTTTGCTCCCAAGTAACCTTGGTTACTCTATCTGACTCTTCACATGGTTCCTCCCACTCAGTGACATCTAACCTCAGCAACCAAGAAGAGCAACATGCCAAAAGTGCTCTGTCTCACAGGTTGAAGTGATGGATAATGGATGTTTTTAATATCATGTTGATGCACAATTGGATGTTCTATGTTTTCTGCTACTATTCACCTGATATACACTCGTTTACATGGTAATGTAGCATTTTTGGTATATTTATGGATATATATGCATTACCTGTGATGGTTTTTGGGAGGATTAAATGATGCATATGCTTTGTTGTTTTGATAGATATTATGGGGCATATTATGGTTATACATGGATCATGATCATATTGAGAAATAAAGAGTCATTTGGTTTAGGAGGCACACTGAGTTGTTGCAGGGGAATGATATTTTTTTCCAGCATTTATGTGATATGATGTTGATATTTCTATGGAGATTTTACATTGCTATTTAATGATATTATCTCCTGCACACATTTTTGCATGATTGTTGACGCACATGGCATGATGGCATAGTTACTTTGCACACATATTTTATGATTATTATTATTACTAGATAGTCATATGGAATTGTTGATTTGTGGTAGCATTAGATGTGTTCTAACCATGAAAATTGGTGGAGAGGCTAAGGCACATAAGATCTCCAAGACCCAGAAATGGTTTGGGGAAATTCCACCCGATTGGAGAGATATTAAAATAATTAATATTTTTAATGGGGTTCCTAAGTCTAAACTTAGGAAAATTAAAATATTAATTGGTATTAATATAAAACTGGGTGAGAATGTTCTAAATGACATGGATCAAGCCAAATCTAATCTCAGCCATTGATTAGAGACTTAATCTCGACTGTTGAAGACTCAATAGGAAAAGTATAAGAGGAGGCTTGAGGGTCAGTTGGACAAATTGATCAGTAAGTTCGATTTTCTGGAGCGGGGTTTGTTGAGAGAATTGAACAAGTGATTTATTGCAGCGAGGGGTAGTTCGGCACGAGGCTGAGAATACATCGCAGAGAGGCAGAGATAGTGCCAGAAAGACAACACAGAGCTCGGGAAGGCTGACGCGGAGGCAGTTGGGAGCTACGCAGAGTCAAAAGAGGCCAACATGGGTGACGTAGAGGGTCTGAGGGCTGACACAAAGGCTTCAGTAGCTGCACAGAGGCTAGTAGAGCTAACGCATGGCCAAGAGGCACCGCCGAGAGAATTTTCGTGGCGTAGATTGAGTGCTGGTGAGCCGGGAAGGGTGACGTAGTCCCTGCAGAGTGATGTAGAGCAGTAGAGAAGCTTGGAGCAACTTTCACTGTCCAACTAAGGAGCTGCCATTGTTGTTGGGGGATCGTTCATCTGGTGATTGATGAGCCAAAATATTTGTCTCCGAGGAGAGGTACTATTGCTAAGGGCATTCTCTATTGGGTGAGCCATTTCTGGCACCCTAGATGTATTCAGAAGCTGCATAATAATAAAACTCTCATATCTGCTGCACCGGTTTTCTCGCATTGGGTTTTTCTGGGACGATTGTCCAAAAATAACAGTGTCCCTTGAGTGTTTGTCTCAGTTATTTCAGTTGCTGATCTGTATATGAGTTAACGCTGCATTTGTGTTTATTTCAATATTTATATTTACAAATAACTTGTTAATGGAATAAACAAGTAGGAGAAATTAAAGCAGATAATGCAGTAGGGATTTCTAACGGGTCAGACTTAGAAATTCAACAATAATGACTTTGATTATGGAACAAGGGGGTTCCCAATTACTAGGAAAACTCAAACGAACAATTTAAAATTACATTGATTTAATTGCACCTTTAGAACCCCACACTCAACTTCTAATCAAAATTAGATCAGAAGACATGTTATCACTAATTACCCAAATGGTTCAATTGTCCAACCACCTTGATGAAGTATAAATGAGGGAGAGGCTATGAAGGCAAGGGAGATAATTCTGCAAAAGAGAGGTATGCATAAGTCTCTCTGTCATTTATTCCTCTTGAGTACAATTCTCTATGAGTTACAAAATGATGAACCTATAGGTGACATAAGATCTCTTTCGAAGGGAAGATAATGTTCATGAGCAATTTCACTCACCTATTGGACATATTACTTTAGGTAACTTGTTTTTTTGATATAAAAAATTGTTGTTTGAAGGTTTGATTTTTACAGTTAGTGCTAACAACCATTGATTTTGTAGAGAAACATAAAGTCCACTTTATATCAGAGCATCCGAAGGTGTCTTGAAGGATGTTCCATTATTTTATTTTTTTCTTGAATTTCTGTATATGGTTTTGAACATTGCACTTTTTAGACTTTGATCTGTTCAGTGGTTTTCTGCAGGGACTTGCCTTTATGGCTCTAATGTACTCACATACATTCTTATTAATAAAATCAACCTTGTTTTATCTATATTTTATGTGCATACTTTTCGCAAGATTTTACATTGTTCACAGTTTGTGTCTTCTTTGATTGCAAATTTACGCAACTGAGGCTCTACCACTTTTGAGACCCAAAAAGTGTTGAAAATTGGTAGCTAACGAATGAATTTCTTGGAATAAAATTTCATTTCTGACTATCCTAGAGTGACTTTCTAAATATAGAAAGTCATGTCTATCATTGCAACCGTGACTTTCCAAAATTAGTAAGTCACCTTATTTCAATTGGTAATCATGTATACATGCTGGGAAATCACTTAACTTATCCTTAATCAATCTAAATTGTTTTTTTTTTCAATTTTAATCATCAATATTATTAATATTATTATTATTACACTTACGATACTATAATATTATCTAATGAGGAATTACATGTCACCTCTCCTACTTGGCACCCAATCATGCCACTTCAGATCTCTTTCCTTGATGGAAAATCGAACTCTCTCATTCAATGATACATTACTCTCTCTCTCTCTCTCTCTCTTAAAGGATTCATTTCTCTCTCTTTAATGCTCTTACACACCTCTTACACTCTCTTACACACTTTAATGACTCGTCATAAAATGATTCCTCTTACACCTCTTTAACGCATATTTTACACTTATCCTTAATGGCTCGAATTAGTAAAAGTGCGTTCTCCTTCTTTATGGCACAAGTCACTAAGGCATGCGTATTCTCTCTTAATGGCATGTGTTACTAAGGCAAGCGTACCTCCTTTATGGCATAAGTTACACTACTATTTTGGCATATGTAACTTCTCCTCAAGGCATGGGAGTTACTCCTTCATGAATTCGACCTCCTTGCTCTTCCTATATATTTGTGCCTCTCATCCTCTCTACTACTCACTTGTGCATTGTGAAAGGAGAGTACAAATTGCAGAAAGAGAGAACTAGAGAGATTAGAGAAGAATTTGTTGAAAAATGTGTAACTAGGTTCCATCTTCATATTTATGAAGTGTATTTTTTATTCTTGTAAATTATGAAATAAAAGAAAATTATTATTATTGTTTTTCGAGCATGAGTTTCATGCTCAAGATCTTTTATTTTATAGGTCAAGCACCCATTGGTTGCTTCTAGGGTTTGTCCTAGGTCAAGAAGTCAAAAGAGTCATTGTCATAAGTTGAAGACCCCACTGGGCACATTGTAACTTGTAAAGAAAAATATTTTTGTCTTTAAAAGTGTCGGAATACCCTCCAAGACCAAGTCGGCCTAGTAGCTGGCAAGTCAGCCTAAAGGAAGAGCCACATCCACCCTTGAAGAAGCCTATATATAGAAGAGGACTCGTCCTCCTTGAAGACACTCACTCATCTCTCATTCTAGCAAAGGAAGAAGAAGGAAGAGGCAACGAAGGAGAAGGATGAAGAAGTTTTGTGTTTGGGCTATCTTTCTCTCTCACATGTGCTAGAGAGGACTAGGGTTTCTGTGTTGACCTAGGGCATCCTTCTACAAGTTTGATCTTGGAAGAAAGGAGGCTAAGAGGTCAAGCGAAGGATACCAAGGGTCTCTCTCAAGCTCCAGAAGTCAGGGAAAGGCAAGTGAAGGCCAGAGGAGGGTTCTAGAAGAAGATTGAAGTTCCCACGTGTGGTAGTAGCAGTTATTGGGTGTGAAAATTTCTAAACAGAAATTCTATTACTGTAGCAACTGATTTATTTTACCTACTTATTTCTCAATAAATTATTTATGAAATCCCTTCAGTAAATATTAAAATAAATTCTACTGTACATGTCACACAATTATACAGAAACAAATACATGCACAAGAATCAGACACATTAACACAATTATTTTTGGACAATTGTCCCTGGAAAAACCCAATGAGGAAAAACCGGTGCAATAGAGGAGGGTTTTTATTAATCTTCAACAACAATCTCTTTTACAAAAATATTTTACATAGATACTGGGAGAAAACACCTGAGACCATTCTCTGAGACTTTCTGACATCCTGCAAGATTTCCTCATAACTGCGTCAGTGTTGCGTCATCCTGCTTGGCTTTGTGCTGCTCCGTCCTTCACTGCGTCCCTGATCTGCGTCTCCCTTTGCGCTGTCTCCCAGAGCCCTTACGTCACCCTTTTTGAGCTTCCTGACTGCTACTAGTCACCCCCTCTTCCTCCACCCTGCAACTCTTTCTCTGAAATTGATTTTTCTCTCTCTGAGAAAATCGATTTTCCTTGGGATACTGAGTATCTGCTGGTACTTCTCCAAATGACCCTCAAGTCTTCTCTTATACTTTTCATGTTGATGAATCAACGACCAAGATTAAGTCCCTAATGAACGGCTAAGATTAAAATAGACTTGATCTTCGTCTCTTAGAAGTTTCTCATCCTTATCCTTATTAATACCCATTAATATTTTTATTTTCCTAAGTTTAGACTTAGGAACCCATTGAAAATGTTAATTATTTTAATAACTCCTCATCCGTATGGAACTTTCCAAAACAATTTCTGGGTTTTGGAGATCTCATGTGCTTTAGCTTCTCCACCAATTTTCATGGCTAGAGCACATCCAATGCTACCCCAAATCAACACTGGGGTCCAAAATTTCAGATTTGCAGTAGGAGGCCGAAAATCTCGCAGAAGAAGGTTGAGAAGGTGCTACTGGAAGAGATTTGACTGGGTTTGACTAGATCGAAGTTGGCATATTACTCAAAGAGGTTGGTCTTGGTCTTCGAGGGTATTGGTTTCAGTCTTAAGGTCTTGGAATTCGTTAATTGAAGAAGCTATAAGGCAAAGAAGAGATTTAAGGGTTTTCCTCTCAAGAGGAGAGGTTTGGCCTTAGCTTGCAACCTATATACTCTGTCATTGTTCTTTTTGTTTTGGTAGCTGTTTGATGCTTCACACATATAATAATAAGGAACAAAGTTAATAAGTAAAAAGGAACCACAAGCAGTTATCAAGTAAAGAGAATTAATCATAATCATTGCCCTATTAAATTCTCAACATGGAATCAGAGCCAAGTTGGCTAAGGGCATCATGAAGATCTCCAACACATTGAAGAAGTTCATCAAGAAGTGTTGAAGTGTAGCAAGCTATCTCAAGAAAAACATCAAGGAAGCATGGAGTGTCTTATTCTCTACAAAGAAGGAAGTAATCGAAGAAAAGGATGAAGGTCTCTTTTCGAGACTCACTGGCACATTCCAAGACGAGAGCATTCGGGTAATTGATAGCGGTGCATCTAGGCACATGGTAGGTCATCACAAACAATTAAAGACCTTATCAAAGGGAAAGTCCTCCTATTCAGTGGAACTTGGAGATAACAAAAGCTATCCTATGAGAGGCATTGGATCGACCTCTATAGAGCTGGAGAATGGAAGCAACATTCATCTCAACAACACCCTATTTGTTCCAGGTTTGCATAAGAACTTACTTTCCATTTGAAGTCTAGAGGACGAGGGTGATAGAGTAGCTTTCATTGATGGGAAAGTTGTTATACGAAATAAAAGCTCAAACATAGAAAATGCTAGAGTAATTGGTATTTGAGAAGGAAGACTTTATAGGTTGATATCTCCTCTAGCTCAAGCGTTGGTTCACATTGAATTTAGCCCATGTGAACTATGCAGTGTTGAAAATATCAGTATCGACAAAATATCGGTGAGGGTCCAGAAAAAATCTTATCGGCAATATCGGCGAGAATATTGGCAAGCATAAAAAAAGAGACCAAATTCGTTGAAGTCTACATTACTTGATGCGGAAGGTCATGGGGTAGCGAAAGGTTCATTTAGAGAAAGCAAGAAACCCAAAAGATATTTTGGGTATGTTGCATACATGGCAAAGCTAATAGAAGCAAAACCATCCACTTTTGAAAAAGCTGTCAACCATCAGGAATGGAAGGATGCCATGAATGAAGAGTATCAATCTATAATGAAGAATGGAGTTTGGGAAATTGTACCTAGGCCTAAAGACAAATCTGTGGTAACTTCCAAGTGGATCTACAAGATCAAACATGTGGTAGATGGAAGTATAGATAAGTATAAGGCAAGATTTGTGGCTAGGGGTTTCTCCCAACAAGAAGGCATCGACTATGAAGAGACATTTGCTCCGAGAACAATGTATATGACGATTCGTTCATTGGTCTGTCTAGCAACATCGATGGGATGGAACATCCATCAAATGGATGTCAAGACTGCGTTTCTAAATGGTACAATTGATGAGGTCTTTATAGAGAAACTCTTGGGATTTGAAGTTAAAAATAGAAAGTCATATGTTTGCAGATTGAAGAAAGCATTATATGTCCTCAAGCAAGCACCAAGGGCATGGTATGCTAGAATGGATGCATATCTTCAAAGAATAGGCTTCACAAAAAGTTCTGCTGATTCGAACCTTTATATCAAGGGTGGAGATGGAGAACCTATAATCATTCTTCTGTATGTAGATGATCTTCTCTTAACAGGTGTAGAAGGCTGAATTAAAGAATGTATGGAGCAACTAGCAGTAGAATTTGACATGAGGGATCTAGGGCTGATGCATTACTATTTGGGACTAGAAGTCTGGCAAGGACCTGATGAAGTTTATTTGGGTCAAGGAAAGTACGTGATCAAGATGTTGACAAGTTTTGACATGATGGATTGCAAACCTATGACCACTCCTATGATTACAAAGTTGAAAAGACTAAGGGGTTCCGAATCAAGCCCTGTGGATCCTTCCAAGTATATACAACTAGTTGGCTCACTGATGTACTTGGTGAACACTCGATCTGCCATATATTTTTCAGTAAACATTCTCAGTCAATTCCAAGTGGAGCCAAAGCATGATCATTGGATAGCAGCAAAACATATACTACTACTGCCTAAAATATGATAGGAGGAATGGTGTCCAATTGATTGGATATATAGATTCCGATTGGGGAGGCAGTGAGCAAGATGGAAGAAGCACTACGGGAGGATGTTTCAGTTTGGGATCCTCTATGATCTCATGGATGAGCAGAAAGCAAGACACAGTTGCTTTGAGTAGTGCTGAGGCTGAGTATGTTGCATCTTGTGAAGTAAGCAAAGAAGCAATCTGGCTGAGGAAGTTGTTATCCGACCTATTTGAAGGACCAGTGGACCCTACAGTGATACATTGTGATAACACTAGTTGTATACGTTTGTCTGAGGACCCAATATTTCATGGAAAGACAAAGCATATAAACAAAAAGTATCACTATATTTGAGAGCTAGTACAAAATGGTGTGTTGCAGGTACAATATATCTCCATTGATGGGCAGGTAGCTGACATATTGACAAAATCTCTTCCTAACAAGAAGCTTGTTTACTTGAGAGACAAGCTTGGCTTGGTTGATATATCCTCCCTAGTTGAGAGGGAGAGATAGGCATGTCATTCTTGTTTTCACTTGGAAAGACAGAATGGAGGATTGGATAACCACCTGACATTCGATACTCTTTAAGGATGTGGTAGGGCATCCAAGATAAGAGTAGTTGTGGACCGATAGCTATCCAAGACAAGAATAGTCCAAAGAAGGTCATACTCGGTGAACACTCGAGTGGAGTATGTACCTTTAGAGACAATGATGATAGAGATATTAGTCTAACATTGTGCTCTGATCTTGTGGAGAGATAGAGCTATTAGTCAAGCTCTTGCTATGTGGCAATGCTGATTGATATGATACCAATCCGACTCTTCTTATGAGATCTCTTTAGATTGAGAATGTCCATGTACTTGAGGGAGTTTTGAAAAATATGTAACTAGGTTCGGTATTCATATGTATGAAGTGTATTTCTTATTCTTGTAAATTATGAGATAAAAGAAAATTATTATTATTGTTTTTGGAGCACTAGTTTCATGGTCAAGGTCTTTTATTTTATAGGTCATGCACCCATTGAGTGCTTCTAGGGTTTGTCCTAGGTCAACAAGTCAAAAGAGTCATTGTCATAAGTTGAAGACCCCACTGGGTACATTGTAACTTGTAAAGAAAAATATTTAATAAGTAAAAAGGAACCACAAGCAGTTATCAAGTAAAGAGAATTAGTGATAATCATTGCCCTATTAAATTCTCAATATAATTGAGAGAGAGAGAGAGTCTTGAAGAGTAAGAGCAGAACTTGGTGAGCCAAAGTAATTCAGTGTTTGCATCAGCTACTGCTATCAGAGATCTTCTTCAGATTTGGGTGAACTTCTTCTTTCTCTCATTGTATTCTGTATCTCTGCTGAACATTTGATTTCTAATAGAAGAAGAATCTGGTTGGGTTTTCCCCTTGTGGGTTTTGCCCTGGTCATTGGACCTAAACTCACTGTGTCTTATTGAGTTCTTGGTTGTCTTCTATTGTGTATATGGTTTATGTTCTATTTACAATTGCTTAACTAATATTGTAGATTAAATAAGTTATTGGATCAAGTAATTGTTACAACATAGAACTTCAGAATTTCAACAAAAAGTCTTAAAACACTGACAGTTTGCTGCTATTTATGTGTCAGTTTTAACATTTTTACGCAGATTTTATATGTTTATTTACATTTCTGTATTCTTCTAAAGTTTCAGACATCATTGTGTGAATAATGTATTCACATTTCATTTTCTGTTTAAAACATCTTGTAAATAATCATCCAAAAAGAAATTGAATGAAAACATAAACCCTGTAAATCTCTCTTCAATTCATCACATCATCGGGCATAAAACCTTTGGCAGCCTTGTCCCACTATCTCACTTGCCATAGTGAGATTCAAGAATGTGATAGAGTGAAGTGTAAAAGCTTCTCTGCATCAATAAATAGTTGGGCCTTATCAGGAGATACATATATTGTACACCATCCAAGAGCTATGCTTGAACCAAAGGGCTAAGAAAAGGCATCTAGTTTAGCAGAAACATTGAATCCCATAGCCCTTGTGACACTATAGATGAGGTTCCAAATAGCTATTCCTAAAAGTCAACAATCCATACAACAAACTATGCCATAGAATCAATAGACTGTGCAATAGAATCAAGAGGCAATGCAATAGAATCAACAGTTAATGCAAGAAAAAATATTGAGATTGGAAAGAAATCACCAACAACCAAATATATAAAGGATTCATGCAAAGCCAACGACCCCCTAGTACTTAGGAAACTAGTGATGTAGTGGATCAATCACTACCAATTTGGTGTAGGCCATGTCAAGCATCCCTTTTAGCAAGCACCTGTGCTATAACAATAGCCTATAATTGGGAACAAAGAAGATATTTAGAGGCTACATGTTTTTCAGAAGATGCAGACTTTTCAGATGAAGTTTTTCCAGATTCTTGTAATATGATCACTAGCAGTTACATAAATGTTGCACCTGTGTTTGAAACACCACAGGTAGATATCATCACAACTTTATTTGGTGAAATGCTATCCCTTGAAGAAATAAAATGCAAAAATGAAAAAGCTAGATTCAAATGGATGACATGTGCTAGACAGAAAAAGAAAACATTTGAAAACAAGCGAAAGCAAGCAATTACTCAATAGAAAGATAAAGAAGACAATCAAATAGAGCAGCATGTCACTCAAGAGGCTGATAATTCAAGTAAAACAAAGTTCGATTTGTCGGCTTGGGCTCATAATGTAAAGGTGCCATTTCCTTTGATGGAATTAGTCAAACTCCCAAAGTATAGAAACCATACCATTCAAGCTTTGGGAATTAAGGGAACAACTTAGAAGTAAGCTACAAATGATGAACATGATCCGCTTCTTATCTTCTCGTCAGCTATGGGAAGTTGAAATGTATTGGATGTAATCTCAAAAAGTGGAGGGATATGGCTAGGGTTCTCATCTGCAGCTCGCTCTAGGTTATTGCCATAGGGTTTCAATGTGCCCTCGATGGACATGGTGTCCATAATGTTTATGACTGGTGTCCATGCAAAGCGAATGGTCTGGATCTGGTTGATAGGCTGGTATTTTCTGTTAAGGCTACGGATTTCTCGATCTTCTGCGCTGTAGTAGTTGAGGCTATTAGTCTGAAAGGTGGTGGTTCTGCAATGTTTGTAATCCGCTTGATAGGGCCCTACCCAACTGTTGGTCTGCATTTCAAATGGCCAGATTTGGAGATTCTCACATCCATGCAAGGCTTTTTGCGTCGATATGGGCTTTTCTGTGTAGGTCCATAGTGCCATGGTTGTTTTGCGATGGAGCTGTGTTTTTTTTCTGCAGATCTAGTTGGATGGTGTCTTTCTTCTGTATGAGCAATGTTGGACGAAGTTTGCGATCTGCGACCCTCATATGATCTGATCCCAAGGCGTTTTGACTTGATTTTTCTCTTTGATATGATGGTAAGGCAACTTGCGATCCCAAAAATGGTGTTCGGTTTTTTGTCATCAGATCTATGCCAATCTGTTGAGATAATGTTTTGATGCTTTACAAAGGAGGATTATTCAGTAGATCGGAGCCCCATTGGGGTCTCGTCTTCTCTATGCCTTTTCAATCTAGATCTATATTTCTCGAAAAATGATCTAGGAGTAGAGAAGTCCTTTCAAATACTTGTGAAAAACCTTAGTGGGAAATTTGTCCTCTTTTGGGTTTGGGCCTCACATATTGTAAAAGAGCTGAAGCAAAATATCCACAATATTTCAGGCAATGTTGTGAAAATCGTGATCGGGATTAAATCGGCGTGGGGAACAAATCAGAAAAAATCGGAATTATTGGGAAAAAATCGGAAAAAATCGGGAAAAAATTGTTTGGTACAAAAATATTCATTTTTTTTTCAATTTTTTTCAATTTTTTTAATATCTAAACCATCTACAACATAAAATAAATACATTGACACATAAATATGATAAAAAAACTAATATATAAGATGTTTAATATCATTTCTAGCGCTAAAATCACACTGGTACAAAAATATTCATTTTTTTTTCATTTTTTTCAATTTTTTTAATATCTAAACCATCTACAATATAAAATAAATACATTGACACATAAATATGATAAAAAAACTAATATATAAGATGTTTAATATCATTTCTAGCGCTAAAATCACACATAACATTGAATCATGTCCTGAATAGTAAGTCCTGACTCCTGAGTCCCAACTCAGCCTCAAAATATCAACAAAAAATATGATAATGTATCTCATCATGTCATAATGTCATATACAATACAATGAAAGTCTAATCCTATTGATTTCCTCTGCCCCTCTTGCGAGAAAATGCCACAACTTTCCCTTTCCCTCTAGATGTAGATGCTGGTGCCTGTGCTGGTGGAGATGGCAGTGGAGTCTGATGTGCTCTATAAGCTGAATAACTAGAAGTAGGAGCTATAGGAGGTAGACCACGTCCTTTACTGGTGGCAGGGGTAGCCTGGGCAGGTGGTGTCACCTGGAAACATTACAATCTCCCAATCTTGAAATCCTGAAAAACTGATAAGTCTGCTGGATTTTAAATGAAATCTCAAATTCTACTTTCTCCATATGAAATCCAATGAGATTGGAACCACTCTCAAACATCCTGAGTCATTTCATGGTAATGTTAAAATTTACGTAAAAGGATGAAAATGAAGATTAAGGAGAATGTCACTTTTACTTTAAGAATTTAACATTACCATGAATAGCATATCCATACTAGGGCCTAGACTTGATCATTAAGCTGCCCCACTGAAAAATTATTTGTTTCTTTCAAAAAAAATTGCATGAAAAAACCCAAAAAAACGTTATAAAACTATGCTGTTGCGACCCCTGGCGATTTTTTAAGTTTTTATCGCGATTTTTTCAATAAAAATCGGCAAAAAAAAATCCAGCGATTTTTTCGTTTAATTATCGCGATTTTATCGGCAGAGGGAAAAAATCGCGATTTTTTCATTTTATCGCGATTTTCACAACACTGATTTCAGGCATTCCGATGATCTTACAAAACCTGATTTGTGGGGAAAATCATTGCAAGATGAAAAGAGGTTGAAATGTTACTACATTATTCATACCTCCTACATTATCTTAAATTTGAGGCTGCAGGAAGGCTTTCTAGGAACCAACGATCCCAAGGGTTTTGTTTCATATCGGGATGCAGTTAAAAGTAAGGGAGAGTCCCAAGCGCAAACAAAACAGGCAAAAACCTCTGGTTCATTCCAGGCAGTAGGGAAGAAGTTTAGTACATTTGTGTAAAGCGAGAATATTTCAGGTCCTTTATATCGTTGATCAGATGGAACATGCTCTAGCAATGACAATTAATGTACTAGAGGTAAAGGATCTGTTTGACATCCTCCTGTGACGAGCTATTGTATGTAGGTTTAATGGCCTATGGCCCAAATCAAAGGAATCTTCATCAGTGGGTTTTCTCTAATTGGACTCCCAATTGCGACATCCATTTGTGTTCAAATGGTTTTTTTTATTGTACAATTTGACACAGAAGGATTTGGATTATGCTCTAAATGAGGGGCCATGGTTTTCAGGGGGTGCAAGTCTTTTTATTACTCCATGGTTCCCATGTTTTGATGCCAATACACGGGTTGTTTAAAAAATGTTGGTTTGGCTGAGATTGCATAATCTCCCTCTTCCTTTTTGGCACCACCAGGTATTAGAGGGAATTGGAAACACTTGGGAAAATATATAAAGACAGATTTAGAAAGAACTGACATAGGAATTTTTACCTTTGCCAAAATATGTGTAGAGGTAGATCTTAGCAATGACTTTCTTGATCATATCCACTTGATTCATAATAACTTTCATTGGACACAACCTTTAGATTTTGAGAATACAACATACATGTGTCACTTTTGTTCTCAGACTGGACATTTCATGTCTGCAGGGAAAGATGTTTTCAAATAGGAAAAAGAAGTGAATTTCAGAAGAAGAGGAAGAGGAAATTATGGTGAATCATATAACTGTGGAGGTCTAGGAACACCAAGGCACATCAAAAAATAGAGGGGAAGAGCAGGTAGGAACAATGGTCCAAAGCCAAAAAATTCTGAAAAAAAAAAGATTATAGTGCACTAGGTGGTGGAAGCACCCCCTAAATTGGAGGCGGGTTGAGTGAAATGATCCCACGTCTCAGAGGTTCCGTTTTTAGAAAAAGAAGCCTCCTAGAAGGTAGATGCAAATCATTTAGCAATTGTAAATGTTGGCCCCTCACAAGGAGTTTGGTGGAAAGTTGAGAAGAATAAAAGCTAGAAAGGGGTAGGCTAAGTGAGTTTTCCGACCTTTTTTAGATTGATTTTTTTGTGGGCTCCAACTTTTGGTTGGCATGATCGAATGTTTTCTAAGCACCTTCAAAATGTAATTTTGTTCCTCGAATAAAATTACGAATTTTGCTCGAGAAAAAAATCAGCTATTGGAAGAACTACCAATCCCCTTCATGAACCATTTTTTGTTTCATTGGTAGTTACCGATTGGATACTCCACAATTGTTTGTTGGATTCTGGGGATGCTATGAATGTTATGACGTTGGAAGTCATAAATAAAATGGTATTGATGACCACAAGGCCTTATAGAAATATTTGTGCATTGGATTCAAGAGAAATCACAACAGTTGGATTAATTAAAGGTCTTCAAGTTCACTTGCAACCAATTTAGATGTGTTCGTCGGCATGGATATACTGGTGGTAGATGTTTCGTCACAATGGGGAATGCTTATATGTCACAAATCGCTGGCATATGTAGGTGGAAACATTCAAATGGATTTATCATATGCTACCATTCTTACTCCATTTAGTGAGACAATGACTCTTTATCGAAAACATTATTGAGAAGATCATGTGTAAGATCCAAGAAAGCGAAACGATACTACTACATACTCAGAAGGAGACATTGGACTTTACGCAGTGATGACACTTATGGAACCAATTCAAGAAAAAGTGGATAAATTATGGAAGATGAAATTCAATGGATCTAGCTCCAAGTAAGGTAACAGGGCATGTATAGTTCTAAACTCTCCTAATGAAGATATTTTTTTTTTCATTTAGATTCGACTTTGAAGCAACTAATAATATAGCAAAATATGAATCTTTTTTGCTTGGTTTAAATATGGCTCAAGAATTAGGAATTGAATTGTTAAAAATTGTAGGTAATTCCGACCTTATTGTTAATTGTTATGCAAGTGAAAGGCATCCATTCCTGTAAGAATGAGAAACTAAAAAGGTATGAACAAGAAGTTCAACTATGGAATTATTTGAGGCCACGAACTTGGAAGTAGTTCCAAGATCCATGGATACCCCAATAAATGCATTAGCAGTCTCGGTTTCATTGTTTCAGCCATGTCCAGAATTGGAAAGGGGTGGAAGGACAAAACCGATATGTAGGCTATCTATACCAGATAATGTGGATAATTGGCAAGTTTTTGATGATGATGCACATATTCCTAATTTTATGCAATGGTCCCAAGGGTTTGTTGAAAATTATATAAATCTACTAGAACAATTACTAGTGGAACAATTGCCTACAAACATGATTCTAGCAGGGTTGATTCCTTTGGAGGCAATGTTTAAAAAAAGTGATGCTTACAAAGGGAAAGTAGAGGATGCTTCATCTAAAGAATATGTAGAGATCAACATTGGATTAAAAGATCATACTAAAACTATTAAAGTTGGGACGAATACCACTATGGGAGAAAGACAAAAGATCAACGATTTGCTTAAGGAATATAGAGATGTGTTCTCTTGGTCATATGATGAGTTGAAGGCATATAAAGAGAACATTTTTCGACAAACCATTTCCTTGGTCAAAGATGCTCGATCTTACAAACATAAATTAAGACAACTTAACCCCAAGCTTGCACCAATTCTTAAATTGGAATTGGAGAAGTTATTTAATGCAAGGATTATAGCTCCAACTTGACACACTACATGTTTTTCTAACCTTCTGGTGGTTCTCTGATAGGTTCTATGATTTATTTGGTCAACACTAGGTTAGATATATGCTTCATTGTGAACATATTGAGCCAGTTTATGGTGGAGCTAAGGATGGGTCATTGGGTCGCAGTGAAACATGTGCCCAAGTATTTATGAACTACAATGGAGTATGGACTTAGATATGTCGAGAGCGGTAGAGTGTAGTTAGTTGGCTATATAGACTTGATTGGGTTAGGAGTTAGTGGATAGGAGGAGCACGTCTTAGTGTTGTTTCAGCTTTTGGTCAACAGTGATCTCATGGTTCAACATGAAGTAGTCTTTCGTGACACTTAGTTCAATAGAGGCAGGGTATATGGCAGCTAGCTTGGTGAGTTGTGAGGTCATCTAGCTTTGCAAGATGCTCACAGGGGCTATTTTGTCTTGAGTTGGATTGAATGGTGATTCACTATGACAATCAAAGTTGAATCCAGCTTTTTGAGAATCCAATGTTTCATGGCAGGTACAAGCACATAGAGATTCGATACTGCTTCATCAGAGACAAGGTCCAAATGGGAGTTGTGAAGCTTCAATACATATCCACAAATGAGTAGGCTGCATATATTCTTACCAAGCCCCTGGTGAAGGGGAAGTATGTTTTCAGCATGAAGTAGTCTTTCGTGGCACTTAGTTCAATAGAGGCAGGGTATATGGCAGTTAGCTTGGTGAGTTGTGAGGTCATCTAGCTTTGCAAGATGCTCACAGGGGCTATTTTGTCTTGAGTTGGATTGAATGGTGATTCACTATGATAATCAAAGTTGAATCTAGCTTTTTGAGAATCCAATGTTTCATGGTAGGTACAAGCACATAGAGATCATATACTACTTCATCAAAGACAAGGTCCAAATGGGAGTTGTGAAGCTTCAGTACATATCCACAAATGAGTAGGCTGCAAATATTCTCACCAAGCCCCTGGTGAAGGGGAAGTATGTTTTCTACAGATATACACTGGTGGCCGTGAAAAAATCCTTCCTTGCTTAGGGTTATTGTTGATGATAGTAGCTCAATTATGTGCTTTTGCATAGGCTAGGTGTCCAACATGCTAAAGATGTTAGATTGCCTCTTTAGGTTCTAGCTCATGAAGAGTAAGTTACTTTTATTAATTAATGTTGACTATTGAACTAGGTTGCTAAGTATAAATAATTTAATTATTTAAGTGATCTAGATCTCATCTCAATAGTTGATCTCAAGTGCAGTTTGGGACCTAATCCTAGCCATCCATCACTTAGGAGTTCTAGGGTTTGAGATCTAGCTCAATGATAAATTATAAAAGAAGCTTAACAGAGTGGTGAAGACACAATATTCTTGGGAGAGCGATATTCTCAAGCGAGTGAGAGACTAAACTTTGAAGAGACATGAAGAGTGTGCTACCTTTGAGGAGGCAACAAATCAACAGGTTTGGAGGGATGCCATGGTGGAAGAGTATAGTTGCAACAGGAGGAATGATGTGTGGGAGATAATATTGAGGCTTGAGGGGAATTCCATGGTCACTTCTTGATGGATCTTCCAGATCAAACATAGAACTGATGGCAATATCGAGAAGCACAAAGTGAGGTATGTGGTGACAAGGTTCTCTCGAGGAGGGTGTAGACTATGAGTAGACATTTTCTCTTGTTGCTAGATATGCATCTATCGTGGTGGTCATTTCTATTGCTTCAGAGATGGAATTGAGGATACACCAATTTGATGTGAAGAGGTGTATATTGAGTAGCCTTAGGGCTTTGAGGTGCATGGGAAGGAGTCCCATGTATGCAAATTAAAGAAGGCCTTATATAGACTTAAGTAGGGACCTCACGCATGTTACTCCGGGATTGATGGGTACCTCCTTGAATTGAGCTTCCCCCAAGAGTGAGGAAGACTTCAACTTGTATATGTACTTGTTGGCTGTGAGCTACTTATCTTGGTGCTGTATGTTGATGATCTATTTTTGACAGGATTTGAGAAGCTCATGTGAATGTGAGAGGACCTTACTTTGGAGTTTGAGACGAAGGACATTGGTTTGATGAATTGCTTCTTGGGATTGGAGGTCTAGCAACATCGATGAGGGATCTTAGTTAGGCAGGGAAAATATGCAGTTAAATTTCTGAGGAGATTCAAGATTAAGGATTACAGGTCGATGTCTACCCCTATGATCACAAACTTGTGGTGGCTAAGTGCTTTTGATGGCGAGTTGATGGATCCTGCCTTGTATAGATAGTTGATCGGGTCCTTGATGTATTTGGTCAACACTAGGCCAAATATTTGTTTTACTGTGAATACACTCAGCTACTTCATGGTAGAGTCGAGGAGTGTTCATTGGGTGGCAACGACGCATGTGCTCAGGTATCTTTGTGGTACAATGGAGTATGGGTTGAGGTATGTTAGAGTTGGCGGTGTGGAGTTGTAGGGCTACACAAATTTAAACTGGGCAGGGAGTGTAGGGGACAAGAAGAGTACTTCAGGATGTTGTTTTAGCTTGGGATCAACTATGATCTTTTGGTATAGCAAGAAGCAACACTAGGTGGCACTTAGCTTAGTAGAGTCCGAGTACATGGCGATGAGTCTAGTGGGTTGTGGGGCCATGTGCCTTTGAAAGATGCTTATAGGATTGTTTGGTCTTGAGATGGAGCCGATAATGATTCACTGTTACAATCAAAGTAACATTAAGCTCTCTGAGAATCCAGTGTACATGATAGGCCCAAGCATATAAAGATCATGTACCACTTCATTAGAGACAGGGTCTAGAGAGGTGTTATGAGACTGCAATATATCTCCATAGAGGAGCTAGCAGCAAATATTCTCACCTAGCTTGGAGGAGTAAGTGACTTTATGATCTTTCCCAAGGTTAACTTAGGAAAAGTATAATGACTAATCTAATTGATTATTATGGACTATTAGGCCAAGGTTCTAAGGATAAATAATAAAATTATTTGAATGACTTACATATAATCTCAATTGTTGATCTCAGTGAGGCTTAGATTTTAATCCTAACCATTGATCACCTAGGAGATTATGGTTAGGGGTTTTGGATTAATGAAATTATAAAATGAGTCTAAGGGAGATGTGAAGATACATTATGTTGAGGAAGCGATTTCCTCAAAAGCAAGAGGCTCGATTAGACTCAAAATATGTAATGAGAATTGTAGTAGGGAAATTTTAGGGAAGCTAAAGCTAGGAAAGAGAGTGGCTGAGTTAGTTGAAGAGGAGTGCCAAATTACTTACGAGGTCCAAAATATCCAGAGGCCAAATTTCCCAAGTGTGTAGGGGTTGTATGAGGGAAAAGAGGGTCCAAATTGCTTGTGAGGTAGGCCAAATATTCCCAAGGTCGAGTTTCTTCAGTAGTGGTGATTTCCTTGAGGCCATTTTTTCCTAGTGGGGTTGAGTTGCAGGTTCCCAACAACTGTATTTTTCTGTGTGTTCTCTGTGGGTCTAGGCCCAAAATTTTCCTGAGAAATTTAATATGAAGTAAGATTACAGTGGGCACAAATTTGTTGTTGTGGTGTGATTGATTTCCTCATTTTATTTCTGTTGCATTTTATTTTTCGAGTTAATATATGTGTGCTTATTTTATCAACAATTTCAAAAATATTTGAGATAAATATTTTTTGGGTTTTTAGTAAATTGTTGAAGTGGGGTAATTAGATTTGGTATAAAAGAATTTAACACTTTGGAAGTCTAGGATGAAGGTACTAACCTACAAAAAATCTAACTCGTGGTCAAAAATCACATGTGCAACTTGATGTAATACCTTTGGCAACAAGATGCATTTGAGTTAGACAAACTTGGCCAACATTTTTCAGTTTTTTGAGATATGGATTTGGTAATTTGATGACTAGGTTGAATCGTTGATTTGATGGAGTCAAATGATGACTTGATCTACCTCTTTTATGTAGACATGTCAATCTATTAGTGGCACTTGTTACTGTAAATTCTAGCACGCTAGTGCAAAGCCTCACTACGCAACCTATATTGAGAGCAACAAGGGAAGAGCTACCACTATCACCTCAACAACTACTTCCCTTATTTTTGTGGTTGTATACAATCATCACAAGGGAGGCTTCCCTAGTAGATTTGAGGGATCAAGTAACCCAAAGATCCACACATTGCTGTGGATATTCGACTGGACAATTCATCACAATTTTTCAACTACTATATATTTAAAAATCTAAAATCTACATTATGAGGGTTAATTTATTTTTAGATTTCTAGATTCGTTAATTATTGTTGGTTGTGTATGCATGCAAAATATAAATATGGAAATAATAGATGACAAATAGAACAATCACTCACAAACAATGATAACAAAAAATATGAGCTGGGAAACCCTTTTGAGCGAAAACCCAATAGGAAGATAAGGCCGCTCCGCTCTCTCTTTCGTTGAATGGAAAAAGATGCAAATACAAAGGAGTGAGACTTGTGGCTTGTGGGCTATTACAATACACATATCCTCTCTGTTTGCTCTACCTCTAATCACTCTTAGCTACTCTGCTCATTTATGGAACAAAATGTACTCATATAGAATGGGATCCCTCTTTCTCTTAATGGACAAATTCCCTCCATTGGACAACCTTCCTCATTAAGAAAGACCCCTCCTAACCCTTGGAAGAATTTAATTTGGTCATTGAAAAATGTAATTTTTAAGTTGAAACCCACATGTGCACAAAAGTACAAGTCAACCTGGGCGAGCTAAGTCAACCACCCTAAGACACATATAAATAGAGCTCATGTCACATCACTTTGGAGGATCATCACCACATTCATTTCTTCTCTTCTATGGTTCGTATTAGTGTGGAAAAAGTCTGCAAAAAATCGCGATTTAATCCTAAAAAAGCGATTTTTTGAACTAAACGATTTAATCCCCCGACTTTTTGGCGACTTTTTCACAGAGGAAAAAATCGCGATTTTTCGTTATACTCCCGATTTAATCGAGAGTCGACCCAAAAAGTCGGGCTCCCTTCCTAGGCCATAGATAAAGAGGTCGCAAAGGTGAAAAAACTGTAAATTGAAGCTTCCATCCATGCATTTTCAAGTTATTGCATTGTATTGTTTGTCATACTTCTTGCGAGCATAGCAGTCTCATTTGTAATCTGTTAGTTTTGAGGTTAAGATATGTTTTTGTTTTCTAATGAAAAACAAATCTTTATACTTCATATTTCTAGTTAGAAAGCAAAGTATACATTGGCTAAGCCTCTAGGCTTTCAGTGATCCAGACTCTAACAACCACTGCCCCTTCAAAAGATTACAAAAGTACCAAAAGGACAAGCATACAACAGTCTTCTGTAGAAGAACCCCACACCATCAAAAACGTTGTTACAATTGTTGAATGCTTCCAGAAGAAACAACAAAGAGGAGGTCATGAAGATCGAACAACAACTACCTATCCAAAAAAAACAAAACCAGTGCCTCAAAAAAGAGCCCATTTTTCAGACAGGAACAAAGTACCTGTGAAATCTTGTGACAGTAAAGATCCTTCTTGCAATGAGAGCACGTTTTGAAAGGGAATCTTCTTTAGTGGTGAAGTCCCTGTAAATGTGGGGAAAGGTTATGTATTAGAAGTGGATTTTACCTCCAAGAGTTTTTGAATAATAGATGCCAAGGCTAGGTTAGTAATCTGACATCTACTGTTTTCTCAGAAAATAAGCAGCTTGGAGTCACCAAGTGTTAATTTTCACATATACTGTTAATTTTCATTGGACCTACCACCTGACACCTTATTACCCAAGAAAATTACAATCTACTGAATAAGTGCATGACTTATTTCTTAATACAATTAGCGGAAACAAAAATTAAAAGGGGAAGAGGATCTCAGTGACTGATTACTTGATGAATTTTAGATGATATTTTTTGTTGATATTTTGACTCTTGAGAGTTGAGACTCAGACAGGACTCAAAACTCAGGAGTTGATTCACTATTTTGATATGTGATGTAGCACTAGACTTCATATACATATTATAAATTAGCTTTCTTTACATGTTTATGTGGAAATGCATTTATTTGATGTTGTGGATACTTTAGATGTTAAAAAAAAAAATTAAAATGAATAATTTTGTGTTTTTTTAATTTTTTCGACTTTTTGCCGACTTTTTCAAAAAACTCCCGACTTTGACGAGTGTTTCAACTATTGGACCCTTGCCAAATTAATCCCGACTTCGAGTTTTTCCACATTGGTTCATATAGCTCAGAAATTACAAGTTCTTTTCACATGTGCAAAGGAGAGAGTCTTTTTTGATTGGCCAAATTCATCTTCTGTTTTGGGACTTTGATGAGCTTTTGACCAATGTTGACTTGGTTCATTTTTTACTTGGTTTGACTGGATTTGGATCTATTTTGAAAGGCTGAGGTCAAAGGTAGTTTGACTAAACTTTTCTCAGTTTGACCAATGTTGACGATAGACTTGCAAATAGGGTTTACCTAGGTCAAAGATTGACTTTGACCAAATTTGTGCGGGAAAATTTTGATTGTTTTGACTGAAGTTTGAATAGCAAGGGAAGCCACAATTATTGGTAGGTTGGCTGAACTTTTTGGAGCAGCTTTGACCGTTAACTTTTGGATTAGTTAGTGCATCTTTGACTGTTGATTGCTGTCAACTTTGACCAAAAATTGCATACTTTGACTTTGGATCAGATTTGACTTTTGGGCTCACCTCTCATTGGATATTGGTTAGTTGGATTGGATCAATGTTGCACGAAGCGGGAGCGAAGCGGAAGCGGAAGCGTCATTTTCCAAAAATCTAGGAAGCGAAGCGTCCGCGGAAGCGTCTGCTATATATATATATTTTTTATATTTTTTTGCATTTATACTCAAAACAAACATCCCAAATACCAAATTAATTGTAGAAGACATGAAAACATGCATATTTTTGCATAAATCAAGATAGATATGGCATCCATGATTCCATTGTAGTTACTAGTATGTACAACAATCATCTATATTCTAGCTATTACAAACATACATCAAAATTTTAAGCATATTATAAAACATAAAACATTTAAGCATATTATAAAACATAAAACATTTAAGCATATTATAAAACATAAAACATAGAGCATATTATGATTTATCTAGCAAGTGAGCAACTGTCAACATTTGTCATGTCCAAAATTCAAATAATAATGTTTACAAAATATGTCACTTGGTCACCGCCAAGCCAAAAAGGTTCAAAATTCAAATTCACAAGTCTACAAGTCTAATGAGTAATCTATGACAAAAAGTAGTAGATTGTGAATATATCTACTAATCTCTCCTCCTTCCACCACGAATAGAACGTGGTGGCGGGCCTCCATGTGGTGGCAATGAAGAAGATGGTGCCTCTGGAAGTCGTGGCACTGAAACTGATGAAGAACCCCCTGCTGTTGGTGTTGAACCATGGAACCTAGGAACCAAGGGACCAGATGAGGGAGCATCTGCTATATTTATATTTTTTTTTGCTTTCATTTGTCACCCTAACCCAAGGTGGACCCACCCCCAACAAGCAAACTCACCTAAAATTAAAAAAAAAAACGATTTTCTAAATGCTTTTCCGGAAGCTTTTCTGGAAGCGTCTGGGAAGCGTCTCGGAAGCGTCTGGGAAGCGCCGTACGAAGCGCGCTTCGGCGCTTCGGAAGCGCCAGCGCTTCCAAATTTCCAGGAAGCGTCTAAAAATTTCGGAAGCGCGCTTCGCCATTTTCGGGCGCGCTTCCGGGGGCGCTTCCTGGGCGCTTCCGTACGAGGCGCGCTTCGGGCCTAGGATCCGGGGGGGGGGGGCGCTTCCTGCAACATTGGATTGGATAGCCAAAGTTGTTTACCTTTGACTCATTATTGATGACTTGGAACATTGTATCTCTTTGTTGAACATTTGATCACAATCTAATAGAAGAAGAATTTTGAAAGGGTTCTCCCACTTGTGGGGTTTTCCTTTGTCTTTGACCAAATCTTGTGTCTCTCTTGTTCTTGTTTTTGGTTGTTTTCGATTGCATTTGAATTACCGTTCTATCTACAATTTCTTATTGTCATTGGAAGATTGAATTTATTGGAAAGTGATTGCTAATTGAAGAAGAATTGGAATAAGTGATTGTGCTAAGCATAGAACACTGGAAAATTGTTAATTTTAGGTATGTTCTATGCTTAGAGCAGTTTATTTCAATTTTTCATTCGTGTTTAGAAATACGAATGAATCAGTGAGATGAAAAACCTCCTAGGATGAAAATCATCGCCAAAATAATAGGCTTACCTAGGTTGTTACATACGTATATGGTCTTACTAGAATCATTTACATTACAAACATTGCAGAATGGGTTTATAACTCTGATACACTGATGACTGATAAATCCTGGATATTTGACTGCTCAAACATGAAGGAATTCCTTTGCAAAAATGTGCACTGTTACAGGGTAGTTGACACGGAGTCGTCAACAAGAGGCAGATTGCCTTTTGGTTGGAGGAGTGGACAACCTCTATATATAGAAGACTGTGCCTCATTTAGGCCGACTTGAGGATTGTAGGCCGACTTGACTTTTCTTGCTTCATAATTGCTTCTTTGTTGATGTCATTGCCTAGAGAGGACTTGACTTTGCTTGGAGGGATATCTTTTGACTCTTATACAAATATATACATGGTGTAACCTGCCCTTAAGGGTCTTCAATATTTTCTTTTGCTCTTTGACTTACCTATAACACTTTGACATGCGTTAGACCTATTTCAATGGGCAAGAAACTCATTGATAAATGTAACAAAAATAATATTTCTTTTCTTGAATAAATACAAATATCAAAAGTACATTTATGCAGACCGAACCTAGTTACACTTTCTTCAACAAATGGGAGACCATTGCGAGCAATGGTACATGATAGAAATAATCAAAGTGAGCTATGACACCAAAGGTTTGCTCATCTACACTATGATGCCTTGCCTAAAGTAAGGAGGGTGGTTTTTGGAATGCCTGAAGCTCAAGCTAAGCATGATGGGGTTTGTTTTGGATGTGCCAGTGGAAAGAAGTGAAGGGAACCATTCCCTTTTAGCAAAAGTAGGATCAATGATATTCTACAACTAATCCATTCTAGTTTATGTGGACCCATGCTGGTAAAACCTCTGGGTGGCTATCTATATTACATAATCTTTGTGGATGACTTCTCCCGGAAGACATGGATATTCTACTTGAAGCACAAGGACGAAGCATTTGATATGTTCTAGGATTTCAAGGCACTGATAGAGAATCAAACAGGGAAAAGGATCAAGGTCTTCAGGTTTGATAATGGTGGAGAATACTCTTCTAATGATTTTGTTGAATTTTGCAAGGCTGGAATCAAGGAGACCATTGTAAATTATAATCCCAAGCAGAATGGTGTGGTTGAAAGAAAAAATAGGACCATCGTGGAAGCTGCTCGAGCCATGTTGCATGATCAAAAGTTGCCATAGTTCCTTTGGGGAGAAGCCATTGATACGACGGTCAATGTTCAAAATAGGATTCTTCATCAAGCCCTAGGTGACAAGAGTCCCGAGGCTTCACAGGTTTCAAGCGCAATGTTGGTCATCTAAGGATCTTTGGCTGCCATGTGTACTTTCATGTGCTGAAAGAGAAGAAAAACAAGCTCGAAGCCACTAGAAAGAAATATACGCTTGTTGGGTATTGTGATAATTCTAAAGTTTTTAGAATATATGTGCCTGGTCAAAGGAATATCGAGTTTAGTAGGGATTTGACTTTTGATGAAGATGCTACTCTTGGAAAAGCAAGGGATATTCCTCCTCTCCCTGTTGGAAAGAAGGATGATGATATGATTCTACTAGAAGGCCCTTCTGTGCCTGAACCTGAGAAAGATTGTTTTGATGATCCCATGGAACTTATGGACCCCTTGGATCTTCCTCCATGTGATCGCCCTTCCAGGAAGAGACCACTTTGGCTTCGTGATACTTTACAAGATGGTGGAAGACATGCCACTGCTAGCGGAACCTTAGAGAAAGCATGAAGCCATTACATACCAGGGATATGTTGTGGCTATGAGCTCCATCAAACAGGTTGAACCACACACCTTTGAAGAAGCAGTGAAAGAGTAGGTTTGGAAAGATGCTATGGCCTAAGAATATGAATCTATTATGAAGAGTGATATGTGGGAAGTGGTTTTTAGACCCAAAGAGAAGTCTGTTGTGACTTCTAAGTGGCTATACCAGTGTTGCAGGAACTGTCCTCCTCCCCCCCCCCCAAAAAAAAAGGATCTAAAGGCAAATCCGCGTCCCGTACGAATCTGCCACCGATCCTTCGACGGAACCGCAGATCGGAAAATTAGATCCGTGGTTCCTCCTTTTTTTGGCGATTCCTGCAAATTTGGTTTCGTGGGGGCCCAATCGCGGCTCCTACTGCCCAATTCGTGGTTCCTATTTCCCGATCTGCGGATCCGGAAAGGATCGGGTGCGGATCTGTGGAGGTTCGACCATGTATCCACCGCCGATCGCGAGCGGATCCGAGAGAAGGTGGACGGTTCTGCGGGGCTTTTTTTGCTTTTTTGTTTTTGGAAATTTCGAATTGTTTTATGGGGAGCTACACTTTCCGAATACTCCCAAGGTGCCCCTTGATGCTCCCTAGACGCTTCCTAGATGCTCCCTAATGGTAATGTTAAATTCTTAAAGTAAAAGTGACATTCTCCTTTATCTTTCATTTCCATCCTTTTACTTAAATTTTTAACATTACCATGAAATGACTCAGGATGTTTGAGAGTGGTTCCAACCTCATCAGACTTCATATGGAGAAAATAGAATTTCATATCCCATTCAAAATTCAACAGACTTAATAGTTTTTAGGATCAATGGGATTGTGGTGTTTCATTGGATTATATCATGTATGAGGGCATGTGATTGGCATTTAATCAAGAGCAACAAGCCCTATATGTACCCCAGTGTTGGTGTTATTGATTGTTGAACTCCTTTGTCATGGCCTTAGCAATTATGTACCCTTCACTCAAGTCAAAATCATTGATCAAGCATGTTAAGCTTTCTCTACCATATTATAAGGTTTTGATTAAGCTGTTTGATCAAAATTAGGCAATGCTGACTAAAATCCCTATAGAATTGAAGTAGAGGCAAAGGCTAGACAAGAGAATCTGATGCTCTACACCCATGACTAGTAGGTCATCCACATACAAGATTATGATGAATGGTTCACCTTGGACCACCTTGATGTATAGGTTAGGGTCTGCAGAACTCTTGGTAAAACCAAGTATCAATAGGTATGCACCCATTCTTGCATACCAGGCTCTAGATGCCTTGCTTTAAGCCATATAAAGCTTTCTTCAACCTACAAACATGAGTCTCCCTCTAATATATTTCAAATCCTTGAGGTTGCTCAACGTAAACTTCTTCATCAATGGTCGGAGGTCCCATTCAGGAAAATTGTCATGACATCCATTTGATGGACGTCCCATCCCATAGTAGCAGCCAACAAAACAAGCGATCTTATTGTTGAATATCTAGTTGTGGGAGCAAAGGTTTCCTCGTAATCAATCCCTTCTTTCTGTGAGAAACCTCTTGCTACAAACCTTGCTTTGTATTTATCAATACTCCCATCTGTAGCATGCTTTATCTTGTAAATCCATTTTGAAGTGACTATAGATTTGTCACTTGGCCTAGGGACAATCTCCTAGATATCATTCTTCATTATAGATTTGTATTCTTCCTACATAGCATTCCTCCACTCTTGATGTTTAGCTGCATCATCATAGGAGGAATATTCTTCTTCAATAAGCTGGACAATCTCCCAGATATCATTCTTAATTATAGATTGGTATTCTTCCTACATAGCATTCCTCCACTCTTGATGTTTAGCTGCATCATCATAGGAGGAATATTCTTCTTCAATAAGCTTTGTCATATATGCAGCATACCCAGAATACCTTTTCGGTCTTTTACTTTCCCTGAAGGTCCTTGATGTTGTGTGTCCTTTTGCTTCTTGTAGAGTAGTTCTCAAGAAAGCATGCCTCTTTCGATTTTCTAGAACAATCACTTGTTGTATAGCTTCACTAGGACCTTCAACATCTTCTTGAGGAGATGTCTAATCTTGACCATCATTGCCCCTTGAGATATCCTCAAAAATAGGTATCTTTTCTTCATTAGAGTGAATTGAACATCCTTTGATTTCTTGTAAGCTATACTTTTATCAAGTAAGCTATACTTTTATCAAAGATGACATCCCTGCTTACTTCAATTGGATTGTCCTCCTTAATATAGATTATTTATTCTTTAGATGAAGCATTATCCCTAACAAAGATGCCCTTTAGACTAGTAGGATCCAACTTCTTTCTTTTTTCCTTGGTATATGTATATACACAGGACACCAAATATTCAAAGATGATCCACACTTGGCTTCTTTCTTGTAAATGCTTCTTTCAGAGTCATGTTGTTGAGAATCTTGTGAGGACTTCGGTTATGCAAGTAAACAATTGTCACGACTCACACATGCCTCCTAAATTGAGGGAGATCTTGATCATGAAGCATGGCCTTGACACATTCTTCAATAGTTTTGTTCTTCCTTTTAGCCACACCATTTTGTTCAAGATTATAAGGAATGGTAAGTTCCTTCTTGATCCTTGCTTCCTTGCAAAAAGCTATCAGTTCTTTGGAGGTGTATTCTCCACCATTGTCTGACATCAAAGTCTTGATATTTCTCTCGGTTAGGTTCTCCACTTCATTCTTGAACTCCTGAAACTTTTTGAATACCTCGTCCTTGTTCTTGAGAAGGTATAACCAAGTCTTCCTTGAGAAATCATCAATGAAGGTTACATAATACTAATGCCCACCAAGAGACTTTATTGTTATAGGTCCACATACATATGAATGTACGAGATCTAAAACTTCCTTAGATCTGGTATCACTTCTTGCAAATGACTTCTTCGGGTTCTTGCCTAGAGCACATCCCTTATAGGTCCCTTAATGTTCTTCCTTCAATTCGGGGATGCCATTGACCATTTGACTTAGAGATGGAAAGATCTTATAATGAAGGTGTCCATACCTTCTATGCCATGGTTCGGAAGGACCCACATCTAAGTGAACTAGGGCATGTGATAGAGGTGTAAAAAGACTATATAATGTCCCCTCACAGATCCCAATCACACTAGCATTATTGATATTAGAGCTTTTACCCCAAACGAAAACCTTGCCACCAACAAAAGAAACTTTATCATCTTATCCTCAGGACAAGAAATAGAAAGTAAGTTTTTTTTCAAACTTAGAACATATAAAATATTGTTGAGGTGATGTCTTCCACAAGACTCGAGCTCCAACGAAGTAGATCTAATGCCTTTCACCGGATAGCTCTTCTTATCTCCAGGTTCTATTGAATGAGAGGAGTTTCCTTTAGATAGGGTTTGATGTTAACTGCATTCTCCCTTCATATGTCTGGAGGCACCACCGTCAATAACCCAATACATTCTCGTCCTTGAAAGTGCCGGATAAAGTAGAGAACAAACTTCCATCTATTATTTGCTTCGCAACCTTGGAGATGATCTTCAATATGCAATCCTTGACAGATGTAGTAAGATTCTCAAGAAGCTTGAAACCGACCCTTACAACTCTTGCCATAGTGCCAACTAGAATGTGATCTTCAGTCTCTTTGCACCTTAGCTCTGATACCATGTTGGAAAATCAAGAGACGTATGTATTATAGATGGTTTTCCTTGATAATTACTTGTGATATATGTTGGCCTTTAATTACTTTATTATTTCTTGTTCATCAAGCAATTACCAAAACAATGAAGATCACAACAAGACAAAGTACACAAGATATAGGCTCCAAGCTAGGGCAAAACCCCTCCAAGGGGAAAACCGAGGAAAATGCTTCTCTTCTTATATAGAATCTACTTACAAAGAGACTTCGAAGACCCAGAAACCAAAGCCAACAACCCTACCAAGCACCAAGTCAACCGCCAACAAGATCTTCTTTAAGGCAGCTTCCAAACTTTGACCTACTGCAACTTTGCCCTAGAATTTCGGCCCTGCCATTGCTTCTCAGAATTTCGGCCTTGCAATTTCAGCCTCCTACAACTGCAATTGCCTAAATCCTAATTTTGCATGTGTGGACAAAGAGAGAGAGGTTTAGCCCAAGAAACTTGATTCTTCCTTTCTTCCTTCGTTCTTCTTGCTCTTCTTCTCCTTGGCTACTGCAAATCGAACTTGTGATAGATGAGTGTCACAAATGAGGTCAAGCTCCTTGTATTTATAACCTTTCTTGAGGGTCGAATTCCCCTTCCTTGGACTGACTTGGTCTTGGGATACAAAATAGCTTTTTCTTGATAAAGTAAATATCTTTCTTTATTACAATGAGTCCAAATGGGACTATGCCACATGACTATATTATTCTTTATCCTAGAAAGACCTAAAAAACTTAAAAGCACGGATGAATAACATGCTTTTTGACTCAAACTTGAGCATGAAACCCATACGCCAAAAATAAAATATAATTTCTCTCTTTCTTTGTTTTTCTTTCTTCATAAAGAATATACAATGTCATGATTACAATTAGGTCATTATGAAGACCAAACCTAGTTACAATTTTCAACAATATCATCATATCTCAAAACAAAAACAATTGACATATATTTCAAAGAATATTGATGCCAATATTGTTGAGTCTGATAATAAAGTTTCATCTTGGGAATCCTATAAGAGCAATGTTATACAAAGGGATTAAATTAGGGTGGTCAAACCCTCTTAGCGTTTGGCAATCCTACTCAATATTTAAAAGATCATATGGTCTCATTTTTTGAATCGATGTCAACTCAAGAATAAAGAATCATGGGAAAGCAATACTTGTGAAAATAAAGGCATAACCCTTTACGCTTTGAGGATAAAGCATTTCTGAAGGGGAAGTCAATGTAATAAAGATAAATGAATATTACTAATAAATAAATAATAAATTTGTAAATAAAGTGTCATTTTAACTAAAGACATGATCCGATGAAAGGTCATGGCTCATCAACCTCATGACCTGTCAATGTCTATATATACCATCATGTAGGTAGGTCATTGTAATAATAATATAATCATCTTTCTTATTCTTTATTTGTATTATTTGTCTTATATAGATTTCAGTTGTCCATTCTTTAGTGAATGAGCATAGTTCATTTCATCAAACTCGATCAAGTTATAGTCCAGGATTTTATGCCCATCGAGTTTGAACTTAGGTCATTAACATGTTTTAAGTTTCGTTCTAGCTTGATGGCACAACGACTTTCTCAAGATGATGCAATCGAGATTGTGAGTATGAAGAACTAGGAATGAGTTTAGAGGGAGAAATGTTGCCATTTTTGAAGAGTTGTAAGCATGTAATATTTGGGACTTAATGATGGATGTGCCACCTAAGATACAGTAGAGTAGTAAGGATGATATGACTTATCATTCATATGGTGGCGTTAAAAGGTATCTCAACAATGCAATTTGGCAAAGTTCCCTTACCTGAATCACTGTTTTTGTACATTCCCTGTTCCCTCTAGAAAAAATCAATGTTTTAAAACTCCGACTCCGACTCGGAAACGAGTGAGGGTCGACTTCGATTCCGATTCCAACTCGGTATCGACTCAGCCGGTTTGATTTCAATGACTCGGTCGTTGTAAGAAATACATTAAATATTTATTTTTTTATAAAAAAACATAATTTTAAAGATTTTTATTCATGTTTCGAAACACAAAGCTTTAGAATATAGATAGAAGACAACATATGATCAAAGTAGGCTCATGAATATATCCATTATATCAAAATGGCACCCAGTGCACTGTCCAATACATACATGATGATGATATAGAGATCAAAACAAAAACACATAACCAAGGAGGCTAGAAATGGCCTTTGCAACAAAAGGAAATTGTGAAACATCACTAGTCACCACTGACCAGTACTACTGGCTACTGCTAGAGGAGCCAACATCATCTGGCTCAACTTCTGAATTAGAGTCAGACAGGGAAACCCATGGCTCTTCCTCATCATCATCTCCAACTGCAACTATAGTAGTGGTAGCACTAGCAGGCTGTGCAACAACTGCACGCTGAGATAGACGAGATATGCGCTTTCGTCATGGTTGAGCAGAGGAAGCGCCTGCAACTGGAGGACTTGGGGCTGGGCCTGAGGCTGGTACAAGTGGATCTGCATTCAACTGAACATTTTGTTCAAGTGATGCCACCGCTTGTAAATCCAAATCAAGATCCTCATGAGAATCAAGCTCTGCTGGATGACTTTCCACTACCCAATTTGATGTTGAATCAATATCTTCCAACACAATGGGATTTGAATTAGGTCTTTTGTTTAGCAATTGGTTGCATCTGAGCTGGAGGTTGTATTGGACATAGACTAGATCATTTAACCATTTTTTATTCAAATGGTTTCTCTTCTTCGTTTGAATCCTCTCAAAGACAGACCAATTGCGCGGACACCCAGGAGCATTGCAAGTTTGACTCAAAATACGAATTGCAAACCTCTGCAATTGAGGACAATGGCTACCAAAAGCCTCCCACCATTGTGCCGCAAAAAACATAGTAGTGTAATGAGTTAGCTGAAGTTTCAACTTTCAACAAATTATATCCAACTTTCAAATTATAAACAATTTAACAAAATAAGTATTAAGAATTTGAAATTTTTGTTTACCTTGCTCATTTGCTTCCCTTGCAATCTTTGCTAGGTTCTTCCCAAAGGTATCTGTGGCTTTGTTGAAGGTTGTGATCTGTTGGAGTATCTCTAGCTGGTCACACTCCAATGGGATCATGCGATCAATGCAGTCAATCAATCCTTCTCTAACCTCTCCACTCAAAGCTCCTGTTGCCAGAGCTTTATAATGATACCGTGGGTTCAAAAAATACCCAGCTGCATGTATAGGGCGATGGGAGTTGATTGTTCCATCTTTCATCAATGATTGCCCAAATGATTTTTAGAAGTGAAAAAAAAAATACCTCTAGGCACAAACTGCCTCCTCAAAGTTGCCCAAACAAACCAACTCCTCAATGCTGCTCCAATGGCTGCCCAAGAAGCTCCTCAATCCTGCTCCAATGCTTGCTAAAGACTCTTCACTGCTGCTCCAAAAACAAACTGCACAACTCTTCACAAACTCCTCACAAATTCTCACTCAAATGCAATGAGATGGTTGTGAGGAAATGAGACGGGTTGGGTAGCTTTTATAGGGTTTGGAAGAGGGAAATGGACGCCATAGAACCCAAAGGCAGAAAAGAATGGGCTTTGGAGCCCCCAAAACAACACAAAAAGGAAATCGCTTTTTGGTCATGCCCATCGAGCCGCCAGGTTGTTCCCGAGTCGGTTGAGTTGGTCACTGACTCGGTTGGCTCGGTAACAACCTGGACGGCCGAATCGAATTGGCCACCGAGCCGACTCTTCCAAGCTTTGGCTCGGTCTGGCTCGGTTGATTCTTATAACACTGGAAAAAATAAGTAAAACTGCGAAAGAAGTAAATGTTGTGTCTTTATATCTATATTTTGTAATTTCAAATGGTTGTGGATACATACTATATGTGTTTTAGTCTGTGTTGCACGGGTACCCGCACCCGGGGTGGGGTTCTCGAACCCGTCCCGGGTTCCCGCACCCGAGTACCGGATTCGGGTACGGGTTCTTCCCAGACAAACCCAGAAGAACCGGGTTCTTCAAAAAAAAATTTGGGTTTTTTTCCTTTAACGGGTTTTTGGGTTCTTGGGTTCTTCGGGTGCTTGGGTTCTTGGGTTCTTGGGGTTCTTGGGGTTGGGTTCTTTGGGTTCTTCATAAAAAAAACTATATTAAAAATTTAATTTTCAAATATTTTTTTTTTATTGAAATTAAAAAAATAACTTATAACGAATGTAAAACTTATAACAAAACCTAAAAAACCCTAAATCAATTCTTGTAAATCAATTTGGAATGAAACATTCTTCCACGGTTCTTACCATCAAAACCTGTGTTGCACGGGTATCCGCACCCGATTTTTTAAGTTTTTTACAAGTCTTGTTTTTTAAGAATTCTTGTAAATCAATTTGGAACGAAACATTCATTCCCGAGCCAAATAACCATCAAATTATAAACTGTAAATGCACACATACAGGTTCAGACATTTTCGGTCAAATAGAAAGTAGGATTGAGACCAGCCATAAGTTGTAATCAGCTGATGCTGTTAAATGGCGAAGGGCTATTTTGGACAATGGCTAAATTAAGTATCAAAATCTGCCAATTTCTCACAGCATTCTGATAACATCATGTTAAGATTAAAACTAGGAAAATGTGCATAAATCATATATGGTCTCTATAGACTTGTACACCAAGTAATCTCTAAAAACTGCGAAGATGTTTTATGTTTAGATAATTAATATTCAGGCAGAGCTTCGCACTCAAAGACAAACTATCCCTCAAGCCATCAGATGGCTGCTGTGCATTTTATTGGGAAACAAAGACTGATAAGCGTGTTTTGTGGAAGGGTAAGGCTGCCACTGTTTTTGGGATTGCTTTACCACAGAGCACACCATGCACGGGGCAGGTGGATGATTAGACATCAAGAAAATTCTAGACCACTGTCAGGTTGAGAAGAATCTCCTATGAAAAAATTGTGTTTTTATATGGGAGAGACTAAACATTCAAAGCAAAGTTACAAGCTCAAGCTCCAGCCAGAATGAGCAATTTCAATAAGGAGAGAAGTTGTCTTGAAATTAGAGCAGGAGGCAGAAATGCTAACACTCCTTGGCTGTGTAGGAGGAAGGGTCTGTACGACCACAACCTGATTCATTGATAGGCATCCTTGCAAATGAACCTAAGCTGCATAGTTATTTTAAAGCCTGTGTGTGACAAAATTTGTCCCAAGTTTCACCAAAATAGCTGAGTCTAGCATTTATCCTAGTATGTATTTTGAATTTTTAGTTTTAGTAGTAGCCTTGAGATCTCTCACATAGCTGTCACAGTGTCATGGTTACACGGAAAAGATTCAAAAGAACAGTTTTTGGTGATAAATTTTGAAATTTCAATGTCAATGTTGAATGTTCAATGATGTGCATGTTTAAATGATTATCATTAAAGTTTTCTTGTTTAAAGTTGAAAAAATATACAAATTCAAATTTCATATATATTATTAATTATAAATTTATAATTTATAGAATATAATTATTAAAATTTAATATTATTATATTACCCGACGAACCCACGCACCCTGTTTCCAAAAATGTCGTCCCCATCCCCGTCCCCGCACCCATGTTTCCTGGCAACATAGGTTTTAGTTGTATATAGGTACATAAATATATGTTTATACACATATTCATACGTACATGAATGAGTGTGCATCTAGATGATCTACCATATTTGTATTCTGAAATTCTAAAAGCCAAAGTTCCCAAAACTTGAGATATTTCAGAAACTTCAGATGTATTCACTGTACAAGAAACATGGTCCTCTTGTTTCAGGTTCTTAGGAAAGGTTTTGTTGGAAACTTGCTAATGAAATACTTGGATTGAAAGCGTTGTAGTATTCAATAAAGTAAATTAGCTAGCAGATCCTACATGGGAGGGCAGGCTTGAAGAACCTTGGGAGGTTTCAATTACATTATATAATTTTACTATGCATGAGAGTTCATAGTGGTCTGGAATATTTTTGCACTGCTCATTCTATCCTAAAAAGTTCAACTGTCAACTCTAGCAATTATTTATGACGAATTGATCTCTACAAGTGTTTGGAAATGTGCATTTGTTTTGAAAAAATCATTGCAGTAACCTCTTGATATATGGAACACAAACAGCAATGATAGTGGTTATTAAGTGAAGTTGGAGGTGATGTCAAAGATGCCTTCCTTAATCTTGTTGAATTTACTTTCAGACGTTGGGATGGGTTCAAAGACTCCTACAAGATCATGGAATTCTCAAATGGTGATAGGTGTTGGAATGGTCCAGATAGAAGTTTAAAGGTAAGGCTTTCCTTGGTATTCTAGAATGGTTTTTGCAGTTTTCTGGTGAGTAAAGAAAGTAGTTTCTAAGAAGATATAGTCAGATGAATAAGTTTATTGTCAATGCAAATGTTTCACTTGTTAAGCATATGTGACTGGCGTTCTGCTAATTTATTGCCCAGCTCATGTTTGATTACAGATCAGGCTTAGATGCGGGTTGAAGAATGAATTTGATGATGTTGATGAACCAAGTCGATGCGAGTGAGTCTTTCAAATCTATATATTTATGGCTGCTTCACCCTAGATTGGTTTTTGATTAATTAAACTTTGGATAGTTGAATATCCGTTCTAAGAATAAATTCTCTAAATTGGCAGATACGTTGCAAGCCTATTAACTCCAGCCGTCTGTCGCCAAGAAAGATTGCAGGTTCGTGATTACTTGAATTAGATGCAAACTTTAGTTGGACAAGCTTATTGTCGATATAATTTAGAAAGTTGGCACCTACAATTAAGGCGGGGAAGAAAACCCTAACGTGTGACCTAACCTTGACAGGAACTGCAAAAACGCCTGGATTCATTAAACCAAGACATTCAATCTCATGATGAACTTTAAGATGGTATGCTGAAAGTCACGTGGAAATAGTTCTGAATCTTTAACCAATGACATTTAGATAGAGTTGTCTTAATTGAGACTACTTTTTATATGACATGAGAGGTGGAATTAGCACTGAAACTTTGCTGCACAGTATCTTTTCATCGTTCGAGATTCAAGCTCATGTCACGGGATATTAGGAAAATCTATGTTGCATTTCTTGATGTGATGTTTTAAGAAATCAGGTAGTACAAATTCACAGGCTGGTCTGAAAAATCTTATCAGCCACTTGAAGTCCTTGCCTGAATGAAGCAGCCTGCAGCACTACATATTGCTGCTGTAATTTTATTCCTGTCTTAATAGCGATCTTTTTAAATATTTGGTATCTAATGTAACTAAATGCTGACTTATAATATATGACAATCTTACTCATGTTTTCTTTTCTTAGCTTGTTGACGGCCTTTGAAGTCCTAACTAGATTTTTAGGAAAATTGATATATCATATTGGGAAAGCAGTAATGACGTTCATATGATTTGTTTGATGTATAACAATCTTGTACGTTATGGAGGGGAGGGATATTCTTGGTCACGAAATTCATCAAATATATAAAGCCTCCAGTTGTATATAATATCGTCCTCCAAATGTCTTTGTTGACTAATAACAATAAGAAACTAATACTGAAAATGCATAGTTGTAGATGGGTTTGCAAATATCATGAGCTAAATGCAAAGGTTTCCTTGCTCGAACAAAATAGAGGATATTTCTTGAAATTCCAGAGTTATTAGCTCAAATCCAACATTAATTTTCCATTTGAATATTGGGGTAGAGATTACGGGCCTGCGCTGGATGCGTCCAATGAATTGGGTGCATTGGACAATGTTTGATGTGCATGGATGGGAAGCTTTGTTAGCTATTTGCAAGAAAATCATGGAGTGGAAATCAGGCATTGTTTCACTGGGGTGGGATCCGGAGGGTCCAAGACATGCCTCCTTTCTTGTCTGTGGTTTGGTTTTGGGGATACCTTGAGGATGCTCCCACTTCAGAACGATTCATGGACATGCACTAATACAATATGCGTGTAAAATATGTAATGAATAATGATTGAATAATAATTAATGGTGCTTTGTAATAGCCCTTGTGATGGTATATAAACGTAAATTGATAGTCGTAAGCTTTATTATTAACCCCCAACACACATATATTTCGCCTGCTCATTCAAAATACTTTTTCCTCGCAGGTGTGTAGATAAAAAGAATTACTCTATTCACCCATTGAAACCCAAGTTGAGCATCATCCTCATCGTCATGTATTTGTATAAGTGAATCTTTTGGTTTTCTGGAATGATGGCAGTGATTTGTCCAACATTGAGCATCATCCTCATCGTCATCTATTTGTATAAGTGAATCTTTTGGTTTTCTTGAATGATGGCAGTGATTTGTCCAACTTGCTTTTGTTGAGGTTGGTACATGGTTATAGAATCCTTTTCCCTATTTTCATTTTCATTTTTCTCTTGTTTAGTTGATTTATCTCTTCATAATCCATTTCTAATTCAATGTACATTTTTCTCTTGTTTAGTTGATTTATCTCTTCATAATCCATTTCTAATTCAATGTACTTGTTTGGGCTAGGTTTGATTTTGTGTTGATTGCACTATGGTTCTTTGTTTTGTCACAAAACTTCGATTCAAATTCCAATTCGAAAACTGTTTCATCTCTAACTCCACCATAGTGATTGTGTACCATATATTTCTCTAGAGTGTTGTATTTTGATGTTTAAATGACATAAAAGATGTTATTATCATCAACCTTAGCTTGATTCGACATGGCATCAAGGATATTACCCTATATGTAACACATGATAGTGGGACTTTGTGATCTAGAAGCCACATGACTATGACCACATTGTGTTTCTTAGTTGCCAAAACAATTTTTTTTCACTTAGACTTTGCCACTTTATCTTGCTTATTTTTCGCATCTACTTTGACAAAATTGAATTGTCTTTTACATTGCATCAATCCTTTAAACAAGAGCTTTCATATAATTGTTTGATAATTTATCCATTTGAGAGTTTAATTCTAAATTTATAATCACTTGTCTCCTACTTCAATTTTGACATCCAACAGAAATTTTGACCTCCACCTTATTGGCTCCCGAGATTGACCTCCGCAAATTTTGAGATCCTCAAAATTAGACATTCATGGCTCCTGAGATTGACCTCCGCAAATTTTGAGGTCCTCAAAATTAGACATTCATAAGTTTTGGCTTTCACAAATCCAACATCCATGAAATCCTAATGATGATTTGCAATGGATGTCTTAGTGAAAACAACTTAGGATTCATTCTACTATGTAACAAGTAAAATGCATGATTATAAATAACACCTTGCACAAAATATATATTGAACAATGGATAAATGCTTTATAATAGGACTCATGATAGTATATCTTTGAGTCATCCCCTATCCCAAGGGATGGCACTATGTAGCCCAATTCCACAAGGGATGCCCAAGCATCATTCATAAGGTGAGATGTTGTTCGCCCCTGCTCCATGCACACACACTCAAACATAAATATAAGTTATTTCATAAAACAATACAACTTGATTTTAATAGGCTTCTGCTAGCTATCAATGTCCTAAATGTTTTGTAGTTGAGAAGCGAGGGCATTGTCTGAAATGACATAAGTTATTGTTCTTGGAGGGGATTTCCAACATGGAGCAATGAGTGTTTAAACTTAGACCGCTTGAGGGAGCTTGCTTTGTTTTTGAATTTCATTATAGTAGTTTTTTGCTTCAAGATTTCATCTTCAACCATAAAGCCTACCACTATTCAAACACGGAAAACCCTATATAGAAGATGTAACAAGTTAATCATATTTTGATAATCAAATGGAGGATAATTAAATGAGATAAATAGGAAATGTGATTTAAATAGAATGCATGCCCTAGACTTTTGTAAACTCTACTACTTGAATATGTGATTGCAATACTCTAGAGCAAATTTAGAAAGAATGGTCGATCACATAAATGGTTGACTATGGCAATGAATATCTTATTGGAAATTATAATAAGGTGAAGGTCCTGGGATTAGATGTGTAAAATATAAGCTTGTAGATTTACTATTTTCTAATAAAAGTTTGCTACAGCGTAAGTCCATCATAAAATAGGATAAGAATGTTAAGAGTTTGTTGAAGCTAGGGGAAAAGCGAGTTTTTTTTTTTTTTTTTTATATGGAGTTTGTTGTTATAAAATAGACTTGTATAAAATGCAACCATGTGAAGATACCAATGATGCAATGGCAAAATTGGTTTTTTTTATTTACTTTTCTTAAATGTTAATGGTACTATTTTCTATGGTTCTCATTTTTGCAAGGGGATCTTCAGTAAAGATCTTGTAACACAAACTTTGTATAACCCCCCAACTAAAAAAAGCCTTAAAGTCATCATTGTTAGAAAACAAGGGCGAAAGATTAATTGGTTGATCCAACTATCTTCAAGTTAGAGTTATAGAGCTTGAGGACAATCATTATAGAAACCTAGATTCAAGGACTATAGGCTTAAGAATATGGTGAAACTTGTATCCACTTCTGCGTGTCTCCTTGCTTCACCTTCATCTAAACATTGAAAAGCATAAGATAAGCCATTGAGATTTTAAACTTCTTGGAAATGTATTTGGTGGAAGGTGCGTACATTGAAGGAAAATTTCCTTGCCTTGAAGACTAGCCCATAGAATGTTCTAAATTTTTGACTCAAAAAACCATTGCCTTGATTGCCAAGTAATTCTTCACAGTTTGAGAGATATTCGTGTTTGAAGTTAGTAACCCCAGTAAATAATTAATAATGTTTTTTTTTCGTAAAATCTCTCGAACGTTCACTTGTTGAGGACCCTCTCAACTCAAGACATTCATATAAATAATGACCCTCAAATCCTTCTATAGTAGGGATTTTGTGGCTTCAAATAGGTCATCGTGGCATTTGCGCTATAAAAATTTTTCTGCGAAGCTTCAGAAGCTAAAATTAAAACCCATTTGTGTTGAAACCTTGATGAACTTTGTGATCGAATTTCAGATTTTGGTTTGCTATATTTTTGGAGATATGATATGAGGAAGTTAGGGTTTTTGCAGGCTCCCGAATTCCTTGTCAAACAGGTGACATTGGGAAAATCGTCATAACTTTCTCTCTCTGCGTTGGATTCAAATTTCGTAAATAATCGCAGAAAGAGGATGAACTATAGTTTGTTGAGTAGCGTTTTCAGGGCCGAAGGTTGCAACAGTGACACGTGGCACTTCGTACAAGTTCGCTCCACTGAACCAATCTATAATTAGGTCATCATGGGAGAATGGGCATAACTCTTTCGTGAAGAATCCAATCTTAATTAGACCCATGGGGTTGGAAAGAGGACTAAGAGGGCTACCACAAGATGAAATTTCAGACTTTGGAAATCCGAAATTACATAGATACAACATATTCAATATCGAGCTCCTAGAAGACAATAAAAAGCATGCATTCAAGGATCACTGCAGTAAGGACCACACATCAACAATCAAGGGTAAGTCTCCTACAACAGGGTATGTATGATTAGTATGAGTATCATCTCTGACATATGTTTTTGCAGAACAACTTAAGTATACACAATGTCTCAGTTATATCTCTATGTCTCTATATGTCACAGTTAATTTTGATACCACATTTCGAATGTCCTATTCTTGATACTACACATTTGATGCCACATATTCTTGATGCTACACCAAGTCTGCTAAATGTATATGATGTTGTAAGTTCATGTTACTTGTCTTGTCATAGTTGATAAAATGGTCTTTGATGTTGTACTTAGAACTTGGTCCATCACAAGTCTAGGGTCTACCATTAGTTTTTATTGTATATATTTTTAGGTTAGTTTTGGATATAGTCTTGCATAAAGTCCAAGCATATATCAAGAGTGGAAGTCTTTGTCTACTGCTGCAACAAGTCAATAACAAAAGTGACAAGCACACTTCAGGGACGCATTGTAATTTTTAATTTGTATTTATTCATTATTATGCGCTTACATGTGTTTTGCAAGCATGGGTAAGTTGAAAGGTATTTTGTTTTATTTTGGCGCATTGTAATTTTTAATTTGTATTTATTCATTATTATGCGCTTACATGTGTTTTGCAAGCATATGTAAGTTGAAAGGTATTTTGTTTTATTTTGGGATTGGTTTCGCTGGGAAAATTTTGCATGCAGGTAGAAGAAGATTCAAGTACAACTTCAAGCAAGAATTCAAGAGAAAAAGTATCAAATCAAAGGAAGCATTGTAGCGAGACATCCTTTGAAGACATGACAACCATCCATATATTGTGAAGAAGTGTCAAGGCCAAGAGTCATCATTGTAAAGCTGTAAAAGAGCCATTTGTAAAAGTGTCATCATTGGAAGAGTCATTATTGTAAAAGAGTCAATCTGCCTAGAGTCGAAAAGACATTATGGGAGGTATAGGAGTCTCTGTTGGGATGATGTCATGGTTGGGTTGCAGGTCATAATGTGATTGGGTGTTCGGTCAAAATTATTGTAAATCATATTGTATCATGGATCATTGTCTCTGGTAACAGAATCCACACTCTTGTCTCATTTCAGTCATTATAGGGTGGCAGGGAGGTGCTAGGCTGGTGCATGAAGTCGCTTATAGGTTGGAGCCTGTGAACACTTCAGAGTGGTAGGTTGGTCTAGGGTGTTGGGGCATCCGTTCAGTTGATTACTGAAGAAACCAGGGCGTTGGGGCGTCCTTCCAGTGGAGTTGGAGAAGAATGCTTTTCAGAATTCTAGGAAGTTGTTGCTTTCATTTCAGTTGGGGTTGAAGATTAAAGAATTTATTAGAAAATCATTCTGTGGTTTTTGACCTAAAGGGGGTTTTCCCTCTAAAATTCTTGTGCCTATTGTGTTCTTTTATTCACTGTTATTACTGCATAAACATTAATAATAATTGAATATTAACTAATGCTCTAAAAAGATTTAAAAGTGCTAATTCTAAGGTACATTGATTCACCCCCCCTCTCAGTGTTTCCAACAACAATATGTCAAGCAAAATACATTATTGAGGAATAAAATTAAGCACATATATGTAAAAATGAAATCTCTGAGTATAATATTTTTTCAATTCCAAAACCATAAATCATCTCAACATGATTGAAAATGGTTTTCATCTAGATGATTAAGAAAATGTTTATATTTAAAAAAAAGAGTTGAAGTTTCAACCAAAAACTTTCAATGAAAAACAACTAAACTATGAATTACTTAGTAAGATTTTTTACGCTCCAATGATCCCACATTTTAGTTTTCATTATAGTAATTAATTAGATTATGTTACAATACCCAATGAATTGGAATTTTCATTATATTTTTAGTGATTTCCGGAATAATGCCGTGTAAAATGTGTGATTTGTCCAACGTTTCAGATGATGACTCCATCCATCATCATGGACCATAGAGAGCCTTTTGGGAAGTCTCCAATCACTCATTTTCATTATAGTTAGGATTTCTCAAGTAGGGTGAAAGACCTATCATAAAAGGCATAAAAAGACCCAATGCAAATAATCACTTTGACGCAAACTACTTATGGTATAAAGTGTCAATTTCAAGGCACATCATTACCAATGTGGCATTGCATCAATATACATACACTTGCACAAAAAATGTAAACAAACACATTTGATATAAAGGATTAATAATTAATAAGATGATACAACATATGTACTCTCATGGAAAGAGGAATATCAAAAGGTTTACCATGTGCTATTTCCATTCTACAATTTGATTGGGTGGAAGAAGTAAGGAAAGAATGAAAGTGAGATGAGAAGATGTGCAAGATCATTCAATAACTACATGATGAGCCCAACGCAATAGAAATATTCATGTGGAAGAACTATTTGTTATGGTATCAATATCTCTTATGTAAGAATTGTCAACTCAAACATAAAGTCCTTTTGAAATTACACACTTCTCTTGTAGGAGGGCATTAAGGGTTCTTGAAGACATACCATAGGATGAATTTTTTATTTTTTTTTTGTGGGAAGGTCTTAAAGCAATTGTAAAAACATGTTTGGTTGAATGTGTGGTATGCCAACAAAGTAAGGGAGAGACAATTAAGACCCCAAAGATCCTTTAGCCATTGGCCACACAAAGCCAATGTTAGGAAGAAGTTTCAATGGATTTTATTACATCTTTACGCAAATTTGAAGTAAAGAGTGTTATAATAATAGTTGTAGGCCGAACAACAAAGTACTCCCATTTCACTCTCTTTCCCATCCTTTTAAAGCAAGATTAATGGTAGAAGTATTCATGGAAACAATCCAAAAGCTACATGGAAAGCAAAAGATAATTGTAAGTGACAAAGATCCGATTTTCACTAGAAATTTTTGCACTGAATTATTTTCTTGTTTGGGTACAAAATTGGCTCACAACTCATCTTACCACCCTCAATCTGATGGACAAACTAGGATTATGAATAATTTTTTAGAAGGAAACCTACGTTGCTTTGCATTTGGTAAACAAACACAATGGGTCAAATGGTTTTCCTTGGCAGAATGGTGGTAAACTACATCCTTCCATACTTCATAAAAAGTGCCACCATTTATGACACTTCATGGATATCATCCTCCATCCATGACATCACCCTTGAAAAAAATTGTAAAGCCTCAAGCAATAGAGGACCACATGCTGCACCAACAGGGAGTTCTCAAACTATTGAAGACAACTTGTAGCACAAAATATGATGAAACAAGAAGAATATTAGCATTGTAGTGAAAGGGTATTTGAAGTGGAGGATTGGGTATTTGTGAGACTACAACCATATGAAGAAATGTTCTTCAAACAACAACAAAAAATGATAAATAAATTTAGCACTAGGGTATTATGGCCCTATAAGGCCTTGTATAGGATTAGAAATATGTGTGCATCCAGTCTTCCATGCTCCTTGCATAAAGAAGGTAATCAGTGATAATATCCCAACCCAAACTATTTTACGAGAGATTAATGAAGAAGGAATCATACTAGAACTAGAAACAATCTTAGAAACAAGGATGAAACAATTGAGAAATTACTAAGCACCTCATCAAATGGAAAAACCTACTAGTGGAAGAAGCAATATAGGAAGATAAGGTCATACAAAAACAACTACGGATAGTTAAGTGTTGAGGGCAACACTTATTTTAAGGGGAGGGGCATGTTAAGTCCTATATAAGCCCCATCTTAACCCTAAAACCATTTATTAAGCCTTAGATATTGATTGATTACATTTCTTTTATTATATTGTTATGTAGTCTAAAAGCTTTAAGTGTCCCATTTGATTATAATTGTACCCTTTTGTCTCTATATTTACACTAAGGAGACCTAGTCTTAAGATCATTAAATATTGTCTTGTGCATTGTATTCATTGTAAAAGGAGGTTTCCCCCATAGAAGAGAACTATAATTATTTGTTTCTTATGTTTTTTTAAGGTGCAAGGTTCATAACAACCATCAAGCAAATCTTCAAAAACCATTCCAAAGTTAATAAAAAGAAAGGTAGACCTAGTAGGTGTGTGGTAAGTCCTTCCTCCTCTATACTTACAAAAAAAGAAATAGGAGGAATGTTAGAAGATATGAAGACAAGGAGTATGCCCCTACCCCATGTAGAAGGACACGTTGCAGGTAAAAAAGAAGCAAGAAGAGGCTGAAAGGGAATTGGCTATCTTCTATACAAAATGCACTAAAAGACAACCTCGGAATGAGTCTCTAGTTAACAATGTAAAGATATGTGCACTTTATGAGGAACAAATACTATTGACAAATGTCGTTCTTTTCCATGTTTTAAGGATATATATTGAGGAACTGTAGGAAGCATGGAATCAATAGGCTTCATTAACCGAAAGAGGCCAACAACACCAAAACCCTAGTAGTAAGGTGTGAGTTACAACCCTTAAAAACATTTCAGTAATTACAATTCACAATTTCAAACTCATCCTTTGTTTCCACCCAATCCTTTGCCTTGCACCATGCCTACCCCATTGTAATATCCAAACTAATATATTGTGCCTCCTTACCAACGATTCCCAACCAACCTCCCTAATAGAGTAATACTTCACAAGGGTGGAGGCCTCCAATGACTCAGCCACTCGCCTTAATGCCTCATCCTCAACAACTTGGCATACCTCAAAATTCCGCTCCACCAAAGTAACGTCATCTTATTTCTTGACCCAATCTAAACCTTAGTAATAAGAAATCACAACCTATTAACGATAATGAGACCACTTATTAGACTTATTCCATAGAAGTTTAGGATATCAACCTTACATTGGGGAAAGTCTTGCAAGATGTTCCTTCTCCTTCCCGAATTGAAGATTCAAAAGAGGAGAGGAATTTCACAAATACCACCTTACCCTAAGAGGTTTATCATAAAAAAGACACATACACCTAAAAGAACTAAACTGTTAGGGGAACTATTTCTTTTATTTTAATATACTTCTCTTATAGGCCATTAAAATGTTAGATTCATTACACCGAGATGAGGGGTGAACCAATGTAAGACAATTTCTTAATTATTTAGACATTCATGAATCATAACCAAACAATCTCACACATGGAACACAATATATAAATGAAAACGTATTTATAATAAATATTTGTAAACACCAACCTACTAATACAAACTTTTTAGACACCAACCTTTTATTACAAACTTTGTAGGCACCCGCCTATAGGAGACACTGATCCCCCTTATCAAAAGATTTATAGGCACCAACCTACAAGAGACACAATCCCCTTTGCTGCAAGATTTGTAGACACCAACCTACATGGGACATTGATCCCCTCTGATGAAATATTTGTAGGCACTAACCTACATGAGACACCAATCCACTCTCCAACAATATTTGTAGACACCAACCTATAGGAGACACTGTCGAGTCACCGAATTGTCACCTTTTTCACCATTCGAAGCACCCATTTTCAATTATTTTATGTTAGGTCTCTATAATACTAGTGTAACCCCCTTATTGTTATTGTTGTGCCCCATAGAAACCAACCATTGTTATTGTTGTGCCCTTACATTATTATTGTTATGTAGGCTCTAATTCTATTGTCACCCCTTAGACTCCTATATAAACAAAGGAGGCCTTGTCTTTTGTATCATCCAATAATTATTCATTTATGTGATGTAAAGGAGGTTGTCCCTTCGAAGAGACTAATTTTCAAGTCATTGATATATCTTTTCTTTAGTTTGTGATCTGGTCGCATAACATTTGGTATCAGAGCTTTGGATTCTAGAGTTTCCCTGCTTCAAACAAGTCATCTTGGCATTTTCACTATGATTTTTTTTTATACAATGCTTCAGAAGTTGAAATTTTAACCATGTGTAGCGGAAATCTTTTTGAACTTCATGTAGAAATTTCAATTCTTGGTTTGCTATATTTTCTGAGATATGGTCTGAAGAATTTAGGGTTTTTGCAGGCGTCATAATTCAGTCTCAAACAAGTGACCTAGGGAAAATCATCATAACTTTCTCTAAAAGTATCAGATTTGAATTTCGTAGAAAGGGACTGAAAATGCATAGATTGTAGTTTTTCGTGTATCATTTTCAGGGCTGAAGGTTGAAATAGTGATGCGTGGAATTTTGTAGAAGTTCGCTCTACTAAACCAGTCCATAATCAGGACATTGTGGAAAATTGAGCATAACTTTATCTTGAAGAATCTAATCCCAATCTATATTGTGGCATTGGAAAGAAGGCTCAGGGGACTACACTAGTATTATAGGGACCTAATATTTGATCATACTCCTTTAACCATCTATCACCCAGCTTGTCATTCTTTGTGAATATGCCACAATAATAGTTTAAGTAGTTAATTATCATTATTTTCCTTTATTTTCAATGAATTAGAAAGGATTATTGTTGGTTTTATTAATGATGGTTTTCCTAGTTTGGTTCTTGTAGCCTTTGTGTTGCCTTTAGGGTTATCAGGTGTTACTTTAGTTGTTGGAAGCACATGAAAATCCAACTACCCGCAAACAGAACAATTCGATTACTGGAAGTGCAGAGAGGCCCAATTATCAAAATTCACTATTATGGTAGTTACACTAGGGTTTGTACGCGCTTTTAGTTACCAGTCATCTTATAGCTGACTACCTATGGCGCATTTGTTAGTTGAGATATTTCCTCGCAAAGTGATTAACACAAATCACGACACGAGTTTGGTTTCTAGCATCGACAACCTAATTTCATGTTATTCACATCGTACCCAGGGCAATTCTAGAAGCTTCCAGGTAGAGATTAACAATTTGGTTAGCTCACGCCAGACATAATGGAGTCATCAACTTTAGGCGAAATTTTGGGCAAATAGACCAAAATTTAGAAAATACAAAACACGGGTTTTGTTAAGGATGTCCCCTAATAAGATACTCGTGATAATTTCCTCTAAAAGATGTGCATATTGGGAGATATACATGGTTCTTTCAAAGGGTAATTTCTGGTTGCAACCATTGACCAACTAAGCACAAACTGAGAAACTAGTTAACAAAACACACCAAATCAACTTATTTCTGGATGGTTCTAGGTCAAATAAAATTTGTGATTATATATTCAACTAAGATTGTATCAAATACAACCTTTTATAAACTAATAATGATTTGACAAGCCATTTCTAGTATAAGTGGTTTCAATTTTCCCTGAGCTTTTCTTGTACAAATATTTGGGCATTGAAAGGACCAAGGTAAACAGGGGCAAAAAAAGAGAAAAAACTTTAGAGGCGGAAGTTCTATCAAATGAACTTATATTTTATAATTTTATGTTGAGTAGTAAAATCATTTTGTTGTTAATCAATGTTTGAGTTCCTTTCATCTTCTTGCAGTGCTCCTCGCAAAGAATGGCCCCTTGTCCTCAGATGCACTTGCAGAGTTAGTTAATGTTGGTAGAAATTCTTTTATTTATTTTTAGCTAGATCAGATAAGAGTATATTTAGTTTTTGTTCTTGTAACTTTCATATTTTTGTTTTAAACTCAATCCAGTAGCTTAATTCCTGCAATTTACAAATTCTTGTGTTCTTTTGTGTTGTGGTTATCAGGGCCCTAATGTGAGGAGTTGTTAACCCAAGGAACCCAACAAGTGGCTGAAAGGACACAAGGCTCATACATATGACTCTTGTGTGTTTATTTCAGTTGTGTGGTGAGTGTGTTTATTGCCGCAAGGGTTTTTGAACCTGTTGGATACCTCTATGATGCTAACAATTGACTATACTAAAATTGATTAAAGGTATAGTTCCAATTGTATGGTATGCAAGTGGTGAATCCATGCCCAATCCAACCCTTGGAAAATTCTTTCAAGAAACCCTTTATTTACTTCTAGCATAACACACAAACCAATTGAACTTAACTCTACATACATGTTGCCAACACCTTGTCAGTTTAGTTCTCAATCGATAATTTAAGCAATTAAATTGCCCAATAGACACCAATCCCATCAAATGAAATATTTGTAGGAACAAACTTACAAGATATTGGAGACACCAATCCCCTTTGTTGCAAGATATTCATAGGCGCCAACCTACTATACTAACTCTTCTTGCTACTTCTACCTTCACCAAGTCAATTAGCTGCTTCTACCTTCACCATGTCTACTTGCTGCTTTTGCCTTCACGAGGTCTATGTGTCACTTCTTCCTTCACTAAGTCTTTTTATTGAAAAACTTTTTATTTTTTTCCTCTTTGCAAGAGAAAATATGTACAATATGCCACCTATCCAATTTTTCAAATCTTAAGAAATTTTTAGTTGAGGCACTTTTATGTCTCCTCGGATCTCTAAAATATTCACAATTTAAAAGTCCCAAAAAATAATTTAAGCATAAATGCCAAACTAACATGTTTGGAGTTGATTTCAGGACAATTCAATAACCCTAACGTCCATAGAAAATATCTCCCAAATTATAGCGAACCAAAGTCTAAAATCTCTATCACAAGTACCTAGCAATTTCTCTATTGTCTCCTCTAGATTTCACAGTCTAAAACTTCTCAAGAAAAAAAATTATATCGAAGATGTTAATATGACCTATTTGAACCATATTTTAAGAAAAATTAGAATCCGTAGCTCATCAAAGTATATTTCTCGAATGGTAGTGAACTAAGGTCTAAATTTTCTACCGTAGATACATAGAGATCTCTTCTCTGTACCTTTTAGATTTCACAATCTAAAACATCTCATAAAAAACTTGTAGCAAAAATCATACAATAATTTGGTTGTAGCATATTTCAAGAGCATTCAAGAACCATAACTTCCTTTGAGAATATGTTTGAAATTGTTGAAATTCTAATGATGCAAAGACTAGAATAGTTTTTTCACAATTTGATAACTTCTTCTATTGATACAAACAATTCCTTCTTTATCCTTTAATGAACAAGTAACTATACATGAAAAACTTCAACCATTAATTCTTCAAAAAGAGCATTAATTAGAGATCACAATAGACAATGAACAATAGACAACAAGAAAGAGACAAGAGACACCAAGATTAGTCTCACAACCAGGGCAAAAACCACACAGGGAAAACCCAAAAATTCTCTCCTTAAGAGAGAGATATTTTGTCCATCAATAGTAAACTAGAATTTTCCAACAAATCCAAAATAATCAACAATGCAATCCCCAATCAAACTCAACTCATAGAAGGAGAGATAGACCACTTCTATCCAATAACTAAGGTATGCATAGGGAGGTCAAAACTCAAGCTTGAAGTCACTGTAATGGTAATCTGAAGTCCTCATTGAAGTTACCACAAAAGTCTGCCAATGATCTTGCCAAGAATTAGGTCATAACACCCTCGCTCAATCTAAGGGATTATGTCACATAAAGGAGCGATATTCTCTGTAGCTTCGACCTTAGAACAAAAATTAAAGTGATCCCAAAATCTGTCCCAAGTAGTTGTAGTCAATGAACTTTTTAAGGAGATCAAACATTAGGCAAAATGAGCCCTCTTTATCTTCTTCACACATGTGAATATTCGTGTAACAGGAGGTAAACTTTGTTTTGTAATTGTAGACCGAATTGTTGTGTTGTAGGCATACAAAATGAATGCCATTGAACTTGTGCTAATATGCATCATGTGAGGGATAATTAGCCCTAGTAGGGCCGACATGATGGCTTCTTGAAGCCGACTTGAGGGGCTATTTAAGTCGGATTGTAGGAGACCAAAAATGAAATTCTTCTTTGTGTGAGTGCAATGAAAAATTTTGGCCGAAGCTACAATATATTTCAACACTCCCTCTTAGCTAGGGAGGTGATTTTTCATTCTCTCTCAAAAATCAATCTTCCCAACCAATCCATAGGTCTCACAGCCCACAACCTATGGAAGAGAACACAATCCAAGTTTCTCTCTCTCAAACTCATCATAAGGAAAGATACATAACATCCATCTCAAATCATCTCCCCGACCACAAGGTCTCATGGCACATAGCCTAAGGGAGGAACCAACCAAGAATCTCTTGGACCACAAGGTTTCATGACAAATAACCTACAGGAGGATTCATTAACACATCTCTTGGACAACAATGTCTCTTGGCACATAGCTTGCAGGAGGAATCATTAATACATCTTCCGGACAACAATGTCTCTCAGCACACAACCTATAGGAAGAATTATTTTTACATCCTTGAACAACAACGAATCTTAGCACACAACTTATAGAAGGAATCATTGATACATCTCTCGGACAACAATGTCTCTCGGCACACAGCCTACAGGAGGAATCATCACTACATCTCCCGGAAAACAATGCCTCTCAACGCATCTTACAAGAGGAATCAACAATACATCTCCTAGAAAATAATGTCTCTCAGAACACAATCTATAGGAGGAACCATCAATACATATCCCAAACAACAATGTCTCTCAGTACACAACCTACGGGAGGAATCATCAATACATATCATAGACAACAATGTCTCTCAGCACAAAACCTACAAGAGATGGTCCATAATATGATGTTATGTAATCAATGCTCCCTCTCCAAGGGGATTCTCATTCAATACATAAACATCAACAACTAGTTCATCATCATAAATGTAGCCATGGTGGATTCATCTAGGGCTTCTCTCGAAAGCAAACATCAATAGCTATCAATAGACAATCGTAGACCTTAATAGTGTCTTCTCATAGAAGCAATTATCGACAATCATAGTATAGTCCACTAGACAATAAGTATCTTCTCACAAAAGCAGACATCAACAACCATAGTAGAATCTAACAAACCATAATCAAATCCATAAGATAATAATAGACTTCAACATATAGATCAACAAACCAATCAATAAATAAACCAAGTCAACATCAGAGTCTTGTAACTTCTTCAAATCATTCATCAAATGTAGTCCATTGTGTAAAAGATATGACCAAGATCATGCCTCAAAAGCAACTCCCTCTTACAGAGAAATCAAATGCCCATGTTTAGCCTATCTAGATCAACATCAATCTTAAAATCTTCTAGCCACCTTTATGAGAATGAGCTTCAATCAAGCTGATCTTGTCTACTCCCTCTGAGTACAGAGCTTTTTGTGAGTCTTCTTGTCACATTGTTCTTCTACCATTTCTAATGATATGCCACACCTTGAAAGTCTTCATAATGTACCTGCAAACCTCACAAGGAGGCGATGGAAGAACGAGAACAACCGAGAGGCTAAGAGACTCATAATGAAATAATCAATAGAAATAATCAAGCTAATACTTATCTTTTGAGAGTGTGTGAGCTCCCTCTTGATCTTAGCCTTCCACATCATCATTAACATCACGTAATTGAGTCCATATCTTCATCATCATGAAGCATTCTATATCATCAACGAGTCTACATCATCATCATCATCAACAAGGACTCTACATTATCAACGAGTCCAAATAATCAAGAATTATACATCATTAACAAGTCCATGTCATCATAATCAAGGAGTCTTATCATCATTTAGTCCACATCATAATCAATGTTGACACGTAATCATTAAGATTGGTGAACACTTGTAAATAATGTAAATAGTAAATAATGGAAAATAAAGAGCCATTGGGAGGTGAAGCCCAAGAGTCACTTCCTCATGTATATAACCATGACTAATCTTAATGAATAAACACAATTTGTTTTGGAGCAGTTACCTCCTAGCTTGACATGGTATCAGAGCACAGGTCTCGAATTAGTTTTCTATAGTGTAACTGCTGTCAGATTTCTTTGCCATATTTTGTCCCTTTGTTCATTGCCCTATCCTCTGCATTTGCGTTATTTTTGTTTAATGCAATATTGTTATGCATTGAACTATGCATATTGTTGTGCCTCCACGCAGGACTGAACCTTGATGTGAACTATGGGTTTGTGCCTGCCTAGTGAACACTACTCAAGTTCTGCGTTGCGTGGAGATTGTGAGTGTGTGTTTGCTTTCAAGACCGTTGAAATGCAGTATCTATGCATTCAATCATGCGTTGAATTTTTATGAGCGTGAATTTTAATATCGCTGGTATTTTTTCTATGGTATTACTCCTTTCAGTGCATTGTGTCTATACTATACACCTTCCACCTTCTAGTTCATCACTCCATACCATCGTAGGACCATAGAATCGACTCTCCCATACATTGGCTCTGCTTCGTTGTTCAACTCACACCCCTCATTGCGCTATCGCAAGGTACCTCTGCTCGTGCACAAAATTTATCATATAGTTCTCATTGTGATGAAGGTACATTTCCATCAAGTCTATTATGGCATGCTAGATTTGGACACTTGAACTATGACAACCTTCACTTGTTGAAGAAAAATGGTGTTACTGGTTTGCCTACAATTCCTAGGAAAGTTAAGCAATGTGATGCTTGCATTCTAGGAAAGAATAGAAAACAGTCTTTTCATGATTCACATTCTAGAGAACATAGAAAACTTGAACTCATTCATTCAGTTTTATGCGGTCCAATGCTTGTTCCTTCTGCAAATGGAAATACATATATGACGACATTTATTGATGACTACACTAGAATGTGTTGGGTTTATTTATTGAAGAACAAATCTGATGCTTTTCAAACATTCAAGAACTTTCATACAATTGAAAATGATGCACAATCTCATATTGGCTCTATTTGCACTGATAATGGAAAAGAATACACTTTAAATGAATTTGAAAACTGTCTTCTCCAACATGGGATCAAACATCAAAAAATTGTGCCTTATAATCCCCAACAAAATGGAGTAGCTGAAAGAATGAATGTAAAATTGATGTTTTGGGCTGATACAATTCTATGTGATGTATATGTAAAGAATAGATGTCCATCTAATGCTATTAGAAACAAGACTCCTTATGAAATGTGATATGGCCACATTCCTTCAATAAAGCATCTCAGGGTCTTTGGTTCCACCTGTTATGCCTTGATACCAAAGGTACATAGAAACAAACTTAGTGCAAGGAGTCGTAAGTGTATCTTCTTGGGGTATTCAAATACCTCCAAAGCATATCATCTCTATGATGAATTTAATAAAAAGTTTGTGGTATATAGAGATGTAATCTTTCTTGAATCTTCCAAAGCTGACAATGTTGTTGACCGGCAACTTGATTGCTTGGATAGATTCGGACATGAAAAATCATTTCAATAATTTGATAATAAGATTCCACATCTTGAATGGGGGATTCCTATACTGAATCAATCTGTGGAATCTTCTTTTGAAGCACTCTCTCCCCCACATGAAGCTCTAACCACTGATGATACTTTGAGTGATGTGATGGACATAATTGGGAGACTCAATCTTGATTCAGTCCCAACTCAATCAACTGAATAGCCTGGACCATCTCAGAAAGGTCCCCCAAAGTGGCTAACAAAGACACTTGAAAGTGTTCATATTGATGAGGTTGTAAAGATAGAAACAAGAAATCCAACCAGGCAAAATGGAGGTGATGTAGATGATTTTGATTCACTTGTTGATATGGATGTTTCTTATGATTGTGAATTGAATTTGTCTACATATTTTGAACTAAATTCCTTCAAGGAAGTCGCTTCTCATGATGAATGGAAAGAAGCGATGCAAAAGGAATATGATGCCTTGATAAATAATGCCCTGGAAGCTAGTTGATCCTCCAAACCAAACTAATTGGCTGCAAGTGGGTCGACAAGAACAAGTATAAAGATGATGACTCACTTGACAAGCATAAAGCTAGGCTTGTGGCAGAATGTTTTGCACATAAGGAAGGGGTTGATTATGAGGAGATTTCCCCCCCCCCCCCCCCCACAACAAAACAGGTTACAATCCAGACACTCTTTTCCTTAGTGACTCAGAACAATTGGAAAGTCCATCAAATGGATGTAAAAAATGCTTTCTTGAATGGAGATCTGAAAGAGAATGTTTTCATGTCCTATCCTGAAGGATTTGTTGTGAAGGGACATGAACATAAAGTATGCAAACTTGTGAAATCCTTGTATGGCCTCAAGCAAGCACCGTGAGTGTGATTGTGCTTTCAAGACCGTTGAAATGCAATATCTATGCATTCAATCATGCGTTGAATTTTTATGAGCGTGAATTTTAATATCGCTGGTATTTTTTCTATGGTATTACTCCTTTCGGTGCATTGTGTCTGTACTATACACCTTCCACCTTCTAGTTCATCACTCCATACCATCGTAGGACCATAGAATCGACTCTCCCATACATTGGCTCTGCTTCGTTGTTCAACTCACACCCCTCATTGCGCTATCGGAAGGTACCTCTGCGCGTGCACACAATTTATTATATAGTTCTCATTGTGATGAAGGTACATTTCCATCAAGTCTATTATGGCATGCTAGATTTGGACACTTGAACTATGACAACCTTCACTTGTTGAAGAAAAATGGTGTTACTGGTTTGCCTACAATTCCTAGGAAAGTTAAGCAATGTGATGCTTGCATTCTAGGAAAGAATAGAAAACAGTCTTTTCATGATTCACATTCTAGAGAACATAGAAAACTTGAACTCATTCATTCAGATTTATGCGGTCCAATGCTTGTTCCTTCTGCAAATGGAAATACATATATGACGACATTTATTGATGACTACACTAGAATGTGTTGGGTTTATTTATTGAAGAACAAATCTGATGCTTTTCAAACATTCAAGAACTTTCATACATGGATTGAAAATGATGCACAATCTCATATTGGCTCTATTTGCACTGATAATGGAAAAGAATACACTTTAAATGAATTTGAAAACTATCTTCGCCAACATGGGATCAAACATCAAAAAATTGTGCCTTATAATCCCCAACAAAATGGAATAGCTGAAAGAATGAATGTAAAATTGATGTTTTGGGCTGATACAATTCTATGTGATGTATATGTAAAGAATAGATGTCCATCTAATGCTATTAGAAACAAGACTCCTTATGAAATGTGATATGGCCACATTCCTTCAATAAAGCATCTCAGGGTCTTTGGTTCCACCTGTTATGCCTTGATACCAAAGGTACATAGAAACAAACTTAGTGCAAGGAGTCGTAAGTGTATATTCTTGGGGTATTCAAATACCTCCAAAGCATATCGTCTCTATGATGAATTTAATAAAAAGTTTGTGGTATATAGAGATGTAATCTTTCTTGAATCTTCCAAAGCTGACAATGTTGTTGACCGGCAACTTGATCGCTTGGATAGATTCAGACATGAAAAATCATTTCAATAATTTGATAATAAGATTCCACATCTTGAATGGGGGATTCCTATACTGAATCAATCTGTGGAATCTTCTTCTGAAGCACTCTCTCCCCCACATGAAGCTCTAACCACTGATGATACTTTGAGTGATGTGATGGACAGAATTGGGAGACTCAATCTTGATTCAGTCCCAACTCAATCAACTGAGTAGCCTGGACCATCTCAGAAAGGTCCCCCAAAGTGGCTAACAAAGACACTTGAAAGTGTTCATATTGATGAGGTTGTAAAGATAGAAACAAGAAATCCAACCAGGCAAAATGGAGGTGATGTAGATGATTTTGATTCACCTGTTGATATGGATGTTTCTTATGATTGTGAATTGAATTTGTCTACATATTTTGAACTAAATTCCTTCAAGGAAGTCGCTTCTCATGATGAATGGAAAGAAGCGATGCAAAAGGAATATGATGCCTTGATAAATAATGCCCTGGAAGCTAGTTGATCCTCCATTGGGAACCAAACTAATTGGCTGCAAGTGGGTCGACAAGAACAAGTATAAAGATGATGACTCACTTGACAAGGATAAAGCTAGGCTTGTGGCAAAATGTTTTGCACATAAGGAAGGGGTTGATTATGAGGAGATTTCCCCCCCCCCCCCCCCCCAACAAAACAGGTTACAATCCAGACACTCTTATCCTTAGCGACTCAAAACAATTGGAAAGTCCATCAAATGGATGTAAAAAATGCTTTCTTGAATGGAGATCTGAAAGAGAATGTTTTTATGTCCTATCCTGAAGGATTTGTTGTGAAGGGACATGAACATAAAGTATGCAAACTTGTGAAATCCTTGTATGGCCTCAAGCAAGCACCATGAGCCTGGTATGAAAAGTTAATTGTGCATTTTATGAAACTCAACTTCAAACATTATGATCTTGATGATGCAACTTTGTTTGTCAAGAAAGTTCGAAAAACAATTGTATATCTTGTGGTATATGTAGATTATCTTTTGATGACAGGGAAAAATGAGAGCTACATTGTATCCATAAAGAAGGAATTGAGGAAAGATTTTGAAATGACTGACTTGGGCTATGTTCACTACTATCTTGGTATTGAAGTAACTCAACATCCGAAGTCTATAATCCTCTCTCAAAAGAAGTACACTAGAGATCTATTGACATGTTTGGCATGGCTGAGTGCAAAACTATGACTACTCCAATGGAACAAAACTTAAATCTCACATCCATTGAAGGAAAATAATTTGAGAATGCAACAAAGTAGAGACAACTTGTAGGAAGTCTCAACTACCTGACTACTACCAAACCAGACATTTTGTTTGATGTTGGAATCGTCTCCAGGTTTATGCAAAAGACTTGTGAGGCACATTGGTCTGCTGCAAAAAGAGTTCTAAAGTATTTGAAGGGAACCCAAGACTTTGGACTCAAGTATACATAGGTGGGTGACTTCAGCTTGATTGGATACTTTGATTTAGACTTCGATATGAAATCGAGAATGGATTACTTTCACGCTGGCAGCTTATACTCGATAGGGGATAGCTAGAGAGCCTGGGTGGGAATAAGGACAGGTTTTATGGTTCCACGGCTTACGGCTCTTAGACTCATTTCCTTTAGTCGCCACCTCCCCGGGACGAATTTCCCTCCTCTCCCGTTGGTAGAGCCATGCTTACGCATCCTCGCTAAAACCCTCGCGTCCTAAAACGATAGATGCCCACCAGCCCAAGAGCTAGCAAGCAAAGAAGTACCGAGAGACAAAGAAACTATGGTATCCACTTCAGGTTATGCTATGAGTCTTGGATCAGGAGTTGTCTCCTGTAGATCAGACAAACAATTAGTTCCAACAGATTCCACAACAAAGGCAAAATATGTGGCAACATTTGAGGCAAAAAAATAAATTTTGTGGCTCAAGAAAATTTTGGAAGATTGGCAGGTAAAACAAGTGCATTCAACTCCACTCATGATTGACAACACCTCTGCAATAAAGTTGGCCAAGAACCCAAAGTTCCATGATAGAACGAAGCACATCAATACAAAATAACATCTGATTCGACATCATGTTGAGGCCAAGACAATCCATCTACGTCATTGTTCCACTAATGAGGAGATTGAAAACATCTTCACCAAAGCGCTTGGAAGAGAAAAGTTTGAAAGATTCAGAATGATGCTTGGACTCACCAACATCCCTTCAGATTAATGGGGGGGGGGGAGGGGAATGTTGACACCTAATCATTGGGATTGGGTGAACACTTGTAAATACTGTAAATAGTAAATAATGGAAAATAAGGAGCCAATGGGAGGTGAAGCCCAAGAGTCACTCCCTCATGTATATAACCATGAGTAATCTTAATGAATAAACACAATTTGTTTTGGAGGAGTTACCTCCTGGTCTAAAAATCAACATTATTATCGAATCATTATCATCATCATCTTAGAGTCTACATTATCATCGAGTCCATATCTTCATCATCATCACATTAAAGAAATTTTGAGGTCTAAAATGGGCCTAAAAAAAAATGTACAACCAAAATCAACTTTATAAGAGCCAATAAGATTCAATATGATGATGTCAACCATGGGGGATGATTCACCATTTTTGGAGGAAAAAAATACAAAGATTAAAAAATTATATATATATATATATATATATATATATTTTTTTTTTTTTTTTTCAACTCGTATTCTCAACTCATCTCCCTACGATTTTACTCAAATTTGGAGCGGGAGCACTTGTTGGATGCAAAATTTAATTCCTCATCCAAGGAGTACCCATGTTGCAATCAGGTATTTTTTGTTTTTCATGTAGAAGGGTCTATTGAAAGTATGCAACATGGGCACTCATTGGATGAAGAATTAAATTCTGCATCCAACGAGTGCTTCCGCTAGAAATTTGAGTAAAGTTGTAGGGAGATAAGTTGAAAATACGAGTTGAAAAAGTACTTTTTCGTTTTTTCCCTCTAAAATTTGATGATGTAATCTATTTTTATTTTATTCCACTATTATTTTATAATATTCTTAGCAAGTCCATTTTAGACCTCAAAATTTCTCTAATGAGTAGTCTTGTCCATATCACCAAAGAATCCACTCAAATTATACATATCATCTTATATTATCAAGGAGTACATATTAATAACATCATTAAAGAATCTAGTCCAATTAATCATCAACGAATCCATGTCATTAACGAGCCCATGCTATTAATGAGTTCATGTTATCAACGAGTCCACATTGTCAACTTCATCATCATCATCAAAGAGTGAGCATCAATTTATATCACCATCAAAGAGCCCAATCATATCATCCACGTCATCAATCATTGTTAGCAAGGATTACCAATGATCATCAACAAGGAGTACATATTGTCAACATCATAAAGTACACATCCTTCATTAAGGAGCCCACATTAACATCCTCATGGATTCTATATCATCAAATTATCAAGAAGTCCATATCAAAGAATTCATGATCACATAATTAAGAATTCTATTAATGAGTCGACATTATTATCAACAAGTCCATATTATCAATAAATAATTAGGGTTAGGTTCATTAGATTTTCTTCTCCAAACCCAAACTAGAGTTTTACAAATCATAGTCAGTCGAATGCTAGTCTTAATTGAAACAACAAGAAACACAAGATACTTATCTTTGAGATCAAGACAACCCCCTCTTTGGCTTAAATCCTTTTAGAATTCAACCTGCAAATCAACCTCAACATCAAAATGTTAGATATTTTCAGGGTTATTTTATTTAATCAATCCATAGGCACATGCAATCAATTTTAACCCTTATTGACCATAAAATATTCAAAACCCTAATGACCTATCAGGTCATACAAGGGTTGTAATCATCTTAGGGATTCACAAATTCTAGTAATATTGCATGATCAACCCCTTACAATGGTTTTGTAGGTCCATATTATAACAACATCTTCATATATACAAAATTTCGACAAGACTTTCACACCAATATGACTTGTTATTTGGGTCTAGAGAACTTGCACAACTAGATGAATACATCACTCTTTTCATATCACAGTATTTTCACATGATTATTGTTAGAGTCAATTTTATCTAGTAGAGTTAGGGTTTACCTTTTGACATAGCTTTAGCAAATCCTTTCTTAATTCAAGAGCTTCATCTATAACAATTAATAATTGATTTAATTAATTTAGGTTAGACCCAACTATAGGGGATCCGACCCTTAGATCATTTCCAAGTCATAATGTTTGCTTCTACTACATTTCAAATTTATAATGATACCGCTCATGGAAATGGATCAAATGATTGTAAAAAAACATGTATCATTGTCAAAGCATCATTAAGAATATCTAAGACACATACAAATGGTGCATAGAGGTACCATATGAATTTAGCCATAGATATATGAAGACGGCATAGAGGATATACGATGTTGCATGCATATATACAATATGATATATAATTTTGCAAGATATACAAAGTTTCTCTAGTAAACCAATCTGAGGGATCATACTGTACAAGTTTGCAAAGGGTGAATAATATACGATATTGCCAAGGATAAGTTACATTGCTAACTATACAAGATTACTAGCCTCAAAGATCATGAGAGAGTCTTATCCAAGGCTCATGTCAATTAAGTGGAAAACAAAGATAATATAATCCTTCATAGATTTATCATCTGAGATCTTAGAGAATAGATATCATACATTTATAATCATACTTACCTTACGAAGATGTTTACCATTGTAGCTAACCGAGTTTATTGTCAAGTACCTTCTACAATCATTGTAATGATCCATTTGAACAGAGAGGCTATTTGAAACCACAAAGAAGCCATCCAAAATACAAAGTCATAGAGAAATCATCATAGAAAGGAACCACCCGAGTTCCACAAAGAAGGGTCATTATAATTTATAGTAAGAAGCCATCTGAGAACCATAGGGAGAGACTGTGATGATTCCCAAGAATTTTTTCCTTTCAAGAATGATCTCAACTCTTGCCTTCCATGTCTTGTACTTAGTGGCTCCTTTAAGCTTTCTTTCAGTCGTCATGAAAGAAGAATTAAATTGAAAATATAGGATAGAACCTAAAAAAAATTCAACTGCTCTTCAAGATGATTTTCAAGTGCTCTTAAATTGATCTTTTTGCTCTGATACCATGTTGAAATTCTAGCAATGAAAAGACAAGAATGGTTTTTCACGATTGATAACTATTTCTATTGATACAAACAATTCCTTCTTTATCCTTCAATCTACAAGTAGCTATACATGAAAAACTTCAACCATTAATTCTTCAACAAGAACAATAATTAGAGATCACAATAGACAATGAACCATATAGATAATAAGAAAGAGACAAGTGACACCAAGATTAGGCTCACAACTAAGGAAAAACCCACAAGGGGAAAATCCAAAAATTCTTTCCTTATGAGAAAGAGATTATGTCCATCAATAATACATCAAAATGTTCCAACAAATCCAAAATAATCAACAATGAAATGCCCAATCAAAGTCTGCTCATAGAAGGAGAGATAAACCACTTCTGTCCAATAATTAAGGTTTGCATAAGGAGTTTGAAACTCAGGCCTGAAGTCACTGTAAAGGTAAGCCGAGGTCCCCACTGAAGTTACCACAAAAGTCTACCAACAATCTTGTCAAGAATTAGTCCCTAACACCCTCAGTTAATATGCAGGAGCATGTCACATAAAAGAGTAGTCTTCTTTGTAGCTTCAACCTTAGAACACAAATTAAAGTGATCCCAAAATCTTCCCTAGGTCACTATAGTCAACAAAAATTATAAGGAGATCAAACATCAGGCGAAACACTCCCCATTTATCTTCTTCGCATGTGTGAATATCCCTGTAGTAGGAGGCCAAAGTTATTTGTGTAATTCCAGGCTGAATTGTTATGTTGTAGGTGTACAAAATGAATGTCATCAAACTTCTATCAATAGGCGTCATGTGAGGGGTAATTAGCCGTAGTAGGGTTGACATGATGACTTCTTGAAGCCAACTTGAGGGGCTATTTAATTCGACTTATAGGAGACCAAAATTTTAATTATTCTTTGATTAGTGCAATGAAAAATGTTGACCGAAGCTACAATATATTTCAACATAAATTAGAAAACAAAAGTCTGCAATTTCTACATGTATGTAAAGATCTCTTCTTTGTCTCCTTCATAGTTCATAATTTGAAACATCTTAAAAACAAGTTATAGTGAAAATGACAAGTTGACATGTTTGAATCATATTTCAGGAATTGTTGGGTTCACAAACTTAGCTCCATGCATGGCTGAGGGTTTATGAGTTCTTCAACATGCATATAATATATTGTAACATTGAAAGGAATATAGTGAAAAATCAATTTGGTTTTCCCAGTTTTGGTTTTTAGGAGAAAATATTTATGTATATTTTTTGTTCTTGTCATTGTATATTTTTTGTTTTTTAAGAATTCCTTTGTAGGTATTATCTGTATTGGGTTAAAAACTACATTTGGTATCAAGGAAATTTTGGCTTCAAGGGGATGTGTTTGTGGCTAAGGGTTTTTTTTTTGGGCCTAGACCTTGTTACAGTAGGAGATCCACGAGATCAATTTATGTGGGGAAAGAAAATGGTGAATAGTGGAAAGATAGAGATCAATAATTTTAGTGGTCAAACTTTTGAGCTATGGAAGCTCAAGATGGAGGGTTTGTTAGTGGATAAAGATCAATGGATAATTTTGGATACATGTAATAAACCAATGGAAATGTTGACAAAAGATTGGACCGAGTTTCATCAGAAGGAAAAGAGCATAATATGGTGAGTTGAGATGCACCTAAGTCATATGGAAGGAACCCATAAACAAATAAGGTTATGTACAATTGAGATGTGGTATTTAGATAAGTGAAGGATGTCATGAATAGGAAATCTTACCCTCGGAAAAGGAACCAGAGAAGATAGAGTTTGAACTGAAGGATGAAGAATCCAACTCCACAAAAGAAAAAGAAGAAGAAGAAGAAGAAGAAGAAGAACTAGACATTCTACTTTTCAGGAGATTAGTTTGGGAAAGAAGGCAACCCTAATAGGTATACTCCATTTGATTTCCAATCAAAATTTTCTTTATTTAATATTGATGACGATCCTAGAACTGTCAAGGAAGCAATGGATTCAAAGGATGGTAGACTCTTGAAAAAGAATCCATGGTTGAAGAAATGGAAACTTTGGACAAGAATGAGGCTTGGGATCTAGTGGAGTTGCTAGCTGGAAGAAAGCCCATTGGCAACAAATGGGTGTTTAAGAAGAATATGAATGCATAAAGAAAAGTGGAGAAATACAAAGCTATGTTACTAGCAAAAGGTTATTCCTGGGTGTCAAGAATTGGTTTTGGTGATATTTTTTCTCATGTTTCCAAGTTAGCTTCTATTATCTTACTTTTATCTACTGTTGCTACTTTTAATTTTGAGGTAGGATAGATGGATGTGAAGAAAACATTCCTACATGGGGATCTAGAAGAAGATCCCTACATGAAGCAACCAAAAGGTTTTGTAGTGAAGGGTAATAAAGAACTAGTATGTAGGTTAAAAAAGTCTTTGTATGGGTTAAAGTGATCACCAAGGATGTGGTATCAAAATTTTTATATAATTATACATGAACTTGGCTTCATGAGGAGTAAAGCAGATCACTGTGTGTATTTTAAATTAGTTGGTGATTGTGTTATTTATTTGGTCTTGTATGCGGATGATACGTTGTTGATAGGAAATGACAGAGAATTTTTTTAGGATGTGAAGACACAATTGTCTTCTAAATTCGACATGAAGTATCTTAGTGATGCAAACTTTATTTCAGGCATGGAAATTAAAGGAAATCAAGAAAAGAAGAAACTTTAGTTAAATCAAAGGATGTATGTTGAGACTGTTGGGTGCGTGTTATATTCTTTCCACGACTAGCCGCAAGTGATAGTGGGGGAGGCAACAATGATGGAAGGAACCTGTGATACGACATGAGTTTAGAGTGACCGAGGGAACTAACCTGAACGAGAACAAGGATGTGATGACTGGAGTTGTGATGGATCTACTAAGGTGGACAAGGTTGGTAGCTGATGCCATGGACATTGAGTTGGATAGATGGGAGAATTAGAGACTTCGTGCAGGGACATTATACAAGAGCACTTATACAGATGTACTTATGGGCATCCAAGGAGAATTGCGAAGGTAGGGATGTTGTGTGGATGGACTTGTTGGTGCGACATGGAGACATTTTTGTAGATGATCCAATGGGGATGTTGTGCATATTTGTACAACAAGGACATGATTGTTTTGTGCGAAATGTATGAGAGTATTCATAGGACCGAGAGGGTAGGGGCATCTTGTGATGACACTTGAGATGAGACAGGTATGCTTGTCGAAGTTTTGGATGGATATGGTTTATGGGAGCTCATGATGACTTGAGAGAGTTGTAGTCGATGGAGACTCCATATTATGGTGGTCTTGGATTATCTAGTTCGTTGAGAAGTTGAGGTCAGATGGTGTACTTGACTTTGATGCAGTATGGGATGCATACCTTGGATGCATTATGGGGTGTGTTCGTGAGGAGTGACTTGATGAATATAATAGAGACGAGACACTTTGGAGTTGGATTGAGTTGCAGTGATGGTGATGCCTTGGTGGGAGCACTTGGGCATGGGTTGAGATGATGAGACTTAACCATTTTTGGTAGACATGATGGCTGGTTGGTCTACAACCATAGATAACACATGGAAGAGATGATGAGGCAGGTGCAGAGTTTCCCCTTTGAAATTATTGAGGAATGACATATTGCAGATGAGATGGAGGATTCTTAATGGACCTGGATTTTACACATTGAGAATTAGATTGATGGGAGGAGCTCTTAACCAATTTGAGGAGAAGGGCCTCTCACACACATGGATGATCATGCTTAGATGGATGTAACTAATTGGTACAACACCATGAGCAACACAGGGACATTAACATTGATGACAACACGTTGCAGATGAGATGGAGACCACTTCATAGACCTGGACATGGATTATTTTACATTTGGATAGAGATGGGATGTATTCTTGATCGAGTTGATGTTGTGACAGGACGTTAGAGAAACTACCAATGGTGGCATGAGGAGGAGAATTCTCGTGGATTGGACGTGACAGTTGGATTGATCACTCAACTAGTTCAAGCCATGGGGGATAGTGGTGCACAAAACTATGTCAGATATATGTTGAGGTTTTACGAAGATATATCGTGTTGGGATGGAGTACAATGGAAAATATTTCACATGATGACGATAAATTATGAGTCGACATGATAATGTTGTAGTGATATCATATAGCTTGATTTGGAGGGACCAACCTTTTGTGATGGAGTAGCATGTAGGGTTGGATAGATGTGGCTGATGATCATGGATTAGGAAACTTTCCCGTTTATGGAGTCATGAGACGTGATCGAGGTTTATGTGATGGAGAGCAGAGTTGGGCAAAATGGACATTAGATGTTGGAGCTAGCAACACTGCGATATTTTGATGATGGTGTTGTCGAGGACGACAACCTTATTTACAGTGGGAAAGGAGGGTAGAGCTTCGAGTTAGGAGTCCCCGAGAGAGTTGAAAAAATGAACCCATAGTACGGGCACACCTAGATGTGTGACAGGCACCCGTGTTCGGTTAAAGACAACTAGGAGGCAAGACGTTTGGTTATGTGTAGCCTGCCTAATTGGGGTCTAGGGTAGCGTCCTGTGAATATTTTTTTTTGGACCTTATATTAGGTGGGTGGACCTACCTATGGTTTTTTGTGTGGGTTTTTCACATGGTTTTGGGCATTATGGTTTTCTACCCATGGTATCTTGTAGATCCAATCAAGGGAACTATGACTATGTTCTAATCCAGGGTTAATGGATTGGGGTTTATGAATGCTTCGACATGTATATATATGTGTTGTAACATTGAAAGGAATATAATGAAAATCAATTTGGTAGTCCCGATTTTTGGATTTAGGGGAAAATATTTGTGTATTTGTTTTATATTCTCTTCACAGTTTATTTTTTATTTTTTAGAATTTGTCTGCAGGTAATTTCTGCACAAGGTTAAAACCTACATAGACAATATTGCAGAGGTTTAATCTAGAGGATAGTAAACCGGTGAAGGTTATTATTCCTATAGTTTTTTTTTTTATGGTTTAAATCGTGATAAAATCTCAAATATTTTGTTATTTCATTCAAATTAATTTTCTACATCACTTATTAATATTATTGGATCTATCGGTTAAGTGTCTTACATTTTGTCTTCAGTCAACGTTATACCTATATCATATAATTCAACATTACCAAATTGATGTATGTTTATATTGATACCATAACTTATTTGATGCGGGACATTAAAGGATTGAGCATTAATGATTTATTTACCCTACCCTCTCTAGCTTTGTACTTATATTGTTAATTTAATATTTAAATATACACATAGGTTATAATAATATATTTCTAATTATTAAAAGTTATATATATATATATATATATATAGATAACACAAAAAAAATATTTAAGAAGAAGAATAAGATATGAAGTGTGTGTAATTTGCACCTGTTAGCATCAAGTTTACACCTTCATTTCAAAATAATAATGTCAGTCTATATTTTTGCAAGTAATAATCATGTAAATGGAGGTATTGTATTCATTATAAGGTTTGATAAGCCTAGGGAAGTGTGTCATTACAAATATTTTACCTAACCCTAAGTCTATGCAAAATTTCGCTTAGTGATTTGACCAATAGTAAAAATTTGGATTGCGCTACGAAATGTTTTCGTAGCGCGTTTCGAAAAAATTTAGAACTTGCTTTTCGACCCGTTAATCTCATTTTTCTGAGCGCTCAAGTGTCGATTGATAAAGTATTGGTCCTCCTCCTACATGATATGACATTTTCCATCATTTTTATGCCCAATAGAGTTATTTATGATCAAAACCTAATTTTCCTTGTTCACCTTAAAACAAACTTTTCCAACAAACCCAGATTTGTAGGAAGGTTGTTGATTGTCTTGCAGCCTTGTGTTAGGGCATTTCAAGGTTAGTAAAGGTGTTTGCAAGTCCAGGAGCTTTGCAAGATGGGTCGTTTCAGCCATGTAAAGAGATATGAACCCTAGGCGGAAGGAAACAATGATCATTGATGCAAAAAAGAAAACAAAACAAACTTCAAAGAGTAGAAAAAGACACGAAAATAGAGTATGCTGAGAAGAACAAAGGCAAAACCCTAAAAGCTAATAAAAGTCCACAAAAACTTACCATAAGGGTGACAAGGAGTCAAAATAAGTTGGAAATCCTTGCTCAAGTTGCAGAAGACACATAAAAGTGATCAATTGATTTCAAGGGCAGAGTATGACATAAACCCTAATTTTGTTGCATCAAACCCTAATTATGTTGCAACAAATCCTAATTGTGTTGCACCAAACCCTTATGGTTATTCAACATTTTGACTTACTCATGTTAATCATCAAGAAATAAATTATTTTTGAGTATACTATGGTCAAATAACAGATATTTTGTGACTAAAGGAGTACAAGTCAACATAAGGAAAAACAACCTTGAATGGGAACAAGTTTACCAACACTCTATTTTTCTTGTTTCAGTCGCTATGTTCAAATAGAGATTGCAAGCATGTGGTAATGAATTTTAAAAAACCAAAAGATTTTGATGTTGTGAACGATATTATTTCAAAAATCTTCTTTCATATTTTACCCATACCTCATGGTTTAGAAACTACAGAGGAGTGTTTGAGGCCTAGTTTACATATTTTGTAATTTTGTACTTTCCTGTTTTAGTCATTGTTTTCAAAAGAATTTTCTGAACAAATGTAGATGAATTTTGGAAAACCATAAGAGGTTTTTAGATCTGATGTATCAATTAACAAAAAAATCCCTCCATTTTCTAATAGGTGTCATGGTTTGGAAGATTTGAATGCACCTTTGGACCTTATTTTTAGGAAGTTTCTATATTTTTTAAAATTTTGTTTCCTATAAAAATGCAAAGTCAATAGTTGAAGGCCACCTCACCAAATTCGACTTCGAGAGCAGACTAAAGATGGGTTTTGAGATGCATTTCTTTTGGATCTTGATGGTTATTTTAATTAATACTCTCCACAAATTGTGGATCTGAATCTCTATTGTATTTTCTATAGATTTCATCAAAATTATAAAGAAAGGGTTGGTTTTTCTGAAAAGATATAGCCACGGTCTATGTGTTTTTGAATACTTTAATTATTTGATTTTCTAAGATCAGTAGATTATGACCAATGATATAAATATCCATAAGATAGTTGGTTTTAGTATGTATGTTCTCTATGTTTTTCAAGTTCTCCTTTAATAATATCATAAATGCATGCCTTGTGAATGTTTGGAAAAGATAAATTAATTCAGAATTCATCTCCATTTTGATGTTCTAATTTAAGTTTTCAAAGGTTCCCATCTTGATCCTCTAAAGCTACCATATGATTCACAGTGTATGCCCTATTGTAGTGGACTGTTCATCTTTTTCTTCATCTATCTACAACAAATGACAAAGATCTAGGATATGTTATACACCTTGCCTTTATGAAATCCTGATAAGACAATCAATTATCTTGGTAAACCTATCTAAACCCTAGCTATTTGACTCCATCACCCAATGAAGTATTTGTTTCAGGCACAACCAAACCCTACATAAACACAACCTATCTAAAGATCTAGCCACAATGTAGAAGTCAGAGAGAGCCCTCTTTAGATTGAAGGGGCTAGACTTCAATCTGTAAGTTGCAGTGAAAATGTTATCTTGGAAACTTCTCTCCTATAACCAAGAGAAGCTTTCTAACTGATAACACTGTGAAGCACAAAAACCTCAGGCCTTGGTCATATCAAAGTTGTTAGTTGGCATACAACAACCTAGTTGAGAAATGCCCCATTAAGAAGTGAGAGAAAAAGAGGCATAAACTATGGCATTGTTTAGATTCTCATTTCAACCACCCACATCAAGCTATTTCTAAGGATTTTCTACCATACTGGAAAAATATTTTCCATAATAGAGCTACATTAGATGGGAACACACCATGTAGATGGGGACAATACAAAATAATACATACTAGCTAAATCATAGTGAGGCAAGAACACATGATGAAAGAAAGGAGACACAAGACCAAGACAAATGAAACTATGAACACATGGAAGAAGGTGAGATTTTGTCACCAAATTGAGAGTTTTGGTGGCTCTAGTTGAAAGCTTTGGCTTTGGGTTTGGCTTTGAATATTTGGAAACCCTTACTAAGATGTATGCCAAATTCCCTGATTAGAATTGTGCACACTAACTATTTTAGAAAATATATGAAAGAAATAAAGGATCTACAAAATTCAATGATAACTAGATGTGTCTGTGAGGGAAATGGAAAGGAAGCCAAGTTGGATTGTTTTTCTAGTTTGAAGTGGAGGTTTTCTAAATACATATCAATTTAGATCATTGGTTATGAAAATTTAAAAAGTCTAGAGGTCTTTTCCACCAAGGTAAAGGATTTTTTTTTCATTATAAAAAATATAAATATAAATATAACTAAAAATAAAAATAAAAATAATGTGTTTCATACTTACACAGATTAATTAATTATAGTCTTGTAGGAAAAGCTTGTAGTAGAATTAAGTTCTTTTGTTATTTGCAATCAAGGGACAGTTGTTGAGGGAACAATACAACCCTCATTTGAGGGCTCTCATATGAATTACACTTAATGCATAAATTTAGATTACAATTCAACAAGTAAAGAGTCATTTTATGTCATTTCTATTCAATTCATAATTATTAAAATTACTATTTGTTGTTCAATTCAACAAAGAAAGGGTCATTTGATGCTATTTTTCTTCAATTCAAAATTATTTAATAATTACTCTATGATTTTTTCATGTACATTTTCTTATTACTTGATCATTTTTGTATCATGCCAAATATATATTTCAACATTGTAGCTCAATAACAAAGGTTGTCAAGATGTCTATAGATCATTTGATATATTGAAGTGAAATTCCTCGAAGGGGATAATATATACTATGCTCGACAATATGGTTTTTATGTAAAAAAAACTCATTACCTAATACTCTTTAATTATCAAGTTTTTAACCATATGTTTTTTTGCATTCTCATACTTGGATCTATATGTGATATTAAAGATGAGTTCTTGAATATTTGGCCTTTTTCTACATTATTTTACATGTGTTATGATAAAATTATCATATTTTATGTGGATAATTTATCTTAATTTCCAAGTATTCATTATGAATGTGTTATATCTTCTTTACGTCATAAATAAATGATGTTTTCACTAATTTTGTTCTTATTATAGAACTTCAACTAAAATGCTTTAAGTATTATTTCATGTAAGCCACAATGGTTAAGGTAACACCAATATCTTGTTTCCTTATGTTAAACTCACATGGAATGTAAACAATGGTATATGAAAGATAAACATTGAATGCATTATTATTGACATGATATACATTTATAGTACATTTGTGTGACCCTTGGATTCATATTCCAAGTGGTCTCTTGGACTCTGGTGGCTATTCACATTCCACACCAACCCATAGAGGATTAGGTTTCCAACATTCCGCCCCTTAATCCGAAGGGGTATGTATGAGTCCAAGAAGAGAGTTGTAATACAAAATGTGCAAAAATGCATGACAAAACTAGGCTAAATGTGCTCTATGAAATGTTGGTATAAGGAGGGTGGTTTAAGGATGACCACCAACATTGGAACGCTTAGTGCAGTTCCTAGAACCCTTCCAAATCTGGCATGATGTTAAGGTCTTCTGCTAGAGAAAGTGCTCCTCATGTTTTGAAGAGGGAAACCTTCAACCTTGAAAGGGGGGTCTCACCCCACATAAAAAGAGAGAACCTCAACCTGAAAAGGGAGGTCTCAACCTGTGATGGTTTAAGGATGACCATCAACTCTGGAATGCTTAATGCAATTCTTGGAACTCTTCCAAAACTAGCAAGAAGTTGAAGTCTTCTGCTAGAGGAATTGTCCCCAATTTTTGTAGAGATGTCTCTACTTGCATAGATAGTTTAAGGTTGATCACCAATCGAAGGCATGCTCAGGAGCATCTTTGTCTCTGGCTACAACTATGAATCTGGTATGGTAGGTTGTGGCTCAGGCTCGCTTGATGTGGCTTTGAAGCTTGTATATGACCATCACTTCCCCCCTGTCGATACAAGATGAAAAGATGAAGAGATCTCAACTGCAATACTTTTCAATATTCGAGAAAAAATCTTGTTGTATGAGCGAAATATCTCCTTGCTTGTTGAAGCCCATGGCCAAGAAGTGATCCATCCAAGATGGATCTTTGTTCTTGCATGAGGTTTGTTTTTGAAGCGTCTATTTGAAGAATAAGTACCTTGACCACAATGCTTGCACATGTGAAGATCAAAACAATGATCTTTCATATGGCCAACTCGGTCACAATGTTGGCATTTAACAATCTGTTGTGGTTGCTGTGGAAGAGGACCAGAATCTGAAACAAATGAAGGTGAAATGTCATGAAGAAATCCAACACTCAAAAATTGGATGGGCTTTAAGTAATATGGAATGTGAAAGGAAACCTCCTTATCATATCCAAGCCCTGTTTTGTGCTTGTTATGGACAAGCTCTTCCCAAGGTTTGATGACTGACTTGGGTTGTGCTTGTTATGGACAAGCTCTTCCCAAGGTTTGATGACTGACTTGGGAAGTGCAGGCTAAATTTCTACATCTGCATGTAACTTTGCTACTTCATTGGGCACTGGATTTGAATCAACTGTAACATTATTGACTTGTTGTTTATGTGAGTTTGTTTTAATGTTCTGAACAGAGACAAGTTGAGAATGATGAATCCATTGCTGTAATTTTGCTCGCTGAAGCTGAGATTCAAGCTCCAAAAATTCAATTGTTTCTTGTGTATTCTGCATACATGTTTTAATATCACAAAGAGTGTTCTTGCTGATTTTCACTGTATCATGATCAGTGGAATGTATTAGAGTTTTCAAGAAATCTAATACTTCAGTAATTTGATCCATTTTCCAGTAAATAAATCTCAACTAATGGTAAAATAATGAGGAAAAGATAAACACCAACTTTTGTATTATACAAACAATGGCAATAAACTTCTGAGAATTTGTGGCAGCTCTGCTATATAAAAATGTTGAGTAGCAGTCAATGCAGAATCATGTTACCAAGTTCAATCGTGTAGAGGTTTTATATGGCCCTAGTCCATCTATAAATATGGACCACCACCTCTCCTTTGATCCTCAACCTTTGCTTTTCATTTCTATGTTTGTGAGGACCGTGCAAAGTAGTTTCTGCATTGCCTTTTTGTTACTCGAAAGGAGGTCCAACAAGCCTTATCTTGCCAGATTTTTCAACATAATATTGTCTGAATCAACCCGAATTCAAAATATTTGCTAACCAAATCCTGATCTTTTCGGAATTTCAAGGGAAAACTAAGATACCCAGCTCTAGATTTCAAGGCCTTATCTGTGGGTTGTTGGGATTTAGGCTCATCTTATCTGCAATTTGTAGTGTATGGCCGTTAGCCTGAAGTCACAGGCCTATTCCACCAACGTTATTCCAAAAAGTGTATAACAAAGGACTACGAATCTGAGTTTAGTTGTCTAAGGTTAAGTTGTTGCTACAACAACACTATACTCTGGTCTTGCTATGTGGGGTATATCGCTTAACCGACCGCTTCCAGTTGTCTCCAATGGATAGAGAGAAGGTCAGATCTTAAAATAGACAGAGAAAAGTGAGCAGAGATGTGTTTATACACCACACAGAGAATGGTAGAACTGTGAGGTCCGTTGATAAATATCACGGTTAAATAAACAAACACATACCAATTCAATTCAATGAATTTTATGGATAATATCATGCATCGCATATACCAATTCACCACAGATTTCAATATGACCATTAAAAAACTCACCAATGCATATGCAAGTCATTCAGGCCATTCACCACTAGTATTAAGGTAGTCTTCAATTCAACACACCGCCATTAAAATACAACTCGTAGCATAATGAAACAGTGCCAACGCATCATTCAAGGCTTCCAAAATTGATGTAGGTTTCTATAGATTCAATGGCTTCAAGGTTTGAACAAATATGCTTTGAAGCGATTCAGGCTAGGTTTCGATGCATAAAAAATTGTCGACACCATGCTAGGACTACCTCAATGACTATTTGCAAGTCTGCTTCACAAGTTCTTTCTTAAGAAGCTACAGACTGCAGATGCTTGTCGCCTCCTCTATGCAATAATCTCAAAACTAGTCAGGCCCTCCATATACAGTGTATGCAACAATGCACAATGACATGCGAACTATGGTGCCTCTCTCACCCCATCAGTCTCAGGCACGCAAACACAGAGCTTTCAGAAAGGGTAATGAGCACTGAATTGGGTGTTCTCACGCAACTCTCGATAGGGTGATCAAAGGAAGACTCTGCCCAACATGCAAGTGGAGATCCTCGCCCCTGTCCCGCAGGCATAGAAGGTCTCAATTGTCCCTGCATTGTATTCCTTCCAAATCCCGTGTAGGAGAATATCTACCTCGGAATATCGAAGACTTCCACAATTCAAACTCCAGAAGGTATTTTTTGGGCTTTGTGGTGGCGCTGAGCGAATCGATCTGTGGTCATAAGATAGCCGATGAATGCCATGAATCCCCATCCGTAAAGGGCATCGTCGAAATTCTGGGGATTATGGATGTGTGGATCGACGAACGCAATGAATCTCATAGACCTTACTAACAGGGATGGCATGACTTGATTGAGCGGCAGTTGCGCAGGGAGCGTTACTAGTGAAACAATCAAGACTGAGGAATCTATGAGGAAAACGGTCAAGTCAGATAGGTAACATGCAGCAGGAGAATTTAATTTGTCATAGCACAAATGGTTTTACCAAGGCAAGTATTTTCAGATTTGGAAAAGTTATAGTGGAAAAAGGATTGCTAAAATGGGACCTGCGCATTTCAGGGTCAGGCATATGACAAAGAAACAATCATAAATCAAAGGACTTACACCAATTCTGACAAGTTCATAATAACATACGTATTTTGAACCAATCTAGCTTTGATATAAATACGGTATATGAAAGATAAATATTGAATGCATTATTATTGACATGATATACATTTATAGTACATTTGTGTGACCCTTGGATTTATAGTACATTTGTGTGACCCTTGGACTCTAGTGGCTATTCACATTCCACACCAACCCATAAAGGATTTTGTGTCCAACACCTTACATTTTAGAGTTTATGTGCTTATGATTCTTTTAAGGATCAATTGATGTTTTTGGTTTTTTTTGTGCAATTGTATGTGTGGAAACATTACTATGATGGACTTATTAAAAACTCCTAGTTTCAACTTTTATAAGGTAAATATTTAGCCATAGTATATGTTAATACTCCAAAACTTGAACATACCAACCAAAATATACCTAGAATAAGATACTCTCTTTTTCATGCCTTGTTAAGATGATATACTTTTTTTTAATTATATGAAAATTGATATATAGAAATCATGGTTTTTTGTATCTTATGCATTATGACCATCTAGTTTAATTTCTAGCTCCATGCTTATTGGCTAAATACTTTTTAGAGAAGGAAAACATTTTGGAAAAAATCTCAATGAAATTGAGTTGAGATCTCTTTTTGGTTAGGTTAGGTGGAATTTCAATTTCTTAACCCGTTATAAAAATAAAATTAAAAAGTTTCTTAGCCCCATTTTATCCTAATGACTTCCTGATAAGCTTCCCATTTCTACTTTACATTGTAACATGACTTGTTATTTATTTTTAAAATTATTGATTATGTTCTCCACTTACCTTTAATAAGCATTTATGTTTCTTCTCCATAAGGGAAATGGCTTATGTTCTTTGACTTTCATAACTAACCCTAAAGGCTGCAAGAGAATCATGGCACTAGTCAAGCGAGATTGTCTTGAAAAGGCATATATTGTAGTATTCTATGAGTCTTCTAAATGAGTTTGGGGAAGATTTGAATACATTTTTCGTGTAAATAATAATTAAGATTTTTGGGCCTACAATTATATAGAAATTTTTGTACTTGAGATACTTTCTCTATATCTCAATGGAAAGGAATATGGTTCATAACTTCATGTCATAGATGTGATATCCTCTCCCAAAATCATTCACTATTTACCTTTTGAATGTTATCTCCATCTCGAGGAAGGACTACAACTCTAACTATTCCATTTACACTAATGTATATTATATATGGCTTTGTTGACTGTAACACACCCCCTTCTTGCCCTCAGAACCAAAGCAAAGTTAGAAGGAGGTGGTCACTATGCTGACGCAACTCCCAAGGTACAGTTATGGGAATGAAGTCTAATTTTTTTTACTTTTTTCCAACTTTTTGAAAACTTCAAATGGACAACATCATTTTGTATGTCTCATCGAGATGATTCCAATGGTATAAATTTCCTCTCAATCCAACTTATGGATAAAAAGTTTTTCCCTTTAAAGATAGGCCAATGCAAACTATGCCTAACCTTTTTCCCTTTAAAGATAGGACAATGCAAACTATGCCTGAGCAAAAGGATCAAAGTCGACCTGACCTTTCCCGATGTTGTATTTACTTTGGGTCGGGATCAACCCAAACCCTGACCTAACTGACCACCCGACCAATGGGTCACAGACTACTCGATCAACTTGCCATAGGTCGGGACGAAGCTTTCCAAAGGTCCAATTATTTTGGACAACCTCCTAACCTCTAATATGGCCTACCTGCTAACTCAAAATTTGATTTTTAACTTGAATTTTCCTTGTTTCCAACACTTTGATAGTGCTATGATTTTTACTAACTTTTCAAGTTTTTTTAAGCATTGTTACCTCACCACTTGATTGCTAATGAATCTAGAAGATTTACGATCAAACTTGGCAAAAATCCATCATGAGAATGGTTCTAAATCAATAAAACTTTTAAGTGCATTTCTTTCCAAATGTACAAAGAGTTGTCTAGAACAACTCATTAACAGAGCATAAAACCTATTCTCTTTGGCTCAACATCTCATGCATATCTAATCCAATGTAACAATGCCTCTATAGGGGATGGAAACAAACCTCCATCCCTTCAATAATGAAGAAGCCAATTGGCATACAAGCAAACTATGTGTTGTGAAGGTAAATCCCCTATGTAGACAGAGGTGATCCCTCTAGCCAAATGAGTGGGTCTTGCAACAAACTAAAGAAACTAACATACACTTTCCTAGTTTATGTTTAACAAACGCAGAGAGAGAGTGGTCTAACTCTCTCTGATGCTAATCACTCAATCCTTTTGGAGATGACTTTGATCCTTTTGCTCCATGCCTTGCTTCTTACTTGTTCTTCATGTCTGAGTGCTTGTAAGAAAGATATAAGAGAAATGCAAAATACAAGAGCATATATGGCATACATCAAACATAAACTACTTAATAGATCAAGGAGTATTAAGCTAAAAGCATAAACATTTACACAATTATGGAAAGTGAACATCAGATGTATATATTAATGAGCTAAAAAGGGAAGCATACAACCTATGCCTTGATGTTGGAGACCTCCTTTTGGTGGATGTCCAAGTCCAAGAAAAGACTCTTCAAGCACTCCTTCTCCAAGTTAGAATGGGTAGCATGTAAGCATAATCTCAGCATAGGAATGCAACAATCAATGACCAACCATTTGGGGATGGAAGGGAGTTGATTTATAGGAAGGGAGAGGGATTTAGGGATCCACAAAAGAAGGAGGAAGGTCCAAATCTTAGGGGGAAAGTCCATGATGATAAGATCAAGAGGTCCAAATGGGAGAGCTCGACCAATCAACAAAAACCAATATCCAGTTTGTTGTTCTTGAAGGTTCTAGTGCACGAAGCTTCTCCTCTAGTTTGGGAAAACCTCCCAAAAGAGATTCAACACATGTTTTCATATCAAAACCCTCACTAGCAGTGCTAGGGTAGAACTATGCAACTTGCCATAAGCACGGGCAGGCAGTGTAGCAAAAGGCACTCGCCCTAAAAATTAGATTTTTAGTTAACCTTCTTCAGAATTGACTCATGGCATTTTTCCTTTGATTCTTCAGGGAGGTTTTGGTCTGTATATCATAGTAGATATGCTGGACAATTGTCAATGTTTTGTCACTTCAGGATATGGAACAGGAAGTGAACAAGAGGTGTGACAAAATATTGTGTAATAGATGCCCCCTAAAGCATGAGGGTAGAACAAGGAGTGATGACTGAGATGCTTTACAAGTCAGTGCAAGGACTATAACAACACCGCCAGGAGACCTGCAAATCAAGGATATATATATATATATATATATATATATATATATATATATATATATATATATATATATATATATATATATATATATATACATACATATCTGACATCCTTGATGATCATGCCTAATGATACATGAATAGACATCTAATAATACATGAACCCACGGTACAGACACAACCATCCGAATGGAAGGGATCATGTGTATTGATCCATGGTATGGTCGCAATGATCCGAATAAAAAGGATCATGAATATGGACCCATGGTATCATCACAACTATCCGTCCATAGGAAACATGTGTACATCATGAATAACTGATAACTCCATGCAACCTGGATTTTATCAGACATAATCCAGGGTCTTGCGCTCCGTCTCGACCCGATCAATGTATGAATTCTAACATGTGAATAGATGTGTCAAAGTCAAACATGATAGAAAACCACCTGATTACCGATTAATGATGTAAACCGCTAACATGCATGAGAGAAACCACCAATAATGACAATGAATCTCAAGGTACAATCAACACAATCCACGAATGTGAATAGTGAAGTTGAAGTCGAACACCTGTGGATTCATCCGATTGAAGGTCAATGATGTAAACCTATCGTCGAATGTGAAGAACTTGCCATTGAGGCATGCAAGCTCTAAGGTACTGGAAGGGAGTTTCTAGATCATTTTCTCGGATGATGAGTTGAGGTCGACAGGAAGTGATCCATCGAAGGAGGGCCATAATGAATCTCACATCATCAACATGAAACACAAGGATGTAGTAGAGTAGATAAGTGATCTAAGACTGTGGTAGCAAGTCAAACAATGTATAAGTGGTAAAGAACTACATATAGGACTTCTCTTGAACATATCGGTGACAAGACTCCGGAGTTTGGAAACATTTGACTCAACATAGGATCAGAGGTCATGATGATGGTATAATCAGATGAGAGGCAAAATGGATTTCCCAGACCTAGGAAGGCAAGTGACTAAGTGAGGATGTCCCAAACCCAACACGAGCAACAGATGAGTGTCATGTTCAAGAGCAACATGATGCCTTTACAGAATACAAGAGATTATCTCTTTCACTTTTTCCTCCCCCATTTCTGGTGAGTACCTTATATATTTTTATAGCAAGCTTGAAGGGGATAGCATATGCTTGCCATATAATTTCATCCTTTGGATGAATCCATCCTAGTAAGTTTTACGAGCCCTAGGAAGGAGGAACTCGGTCTTGTCATGGTGACAAGTCCTGCATCGTTTAAGTTTTACGAGTCCGACGGAGGGGAAACTCGACATATTTTTCATGTTTAGAGAGTTTTAAAAATAAGCAGAAAAGAAAACCCCAAAGGTCCCTTTTCATAAATCATCTCTTGAACCCGAAAAGGTAGAAAACAATATCCAAGAGAACATCTTAGCCATGTTCGACTAAGGTATTCCTTTTCGTACAATAGTCTATCTCAGTCCTGAAAATGGTTAAATTATAATGAGTAGGAATCATTTCATTTACTTTAACGAGTTCGAAACGACAAGTCCTTGACAATATTTTCATTTTTCGAGAGTAAAAAAAAAAGCTTAAAGGTTACTCCAGGGGGTAGTCTTTTCGTTTATTTTTTATGAGTCTGAAAAAGTGATAAAATAAATGTCGTTGAATCAGTCAAGATAAATCACCGTCACCAAGAATATATGACTTGTCACTGCATAAGGAAACACACATTACAAATTTCAAGGAAAAATATTTAAAAAATGAGTGAAATATGCCTTTATTTGGTAAAAAATATTATTTAAAACTTATAAAAAGCCAAAAAAGTAAATCATTTTTACCATTTCACCAATTTGTAATTCTGAGAGCATTTTAACTCGATTTTCAGGAAAGGCGTACGATCAATCTCGGACACCATTCACTGAGCTTCTTGTTTTAGGTAAGAGATTTGTCCCTTCCCTTCATTTTGGTACTCATTTCATGCATTTTCATCCATAGATTAGGTTACAAGGAGGACTTGCAAAAAATTTTGTCGAGGGTGACCAGGGCTAGTTTTACCTGTCAGACTCGCACTGCTCACCCTGTGGTCAATTAGGCCCTCATGATGGCAGCGCGTGAAAATTCACACATAGTCGTGCTGGTGTTGAGGTAAATTTTTTTGTGTGAAATCCTCCATGTTAAATGGTTTTTCTTGGATTTTGTCTCCATGGAAGCTCATGAAATGTTGTTTTATTGATTTTCCACAGGATAATCAGTCCAAAATGGTGGTTGAATGGAAAGAAAGAGGACATGAAGCTGAAGACCATCAAGCCACTTAGGATCAAGATTGTGTTGATGCCCTACGAGCATGTGGGTTGCTCAAGTTCCTTAGGATTCTTGAGATTAGATCCTAGCTTGAGTTATGGTAGCATCTGATTAGTTGGTGGGATGTGGATTGCCAACTATTCATGATTGGGGATAAAGAACTCGAAATAGATGTCGCCAACATTTATTTCATAACTGGGTTGTCTAGAAAGGGACGACAAGTTCAGTTGTCTGGTTTGCGCACTGGAGGAGAGAACAAGGATATGTTGATTGCAAGGCATTGTCCAGGGACCAAAAAGACCCAAAGTGGGAAGATCGATATAAATACCATCACAAATCTCCCACTACGAACAATCCTACAGACCATGGCCCGAATAGTTGGAGCTCAAGCGTTGCATGAGGCAACAAAATCTCATTTCCAGTACACAATCGAGTGTCTGAATCCCACGACCTTCAATTGGAGAGAGGGTTTTTTTGGTTTGCATGAAGCACCAACTTACCAAGTGCAAGTCAGGGAGTGTGAAACAATTTAGTTTCAGATCCATTTTGGTGACATTCTTCCTGGAACATGTGCCATTGTTTCGTTACCAGTGGATAGAAGTGGATGCAACAACACCGAAAGATCCACGATTAATCAGATGGGGTGAGTTGATGCCTCGTCATGGAGGTGACCAACAAATGTCATTTCCTCTGACATTTTTCAGATGGTTGTGCAAAAAACTAATCATGGTTGACGATTGGGCATATGCAGGCATGGATTTCTGAGGAGATCCAAATCTTCCACTTGCACTAGGCGCACAGTGGACCAATTCAGGTAAAAACTATTTTTGAAGTTTTTTATTTTTTTTATATGTGTATTGGGATTTGACTTATGATGATTTGCAAATGTGGGACTAGAGAGACCTCTAGGGGTTTCTTCGATAGCCATGCAAGTGGCACGTCAGATTGAGGAGGCTACTTATGAGGGGGGAGCATATCCTATTGTCAAGGTAGAGTGTAACCTGGAAGGTTTAACCAGGGGCATTCCAGAGTATGCCTCGATAGATGAGGTGCCATTGCGGTACCAAAGACACACTATAGGGGTATCTGCCATATTGCGTCGACTATTGGGTCAAGTCATTAGGGATATTTCGTGCTATCATAAGCACCATGTGGGCAGATATCCAACTCTAGTTTACTTTTTGCACTGATGTAGGATTATAAATCCATGTGTCTCAAAAAACATATTTTGTCATTTTGATGTAGCAAACTCTTTTGCAAACACTTTATATCTATATACATGTTTTTCTATTTACCATGTCTATTATGTGATGCTTTATTTATATGTTTCACAAATGTCTATCTAACACATAGTTAGCCAATGCATCTGTTAATGTGTTCATGCGTCTCAAAATGTGATGATAATTAATAAAATCAAAGTTTCATTCCAAGAGATGAACTCGCAAATACATTCTCAAAATTTGATGGTTTCTAATTGAATATTGTCTATTAAGTTGTAGTTCAATGAGTTGTGAATCAAGTTTCATGATTAACTCTCTAATTCCAGGAGCGATAGCTTCTAACAAAAGCTTGATGACTGCACTATATTTAGCAATGTTATTAGTCATACGACCTAAACATATACCTTGTAAATTCACTAACTCACCATTAGGGTCATAAATTGCCCATGCAGCGGAAGATAGATTCTGTGTACTATGACAAGCACCATCAACAAAACTGACGTAATGGTTGGATGACATCTGTAAACCAAGTAAAGCACGAGGTAAGAAGAGGAATATGTTTGCAAAATCAAACTAACACACCAAAACCACATTACACACAAATGAAAACACTCTAATGCACAAAAGTATTTACATGAAAAAATCACACATAATACTTCTTTAGGTAAAGCCCATTTCGAGGCTCAGCCAAAGAATTTCCTTCATAATCTACTAACTCATAGGCACCTTTTTGTAAAACTCGTTTAACAATGTAAGGCCCATGCCACATTGGTTCGAATTTCCCAGCTCCCAATTTGTCATTGGCTTGATCATATAACAAGACCAAGTCACCCTCAGAAAAAACATGGGGAGAAATAGTTCTATTGTATTAAGCCTTAACTTGTTTCTTTTGGGCTTCAATTACTAATGCTGCAATACGACGAGTTTCATCGAGGCTTTCAATGTAAAGTAAACATTCCTCCGCAGGTGAGGTATTAGGGAGTAATTCGACAACTAGTTTCAGTGAAGGAATTTCACACTTAATTAGAAGAGTTGCCTCTAGACCATACACCAGTAAAAAGGGTGTGAATCCAGTGGCGGTATTAGCTGTGGTTCGGTAAGCCCAAAGAGCTGAAAATAACATGAGATGCCAATTTGATTTATATATCCCAACGTTGCATTGAATCATGGTAACCGAGACTTTGTTGACTGCCTTAACTTGGCCATTGGCCTGTGGATAATAAGGAGTTGATTTGTCATGACACAAACCCAATCGAGCAGTGAGCTCTGCCATCTTGTAATGTTGGAAATGAAATCCATGATCAATAACGATGCCTTGAGGGACATCAAATCGAGCTATGACATGGTTGAAAAGAAATTGAGTGGAAAATTTACCGTCAGTAACACATGTGGGCATCGCCTGGGCCTATTTAGTGAAATAATCAACGATGATGATGATATAACCATGCCCCTCAACCGAGCGAGGGTTACATGTCATGAAATCAATACCCCATCTACTAAAGGGGCCAACAGTAACAAATGGGTGTAGAGGTGCAGGTGGGGCGCACTATTTTATGGTTGTAAACTTGGTGGTGTGACATTTTTGGACTGCTAAAATGCAATCTTTAAAGATCGAAGGCCAGAAATAACCAACATGAAGGATTTTCTAAGCAGTAGCATATCCTGACATATGACCACCACAAGCCCCAGAGTGACAGTCATTTAGGACTCTCTCAGCTTCTTCAAGTGTTAAACATCTATGAAGGAAAGAATCAACACCAACACGGTACAAAGTATCACCAATGATTCGATAGGGTTAGGACTGATGTTGAATGTGACGATGTTCAAAATTGGTCAACGCTGATCGAAAAGTTTGGGTTTGGAGATAAACAATAATATCCCTGTACCATGGGTCAAGAGTGTTGATGAGAAAGAGAGTTTTGTCAGGAATGAACTCATCAAAAGCCATAGATGTGGTTGCAGAGGGAAGGTCACAAATTAACTCAGCGAAAACCAATGATTTGTTTGATTTGGCAATAGAAAATTCCAAATCAAAATCCTGAAGGATAACAATCCACTTAGAATACTTTCCCCCTAGCAACTGACGAGTCAGAATGTAGGTCATGGGGTCAGAGTCAGAAATCATAATGTTTTTTCACAAGAGAATATAGTGTCAAAAGCGTTGAACAACGTGAACCCTTTCTAAAGCTAGTTTCTCAACATGGGAATATCGAGTCTCAAAGTCAACAAGATTTAGACTTAATTATTAAATCACGTGTTCGTTTCCATTATCATCGTCTTGCACTAGTACCATGGAAATAGTACTGTCGGTTGCGGCCAAGTAAAAGAAGTAATCACAGTGATAATTGGGGGGATGTAGTAAAGGAGCACTAATGAGGGTGTTCTTTAAAGCATCGAAAGATATTTAAGCAATTTCATCCCAAATAAATGGGATCCCCTTTTTCAGTAAACGAGTAAATCCCTAGGCAAGTTCAGCATAATTGGGCACAAAATGATGAAGGAAATTAGCTTTCCCTTGCAAGCACTGCAACTGGTGTAAAGATGATGAAGGGGGTAAATTTACAATGGCCTCAACTTTGAGGGGGTCAATCCAAATTCCTTCTTTAGATACAACAAACCCTAGGAGACGACTAGATTCGATGCAAAATACACACTTATGCAGATTTAAATAAATATTGTAGTGTCTATAGTGAAGAAAAATCGGTCGATGGTGGTCAGGATGATTATGACGCTTATCATAATGGGCTGGTAAGTCGTCAAGGTATGGTTTAACGATGTGTTTAATGTCATGAAAAACGTAAGACATCGCTTGTTGGAAGGTATCACCAACATTTTTTAGACCAAAAGGGAGTCTTTTGTAGGCAAAGCTTCCCCACAGACAAATAAAAGCATTTTTATGGTAATCGACAGGAAGAATAATAATTTGGTTGTAGCCAGAAAAACTGTCCATAAAAGAAAAAATGTCACTCCCGGCACATTCATCAATGATCTGGTCTATAAAAGGAGTTGGAAAGTTATCTTCCGGACACGCCTGATTGGTATAACGGTAATCAACACAAACGCAAATAGTCCCTTTTTTTTAGTCATAGGGACAATATTCGAAACCCAATCTGTCAAAGGAATGGGATAAATGAAACCAACCTTAAGAATTTTTTCAACTTCTCCCTTTATAGCGACTCCCTGCCTAGGGTGCACGGGGTGAAGATGCTGACGAATAGGCTTCAAATTTGGATAAGTAGGTATTTCATGCACAACTATACTTGGATCTATGCCAGGCATTTCTTCATATGACCAGGCAAACATATTGCGAAATTCCTGAAAGAGGGTAGTGTAAATCTTGATCTCATCTGGAGAACAAGAAACCCCAACATGGATGTTTTCGACAATTCCTGGTTTAATAGAAATGTTAATGGGAATTGTAGTAGTAATATTTCCCATGTTTTCCTCAGACAAAACTTCATGTACCAAAATAGGTGTTTCAAGTGGATGAGTTGGTGCACGGGAAACAAAGGTATCTAAACACGATGAAATCTCTCCAAGGCTGGGGATAAACAAGGAATGATGATGGGAATCATTCCAATGAGTTTCTTCAAGAGACATAACCTCGACGATACTCTTGTCAATGGGAAATGTCTCATTCAAGGGATCCGAGAATCCCAAGAACCAAGCCAAGGGGATTGTGAATACGCGTTTAGATGCCTACTAAGATTATCATGACTTTCAGAAGTGACTGTTGAAGCCAAAACAATAGCTTGAAGAGTCTTTTCTTGGACTTGGACATCCACCAAAAGAAGGAGGAAGGTCCACATCTCAAGGGGAAAGCCCATGATGATAAGATCAAGAGGCCTAAATGGGAGAGATTGACCATATCAACAACAACCAATATCTAGTTCAATGTTCTCGAACATTCTAGTGCACGAAGCTTCTCCTCTAGTTTGGGAAAACCTGACAGAAGAAGTTTAACATGGGTTTTCATATCAAAACCTGCGCTGGCATCACTAAGGTAGAATAGTGCAATCTTCCATCAGCACAGGCGGGTAGTGTAGCAAAAGGCGCTGGCCCTAAAAATTAGGTTTTTAGTTAACCTTCTTTAGAATTGACTCAGGGTAGTTTTCCTTTGATTCTCTAGGGAGGTTTTGGTATATATATCATGATGGATATGCTGCATAGTTGTCATTGTTTTAACACTTCGCGATATGGAACATGAAGTGAAGAGGAGGTGTGACAAAATACTATGTAACAGTATGCTAAACCTTATTCAACAATTCAAACATGCAACCAAACAAACAAATTATAAATCATTCCACATTGTTCTCAAACGCTAAGTGGGAAATTACCATAGTATAGAGACCACAATTGTCTCTACCTAGAATGAAGAGTACACACACACACACACACACACATATATAGATATATATTCTACACCCACCTTCAGGGACAATTTTTTCAAGGTTAACAACTGATATTCCATTACTATTACAACACCAAGAACTTGTTGAGTTGAGTACTTATCAATGAGGAAATAAATCTCATTTTACACATAGCACATGTGTCAAATCATACCTAGTCTAGGGTTATAAAGGTAGTTATTAAAGCATATGAGACGATCTCATCAACAACACAATGAAGTAGGTTTTGATCCCTACTAGAAAAATAATGAAATAGAAGTACTACCCTTAGGGCCTGGGAATGTTTTAGTGGAAATCTTGGATTGACACCCATGTGAAATAAGCACACCATTAGGCCTAGAAAAGAAGAAATCATCAACATTACCACACAGAAACATGCACAATGTTGGTAAGATATTCCAACAAAAAAAGAAGTATGCCATTATAATTATGAAAGGATATACATGATTAATACTGTAAAAGATAACTAACACACACACATTATTGAAATATAATCTTGGTTGATCATCATAAATAAATCAGTTCCTCAACTCGTAAACTCATCACATGTCCCAACACCTTTTAAATGATATCAACAACATACCAGTCAACTCATATAAGTAATATAGCACAAACCATGCTTCATACAAGGATGACATCAATGTATATCACAAAATGTAAACACATATCCATTTTAAATGAAAACATTGATAACACGTCTTATCTTGAAATCTAATGGAAAGCTAAGTCTAGGGAAATGACTCTCCACCCTATCATAAACAACTACAACTGAATTCTCACTTGCAACTATCACCCCTAAGCTAGATTCCGAAGGAACAAGGGCCTTTTTCTCGGGGATGTAAACAAAATTACTAGTTGAAGCAGGGCCTCTAGAGGTTCTTCCACCTCCACCCACCAACTAAGTTGCAGCCAAAAAAGTGCACAAGGAATCTAGAGACTTGTTGTCTCCACCCTTCAAAGTTCAACACTATGGTTCCACCCAACTTGGGGAATCCAAAATGCACAATAAAAATCAAGCTATAGTAAGGAAACCTCTAGAAGTCCTCCAATAATTTCCTAAGAATAATTCCTCCACCCTAGCCCTCAGGGATTTCTAAGAAACACCATCACCACCCTCTAGCCAATGGGGAATCGAGAGGAAATTAATCCTCACCTAGAAGTGATTTCGTTCCCGCCTCCTTGCTAACCAACTACATCATTCCTATACTCCTCTACATTTTTATAACCATTTCGATTTCTCCCTTCTTTTTAGTTTTTTGCGCTCTTCTTTCTTTTCATATCTTCCTTCCTATATTTTCTCTTATCTCTTGTGTTCTTCTCTCTGTCTGTTCAAATTCCCCCTCACTCATTTCAGATGATCCTTTCCTAGCTTGAATTCTCCCTTCTCTAATGGTTCAAATGTTCTCTCCCTTTATCTCTTGCATTGTTCCACTATTCAAATGGGTCCTCCCCCTTCTGTAGTGTCCCAACAGTTTGAGTTTCACTCTTACCATGCTGCTACGTTGTCCCTCCTCTCTCCTAATATTTTCCTTGTTGTTTAGATTGTCTCTTCCAAACAATGACTTCTGCCACCAGAATATTGCCAGCCAATGGGGAGAATTCCACATGTCTGCATGTTCACAGGTTTTTAAATGTTGTGTACTTTGTTGCAGTGGGTGGCAAGAAAACTCTTACCAATGCTTCAACTGGGCATTATTCTACCTTGCCTCAACTGTTATCATGTATTCCTACACCATTCTACGAGGTAGAAAAATAATGTGTTTACCAGATAACCAAACCACAAATAGTCTTACCTCACCATGGTGACCTTCTTGTTCCATCAACATCTTCATTGACCATCTCCACTTGTTATTTCCTTCTTGCATTAGAGTTCCCAAGGATCAAACTTGATTACCATGTTACAACCTTTTTTCTTCTCGATATCATCTATACTAGATGTTAATCAATATCAAATACACATTCTGGAGTAAAACGTAATCTTTCATTCTTTAGTAAGTCAAATTCTATTATTTTCCAGCATCATAAATACTTAAGCATAACCAACTTTATTTCACAAGATTATCGTACACATGAATCTTATCCAAAGTCAACATTCATTCCTATGCTTTTATCCAATCATATAGATATCCATACAATAGTTTATATCCCGACCCATTACAACCTTTCATCTCTTTTTACCAACATGATTCCACATGACATAGAATACATACTATTTCTTTCATGATGCCTTTCCCAAGGACATCTCAAGATGAAGATCCTTCTTGAATCATAAACAAGATTAAAACCTCTAATATAATGTTAGATAATAACTAGATGAACTTTATGCAAATTGTTAACATTCTATCCTACATGATCTCTACTAAGCAACATAATCATATAAATTCTAGACATGCTAATATCATATTCTTTTATTCTATGATGCTTATGCATGACATATCAATTAAAAGAAAAACATTCATAGAGAACCCAAAAGTCATAGGACCTTCTTTAATATTAAGATCCTTCAAATCTTCCTTCTTTGCCTTTTTTTCAAGTTCTTCCACTACTTCGACTACATGAGCTTCACTTTGTTCCTTTCTTTTATTGTTTTGTTTGTTTTGATAGTCCCTTCTAAAGTGTCCAAATTCGTTGCATCCAAAACATTGCAACTTGGACATATCTTTCTTCTTGGACTTTCCAAACTTCCCTTTCTTCATCTTCTTGACTCAAGCTAAGAATACTTGAGATTTCTCATTTGGTCCAATGTCATATTTGACCTTGATCCTTGATTCTTCCAGTATGCATTGTTCCCACAACTCATTAAATGGATTTGAATCTTTCTTGGAGTATATACTTGTTGCAAATTTTCTCCATTCCAGTGGCAATGTAGTCAACCACATATGGTTACTTCTGAATCAGTGATTATCTCCCCAATTCATTGTAAATAGTCCCTTAACTCTCACTAGGAAGGATGCCATATCATCATCCTTTTATTTATTCATTCTATATAGCTTGTTTCGCAAAGACATGTTTTGACTTGTTGTACTTACATTGTACAAATTCACTAGCTTGTCGTACATGGCCTTGGAAATCTTCAGGTTTTCCACAAATGGAACAAGATAATCCTTTATTGATTCCACTATGATCCTTTGTTCCCTTGCTTCCCCTTTCTTGTATTTCTCTAGTTATTGTGTCCTTTCCTTTGTTTCTTCAGTAATTTGTCCGGTAACATATCCCATTACATCTTTCTCTATGAGTATCAAGTCAATCTTCTTCTTCTTCCATGCTAGATAGTTTACTACCCTTGTGAGCTTATTGCTCTCCTTGCATAAAGACCTTACATGAATTGAAGATTCAATGATTATGAGATAATGTGATACTTACTTGAATAATATCTCCAACCTTCTTGATGTCTTCAAGGCCTTTGGATAGTTCTTGATGATGCCCTGCAAGTAGACTTCATTTTTGTGAGATCAATACCCTCCTTGAGATATGGATGTAGTTTTGATATTCTTCAATGTAGAAACCCTAGATTAGAAGGGTCTTCTATCAACGAGCCTTTACCAAATTCCTTAAAGAGACAATCTTCATCTTTTATTCCTTGAGAAATTCCTATCCCTTGATCAACAATTCTTTCTAGTGTCCTTTCGACTCCCTTCCTTGTTCACCTTAGCTATGATTCCATGTTAGAGAATGATAAAGTGGTAAATTATTATATATTATTTTCTTAACCTTGATACTTTCTTATGAATCTTATTTATCTTGTTTATGTTCTTTGGTTATATATGTTCATTTAAAAATATCAAGAAACTACAACAACAAAATAGGACACAAATATAGGCTCTCAGCTAGGGAAAAACCCCTCGAAGGGGAAAAACTAGAAACTCTTCTCTTCATAGAATATGCTTCAAATAAGATACACAAACCCAATCCCTATACCAAGTCCTTCTCCCTTTACCAAGTTGACCCTTCCTCAATTCCTTAGCTTCTTCCTTGCTACTTTATTCTTCTAGCAACAATTACTTGACCTGCAACTTTGACTTCCCAACTACTGCTACTCAAGTTGCAATTGCAGCCCAACTTCTTCGTCCTTGTAGCTTCTTGGAAACCCTAATACAACCTCTTTTGAGACCTACTTAGAGAAAGACATCTCTCCTAAGTTCAACAAGGTCTGGACAATGTTTTCCCTCTTCCAGCTACAAATTCTGCACTTTATCCTCCTACAAATCGATCATGCAATTTTGACCTCCTACTGTAGTCCAACAACTCTAGAATTTCGCACATGTGAGAAAGATAGAGCCCAAAAAGCACAAATTTCGTCCTCCCAACTTTCCTTATATTTTTACTCTCCTTTTCCCAACTTCACAGCTATGGATCAAACTCTTTCCTTGATGGATCTAACTTGTGAGTGTGTGTCACCAAATGAAGTCAAACTACTCTTTATATAGCCTTCTCAAGGGGTCGAATTCCCTCCTTTAGGCCGACTTGAGGATCTAAGGGCCAACTTGTTCTCATGGAGATTCCAGGCCTTTCAAGACTAAAAAATAATTCCTTTTACAATTAGAAATTTCCCAAAGGGGTCTTATAAACATGATGTTGACTCCATTGACTCATGACAATAAATCGTAAGACTTAACAAACCCTAGAAGCATAAAAAATATTCTTTTACCTAGAAGACCATCAATAATGAGTATGACACCCATTATTTAATAATAACAATTTTCTTTCTTCTTTTCTTGGTTTTTTACATAGGTTACATAATAAAATGAGTACAACAACTATGAAGACCGAAAATAGTTACATTTCTCAACAAAACCCTCATTTTTATAGCCTTATTTCTCTTATTTTTTCACATTTACATCCATTTTAACTAATGTTGCCTACAATGAATACATAAAAGATCATACAAGCTATTTTTCTATTTTATTTTCAATTTATAGAAATTCACAAGGTAAAATGCTCAAAATTTATTTTTATTGACAATTTTAGAACTAAACCAATTTGGGTAAATCCTCCTTTGTTGATATGGTTACAGTTGTTTTCAAATATATCAATCATATGGGTTTTGATCCCAAATTTCATGAGATGGATTGGTTCCTTTTGGATTCAATAAAGAGAAATCAAAACCCTCTAGTCAACAAAAGGATCAACATGGGTACCTAATAGGAGAAACACACAATTTAAGGGATCCAGTTTCATTTTCTTCTAGAGCTTAAGACTGCAATTGAGACCATGCCTTATGGACTTTGAATTAACCAAAAATAGATATCAAATCACTATGATGTCACCACAAGAGAGAATTGTAGAGTTGAATGTTAGATTTAAATTTTTATATATATTTAATGGGGAGTGGAAATTGTAGTAATGTAATATGCACAATAAAATTTTGAAGCTATGTATAACTCTTTTTAGTTTCCTAATATATTTTTCTTGAGTTCTAGTAGATAATAAATCTCTCTATCTGTGTGCGTGCCAGGCTTGGAGGGCTCCTTGCTCTATTCCATGTTGCATTGTTTTTTGTATTTGTTTGCATAAGCATCTATCTTTGCACTGTGTAGTTTATTGTTTGCTAAATATTCTTTACTTTCTTTCGTTGTTATATTTAGTTGTTTTTTATTTTATTTAGAAAGCAAGATGTTTTCAATTGTAATTTTGTTTCCATACAAAATCAAATCTATCCTTTTTTCATAATTTGAAATTCCATAGAAAGTATTGTTATAAGTTCCACTTAGACATAGAACTAAGAAGAAACATTGTAACCTGCAATTCTACAAGTGAAACCAAAATAAATGCAAGTTAGAAGATACAGATTGATCACACATATTTCATTTTCTTTGTTGATAATATTTTATTTCATGAATGTTTCCTATGTCCTTTTAATCATTACCCAACATCATGAAGAGAGTATTGTTACAAGAGCCATTTACAAATGAAACTTTGTAATATGATTTCTTATCATTAAAGTTGTGATATGAATTTGGCTAAAGGATTAGGTATTATTTCATTCATATTTGACATTGTTAAATCAGAAGATATTCTTGTAATGAACTTGAATTTATATTGCAGTAGACTAGTTTTAAAAGATAGGTTACATAAAAAACATTTCTTCCAATTATAGTTTTTAATTCAGAAGGTACATTTTATTAGATTATCAACACTTTATAGAATAGGCAAGTAGTATTTTAGAAAAATAGAGAAACTAGTTACACACATTTCACTTTGCAAACTTATAGACCCTAGTTGATAAATTAATGCTAAAAAATTATCCAAAACTTTTCTCAACATTTTGGTGTAGTTTACAATAATAAGCAACTGGAATTAGTTTTAGCAATTGATAGTTTATTTTCTGCATTGTTTTTCAATATAGACATTTAGGATAAAGAGAAGTGAAGGTGGTAAGATGAGCATTAAGAACTTGCATATTCACTTTGCTGAGTGTTTATAAATCCTCATAATGTTTATATATTCATACATTAATTAGGCTTAGGGATAGTAAAGGTCATTTGTTAGAAGAGAAATTTCTCTGGTTGCAACAACACCCCCCACCCCTCACTACTACTTTAACTCTAAGAACTCAAGTGGTGGAAGAAAAATCATTAGTTGGAGAGGAATAAAGAGAGGTACAAGTACAATAAGTACAAGAGGAAGAAAATAACAAACATGTTCATCTAGTGGAGCATTAGTGGATAACCTTGAAAATTGGACTAAAGAATTTTGGGTTCTTTAGGAAGATGAGATGTTTGAACATGAAGAAAGAGAACTTGATATGGATGTTTCAATAATAAGAGAAATAGGAAAAGAAGCAGAAAGAGGAAGAGAAAGAGCACTAGAAAGAGAAAAACACGAGAAAACCATGATTAGAGAGGATCTAATATAGGAGTAGCAAGAGAAAGAATAAGAATAGAGAAAGGGTCAGAAGGAGCTAGAGCAAAATAAGTAGGATATGAAGTCACTTTTAGATTCACCATTCTAGATATGCATACAACCTTTGGCATTGAGGTAAAAATAAAGAATAATCCACAATCTATCATTCCAAATTTCTATGGTATGTCAATCAAGGACCTTGATGCCTTTCTTTCTAAATTCAATATTTTATGTCTCATTTATGGATAAAAAGATTATACACATAATCTTTGTTTATTTATAGCCACTTTAAAGAAATTGCTCTAAAATTATTTATGGGGTTAGGTGAACATACTATACATATTGGGATGACATGCACAAAATATTTCTTAAGAAATATTAGCCATATTATATGCTTAGAAATTGTAAAGAAGATATCTTTAGGATTTCTCAAAAGGAGGATGATATCTTATTTAGAAAAAATTTTCTTGTAGTTTACAAAAATTTAAACAAAGTGCATTAAATCCATATATTATTTGTACAAATTTATTAAAATGTATTAGGGATGAATTCATAGATTTGCTTAACGTTATGGGAGTAGGTAATAATTCCTATTTATCTTTTGATCAATTTTTTGGGTCAGTGTAGGTCATAGTCTAGGGGAAGAGCTAAAGTTGGTAAAGGACAAATATAGACTCTTTCGAAAGTCACCAAGTCAACTATGGGAAGTGGTGGGAAAGTGTATTAAGAGAATAATTAGGAAAATTGTTGTATAACTTAAAAAATAATCTTTTAATACACTTGGTTCTCAAATTGGTACATTGAAAGCCAAGAAGAGGTAATATGAACAAAATGTTTTTTTGTCAATTATTTTCCCTAAATGCAGGAAAACAAATCCTTGAAGATATTGTCCATTAGATAGTATTGAACTTTGTGGTATCTATGAAAATAACCATTCAATGGGAAATTTCCTAACATCAGTAGAGTTGAAGGAAATTTACAAGGGGAAAATGAAGCAATTGAATCTTTTTACTATGTTTCACCTAGATTTCCTTAGCATTGTAAAGTAACTAGTATGCCTCAAGATCCTACTCAACAATTTCATATATATTATAATTATAATCATGTATAAAATACTTTGCATTCCCATATTCTTGGCCCGGGCATGGCCTCTTCAACAAGCCCAAAACTAATCATATTAATAGGGTTATCAAGGATGTACTCATGGAATCCAGACTCTCTATAATCCTCAACAACAATATCAATCACCATTCCATCAACAACAATATCAACAACAATCCTTCTCCCCTAAATAATACCAATAACAATGATTCCCATGGTAAAAACAACTGCGATTTACTCAGTATCCTCAATCAATACAACAATCGTGTCCTATACTTAATCCACCACAAATAACTTAGCCAAAATAACTACAACTTCCTTCTAGCCAACCACCTCCATGACCTACTCAATTACCAGCCAAACCAGTGGAAAATCCCAACAACAATACATAAAATTTTGTTTATAATAATGAAGGGGAAACATTTCCCACATGTTCAGTTATTTCTGTACAAGATATCCACTTAATGTCTGGAAAAACACTTCATAAGGAATCTCTTGTAATTATAGAATAAGAAGAAACATAGATTCCTAATAAAACTGGCATTAGAATTGCAAACAAACCAAGTCTCGACATGATAAATCATATTTAACCAAATCACCTCCCTTTCCAAAGAGGTCACATTTAAAAAAACTTGTGATCCCTGTGAGTATGATTACTTAAGTGAACTCAAGGTTATTTGTATTAAAACTCCCTTATTTCAAGCTATAAAATATATACCTATATATGGAAGGAAATTATGGAATTGTGCCTTATGAGATCAGGAAGGAAGAAAAGAGATCCACCAACTATACAAGTCATTGAAAAATTAACAAGTCTAATGTCAACAAGAATTACAATAGAAACAAATGTTGATCTAGACATTTCAATGGTTACAATTTTTATAAAAAATATTTTTGTTTCAAACAATTTAATTGAATTAGTAATATATATTAATGTAATGACGATGGAAGCAATGAAAAATTTGAACATATGTAATATTAAACCTACACACATAGTAGTAGAATTAGTAGATAGATCTAAGGTAAAACCTGAGGGTGTACTTGCTCACATTTTCGGCCACTACAGGGATTAGGGCATGATTAAGTTTTTGTTTTTCCACAGACTGAAGGTAGGTTCTCTTTTATCGAGGGTAATGGTGATTTACTTTGTAGCACAACACAAGTAAGGGAATCTTAATGTAATGTTGTATATTATTTGTTAACGGTGAAGGAGTCCCATTTTAGCGAGATTCAAAGGCGGGTATCAATGCTGAAAGGTGCGGTGTCAGTGATGAATTATTTAAGGATTCTTTGTGGATATTCACTAACATGGAGATCGAAGGACCCATATGAAGGCTATACGATATGGTCAAAACCTCCACCTCAATAGTCTGAGTTGGTTCCACATGTCACAGTTGGCTTGCCAGAGATAGGTGTATTCCCTTCTTTCATAGAGATACTTGGAATTTCATAATAATTCCTTAATTTTGTATTAGAGGCGAGATATAAAATCACAGGACATTAGGGTTTTTGTTTCTTTTTATAGAAGGACAAGGCTGGCCTCTTTCCTTGGGAAAAAATATCAATGAGGCTCAATTCTCACTTGAAGCTCTAAGTTTCGTGGATGGATCCATCACTCAATCGAGAATTGGAGGGTTTCAAAAGTTTAACATTTCACTTCACCAAATTTGTTTATAAACCCTAGCTCACTACCGATCATTGAAGATGGGAATGTAGGGGCACCATCGCAGGAGACTAGGGTTCCTACACCAGTCAATGGCTACCTCCTAGATCATTCTAAATTTGGGGCACAGGTAGGATCTTATCATTTGGAATATAATTCTCTAAGTCAAACTTCACAGACTACTGGGGTTTCATTGATATTTGAAGATTGTGGGGCATAAGGGTTGCATGAAGATGGGACCCTTGATGAGGGTTTGGAAAAAAGGAAGAATAAAAAGTCTATGAGTACCAAAGTAAAGGAGAAGGACAAGTCATTGATTCTAGGGGATGGCCCCAAATTTGATGAGATCAAAGATACTGTGGAAAGAGTAATGGTGGGTAGGGTAAAGAGTCATAGGTATTCTGCTACATGGTTGAAGAAATAGGCACAGGAGAACTACAGGATGAGTTTGAAGTCACTGCTTGAAATTCGTGTACTCTCATGAGGATGGTTCGCTCTCAAATTTGAAAATTCGAAGCAGAACTGTTGGGCACTCTCTAGCCACTGGAATATTGAGTAGGCACATATACATTTCAAGCGACGGATGCCTCTATTCGACCCAAAAAGGGAGAAATTGGGGACAAGACCCATCTGGATCAGATTTCCAAGATTCCCTATGCACCTCTGGACTGAGGCAATCTTTCAGTGCATTGGGGGTGATTTGGGAAAATACTTGGATTATGAAAGATCATACATTGATTTAGGTAATATTGTCATGTGCTCGAGTGTTGGTATTCCTAGATACTAGAGAGGGCTTGGTTGTAAATCTTATACTACATTAAAAATGTTATATGCACAACCTGAAATTGGATTACGAAGGGGTACCATTTCGTTGTCATCGATGCCATAAAGTTGGGAACATTTATAGGGAATGCCTATTGGTACAAAAAAATTATGGAAGTCGGAGGAATGGTGGCTGGACAGTTGATTGCGGCCCTGGTAATGCTGTGGAGACAGGGAAAAAATATCAAATGCATATGAATGCATCTACCTCGAAGCACCGTACATGAGACAAGACCTTGGATGATAAGCACCCAACTCACCAGCATGACATATATTTACATGCTCATGGGGACACTTCTAGGTCATATCTTTCGATGACGAGTACTCTTTCTCTTCCTTCCCCAATATTCGGTCAGAATATCAATGCTTAACATGATCATTTGCATGTTTCTATTATTTCACCTATGGAGGGGAGGAGTACAAAACTAAATTTCGGGGTAATAAACTGTCTGATTGAACCAGTCATTGCTAGCTGCCCAACCCTAGTTAGTCTGTCTCAATTTCTAAAGATTTAGCCTATGATTCCTATAGAAACCCTAGGTACAACCTGAGGTCCATATTTAGACCTATGACACAAGGGTTATCCCTTCTAGTATCTGGGCGGGGATTAGGACATCTAACTCCATCCAAAATTCCTATAATTCCGCGTGGTAGGAAATCACACATATCTAAATCCATTCACATGGCCAGTCAATATATTGTGGCTGGTCAGCAATTATCATTAGATGGATTCTTTACAGCATGATAAGCCTCAACTTCTACTTCAAAATGAAGTGCATTTCTTTGAACTGTAGAGGTTTGGCTAGTTTACGAAAAAAACTAGCTTTGAGACAATTTTTTATGGTGGACAGGCTTGATGTGATTCTATTAAAGGAGAAGTTAGGTGCTAGTATGGAAATTGTAAATGTTCTAAAGGGTATGGAAAATGAATGGGATTTTTTTGCTATATATGTTAAAGGGATATTAGGGAGAATTGCAATGGGAGTAAATTTTAGATCAATGAAGGTTCTAAATACATGTGGAGTTGAGGGAGTATTAGAAACGAAGATTTTTTCAGAAGAATTACGCTCAGATATAATATTGGTGAATGTATATGGTCCATGTATGGAGAGGGTGGGATTTTGGAACAAATTGATGAACAAATCCTTCATGCAAGTGAATAACCTGATTATTAGTGGGGATTTAAACTTCTCAATAGGGATGTCAGATATTTGGGGGACTCATGCACAACATGATCACCTGTCTAATTAATTTTCTCATATGATTGATGCCAACCATCCCGTCAATATTGGCTTGATGAAGCTTATGCCTACCTAGAGAAATCATAGGATAGGAGAACAACCGATTTCTTGGAGTATTGATCGATTTCTAATAGGGGAATCTTTATTGGAAAACATACCTCTATTTAGGCAGTAGGTTGGGAATGGGGAAGTATCTGATCACTTTCCTATATATTTAGAACTTTTAGGACAATATTGGAAGCCTAAAGCCCCTTTCAAATTCAATGCGTCATGGTTGAAGGAAGAAGAGTTTAAAAATGTGGTTAGGGATTCATGGATGCATGTTGAGGTTGATGATTGGGGGTTTGCATGTTTTAAAGAAAGAATAAAGACCCTTAAACAGAAAATAATGGAATGGTGAAGACTAAAAGGAAGTGATATGAGGAAAAATTAAATAGTATTGAAGAAGAAATTTGGAGAATGGAGCAACTTGGAGGGGGGGATATGACAATAATGATTCTAAATTAAGACTTATACAACTTGAACTAGAAAATAATAAGTTGCTTAAGGAAAGGGAAGAGGCTTGGAAGATGAGAAGTTAGGAAATCTGGTTACAAGTGGTGGATGATAATAAGAAGTTTTTTCAACAATATGCAAAAGGAAGAAGGGAAATCAACACTATTTGGGAATTGACAGATGATCATGGTGAAAATGTTGGCATTATGACACAGGCTTGGCACTATGGCACTCAACAAATCACTCAGATGACAGTTTAGGATCACAGGCTCTTAGAATAAAGGGAAAGAAGGTATATGCAGGTTCCAGTTGACCAAGCCGCATATACACGCGGATTCACAGACTAAAAGGCGTGTATGCGTATACACGCACTTTCATGCACATAAAAGTGCGTATAGTTTGGAAAACTTGGTTTTTGGTCCTTGGTATTCGGACCTATGGTTATGGACCATGGTATCTCGTCTGAAGTGTTGAACCCAGGCATTGGTTCTAAATGGTTTTGGACCATGGTATTGAGTAAGGCCTAAGACTATAAAAGGGGAAGGAGATCATTAGGCAAAGGTACTCAAGGATTGGATATCTTATGAAGAACAAGATCTAGAATACTGGTCATTGGGGTGCATAGCTAGATTTGAATCAAGGAGGAACTTGAGCGCTAGGAGAAGGATGAGTTCTATTGATGGGTCCAGATCTTAAGGCTTGAAGAGAAGTATCTTTATGTGATTTTGATCTATTATATTTGGCGCATGACTTGATCTATAAATCTGATGATATGGGTATAACTGATGTCTGAATAATTGAAAAGGGTAAATTATCTTTTATAGATCTGTACGCAGGTTCAACATATCAAAGGTGTGTATACACACTAGTTAGGTAATTCAAAATAGTGTATATGTAAGGAACCGATTATGACTCTACAATTCTTTTTTTTTTTTTTTTTTTTTACAGCAAATACAACCAGAAAAGAAACGCATTGAGATTTCAAATTTATTTCCCACACACATTTCTGACACTCATTTTTGGAAACATAACATAACATTTACATACTTTAAACTAAGATCAATTAGTGAAGAATTACATATGTACCGTTCATCAGAAGGCGAGACTCCACTTGCTCTGTTGTTACTGGTATTCCCGTGTTGCCAGTCGCTTCTGCGAGTGAATGATGACGCACTTGATCTGAATGCGAAGACCCACCGGTTAACCTCCCAGCCTACTCCTTAGGTACTCTTCTTCCCCGCGGACCCCCGAGCTGCAATGGGGTTGTACAATGGAGGAAAGCACTAGCTGGTAGAGGAGAGCACACCTTGGCTCAAGAGTCCCCTCTCTAAAATCCTCTACCTCACCAAACTCACTATAGCTTCGTAATCACTGCTCTGACATCATCTCATCCATCCAACGATAGGGTTCCCCCCAAAAGTCCTTTCTCCCATGGCTTGCCCCTTCTTTTATAAGAGTCCTCCTAGATGACACTTGGCATGTCATGCATAATTATATTTATTATTATTTTTTTATAATTCAATAGTTTGATTATTCACCTACCCATGTGTCACTCTCTCATCAAGGGTCACCCAAAATTATTTACTTAACTTTTTTATTTAAAACTAATATTTTCCTCACTACAAGATTCCTATTTCTTCTCCTAGTTGTCTCTTTATCCCCCCCTTTTATTCCTTAATTTGTGTTCATTACTTGAAGTCAATTAATGAGTCAAGATTTTATCCCCAATCTACTCCCTAATTTAACTCAGGTTATCTCTTAGATGGATATTCTTATGTTGGTTGTTGCCACATGGCGCTTCTCTACAATTCTCTAAATTTAATTTATTATTCTCATTTTAATTCACCTTCCTCTTTTCTTAATTAGGTTTAATTAGTTTATGATTAATCTTTATCCTTAAAATTATGTTTGTCTTTCCCCTTTTACCTAATTAAACCACATAATCTTCCTAGTATTTTCCAACATGGGAAGGGTAGAGTTTTTAAGGTACTCTTTTTTATTTCTTCCTATGATCCTCCTTATTCCAAGTTTTATTTTTGATTTAATTACATTGGTTTCTAATCATCATTTACCCTTGATGTAAATTTACCTAGTTTTCATTCGTTGCTTATATTTATTTATTATTATTTATTTTTAATGATTCCAAGGGTGCCAAGTTTGGTTGTGCCCTTCAAGAACTTCCCCAGAAGTTCCAAGGGTTCCACACCTAATAGTTTATTTGTGATGCCAAGGGTGCCAAGTTGGTCGTGCCCTTCAAGAAATTCCCCTGAAGTTCCAAGGGTGCCACACCACTTGCCCTTCAAGCATCCAGTGACTACGAGGGGAAAGTATAGTGCAACGTCATAGACCACTATCATCTCTTATGTTGCCTGCTATAGTGAGACTAATGGTGTCGGGGATCAAGGAATCCGCCTTGATGCACACCCCCCGATAAAGTCCTCATGAGCGACCCAACTTTGGGACCTGCCCTCATGGCAACGTGATCTTCAAGGCGAAGGTGTTTCAACCCTTCCAACCCAAGTCACGGCGGGAGTGTTAGTGGGTGAGATCAGGGACTCTGTCCCACCCCTCCCATGTAGTTCCATCCACTTGTACAACCCCATCACCCTTATGTGGGTCATTCGGTCAAGCAACTAATCTGTGCCTGCAACCATTAACATATCATCAGAATATAGTTAAACATATATGGCAGATTTCAAGATCGACTTAGACTTTAAAAGATAAAATAATATGAATTTTCATCAAACCAGGGGTCATCGACATGTCATATGCGAGTGCCTCTGATGGTTTCCTGCCATAATCAATAATCATCAGTAACAAGGTTTCTCAATGTTAGTCATTATCATAATAGCATCATTAACAATTCCTGGTCATTCACATCATTGTCCATTGTAAGTCTGAACTAAAGAAAGTAGGTAACATAGGGGACACATCCCTCATGGCTATCATCAATAATCATCAATGGAAACATACATATTCATTAAGCTATCAACATCGTAACATCGTAGAAATATACCTATCTATAAAATTTATCATCATTATGCTTTTAGTAGAGCGCATACATATTCTTTACTACCCTCATCATAAATTCAAATAGAGACCAACTTAACTATTTAATGTTGCAATCATCAAAATACTGATAGATAAGATACATAACCATTCATGCTATCATAATATCAATGGAAAGCATTCATAAACATCACAACCATGAATATCTCAATCGCTAATAATAGTGTCATGTGTCCGGATCCTCAACCTGAGGTCCTCAAAGAATAAAGTGTCTAAGATAATGTCATATTAAGGTGAGGAAACTAGAGTGGGCACTACAGTATACATAGGTTTGCCTTAATATAACAACGTATGCATGTAGGTTCTACATATTGAAGTAGCGTACATCTCATAAAATATGTTTATCTACTTCTGTTTATTGCTGCAATGTTCTGGGTTCAGGATTGGTTTCTGGTTACTGTTACTGTATTATGGTTATAGCATTCAGAGAAGTGATTGTTCGATTCAATTTTGGTGGGTACAAAGGATATTGTTTGATGCAGATACATTTGATGATTGATTGAAGTTATTGATGGATCCAGTCTGAAAATTTATGAAATGTGGTCCCTGGAAGAAAAAGAGAAGTTTGTAGCCTTCTGTAGGTCAGCACCTATGTACTAGTACATCAGCTAGTACAAGAGCTAAGGGGGTTGTAGCGCCCTTCCTGGAGAAGTTGGAGAACGAGAGAAGGTTGTAGTCTTCTGCAGGTAGAAGCCTGCGTACTAGTATAACACTGCACCAGTACAGAAATATTGTAAAAAGAAGTTTCTTATTAAAAGAAGATAGAGACGAATTGCAGCAGGTGGTTTTCACCCACATTGGGTTTCCACCTTATATCTTGTGTTCATGTGTGTGATTGCCTGTACTGTTTACTGCACTTGATTACTGTTTTTATGGTTCTGAAACACAAATTAAGATCAACTAAATAAATTATAAGTCTGCAAGATATACGCGGGTTTCTCTAAACACAGTTGTGTATATACGCATGTTTAATTAACAGAAGTAGCGTATATTAATTTGTTTATGGAAATAAAAAATTGTTAAATTGCTAATACTAATTCACTCCCCCCCCGCCCTCTCAGTATTATTTCCAACAATTGGTATTAGAGCAGGTCCTTCAGAAGAAGCTTGATCGCTTGAAGGAAGATCTATCATCATGAGAAACTACGAAAAAGAGGCATCTATCAGGCCACCAATCTTTGATGGGAGCAACTTCGTCTATTGGAAGGTAAGAATCACAGCCTATCTTCAATCTCTTGGTATAGAAGTTTGGGATATCATGGAAGGAGGATACACATTTCCATCAGCAACTCCTACAGATACGGCTGGTAAGAAGCAGTATGAAACAAATGCAAAGGCTGTCAATACTCTATTAGGGAGTTTATCTCAATCAGAATTCGTCAAGGTTATGCAGCTCAAAACCACCAAATAAATATGGGACAAGATTGTTCTGAGCTATGAAGGAGATGATCAGGTAAAACATGCAAAACTACAATCTCTCAGAATTCAATATGAAACTCTCAGAATCCACAATAATGAAAGTGTGGCTAATTATTTCTTACGTATAGATGAGATTGTTAATTGTATGAAAAACTTGGGTGAAGAGATAAAAGAAGTTACTCTGGTTGAAAAGGTTCTAAGATCTTTGTCTTCTAAGTTTGAATCAAAAGTTTCTACCATAGAAGAAAAGCAGAATCTTTAGAGTATTACCATGTCACAGCTGCATGGAATCCTAACTACTTTTGAAATGAGAAAATGGGGTCCATTAGACATGAAAGAAGCTGCATTAAAAGCTTTAGGAAAAGGAGAATACAATGAGTCAGGACATACGTCAGAAGGAAAGGAAGAATCAAACTTTGTCAAGAACCTTCAACAGGGTTCTGGAAGATTTAGAGGTAAGCTACCTTTCAAATGCTTTGCTTGTGGAAGAATCGGTCATTATGTAGCCAAATGTCCTCATAAAGACAAGCTTGATAAAGGTAAGGAACCAGTTAAATGGAACAAAAAACAGAACGTAAGTAAGAAGAGCTATTATACACATGAAGACAACTATGGATTATCAAATAGTGATGAAGATGAACATGGTAATGATTATAGACTTTTGATGGCTTTTGAAGATGATGATTTCTTGGATTCTATCGATGAAGATGATCTCTATGAAGAAATTTCTAATCTTAAAATCTGTTTAGAAGAAAAGAGTATGATTATAGATACTCTGACATTCCAACTTGCTGAAAGGGAAAAACACAATGAAAAGTTAAAATGTGAAATTGTGGGACTTAGAAAAGATATTGAGAAAACAAAAGCTCTTAATCTTAGATTTTCTAAAGAATCTGAAACTTTAGATGAGATTATCAGAGTGCAGCATTCTCCTCTAATCAAGACTGGTCTTGGATATACTGAAAAAGCATCTCAAGCACAGAAGCCATCCACCTCCAAAAGTTATCTTGATGCAGCAAGGAGAAGTGAACAGGTTGACAATCGTCAGCAAAGGCATAAAGTGGATCACCAGGTAAATTGGGGTCAATCTACTTCAAGGATGAATAGAAGCTACAACCAACCGTAGGTAAATAATTCTCAATTTGCCTCAAGAATGAATGTAAATGGAAACTACAATCACTTGGTTAGTAGATTTGATAATCGCAGGAATTTCTTTAATGGCCAAAGTTTCTCATGTCATAACTTTGGACGCAAAGCTGCTCAATGTGTTGCCTACAAGACCATCATGACTAGAGAAGCACAAAATCAAAGGAGTGTGACTGGGATCATGAAGAGGACCTACAATAACTTTTCTACTCTTGAAAATGAAATAGAATACTCTATTTGTAACAACTTCGATCATGAAGATTCTGAATGCAGGAGTAAGTTTCGGCAAACATCTCAGAAGGATAAAGCTTCATTGGGTCCCAAAACATGGAGAAAGAAAGAACCACAACCAGAAAGATGTGGTATAGCCTTATATGTGGAAGGATAGGAAAATCAGTGGTACATTGACAATGGATGCTCGAAACATATGACAGGTTTAGTCATATAGTGCCTTAGAAAAGGAAAGGAAGGTCTTATTTAGAAGTTACACTCCTGCAGTCATAAAAGGTAAAGGCTCTGTTCTTTTAAAAGAAAAGGTCAAAGATGGAAATGTTATGTATTTTGATGGTTTAAAGCATAATCTATTAAGTGTTGGTCAAATGTGTGATCAAGGAAACGAATTAGTATTTCGATCAAATGAATGTATTGTTCATGAGCTTGATACAGGAGAAACAATGATCAAAGGCATAAGAACTCCAAATAATTTATACATACTCAAGGGAGGACAACAACAATGCTATCTAAGAAAAAATGATGAACACTGGCTATGGCATAGAATATTGGGGCATCTAAGCTTCCCTTAGATAAGGAAAGCATGCAAATATCAAGTTGTTCACGATCTTCCTAACATCAGAATTCTAGACAATACAATATGCAAATCATGTCAGTTTGGTAAGAAAACTAGAACCCATTTCCCTGAGAAGGAAGGATCAACTAGTAAGCCACTTGAACTTGTCCATACTGATTTATGTGGTCCATCAAGGAAAAAGTCACCTCGTGGAGAAGGATACTTTATATTGTTCATTGACGACTTTTCCAGGATGTGTTGGATAGGACTTCTGAAGCATAAAGACAAAGCTTTCGAAAAGTTCAAAGCTTTCAAAGCCTTGGTTGAAAATGAATCAGATCGTAGAATCAAATGCCTCAGGTCTGATCGAGGAGGGGAATTACCTTGGATGAATTTTTTGACTTTTGTGAAGAACATGGAATAAGAAGGGAATTCTCTACTGCAAGAACTCCTTAGCAAAATGGAGTGGTGGAAAGGATGAACAGAATAGTTCAACAAATGGCTCATGCTACTTGATGAGTCTGGAACTCCTGCAACCTTCTAGGGTGAAGCTGCATTTGCTACTGTTACTATTCTCAACAAAACAAACGTCCGGGTAAATAGCACTCAAACTCCTCATGAACTTTGGTATGGTATGACTCCTACTGTAAAATACTTCAAAGTCTTTGGAAGAAAATGTTACATCAAAAGGACTGATGAAAAGCTTGGCAAGTTTGAACCTAGAGCAGATGAAGGCATTCTCCTTGGTTACTCTTCCCGAAGTAAAGGATATAAGTGTTACAATAAAAGACTTGGAAAAATTGTTGAAAGTATTGATGTGGTGGTTGATGAAGCAGGCGACAATCCAAAGCAGATAAATATCGAAGATTTTGAAGATGAAGAGGACTATCCTTCAACTTCAAATCAGACTAATGATGAAGAAGAAACCTATGAGGCACCAGAAGAACAGATAAGGGTAGAAGAAAAGACTCCATCCAGGTACGTCCAGAAGAATCATCCAGAGACTCAAATTTTGGGGCAAAAAGAGGCAGGTGTTCAAACAAGAAGAACTATTACAAAAGCTTCAAGCTATCTAGCACTTCTCTCCTCCATCGAACCACGAAATGTAAGTGAAGCATGCAAAGATGAATGCTGGATCAAGGCCATGAATATAGAACTTGAGCAGATTGAAAAGAATAACACTTAGGAATTGGTTCCTAGACCAAATGATAAGAATGTCATAGGGACAAAATGGATATTCAAAACATGTTGAATGAAAATGGAGATGTTATTAGAAACAAGGCTAGACTTGTTTGTAAAGGGTATGCTCAACAAGAAGGTATAGACTATGAAGAAAGTTTTTTACCGGTTGCCAGACTTGAAGCCATAAGAATGTTCCTTGCTCTTTCTAGCTTTCAGAAGTTCAAAGTATATCAAATGGATGTGAAATCTGCCTTTCTAAATGGAGACTTAGAAGAAGAAGTGTATATTGAGCAACCAGATGGATTCATCCTTGGGAATGATCCAAAACTTGTATGCAGACTCAGAAAAGCTCTTTATGGCCTTAAACAGGCTCCAAGGGCTTGGTATTATCGTCTGGACAAATACCTCCATCAACAAGGTTTTTCAAAAGGATCAACAGATAGCAATCTATATATGAAAACTAACAATGATAAATTGCTAATACTTGTTGTGTATGTTGATGCTATCATCTTTGGTAGCAATGAAGAAGCCATGAGTCAAAACTTTGCCTTAGTGATGCAGAAAGAATTTGAAATGTCCCTGCTTGTTGAGCTCACATTTATTCTTGGTTTACAAGTCCAACAAAACAAAGACGGTATCTTTCTATCACAAACCATGTACCTCAAGCAGATCTTGAAGAAATATGGGATGGAGGATTCGAAACCAATATGTACCTCTATGGTAACAGGATGTAGCCTCAGCGCAAATGATGAATCAACAGTAGTACATCAACCAACCTATAGATCCATGATTGGTAGTCTGCTCTATCTGACAGGTACCCGACTAGACATCATGCATGCAGTGGGAATAGTTGGAAGATTCCAGGCAAATCCAAAAGAAGCACACCTTCAAGCAGTTAAAAGGATTTTCAAATATCTTCAAGGAACACAAAACTATGGCTTATGGTATCCTAGAGATACAGATCTCACACTTCATGCATATACAGATGTAGATTGGGCAGGAAGTGTGGATGACAGAAAAAGTACTACTGGTGGTGCATTCTTTATGGGTTCTAGATTAGTGTATTGGTTCATCAAGAAACAAAGTTCAATTGCATTATCTATAGCTGAAGCAGAATATGTGGTTGTTGCATCTTGCTGCACACAACTCCTTTAGATGATGCAAACAATGCAAGACATTCAAATCACTTGTACTCCACCTATCTCCATTTTATGTGATAATACAAGTGAAATCAGTATTTCAAAGAATCATATCATGCATTCCAAGACCAAGAACATACCTATTAAATATCATTTTCTTCGGGAACAAGTGCTTGAAAAAAAAGTCAAATTGGAATATGTTCCCTCCAAGGAACATGTTGCTGATATATTCACCAAACCACTACCCAGAGAGACATTTGAATACCTCAGATGGAATCTGGGAGTAGTTGATGCATCATCTTGCTATTGACACTTATCTGTTTAGAGAATAGTGGTTGTACCGAGTTTCATGAAGCGTATCCACGTACATACATCGGTTTCTGTGGATACAGTTGCATATATGTTGGTTTGAAGAATATCAGTGGGCCAGACTCAGGATGAAAAGAGTCTATTGTGGGTTTGATCATCTGGCCCAGGTTCAGGGGGAGCATATACTTCTAATAATGCATTGTTGGCATTATCTTAGAAGGTATTGGTACAAGTTCAAAACTATTTTTGTTTCAGGTGGAACAGGTGCAGAAGGAGATCATGGTTGCTGGTCTGGATGATGATTGACAGATGCTGATGATTATAGTTGCTGGTCTGGATGATGATTGACAGATGCTGATGATTATAGTTGCTGATGACTATCATAGTCTTGTTTTTAGATATTTCGTCTCTATGTCATGTATATCTTTTATTATCAAGGTCATGTAATGACCTATCTTGTTTCCCCACTATGCCTGGGATGGATGATGTAAGGTTCTTGATTTATCATGTATAAACTTTTGGTGTATCCTTACTTGGTTGGGTGGATGAGTCAATTTCGGTATATCCCCACTTGGTTGGGAGATGGATGTATGTATGAGTCTTTGGTGATAGGAAGGTCATTTTGTAGAACATCTTTTTGTGAAGAGGAGCATGGACAGCTCAGTAGAGAAGAGATTTCAGCATGTACTCAGGGGGAGCATAACCCTTTGCCCTTGATGACAAAGGGGGAGAATGACTTTGAGTAACTTGGTGTTACCATCAAGTCCAAAGGGGGAGATTGTTGGCATTATGACATAGGCTTGGCACTATGGCACAGGTATTGTCCTTGATGGCAACTCACTCGACAAATCACTCAGATGACAGTTCAGGATCACAGGCTCTCAAAATAAAGGAAAAGAAGGTATACACAGGTTCCAATTGACCAAGCCGCATATACACGCGGATTCACATACCAAAAGGCGCATATGTGTATACACGCACTTTCATGCACAGAAAAGCACGTACAATTTGGAAAACTTGGTTTTTGGTCCTTGGTATTCGGACCTATGATTTTGGACCATGGTATCTCATCCGAAGTGTTGAACCCAGGTATTGGTTCTAAATGGTTTTGGACCATGGTATTGAGTAAGGCCTAAGACTATAAAAGGGGAAGGAGATCATTAGGCAAAGGTACTCAAGGATTGGATATCTTATGAAGAACAAGATCTAGAATACTGGTCATTGGGTTATGGTGCATAGCTGGATCTGAATCAAGTAGGAACATGAGCGCTAGGAGAAGGGTGAGTTCTACTGATGGGTCAAGATCTTAAGGCTTGAAGAGAAGTATCTTTGTGTGATTTTGATCTGTTATATTTGGCGCATGACTTGATCTATAAATCTGATGATCTGGGTATAACTGATGTCTGAATAATTGAAAAGGGTAAATTATCTTTTATAGATCTATACACAGGTTCAACATATCAAAGGCGTGTATACACGCTGGTTAGGTAATTCAAAATAGCGTATATGCAAGTTTTCCTTAATATAACAGCGTATGCACGCAGGTTCTACATATTGAAGTAGCGTACATCTCATAAAATATGTTTTAGCTACTTCTGTTTATTGCTGCAGTGTTCTAGGTTCAGGATTCATTTCTGGTTACTGTTACTGTATTCTGGTTATAGCATTCAAAGAATTGATTGTTTGATTCAGTTTTGGTGGGTGCAAAGGAGATTGTTTGATACAGATATATTTGATGATTGATTGAAGTTATTGATGGATCCAGTCTGAAAATTTATGAAATGTGCTCCCTGGAAGAAAAAGAGAAGGTTGTAGCCTTATGTAGGTCATCACCTACGTACTAGTACATCAGCTAGTACAATAGCTAAGGGGGTTGTAGCGCCCTTATAGGAGAAGCTGGAGAACGAGAGAAGGTTGTAGCCTTCTACAGGTAGAAGCCTGCGTACTAGTATAAGACTGCACCAGTACAAAAATATTGTAAAAATAAGTTTATTCTTAAAAGAAGATAGAGACGAATTGCAGTAGGTGGTTTTCACCCACATTGGGTTTCAACCTTATATCTTGTGTTCATTTGTGTGATTGCTTGTACTATTTACTGCACTTAATTACTGTTTTTATGGTTCTGAAACACATATTAAGATCAGCTAACTAAATTAGAAGTTTGGAATATATACGCGGGTTTCTCTAAACGCAGTTGCATATATACGTAGGTTTAATTAACAAAAGTAGCTTATATCAATTTGTTTATGGAAATGAAAAATTGTTAAATTGCTAATACTGATGCACCCCCCTCGCCACCCCCTCCTCTCAATATTATTTCCAACAGAAAATGCTACCACTTTCAGCAAACTGGCGAGCATGGGACTATTGGGTCCTTATAATACTAGTGATTACCTCATTACTATTGTAGTTATACCCCTTATTAATATTGTTGTGCCCCTATTGCCCCCATATTGTTATTACAGTGCCCCATAGAATCCCTCTATTGTTATTTTTGTGGCTTTATATTATTATTGTTAGGTCCGCTGGGTTATATTGTGACTCCTTAGACTCCTATATATAGAAAGGAGGTTTTGTCATTTGAATCATCCAAGAATTGTTCATTTATGTAATGTAAAGGAGGTTTCCCCCTCAAAGAGGCTGAATTCTAAGGCGTTGATCTATCTTTTCTATCTTTTCTTGAGCTGGTTTCATAACATTTGGTATCAGAGCTTTGGATTATAGGGTTTCGCTGCTCCAAACAGGTCATCGTGGAATTTTCGCTATAACTTTTTTTCTGCGATGTTTCAGAAGTTGCAAAAAAAACCCATTTGAGAAACAATCGCGCTGAACCTTGGGTCCAAATTTCAGAGCTTTTCACGCTATATTTGTGGAGATATGATCTGAGGACGTTGGTCTTTTTGCAGACTCCTGAATTACATTCCAAACAGGTGACCTGGGGAAAATCGTCATAACTTTCTCTCTAGGTATCGGATTGAAATTTCATAAGAAGTTACATAAAGAGGACGGACTATAGTTTCTTGTATGCATTTTTCAGATCCAAAGGTCGAAACAGTGACTTGTGGCATGTCGTACAAGTTCGCTCTACTGAACTAGTCTATAATCAAGTCACTGTGGGAGATTTCGCATAACTCTTCCTTGGAGAATCCAATTTGGGTCAGACTTGTGGAATTGGAAAGAGGACACAGAGGGCTACTGCAAGTCACAAATTCAGAACTAGATGATCGGAAAGTACAGAGATATATCAGAGGCAATATCGAGCTCCTACAAAGTGAAAAAAGGTGTGTAGATTTTCTTAAATTTTTGCTTAAGCTTGGTTTGAAAATCTATTTTCAAGGAATTCCAAGGGCTAGTAGAGCATTATTATCGGTAACTGATGCCCCGAGGAAAGAAAATGCAAACACCTAGTAAGGAACCTAAAAGCTCTAGCATGACTCATGAAGAAGAAGAAGAAATGCTATATGATATATCAAAATTACAAGAACAAGTGCAACAAGTGTCACTTGCACAAAAAGCAACAGAATCTAAGATGGATGGTTTAAGGAAAGATGTAGAAGCTAAGATGGATGGTTTAAAGAAAGGTGTAGAAGCTAAGATGGATTTTTTAGAGAAAGGCGTAGAAGCTAAGATGGATGGCATGGAAGCTAAGGTGAATGGCATGGACGCTAAAATTGATGGCATGGATGATAAGATGGAAGAATTGAAGATAAATATGAATAAGTTGCTACAAGAAATGGTCACTAATGGTGAAAGGGTACTAAAGGAAAGTCATTATGAGAACAAAAGAAATGTTAATCATGATTCCCTAGACTCTAATGTTGGATCGAAGACTCACCATATTCCAAAAATCGATATGAGGAAGTTTGATGGAAAGGATCCCGCCACATGGATATTACAGATGGAGCAATTCTTCGATCTCAATAATGTGCAAAACACACAAAAGGTACGTATGGCAACTTTATATTTGGAACCAAATCAGTTTGTATGGTATCAATGGCTTTGCTCTCGTAAACAATTTATCACTTGGGCAATTTTTACGGAAGAATTGATAGCACATTATGAGGATACAAAAAGCAACACTTTTTTTAGCTAATTGATAAGTCTCAAACAAAAGGGTTCAATAATGGAGAACATTGAGGAGTTCCAAAAATTGAACATAAGGGTAAAAGATATTCCAGAGGAGCATAGGATTGATGTGTTCATAGGGTCTTTAAAGGATAATATCCAACATGATGTTCGCCTTTGGGAACCTGATTCATTAGAGAAAGCATTCAAGTTAGCAAGAAAAATGGAAAGCAAAATTATGGCAACCAGGAAGCATACCACTCACAACTATAAAGACAGAAGTGTTGTTGCCCCTAGTCTTCCACAACCTATAAGGTTGACACCACAACAATTGGAAGAAAAAAGAGCAAAAGGGCTTTGTTATAATTGTGATAGCAAATACACTAAAGGTCATAAGTGTGCTGAGAAGAAATTATTCTACATAGATTGTGAAGAGGAAGAAGAAAAGGAGCAAGAAAGGTCAAAAGAAGAGGATATACTCCAAGAACAAAGCCTAGATGAAGAATAAATAAATCCGACCATATCTTGTAATGCATTGGCAGGTATTACCACTCCTCAAACCATCAAGATAGAAGGAAAAAACAAGAAGAAAAAGGTAATAGTGTTGATTGATTCAGGAAGCACCCACAATTTTATTCATTGTAAGGTAGCAAAAGAATTGAATTGCTTCCTATATCCAGCACCAGAGTGTCAAGTGATGATTGCAAATGGAGGAACAATAAATTGCTCTAGAAAGTGCCATAATATCAAGCTATCCATGGGAGAATATGTATTGACTAGCCCAATGCTTTCCATTCCAATGGGAGGTGCTGATGTTGTACTAGGAGTCCAATGGCTACAATCCTTGGGTACAATAGCTTTTAATTTTCAAGAACTTTTCATCAAATTTTCTATGGAAGGAAAGGAAGTTGAATTAAGGGGTATTGCAGGGAAACCAGGAAAGATAATCAGCTCTAATGGTATGACAAAGCTTCTAAAAAAGGAGCAAAGAGGTGTAATTGCACAATTATGTTCGCTAGATGTTTCCACATCGGAATCATCTATTTCTCCAGATCTCCAAAAAGTCCTAGACAATCATTCCAAGGTATTTGAGACTCCCAAAGGTCTCCCACCTATGCGTGATCATGATCATGCTATTCATCTGATTCCAGGAAGTGTTTCTCCAAACATCAGGCCGTACAGATATCCCTATGTCCAAAAGAGTGAAATTGAACGTATGGTTGCAGAAATGCTAGAGGCTGGTATAATTCAACCGAGTCAAAGTTCTTTCTCTGCTCCAGTAGTATTGGTGCACAAGAAGGATGGATCATGGCGCATGTGTTTGGATTATAAGGAGCTCAACAAGCTCACTATTAAAGATAAGTTCCCCATTCCTGTCATTGATGAATTACTGGATGAATTGCATGGATCAATTTACTTCACCAAGTTGGATCTTCGTTCAGGATATCATCAAATCAGAATGAAGACTGAAGACATTTCGAAAACAACATTTAGAACTCATGAGGGTCATTATGAATTTTTGGTCATGCCTTTTGGCCTTACCAATGCACCTTCAACATTTCAAGGTTTGATGAATTCAATTTTCAAACCATTCCTTAGAAAATTTGTGTTAGTATTTTTTGATGATATACTAATCTACAGCAAGTCTTGGAAGGATCATGTTGAACATGTTGACAGGGTGCTACAACTATTGGAGGAGAAACAATTATATGCAAAAAGATCCAAATGTTTCTTTGGAGTCCAAGAGGTGGAATATCTGGGTCATATTGTATCTCATGAAGGAGTTAAGGTAGACCCTAGCAAAATTAAAGCCATTAAGGAATGGAAAATCCCCACATCCATAAAGCATCTGCGAGGATTTCTCGGGTTGACAGGGTATTATCGCAAGTTTGTTAAGAATTATGGGAGAATAGCAGCACCTCTAACAACATTATTGAAGAAAGATGCATTTTCATGGACTCCGGAAGCAACAAAGGCCTTTGAACATCTTAAAGAGGCAATATGCCAAGCACCGGTCTTAGCTACACCGGACTTCACAAAAACCTTTATTGTGGAATGTGATGCTTCAGGAAATGGAATTGGTGTTGTTCTAATGCAAGATGAAAGACCCATTGCTTTTGAAATTCGTCCAATCAAGGGAAAGTTTTTAAGAAAATCCATTTATGAGAAGGAAATGTTGGCAATTCTCCATGCACTTAATAAATGGTGACCCTACCTAATGGGAAGACACTTCAAGGTAAAAACGGATCATGATAGCCTTAAATACTTTTTAGAACAAATATTATCCTTTTAAGAGCAACAAAAGTGGGTCACAAAGATGTTGGGTTATGACTTTGAAATCATATACAAAAAAGGGAAGCAAAATGTGGTGGCAGATGCACTCTCAAGAAAGGATGAGGATGTGGAAGCATTGTTGTGCGCCATTTCTATTATCCAACCAGATTGGATAAACGAAGCAAGGGAGGAATGGAAGAATGACGAAGAAGTGTGGGCACTTATTCGAAAGTTACAACAAGATTCCAGTACGTCTGATACATTTAGCTGGCAAAATGATTCGTTATGGTACAAAGATCGCTTATACCTCTGTAAGAATTCCCAGCTAAAACAAAAGATTCTTATGGAATTGCACACTTCTCCCTTAGGAGGGCACTCAGGATTTTTAAAAACTTACCACAGGGTTAAGAAGGAATTTTTTTGGGATGGCCTTAAATTAGATATTCAAAAGTTTGTGGCGGAATGTTTGGTTTGCCAACAAAATAAAGTTGAAACAATTAAGACACCGGGTCTATTACAACCTTTATCCATTCCAAGCCAACGTTGGGAGGAGGTTTCAATGGATTTTATCACAGGTTTACCCAAGTCTGAGGGAAAGAGTGTCATCATGGTGGTAGTTGACAGACTTACCAAATATACACACTTTTGTGCATTATCACATCCATTTAAAGCCAGTACAGTTTCTACTGCATTTATGGAAACAATTCAAAAGCTACATGGAAACCCAAAGATTATTGTAAGTGACAAAGATCCCATTTTCACTGGAAATTTTTGGACAGAATTATTTTCTTGTCTTGGTACTCAGTTAGCTCATAGCTCATCTTATCATCCTCAATCTGATGGGCAAACTGAGATAGTAAACAAATGTTTGGAATGATATCTTCGTTGCTTTGTATCTGATAAACAGACACAATGGGTCAAATGGTTGCCTCTGGCTGAATGGTGGTATAACACTTCCTTCCATACAGCAACAAAAATGATCCCATTTATGGCACTTTATGGGTATCAACCACCATCCATCACATCATATTTAAGAGAAAATTCTAAGGTTCAGGCAGTGGAACATCACATCGAACATCAACAACAAGTCCTCCAACTCTTAAAGGATAACCTCGTGTTGGCACAGAATAGAATGAAACAACAGGCAGATCAACATCGCAGTGAAAGAAGTTTTGATGTAGGTGATTGGGTATTCCTACGGCTACAACCATATAAGCAAATGTCCCTCAAGCAAGCTAAGAAGGATAATAAATTATCGCCAAAGTATTATGGTCCGTACAAGGTGTTGCAAAAGATTGGTACTATGGCATACAAATTGGAGCTTCCTGCAGCTTCTCGATTGCACCCAGTTTTCCATGTTTCATGTTTAAAGAAGGTTATAGGCGACAAGCTCCCAGTTGAAACAATATTTCCAGAACTTGACGAGGAAGGAAAAATTATATTGGAACCAGAAGCAGTCACAGAAACAAGAACTCGACAGCTACGAAATCGATCAATTTCGGAGTATCTTATCAAGTGGAAGAACTTATCTGCTGAAGATTCCACATGGGAGGATGAGAATTTTATGCAGAAGTATCCAGAACTACTCAAGCGTTGAGGACAACACTTTTTTGAAGGATAGGGGCATGTTGGGTCCCTATAATACTAGTGATTACCTCATTACTATTGTAGTTATACCCCTTATTAATATTGTTGTGCCCCTATTGCCCCATATTGTTATTACTGTGCCCCATAGAATCCCTCTATTGTTATTTTTGTGGCTTTATATTATTATTGTTAGGTCGGTTGGGTTATATTGTGACTCCTTAGACTCCTATATATAGAAAGGAGGTTTTGTCATTTGAATCATCCAAGAATTGTTCATTTATGTAATGTAAAGGAGGTTGCCCCCTCGAAGAGGCTGAATTCTAAGGCGTTGATCTATATTTTCTATCTTTTCTTGAGCTGGTTTCATAACAGGGACTTCGACACTTTTGTACATTATTTGAGCCCCCTCAAGATGTGCCTCTTCCCTAGATTATTCAGACTGCTAATCTATTTCCTAGATTTTTTTATGATGACATGAACATAGAATTGATGGCCCATATTACTTCTAATAAGTTAGAAACAATTTTGCATTGGTTCAAGAAATATAAGAGCTTTCGGCTAGATGAATAGCCAATGGAATTTTTGCTGGAATTTTATGAATTGATTGGTCATGGAATATTGAAGGTCGTTGAAGAATGTATATCATCAGGAAGAAAGTATGATGCTTTCAATGCCACTTTCATTTCCCTTATCCAGAAATAAGATAAGCCTCGGTCTTATAATTATTTTCGGTCTATATCCTTATGTAATTGAATTTACAAGATTATTGCAAATAGGTTGAAGCCGATACTATCCAAAAACATCTCAAAAGAATAGTTTGCATTTTTCGATGATCATAAGATACATGAGACCATTGGAGTTGCATAGGAAGTAGTGCAAGTTTTAAATTGAAGGAAACTGAAAGGCATGGTTCTCAAGATCGACTTGGCTAAAGTGTATGATAAAGCTAGCTGGCTATATATCAGGATGTTACTCACTCATTTTGGATTTCATATCAACTTTATAAATTGGGTTCTATGTTGTGTTACTTCAACTTCCTTTGTAGTGCTAATAAATGGATCAGCATTTGATTTCTTCGATGCTAAAAGAGGGTTACATCAAGGATTCCCCCTCTCACCACTATTTTTTTTACTTGTTATGGAAGGTCTCAATATAACTATAATGGATGCAAAAACTAGAGGGGTTATTAAAGGTGCACCACTCATTGGGAATATATTTTTAATGCATCTATTATTTGTAGATGATGTTCTGATTTTTCTTGACGGTTCTAGGAGTGATTTTGTAGCCTTGCATCAAAATATCAATATATTTAGGAAGGTGACGGGCATGGAAATAAATCCACAAAAATCGACTATTACAACTACAGGTTGTTCTAGAGATGAATTGTCATATACTGGGGATTATTTCCTTTCCAACATGTTGCCCTAGAAGAGGGCATAAAATACTTGGGGTTTATGTTAAAACCAAACAATTACAGAAAGACTAACTGTTGTGGATGATTGTAAATATTGAAAAAAGACTCAACTTATAGAGCCATACATGGTTATCTCAAGAAGGTAGGTTGGTTCTTATAAAATTTTTGTTAGAAGCAATCCCTGTGTTTTGTATGGCACTAGCTTATATTCTGAAAGGAATTTGACACATCATACAGAATAAATGTTGTGAATACCTATGGCATGGTTCAAAAGAAGGCAAGGTTTTTGTTTGGATCAGATGGAATCACATTTCTCTCCCTAAGAAATGGGGGGGGATGGGGCATCAAGGATTTATATACTTTCTCTGGGGCTCTTATTGCAAAGGTCGGTTGGAGGTTGATATCAACTAATAGCCTATGGATGGAGGTCAGCATGAGGAAATACATTTACCCTCTATTTATTATATAATGGATTCTACTTCAAAATAAAACCAAAAAAATGTCTCAACAATATGGAAAGTTTTACTCACATCTTTTAACATAATTGAATCTGGATTGGCATGGAGAATTGGATCGGGGGAACAGGTATAGGTGGGAGTTGATCCTTGGTCCGGTAGTGGAAACAGGTATTCACTCTCACACAACCTCATAAATTACTGAAACACACAACGCATTAAAAAATTCAATTAGATATCAGACCATTAGGGGAGTTTTGAGGTCTAATGATCAAGTGCTCAAAAAATAGCTCAAAATTCAAAGTTGTCAGATTGGTGTGGAACCTAGACAACCACGTAGTGCTCATCATCTTGAATTCGACACAAATCATTTCGCAAAAAACGGACATCGTATGGTCCCATAATCATGTTTTGTTCACTTTCTCAAACATGCAATTTTTCAAAAAAATTGACAATCCAGTTAGTAGTCCATATTGCTAATGTGGTTTTGACTAGACAAATGTATGTGGTAGGTTGACTGGTCAAAATACCTCGGTGAATCATGTCGTGCCAAGTGGCAAATACTCATGGTGCAATTTAGTGGATTTTTAATGGTTGGTTGGTGGCCAACCACAGGCCGACATGTGGCCTAGCCGAAGGCCGCCACGTGGCAGTCCGTGGGGCACCAAAATTATGGTTCAAGTCCGGGCAGAGGCAGCAGGGGTCAAACCAGCGACCTCACACAACAATTCCAAATCCTCTTCCAATACACCATCGCATTATTTCTTAACCATTATGTCGTCGGATTTAATTTGAATTACAATGGCGTGCCAATTCGGGGTAGGGATAGCCCGTGGGGGTCATCCCTTGGTTACACTACCTACATATGAACACAGGTGGAGAGATATGGGGTGCCTGGCCGGCGAGGCCAGTCCATTAGCCCTAGCCCTAGGCATGTGCCCCCCACATGCCCACATTTTTGGGAAAAAGGGCATTAGAGGACATTTAACGTTGACTTGGAATGGATAAAGGTTGTACTAGACCTGGGTTCTTAATTGTTTCAACTTTATTTTGTTGGAAAACCAAACATTTCTCTACAAACTTTTGAATATCATATTTAAGGCCACCCCAAAAAAAATTCATTTTTAACTTTGTGGTAAGTTTTTAAAAATCCTGACTGCCCTCCTAAGGGAGAGGTGTGCGATTCCATAAGAATCTTTTGTTTGAGTTGGGAATTCTTCAAGCGATCTTTGTACCATAACGAATAATTTTTCTAGCTAAATGTATCAAATATACTGGGGTCTTGTTGTATCTTTTGAATGAGTTCCCACACTTCTTCGTCGTTCTTCCATTCATCTCTTGCTTCGTTTATCCAATCTGGTTGGATAATAGAAATGGCGCAAAGAAATGCTTCCACATCTTCATCCTTTCTTAAGAGTGCACTACAACAACATTTTGCTTCCCTTTTTTGTAGATGATTTCAAATTCATAACCCAACATCTTTGTGACCCATTTTTTCTACTCTTCTGAAGATAATCTTTGTTCTAAAAAGTATTTAAGACTATCATGATCTATTTTTACCTTGAAGTATCTTCCCATCAGGTAAGGTTGCCATTTCTTAAGTGTATGTAGTATTGCCAACATTTCCTTCTCATAAATAGCTTTGTGTAAATACTTTCCTGTGATTGGACGAATTTCGAAAGCAATGGGTCTTTCTTCTTGCATTAAAATAACACCAATTCCATTTCTTGAGGCATCACATTCCACAGTAGAGGTTTTTGTGAAGTCTAGTGTAGTTAAGACCGGTGTTTGGCACATTACCTCTTTAAGATGTTCAAAGGATTTCATTGCTTCTGGAGTCCAAGAAAATGAATTTTTCTTCGGGGCATCAATTAATGATAATTATGCTTCACTATGTCCTTTGAATTCCTTCAAACTAATTTTTCAAACCAAACTTATGCAAAAATTTAAAAAGACTACACACCTTTTTTGGCTTTGTAGGAGCTCAATATTGAATCTGTTGTATCTCTGTAATTTCGAATCTCCAAGATCTAACATTTTGTCCTGTGGTATCCCTCTAATTCCTCATTCCAACCCTGAAGTTTTATCAATATTGGATTCTCCAAGAAAGAGTTATTCCAAATCTACCACGATGACCAGATTATAGACTCGTTCAGTAGAGAGAAATTGTACAAAGTGCTACGTGTCACTATTATGGTATCTAGACCTAAAACCAATACAAAGAAAACTATAGTCCATCCTCTTTCTGTATAGTTTTACAAAATTGCAATCTGATGCTCAGAGAGAAATCTATGATGACTTTCCCCAGGTCACCTGTTTGATATATAATGCAAGAGCCTGCAAAAACCCTAATTTCCTTGGATCATATCTTCGAAAATATAGTGAGACAAGATCTAAAATACGTACCTGAGGTTCATCAATATTTTTTCTCAAATGGGTTTTAATTTTAGCTTTTGAAATATCGTATAAAACAAGTTATAGCGAAAATTCCACAACAACATGTTTGAAACAGTGAAACCCTAGAATCCAAAGCTCTGATACCAATAGTTATGCAACTAGCTCACAAAATAGAAGAAATAATAGATCAACGACTTCAAAATCAACTTATTTTATGGGGAAACCTCCTTTACATTACACAAATGAACAATTCTTGGATGATACAAATGACAAGGAATCCTTTCTATATATAGGAGTCTAAGGGGTCACAATATAGTCAAAGTCAACATAATAATAATAATGTAAGTGCACAACAATAACAATAGTGGGCTTCTATGGGGAACAATAATAACAATATGGGGAGGACATGGGCACAACAATAACAATAAGGGGATACAATGACAATAATGATAAGGTAATACACCAGTATTATAGGGACCTAACAGATTACACCCAAGAATTCAGAAAAAAAGATCTTTAATGTTAGGTGTATATTTGCAATCACAAGACATGTTGTTGAAGTACATAGGGGGATTACACAATTACCTTAGGCATAATATCCTTATGTTTAATCCCAATAATCTAGATGAGGTGTGTGTGCAAGCCACTCATCTTGAGGCAAGAGGGAAAAACACTCCAGAAGAGGGTAGTAAAAATCCATTTAAGGGTAAAGGAAAAGAAAAGGGTTTCAAAGGGAAGGGAAAGAAAAATGCATCCATTAAAAATGAAGGAGATAAATTAACATGCAATCATTGTTCTAAAGAGGGTCACGATGAAGCTCATTTTTGGAAGCTTCATCTCGAAATGAAACCAAAGAAATTCAACAACAAGGGAAAAAAAAGACAACTACGACCACTCAATAGGATTTGGGATCCAATTCAAGTGATGAAACTAAAATTACAGCCATGGGTATGAAGGGAAAAGAATCCACTGCTAGCACTAGTACTTCAAATTCACAGAATGAAACTCCAAATGAAAAGAAGAGGATATGACTTTTTCACATAAGGGTGATCTCAAAACATAGCAAAATTGATACTCTTTTCGACTGTGGCTCTCAAGCCAATCTCATCTTTGAAAACATTGTCAAAATTTTAAACTTGGAAACCATTCCACATCATAAACCATATCCATTAGGATGGGTGTGTGACAATTCACAATTTCAAGTCACTAGAAAGTGTAAATTGAAATTTGTTGTTACTGCAAATCTCATAGATAAAGTGGAGCTTGATGTTGTGCCATTAGACATATGTGGTATATTTTTGGGTAGCCTGCATCTCTACGACATAAAATATATCTTCCATAGACATGAAAACAAATACCATTTGTTCAAAATGGAGTAGAATGTATTGTGAGAGAAAATAGAAAGAAACTAAATCTTTCTCTTGTTAATGCGGGGCATATGAAAAGACTAGTGAATTCAAGCAAGAATTTTGTGCTTCTAATGATCAAACCCAAGAATGATGTTGATAATGAAGATTTTCAAGGTTGTGATTCAAGATTGAAGTTTGAATTGGTTGATGTTGTTAACCAATATGATGATATGTTTCAGGAACCAAAAGGATTGCCTCCCAAGAGAGGAATCCAACATGAGATACAATTGCAACAAGATGGTCCTCTTCCTAACATTGGCATGTATAGGATGTTAATGATGGAAAGTGCAGAAATTAAAAAGCAAATTCAAGAGTTGTTGGATAAAGGGATCATCAGGCCATCTTCTTCACCATGTGGTTCACCTATTGTTTTGGTGCCAAAGAAGGATGGAACATGGCACATGTGTGTGGACTTCCGTGCATTGAATAAGATTACGGTAAGGAACCATTACCCACTGCCTAGAATAGATGATTTACTTGATAAATTGAAAGATTCAAAGTATTTTACTAAGTTGGACTTAAGGAGTGGCTACCATCAAATTAGAATTGTTGAAGGAAACATTTGGAAGACAACATTCAAAACAAAACAAGGTGTGTTTGAATGGTTAGTTATGCATGTTGGTTTATGTAATTCTCCTGCTACCTTCATGCATGTGATGAATGATGTGTTGAGGCCATTTCTTGATGATTTTGTTATAATCTACTTGGATGATATCTTACTTTTCAGTAAATCATGTTATGAACATGTCATGCATGTGAGAAAAGTACTTGATGTCTTAAAGAAAGAACAGTTGTATCTAAAGATGTCAAAGTGTGAGTTTGGAAAAACTTCTTTAGTTTACTTGGGTCATATTGTTGGAGGAGGTGAGTTGAAAATAGATCCCTCTAAGATTGATGTCATTTTGAATTGGCCAAGGGCCAAGACAGTTACTGAGGTAAGAAGTTTTTTGGGAGCAACCCAATATTGGAGGAAATTTATTGCTAAATTTTCTTCTATAACATCTCCTTTGCATGCATTGGAAAGTTTGAAAAAGGTTTTTCAGTGGGGAGGCAAAAAACAAAATCCCTTTGATGCATTGAAGGAAAATATCAATTCAGTGCCAGTACTTGCACTAACAGACTTGAGACATTCATTTGAGATCCAAACTGATGCTAGTAACTACGCCATGGGTGTGGTCCTCATGCAACATTGTAAGCCTATCTGTTTTCATTTGGAAACTTTCAATGGTGCAATGATTAATTATCCTACATATGACAAGGAATTGTATGCATTGGTGAAAAGTGTGAAAAAGTGGAAACGCTATTTGATGGGTAAGGAAACAATCATTCACAATGATCATCAGCCATTACAATACTTGTAATCTCAATCTAAGTTGCAGAAATCAAGGCACTTCCGATGGATGGGTTTTCTTCAACAATTCCACTTGGTAATAAGGTATAAGAAAGGTATCTACAATAAATTTGTTGATATGCTTTCTAGGCCTATTATTAGTGAACTACTTTACTCAAGCATAATTATGTTTTGCATGAAAGTTATATTGAGAAATATGCATTAGACAATGACTTTCAAGATGTTTATGCAAGCTTGAGTCAAGGTAACCAAGTAGAGGAATAAGATTATCATTTGCATGATAACTTGTTGTACCATCTTGCCAAGCTTTGTATTCCACGGGGACAAAGAGTCAACATCATAAGAGAAGCACATGCTTCTCTTATTGTTGGTCATTTTGGTGTAAGTAAGATGGTGGCACATCTACAGAGGTATTGTTATTGGCTTCGTATGATTGAAAGTGTGTTGTGTTTTATTGAAGTATGTTCATTATGTGCAGTTAGTAAGCCTAGAAATATGAAGTTAGGATTGTACACACCACTTTCGGTTCCTTCAAGGCCGTGGTAGAGTGTTTCTATGGATTTTGTAGGAGGTCTTCCATTGTCAAAAAGAGGTCATGATTATTTGCATGTAGTTGTGGATAGGTTCAACAAAATGTGTATTTTGATGCCATGTAAAAAGAAAATTATAGCTGAACAAACTACTCAGTTATTCTTTTAGAATGTATGGGTGCCTTTTGGATTTCCCACATCCATTGTTAGTGATTTAGATTCTCACTTTGTTGCGAATTTTTGGTCAAGATTGTGGGGATTCATGGACACCAAATTGAAAAAGAGTACAACAATTCATCCGCAAGCAGATGGTCAAACAAAGGTGGTGAACAAGACAGTGATACATCTTCTTCGTGAGTATTGTAGTAAGAATCCTAAGTTGTGGGATGAACATTTGCACTATATTCAACATGCTTACAACTAGGCCAAGCACTCTTCAACTCAAACATCGCCCTTTGAGGCATGTTTGGGATACTTGTCTAAGTCTCCTTTGGATTTCATTTTTGGAAAATATGTTTCTATTGATGGTCATAGTGACATAGACAAAGCAAGAAGGTTCATTTAACAAATCCAATTGGCACACCAAATAGTTCAAGAAGAGCTTGAAAAGAGCCAAGGCAAGTACAAAGCAAGGCACAACAAGCATCATGTACATCACAAGTTCCAAGTCAGTGATGAAGTTTGGATTCACATTAGCAAAGAGAGACTCCAAGGAGAAGGTAAAAAGCTAAAACTAATTAGATATGATCCATTCAGAATTTATATATGCATATATGGTCCTTATATATGCAAATTTATGTTGTTGTTAATGTTGAGAACTTAAGGTTGTATGAGCCTCCTTTGATTGAAGATTAAGGAGAAAATATCCAAATTTCTTCCATTAAGGATTTTTCTCTTGAATACCTTGATGAACTACAACAAGACACCATTCTTGAAAAAATAACAAGGTCTTCAAAATGAGGGAATGTGGATTACCTTCGAGTGGGGCTCAAGGGAAAAAATCCTTCAAAGGCCAAATGGATCGAGATTGGAAGGTGAGGGAACTGTACCCTCGCTTGATGGATAAATGAAAGTGATTTTTTGGGGTCCAAAAATCTTCTAGTGGGGAGGAATGAATCCGGTGCAACTCGTTTCACGCGAAACAAACACCATATGCTCCTAGAATCGTGTTTTGTTCACTTTCCCAAACAGGGGATTTTTTCAAAAAAATTGATAGCCCAGTTAGCAGTCTGTACTTTTGACATGACGTTGACTAGGCAGGTGTATGTGGAAAGTTGACTGTGTTTGGTTGTGTTATATTCTTTCCACGTAGTTAACAAGGGGTTTGAGGTGTACCCATAACCCCACTTTATGGGGTCCGGGGCAGCACCCCGGAAAATTTTGGTTTTGGACCCTATGTTAGGTTGGGCGGACCCACCTATGGTTTTGTGCATGATTTTTTCACATGTTTTTGGACATGATGGTTTTCGGTCCATGGTTTTGGACGCGATGGTTTTCGGTCCATGGTATTGGATGCTTCAACATGTATAAATATGTATTGTAACATTGAAAGGAACATAATGAAAAATCAAGCTGGTAGTCCTGGTTTTGGGATCCAGGGGAAAATATCTGTGTATATGTGTTATACTCTTGCATTGTTTATTTTATGTGTTTTGGAATTCATATGCAGGTAATTTCTATACGGGGTTAAAACCTACATTTGGTATCAAAGCAGTTTTGGCTTAAAGGGATGCCTTTGTTGCTGAGGGGTTTCGCTCGAGCCTGTGGTAGACCCTGTTCAGTGGGGGATTTGTGAGATCAATTCTGGTGGTGAAAGAAGATGGCGAGCAGTGGAAAGATAGAGATCGAGAAATTTAATGGTTAGAGTTTTGAGTTGTGGAAACTCAAGATGGAGGATTTGTTGGTGGATAAAGATCAGTGGATTGCGGTAGATCCAGATACTAAACCAACGGGAGTTTCCAATGAAAAATGGAAAAAGTTGGATCGGAAGGCAAAGAGCACAACACGATTGTGTGTCTCAGATTCAGTATTGCTGAATGTATCAAGGGAAGCTACGACGAAGGATTTATGGGAAAAGTTAGGGAGTTTGTACCAATCTAAGTCTCTGGGGAATAAACGGTTCCTGCGAAAAAAGCTATATAACCTAAGGATGAATGATGGAGACTCGGTGACATAGCATCTAAATGTATTTAATATTGTGGTAAGTCAGTTAGCGTCTGTTGATATTAAAATTTTAGATGAAGATAAGTGCATCAGTTTGTTGTGTTCTCTATCAGATTCGTGGGATAGTCTGGTTATTGAAATAGGTAGCAATGCAATTGCCTTGCAGTTTGATGAAATAGTCTCAGCCTTGCTGACGGAGGAGATGAGATGGAAAAATATGGAGAGCTAGAATGGTGATGCCTTGTCTGTACGAGGACATTCCCAGAACAGAAACAAAAATAAGTCATCGAGTGGGAGATCTAAATCTAGAGGGAGATCTAAATCTCCAGGAAAACCTGTAAAGGTGGTGTGCTAGAAATGCGGAAAGAAATGGCACTTCAAAAGGGACTGTAAATCTAAAGCTCCTGACAAAGGAAAGGGATCTGATGATGCTCCTTTTGCAGAGGCGAAAACCACCTCAGATTAAGGTGGGTATGTGTACTTGGCTTCTTCAAGTACACATGTAGATCATGAGGCATGGTTGATTGACTCAGGTGCATCCTTTCACTTCACTCCCCACAGAGAGTGGTTCTGTGAGTATGAGAAATACGATGGTGGTGATGTCTTCTTAGGGGATGATAGGAAGGCTAAAATCATTGGTCGCAGAAAAGTAAAGTTGAAATTGCAAGGTGGAAGAGTTAGAACACTTCCTGGTGTTCTGCATATTCCTGCATTGGCCAGAAATCTGATTTCTGTAAGCAAGCTGGATGATGCAGGTGTAAAAACAGTGTTCGAAAAGGATACCTGCAAGATGGTTCGGGAGAACTAGTATTGATGCGAGGAGTTCGGATTGGAACTCTGTACAAGCTGCAAGGTAGCACTATTATTGATGGGTTCAATAGTTTTGTGGTTCCTGAAAGTGGAGCAGAAGATCTAGTGGTCTCTGGAGAGAAGACCATGCTATGGCATCAAAGGCTTGTACATATTGGAGAGAAGGGCCTTCGAATACTTCTTGGTAAAGGTATGGTAGAAGGTATGAGTAATAGCTCTCTGGATTTTGATTTGTGAAAATTGTGTATATGGGAAGCAGAATTGAGTGAGTTTCCCCTCTGGTAGTAAGAGGGTGAAACAAATATTAGAACTTGTGCATAGTGATGTGTTTGGACTTGTGAAGGTTCCATCACTAGGTAAGTCTGTGTACTATGTATCATTTATAGATGACTTCTCAAGGAATACATGGATATATTTTCTTAAGGAGAAATCTGAAGCCTTTGATAGGTTTAAGGAATTTAAGGCTCTTGTGGAAAATCAGATAGAGAAGAAGATAAAGGTGCCGAGGACAGATAATGGTGGAGAGTTTTGCAGCAAGGAATTTGAAGAATTCTGTAAGTGTGGTATAGCATGACAAAAGACTACTCCATATACAGCTTAGCAAAATGGAGTTGCAGAAAGAATAAATAAGACATTGATGGAAAGGGCAAGAAGTATGCTCAGTGGTGCTGGGTTAGGACAGGAATTCTGGGCAGAGGCGATGGATACTACATGTTACCTGGTCAACAGGTCACCTTCATCAACACTGGAGGATAAGACTCCACAAGAGGTATGGGCTGGTAAGAAACCCTCTCTTTCACATCTGAGGGTATTTGGATGTGATGCATATGTACATGTTCCAAAGGAGAAACAAACCAAGTTGGATAGTAAATCTGAAAAGTGCATCTTTATTGGGTATAAGGATGGTTTAAAAGGTTATAAGCTTTGGAACCCAGTCACACGGAAGGTTGTGTACAGTCAAGATGTGGTGTTCAGAGAGGTAAAAGATGTTATTAAACATGAAGTCCAACCAAAGGAACTTGAGAAGATAGAGTTTGAGCTAAAGGAGGAAGAATCGGACTCTACAGCAGAGGAGGAATTAGAAGATGAAGAGCCACAAACTCCGGCTGTGAGAAGATCAGTTCGAGAAAGAAGGTAGCCAGAAAGGTATAGTCCATCTTCTTTCTATTCAAATTTTTCTTTGACTGTTACTGATGATGATCCCAAAACTGTGAAGGAAGCAGTAGATTCAGAGGATGGAAAACTCTGGAAAGAGGCCATGGTTGATGAAATGGCATCTTTGCACAAAAATGAGGCTTCGGATCTAGTGGAGTTTCTGGCTGGAAGGAAACCCATAGGCAGAAAATGGGTGTTCAAGAAGAAGACAAATGTAGAAGGAAAGGTGGAGAAATAGAAAGCTCAGTTGGTAGCAAAAGGTTATTCCCAGGTGTCGGGAATTGATTTTGGTGATATTTTTTCTCCTGTTGCCAAGGTAATTTCTATTAAATTACTTTTATCTGTTGTTGCTGCTTTTGATTTTGAGGTAGAACAGATGGATGTCAAGACAACATTTCTTCACGGGGATCTAGAAGAGGAAATATACATGAAGCAACCTGAAGGCTTTGCGGTGAAGGGTAAGAAAGAACTAGTATGCAAGTTAAAGAAGTCTCTGTATGGATTAAAACAGTCACCAAGGATGTGGTATCAGAAATTTGATACATTTATACGAGGACTTGGCTTCACCAGAAGCAAAGAAGATCACTGTGTGTATTTTAAATTAATTGGTGACCGTGTTATTTATTTGGTCTTGTATGTGGATGATATGTTGCTGGTTGGAAATGACAAAGAAATTATCCAGGATTTGAAGACCCAATTGTCCTCCAAATTCGACATGAAAGATCTTGGTGCTGCAAACTATATTTTGGGCATGGAAATTAAAAGAGATCGGGTAAAGAGGAAGCTCTGGTTAAACCAAAGGAAGTATGTCGAGACAATATTGTAGAGGTTTAATATGCAGGATAGTAAACCGGTGAAGGTTCCTATTCCTATAGGTGTGAGGTTATCTGCTCAATAGTGTCCCAGGACACAAGAAGAGGAAGAGGACATGTCCCATGTTCCATATGCAAGTGCAGTCGGTAGCCTGATGTATGCAATGGTTTGTACTAGACCAGACATTGCACATGCAGTGGGAGTATTGAGCAAGTTTATGTCAAAACTAGGAAAGGAGCATTGGACAACAGTGAAGCGGGTTTTCAGGTATTTGTGTGGCAGTAGTGATTATGGTTTGTGCTACCAAGGAAGACCAGGATTGGATAGAGTGTTGGATATTCATGGCTTTGTTGATGCAGACTGGGCTGGATATATGAATCGGAGAAGATCTACAAGTGGGTATGTGTTTAACCTATTTGGAGGTGCAGTCAGTTGGATGAGTAAGAAACAATTTGTAGTGGCACTATCAACTACAGAGGTAGAATACATGGCAGCCATTCATGCAAGCAAGGAAACAGTTTGGTTGCAGAGATTGTGTTCAAGTATGGGGTTAGTATAGGAAGCTATAAGGATAGACTGTGATAGCCAAAGTGCAATTTTCTTGGCAAAGAACCCTGCATATCATTCAAAGACAAAGCACATTGATGTTCAGTATCACTTTGTGAGGGATATGATAGAAGACAAAAAGGTGTTGCTGGTAAAGGTGGACACTTTGAAGAATACTGCAGATGCATTGACAAAATTTGTGAGCTCTGAGAAGTTCTCTTGGTGTAGAGAGACAATGGGTGTTTCAGGGCTGGAAAAATGACTAAGCTCTCTTGTGGCCCCCTTTAGAAAGAAAATAATAAGTGGGAGAATTTTGGGTTGTGTTATATTCTTTCCACGTAGTTAATAGGGGGTTTGAGGTGTACCCGTAACCCCACTTTATGGGGTCCGGGGTAGCGCCCTAGAAAATTTTGGTTTTGGACCCTATGTTAGGTTGGGCGGACCCACCTATGGTTTTATGCATGATTTTCACACATGTTTTTGGACGCGATGGTTTTCGGTCCATGGTTTTGGACACGATGGTTTTCGGTCCATGGTATTGGATACTTCGGCACGTATAAATATGTATTGTAACATTGAAAGGAACATAATGAAAAATCAAGCTAGTAGTCCTGGTTTTGGGATCTAGGGGAAAATATATTTGTATATGTGTTTTATGTGTTATACTCGCATTGTTTATTTTATGTGTTTTAGAATTCGTATGCAGGTAATTTCTGTACGGGGTTAAAACCTACAGACTGATCAAAATACCTCGGCGAATCATATCGTGCCAAGTGGCACATCCTCATGGTGCAATTTGGCATAATTTTAATGGTTGGTTGGTGGCAAACCATGGACTGACACGTGGCCCAGCTGGAGGCCGCCACGTGGTAGTCCGAGGACCACCAAAATTATTGTTCAAGTCCGGGTGAAGGCAACGAGTGTCGAACCTGTGACCTCACACAAAAAGTCCAAAGCCTTTGCCAATACGTCATTGCATTTGTTTCTTAACCATTATGTCGTCGGATTTTGTTTGAATTAAAATGGTGCGCCAATTCGGGGTAGGGCCACATCATGGGGGCTGGCCATTGGTTACACTACCTGCATACGACCATAGGTGGAGAGGGACGGGGGACCTGGCCAGTGAGGGCGGCTTGTTGGCCTTAGCCTCGAGCACGTGGTCCCTCACGTGCCCACATTTTTCGGGAAAAAGGCGTTAGAGGACATTTAATGCATTCGACAAATTCGCCCAATTTTCGACAAAATTGTCACTCAATTAGCACATTTTGGGGCAAATTTGTAGGATGGTGCCATATTTTGAGGAATTTGCAGTGCGATTAGCAGAATATTGGGAAAGCCCATAACTTCTTTAGTTTTTGACCAAATTAGGAGCAGAAAAAGGCTACACAGAAATTTTTGGGCATTCTGGTGCCATTGGAACATGTCTCAAAGCTTTCTGAGTATTGTAAACTGATGTATTCACAATTTTAGCATAATAGAGAGGGCCAAGCCATTGGAAGCTGGACCAAGGAGACGTAGCTCAGGAGGGGTGAACACGTTAATCATGTGTTATTGTGATACTTTTTATGGTGATGTTTATGTCTGTTATATGTTGATGTTCAAGCATTTGTTTATGTTAATTTGCACATAAAAATTACATAAAAGCACTCAAAAACCCATGTTTAAACTTGCAAATAATTTCATAAATCCTCAAGCATATTTAATATATTATGAAAATGAATTTTAGCACAGAAAAAATAATCTTCTTAATCAGATCATCTAAATGGGCCTCCTAAGGAAATTATAAAATAATAGTGGAAATAATAAAATAAGATTAGATTACATCATCAATTTTTAGAGGGAAAAAAGAAAAACCAAAATTTTCAACTTATCTCCCTATGGGTTTACTCAAATTCCAAGCGGAAACACTCATTGGATGAAGAATTTGATTCCTCATTGTTAAAATTGGCAACCAGGGAAAAACTTCATGTGGGTCATCTTATTCATGGCTAATAATATTTTTATTAGATTCCTCTCGTCGAGAGGTGTAGGATTGATATAAAGATCATCCAATTCCGATAAGTATTCATGGAGATATGAATTTATTTTGATTATGGAATTATTATCAAGCCAACCTACAACTCATGTAGGCTCAGAAGCCCAACAGTCGCATCTATTCACCCACCAACGTTGTGTATAAATATAAGAGGACTTTTCCTCATTTGCAATCACTCATCTCATCACATCTCTTTCTCTCTACTGTGCAGATATGAGTCTCTTCTCTACTATGCTCAAATGGGTCTCTCTCTCTCACACATGTGAAGCCGAAAGCTGTTGAATTTGAAGCTGCAACTGCAGAAGTAAAGATTGACTTGCGTGGCCTAGAAGATCTCCTCTTTGGAACTGGGCTGTAGGTTCATCTGAACCTCCTCTGAAAGCCGCAACTTTTGGTGGTGGAATGAAGTCAATCCGACAAACGGTTTGCAAGATATCGACTGCCCTAGTTTGAAGCCGGAAACTGCTGAAACTGAAGCTGCAACTGTAGAAGCAAAGATTGACTTGCGTGGCCTAGAAGATCTCCTCATATGAACTGTGTTGTAGGTTCATCTGAACCTCCTCTGGAAGCCGCAACTTTTGGTGGTGGAATGAAGTCAATCCGACGAACAGTTTGCAAGATATCGACTGCCCTAGTTTGAAGCCGGAAACTGCTGAAACTGAAGCTGCAGCTGCAGAAGCAAAGATTGAATTGCGTGGCCTAGAAGATCTCCTCATCTGAACTGCACTGTAGGTTCATCTGAGCCTCCTCTAGAAGCCGCAACTTTTGGTGGTGGAATGAAGTCAATCCGACGAACGGTTTGCAAGATATCGACTGCCCTAGTTTGAAGCCAGAAACTACTGAAACTGAAGCTACAACTGCAGAAGCAAAGATTGACTTGCGTGGCCTAGAAGATCTCCTCATCTGAACTATGTTGTAGGTTCATCTGAACCTCCTCTGGAAGCCGAAACTTTTGGTGGTGGAATGAAGTCAATCCGACTGTCGGTTTGTGAGATATGGTCTGCCCTAGTTTGATAATGAAGCCGCTAATGCTGATGCTACTGATCTAGGGTTTGCTACTGCTGATATGAATCAGATTTATTGTAATATTTCTCTCTGCTGAATTATTGAAGATAAAATAAGATTTGATCAAAGGGTTTCCCCACACATTGTGGGGTTTGTCCCTGGCTAGCCGCCACATCTTGTGTCTCTTGTCTTGGCTTGTTTTCTGTCGATCGTTTAATGTTCTATCTGCACTTTACTTTATGTACATGTGATTGCTAATTGGTGGAATATAATAAGAAAAAGAAGTAAATTGTTATAAGCATAGAACATACCATAACTTAACATGGTATCGGAGCTTAGGTGAAGACAAAGCCCGAGCAAGAGCAAGAGCAATCATTGAAGAGAAGATTGGCAAGGCTATCCTAAAAGAACTATGGGGTCCTCAACACTCTTTCCTGCCGAAGACAAGCTCCGTGAGAAAGCTGACTATCACGGATGGAAGATGTCTATCGATCTAACCCTTGAAGATCAAGGAGTGTTGGACCATGTAAGAGGCAATATTGTTGAGCCTTCATCAAATGCATCTGCTGCTGCCTGGAACAAATGGAAAAATGGAGAAGTCAAAACAAAGAAGATCATCCGGGACTCTATCGACAAGCACTTGGTGGCCTACATCTCTGATCTAGACACCTCCAAGGAAATCTACGACATACTGGTGAGTTTATTTAAAGTTAATGATGCAAATCAAGTTTTGTTTCTTAGAAATAAGTTGAGGGAAATCAAGAAGGGTAAAGATGAAAGTATGCAAGCATACTTCTTAAGAATCACCGAGATCAAGAACGATCTCCTATCTATTGGGAAAACCATTACTGACAGAGAAATGGCACTCACAACTCTCGGAGGATTACCATCTGAATGGTATGTGTTCAGGACTACTCTTCTGAATAATAATGTAATTCCTAGTTTCGAGGAATTAATGGCTAGATGCATTCAAGAACAAACAAGGGTAGAAGAGCAGGAAATGCCCTTGCCTAAAGGTCCTCCTGCTGCTTTTTCTTCTCATGCTAAGAAAAGAAATAATTCTGGGTCTAAATCGAAAAGAAAGGCTGGATTTAAGGGTGGAAGAAAAGGACGATGTTTCATTTGCAATAAAGCATGTCACTATGCAAGGGAATGCCCTGATAGAAAGGACTCTCACCGTGACGATGATCAAAATTCCTCTCATGGTAATCGAAGGAATGGAAAATTCAACAACAAAGGAAAAAGGAATGCGGGAAATCAAGGAAGAGGGCCACCATTCAAGAAGGCTAGAAATTCCAGGTATGAATCTAACACTGTTGACGATAAGCAGGCTGAATATTATCTACCAGCTGCTCTATCTACCTCCGCTCCTTCGGACTCAATGGGAATTTGGCTCATTGATAGTGGTGCCTCAAGACACTTCACTGGTTACAAAGAAGTACTCTATAATATGGTAGAGAGGAAATTGTCCTTGGAGATGACATGAAATACCCAGTGAAAGGTTTAGGCAATGTTTCTCTTAAACTGAATCAAGGTAATACGATTCACTTACAAGATGTATTATATGTACTTGATCTCAAAAAGAACCTGGTATCCATCTCGGCAATGGAAGACAAAGGCTATAAGGTAACCTTCAGCGATAGTAAGGTACACATATGGAAAAATAATGTTAAAGATGCTTTCACTCTTGGGTTTCGAGTTGATTCTTTATATCAAGTCGGTGGAAGTTCGCTAGGTGTCATGTCTTGTGACACAACACTTCAGTCCGAACTTTGGCATCGAAGGTTTGCCCACCTTCATTACAAAGCTCTACCCGATGTAAGACAGATGGTAACAGGGATGCCTGAATTCGAAGTAGAGAAAGAAGGTGTATGTCCGGGATGTGCCGAAGGAAAGCTCAAAAAGGGGACCATTCCCCTCAAGCCAAAGCAAGACCTCTGATATATTACAATTGGTTCACTCAGGCATACCTAAGGTTGGCATTAAGAGGGAGACTACTACACCACATACTCCTTAGCAGAATGGTGTGGTGGGAAGGAAGAACCGCACGATGATGGAAGTTGTCTGGGCCATGCTACATGATCAAAGACTTCTGATGTTTCTATGGGCTGAAACTACAATCACCGTCGTATATGTACAAAATTGATGCCCTCATCAAGCATTGGGTTCCAAGACTCCTAAAGAAAAGTTCACCGCAAGGTGAACAATCTTTCGACTTTGAGGAGCTCTCAAGAAGCCAACACCAGGGAACCGAAAGAAAAGGATGATGAATCAATGCCTGATGTAGAAGAACCCATGGATCTGATAGATTCTCATCCACATGAGCCTTCCTCTTCTAGGAAGAGGCCTTCATGGCTTAGGGGGATACTTGATGATGCTAAAGGACATACTGCACCCTGAGGAACCTTCCGTCAAAGTAAGAAACTTAATAGGTATCAAGGATACCTGACCATCATGAGCACGATCATACAAAATGAGCCTTCGTCATTCTCAAATGCCATCAAACATCAAGTATGGAAGGATGCTATGACCGAAGAATATGAGTCTATCATAAAGAATGATGTTTGGGAAGTAGTTCCCAGACCCCAGGACAAGACTGTTGTTACTTCCAAATGGCTTTACAAGATAAAGCATGCAGCAGATGGAAGCACGGAAAAGTATAAGGCTCATTTTGTTGCTCGAGGTTTCTCCCAAAAGGAAGGTATAGACTATGATGAGATATTTGCACCTGTTGCCAGATATACAACCATCTGCTCGATCATAGCCCTTGCCGCTTCACAAGGATGGAACCTACATCAGATGGATGTCAAGACTGCATTCTTGCATGGCTCGATCAAAGAAGAGGTCTACGTGGAGCAACCCGAAGGATTTGAGATTTATGATCGAAAATCTCATGTATGCAGGTTGAAGAAAGCTCTCTATGGGCTGAAGCAAGCACCCCGAGCATGGTATGAGAGGATCGATAGCTACTTAATGAAGTTGGGATTCACTAGGAGTGAAGCCGATTCTAACCTTTACTTTAAGGTTGAAGATGACAAGCCTCTCATACTGGTGTTGTATGTGGATGACCTCTTTCTAACAGGTGCAGACCCTCTCATTCACAAATGTAAGAGGGAGCTGGCCTCTGAATTTGAAATGAAAGACCTAGGACTGATGCACTACTTCCTAGGACTTGAAGTATGGAAAAAGCCAGGAGAAATTTTCCTATCTCAAGGAAAATATGTGGTGAAGATATTGGAAAGATTCGGAATGGTGGACTGCAAGCCTGTAACTACTCCGATGGAGCTTGACTTCAAGAAGTTAAGCAGTAGTGCTGCTGGACCTATTTTACGAAATGCTACCGAGTATCGGCAACTCGTTAGAGAATTAATGTTCTTAGTGAACTCCCGTCCAGACATATGTTTTGCAGTTAGCATTGTGAACTCATATTTGGTTGAGCCTCACTGGATTGATGCCAGGAATCTTCTGAGATGTCTTTAGGACACAATCTCTCATGGATTAAGATACACTGCCGGAGATGTGAGACTACTTGGATATACTGATGTTGATTGGGCAGGCAGTGTGGTGGACCGTAAGAGCACTTCCGGTACTGTTTCACCTTGGGATCTGCTTCGATATCCTGGATGAGCAGGAAGCAAAAGTCGGTGGCTTTGAGCACCGCCGAAGCAGGATATATTGTTTCTAGCATAACGTTGTGTGAGGCAGTCTGGTTGCGAAAGCTCTTCAGTGAGCTGTTTGGATTTACATTGGATACCACTGTGATTCTCTGTAACAACGAGAGGTGGGATTCGATTATTGAGGAATCCTGTATTCATCAATTGCTCCAACAGATAGACATCATCTGGGATATGGTAAGTCGATGAGCACGGAAGCTCCATTGCATTAAGATGATGTACAGGTTGATACACCTTGTCAAAGCCCCGAGGAAAGATCTAATCTATGATTTTCCCAAACGACTTGGAGTCGATAAGAAACCCTTGTACAAGGGTCCTGCATGTTGCATACATTGAGCTCTGGGAGCTCTAAGGGATTGCGGTTATTACTGGAGCAACATACGACCACAGGGTGACTCACCCTCCCCTGGTGGTGCACACTGGAACAAGATGATTCGCTCTCTTGTGGGACAAGATGATTCGCTCTCTTGTGGAACAGGATGATTCGCTCTCCTGTGTAGCAGGATGATTAGTTCTCCTGTGAGGCCTGGATTGATGTGTTCTCCATGGCGATTGTAGCAGGATTGATGTGTTCTCCTGTGAGGCCTGGATTGATGTGTTCTCCATGGCGATTGTAGCAGGATTGATGTGTTCTCCTGTGAGGCCTGGATTGATGTGTTCTCCATGGCAATTGTAGCAGGATTGATGTGTTCTCCTGTGAGGCTTGGATTGATCTGTTCTCCATGGCAGCCTGGATTGATGTGTTCTCCATGGCAATTATAGCAGGATTGATGTGTTCTCCTGTGAGGCCTGGATTGATGTGTCCTCCATGGCAATTGTAGCAGGATTGATGTGTTCTCCTGTGAGGACAGGATTGATTAGTTCTCTTGTCGAGGCATCCTACCCATGCAGTCTGGGACTCATGGGAAGTACCTCTCATTTGATCAATGAGCAGGGAAATGAAGTTAGGGACCATAGTAGTACCGATGGACGCATCGTTGTAACTACTGTACTCCCTACGCTAGGATGACCTCCATTGATCTGGGATCAATGATACTAGTCTGGGACCAGTGGTAGGAGTTGTACCATACTATGACGCTGACTTCGGGTCGGTTGAGACTGGTCTGGGATCAGTGGTACATACTCTGAGACTGACTTTGAGTCAGTGGAGGATGATATTGGTCTGGGACCATTGGAGTTGTACTCACTATGACGCTGACTTTGGGTTGGTTGAGACTGGTCTGGGACCAGTGGTACATACTCTGAGACTGACTTTGAGTCAGTATGATACATCCTCGATCATTTCTTCTTCTTCATAATTCGGACAAAAGCGAAGTAGAACAGAACAATGCAAGAGCAGAGCAGAATAGAACAAAACAGTACAGATCAGTGCAGGGCAGAACAAGACAAAGCAGAACAGGAAAAATAGAGCAGAGCAAGGCAAGGGTCAGGCTGTACAAGGCAGTGCATTTGATGGATGAATAGTAACGACCGATAGACAGATTGCAGATGAAGTTCTCCATGGTTGAGAGGGAGTGTTAAAATTGGCAACCAGGGCAAAACTTCATGTGGGTCATCTTATTCATGGCTAATAATATTTTTATTAGATTCCTCTCATCGAGAGGTGTAGGATTGATATAAAGATCATCCAATTCTGATAAGTATTCATGGATATATGAATTTATTTTGATTATGGAATTATTATCAAGCCGACCTACAACTCATGTAGGCTCAGAAGCCCAACAGTCGCATCTATTCACCCACCAACGTTGTGTATAAATATAAGAGGACTTTTCCTCATTTACAATCACTCATCTCATCACATCTCTCTCTCTCTACTGTGCAGATATAAGTCTCTTCTCTATTGCGCTGAAATGGGTCTCTCTCTCTCACACATGTGAAGCCGGAAGCTGTTGAATTTGAAGCTGCAACTGCAGAAGTAAAGATTGACTTGCGTGGCCTAGAATATCTCCTCTTTGGAACTAGGTTGTAGGTTCATCTGAACCTCCTCTGAAAGCCGCAACTTTTGGTGGTGGAATGAAGTCAATCCGACGAACGGTTTTCAAGATATCGACTGCCCTAGTTTGAAGCCGGAAACTGCTGAAACTGAAGCTGCAACTGCAGAAGCAAAGATTGACTTGCGTGGCCTAGAAGATCTCCTCATCTGAACTATGCTGTAGGTTCATCTGAACCTCCTCTGGAAGCCGCAACTTTTGGTGGTGGAATGAAGTCAATCCGACGAACGGTTTGCAAGATATCGACTGCCCTAGTTTGAAGCCGGAAACTGCTGAAACTGAAGCTGCAACTGCAGAAGCAAAGATTGAATTGTGTGGCCTAGAATATCTCCTCATCTAAACTTTGCTGTAGGTTCATCTGAACCTCCTCTGGAAGCCGCAATGTTTGGTGGTGGAATGAAGTCAATCCAACGAACGGTTTGCAAGATATCGACTGCCCTAGTTTGAAGCCGGAAACTACTGAAACTGAAGCTGCAACTGCAGAAGCAAAGATTGACTTGCGTGGCCTAGAATATCTCCTCATCTGAACTTTGTTGTAGGTTCATCTGAACCTCCTCTGGAAGCAAAACTTTTGGTGGTGGAATGAAGTCAATCCGACTGTCGGTTTGTGAGATATGGTCTGCCCTAGTTTGATAATGAAGCCGCTAATGCTGATGCTACTGATCTAGGGTTTGCTACTGCTGATATGAATCAGATTTATTGTACTATTTCTCTCTGCTGAATTATTGAAGATAAAAGAAGATTTGATCAAAGGGTTTCCCCACACATTGTGGGGTTCGTCCCTGGCTAGCCGCCACATCTTGTGTCTCTTGTCTTGGCTTGTTTTCTGTCTATCGTTTAATGTTCTATCTGCACTTTACTTTATGTACATGTGATTGCTAATCAGTGGAATATAATAAGAAAAAGAAGTAAACTGTTATAAGCATAGAATATACCATAACTTAACACTCATCCAAGGCATACCCACGTTACATACTTTTGATGGACCTTGCTACACGAAAAATGATAAATACATGAAAAATGTGATTGCAATCACGTTTTTCAATGTATTTCTCATTTTTTGTGTCGAAGGGTCCATATAAAATATGCAACATGGGTACTCCTTGGATGAGGAATTAAATTTTTCATCCAAAGAGTACTCATGTTCGAAATTTGAGTAAAACCTTAGGGGGATTAGTTGAAAATATGAGTTCAAAAAATAGTTTTATTATTTTATTATTTTTAATCTTTTTATTTTTTTACTCCAAAAATGGTGAATCATCCCCCATGGTTGACATCATCATCTTGAATCCTATTGGTTCTTATAAAGTTTATTTAGGTTGTACATTTTTCTTAGGAGGCCCATTTTAGATCTTAAAATTCCCCTAATTCCCATAGGCCACATCCATATGGGGACAGGTTGGTTGACTACACAGAGCTTAAATATTCCTGAACATTGGCACGAAATCTGGCAGGAGTTCACAAATGCCTTATCCATTTCTCATGTTAGGATTATGGAACATGATTGATGAATTGGTTTGGGTGCATTCGAAAATGGGTATATACAATCCTAAAGAAGGATATCTAGTTGAGTATGATTTTAAGAAACCTGCAGAAACATGCTGGTGGTGGAACAATATTTGGAAGATGAAAATTCCTCCAAAAGCCATAGTATTATTGTGGTGCATCTTAGAAAACAAAATACCTACAACTTATAACTTAAAGAAAAGATAATTTTAGGGGCCATCATGGTGTGTATTGTGTTAATGTTCAAAAGAAACAATGGATCAACTTTTCATATCATGTCCAACGGAAAATATGATATGGAATTCAATATATCAATCCTTGGGCATCTTGTATAGATTGAGAGGTACAAAAATCAATGAAGCATGGCACGAATGGTGTCAGGAGACCAAATTAAAAAAGCTATGGAACATTCCGATTTTGATCTGCTAGGCTATCTGGATCGGTAGAAATAAGAAGATTTTTTATGATCATTTATTTATACCAGAAAAACTAGGGGCACATGTCCTAGCCATATACGATCTTATTCCAGAGGAACCATGCATGGGATCAAATCGCATAATCACGACCAAGGTGATTGACTCCTCAAAACCTTGGGCCTACTTCAATGGATCCACAAATCAAAACAATAGTGCAGGGGGTGTCAATCACTTCTACAAGATGATTTTTGGTTTTGTGCCTGGTACAAATAATTTTGTTGAACCTTTCAGTTTGAAGCTCATTCTTCTATTTGCTTTTGAAAAAGGGTGACAAAAGCTACAAGTATTTGGTGACTCAAAATTTGTTATTGACTAGTTCAATCAGACAACGCAATGTCACACACACACACACACTCAAAAGTCTATTAGAATATACCTTTATGATAAAAACTCAATTTGATGATGTTTCCTATACACATATATACAAGGAAAGGAACTCCATTTTTGATTAGTTATCCAAAGAAGGTGGGAAGCAGGACTCGTGTGCATGGATGATTCACAAGCACAATGGGACGAAACACTACCAGTATTACCACCATCCCTTTATTAATCTAGTTGGCAGGCAGGATGGAAGGATATAGACTGATATGAGTTCTTTTTTTGAGGTGTTTCTGCAATTACACATGATACTTTCATCTCATCTACTATATTTATATTTTTGATGCTATGTATATGTTATCTATTTTGGTATAGATGTATAAAAGTCATATATGTTAGATGTCAACAAGAACATGCTTTGGAAAGTAATATTTTTTGTATCTGGATATGCAGTCACTTAAAATCAATTGAAATATTAGTTAGTATAAATAACTATATAGTTATATTTAGGATATTCTTTATAGAATATGCTACATGTGATTTTCAATTTCTCATTAACGGAAATTATGATTTCTCCTTTGGGAAAAAAACTTGAGGGTGTAGTAGATAGTTTTATTGTCTCCTTGGATTCTTGGGAATATCATGTAGATTTTTAATTTTTCAACCCAAATATATTTTGGAGGACATCGCTTGGTCCTAGGAAGACCTTGCCTAGGAATAACCGATATATAATTAGCTTTTGATCGAAAAATATGACCAATTCTAGAGGAATATAAATCAAGGAAGTCACACTTTACCCTCATACTAAATCTTTAAATAAAATAGAACATATGTCATGGTTTGAAGAAACAGATTTTGAGGAAGAAATTATTCAATTTATGTTAACAATTGATCAAGCCATGAATTTTGAAAAAGAGATTGATAAAAATTTACTCAATTATTTAATTTCTAATCCAAATTTTGCAAGAAATTAGAAAATTTCAAATCATTTTCCATTAATCACCTTTTAGAACAATTTTTTTAGGAAACGTGTATAATAAATACTTAAAATGTTTATTTCAAACCATATTTCATGTAAATTCAATATCAAAATCTTATAGTAAAACCATTGAAATTTATCCTGAGAAATGATTGAATATCAGTTATACTTCAATAAAATCTCATAAAAAATAATTACTTCAAGTATTACAAAAGTATCCCAATAATGGGGGTGGTGGGCCATGTGGCAAATGAATTTGGGGGGGTGGGTGGTGCCACCCCACTGATTCTATATGCAATTAATAAGGGTTTGGTGTGGCCTTCCCTCCCCTAGCATAAGGCTTGTGAAGTGAATTTTGTTATTTCATCGAGAGGTGTATTCTAGATTCTTCTTATATTTGGTTTGTGGTGAAAGGAGGGAGTATGAACCATGATTGTGCAATTTCTCTGGTGTGGGTGGGATTTTCCTTCCCTCTCTAGAGCTAGGAAATGAGATATTATTGTCTTTGTCAGCCAAAACTCTTAGTTTCGAGATGGGAATAGCTAATTACGAATTGGCATGTTGGAGGATGCGCATCGTCAGGGATTCACAACGAATGTAGCTCCTTGATTTTTTGTATTGGTTTGGGAGAATATTTCTAGGTTGGTGATGGAGTTGTTAGTAAATTTGCAAACTCAAGTTCCACAATGATTGTTTGAGCTGGTACCTTGGATGGTTGGTGCAGTCGTTATGGGTGTAATTCAAGCTCGGCAATGTTGAGCTACTTTGTCTTGGAATTTATTTGTGGAATCCAGTGGGTAATTTTTCTTCTCCTACCCAGTATTACAGTTTCGTTTATTTTTTTTTATCTGTGGTATGGTGTATCCCCCTCTAAAGGGTCTGCGTGGTGGTTTATTGGTGTTTTGTGCTCCTTGTTTTGGGAGGTTTTGTTGTCTGTTGAGAGGGATTGTATCTCTAGTTTTTCTTCTTCTCCGCAAAGGGGTCTATGGAATTTTCCTCTTGGTGACTTGTATGGAAGGGGAGGTCATTCCAGAGTTTATAATTATTGGCCACTATTTGACCAACTTGGGCGTGCCTATAATAGCCTAGAATGTCCTTCGATGGAAATTGTAGTGGGGGATAGTTTCTCCTAAGCCTCTGATTTCAGTACTCGACTCTGAGAGGTGATTGATGAGGTGAGAATTTTTGGATTGGTGGGGTTTATTTCTTTGGAATAGTATTCATCTTTTACCTATGGTAGTCATTATGCTTCACTAGAATGTGTGTGGGTAGAGTGGGGTAGGTGAATGTGGTCAGCTTAATTAGTCACAAGCATAGGAGTAGTGGCTACTTATCACTCAATAACCTCTTATATTATTGCGGGGGGGGTATTCAAAGACTTGAGACCCAGGTTGCATATGGATGGCAAACTTATTCTAATTCAGAACTCTTATAGGAGGTGTTCCATTAGCTTCCTGAATCTAGTCATACCAGGGACAGAAGGAGTCAGTAAATCCATTTGGTTAATCTTCAGTGGTATTTAAAGCCTCTATTGGGATGAGTCTTAAAGGAAAAGCATGAGGATTGGAACAACATTATCTCCTTTCTCAATGATATTCAACGCAATCAGTGGAAATAACAAGTTTGTATAGATAGTTTAGAAGCTCACTTAGCTTACATTGAGAGATAAATCTTAGGTGAGTTTAATCCCTTAATGCCACTTGGTTTGAGTGTGAAGAATCAGACTCTGTTTTCATCACCAGACACATGATTTGGCTATTATGTTCTTTCTGTGTTCCTGCAGGCTCTTTTATGTTATCTAGTATTTTTTTTAATATGTTCATAACTTTCTATGTATACATTTGGTGCCTTTAATATTGGCCAACAACTCTATTTTTCTATGTGGTAGAGTGAGGTCGGTAATTTTGAAGATTGGTTAAGTAATGATGTAATCTAATTTTCAGAGGTAATATAATTAATTTACAATAAATAAAGTATCTCAATGCATTTGCTTGGTATTATTTAGATATGAAAGCTATCTATCTAGATATATGCACACATTATATTTACATACAAGATGATTTTAAACCTATTCGGAAACCTTTGAGAAGAGTGAATTTGTTTCTAAAAGAGATAGTCAAAGAAGAACTTCAAAAATTGTTTAATATAAATTTTGTTTACCCTATCTCAGACAACCAATGGGTTTCACCCTTAGTGATAGTTCCAAAAAATAATATAAAATGAAAAATACATGTTGAATATTGAGAACTTAATAAAGAAACCCATCGTTTTCCTTTACCATTCATTGACCAAGCTCTGGGTACATTGGAAATAAATAAATGTTTTTATTTCCTCGATGGATTCAACATATATAATAAAATTTACATATCCCATTAGGAACGAGACAAGAAAACTTTTACATGTCCTTAGGGAACATATGCTTATAGGATATTACACTTCAACTCTATAATACACTTGCCACATTTCAAAGGTTATTTTGGTCTTAGATTCTTTTGGTTATTTAATATATGAATGTGTAGAGGCTTTCATGGGCGACTTCTCTGTATATGGAAAGTATTTCAAAAAATATTAAGATAACTTGGGTAAAGTTTTGATCAGATGCTAAGAAGCAAATCTAGCACTTAGTAATGAAAAATATGTTATATTTCTAACTGAAGGAATTGTAATTGGTCACCATGTGTCTATTGTAGGCATAAAAATGGATCAAACAAAAATTGAAGTATTTGTTAATTGAACAATCCCATCAACACAAATAGATGTGAGGATTTTCCTTTGATATGTAGGCTATTACTAGCTATTTATAGAAAAATTTGTTAATGATCCGAATTTAAATAGGAACGCAACAAATTACAGAGATAACCATAAACACAGAGATGGAGCAAAAATAATACTTCATTTCATTAATGTAAAATACTAAAATATGCTTACAAATAGAAATGGAAATAAACTAGCTAGGGCGATGGTAGCTTATCTCTGAGAAGAGATGTGGCAGCTACATGTCTCTGAACTTTGTTAAAATGAGGCTCGAAGGCCTATTTATTGTTGAGAAACAATGGAAAGCCCTAAACATCCAAAAACCTAATCCTAGAAGATGAAATGCCAAATTGTGGTCTCCATTTGGGTAAATTGGTACATCAACTTCCTGGGGTCGTAACTTTGGCATACGATCTCCATTTGACGCGCACAATATCTTGTTATAAATATCTATCCGAGAACTACAACTTTGGAAAGAGAAAAATCGGTCCATGGACACATGTTGCTCCTAGTTTTCCTAAAAAACGTCATTTAGGGCCTCAAAACAACTCCGGAAGTTCAGGACCCAAAAAAATGCTAAAAATAGTAAACTGTGCTACAATTAAGGAAACTGAAAAGCTGAAAGAAACAATGGTGGGGGTCCAAGTGGACTTGGCGGGTGGCCACCACTATCCACCTGGATCATTCCTCCCCCCTTAGGAAGCAATTGTCCCCATTGCGCTGAATTCCTCCACGAGATGAGGAAACTTCAGTTGAACTTGGTCCCTGTTGAGCCACTTTCCCTGCTGAAAGAGTTGGCCTGCTTTGACAACTTGATACAGTTGGATATTCTGCTGGCGAGTGTGCTTGATTTGTGTGTCCATGATCCGATCAGTTGTAGCTTGTTCCATGCAATCTGGATTTAACTTTGTGGGTGTGAGTTGTTCTACAATGTTGGATGTGTCTAGCAATGGTGGAAAGTATGGCCGAAGGTGGTCCACATTGAACACTGGGTGCAGGCCAAGGAATGGGGGAATGCTGAGCTCAAATGCATTGTCTCCCACAGCCTTGGCAATGGTGTAAGGACCATATTAGAGTGGTCTGAGTTTCTGATAGGCTCCAATAAGGCATTCCTTTTGAAAATGCAACTAGACTTTGTCACCCACCTGAAACTTATGTGGCACCTGATGTTGATCATGTTGCTGATTGTACTTGGCATTTGATTTCTCTAGAATTTCATGGACTTGCTAGCGAATATGTTGGATGTGCTCAATGAATATGTTTTCCTTATCTGTTTCAGATTGGACATGAGTCAAATCTACATGAGTAGCTGCAAATGGCATGGCCACATCAATGGGACATAGTCGCTGGAATCCCAAGCCCACATGTAAAGGGTTGTGGCTAGTCGAGTTGTGGAGAGCCCGGTTGTAGCTGTGCTAAACATAGGGGAGGCTCTCATCCCATGTGCATGGATGTTTGAGTTGTACATGCGCAAAATGTGTACGATCATCATGTTGACAACTTCTGTCTAGCCATCAGTTTGAGGATGGAAGGTTGTGTACTTAGTGAGTTTGGTGTCCAACATCGACTAGAGACTGGACCAAAATGTACTGAGGAACCTGCTGTCCTGATCTAAGATGATAGACTGTGGGATCCCAAAGTGTACCCACACTCATTCAGAGAAGAGTTTAGCAGTGGTTTCTGTTGTGATATTCTACTTGCAGGCCGCCATAATGGCCATCTTCGAGAACCTGTTGATGACCACAAAAACACAGTCGTTTCCATGCTTGGAGGAAGGAAGGACTGACATGTAATCCATGGAGATTGATTCCTAAGGTCGACTAGGGGTAGGCCATGGCGTATAGAGGACTTGCTTCTTGATGGTTGGTTTGGCAATGGCGTAGGCAATGCATGATCTAATGTACTTCCTGACATCCTGTCGAAGATTCGACCAATATAAATACTTCTGCAGTACTGTCACCATTTTCTCAACCACGAAATGCCCAACAACTCGACTGTAGTGTGCTTCCCAAATCATCTTGGCACGCTCGCTTGAAGGAACACAAAGGTGACCCAAGTGGCATAACAAGGCATCCTAGAGGTGAAAATCTGGAACATGTTGACCCTCCAAGAGTGTCTGGTATGTGTGGACGAATTCTAGGTCGCTTTTGTAGAGAAGTGGCCAATCAGAAGTCTCATGCTCACAAGAGTTGAGAATGGTGGTTAACACCATGATCGGTGGTCAACTGAGGAAATCTGCAACATTATTGATACTGCCCTTCTTATACTTGATATTTAAATGGAACTGTTGCAGGTATGTGGACCACTTCTGATGGCTATCATTCTGCAATTTCCCTTGGGTCTATATGAACTGCAGGGGTCGGTGGTCTGTGTGGATGATTGTTTCCTTCCCCAAAATGTAATGTTTCCATTGTTCGCAGGCCTGCACAATGGAATACATCTCTTTTTCATAAGTGCGATACTTCCAGAGTGTGTTTGAAAGTGTTTCACTGTGATATGCCACTGGATGCCCATGTTGAGTAAGGACTGCTCCAATAGCATAGTTAGAGGCATCTGTCTCAACCTCAAATGTTTTATCCAGGTTATCTTTTGTTTATAGATGCATTAAAAGAATTACATACACAGTTTGTAGCTTAACCAAAGAGAATTAAATGTGCACATGTGAGAAGAAGAAGAAGAAACACATAAGAAGACAAGAAGACAAGAACTTGATGACAGAGTTCGTCCCTCCTGGACTACATCTCCGGGCCCTGCTCGATCAATGGGGAGGCCTTCATTTATTAAAAATGGCATCAAAAGAAGTTACATTCATCAGTTACAAAAATGGAGCATTATACCTCCATGCTGAAAAATGCCCAAAAATTGGAGAGTTCTGTTGTAGAAACTGACACCACCATCTAATTCTCGCTGTCGATAAGTGCGAAATCGATATAAAACTTGCCCAATTCTGATACTGGACCAAAATCACCCTCTTCAAAAAATTATGCTCTCCTTACCTTGAAAAACGTGCCTGCTGATCTCTCCTTTTGCTCTGGGTAAAACACTAAGTTTATATAATATTCCAAGTGAAATCACCAAGAAATTAATTTGGTTTAATGGTATTTGATGGGAAGTGGTTGAGGAAGGTCAAGAGGTCAAACCTTGCCTTCTCTATTTTAACCACATTTGAGTTTGATGAACCAACCCCTTGACCATACGTATTTCCCAAAAAACACACATATATATAATGGTTTGTTTTTAATAAACAAACTTTATGAAACTTGGGCGCATTATGGTTTATTATATCAAGTTTTTACCATCGTACCGCACCTGACATAATGGCAGCGGATATGGTGGAGCATTGGGTGGCGGGACCACATATGTGGCCGACAACCCAAGCCCACCATAAAACACATTAATAAAACGGCGGACATATATGGTATGTATTGTTTACAACGTGGGTGGCGGGACGGCGGACATATATGGTATGTATTGTTTACAACGTGGGTGGCTTAGGGTGGCGGGACCACCTACGTGGCCGCCTAACCAAGCCCCCGTACCCATCCCATGGTCAATGGTTACATCTACATGCTGAAATTTATGTAGCTCTACGGTGGCTATATATATATATACATGCGTTCAACGGCATAAACCAAAGTCTATTGGTTATGTTTGGCCCATAATAATCCCACCACATGCGTTAGTTTCAAACGGTTGGTTTTAACCATACTCCACCATTTTTTGTTGGTTTGTTTTAACATTAACCTTTCCACGTGAATGGAGTTCTATTTTAATAAAACAACATGATTTTGTTATATATTTCATATGTATTAACCCCAACATCCTTTCCACGTGGGCCACGTTGGTTATATGGTTTTGTTTATATATATATGTATTTATTTGATATGATTTTTGTTTCAATATTTTCTTGGTTATATGTTTTGATTTTTATTATATAGTTAACTTAACAAATATATATATATATATATAAATTTATAGTTATAACCAAATGTTGTTTGTCTCTTGTTTGCTTGTGCAGGTTTTAGGAGGCCATTGGAGGGATGCCCAGTGTAAAGCTGCTATGTGGGTCTACGTGTTGATTGGGATGCCATGTAGCGCACTGTGGGTCTCATTTTTCTCTTGCCATACCAATCTTTGAAGAGCTTTATCTTTTGCATACGAACTCAGATTGACGAACCGTTTGCGCCATCACGATCAGGAAGACAAGCCCTCTCAACTGATGCCATCAAATTCTCCTTTCTATCATTTTTAATTTCGAGCCTTTATCCATCCCCTTGGTGTCTCGAGATCCTCTTGGATCAGATAATACGAGCACTGGTGTTGAGCAGAGGAAATATTTCAACTCTGTGAATGCATTCTGTTGAGATTCAGACCAAAAGAATTTTTCTTTTGCTCCTCCCTTGGTGACTTGACTCAAGGGCCAAGTGATATGAGAAAATCCCAACACGAACCTGCCGTAGAAGTTGGTAAGACCTAGAAAGTTGTGGAGCTCTGTCAGAGTGGTTGGAGATGGCTAATCCCGAATGACTTGGATCTTGGTAGGATCCACATGCACCCCTTGTTCATCAATAATGTATCCCAGATATTGAACCTGGGTCATGCCAAAAGTGCATTTCTCCAAATTGGCACATAACTTGTGTTGCCGCAGTGTTTGGAGAACCTATTGGATGTGGTGGAGGTGCTCTTCCCAATTCTTGCTGAAGATCAGGATGTCATCCAAGTATACCACTACAAATGAGTTTGTGAATGGCTGCAAGATGTCATCCATTAGCCTCATGAAGGTTGCAGGATCATTCGTCAATCCGAAAGGCATAACCAACCATTCGAAAAGGCCCTCCTTGGCTTTGAAGGTAGTCTTCCACACATCGGAGGGTTCAATTGGTGCTTGGTGATATCCTGACTTCAAATCGATCTTGCTGAAATATTTTCCCCCCTTCAGTTGGTCCAAGAGGTCATCAATCCATGGGATCGGGTACCTATTATGGACAATGATCTTGTTCAGCGCCTGATAGTCAATATAGACTCTCCAAGACCCATCCTTCTTCTGTACCAACATGATCAGGCTCCCACAGGATGATGAACTCAGACAGATGTGACCTTTCTGTGGCAGCTCCTGAATCTGCCTCTTGATTTCATTGTTCTCCATAATGGAGCGCCGATAGATTGGTCCATTGGGTAGTGACACACCTGGGGTTAGATCGATGGAGTGCTTGACCTGACAGTGCAGAGGAACCCCTGTGGGGGAGGTGAAGATGTCCTCGTACTCCTCCATGACCTTGTCCATCTGTAGTTGTCGTGTGGAGGGGACTTGTCTGGAGGTTGTGGCCACCGTCTTCTTCTTTCCTTGAGAGCATATCATTAGGAAAACAAATTTCCCGGTTTTGGAAATGAGCTTACTGCATTGTTTTGCAGTAACCAAAGAGATGGAAGTAGGCAGTGCTACCTCCGATATCTTGTACAACATATTTCCCAAAGTAACAATAACAGCACGGGGCCTTGATTCAAAACATAACATTTCGCTTCCACAAGGGTGGTTGTCCTAATAATACATCACAAACTTCAAGGCGAGCAATGTCACACAATACCTCATCCATGAAGGGCTTGATGTTGTATGGAAGGCGACACTGTTGGCTCACGTGAAGATCCCGTCCTTGGTGAAGCCACCCGATGGTCTACGGTTGTGGATGTGTTGTGGTCGGTAAGCCCATCTGCTTCACAACCTCTGCTGAAATGAGGTTTCTTTTGGCTCCCGCTGTCGACAATGAACTGTAGCGGGGAGCCCTTTACCCACATCTTGGAGTGGAAGAGATGCTCCTCCTCCTCTGGATCTTCGGGTTCCTCCTTCTGGATCTTCATGGTGGCAACGGTGGCGTTGGGCTCCGCATCAATAATCTTCTTCCCTTTGTCATTCCCCTTGTTAGGTTCTGACTCAGAGTCGAAACATGCATCTGATTCTAAAACCTTTAGCTCGGCCACCAGTGAATTCTTGGCCCGACACTCACTTGTGTTGTGAGTGGAGCTCTTATGGAACTCACACCACTTTCCTGTGTCTTTTTTCAGCTTCGTGGTGTTGTTCTTTGCTTGCAGCTTTCGCAGGTTTCCTTGGGCCACCCCGCCTTGGCTTTGTCCTTTGTTTTGTGGTTTGGGGGCACCTTTCCCTTGCTTCGAATTCACAAATCCAAAGTCTCACTTCTTTTGTTTAAACTTTTGCTCATCCTTGATGGCATATCGATATGTTGTGCTGAGCGAGGAGATTTTTAGGAATTCTATTTCTTCCTGGATGTACTTGTGTAGGCAGTCGTGGTATTTGAGTACCAAATGCTACTCTGAATCCTTGATACCCAACTTTGTGCGAAGGGTATGGAAAATATTGGTAAAACTTTGGCACTTCTTGGTCCCTTCCCTGCCGTAGTGTGGTCCACTTTATGTATTGATCCTCATAGCTTCCGACAGGGTAGTACTGCTCCTTTATGGCATCCCTAAATGTATTCCAAGTGGGTGCAGCTGAAAATAGTGAGCCTGTACTTTCATCCTTCTGCTTGCAGTAGGTTTCCCACTAGTCCTTGACATGGGGGCCTGCTTTTAGAAGAGCGAAAATAATATTTTCCCGACTGGAAAAATCATGAATAGAAAAATAACCCTCTAGCAGATTTAACCATTTATCGATGACATCTACGTCTATCTGACCCTCGAATATGGGGATTTCAAAATTAACTTGTACCTTAAATGGTGTGGTGTTTCCAAAGTAGCTGTTGGAAGCCGATATGTTGCCCTTGGGTAGCTGCTAAAGGATCTGGGCAAAGTTGTCCATCATCGCGTTCCTTTGTCACTCGAGGGCTTCTTCGAGCAAGATTTTGATAGGATCTCCTGCCCCCTCATCTTTCTTTTCATCCGCCATGGGAGGCCGTCAGGATTTGCGAGACTGGTCTTGCAGAGGTTCAACCAGTTCAAGCCCTAACTCCTTATATCTTGACCTCATTGGGGACATGCAAAGAAAAACAGAGAAAAAGTAGACCACTTTGATACCACTAATCTGGATTTAAACAGGAATACAACAAATTACAGAGATAACCATAAACATAGAGATGCAACGGAAATAATACTTCATTTCATTAATGTAAAATACTAAAATATGCTTACAAACAGAAATGGAAATAAACTAGCTAGGGCGATGGTAGCTTATCTCTGAGAAGATATGTGGCGGCTACATGCCTCTAAACTCTGTTACAATGAGGCTTGAAAGCCTATTTATTGTTGAGAAACAATGGAAAACCCTAAACATCCAAAAACCTAACCCTAGAAGATGAAACGCCAAACTGTGGACCCCGTTTGGGTAAATTGGTACATCAACTTCCCGGGGTCGTAACTTTGGCATACAATCTCTGTTTGACGTGCAAAATATCTCGTTAAAAAGATCTATCCGAGAAATACAACTTTGGGAAGGAAAACATCGGTCCATGGACGGATGTTGCTCCGAGTTTCCCAAAAAATGTCGTTTAGGGCCTCAAAATGGCTCCGGAAGTTCAGGACCCAAAAACTGCTAAAAATAGTAAATTGTGCTACAATTAAGGAAACTGAAAAGTTGAAAGAAACAATGGTGGGGGTCCAAGTGGAATTGGTGGGTGGCCACCAATATCCACCTGGATCAGTTGAATACTTAGAGGGGGGTGATTCAGTGTTCTTGTTTCCCAAAAAAAAAATTCACTTTAATTATTATTTATTATTCATTTATGGAATAAAAAAAAATCATTACAAAATTAAATGAACAGATAAAATACCAATGCTTTAACGTGTAAACCCATAAAGGGAGAAAACCAAAAATAGTTATTGTGTTATTTAAATGATTTTTGTAGACCCACCTACAATTACAAAATTTACAAGAACCCACTTGCAGGTTATACCTATCCCCTTTATGATTTTACAGATTGTGAGCAACTAAAGACATCTATTTCAAAATTTTAGTCGGAACCCGTCTACCATGAACATTGATCCCTAATTAGTGTTCTTCTGTTATTTAGTTATTTCCTTTGTTCACTATATACGAAAAGCTATAGTTCTAGGAAAATGCATTGTTTATGTTACCTGCATTACTCTTCTCACACATTCATTAATATAATACTTCATTTATTCCCTCTACTCACTCTTCATTTTTATTATCTAATCTTTCTATTAATATATATTTTTTCTACACTACCCCATCAACCACATCTATAGTTATTTCTCTTATGTATTTATAGTTTAGATCCTTCCCTTACCATGGGTATAGGCCCATGGTTTTACCCATGGAAATCCTTGCTTGAATATATCAACACATAACACCTTATCAACCTTTGAATTATTTAATGGTATGGAGTGCATAAGGTCCTTTTCTTTTGGATCTTTTCTCCATATAACCACATGTTGAACCCGAGACCTAGTCTTGTCATTCCTTTAGTACCAGATGCTAAGCTCTTGAATCCTTATGACCTTTAGTTGGAACCATGTCCTTAAACATTTATATCACATTCGGGGCTCCAGGGATATAGCCCACACCTTAACATGTTCACCAAGCTCTCCATCGGATGGTGGAGAAGAAAATAACACTTACATGTTGGGTTTTGAATCTGGGAGATTTAACATTTGATCCTCCCTTGTCTATGCATTGGACTTATATTGTTGTGAGGTTAGATGGACAGACAACATTTGATACTTTGTAATAATTCATAGATCTGGTAGTCCAGGATTTGATATGTTCCTCACTTGTTAGCTACTTGTTTGTCCCGATCATCAGATGCTTGGATGGTCTCATGCCTCTAGATTAAAAAAATATAAAAATCATCAAATTTCTTAATACTGTGAGACCTTACAAAACACCCTCCTAGAATGAGCCCCAAGACTTCGCCATGTGTCATGAACTAGAATTTCCACATCATCATTCATGCCACATCACTCCCACCTGGTGCCACTTGGACGCCACTTATTCTACATTTGGATACCACTTGTCATGTCCTCCTGCTAACATGTCATTGATCTGATTACCACATCATTGCCACATGTATGCCATATTACCTTGCCACATTGGCATAGTGCCATGTATCCTCCCCTTATGGTGTCCTGTCATCAATTTGTCACTTGTCCCTTCCATCAGCTGCCATGTGCACTACCACACTCTGTTGGGGTCCATCTAGTGTTGAGTGTTAGGAAATTTGAGATCTAGCCATTTTCATCGTTCATTGCATGTTGAAACTCCTGCACCCTAGATGCTTGGATAACCTCAAATGTCTTGGATTAATCCATCTAATTCACCCATATAACCATTCACATGAGTAATTGTACCTCTCCTATCATGTGCCTTGGATGATTGGATGTGTTGAGGCCATCCTTGGTTACTAACAATGCCTTTACTACAAAATTCTTTTTGTCCTCATTCCTTAGGAATTTGACCAAGTGTCATATACCATTGGAAATATCTCTAATAATAATATCTAACCAAGCAATTTTCATGTTATTTTGAGAACTATACCTGTAGGAAAAATGCCTTCAGAGAGAGGTTGTTAGGATACACTTCCAAACATCACCAAACAAATTAGACTACCAACATTCAGTAAAAAACCAGGAATCAATGACATCATAATATTAGCGCTCTACTGATAAACTCAAGAGGATCTCCTTGAACTTGACATAACTTGACATTGCTGACTAGACTTTGACATTATGAAATGAACTACCAACATACTTAAAAATATTCCCCTTTGGCATTGATGGCAAGACTAACATTGTTGGTCATTGATGGCTTTGGGCTTGAATCCCCCTTTCAAGTTGTTGAAGCTCCCACTTATTTTGAAGTTCCATTTTCTAATCACTCTCCCTCTTGCTTTAAGGTGCCAATTTCTTATCATTCTCCTCCTTTGACATCAATGGAAAAGGACTTGATCTACTCATTTACTCAAGAGACGAGAACACCAAGTATCTCAAAAATGCCTATACTAGGGTACACTAAGAGTTGTTCCAAGGGACCAAATTATCCCCCAACTTCAATATACTAAGCTACTAATTCTACTATTTTTTGCAATAAAGAGTATGAGTCATATAGAGATGTAAACTTTTCATTTCATCATCTTGAGTTCAAATCTATTCCCCTAAACACATGCTACATTTGTTGAGCTTGCAAACCCCCCCTAAGCTGATGTTATATCCTATTTTGAACTTTCATCAAATACCTGTCCCTGCCACATATGTATAGTTTCCCTCTTTCTTGTTTAATAAATGAGAAGTTCACCCAGTGTGTCATCAAGTGTTGTCGCTGCTACAACACCCTCCAAAATTTGCTATACTCCAATTTTGGAGCCTATTTTCTAACATATGAAGTGTTGCTTTTGGTCATTGAGTGTTGTTTCATGTTTCTACACACGTTTTAATTGTCCATGTTCTTTTCTAAGTGGTGTCACATCATCAAGGGTAAAAATAGTGAACTTTAGAGTTATAGCACACTTTTTGGTTACAGAATGACACTTTTGGTCGCAACTCCACATACTTTGTCTGTTGGAGAATGCTTTTGAATTAGCGTTTTGTGTAACGAACAAAGTTCGTATACTTAGAGGAATGCTCTGATACCAATGTAATGAAAAAAAATTCATATACACAACAATAATCTTCAGAATACTTTGAAGACAAAGACATCCATTGTAGGATAAGTAATTCTATATTGAATAATATATAAAAGAATCGATATGATTACAAATGAGGGTGAGGGTATGCTTATATATCCTTGGCAAGTGCCCCTTCACTAAAGGACATGTTCTTGGAACATGTATCTTCAATACTAACTATTAGTCATTTAATCATTAATTATGATTATTATTATTTACATTATTTTTATTATTTTTATATATGTTTTATTCATAACATTTCCTTCCTCTTCAAAAATATTTTTCCTCAAAGCTTTCTGATGAAAGGGCTTGATCTCTTTTCTTGTTTCGAATATATTCTCATCTCATAATTTTCATCTCCGTAGATACAAGATGATATGATACTCTAAGTGATAAACAAAATTGTCAAATTGAGAATGGATCTGATCATCATAGATTAATATTTTTTGGAATCTTCCAATCGATGAAATTTGTAATGAATTGTTATCATAGGATTAGTTTCTACAAACTTCAGTATTGCTAGGAACATAAATTTGTTGTTTATGTTCTGATTGATATATATTAGTATTTTGATTGAGGTGTCTATTCTTGTGATTCAAATGTAGATAAGGAGTTATTCTTGTTTGACCTTCATTTAACATGTGTGTGGCAATTTCTTGATTTACTTTAGGTATTGATGTAGTTAAGTTGGTTATAAAATATTCACTTGAAATATCTGGAGTTTGAACCGAAAATTTTGAGTACATCTTCACTTAAGTAGGTTTAACCGGTTCTTGAGTTGTGATATTGATTGGATCAGTATTCATTCCCTTATCTTCAACTTAGAATATTACAACTGGAGATTTCAATACTTCTTCTTGAGTAAGTTTTTCTAACTTGTCATTTAGCAACTTCTTGTCACTTTTAAGCTTCTTTATTTGCATAAGAAGGTTTTGATTATGATTTCTTAGATGTGAAGTTTTGTCATTTTCTGAATCGTTGACTTTGTCCTTAGTATCCTACTCTTTATATTTTATACTTTTGATTTGTTCTAATAACCTTTGATTCAGGGTTTTTAAACAAAAAAAATTCTTCTTCCTTTTTAGATAGACTCTTGTTGAATTTCTTCTTGAGACATTCATTTTCTTCCTCTAATTTTTTCTTGTATCTTTGGACTTTTTTACCTTCTCAAGTAATTTTTTATTATGGTCCCTTAGACGCCAAATTTCTTCATTACTTTCTATTGATTCTTCATAAAATTGATCTTCGAGATCTTTATATTTCTTTTCTGATACTTTGTTCTTTGGTTGAAGTTTTGTGATTTCTTCTTTTAATCTTTTAATTTACATCTGGATATTACCTTGATATTCCTCCAAAGTATACAATCTTTGACATTTTGGAAAAAGTATCATGTCATTTCTAAAAATCGATGAATATTGATATTATGTTCAACAAAATGGACATCTAGTCTAAAATGTAGAATTTTGTATAAAATCCGTAGCTCCTTCATTCATTTTTGAATTGCATTCCATTTTTCTTTGTAATTTTGCATCAAATGATAATTTGACTAAGGAATTTATATATACCTCTTTATTTCTCCTCGAACATTAATAATACCTTAAATTAACCTCGTATATTGACATTTTTTTTTTTTTAATTCTTCTATCACTTTTTCCTTTTTTATTTTTTTCCTTCTATACTTTCTTTTTAAGTTTCTTTGTAATAAATAAATAATTATTAATTAAAATATTATATATATATATATATAATATTTTCCTAAATGTCTTTTTCTTCCTTTCCAAATATATTAAAAGATTTTATATAGTAAAACTTCAACGTGGGTTTTAGCTTTTATCTTTTGATAGCTTCAATTATATATATATATATATATATATATATATATATTCTGAATTTAACCCTTCTTTATGAATACTTCTTTCATAAGTACGAACATGTTTGTACGAATGAAACAAGGACCAGTGTACATCTAATTTAATGACTCTCTTTCCAAAGTTGCATCCTTGAAAAAGGGGACACTTTGATATGGGAAGGTTGTAAAGCGATAAGGTGACAAAATTGGCATTGACAAAGGTGGGTTGCTATCACGGTGGTTGTCAGCCTGGAATGTAGCGATGGTGTTCACCATATTCCTGTAAATCCTGGCCGAAGGGGCCGCGATAACAAGAAAACTAGTCGTCAAGCTGTGGTTGTCAGATGGTAGTTGTAGTGGCCGGTTAGCTATGTTGGTGGTAGTGCACCACTTTTTTTTAACGTTTTTTTTTATACTGCAGACGTAAGTAGTGACGGCAACAAATAGTGTGATTTTGATTTTGATTTTTTTTTCTTTTATTTATTTTATATATCTTATCTTTAATTTATTTTTTACTATTATATATATATATATATATATATATATATATATATATATATATATTTCAATATTTCTAACCTTTTTTTTAAATTATTATTTTTGTTTTATTTTTTTACTCGTTTTTAAAAATATAATTTTTATTTTTATTATTATTTTTTTTAATTATTTTTTTCTTTTATGGCCAAGAGCCAATTGGCGAAAATGGAGAAACTCCAAGCTCTGTGTAGTGAAACACTTCAATTGCACGACAACAAAGTTGACAAAGACTTTAATGGCCAAAGGTTGGGATCATAGAATGTAGCTTTGATACCAATGCAATGAACAAAGTTTGTATACTTGCAAGAATCTTCAAAATAATTCGAAGACAAACGCATCCATTGTAGGAAAAGTAATTGTATATTGAATATTATATAAAACAATTGATATGATTACAAATGAGAGTGAGGGCCTACTTATATACCCTAGGCAGGTGCCCCTTCACTAATAGACTTGTCCTTAGAACACGTCTCTTCAATACTCATTGTTAGTTAGTTAATCATTAATTATTATTATTATTAACATTATTTATGTTATTGTTATATAAATTTATTCATAACATTTTGATATATACTTCGTGGTCTTAGGTATTGTCTAAGTTTCACTCATGATTGATATGTGTCACACCTTTTTTCTCCTAACTCAACAATTTTTTCAAGATTTCACCTCTCCAGACTTAAACAACTTTTTGACTTTGCAAGCCTATCCTCTAGGTTAGGAGAGCACACTACACACTCTTAAACCTTAAGGGAATCCTCCTTATTAGTTGGCGTTGTGTCCTGTGCCAAGAAGCCTATATCCAGTGCACAATGCACTCCCAGTCATCAAGACCCCTCCTTGTTGCTTATTTATGCACCTTGCACTAGTCAAGCATTTAGTCTCCCCATTGAGCACATTGTGCACTCTTAGTGAGTAGTGAGACCTTCCAGTGTGCCTTGTTTCTATGCCCTGCACCCTCCTTGGTCCTTGGCTCTTCCTTCCCGGCGTACAACGCATCCTCAGTGAATAGTCATGTTCCTTGTCTATTGTTTCTACGCCCTGCACCCATCAAGCCTCCTATTCCTCCAGTTGAGAGCTGAGCACACAATGCATCCTTAGTGGCCAGTTGTTATAGACATATTTGGGCACTGTAACCCCAATCTTATATGTCGATAAACCAAGGGCTATTTAACCCCTAAAAATGTTGTTTCATACCCTAAAGGATCATGGTCAACTAATTACATCATTCCCCAAAAGTTCCACCTGAAAAACCACTTAGAACTGGCCAAAACTGGACCATACTGACTGCCCCATTGTCAAGGTGCGATGCATACTGACTTCTACACTAGCCAGGTGCAATGCATACTGAAGAGGCCTTTTGTATGGTGCGATGGGCAAGGATGGACAAATGTCCGAGAGAGTTTGCTAAGTGGATGCTCATGGAATCTTCTAGAAACTTACCCTATGACACTTGCCTCTCTGAATTCGCCTAGGGATGAGTAAGAGATCTAAGAAATCTCCAAGTGGAATGAAACTAATCAAAAACCAAGAGATGACTCACACCCTTGCAGACATCTATAAATGGATCCCTCATTTGAGAGATCTAGAGTCTGGAATTTTGTAATTTGTAAGGAAGTGTTGATAGTTTATCTTTGAGAAAGAACATTATATTGTTGGGTGATCTTGCTTTTCATGAGGTGAAGAGGGCTTTGATGCTGGGAGGATGATGCCGGATTAGACAGCTAGGTTATAATTCTCCCTTCTACTATTAATAAAGTTTTCCTCCATACAATCGTGTATTTGTGAATGTTGTTGTTTATGAATGCCATTGTATGATCAATGTACTTCTGATTCTGCATTTTTTATGATATAATAGATCGAGATGCTTTGATGGTGTTTTGTTACTTTGTCTCTACAAGTATTCATTGAGCGAGATAAGTAGGAGAAGAGGTGCAAGCTCTATCAAGGGAGAGAGGAATCAAGCAAGGAATCAGGTAGAAGATCCAGGCTGGTCTCTTTGTTCCTCTCTTATCTATCATACATAAAGGAAATCGCAAATTTCTTTGATTGTTTGTTTCTAGATAGCTGCCAATCCTAGTGGGACTAGCAGATCGAAAAGACACTAGTTTTCCCGGAAAAAAATGGCAACTCCACTGGGGATTGAATAGTTTGTTTGTTTGTTATTGTTGTTTTCTTTATAAACTACAGACGGAGCCTAAAGTTAGCCACATAGCCTTCAAACTGCTCTTGCTATGCAATTGCAGAGTAGATGAATGTTGCTTCAGTCAATCTCCTGGTTAGTTTATGAATTGAACATCTAACTTACAAGCATTCTAAACGCCCTTGTGGTAGCTCAATAACCTCCTAAGATCATACCCCTGTACTTTGTTCTTTACTGGTCATAATAGCTTAGCCTAAATGACTGAACTCAGCTGCAAATTTGAGTAAAAACCTACCTCAATTTCGCTCCTTAGCCCATCGCACTGTCTATCACTGGAAGCCAGTATGCATCGCACCTCCCGTGTGTAGCAGGTGAGATGCATCCCTGTTTCTGTGAAGCATAGGTACGATGACTGAGTAATACTATTTCTCTCTTTGAAATTTGGGTTTTTTCTCCTTGTTTTCAGCTCTATTCAGTTGTTTTGCTGCTTATGATCAGTATCTCATTGCTGAAGCCTCCTTCCTTTACATAATTCAGCCTCCATTGATTAGGATTAGTGAGTGTTTTTATGTAATTGTCCATCATTTGCAATCCTTAGTCAAAAGTAGCTTAATCGGACTATCGTTTTGATGCAAAAAGTGTCGTAACTGTCATTTTGAGTCAAAAAGAAGAGTGTCGTAAAGTCTTCCTCCTCTAGATAGTCGATTATACTTTTATCATTGTATTTTATTTGAGTTGTTAATATTTGAAGTGTCGAAAGAATTTTTCTATTCGAAATCGAAAAGTGTCGGTTAGTCTTCCTTTCATTTTGAAACGAAATTGTCGAAATGTCACTTTGAAGAAAATATTTCAGGTCTATACTTAGTTTTCCTTTTTTAGCATTCTTCACATTAAAGGGAACGAAAAATAAATACATGCATTTGCATTTGCATTCAGATTGTGTGCGAAAAATGATTTAGGAAAAGTGAATTTAGTGTGTGCATTTGCTCTCTGTTTGAAAGAATCGTAATCTTCTTTCCTTAGTAGCTAGGATTTTCATTGCTAAAAGAAAACAACAATTGTTTATCATTTTAGATTGCACATTTAGGAATTTTACATATACATCACGCGATGAACCTTGAAAGGAAAACTTCTTATTAGGTTTTGGTTTTGTAAAACCTAATAACTATCGTTTTCATTGAAGGTTGGGTGATTCCTCCTCTTTGATACGACAAGTGCTAGTACGGACTTGTGCTCCCCGTACCATCAAGTATATATTGGGAGACCATAATAGGCTGATATCATTTATCCATAGGAAGCCGTGTCTAACGCCCTATCGATTTCAATGCACTGAACACGGCATTCGGTAAGATTGACTACCATACATAAGTCCTTAGTAATTTCTCTTTAATTTATCACCAAGTTGTATTTTGCAGTTTTGCGATTGGTTTGGTAATCACTCTGTCTAGATCTTCGGAGTAGCCACATTCGTTCCTTTTCGACTCCTTAAAAGAAAAAGTCCATCTGAGCACTTGTCACTTCAAGCTCATTAAAAATCGAAGGGGACTAGAGTCATCTTTAGCTTTTTCTTGACTCTTAAAAATTGAAAAAGCAAAGTTGTGTCAAAGTGTCATTAAAATTTATTTAAATTCGGAATAACATCCATGTTCCTTCGTTGATCTTAGGTTGAGTTAATGGAGTCTACCAATCATGGAATCCCTTTTGAGGGGATTCCTATCCCTTTTACATCTTGGGAAAATATTGGTGCACCTCATATGGCCACATTATATCTGCCAGGTCTGACTATTGGCCTGCCAGTATGGCTATTCTCATCCTCTGTGGTTCAAAATAACATGATTCCTCAGCAATCAAATCAACATCCAGTTGATACTGAAGTTGACCCTTCACCTTCCTCTTCATTTGATTCTCCCTCCCCTTCTTCATCTTCGCTTGGTGAAAATAGTGATGCTAGTAACCAAGTGCCTGAGAAGAAGAAGAAAGGAAAGGACAAAGGGGAAAGCATGAATCATCTGGTGAAAATCCACACTAAATCTCTAAAATATCCTTGTCTAATTTGCGAAGAAAACCATTTTCATCGAGATTGTCCTTGCATTCCGTGGATCTTGAGAGAATGGTCTCCCCATTCACACCATCCAGTGTCATCAACCTCTGGTGATCATGTTGACAGCACACCATCAACTATTGAAAATGAGATTCCTGGGAAGAAAGGAAAGGTCAAAAATCCATGTGCATTATGTGAAGGGGATCATCGTCTTCCCCGTTGTCCTTTTTTGGATGAGGCCAAAAGAGTCTTACATAACTGTCTTGCTTCACCACAACGACTTCCACCTGGGTACAAGAAACTTTCCTCTAGTCCTTTACCAGTTGAAAATTCGACTGACTTAACTGAACCGTTAGTCGAAAAACCTATCGTTGGAAGTAAATCTTCTGAGTCCACATCGGACCAAAGTCAACAGGTCGAGATGGCAGTCGACCCATTCTTGCCTTCACAAGATCCACCTTCAGATGATATCATTCCCAAAAAGAGTGACAATGATACTGTTCAAATTCTTTTTTGTCAATTCAAAGCCCGATGAACTTGGGGGCAATTTTCCCGTTCCTTCACAACAGGAAGAGAATCCCCCAGTTCCCACTACTCAAGGGGTTATTTCACCCGTTTATTTGGTACCCCCTCCAAGTAGTCTAATCGCTTCCTTTGATTGGAATCGATTAGCAAGATATCGCCTCCCTTATAACATACCATTCCGGATCATAGTACAAGTTTACAAAATGTTCGTGTCTGGAACTATCATAAATGAAGGGGCTTCAGTGAGTATCCTTTCCTCAACTGCTTGGAAAGCACTTGGTTCACCATTGCTTATGCCTGGTAAAAAAAAATTATCAGGCTTTAACAAAGGAAGCACTCGATTGTTAGGGATCCTTCCTAAGTTGCCTATAACTTTGAGAAGGAAAACCGTTCACTTGAATGTGATGGTGGTCCAAGGACTGTTAGATTACAATCTACTCCTTGGAAGTGACTATGTTTATATCATGGAAGCTATTGTTTCAACACTCTTTCGAGTGATGTGTTTCCCGCATGAAGGCAAAATTGTCCAGCTTATTGACCAGCTTTTATATCCTGGTTCAAACACAGTTCCAAGTCAATCATCATCCCTAAATGGTCTCTTTGAGTCAAGTATGACTCTTCAAACTTCATTCCATCCACCTAATTACCGTGAGTAGTCCGATGAATGTAATGAAGCTCAGGGGGTATGCACCCTTGTCTATTTTGCAGACGAACCTAGCTGTAGAGATAAGTTTCCTTGTAGGTTATGTGATCGGTCTGGGTGACCTTTCACCTTTGTCTATTTTGCGGACAAAGTGTAGGAAATGTTTTGTCTAAGTATTGACAGAAAATCATCCTGCTTAACCACAATAAGTTTCCATATGGTTACTGAAGACTCTTTTTCATCATGCTAGGGGCATGCAAACCTTTTTATGCAAGTGAAAAACGACCAATTTCATTTTTTAGCTTTTTAGAATTTTAGCTTTCTAGTATTTCAACTTCTTAGGTTAGGTGATTGGTTTGACCCACCATTCACCTTAGTCTATTTAGTGGGCGAAGCAAAGGAAGGGCTTTGTCTAAACAAGTTGATGAAACCATCCTACCTAACCTCAGTCGTTCTTTAGCTTTAATAGTTTTTCTAGCTTTGTAGTTTGGTCGTTGCTAGCCTACATGAAAAGGCTAATGTGCATACTTTCCACAAGGTTAGAGCTCGTCGCTAAAAAATGAACCCGCACCTCCATGAGAAACGTTATCGTATGGTTCAAGCTCGTTAAAAAATAAACCTACCAATGAGCATATGTTCCCCCAGAGTTCAAGCTCGTTAAAAAATAAACCTGCCTTCGGTAAATAACCTTTGTGATTGCCACTATATCAGCCTTTTGAGCCTTGGTTGTGTTCCTGCCATCACCTCCATTCTTTTGGCCGATCATTACGCTTCCACTTGATTGTTTACCATTTTGAGTAACAACTGCAACGAGTGGTCTTGTTAGCCACCCTCTTCACATCACCATGTTTTGAGAAGTTCCAAGATTACCCGGAACCAGTTGCTACCTCGGATACCACTTGTTCCTCAAAAAACGAGTCCAATTTAAACCCTTTTCAGACTCATTAAATATGAAAAGATTGTCAAGCAATTGGCCTCTCCAGCTCGCTAAATTGATTGGAAGCGCCATCTCTCCTATGTGCTTTAAACTTTTCAGACCTGAGGGATTATCTCATGAAAAAGTTCAAGCACTTGTCTTTTTCGGCTCGCTAAAGTGATCAAAAAGTCATCCTTTTTTTATTATTTTAATATTTTTCAGACTTAAGGGATTATGTTACGAAAAAGAACTACTAGAGTTCTCTTTTCGTCCCTTTTCAAACTCTCTAAATATGAAAAGGATCGAGTTGTCTTTGTCGTTAAACTCGTTAAAACAATAGCGACAAACTCGTCCACTCAGACAAGAACGAGTTTCAATGTCGCTAGGCTCACTAAAACATAGCGACAGGTTTGCCCGAAGGGAAAATTATAGAACAAGAATATGTTATCCTCCTCAAGCTTGACAAAAATAAAGAGGTATTAGTCGGCAATGACTGGGGAAAAGGGGAAGAAAACTTGAAGAATTTTATGGTAGAAGGCCGCTCTTGAACATGACACTTTCACTCCATCAGCATGATTGAGTCGGGTTGGGTTATTCCGTTCACCAGTCATATCACCATTGGTCCTCCATACCATCCATCTTTTGGGGTTAACACTACCAATCATCTCAGTGTCGCCGATATGTTCAAGAGAAGTCATTCGGAGAATTCACCATCCAGCCAATGCCTCATCCACTGCAATACCTTCACCCTCTATTTTTCATGACCGACATTCCTAAACCTTGTATCATCAGATCGTTTTCACCTCCAGAAAGGCATTTGCTATGTTTTGTGTCGTAGATGTGGGATACATTAAAGCCCTCTTACGATGGGTCACTTCTTGTCGACATCAGCTCATTATCCAAGAAGTTGACTTAGAAACAACCCTTTCAGTACTTTGAAGCTTGCATGCATCAATGGCAAGTTTCTCACTTCTGGCGACAGATTTACATCAATGGCCTTTAATCGAAAGATTTTGCGTGGTGTTCGACATTAGATCATATATTCACACCACGTGAATTGTATTGTAGTACCTTGAGGGTCATTATCATTATCGGTGATTCCTCTCACGCCTGTTAACAGCTTACATTATTCGCTGGTAATCAGTCGATGTCTTTCCATGTTCGACTTCAGAACATCTTTTCACATGGATCGACTTGTACATTGGGCGAAGATTGAATGAGTTTTGAAGACTCCGGATCTAGTTTCATCCCTCCGGGCTGCAATATATTCAGGAACATAAAGACATCAAATGTACATAGAAGCTGCACAGATAGTCATCTAAGCCAGGGAAGATGACTCTTCATGTGAAGAATCACTAGTCTGCAACAACAGATGATTGTCTGTCCTATGTACATGAAAATGAATTTATAAAGCTGGGCATGGGAATGCCTGCTTCAGCTAGATCATGAAAATAATATGATGATGATGTATTGTATTGTATCTTATACAGGTCACCTTCCAGTTCGAATACCTTGGATCCTCATGATAAAGCATTTCACCCGACATCAAAAGATTTACGATTTCATGCTTTAGGAGGCAACTGTTATAGACATATTTGGGCACTGTAACCCCAATCTTATATGTCGATAAACCAAGGGCTCTTTAACCCCTAAAAATGTTGTTTCATACCCTAAAGGATCATGGTCAACTAATTACATCATTCCCCAGAAGCTCCACCTGAAAAACCACTCAAAACAGGCCAAAACTGGACCATACTGACTGCCCCACTGTCAAGGTGCGATGCATATTGACTTCTACACTAGCCAGGTGTGATGCATACTGAAGAGGCCTTTTGTAGGGTGTAATGGGCGAGGATGGACAAATGTCCGAGATAGTTTGCTAAGTGGATGCTCATGGAATCTTCCAGAAACTTCTCCTATGACACTTGCCTCTCTGAATTCGCCTAGGGATGAGTAAGAGACCCAAGAAATCTCCAAGTGGAATGACACTAATCAAAAACCCAGAGATGACTCACACCCTTGCAGACATCTATAAATGGATCCCTCATCTGAGAGATCTAAAGGCTGGAATTTTGTAATTTGTAAGGAAGTGTTGATATTTTATCTTTGAGAAAGAATATTGTATTGTTGGGTGATCTTTCTTTTCATGAGATGAAGAGGGCTTTGATGCTGGGAGGATGATGCTGGATTAGACAGCTGGGTTGTAATTCTCCCTTCTACTATTAATAAAGTTTTCCTCCATACAATCATGTATTTGTGAATGTTGTTGTTTATGAATGCCATTGTATGATCAATGTACTTCTGATTCTGCATTGTTTATGATATAATAGATCGAGATGCTTTGATGGTGTTTTGTTACTTTGTCTCTACAGGTATTCATTGAGCGGGATAAGTAGGAGAAGAGGTGCAAGCTCTATCAAGGGAGAGAGGAATCAAGCAAGGAGTCAAGCAGAAGATCTAGGTTGGTCTCTTTGTTCCTCTCTTATCTATCATACATAAAGGAAATCGCAAATTGCTTTGATTGTTTGTTTCTAGGATAGCTGCCAATCCTAGTGGGACTAGTAGATAGAAAAGACACTAGTTTTCCCGAAAACACCAGTAAAGCTCCTCCTTGTCTCTTGCAAGTGTGTCTTACGCTTAGAACCTCTCTCTCTTTTCCCTTGGCACACTGTGGATCCATAGACAGATAATTTTGAATCAAGCATAATAGAATAGGAGATTTTTGGGCTAATGTTTGCTTTCCATCAGTGATTTAGATATTCAGGTGTTCAATGTAGCATGACAAGGATCAGTGAAGATAACTGACAATAAAGATTTCCCAAGGAAGCATCTTGAAGACAACGACATCATGTTGTGACAATTGGAAGAACAATGGATCCCCAATGATCAAAGTGACTTATGAAGACTCCAATATCTCTCAAGACCCTTTGGAGGGTAGAAGGAAATAACGATGCAATATTTTTTATGAGTATTGAAGACAGTGGCAGTTTCGTCACTTACCAAAGAACTTTATGTACAAGTCACCATGAATCCAAGTCATCAATGTTGTTGACTTGTCATGTTGTCATCGCATGGTGATGTGTAAATGATCATGTAATTTTGGAAAATGTTGTAAATGTAAATATGTGGATGTCCAAGAGTCACATATGGGCAAAAGAGACACATGGAGAAGTCCAAAAGTCACATAGAATTCCAAAGGTCACATTAGAAGTCTAAGAGTCATGGGGAAGTTCAAGATTCATATGGATGTGAAAAGTCGCCCCTTTTATTATAAAAGAGGCCTAACTACTCAAATATAGGACTTTGAACCTTAGCTTCTCCAACTAATAATTTGAAAGGAAGATATTTCTTTTAGAGAGTGAATAGTGCCATAACGCTCTACAATTGGAGCTAGTGGTGTTCGTTGTACCAATGTATCTTAGAACTTTTTCCTAATATTTGAAGCCCATTGGGCCAACACATTTTCATGTGTATATCGTGAATTTTTTAAGACTATTCTTTGTATGTTTGCGGTATATGTACTAAAGACATTGAACTATTTTAGTGGTTTTGGTGCTAATCTTATTGAATATGTGTTGTACTTGTTTTTAATGATTGTTGCATCTATGTGAACTATTTCACTTGATGATTAACAATTCTTTCATATGTGTGTGTGTGTGTGTTTATTATATTAGTACTAATACTCTTCTTCTAAAGGCTCACTTTCGTTTTCCTCTAGTGGAAGAACCTTGATACATATTACAATTGAACATTTCATAAGGCATACTTACTTGCTCATTCAAGAGTACATGTGCATTGCTCTCTTATGCTAACTACTACAACCAAGGTAAATCTTTAAGTAAATGGAAGTTAGGAAATATTCCCATATGGGTCTCCTACACAAAATGATGTGAGGTCTAGTTGGAAATTCATATCGTGGAGACCCCTTGTATGTTGGTGAAATCCAACACCATCAACATTATGGCGCTAGAAGGAGGGAAACTTTATATGGCTGAAAATTCACCTCATCCTATCAAACAATCTTTTGTGCAAGGTAGTAACACTTTGAGTTCTCCTCCAACCCATAATCGTGAGAGAGGATAATCTTCTCATCTTGGTCTAGAACAAGCTTTTGAGGTCACTTACAATCAACTTCGAACAATCCGACCCATCACTCGTCAGTTTGCAAGATCTCTTGGCTTACTTCCTATTGTTGCTATTATTCCTCATAAGTCGACAAAGAAATAGGTAACCCCCAATGGTGTATTGAGAAGATTTGAATGGCGATGGGGAAGATTTTCAGTTTTCTGATGAAGAATAGCCTAATTACAATGAAGACCTGAACGATAATGGATAAGTCTCTTTAGATTTAGAAGGAGAGGAGGAGGAAAAAAGAGAAGACATGGTTGATGAATAGTTGGATTGGATAGCCCAAGGGCCACTTTCTCTTCCGGATAATCTTCACAAAATTCCCAAACACTTGAAAAAATTGCTTTCAAAGTTCAATCCTAGTAAGTAGACGAAAGTTGAGGACCATATTAATGACTTCTACATGCATTTGCAAATGCTTGAGGTATATTTTGATGATGTTTCTTGTAGAATTTTTCCATACACTATATAAGGTAGATCATTAGTTTGATACTACAATCTTCTTCCTAATTAAATCTGTAGTGGACGGAGTTCAAGAAGTTTTTTTATAACTTTGTTAATGATAAGACTCCCGCTATGTTTCTAAAAGAACTTGGGAATATAAAGATGGGGAACAAATTAAAGGTAAAGGATTTCAATCAAAGGTTTACTTGTTTGTTGAATATGTCCCCCATAGATATTCAACCACAAGATACTATCACAAAATATTATGATACAGTTGCCTTGCCAACCAATATTTCTATGTTCGTAAAAAGAGCTACAAAGGATACCTTTGCTTTAAACTTTGTAGAAGAAATTGTTGTAGAAAAGGATTTGCGTTTTATTGGAGCTATTGATGATAGTGAAGATTCGAAAACTCCAAAGATTCTAGTATGAAAATCAATTGCTTGGCTAAGTATTTAAAGTTGCTTACAAATGAAGTATTTGAATTAAAGAGAAGGTGAAGTGATGCATCTACCAACAGTAAATCCTTCAAGCCGCATTTCTTTAAGAAGAACAACAATAATCAATCGGCTAGATATTCTAAAATCTCTAATTTTTAATGTTGAAAGTTGGGTTATGGATAACTATTGCACTTTCCATCAGGAGAAGCATTTAGAGGAAACATGTCCCCAACGGAATCATAACATGAATGTTATGATGACTAACTTTGTAGAAACTTTATTAGTAGATTAGAGGTCTAGGAATAGTGAAGAAGTAAATGAACCTACCATGACTAAGGAAACTTTAGGTGTCGGACACTCAGTTAATGCATTTCATGTCATATATAAAACTGATAAACAAAGAGATGATGAACCATCAGTCAGTCAGTCTCCTCCTTAGAAAACAACCGGTTGTTATAATTTAAGGGGAAAATGATCTATTTTTTAGCAAGAGCTTAAAATAAATTGTTAAGAAGGATTTTACAACCTCCCAATCCTACTCATAATTTACAGAACAAGTCTGGAAGTTCTCCCCTTTCTAAGAAAACTTCCATGAATAACAATAACAAGTCCATCACTCCAAAGTCTTCTAATAAAGCTACACCACCAGATACTTCAGCACAACTTGTTAAGAATGAAAGTATTGATTATAATATTGTTAAGGATATGAAAAGAGCTTGTGCCAATATTTCAATCTTTGAGCTCGTGAAGATAACAGGAAAACATGAACTCGTCATCCAAGCAGTCTCATCGCAATCCCTGATAAGAATCGATCCCGCAAGTTCTACCACTCAAGTTGTGTCTAGTAAGCCCCTTTCTACTCTCGAATATGTATAATGTTGTAAATTTAAACACTAACAGACTGTTTGGTCAATTTATTGTCCTAAAGTTCTCTACATAAATTATCAATCCGGGTATCGTAAACTGATGAAGTGTAGTGCATTATATGTGCTAGATGACCCTTCTTACTTTAGTGTTTTTGAGTTTTATGTCGTTTTGGGGTTTTTGATCCTTTAATCCCTAATGATTTACAATGTACTTAACAAAATCCTAAATCTACTTTTGCTAAGAATCTAAAGAAATGAAATGAGGACTAAAAAGTGCTTTAAGCAAGATTTGGAAGTAAAGTTTAATCAAGAAATGAAAACAGAGTTTCTATTTCTACTTTTATCATTGTTTCCAAATCATGAACTAAAAGGACTTAAAAGTGAAATTGCAACTATTGTCTAATAAATTATAGAAACAAGACTAAATGAAATACTAAACTAAAAGTGAAATTGCAACTATCTATTATGGAAACAAAACTAAAATGAAATACTGAAACTGAAAGTGAGATTACAACTACTATTTAGTCTATTGCAGAAACAAAACTTAATGAAAAACTGAAAGTGAAATTGCAACAAAACTAAATGAAATACTTAGTTACTCTGCCTCTCAATTTTGGAAGACAAACCTCCTTGGGATGACATTTTGAGGAATTCTGTACTTCATTATTCTAAGAGAAGATAAATGCAAAAATGCAGAAAAGACCCATTGCGTGAATGAAGTATTCAACCACTTAGTTTACGATGAGTTATCAACTAGAAGGGATTTTTAGAAACATTCATCTACACCATGAGTCACTAAACTAGTAATAAAATGGCAAGAATAGTAATGGCACTGATCAATTTAATTGAAAACCTAAAGACTAATGAAACAACAAATGAAACAAACTACTCTACACTACTGAATTCAACTTCTAAATACTGATAAGAAACTAGAAATAATTTAAGCAAAAAGAAACTATTATGTACTAAAAGAAACTATTCTGCATTAGTGAAGAAATGGTGCATTGTAAACAAGGTTAGTATGAAAATGAGTATGAACACTGTGAGAAGGAATGGTAAATTTACAGTTTGAAATAGGAAAGACAAAACAAAATGAAATGAAACCTTAGTCAACGTAAGGGCCCTCTGCAACTACTCAGGTTATGCGTACTCAATCAAAATTCCAAGAAACGCTTCTAGATGTCCATAAAACACATGGTCTTCATACTAAAAACACAGGAAATGAGTTTTCAAAATTACAGAGCAATAGTATGAGCTTAATACATCAACAAATTCAAACTTGTTCTGCATTCTTCACAAAGGTATTTATAAGGAAATTATACAATTGTTTATGGAGAAAAATAAGATACAGCCAAAACATGTAGCATACAGGCACACAAAATTCTCTTCCTCGGCTGCTGGAGACATAAATCTAAGGTGATGGTTGTTGGATTTGGTTGCACAGATGGCTGTTGAAGTCCGTGGGTTCAGGAAGTTGTTTCGGATCCCATCACTGTGAAACGTGTACAAAACAGAGTCATGTTTGCCTTAGGTCTCTACGTTTGACTTCTCCTTTGACCAGAGTCTTTTACCATCTTCCTTGTTGACCTGGGCTAGGTGAATAGGAAACGATCCATGTCATGATGTTTTCCAAGCTGCCCATGTAGTTATTTTCTCCTTATGACACCCGTAACCTGTAAAAGCATGGAAGTAGCTACGGAACAACTGATTAGCTACATAATAGGCTGTGTTCCGTAGCTAAAAGACAAAAACTTATTCAAATAGCAAAACATAAAAGAATAATATGTAAATCAATAAAATGTTCTCCTTATGGCAATGTATAATGTTCAATGATGATAAGAATGCATTTTTTCATGGAAAAACAAAGAAGAAGGGATGAGAAAAGTTGCTAAGGAAAGGGTAGTTTTGAGGCTCAACATACCCCCACTACAAAACCATTGCATATCCCCATGCAATCCAAATTGTGAACTTCCTCCTCCTATTGCATTTGTTTTGATACTTCAGCCAACACATCCAACTTCCTCTTCTTGCTTTTCTTTGCACCGACTACCATCCTTGGCTTCCTCATGAGAAATCTGTACTTGAGGTTAATCAGTGCCATGTTCAACTTCTTACTTTTATTTTTCAAATTTTTGTTCTTCTTGTGCCATAAACCCAAGTGAAGCATAATGTTGTCATGAATAGCTCTATCCAGCTTATTCTATTCCTTTAAGGTTTCATTTTCTCTTTGGATGCGCCTATTCAGAATTTCTAGCTCAAAGATCTCCTGTTTGAGGGAGCTAGTTAGAGTTTCTTGTGATGTAACAGGCCGCTCTGGATTATTTGAAGTCCCTGGGTCTACTGATGTACTCTTTTTCTCTAATGACTCTACGTAGTCATAGATTTGTCGTTGTATTGCATCAATTCTAGGAGAAGCTCTACTTGTGTTGCCCTCAAAGTTTTGTGGAGGAGAGTTCCGTGGACTTTGTTCATATGGAATAATGTCAAGGGACTAAGTTGGAGTTTATTCCTCTAAATTTATAAACTGGGCCTCTTTTGATTTCACCTTCTTCACCTTGCCTCGGAGTCTATAACTCCTTCTCACATTTTGGAAACTTATGGTTTCTTCTTTGGTGTCCTTTTTCCTCTTTCCTTTCTCCTTATATTTCTTGATCTGTTCCTTGATCTTGGTTAGTCTTTTAGAAAGCAGTTGTTCATCCTCTTTAGGTGATGAAGGTTCAAGAATATCCCTGTTGATTTCTTCAACCCTTTCTTTCATTTTTCTCCTCTGCTTAGTCTGTTTTCTGATCTTTGTTTTAGGAGATATTTCTGCATCATCTTTTTGTGAGGAGCTTCCAATGCTGACATTTCTCCTTCTACTCCTTTTAGCATGACTTCCCTCAGATAAATATAGAGCATCTTGGAAGAAATTCCTTACCAAGAAGTCCTCCCATGTATCCCCTACACTTCTCAAATGAAATTCAACTAAATAATTCACTAGTCCATGGTGATATAAGGTTGTTTCTAATGATTCAACTTTATTTTGAACATTACTTACCATTATTCTTAGACTATTCAGAAGGAAAAAGGGAAGATTGAGGGTTCCATTCTCTATAAAATTCATTAACAATATTATATGATAGACATACATAGACCCAAACCTCCCTTCACGGGTAACGAATTTTTGCAGTATTAACAACATGCTACTCCAATTATTTTTGAGTGCAGAGATTGGAATCCCTTCTTTAAAAACTGAAACGTCCATACCTGGATTTTTAAGAATGACCTTCCAAGATTCATCATGAAACTCTTTGTTATTAAACCACCTTTTTCCTAGCCTTGGAAGTTATGTTGCTTCAGCTATGAAGGACTCGGTAACTGCAAATTTGATGTCACCTGTTTCTACTTCCATTCCATCATATGACCTGGCAAAGGATTTAGTGATTTCCTTATGGTAACCGTTGAATTTTTCAATAAAACACAACCAACCAGCCTTCTGTAACATTCCCTTCAGCTACGAATAACCCTCCATGTATTTTACCCCTACGGGTTCAATTCTAGCAATAATCCCCATAACCTCTGTTCTCGACTACCCTTTAAAACTACTCTCACTATCTGAGAAATGAAATGACTGCGTATATGGTAATAATAAGACTGTATATACAAAAGCAGAATGATTATGGATATGGAAACAGGATGATAGGGTATATGGGAATATAATGATCAGAAACAAAATGACTGTGGATATGAAACAAAAGGACTGTATATACGGAATATATGGAAACAAAGTAGTTGTATACGCAAAATGTGTGGAAACATAGTGACTGTATGCACAAAGTCGCTACATAAATATGAGAGAAAAACTTAAGAGTTGGCATGTAATAAATAAATAGTCAGGGTTTTAAGAGTTGTATATAAATAGGTCATGTCATTAATCTGACCATTAATAGGTGTAGCTGTAGAAGTCTGGTTAAGTACAAGTTATGGAGTGTAAAATGGAGATCAGTTATGGAGGAATCATTGGACCTTTTGTCATTGAAGATGGAAGATATGGCGGAGACATTGTGGCGGTCAAATGACATAATGATTAATCAAGGACACATGTGATTATACATGTTATACAAGCTTATGTTTTTGAATTGCTTTTTGAAATAAATATTTGTATTTTACCTTTGGAACCTTACCTTCCGCTTGCTAATATTTTGATGTTTGATCCACAGGTGCTTTAGGCATGATTGGGCTTCAAAGTTGTTTTTTTCTTCAATTACCTGCATACAAGATTTTATTATGAACTGGAAACTTGTGCTTGGACTGATAAACAAACTATTGTTGCAGAATTAGATTAGCTACAGAACAGGATCAACTACGGAACGGAGTCAGTTGCAGAACGTGGAAACAGCTACAGAATGTGAAAAAAAGAGTAAAATATGGCCTATGAATGAATGAAATGGAAATGGTTGTGTAAGTGAAAATAATACATGATGATAAATGAAAAATGGAGATGAAAGAAATGCTGGAAAATGAAAAATTTATTGGTGAAATATGGCAATGGAATGAAGTGAAACTGTAAAAGTAAAACAGAGTGAAATGAGATGAGACAATGAATTTTGTAGAATGCTGAATGATTGTGGCTTTTTGTCACCATTTTTTTTTCAGAAAAGGAAATGGAAAATATATGGTGTTAGAAACTTCTGATTTTCACCCTGTATTTTCTGTATAAGCATGCCAATCAATGATTGGTTTTCAACCTTATACATTTTTTTTTTTAGATAGGAAAAACAAAGACTAAGTTGGTGGAGAAGAAGGATTCTTCTTCACTAACTTAATTTCATAATTGTTCTGGAAGACCTTGATGAACTCCTCCTTTGAAATTGGTTTTTGATATATTTTCAATCTATGACCATTCACAAGAAGAGGAGTTTGACTTTCATCTATTGTTCTAATCCTCACTGCTCCATTACTGAAAACTTTTTCAATCTCATATGGCCCAAGCCAATGAGTTTGAAACTTCCCTTGAAAATCTTTAAACTTTGAATCAAATAACATTTCCCAATCTCCCTCTTGAAACCTCTTGTCCTTGATGTATTTATCATGCCATTTAGCCCTCTATTGTTGGACTAGACCAGTCCTTTGCACTGCCTCTTGTCTGATTTCATCAAGTTTATTTAATTGCTCCAGCCTATGTTATTGAGCCTCTGATAAATCCATCCCCAACTGGACTGCCATCTTGAAAGTTCTGATTTGGAACTCTATAGAGAACATGACTTGTTTCCCATAAGCAAGTTCATAGGGTGTATGTCCCATTGTGTTCCTCCATGTAGTTCTATAGGCCCATAAGGCTTCAGGAAGCCTTTCTGCCCAATCTCTTTTATGTAGATGCACAGTTTTGGTGAGGATTCCTTTAATTGCTTTATTTGTAGACTCCACTTGACCATTTTCTTGTGGATGATAGGAAGTAGATTTCCTATGCTTGATCTTGTACTCCTCCATAAGCCTTTCCATCATGTTGGATGTAAATTGAGATCCATGATCTGTCACAATTTCTCTTGGAACACCAAAACGAGTGAACATGTCCTCAAAGAGAAAATTAACTACAGATTTTTCGTTAGCAAAAAGTAATGCTTTGGCTTCTACCCATTTGGTGACATAATCAGTGCATACCAATATATACTTTTTCTGCTTAGATGGAGGATTAATTGGTCCAATAAAGTCTAAAGCCCACTTTTCAAAGGGTTTGATAACTACCTGAGTTTGTAATGGCATTTCATTTGAGGGAGCAGGTTTCCATACCCTTTGGCAGCTATTACACCTTCTAACATATTCTTTAGCATCTTTGAAGATGGATGGCCAATAATATCCTAAAGAAAGGATTTTATAGGTTGTCCTCTTGTTAGCAAAGTGTCCACCACATGGCTCATCGTGACATGCTTTGAGAATATCAACCATTTCATCTTCCCTAACACATCTTTTGATCATAAGATTTGGCCTTGTTTTATACAATTCGTTAGTGATCCATGAATATATTGCACTTTCTTGAATAATCTTTCTTTTCTCTTTAGGAAACAAATGTGAAGGTAACTTCCCTATAACCAAGTAATTAGCAACATCTGCAAACCAAGGAGTTTGAGCAGTTATTGCAAAAAGATATTCATCAGAAAACTTATCTTCAACTAGAGAGTCTTCTTTGATATTCTGAATCCTAGAAAAGAAATTAGCAACTGTATTTTGTTTTCCAGGTCTATCTAGCACAATAATGTTGAATTCTTGCAAAAGTAAAAGCCATCTTGTAACTCTGCCATTAGTAATAGGTTTATTCATCAAATATCTAATTGCAGAGTGATTTGTATGAACAAAGGTTTCATAGCCTATTATATAGTGTTTGAACTTATTAATTGCATGAACAACAACTAAAAATTCCTTTTCAGTCACAGTATAATTCAACTCAGTGGGAGTCAAATTCTTACTTGTATAGTAAATGGCATAAAGAATCAAATCTTTTTGTCCCAATACAGCTCCCAGAGATGTATCTAAAGCATCTATGGAAATATGGGAAGGAAGTTTCCAATTTGGACCTCTTAAAATAGGTGCTTCAGAAATTTTTTCTTTCAAGGTTTCAAATGCTAGTTGGCAATCAGGATTCCAACTGAATTCACAATCTTTTGTAATAAATTTGAAGAGTGGAGATGTTATTTTAGTGATGTTTGCAAGGAATCCAGTGCAGTGGCTGATCACCAAGAATCTCAAGACTCTACCACCCCCGTGAGATGAAGGTAATCGTAGTGACCAATCATAGGAAAAAACCCTATAGGATTGATTGTGGGCATCAGTTGATTCTCTGCCCCACCTTTCTCTAGACATCTCTTCTTGTGGGGATCATATTTCGTCAAGTAAGAATTCTTTTGGAAGGCCATCTCAAACAGTAGATTTAGTACTTATTTGGGGATTTAGATCACCTACAGGCTATAGGTCATTTTTGTTTGATAGGATGTGTTTGCTTGAATTAGAGTAACATATTAATATAGTTAGTTTACATTTGGCACCACTGCAATATGTGTTTTCTTGCTGTTTGTTTCTCTTTTTCTTCTATCATCCCCTTTTAGTCTATTGAGTCATTTTTGTCTTAACATCATTGCACCCCCTAGGCATTTTTTGCAGAGACTTCTTGGCCTTCATCCCCATTTTCCTTTAGGACATATTACTCCTCCCCATTGAGTTAGAGTTCATCCTCCTAGTCCTCACTTAAGTCCTCATTTTGACATTGGTTCGGTTGATTCTTCTAGTTATTCCTTTGGTTCCACTTCTTCCCAACCCCATACCACCACCATGTCAAGCACCAACGTGGATGTGGGAAACCAAGGTGGTAACCAAAGTTGTAACCAAGGTAACCCCATAAGTGGAACCTATACCGGTATGGTCACTGCGCCTCCATTTCTTCCCTTTATGGTTGGTTTGAGCCTCCCTGATTTCATCCAAATCATCAACGATCCTCTTCACCGTGACCCCAATTGGCCTAATATGCCTATCAAGCTTCCTTCCAACATCCCCAAGTTTGAAGGTAATCCTGGAGAAGATCCCACAAATCATATTCACTCATTTCATATGTGGTGTTCATCTAATTCCATCACTGAAGACCACATTCATCTTCATTTGTTCCAACGCACCCTTACTAGAGTTGTTGCCAAGTGGTATGTAGACCAACTGAATGTCTTGCATTCCACCTTCGCAACTCTCACCAAATGCTTTCTATCATACTTCTAGTTACCCCTCTGATATGACACTGGTACTGAACTCTTGACCTCTTTTTTTCAAACTTCTTCCACCCGCCTATCTGACCATTTTTAAGAATGGCATAGAAGGAGGAGCATATGTAAGGCTCCTAAATTTGAAGACTATGTCTATATGGATTGGTTCCTTAGATCACTTTTGGTCCCCATTAGTAAATATTTTGCCTCCCACTTCGTAATCTGATGAAGAATCACTCCAAGTAGCTTTGAAATATGACCTAATCTATGCACAATCATGATATGTTTATATTGGCATTCTTGATTTGCCTTGGCCTAGTGCTGCTAATGCATCAAGGGCATCTAATATCTCTAACAGTATCGTTCGATACATCTTACACCCTCCACATCCACCATGTCCTCAACCTCACTTGAGTTATGGTTAACTCCATGGGCAAACCAATTCCACTTACACCTATCCCCCTCTTGATCCTTCCCATGGAAACCCTTCCTAAGGCTCAGGCATGTTATACGTATATCCCCATATGCATCAGTCGATGTTAGGGCCAATTGTCACCTCACCTAGGTATCCTAATGTTGCCACCAATTCTTTGTATCCTTATGCACCACCTAGCACTGCAACCCCTCTAACACCAATGCCCCAACCTCCCATGCCTCCTTCACCTCTGCCACAACAGCAACCACCTCCTCAAGGTCAACTGTATGCTCAATAGAGTGAAAATAATCCCCCTAACCCCAAGAGAAAGAATGATCTAGGTGGATGTTGGTGGCCACCCACATATCCCACTTGGACCCCCACAGCTCTCTCTCAATTTTTCAGTTTCCTTATTTGTAGCAAAATTTACTCTTTTTAGCAGTTTTTCAAGTCCTGAACTTCCGGAGCCGTTTTGAGGCCCTAAATGACGTTTTTTGGGAAATTTTGGAGCAACATGGGTCCATGGACTGATATTTCTCTTCCCAAAGTTATAGTTCTTGGATATATCTTTCTAACGAGCTATTGTACATGTCAAACGAAGATTAGGTGCCAAAGTAACGACCCTGGGAAGTTGATGTACCAATTTACCCAAAACGGGGCCCACAGTTTGGCATTTCATCTTCTAGGGTTAGGTTTTTGGATGTTTAGGGTTTTCCATTGTTTCTCAACAATAAATATGCTTTCGAACCTCATTGTAACACAGTTCAGAGGCATGTAGCCGCCACATCTCTTCTCAGAGATAAGCTACCATCGCCCTAGCTAGTTTATTTCCATTTCTATTTGTAAGCATATTTCAGTATTTTACAGTAATGAAATGAAGTATTATTTCCACTGTATCTTTGTATTTGTGGTTATCTCTATAATTTTTTGCATTCCTGTTTAAATCTGGATCAGTGGTATCAGAGTGGTCTGATTTTTCTCTTTTTTTCTTTGCATGTCCCCAACGAGGTCGGGATATAAGGAGTTAGGGCTTTAAGTGGTCGAACCTTTGCAAGACTAGCCCCGCAAATCCCGACGGCCTCCCATGGCGAATGAAAAGAAAGATGAGGGGGCAGGAGATCCTATCAAAATCTTGCTCGAAGAATCCCTCGAGCGACAAAGGAGCGTGATGATGGATAGCTTTTCCCAGATCCTTTATGTGGCTACCCAGAGGTGACACATTGGCTTCCAACAGCTACTCTAGAAACACCACACCATTTAAGGTACAAGTTAATTTTGAAATCCCCATCTTCGAGGGTCAAATAGACATAGATGCCATAGATAAATGGTTAAATCTGCTACAAGGGTATTTTTTTGTTCATGATTTTTCAAGTCGGGAAAAGATTATTTTCACTCTTCTCAAAGCAGAGCCCCCACGTCAAGGACTGGTTGGAAACCTACTGCGAGTAGAAGGATGAAAGTATGGGCTCACTAGTTTCAACCACACCCACTTGGAATTCATTCCAAGATGCCATTAAGGAGCAGTATTACCGTGTCAAAAGCTATGAGGACAAATACATAAAGTGGACCACACTGCAGCAAGGAAGGGACCAAGATGTGCCAGAGTTCACAAAAAAATTTCATACCCTTCGCACACAGTTGGGTATCAAGGATTCTGAGCTAAATTTGGTACTCAAATACCGCAGCTTCCTACACAAGTACATCCAGGAAGAGATGGAGTTCCTGAACATCTCCTCACTTGGCACGGTGTACCATTACGCTGTCAAAATCGAGCAGAAGTTCAAACAGAAGAAGCGAGACTTTAGATCTGTGAATCCAACGACCAAAGGAAAAAGCCAAGGCAGGGTGACCCAAGGCAACCCTTCGAAGCCACAAGAAAAGAACAAAACCACAAAGTTGAAGGACACAGGAAAGTGGTGTTAGTTCCATAAGAGGCCCACTCATAACACAAGTGAGTGTCGCACGAAGTAGTGGCTCGTGGCCAAGTTGAAGGCTTTCGAAGCAGATGCATGTTCCGACCCTGAGTCAGAACCTGACAAGGGGAATGACAAAGGGAAGAAAATCATTGACACGGAGCCCAGCGTCACTGTTGCCACCGCCAAGATCCAAAAGAATGAGCCTGAATATCCAAAGGATGGGGAGCAACTTTTCCACTCACAAATGTGGGTTAAGGGTTCGCCGCTGCAACTCATTGTCAATAGTGGCAGCCAAAAGAACCTCATTTCAATAGAGGTAGTGAAGTGGTTGGGCCTACCAACTACACCACACCCACAACCATACAGTATCAAGTGGCTTCACCAAGGACGAGATCTTCGAGTTCGCCAACAGTGTCACCTTCCCTACAGCATCAAACCCTTCACAGACAAGGTATTGTGTGATGTTTCACCTCTAGATGTTTTTGATGTATTATTAGGCCAGCCATACTTGTGGAGGTGACATTTTGTGTATGAGTCAAGGCCTCGCCTTGTCATTATTTATTTGGGTGATTCATTGTACAGGATACCAGAGGTAGCCCCACCTACCGCCACCTCTTTGATCACTACTAAGAAAGGCAGCAAGCTCATCTCCTAGACTAGGAAATTCATTATCTGTCTGGTTCACTCCCAAAGTAAAGGGAAGATTGTAGCCACATCCATGACCCCTTCGAATTGTTCCTCCACCCAGCAGCAGCAGCAGAGACATACGGTCATGAAAAAACACAGGAACAACACTTCTCCTCACCCACAAGGGTACCACACAAGTTTCAGGTGGGCAACAAAGTTTGGTTGCATCTGCAGAAAGAATGCCTTACAAGAGCCCATCAGAAGCTCAGACCATTCCGACATGGTCCTTAAAGCATTACCAAGGTTGTGGGAAACAATGCTTTGGAGCATAGCATTCCTCCATTCCTTCACTTGAACCAAGTGTTCAATGTGGAATGCCATCGACCATGCTTCACACCATTACTAGACACATCAGATATTGCAGAACAGCTCACCAGGGACCAAGCTCAGCAGATGGAGGAACTCAAAGCAATGGGGACTATTACTTCCTAAGGGGGGAGGAATGATCCAGGTGGATGTTGGTGGCCACCCACCTATCACACTTGGATCCCCACAACTGTCTCTTTCAGTTTTCAATTTCCTTATTTGTAGCACAATTTACTATTTTTAGCAGTTTTTTGGGTCCTGAACTTCCAAAGCCATTTTGAGGCCCTAAATGATGTTTTTTGGGAAATCTAGGAGGAACATGGGTCCATAGACTGGTGTTCTCTTCCCAAAGTTATAGCTCTTGGATAGATCTTTCTAACGAGCTATTGTACATGTCAAACAGAGATCGGGTGCCAAAGTTACAACCCCGGGAAGTTCATGTACCAATTTACCTAAAACGAGGCCCACGGTTTGGCGTTTCATCTTCTAGGGTTAGGTTTTCATATGTTTAGGGTTTTCCATTGTTTCTCAACAATAAATAGGCCTTCGAGCCTCATTGCAAAAAATTTTAGAGGCATGTAGCCACCACATCTCTTCTTAGAGATAAGTTACCATCGCCCTAGTTGGTTTATTTCCATTTCTGTTTGTAAGCATATTTCAGTATTTTACAATAATGAAATGAAGTATTATTTCCACTGCATCTCTGTATTTGTGGTTATCTCTGTAATTTCTTGCATTCCTGTTTAAATCCGGATCAAAGAATAAGGGCAAGGGTAATCGAAACATGCCATATCAAGGTAACCAAGGCAACAAGGGTCCACCACCTAATTCCCCTCGGGATGACTAGCCTAACCCCACCACCCAACAATAAGGCGAACAACTCAAGTAAAACAAGTCTCTTCGTATGAATAAATTGTGTTCCTATTACAAAGTTTTTGGCCATTATACTCACGAGTGTACCCTTTTACCTCAGATGCACCAAGCATAGGAAACTCAAGCAATTTCTTCTAGAGTACCTCAGCGCATAGCTCCACCTCCTCCCCCTCCTGCTTCATCACATCCTATTTTTCATACAAATTATTTTCCCCATCAAGGATATATATCTTCCCAACCCACACAGGGTAATGCATCTCCTCAACCTTCGTCGTTTTGTCATAAAAATTACCATATCCTCATGATCAATTCTAGTAAGGTCAAAACAGAACAAGTCAACATTCAGTCTCGGTTGTGCCAATACAACAAGCCCCCTGCTAAGTTAGCAACTGATCCTCAACCCAAAGTTTCCACTAACCCTTTGTCATCACCAAATGGCACCTTACAACTCCCTATACCTAAATTCGAGGTCCCCTTCAAGATCCCCAAAGGTTCATTTCATCGAAATGTTGCTTCTTCCAAAGCCACTCATACCTATAGCATAGTAGATGACTTGGTGTAGTCCCATGATTCCATGTCAACAGTGGAAGTCCTCCAGATGTTCCCATCCCAATGGAAAGATCTACTCTCTAGTTTATGTGTTGTGGATTCTTTTGATGATCATCTAATTGTATTTGACGTTTAAAAAGTGGAACATCCCCCCCTTCCTTCCTCGGTTTTCTTTCAAATGCCATTCTCCATAAAGAATACCACAGTCCAGCGGTGTATCATAGATGAAGTTTCATCCACCTATGTGATGGTCACTAGTGTTTGGAAGCAACTTGGTTCCCCTAACCTGTCCCCATCCACTATCACTCTTCATTCGTGGGATGGTCATCCCTCGCAACCCCTCGGTTTGTATCGCAACTATCCCATTATTGTTTTCAGAAAGATTATCTTGCTTGATGTTGAAGTCATTGATGCCCCATTAGATTATAACATTTTTTGGGTCATAGTTACACTTATTCCATGTTCATTTTTGCATCCTCTTTCTTTAGCAAGATGTGCTTTCCCTACAATGGAAATATTGTCACTATTGATCAACTAACTTACTGTGACCCTCAGTGTCATACATCTCCTCATACCAATATGTCATCGATGACTGGAAAACAGACTATCACTTCCTTAACCGATGTGTCTCTTGGAGTCTATAAAGATTCCACATTGTTTGGGACATATTATGGCCCACCGCCTATTCCTTCTAAGTCTAGCTAGTCCAGCGTTTGCATGCTTCAGGTATCATGGGCCGCCCACAAATGGTCTAGTACAAATTCATAGCAACATCTCCTCCGCAACCTCCTCCTAACTCAACCCAACCCTCAGGTACAATTCCTCCAGGCCCATTCCCTTCTACTGGTATCTCTCCCAACCCTTTTAAGCCTAGAACTGTCCCCCCAGATCTTAACCATCTGGGAGAAGTTCCCCCAGGTCATTACCCTTTTGGTCAGATACCTTTCTTATTCCCACCACCTAGAATATTTTCTACCCCTATTATGGCTATGTTGAGTATACCTAAAATCACCTTGGGGATCCCAGTCTGTTACATTAATCCTCCCACAAACACTCTTACTAATCAACTCACACCATACACAGATTTGACCCTGGTTACACCTATTGTTCCTACCCGTTCCTTTGCTTCAGTTCCACTGCAACCTCAATAGTAAGCCACTCTTGTTGCGAAAGCATCTGATGATGAGGGAAAAGCCTAGAAAGAGGGACCCAAAGAGAAGGCACCCCAAAAAGCTCTAGTTCCTTCTAAAGTGCCAAAGCCTACTCCTCCATGCATTTTGTGTGATGTTGTTGTAACGGAACCAATAATTGTCCCGAGCTCCCTCATATCAAGAGTGTGGTGTCTGATACCTTTCCTAACTCTAACATTCCTGAGGTCCATGTCATCTGATCCAGGTGGATGTTGGTGGCCACCCACCTATCCCATTTGGACCCCCACAATTGTCTCTTTCAGTTTTTTAGTTTCCGTAATTGTAGCACAATTTACTATTTTTAGCAGTTTTTTCGGGTCCTGAACTTCCGGAGCTGTTTTGAGGCCCTAAACGACGTTTTTTGGGAAATCTAGGAGCAACATGGTTCCATGGAATGATGTTGCTCTTCCCACAGTTATAGTTCTTGGATAGATCTTTCTAACGAGCTATTGTACGCATCAAATAGAGATCGAGTGCCAAAGTTACGACCCTGGGAAATTGATGTACCAATTTACCCAAACGGGGCCCACAATTTGGTGTTTCATCTTCTAGGGTTAGGTTTTGGGATGTTAAGGGTTTCCATTGTTTCTCAAGAATAAATAGGCCTTCGAGCCTCATTTTAAGATAGTTTAGAGGCATGTAGCCACCACATCTCTTCTCAGAGACAAGCTACCATCGCCCTCGCTAGTTTATTTCCATTGTTGTTTGTAAGCATATTTCAGTATTTTACATTATTGAAATGAAGTATTATTTCCACTACATCTTTGTTTTTATGGTTATCTCTGTAATTTGTTGCATTCCTATTTAAACCCAGATCATCACCTTACTTGAGTTAGCCAATAAAACAGATCCTTGCGCATGAATCACACTTGTGCTTTGTGTGATAATTGTGGCAATTATTGCCATAACTTTCCTTGTCTTGAGGACTTTCATGATACACTTCTAGTACTCCGCGAGTTATATGTCCTTCATAGTGATTCCACTTCCCCACTACCTATGAGTTTTGGTCCCACTGTTAAGCCAAAACAGGAGGCTTCCCAATCCACCATTTGGATTCCTCCTCCTGATGTCTAGATGACGGATACTTCCAACCCTATTCTTTACCTATCATCATCCATGGGATCGATCTATTGTGAATCTCTTCATGTTTCCTATTGTGATTCTGTTGAACCTTCTTCGACGAACACTTCGGTCTCAACATTGGTAGATGTTACATCTACTAGTCATCTGTCTCCCTTATTGATGATGAGCATGTCAACCTTGTCTCTCATGAAGATGCCTTAGGTAGATCATTGTCATCATGTGGTCTCTCTTCCTCTTGTCCTCCCATATTTCTTTCCGATGAAGACATCATGGAAGTCATAACCACCCTTGATTATCCTTAGGATGATATGCACCATCGTGTGTACTTCCTTCCGCAACAAACCCATGATCAATATGTTGTGGAGTCCAAAGACTCCATCCATGGTGAGGTTGATTGGTTAAACCACCCCTTATTTCAAACCCAAGAATTTGATCCACATCCACCTTGTGGCCATTACATTTCCACCCAATATTTGGGTAAGGGGGCATCCATTTCTGAGAGTCTAGGAGAAGCAATTCTCCCCAACCCTTCTAGTGCATTTGGTAGTTTCGATTCTAGTACAATTATTCTTCCCCATTTAGAAGAATATCTATAATCTCATATCACTTTATATCACTCTAGAGATGATCCACTTAATTCCTCCATCTTACATCAACAACCCAGTCCCTTAGACGTTGTTATTGTTTAACCATCGTATAATCTTGGTGAGCATCAATTCATTATATCCAAAGCCACTCTTTGGTATGGTGACACCATGTTTGCGAACCCAAAAATTCAGTCTATTTGATTCATATATTCAGTGCCCAGTGAGATTGGTAATCTACCACTTCCTTTCTCATACTACACCCATCATCCATTCTTCCCACAGGAAGACAACCATAAACAAAAAACAGAAAACCACACCATCATATAATGTTTGGAGTCCACTATTCTAAATAAATCTAGCATGTCCATAGCATGTTGGGGGGCACCTATATACATCTACTTATCATCCTCTGGAGGATATCCTGCCAATAGGTTTGAATTTCGAATCCCTTATTTCAACGCTTGGAACACAATGGCACTCCACAAATTCATCCAGCTAAGGGAAACAATCCCACCTTTGCATACCCAATCAGTGCCCTCCAAAACTTATGTTGCAGGTAGTATATCATGCTTGGCAGAATGATGGCACCCCTAGCCACTTTCTCACTTATTTAACATAAGTCTCGGCCTATACCCAAATAATCTAGGTATGATCGATTATCCTTTCATTCCTTAGATATTCTTTCCTACCAATCTCTTCGGCGAGCCATATACACATCGCATATTGTATATGCTTGATACCATATCCTTAAATATTATACTCTATGTGATACTACACTTTCCACCCAGTCCCCGTGTTCGACTTAGTGGGTGGGGATGATTCTAGACCTCCTCTAGTATTTCATTCCTATATTCTGTTCTTTCCTTTATTCTTCACGAGGAACCATACTTCCAAGAAGCATTAAGGCGATCTTAAGACAAGAAAGGCCACCTACCTAAAATTCATAGATCCAAATTCTTATGGTCGTTTTGTTCACTAAAATATCCTCAATATTTACGGCCTTCTCCTCCTCACCAAATTCTCCACCAACTCACTATGCAACTGAATTGGATTTAGGGGCAAGAAGCCCTTTAATAAGAAAAACCTTAGTTTTTTCATCACCCATTGCAACCAAACCGTAGCTCGGTTTGACAAACCATCAGCACTATTGGAAAGATCTCACCAAGTTCTATAATGGGTCTCTTTTTTTTGGTAATTTAACACTCACTAGGAACCCATTTTTTCCATGAGGTCTCACTTTGCCACTTATTCAAAACGAATTTCTTCATATGATTTTCTTGTACTCAAGTACCACTTTACCTTTGAACTAGTCAAATCACGTGTCGATTTTCATCATGAGTATCCATTTTTTACTCATTTTTTATGGTCTTGTTTGGTCCTCCCCCCTATCATAGCATCATTGAGTTACCCTTGTTCAGATAATCAAAGATGAGTCGCCCTTGCATATTTGGAGTTTGTTCCAAGTCCCCTTGAGTCTTATTATAGTATATTGTCCATATTTGTGTCGCATTCATCCCATCCTTCTCATATTTGACCTTCAAATTTATTGCTTCATCTTTGAAAAGACTCCATCTAAGTAATTGACCAACCCCTAGAATCGAGTATGTCATTGTCAGGTCAACCATACATATCATGCACTGACAAGGGAATTCGTCAGTCTGCCCCTCATCTTGTATCCTTCCATCATCATCCCTCATGTGATTCCATCAATCAAATTTCTATGACCCTCATGCCTTTGTTGAGGAATATTCATTGCCTCACCTCTAGTGCGCCCTCTTCTATCGACTTCAGCACATTTATTCCACGAGATTGGACTAGAGGGAAGTGAACCTTGGTTCGATCTTTCATCATTATTCGGTGCCTTGAATCAAGCAAAGGGAATCACTATTTCCCTTTGACTTGGTTGTTTCTCACGTGCTTGACTCCAACTCATTATCGCACGATTGACCATCTACACTTGATGGTCCAATGATCTAGTAGATTGTACCAGTATTTTTGTTATAGACATTTTTGTGCCTTACAGCTATAAGCATGAAATGTCCATAAACCAAGGGATCCTAAGTCCCTAAAAGTGTTGTTCCAGCTCCTAAACAAACAAGGTCAACAAATTACAGCTTCTCCCAGAAGTTCTCCACCAGAAACTGCTCAGAACTAGTCAAATCAGGATCATTTCAGCTGCTCCACTAGCTAACTGCGTTGCAAAGCACCCAAATACACTGGCTAGGTGCGTTGCAACGCACTTGAATGCACTACCAGGGTGCGTTGAGCGGGAAATGACAAGTGGCAGAGTCATTCCACGAGGTGGAGAGACAATGGAAGCTTCCAGAATCTTCTCCAATGACGCTTGCCTCACTGAATTCGACCAGTGATGAGTAAGAGGCTCTCAGTCTCCAAGTGGAAGCAAGAACTGACAGAGAGAGGCCACTAATCAATTCATGAGCTGACTCATCCTCTTTGCATACATCTATATATGGATCCCTCACCAAGAGATCCTAAGGCTGGAATTTTGTACATTGCAGAGAATTGCTATTGGTTTTGAGATAGATATCAGAGTATTGGGTGATTTATGCTTTGTTGGAGGTGAAGAGGGGATTCTATGCTGGGAGGTTGATGCTGGATCAGGAATCATCGGTTGTAACTCCTCCTGGATCTTCTTGTTTTATCAATAAAACTATTTGAGTTTCTCCTACATACTTGTATATCATTGATGTTTGTTATATTTGTATGTTTAGCTTAAATCTGATCCTAAGCTTTTTATGAACATAAATCCATGTCTTTGTGTAGTTTCCTCCTTCTGTGATCTTGCAGGAACTTGGTGACGCTGGGCAAGTAAGGGAGCAGGTAGCTGGAAGCTGTCAAAGAGAAGAGAGATTGGATCAAAGGACTAGCGCAAGACACAGGTTGGTTCATCCTATTCCTCTTCGTTTATAGTTCATAAAGGAGAATACAAGAGTAGTTTTCCATGTTTGTTTCTGAGGTCTCTGTCACAACCCAGTGGGATAGGGTCATTCTGAATAGACACTTTTCCCAATAACAATTTCCAGGTGTTTGTGATATGTTCCACACCTCATGAGGGGGTGGCCCTTCAGGTAGCCCCCCACATGCCTAGATTTCTGGTACTTATGATCCAACCTCAGATGTAGTTCCACATATTTGATGGGTTCAGTTTCTACCACTTGCAACACCCACAGCATCCATGTCCTATTCAAATGATCCATCCATATATTCAGAGCCCTTTCCTATGCAATATGGATTCTTTGGTTGTGACCCCCCCCCCCAAATGTCAGATTGAGGGGCATTATGTCTCATGTACTCATATCAGCAGTTGTTACTTTATTCATTCATGTCCTCTATTTTCCAACCACATTATGTATATGGGACTCATTGTATTATTGGCTCACATTCTAGCCCATCGATGCCAGCATATCATGCATCATGTATCATGTACTTTGTAGCTCAGTCCCACATTGTCGTCTTCACCATTATTATTTGTACTCAATTATTATTCTAGACCTCCTCTAGTAGTTCATTCCTATATTCCTTCCTCTCCTTAATTCTTCACGAGGAACCATGCTTCCAAGAAGCATTAAGGCCATCTTTGGACAAGTAAGGCCACCTACTTAAAATTCACAGATCCAAATTTTGATGGTCTTTTTGTTCGCTACAATCTCCTCAAGATTTATGGCCTTCTCCTCCTCTCCAAATTCTCCACCAACTCACTATGCAATTGAATTGGATTTAGCAGCAAGAAGCCCTTTAATAAGAAAAACCTTAGATTTTTCATCACCCATTGCGACCAAACCGTAGCTCAGTTTGATAAACCATCAGCATTGTTGGAAAGATCTCACCAAGTTCTATAATGGGTCTCTTATTTTTTGGTAATTTGCCACTTCACCAAGAACCATTTTTTTCACGAGGTCTCACTTTACCACTTATTTAAAATGAATTTCTTCATATGATTTTCCTGTACTCAAGTACCACTTTACCTTTTCACTAGTCAACTCACGTGTCAATTTTCATCATGAGTATCTATTTTTTACTCATTTTTTACGGTCTCATTTGGTTCTCACCCCTATCGTAGCATCACTGAGTTACCCTTGTTCAAATAATCAAAGATAAGTAACCTTTGCATCTATGGAGTTTGTTCCAATTCCCCTTGAGCCTTGTTATAGTATATTATCCATATTTGTGTCGCATTCATCCAATTGTGCTCATATTTGACCTCCAACTTTATTGCTTCGTCTTTGAAAAGACTCCATCTGAGTAATTGACCATCCTCCCTAGAATCAATTCTATCACTATCAGGTCAACCATGCATATCATGCTCTAACAAGGGAATTTGTCATTCTACCCCTGATCTTGTATCCTTCGATCATCATCCCTCGTGTGAGTCCATCAATCAAATTGCTATGACCCTCATGCCTTTGTTGAGGAATCTTCATTTCCTCACCTCTGGTGGGACCTCTTTTGTCGACTTCAGAACATTTATTCCCTGCGATTGATCTAGAGGGAAGTATACCTTGCATCATTGTTCGGTGCCTCGGATCAAGAAAAGGGAATCACTATTTCCCTCTGACTTGGTTGTTTCTCACATGCTCGACTCCAACTCATTATTGCACGATTGACAATCGTACACTTGATGGTCCAATGATCTAGTATTTCCAGGTGTGTGTGATATGTTCCACACCCCATGAGGGGTTGGCCCTTCAGGTAGCCCCCACATGCCTAGATGTTTGCTGCTTATGATCCAACCTCAGATGTAGTTCCACATATTTGATGGGTTCAGTTTATGCCACTTGCAACACCCACAGCATCCATATCTTCAGATCCCTTTCCTGTGTAGCAAGGCTTCTTTGGTTGTGATCCCCCCCCTCCTCATGTCAGATTGAGGGGCATTATGTTTCATGTACTCATATCAACAGTTGTTACTTTATTCATTCATGTTCTATGTTTTCCAGCCAGATTATGTATATGGGACTCACTGTATTAAAGTCTCACATTCTAGCCCATTGATGCCAGCATATCATGCATCATCCATCATGTACTTTCAAGCTTAGTCCCACATTTTCAGCTTCACCATTATTATTTTTACTCAGTTATTATTATAGACCTCCTCTAGTAGTTCATTCCTATATTCCTTTCTTTCCTTAATTCTTCACGAGGAACCATACTTCCAAGAAGCATTAAGGCCATCTTTAGACATTAAGGCCACCAACCTAAAATTCATAGATCCAAATTCTGATGGTCGTTTTCTCGCTACAATCTCCTCAAGATTTATGGCCTTCTCCTCCTCTCCAAATTCTCCACCAACTCACTATGAAACTGAATTGGATTTGGGGGCAAGAAGCCCTTTAATAAGATTAACCTTAGTTTTTTCATCAGCCAAAGCAACCAAACGTAGCTCGGTTCGACAAAGCATCAGCATTGTTGGAAAGATCTCACCAAGTTCTATAATGGGTCTCTCTTTTTTTTGGTAATGTGACACTTCACCAGGAACCAATTTTTCCACGAGGTCTCACTTTGCCACTTATTCAAAACGAATTTCTTCATATGATTTTCCTGTACTCAAGTACCACTTTACCTTTGCATTGGTCAACTCACGTGTCAATTTTCATCATGAGTATCCATTTTTTACCCATTTTTTACAGTCTCGTTTGGGCCTCCCCCCTATCGTAGCATCATTGAGTTACTCTTGTTCATATAATCAAAAATGAGTCACCCTTGCATCTATGGAGTTTTTTCCAATTCCCCTTGAGTCTTGTTATAGTATATTGTCCATATTTGTGTCGAATTCATCCCAACGTGCTCATATTTTACCTCCAACTTTATTGCTTCATCTTTGAAAAGACTCCATCTGATTAATTGGCCATCCCCCCTAGAATAGAGTCTATCACTATCAGGTCAACCATGCATATCATGCTCTAATAAGGGAGTTCATCAGTTTGCCCCCCATCTTGTATCCATCCATCATCATCCCTTGTGTGAGTCCATCAATCAAATTGCTATGACCCTCATGCCTTTTTTGGGGAATCTTCATTGCCTCACCTTTGGTGGGGCCTCTTCTATCGACTTCAGCACATTTATTCCACGAGATTGGTCTAGAGGGAAGTGTACCTTGGTTTGAGATTTCATCATTGTTCGGTGCCTCAAATCAAGGAAAGGGAATCACTATTTCACTTTCACTTGGTTGTTTCTCACGTTCTCGACTCCAACGCATTATCACACGATTGACAATCGTACACTTGATGGTCCAATGATCTAGCATATCGTACTAATATTTCTAGCTGTGTGTGATATGTTCCACACCTCATGAGGGGGTTACCCTTCAGATAGCCCCCCACATTCCTAAATGTTTTTTGCTTAGGATCCAGCCTCAAATGTAGTTCCACAGATTTGATGGGTTTGGTTTCTAAAACTTGCAACACCCACAACATCCATGTCTTATTCAGATGATCCATCCATATCTTCCTAGCCCTTCCCTATGTAGCAGGGCTTCTTTGGTTATGATCCCCCCCCCCCTCCTCATGTCAGATTGAGGGGCATTATGTCTCATGTACTCATATCAGCAATTGTTACTTTATTCATTCATGTCCTTTGTTTTCCAGCCACATTATGTATATGGGGCTCATTGTATTATTGTCTCACATTCTAGCCCATTGATGCCAGCATATCATGCATCATGTATCATGTACTTTGTAGCTTAGTCCCACATTGTCAGCTTCACCATTATTATTTTTACTCAGTTATTATTCTATACCTCCTCTAGTAGTTCATTCCTATATTCCTTTCTTTCCTTAATTCTTCACGAGGAACCATACTTCCAAGAAGCATTAAGGCCATCTTTAAACAAGTAAGGCCACCTAACTAAAATTCATAGATCCAAATTTTGATTGTCGTTTTGTTCGCTACAATATCCTCAAGATTTATGACCTTCTCCTCCTCCCCAAATTCTCCACCAACTCACTATGCAACTAAATTGGATTTGGGGGAAAGAAGCCCTTTAATAAGATTAACCTTAGTTTTTTCATCACCCTATGAGACCAAATTGTAGCTCGGTTTGACAAACCATCAACATTGTTGGAAATATCTCACCAAGTTCTATAATGGGTCCCTTTTTTTTTGGTAAATTGACACTTCACTAAGAACCCATTTTTTCCACAAGGTCTCACTTTGCCACTTATTCAAAACGAATTTCTTTATATGATTTTCATGTACTCAAGTACCACTTTACCTTTGCACTGGTCAACTCATGTGTCGATTTTATCATGAGTATCCAGTTTTTACTCATTTTTTTACGGTCTCGTTTAGGCCTCCCCCTATCGTAGCATCATTGAGTTACCCTTGTTCAGATAATCAAATATGAGTCACCCTTGCATCTTTGGATTTTTTCCCAATTTCCCTTGAGTCTTGTTATAGTATATTGTCCATATTTGTGTCACATTCACCCATCTTGCTCATATTTGACCTCCAAATTTATTGCTTCGTCTTTGAAAAGACTCCATCTAAGTAATTGACCATCCCCCTAGAATCAGGTTTGTCACTGTTAGGTCAACCATGCATATCATGCTCTGACAAGGAAATTCGTCAGCCTGCCCCTCATCTTGTATCCTTCCATCATCATCCCTCGTGTGAGTCCATCAATCAAATTTCTATGACCCTCGTGCCTTTGTTGGGGAATCTTCATTATGTCACCTCTGGTGGGCCCTCTTCTATCGACTTCAGTACATTTATTCCATGAGATTGGTCTAGAGGGAAGTGTACCTTGGTTTGAGATTTCATCATTGTTCGATGCCTCATATTAAGTAAAGAGAATCACTATCTCCCTTTGACTTGGTTGTTTCTCATGTGCTCGACTCCAACGCATTATCGCACGATTGACAATCGTACACTTGATGGTCCAATGATCAAGCAGATCGTACCAATATTTCCAAGTGTGTGTGATATGTTCCACACCTCATGAGGGGGTGGCCCTTTAGGTAGCCCCCCACTTGCCTAGATGTCTGTCGCTTATGATCAAGCCTCAGATGTAGTTCCACAGATTTGATGGGTTCTATTTCTAAAACTTTCAACACCCACAACATCCATGTCTTATTCAGATGATACATTCATATCTTCAGATTCCTATCCTGTGCAACAGGGCTTCTTTGGTTGTGATCCCCCCCATCCTCATGTCAGGTTGAGGGGCATTATGTCTCATGTACGCATATTGGAAGTTGTTACTTTATTCATTCATATCCTCTGTTTTCCAGCCACATTATGTATATGGGAATCATTGTATTATTGCATATGGGACTCATTGTATTATTGCCTCACATTCTAGCCCATTGATGTCAACATCTCATGCATCATGTATCATGTACTTTGTAGCTCAGTCCCACATTGTCGGCTTCACCATTATTATTTGTACTCAGTTATTATTCTAGACCTCCTCTAGTAGTTCATTCCTATATTCCTTTCTTTCCTTAATTCTTCACGAGGAACCATACTTCCAAGAAGCATTAAGGCCATCTTTAGACAAGTAAGGCCACCTACCTAAAATTCACAAATCCAAATTCTGATGATCACTTTTTTCACTACAATCTCCTCAAGATTTATGGCCTTCTCCTCCTCTCCAAATTCTCCACCAACTCACTATGCAACTAAATTGGATTTGGGGGCAAGAAGCCCTTTAATAAGAAAAACCTTAGTTTTTCATCACCCATTGCGACTAAATCGTAGCTCGGTTTGATAAACCATCAGAATTGTTGGAAAGATCTCACCAAGTTCTATAAAGGGTCTATTTTTTCTTTGGTAATTTGACACTTCACAAGGGACCCATTTTTTCCATGAGGTCTCACTTTGCCACTTATTCAAAATGAATTTCTTCATATGATTTTCCTGTACTCAAGTACCACTTTACCTTTGCATTGGTCAACTCGCATGTCGATTTTCAACATGAGTATCCATTTTTTACTAATTTTCTTATGGTCTCGTTTGGGCCGCGCGCCCCCCCCCCCATCATAGCATAATTGAGTTACCCTTGTTAAGATAATCAAAAATGAGTCACCCTTGCATCTATGGAGTTTGTTCCAATTCCCCTTGAGTCTTGTTATTTTATATTTTTCATATTTGTGTCGCATTCATCCCAACGTGCTCATATTTGACCTCCAACTTTATTGCTTCGTCTTTGAAAAGACTCCATCTGATTAATTGGCCATCCCCCCCTAGAATAGAGTCTGTCACTGTCATGTCAACCATGCATATCATGCTCTGATAAGGTAATTCATCAGTTTGCCCCTCATCTTGTATCCGTCCATCATCATCCCTCGTGTGAGTCCATCAATCAAATTGCTATGACCCTCATGCCTTTTTTGGGGAATCTTCATTGCTTCACCTTTGGTGGGGCCTCTTCTATTGACTTCAGCACATTTATTCCACGAGATTGGTCTAGAGGGAAGTGTACCTTGGTTTGAGATTTCATCATTGTTCGGTGCCTCGGATCAAGCAAAGGGAATCACTATTTCCCTTTCACTTGGTTGTTTTTCATGTGCTCGACTCCAACGTGTTATCGCACGATTGACAATTATACACTTGATGGTACAATGATCTAGCATATCGTACAAGTATTTCCAAGTGTGTGTGATATGTTCCACACCTCATGAGGGGGTGGCCCTTCAGGTAGCCCCCCACATGCCTAGATGTTTGCCGCTTATGATCCAACCTTAGATGTAGTTCCAAATATTTGATGGGTTTGGTTTCTACTACTTGCAACACCCATAGCATCCATGTCTTATTTAGATGATCCATCCATATCTTCAGAGCCCTTTCCTATGCAGCAGACCTCTTTGGTTGTGATCGCCCCCCTCCTCATGTCAGATTGAGGGGCATTATTTCTCATGTACTCATATCAGCAGTTGTTACTTTATTCATTCATGTCCTCTGTTTTCCATCTACATTATGTATATGGGACTCATTGTATTATTGTCTCACATTCTAGCCCATTGATGCCAACATATCATGCATCATGTATCATGTACTTTATATCTCAGTCCCACATTATCAGCGTCACCATTATTATTTGTACTCAATTATTATTCTAGAACTCCTCTAGTAGTTCATTCCTATATTCCTTTCTTTCCTTAATTCTTCACGAGGAACCATACTTCCAAGAAGCATTAAGGTCATCTTTAGAGAAGTAAGGCCACCTACCTAAAATTCACAAATCCAAATTCTGATGGTCATTTTCTTCGCTGCAATCTCCTCAAGATTTATGGCCTTCTCCTCCTCTCCAAATTATCCACCAACTCACTATGCAACTGAATTGGATTTGGGGGCAAGAAACCCTTTAATAACAAAAACCTTAGTTTTTTCATCACTCATTGCGGCCAAACCGTAGCTTAGTTTGAAAAACCATCATCATTGTTGGAAAGATCTCACCAAGTTCTATAATTGGTCTCTTCCCTTTTTTTGGTAATTTGACACTTCACTAGGAACCCATTTTTTCCACAAGGTCTCACTTTGCCACTTATTCAAAATGAATTTTTTCATATGATTTTTCTGTACTCAAGTACCACTTTACCTTTGCACTGTTCAACTCACATGTCAATTTTCATCATGAGTATCCATTTTTTACTCATTTTTTTATGGTCTCATTTAGGCCTCTACCCTATCGTAGCATCATTGAGTTACCCTTGTTCAAATAATCAAAGATGAGTCACCCTTGCATCTATGGAGTTTGTTCCAATTCCCCTTGAGTCTTTTTATAGTATATTGTCCATATTTATGTCGCATTCATCCCATCGTGCTCATATTTGACCTCCAACTTTATTTCTTCGTCTTTGAAATGACTCCATCTGAGTAATTGACCATCCCCCCTAGAATCGAGTCTTTCATTGTCTGGTCAACCATGCATATCATTCTCTGACAAGGGAATTCGTCAGTCTACCCCTCATCTTGTATCCTTCCATCATCATCCCTCATGTGAGTTCATTAATAAAATTGCTATGACCCTCATGCCTTTGTTGAGGAATCTTCATTTCCTCACCTCTGGTGGGCCCCCTTCTGTCAACTTCAACACATTTATTCCATGATATTGGTCTAGAGGAAAGTGTACCTTGGTTTGATCTTTCATCATTGTTTGGTGCCTCATATCAAGCAAAGGGAATCACTATTTCCCTTTGACTTTGTTCTTTCTCACGTGCTCGACTCCAACTCATTATCGCACGATTGACAATCGTACACTTGATGGTCCAATGATCTAGAAAATCGTACCAGTATTTCCAGGTGTGTGTGGTATGTTCCACACCTCATGAGGGGTTGGCCCTTCAGGTATCCCCCCACATGCCTAAATGTTTTCCGCTTATGATCCAACCTCAGATGTTGATCCAAATGGAAAATGACATCAACCCATGGTATTCATCCACCCATGGAATTTACCTATGGTATTGTAAGTGGCATCCACCCATGGTATTGTAAGTGACATCCACCCATATTATTCATTCACCCATGGTATTTTCCCATGGTATTGTGACATCCACCCATGGTATCAATTCACCCATGGAATTGACCCGTGGTATTGTGACATCCACTCATGGTATTCATTCACCCATGGAATTGACCTGTGGTATTGTAACCAAAAAATACTATAAGTAACAAGTCAAATTGTGTAAAAGGACAGTTTTCCCACCACAATTTATCTTTTACATTTATTCTCCATTTTAATAAAAAGTTTCTTTGTGGTTTTATTTACTGTGTGTTATCTCATTTTCTTTCTAGCATTGCAATTCTTCAGATCTTGGGGGGCTCCCCCACAAGATCCATTTCAATCTTTTAGATATTGGTGGCCTCCCCCCAATATCTGGTTCCTTGTGAAAAAATACCAAAATTCAAAAAAAATAAATCGACCGAAGCGAAGTCTGGATGAGGGAGATATCGCTGATTTAAAATCAGTTATGTTGCATAAATGTTTCTGACCGAAATTCGTGGATGGTGGCTCTCCTATCTTTTTTTTTTTGCAATTTTGGTGCATAATTTCAAAAAATTTATTGTATATCTAAGGGCCTCTTGAAAAATCACCCAATTTCAAAAGAAAAAAGGGTCGAATCAGAGTTCAGATATGGGAGATATCGCTGATTTAAAATCAACTATTTTTTCAGAACTTTTATGACGGCGGAAAAATTGCAACGCAAATCTGAGATTCTAGAGTGTCTAGATAAGGATTTCCAACACATGGGAAGATGCAAAATGGTCCTTCTGCTTCCAAAAACATGATATAATAAGTATTCTAAGTTATATTGACCGAGTTATGTCCATTTTAATTCTGGAACAGCATTCGGAGTGGGTTCACATTGGAGATGTGCCCTCCCACCCCACTTTAGTAGGCACCTTCTTCACATTCATCAATTTCAGCATAGCAGAATTTGGATTGGGTTATTTGGAGATGTGCCCTCCCACCCAAGGCTATGTAGGCACCTGCTACTTCATCAACAACCAACATCATGGTTATGGGTCAACCGCACAAAGTCCTTGTCATCAAAGTCCATTTGCTAGGCTGCACACTGTTAGTATCACAGTGGGTCACAAGCAGTACAGGTATCTCTATCCTCGGATCTTCGTTTTTCATGGTTGTGGGTCATCCACAAACCCACACTTCATCGAAGTCCATTTTCTAGGTCACACACTGTCAGTATCACAGTTGGTCACAAGCATTACAGGGTATCTCTATCCTTGGATCTTCATTCATCATGGTTATGGGTCATCCTCAAACCCACACTTCATCGAAGTCCATTTTCTAGGCCGCACACTATCAGTATCACAGTTGGTCACAAGAATTATAGGGTATCTCTATCGTCAAATCTTCGTTCATCATGGTTATGGGTTAACCACATAAAACCCTTCTCTTTAGTGGCTCTTCATATTCAACAAAGGCTTCGCAGGAGGGAACTTCACACAATGGGGACCAATGCTTCTTAAGGAGGGAGGAATGATCCAAATGGAAAATGACATCAACCCATCGTATTCACCCACCCATGTTATTCATCCACCCATGGTATTGTAAGTGACATCCACCATGGTATTTTCTCATGGTATTGTGACATACACCCACGGTATTCATTCACCCATGGAATTGACCCGTTGTATTGTGACATCCACCCATGGTATTCATTCACCCATGGAATTGACCCGTGCTATTGTAACTAAAAAATACTATAAGTAACAAGTCGCATTTTGTAAAAGGACAGTTTGTCCACCACAATGTAGCTTTTACAGGTATTCTCAATTTTAATAAAAAAATTCTTTGTGGTTTTATTTATTGTGTGTTATCTCATTTTCTTTCTGGCATTGTAATTTTTCAGATCTTGGAGGTCTCCCCCCCAAGATCCATTTCAATTTTTCAGACCTTGGGGGCCTCCCCCCTAGATCTAGATTAGATGTAGTTCCACAGATTTGATGGTTTATGTTTCTGCCACTTGCAACACCCATAGTATCCATTTCTTATTCAGATGATCCATCCATATCTTCAAAGGCCTTTCGTGTGCAGCAGGGCTTCTTTGGTTGTGATCCCCCCCCCTCCTCATGTCAGATTGAGGGGAATTATGTCTCATGTACTCATATCAGCAATTGTTACTTTATTCATTTATGTCCTCTATTTTCCAGCCACATTATGTATATGGGACTCATTGTATTATTGTCTCACATTCTAGCCCATTGATGCAAGCATATCATGCATCATGTATCATTTACTTTGTAGCTCAGTCCCACATTGTCGGCGTCACCATTATTGTTTGTACTCAGTTATTTCGACGGGTATGGGTATGCCTCCCATACTTCATTTGAGATCATGTACTCCAAAATAAAAGGAGACTTATACCAACTTAGTAGGTCTCGCCCCCTCCATTCCTCTGTCCTTCCTTGCCTTGCTTCAGTTGTCTCTTTCTCTCTCTCTCTTTCTGACTCCCCGTTGGTGTATAATGGAAGTGTAACCTACAACGTATTTTGGTCATACGATTTTCTCTTAATGCTCATACATTGTGGGGCAATTTGTTATCACCTAAAAAATGATCACCTAGCCATTTCTAACTAGGTGAATCGAAATACACCATGTAGGATTAATTTTACCATATTAAAATCACCTTCACCATAGGAAATAATTTAGTAAACCATTTTTATTAAATTATTTCTATTTATAATCAAAAAACCCCATGAGAATAACTGAATAAATCATTATTTATTTAATTTTCTCTAGAAATAATTATTAAATCATTATTAGATAATTATTTCTTAACACATTTGACTAAATCACCTAGGAATACTTAAATAAATCACTATTTATTTATTATTTCTTATTCTTATTTTTGGAATAATTGTTAAATCATTATTTAATAGTTATTTCGAATTCACGCTTTTCTTAATCTTTGAAAAGTGATTATTAAATCATTTTATTTGTTAATTACTTTAACCATTTTTTAAATAAAGATATTTGACCACTTTGAATATATTTTCCCTCTCCAAAAAATATAATAAAGTATTCCTAATTGTTAGATCTTGATTTGGTCAATAATATTTTATTATTTTCCAGTTTATAATTTCACCTAATACTTTGTTATAAATAAGAAGGTTTTCATTTCATTCTTCACCATGATCACTATCATCATCACCACTATCATCTTCTCACATTTGAGCTCCCACTTGAGTTCTATATTGCTTTTGGGTTTTCTACATATTGAGAGAGAGAAACAGATAGTTGAAGCACAAGGACATCAAAGGACCCATCTGAGTGGATTTGCAGAACCTTGTTCTAAAAATCTTTCACCAAGTGTTTTCTAATAAAAATATTATTCATTTAAAGTCTTCTTCTATCGGGTTACTGTATCAGTTATTTCTTGTTATTTTATGTTCTGGATTGCATATGATCTTTTTGTTACAGGGTTTTCTTATTTTGTCATTTCAGATCTAAAGTGTAAACAATCATATCTTGTTGTTAGGGTCACTTGTCACTAGTGACTTAAGTGTAGTGTTTTTGGTACACCTTTCTGAAATCTTTACACTAACAAAAACCCTACAATTATGTGCCTTGTAACCAATATTGTTGCACTTTTAGCATACAATGTTTTGGTTTATTAGTGGTTCAAATGGATTGTAGTTTTCATGGAATTTTCTATGTCTAAATCCATAATAATTCCTATTCATTGCATAATTGTATCTTTTATTCATTTTAAAGTGAATTTATTTATGCCTAAAATTTCTGCAAGAGTAATAGTGACCAAAAAAATATATTTTCATACCTAGGAGAGCAGGTTGATCTTCTGAAGTTGTTTTTCCTTGGAGGAGGTTTAGTCCATTGCTGGTATTATTTATGATGGATGTTCTTGGGAACATCAGCAAAACTTCTTGAAGCAACAATATTTCTAGATTCTCCTTTAAATGCTTGAATCTTGTGACTTCTTTGCTTGAGGATGCCCTTGTATAGATCGCCCGATGATCTTTGACAATTAAGAATGCTATCCAACACTAATGAGTTTTTCAAGTTCTTATTGAGCTTATCAACTTCAGTACTCACTTACACAACTTCTTCTTCAAGCTTCTTACACTCTTCTTCTCACTTCTTCATCTGGCTCTTCAACACCTCCTCAATTCTCTTTGTTTCTTCAAGAAGGACCTTGAAAGATATTTTCTTCATCATGCTTCTCAAGTAAGTTTTTAAATTTTCTGTTTTTATTTCTAAGTAAGGCATTTTCATTTTCACTATTCTTCAACTTTTCTTGAAGATCTTCATATTCCTATTTGGTCTCTGAATCTTTTTTGAGTTCCCAAAAGTAATATTCTCATATTGGTTCTTTATCATATGAATATTTGACCGCTTCATCATCATGATCATTATCTTGATTTTCTTGGGTTATTAAGAAAACTTCTCTTGCATCCCCCTCTTCTGTGTCACTTTCATATAAAGAACTATTATCTTCTTTAGAATAAATTTTTTTCTTGTGAAAGATTTTATTTTCCTTAGGAGATCTCTTAGCATAATGAATTATTCTACTGCAAACAAAACATTTAAAAGGTAACTTACCTTTATCTTTTCGAATTCCTCTTTTGAGCTTCCTAATGAAATTTGTTTCTTTTATATATGATTCACCATTTTGACTTCCTTCAACCTTGAGTTCTTTATTTATTTTCTTCTTTGCGGATTTAAAAGTTGTTTCTCTGGTTGATGTTCTACCTTACGTATCTATTCTCATTTTTTATGTTGCAAGAGTGTTATGTAATTCTTCCATTGTCATTTTGGTCAAGTCCTTGGTTTCTTCTATGGAAGATACCTTGGCATCGTATTTTAAGGGAAGTGATCTCCAGACCTTTTGTATGACCAAAGGATCTTCAATTTTTTCTCGTAATCCCCTAATGGAGTTGAAAACTTCATCTACTCTACTTAACTAATTAAGTCGCAATATCTTATTTTTCATCCATTTTCAGATTTTTAAATTAAGCTCTATACTTTTGAAGTTTGACCTACTTTAGCTTATCATCACCTTCATGCATATTTTTAAGTTTATCCCAAAATTTGTCTATATTACAGGACATCACCTTAGACTTAATGGTTCTTTTCAATCCACTCATGATGGTATGAAGACATTTTGAATTGCAACTAAACAACTTCTTTCATCAAGATTAATTGGAAGATTTTTAGGAACTCTGTATCCATTTATGATGGATATACAAGCATCCACTCTCATATCCTTAAAAGTAGGTTTCAATGCAACTAATCCATAGTGGATAATCATTGCCATCAAACAATGGAATTGTTCTTGAAGAGATGTCTTCCATTTCCAAATATGCTCATGATCTTCCAACTAGTGGTTAGATTGTTAGAGGGTAACCAGATCTAATGCCAATTGTTGTAAATAATGATTCATCCTTCCGCCCTACCCACCCCACCCCCCTCTTATTATTTCCAATAGAAATGATGTGAAGGCCACATAAGTGTTGACATTTTTTCTTGAAAAGGAAAAAGGGTCAACCTTGTATGATCTATTTTTTCCAAAATCCTAAAGAGGTGGTTCTCCTTTATTTGAATACACTTATATATATATATATATCAAAGATTAAATATTCAACTCATGCACCTGCGAGTGGACCAAGAGTTCGTGAGAGTAAAAATAAAATATCTATATAACAGAATAAATTAAATTCTTAGAATTTCATTCCACATTGTCATTCATAAGCATATGTGAGGAAAAATATTTTAATCCAATTCAAACAAACAAACAAAAAGTATTGGTCCACATATTTAGATAACTATAAAATGATATCACACATCTAAGATCGCACAATTATAGGAAAACATTCACGAGACTCTTACTTTTTTTTTAGAATTAAAGTTTTAGAATCAAAAATGAAATTCCTTCCCAAAATAAGCTCTCCGTGAGAGCAAACAAATAATTTATGAACTTAAAAGTTTCATAATAGATTTAAGCACCTAAAGCATTGTCACAAAATCATGTTACTTAATCATAAAGGTAAATGTATCCATCCTTGAGGAATTGGGATTGGGCTCTTGTGGACAAAATGGTAATTTTAAAGCTACCTGGAAGAAAAAAGAGGAAATACAGTGACAAATTGACTTTAGAAAACATGTAATAGTTTACTAAAGTGGGATTAATCCAAGACTGAGATAAAAACTTTAAAATATCCCCCTCCTCTCTTGCTGAAGGATCTGGCTCACCAGGAATCACAAAATTTTCCAGTTGGTATCCTCTAGGTGTATTGCAATCAATGCACAAATTACTACAATATATAATATTTTTCTGATGAGGAACAAGCCCAACAAAATCGTCCCATTACAGAGGAGGTTATTGATCAATCCATGCCTTGGGCATATTTCGATGGAGATTCACAACAAAACTGGTGTGGCGGGGGTGTTGTACTTCATAAAAATAATACACATCACTTTGAACTAAAGGCGGGATTGGGGCCAGGTACAAACAACTATGCAGAATTGTCCAATTTAAAACTTCTATTATTATTCTCTATTGAAAAAGGTTGTCAAAAATTATAGGCCTATGGCAATTCAAAGGTGGTCATGTGTTGGTTTAATCCGCACAAAGCATGTCACACACACTCAGTAGTTTTTTGGAAGAAGTTTTCATGATAAAATCCCATTTTGACTACATTTCTTGTCATCACATTTACAGGGAGAGGAATTCACTTTCCGACAGGTTATCGAAAGAAGTCGCACAGTAGGATTTTGGTACTTGGCATGTGACAGAGAAGAATGGATAGGACCATTATTAGTATTACCATAGACCATTTACAGAACCTATTCCAGATATTGATGCATCACAGTGACACTTCACATCTGATTTTATTTATTAGCAACTCTTTTTGACTTTTTGGACAGTGATGTTTATATAGTTTTTGTATGTATGGTCATATATAGATGGACGTATGGTCTTCATGTTTTATTAATTTTATATACACAGTATACATATCAGACATATTTGATGATTGTTTGTAACTTCCAACAGTCTCTTTTATAGCATGATATATCAACAAATAAAACATGTAATTTTCTATGTTTTGGATAATGAGAATTATGATTTTTCCTTGGGGAAAGAAAATCCAAGACTGAGAAAATAGAAGGGAATTGCTTTAAAGGAAAACAACACTCGTAAAATTTCAAAAGGATCAAAAATATGGAATGAGAATCCCCTTGATATTGAAGAAGCATTTAGTTTATATGGCTACATGAAAAATCGTAATCATAATCGTTTGGGTAGTTACTGAGGATTAATGTAACAATCGATGTATCCATTCTTCAATATACTCTTTCATTGGAGGAACAATGATATCTTACTTTACTCATAAATCAAATATTTCTACCTAAGTTCTTGTGCATTGGATCGTAGTTATATATCCATAGATAATTGATCTTCATTGTCATTAACAAAAGTGACCAACCACTTTTTAATTTGGGCCTTAGAAAATATGTTAAGATGTCAAACTCATAACCCAATGACATTTTATAATCTCTAGTTTTTATTTTAATATATCTTGGGGAACCATTATGGAATCTATGATTATTCGTGGGCCCTGAAGGTCTTCGAAAACTTTAGCAGCTTTGGGAAAGGTGTTATTTCTACGATCATCAATACTTGAACACTTAGCAATAACATCTTGTAATATTTTTATTCTAGAAAACCATACACCTTTGATTTGATTTATCCTTTTTGGACTTGGAATGATTTTTTGGGTTTTCTGGAAGCCACTTAGAGTATTGACCTTGTTTACAAAAGTATACAATCGATTATGAACAAATTGTTGATCATCTTGGAGATTTTTCTTTAGATATTCAACAAACGAACAAATCCTTTCAGATAAGTTCCTCAAATGTAATGCAGTTTCCCATACTACTTCAATCATTTTTATCCACGTATTATTGTTGGTTGCGATATATGATCTAACACCATTCAATACGTGTGTTTCTTTCATAATTTTTTGGGTTGTTCTAGGTGTAGTGGTTGTGATCTATGGTGCTTGAATAGCCAATGGGGTCATAAACAAAGGAGCAGGATAAATATGTTCTTCAAATTTGTTTATCCTCTTCCTGAGATTTAAATTCTTTATTTCTTATTCTATGATAAACTGAAAAATAGCTTTGCCTATAGTCTAATTTAAATTTATAGGACCTATCATCCAACTCTGTAAACATCAATTTCAAACCTCCATTGGCTAGTAACCTTCACCTTTTCAAATATAAATTTATTAGTTGACTTGTCATGCTAGGTATTATGTATAATTAAGGACTAGTCATAACTTAAGTTTTAGCCATATGTGTCATAACCTAATCAGGCATTGCAATATTATTAACTTCCATGTCAATGGGTCATTTTACATTCTAAGACCCTTTCTTGCTAAAACTCTTACTCTTGGATGAACTAGTAATATGTGACTTTTCCAATGTCACTCGATGAAGTGGATACTCTCCATCTCCTCCATCCACTAAAGAACCTTTCATTACTCTCTCCTCTAATTTGGACAATGTATCTTCTCCTCTGACTAGAAGAGGAACTTGAGAAAGCTTGTGGTTTTGAAGTTGGTTGAGCACTCATAGAATTTTTACCTCTCTGTTTGGTTTTCCCTCATTTTTTGGTGGTTGTTTCCATGATTATTTGTTTAGCAAGGGTGGGTAGTTCATTTTATTTGGATGGGTTGGTGCAAATTTCTCTGCACTCTTCAAAAATCCTTATAAATAAGTTCTCGTATTTTACTACAACCAGATGCTTTGAGAATGTCCCTTCAAGTTCAAATCCCTAGATGTTCATGCTTCAGTTAAATTTAAAGAATTCAACAACTCAAAGGATCCTATTAGATGAGTTGAATTTCTTATAGTAATTTCTTTGATAGTAAAAGGTAGGGAAATGAACCATTTTTCTATTTTTCTTTCAAACAAAATTAACCATGGGTGGTATTATCGATAGATTTCAGCAACAAAATATCTATTCAGCACTAACTTAGGCAGTAAATGGATTTATCTTGAAATCCATAAATTCTAACCAAAGTGTGGTCTCCCCTTTCCTTATGTATTCCCTTTCCCCAAAGGAAAGTATGTTCTTTGTTAGAAATCATTTGGGGATATCACCTAATCAACATATAATTGACTTCTTCAACAAATAAATCTTAAAATTTCCAAAAATGAAATGAAGCCTTATGCTTCCATAGTATGGGATACAATAATTGTATTAGATCCACATATGAATTTATATTATTGATTTTTGTAATCCATGAAAAGTATGGCATGAAATGAGAGCCATAACTGGATAAGCAGTTGCGAAAAACCTCTAAGTCTTAAAAAAATTTACTAACTAAAAATAAATTTCATTGGATATGATCTCTACCTAGTCAAAGATGACATCTCTCCTGAAGGAATAATACAACACATACAAAATTGAACTGGGAACAGTTGATGTTGTTTCTCATCGCATTAATCATGAAAATAACCAAGAAAAATGCTTTCACAAATATAGAGATATCAATAAAATAAATGTTTGAAGGAACTTACACTCAATGTGGTAGGAATTCCTAGATGATATTCGTCCCACCATATCGAGAATCAAGAAACATTTTGTCCTCAGACAACTTGAGTTTCTTGGTACGCTCTAGTAACTTAAATATTTTGCTGAAGACATGTAGTTGCTACAATCCCCTCCAAAAATTTTCTTTCATTTAAGTTTTGGAACCCCCATAATTTCATGTGAGTTGTCATTTTGAGACACCAAAGTCGTGTGTAGTCATGTTTCTCTAATTTTTCAAGTCTTCTTCTATAAAACATGAGTGTCGAAGCTACTTTCTTTCATACATTTAACTCATTTTTCCGACATAGCACATTCTCCCAAAATAGGCATGACGCACTTCTTGGAGACAATGGAGTGCACTTCTTGGCAACTGGGAAAGCACACTTCCTGTTTGTAGCATGAGCATACTTCTTGTGGATAAGTTCACTCCATGAAGGAAGGTAAATTTCATCTCCCAAAGATAATGCTAGATCACTCCTTCTTGATAGTCAATGTGCACTTATTGTTGGCATAGGGAGCGCACTTTCCCAATTCAGCGTTGTCGCACTTCTTAGTGTCAGTCATACCACTTTCATCTCCTAGTTTTCCAACATAGGTGAGGGCACTTAAAAACACTAACCCTAATTGGATGTGTGCTTTCCCTATATAAGAAGTCCAAACCAGATCTCATTTCACATTCATATTTTTCCTTGGAGCTCTGTGCATTTTTTTAGCACAGGGATCATTCCTTCACTCTTGATTTCAAGTGCACCGCTTTCTAGGTAAGTTTCTAAAATGTCGCTTTTGCTTTCTTTTTCTTTCACATGTGTCGCTTTCACTTTCGCATGTGTCATTTTTTCTTCCTTTTTCTTTTGCAAGTGTCTTTTTTCTTATTTTTCCTCTTGCATGTGTCATTTTTAGTGTCTCTTCACATTCTTAGACCTAGTGCATTTTCTAATTGCAGTCGACACTTGTGTTGCATAGACTTGCTCCTTAATTGTGGCACTTGGAGATTAGTGTCATTTTGTTGTTGTTTCAATGTATGCATGTTTTTTTTGGAAAATGTTCATATTCTTGTCATAAGTGTGATTGTGTATGTGTGTTTGATCATGTTTGAGACATCTTTGTATGTTCTTTCTCTTTCTCTTGTTCTATTGATCTCACATTTAGTCAATTTTGGAGTTCTTCCTTTTCCTCACATCTTGTGCAAGCAATGAACACATTCAACTTTCAGTCGAGTGATGAGTGAATTACGCACTCCCAAGCCTTAGTTGTGAGTCTACTGCATCCTAAAATTACACCCTGTGCCCATCCTAAGGAAAACTCTCCTCACAAGTGCATGTGCATCTCCAAAGCATAGTCATCTATTAATGGTGCTAGATATTGTCAACATATAGGGGGTCTTTATGATGTGAAGTACCAATTAGACTTCACACCATTTGGAGTAGGAACCCCATTGATAGTATCGAACTAGCCACCATAACTAAAGTTTTTCCTTGGTTTCAACAAATAACATAAGATATTAATGCATAACCTTTGAAATCAACAAGAAATTTGATATTGTGAAACACCAATTTCAATGTGTAAAAGGAGACATTCATGTGAGGGGAGACAAGAGTGAGTCTCTGGAAGGAAGTAATAGTACTAACCTAAGAGAGACACACGAGAGAAAAGAAGGACTCTCTAGTTATCTAGTGAAAAATTTCACATAGACAATATGATCATTAAAGTAAATACAACACACATTCAACATAATAAGTACCAAAACCAATGAAATAGTTCAATTTCCTTAGTACATGTTAACATAACATATACCGCAAACATCCAAAGAATGGTCTTAAAGAATTCATGATACATGCATGAAAATGTGTTGGCTCTATGAGCTTCAATTATTAGGTGAAATATCCAAGTACACAATTACAATGATGAGACACTAGTTCCAATAGTGGAACATTAAGTCACTTCTTGCTTCTCCAAAGAATAATTTTCTCTCCTACGCCAATTTAGTAATGTCAAATCTAGCTCTCCAAATCCTAAGCCTCCAAAAGCCATTTTCTTGAGTTATGAGGTTTCTTTTATAACAAGAGGAATGGCCTTTCATATCCCCATGACTCTTGAACTACCCTCATGAATTTTGTACTTCCAATGTGACCTGTTGACTTCAATGAGACTTTTGGACTCCTAAATGACCTTTTAACTTCTATAAGACTCTTTTTCCCACATGTGACTTTATATATTCCACCTGTGATTCTTAGACTTCCACACAATACATTTTTTCCTTTTCCTTTTGATAATTACATCATTACATTCCAAAAATAATGTGGCATGACACATGGAAACGCATGACACTTGTACAAGCCACAACTTGGAAATGATGACATGGACTTCATGATGAGGTGGAAATTCCAAGTTGTTCTCATCACTGCTATGTATTTGACTTATTTATGATATATTTGATATGTACTCCATCTTCACCCTCCAAATGGCCACAGATCAGCATTAGAATCCTCTGAGTCATCATGAAATGTCTCCATTTTGTCTTGGTCGAGGATCTGCTTCATGTATTTGTGATGGTTCTTCTTTGTGCTTCTTCTCTACAAGTGCTTCTTTATGTATTCTCCTTGAAATATTCTTTGAGAATCATTTTTCCTAGTTGAGGAGGTATACCTACCAATGAAGTTCATTCATGACAAGGAAAAATTAGTGTTTAAATCATCTATTGTATCTCTACCTTTCTCATAGAAGAAGTTGCTTGTGATAAGCCTATGAAAGGACTGAGAGGGAAGGGCTTAATGAGAAGGGTTCAATGGAGTTCAACAGTGGATTTGGAAAGTACCAATGTTCATTATAATTGTGCCATGTCCTATGAGAAGGGGTTCTTCAGGGTCCAGCACAGTGGGTAAGTGAAAGGGGTAGTGTGACGAGCTTGTCAACTAAAATTGTGCCATGTGCTAGGCTTAAAGGAGTAGGAGATAGTGAAAGCACAGTTGAGCCAGATAGTGAGCAAGGGATGACCCCATTATTTCCTAAAAGTGTGCCATGCACTCAGGGAGAGAGAGAGACACCACTTGGGTGCATAGAGAAGTCACAAGAGACAAGGAGGAACCATAATTGCTTGATAGTGCACTATGCGCCAGAATGGCTTTGAGAACAAGGATGTTTGAATATTACTTGAGGATGTGCTATGTGCTTTGGAAGATTCGATGAGGTCGCAGGATATAGTAACAATAGACAAGGATTCCCAATTGTTTCTTAAGAGTGTGCCATGCGCTTTTAAAGAGTCGAAGGACCCTTTTTTTCCAAAGTGCGGTTTTGAAGGGATAGAGCGTCCTTGTTTTCTTGAAGTGCACTCTGAAATAGATATCCTTTTCTTGGGTGTAGTTTTCTTCAACAATGGTTGATTTTTCACTCAATATGTGACATGTGCTAAGTATGGCTCACTAAAAGGGGAAATTGAACAGTTCATAGAGGGAGCCAACAGAAAGTTAGTTCACTTAGCCTAAGAAGGGTTCTCACTGCATAATGAAGGGAGGAGGGCCTTGTATGGTGCAGTTTATTTCAACAGAGGACCATTGTTTTCTAGAAGTGCACTATGCAAGCTAGAGGTGATCTAAACTTAGTGCAGTGAGTTGGTGCAATACAGAAGGGTTAGGTAACCATGCCTTGAAATTCCTAAATGTGCAACCATAGGAGATTACCTTAGGGAAGACTTAGTGAAAAATTCTATGAGGGAGAGATCTCATAAATAAGGCTCATGAATAGATAGTGCTCATCATCTAGTGAATGATTGAAGATTTCATAACATGCACTGGGCAATAGGACCAAGAAGAGCTCCAAAATGGTTGAGTGTCGGATCAATAGAGTAAGAGTGGGAAAAGAATCCAAACAAGGCTTTAACATGGATCACACACATAAATTCCATCAATACAATCCAAGGAAATATATAGGACTTATCAATAGCAATCACACCTTGAAATGACAGCAAAGCGACATTTATTTCTAAGTGCGACAACTGAAATTCCACATTCTGACACTTAGAATACAAGTTGTGAAAGAAGTGTCGATTGTGACCAGAAAGTGTGCTAAGTTAAAGGAATGCGTCTAGTGAATATTCTCTTGATATATAGGACCATATAATGCATAATATTTTTGTATAAATACCTCCAGTGATTTGCAAAGGTGTGACACATATAGGAGTGAAAATAGTTGGAAGCGACACTTGCGACATAAGGAAAACGTGAAAACGACACTTACAAAAGCTAAAGAAATTGAAAGTGCAACATGCCAGAGTGAATATAACATGAAAATGCCACTTTTTAAAGTGAAAGAAACACTTATGAAAGAAAAAGTGTATAAAAGTGAAAATTGGGAAAACTCACCAAAATAGAAGTACAATTACAACCCAAGTGAGGGAGACTATCAATGGAAAGTGTGCACTAAATGTCGACATGATTTGAACATTGCACAGGCACTGCCTTGATGGATTTCGTTATGTATTTTCAAGCTTGCATAAATGAAGCATGTCTATAAATCCATTAACAACTGAGCATGTGTGGGCAAGTAACTTCGACAATTAGAAACCGAGAAGAAGACTTAAACACTCAGCACAACATCAATTGATAATGAAGTGACCATAGAACAAAAAATCGTAATATCCTTATTAGGCTCCAAAATTCAAGTGTAGGTAGAAAAACAAATCATAATATCCTTATTAGGCTCCAAAATTCAAGTGTAGGCAAAATTTTTGAGGGTGTTGATCATAGCGTCAACATCACCCAACCTCTTGCTTCTTACACCTCCACTTTGCACCAAACCTTGATAAGCCTTACCTTATGGAGTGCATTTTGTACTCCCTATGGACAAGAAGGTCACCTCTATCCCCATGTAGTTGCAACCAACACTCAATCAAGAGACTCCTTCTCAGTTGTAATGCACTATGCATTCTCAGTCCTGAAGCCTATAGCCACTATCTCTAAGACTTGTGCTTAGTGCCCAAGCTTGTTCCTCTATCTTTCCCTAGCGTAATGCGCATTTCAAGTGCCCATAGCTCCACCTCTTATCTCTTGAACCTTCACCTTGCACCCAATATGATATGGCATTATGTGGGAACACAAGATAATACAGAAATACCCATATACACAAAGATGCAGCAGAAATAAAAATTAATTTCATTAATATCAAATAACGGAAATATGCTTACATACAAAGATAAAAATAAATTAGCTCGAGTGATGGTAGCTTATCTCCGAGAAGAGATGTGGAGGCTACATGCCTCTGAACTATGTTACAATGAAGCTCAAAGGGCCTATTTATTATTGAACCATAAGGAAAAACACTAAACAACCAAAACCCTAACCCCAAGAGATGGAACGCCAAGAGTTTGTGGGCCCCATTGGGGTTAGTTAGGTAACCAACTTCCCAGGGTCGTAACTTGGTCATATTATCTCTGTTTGGCTCATATGATACCTTATTGGGAAGATCTCTCCTATTACTATAGGATTTGTAGCTGGCCCGTTACGGGCCTACTGCAGACCTTAAAAAATGTCATTTAGGGGGTAAAAACTGCTCTGGAAGTTCAAGACCCGAAAAACTGTTAAAAAAGTAAATGTTGCAATAATCAAGGAAACGGATGAAACCAACTGGAGGTCTAGGTGGAATAGGTGGGTGGCCACCAATATCCACTTGGATCAAGCCCCCCTCCTTGGGAATCAATGGTCCCCATTGCATGCAGAGTCTCCATGAGGTGAGGAAATTTCTGTTGAACTTGGTCCCTGGTGAACCGCTTGCCCTGGTGAAGGAGTTGGCATGCTTTGACAATTCAATATAGTTGGATCCTCCTTTGGCGAGTGTTCTTGATTTGCGTTTCCATGATTTGATCAGTAGTGGTCTATTCCATGTAGTCTGGTTTTAGCTCTGTTGATATGAGTTGTTCTGCAATGTCGGATTGTCCAGCAATGGTGGAAAGTATGGTAGAAGGCGGTCTACATTGATCACTAGGTGCAGACCAAGGAATGGTGGAATGTTGAGCTCGAAGGAATTTTCAACTACAACCCTGGTGATGGGGTATGGCCCATATCGAACCGGGCGAAGCTTGCGGTGGGGTCTAGCAAGGCGCTCCTTCTGCAAATGTATCCAAACATTGTCGCCCACCTAGAACTTGTGCGACACTTCATGTTGATCATGGCGTAGCTTGTACTTAGCATTGGCTTTGTTCAATATATCATGGACCTGCTGGTGGATGTGTTGAATGTGCTCAATGAAGATGTTAGACCTGTCAACTTCGGAATGGACATGAGTTGAATCTGCCTGAGTAGCTGCAAATGGTATGGCCACATCAATAGGACATAGTGGTTTAAATCTCATCCCTACCTAAAAGCGGTTGTGGCTCATTGAGCTATGGATAGCTTTGTTGTAGTTGTGTTGGATGCTTCGAGGTGTACAAGTGTAGAATGTGTACAATCATCCTTTTGATGACCTCTATTTGGACATGAGTTTGGGAGTGGAAAGTCATGGACTTAGTAAGTTTGGTATCTAGCATCGACCAGAGGCTTGACCGAAATGAACTTAGGAATATGTTGTCCTAATCTAAGATAATGGACTGTGGGATCCCAAAGTTCACCCACACTCGCTCAAAGAAGATCTTAGAAGTGGCCTCTGCTGCGGTACTCTTATTGCAGACCACCATAATGGCCATCTTACAGAATCTGTCGGCAACCATGAAAATGCAGTCATTGTCGTGCTTGGTAGAAGGAAGGCTCGACATGTAAACCATCGAGATGGATTCCCAAGGTCAACAAGGAGTAGGTAGAGGAGTATATGGGTCTTGCCTCTTAATGGTTGGTTTAGCAATGGCACGGGAGGTGCAAGATCTAATGTAATTCTAAACATACTGACAAAGGTTCGGCGAAGAAAAATACTTCTATAGTAATACCATTGTTTTCTCTACTCTAAAATAACTAGCGACCCAACTGTAGTGTGCCTCCCAAATCATCTTGGCACACTCACTTGAATGAACACAGATGTGTCCCAAGGGGCATAACAGAGCATCCTGGAGGTGAAATTTTGGAACTTTCTTAGCTTTTGGGAGTGTCTGGTATGTGTTGTTGAATTTTGGATTACTCTTGTAAAGATGAGGCCACCCCAAAGTCTCATTCCCACAGGAGTCGAGCACAGTGATCAGCACCATGACTGGTGGTCAGCTGAGGCATTCTGCAACATTATTGGTGCTACCCTTCTTGTACTTAATGTTCAAATGGAATTTTTGCATGTCTTTGGACCATTTCTGATGGCGGTCATTCTGCAACTTACCTTGTGTATGTATGAACTGCAGGGATCGGTGGTCCGTGTGGATGGCCATTTCCTTCCCCATAATGTAATGCTTCCATTGACGGCAAGCCTGCACAATGGAATACATTTCTTTGTCATAAGTGGGATACTTTCAGACTGTGTCTAAAAGTGTCTCATTGTGGTAAGCCATTGGATGCATCGGATGTGTAAGAATTGCACCAATAGAATAGTCAGAGGCGTTTGTCTCAATCTCAAATGATTGTTGCAGGTCTGATAATGTGAGCACTAGAGCAGAGCAGAGGTGATGATTCAATTCGGAAAATGGCTTTTGTTAGGTTTTGGACAAAAACAAATTTGCTTTCGATCCGCCCTTGGTGACTTGACTTAAAGGCCAAGTGATATGAGATAACCTCAACACGAACTTGTGATAGAAATTGGGAAGACCCAGAAAGTTGCGGAGCTCTATTATAGTGGTTAGGGTTGGCTAAATCTTGTTTGGGTCCACATGCACACCCTTCTCATCAATGATGTACCCCATATATTGAAACTTGGTCATGCCGAAAGTTCATTTCTCCAAATTGGCACACAATTTGTGTTGTTGCACTATTTGAAGGACCTGTCGAATATGGTGGAGGTGCTCTTCCCAAATTTGGCTAAAGATCAATATGTCATCTAAATACACTACCACGAATTCATTGGTGAAGGGTCGCAATATATTTTCCATCAATCTCATGAAGGTTGTGGGGGCATTCGTCAACCTGAAAGGCATGATCAACCATTCAAAAAGTCCCTCCTTGGATTTCAAGGTAGTCTTCCACACATCACAAGGTTCGATAGGCACCTGGTGATAATCGGACTTCAACTAAATCTTGCTGAAATATTTGGCCCCCTTGAGTTGGATCAGAAGGTCATCAATTCGTGGGATTGGGTACCTATTTCGGACAATGATCTTGTCTTTAGGTCCCATCCTTCTTCTGTACCAATACAATTGGGCTCCCGCATGGTGATGAGCTTGGCCTGATGTGCCCTTGCTACAACAGACCTTGAATCTGCCTCTTGATCTCATTATTCTCCAGAATAGAGTGTCAACAGATTGGTCCATTGGGTAGCGGTGTGCTTGGGGTCAGATCGATGGAGTGCTTGACCTTACAATGTAGAGGTAACCCTATAGGTGAGACGAAAATGTCCCTGTACTCCTCCATGACCGTATCCATATGTTGTTTCTATGTGGGGAGCTATTTCTGAAAGTCGTGGCCACAACCTTCTTCTTTCCCTTAGGGCGAATCATAAGGAAAGAAAATTTCCTGGTTTGGGAAATCATCTTACTGCATTTCTTTGCAGTGATCAAAGAGATGGCTATAGGCGGGGCTACCTTTGGTATCCTGTACAACTTATTTCCCAAATTAATATCACAAAGCAAGGTCTAGACTCATATATAGCATGTCAATTCCACAAGTATGGTTTTCCTAATAATACATCACAAACTTTAAGAGGAGCAACATCACATAGTACCCCATCCATGAAGGGCTTGATGTTGTAGGGAAGGTGTCACTGTTGGCTCATGTGAAGATTTCATCCTTGGTGAACCCACCCAATGGTCTATGATTGCGGATGTGTTGTAGTCAGTGGGCCAAGCCACTTCACAACCTCTGCTAAAATGAGGTTCTTTTGGCTCTCGTTGTTGACAATGAACTGCAGCGAAGAACCCTTCACCCACATCTATGAGTGGAAGAGGTGTTCCCCCTCCTTTGGATCCTCAGGCTCATTATTCTAGATCTTAGTGGTGGCCACGGTGGCACTAGGCCCTGTTTCAATGATCTTCTTACCTTTTTCATCCCCCTTGTTGGGTTTTGACTCTGAGTCGGAACATGTGTTTGATTCGGAAGCCTTCAGCTCAGCCACTAGTTTACTTGGCTCGACACTCACTTGTGTTGTGAATGGAGCTCTTATGGAACTCACGCAATTTTCCCATGCCCTTCTCTGTCTTCATGGTGTTGTTCTTTTATTTCAGCTTTGGCAGGTTGTCCTAGGTCACCTCACCTTGGATTTTTCCTTTTCTCTATGGTTTGGTAGCTCCTTTTCCTTGCTTTGCATTCACAAATCCAAAGTCTCAGTTCTTATGTTTAAAAAATTTCTCAATATTAACAGTGTATCAGTATGCCATGATGAGCGAGGAGATGTCCAAGAACTCCATCTCATCCTGGTTGTACTTGTGTAGACAGTCGTAGTACTTGAGTACCTAATACTGCTCAAAATCCTTGATACCCAGCTTCATGTGAAGGGTATGGAAAAAATATGTGAACTCCGGAGCATGTTTATCCCTTCCCTATCATAGCATTATCCACTTTATGTATTTATCTTCATAGCTCCCGACAGGGTAATATTGTTCCTTTATGGCATCTCAAAAAGAATTCCAAGTGGGTGTGGCTGAAAACAATGAGGATTCCCTCTCGACTTTTAGTTCACAGTAGGTTTCCCACCAGTCTTTCACATGTGGGGTGGCTTTGAGAAGTGTAAAAGTATATTTTCCTGATTGGAAAAGTCATGAACTAAAAAATACCCTTCCAATAGTTTTAACCATTTATCTACAACATTTGCATCTATCTAGCCCTCAAATATGGGAATATTAAAGTTAATTTGTACCTTAAAAGGAGTGGTGCCTCCAGAGTGGTTGTTGGATGAAGATGTGTCGCCTGTGGGTAGTCATCGAAGGATCTAGGCAAAGTTATCCATCATCACATTCCTTTGTCGCTCAAGGGCTTCCTCGAGAAATATTTTGAAAGGATCTCATGCCCCCTTGTCTTTCTTTTCTTCTGCCATGGGAGGTCGTCGGGTTTTGAGAGGTTGGTCTTGCAAAGGTTCAACCAATTGGAGCCCTAACTCGTTATACCCTGACTTCATTGGGGACATGAAAAGAAAAACATTGAAAGCGTAGACCACTCTGATACCACTAATCCAGACTTATGCAAGAACGCAAAAAATACAAAAATACCCATATACACAGAGGTGCAGCAGAAATAAAACTTCATTTAATTAATATCAAATAACTGAAATATGCTTACATACAGAGATAAAAATAAACTAGCTCGGGAAATGGTAGCTTGTCTCTGAGAAGAGGTGTGGTGGCTACATGCCTTTGAATTGTGTTACAATGAGGCTCAAAGGGCCTACTTATTATTTAACAACAAGGGAAAACCTTAAACAAACAAAACCCTAACCCCAGGAGATGGAACGCCAAGAGTTTGTGGGCCACGTTGGGGTTAGTTCGGTAACCAACTTCCCAGGGTTGTAACTTGGTCATATTATCTCGGTTTAGCACATACGATACCTTGTTGGAAATATCTCTCCAAGTATTATAGAATTTGAGGCATGCCCTCGCCTATGGCTACCTGTTGTGGACCTTAAAAAATGTCGCGTAGGGGGTCAAAACTGGTTTGGAAGTTCATAACCCAAAAAGATGCTAAAAATAGTAAATTGTACAATAAACAAGGAAACAGATGAAACCAACTGGAGGTCTATGTGGAATAGGAGGGTGACCACCAATATCCACCTGAATTGCAATAAAGATCATCTCTTAGTACTATTGCACTCTCCCATCACAGTTGACATCTTGCATGAGGAAACAAGATAGAACGGATGATTTTGGGACTAATATTGTCTTGCCATGAGTGAGTTTAATTTTTAGGTACTATGGAGCCAGAGTCAATTAGTCCCACCTTCTTCACATGGAAAATAATATTCAAGGGGTTCATAAAGAAGTGGTTTCAAGAAGACAGTCGTGGAGATGAGACACAAAGATACCATCATGCAAAAGATAAACGAATTTTGAACTACGACAGTTAGATGGTGACCCAGGATGACTTACAAGGCTCTAATACTATATCCAAACCCTTTGGAGGGTGAAGATGAAGCACATTTCATACCTATCATAAATACTTTAATACATAGCAGCAAAGAATAACACTTAACATAATTAGTAACTGAATTTTAGAATAAGGGTGAGCAATGGAAGCCATCTGCGAGTCTAGGGTTTCAATCTACATCTGCGCCGTCGAGATCCAAAAATCTCTGCTCTGCAATGGATCGATTAAAGGCCGGGATGCGAGATGCTCAGAAATCGTGGCTTCATACCGGTTCTGGGCCAGAACTTTTGATGGGACGGATTCTTCGATCTGCATACAGAGACTGGTGCGGTTCTCTTCCCTTTGGATGCAGATCAATAACCACAGGGCGGCAGTAGAAACCCTTTCTCTTCGCCTGGAGGTTCTTAATCAAAACCGGTTGGATCTTACCCTGGCACGCTTTGCACCTCCCGTTGCCGTGAATATTGTGCACAGATCTGGTAGATCAGCCTGCGAATACGGCAAGAGACGGGTCAGCGAAAGTCAAAAGCCACATGCAGGCATTCTCAGGGGATGGCATAAGGCAGATCCGTGCCTTCATTCGATGGCAAGGCCCTACCTTCGCAGATCCAGCCGGGATCCGTTTGACAGGAACAGAGGTCACGCGTTTTTTGGCAAGGCCCTGAAGACGAATACTAGAAGATCAGCAGTTGTCGTCTCTTCACCGGACGCCGTCAGACCCCAGCCCGGCCCTGCCAATGCTGGAGTAGCGCTCCTCTGCAAAGGAATGCAGGTCCATCTGATCACTGATGAATCGCAGGTCCTCAGGCAGCCTTCGAAAGCCTCTTTTCAGATCCAGATCAAAACCATATCTGGCAAAACCCTGTTGCAATGGGTAAGAGCGACGGATCTAGTGCAAGACCTCAAGCAGGCTCTGGAAATCAAGTTGGGGATTCCCTCTGCAGCATATCGACTTCTCCACGCAGGTAAACAGCTTGAGGATCTCAACCCCCTGTCTTTTTACAGCATCCAGAGAAATTCCTCCATAGAACTCATCCTGCGTCTAAGAGGAGGCGCAGCAGGACAGTCATCCTCAGCTAAGGCTTTTTCTTACAAGGATGTTGTCCATGCTAAGACTCCAAAGAAAACAGATCCACCTGCTCAAGCTCCCAAGCCTTTCTTGGTGGATAAACTGAAGGAAACCCCCTCCATAGAAATAATGCATCCATCGCTGGATGAGCAAACCCAGCATTTTCTTGATCATGGCATTATATGCAGGTTTAATGGGCTATGGCCCCGCACAGCAGACCTCTACCAATGGATCCATTCTGAATGGACCAACAACTGCAAGGTTCTGCTATGCTCAAAAGGATTTTTTATTGTAGTGTTTGCCTTTGAGACGGATTATCAAAAAGCCTTAACTGGTGGCCCATGGTTCTGGGGTGCTGCTGGCTTATTCCTCACTCCTTGGTTCCCAGAGTTCGATCCATCCGCAACAGTCATCACCAAACTTCCCATCTGGGTCAGACTTCCAAACCTCCCAGCGAATCTTTGGCATTTTGCGGTTCTTCAAGGGATTGGCAACACTCTAGGCAGCCTTTTAGACACTGACGTATATAGAGGGGAAAAGGGATTATACACTTATGCCAGGATCTGTGTAGAAATAGACATCAGCAAAGGTCTCCCGGACCAGATCAATCTCAAAATAGGAGATTTCCACTGGACTCAGACTTTGGACTACGAGAACATAGCCTTCTGATGTCGCTACTACCATCTTACAGGCCACCTTCAGAGTTCTTGTCCCACGATGCCAGCCCAAAAGAAGAAAGCCAGCACTAAGCAGAAATCCAAAAGCTGGAAGCCTCATGATCCTCCTCCCATGGATGACTTTGATTTCAGCTCTGACGAAGAGGAAGAGAACAAGGAAGGTGAGGCAGCAGCGTCGGAACCAGATCCGTCCTTGGCAGGTCCAACGGTTGCGTCTGTCACACCAGCCTCTCAGAAAAGGAACCATGAAACCTCATCCTCGGACTCGGACAAGGAGACCTCTCCGTCGGCGCATCTCAGCTTGCAAATCACGCCAGCACAGCAAAACCCCCCTGAGTGGGTCAAAGTTGGCAAAAAGAAAGGGAAAAAAAGCAGAATAGTGGATTCCGCACATGATGGGTAGATTCCTCTGTTCTGTTCCTGCTCCTCTGTTCCTTCTGTTTCTTCTTGTTCAGCATTGTTCTCTACTCTTTCTCTCTTAGGAGCCGAGGTGGACAACCAATCCTTTCCGGCTGCCTTTGTTCTTGTTTCTCCTGGTTGTAATCCCGCATTGTACCATAAGTTTTCTTAATAGATTTAGTTTTTTACCGAGAAAAAAAAAAGAATAACACTTAACATTGACACATTACAAATTTGAACTTTCATGCCACAGTCGCCAAATTGTAGCTTTTCAAAGTGTGGATACAAGAGTGTTATTTTGTCCCATGTATTTTTCCACAATTTGTATAATGTAATTTTGTAATTTTAAAAATAAGGAAATGTAAAATGTGTGGAATCCCAAGGGTCACACATGGAATGTAAAAAGTCACTGGGAATTCCAAAGGTCATGTAGGAGCTCAAAATTCATATGGGATCTCAAGAGTCATGAGGGAGGTCAAGAGTCACATGGGAGGTGAAAGGTCACCTCATTTGTTATAAATAAACCCTCATAACTCAAGAAGTGGACTTTTAGCCTTAGCTTCTAAAGCTTAGCATAGGAGAGAGAGATCATTCTTTGGAGGAGTAAGTGGTGGCTTCATGTTCCACTATTGGGGCAGTGATTCATCATTGTAATTGTGTATCTTGGCACTTAATATTTTAAAGCTCTCAGATCCTCACGTACTTCCATGCATGTATCGTGAATGTCATAAGACTATTATTTCATGTTTGTGATGTATGTTTGTGTTCATATGTACTTAAGAAAATGAGATATTTCATTGGCTTTGGTATACATCTTAATTGAAATGTGTGTCTTTCTTACTTTCATGATCGTTGTTACTTTGTGAACTATTTTGAAGATTAACTAATGATTCTTTCTATATATGTGTGTGTCTTAATTGGGATGGCACCATTACTTTTATTCTAAAAGATCACTCTTTCTCTTCTCATCTGTGAAAGTAATTTATACTCATTACAACTGTATGTTTCAAAAATCTAACTTACTTGCTTATCTCAAAATTTATGTGCACGTTCTCTTATGTTGATTGGTTTCACCCAAGGAAAATATTTAAAATCATTACAATGGTAGTAGGACTGATTTCTTGGATGGGGCTCCTACTCTAAATGGTGTGAGGTCTAATTGGGACTTCATACTGAGGATACCTTGTGTTGGCAAACTTCCACACCGCCAACAAATGGTGCTAGAAGGAGGCCAGATGATGAGATGAGATCGTAGATTCTAGGTTGAAGTCTTCATCTTGAAATGGATCCTCTCCAAATATTAATCCCAGGATGTTTTTCAAAAATATTAAATGTATCCATCCTTGGGGAAATAATCCATAACATATCATAGTTTAATTTTGATGGTGAGGGTCAAAAAACTATACTTGGACATTTGTTTCAATTTCTTCAATTCTATAATTCTAATGGAATACATTGTAAATATGTTATTGACAGGTTGTTTACCCTCACACCTGAAGGTCATGTCAAACATTGGTGCCACACGTTACCAACCACTTCTAGTATCCATTTGTTTGAATAACTCATCAAGTTGCTTCATGAAGCTTTTGATAGGTACTATTATCAAAATGTATATAAAAGGATCAATTAACTTGGAATAAAACCCAATGAATCATTAGAGGATTTTTTTTATAGATTTTTTCACCTTTTCTATGATTTTCCGAAGAATATGTGCATTAGGATTTCATTGGTGAAAAGTTTCAACATTTGGTTTGAATCTCTGTTAAACATTTTTAATCTGAATTCTCTATTGACAATTGATCATCTTATAATGATAGTAATATCCAAATTGAAAATCAAACGAATCTTATTCCATATTTTTTTTTTTCAACCTCTCTTGGTCATGAGGCTCCTCAACTCTTAGAGGAGGAATCTACCACCTCTTTTGTCCCTTCTCCTCCTCCTTTTTCATTACCAAATAAAGTGCTCTCTTATCTTGATGTTGGATTTTGGAAATATGAAAATAAAGTTGTTGATCCACTTCTACCACCTTCATTTGATTTCCATGATCAAGATTTATTCCAGGAGAAAATTTAATGTTCCAGTAAATTCATGGAGATTGAGGTGAATATTGATCCCTTGATTCCTCAAGATGAAATTAATGAACATAAGTTAAACCGAGAATATGAATCAATTGACCACATTGCTTCTTCAAGGGATAGCATTCATACCCTATCATTTACTCATTGTGGCTCCCTATACCTCAGTTCATTTGACGAATCTACTCCACTATAAGTTTCTTCATATATTCTTAATTCTCAATTTGCTGGTAATTAAGGAATTTTTAGGTCTAAATTGGGCCTCCTATGGAATATTATAAAATAACAGTGGAAATAATAAAATAAGATTTGATGACATCTTCAAATTTGAAAGGGAAAAAACAAAAAACTACTCTTTCAACTCATATTTTCAACATATCTTACTAAGGTTTTATTCAAATTTCAGGTGGGAGCACTCATTGGATACATAATTTAATTCCCAATCCAAAGAGTTGCCATGTTACATACTTTCGATGGACCTTGCTAAATGAATAATGATAAATACATGGAAAAACATGATTGCAATCACATTTTTCAAGTATTTTTTATTTTTCGTGTAGCAAGGTCCATCAAAAGTATGCAACATGTGTGCTCCTTGGATGAGGAATTAAATTTTGAATCCAACCAGTGCTCCCACTCGAAACTTGAGTGAAATCATATGGATATAAATTGAAAAAGTTGAATTTTTTTTATTTTTTTAAACACTTTTTACTCTTTTACTCCAAAAATGGTGAATCATCCCCCATGGTTGACATCATCATATTGAATCCTATTGGTTCTTATAAAGTTGATTTTGGTTGTACAATTTTTTTAGGCCTATTTTAGACCTAAAAATTTCTCTAATTTCAAGTTGTGATTAGGTACAAGGTGCTTATACTTTGCAAGTAGAGGAGCATAAGGATGAAGACACATTCCATCTCTCTTCCCTCTTTCAAACTCCTTTATGTCAAGGTGATGTTCCTACATTCTTTGTTGATTAAGGATCTTTTGATCTTGGTAATCATTTGAATGAAACCAAAACTCTTAACCAAGATAAAGGCTTAGGAAACCATCATCCTCACAAAAATAACTCCATTATTATATATGGTGATGAATTCCAAGGCATGTCGATCTCTTGATTTCTCATGAAAACTTGGATATGCAAGGCTCAGATCTAGGATTTGATCTGATCAAAGAAGAATTTCTCACGGAAATTCCTTCCTCATTCGACTACCCCTTATGTCCTACCACATGTAATGAAATAACTAGATATCTCATGCTCTTAGAGTTCACAATCTGATCTGCCAAATATCGAAGTGACATAAGGTGGTAAGGTCATTGTTGGGCCTCCAAAATTTCATCCTCTTTCACTCTCATTTCTATCATTTTACCATATTATGTATCTCTTTACCATATTCTACAGCTCCATAATCCTACATTAATACCATTTTCATCATTATATGATTTTATCATTATTAGTTTCAAAGTCATTTATTTTAAGTATTTTAAGAGAATTTATGATTAAATATTAGGGAATTAGCATGTTTTCATATATATCTAAAAGTGGGATGAGTTTTCTGATGTTGTAGACCTATTTGAAGATTATAGAAGTCTTATTTGGCCACTCAACCACAAATTCAAATTTCAATTTCAAATCATGAAGATTTATGGAATATTAGTAGAATATTTGGATCATTGACTAAGAACATTCAAAGGAGAAGAATCATGGATGTTTTGATATGTGTCTCCTAAATATGTGTGAGAGGATTTGTATCTCATATTTTCAGGTAATTGGCTGTAACCATAAGAGATAATTGTGGATCTAGGAGAGAAATATGGATATACATTTATTGATTAGTTATCTTAAGTTTTTGTATAAATAGGAGTGCAGCCTTCATTCAAAGTTGTTCCATCCAAGATATGAGATATTAAATAATATAGAATAATGAATAAATGATTAATGTAATTTGTAAAATGAGGATAGAGAGGAAGAGAGTTTAATTATTGTAATATCTTTAGAACTTCCCCAACTTCATTTATGGAATATATGTTACTGCTTTGATCTCCAAGCTTTGATAATCGTTCGGTGTGCTTGTTGAGCAATAGAGGGTCCCCATCAACCGCATCTTGTGCACCTCTTTCCTTTGTTGTAAATATTTATGTTATTTCATTTATGCAAGTTTGTTTTAGTTTATTTTATGTTATTTTGATTATATGCTTTTATGTTTATTTCATTAATGTTGTTTTGTTAAGATTGATTTAATTTCCTTATGTTTGGATTGGATTGGCACACTAGTATTCTAACATTAGTAATCTCATAGGCCACTAGATTAAATTACTTGTTCATTTCATAGCTTAGATTAGAATTGTTGGCTTTTTTAGAGCTAGTCTTTGAGAGAGAACATGCTTGAGAGAGAACGTGTGAGAGAACATGCTTGAGAGAGAACGTGTGCACTTACTTTTCATTTTCTTTCATTATTTTCTTTGTAATTAGTTTCAAGTTTCTTGCATTAGATTAATATATTTTGGGAAATAATCACCTAGTACATATAGTACATGTATACCTCATCATTTCATGAACCTCGGGTTGAAAATTGAATGACAGAGAGTTAACTCACAATTAAATCACCCAACAGTCATCCATGAAGAAGAAAAAAGTAATGTAATTATTGAATTGCAGTCTACAACCTTGGATGGAATTAATACTTCAATTCAAGTTATTCATGAAATCTTTCTGATCTACACATCCTTAGATACACATCTAGATGAATCTTATGACTTGGCTAATCTTTTTGTTCAGGTTTAGAAATTCGATTAAACCAATGATGTCCCAAGATAGGCCTAATGCTCTTCTTAGAGACAATGGAGCACACTTCTTGGCAACAGGCAAAGCGCACTTCATGCTTGTAGCATGAACACACTTCTTGTGAATAAGCACACTCCTTGAAGGTAATGAAAGTGCATCTCACAGAGACATTGCCAGAGAACTCCTTGTTGGCAGTCATTGTGCTCTTCTTGTTAGCACTTTCCCAAGTTATCATTATTGCACTTCCTAGTGGCAATCATCACACTTTCATCTCCTAGTTTTCTAACATGCACTTAGTACACTTACAAACCCTAACCCTAATTGCATGTGTGCTCTCCCTATATGCGGATTCCAACCCAAAACTCATTTCTCATTCATCTTTCACCTTTGAGCTTTGCACATTCTTTGAGCACAAGGAGCATTCTTTCACTCTTGGTTGCAAGTGTGCCACTTTTTGAGTAAGCTTCTCAATTGTTGCTTTTGCTTGCTATTGATTTTGCATGTGTTGTTTTTGCTTTATTTTTATTTGCAAGTGTCACATTTTCTTATTTTTTCCTCTTCCATGTGTATTTTTTAGTGTCTTTTCACATTCTTAGACCTAGCGCACTTTCTGATTGCAGTCGACAGCTATGTCACATAGAATTGCACCCTATTTGACATTAGAGTCATTTTTGTTGTCGTTTCAGTGTATGCATGTTGTTTTTGGGAATTGTCCATATTATTGTAATAAGTATGATTATGTATGTGTGCATTAACATGTTCAGGACCTATTTGTATGCTCTTTCTTTCCCCCTCTCGTTCCACTGATCTCACACTTCGTAAATTTTGGGGTTCTTCCTTGTCCTCATATCTTGCGCAAGCTATGAACACATTAAAATTCTAGTCAAGTGACGATCGCATTATGCAATGCCAAGCCTTAGCTATGAGACTCTTGTCACCTAAAATTTTTGTTGGATAGTTGGCATTGTTTGGATGGCTATTATCTGCAAGTGTGTTGACATTCATGTCAAAAATCATGTTGGGAGATGTGTTGGGTAGTTGGCATTGTCTGACCATTGGCAAGAATGTTGGCATTGATGTCAACCAGACTAGCATGGATTTTTGTCGCAATAGATGTTGGCTTTGATGTATTCTAGCCTAGATGTGATGGTCATTGGTATATTTTGATGTGTTTGATGTGTCAATATTAGGGGGAATCCCATGGTTGTTGTAGTCTCTAGTAGAGAATCGCCATAGTAGCAGGATTATTGGAGAAGCCATAAAATGATGACTATGGTGGTTGGGAGTCCTAGACTTTGGAGGAGTTTTTGCCTCAAGAAATAATCTTAGATACTCTTGGAGATGGAATAGTTGGTTAAAGATCTAAATGATTTATCCAATGGTATGTGGAACCTTGTAAAATGCCTCTAAAGAGCGGGTTCTAGGTAGAAGAAGAATAGCCAAGGTGAAAATAACATCAAAGAGTTTGCATCCATTTTTCAGGTAGAAAATTGGATCAAAGCCTACATTGGACACTCTTCACTGGAATTTTCTCATAAATATCTTTCCAACGATATATGGAAGTTGACAAATGGCCTCCTAGATTAGGAGTTATTTTCAGTCAAAGTTTGGTGACTTAAGCCATGAAAGCAGAGTTAAAAGGTGATTAGAGGAAGGAATATCAAGACCTCAGAACTTCATAACCTCAATGAAATTCATTTTTGAGAAAATTTATGATCTCAGAACCCGAAACCAATAGGTTGACCATCAGAAGTCGATTCTCGTAATGTTGGATATCGGAGAAGGCTCAAAACATCAGGACCTAATATCGGAAGGATTGGCTGGCAGCATACCGGAAGGACTCGCTGGCAGCATATCAGAATATTGGAATAGGGTGGAATCTCAGAAGGTTGATACCATCATAACCTCAGAGTTTCGTAAGTCCTTATGAATGAGTTCTTTTAAAAAGCGTCAAAGTTGCGAGGAGAAGGATTTACAAAGAAAATCATTGAAAAAATAAATGACTGAGGGAAGCTTTCTCTCTCTTCAAATAGGACACATGACAGTAGGTGATTGGCACTGAGAAGCTAATGAGGTAGATGGTTTAAGCATGGCGTGGCAGTACGGAGGACACATGGCAGTCAGATTCAACATTTTGGTGGCTTAATAGGGAAAATTTGTGTGACATGTGTCACCACTAAGGAGACGGCATGTGGAGATGATGACATCAGCATGATGTCATCTTAGTATCGAAGGTAGAAGACATCGTAACTCTATTCTAATTCCTTTATGAAAAATTTTGAATACAGGGAGATTTCGATGTTGAGTGGCACTTGGTCGTGGGGACCCAAAAGAACCAAGGTCGTAGAGCACGCTTAGCACCTAAGTGCTATGAAGAATTTTGGGGGTTTTATTTTTCCTAACTCCTTTGTAATTACTTTTTTTTAAATACTTGATGCCTAGGAGCTCTGATGTTGAGTAGAACTTGGTTGTGGGGACCCAAAAGAACCAAGGGCATAGAGCAGGCTTAGCACCTAAGTGCTATGAAGAATTTTGTGAGTTGTACTTTGCGTAACTCCTTTATAATTACTTTTTGTGAAAGACTCGATGCCTAGGAGCTCTCATGTTGTTTGGCACTTGATCATGGAGACCCGAGGAACTAGGGGCATAGAGTAATATTAACACCTAAGTGCTATGGAACATATCGGAGCTCGAAGTTTCATAACTCCTGTGTAAATTCATATTTGAAAACGTTTTGATGCCTAGGGACTTACGATGTGGTAGGCGTTTGGTCGTAGAAACCCAGAAAACCAAGGGCGCAGAGCAATACACAGGGAGATAGACCCCCAGTAGGAGCTTGAAGGCCTTAGCACCTCAGTGTTATGCCCCTGGTCACAACACCCAGTCATATGGCAAAATCAATAAGGGGCTAAGCAAAAGGGGCTCGGAACCTTTCGATCTCGTAACATCTTCTTAATAAAAGTTATGGTATGTGGGATCTTTTGATGTTGTTGGCATTTTGACATGAAGCTAAAGGAACCAAGGGCACAGAGAAATAACAAGAAGATAGGCCCCCACCAGGAATCTAAAAGGCTTAGCACCTAAGTGTTATACTGGTGGCCATAGCCAGTGGTCCTACGGTGGAGATGTGATAAGGAGCTAAGCAGAAGGGGCTAAAAGCCAATCTAAATATTGTAATATTGTAACATCTTCTTAATAGAATTACAAGATGTTTGGGATTCAAAATTGTATTGTGGTGTAAAAGATTTAATATAGCAACACATAGGGGTATTAAAGGTTGGATGTGTTGAAAGTTGAAGAATAAATTAGCGCAGACGATTTTCTCGCTAGAATAAATAACGATTATCGAAGATCACTGGGTCAAGGCAACCAAGACCACGATTTGTAGAGAAGAGTGTCGGGCATGTCTTGAGTTGAAAGAAAAATTCATTTGATCTCATGTGCACACATCAGTCAATTAAATGAAGTGGAGAGAATCCATACTGAAGTACATTCCATATTTTTTATCGATGAATGGAGAGCCTCATTGGAGTGTGCAAGTGGACCGAGAATCAATTCTCAATATGTAGATCACTCATATGCCCATTCTCAGTGGTTAATGAGGCAATAGTGGTCAAGTCAAACACAACAGTAAGATGGAGAGCCATGCAAGAGTACACAATCGGGTAGCGTGAATGGTAGAATGGTGGGTGACAGAAGCAACATCAACCAGTTTGCAGCATAGGAACAAAATAGATGAGCACAATTGAGCAATGGTGGGGGAAAGAAACATTGTATTAAGTGAGTTGAGTGGAGAGATTTATGTGTGTGTGTGTGTGTGCATTGTTCTGTGTGAAGCCAAGTGAGTATTTTCTGTAGAGAAGAGGCCGAGAGTGCCTAAGAAGAGAAAAGAGACCCTGAGTGAGCTAGTGTTTTTGTGTGTAGCTGAGAGAGCCTATGGAATAGATGAACTCCAAGAGTAGAGTATGTGCTATGGAGTGTGATTCGTGTGTGGATATTTTAATTATGAGTGTGCTGCTAAGAGGAGGCCATGTGTGCCTAAGAAGAAAGAAGGTCGAGAGAAGAGATCCAAGTTGAGTATGTTTTTGCAGAGTGGGCATAGTGCAGAGAGAGTTGTGTCTTAGTGATTGTTGTTGGTTTGTGTTATATTCTTTCCATCATTAGCCCATGTAGTTAACCAGGGAGTTAGAAGGGGGGCGAAGCTATCTCAAGGAAAACTAGTGTCAATTCGAACTACTAGTCCCACTAAGATGGGTAGCTATCTTAGAAACAAACAACGAAAGCTTTTCAAGAGTTCCTAAGTGTGATAGATTAGAGGGAAGAAAAGAGGACCAACCTGGATCTTCTACTTTGATCCTAGCTTGATTTCTCCTTTCCTTGATAGAATTTGCCACTCCTCTCCTACTTGTCTCGTTTCAAAGAGTACCTGTAGAGTCAAAGTAATAGCAAACCATCAAAGCATCTCCATCAAAAACATCATAAACAATGCGGAATCAAAAACACATTGCCCATACAATTGCATTCATAAACAATAAGATTCATAAACACACGATTATATGGAGGAAAACTTAAAGAAATTTATTTACAGTAGTGAAAGAGAGGATTACAACCTAGCTGTCTAATCCAACATCATCCTCCCACTGTAGAAGCCCTCTTCACCTCATGAACAATCAAATCACCCAACAATGCAATGTCTCTTCTCACAAATAAACCAACAGCACTTCCTTACAAAATGCAAAATTCCAGCCTCCAGATCTCTCAGATAAGGGATCCATTTATAGATGTCTTGCAAGGGTGTGAGTCAGCTCTTGGTTTTTGATTAGTGTCATTCCACTGATAGTCTTTGGTTCCACTTGGAGATTTCATTGATCTCTTACTCATCCCTAGGTGAATTCTGAGAGGCAAGTGTCACAGGAGAAGTTTCTGGAAGATTCCATGATCCTCCACTTAGCAAACTGTCTCTGCCATTTGTCTATTCTCACTCATCTCACCCCATAGAAGGCCATTTCAGTATGCATCACACCTGGCTAGTTTGGCAGCCAATATACATCTCACCTTGCCCATGGAGCAGTCTGTATGGTCCAGTTTTGGCCAGTTCTGAGTAGTTTTTCAGGTGGAACTTCTGGGAAATGATGTAATCAGTTGACCATGATCCTTTAGGGTATGAAACAACACTTTTAGGGACTTAAGGATCCCTTATTTTTTGGACATATGTGTTTTGGGTTGCAGTGCCCAAATATGTCTATAACAGCTACCCCCTAAAGCATGAGGTCGTAAATCTTCTGATGTCGGGTGAAATGCTTTATCATGAGGATCCGAGGTATTCGTACTGGAAGGTGACCTGTATAAGATACAATACAATACATCATCATCATATTATTTTCATGATCTAGCTGAGGCGGGCATTCCCATGCTCAACTTTATAAATTCATTTTCATGTACATAGGACAGACAATCGTCTATTGTTGCAGACTGGTGATTCTTCGCATGAAGAGTCATCTTCCCTGGCTTAGATGACTATCTGTGCAGCTTCTGTGTACAATTGATGTCTTTATATTCCTGAATATATCGCAGCCTGGATGGATGAAACTAGATCCAGGGTCTTCAAAACTTGTTCAATCTTCGCCCGATGTACAGGTCGATCCATGTCAAAAGATATTCTGAAGTCAAACATGGAAAGACATCGCCTGATTACCAGCCAATAATGTAAGTTGTTAACAGACGTGAGAGGAGTCACTGATAATGATGATGACCCTCAAGGTACTACAGTACAATTCGCGTGGTGTGAATATATGAGCCGATGTCGAATACCAAGCAAAGTCTTTTGGTCGAAGGTCATTGATATAAACCTATCGCCAGAAGTAAGAAACTTGCCATTGAGGCATGCAAGCTTCAAAGTAATGAAAGGGTTGTTTCTAAGTCAACTTCTTGGATAATGAGCTGATGTTGACAAGAAGTGACCTATCATAGGAGGACCTTGATGTATCCCACATCTACGACGCGAAACGAAGCAAGTGATTTTTGTGGAGGTGAAAATGATCTGATGATATAAGGTTCAGGAATGGTGGTCATGGAAAATGAAGGGTGAAGGTATTGCAGTGGATGAGGCATTTGCTGGATGGTGAATTCTCTGAATGACTTCTCTTTAACATGTCGGCGACACTTATATGCACTGGTAGCGTTAACCCCATGGATGGTACAGAGGACCAATGGTGATGGTGAACAGAAAAACCCAACCCAACTCAATCACGGTGATGGAGTGAAAGTGTCATGTTCAAGAGCGACCTACTACCAATAAAGTTCTTCAAGTTTTCTTCCCATTTTTCCCCAGTAATTACTGACCAGTACCTCTTTATGTTTGTCAAGCTTGAGGAGGATAACATATGCTTGGTCTATAATTTTCCCTTCGGGCAAACCTGTCGCTTTGTGTTTAGTGAGCCTAGCGTCAGTGAGACTCGTTCTTGTCTGGGTGGAAAAGTTTGTTGCTATTGTTTTAACGAGTTTAAAGACAAATATAACTCAGTCCTTTTCATGTTTAGAGAGTTTGAAAAGGGACGAAAAGGAGACTCCAACAGTCCTTTTTCGTGGCATAATACCTTAAGTTCGAAAAAGTATAAAATAATGCGAAATAGATGACTTTTCTAGAGCTTTAATGAGCCGACAAAGACAAGCGCTTGATCTTTTTGTTCAATAATCCCTCAGGTCCAAAAAGATTAAAATATATGAGAGGGATGGCATTCCATTTACTTTAACGAGCTGGAAAGGCCAATAGCTCGACAATATTTTTATATTTAATGAGTCTAAAAAGAGTTTAAAAGGGACTTGTTTTTTAGGAACGAGTGGTATTTTCGGGTAGCAACTGGTTCCAGGTAAGTTTGGAACTTCTCAAAACATGTCACTGTGAAGAGGGTGGCAATCAGAATCACTTATCGCAAGCTGTTCCTCAAAAGGGTAAACAATCAAGTGGAAGCATATGGTCGGCCAAATGAATGGAGGTGACGGTAGGAACACAACCAAGGTTCAAAAGGGTTGATAGCATGGCAATCACAAAGGTTATTTACCAAAGGTGGTTTCATTTTTTAATGAGCTTGAATCAGGAGAAACTATGCTCAGTGCAGGTTGATTTTTTAATGAGCTTGAACCTTGTGGGAACATTGCTCTTACCAGTCTTTTGATAATGTCTCTTGGTAGATTTATTTTTTTCATGAGCTTGAACACTAATATAACATGTGCTCATGGCCTTTTTATGCAAGCTAGAAACGACCGAGCTACGAGGTTAAAGGGTTAAGAACCTACAAACTAATAAAATCAAAGGTCGTTTTTCACTTGCATACAAAGGTTTGCATGCCCCCAGGTGTTTCAGTAAAAGGAGAGTTTCTAGGTTACCAAATGGAAGTCCTTGCGATTAGGCAGGATCATTTCTGTCGGCAGACAAAACTCTTCCTTTGCGTTGTCCACCGAAATAGACAAAGGTGAATGGTGTGAGCTTCCAATCACAATCGTACAAAGGAAATAAGTGTATCAAACTAATTACATGACCTAGACGAGAATGTTTCTTCAGTCCAAGCATTAAGACCTTTCAAGAAAATCTCTCTTTTCCTCTGGGTTCGCCTGCCGAAGCAGACTAGGGTGCATGCCCCCTAAACTTCATCACACTCACCGAACTACTCAGTGTAATTTGGTGGATGGAATGAAGGTTGAAGAGACATTGTTAACGCGAAGAGACCATTTAGGGATGATGGTTGATTCATAGTTGTGTTTGAACCAGGAAATGAAAGCTGGTCGACAAGTTGCACCAGTCTACCTTCATGTGGAAAACACATCACTCGAAAGAATGTGGAAACAATAGCTTCCATGCTATATATATAGTCACATCCAAGGAGTAGATTTTAATCTAGTGGACCTTGGACTACCATCCCATTCAAATGAATGGTTTTCTTTCTCAAAGTTATCGGTAACTTTGGAAGGATCCCTAACGGTCGATTGGTTCCTTTGTTGGAGCCCGACAAATTTTGTTTTTCACGCAAAAGTGATGGCGAACCAAGCACTTTCCAAGTAGTTGAGGAAAGGATACTCACTGAAGCCCTTCATCTATGATAGTGCCAGACACGATCATTTTGTAAACTTGTACTATGATTCTAAATGGTACATTAGATGGAAGGTGGGGTTTTTGCTAGTTGATTCCAATCAAAGAAAATGACTAGACTGCTTGGAGGAGGTACCAAATAGATGTCCGGATAAGTTTCATGAACTAGGGGGTCTCTTCCTGTTGTAGAGGAATGGGTGGGTTGCCCCCAAGTTCATTAGACTCTGTATCGACAAAAAGAATTTGAACGATGTCGTTCTCATTCTCTTTGGAAATTGTATCATCCGAAGGTGGGCCTTCTGAAGGCAAGACTAGGTTGACTGCCATCTCGACCAATTGACTTTGGTCCGGTATGGACTCAAAAGCTTCACTTTTAATGATAGGTGATTCAATCGATAATTGAGTTATGTCAATCAGGTTTTCAACTAGCGAAGGACTTGGCAAGAGTTTCCTGTATCCAGGTGGAACTCGCTGCGGTGAAGCAGGAAGGTTATCCAAAATACTTTTGGCTTCGTCCAGAAAAGGACAACGGTGAAGAGTATGATCACCTTCACATAACCTACATGGAACTTTGACTTTTACTTTTTGTCTATTGACTTCGTTTTCACTAGTTGATGGTGTGCTGTCAACCTGACTGTTAGAGGTTGATGACAGCGAATGGTGCAAACGGGGAGACCATTCTCTCAACATCCGCAGGATGCAAGGGAAATCTTGATGGTAGTGGCTCCCCTTGCAAAGTGCGCATGGAGTTTTTGTTTTGGAAAGTTTAGTGTGAAGATTTTCACTGGATGATGCATTGTTGTTCCCTTGTTTAACTGGCTTCTTTTTCTTCTCCTTCCCTTTCTTTTTCTTCTCAGCTACTTGGTTTTTAGTGTCACTAGTTTCACCAAGCGAAGAGGAAGAAGGGGAAGGAGAAACAAACAAAGTAGAAAGTGAAGGGGCAACTTCAGTATCATCTGGTTGTTGATTAGATCGTTGAGGAATTACGGTGTTTTGAACTACAGAGGTCGAGAAAATCCATACTGGCAGGCTGATTGTGATTCTTGGAAGGGACAATGTAGCCATATATGGAGAACCAATATCTCCCCAAGAGGAGAAAGGACTAGGATTCCCTCCAAGAGGGATTCTTTGATTGGTAGACTCCATTATCTCAACCTCATATCAACGAAGGAACATGGATGTTATTCCAATTAAAATAAATTTTAAGACACTTTGATGCGACTTGCTTTTTCAATTTTTAAGAGTCGAGAAAAATCTAAAGGTGACTCTAGTCACCTTCGATTTTTAATGAACCTGAAGTGACAAGTGATCAGATGGAACTTTTCTTTTAAGGAGTTGAAAAGGAACGAAAGTGACTACTCTGGAAATCTAGACAGAGGGATTACCAAACCGATCGCAAAACTACAAAATACACCTTGGTGATAAATGATAGAGAAATTACCAAGGACTTGTGTACGGCAGTCAATCTTCCCGAATGATGTGTTCAGTGCATTGCGATCGATAGGGTGGCAGACACAGCTTCCTAAGGATAAAGGATATCAGCCTATTGTGGTCTCCCAATATATACTCGATGGTACAAGGAGCACAAGTCCGTATTGGAACTTGTCGTATCAAAGAGGAGGAATCACCCAACCTTCGATGAAAACGATAGTTACTAGGTTTTACGATGCCAAAACACATCTCTAGCCTAGACTTCTAGATGTGTTGCGTTAGGTTCCAAAGCGTTTTTATGTTCATTGAGATTTATTTTAGAGTTGATCTTTCTTAGAAGTTTGTCTTTCAAGGTTCACCGCGTGATGTAGATGTAAAATTCCTAAATATGCAATCTAAAATGATAAACAGTCGTTTATGTTCTTTTAGCAATGAAAATCCTAGCTACAAAGGAAAGAAGATAATGATTTTTCTTTCAGCAGAGAGCATAGAGCACACACTAAATGCACTTTCCTAAATCAAATTTTGCATGCAATAAAAATGCAAATGCACATGCATGTATTTGTTTTCCGCTTCCTTAATGTGTGAATGCCAAAAAGGAAAGCTAAGTATAGATCTGAACTATTTTCTTTCAAAGCGACATTTCTAACAATTTCTTTTCAAAACGAAAGGAAGACTAAGACGACACTTTTCGATTTCGAATTTGAAAACTGTTTTCGACACTTCAAATACTAATGATTCAAATCAAGTACAATGACAAAAGTACAATCAACTATCTAGAAGAGGAAGACTTTACAACACTCTTCTTTTGATTCAAAAAGACAATTACGACACTTGCATCAAAAACGATAGTTCAATTATTAGCTACTTTCGACAAATGAAGACTGTAAATGATTCACAAATACACAAAAACATTTACAATTCCTAACTGATGGAGGCTGAAATATGTGAAGGAAGAAGGTTCCAGCAAGAAGATATTTATCATGAATAGAAAAACTACTGAATAGAGATGAAAACAAGGAGAAAAAACCAACTCTCGGAGAGAAAAAAACAGTATCACTCAATCATCGCACCTACAACACAGGGAAACAGGGATGCATCTCACATGAAACACGCGGGAGGTGTGATACCTCTAGGTTGCACAGTTATAGATAGTGCGATGGACCAGGAAGCGAAACTAAGTTTGGTTTTTGCTCAAAATTTGCAGCTAAGTTCGGTGATTTAGGCTAAGTAATGATGGACAATAAAAACAAAGCATAGGGGTAAGATCTTATGAGGTTATAAGCTACCACAAGGGCACTTAGAAATCTTTGTAAGTCAGATGTTCAGTTCATAAACCAACCCAAAGATTGACTAAAGTAGCATTCATCTACTTCACAATTGCATAGCAAAGGCGTTTCGAAGGCTAGCTGACTAACTTCAGGCTCCGTCTGTAGTTTATAAATAAAACAATAAACAAACAAAACAAACTATTCATTCCCCAACGGAGTTGCCATTTTGTTTCAGGGAAAATGCTAAATTGGAAACTAGGGCCAAACTCCATGTGGGTCGGCTTATTTATGGCAGCTGATATTTTTATTGGATCCCTCTCGTCGAGAGGTGTAGGATTGATCCAAAGATCATCCGATTCCGATAAGTATTTATGGAGATATGAATTTATTTTGTTTATGTAATTATTATCAAGCCGACCAGCTCTTATGTAGGCTCTAGAAGCCCAACCAACGTGTCTATTCATCATCCACCTTTAGTATAAATAAGAGAGGATTTGGAGTCATTAGCACAACGCATACTTCAAGTGATCTCCTCTCCACGTCTTGGGTTTTTGGAAGGAGAATCACAAAAGGAGTACGCTGGTCCATAAGCTGTTTATGAAAACATATGTTCATCATATACGCTGTTCACATTGGATACGCTGTGGATGCTATACGCTGGTTTCATAGGATCACGCTGTGCATGTTGATTATACGCAGCCCTAGCAATATACACAGATATTCATACGATGGCATGGGTGGAACGCAGTTCATACAATGCACAGCGCCTATACGATGAGGACTTGTACGCTGGAAACCCTACACGCAGTCATGAACTTATACGCTGTTCTAAGCAGCCCTAAACGCAGTCAATGAATGCCTTTATATCGTTGTACTTAGAGGATCATATACGCTGTTCATAAAGGATTATATATGCTAATGTCAAAGCGCAGTTCATAGAGTATCTTACACGCAAATAATGGTGACACGCAACCATACGCTGGGAACGCAATATATATATGCTTCACGCTGTAGAAATATTATGGATCTCAATATATATATATATATATATACGCTATTCTTAAGGAACTTACATGCTGTAACATAAATGATGGACGCAGTCAACCACAGTCATAATCCCACAGTCCTGAGGTGTAGCTGCAGTCATGTCTATGTTGTGCAATCATGAATACGCTGGGCAGTCATGTATATATGCTGCATTCATGTATATACGCTGGGCAGTCATCATGTACAGTCAATAGATTTGTTGTAGGCAGGCTATGATACAACGCTGCAATATATTTATATATGTAGGCAAACAATGAAGAGATATATATATGCGATGGCAACATATATATATATTCGTAGTCAATTTATATGCACGCACAATACGCAGATATTTGTGGGCAGTAGGGAACCATAACTGCACGCATGTTACCTTGATACTCTGTCTACATAACTACAGTCAAGATCTGGTGAGTTCAGGTTCTTGATGTCAAGGTGCAGGTTCAATATGTCTCAGTTAAACATCACTTCGGATCTACCTTCTAAACAGCCTAATCACATGGATATAAATGTATATGGCAATGATAGAACTATGATGGTCATGTGATCCTTCGTATGGAAATAATAAGGATGAACAGTCTCAAATCATAATGATAGAAGCAACATCATGAGCATGTCAGTAAAGGGCAGCACGATGATGAATGAGATAGCATGATGTATGGGTAGCATAATGATCATAAGCAGCATAATGATGATGATTCATATTAGCATGGGCAGCATGAAGCATGATGAGATCATGGGCAACATGAAGTATGAAGTCATGGACAACTTGATGTATGATGCAGTATGCTGGTGCTACACGGTAAGGTGCAGTAGATGAACGAAATGGATAGGTGAAGTCGTCACCTGGGAGATTCAGTTGAAGCAGAATGTCTTCAACTGATCTCATTGTTATAGGAAATAAAATATGCTCAGATCCAGATAAGTCAAAGTGTTGACTTCTATTGTAAATGTATTATCTCTCTCTCTCTCTTTCTCTGTTGAACTTTGAAGAACATAAAAGAAGAATTGATCAAGGGTTTCCCCACACATTGTGGGGTTTGTCCCTGGCTCGCGCCATATCTTGTGTCCTCTTGTCTTGGCTTGTCTTCTGCGTTTTATATTTATGTTCTATCTGCAGTTTATCGTAATGCTGATGTGATTGCTAACTGTGAAAATTTAAATAAATTTCTCTAGCATAGAACATACCTAATCTTAACAGAAAACTAGTGTCAATTTGAACTGCTAGTCCCACTAAGATGGGTAGCTATCTTAGAAACAAACAATGAAAGCTTTTCAAGAGTTCCTTTAAGTGTGATAGATTAGAGGGAAGAAAAGAGGACCAACCTGGATCTTCTACTTTGATCCTAGCTTGATTTCTCCTTTCCTTGATAGAATTTTCCACTCCTCTCCTACTTGTCCTGTTTCAAAGAGTACCTGTAGAGTCAAAGTAACAGCAAACCATCAAAGCATCTTCATCTAAAACATCATAAGCAATGCAGAATCAGAAACACATTGACCATACAATTGCATTCATAAACAATAAGATTCGTGAACACATGATTATATGGAGGAAAACTCAAAGAACTTTATTGATAGTAGTGAAAGAGAGTATTACAGCCCAGCGATCTGATCTAGCATCCTCCCAGTGTAGAAGCCCTCTTCACCTCATGAACAAGCAAATCACCCAACAATGCAATGTCTCTTCTCACAGATAAACCAACAACACTTCCTTACAAAATACAAAATTCCAGCCTCCAGATCTCTCAGATGAGGGATCCATTTATAGATGTCTTGCAAGGGCGTAAGTCAGCTCTGGGTTTTTGATTAGTGTCATTCCACTGATAGTTTTTGGACATCTCATTGATCTCTTACTCATCCCTGGGCGAATTCTGAGAGGCAAGTGTCACAGGAGAAGTTTTTGGAAGATTCCATGATCCTCAACTTAGCAAACTGCATCTGCCATTTGTCTATTCTCGCTCATCGCACCCCACAGAAGGCCATTTCAGTATGCATCACACCTGTCTAGTTTCACAGCTAGTATGCATCGCACCTTGCCCATGGAGCAATCTATATGGTCCAGTTTTCGCTAGTTCTGAGTAGTTTTTCAGGTGGAACCTCTGGGAAATGATGTAATCAGTTGACCATGATCCTTTAGGGTATGAAACAAAATTTTTAGGGACTTAAGGAGCCCTTAGTTTATGGACATATGAGTTTGGGGTTGCAATGCCCAAATGTGTCTATAACAGAAGCCCCCCCTTCGTTGTGTCGATTGCATAGTGGAGGGAGTCATAGGGGGTTTTAGGGGTGTAAGTAACCCCACTCTATGGGGTCCGGGGCAACGCCCCAGAAAATTTTGTTTTTGGACCTTATATTAGATTGGACGGACCTACCTATGGTTTTGTGCATGATTTTCACACATGGTTTTGGACGCGATGGTTTTCGGTCCATGGTTTTAGACGCGATGGTTTTCGGTCCATGGTATTGGGTGCTTCGGCATGTATAAATAGATATTGTAACATTGAAAGGAACATAATGAAAAATCAAGTTGGTAGTCCCAGTTTTGGGATCCAGGGTAAAATCTCTGTGTATATGTGTTTTATGTGTTATGCTCTTGCGTTGTTTATTTTCTATTTTTTAGAATTCGTATGCAGGTAATTTCTGTACAGGGTCAAAACCTACATTTGGCATCAGATTTTTTTTGGCTTCAAGGGGACGCCTTTGTTGCTGAGGGGTTTCGCTCGGGCCTATGGTAAACCCTGTTCAATGGGAGATCTGCGAGATTGATTCTGGTGGTGAAAGAAGATGGCGAGCAGTTGAAAGATAGAGATCGAGAAATTTAATGGTCAGAGTTTTGAGTTGTGGAAACTCAAGATGGAGGATCTGTTGGTGGATACAGATTAGTGGATCACAATAGATCCGGGTACTAAACAAATGGGAGCGTCTGATGAAGAATGGAAGAAGTTGGATCAGAAGGCAAAGAGCACAATACGATTATGTGTCTCAGATTCAGTATTGCTGAATGTATCAGGGGAAGCTACGGCGAAGGCTTTGTGGGACAAGTTAGGGACTTTGTACCGATCTATGTCTCTAGTGAATAAAGTATTCTTCTGGAAAAAGCTGTATAACCTGAGGATGAAAGATGGAGACTCAGTGACAGAGCATCTGAACGCATTTAATACTGTGGTAAGTCAGTTATTATCTATTGATATTAAAATTTCAGATGAAGATAATTGCATCAGTTTGTTTTGTTCTCTACCAGATTCATGGGATAGTCTGGTTATTGCAATAGGTAGCAATGCAACTATCTTGTAGTTTGATGAAATAGCCTCATCCTTGCTGACGAAGGAAATGAGACAGAAAAATATGGGGAGCCATAATGGTGATGGCTTGTCTGTATAAGGACGGTCCCAAAGCAGAAACAAAACTAAGTCATTGAGTGGGAGGTATAAATCTAGGGAGATCTAAATCTCCAGGAAAACCTGTAAAGGTGGTGTGCTGGAAATGCGGAAAGGTAGGGCACTACAAAAGGGACAGTGAATCTAAAGCCCCTGATAAAGGAGAGGGATCTGATGATGCTCCTTCTACGGAGGCAAAAACCACCTCAGATGAAGGTGGGGATGTGTGCTTGGCTTCTTCAAGTACACATGTAGATCATGGGGCATGGTTGATTGACTCAGGTGCATCCTTTCACTTCACTCCCCATAGAGAGTGGTTCTGTGAGTATGAGAAATATGATGGTGGTGATGTCTTCTTGTGGGATTACATGAAGGCTAGAATCATTGGTCATGGAAAAGTAAAGTTGAAGTTGGAAGGTGGAAGCGTTAGAACACTTCCGGGTGTTCTCGATATTCCTACATTAGCCAGAAATCTGATTTCTATAAGCAAGTTGGATGATGCAGGTGTAAAAACAGTGTTCGAGGAGGATACCTACAAGATGGTTCGGGGAGCATTGGTATTGATGCGGGGAGTTCGGATTGGAACTATGTACAAGCTGCAAGGTAGCACTGTTGTTAATGGGTGCAACAGTTCTGTGGTTCCTCAAAGTGGAGCAGAAAATCTAGTGGTCTCTTGAGAGAAGACCATGTTGTGGCATCAAAGTTTTGGACATATTGGAGATAAGGGCCTTCGAATACTTCATGGTAAAGGTATGGTAGAAGGTATGAGTAATAGCTCTATAGATTTTGATTTCTGTGAAAATTGTGTATATGGAAAGCAGAATCGGGTGAGTTTCCCCTCTAGTGGTAAGAGGGCGAAACAGATATTAGAGCTTGTGCACAGTGATGTGTTTGGACTTGTGAAGGTTCCATCACTGGGTAAGTCTATGTACTATGTATCATTTATAGATGACTTCTCAAGTAATACATGGATATATTTCCTTAAGAAGAAATTTGAATTCCTTGACAGGTTTAAAGAATTTAAGGCTCTAGTGGAAAACCAGACAAAGAAGAAGATAAAGGTGTTGAGGACAGATAATAGTGGAGAGTTTTGCAGTAAGGAATTTGAAGAATTCTGTAAGAAGTGTGGTATAGCACGGAAGAAGACTACTCCATATACACCTTAGAAAAATGGAGTTGCAGAAAGAATGAACAAGACATTGATGGAAAGGGCAAGAAACATGCTCAGTGTTGTCGAGTTAGGACAAGAATTTTGGACAGAGGTAGTGGAGACTGCATGTTACCTGGTCAACAGATCACCTTCATCAGCATTGGAAGATAAGACTCCACAAGAGGTATGGACTAGTAAGAAACCTTCTCTCTCACATCTAAGGGTATTTGGATGTGATGCATATGTACATGTTCCAAAGGAGAAAAGAACCAAGTTGGATAGTAAATCTGAAAACTTCATCTTTATTGGGTATAAGGATGGTTTAAATGGTTATAAGGCTTGGAACCCAGTAACAAGGAAGGTTGTGTACAGCCAAGATGTGGTGTTCAGAGGGGTGAAAGATCTTATTAAACATGAAGTCCAACCAAAGGAACCTGAGAAGATAGAGTTTGAGCTAAAGGAGGAAGAATCAAACTCTACAACAGAGGAGGAATCAGAAGATGAAGAGCCACAAACTCCGGGTGTGAGAAGATCAGTTCGAGAAAGAAGGCAGCCAGAAAGGTATACTCCATCTGCTTTCTGTTCAAATTTTTCTTTATCTATTATTGATGATGATCCAAGAACTGTGAAGGAAGCAATAGATTCAGAGGATGGAAAACTCTGGAAAGAGGTCATGGTTGATGAAATGGCATCTTTGCACAAAAATGAGGCTTGGGATCTGGTGGAGTTGCCGGGTGGAAGGAAACCCATTGGCAAATGGGTGTTCAAGAAGAAGACAAATGCAGAAGGAAAGGTGGAGAAATACAAATCTCGATTGGTAGCAAAAGGTTATTCCCAGGTGTCGGGAATTGATTTTGGTGATATTTTTTCTCCTGTTGCCAAGGTAACTTCTATTATATTACTTTTATTTGTTGTTGTTGCTTTTGATTTTGAGGTAGAACAGATGGATGTGAAGACAACATTTCTTCACAGGGATCTGGAAGAAGAGATCTACATGAAGCAACCTGAAGGATTTGCGGTGAAGGGTAAGAAAGAACTGGTATGCAAGTTAAAGAAGTCTCTGTATGGGTTAAAACGGTCACCAAGGATGTGGTATCAGAAATTTGATACATTTATACGGGGACTTGGCTTCACCAGAAGCAAAGCAGATCACTGCATGTATTTTAAATTAATTAGTGACCGTGTTATTTATCTGGTCTTGTATGTGGATGATATGTTGCTGGTTGGAAATGACAAAGAAGTTATACAGGATTTAAAGACCCATTTTTCCTCCAAATTCGACATGAAATATCTTGGTGTTGCAAACTATATTTTGGGCATGGAAATTAAAAGAGATCAGACAAATAGGAAGCTCTGGATAAACTAGAAGAAGTATGTCAAGACAATATTGCAGAGGTTTAATATGTAGGATAGTAAACCGGTGAAGGTTCCTATTCATGTAGGTGTAAAGTTATCTGTTGAACAACGTCCCAAGACACAAGAAGAGGAAGAGGACATGTACTTCCATATGCAAGTGCAGACAGTAGCCTGATGTATGTGATAGTCCGTACTAGACCAGACATTACACATGCAGTGGGAGTATTGAGCAAGTTTATTTCAAAACCAGGTAAGGAGAACTGAACAGCAGTGAAGCGAGTTTTCAAGTATTTGTGTGGCACTAGTGATTATGGTTTGTGCTACCAAGGAAGACCAGGATTGGACAGAGTGTTGGATATTCGTGGCTTTGTTGATGTAGACTGGGCTGAAGATATAGATCATAGAATATCTACAAGTGGGTATGTGTTTAACCTATTTGGAGGTGCAATCAGTTGGATGAGTAAGAAACAATCTGTAGTGGCACTATTAACTATAGAGGCAGAATGCATGGCAGCCACTCATGCAAGCAAGGAAGCAGTTTGGTTGCAGATATTGTGTTCAAGTATGGGGTTAGTACAAGGAGCTATAAGGATGGACTGTGACAGCCAAAGTGCAATTTTCTTGGCAAAGAACCCTGCACATCATTCAAATACAAAGCATATTGATGTTCAGTATCACTTTGTGAGGGATATGATAGAATACAAAAAGTTGTTGCTGGTAAAGGTGGACAGTTTGAAGAATACTGCAGATGCACTGACAAAATCTGTGAGCTCTGAGAAGTTCTCTTGGTGTAGAGAAACAATGGGCATTGCAAGGCTAGATAAATGACTAAGCTCTATTGTCGTCCCCTGTGGAAAGAAAACAACAAGTGGGAGAATGTTGGTTGTGTTATATTCTTTCCACAACTAGCCCACGTAGTTAACCGAAGGGTTAGAAGGGGGGCGGAGCCCCACCTTCATTGTGCTGATTGCGTAGCTGGGGGAGTCACAGGGGGTTTGAGGGCTGAATGTAACCCCACTCTATAGTGTCTGGAGCAGCACCCCGGAAAATTTTGCTTTTGGACCCTATATTAATTTGGGCAGACCTGCCTATGGTTTTGTGCATGATTTTCGTACATGGTTTTGGACGCGATGGTTTTCGGTCCATGGTTTCGAAGGCGATGGTTTTCAGTCCATGGTATTGGATGCTTCGGCATGTATAAATATGTATTGTAACATTGAAAGGAACATAATGAAAAATCAAGCTGGTAGTCCCGGTTTTGGGATCTAGGGGAAAATCTCTGTGTATATGTTTTTTATGTGTTATGCTCTCACGTTGTTTATTTTTTGTGTTTTAGAATTTGTATGCTGGTGATTTTTGTACAAGGTTAAAACCTACAATTGTTGTTGATTAGAACCATGAGATGCACCAGAGTGTGCAGAGAATAGAGTGTTGTGTGGGCCAAAAGGTTGGTGAAGAGAACAGAGCTAATATCAGGAAAAGTGGTTGCCAAATACAATGAACACTAGTTCTTATTTGAGTGTGGTTTTGAGCTTGCATACAAAAATTTGGTGCTTCCATCTCTAGTGGGTGATTGCATAGAAAATTTTAGGGGCGAATGTTCACCCTTTGGCGAAATTAAGGGGTTTTAAATTTTTAGTGGGCGAATATTTTGTATCATAGTACATTTTTACAAATCACCTCAAATAGCCCACCTTATTTTAAGGGAGAGGGTAAAAAAGGTAAATTTAGCCCTTGAAATTAGGAGTTACAACCTTCCATTCGCCCATTTTCAAGAATAGGTTTTATTTAAGTGAATCCATTCGCCCATTTTCAATAATAGGTTTCATTTAAGTGAATCATATGGGCCAAAGGCCCAAATACCATATTTATAAAAGAGGTATGGTAAATTAATAAAAATATAAATAAATGAGAGGTATGGTATATAAATAAAACATTTTTTGTATTTACTCCATAAGTCACCTTATATACATGCAAGGGTGTAAACAAATAAAAATATAAGTAAAGTGGAGGTATGGTAAATAAATAAAACGTCTTTTTATACTTACTCAAAAGGTATGGTAAATAAATAAAAATATAAATAAACTAGACGCATCGTAAATAAATAAATCATCTTTTTATATTTAGTCCATAACCCTCGTTCTATTTATGAAGGCTCAAGAAAGAGGTTTTATTTAAGTGAATCCTATGGGCCAAATACCATATTTGTAAAAGAGGTATGGTAAATTAATAAAAATATAAATAAAAGAGAGGCATGGTAAACAAATAAAACATTTTTTTATATTTACTTCATAAGTCACCTTATATTTACAAACACTCAAAAAATGCGTTATATTTAGGTGAAACCTATGGGCAAAATACTATGGGACAAATACCATGGACTAGATTGTTATTAAGACCATGCAAAAAAACATTATTAACCCTAATATTAGTATTAATAAAAATAAAAATGGCACATGGTATTGACCCATGGTTTTCACCTGGAATGTAGCCTATTTAAATGGGGGAATTAAACCAGCATAGATCCATCTTTACTCTGGATCTACTAACCCCCGAGAGCTATCAAATATCATGATATGCAAACTAGCATAGAGTGAAAAAATATTTGATCCGATCAAGAATAAAAATGGATGTTGTAATTTAATGTATGTTAAACATTTTAGCTTGGTTAAAATAAAAAATAAAATAAAAATCAACTATTAATTTTATTAATTTTTATAAATTACTAATAGTAAATTTTAAGCTCCAGGTTTATGATAACCCATGGTATTGACTCATGGTAATACCATGGTATTCATGTGAGCATAGACTATTTAAAGGGGAAATTCTATCATCTTCTATCCATCTTAATTCTGGGTCTACCAAGTGCTCAGAGGGATAAATAGATTTCATCCCCCTATGAGTGGTAGATGTGGAGCTAAGATGGATATAGGTTGGTTTTTATGATAATGAAGATATTAAATAGAATTAGGAAATTATATTGTAAAAACATCTTAAGGTGAATGGTTAAAGCATAGACATTGGACAAGTATATTTGTATACTTCTGTTTTAAACTGAAACAAATCCAGCGCTAAAAGGAATGGATTGATTGCATTAGTCATCCTTCTATAACTTTCCAAAATATGTTGGAGTAAACAGATTGTAATTTGGGTAATTTTTCTAATTGCAAACAGGAACATACTTGTGTATTGGCAGGGTGGTTACGAGGTCCCTAGAAGTGATGAATTTGAATTTTTCTTGGTTTTATATATAGTATTAGGTTTTTTCTTATGCTTTCTGTGAATGGCACGAGTGAATTTTATCCTACACCCACTAGGTTATCAATATGTAATTTCTGTAATTTTGATTTCAAAAGATATTTTAAAGAAATGCAATGATTTCATTTGTGTATTCGATAAACACAAGATTTTATAATTGAGTAAAATATTCGCCATGCCTGGTGAGAGATTCGCCAAAAAATTATATATACATATCATATTATTGATAAAATCGCCTTCCATTTTTCCTATATACCATGGAGATTCGCCCATTTATTATACATGTAAATTTAGGGGGGGTTCTTAAAATTTTCCCCGGGTGATTGAGAAGGCTTGGGGGTTGGTGCCTCCTACAAGTTGGTGCTTGCATAAATCCAAGGAGTTGCAAGTTGGTGCTTGCAACAAATCTGTGAAGTTGGTGCTTCTAGTAAGTTGGACATATGTCTACAAAAGGAGGGGTTGGTGCTTCCTGCTAGTGGGTGCTAGCAAATAATCAAAAGGAGTTGGTGCTTATTGTGAGTGGTGGCTCACAAATAAATTGATGTAATATAGTAGGTGTTCTTATTTCACATCAATAATAACAACATTTGGTGGTTTTTTCCCGAAAGGGTTTCCACGTAAAACCTTTGTGTCTCATGTGTTTGCTACTCACGATGTATATGCTTGTGTTGATTTATATGGTCATTGTTATGGTTTGTTTAGGCTGCTCTCATATAATGAATGCCAAGTTTGAATGAAAAATAAATTGTCATAAAAGTCAAAATTAGCCTTAATATTAATTCACCCCACCTCTCAGTATTAACATTGTTTCCAATGATTAGTATCAAAGCTAGTTCCTTCAGGAATAGCTTAATCACTAGAAGGTATCTCAAAGGGAAACAATGGCTAAACAAGTTTGGCTAATAGTGGAAGAAGTTCCATTTTTAAAATGGATCAAGCTATGATCTCTAGAAGATCAGAATGGAGGATTATTTGATGGTAATCAATGAGAACATTTGGTTATTTGTGATATTAGATATATGGAAAAAGGAATGAGTTCAATATAGAAGGCAAGGAGATTATCATTAAAGGGCTATCTAAACCAGATGTTGATAGAGTGAGGAATTGTGAGACATTAAAGGAAATGCTAGATAAATTACAATGTTTAAATGGAAAATATTGCGATGTGGCTTAAGAAAAGGCTGAAGAACCTTACTTCTCAAGTAGTGAACCAGGACATGTAGCTATTGGTGATAAGAAGAAAAGGAAGAAAAAGGAGAAAGCATATAAAAGGAAAGATGCTCAAAATATTGAAGATATTTCTTCCTATGAGAAAAGTGTTGATCGTCACTCCAAGGATGGTGAAGAAGAAGACCTAGATGAGAGGTCATGCAACTCTAAAGGTAAGCTATTTCTTTTTGGTAATTGTAAAGAGATCGGTCATTTAGATGCTAGATGTACATATTCTTCTTTTGAAGATAAAGATAGCCATACATTTAGTTGTTGTGAAGACATACCTACATTTGTAGCAGTAGAAAATGAGAGTACCTCAGAGGAAGAAGAGAGATCACGGGTGCTCTTCCATAGGAAAAAATAAGAGTACTCCTAGTAGCGATGAAGAAGGGATACCTCTTAGACCTGTGGAAGACTCCATGGACACAAAGATGGTTAAGATCTTTGTGGTGACTCAACGAGCACCCGTGATAGTGAAGAGAAGGATCTGAATGAAAGGATCTAATTTAGGAAAAATTTGATCTCTTCTCTAAAGGAGATCAAGGACCTATCAGAGGAAAATCTCAAGAAAGAGAAGCAACTAAACATTTATGAGCTTGAGAATGAAAAGTTGAGAAAAACAATAGTAAATCTTAATTCTCAACAAGAAAAGGCTAGTATTCTAAGTGGCATGTTGAGCAATCAGTTGAGTAAGAAGGAATCTTACTGTGAGAGACTATAGACTGAAGTATTCTCATTGATACATGGCTTAGAAGAGTCAAATAAAGAGTTGTCTCAATATCAAAAGCTTGAGGAGATCAGAAGAGCCTTGGATGAGAAGCTTATTAAGCAGAGATCCCCGCTCATCAAGGTTTGTTTAGGTTGCGAAGAAGAATCAAGCTCCACTAAGGAAAAGGCTGAAGGCTCAGCCATCCAAGTAAGGATAGTTGAAGGTTCCAACAAAAAAAAAGGAAAATAGGTTGTTGGAAAACAAAAATAGCAAGGAAAGCGGCAAAAAAAAAAGAAGAAAAGGAAGAAACAAAAGGATAAGAAGCAGCAGCAAGTAGAGTAGAAGAAAAGAGTTAAGCAGTTGCAAGAAAGAGTGCAAGATAGCAATGCAAATTGTCGTGGAAGGCACATGAAGAACTAGAAAAAATCATTTCCTTCTCAAGGAAAAATCCTTCAAAGAAAAGGTAACCTCTTTCATCAAAAGCTTTTTTATGGGTATTGTTTTTCTTGCAATAATTTTGGACATAAAACCATGGATTGTAGATGGCATGCAAGAAAACAAAGTGTGTGGAGAAATAGCAAGAGAAGGCATGATTGCAGTAGTAGAGGTTGTGACAAGAATGTTGTCAAGAATAGTAATTCCTCTTCCCCACTCTCATGTTATGTCAAATGCTACAATTGTGGCAATCTTGGGCACAAGAGACCGAATTGTAGATATGAGAAGAAATGGCATGCTTCTCAGCATATGCATGCAAATGTAACAGCTCGGGATTTGAAGACAAGCAGAATTAATGGAGATGTGGAATACAAGTTTGTCTTCAGTGATTTGTGTCAAAAGAGAAAGATGAAATGAGGAGGAAGAAATCAGAATAATGATCCTCTTACTCTTGCAATAAATCCCTTTGTAATCGCTAGCTATGATGAGCCAAAGCTTCAGGTAAGGAAATGGAGTAGCAAGAGGATCTAGGTGAAGAAATAGGAGTTGAAGGATAAGATTCCTTGAACCTTGTGCAGTCCAGATAGATCTCAAACAAGGGAAAAGAAGAAGTTGGAAAGTAATTCTCTTGTGACGACTCATCCATTGAAGGTTTGGAAGAGGAAAGAAGGTGATCTACTAGGGGGATTAGATCCTTTGTTTCTCTTCAGTAAAAGAAGAGAATGACCTCAAGGGAGGCTGAATAAGTCAAATGTGGGCATAAAATCTCATACAAACGAGATGAATCTGAACAATGAAGGTATGTTCTAGTCCTCTTGTTGATTAAAGTAATGTATTTATTTATTTCAAATGAATCAACATAGCAAGAGAAAGGAGAGAGCAGCCAGCATGATTTCAGTGTATTACACAATAGTATCTTATGTTGTGGGAAGAAGAAGATGGGTTGTAGCAGAAGTGTAGAATGACCAGAAGCCCACAGTCAAGTCAAGTCCATAGGATTAGTCCCCGGACAGAAGCAAGGAAGCAAATGCAGGAGATCAGAGAGCATTCACTTAGGGGAAGCTACTTTGATAGCTGTAGTAGGAAACAATTGCTAGCCTCAAAAAGTAATATTGATGAGAAAATGAAAGGTTTACATCTTGGGTGAAATATCCGTATTTCATTTAAGTTGTGAGTTTGACTATGCCTAGTAGTGTTGTGTTCATAAAACACAATTGATATAAGATTTCAATGTCCCTTAGTCTTTAGTTGGTATTGCTATCTCAATTGATGTTCTGAGTTCATATGGAGTAGCCTTTTTTTGTAAGTGAACATTTCTTTTTTAGAAAGATACATAAAGATTTTGTGTGGTACATTGTCCAATTTGTATACATTTCTGAGTGCAATTGGTATTATTTAAGCAAGATTTCATATTTGGACCATCTTGATCTTAGGGGGAGAAGAAGTGATGTAGATGCTCAGGAGAAGTGAGCATAGAGGATGAAGTAGCAACAGCAATGGAGAGCAAGCACAGTGCATCACTAATGGGTGGTAATTGCAGCAGCAGAAATACCATGAGAAATTTTAATTGGTATCAATCCTTTTTAATTGATACAAAATATGCATTAGTGGAGAAAGTATTTAACCGGCAGCCTATGGCATTTAGAACTAGAGAAATTCAAAGAAGAGGTAGTATATGTTCATGGGGATCATATCATATATGTCCAGTTTATATAACAGTAGTAGTGATCATCACCTGAAGAGAAGTATGCAAATTCAAATGCATATTAGTTGTTAGATCCTTGGTCATTGACATTCGATGTTTGCATCAGGAAGAAGAAGTAGCTTGTAGCCATTTTCCCCTGATGTCAAAGGGCAAGAGAAGTATTGCATAAGGTGTGATGGCCCATGCAAAGGAAATAAATCCATTGGTGGATCACTCTAGGAGAAGTGTGGAAGCAGCACAAGGATTGGTCATCAAAGTGGTGATAAGGTCAAGATGTTGCCATCAATGCCAAAGGGGGGATTGTTGGACAGTTGGCATTTTCAAGATGGCTAGTGGTTGCAATTGTTTTGGCATTGATGTCAACACTCATGCTAGGATATGTGTTGGGCAGTTTCCATTGTCTGATTGTTGGCAAGAGTGTTGGCATTGATGTCAACCATATTAGCATGGATGTTTGTGGCAGAAAATGTTGGCTATGATGTCCCCTAACCTAGCTATGATCTTCATTTTTCTAGTTTGATGTGCTTGATGTGCCAAGCTCAAGGGAATCCCATGGTTTTTGCAATCTCTGGTAGAGAATCTCCATAGTAGCAAGCTTATTGGAGAATCCATAAAATGATGACTATGGTGGTTAGTGGTCCAAAAAGTTGGAGCATGTTATGCCTCAAGAGATCATCTCAGATACTCTTGGAGATGGCACAGTTTGTTAATGCTCTGAAACATTTCTCCAAGGGTATGTGGAACCTTGCAAAATGCCTATGAAGTGCAAGTTCTAGTCAAAAGAAGAAGAGGCAAGGTGCAAATAACATCAAAGAGTTTGCAGCCATTTTTCAGGTAGCAAATGGGCTCAAAGACTACATCATCCCTCTCCACTATAAAGTACTTGGAGAGATATTTCCAACGGTATATGGAAGTCTGCAAATGGCCTCCTAGATCAAGAGTTATTCACAGTCAAATTTGACTTAAACCATGAAAGTAGAGTTAAGAGGTGATTGCAGGAAGTAATATCGGGACCTCAGAACTTCATAACCTCAATGAAATTCCTTTTTGAGAAACATTTTGATCCAAGAACCCGAAAGGAGCAGGATTACCATCAGGAGCCGATTCTCGAAACGTTAGAAATCGAAGAAGCCTCAAAACATCAGGACCCAATATCGGAAGGACTGGTAGGCAACATATCGAAATATCAGAGCAGGTTGGAATCTCGAAATGTCAAGACCATCGGAACCTCAGAGTTTCATAATTCCTTATGAATGTTTTCTTTCAAAAAGTTTCTAAGTTGTGAGGAGAAGGATTTATAAAGAAATTCCTTGAAAAACCAAACGAGCGAGGGACCCTTTCTTTCTCCTCAAATAGAACACATCAAAGCAGGTGATTGGCACTGATAATTTGATGAGCCAGATGATTTCATCATGACGTGGCAATACAGAGGACACGTGGCAGTCAGATTCGACATTTTGGGTGGCCTAATAGGGAAAATTCGTGTGACACGTGTCACCACTAAGGAGACTCCATGTGGTGATGATGACATTAGCATGATGTCATCTCAAAGGTTGTATATCGAAGGTAGGAGACATCGTAACTCTGTTCTAATTCCTTTCTGAAAAATTTATGATATAGGGAGCTCCCGATGTTGAGTGGCACTTGGTCGTGAAGACCCAAAAGAACCAAGGGTGTAGAGCAGGCTTAGCACCTAAGTGCTATGAAGAATTTTGAGGGTTGAAGTTTTCATAACTCCTTTGTAATTACTTTTTGTGAAATATCCAATGTTTAGGAGCTCCGATGTTGAGTGGCACTTGGTCATAGGGACCCAAAAGAACCAAGGGCGCAGAGGAGGCTTAGCACCTAAGTGCTATGAAGAATTTTGGGGGTTGGAGTTTTCGTAACTCCTTTGTGTGTGGGTGTGTGCGTTGTTGTGTGTGAGTCTAAATGAGCATGTTCTGTAGAGAAGAGACCAAGAGTGCCTAAGAAAAGAAAAGATACCTCGAGTGAGCCATTGTTGTTGTGTGAGGCCGAGAGAGCCTGTGGAACAGAAGAAGGACAAGAGCAGTTTATGTGCTATGGAGTGTGAGTCGTGTGGAGAACTTCGATTGTGAGTGTGCTGATAAGAGGAGGCCATGTGTGCCTAAGAATAAAGAAGGTCGAGAGAAGAGATCCTAGTTGAGTATTTTGTTCCAGAGTGCAGATAGTGTTGCGCATTAGTGAATGTTGTTGATCAGAACAACGAGTTGTAGTAGAGAGTGTAGAGAACAGAGCGTTGTGTGGACCGAAAGGTTGGTGAAGAGAACAAAGTTGATATCATATAGATTATATTCCAAATATATTGAACATTATTTCCTATTTGAGTGTAGGTTGGAGCCTGCATACAGACAGTTTTTGATTCCATCTCTAGTGGGTGCTTGAGAAGGCTTACGGGTTGGTGCCTCCTGCAAGTTGGTGCTAGAATAAATCCAAGGAGTTGCAAGTTGGTGATTTCAAAAAATATGTGAAGTTGGTGCTTCACATGGTGCTTCTGGTAAGTTGTACAAGTGTCTAAAAAAGGAGGGAGTTTGTGCTTCACATGGTGCTTCTGGTAAGCTAGACAGGTGTATACAAAAGGAGGGAGTTGGTGCTTCTTGCTAGTGGGTGCTAGAAAACAATCAAAGGGAGTTGGTGCTTCCTGTGAGTGGTGGCTCACAAACAGATTGATGTAATAGAGTAGGTTTTCTTATTTCACATCAATAACAACAACAAGCTTTGGTGGTTTTTTCCTGAAAGGGTTTCCATGTAAAACCTTTGTGTCTCACGTGTTTGTTGCTCATGATGTGTATGTTTTTGTCAAATTATATGGCTATTGTTATGGTTTGTTAAAGGAATCTCTCATATAATGGATGCCAAGTTTGAATGGAAAAGAAATTTCCATAAAATTTAAACTTAGCCTTAATACTAATTCACCCCCCCCCAATATTAACATTCTTTCCAACACTTGCAACTTATGCCCATCTTGAGGACAGCTCCCCTCACAAGCACATAGTTCATCTCCAGAGCACAATCACCAAACCTCTTGTTCCTTACACCTGCACTCTGTGCCAAGCCTTAATAAGCCTTACCTTATGGAGCACATTTCCCTCTCATAGTGGACAGTAAGGTCACCTCTAGCCCCTTGTATTTGCAACTTGCAGTCAACTAAGAGACTCCTTCTCAATTATAGTGCACTATGCATTCTTAGTACTCAAACCTCTAGCCATTGTCTTCAGGACTTGTGTTATGTTCCTAAGTTGGTTCCTCTCTCTCTCTCTAGTGCAATGTGCACTTCTAGTGCCTAAACCTCCACCTCTTGTCTCTTGAACCAGTTCCCTTCACCCAAGAAAACTCATCTCTCAGTACTAGTGCACTCTTTCATCACAATTAACATCTTGCATGAGAAAATAAAATAGAATAGGTTATTTTGGGAATAATATTGTCTTTCCATGAGTGAGTTTCATTTTCAGGTAATTTGGATCCAGAGTCGATTAGTCCACCTTCTTAACATGAAAAATAATATTCAAGTGGTTTATCAAGAAGTGGTTTCAATAAGACACTTGTGGGGATGAGACGCAAAGATACCATCATGTAAAAGATAAAGGAATTTTTAACTATGACAGATAGATGGTGACCCAAGATGACTTGGCATCAACACATTACATTAAAATTCCATGCCACAGTCGCCAAATTGTAGCGTTTCAAAGTGTGGATCCAAGAGTGTTATTTTGTCCCAAGTATTTTGCCACAACTTGTGGAATGTAATTTTGAAATTAAGAAAATGTAACATGTGTGGAAGCCCAAGGGTCACACATGGAATGTGAAAAGTCACTAGGAAGTCCAAAAGTCATATGGGAGGTCAAAATTCGTTTGGGAGCTCAAGAGTTATGAGGGAGGTTAAGAATCTCATGGGAGGATAAAGGTCACCTCATTTGTTATAAATAAACTCTCATAACTCAAGAAGTGGAATTTTAGCCTTGGCTTCTCAAGCTTAGCATAGGAGAGAAAGATCATTCTTTGTAGTAGCAAGTGGTGGCTTCATGTTCCACTATTAGGGCTAATGATGCATCATTGTAATTGTGTATCTTGTAACTTTCACTTAATATTTTGAAGCTCTCAAAGGCTAAAGTACTTTCATGCATGTATCATGAATGTCATAAGGATATTATTCCATGTTTTTTATTTATGTTTGTGTTCATATGTACTAAAGAAAATGAACTATTCCATTGGCTTTGGTATACATCTTACTTCAAATGTGTGACTTTCTTGCTTTCATGATCGTTGTTACTTTGTAAACTATTTTGCAGATTAACTAACGATTATTTCTATATATGTGTGTGTGTGTGTGTCTTATTAGGATGGTACTATTACATTTCTTTTAAAGGCCCACTCTTTCTCTTCTCATCTATGAAAGTATTTTATACACATTGCAACTGTATGTTTCACAAAGCTAATTTGCTTATCTTAAATTTATGTGCATGTTATCTTATGTTGATTTGTTTCATCCAAGGAAAATCTTTAAGATTGTTACAATGGAATTCAGGTTGACTTCTCGGATGGGTATCATATCCCAAATGGTGAGAGGTCCAATTGAGACTTCATATTGGGGAGACTCCCTTGTGTTGGTGAACTTCTAGCACCGTTAACAAGACCTTGGGAGTTAACGGAATTGGATTCTTCTTAATGCCTCGCCTAATATTCCTATTCTTCATGTTCAAGTGTTTGGCACAGTGATAAACCACTTCTCTAAAGTCGAACAATTCAGGAAAACATGCGGTGTTTTCCAATCCCATGTTCCAAATTTTTTTCTTTTCTTTTCTTCTGAGGCTAGATTCAATTACCAATTCTATGCAGTGGAATATTATTAACTCTTATCTCGATAGGCGATTGAATTATATGTATCCCCACAAAATGTCTTTTCCTTTCTTTCCATGGCCATCGTTTTGATGCACTTAGGGATGCACAAGGGATCAATGAATCTTTAGTGGAGCTTAGCTAGTAAATCATTCTTCTTTGACACAATTAATAGGAGGTTGTCATCTTTCACACCACTTTTGTTGGTCCATGTGAAACAATAATGGGAAGTTGATGCTTCATGTTGCTCCCTATGTGAGGTGATGGGGAGTAATTCACATAGTAAGATATAAATCACCTAAAGAGTTATTCACATAGTACCATATAAAGTGCTTCCTTTACCTAGAGGATCAAACTTCCCTCAATGATATTTTAATCAACCTCAAAATGAGAAAATGACACATTTACTTAATAGATTGAAGCAAAGTTGATGGTGTGACCTCTCGATGTGTCACATACAAAGATTTACCATGAACAAAAATCAATGTATGTAGACGAATGGGTGTACATAAGGTTGCAATGTGTGGAAGAAAAGGATTTGCAAAGTTAAGATGTGCATAGGTCTAATTGTGTGATGAACGTATGAATAAGATCCTTCCACAATAAAATTTGATTAAATATTGAGAGTGCAAAGATGTGTGTCGAGGAAAACTAGTCTAGAATGATAACTTGTGTGGGGTTTCTTCACACAAACCCATAAGAAAAATTATTAAGTATGCTTCTTAGTTATAATGCGTAAAATTTGGATCAACAATAGGAAAATCCTAACTTCCTAAATGAGTAGATGTCGACGTGTCATGATGATGTGGTAAGAGCATGTGTCATGCTTACATGGAAAGGAGGACAAATAATGATGATGTGGCAGGATGATGTGACATGTTGACATGCTATACTTACATGGCATACTCACATTATTACGCTAAAGTATCAAAAAGTCAAGGTGGTGACTAATCTATCATCTATAGTATTAGGCAATGAGTCCATGAATCTGGAAATATGAAAAATTGTAAAAAAGAGTATTTTGTGCTTTTTTTAATACAGATGTTTATGAATATCTAGTTACCTGATATCTGAAAGTTTGACTACATTAAAAGAGCTAAGATGGCAATGACAATGTTGAGGTGGAATTTAGGTGGTTGTCTTCAGGGTGGAGGTGACGTGGAATTTAAAATCCAACATTTCATAAAGGGTACTTTTGGAAATATTTGGATCTAGGTATCCAAGTTGACTATTGGCATGGAGGAATCCCATAAATATGGAAGAAATGGAATACATGTAGCAAAAAAATAAAATATTGAATCCAGATAATTCTAAATTTCAAATATACGGAATACGAAAAAGACTTGAATAGTTGCGGGGATGAGTAAATTAGTCCTAGATCTGAATAGTGACTTGTTAAGACAACATAGAGTGGTGTTTACATGTGGACAAGTTACAACACTTCCATGTCATGAAGCCATAGGTCAAATATACATTTGTTAACATAGCTCCATATGGAAATCTCATGAAAACCATAGCTTTGTGTCTAGATCTCAGAACTTGATAAATTTTATATCCTCTTAAAGCATTTGACAAGTAGAAGAAAATGATGAACCCATAAAGAGATCCTAAGCTAAGAATCAAAATTGGAAGTTCAATATATAAATACTAATATTTAATCTATATTTTCTATCCTTGTTATTCCCTTAATGTTAGAGAGAGAGAGAGAGAGAGAGAGAGAGAGAGAGAAAATGAAATATTAAAGGCAAAATTTTTATTAATTAACCATGACATTAAATGTAATCTCTTATCTAATGTGGTGCACATGAATACTTGTAGCCATTAAAATTTTAAGATTAGCTAGTTAATAAATATCAATAAATAATATCTACTAGATGGGTAATATTGATCATCTTATGAGAACGTATTTTATAAATTGATTGTGTAGTCAACTCTAGTGAACTCACTTAGAAGATATCTCCAATATTGTGTTTGTGTGTGTGTGTGTGTGTGATGTTTAATGTTTATTAATATTAAATGGATGAGTAATACACTAACTAAATCATGGTGGTGGTCATTGTTAGCATCCACAGAAATAAAATTTGGTCAAGAAAGGTAAGGAATTAGTTGGTTTACTTCAGAATTTTATTTCAATGCTAAAAAAGAGTTTGATGAGTTAAAAAGTTAGGAAGGTCAGTACTATAACAAATATTTTGAAATTGTGATTTAATGTGGATGCACATAGGAGATCCTAAGAGAAAGTGATTTGCATCTTCAGCTATCTTAGTTTCACAAAAAAGAAAAATTCTTTTTCTCAATGACATTTTAGAAATTGTCCAATTCCCTATTTCACTATGGAGCTCATGAGAGATTATTCTTATTTTATAAATTCTTCTTTATGTCAATGAAAACAATGATGTTTTTTCATCTTACAGGTTAAGGTTGATCACCTCCTTATGGTATCTTAATTTTGTTTTCTCTTCTAATTCTTTACTGCACTAAAATTTATCCTTAAATTTGGATGTAATAAAATTTATAATTGTTTTTTTTATAGAATAATAACTTCCATTATTCCTCAATGACTTAATCAATACTTTACATCTTTATGTCACCCTATCATACATTGTCGGTGGTTTTGATTAGATATTGAAGCAATATTAGGAAGCCATGTTAATTCCATGTCATTTCTCTTGTTATTGCACATTAGGCACCTATTCATGGATGTGATCACAATTGGGGGGAAGACTCACTTTTGTGAGGAGGATAAGATAAGGTCTATTGATTTTAATTTTGAGATTATAAGTTACAAAAATCTTTTGGATTTTCTCTTTCTCCATAATTTTCTAGAAATATTATAACCAAAGACTCCACACTCATATAAGATAACAAAAGTGATTTGAGCCTCAAAGAGGAGCTTCTTCTTATCCCATAGCCAAAGGTATATTGACTTACAATTGTTTTGAAGTCCATAATATTTTTTCACCCTCCATTTATCCTTGTTTTAACGTTATAGTAATTGTTAATATTCTAATGAACATGATTTCAAAATATTTTTATGAACTTGCTTTCTCGAAGTCATTATTGTCGTACTTAAAATTATTGTAAGTGATATTTTAGGATTTAATTATCATAATCATTGATAAATATTAACAAATGATACTCATACTAGAGCATAAATCTTTGAGAATTTTAAGTAGTTTATGTTGATCATAAGGACTCCTCACCATAAGAACAATATCATTAATATAAAGCAAAGAATGATGAATATACTAGTAAGAGTCAAGCCAACACAACTTGCTTCTTCCAAAAAAACCCTCTAACTTATCAATGTATATGTCAAAAAGTATAGTGGAAAGGGTACTATATCATTAATACCAAGCAAAGAATGATGAATATAGTAGCAAGAGTCAAGTTGATAGTATTTTCTTCTTCCAAACAACCCTATAGCTTGTCACAGTATAAGCCAAAAGAGTACGGGACAAGGTACAACCTTTCTTAGCTCCTATATTACAATTTATTTCTTCCAACCAACCATTAGAGTTCCTAAACTTGGTAATACAATTCTCATACAATCTTACCATAGCAGCTCTCAACTCCATAGAAACTTTAATAATAATGATATCCTTAAAATAACAATAGAAAGTGCTACTAATAGTGATTAATTGCACAGTATTATATGAAATGATGATAACATAGGTTTCACAGTAGTATGTTGTTTTAGTAATACAATTAGATAACTATAACAACTAAAAAATTAAAGGATAAAATAAAATAAAAATATTATAGACATGTCATTGAAACTAATCTAGAATATTAAAAAGATTACTATGTTACAATTAAACTAAAAATAGAAAATCAATATTATTGAAATAATAACCAGCCTAGATCCTAAAAAATACCTTAGATCCATCTTAACTCTGGATCTACCAAGTGTCGAGAGGGATCAAATCTCTTGAGATGCAAATATATTTTAGAGTGAAAAGAGATTTGATCCCTCTCAGTGCTTGGTAGATCCAAAGTTAAGATGGATCTAGGTTGGTATAATATATATGTAGTTGACATTGAAATATTGTATTTATAATTCACGTTCTCCACATTACATTCAATTATTTTATTATTAATATTTTTTTAATATTAAATATCAAATCCATATTAAGCATTAAAAGAATTACAAATATCCCTCATACATTGAATTAGAAAGTAGTTATTAATGGAATAAGAATTCTCCTAGTCTTTCTCTTTCTCTATATGTTTCATGTTAAAATCTTTTACTCAACGTGGTGTTGTCACTACTACAAAACCCTCCAAAATTTTGGTCTGCACCAAATTTTGGAGCCTACCTTAGTCTTGTATATTGTCATCACAAACATTGAAATCAATTCCATGTGTTTTCTCTATGTGTTTCGGTCCAATTTGCGAGAAAAGAAAAATGTTGTATTTTTTGCATGTTAAGTGTCGCGCGATGTATATAATCTTATTTTGGTGGTTTCAAGGGGTTATATTTGTGAAAATGATTTGATCTTACCATGTAAACATTCTTCGCACTCATTCCCAAATTCTAAGCATTGTCGCATGAGTGTCGTCACGATCGCCGCAAAGTATATCTTCAGTGTTGCACTTGTCGTAGGTCATCGCAAAGTTGTCGCACTAAGGGAAGTATGTTGCTCATGTGTCTTGGATAATCTATGTTGTTGTGTCATTAAGTGTTCTAAGTGTGTGATCACAATTGATTCTCATCAATGTTCACATCAGCTTCATCGATCCCACACTTTGTCAAATTCTGAAAAACCTTTCCTTGGTCTTGTATATTGTTGTTGCAAACATTGAAATCAATTCCATGTGTTTTCTCTATGTGTTTTGGTCCATTTTGCGAGAAAAGAAAAATGTTGTATTTTTCGCATGTTAAGTGTCGCACAATGTATGTAATCTTATTTTGGTGGTTTCAAGGGGTTATATTTGTGAAAATGAGTTGATCTTACCATGTAAACGTTCTTCACACTCATTCCCAAATTTTGAGCATTGTAGCATGAGTGTCGTCACGATCACCGCAAAGTATATCTTCAGTGTCACACTTGTCGTAGTTTGTCGCAAAGTTTTCGCACTAAGGGAAGTATGTTGTTCATGTGTCCTGGATAATCTATGTTGTTGTGTCATTAAGTGTTCTAAGTGTGTGATCACAATCAAGTCTCATCAATGTTCACATCAGCTTCATCGATCCCACACTTAGTAAAATTCTGAGAAACTTTCCAACCAAGCAATTTAGCCTCATCTGGTCCTCTTGAATTGTGCATTGTGCAGTTCCTGTAATATTCCTAATGGAAATTTTAATAGTAGGCACCAGAAATGAACTTGAACAAAAAAATAATTGTAAATAGACACACAGCCAGCAAATTTATACATATATAGATGATAATAAAATCACTTAGCCATTTTATTAATCCACTGAAAAGAGTACATCAGCATGAGGGAATAGTCAAACTTGAGCTTGCCAACCAAGCAGAGCAAAACCCAGAAAAATATCTTTGACCCAATTGATTAATGACTCTAGTAATGATGTAGATGGCCCACTAAGAAGACTGTTTCAAACCCACTACTGCAAAATTTCTCTATCCAAAACTCCAATGAAGCACTTTGAGATTTCTGAGTGAAATCTCCTCAAGAGTGTTGGGTTTTTGTCCAAAACCCACTATGCAAACTCGAGGGTTTTCGTCTTGGGGATACAAATGAAGTAGAGAACCCGGTTCTCAACCTCTCATACAAGAAGAAATACCAAATCCAAGATGTCCTCTAATGACATCCTCCTCATTTTATAAATCTGATGGACCACTCTAGAACCTCCCATTTTATTATTATTTTAATCATGGAGCACTTTTCCCTCTTTTAATTTCAATTAAAATATTCTTTTTAATGTGGGAAAAGGGTAAATTGGCCACCATGCCTCCTCAAGTCACTAAAAGTCACTCCTAACTATCCCAACATGTATATCTTCTCATTTTGGTTCCAACGAGCTATTACGCTAAAGTGTTCTATGAATTATTTCTCCTAGAATGCCACCTTAAGTGTAATTAATTAAGTTAGGCCTATTAATAACTTTGTTTTTTGAAAGTTGTCGGAATAAAACGAAATGAAAGGAAAACTGCACAAATGATGGAATCTATCAAGTGAATTCCATTGGACCTCATAAAAAATCCTCAAAACCCCATGAAACATCTCTATAATCCCTTGGGCAAGCTAATGAAGTAAACCTGCACCTGTGACTTGTATGCCTCCCACCCTAAAACTCCATCCATAAGGAACACTACAAAAAGGAACATCACAAATCCTCCCAACCCAAGATTTATTTCCCTCAAACAATCCAAACATGTGGACCGATCTGGTGGCCCAATGCAACAAAGATCCAATGCTCAGATCCCATACAAACCATTGGGTGATGATATTCCCATGTTTCAACCCACCATGAATGGACCCCTAAATGCTGGGATCTCAGACCAATCTCTGGCTAAACTTGTCATCAACCAATCCTCCTGGATCCCCATGCCACCAAGAACAAGTATCAATGCTCCATGGCTCTTGTTGTGCTATAACTCCAAGCATGAGTTCTACTTCATCTACCATGTACCAACTCATCACCCCTCTCCAATCCAACCCTTGGAATATATCAAGGTCAATATCACCAAGATGATGTTGTGATGAAATATTGATGAGTGGTTAGCCTACATCTTGCTGCGAACTAGAGCATTTAATATCCCTCACATCTAAGGTCTCCTGCAGTATAATGCTCCTGACTAAAAATGATACTCCATCAATAGGGTACCAACTCATGCTCTCTCGCCATCCGATGCACGAACACCTGTGTAAGGAACAAGTCTACTAGGTTGATATGGGTACATGCTCAACTCAAGATACTCTTCTTGGTCAATCAACAAGATCTGTTTAAGGAAACCTACCCCTCTTTATATAATAGAAAAAAGTGGTCAAGATGTGCCACAAGCCCTGTTTATGTACTCTTGGAGAGGGTTGTGGTCTGGAAATATTGTAGCTCTACTGGCTGCCACTTCACCTATCTTCACCTCATCAATGGGTAGGCCCAAAGATGGATGCATCACCATCTCCAACATCTCCTCTAATCTACCAACCCCTTGCCAAAATAACCTATCAGACTCCAACACCTCTTGATGACAAGTGTCTGCAAGTACTACAACCTTGTTGGCTATCTGTGTGTATGTCTGCTCCTCATCAATGGCTGGTCCAAAAGAAGGTTTCTCATCCTCCTCTACCAAGGGCTCAACATGAACCCCCAACTAGCTCTCCACAATGTGCATATCGTCCCCCTCAGCTGACTCCTGCTCCTCTATGTGCTCTCCATGTTGAATCATCACTCACTCCCCTGGCAAGTCTTCTCTCTGGATAATATGTTTCTCATCGTACTCCATATCACATAAATTCACACCTGAGATGCTGCCAACATACGTATATGATCGCTCATGCTCCTCGGTGGAATCCCCATATGAACTCATGGACTCAACCAAAGAAGAATCCTCATCCTGAAAGTCGGAAGGATTCTCCTCATGCTCTATTTCTGCTATTTCCTCTGCATCACTCAAGCATGAGTGGTCAGGTCCCCAAGCCTCTTTACAAATGAAGCAAAGACCCTTTCTCCTCAACTCATTCCTACTACATGGTTGGTCACTATGGATCCACTGCAACTCTTCTTGGGTCAACCGTCTCCTAAACAGCTCAATGTTTTTCTCAACTAACCTTTTGGATAGTTCATAAGCAATAGCTGAAACCAATTGTTCCTCTCTCCAAATGGCCAACAACCTAGACTGCAACCTCATGTGAATGGCATCATGGTCTCCTATACATGGGGACAAAACAGATTGCATGTGTGTTATAACTATGTCAGGATGATGTTTCCTAATGTTGAAGAAGCATTGGAACATCTATAGGATCAAATCATCACACTCCAATTCAAACATGAGGTCATGTTGTAGCGACTACAACCACCCTCCAAAATTTTTCCTTCGCTTCGTCTTGGAGCCTCCCTCCTCGAAATCATCGCATTTATCCTACATTGATCAGGTACTTGTGGTTATTTAATTTCGTATGTCATTTAGTAGCTTTTGTTCAACTCACTTGTCTCGTTGGTAAACTACAATCATACCCAGCACTTGGTTCACATCCGGTCAATCAGCTGTCAGGAAAAACTATGCAAACCTAGAGGATAGCTTGTCTTCCCCTCAGGAATTACGCAGAACATCCTAGTAGCTGCCCTGCACTCAGAAATGGCACAGAGCAGGCCAGGCAGCCTTGCTCTAGAAATTGCACAGAGCAAGCCAGCCAACACTGCTCTCTAGAAATGTGCAGTTCCAGCCAATTGGCACTACTCTCCATAATTGCACAAAGCAAGCCAGGCCAGCTGCACTGCTCTCCAGAATTGCACAGAACTGGCTCAGCTGCACTGCTCACCAAAAATGCGCAGAGCAACCCAGGTCAGTTACATTGTTCTCCATAATTGCGCACAAATGGCCTATTGCACTGCTCTTCGGAAATGCACAGAACAGCCCAGCATCACTGCTATAAAAATTTGTGTAGAGTTAGCCAGTCAACCAAGGCCTCTTAGTCCAAAAACAACGCAGAATTTTTCCATTAGTTGTTGTTCACTACAACAAAAAAGGTCATTGGTGAGGGTCATGCCTTTGACGGACCTTTAAGGTCCGTCACCAATGTCACATATGTTGACGATCCTTCAAAAAGTGTTGTTGTAAGTTCCTATAGTGATGTTACTTTAAGGATTGTCACCAAAGCCATTTTCAGTGACACTTTTGGTGAGGGTTGTTCAAGGCCCATCACTAATTCTCTCTTTGGTGACACTTCTAGTGACGATCTTTTATTGATCCTCACCAATTCTCGTTTTGGTTACTTTTGGTGACAATCAAAAACTGTTTGTCATCATTGATCATTCAAATGAGTTTTTGATGACGCCATGTGCATGTTACTATATTTTTGTCAAAAGATAATGATTTAAGACTATTGTTGTGGAGCCTTTTTCATTATGTGTCCAATTCCATAGTGGTTAGATTTAGTCAATTTTTTAAGAAGTAATTAGTGTGTATCATTTCCCTCAATTAATGAGAATATATTTTTCCTATGATATTCCCTAGGTTGCCTTACCAATGCTTAACATAACTTCTCACTCCCTCCTTGGCATGATAGCTAGCACTCGTTGATACTCCATAACACACCCTCATATCCTTTCACTTCCATGCATTTCGACCTATTTCTCCCTTGTGTTTCCCTAGTACTCCCTAACACTCCTTAGCATGCATTAGCACTCTTTGGCACACCTTAACACTTTTCGACATGCCTTGCCACTTCATAACATGTGTATCACTCCCTAACACACATTGGCACTTGGCACATGTTGGCGCTTGGAAAGTCTTAGCATGTCTAGCATTCATTGAGATGCCTTGGTATGCTTTGTCATGACTTAATATTAAATTTATTTGAGATCAATTATTGGAAAATATATGATAAGTCACATAGGAATATTTTGCACTTAGAATGCACTAACACTTGGCACCTGGCACCTATTGGCACCTTGTGTTGGTTTTCCTAGCATGCCCCTCTTGGAAAAGGTAAATTGATGACTTCTTAACCCTATTATGTGTTCATTTCCTTGTAGTTTAACTTGTTTCTCCTTTTTGTTTCCTTGAAAATACTTGGCACGTATTGTCACACCCTTGCACATCTTGGCATGCCTTAGCACTGGACACATCTTAGCATATTTGACATGCCTTCAAACTATCTGACACATGTGAGCATTCCCTAGTACGACTTAGCACTCATGCCCTCCCAACTAGCCTTACATTTTTTCACGACTTGGGGAACCCAATCAAGTCCTTAGCTACTACAGTTCATGTGACATTAGACTGCTTCAACTGCAACAGCTTTAACAATTTCACCTACTACGAGTAGATTGTGCCTTGTTCACCTAAGAACTACCTATAACTCAGCTTTGGCCACTCATGTCCAAGCTCAACTTGTCCCACTTAAGAAATTACCAAGAAAAGGATCACATCTATCCATGTCCATAAAACAACTAAGAAACATAGCTTACACATTAAATATTTCACATGTATGTCCAATTCATATAAACAATAGAGAATTAACTGAGAGTTTGCAATAACCACAAGACACACAAGATATAATTCAGCACAAGTCGAGTGCCCCAAATATTATACACAACAATGTACAATATGCAATTGTCTAAAATAGTTTAAAACATGAGCATTTGGCCAAAGTGTGCCACATGTCATATAAAAATAATAGATAACGGCCAAACAGTGTTGTGCCTAGCACAAATTTTGCCTTTGTCTAAAAATGCTCTATCAAGCCCCTTATCACAATCATAGGCTTTCCTCCTACAACCCTATTATGAACTTTTTCTAACACACTTTGTCCTTTGCACACTTGAATTCACTAACACTCCCTGGCACACACTCTTATTTGTTCATTTCCATGCATTTTGACCTATTTCTCCCTTGTGATGCCTCAACACTCCATAACACTCCTCGTCATGCATTGACATTGTCTGCCATGTGTTAGCATGCTTTCTCATTCCTTGGCATGCACTGACCCTCCCTGGCTATCATGCCCTCACAACTACCCTTACTTAATTTTCAACTTGGGAACCCAACCAAGTCCTCTCTTACATTTGTTGCATATGCCGGTAGGTTGCCTGGTTCCCTCTGAAAATTTGCAATCCTTCTTTGCATGTCGGAAAACTTTTCCCAAAAAAGAAAAAAAGAAAAAATTGAAAAGCATCCCTATATTTTAGGGATCTATTTTTAACATCGGGAGTTACATGCAAAACTATTTTTAGAAACTCCCTGTCAAGTGTCGCTTTCTCCTAGATTTGTGGCATGCGCGTATTGGAGCTATGGTATTCCCGAGGCATATAGGAACCTTCGGCACAGTCAACGCAGCTTTTCTAGGTAAGTTTTTCTTTTCATGCCTTTTGTCGCTTTTTCTGTCACTTTTTAGTTTTTGGCTTTTCCCCCATCTCTGCTCTACGAAATACTGGGAGTGCCCAGTCTTGCCCACTGGAACTACACAATGCACAGTTCCAGCCAGCAACCCAGCCTGACTATTCACAATTTTAGTCTGCAATCAGCCTCACTAGTAGTTGGGACTACGCAATGCGCAGTTCCAGCTAACAGTGTCCCAACTTCTCGAAGTCAACGTTGCACAATCTTGCTCAGCAATCACCAATTTTTTGCCTGGATGTTTCTCGAAGTTATTTGATGTTTTTCGCTGAAATTGTCTTGTCATGAGTTTCTTCTCTGTCTCCAGGTACCACATTTTTTTAATCAGCTTCTCAGCAGTACAATTATCATGGCCTCTAAGAGAGCTAGATCAAAAGACACAATTGAAAGCATTACTGGGGATGTGGTTGAACAGCGGTCTATGAGCTTGCCTATGTACACAAACACACACATGTTCATCGAGAAAGACATAAAGATCACATGGAAAGACATCAACACCATTTTCTCAGGCAGCTTTGAGGAGAATCTAAAGGATCGACAGGTCTATGCGAACACCCATAAGTCAGGATTATACAAGGTTTCATGCAGGTTTCCCGTGTTCCCTTGTGCAAATGTGATCCACTAGATTGTCTCACACACTGATCCTGAGACAATGATATTGAGAAGTATCAGTGGAGCAAGGCTTGCTTCCTTTAGGATGGAGGATTATTAGGAGATATATCATTTTCCATTACCAGTGAGTAGGATGGATTCATCATTCTACACTCCCAACAGCACCACGAACACGAGAAATATCTTGAAGCATTTGGTAAACGAGACAGCAAAGTTTAGGATGGCACCCAACCAGATATACAGGACGAGGACACTCAGGAAGGCATACCAGTTCTTGGTCATATTCGCATGTTTCTTTATGGGCAAGGGAGTACAGATACCTTCCCACATAGTTGGGTTGCTATGTTGGATCATCTAGCAAGTGAAGGAAAATTGTTTAACTAGTTTGAAATGTTCGCTCTCCAGTTGAAAGTGCATATATCCAATGCTCAAAGTCTACCTAAGGATTAGCAAGAAAAATTCTTCATCTCTGCCTACTTGCTTGATGCAATCTGTGCCCGTCAACAGTTTCCTAGAATGGGTTGGGCATGGACACCTTCAGAGAGTGTTTTGAACGTATACTGCAAGTTGCTCTCAGATTGCATCTACTGAGGAGTCATGGCTAGAATATCTAACCATTTCATCGCCCCTCTGTACACAAATATCTTTGAACAATATTTGTCTTGCATGTCCCAGGCAGCAATGGAGGAATTTTTGAACATTGCAGATTGGCATGCATCACCCGAGGGCACCTTCATCAGGATGGATAGTGCAGAGAAAGCTCTGCATGTGTTGCCGAGGTTTTCCACAGACAAGTTTGTCATGCAGGAGGTCGCATACCACATATCGACAAGTTTATCAATTGGATTTCACAGGAATAAGAAGGCACCATGGCCCACGCTTCCTATCAAAATTGGGTTGTATGCTAATGAGAAATTGAAAGAAGCAGATGCTGAGGTGGTATACTTCAGGAAGTTTAAGTTCGGTCCCAAGAGTTTCAACCTATACGACCCACATGGTTTATGCAGGGACCATTGTGCGAGAGTGTACTATCCTTGGATCCACGGGGCATGTCATTGGTCAGAGGAAGACCCATGGAGATATTGTTATAACTCCTCTAGGCTCAATGTACTGGTCAACATCACAATGGAGTGGCTAGCAGCACTAAAGGCAGCAGCGCCACAGGGAGCAACAACAATTGCAGCAGCAAACATGTCCAAGACAAAGGCAAGAGGAAGATTGCCAAAAACATAGAGACGGATCGAAGATACAATTTTAAGGAAGACTCACTTGTGGAAAAAATAGCTTTGGAGATAGATGCAAAGAGGTGACAGCGTGACAGGAGGATAGTGCAGAGAAAGAAAGAGAAGCAAAGACTGGAAGATGCAGAGAGTATGTTGCAGGAAGTCTAGCAAAAGCTCAAAGAAGAACAAGAGTTGCGCAGAAGAGAGAAGGAAGCGTAGCATGAGCATGAACAGGAACAAGAACATGAATAGAAGGAAGTACAAGGTGCACAGACAGCATAAACTGCACCGATACAGGTTGGAGACTCTGAACCAGCACTAGATGAGGAACAAGGTGAGCAGCCATAAGAACAGGAAATTTCTCTGCAGGATGAACCGATAGAGCAGATGGACATGGAGATGGAGTAGCCAAAACAGAATCAGGATACCGACCTCATGCCAAGAGAAACCGAGGTCACTCCTCAGGCTTCACCAGCTCCAACAGCAGAGAAAGTCCCAAATGAACAAGGGGATACCATTCTCTTTGGGGAACATCCGGGAACAGAGGTGTACAACATAGCCTTTGATGAGTCACAACACAGAGTTGTGCAAGCACGTCGAGAGTGCACCCTAGATGAGCATGCATCACCTGCACTCTTTGAAGAAATGGTGATTGTGTCAAATGTACGGAGACATCCAACTGCCTTGGCCGATGCTACAAAGGCTTATGTCGAAGCCACGAGCTCGAGTGCTAAGTTCTTGATAGAAAAAATGGGCGCATGGCTAAGGAGTTGCAAGTAGCCAAGCAAAGAGAGGAACAATCAACAGGATCTGCCAGAGCAGAGATGAAGATGGCCATACTTATTGAAGTATCATCTCTTCAGACAGTCACACGGAGACTGTATGATAGGTTTGTCACCATGCACAAGGCAATTGTCCATCTACATGGTCATAAGTAGCGCTAGACCAAGATAGTGTGAACTCTCGCAGATATACATGCCGCAGTTGATCATTTACAAACATGGATAATGAGGTACAAGGGAGCCCCACTTAACTTACACGAGATGATGAAGCCACGGGTTGAGTTGGACAAAGCACGCATCTGGATTCTGGTTCAGAACTATGAAGAAATACTACCACTCATCACCAGTGTGGAGGCTTCATATGCACGATTATACCGGAGTTTGGATGTCATGGTGAGAAAGTACGACACCCCGTCGATTCGTACGTTCATTGAGGCCAAAGAGAAGAACCAAGTCAGACTGGAGCTCGATGTGTACTTTGATAAGTTGATGCTCACAGCCACCAGCATAGATTTGCAACTCAACACAGATAACATGCGTATGTACATCATTAGTCCGGCCTTTCTTAGCACTAAGTTGCACATGTTACAGGATGAGTTGGACCGAGGTTCCAAATCAATATACCTGGAAGCAATGGAGGCAAGAGTTAATTTCTAGAAGGACATCATCAAAGAGTATGCAGAAACCATTGTGCACTACCAAGCATGGCATCAGTTCGTCATTGAGGATCACGGAGAGGAGGTTGATGACCCGGTCTCTTAGTGTTTTCCTGTCTAGCTTACTTAAGACAATTTTGTCCCACATGGGTATATGTGGAAAATGTAGCATTTTTGTAAACATGATGTGAAGTGAAATTCCAAGTATCATTAGTGGAATACAAATGGTCACATGTAATGTAAAGAGTTATGTAATGAAGTTGAAGAGTCATGAGGGTATTCCAAGAGTCACAAAAGGGAATGTCAAGGGTTACCCCACCCTTTGTTATAAATATAACCTCATAACTCATAGAACAGGCTTTTGGGATCTAAGCTTTTTCTAGGCATTGCTTAGAGAGGGCTTGGAGAGTATTGTGATGAGCCTTAGCTTCTCCACAATGCAAAGCGAGCACATCCCTTTGGAGGAGTAGGCAGTGTTACTCGAACTTCCACTATTGGGGCTAGTGGCTCTCATGGTTGCATGTATGGATGAAACTTTCACTTTATATAATATAACAGAGCCAATATGTTTCATGCATATGAGGAACTATGAGGAAATCTCGCTGCTCATCACCAGTATGGAGGCTTCGTATGCACAGTTGTACAATAGTTTGGATGTCGTGGTGAGAAAGTATGACACCTCATCGATTGGTACGCTCACTGAGGCCAAATAGAAGAACCAAGCCATACTAGAGTTCGATGCATACTTTGATCAGTTGATACTCATGACCACCATCACTTATTTGGAAGTCAGCGGAGATAACATGCGGATGTACATCATTAGTCTAGCGTTTCTTAGGACTAAGTTTCACATGTTACAAGACACGTTGGACCAAGGTTCCAAATTAGTATACCTAGAAGACATGGAGGCAATAGTTCGTTTCTAGAAGGAAATCATCAAAGAGTACGTGGACACCATTGCGCACTACCAAGCATGGCATCAGTTTGTCGCCGAGGATCACGGAGAGGAGGTCGATGAGCTGGTCTTTCCACAGTCGTCTGAGTCTTAGTGTTGTCCTGTCTGGCTGACTCAAGCCAATTTTGTCTCCCATGGGTATATGTGGAAAATGTATCATTTTTGTAAACATGATGTAAAGTGAAATTCAAAGTGTCATTAGTGGAATACAAACAAATATATGTAATGTAAAAAGTTATGTAATGAATTTGAAGAGTCATGAGGTTAGTCCAAGAGTCACAAAGGGGAATGTCAAGGGTTACCCCACCCTTTGTTATAATTCATAGAAAAAGCTTTTGGAAGCCAAGATTTTGCTAGCCATTGCTTAGAGGGGGCTTGGAGATTATTGCGATGAGCCTTGGCTTCTCCACAGTGCAGAGCGAGCACATCTCTTTAGAGGAGCAGGCGGTGTTGATTGTAACGTTCCACTCTTGGGGCTAGTGGCTATCATGGTTGTATGTATGGATGGACCTTTCACTTTATATAATATAACAGAGCCCGCACGTTTCATGCATATGTTTTTATTGTAGTTCGACTATTCTGGTTACTTTAGCAATGTATGTAGTTTTAACTTATGCATTGATGTATGGACTATTCCATATGTGATTGTATGAATCTTATTGAAGCGTGTTGTCGGTTTAACTCGTCACTTTGGATTGTCGATTATTCTTCTTTCCAACTTGTGATGTCATTCAGCTCATGCGTTCCTTTCAAATTGCATACTATTATAGGCTTCTAAGGGACACACTTCTTTCCCCTCCATGTGTTAGAACTTCCACATGCATCTCCATTGACTCACTATGAGGTTACACCCTTGCTTCCGACAAAGACATATTTCTTACCTCTGCAAGCTATCACAGTCAAGGCATAACTTTAATACCCACTGCTGGGACTCCTACTCCAAATATTCTGAGGTCTAGTTGGGACTTCTTACAGGGGAGATCCCCTAACATGTTGGTGGGTCCAGTACCTTCAACATTTATGGTGCTAGAAGGAGGGCTAGATGACAAGTTGAGTCCTCAGAGTCTGTTTTGAATCTTAACACATCTATCATGTCTTAATACACTTCGTCCTCCAAGATGTATGTCTGATGGAGATGACTTTGAAATCTCAAAGGAGTTATGTGTTGAAAATAACACTGACGGGGGGGGGCGGGGCGGGAATAAATCAATATTATTAAGTCAAAGTCTTTTTCAATTTATACAAAGATTTGTATACGCTACTTCAGTAAATGAAAACAGCGTGTATACGCAACTCTAACTAATGAAACTCTCATATAACTTCCAGACTTATAATTTAATTTATTCTTCAGATGTTGATCATTAATCTGTGTGTCAGAACCATATAACAGTAATCAGGAACAGAAAATTTGAGCAGACAGTCACACAAAAGAACACAAGATATAAGGTGGAAACCCAATGTGGGTGAAAACCACCTGCTGCAATATGTCTCTATCTTCTTTCAATTAGAAAATTCTTTTTACAATGATTCTGTACTGGTGCAGTCTTATACTAGCACGCAGGCTTCAACCTGTAGAAGGCTACAACCTTCTCTCGTTCTCCAAATTCTCCTGGAAGGGAGCTACAACCCCCTTAGCTCTTGTACTAGCTGAGGTACTCGTACGTAGGTGCTGACCTACAGCAGGCTTCAACCTTCTCTTTTCTTCCAGGGACCACGTTTCATAAATTTTCAGACTGGATCCATGAATATCAATCAAATATCTGCAACAATCAATCTCCTTTGTACAAATACTGAATCAACCAATAACTTCTCAGAATGCTTTAACCAGAAAATAGTACCAGTAACCAAACACCAATTCTAAACCCAGAACACTGCAGCAATAAAAAGAAGTAGCTAAAACATATTTCAAAAGATGTACGCTACTTCACCAATAGAAACCTACGTACGTACGCAGCTATGCCAAAGCCAACAAGTGTATACGCAGTCTTCACTTGCTTAACCTACGTGTATACGCGCCTCCGTTGTGTCGAACCTGCGTACAGATCTATAAAAGATAATTTATCCTTTTACTTAATCAGACATCAGTTATACCCAGATTATCAGATTTATAGATCTAATCATGCACCAAATATAATAGATCAAAATCACACAATGATACTATAATTCAAGCCTTGAGATCTCGACCCATCAATAGATCTTAACCATCATGTACTGCTCAGGTTCCTCCTTGATTCAGATCCAGCTGTAACTCACCAACCAATCACCAGTATTCCAGATCTTGCTCCTCTCAAGATATTCAACACATAAGTCCATGCCCTTGCCAAATAATCTCCTTCCATTTTTATAGTCTTAGGCCTTACTCAAACCATGGTCCAAAACCATTGAGAACTAATACTAGGGACCCAATATTTGGGTTCAACAATTTAAATGCAATACCAAGGACCAAAACCATAGGTTCAAATATGTCGAACTAAATACCATGGACCAACCATAAGTTTTCCCACATGTACACGCTTTTATTTGCATGAAAGTGCGTGCATACATATACGCGCCTTCAGATCAGTACACCCGCGTGTATACGCGACTTTGTTACGAGGAACCTGCGTATACCTCATTTTCTTTCATTCTAAGAGCCTGAACTGTGATCTGCCATTTGAGTGAGTTTCCATTAAGGACAACACTAATGTCATAGAGCCAAACCTATTCCAAACCTGTGTCATAATGCCAACAATCTCCCCCTTTGGACTTGATGGCAACCCAAAGTCACTCAAAGTCATTCTCCCCCTTTGACATCAAGGGAAAAGGGTTATGCTCCCCCTGAGTCCATGCTGAAATCTCTACTCTACTATGCTGTCCAAGCTCCCCCTGACTTGTAGGCAAGGTCTGTAAGAAGATGTTCTATAAAAGAAACATGACTTTATACATCATAAATGTCCTTCCTATCACCAAAGACTCATACATACATCCATCTCCCATCCAAATGGGACTATACCAGTATTGACTCATCCACCCAACTAGGTGGGGATACATGATAAAATAAGAACATTACATAATTCATCTCAGGCATAGTGGGGAAACCAAAATAGGCTGTTACATGACCTTGATAAAAGAAATATAAGACATAGAGACGAAATATCTACAGCAAGACTCTAACAGTTATCAACAACTAACATCAGCAGCATTTGTCAATCATTATTCAGACCAGCACCCATGTTCTCCTTCTGCACCTGTTCTACCTGAAATCAAACCAACTGTGAATTTGAACCAAGATCTTCTAAGATAATGCCAATACTGCATTATTAGAAGGATATGTGCTCCCTCTGAACCTGTGTCAGATGGTCTCTGTCAGACCCATATTGGACTCTTTTCATCCTGAGCCTGGCCCCACTGCTTTTCTTCAAACCAACATATACGCGACTGTACCTTCATGAACTGGTGTATGTACGTGGATTCTCCTCATTCAAATCGCATACAACCACTTTTCTTTGAAACAGACAAGATTCAACAGCAAGATGATGCATCAACTACCCCCAGCTTCTGTCTGAGGTATTCAAATGTCTCCCTGGGCAGTGGTTTGGTGAGGATATCAGCAACTTGTTCCTTAGAGGGAACATACTCCAATTTGACCTTTTGTTCAAGCACTTGTTCCCGGAGAAAATGATACTTGATTGGTATGTGCTTAGTCTATGAATGCATGACAGGATTCTTTGAAATACTGATTGCACTTGTATTATCACAAAAAATGGAGATAGGTGGAGTACAAGTGATTTGAAGGTCTTGCAATGTTTGCATCATCCAAAGGAGTTGTTTGCAGCAAGATGCAGCAGCTACATATTCTGCTTCAACTGTAGATAATGCAATAGAATTTTGTTTCTTGCTGAACCAAGATACTAATCTAGGACCCATGAAGAATGCACCACCACTAGTGCTTTTTCTGTCATCCACGCTTCCTGCCCAATCTGCATCTGTATATGCATGAAGTGTGAGATCTATACCTCTAGGATACCATAAGCCATAGTCTTGAGTTCCTTGAAGATACTAGAAAATTCTCTTAACTGCCTGAAGATGAGTTTCCTTTGGATTTGCCTGAAACCTTCCAACTATTCCCACTGCATGCATAATGTCTAGTCGGGTACCTATTAGATAGAGTAGACTACCAATCATGGATCTATAGGTTGGTTCATGTACTGCTGTTGATTCATCATTTGCGCAGAGGTTGCATCCTGTTACCATAGGGGTACATACTGGTTTCGAATCCTCCATCCCATATTTCTTCAAGATCTGCTTGAGATACTTGGTTTGTGATAGAAAAATGTCATCTTTGTTTTGTTGGACTTGTAAACCAAGAAAATATGTGAGCTCACCAAGCATGGACATTTCAAACTCCTTCTGCATTATCAAGGCAAAATTTTGACTCATTTCTTCTTCATTGCTACCAAAAATGATATCATCAACATACACAACAAGTATTAGCAACTTATCATTGTCAATTTTTATATATAGATTGCTATCTGTTGATCCTTTTATAAGACCTTGTTGATGGACGTATTTATCCAACCGATAATACCAAGCCCTTGGAGCCTGTTTAAGGCCATAGAGAGCCTTTTTGAGTCTACATACAAGTTTTGGATCATTTCCAAGAATAAACCCATCTGGTTGCTCAATATACACTTCTTCATCCAAGTCTCCATTTAGGAAGGCAAATTTCACGTCCATTTGAAATACTTTGAACTTCTGAAAGCTAGAAAGAGCAAGGAACATTCTTATGGCCTCAAGTCTAGCAACTGGTGCAAAATTTTCTTCAAAGTCTATGCCTTCTTGTTGAGCATACCCTTTACAAACAAGTCTAGCCTTGTTTCTAATAACATCTCCATTTTCATTCAACTTGTTTTTGAATATCCATCTTGTTCCTATGACATTTTTATCTTTTGGTCGAGGAACCAAATCCCAAGTGTTATTCTTTTCAATCTGCTCAAGTTCTCCCTCCATGGCCTTGACCTAGCATTCATCTTTGCATGCCTCTCTTACATTTTGTGGTTCAGTGGAGGAGAGCAATGCTAGATAGCTTGAAGCTTCTGAAATGGTTCTTCTTCTCTGTACACCTGCCTCTTTCTACCCCAAAATTTGAGATTCTGGATGATTCTTTTGAACGTACCTGGATGGAGTCTTTTCTTCTATCCTTATCTGTTCTTCTGGTGCCTCATGGGTTTCTTCTTCATCATGAATCTGATTTGATGTTGATGGATAGCCCTCATCATCTTCAAAATCTTCAGATTTTACCTGCCTAGAAGTGTTTCCTTCTTCATCAACCACTACATCAATACTTTCAATAATTTTTCCAAGTCTTTTATTATAACACTTGCATGCTTTGTTGTGGGGAGAGTAAACAAGGAGAATGCCTTCATCTGCTCTAGGTTCAAACTTGCCAAGATTTTCGTCAGTCTTCTTGATGTAGCATTTGCTTCCAAACATTTTGATATTTTACCGTGGGAGTCTTACCATACCAAATTTCATGAGGAGTCTGAGTGCTGTTTACCCGGATATTTGTTTTGTTGAGAATAGTAACTGTAGCAAATGCAGCTTCACCCCAGAAGGTTGAGGGAGTTCCAGACTCATCAAGCATAGCACGAGCCATTTGCTGAACCATTTTGTTCATCCTTTCCACTACTCCATTTTGCTGAGGAGTTCTAGCAGTAGAGAATTCTCTTCTTATTCCATGTTCTTCACAAAAATCGAAAAACTCATTCGCGGTAAATTCCCCTCCTCGATCAAACCTGAGGCATTTGATTCTGCGATCTGATTCGTTTTCCACCAAGGCTTTGAATGATTTGAACTTTTCGAAAGCTTCATCTTTATGCTTCATAAGTCCTGTCCAACACAAAAGTCGTCAATGAACAATATAAAGTATTCTTCTCCTCGAGGTGATCTTTTCCTAGATGGACCACATACATCAGTATGGACAAGTTCAAGTGGCCTACTAGATGATCCTTCCTTCTCAGGGAAATTAGTTCTGGTTTGCTTACCAAATTGACATGATTTGCATACTGTATTGTCTAGAATTCTGATGTCAGGTAGATCACGAACCGCCTGATATTTGCATGCTTTCCTTATCTGTGAGAAGCTTAGATGCCCCAATCTTTTATGCCATAGCCAGTGTTCATCATTCTTGCTTAGATAGCATTGTTGTTGTCCTCCTTTGAGTATATATAAATTATTTGGAGTTCTTATGCCTTTGATTACTGTTTCTCTTGTATCAAGCTCACGAACAATGCATCCATTTGATCGAAATATTACTTCATTTCCTTGATCACACATTTGGCTGACACTTAATAAATTATGCTTTAAGCCATCAACATACATAACATTTCCAGCCTTGACCTTTTCTTTCAAAAGAACAGAACCTTTACCTTTTATGAGTGTAGGGGTGTCATTTCCAAATGAGACCTTCTTTTCTTTTTCTAAGGCACTATATGACTGAAGTTTATCTTTATCACCTGTCATATGTTTTGAGCATCCACTGTCGATGTACCACTGATTCTCCTGTCCTTCTGCATATAAGGCTATCCCACATCTTTCTGGTAGCGGTTCTTTCTTTCTCCATGTTTTGGGACTTAATGAAGCTTGCTCCTTCTGAGTTATTTGTCGAAACCTACTTCTGCATTTAGAATCTTCATGACCGAAGTTGTTACAAATAGAACATTCTATTTCATTTTCAAGAGCAGAAAAGTTATTGTAGGTCCTTTTCATGATCCCAGTCATACTCCTTTGTTTTTGAGCTTCTCTAGTCATGATTGTCTTGTAGGAAACACATTGAGCTACTTTGTGACCAAAGTTATGACAAGAGAAACATTGGCCATTGAAGAAACTCCTGCGATTATCAAATCTACCAACCAAATGATTGTAGTTTCTATTGACATCCATTCTTGAGGCAAATTGAGAATGATTTACCTGTGGTTGGTTGTAGCTTCTGTTCATCCTTGAAGAAGATTGCCCCTGATTTACCTGGTAGTCTTTGTTCATTCTTGAGGTAAATTGTCCCTGATTAACTTGGTGATCTCCATTGGGCCTTTACTGTCGATTTTCAACCTACTCATTTTTCCTTGCAGCTTCAAGATAACTTTTGGAGGTAGATGGCTTCTGTGCTTGAGATGTTTCTTTGGTATACCCAAGACCTGTCTTGATTAGAGGAGAACGTTGTACTTTGATAATCTCATCTAAAGTTTCAGATCCTTTAGCAAATATAAGATTAAGAGCTTTTGTTTTCTCAATGTCCTTTCTAAGTCCCACAATTTCACATTCTAACTTTTCATTGTGCTTCTCCATTTCAGCAAGTTGGGACGTCAGATTATCTATAATCATATTTTTCTCCTCTAAGCAAATTTTGAGTTTAGAAATTTCTTCATAAAGACTTTCTTCATCTATAGCATCCAAGAAATCATCATCTTCAAAAGCCATCAAAAGTCTATAATCATTACCTTATTCATCTTCATCGCTATTTGAAAGTCCATCACTGTCTTCATGTGTGTAATAGCTCTTCTTACTTACATTTTGTTTCCTATTCCATCTAACTGGTTCCTTACCTTTGTCAAGCTTATCCGTGTGAGGACATTTGGCAGCATAATGACCGACTCTCCCACAAGCAAAGCATTTGAAAGGCAACTTACCCCTGAATCTTCCAGTTCCCCGTTGAAGGTTCTTGACAAAATTAGATTCTTCCTCTTCTTCTGACTCATTGTAATCTCCTTTTCCTGAGGCTTTGAATGCAGCTTCTCTCCTGTCTGATGGTCCACCTTTTCTCATTTCGTAAGCAGTTAGGATTCCGTGCAGCTGTGACATGGTAAGGCTCTGTAGATTCTGCTTTTCTTATATGGCAGAAACTTTTGAATCAAACTTAGGAGACAAAGATATTAGAACCTTTTCAACCAAAACAACTTCTTTTATTTCTTCACCCAAGTTTTTCATACAATTAACAATCTCATCTATACGAAGGAAATAGTTAACCACGCTTTCATCATTGTACATTCTGAGATTTTCATACTAAATTCTGAGAGTTTGAAAGTTTGCTCGTTTTACCTTATCATCTCCTTCATAGATCAGAACAATCTTGTCCCATATTTCTTTTTCGGTTTTGAGTTGCATAACCTTGAAAAATTCTGATTGAGATAGACTCCCTAATAGGGTAATGACAGCCTTTGCATTTGTTTCATACTGCTTCTTACCAGCTGTATCTGTAGGAGTTGCTGAAGGAAATGTGTATCCTGTTTCCACAATATCCCAAACTTTTGTACCAAGAGATTGAAGATAGGCAGTGATTCTTACCTTCCAATAGACGAAGTTGCTCCCATCAAAAATTGGTGGCCTGATTGATGCTTCTTTTTCGTAGTTGCTCATGATGATAGATCTTCCATCAAGCGATCAATCTTCTCCTGAAGGACCTGCTCTGATACCAATCGTTGAAAATAATACTGAGAAGGGGGGGGGGGGGTGAATCAATATTATTAAGTCAAATTCTTTTTCAATTTATACAAATATTTGTATACGCTACTTCAGTAAATGAAAACAGCGTGTATACGCAACTCTAACTAATGAAACTCGCGTAAACTTCTAGACTTATAATTTAAATTATTCTTCAGATGTTGATCATTAATCTGTGTGTCAGAACCATATAACAATAAGTAGGAACAGAAAAGTTGAGCAGACAGTCACAAAAAAGAACACAAAATATAAGGTGGAAACCCAATGTGGGTGAAAACCACTTGATGCAATATGTCTCTATCTTCTTTCAATTAGAAACTTCTTTTTACAATGATTCTGTACTGGTGCAGTCCTATACCAACACGCAGGCTTCAACCTGCAAAATGCTACAACCTTCTCTCATTCTCCAAATTCTCCTGGAAGGGAGCTACAACCCCCTTAGCTCTTGTACTAGCTGAGGTACTCGTACGTAGGTGCTGACTTACAGCAGGCTTCAACCTTCTCTTTTCTTCCAGGGACCACGTTTCATAAATTTTCAGACTGGATCCATGAATATCAATCAAAGATCTGCAACAATCAATCTCCTTTGTACAAATACTGAATCAACCAATAACTTCTCAGAATGTTGTAACCAGAAAACAGTACCAATAACCAGACACCAATTCTGAACCCAGAACATTGCAGCAATAAACAGAAGCAGCTAAAACATATTTCAAGAGACGTATGCTACTTCACCAATAGAAACCTACGTACATATGCAGCTATGCCAAAGCCAGCAAGCGTATACGCAGTATTCACTTGCTTAACCCGCGTGTATACGTGCCTCCGCTGTGTCAAACCTGCGTACAGATCTATAAAAGATAATTTATCCTTTTACTTAATCAGACATCAATTATACCCAGATTATCAGATTTATAGATCTAATCATGTGCCAAATATAATAGATCAAAATCACAAAATGATACTACAATTCGAGCCTTGCGATCTCGACCCATCAATAGATCTTAACCATCGTGTACTGCTCAAGTTCCTCCTTGATTCAGATCCAGCTGTAACTCACCAACCAATCACCAGTATTCCAAATCTTGCTCCTCTCAAGATATTCAACACATAAGTCCATGCCCTTGCCAAATGATCTCCTTCCCTTTTTATAGTCTTAGGCCTTACTCAAACCATGGTCCAAAACCATTGAGAACTAATACTAGGGACCCAATATTTGGGTTCAACACTTTAAATGCAATACCAAGGACCAAAACCATAGGTTCAAATATGTCGAACTAAATACCATGGACCAACCATAAGTTTTCCCACATGTACGCGCTTTTATTTGCATGAAAGTGCGTGCATACGTATATGCGCCTTCAGATCGGTACACCCACGTGTATACGCGACTTTGTTACGAGGAACCTGCGTATACCTCATTTTCTTTCATTCTGAGAGCCTGAACTGTGATCTGCCATTTGAGTGAGTTTCCATCAAGGACAACACTTATGTCATAGAGTGAAACCTGTTCCAAACCTGTGTCATAATGCCAACATTATGGACTCTCTTGTCACAAAACACATATTAAGGTTAAGGCTGAACAACTTGGGAGAGGCATAGTCTTGCCTTTTCCAGTCTATGTGATAGCCTCGAACCCCATGAGGATTATGTGATCTGCACGCTATTCACATTCACGCTTCGTGGGCACCCATTGCAATGGCTTGTCACACTACTCGAAAAATCTATTCACTCATTTGGTCACTTTGTTTTAGAGTTATCTCATGCTTTCCATAAGTTTGACCGTCAAACACTTAATAAAAAAATTATCGAATTACGGAAAACCGTTGATGAATCCTTGGCACAATTCTTGTATCGCTTTCGTAATCTCGCATTTCAATTCCCAGAGGATAAAATTGATTGGAAGTTTCTCAATAAAATATTTCATTATCTTCTTCACATTTCTAAGAATCTGTGAGTGTTATAATCATTCAAACCCACCCCAACATACCTCGGTGTTAAAACTGCTAAATCCAAGGTGGACACGATTTCTATCACGAGTGATTTTCCGTCCTCATCTCAACAAATAGCTCTGGCGCCACAGTGTGAGGCAGGAGAAGGTGTTCATTTATCTGTTGAACTGTCATATCCTCCCACCCCACTTGCTCTTGATATTTGCCCAGATTTGGCTGACAAGGTTGTTGGTTGTCACGTGGACTAATTTCCTCAACCTATGTCCCCGTGTTCTGTCGATCCTCCACATTGTACTATGTTGTCTTCTCTCATTTTGGACTACACACTTGTTGTTCATGAGGATCAAGTTGTCGACGGAGTTTGTGTTGAGAAGCCAACCTGCACTATCATTTATGAAGAGTATGTGTGGGAATCTGAAGAAGAACTCGTGATGAAGTATGACCTCCTTCTGTCTGCACCTCATCCGCTTTTCCCTAAAATATTTGGTGATTCGTCCATTGTTGATTTTTCATGTGAGAATACATTCCCAGATGCATCTACTTCCGATCATTCACAGAATACACTAGATGTCAGTTTGTTATTACATAGCAGAGAGGACACATCTGTGTTGGCAAATCCACTTAATATTTCATCTGCCATTTCCGAAAACACAGAGGGTGAACATTCTTGCTTCTCGTCAACCCCTCTGTACGATTCATCAGATCATGAGGATGTTGATGAACATATCGATTTTTTTGATCATGGTTTTCATGATCTGTTTTCTCCTTCATTCGATCACGATGTTGATTCATGCAATATTGATCTTTCTAAGCTACTCGTCTTCAATGATCTACCTGTCGCTGAAGTGGAAACCCTACAAGCTATCGAAGCACTTCAGCCCGAGCTGATGGTTATGTCAGGTCCTCGCTATCTTGAGGTAGATTCCACTCTAGATTAGAAATATGTTGAAACACCCAAGTCTCCTCATCACTCTCATGTTTATATTGAAGATCAGTGTTGTTCAAAGAATTCACATCCTCTACCTGAATCACACGATCCCATCTCTCATGCATTCGAGGAATCATACACAATGAGCACTCTTGCTAAGCGTAAATTTTCTTCCTTTCTCATGTTTGCTCGTTTGTCACGACCAAAAGAGTGTGCATGTTTTTTGTCTACGTACAGTGTGAAGCATGACCATGATACGTCCATAGAATGTTTGTCTTCCGCTTTTATTCTTTTCTTTTTTGTGGATGTTTTTAAACTCAAAGCATGTTGGCCTTCATTGTTATATCTTTTTTGTTTTTTGGTTTACATGTTTATCATTCTCGTAGACCATGCCTTCACCAACATGGGTCAACCAATGCGCTAATGGCTACATTGGAAATATCACTTCATGTGAGTTGGCCCATGCACTGTTTAGTTTAGGAGTAGGAGTGTTAGCTCTGCTATAAATTTCAATGTTTAAAGGTCAAAATCGGGTCTGGTGGTGGAATTATGCCGAAAAGGTGCTTGGAGCAATCTTCTCCTCCTTCCTTCTGCAATTTTCCTCATGCTTTTCCAGCGCCATCTTTATTTTTTTCCTGAGACCTCTCTATTCCACGTTTAAACACTCTCTTTCACATCCATTTTTACCTTTGAAAATCTGTCAAAAACCATGTTACCGCTGAGCTCCAAGTGCTAAACTTTACTCACCATTTCACCAAACCATGTGACTCGGTGCTTTTAGTTAACCCTCCGCCCTTCGTCGGCCCTTTATCGTTCTCTAATCTGCACCGTTGATCGCCTTGATCTAATGGTCTCCACGTTCTCCGTCCGCATGTTAAACCTCGTGCATGTTCCCCTCCATCCGACCGTCTGTCGCGCAATTGAACGGTAGTCGCGTGACCTGCCCGCGTGTTAACGCGTGATCGCGGTCGTTTCCCGTCGATGCCTCCTGCCACCTATCGCGCGCAGATTAGATCGCGCTAGGTTATACAGAAACCGTCGTGGGTCCAAAGGCGGTGCAGGGAATACCGCCCGCCCACGAAACCACCGAGCCCCGCGCGTTATCATCCGCGCATCTTTCTCGTGTGATGACCGTCGGATCCACCGCGCCCTGATCTGACAGTTCTCGTTTGTCCGCTTCTGTTCTTTCCCGATATCTTCCGTGAATCATTCCCCGTCGTTCATCTGCTGGATCTAACGGTTGTTATCTGTTCCTATCGTTCCCTTCATCTATCCCAATTCTATAACCTCCCGATACCCTTCATCAAATGATATTCGCCATGGATTTGTGTGATTTGATGGCTGAGCTTCGTTCCTCTGCTCAGTCTGCCCCTGCCATTCTATCTACGCCCATCACCTGTTCTGCTCCCGAAAAACGAAGGTGGCTGGCTACCAGTCCCGGTACTGTCTGTATTAATTCTTCAACCGCTGCAATCAAGGAAGGAGATGGCCGAGATGAAAAAGGACAGCCTCGAGCAGTCAAAGGCATTAATCAGTTATGGTGTTCCTCTCAAACAACTCTCCACCTGCTCAGAGAAGGACTGCAGAGCACCTGTGAATGTCAAATTCATCCATTAAAGCACACAGTTTGTAGCAGAGACCCATATCTAATTGTAAGTGTGGTTGGTGGTCCATTATGACCCCTCCACGCATTGAACAGCAAAGTGTTTTTCGTAATCAACCTCTATATATACCCAGAATGAAGTGGGTTGATGGTTGATGAATGTTATTTTGATGTAAAGTTCAACTTCTGTAGACTGTAACTACTATGATACCTGCAGCGTCTGGTCTTCATTTTCAGCTAATGCAAGCTTCTTTTGTTGTTAATTGCTCACTTTCCACTTCTTCTTTGTTCTATGTTGTGCCTATTATGCATTATTCATTTGCTCTTGATGTTTAGCATTAGAGGGGTTGTCATCCCACCTCTGCGTTAGAATCTAGTTGGTATTATTGAATGTGTATGTAGGTTTCTGTTGTTTTAATGCGAGAGAGCTCTCATCCTGTCTATGCATTAGGAAATAGATTTACAGACCTTTTAACTAGTTGCAGCTGGCCATCACAGGGTCGTGTGCATCTGCTGGTGTGATCAGTGTTCTCCATCATCACATTTTCTTTAAAACTGTGAGTAATTGGTGGTCTAAAGCCTTGTAGTCTAGCGGTGTTCACCCATGTCTAGGGTTAAGCATAGTATAAGTGGTTATCTGGCTTGAATATGCAGCATTTCTTTCATTCATCCACCATTTTCCAACATTTTTGCTTAATTTGAAATGTTCCCGAGCATCTCTGATATACAACCTAAGAGAGTTTCTTGGGGTGAAAACAAGGAGTAGTGTTTGCTTTCTTGTTTTCTTTGTTTGCATGTTTGCTTTGTTTATTTTGTTTACATTGCTTGTTTACTTGCTTTGCTTTCACTTACTTATGTCATTTTCTTTCTGTTGGTTAGCTTGTTTTTCACCCATAAGTTTAGTTTCGCATGAAACTGTGTGTGGCTCTTGAGACAAGTGTAGGTTTTAACCCCGTACAGAAATTACCTACATACGAATTCTAAAACACATAAAATAAACAACGTGAGAGCATAACACATAAAACACATATACACAAAGATTTTCTTGGATCCCAAAACCGAGACTACCAGCGTGATTTTTCATTATGTTCCTTTCAATGTTATAATACATATTTATACATGCTGAATCATCCAATACCATGGACCGAAAACCATCGCATCCAAAACCATGGACCGAAAACCATTGCGTCCAAAAACATGTGCAAAAATCATGCACAAAACCATAGGTGGGTCCGCCCAACCTAACATAGGGTCCAAAACCCCGGACCCCATAAAGTGGGGTTACGGGTACACCTCAAACCCCCTGTGACCCACCCCCCAACCCCCGGTTAACTACGTGGGCTAGTTGTGGAAAGAATATAACACAACACAACATTCTCCCACTTGTTGTTTTCTTTCCACAGGGGGCCACAAGAGAGCTTAGTCATTCACCAGCCCTGCAACACCCATTGTTTCTCTACACCAAGAGAAATTCATTTCAGCGGAAATAATACTTCATTTCATTAATGGAAAATATTGAAATATGCTTACCACCAGAAATGGAAATAAACCAGCTAGGGCGATGGTAGCTTATCTCTAAGAAGAGATGTGATGGCTACATGCCTCTGAACTGTTCCGAACTGTATTACAATGAGGCTCGAAGGCCTATTTATTGTTGAGAAACAATGGAAAACCCTTCACATCCCGAAACCTAACCCTAGAAGATGAAACGCCAAATTGTGGGCCCCGTTTGGGTAAATTGGTACCTCAATTTCCCGGGGTCGTAACTTTGGCATACGATCTCCGTTTGACGCGTACGATAGTTCGTTAGAAAGATCTATCCGAGCACTACCACTTTGGGAGGCAACATCGGTCCATGGACCGATGTTGCCCCAGAATTCCAAAAAAACGTCGTTTAGGGCCTCAAAACGGCTCCGGAAGTTCAGGACCCGAAAAACTGCTAAAAATAGTAAACTGTGCTACAATTAAGGAAACTGAAAATGCTGAGAAAGACAATGGTGGGGGTCCAGGTGGACTTGGCAGGTGGCCACCAATATCCACCTGGATCATTCCTCCCCCCTTAGGAAGCAATGGTCCCCATTGCGTTGAGCTCCTCCATGAGATGAGGAAACTTCTGCTGAACTTGTTCCCTGGTGAGCCACTTGCCCTGCTGAAGGAGTTGGCCTGCTTTGACAACTCGATACAGTTGGATATTCTGTTGGCGAGTGTTCTTGATCTGTGTGTCCATGATCCGATCAGTTGCAGCTTGTTCCATGCAATCTGGATTTAATTCTGTGGGTTTGAGATGTTCTGCAATGTCGGAGGTGTCTAGCAATGGTGGAAAGTATGGCCGAAGGCGGTCCACATTGAACACGGGGTGTAGGCCAAGGAATGGGGGAATGCTGAGCTCGAATGCATTGTCTCCCATAGCCTTAGTAATGGTGTAAGGACCATATCGGAGTGGTCTCAATTTCCGATAGGCTCCAGTAAGGCGTTCCTTTTGCAAATGCAACCAGACTTTGTCGCCCACCTGAAACTTGTGTGGCACCCGGTGTTGATCATGTCGCTGCTTGTACTTGGCATTTGATTTCTCAAGAATGTCATGGACCTGCTGGCGAATATTTTGGATGCGCTCAATGAAGCTGGTGGCCTTATCTGTTTCGGACTGGACATGAGCTGAATTCATGTGAGTAGCTGCAAGGGGCATGGCCACATCAATGGGGCATAGTGGCTGGAATCCCAAACCCACCTGAAAAGGGCTATGGCCAGTGGAGCTGTGAAGAGCTCGGTTGTAGCTGTGCTGAACATAGGGGAGGCTCTCGTCCCATGTGCGTGGATGCTTTGAGTTATACATGCGCAGAATGTGCATAATCATCCTGTTGACAACCTCTGTCTGGCCATCAGTTTGAGGATGGAAGGCTGTGGACTTCGTGAGTTTGGTGTCCAGCACTGACCAGAGACTGGACCAAAATGTGCTGAGAAACCGACTGTCCCGATCTGAGATGATAGACTGTGGGATCCCAAAGTGCACCCACACTCGTTCAAAGAAGAGTTTAGCAGTGGCTTCTGCTGTGATATTCTTCTTGCAGGCCATCATAATGGCCATCTTCGAGAACCTGTCGACGACCACAAAAACACAGTCATTTCCATGCTTAGTGGAAGGAAGGCCTGACATGTAATCCATGGAGATGGATTCCCAAGGTCGACTAGGGGTAGGCAACGGGGTATAGAGGTCGTGCTTCTTAATGGTCGGTTTGGCAATGGCACAGGCAGTACATGATCGGATGTACTTCCCAACATCCTGTCGAAGATTCGGCCAATAGAAATAATTTTGCAGTACTGCCACTGTTTTCTCGACCCCGAAATGCCCAGCAGCCCGACTGTAGTGTGCTTCCCAAATCATCTTGGCACGCTCGCTTGAAGGAACACAAAGGTGACCGAGGTGGCATAATAGGGCGTCCTGGAGGTGAAAATATGCAACCTGCCGACCCTCCAAGAGTGTCTGGTATGTGTGGCCAAATTCTGGGTTGCTTTTGTAGAGAAGTGGCCAATCAGCAGTCTCGTGCCCACAAGAGTTGAGCACGGTGGTTAGTGCCATGATCGGTGGCCGACTGAGGCAATCTGCAACATTATTGGTGCTGCCCTTTTTATACTTGATATTCAAGTGAAACTGTTGCAGGTATGTAGACCACTTCTGATGGCGATCATTCTGCAATTTCCCTTGGGTCTGTATGAACTGCAGAGGTCGGTGGTCTGTGTGGATGACCGTTTCCTTCCCCAAAATGTAATGCTTCCATTGTCGGCAGGCCTGTACAATGGAATACATCTCTTTATCATAAGTGGGGTACTTCCGGACTGTGTCTGAAAGTGTTTCACTGTGATATGCCACTGGATGTCCATGTTGAGTAAGGACTGCCCCAATAGCATAGTCAGAGGCATCTGTCTCGACCTCAAATGGTTGTTGTAAATCTGGTAACGCGAGCACTGGTGCCGTGCAGAGGCGATCCTTCAATTCCCTGAATGCCTTCTGTTGAGATTCAGACCAAAAGAATTTTGCTTTTGCCCCGCCCTTGGTGACTTGACTCAAGGGCCAAGAAATATGAGAAAACCCCAACACAAACCTGCGGTAGAAGTTGGCAAGACCTAGAAAGCTGCGGAGCTCTGTTAGAGTGGTTGGAGAGGGCCAATCCCGAATGACTTGGATCTTGGCCGGATCGACATGCACCCCCTGTTCATCAATGATGTATCCCAGATACTGAACCTGGGACATGCCAAAAGTGCATTTCTCCAAATTGGCACATAGCTTGTGTTGCCGCAGTGTTTGGAGAACCTGTCGGATGTGGTGGAGGTGCTCTTCCCAACTCTGGCTGAAGATCAGAATGTCATCCAAGTATACTACTACAAAGGAGTTGGTGAATGGCCGCAAGATGTCATCCATTAGCCTCATAAAGGTTGCAGGAGCATTCGTCAATCCGAAAGGCATGACCAACCATTCGAAGAGGCCCTCCTTGGATTTGAAGGCAGTCTTCCACACATCGGAGGGTTTGATTGGTACCTGGTGATATCCTGACTTCAGATCGATCTTGCTGAAATATTTCGCCCCCTTTGGTTGGTCTAGGAGGTCATCAATCCGCGGGATCGGGTACCTATTACGGACAGTGATCTTGTTCAGCGCCCGATAGTCAATACAAAGTCTCCACGTCCCATCCTTCTTCTGTACCAACACGATCGGGCTCCCACAGGGCGATGAACTCGGACGGATGTGACCTTTCTGCAGGAGCTCCTGAATCTGCCTCTTGATTTCATTGTTCTCCAGAACGGAGCGCCGATAAATTGGTCCATTGGGTAGCGGCGCACCTGGGGTCAGATTGATGGAGTGCTTGACCTGACAGTGCAGAGGAACCCCTACCGGGGAGGTGAAGATGTCCTCGTACTCCTCCACAACCTTGTCCATCTGTAGTTGTCGTGCAGAGGGACCCCGTTTGGAGGCCGCGGCCACTGTCTTCTTCTTTCCTTGAGAGCGTATCATCAGAAAAACAAATTTCCTAGTTTTGGAAATGATCTTACTACATTGTTTTGCAGTAATCAAAGAGATGGCGGCAGGTGGTGCTACCTCTGGTATCCTGAACAACTTATTTCCCAATGTAATAATAACAGCACGGGCCCTTGATTCATACACAGCATGTCGCTTCCACAAGTATGGTTGTCCTAGTAATACATCACAAACTTCAAGGGGAGCAATGTCACATAATACCTCATCCGTGAAGGGCTTGATGTTGTATGGAAGGCGACACTGCTGGCTCACGCGAAGATCTCGTCCTTGGTGAAGCCACCCAATGGTGTATGGTTGTGGATGTGCTGTGGTCGGTAAGCCCAACCGCTTCACGACCTCTGCCGAAATGAGGTTCTTTTGACTCCCGCTATCAACAATGAACTGTATCGGGGAGCCCTTTACCCACATCTGGGAGTGGAAGAGACGCTCCTCCTCCTCTGGATCTTCGGGTTCATTTTTCTGGATCTTTGCGGTAGCAACAGTGGCGCTGGGATCCGCATCAATGATCTGCTTCCCTTTTTCATACCCCTTATCGGGTTCTGACTCAGAGTCGGAACATGCATCTGATTCTGAAACCTTTAGCTCAGCCACCAGTGACTGCTTGGCCCGACACTCACTTGTGTTGTGAGTGGAGCTCTTATGGAACTCGCACCATTTTCCAGTGTCCTTTCTCGGCTTCGCGGCGTTGTTCTTTGCTTGCGGCTTCGGCTGGTTGTCTTGGGCTGTCCCGCCTTGGCTTTGTCCTTTGTTCTGTGGTTTAGGGGCACCTTTCCCCTGCTTTGGATTCGCAGATCCAAAGTCTCGCTTCTTTTGTTTAAACTTCTGCTCGACCTTGACGGCATATCGGTATGCTGCGCCGAGTGAGGGGATGTTTAGGAATTGTATTTCTTCCTGGATGTACTTGTGCAGGCAGCCACGGTATTTGAGTATCAAATGTTGCTCTGAATCCTTGATACCCAACTTTGTGCGAAGGGTATGGAAAAGATTGGTGAACTCCGGCACGTCTTGGTCCCTTCCCTGCCGCAGCGTGGTCCACTTTATGTATTCATCCTCATAGCTTCCGACAGGGTAGTACTGCTCCTTGATGGCATCCCAGAACGAATCCCAGGTGGGTGCGGCTGAAAATAGCGAGCCAGTACTTTCATCCTTCTGCTCGCAGTAGGTTTCCCACCAGTCCTTGACGTGGGGGGCTGCTTTGAGAAGAGCAAAAACAATCTTTTCCCGACTCGAAAATTCATGAACAGAAAAATAACCCTCTAGCAGATTTAACCATTTATCTACGGCATCTGCGTCTATCTGACCCTCGAATATGGGGATTTCAAAATTAACTTGTACCTTAAAGGGTGTGGCGTTTCCAGAGTAGCTGCTGGAAGCCGATGCGTTGCTTCTGGGTAGCCGCTGAAGGATCTGGGCAAAGCTGTCCATCATCGCGTTCCGTTGTCGCTCGAGGGCTTCTTCGAGCAAGATTTTGATGGGATCTCCTGCCCCCTCGTCTTTCTTCTCGTCCGCCATGGGAGGCCGTCGGGATTTGCGAGGCTGGTCTTGCAAAGGTTCAACCAGTTCAAGCCCTAACTCCTTATATCCCGACCTTGTTGGGGACATGCAAAGAAAAACAGAGAAAAAGCAGACCGCTCTGATACCACTGATCCGGATTTAAACAAGAACGCAACAAATCACAGAGATAACCATATACACAAAGATGCAGCGGAAATAATACTTCATTTCATTAATGGAAAATACTGAAATATGCTTACCACCAGAAATGGAAATAAACCAGCTAGGGCGATGGTAGCTTATCTCTAAGAAGAGATGTGATGGCTACATGCCTCTGAACTGTTCCGAACTGTATTACAATGAGGCTCGAAGGCCTATTTATTGTTGAGAAACAATGGAAAACCCTTCACATCCCGAAACCTAACCCTAGAAGATGAAACGCCAAATTGTGGGCCCCGTTTGGGTAAATTGGTACCTCAATTTCCCGGGGTCGTAACTTTGGCATACGATCTCCGTTTGACGCGTACGATAGTTCGTTAGAAATATCTATCCGAGTACTACCACTTTGGGAGGCAACATTGGTCCATGGACCCATGTTGCCCCAGAATCCAAAAAAAACGTCGTTTAGGGCCTCAAAACGGCTCCGGAAGTTCAGGACCCGAAAAACTGCTAAAAATAGTAAACTGTGCTACAATTAAGGAAACTGAAAATGCTGAGAAAGACAATGGTGGGGGTCCAGGTGGACTTGGCAGGTGGCCACCAATATCCACCTGGATCAGTTTAGTACCCAGATCTACCACGATCCACTGATCTTTATCCACCAACAAATCCTCCATCTTGAGTTTCCACAACTCAAAACTCTAACCATTAAATTTCTTGATCTCTATCTTTCCACTGCTCGCCATATTCTTTCACCACCAGAATCGATCTCGCAAATCTCCCACTGAACAGGGTCTACCACAAGCCAGAGCAAAACCCCTCAGCAACAAAGGCGTCCCCTTGAAGCCAAAACAGCTCTGATACCAAATGTAGGTTTCAACCCCGTACAAAAATTACCTGCATACGAATTCTAAAACACGTAAAATAAACAATGTGAGAGCATAACACATAAACCACATATACATAGAGATTTTCCCCTGGATCCCAAAACTAGGACTACCAGCTTGATTTTTCATTATGTTCCTTTCAATGTTATAATACATATTTATACATGTCGAAGCATCCAATACCATGGACCAAAAACCATCACATCCAAAAAAATGTGTGAAAATCATGCACAAAACCATAGGTGGGTCTGCCCAACCTAACATAAAGTGGGTTACGGGTACACCTCACACCCCCTGTGACCCCACCCCCTCTAACCCTTGGTTAACTACGTGGGCTAGTCGTGGAAAGAATATAACACAACCCAACAACAATAAAGGTAAAGTACAAGAGGACTTGTATAGCTATTAACACTTGGTTATATGTTGTCCTCTCTCTTTATGAAAGATCTTGTTATCTTCAGTCGATGATACCCTAATGGAAAATATGTTATGTTCAGAGTGAGTCTTGGTGAAAACACAACACTTGCACTTTAACTAGTACCATCTACTCTAATCGGTTCTTTTGGGTTAACCCTTGTCAGCTCAGTCAAGTAGAGTAAGGTGAGGGGGGAAACCTTAATAAGTATTGTTAGAGTTATATATAAAATACTTCTCTGAAGGGCCAACCTCTTCGGCTCTCAATAAGTCAGGATCCCTCTTCTACCTCTAAAATAAATAAGTTCTTATGCACAGTTCATTGAAGAATGAAAAAAAATGAAAAATGAAAAATAAATAAGGTGAAAGAAGAGAAAGGATTCCTGTGCAAAGAGGTGATGAAAGTAACTCTACTGGGGTACTGATTAGGCTCGCTAGCAATGAAGTGATGTTTTTCTTCCTGGATGACTCTATCAGGGTACTGTCCAGGCCTACTGGCAGCGAAGCAACACTAGAGATGAAAGTAAGACTCTGACATATTTATTACTTGCGTACCAATTCACCCCTCATCCCCAATCAAAACAACTGATTTGACTTGGCTTGGAATGTGTGCTGACCGATCAAGAGAATGGTAAGGGATATATCTTTAACTCAAGCTTAGTGTTGAAGCCATGGTGATCGAAGAATCAGACAATACTTTTGGAGGAGTTAAACTCGCTTTTCACAAACAAGGTCCATACAGAGCGCTAGAGTTCTACCAATGTGTCGCCAATGTTGTAGCGGCTATAACCATCCTCCAAAATTTTGCCTTCACTTCGTCTTGGAGCCTCCTTCCTCGAAATCATCACAGTTATCTGATTAGGTACTTGTGCATATTTGATTTTGTGTGTCGTTTGGCAGCTTGTTTTCAACTCACTTGTCCCGTCGGTCAACCACAAGCACACCCAGCACTTGGTTCACATCCAATAAGTCATTTGTTAGGAAAATTTGCGCAAGCCTAGAGGACAGCTTATCTTCCCCTCAAGAATTGTGTAGAGCAGCCCAGCAGCTGCCCTGCACTCAGAAATTGTGCAAAGAGGACCAGCCAGCCTTGCTCTGGAAATTGGACAAAGCAAGTCAGCCGGCACTACTCTCTAGAAATACATAGTTCCATCCAGTTGGCACTACTCTCCAGAATTGCGAAGAGTAGCACTACCCTCTAGAAATGCCCAGAACTAGCCCAGCTGCACTACTCTCCATAAATGTGCAGAGCAGCCCAAGCCAGTTGCATTATTCTCTAGAACTGCGCAAAACTGGCTAGTTGCACTGCTCTCTGGAAATGCACAGAGAAACCCAGCATCACTGTTCTGAAAAAATTATGCATAGTTGGGCAGTCATCCAAGGCCTCTTAGTCCAGAGATAGCACAAAATTTTTCCCTCAGTTGTTGTCCGTCGCATGTGTCGGTAGGTTTCCCGGTTCTCTCCGAAATTGTGCAATCCTTCTTTGCATGTCGGGTAGCTTCTCCTAAAAAAGAAAAAAAAATGAAAAACATCCCTAGATTTTAGGGATCTATGTTTAACAGCAGGAGTTACATGAAAGACTATTTTTAGAAACTCCCCACCAAGTGTTGTTTTTTCCTATATTTGTGGCATGCGCGTCACAAACCCTAATTTCATCAAATCTAGTTAAATGATGCCTCAGAGCTCATTTTTCACATTCAATCTTGGAGCTATGGCATTCCCAAGGCATCTAGGAACCTTCGGCACAGTCGATGCATCTTTTCCGGGTAAGTTTTTATTTTCATGCATTTTGCCACTTTTTCTGTCGATTTTTAGTTTTTAACTCGTATGAGTGTTGTTTCCTTGGCTTTATTGAATGACCATTGGGATTTTAATGTATTTTATCTTATAGAAGTGTTGTTTCAATTTTTTCATTACCTTTCCTTAGTTTCGCACGCATAACACTGCTTTTTCACTCACAGTCGCCGTTTCAGCCACTCGCTTCATGAGCTTCGTGGTTTTGTCATTTGACTGATTTTTGCACCTATTTGAATCGCATGCATGTTTATTTCACTTGGATCTGCACCAGCTTCAAACGCACATTCACCCCTTCATGTTTTCATATTTCCATTGGGCAGATTTGAGCTGGCTTGGTCTGGATCTTGTCTCTCCCATCATGCTCTGCACATTCCTGGCAGTCAAGGCTCTACCTTGCCTCCAGGAATTGCACAAAGGCTGCCCACGCTGTCCCCTAGCTTTTCTCTATGCAATCCTGAGAGGTAGTGTTGATTCATGCCCAATGGAACTACGTAATGCGTAGTTCCAACCAGCAACCCAGCCTAGTTGTTCTGCACATTGCGTAGTTTCAGTTCGCGGTTAGCCTCACTAGTAGCTGGGACTGTGCAATGCGCAGTTCCAGCTAACAGACTCCCAGCTTCCCGAAGTCAATGCTGCACAATCTTGCCCAACAGTCACCAGTTTGTTGCCTGAATGTTTCTTGAAGTTGTTTTATATTTTCGCTGACATTGTCTCGCAATGAGTGTCTTCTCTATCTCCAAGTACCATAGGTTTTTAATCAACTTCTCACCAGTATAGGTATCATGGCCTCCAAGAGAGTTGGATCAAAAGACACAGTTGAAAGCAGTACTGGGGATGTGGTTGAACAAGGTTCTATGAGCTTGTATGTGTACACAGACACACACTTGTTCATCGAGAAAGACATAAAGATCACATGGAAAGACATCAACACCATTTTCTCATGCAGCTTTGAGGAGAATCTGGAGGATTGACAGGTCTATGTTAACATCCATAAGTCAGGATTATACAAGATTACGTGCAGTTTTCCCTTGTTCCCTTGTGTAGATGTGATCCACTAGATTGTCTCACACACTAATCCTGAGACAATGATACTAAGTAGTGTCAGTGGAGCAAGACTTGCTTCCTTTAGAACAAAGGATTATCAGGAGATATATCATTTTCCATTTCTAGTGAGCAGGATGGATGCATCGTTCTACATTCCCAACAACAACACGAACACGAGAGATATCTTGAAGCGTTGGGTAAGGGAGCCAGCAAATTTCAGGATGACACCCAACCAGATATACAAGATGAGGACACTCAGGAAGGCATACCAGTTTTTGTTCATCTTCGCATGTCGCTTATATGGTTAAGGGAGTACGGAGACGTTCCCGCAGAGTTGGGTTGTTATGTTGGATCAACTAGCAAGTGAAGGAAAACCATTCAACTAGTCCGACATGTTGACTCTCCAGTTGAAATTGCATCTATCCAATGCTCGGAGTCCGCCCAAGGATCAGAAAGCAAAATTCTTCATGTCTGCTTACTTGCTCGATGCAATGTGTGCCCGTCAACAACTTCTTAGCATGGGTTGGGCATGGACACCTTCAAAGAGTGTTGTGAATGTATATTGCAAGTTTCTCTCATATTACAGCTACCGAGGAGTCATGGATAGAATATCTGACCATTTCATCTCCCCTCTGTACACGTTAATCTTTGAACAAGATCTGCCCTGCATGTTCCAGGCTACAATGGAGGTGTTGCTGAACATTGCAGATTGGTATGCCTCACCCGAGGGCACCTTCATCAGGATGTACAACGTGGAGAAAGCTTTGCATGTGTTGCCGAGGTTTTCCACAGACAAGTTGTTCATGTAGGAGGTTCCATACCACATCTCAACATGGTTATCAGCTGGATTACACATGAAGAAGAAGGCACCATGGCCCACACTTCCTGTGTGAATTGGGTTGTACGTGATCGGGAGTTTGAAAGAAGCGGATGTCGAGGTGGTACACTTCAGGAAGTTTAAGTTCAACACTAGGAGTTTCAACCCATACGACCCACATGGTTTATGAAGGGACCACTATGTGAGTGTACTATCCTTGGATCCAAGGGGCGTGTCATTGGCGAGAGGAAGACCGATGGAGATATTTTTATAACTCCTCTAGGATTAATGAATCGGTCAGAATTGCAGTGGAGTGGCTATCGCACTCAAGGCAACAGCACCACAGGGAGAAACAACAACAACAAGTAGAAAACTTGTGCAAGACAAAGGCAAGAGGAAGATTTCTTAAAGCACAAAGATGGAGCAAAGCTACAAGTTTAAGGAAGACCCACTTGTCGAAAAGGTAGCTTTAGAGATAGATGCAAAGATGCGACAGCACGACAGGAGGATAGCACAGAGAAACAAATGTTGGAAGATGCAGAGAGGATGTTGTAGAGAGTCCAGCAGAAGCTCAAAGACGAACAATAGTTGTGCAAAAGAGAGAAGGAAGTGCAGCATGAGCATGAACAAAAACAAGAACAGGAACAGGAGGAAGTGCAAGGCGCACAAACAACACAAATTGCACCGATACAGGTTGAAGACTTTGAACCAACAGCAGATGAGGAACAGAATGAGAAGCTGCAGGAATAGGAACTTGCTCTGCAGGATGAACTGATAGTAGAGAATATGGACATGGAGATGGAGCAGCCAGAACAAGATCAAGATACCGACCTCATGCCAAAATCAACTGAGGTCACTCCATAGGCTTCACCAGCTCCAACAGTAGAGCAAGTCCCGAGTGAACAAGCGGATACCATTCTCCTTGAGGACCATCCGAGAACAGAGGTGTACAACATAGCCTTTGATGAGTCATAGCATAGAGTTGTACAAGTACATAGAGTGTGCACCTCGAATGAGTATGCATCACCTATGCACTCTGAAGAACAAGTGATTGTGTCAAATGTACAGAGACATCCAACTGCCTTGGCTGATGCTACAAAAGATTAGGCCAAAGCCACAAGCTCGAGTGTTAAGTTCATGATAGTAGAAAATGAGTGCATGGTTAAGGAGTTGCAAGCAGCCAGGGAGAGAGAGGAACATGTTGGAAATAACACTGAGAGGGGGGGGTGAATCAGTATTATCACATCAATAAAACTTTTTCATTTCCATATTCAGATTCATATATGCTACTTCCACAACTTCTTATGATTCAGTTAGTTGATCCTTAATGAGTGCATTAGAACATTATCAACCATATTAACAGTAAACAGGTGCAGTAAAATAGAATAGATCATCACACATAAGCCACACACATGAAAACCATGATATAACGTGGAAACCCAATGTGGGAGAAAACCACCTGCTACAAGTCATCTCAATCTTCTTCTTAATAAGAAAATCCTTTTACAATATTTATGTACTGGTGCAGTCTTATACTAGTACGCAGGCTTCTACCTGCAGAGAGCTACAACTCCCATAGATCTTATACTAGCCGATCCATTTACTAGTACGTAGGTTTCTACCTGCTACAATGCTCCAAAGTTTTCAACTGCTACTGGAATGGAGCTACCACCCTCTTAGCTCTTGTACTAGCTAAGATACTAGTACGTAGGCACCGGCCTACAATCTTCTCTCCTCCAGGTACCACGTTTCATACATTTTCAGACTGGATATACCTGAAGCACAACACATAATCTGAAAGGCCACGTTTCATCCAATTTTCATATTGGACCCATTAATATCATTGAAGCACATAATCAATCAATTTTTTGAATCACCCCAAACACCTTATCAATACATATACAAGGATAATATGTGAGTTATCAACCAGATCTAGTCCATCAGATCATATAAGGATAAGTCATTATGAACCTAATCCATTCATCCATCAATACTGAAGCTAATCATAATCATTCAATCAATCACTTCTCATAATGTTGTTATCAGAACATAATACCAGTAACCAGACATCACTTCAAAACCCAGAACACTTCAGTAAACAACAGAAGCAGCTAAAACATATTTTAAGAAAAGTATGCAGCTTCTTCAATGGAAACCTGCGGGTATCCGCTCCTGCACCATCTATTGATCCACGGGTATCCGCACCTGAATAGGCTTCTGACCTGCGAGTATCCGCAGCTTACAGTCTTCTTCTCTACGGGCATCCGCACCTACGGCTGCGGGTTGCCTGTGCACCTCCACACTGTACCTGTCTCTGGCCTGCGATCCTCCTACAATCCTCCGCACCTACACCGATCTCTGGCCTGCGAACCTCCACACCTTTTCCTCGATCTACCTGCGGATCTCTGCGCTTTCTCCTTCAGTGGCCTGCGGATCTCCGTGCCTGAAACGTGTCGCACCTGCGGTCCAGACTTCAAATATGCCACAGACTATCAGATCTACAGATCTGATCATGCGCAAAGGAGATCTCGACCCATCAGTAGATTTGCCCTATAAAGCTCAGGTTTCTCCTTGATGTAGATCTAGATATCACTCACCAACCAGAATTTCAGATCTTGCTCTCCTTAAGATATTCAACCCATAAGCATACTCTAGCCAAATGATCTCCTTCCTCTTTTATAGCCTTAGGCTTTTCACAATACCACAGTCCAAAACCATAATAGCACAATACCACGGACCCGACAACCATAAGATTCCCACACGTGCGCTTTTCTCTGCATGAAAGTGTGTGAACTTTTAGGACCGCACCTTTTGTTCTGTTAACATGCGAATATGTCCGCACCTTCTGAACAAAGTACCTGCGAACCCAGCCTATGACCGCACCTATTACATGGCGCACCTGTGAACTTCTTACTTTCTTCATTCTTTGTGGGTTGATCATCAATCTCTGCTATTGACCTGTTGTACTGTGATCTATCACCTGTATGAGTTGCCATCAAGGACAACACTTTATCCATAATGCCAACAGAACAATCAACAGGATCGGCCAGAGCAGAGATGAAGATGGCCATACTTGCTGAAGTATCGGCTCTTGAGACAGTCAAGCGGAAACTATATGACAGGTTTGTCACCGTGCACAAGGCAGTTATCCATTGGGCCTCCTAAGGAAATTATAAAATAATAGTGGAAATAATAAAATAAGATTAGATTGCATCATCAAATTTTAGAGGGAAAAAAAGAAAATATATTCTTTCAACTAGTATTTTCAACTTATCTCCCTATGGGTTTACTCAAATTTCGAGTGGAAATACACATTGGATGCATAATTTGATTCCTCATCCAAAGAGTACATATGTTACTTACTTTCTATGGACCCTACTACACGAAAAATGAGAAATACATGAAAAATGTGATTGCAATCACAATTTTTTATGTATTTCTCATTTTTCGTGTAGCAGGGTCCATCAAAAGTATGTAACATGGGTACTCCTTGGATGTGAAATTAAATTTTGCATCCAACAAGTACTCCCGCTAAAAATTTTAGAAAAACTTTAGGGAGATAATTTGAAAATACGAGTTGAAAAAGTAGTTTTATTATTTTATTATTTTTTAATCTTTTTCTTTTTTACTCCAAAAATGGTGAATTATCTCCCATGGTTGACATCATCATCTTGAATCATATTGATTATTATAAAGTTTATTTTGGTTGTACATTTTTCTTAGGAGGCCCATTTTAGACCTAAAAATCCACCTAATGCTACATGGTCATCAGTAGCGCTGCACCAAGATAACGCTAACGCTCGCAGATATACATGTCATAGTTGATCATGTACAGACATGGACAATGAGGTACAAGAGAGGAATGAAACATCTGCACAAGATAATGAAGCCTCAAGTAGATTTGGACAAAGCATGCATTTGGAGTCTGATCTGGAACTATGAGGAACCCTCGCTGCTCATCACTAGTGTGGAGGCTTCATATGCACGGTTGTACAGGAATTTGGATGTCGTGGTGAGAAAGTATGGCACCCCGTCGATTGGTACACTCACCGAGGCCAAATAGAAGAACCAATTCATACTAAGCTCGATGCATACTTTGATCAGTTGATGCTCATGGCCACCAACGCAAATTTGCTACTCAGTGCAAATAGCATGCAGATGTACATCATTGGTCTAGCCTTGATCAACACTAAGTTGTGCATGTTACATGACAAGTTGGACCGAGGTTCCAAATCAATATACCCGAAAGCAATGGAGGTAAGAGTTTGTTTCCAAAAGGACATCATCAAAGAGTACGCAGACACCATTGCGCACTACCAAGCATGGCATCAGTTCGTCACTGAGGATCATGGAGAGGAGGTTGATGAGTTGGTCTTTCCACAGCCGTCTGAGTCTTAGTGTTGTCCTGTCTGGCTGACTCAAGCCAAATTTTTCCCACATGGGTATATGTGGGAAATGTATCATCTTTGTAAGCATGATGTAAAGTGAAATTCCAAGTGTCATTAGTGGAATAAAAACAGTCATATGTAATGTAAAAAGTTATGTAATGAATTTGAAGAGTCATGAGGGTAGTCCAAGAGTCACAAAGGGGAATTTTAAGGGTTACCCCGCCCTTTATTATAACTCATAGAACAGGCTTTTGGGAGCCAAGCTTTTGCTATGCATTGCTTAGAGAGGGCTTGGAGAGTATTGTGATGAGCCTTGGCTTCTCCACAGTGCAGAGCGAGCACATCTATTTAGAGGAGTAGGCGGTGTTGACTATAATATTCCACTATTGGGGCTAGTGGTTGTCATGGTTGTATGTATGGATGTAAATTTCACTTTATATAATATAACAGAGCCATCATGTTTCATGCATATGTTGTTATTGTAGTTCGACTATTCTGGTTACTTTAGCAATGTCTGTAGTTTTAACTTATGCATTGATGTATGGATTATTTTGTATTTGATTGTATGAAACTTAATGAAGTGTGTTGTTGGTTTAACTCATCACTTTGGATTGTTGACTATTTTTCTTTCGAGTTTGTGATGTCATTCAACTTGTGTGTTCCTTTCAGGATGTGTACTATTACAAGCTTCTAAGGAACACACTTCTTTCCCCCTCCTTGTGTTAGAACCTCCCCATGCATCTCTCTTGACTCACTGCAAGGTCACACCCTTACTTCCGACAAAAACATCTTGCTAACCTTTGCGTTCTATCACAGTCAAGGCATAGCTTTACTACCCACTGTTGGGACTCCAACTCCAAACAGTATAAGGTCTAGTTGGGACTTCTTACTAGGGAGATCCCCTAACATGTTGGCGGGTCCAGCACAGTCAACAGGTCATAAGATCTAACCAATTCCATGACTTCTAGAATCTCTAGCCTCTTCCCAAAAGTAGGGCCCTCATTGTTATCCAAATCATGAAAGGTATCCACTATTAGTCTAAAGGCAAGGCTCTCTTCATAATGTCATCATTGTAAGGAGGTATAGGTGCAGTCAGCGTCATGACACTACTAAGACAAGAGGAAACTGGAATTTTTACCCCAACACAAGGATGCTCTGAATACTTATGTTGTACCAATGAAATCCTGGCTAGTTTTAGAGCCCGAATCAAGCTCTTCCCATCTAACTGATGCACCTTAGAGAGGAGTGAAGAAAGTTCTTCTACTTTGAGAAGGGTTTTGGTTGTAACCCCATGCATATCGGATATGTCCCAAGTGTAAATATTTTGTATCCCAACTCATGTTCTTTCTGTGGTTTCTCTTGTTGTAACATAAAAAGTATTCCCTTAGAAAGGCATTTGTTGATTGCTACTGCTATTTTATTAAGGGAATTTATCAAGGGGTCATCCATGTTTGAGTTTACAACACAATGCCACTGTAATTTTTGGGTTTAGTTGTTTGTTTCTCGGTGAGAAAAAAATTTTCAAACAGTTTAAGTGCACACTTACGCAGGAAAAATTGTTCTTGATTCAATTATAATGTTCTTACGTATTTAGGGGCAATACATAACACTAACATCCATTCACTAATTCACTTAAAAGAGAAATAATAGTGACAATATGAAATAGATGAACCTAGTAAATGTCTTCAACAGTAACTCCAATAATTCTAGAACAGCCCATCTCCAGAGTTACAATCTTCAAGAGGATATTTTGGATAATGGACCTAGTTATCGGTGGATCAATTTTGACCTGTAGAAGAAATGATCTCAAGGAACTGGAATATTCACCAAGTAACCTCTAGAAAAATGATAAAATATTGATTGCACTTGGCACAACAACTCTGCTCCAGTAAGGAATTAAATGATATTTTGGTTTTTTGTAGGTTATACTGGCAACTCCAACTCCCTATTTCCGCAAATGACCCACTATCTTCAGAAAAATTGATTTATGTTTTCCACTAACTCAACCAATAAATAATATACTTCGTGACAAAGCAATGTTATACATGACAGTTGATAAAGGTATTGTGGTAACAATAATTTGTTTTTGTTTTCTAACAATATACCATGCCCAGAATTCATACAATAATGTCATAAGTCTACAGATAATTTAAGTGACCACATACAAATGGATCTCTACAAAACTTATCTCTGTAACAAAAACCATTCTCAATTTCCAATACTCCACACAGCTCAGGAATAAAGGCCTTAGGGATTGATAGGTTGTACAAGAAAGGAAAATTTCAGTCGCGGGTTCAAATTATCTAAGCAAACCCCTTCACCTTTCCAAACTTTCCTCAACTACTTAATCTCGAACTTCAATTACTGGTGATAAGACCCCTAACTATAGATTGAGCAGAATTGTCGTCCGGAGAATAAAAATATATTTTTGATGAAGAATTAACTCTGGTTTCTCAGTTGTTGGTACTAGATTATTCTTAATGTTCCAGGAGAATTCACATCGACCCTTTTTTTTTACTACTCTCTCCGCTCAGCAATGCAACCCAATGATCCATTGTGCTTCGAGACAGTGTGATCTTTGATTTGATACACAATCCGGCCGAGTCATTTTCCTAGATCGCACCTCGATTCAATGCTTTGCAGCCCAAATCGACTCCAATCCAACCGCAGACAAATTTTTCCCTCTACAAAAAACATTCCAACGGTTTAACTTAGTCAGTGGCATGCATTGGTTATGTTATTTTCTTTGACTGAGTTCATTGCTCATGTTTGCACACTTAATCTGCATATGCATCTAACTGTTCAGTGTCCTAAATTTTCGACGTCCATTCATGTCAGCATTAGGATCATTGCCATGCACTAATAACAAATGTTTGAGGATGTGGTCACTGTTGATTTCAGCAAGCTTATACACAGCCGCAACACATCTCACATTGATAAAATCGAAAAAAAATATGAAACAAGAAGATCTCCACTAGGACGTCTAAGCTCACTTTTGCTAGTTAAAATTCTTTGAAACCATTGAATGGACAGAGAATGTGTGCAACACAACGCCTTCACTATGATAACATGATTCATCCCCTACTACGTGCTCAGATCTCCTTTTGTTAAAAATGTGTAACTATGGCCAAATTCCACTTTGGACAAATCACTTGATGGAGATAATAATTGGATTGAATTCCTCTTTTCGAGAGAACCAAAATTGACCTAAAGATCACTCAAATTAGATAAGGGTAAGTGTATTTATGAATAAAAACCCACATGTGCATATCTGATAAGTTCGACCCTAAAGCAAAGTGGAACCTCTTGGAAGGCTATAGATACAAGTGACCTCTACCTCATTTGGACACAATCATTAGATACTCTTATATCTTGGTTTTTGGCTCACAAAGGTTTGAGGCTCGTCCATAGAGGAATAGGTTCACTCTAAGGTGAAATTGTTGGCTCTAAAGCTCACATTTCAGATCTAGTGTTTTGGACCATAGTCGTAGGCACAACACAAAAGGATCTCAACAACAATCTCTCCCACATAGGCTCATGCGCGCGACTGGAGCCTTTCATTCACACAGACAACTCATTGTGCATGAGATCGGGAGTTAGGGTTTTCATAGACACAGTCGCTCACTTGCCACAGATCAAATCTAACCCTAGTCATTCGCTCGCCAAGCTTAAGGGTGCAACTGGGTTGCTAAATTTTCTCAGGTGACTCCCCTTCCATGCAACTGGGAACTAAAATATGAAATCATATTTGTCCAAAGATTTCACTCAATGACCGCATGACTCGGTAGTTGACTGCAGTCAATGATAGTTCATTACAGATTTCAAAATCAGTGTTTTGAGTATAAGCTTTGTTGAATTTATTTCATGGATGTTGTAGTTGTTTTTTCTGGTTAGATGCATAAATGAAGATATGGATCATTTTACTCTCTTTTTCTAAATCATTTGATGACAATATATAATAAGAAGAATTTGAAAAGGTTTTCCCCATAGTGAGTTTTGTCCTGGTCTCCCACCAATCCTAATGTCTCTATGTGTGAATGTTTTTCTTTTATTGTTCCTTCATGTTTCGTTGCATTGATGATGATGGTATTGTTCTTTCTACATAGTTGCATATGATGATGAATAATGATGTAAACCTGAAGAAGAAAAAATTGATGTTATGGGTGAACTTAATGTGTTAATGAACAAATGAAAATGTCAAAGAAAAGAACAATATCCCTAAAAAAATTAACATGGTATCAAAGATGGGCTGAAGAAAATTCATGGGGATCACCCCCATGGAGACACCTTTGATGGAAGCAAGAGAAGATGGAGGAGACCTAAAATAATTCTAGGGTTTGAAGAAAAACCTTAGGCAATTTGTCTATTAAGGTTTGATGGATATTACGAAGTTAGGGTTTGAGAGAAACCCTGGTTTATGGCAAGATTTGAGATATGAAATCTATAAACCCTAGCATGGTCAAAGTAAAGATGTTCAAGCACTTGTGACAGATTTGTTGAATCCCTAAATGGGATAGTCTCTAGTATGCCTAGTTGTTGATAAAGTTGATTGAAAGCAACATTGTTATGTGGACAGTGGACAGTGATGGTTGGTTAAAGAGGGAGAGGATCACCTCCCATTGAAGATAAGTACTCTTTGATTTGTGATGCTTATATATGTCTTTACCTTTGTCTAGACTTATGGATCTGATTATTTTTTTGATCATTAATTATACTCCCTGCATGTATATTTGAGTACATGGATGTTTCTAGCCACATTAATGAGACGTAATAAGAGGATCATTTGAGATGCAGGAAATAAAAGCTAGAGATGGAAAAAGGTGAGGCACCTAATGAAAAGAGGACAAAGTGCTACAAGCTACCCATGTCAAATGAAAAGATGCACAGGTATTTGAATACTAGAAGGTATGCATAGTATATTGTTTCAATGTTACGTCTCAACTGTAATGGAAATGTAAGCCCTAAGGTATGATGAGAATGTCTCCTTCTCAAATGGTTCATGCATATGAAAGTAATTTGGATTCATGGTTCTTATGATGAAATGGTGCACTTGATATTGAACAAGTATCTTACCTTCTAGACATAATGAACTTCTTGATTCTATGAGGCTACTTAATGTTGATATTTGATATATTGGTATACTTGATGTTTGGCTAACATCTATCTTTTGGATATCTTCATCCCATAAATAAGGCTAGCACCTTGACTCTAGTAGATGATACTCTTGACACTTTACATGCATAAGACATGATGGATTTCATATAGAAGGTTAGTTCATTGATTTCTATATGCAATACTATTGATGATGCTTGTGATGAGCATGATGAAAGTATGGAAAAATGTTTGACACTCTTATTGTTTTGGTAAATTTTTATTGAATGACCTGACTTGATCTTATTCATAATGATAAGCATGGTAACCATGATGATGGAAGTCTAACAATAAGTTTGATATTCATTATTTTCTTGTTGACCTTGGTAAGATAGTAATTATTCCCTATGGTAAATTTGGATGACTTGATTTACCGAATTAAGTTATTGAAGTGATATTGTGTTCATGATCTTTGAAGTGTGATGTCATACCTATCAACTGCCCTTATAATTGATGACATGATGTGATGATGTAGTAGTTGATGTTAGCATGATATGACCATGATGGATAAATGATTGACTTTATGATCTAACAGATCTATTGATGCATGACAGTGTTATAGACAGGTTGATGGCATGAATGAATATGACTAACGTGGATTCCCATTCATAGGGGAAACCTTTCCATAAGATCCCTTCTCCTATTGTTATTTGCATTATATACTCTTTAATGTTGAAGATGATTTATGGGCAAGAATAGACAAATATCTAACATTGTTGATCTGCAACAAAGGTTTGATCTTACGTGAGATAGTTTTATATCACTCTAAGCCTCAGTCACACGAAAAGAAATCCTACATGTTTGAATATATCCTCCCAGCCACACGGATGGAGTAGTAGCTCATCATATCTTGGTCTTTGCAGAGTATACCCTATTTAGCATCATACCCATCAGCATATCTTGTTGGGATTGTCCTTCCTGTCTGGTCAATAGGTTGAGGAGGCTTGGAGGCATGTGATCCTTACCCCTTGGTAAGTAAGGTATCTCGCCCAACATGGATTATTATGCATGTGTTCTACCTCATTACTGCTTAGAGTCATTGATGGGAAGATCATTGAACAATAGGATTGGGTTGAGCTAACCCTGTGCGATTCTGGGTTGAGAATGAGCTCCCTAATGTTGATACTAGGGTTGAGATGTGCTCCCTTGTGTGGTTGGATATCCTATTTCTCAATATGGGGTTGTATATGTATAGCTCCCCCATGAGATTCTAGGTCGAGATGTGCTCCCCCTTGAGATTCTAGGTTGAGATGTGCTCCCCGATGTGGTTTCAGGCTAAGGTGAGCTCCTTGATGATATACTCTCTGATGATGATGTGATCCGTAGATCTGACTCTCAGCCGATGTTTCCAAGTACTAGCCCGCTGGCAGAGATTTCAGGGAGTAGCCCAATGAATAAAGGGTGGTAGCTTATGCTCCCCTCCGATGAAAAATTCTTCTTCTTTTAGATTCTAGACTGTTCAGCATATTAACAAGGATAATCAAGAGATAAGAAGGAATAAGCAAGAGATGAATCAAGATGAACATTGATGATTCGAGGTGATGGGATAATTGAGATAGGACATATGATGTTAGGATGAGATATTGATCAATGGATAGATATTGACATGTGGAATTCTCCCTAGTTGAGAGGGAGTTTTAAAAATATGCAACTGCGGTCAAATTCAACTTTGGACAACTCATTTGATGGGGATAATAATTGCGTTGAATTCCTCCTTTCGAGAGGACCAAAATCGACCTAAAGATCACTCAATCGAATAAGGAAAAGTGTATTTATGAATAAAAACCCACATGTACATATTTGAGAAGGTCGACCCTAAAGCAAAGTGGACCCTCTTGGAAGGCTATAAATACAAGTGACCTCTACCTCATTTGGAAACAATCATGATACACTCTTTTATTTTGGCTTTTGGCTTGCATAGGTCTGAGGCTCATCTGCCGCAGGAATAGGTTCACTCTAACGTGAAATTATAGGGTCTGAAGCTCGCATTTCAGATCTAGGGTTTTGGGCCACAATTGTAGGCATAAGACAGAAGGATCTCAACCACGGTCACTCCCACAAAGGCTCATGTGTGTGACTTGAGCCGTACATTCGCACAGACAACTCACTGTGCATGTGGCCTAGAGTTAGGGTTTTCACAGATAGTCGCTCATTCGCCACAGATCAAATCCAATCCTAGTAGCTCACTCACTAGGCTTAAGGGTCTGCCTGGGTTGCTAAAGTCATTTGGATGACTCCTCCATGTGACTGGGAACTAAAATATGAAATCTCATTTATTCGAAGATTTCGCTCAATGACCACATGGTTTGGCAGTTGACTACAATAAATGACAGTTCAATACAGATTTAAGAATCAGTATTTTGAGTATAAGCTTTGTTGGGTTTATTTCATGGATGTTGTAGTTGTTTTTGTTGGTTAGATGTATAGATGAAGATATGGATCATTGTACTCTCTTTTGTTGAATCATTTGATGACAATCTATAAGAAGAATAATTTGCAAGGGTTTTCCCCATGGTGGGTTTTTCCCTAGTCTCCGACCAATCCTGGTGTCTCTATGTGTGAATGATTTTCTTCTATTATTCCTTTGTGTTTCGTTGCATTGATGATGATAATATTTTTCTACCTACATATTTGCATATGATGATGAATAATTATGTAAATCTAAATAATTTTTTGATGTTATGGGGTGAACTTCATGTGTTAATGAAGAAATGCAATTATCAAATCAAAGAACAATATAGCCCTAAGAAAAATTACAGCTTCGTTACTAGGCTCTCAGTCTGTCACTTGTGAATCTTTGTGGCTCTTCCTCGTGCGATTTGGCTAGGTTTCCACGTTGAGGCTTGCAACAACTATCACACGACTTTTAGCTAACCGACAGCTCGATCACATAATAGTCAGCCTTTAAAGTTAAATCTCTTGGTTTTGCAATTATATCTATGTCTGCAAATAATATCATTGTTACCAAAAGGAGACATGCCCCTTCAACATTCCTCCAACCATGGCGTCACTGAATCATCCAATGTGCAGCCAACAATTCCGTGATGTGAGTTATGCTACATGAAAATTAGGTTCTATGTGCACCAACAGAGGAATGAAGAAAATATGGATTCTATTATATTTACGACCTTATAATACATATTTTCTTTCCACCTTCTAAAATTTAGCCAGTGTTTTCCCTTTACATATAATTTAGCTTAAGGCCCAACTCAAAATTTTATTCGGCCCTTTAAAATTCACCCTCATCAAGGAATAATAGTCATTTTGTCGATTTCTTATTGAAGATGTGGCAATTATGGCTTCTTCGAAAAGATAAAATTTGTCACAAATTTAAACCCTTGGACAACCTGTAGTTGGAATTGAAACCCTCTAGGCTGGAAGGAAAAGTTAGCTCTGATACCACTGTAGTATCCCTAATGGAAATTTTAACTGTAGAAACCAGAAATGAACTTGAACAGCAAAATAATCGTAAATAGACACACAACGAGCAAATTGATACACAAATAGATGCCAATGAAATCACTTAGCCATTTTATTAATCCACTGAAAAGAGTACATCAGTATGAAGGAGTAATGGAACTTGAGCTTTCCAAGCAAGCGGAGCAAAACCTAGAAAAATATCTCTGACCTAACTGATGAATGACTCTGGCAATGATGTAGATGGCCAGGGAAGAATATTGTTACAAACCCTCTACTACAAAATTGTTCTCTCCAAAACTCTAATGAAGCACTTGAGATTTTTGAGTGAAATCTTCTCAAGAGTGTTTGGTTTTCATCCAACACTCACTATGCACACCCAAGAGTTTCCATCCTAGAGATACCAATGAAGCAGAGAACCAGGTTCTCAACCTCTCATATAAGAAGAAATATAAAATCCAAGATGTCCTCTAATGGCCTCATCCTCGTCTTTTTATAAATCTGATGGACCCCACTAGAACCTCCTATTTTATTATTATTTTAATCATGCAACATTTTTCCCTCTTTTAATTTCAATTAAAATATTCCTTTTAATGCGGGAAAAGGTTAAATTGGCCACCATGCCTCCTTAGGTCACTGAAAATCACTCCTAACCATCCCATATTGTATATCTTCCCGTTCTGGTTTCAACGAGCTATTACACTAAGGTGTTTTATCAAGTATTACTCCTAGAATGCCACCTTAAGTGTAATTAATTGAGTCAAGCCTATTAATAATTCTGTTTTTTTTAAGTTGTCGAAATGCAATGGAACAAAAGGAAAACTACGTGGATGATGGAATCTATCAAGTGAATTCCATCGAACCTCGTAAAAACCCCTCAAAACCCCATGAAACATCTCCAAAAACCTTGGGCCCGCTAATGTAGTAAACTTCCACATGTGACATGTCTGCCTCTAACCCTAAAATTCCATCCATAAGGAACACCAAAAAAAGGAACATCACAGTTCAAGCCCTCAAGTTTCAAACTTACCTCTTGACATTGCACAATGCGTAGTTCATGCCTCCCAGGACTGCGCACTGCATAGTTTTAGTGATCAAGACTGAACCTTGGCCTCCAAAATTGTGCAATTCAACCCCTTAGCCTTGCCCCAGTTGTGGATTGTACAGTCCCTGAGCTCAAGCCTAGCCCTTGAGCTCCTGAATTGCGCAATTGTGCAATCACCAGCTCTATTCTACCTTCCAGAACTGTGCAGTAGGAAAAATCAGTGCTCAATCCTTTAGCCTGGCTCACTAAGCTCCAAAACTACAAATTTTTTTGCCCAGTCCCGCCTGAACTGCGCATTGTGTAGTTGCAAGGCTTAATCTTCACCCCAATTGCCTAAGTTGTGTAATTGCATAGTCACTTATCCTTTCCCTCAGCTTACAAACCAGTTTCAGCTCAGTCAATGGATCAACATGCAACATATTAGACTAGCGGTTTATTGAATTGATGTTGTCTTTCATGAATGAATTACATATGCATGTACTCTATCATATCATGACAGGATGATGAAGAAAGAGATGGAGAAGGGAAACATGTTGAAAGCAATCTTTGTAGTTGATTATGCAAGATGATCAATCAAGAGAAAGAAAAGGGACACCAGTTTGTGACCGCATCTCAAGACATGATATAACCAAAGACACTTTACCTCTAAGCCATATGAAGGTGGATAAAAGAGCATTCCCAAAATGATACATAGCGAGGAGCAGCAAGAATGGCTTGACATTACCCTGTCATCAAGAAGTCCATGTCAGCAGTGTCATGTCATGATTCGTCATATGCCACATCATTATTATGGATTATGTAATTTACTATTCAAAAATGTATTATAAAGTGGAAGTACAAAGGACATGTATAGAAGATGAAGAGGCATGTAAAGTTGAAAAGTCATAGGAAGCCAAACAATCATGAGGTTAGTCAAAAAGTCACAAGGGAGGTGAAGCATCACCCCATTAGTTATATATACACCCTCACTATATGAGCAAAGGACCTTTCACCTTAGCTCCTCCCGCAAGGCATTAGAGAGACAAGTTAGTTCTTTTGAGAAGCAAGTGGTGGCTCCAACGCTCCACTATTGGAGTTAGTGGTGTTTGATGTATGCATGTGTCTTGGGACTTTTACTTAATATATGAAGCCTGAGGGCCAACATGTTCTTCATCCATCGATTATGAATGTTTGTAATATCTTTTTGTGAATGTTTATGATTCATGTTCGTTTTCACATGTATTAAAGTAGTTGAACTATTTCGGTTATTTTAGTGCTATCATATTGAGAATGTGCTGTATTGGTTGCAATGATCGTCGCATCTTTGTGGACTATTCCGCTAGATGTTAGGTGGACCCTTTCTGTTCATGTGTGTCTCTACTAGGGTGGTATTATTACCTTTCTTAGAGACTCACCTTCTCTTTCCCTCCGCAGTAGAAGAACCAAGCACACTTACATGATTTTCGAAGGCACATTTGCACTCCTCTCTCTCACTGACACTTAAAGCCAAGGAAAATATTTAAGAAACCGGCAACCGGGCCATATTCTGGATGGGGTACCTATCCAAAACGATGTGAGGTCTAATTGGGACCACATATCGGGAATATCCCTTGAATGTTGGCGGGTCCAACACCATCAACACGTGGGTATTGAAATATTTTATTTGTAACCTACGTTAAACTTTTCTTTGTTATTGATATTTTTAAAATCTTATATATCAACTCTATATTAGAAATAAAATAAATTACACATCTCCCTAGTTATGAAAAGTGAAAATATAAGAAAAACTTAATTTAAATTACTTTATTTTTCTCTATATAAAGTATATATAAGAAATTCATCGTTGTGTCACATCTTCCTTGAGCTTGTTGCGACCTAGCATTCCCTCTGGAGTCTGATCCAGAGGGTGCTCGCTCTGCTCATGCGGTCCCTCCTGATGCAGCTACCATTGCCTTTTCCAACCTCATCGCTTCGTTTGGAGCTCCCTGCGACCGTTCGCCTGTCTCCAAGTTTGTCAAATGGATTGAAGAAATTCTTGAAATCGATCTGCCTCCTGTTGTGCCTCACAGAGCTTCCCTCTCTCTGGCTGAGCGTGGCTTGGTTGATCAATTTACTGGACTTTGGCCCTCTCCAAAAATAGTCCAAAAATGGGTGGAAAGAAACTGGGCTGCAAAAACCCAAGGTCAAATCTCGATCTGCTTCTGTGGTAGGGGATATTTCACCTTCTACTTTGAATCCAAGGAAGATCGTGACTTGATCTTTAGAAATGGACCTTACTTCATGGATACAAGAGGCCTATACTTGAATAGATAGACTTCTGACTTCGATCCATAGCTTGATGTTACCAATGCAGTCCTGATTTGGGTTCACCTCCCTCATCTTCCCCTTCACTGCTAGGGATACGAATCGGTAAGAGAAATAGGCAATGCAATTGGAAAATACATAGACGGAATACCCCTCAAAGAGTAGCATATTTCGATGGAATACCCCTAATTGAACTCTTCAGCACATCTCTCAAATACTTGGAATTCCCTTCAAATAAAATTGGTCTTACTTCAAGGATTTAGGAATCCCTATTTCAAATCGTCCCATGAAGGCTGAGGTATGGAAAAAATATTTAGTTAAAATAAAGAAGAAAATGCTGAAGTGGGGAATGAAATGGCTTAATTTGGTTGTGAGGATCACTTTGATCAAGTTTATTATCTCCGCCCTTCCCTTATATCAATTCACAATCATACAAGCTCCAACTAGGATTCAAAAACAAATCGATCTGATCATCAGAAGGTTCCTCTGGCAGGGAGGTAAAACAGAGACAAAAACATTTAGTTTGGTGAGTTGGAAACAAATAACCACACCTTATGACAAAGGAGGAGATTCCATGTGGCATCCATGCTTGATGAACACATCTCTAGGAGCTAAACACATACAGATAATAAATGGAGAAACTTCATGGTGGAAGCAAATTTTAGAGCATAAATACCTCATCGTCTCTCAATACTGGCTTCTCACCTCTCAGATTCCTAATATAACAAGCTCACAAATTTGGAAGCTATGAAAAAAACTATGCCCCTAATTCAAACCAATACCTCAAGAATCCGTGGAGGGGGACAAGAAATAAACATCTAGACATATAGCATTATGGGTAAACCCTCTATATCTTCTCACCAAGACATTCAGCATCTCATGCTCTGGCTTCAAAACAAAGGCATCTCAAATCTAGATCAAATATCTTTTTGGAATCAACATGAGAGTACTTGGGATGGATGGATTATTCTTGTAGTCCCTCCTGAGCTCCTCCAGCAAAGGAACCTCCTTCATCATCTCAAAGGAATGGCCCCTATTCATTTCTGGTAACAAAACATTTTCAAATGGAACCCAACTGGAAGAGACTACTCAGTAAAATCTAGATATGGTAAACGCCAAGAGCACCTCGAACAACAGCCTGACTGGTCTCTTTGGAAAACTGTCAGAAAATCTGAAATCCTTCCCAAAATCAAAGTATTCATATGGACTATGCTCAAGGGGAAGATTCTCACAGCTGACAACCTAAGAAAAAGAGACATTCATGGCCCTTAATCTGCCCACTTTGTTTCAAAGTCGATGAAACCATTCATCACCTTTTCATTGCCTGTGATTTCTCAAACAAATGTTGGAAAGCCTTAGTAAGTCCCCTCCAAGTCCATGTAAATCCCACTCTTAGCATTTATGAATTCTTTGTCAATTGGAAATCCATCTATCCTTACTCCTTCAAAAGCAAAGTCATGATCAAACATTTCTGGACCTGCCTCCCAACCTTCTTATGTTGGCAACTCTGGTTAGCAAGGAACAAGTATATATTTCAAAATAAAAAACCTAAAATCAGGAAAGTCTTGGCCAAAACTTGGAGCCTTTCCATGGAAATCATACTCTCAAAAGGGAACAATAAAATAGATATTAAAATTCTACAAAATGAAGAGAGAAATTGGTTCAACTTAGTCCTGGACAGATCCTCCAGCATTGCCTATCTACCCAGGAGAGATCCCCTCAATTCAGTTAATTGGAAGGTGCGTCTTAAAGCTCAGGAATTCAAAGATTGGCTAAAAACTCTTAGTAGGCCATGTCTCTTCTTTGACGACGCTTCTAAATCAAATCTCGTCCGAGCTAGGCTGGTGGCATTATTTTGGATCATTTGGGAACAAAAATAGCCTCTTTCGAGTTGGGGCAAGGTTTTGACTCTAACAACAAGGCTAAGGCTTACAACTTTCTTATGGGTGCAAAGATGTTATGTGAGCAAAATCTCAAGAAACTGATTGTAATTGGAGATTCGGCCATCCTCGTCCATCAAATTTTCAAAAGTTTGACCCCCAAAACTGTAGACCTTGGGAAAATAGTTTGTTGAATTCAACATCAATTGAGGAATCTGGGAGATATCACTTATTATCATGTCCTCATAAAAAATAATATCAAGGCTGACGAACTAGCAAACAAAGCATGCTTCAGACCCCAAGGAGAGGCCAGGATCAATGGGGATATTTCCATTAAGTTTATTCCCTAATCATCTACTTGTTCACATGTATAAAAGGAATAATGGTAACTCCAAAATACATCCCATTCTCAATGCCGACAGATTCCTCAGAAATCTAAAGCATATCTCCTTTAGTCAAAGCTCCAATTCCCAAGTGAATAGGAGCTCATACTTGAAGTCGCTTCCTTTGGACTTATCCATGATCACATATCTCCACCTGATCCTTCACAGGGTTCACGTGAAGCAGCTCTGCTCTCCTTCATCCATAAATCTACCACATCGTCCCCCTCCTTCTCCCACACCCCCCCGCCCCCCCCCCCCCCACAACTTCTTTTTGAGCCTCTTTATTTTGTGTCGATCCCTTTGCCCTACGGTGTCCTCAATCCCTGTTGTGATCCTCCTCTCTTCAACAATGTAACCTTGCTCCCCTCTTTGTATTCTTTTTGTTGTCATTGCCATCTTCATTTCCATACTTCGTAGTCCTATCCTCTGCCCTTCCTAATCCTCATCCAATGGATCTAAATCAAGGTTGTCCCCACTACAACTCCCTTAAAAAATAATTGGAACATATCAAAGTCCTGCATAACCAGTGGAAGGAGTGTTGCTCCTCGGAGATGGGGTTTTATTCCACCAATGCACCAACCTCAGGAACTCCCTGGACAAGATCAATCAGCGTTGCTCACATATTGAACAAGCCCTACATTCTCTGCAAATCATGGTCGAAAACAAATTTGTTGAGAGCTCCAACTCCATTGATCGAAGCAGTGCTCATCCTTAGAAGGAGGAGAAATCAATCAACAAAGAGTAAAGGAGGAGACAAAGTGAGCTTCACTCCAAAACTCAACAGAATATGTCTTCAATGAGAATGAATATTACTCTTCATAATGTTTTTAATCCCTCATAGTGGCTAATGAATTGTAAATGTAGTTTGTTGCTGCAACAATTTGTAAGAATCTACAAGCTAAATGTAGTAGGTAAAATAGGTATCTTTCAGTTTCATGTAAAAGTAGGGAATCACAGATCTTGGAATTTTGCTTCTGTTCTCATCCAAATCTGTTCAAAAACATTGTACCAAGGCTCTAGCCTCCTTTTTTCGAAGGAATATACCATAACCGACTATGTTTAAAAAAAACTATATATAAAATTTGTTAATTAATATTGACATTTAAATATTTTATGACATGTTTTTTGTTATTAATGTATATTTTTTAAATATTACATGTAAACTAAATGTAAAATGAATTACATTTGATGTGATATCAATATACTATTTCATGTCATCTCCATAAAGTACTAAAAAAATTACATTTCTTCCTTATAGTAAAAAGTAAATTAATTTTTTTCCCTCATGTCCATATTAAGAAGTGAAGAAATTATAATTCTTCATGATACTAAAAGTTATTTTTTTTTACTTTCCGTTACTTTATATCTCTATATAAAGTTATGTAAAATTAAGATGTAAATTAAAATATTTTAATTATAGTCCCCTTAATTTCTTTTATTTTTACTATTTTTAACTTTTTAATTTAACTTATTGAAAAATCTTGTATACAATCCTATTATATAACAACTTCAAAATATTTACAATTATATCAACCTTCTTAATAACGAATATATTTGGGAAACTATTTCTAAGCCTCTGTGGGAGGGAGGGCTTAACTTCAAAAATCTGGGCCATATGAATGTAGCAATGGCGGCAAAGGTCATCTGGAGAGTTATCGCGCCCAATCCTGGTTGGGCTCAGACAGCTCTCAGGAAAAAATATCTCCGAGGTCCTCGCTCCAGCTGCTTAGACCATGTTATTCGACTGCCAAACTCGCCTTTCCTAAAACTCTATGATAAGGCCGCCTCTCTGATAAAAAATTATTGTTATAGAATTCCAGGTAACGGCAAGAAAACAAAAATTTGGTCTGACAGAATCCTATCCTCTGTCCCAATCAGCGACAGAGCGCAATTGGGCGAGCTCCGGGAGTGGATGGAAAGAAATAACTTAAACACGCTCTGGGATATCTCCGCTTGGAAAGGCAGTGAGTGGACTGGCTGGAAGTCTGTCGATTTGCCAGATCGCCTGGCCGCTGACTGGGCCACGCTGATCGATCTTCTACACGGCCTTGCGCCCTTGAACAGGTATACTCATGACGCTATCGCCTGGGGAAATAAATCTAAAGGGTATACGGTGGCTGAAGGCTACGTTAAACACAGAGAGAGGCCGCACGTCCCCATCAACCCAGCTCCATGGCAAGCGATCTGGCGAACTCAGGCGTGGCCCAAAATAGACATGTTTGCGTGGATGCTGTGCCATGGCAGAATCCTTACCTTTGACCGTTTGCAGAAGCTGGGATTCAACGGTCCCTCCATATGTCACCTATGTAGCTATAGTGAAGAAACAGCGGCGCACATCTTCCTGAAGTGCAGATTTGCTAAACAGATTTGGAGCGCGCTGTTATATGTCTTGGATCCCTCCTTTCACCTACCGAATACAATGGCTGACCTCTTCGCTAGCTGGACTTCAAATTACCCAGGGCCTTCTCCTCAGAATCAGGTAATCAAATCAGCCTGGGCCATCCTCCCAAAGGTCATTTGCTGGCAGTTGTGGCTGGAGCGCAACAGGAGAACCTTCAAAAACGACAGGCAGCACCAAAAAATTATTGAAGTAAAGATCAAGTGCCAACTAAAGGAATGTCTGTCCCAAATCAAAGATGATGCAAATCTCACCCATCAAGACAAGGTTTGGGGCGCCTTCCTGGGATTACATTTCCTCCCAGAAATCAGAAAAGTACCTCCTCTCAAAGAATGGCAAATCAGGAAAACAGACGCTGACTTCCAAGACTGGATTAAAACTCAATCAAGCTACTTCCTTTTCTTCGATGGAGCAGCTAAGGGTAACCCGGGCAGAGCAGGTGCTGGAGGGGTCATCCTAAATCCAACAGGAACAAAAATACGCTCATATGCTTGGGGGCTTGGACATATGACCAGCACACAAGCTGAGGCCTTGGCCCTTCTGCAAGGCCTCAAGACCCTAAAAGAGCTGAAAATAAAAGAAGCAACGGTTATAGGAGATTCTCAAATCATAATAGGTGCTATGATCACTAACTCCCCTGCAGCAGACCTCAATCTAGCCAGAATGATCTTCAAAATCAAGGCCCTTGAAAGTGACTTCCAGAAGCTGAGCTACTACCATATCTTGAGAGTCCACAATAAAGAAGCTGACAGCGAAGCAAACAAGGCAGCTCTTCTATCTGCCGGGGTCAAGATGAAAGAAGGAAAAGAGTCATGGGAAGCTATTCCTTAACTTGCAGTTCGCCATGTTTTACTGCTTGATTCAAAAAAAAATTGTATGTATATCCAAGTGGGGGAAAATAGAGAATATAGAATCTAAAGATCTTGATGCTAAGGGGAAAATCACAAGTAACATCAACAGCCACACTTTCATAAGTGAAACTCCTCAGGATCCAGGCATCCTTATTGTACACAGAAATTTGGCATTCAAGCCAGGAGGAATATAATCACAATATAACCGTTTCTGTCAAAAAAAAAATAACGAATATATTTAATTAAAAAACACCTTAAACAACAAACATTTTTCCAAAATCTTAAAATATATAAATAAAATCTTAAAATAATTTTATCTTTTTTAAATCTGATAAATTAAAATTAGTCTGAAAGAATGTTAACAATTTCTTATGATCATCATCATTTTCACATAATGAAAAAGGATACTATTGCATTGTATTGTTTTCAGTACTCTTCGGGAGAACAAGTATCAATATTTCAATCTTAAATGGGTGGAAAGTACATTGCTCTTGAATATAAATTGGAAGTGTTTGAATATACATTGCTCCTGAATATATTTTCATTTGAATATAAATGAAAATATTAGGATTTCCACCGTCAGTAAAATAGTAACATTTAACTTCAAACACTTGTAGAATTCAGTTTATGACATTCCTCTTTATTCTCAAACTATTTATTAACCTCTTCAACTAATGTTTTAATTGATTTTTCAAACAATAATAATATATCAATCTTCAAATTCAATGTACATTTAAACATTTTTAAATTAAAATGTACATGTAAACATTAAATATTATATATAACTTTTAGTGTAACCTTTTCCTCTCCTTAATTAGGAAGAAACTTCCTAATCAACATATTAAGAAAACTTTTATTTTCCTTTAATGGTACTTAATCAACCACCTTTATTTTTCCTCCTATCTTCTTGTTTCTATGGTTGAGAATCATTATCATAATTAATTGTTACATCTTATTGGATCGGTGCTACATATTTGATTTTTAATTTACACTGTTTTTTCAATTATATAATGAATATGAATTTTTTCTTTTTTATTTTCTTGAGCGTTCTTGTAATTTATTCTTATTAACATGTTTTTTATTTTATATTTCAAAATGTCATTTTATTTGTTGTTTCTATTGATGAGAATCATTATCATAATTAATTCTGACATCTTATTGGATAGGTGCTAGATATTTGATTTTTAATTTACACTTTTTTTCAATTATATAATGGATTTTTTCTTTTTTATTTTGTTAAGAGTTCTTGTAATTTATTCTTATTAACATGTTTTTTTTTAATATTTCAAAATGTCATTTTATTAAAGAATTTGAATAGTCTTTTTCGAGATAGGAAAGAAAATATTTTTTTTTTACTTAACTATTATATAGGAAATTGATTAAGATTAGAAAATACCAAAAAAAAAAAAAAAAAATTCATCATTCTAATGCTTAAATCTAAGACAATAGTAAAATGAAGATGTCTCACTAATAAGAGTTACTTAAAAAAACTTTCGCCTTGAATGATTTTCTTTTTATTTTTAATTTCCTTATATTATTAATGAGATTTGGGAGACTTGAAGATTTTACGGTTTACCGTGAGCACCACCCTCAAAATGAGAAGTACTTGGTGTTTTTTATTTACTTTGTAATGTTGAGAAAAAATCAAAGAGTTGCTTGAAAGGACTTCTCACCTTCTTCCTCTTGCTTTCTATTTCAATAGGGATTCTTTTCAAATAGCAAAGGAGCATCGTCGAGATTTCTCATGATGGAAGGTGATTCAGATTGGATGAATATATCATTCGCCATCCATCTCACTGCTTTTAGTGTGGAAATTTTGGAGGAATCAACTTGCAAGGTGTTGACGTTGCGATCAACACCCTCCAAAATTTACCCTACACTTAAATTTTGGGGCCTATTTAGGAGCATACAATCTATCGTTCCATAATCCCTTCATGGTTAGTCAATATTTTGTGTTCGAGTCTTCTTCTTATAAGATTCTATCTATCAAGTCACTTGCCTACACATGCTCAGTCCTTGATGAATTCATAAGCACACTTCTTGTATGTAAGCTTGAATAGGCACAGCATCATCCATCAAGACAGTGTCTACGTGATGTTCAACTCATGTCGAAAATCAGTGCGCACTTTCATTGACATTCTCCCTCAATTTGATTGCAATTGTACTTTTAGTTCAGTGAGTTTTCCCAATTTTCGCTTTTGCACACCTTTGCCTTCACAAGCATCACTTTCATGTTTATAATTGTCATTTTTGCTTGCTTCCACTTCCACTTTAATAAGTATCTTTTTCATATTATCTTCACTCTCACATGTGTCGCTTTCAAGGTCATTCGCATTTTGCAATTGTCTTCATGTTTTCCTCCTGCTTAGTACAAGTTTTAAAGGCATTAGCCTTCTTACTAAGTGATGAGCACAGCTTATTCATGAACCTCATTGACATCTCTTTTCCTCCCATACTTGTGCACTAAGTCTTTTCTAAGGTCTCCTCCCTCTCACAGTTCATTAGTACTTCCTAGGATAAGTGACCTAGCCTTCTAATGCCTCCCTAAGTGAAAAGTGCATTCCATATGAACAAGCAACCACTATTGCAGAGAATTGTGCCCCCCCCCCAAGCCAAAGCACACTTCGGAACTGCGAAGTGCACTTCGAAACAATGAAGCACACTTTGGAAAAGCAAGGATCCTCTATCTCTTAAAAAGTGCATGCTGCAGTCTTCAAGCACGAGCACATGGTGCAATCTTGAAGCACGAAGCCTTCATCCTTCCCTCTTCTCTTATGGCGCGTGGCACAACCTTGAAGCACGACTGCATGGCGCAATCTTGAAGCACGAATCCTTCATCATTCCCTCGTCCCTTAGGACACATGGTGCAGTCTTGAAGCACGAGCGCATGGTGCAGTCTCGAAGCTTGAAACCTTCATCCTTCCCTCTTCCCTTAGGACACATGGCATAGTCACGAAGCCTAAAGCCTTCATCTAAGCGCACTCCTCTAACTCAAATAAATGTGCCCTCCTTGAGCACATGGTGCATTACGAAGCAACACATGCAAGATTTGTGCTTCAATTGTGCGCCCTGCACCCTCCTAGTTCCTCTTTAGCGCACGAGTGCAATGGGAAGGCTTGAAGCTTGATCCCTTGTTCCTTCAGTGTGTGCCACTACACCCTCCTTTCTCCCTTGAGCGCACAAGTGCATCCTAAACAAACAAAAGATTATCCTTTGTGCTTTGAACCTGTGCCCTGCATCCTTGAGTTCTCTCTCTCTCTCTCTTGCTTGAACGCACAAGTGCACCTTGAAGGCCTCTTTAGAGCCTTGACATTTCATTGCCTTCAGCGCAGTAAAAATGAACAATGGAGCCTTCCTAAGCCACTGATGAATTTGACTACACCCTCCTAATCAAACCTCCCTATTGTAACCCTCTCACAGGCCTACCATGAGTTGATCATTCCATGAGCTAGGTAGTGATAGAATAGATGTTTTTAACACTGATTTTGCTTTATCATGAATGATTTTCATTGACAGGAGTACCTTCCTAGCATGAGAAGGTAGTTCTCAAAGTAGATAATAAGGAGAAAACATAAAGAAATGTTTGTGGAGAAGAAGAACAAAAGAGAGTTATCATGGAGACATGAAGCAGATTATGGATCAAAATAGAAAGAAGACATTGCATGATGACTCAGAGGATTCCAAAGCTCATACAAGACCCTTTGGAGGGTGAAGATAAGCAACAAAGTGTATCTTCCATGAAAATGAAGCATAGATTAGATCTGCCATCTAAAATGCAAGATGAAGCAGTAGAGAAGACAGGTTGGCATTGCCACCTCATCGTGAAGCCTATGTCATCATTGTCAAGTTGCAACTTGTACAAGCGTCATCACAATGTTCAATGTGTTTCCACGTGTCATGCCACATCATGTGGAATGTAATGATGTAACTATTAAAGGGAAAAAAAACAAAATGTAAGGTGTGGAAATCTAAAGGTCATATTGGAATATGAAGAGTCACATAGTCATATATGGACAAAAGTCACATGAAGAAGTCTAAAAGTCATATAGAGAAGTCCAAAGGTCATTTAGAGGTACAAGAGTTGTTTAGAAGTCCAAAATCCATTATGTAATTCAAGAGTCAAGAGGAGATGAAAGGTCATTCCTCTTATTATAAAATCAACCTCATTACTCAAGCAAAGGGCTTTTTGGAGGCTTAAGATTTTGAGAGCTAGTATTGGCTTCTCTACTTGACATCGGAGAGAAAACTATTATTTGGAGAAGCAAGAAGTGACTTAATGTTCCACTGTCGGAACTGGTGTCTCATCATTGTAATTGTGTACTCGGATTTCACCTAATTGAAACTTAATGAGCCAACACATTTTCATGCGTGTATCATGAATTTTTTAGGACAATTATCGAGATGTTTAGGGTATATGTTGTATTCATATGTACTAGAGAGATTTAACTATTTCAATGGATTTGGTACTCATCTTGTTGAATCTGTGTTGTATTCACTTTAATAATCATTATGTGAACTATTTTGTTAGTACTATTACTTCCTTCCAGAGACTCCCTCTCGTCTCCCACTCGTGAAGGTCTCCTTTTACACATTGCAATCGATGTTTCACAGTGTTAACTTACTTGTGTGTTCAAGGTCTATGTATATAATCTCTTATTTATGCATTGAAACCAAGGTGAACCTTTGTCTTATGTCGGGTCAATACTCCGGATGGGGCTCCTACTCCAAACAATGTGAGGTCTAATTGGGACTTCACATTAGAGAGACCCCCTGTATGTTGGCGATATCCAACACCGTCAACATTCTAGCACTAGAGGGAGGTCCAAATGACAAGTTGTGCTTATTGAGTCTCTTTGAATCTCTTATCATAAATGGCTCTTTCCCAAATCATAATCCCATATTGTTTTTCTAACCTATCCCCTGGGAAACTTTCAATCTCCGTGGAAATTAGTCATGCATTGCCTTCATTTAGGTTTAATGGTGAGGGTGGCAATTTTATTATACAAGCACATAAATGAGTTTCTTTGGTTTTGTAAATCTCATGAAATCAATGATGAAGATGTTGTGTGCATTCTATTCACCCTCACTCTTGAAGGTCGTGCTAATCAATCGTGTCATATCTTACCATCTGCCTCTATCCATTCTATTGATCAATTTCTTAAGGAGCTTCATCAATATTTTGATAGGTATGATTACCAAGATTTTTATAAAAAATTTAACCAACTTAGAATGAAGCCTATTGAATCAATTGATGATTTTTCTAGTAGATTCCTTCACTTATTTTGTGAGTTTCCTAAAGAAGATATGGATTGGGATTTCTTTAGCTAAAAGTTTGAACATTTGGTTCAGATCTCTTGAAATCAGTTTGAATCTAAACCCCCAGATGTTCCTATTTCCCCAATTTTTGTAAATTGTGATACACCTCCAATCCCAGAGGAGGAACCTATTGTTCCATTTGTTCCTAGTCCTCCTCCTTTTCTAGTATCAATTTGGGTGCCTCCTTATGATAATGTTCAAATTGGGAAATCCAAAAATCAAATTCTTGATCCATCTTCTCAACCTTCATCCATTTCCCATGATTCAAATCCAATGGAGGAAACCTTGGAATGGTTAATGAAACCTATGGTGGAGAATAATATTTCCATTCCTCAAGATTATATCATCACTCATAACTCGAGTCTTGAATTTGATTTGAATCCCTGACATCCTCTATCATCTCTTTCTCATGATCCCTTTCCCCTTGCTCCACTTGATCAATCTATTCCAAATCCAAATAGTGATCAAGTGCAAGGTAGTCACTCTTCACAGGTGGAGGAGCGGGAAGATGAGGATTATTTTGATCGTTCTTCTCTTTTTCAAAATCCTCCATGTCAAGATAATGTTCCTCCATCCTTGGTTGATTTTAAATCTAGGAATCTCGGTATTTAATCAAATGAAGTTAATTTCCTTAACCAATCTGAAGTCTTGGACAATCGTCATTATGATGATTCTAACTCCATTATTGTATGTAATGGTGGTTGCCCAAGTGCACCTTTTGATCTTTCAGTTTCTCAAGAAAACTTTGTTTCGAAAGATTTAGATCTTGAATCTAATCTGGTTAAAGAAGATGTTCATATTGAAACTTCCACTTCACCTCATTATCCCTTGCATTCTACTTTTTGTAATGCATTAACATGTGATGAAGATACTCCATGCTCTCCAATTTCATCATCTAATTAGTTGGATTTTGAATTGACACGGGGTAGTGAGATCATTCATGATCAAGAAGAAGGTAATGAAATCATTGAGTATCATTTCCATCCCTTGTCATTTCCAATGTTGCATGAATAAAATTATTCTATCCAAGTTACTCATGAGAATTATCCTTCCAATCCATCTTTAGATGTACAATTGGAGGAACCTTGTGACTTGGGTAATCTATTTGTTGAAGATGTAAATTTTGATCAAATTAGCGATGTACTTGGCTACCATCATGATAGTAGTGATCTATTTGAAATTAATGATGGTAGTTTTCCACACACCATGCATGATCCGATTCGATATTTATATTGTAATTCTACAATTCTTGAAAGTTTCGAGATTCACCAGGAAGGCGAGGCACTTCAACTTTTGTTGATGGTTATGTCAGGCCCTCGCAAATCTGGTAAGACCCCCGCACCAAATCAGATTTAGATCTTCTCATAAAACTCTTTCCTTTGCATGGTTTCACGGGATGAAAAACTCCTTATTGAGAGTTGTGTGGTATTTCGGATATAACTTTTCAAGCTTTCAAGATTTTGTTTTAGGTCAGATTGAGCATTACGTTCCAATTGATCATTCCTCATGTAAATCTCTTACATCATACTCAAGTTTGGAATACATATCTTTAATGGATGTACAAAGTTGTAAAGTTGATCATTCTAAATATTATAAATGGCTGAGGGATTCATGACTATTGAATTTGTTTGAAAGTAATCTGCTCCTAATCATTCTTGTGAATATTTTGATACTAATTATTTTCTTCATGGCACCAGATATCCTCTTCAGTGTCAATGAATCCTTGTGTTATTTGTTGAATCAAGTTCCTCTTTTTAATCGACTACATCTCAATTGATTTCATGTGTTTTCCATATTGGCATTCCTTTTTAATGATTAGGATATCAATCCAGTTTGTAACCAGTTATAAGAAAATGGTTTGGCACATTCAACATACGAAGAAGATGATTCTTTCATTCGAAGCATTTGCAAAGTTGTTCAAATTGATCTATCAATGTTGTTTAATAATCAAGAGTCTTGTGCCTTAATAAGTCTATTTGATCATGATAACTGTTATTCAATTTGTCATTTTCCCATCAGTATATTTCATGACAGTTTTTTTACATCATTTGATCTTTATGGTTCATCATCTCAATATTCAAATACTTGTCAAGTAGTTGAGGCACTTCAACCTTCGCCAATGGTTATGTCAGGATCTCATTATCTTGACAAGCTTCCTGAACATGATCAAGTTTATTTTCCCTCACAAGTTTCCCATCCTGATTCACACCATTAATTGAATATTTTTTCTTCCAAGGATTTCAAGATCTCCGAGAGGATTGTTTTGAATTTCATGATCTAATCTATGATTAGTTAGAAGAATCTTATTTAGCAAGCCCATTTGCTACAAGCAAGTTTTGGTTTCTCTTCATGTGTGTTAAGGAAGATAATATAAGTGAAGGTACATTCACAAGGAGCTACCAAGGTTTGTTTGATTATGGTTTTCATCAAGAAGGTAAGGTGGTAGGTTGGGTAAAGTCAGGTGATATGACACATCTTTCTTCTTTTAAGAAAGACCTTCAATGTTTTGTTCAAGATTTTCAACCTTATGTCTTTTCTATTTCACATTATTATATATCGGGTGTAATTACTCTTATCTTTGTGATTGTGGGTTAAGAACAATAGTGGCTTCATTGCAAATATCATTACACTTAGCCCTGACCTTCTAGCTAGTTAGGTTAGGAGTAGGTCTAGTTGTATTAAGTTTCCCTTGCATTGCATCCACCCTTTGCCCTGCTCTCCATCTAGTCTCTGCATTTGTTTGTTTTCTTGTTCTTTGTTATGTATGTTGCTTTACATGTCAATTTATTTGCTTTGTTATGTTTTTTCTCTCATGTTTTCCTAACAAGAATTTGCATGAAAGATGCTCCTATTTGGCTCAAAAGACAATGTGGAAAAACTTAAGAAGGGAAATTGCAATGGCGAAAAATGCTTCGATAATATGCTACCTCTTCTTTATATGGGTTTATATATCTTTAAATTCAATGATGTCTGAATGGAAAATACAATCCATTCGAATGGAAGGCCTTTGGTTGAACTACAAAGCATGTATCTATTCTAAGATCCTCATTCCTAACCTCGGCATTGTAAGTAAATAGTGTTTTTCTTGCTAATCCAATTGAGTAAAGAAAGGTAAGGGGAGAATCAATTAACGAGCAAACCAATCTTAGAGATCTATATTACCTTCTCTAAAGGAACAACCTCTCCTCTCAATAAGTCGGGATCCCTCTTCTGCCCCTGTAAATAAATAAGTGCCTAAGAACAGTGCTATAAATAAAATAAATAGAGGGTGAAAGAAGAGAAAGGCTTCTTGCGTAGAGAGCTGAAACAAGTAACTTCATTGGGGTACTATTCAAGCTCGCAGACAGCAAAATGATGCTTGTGTTCCTGTAGTGACTCTTTCGAAGTATTGTCCAGGCCTGATGGTAGCAGAGCAACACCAGAGATGAAAACTCATACTCTAATTATCTTAAACTTGCAATTATATATTTCCCTTTCCTAGATTGAAATAATTGTGATTCAGAAAGCTTTGATATGTGTTTAACCGAGTAAGGGAATGGAAGCGATTATATCTCTCACTGAGTGTAACATCCTCCTCCCACATTTACTCATGTTCACCAGTCCATCAGGGTAAATATGTGATGAAGAGTTACTATGATATGACTCAACCTCCTCGGTACATTTAAGGAAGTGGAATCGGCAAACCAAAACTTTATTGACCTTCCTTAGGTGTTATAGGACCCCAAGGGGCTAACAAACCACTCCTGGGGACCAACCCCTGAGTTAATTTGACTTTTGAATGATCTAGACTCTCAGTCGCTCTCATGACAGGGTAATTCAGCGACTATAACCCTTCAATCACTCCCATAAGCCTAGTTACCAGCGACTATAGACTAAATTACTCAGTTATGTGCCAGGGACCCCGAGATTTGAGCCACCTTTTCAGGGCTAAGTTCCAGACCTCTGCCTAGAACTTGATGAAACTCTCAAAAATTATAAATGACACAAAGACAAAGTATTTAATTCAAAACTTGATCAAGGACTTAACCTAACCCATCCTAACCATGACAGACATTTTGTCAAACACATCATGAACATGTAATCTACAAGTCATAATTACATATATTAACATAGTGATCTCATACTTATTTGAGAATCAACAAAGACTAATGTCCTCTCATAATAGTTGCAAAAACATATATTAGGTCATGCATTCAATAACCATTCATTTACTAATCAAAATATGTTAAGATCCACAACTAAAATCTATCATAAAACCATGCTTACAACTAGCATATAACCATCATAATAATAATGATAGAATAGTGATCAAATCCACATAATAACAAGTATAAATATTAATGAATTACAAGCAGAAAGAAGCTCATATTAACATATGCAAATCCAACCAAGTCAGAGATTTCCATGTACCACCTGACCATTGATTGCACTAAACCAAATCTTCATTTCAGCCAATCACCCTCACGCCATATTCCAAGCATGAATGTGGGATCTCATGGAAATAACCAACCAAAACCAAACCAGCACTTCCAGAGGCCAAACCATAGTCGGAAATCACTAACCATCACCAGATCAATCTCTACCCAAGTTTTCCAGGGCTCCAGGCGTTTGTTACAACCCTGCTCCAAGACTAGTAACTCAACCCACATTTGTCGCAGGGCTCCAGAGCGTTTATACAACCAAGGCTCCAGCACTAGTAATTCAACCCAGCAAGGGCTCCAAAGTGTTTGTCCAACCAAGGCTGCCAAGACTAGTAACTCAACACAAGTTGTTCCAGGACTTCCAAAGCATTTGTCCAACCAAGGCTCCAAGAACTAATAATTCAACCCACAACCATAAGGAATAGCAGCACCAACCAAAAAACAAATGGGAAAACCCACAACACCATGGCTATCTAGGAAATGGCAAGGCTAGGCAAAACCACTGGCAATCTAAGCAATCTTCCATGTCAATGATAGATCATAACCAAACAACCACATGCATATTCCATGCATGCCAAACTAGCAAAGGAATCATACATGAAACTCGGTACCTGGAAATCAAACTCGTTGTAGTCGTTGATCCCGTTGTTCTCTTACGCTTTCCTGCTTTTCCTTTTTCTTCTTTCTCCAAATCAAAGGTATGCCAAAATCCTCCGAGGGTGCTTTAAGAAAACTTTAAGTGTGCAATAGTATTAGAAGAGAATAGAAGAGAGATCCAAGCTAAAACTAACAAAAGGTTGTACTGACAAACGCTATGAATTGATCCTCATAAGCCTTTGTATCATTGAGACCTCTATTTTCTTCATTTTTCTCTATTTTGCCTTCATTTTCCTCACATGCAATTATGTGACCTTTCACCTTCATTTTCTCATATTTTCCGTTCTTTTCATAAATAAAATGCCAATTAATGCTTCTTTGCCTTTGCCAATTTCCATAGTCATTTATTAATCACAAGTGATCCCCATCACTATGTTTTTTTCCCAACATTTAGCTTGGAATACGTGTCCCATGTTGGAAAATTGGAAAGGCAGAAAGATTTTCTCTTGTTGATAGTTACTTTTGATTTATTTGATTTATTATTATATTTCTTTTGTTCTTCTTTTTTCTTAGTTCATCAAGCAATTACCAAAACCAAAACACGAACATCAAGGACACCAGATGTAGGCACACAGTGAGGGAAAAACCTTTATATAAGGGAAAAACTAGTCAAGAACTCTTTCTTCAGTAATTCAAATGAGATAGACCAATACCTTAGACCAAAAGACCTTCCTCCTCCACCAAGTCAACTCTTTCTTTTGATAAATGATCTCTTCCAAATTTATAAAGTGTCGGCGTCTCAAACGAAGCTTCTACCTGGAATTTCGACCCCCAGCTTTAGAACTTCGACCCAGCTTTAGGATTGCAACTAGAAACTTCAGTAGCTCCAACCTAGTAGGTTCACACCTTCGACCTTCATGCAGCTTTACAGCTTCGACCTTGATGCAGCTTCACAACTTCGATGCACATGAGAGAGAGAGAGAAAAAAACTTCAATTCCATTCCTTCTTGAACTTCGCACTTTTTCTGCTCCCAGCTATTGCAATTCGAACTTGTGTGAGATGTACTTCCGAATGAGTCGAGTTGCTCAAATAGATAATGATTTTGTGAGGTTGAATTCCCTTGTTGATGTCAACTTGTCCTTTCTTGAGGTCGACTTGGTGGAGGAGACCTAATTGACCTAGTTTACAATAAAATAAATTTCTTCTTTGACAAATAAATCCCAAAAATGGTTCTTTACAATATGACATGGACAAGGACATTTGAAATAAACCCTAGAAGCTTTCAATGGAAGCTTTAACCTAAAATCAATTGACCCAAGCATGAAACCCATGTTGTAATAAGTCAATTAATTTAATAATAAATAAATAAATATTTCTTTTGACAAACACATTTCAAATATAATTATGAAGACCGACACTAGCTACATTCTTCAACACTCCCTCTTAACTAGGGAGGTATTCATAATTACCAATATCTATAGAGGTACATGGAAGATCTCTAAAATGAACTACGAAGAGTTTAGCACACTCAGTGCTACGGATTAGATTCATGACCAGGTTAATCTATTCAGGTGGGACTAAGATGGACTAAAGCTTTCAGCCAGTCTAGGTACCATCAAGCTTAGTAACTATCCATCAACCCAGGGATCTAAGTGTGTATCTAAGGTCAAAGCTCTAAGACCAATGTCGCCCTCCCTCTTCGAGATCTAGACATCAAATGCACATAGACCGGTCAGATGTCCTCCCAAGCATTCGCCATTATATGCTTCATCTCTACCTAATAAACTAGATATATCCGTTTGTCCAAGCATGCTCCCATAGTGTTCAACCTATTTATGGAGAGACAAGCATAAACCACAATTAGTAATAAACTTTCAAATATACATATGTAAATAAACACAAACCTTCAGGGTCCTTAATCATCTTGATTCCACTTATATCAATTTATTCATCGGAAGATTTTCTTCTTTCATTTCTTCAACAGCATCAACACATCCTCAATACATTGTAGTACTTTCATTCATTCTCCAATTTCTTCTTCAAGGTATCATGACTATCGTAATATGCCCTCCCTCTTATTTGGGGATATGTATTATTTTCTACTAACCATGCTTCCTCTTAACTTGGTGAGATCAACATCAAAGAACCTATCATGGCTTCATTCCTTTTTACAACATCAAGGTTATCTTGATCATCTTCATGCTCATCATTATTATCTTCAACTTATGAATATCTTGAAGATTATGTACTTGCAAATCTTCAACAGCAAGTACAACCAAATACATATATAGAGACATGAAGTTAACTATATCAAATTTATGTCAATATAATGGAAGCATCAAAATAATCGAATACTTTAGACATCAAAAACTTAAACTTAGTTAGGTATATAATCAACAAAAGCTACATACTCAACTTCTAGACTACATCATCAAAACTTAAAGCAATTCAATCAAGATATCAATCTCATTATATCTAATGCCTCAATATTAGTTTCAAAGATAGATGATAGACTCTACCATGATTTATTGCAAACCTTAGATTCTCATATTCGAGACACAAATCCTTAGATAACTATATTTAATAACAATCCTACCATGCATCTAAGGTTTCAACAATGTTAGACTCTACTAGGGTTTGATGCAAACCATAGATTTTATTATCAAAACTATATCATATCAGAAAACAATATCAATCTCTATTAGGGCTTTGTTACAAACCCTAGAGTTCACAAACATGAGCATCAATAATTAGGTTACCATACTCACATATTCATGTACTAGCATTTCTCATCAATGTCTACTAGGTAAACCCAAGACACAGGCATCAAATTTAGAAATACAACAAATTTTCTCTAGGCTAGGGTTTTGATCATGCACCTAGAGATTCATTCCTAGGACCTCATTTTAACAAGTACAAGGGTTTTGCTTATAAACCTTAATTTACCAAACCCTAAAGATCTAGGGTTTCAATACATAACTTAGACATTAATACCAAACCCTAAAGGGCTAGGGTTTCTATAACAATACCAAAACATCAAAAGAATAGGAATTCTTAATTTCATCAATAACCCTAAGTAGACTACGATTTCAATATTAGCATCGACATACCCTTAGGTTAGGGTTTTACAGTGAACCTTTTTAGGTTTCCACAAAAATGATAAAATAATGAGTGTATATTCAATCTAATGATTAATCACCCTAACAAGAATATTTGTGATTCAAAACCATAGACATAACGATGTTAGTAATGTAAAGCAAATTTAAAAAAAAAAAAAAAATATCGTATCTTCTACATGAAGAGAACATTATAAAAAAGCTTATAGTTTAAGACATACCTTGAGTTGTTCCTTAACAAACCTTGTATGACATCAATTCTTGAAGGTAAGAACTTCTTACATGCTTCAAGTCTATACTTTGAAGTTTCCTCCGTAACCCTTGAGTATTCAACAAGCTTTCCTAGCACGAAAAATATAAAAGGTTATTAGCATATAATTCAAACAAGTCTTGATGTGAGGAGGAAACCAAACATGAAAAGATGAAACAAAGAACAAAATACTTATCTTTTGGTAAATTGGTAAAGGCTCCCTAATCCAATCTTGAGGGAAACCTACAACAAAATATAAAAGGTGTTCTAACAAGACATGTTAGGCCTACAAGTTCTAGAAATCAAAACATAAAGGAAAACAATTCAAAACTTAGAATAGAAGGATATGTAAGGGATAGAGTCCCTAAGAGTCCCTAGCAAATAATTCTTTGACTTCGGATTCTTCCATCTTGTTCTTCTTTGGTGGAGCTTCATCGACAATATTTGCTTGATCCCTATCTCTCTTCTTATTCCTTGGACTCTCTAGACAATGACTTTTGTAGTGACCCATCTTGTGAGAATTGTAACATTCGATCTTTGATAGGTCTACGTTCTTCTTTGGTCCTTTGTACTTCTTGAAGGTTCCTTTTTTCTTGTGATGAGCGGAATAGGCATTTGGGATGTTCTATTCTTCATCCTCCTGCTTGTTGCATACTAACAATATGTTGGCTTCTTCTTGACTACATGCTTTCAACATTGTTTGAATGTTAGAGTATCCTTCCAAATGTTGATTCCTGATGCAAAGGCACTCCACGATGTTGGTAGTCTTAGAAGGGCAGTAATAATGAGCTCTTTTCCTAGTACAATTTCATCTATTGCTTGAAGTTTGTCTATGACTCTAGATATCCTTATAAAGGAGGATGCCACAGTATCGTCCTTTGTCATCTTAATAGTTCTTAATTCATTCTTGAATCCTGCAATTTGAACAATGTTCTTGATTGTGAATAATTTGGATAGAGCCTCATACATTTCTTGAGCAGAATCTATGTTAGATGTATATGGAATGAGGTTGTCCTTTACTCCATCCACTATTAGGTTCATCGCCAATATTTCGATTTCTCTGAACTTTTCTTTCTTTGCTTCACTTGATTCATTTGTAGGTTTCTTGACTTCTCCTCGAACTAAATCCAAAACTTGATTCTTCTCGAGGATGAGATATATCTTCTTTTCCCATGCCCTATAGTTGGAGGCTCCTTCTAGTTTGTTTCTTCCTTCATTGAGTTAGACATAGTTCTTGTAGATATTATGCTTATCCCCTTATATGATCACTTTAATGATCTTTCTTCAATCCACTTTTTCCCTTCAATAGGTTTTTAGGCTGCCTTTTTCTTCTTCTTCACCTTAGCTCTGATACCATGTTGGAAAATCGGAAAGGCGGAAATATTTTCTCTTGTTGATAATTACTTGTGATTTCTTTGAATTGTTATTATTTTCTTATGTTTGTCTTTTATCTTAGCTCATAAAGCAATTATCAAAACCAAAACGCAAAGATCAAGGACACCAGATGTAGGCGCATAGCCAGGGAAAAACCCTTATATAGGGGAAAACCCAATCAAGAACTCTTCCTTCAATAATCCAAATGAGATGGACCAAGACCCTAGACCAAAAGACCTTCCTCCTCCACCAAGTCAGTGCTTCCTTCTAATAGATAATCTCTTCCAAAGTTACCAACTGTCGGCTTCTCAAATATAGCTTCAACCCAAAATTTCGACCCCTAGCTTCAAAACTTCAACCTAGCTTTAGGACTGCAGCTAGCAACTTTAGTAGCTCCAACCTAGCAGTTTCACACCTTCAACCTTGATGCAGCTTCACAACTTCGATGCAGCGTCACAACTTCAATGTAATTTTCCATCTTCAATGCAGCTTCAGAATTTCGTTGCACATAAGAGAGAGAAAGCCAAAAACTTGAATTTCAGCTTCCTTCTTGAACTTCGCATTTTTTCTGCTCCTAGCTATTTCAATTCGAACTTGTGTGAGATGTACTTCCAAATGAGTTGAGTTGTTCCAACATATACTGAATTTGTGAGGTCAAATTCCCTTATTGAAACTGACTTGTTCTTTCTTGAGGCCGACTTGGAGGAAGAGGCCTAATTGACATATTTTACAATAAAATAAACTTCTTCTTTGATACATATATCCCAATAAGGGTTCTCTACAATATGACATGGACAAAGACACTTGACATAAACCCTAGAAGCCTTCAATAGAGGCTTTGATCTAAACACAATTGACCCAAGCATGAAACCCATGCTTTAATAAGTCAATTTATTTAATAATAATAAATCATTTTATTTCTTTTGACAAATACATTTCAAATATAATTATGAAGACCGACACTAGTTACATTCTTCAACATGACCTTGGTCTTATTTTTCCTTTATTAACTTTATTACATGCATTTTTAACCAGGGTTGTTACACTGGGTTAAGTAGGGATGCCAAGGTAATCTGCAAGTTGATTTAATTCTTCCAAAAGACTAAGACCTTGCACTTAGATAATTAAACCTAAACAAAGAAATTGGAGTTCTACCAATGTGTCGCCAAATGTTGATGCTACGATCAACACCCTCCAAAATTTTGCCTACACTTAAATTTTGAAGCCTACTAAAGATCTTACGATTTGTCGTTCCATCATCCCTTGATGGTTGGTTGATGTTTTGTGTTCGAGTCTTCTTATAATACTCTAACTGTCAAGTCACTTTCCTACACATGCTCAATCCTTGATGAATTCATAAGCACACTTGTATGCAAGCTTGAATAGGCACAACACCATCCATCAAGACAGTGTCTGGGTCATGTTTAACTCATGTCGACAGTCAATGTGCACTTTCATTGGCAGTCTCCCTCACTTTGATTGCAATTGTACTTTTAGTTCGGTGAGTTTTCCCAACTGTCACTTTTGTGCATCTTTGGCTTCACAAGTGTCGCTTTCATGTTTACAACTGTCGCTTTTTCTTGCTTACACTTTAATAACTATCTTTTTCATGTTATCTTCGCTCTGGCATATGTCTCTTTCAAGATCGTTCACATTTTGCAAGTGTCGTCTTCATGTTTTCCTCCTACTTAGTGCAAGTTGTAAAGGCATTGGCCTTCTTACTAGGTGATGAGCGCAGGTTATTCATGAGCCTCATTGACGTATCCTTTCCTCCCATACTTGTGCACTAAGTCTTTTCTAAGGTCTCCTCCCTCTCACAGTTCATTAGTACTTCCTAGGATAAGTAACCTACCCTTTTGTTGTCTCCCTTAGTGAAAAGTGCATCCCAGATGAACAAGCAACCACTATTGGAGATAATTGTGCCCCCCTAAGCCTAAGCGCAATTCGAAACAGCAAAGCGCACTTCGAAACAATGAAGTTCATTTCGAAAAAGCAAGGATCCTTTATCTCTTAAAAAATGCATGGCAGGGTCTTGAAGCACAAGCGAATGGTGCAATCTTGAAGCACAAAGCCTTCATCCTTCCCTCTTCCCTTAGGCGCATGGCGCAATCTTGAAGCACGAGTGCATGGCGCAATCTTGAAGCACAAGCGCATGGCGCAATCTTGAAGCACGAGCGCCTTCATCATTCCCTCATCCCTTAGGGCGCATGGCGCATTCTTGAAGCACGAGCGCATGGTGCAGTCTCAAAGATTTAAGCCTTCATCATTCCCTCTTCCCTTAGGGCGCATGGCGCATTCACGAACTTGAAGCCCACATTTGAGTGTACTTCTTCGACTCAAAGAACTATGCCCTCCTTGAGTGCATGGTGCATTATGAAGCAACAACATCTAAGCTTTGTGCTTCAACTGTGCACCCTATGCCCTCCTAATTCCTCTTGAGAGCACAAGCACACTGGTAAGGCTTGAAGCCTAATCCCTTGTTCCTTCGATGTGTGCTGTTATGACCTCCTTTTTCCCTTGAGCGCACAAGCGCACCCTAAACAAACGAATGATTATCCTTATCCTTCGTGCTTCGGACCTGTGCTCTGTGACCTTGAGTTCTCTCTCTCTCTTACTTGAGCGCACAAGTGCACCTTGAAGGCCTCTTGTGAACCTTTACCTTTCATTGCCTTCAATGCAATAAAAATGAACAGTGGAGCCTTTCTAAGCCACTGATGAGTTTCATTGCACCCTCCTAATCAAACCTCATTCTTTTAACCCTCTCACAGGACTATCATGAGCTTATCATTCCATGAGCTAGGTAGTGATAGAATAGATGTTTTTAACACTGATGTTGCTTTATCATGAACGATTTTCATTGGGAGAAGTACCTTCCTAGCATGACAAGATAATGCTCAAAGCAGATAGCAAGGACAAAACATAAAGAAACACCTATGGAGAAGAAGAAAAAAATAGATTTATCATGGAGACATGAAGCAAATCATGGAACAAAACAGAAAGAAGACAATGCATGATGACTTAGAGGATTCCAAATCTCATCCAAGACCCTTTGGAGGGTGAAGATAAGTAACAAAGTGGATCTTCCATGAAGATGAAGCATAGATCAGATCTATGATCTAGAATGTGAGATGAAGCAGCAGAGAAGACACCTCGGCATTGCCACCTCATCGTGAAGCCCATGCCATCATTGTCAAGTTGCAACTTGAACAAGTGTCATCACAATGGTCAATATGTGTCGATGTGTCATGCCATATCATGTGGAATGTAACGATGTAATTATTAAAGGGAAAAAGACAAAATGTAAGGTGTGGAAGCCCAAATGTCATATGTGGAATATGAAGAGTAACATAGTCATATATGGATAAAAGTCACATCAAGAAGTCTAAAAGTCATATAGATAAGTCCAAAGGTCATTTAGAAGTTCAAGAGTTGTTTAGAAGTCCAAGGGACACATTAGAAGTCCAAAAGTCATGAGGGCAATTCAAGAGTCAAGAGGAGATGAAAGGTCATTCCTCTTGTTATAAAAGCAACCTCATAACTCAAGCAAAGGGCTTTTTGGAGGATTAGGATTTGGAGAATTAATTTTGGCTTCTCTTCTTGGCAGAGGAGAGAAAATTCTTATTTGGAGAAGAAAGAAGTGACTTAATATTCCACTATTCAAACTAGTGCCTCATCATTGTAATTGTATATTTGGATCTTTCACCTAATTGAAACTTAATGAGCCAACACATTTTCATGCATGTATCGTGAATGTTTTAGGACTATTCTTGAGATGTTTATGATATATGTTGTATTCATATGTACTGGAGAAATTGAACTATTTTGATGGCTTTGGTACTCATCTTGTTGAATGTGTGTTGTATTTTTTTTAATAATCGTTATGTGAACTATTTTACTAACGAATATTTTCATGCTCTCATGTGTCTCTCTTAGATTAGTATTATTACTTCCTTCTAGATATTAACTCTCATATCCTGCTCGTGAAGGTCTCCTTTTACACATTGTAATCGGTGTTTCACAATGTCAACTTTCTTATTCAAGGTGTCTGTATATAATTTCTTATGTTATCTGTTGAAACCAAGGCCAACATTTGTATTATGGTGGTCGGGTCAATAATTTGGATGGGGCTCCTACTCCAAAAAGTGTGATGTCTAATTGGAACTTCACATTGGGGAGACCCTCTGTACGTCCACTGTATTCAGCACCGTCAACACAGGGCCATTTTACCTATGTCCCCTACTTGGAAAATTTTGGATGAAAAAACTTAAAAGCCTTTTTGAAGCGTTAAATGACCACTTTTTGGGTCTTGACCTTAGTATGGACCTAGAGTCCATAATCTACACACTGATATCTTTCGAACGTCACAAGAATCGCCTCAATCAAAGTTTCTATGAGAAAGAGTCAATATTGTAACTCTAATTAAAATTAAACACTAGTAGGCTATCGAGTTATGTTATAATTTGGAAATTAGAAGGAAAATGGGTTCCATTCAATTGGAGTGCATTTTGTTCCATAAATGGTTAGAGTAGCCAATATTGAATAAAGAGAGAGAAAACGGAGAGAGTTTGAGTAACGTAGCAACCCATGGCCCATAGGTATCACTCCTTTATACTTGCATCCATTTCCATTCTATTGAAGTGCCTTGTGTTCCATAGATGAGCAAACTAGTAGAGAGTGGATAGAGAGAGATCAAATAGAGAGGGTTCGTGTATTGTAGAAGCCCACGGGTGATAGGTCTCACTTCCTTGTGCCAACATCCATTTCCATTCATAGAGAGAGAACAAAACGCCTCACCTTCCATTTGGGTTTTCTCCTGTAAGGGTTTCCTTGATCATATCTTGTGTTCATTGTGGTTTGTGGGTTTTATTTTGTTGTGTTTTATTTTTCATATTTTATCTATTTACATGCATAAGCATGACACAACACTTGATGAATCTAGAAATATAAGGAAAAATTAACCCTCATAGTGTAGACTTCATATTTTCAAATATATTTTAGTAGATTTGTTGTGACGAACTATCTAGCAGAATATCCATGATAGTATATGGATCAAATAGAGAGGGTTCGTGTATTGTAGAAGCCCACAGGCGATAGGTCTCACTTCCTTGTGCCAACATCCATTTCCATTCATAGAGACAGAACAAAACACCTCACCTTCCAGCGAGGTTTTCTCCTGTAAGGGTCCCCTTGATCATATCTTGTGTTCATTGTGAATTGTGAGTTTTATTTTATTGTGTTCTATTTTTCATATTTTATCTATTTACATGCATAAGCATAATAAAATACTTGATGAATGTAGAAATATAAGGAAAAATTAACCCTCGTAGTGTAGGCTTCAAATTTTCAAATATATTTTAGTAGATTTGTTGTGACGAACTATCTAACAGAATATCCATGATAGTTTATGGATCATATTGTTATCAGAGTATGTCTCTTTAGGTATTTTGAGGGAAGTTACAAGGGATCCAAGTCGAATTAAGAATAAAGCCATAAAACCTCGGCCATGGCCAACATAAATATTAATAAATCTCGAGATGCGACAGAGGAGAGGTTCTCAACGTTGAAAAAACAAGTCAAAGATATCAGTTGTAACATGAGTATTCTTATTGCCGCTCTTGCAAACAAGTTAGGAATAGGAAAATACGGGGGTTCCAAAGGTCAAATCAGAGGGGAAATCAGGGAATCGAGAAGAATCGAAGGAGTCTAAAATAGAACTTGAAAAGGAACATCTAATTCAAGTTTCATGAACCATTCACAATTCATGTTCAAAATTGAAGAGAAGATCAACATCAAGCCATATCAAAGTGAGATTGACACTTTGAAATTAATCATTAATTATAGTAATTAGACGCTTATTTTAGTGTTAATCACATAACCAAAAACAAAAAAAATCATTTTCTCATTTGAAATTGGAGGGCCATGACCTAGCCTGGTGGGAAAACTACACTAATACCATGATACTAGAGGGAGACCCTTTAGTGAATAAGTAGAAGGATTTCAAAATTATCACAAATTCATAGTTCTACTCTACTGGGTATGCAAAGGACCAGTGTATATAGTGGCATTACCTCAAACAAAGACAGGGGCAAAGCGTACAAAGTACACCATAGAAGTTAGGATGGAAATAATGTTGGATCTCTCCCCAAAGAACCTAGAGTACTCCTCAAGTATCTAAGGGACCTACAAAGTTGTTTACAAAAATAAAATGATGTTCAAACCTAAAATGGTGGATGAGACTTGTCTATAGGCACAATAACTAGAGAACATAGGCACAAAGAAAGCGTAATCAAGTGGATCAAAGAAGGAGCACCAGGAAGCTTCTAAGGAGAGGAACGAGAAGTGGAAAGGGGGAAAGACAATAGCCACAACATGCCAGTGCAAAGGCACGACAACCACTACAACCAATGTAACATTGATGGTCATGCAAACGAGAAATCTTGGAAGTTGCTTCTCTATCTCAACCCAAAGAACCAAAAGAAATATGCTAAGAAGAAAAATCGCATGGCCACAGAGTCTAGTAATTAGGTGGAAAGCAACTCGGAAGTGGATGAGAAGATTTTATGTATATTAGTGGAAAAGGGGGTAAATATGAGTAGCTTTCAACAAAAAAAAAATGAAATGACCAGACTCTCCTATATAAAGATACACATCAAGAAGAAAAAAATTGATGCTCTATTCGACTTGGGATCATGAGTGAATCTCATAACAACAAATCTAGTCAAGAAACTAGCACTAGAGACTCATGACCATCATAACACATATCCATTAGAATGGATTAACAATGAGACAGAGATTAAGATAAACAAACACTGGAAAGTCAAATTTGCTATTAATGTTGATTTTATTGATGAATTAGAGTTGGATGTAATTTCACTGGATATATGTGGAGTTATATTTGGCAATCCCTATATGTACATGCATTATGAAATCTTCATGTGGAAAACCAACCAATATCACCTCATCAAGGATAGGAAATCCTTCATCATCAATGCGCACGAGGGAAAGTCAAAACTCACACAGATAAGTCCTATCCAGGCCAAAAAGTTGATCAAGTTCTAACAAGAAGTAGGTTTTGTTATTTTTTGGGAGAAAATCAATTTGTGGAAGAGCCCATGAGAACTAAATCATACCTAAATGGGTGCATTAAGGAACAGAAATAACAACTAGAAAAGTTGTTACAAGCATACAAAGGTGTGTTCAAGGGCCCTAAAGGGCTACCACCAAAGAGGGAAGTAAAGAATGAAACTTAGTTGTTGTTGTTAGGCTCTTTGTTGTCAAACATTGGGTTGTATAGGCAAACCAATATAAAAGAAAACAAAGAGAAGAAGCAATTGTAGTACCTACTGGAATAAGGTGTTATTTGGCCAATCACCTCACCATGTGGGTTACCCATTATATTTGTTCCTAAGAAGGATAGGACTTGGAATATGTGCATTGATTACAAAGCGTTAAATAAAATTACTCTCGAAAAACAGGTATACCATACCCAGGATAAATGATCTACTAGATTAGTTGCAACAAGTCAAATACTTCACCAAGCTGGACTCAGAGTCAAGGTATCACTAGGTTTGAGTCAAAGAAATGGATACCTAGACGACCACCTTCAAAGCTAGACAAAGGTTGTATGAGTGCTTAGTCACGAAATGTGGCCTATGTAACGCACCAGCTATGTTCATAAGGTTAATGAGTGATATATTGCACCCTTTTATACATTCATTTGTTATTGTTTATTTCGATGATATATTGGTATACAGTGCTACTTGGGAGGAGCACATTTCACACTTGATGCAGGTGCTAGAGACATTGAAGAAGCACTAGTTGTTGGAAAATTTCAAGAATTGTGAGTTTGCACAACAATATTTGGTGTATCTAAAATATGTGATAGGTGGAAGCAAGCTAAAGATGGATCTTGCTAAGATGGAGGTCATCATGAAGTGGCCAGTGCCTGCTAATGTTTATGAGGTCAAAAACTTCATTGGGGTAGCACAGTACTTGGGAAATTCATAACCTTATTTTCAACAATAGCATCATCACCCCACGTCATAACAACAAGTGACAAGAGTTTCCAATAGTGAAAGGATCAACAAAGGGCCTTTGTGGAGTTAAAGCAAAAAATTAGTCACGCACCAATTCTTGCATTATCAGGATTGCAACAACCCTTTGAAGTGAAGATAGATGTGAATGGGTATGATATGGGAGCAGTGTTGATGCAAGGAAAAGGGCCTTATTCTAAAGTGTTTCATGGGGAGGTTTTTTAACTACCCTACCTATGATAAGGAATTTTATGCTCTAGTGCAAGTTATGAAAAAATGGAAACATTATATGATGGAAAAGGAGACAGTGATCCACACAAAGTACCAATTACCACAGTACTTGCAAACCCAAAATAAGTTACAAAGGACCAATCATTACAAGTGGATAAGGCTTTTACAACAGTTTCATTTATTAATTAAGTATAAGGGTAACACAAACAAGTTAGTTGGCATGCTTTCAAGGCCACCCACATCAAAGCTCATAGCTTTGGGAACTTTGATGCACATGGTGCCTTTCATCCATGATGCATATATAGAGACATATAGAAAGGATGAGAACTTCAAAAAGGTATTTCAGCAATTGCAAAGTTAGTCATGTGCATGATAGTGACAACATAGTTGACTATCATCTCCAGAATGGGTTACTCTATAGGTTGGACAAGTTATGTATTCTTAAGGTTAACAACTATAGCTAATCAAAGAGGCTCGCACTGCCAAAGTTTCAAGGCATTTTGGTGTAGGGAAGATAGTGGCCAACTTGGAGAGGTAGTTGTACTAGTCTATTGAAGCCTCGAAAATCGGGTCTACAACAAGGGGGATACCCACCCGATCCGGACCTTGGTTAGCAACTCCTTTTCTGTTTGGTGTAGTGGGTTCGACTAGGGATATGGGACCAATTTCCCAATTTATGTGTGTGTGTGTGTGTGTGTGTGTTGAGAATTGATATTTCCTTTCTAATAACTTCTAAGTAAAATGTTTTTATTCTAAATCTAATTTAACAACATGCAATTGTATTCTAATAAACAGAAATATCTAATTCTAAAACTACCCCGCGATTTAATCTTTCAATTATGCGATCTAAAATAGTTTCTCCAGCAATTGGTAATAAAGATCATTCAATTGCTATAAGAAAAGAATTCAATAAAGATGAATTGTTTTGTATAAAAAGTTAGCCGAACAGTTGTGAAAAACATATCGCATAATAAGTCACTCATATATTAAGCATAAATAAATGGCTATCACCGTACAGAAGTGCCAAATGATAACTCAAGCATTCATACATAAATAACTGAACATGAATATCACCATAACACATAAGCAGAATTTGTTAAGAGATAAAAGTACCATTTATAACGAATTCTACTCATGAGCTCTAGCAATAATGATTTATCTCTTCTTAATTCAACATCTACTAAGAGTACAAAAGTGCAATTTCAGTAACAGATATTAAACATAGATATCAATAAATCTTGTTCCATTCATTCATCAAAACCTCCTCGGAGGGTGCAGAAGTGCATGTTCTGATGACAAGTTTGTGATAAATTTCAAGACCCTTCTCTAAATGCATGAGAAGGGTTTAAATACTACTAGCTAAATCTAAAAATAGTTTATTACAAAAATATAGGAGGTGGTTTAAATGACCGTCCTCACTTCAAGCAAAAATAAAGCAAAACTAAAACTAAAACTGAATCTAAGAGTAAAACTAGCAATTAACTATTTATGTATCTGATCTTTGTAGTCGCAAGCATCCAGCATCGGCTTGAGGAGGGTTGGCTAGCCAACCTCCGACTTTAACTGTCTTGCGAAAACAAAATCGACAAGTGTTAGCACCATCTTCTCGGCAGAATTAGTAAGACATTTGAGAGTCATGATCTGACTGTGTGGTTTAACCAAGCACTGCCAGTAAGAATCCCAGTTTAACTTGGTTAACCCTTTGATAGACTCTACTCTTTCTTGAGCCTTTTATCTCCAGCTTCTCTGTAGATGCTGCACATTTGGTAGAAATCCTGGAGTGATCTCTGATATGAGATTTGTCCTGTGTAAATTTTCATTAACACAATCGATGACATTGTTTGCCGTAATGGCTGCTTCTTCTACTGCTTGTTCTGTTTTCCTGATCCGTGCATCCCACTTATTAAAGAGCATTTCTTTGTGGGCTTCATTGATCATGGGCGCACTTGCCTTTTTCCCTTCCTCTGATTCCTGCCAAACTAAATATTCAGTAACTCTTTTATCAATTAAATCGTAATCATATCGCAAGTCCACCACTTGATTAGTAATTCTATCGCTTATCTCGCAATAAGAGCTCCACTGCGATATCCCTCGGCACAATGTTTCTTGCTTCTGCAGGAGTTGATCATTTAAAGAAAGGGATTCTGTGACAAATTTTGTAAGCTTGGGATCGTCCTTATGCATCTCTTGCATAACCTGTAACTGTTTTTCTCTTTCGGCCAAACTGTTCTGGTATCCTAGCTGCATTTGTTGAAAGTCCTGCTGTAATTTTTCTAGCTTTTTCTCTGCCTCGCTATTGACGCTGGCTTGGTGTAGCTATTGCTGCAAAATTTGTATTTGATCTTCTTTTTCTTTCAATAATTGATGTACCTTAGATGCTTTATCAATGGTTGCAAACGCATATGCTCCTGTGATCTGAGATAATTTAGTGAGATTTTCAATAGGGTCAGTGGTAGGATCTTGCCAAAGGATGTCTTTTTGCTCTGCATCAGAAGAAAGCACGCTTTCCAATTTCCTTTTCTTTCTTTGTATTCTCACTACCGCCTTATGCTACGGACTATAAAATACATCGAGAGGAGGAATTTCCTCTATTTTTAGCATAATTTCAGAAGATAGGGTAATGGGAATGTGCTCCATTTCTGGGACATTGCTGGTTGTCCCAATATCCAATATCTGCACATTACTCTCAGGTGTCTTTGTGCTCTGCCCTTCAGTATTGATTAAGTCATTGAATATCTCCCATTCTTTATCCAGCTCGATTCTAACTAGTGGTGGCTGGATGATGAGAGGGGGAAGATATTCCTGTGGAGTGGTCAAAACCTGTTGTTTTGGGTGCTCTTTAGACTGAGGAGTATCCCTTACTGACCCTTCGTTTTTATTATGGTCACTCTCGGACCTCTTGGAGTGTTCTGGTGTTTCTTCCCTAGACTTGGATCTAGACCTGTATGTACCTGAACTTCCACTGAGACTGACACTAGGAGTCGGTTCCCTTACTGGTTCCAAGCGTAATTTATCCAAAGGGATATTAGCTAACCTCCTTTCTTTATACATTTTGAACTCTTGAAATTCTGCTGAAGGAAAGTGCATTTGGGCCGAATGCAAAACTTCTTTAAGTGTACTTTTCTGCTGAAATGTATCATCAAAAAGATCATCTTCTCTAGAAAACACTTTTATTTTCACTTCAATAGTGAAATTCTTCACGATATCATAAGGGTCGAACTGTCTTCTTGGAAATTTGAACAATTGTAGACATAACATGTTGTTTACTTCTTTGAATGCATGACCTACATCAAATAGTGAAAAGGCCCCACAAGCCACAGGAAATTGCAGCCAAATGGCCTTCTTCTTTTCCTTCAGCGCTTTACTCATTCCTCCTACCCCACAAGTCTGGTAGGCAATCTCTCGTGTTAGTAGTTTATCAGGGACATACAAAGGTAGGACATGAGGAGAAGCAAGACTTCTGAATACTCTGACATAGGTGAAAAGTTCTTCTCCGAACCATCTTGCGACAGGGAGCATATCGACCTCCGCTTCGGGAGAAAATCTTGGAGCGTCTTTATTATACAACATCTTGTATAGAGGCAGCATGACTCCATGACAAATCTTATAAAAATATGGAATAAACTTGGAATCCCATAATTTCTTGTGATAAACATGAATGGGTAAGGGGTCCTGAGTCGTCCATTTCCAACCCATCATAAGAAACTTGGAAACATAACAGATTGCATCCATTACATAAGCAAATAAGTAGAAAGGAGGATAAATCCTCTGAGCAGTTCTTTTGGACCTATAATTCAAAATGGCTGTGGCTAAATTGTCAGACAATATTTTAGCCCAATCCACAATAGTAGCATTAGTTACGGCGTCTAATAATGATAGCCATTCAAATGAAAATTTGTTAACATCAGCCTTTCCAAAAAGTCTACAGAGCATGGCAATAGCAAAGCAATACAGAGAGGTGAGAGAACCAGTACTATACATACCATGCTTATCCCTTTTTAGTGGTTCATCCATTCTCGACCAGTGCTTGGTGCATTCTGTCAAATCTTCATTTTCTTTAGCGAACTTCTCCATGAACTGTTTATTATAGGTCACTTGTGGCTCTGGTAAATGATACATGAGCCTCAAATCTTGTGTAGTGAATGAGCCAATAAGCCCTTGGCTCTGAGTCTTAATCTGTCTATTTGTTATCTTAGCGCTATCCAGTACCCATTTGACCATGTCTGTGTATGGAAAAATCTTGGGCCTTGTCGCTATCCGATGCAAAAACGAACATGCTAGTTCTATAATTGACGCCTCAGATGACCCGCGTGAGTCTGTTGTAGCTGTAACCTCCATTACTCTGGGATTTTCTTCCTCGAGTAATCTGTGCATGCCTTCCCAAGTAGTAATGCCGGCATCTCTATTACAGGTGGTGTCTGTGTATAAGGGTGTCATTTCTTTCTCTTTAGAACTCGGAGCCTTTCCTTTCTTTCCCATAATATTCTGAACACTGCTATGTATACCTCTCTGCTTTTCGCTCCTACAATTTGCAAATGAGGCAAGAGTAATGATAAGAAAAAGGTGATGGGAAAGCTTTAAATGCCAAAATCATATAAAATGTATCAACTTACATGAAATGGCTCTTCGATCAGATCAAAACCATATTTCATTAATGATTGCCAACTAATTCATTAAATTAACATTAATGCGCATAACTGGGCATTGGTTTGTGGAAAAGCTTTTTCGAACAACGAGCCTCGCAGATTTGCGATAAGGCGATGTTGCGATTTGCTTCGCAATATCACTGATCCGTTACGTGTGACAATCATCCATTACCATAATTTTCTGCGAAATGCGATTTGCGAGACGCACCATCGCATATCGGCGTTTTGAGGTATTTCATGTTAAGTGATACTTGAAGCACATTAAAACTGCAATGCGATGAATGTCTTCAACGCGTGATTTCGCAATCTTAGGATTTAGTTTGTAGAAAAGCATTTATTACCTTTTTGCGATGCGATGCGACGTTTTTTTATTGAGAGAACGGTTTTGTTCGAACTTATCATAAAACTAAAGTCCTTTTTAGATTTTCCGGTATTCTCCTAAGTTTATGATAGTAAGATTCATTTGAAAAGGAAATACAAGTCCTAATTTATTTTTTTTGGATTTTTTATGGATAAGGGTCCCCACTTATTTAGTATTAGTGAGAAAACTAAATAACAAGGGGGGTTGTTGCTGGCCACAACATAGCCCAAAATGCAAAAAGATCTAACTAGATTCATAAGAGGATGTATGCTTTGCTACACTAATAAGCCTGGTAATAATAAACAAGGACTATACCATTCCTTAATTATACTCACACATCCTTGGAAAATCATTTCCATGGACTTTGTAGGAGGTTTATCAACAATCAAGAAGGGACGTGACTATACATTTGTGGTAGCTGATAGATGTGAATTTTCATGCCTTGTGAAAGGACCATCGGAGGGTAAGAAATAGCAAACTTGTTCTTTGAACAGGTCTGGATGCACTTTTGGAATCCCAAGGAGCATCATTTTAGACAGGGACACAATATTCTCAATGTGTCTTGGAATACATTGTGGGATAAGATGGACATAAATCTGAAAAGGTCTACAACATTCCATCCATAGACAAATCGACAAAAAAAGTAGTCAATAGGACTTTGGTGCAACTTTTGAGGGGATATAATTAGAAGCATCCGAAGACTTTGGGTGAAAATTGGGTAAATATACAATACTCTTATAACAAAGCAATACACACTTCTATTGCTAAATAGCCATTTAAAACTTGTTTTGAATATTTGTCGTGATCACCTTTGCATATTGCATATAGACAACAACGAGTGAGGGAGGATCTTACAAGGGACGCCTTAAGGGTAAAAAAGTTTGTTGAGAAGATCAGGGAGATTCATCAAAATGTACATGTGATATTGTCAAAATCACAAGAAAAATACAAGGTCGAGCATGATCAAAACATAATAAAGAAGTCATTCATAGTGGGAGACAAAGTATGGTTACAACTGAACAAGGAGAGGCTACAGGTTCCTAACAAGAAAATTGAGACTCTATTATCTAGTCCCTTTAAAATACTATAAAATGTGGGAGGTAACGCCTATAAATCTAGTCTACCCCCATACACATGCATTTACTTAGTAGTAAATGTAAGGAATTTGAAACTCTAAGCCTTCCATGTTGGATCAGAAAGAGAAGTAGGTAATACCTTTTATAAAGGATCTAGCACCATATGCTTAATCAGAGTTGATAAAGGATATAATTTTTCAAAAGAGGTCTAAAACTATAAGATAGGGGCAACATGACCTTTTTCAAATTAGGCTGAAAGGACAACTTCCAAGTAATGCTAAATGGTAATGCATGGAGAAGGTATAGGAAAAATTTTCTCACCTCATTCAGTAAAATCTTTTCGGAAGCAAAATCCTCTCAATATGGGGAGGTATGATTCGAATTGGATCAATATATTAGTTGTCATCAACCTCAATGCTTTTAGAGTCCAAAATTTGGAAGAATCAGCTTACAAGGTCATTTTTACTAACAGTCCCAATTTGAAAATTTTCAAGTGAAAAAAGTTAGGGGACATTTAAGGCCTTAAATGACCACTTTTGTGATCTCAACCTTAGTATGGACCTAAAATCCATAATCTACACACCAATACATTTCCAAAGGCACAAGAATCACCTCAATTGAAACTCATATCATGGCAAGATGTGCCTCCCAAAAGTTAAACTATCAAAATTGACCACCATAATGTGAGAGTATGCCACATCAACCCCCTATTATTCATGTAAAAGGAGCTAACCACATGATCATGATGAAAAAGACTCTAAAAGATTCGATAGTATAAAACTAATTAAGAGTTGAAAAAGTCAAACTTAACCACTAATAGGCTATGAGGTTATGTGATAACATAGTCGCTAAGACGAAAAGTAGATGCATTCTATTACAATGCATTTTGTTCCATAAATGACCAAAGAAGTAGAGATTGGATAAAGAGAGAATAAACAAAGGGTTTGTGTACTATAACAACTCATGAGTCACAAGTCTCACGACTTTGTACTTGCATCCATTTATATTCTGATGGAGTGCATTTTATTCCATACATGAGCAAAGTAGCAAAGAGTGAATAGAGAGAGAAAACAAAGAGGATTTGTGTATTGTAGCAACCAACAAGCCACAAGTCTCAATCCTTTGTAATTGCATCCATTTCCATTCAAAATAAAGGAGAGCGGGGTACCCTCACCTCACATATGGGTTTTCTCCCATAAGGGTTTCCCAGATCATATATTGTGTTCATTGTGGTCTGTGAATTTCGTTTTGTTGTTTTCTATTTTTCATATTTTATCTATTACATGCATAAGCATAACACATTAATTATCAAATCCAAAAATCTAAGAAAAACTTAACCCCATAGCATAAATTTTAAATTTTCAAATATATTTTTGTTGATCTTTGTGACAAACTGTCCAAGGGAACATCCACGACAATTTACAGATCGCGAAGAAGAATTATTATTTTTTCAACTATAACTTTTTTAATGATCTCTTGATATTTTCCAAGGTGTAACTCATGTAATAATTATTAGCAACCTGTAATATTATTCATTATTTTCAAGAAACAACCCTTTTTTGGTTTAACTATCACATCTTCTAACCAACAACATATTTTTCGTATGTTTAGTAACAAATTTCACAAAAGACAATAGTAAAGTTGTAGAATCTTTCACAAAGGACTAAAAGCTAAAGAATAACATAAAAAGCGTTGGATTTTAACATTTATGTTTTTAATTATAGATTTGAAAAGAAGAATTATTATTTTTTCAACTATAACTTTTTTAATGATCTCTTGATATTTTCCAAGGTGTAACTCATGTAATAATTATTAGCAACCTGTAATATTATTCATTATTTTCAAGAAACAACCCTTTTTTGGTTTAACTATCACATCTTCTAACCAACAACATATTTTTCGTATGTTTAGTAACAAATTTCACAAAAGACAATAGTAAAGTTGTAGAATCTTTCACAAAGGACTAAAAGCTAAAGAATAACATAAAAAGCATTGGATTTTAACATTTATGTTTTTAATTATAGATTTGAAATATTCCATCCATACAATATTATTTCCTAATGTTCCAAAATTAAGATGTTTGACAAATGAGCATTTGACAAGTATTATAAATAATATTGTAGTAATTTCTTCCCATAATATCTATATTTAAATGACAATCTAATAAATAGATTTTCATATCATAACACTAAACAATAAATAAGTTCCAACTTTTATTACAAGAAAATGTTATATAAATACATAACAATAATTTTTATTACAAGATAAATACATAACAATAATCGAAATAATGGAAGTAGAAACATTATGATACGCCCATAAGCCAAAAGGCAAAGACTTCACTATGATACTGTTTTTAACAAGCCTTACAATTCTTATATGCAATTATTCATGAAAACTCGAATAACCATGCTAATAACACAATAGATATTGAATAATTAATAAAGCATATGTAAAGATGAATTTGTTATAAAACATATAGCTTGTACATATACGTGTAAAGAAAGGGAGTTAACCCATTGTAAAGATACAACCTAATATAATAAGCGAAGTACCAAATGACCATTTTTACAAGTTTTACAAGGTCTTTCAAAAAAAATAGAATATCCTTGTTAAAGTACTTTCCATCTTCAAGGGCATCAAGATGGTATTGAGAAGCATATTAATTAACACATCAAATGGCTAAAAAATGGCAATGATTAGGTATTTATCCAAGGAATTTATTGAATATTACAAAGGCCTTTCTAAACATAACACTACACTTTACACCTTTGAGCAAAGCATAACAATGATCCACTCTACCAAAGTGAAACATTGGTGAATTGTACCATCCACATGTTAGAGTCAGATATGTATCATAAAGTTTATGAAATTTGGAAATTTTATTAATTCTTAATAAATTTTATAAAATGATTGACCATATCTTTGTAAAATTATTCGGCAATATTTTTTAAAATTATTTGGCAATATTTTTATAAAAATATTAATTTCTAATTATTTCATATATTTTCTAAAAAAAATTGGCGAGTTTTAAGATAAATTAATTTTATACTATATAATTTGGGAGAATCATTTGAGAGAATATGGAAATTAATGAATTTTTTTTAGTAAAAAAAACACAAAAAAGCCAAATATCAAGCCCTGAAATTTTCCTTCTTTTGGACAATGTCGGTGTCTATATCCATTATGTCAAAAATCAAGTATTAATTAGGGCATTGTAGAAGATTACACCTAAGGAGGCATTGACGTATTAATTAGGGCATTGTAGAACATTACATCTGAGGCATTGACTGACAACTAATCATTGTTTGTGCATGTACAAGTCATTAAGCGTTCAAATACATTAATAATCAAGGGAAAGTGGTCGAAGTTGGGAGTGGAACCAAAGATGTTTATTGTTGGTGAGGACAATGATGTCAAAAAAGGATTTGGGTTTTATAATCTAGAGACAATATTTATATTAAGTGTAGAGACATGTTCCCTAGAGGACGTAACGCCAAAAGATAATGTTGGAGTTTATAATTGAGTCAATGAAGCATAATTTAACTTGTGAATTGAAGACCGTTAGATCTAGATCAATTAAGGAATTGTATCAATGAACAATGCATATATAGGGGTAAATTAATTGTTTTATATTATTTTAGAAAGTTTTACATGATATTGAGAGAGGATAGAGTTCTAGGAAACAATATCTAGAAATAAAGAGTAAACAATCTATAGAAACAAAGGAACTCACAAAGGATGACAAAATCATGCAAGCTCTAGCATGAAAAAGTTAATAAGGGAGAAACATCCACCTAATAGGTTGTTGTGGTATTCTTTAATGACCAACACTTATGATCTAATGTTTGCCTAAGAGTCTCTTTAAAGAGGAGATGCTTGTGTGAGTAAAACAAAAGTCATCAAGTTCGAGTCATTAACAAAGAAAGACATACGTATTCAACCATTCCTGGTACAAAGAATGAATTTATGACTTATAAATTGGGGTTGAAAATAAGTTACAAGGTAAATAGATATAATAAAAAATAATGGTCATTTGATCAAAAATAGGACATTTCCAAAAGGAGGTATTTGACTTATGTGAATCTAAGGCACTAATCATGAGGATAACCTCCATTTGGTTATTATTGATGTTCATAATTGCATTGGACTTCGAATTATACATCAATTGGAGGAATTTAAATTGAATGACATAAGTGCTCCAAGTTGTAGAGGAAGGAGTTGAGTTGAGTTGAGTTAGAAGTATTTGTATAGGCTGAAGCAATTGTACATGTAATGATACAGTTACGTGAACTATTATGTTTCATAATCACTTTACTCATTGCAATGTTGATTATTTCATGTACTAGTAAATAAAAGGATCAAATCATTATTATGGTTGTGGATGAACTCATATGGAAGACAATGGCATAAACTTATCACTAAAAGACCAAAAGTGGTTGTCATCTTAGTTACAATTTAAAAAAAATATCCATTAGCTACAACCACTACTTGCATATATATGACCAAAAATAGGCATTGAATAGCGTCTTCAAACAAATTGGGATGAAGCCCTACAAACCCCTAGTAGTACATGTAAAATAGTGTCAAATTGCCCAAGAAAATGAAGTGAAAGAGTAATGAGGGTGAACTAGAAAGTTAACATTCCTCATCAAAGTGTCATTGCCATACCATCATTTATAAGGGACTAATCAATGCCATGTAAGGAGTGTGCGTAGTAAACTCCTATGAAATCCCAAAATGAGTGTGGTCAAAATTTATTTAGTTATTATGTTAAAACCCTGAGACGAATATTCACACATTATTTAGTTGGTTATTATGTTAAAACCATTGAATTGAATAAAAATAAAGGTATTTATACATGATGTATGCATTAATAAATTACACATAATAGACGATTGTTTATTGTCATATTTGAGCTAATTAATCATAGAGCTACATTATCAAGTGAATATTTGTCATAATACATTACATATATTAGAGAATATGTGTAATTTATTATATCTACTTATGCAAATGTATGTGGTGAACAATTGGTACATCTTGTGTTTTCTTTTTGTTTGTCAAGTTGTCTGTGTTCCTCCAGGCTTGACCTATGGCTTGAGAAACCACGACCCAAGGGCATCTAAGTCGTCAGAGTCTCCCCGGGATCGCATCCGACCTAGGCCACACCAACCCTAAGCTAACTGGATTTTAGCGTGTCTTCTCCCCTTAGCACTGGCGCAACAGCGTCATTAAGGTTTGATCATGGGTCGCCTTGCTAATGAGACATGTCCTCAACCAATTGTGCTGGTGGAAATTGACAAAAGTAGACCAATTCAACAAACCCTCAAGCTTATTGGTGCATCTTGTATTGGTAATTAGTAAATATTTATTAATACATGTATATAATTATTTAAAAATATTAATATAATTAGTATTTATTAGTAAATATATATTACTTTTGTAAAAGGATAAATATTTAAATAAATATTACTAATAATAAGTTATAGCCATTGGTATTTCATTGGTGAGCATAATAAAAATAAATATTTATAGATTTATAAGTAAAAGTTTATTTTACATTGTGTATTACACACATCCACACAGGCACAATAGAGTTACTACTAGGATTTCATTGATGAGTATAATAAAATGAATATTTGTAGATGCATAAGCATATGCTTATTATACATTATATATAATGGATGATAAGGTTTATTAGGGAGTTAGAACCGCGACTACAAAGTGGGGGATCTAAAATAGGACAAACAATCACAAATGAGATGACTTTTAGATCATATGGAACAAACGGTTCCCCTTTGTCCAACATTGAAAAACAAGGCAATAAAGATCCTTCAAGCAAGGATGGTAGTGCAAATTGTGAGGTGGAGTGAATAGATGACACTTTGCCATGCATCTCACTTGTATATTAATAGACATTCGTCATGCTACAAAAATGGGAATCTAAAACATGCTAAGGAATATGCCCAATTAGTGGATCCAGCAACATAAGCATGGGAGTCAAATTTGACAATAAAAACATGTAAAGGGAGGCCCAAGGAAGGAGGATCTTGTCTCCATAATTATATTAGTCCTAAAGTGGAAATGATTCATCACCATGACATGGAATTCCAAAACCCAACACCACCTCCCCATCATACCAACTTGTGGTTGTACTTCACCTTTTGGTTGGTAAAGATGGACATAATCATACTGGGAGCTTAGAGCTAAGCAAAATTACCTTTGTTCTACATATGAGCAAACTCAAGCTATGGTTGAAGGTTGGAGCCCCCAAATCATTTGGAATCTTAAATATAATCCAAGAAGAGCAAAGATGTCCCCACCCACAACTTCAACAGTCAAATCCATGAATAGAGAACAAGAATGGCCCAAGATAAATGTGGGTCAACAAGCTCAAGCAACTAAAGTAGGTATGGTGGACAGATCTCATTAGGCAAAGTGGAAAGCTTACATAACAAAACAAAGAGAAAGCAATCCCTTTCAACTGGCAAGAGAAATTGTTGGTTTCATTATTATAGGAGGGTTTAAGCACACTGTGCAATGTATGAGGCCTACCAACCATCCATTGAATAAGCTAAGGTTAAGGACTCGATAAGGGTGTTAAAGAAGAGATTCAATGGGAGATGAGGATTCCAAAGGACCTTATGTTTCTTACTAGGAGTTCCAAATAATATGAAGGCCAACTTTCAATCTTCAACAGTTATCATGGACATGCAATGCATTGTGTAAGATATGATAACAAGAATGATGGAAGATATTACGAAGAACATAATTCATTCTTAAAGAGAAAAGAATCTCACTCAAACTCTCCAATACGAAATTGTTGTGGAGAATTGAAATTAGGGTATAATTAAAAAGATATTGACCCATGAGGGGTTCACTAGTTAGTGAACAGCCTAACACATCCATTAATATTGGGGGTTTTAAGATAGTCAATAATAGAGGCATTATTTTGTTTGATATTAAGGGATCAAGAGAGTATTCCTTTAATTTACCTAGGGATGTAGGTCTAGGGAGCTTGGGAGGCAAAGGAAGCCATTGTCCAACACACAAGTTGAGGATTCAAAGCTTAGCATATGTGTAACAACAAAGCAACTGAAGGAAAAATCAATGGTAAAGGAAGATGCAGTCAACACACATGTACAAGAAACAAGGTAGAATGGTAAACTTCCACTTTAACATGACACAATTATGATATGAATACGGACCTCATTGGTGAGCTTCTTAGCCAAATTTAGAGATAGATTGGTAACATCCACTTTGAAAAAAAATGTTATGAACCCAATTGTTATGGCCTAGAGAACTTATAGAGTTTTATTTATACAATACATTTGTTTAGTGTAAAAATAAAATATTACCTTACACAACAAAATTGTTGCAAAAACATGAGGTATTTTGTTGCAAAAATTCACAAGTTGAAAAAAAATGTTTCAAATTTCAACAAAAAGCCTTTCAAATTCCTCAAGCACATAATCCTTTCAAAAGTGTTCTTCATTTGGAGGGTTCATCCCCTTCCTTGATCCCAATGCATATGGGGTACTTGAAAAAAATACCCTTCTTAACAACCCCCTTTTGTAGCTAAACATCATGCAAGTATTCTTCCAAGAGTTATTATATCTTTGAAGGCCTTTTTCTTGCCCCCTATTCTACACCGATCGCATGCAATCATTTGATAATTTTCCTTAAATAAAGGTGAGGTGCATTCACCTTGAAGGAAAGAAGATGGAAAAGTTGCAGAATGTCCAATCTTCAAAGTAGACACTAGATGTAAATGACCTAAACATGTATGTTATGATAATGTGCACAATGTATGTCTACTACCAAAGAAAGAATAAATAACTCATGAGCATAACTCCTATCCAACTTAGTCTGAACTATGTTACAAGCTCTTCCCTTGCTAGACAAGTGAACCCTCTACCGTAATCTAGGTATTTTTGTCTCCAACTTACATTAAAAACATGAGGTATTTTGTTGCAAAAATTCACAAGTTGAAAAAAAATGTTTCAAATTTCAACAAAAAGCCTTTCAAATTCCTCAAGCACATAATCCTTTCAAAAGTGTTCTTCATTTGGAGGGTTCATCCCCTTCCTTGATCCCAATGCATATGGGGTACTTGAAAAAATTACCCTTCTTAACAACCCCCTTTTGTAGCTAAACATCATGCAAGTATTCTTCCAAGAGTTATTATATCTTTGAAGGCCTTTTTCTTGCCCCCTATTCTACACCTATCGCATGCAATCATTTGATAATTTTCCTTAAATAAAGGTGAGGTGCATTCACCTTGAAGGAAAGAAGATGGAAAAGTTGCAGAATGTCCAATCTTCAAAGTAGACACTAGATGTAAATGACCTAAACATGTATGTTATGATAATGTGCACAATGTATGTCTACTACCAAAGAAAGAATAAATAACTCATGAGCATAACTCCTATCCAACTTAGTTTGAACTATGTTACAAGCTCTTCCCTTGCTAGACAAGTGAACCCTCTACCGTAATCTAGGTATTTTTGTCTCCAACTTACATTAAAAACTTGGAATCTAGTTATACATTTCATCAAAGAATCCTTCTGCAAACCCCAAATTAGCTATGACACCCCTCCTTTATCCCTTCCCATTCTACCATATTATAATCATCAAGAATGTTCCATTCTACATCAAGTAAGGTGTTAGAAAGCCACTAGCATTGACAAATCCTATGAAATCAAAGAAAGGCACATAGATGTTACATAAGCCAACTAATTTTCCCACCAACACACAAGTAATTCAAAAATGGTGATAGTTAAAGTTAGTAAGAAAGGAAATAACAAACAATGTTAGATAAGGAGCAGCGCACAAAATTGTGCTCTTTTCCTTGATCATGACTAATACTGATGACCATTCCAACAAGCATTCATCATCATTCTTAAGTCAAACCCTGAAACCTTGAATTCATAAAAGTGAAGCACATCTACTCTCTAAGGTGCTAACATATCTTTAACCATCAGCGTTTTCAAGGGGATGATCAACTTCCAACATATCTTTGTAGAGTATCATTTGACTAATGATGTTGTGGCACCTAGAAAGCGGTGTCAAAAGGTTGTGCCTTCTGAAGTTTGGAACATTGAAAGAGATTTTATTGGGGATAAAATCACAATTGTGAGAAGATCTAGCCAAAATAAAGAAGAGAAAATCACCAAGTATAGATGTGTTTCCTTGTAAATTATTTAAGAAAATCTAGAAAGTGGTTTGCAAGGATATGGCATGCATAGCAATATGCCTTTTATATAGGGAAAATGGGAGAATTGCATAAACAAGGGCAAATGCTCGATAAAGTTAAGTCATCCCTTAGAATAAAACAAGAGACATCATTAACTTGTTGCACCTACTCACTCTTACCAATGTTTCATATAAGACTAGCAAATATTCTTGTAATTAAAAGAGTGGCAAGCTTGTAATGTTAGACCTAAATAGAGGATATTTATTCAAAGCAAATATCTTCTAGATATAGTTTTGTGAATGCAAGAGAGCATTCTGTGGGAAAAAGAGCCCATCCATTAAGGCTTGTTAAAAAAATTGATATTAATAAGGCTCACGATGCGATGATCAAAATTGCATCACTAATATGCTTCCTTGGTTGAGACTTGGGTATTGATTTTTGAACATGATTAATGTGTTTTTTTCTAATGCCTCAACATTTTTTTCCAATGGAGTGCCTTAAGATAAGATTGGGTTACATGAATCAACTCGGCAAGGTTTCCTTTTAGCTACATATCTTTATGTTTTTGTTGTCAACACCTAATGTTTTGAAGCTACAAAGTATGGTGATTAATAATCACTTTTCAAATGACTCCCTACTTTACATTCAAATTTTCTTAGGGCCTTGTTGAGAATGCCATAGAATCACTGAAGGTTTTTTGCATAACAACTAAAGCAATGGTTAGATGAGAAGTCCAAATTATTTTTAATTAGCATTGAAGAGACATTGATTGACTAATTATTTGCAACATATGAGGGATAACAACATTGTTTGATATTTGAGTAGTGTGCTTGGTCTGGATCTCCTCCCTTTCATGTATGGGGGAACGGTCTCCTATAAGCTCAAAGAAAATCCCATTGATGATGATATAAAAAAATCCCTCTACTAGAAATTTCACAATTCTTAGAAGGATTATGTAAGCTCTACAAATTTACTCTCTTTATTTTTGGTGCCCTTTTAAATTTCCCATATTACATGCTTGAGAAATTGTTAAAGGGTTTCCTTTGGACACATTGTGCGGGTTTTAGGAAAGTTCCACTACTCCTGTGGGAAATTTATGTATTATCCACGGATCAAGGGGGATTAGGATTGATTGATATCAAACTACAAGGACTACTTTCAACAAAATGGATTGTGCACTATGGAGGAGAACCTTGGAGATGTTTGTTGTGAGATTTGGGGTCACGTCTAGAAAGCTTTTGCACAAATTAAGAGGACCTCTACTTATCTATGGCATCAACATGTCTCCATAAGATATTAAAATCATTAGACCCATTATGGTGCAAAGAAATTGAAAAAAAAAATTAAGTAGATGCTACAAAATTATAAGAACCAATGGGTCCAACATATCAAGGGTAAAAATAAAAGGGGGTATGAAAAATATTATTAAGAAAAGGTAACTGGGATATTTAGTGAAAAATAGGGAGTTTTCTTTAGCAAGGTTTATTAAGACGATTCAACAAAATATTTTCAATTGATAGAAAAGAAATTAGAAGTTTTATAGTAAAAAAAATTGTAAGCAAAAATGGCGGTCATTCATTAAGTGAACACCCCATGTGATGATAAGTGTCAAAAGTTTTATGTGGGATGGCTCTATGTCAAGACAATGCCCAAAGGGGAAGGACTCTACGTGAAAGGGAATTGGAACTCTTATCTTGCCATTAAAGAGACCTCTCTAAATTTGCAAATCATCGCTAACCAAAGCTAGCCTACTTTTGATGCTAACCAACATCTAAGTGATGGGAAGAGAGTTATTCCCCTAACAAAGATGATGGTCAACTCAAGGCACTACCAATTACCAATTGGTAAATCTATCGTGTGCAATTGAAGCATGTCGTAGGGCATTGTTGCTAAGAGTTTATACAGGAAATCACTTAGCAAGGGGTTCTAAAATGTTTTCTACTTCAAAATCTTGTACAAATTGATTATCAAAGTAAACTACAAGGGAAAAATAAATTCTAAAACTACATTACACAAAGCAAGTTTTAATCAATTTAAAACTTTGATCCTTCAAGTTGTGGTTTATTGGCTAAAACAGACTGTCGCCTTGATGGCCTTTATCTAGACCTTGACGAGCATAAAACAATGGATTATATGTTGATCAAACTTCAAATTAAATTTGACTAAGTTTGACATTAGATTCATGAGCATAGAGTCCTGAATTTTAGGTGGGACCATAAATTGAATAAATTTGTCATTGGATTCACAAGGGACCACCCTATAAGTTAGTCAAATACCACATTGATATGTACATGGGCGATTATATTTAACTAAGTTTGACATCAATTCATGAGCATATAGCTCTCAATTATAAGTAGGACTATAAATTGACTGAATTTGTCATTAGATACACAAGGGATCAATTTGATAGTCAATCAAATACCACATGGATATGTACATGGGTTATTTAATTTTCTCAATATATATTTGGGTACACTTAATCACTAGGGTAAACTTTGAAGGACTAAAATTATTTGGCAGCATAACCATACAACAAGAATACACCACTAATAAAAGACTAGTAGGAATATATTATTCATCACAAAGGACCAATCGAGGCAAGAGAATTAACAACACTATGACTCAATGAACAAGGGTGAGGAATCCTACATAGGTCACTAAATTCATGCAACTCAAACCATGCAAGCTCATTGGGAAAGGGTTTGCGGTTAATATTTTTAAATAGGAATGAATTTTCCAAAGTCCGTGAAAGCAATGTTTTGGGCATTCTTCACCAAACATCTTACTAATTAAATTATAAGATGAGGGAAAAATTCACACATCACGAACATGCCACTGATAAAAGACTTTAAAGAATAGACAATTCATCACAAAAAATGAATCAACGCAATAGGAAATCACCAAGGTAAGGGACTAAAATTATTTGGAAACACAATAAGACTAAAAATATTTGGAAACACAATAATTTTGAAATGACTATAAATTTTCAAAAAATGACTATTAATCATTACAAATCTAATAACGATGAAATTTACACAAAAATGATATGTCACTAATTAAAGAATTGAAAAATAGACTATTCATTACAAATAACCAAACAAGACAATAAGATTAACAACACTCCACACAACATTTTGATTCAATATTAACAAAGATAAGAAATCCTAAATAAACATAATTAAAAACTTTGAAAATAACTAGATTGAAAATTTTAAACAAGACTAGCACTCAATTTACAACCCTACTAACTATTTTCTAAATAAAATTATTTTGAATATTTTTCACTCGATTACTTAATAAGCTTACAACCTATTGACCCAAAACCAAAACCTTGAATGGTAATCTCTAAAATATTTTTCACTAAATAATTTAATGATTAAATTACAAACTAAACAAAATTTTTAAATATAACTAATTCATATTTATTTTTAAATTACAAATTAACTAAATTAAAATTAGAAGCTACAAAAAAGTTCGCCAAATTTCGAAACATAAATTCACCAAACTTAAAATGCATTGACAATAACTAGACAATAACATAAAATTATTTTAACAATAAATCTTTATTATCACGAACAGTATCCAATGATATATATTAATAAATTAATATAATTTGATACATATCTTCCATTCATCAGCAAGACGATACGATATAGATATTGTGAAATTAAAATTATAATTATCATATTCACGATATATATTAATAATATAATATAATTTGATACATATCTTACCTTTAATTCTTCAAAATCAAATAATTGAGACATGGCCCCACCACTACTTTCGCCCATAATCTAAGTCTGGTTTTATGTATTTAATTAATAAACATCATTAGATTACAATAAGTAAAATCCAACTTGTATTAACAAAATGCACAAATCGAATCCGGGAGAAAAAGAAGTCATAAAAACCAAAAATTGAAAATAAAATAAAATCTAATTCTACAAATCACTGGTTTAAATCACTGGTTTAAAGAGACGACCTTTCGATCTATTTACGGCGAACCTCGCGGGCCCTGCTCTTCTTCACTGTTGCTGTTGCTGCTGTTATTACTATTGCCACTTCCCAGGGCAGATGCCAGAAGGCTCCGGATCACGGCAAACGGTAGGCCTATGGCCGACGATCTGTTCGAACCGCCGGAACCCCCGTTACCCTCGCCGGAATTTCTCGCGTTCTCTCCGGTCGACGTGGACTCCTCCGATTGGCTGCTCCCACCGCAACCCCCTTCTTCCTCCGTCGGCATCTGGAACCTGCAGACTGGACACGAGCTATGCATCTTCAGCCATGGCATTATGCACCCATGGTGGTAAAGATGTTTACAGGGGAGCTGCCGTGCCTCCTCTCCGACCTCAAAATCCTCCTTGCAGACCGTGCACTCAGAGGAATAATCATGGCGCAGGTGCTCCTCTGAGATTTTCACCACCGGCAAAGCCTCCACGGCGGTCTTGGAAGCCGGCGGGGTTCCGTAACGGTTCGGATCATTCTCCGCCAGTCGCTGAATGAGCGCCTCCAGACCCGGCCCTATGAAGTAATCCCCAAGAGCCGTCCCCCCGCTGCCTCCCCCCACCGCCGCTCCGCCACTGTGAAGCAACATCAGCGGCATCCCCGACGGATCCACCACCACAACGCCACTGCTACCGCTACCACCACCGCCGCTGCCCTCTTCTCGGCCCTCGCCGTCCCCATCTCCGCTTATTTCGAGACCCGCCATCGCAGACCCTAGGGCCTGCAGAAGCTCTATAACCGGCGGCCGTCCCACCACCAAAACCCTAGGCCGTCCGCCCCCGCTTTCTTGATCCTCCTCTCTTCCCCTCCGCCCAGACCCGGGCGAGCTGCTGAAAAGCGCCACCAATCGTGACTGATCTGCAAACGGCGAAGCCGCTCTCTGTCGCCGCGGCGAACCCTGGATCTGTTCCACGAAACCGCCATTACAGTGGGGGCACTTGATCTCGTCTCCAGAGCCCAGAGGCATCATCGCCACTTCACAGCGGTGGCACCAGTAGTCGGAATCCATTACGGCAACAGAAAAATAAAAAGCAGAGACCCTGCGCAACAGAATTAAGCCCAATTTTGAAGAAATAAAAAAGTAAAAATTAAAAATAAAATAAAAATGAAAACCTCCCCGTAAAGCTGAGGCTATCGCTGGTTGTTGCAACGAAAGTGGGGTATATAAGAGATGGGAGTATCAAAATTATCGAGAAAGATTCCGAATCATTTTTTAATGGAATAAGTTCTAAATTTCAAGAAAAGAAAAAATTCCCAAATTTTTAGATCCACCAATGGAAACGTAGCCGGATCAGACATTGACGGCCATTGAATATGGCCATCGACCGACACCTGTCCGTATCGCAGGTCATTTATTTATTTAATTAAGCGGAGCGGGCTTTACTGTCCACATGGGTGGTATCTAACGTGGACAGTGGGCCCGGTGGCCCAGTCTTTTATATTTTTTTTTTATTTAATTCAATTTGTGGCTATAAACCACCGACATATTCGGCCCTTTCGCGATCTTTACCTTTAATAATCGTCCTTTACCCAACAAATCTGACGTGGACGGTGGATCTGATTTCGTGGGTTTGTTTTTTTTTAAATCTGGTTGCCACAGCCGGGACTCGTGAGTCGTGACAATGATGCAACCCATGTTCCGAACGTGGTTTAGGGTCCGGTTATAGAAATTAATTTAAAAATAGCCGCTTAAAGTATATATATTAAATTTTAAATAATTATTTTTCAAACACAAAATTATACGCCTTGAGCAAGTTGTTAATAATGTATTACGGGTTGGGAATGACATATGGGTAATTTAGTTTAATACTAATGCTTATCATGCATCGGCGATGACTTATCGGTAATTTAATTTTTATTATTAATGTTTATTAATCGTTAGACTTGAGAAAGAAATATATTAGGTCAATTTGGAGAAGACAAAGAGGAGAAAAAAGTTTAAATAGAATTAATGGTTGGAGGATAGTATAATTTATAAGGAAAATGGTTTTTTTCGAGAATATTTTTTTGGTTAATTTTAATTTAAAAGTTTGAGTTTAAATTGTTTAATCTACATAATTCAAGGGCCTGAGTGGTTTTTCAGAGTGTTGAATTCATTTATGCATTCCAAACTATATTTTAAACAACAAAAAACCTTGAAATTGTATAGCCGAATTTTGGTGAATTTCGGTTAAAAAGGTTATTTCGTCTATAAGTTAGACTAGGCCAATGGTTTCTAGGTTATTTCGTCTATAAGTTAGACTAGGCCAATGGTTTCTAGTTGAGCCGAGAGGCTCATTTTATAGCAAAAAATCTTGAAATTGTGCCGGATTTTGGTGAATTTGGGTGAAAAGGGGCATTTCGTCTATAATGGTTTCTAGTTGAGCCGAGAGGCTCATTTTATAGCAAAAAAATCTTGAAATTGTATTTCCCAGATTTTGGTGAATTTTGGTGAAAAAGGTTATTTCGTCTATAAGTTAGACTACGCCCAATGGTTTCTAGTTGAGTCAAGAGGCTCATTTTACAGCCCAAATGTGTAAGTATGTCCTCCCACAATGTCCGCTAAAAAAATATGCTATGCATATTTAACTGGTTGTCCATATGACCTAACATAATTTCATGTAAAGTTATTAAAAGTAAAAAAAAAAATGTGAGTAAGATGTTTATCAATTTCATATATTATATCTATATATAGAAAAAGAAATTATTTTAATGTTGTATAGAATAATATATCCAATGCGAATTATGAATAAAATATTTTAATATGATGCTAGACCTTAGAATTTTGTGATCCATATTGATGATGAAGTTGTCTTTTGGATTAATCACATCATTGAGATTTGTTCGAACCATCTAATGTGGTTCATCCTCAAGAAAAAAGTGAAAAAATCAATCTACCCATAAGTTTAAATAGCAAGATGCATTCTAGGAACCATCTAATGTGGTTCATCCTCAAGAAAAAAGTGAAAAAATCAATCTACCCATAAGTTTAAATAACAAGATGCATTCTAGTAGAATTAGTCGTTGGGAAATTAGTGGTTAAGAATTAGCTATAAGAAAAATAAAATTAATATTATTTAGGTATTAAATTAAATAAAATTAATATTTAATTATAAAATAATAATTCGTTATTATAAAATCACTCTTAGGATATAACTCTGGTGAGTTAGCCGTTAGAAATTAGATGTTAGAACAATAGTAATTTATTAATTAGTATTATTACTATTACTATTTTTTATATTTAATGAGATTAAATTAAATTAAAATTAATTTTTTTGTTATTATATATATATATATATATAGATTATAAAATCAAATTAATATTAAAAAAAAAAAAGGTAATCAAGAAGAGAGGGCAGTAACCCAATTCCTAATTAGTTTCCAACCATCCTCCTTATTGAGATTGATCACATGTTTCTCAATCTCAATTGCTTCTCTTAGTTTCCTATGATGGATGTCATTAACCCTTGCAATGACTCAGGAATCCTCAATGCAGACATGGTTTTTAAAAATTACACATTTTTTTGCATTCTAAAATAAGTTTGCACTTAAATAAATTGGATCCCTCTTAAGTTCATAAATTGGATCCCGTCCACATGGGGTAGCTCAAGCGGCAAGGGCCGTGGAAATGAAGTCTCACCGAATCGGAAGTCTTGGGTTCAAATCTTGAGCTACCCTGCCCCGGTAGAGGGGTACATAATGGACTTGTAAATCGGAGAGTCCCACCCCAGCCTTACAAAAAAAAAAAAAAAAAAAAAAAAGTGCTTAAGATGGATCTTTCTACAACCTAGTGAAGGCAATGTGTAAGTATGTCCATCATTCTTAAAATAAAAATAAAATATTCTCTAAATAGAAAAGCAATGTTGGTTATAATATATATATTGACATATGTAATGTGCACTGATAAAATAGCTCAATACACATGTCATGTAATCTTTATAACATTCAAAAATACAATTTAAACAATAAAAAAATTACACATTGTGTTTTTACTCTAAAACAAGTTTGCACTTAAAGAAATTTGATCCCTCTCATACACATGTCGTGTAATCTTTATAACATTCAAAAATACAGTTTAAACAATAAAAAATTACGCATTGTTTTTTAACTCTAAAACAAGTTTGCATGTAAAGAAATTTGATCGCTCTCGACTCATGATAGATCCATGCTTGACATGGATCTATGCTGGTAATATTTGAGGTTAAGAAAATAAAAAGAGGTTTAATTCAAGATTTATTCTAAACAAATTTAAGTGTAGATTGTGGAAGGGATTTGATATTAAGTGTTTCTTTTCGATGCAAACAATGTGGCATTTCCAATTTGCTTGAATAACAGGGTGGTGAAGGCATCTATGACATACGAATCTTGGGGTTGAGAAGAAATGGGTTTATGGGCTCTGACGTGGCCGCAAGCGGGTAGGTGGCACGCGCGCATCCCTGCTCCTGCACAGTAACACAGTTTCACTTTTAATCGTAGTAATTGCGGTTTACCGCGATACCTGTAGCCCTACCATTTTGCCCTGTCGACAGCGGTCTACTGCGCTCGCGGTCAGCCTCCCCCTTGGCGGTTTTTAGCGACGGTTTCGGTCAATGGAAGAAATGGATCTTGAAGAGGAGGCCCTTGATTATTCCTTGGACCCTTTCGAGGGACAGACCAAGCCCTAACCCTAGCCGCGACAGAGCTGCATCTCCTATTCCGGGAACCTCGCCGATCATCTCGCTTCCGGGATCTCCTGCCTTTCCGCTGCACTTTGGAACACTCTCTCTGGAGTCCTCGGGGCTGGATTACCCCCCGCTATCTCCTGGCACCCTCAACCTCCTCTCTGCTATCTCGCCTCCCTCTCCTGCTTTCAACCCGCTCCCCCCTCATATCCCGTCTCCCCCTTAGCATTCGCCCCCTCCGGTTTCTGCTAACCCTAATGCCCTACCTTCTGGTTGTTTCGACTCACCAGTTATTAAACCTAAAGCGGCGACTCCCCTGAAGGATGCGAGTTCCAACCCATTAACGGATCACCCATCGGCGCCGAGGTCAGGGAAGAGAAAAGTCAAGTGCGTAAAGACTTACTTTCGGTGAAGACATTCCTATGGGCGAGGTGGTGGACAAGGCTAACAGGGTCCTTGTGGGTCATGTGAGAGGTAGGGCATATTCTGCAACCAGGCTCACGAATTGGGTGAAGGAGATCTAGGGTGGAATTCTACAGGAACTACCAGAAGTTCAGAGCCTAGCTCGGGGATGGTTTGCCCTTCATTTTTCGAAGGCAGCCTACACAGATCTGATTCTAGCCAAATACTGGCACATAGAGATGGCGTCGGTCCTCCTCAAGCGTTGGTCACCACTTTTCGAATCGGAGCAGGACCTATTTGGGTACGACTACCTGGTCTTCCCCTACAATTTTGGTCTGAAGCGGTGTTTATTAGGATTGGAAATGCCCTTGGGACGTATCTGGAATATGATAAGACCTATGTTCAGACAAAAAATCGGGCGCTGGCTAGAATTCTGGTTCATTTGGACACAAGGGAGGGACTAGAAGAGAAGATTACCCTGAAATGGAGGCATTACACCAGAATTCAGATCTTGGATTATGAGGGAGTTCCTTTCCGTTGAAGGTGTCATAAGGTAGGACACATTTACAAGGAATGTCCACTGATAGCGAAGACTGTTGAACTCACCAGATCGCCTCTAACACAAAAGGGCAAAGCACCAGAGTCGGCACCTCGGGTACCTGTTTCGGCTACGCGTATCAACATCTCGGCTTCAAAAGGTAGCACGGGGGAATCCTCTAAGGTAGTGGATGAAGTCTACAAGCCGCCCTCGCCACCATTGACCAGGGCTAGGGCTGTTGCTGCTGCGGAGATGGCGCGTATATCGGGTACTCCACCTTTGTCCCCTCTATCATCTCACTCTTCTTCATTTCCTCTTTCAGTTGTTCCTTCTTCGGATATTATTGCACCTATGGTTCCTGTTATTACTTGTGCGATATCCTTCCCCCCACCTGTCATAGCACCCTCCTCCCTTTCAGTCCATCCGACCCCATCTAAAACTTGGGTTTCGGCCTCATCGATCCCAGCATTACCACATTCCTACAACCTCTGTTCTAGACTCATTCCAGGATCGGAAGCACTGTCTGGGCTAGGGTTAACCTACACTGGTCCACCTGCTCAAGCCTCTCGGGGGCGGAAATCTGACCTGAAAGGCCATCCAGAAGGTCGATGCGGAGGTAGCATCTGGTAGGCAATCTACCATGGAAGGGGTTCTTAGAGCGTTGCAAACCCCAGATGGGGTTCCGCCATGAAATGCCTCTCATTTAATTGCAGAGGTCTGGCTAGTACCTCCAAAAAACTAGCCCTGCGGAGATTGATTGATAAAGATCCGGTTGATATCATTTTGTTGCAAGAGACTTTGGGTAGCGCTGCCTCAATTGAACATGCCCTATTATCCATCAGATCCGGATGGAAATTCCATGCAATGGATGCCAATGGCAGAGCTGGGGGTATAGCCATTAGATACAACCCTCGGACTATTAATGTATCCTCCACCTGGGGAGGTAAGGGATTTGTAGGAATGGATCTCTTCTCGGCGGAGCTAGGGGAGACCTTGAGGATCATCAATGTTTATGGACCTTGTCAGAGGAGGGAGGTTTTCTGGCAGCTGTTTCTTGGATTAAATTTGACAAACGAGAACCATGTCATCATTGGGGGAGACCTAAATTACTCCATTGGATATGGGGAATCCTGGGGATCCCAAGCCCAAATTGACCCCCTATCCGATTACTTCAAGGATATTATGGAACAGCATCAACTTACAGACATCCCCATGAATAAACCTATGCCTACATGGAGGAACCAGAGAGTAGGGGATGCTGCCCTGGCCAGAAGATTAGACAGATTCCTGATCAAAATCCCCTTGCTTCAAAGACTCACCAGATACAGACAATGGGTGGGATCAGGGGGAATATCTGATCATTCCCCTATATACATGGAGATACTTGGACCTGATGACAAGCCAAAAGCACCTTTTAAATTCAATCATGTTTGGCTTCAAGACGAGGGGTATACAAATCTCATCAAGGACTATTGGGCTACCCACCCCATCACAAATCACAGATCTGCGGCAGAAGGTTTCTGCCACAACCTTACCCAGATAAAGCAGATAACCAAGGCCTAGGTAAAGGAGAAGAAGATTAAGGATGATCAGAAGATCTCGGCCATTGAAGCGGAGTTGGAATTATATTTGGACGACATAAATCTTGGCTTTTCCTCAGCGGCTGAGAAGTCTAAGCTGATTGAGCTGGAGATGCAGAAAGACCAGATTCTTAAGGAAAAGGAAGAATCTTGGAGACTGAAGAGCAGGGCCATATGGTTAAAGGCAGGCGATGAGAACACCAAATTCTACCAGAATTTCGCCAAGGGAAGGAAAATCTCAAACACCATATGGAAATTGCCCCTTCCTGATGGAGAGCAAGCTGACAACTTCCGAAAGCTCTCCAGATTGGGCACCTCCCACTTTCAGACTCTGTTCAGGTCGCCACAAGAGGCAAATCTAGCAGATATCATACAAGTTGTAGGACTATTCCCTAGAATGGTAGGGGAGGAGGAAGAAGTGGAATTAACTGCTCCTGTTACTCTGGAGGAACTTGAGGGGGTCCTAAAGTGGTTCAAAAAAGACAAGAGCCTAGGCCCGGACGGGTGGACTATAGAGTTCTACTTGGCTTTTTTTGATATAATGGCCATGGATCTGCTTCAGGTTGTGGAGGAATGCCGATCTACTGGCAAATTGTACAACGCCATCAACTCTACCTTCATTGCCCTTATCCCCAAATCGGACTCCCCTGCCTCTTTTGATGACTTCCGGCCCATCTCCCTCTGCAACTGTCTTTATAAGATCATTTCCAAAATTATAGCAAATCGTATCAAGCCCATCCTATCTCAGCATATTCTCCCTGAACAATTTGCTTTCCTTGAGGACCGCCAGATTCATGAAGCTATCGGCACTGCTCAAGAAGCCATCCACTCCATTTGAACCCGTCGACTAAAGGGTATCATCCTCAAAATTGACCTGGCAAAGGCTTTTGATCGTGTTAATTGGCTTTATATCAAAATGCTTCTCATCCACCTGGGCTTCCCCCTCTTATTTACCAACTGGATAATGGCCTGTATTACCACCCCTTCTTACAGTCTCCTCATCAATGGCTCTGCCTCTCCTTTTTTTCATGCCGAAAGAGGTCTCAGGCAGGGTTGTCCACTGTCACCCCTCCTCTTTCTGCTTGTCATGGAATGCCTGAGCAGACTCATTTATCATGAGAAGCAGAATGGCAGATTGTCAGGTTTAAAGATTACTGACCAGTGTTACCTGACACACCTCCTATTTGTGGATGACGTTCTCATTTTCTTGGATGGAAGCATATGAGACACGACCTCTCTAGACAAGATCCTTGCCATATTCTACAGATCCACGGGTATGGTGGCAAATCAAACAAATTATCTCTGGCATACACAACATCACAAGAATCTTATCTTGCTTTGCAACGATTCCCATTCAGCCCGCGACCACTGGATCATGGTTTCAAATATTTGGGTTTTTGGATCAAGCCCTTGGGACACAAGATAGCAGATTGGACCTTGTTGATATCCAAATTTGAGAATAGGATATCTCACTAGAGCCACCGGTTTTTATCCAGAGCAGGAAGGCTAGATCTCATTAAATCTATGCTAGAAGCTACCCCTATATTTGGGATGGCTTTGGCCTGGATACCTATAGGTATTCTAGCCCGCCTCAAACAAATTTGCTGCAGATATCTATGGAATGGAGGGCAGGACAAACACACTTTTGCATGGATTAAATGGGATAATATTGCTTTGCCCAAAAAATGGGGAGGATGGGGGCTTAAACAGCTTACATCATTCGCACATGCGTTGGCTGCAAAAATGGGATGGACTTTACTTACCAAGCAAAATCTTTGGACAACCATCTCGTACCACAAATACATTTGGCCGTTACAGATCATGGATTGGATTCGGATGCCAGGCTGGAACAAAATAGGCATCTCCTCGGTTTGGAAGGCTTTATTATGTTCACTTCCCCTTATTCGGAGCCATCTTACGTGGAGAATAAATGATGGCACCAGGGCACGCATCGGATTGGATCCTTGGGCTGGTGGAGGAGGGAGATGTTCTCTTCCTCGGGAACTTATTCGAATTCTTGAGCAGCAGAACATTAAGGTAATTGCTCACATCGCAGACCATGGAAATTCTACCCTTTTCTATCAAGCATGGAAATCAGCTGCGCAGTTAAATCTTCCACCTTTCTGGCATCATAGATGGGAGGACTACACAAGTGCTTTAAGCGAATCCCACATTCGCATCAAGGATGGACCAGATGAGCTAATGTGGAGCAAAGCCGAATCTGGTTTATATACTCCCAAAGAAGGCTACTTGAGCCTGATTTCAAACACAAAACCAGAAAACATTCAGAGCTGGTGGAAGCACATTTGGCACTTAAAGACACCTCCCCGGACCAGACTATTTTTCTGGTGCATCCTTCGTCAAAAGGTCCCTACTGGGGATGCGCTTATGCATAGATCTGTGTATGGACCCACCTGGTGCATATTATGCAAACAACAATCTGAATCATTGGATCACCTTTTTCTCTTCTGCAATATCACTAAACAGATATGGAATGGCGTGGCCAATGTTATCAGTTTCACGGGAACATGGGAAGGAGATAATATAACATCAGCTTGGGAAACCTGGAATCGAACCCATGCTGGATCTAACCTCCCTTGCCTTCCCCTCATCATTTGCTGGGCGGTTTGGTTGGCCAGGAATAAAATGATTTTTGAAAATGGATCGATCTGCTGGCAATCGATTATATCCAAAATCATTGCTTCTTATCGCGAGCTGCCTGAATTTTCTCCCCCGCGTGCCCGCAGACCGTTTGCCCCTGATCCCATTGACCATTCCATTCCTTGGGCCTTCTTTGACGGAGCTGCCCAACAACACGGTTGTGGGGGAGGTTTCATTCTATATATTTCAGATCAGCATTATTACAAAGTCAAGATGGGCCTAGGAGAAGGAACGAACAATTATGCTGAACTCATAACTCTTCGCCATCTTATGCATTTTGCTTTTTATCATGGATGCAGAAAGTTACAGATTTATGGGGATTCAAATATTATTATAAATTGGATCAATAAGAATTCTAGATGTCACGCACACACACTCATTATGTTGCTGGACGAAGTATTTCATCTCAAAAATCATTTTGACTCCATACTTGTTCGTCATATCTACAGGGAGCATAATCACAGTGCCGACGGATTATCCAAGGAAGCCACGCACCTGCCAAGAGGACAGTGGATAATACAAGAACAGAGGGGCTCATCTCATTATCAGTACTACCACAGGCCCTATATAGATCAAAATTACCATCAGGTGGATGGTCACTAAATTTTTGAAGGATTACTGTTTATTCAGTGTGGATGTAGATACTACAGTTTATATTTCATGACCAACACCCTGCGAGGTGTACATATGTATAGAACACTTTTACAACATCATCCTGTGTGGTGATTTTTTTACTTTTGACACAACATCATCCTGCGAGATGACTTTTTGATACTGACACGGCCATATATATGAATGGTTTGTAGTTACAGAACATAAACTGCATATGCGGAATAACATTTACTACATGTAATTTTTCACTATATTAATGAAAGATTACGATTTTTCCGGTGGGAAAAAAAAACAGGGTGGTCAGTTATGAGATGATACATAAAATTGGATTAAAGTGTATGCAATTTATACTTTTTTAATTAAGTAACTATTTTAATGAAAAATTTATTAATATGTATTTGTTGTGTCGAGTATAGGAGAGATGTGTAGGCATTAGACATTAGGAGTTAGACATTAGAGTTTAGATATTAAAAATAAGTGTTTTTCAATATAAGGGAGATGTGTAGGGATTAGACGTTATAAGTAAATATTTTTTAAATATCAACTTTATTACACATTACATATTATTATTAAATAATTAACCTATAAAAATAAATAATTACATTATATTGATTAATCGAAATAACAATATCTAAAGCCACAAATAAATAGAGTATTATGAATCAAAATTCTACCAAAAAATGGTTGAGTTCTACATTCACAAACAAATGAGTTAAAATTAGCCAGCAATGAGGCAAATTAGTTAAAATTAGCCAGCAATGAGATGTACGGTCTGTTCAAATTGTAATAATGCAATTTGTCGAATACTAAATATAACTATTTCTACGAATGGAGTCGTGACCACGATGAGCCTTTATCAATGTAATTTATCTCAGGATTATTTGACAATAGGTTTAAAAAAATGTTTTCTAATAGTATATAAAATGCATATTTAAAAAATATATTGTATTTATATTTAAAATAATTTTTATATAATAAAAAAATGATTTGTAATAGTATATAAAATACATATTTAAAAAAAAGTATTGAATTTATATTCAAAACCCGTTTTCTATAATTCTTTTATATAACAATACATGTAGTTTATAATTTAGAACTATTTCATAAACTAAACCATATTTTCCTTGCGTGGATTAAGTGCATGAAACAAGAAATTAGTTAAGAATAAAAAATCCAAATATAAATACAATGGTGAATTTAGTTTTGTAACCCGAGAAAATGAGATCGAGAAACAATTATACATCATCTTCGCCATCGACAGGAAAGGTGTGTCGTTTTTTAAGAGACTAACTTATAGACATTTCTTATTTTTTAGCTATGTAATTAATCACGTTTAGTTGAATAGTTGTTTGATACTTGTATTTATTATTATTTTTTCTTATTTTTCAATATAATTCGAAAATTCATCATTTGCATGAGTGATATGTAGATGATCTGATTTACACCGGGTTGTATATGAATGATAAATAAGTTAATTATATGTTGAATTAAGGTTTTTGTGATCCGTAATAGATTTATGAGAAGAGTCTTCAACGAAAATCACATCATAATTCATTTTGTCGACGCGTTTCGAACCAACGAGTATGGTTTATTTTTAGGATGAGTTTCGAAACGAGTGTGGTTCCTAAAGATGAACCACATTCGTTGGTTTGAAACGTGTTAGCAATATGAATTATGATGTGATTTTTGCTTAAGTTAATTATAGTGTTATATTTTTAAATTTTAGAAATTATAGTTAATAAAAAACTTTGGTGAAAATTTCACAAAAATATAATGATGAATTTACAAAATTAAATAGATATTGTTGATGAAAATATTATGATAAGGTGAATCTTTCATATAATTTCATGATATTGTATTTTTTCATTTGTCTTTTGTAATATTATTATATCAATAAAAATTTATTTGTAATTTTACTAAATGTTATAAATATATATTAGTCTAAATATATCTTAATTCTGATTTACCAAGAATTGAAAATGGATCAAATCTCTTGAGGTGAAGACATTTTTTAGAGTAAAAAGAGATTTGATCCCTACCTCTTGAGGTGCAAAATCTAGATCTACTAAGTGCTAAGAGGGATCAAATCTCTTTTCACTCTAAAAGAGGTTTGCATATCAAGAGATTTGATCCCTCGAGATGCTTGGTAAATCCAAAGTTAAGATGGATCTAAGTTGGTTTATAATGCTCCCTTTAAATAGGCTATATTCCACATGAATACCATGGATTATCATAAACCTAGAGCTCAAAAAACACTAGTAACTTGAGCAAGTCAAGTTTACCTTAACCACCAAATAAAAATAAAAATAATAAAATAACAATAATAAAAATTGTTCAGATATTGATATGTTTCAAGAAAAATTAGGTCCTGGAGACTCGATTAGGGAGGTACTATCCAGGATGTTTCCGGGTTGGTTCTTTATTACTATGGATGTTAGGGGTCGGTTTGGAGGCATAGCCATGGGTTACACCCTTATTAAGTTTAGAATTGAAATTACTGGAGCTCTGATTTGGTCTTTGGAGTGGAGGTATTTTCGGTCAAGCTCAGACTGGACCGAACAATCCTTAATATTTATGGCCCATGTCAAGATAGGGAATCCTTCTGGACCTCCCTGTTCTCAAAATCCTTTATGAAGGCTGAAAATTTGGTGATAGGGGGAGATTTGAGCTTCTCACTTGGGGCTTTGGAGGTATGGGGCCCTCAAGCTCATGAAGGCCCTCTAGCAGATTTCTTCTCCATGAAGCTGATAGAAGGGAAGCTCCTTGACATAAATTTGATTAAATACAAGCCAATTTGGAGAAATAAGCGCATAGGGAATGCCATGGTGGCAAAAAGGCTAGATAGGTGTCTAATGGCTGAAGAATTGGTGGGAAAGATTCCAATGTTCCACTAGTGGATTGGAGCAGGAGGTGACTCGAACCATCATCCGATATTTTTGGAATTAAAAGGGGGAAGCCGAAAACTAGGAAGCCCATTTAAATTCAATTCTTCTTGGTTGAACGAGGAAAAGTTACGTTAAGCTCATCAAAGTGACTTGGACCCTTTACAACTAGTTTAATTTGCAATCAGCAGCTCATCAATTTATGGTAAATCTTAAGAAGGAAAAATAGGTATCAATTCAGTGGGAAACATAGAAGAAGTTGCGAGATGAGGGATACCTTAAATTGATTCAGGATGAATTGGAAATAATGGAGGACCCGGAAGGAAGGGGTTATGAGACAGAGGAGGCAAAGGACAGATTTCGAGACCTAGAGGCTAGAAAAAGAAGGATCATGCTAGACTAGGAGGAACAATGGAGACTTAAGCGCAGGGCTATCTGGCTGAGGACTGGAGATGAAAAATCTAAATTTTTCCATAATTTCACTAGAGGCTGGAAAAACAAAAATATTATATGGGAAATGCAAAAGGAATATGCCACTAAGGAAAAATCCTTTGAAGAGATAACAGTGTTAGGCAAGGATTTCTTTAGGAACCTCTACAAGGTGCCACGGGAAGCATCAATTGCAGAAGTGATCAGAATTTCCCAGTTTTTCCCCAGATTTGCAGAGGAGGAAGATAACCAAAAGATGATGTCACTTATCACTAAGAAGGAGGATGAAGTGGCCCTATAGTCCATGCAAAAGGATAAAATTCCAGGCCCGGATGGATGGATTGTGGAATTCTATAAGGGTTTCTTTGAATAGATTAGGGATGACCTCCTCAGAGTGGTTGAAGAATCCTATCAAAGGGGCCAAATTCGTGATCCCTTCAACATAAATTTTCTGGCTCGATTCCTAAAGTAGATGTCCCTCGGTCCTTTGAAGAGTATAGGCCAATTTCACTTTGCAATTTTATTTATAAGATCATCGCAAAAATTATTGTCGTTCATCTCTTATTTGTACTTTCTAGGAATATTTCTAAAGAACAGTTTGATTTCCTAGATGGACGCCAAATACATGAAGCCATTGGGGTAGCACATGAAGGTATGCACAACATCAAAACCCGTAATCTCAAATGTATTATGGTAAAAAATGACCTTTCTAAAGCATATGATAAAATCAATTAGATCCACTTGTGGATGTTGATGACCCATCTGGGTTTTGAAATTACATTTATAAACTGGATTATGGGTTGTATCTCTAATGTGTCCTTTGTACTTTTGATAAACGATGTAGCTTCTTTATTCTTTCATTCTCAGAGAGGTCTGAGGCAAGGGTGCTCCCTATCACCCCTTTTGTTCCTCTTAGTAGTTGAAGGGTTGAGTAGAGTGTTAAAAGAAGCTAAAATAAGAGGAGATGTCCAAGGAATTGAAGTTGCATCCAATCTTTTCATCACCCACTTCCCCTTTGTGGGTGACATCTTACTCTTCAGTAATGGATCCAAAAGGGACCTAGAGTGCTTAAAGGAAGCCCTATCTCTTTTCAGAAAGCTACAGGAATGATGATAAATGAAAGGAAGTCATATATTACACATATAGGCCTCTCATAGCAGGAAATTTGAATAGTTAAATCCTATCCTCCATTCCAAGCAAAATATATCAAGGAAAGCTTTAAATATCTAATGTTTCACCTGAAGGAAAACAACTACAGGAAAGTTGAATGGCGGTGGTTGGTGGAAAAAGTGGAGAAAAGAATAAAAAATTGGAGCTATAAGTGGTTGTCAAGAGCAGGTCGATTAGTACTTATTAAAGAATCTATTCTAGTATATTGGGATGCTCTCACCTGGGTCCCAAAAGGTATCTTATAGGACATCAAGAAAATGTGTAGCAAATCCTATGGGTAGGAAATAAAGAAGATTCCACTCTCCCTTGGGTCACCTGGAACAAAATTGCATAGATCAAATCTTGGGGAGGTTGGGGGATAAAAGACCTCTCCAATTTCACAAAATCTTTATCGGCTAAATTTAGTTGGAGGCTTATATCTGTTGAAAACATATGGACTGCAGTGGTTTCAAGGAAATATATTTTTCCTCTCCCTTTGGGTGAATGGATAAGAAATCATGTTAAAATAATACCCAATTCGTCTGCAATATGGAAAGTAATTGTGGATTTCTTCAATCTTATAGTAGTCGGACTAGCATGGCATGTAGAAAATGGGGAAAGATTTAGAATCGAGTTGGACCTCTGGGTCGGGGGCCATAAAATTTCACTCTCCCAATGGAATTAGTTATTGTCTTGAATGTGTAAGGGAAAGTGTACTTGAGCCCAATAGTAGATAACAAAAGATATACCTTCTAGTTATAACGATGGATGAATGCAAAGCAAATACAGTTAAATAATGAGTTCACAAATATATGGCAAGAGTACATATCAGCTTTAAGAAGATCACACATAAGAATCATTGATCAAAAAGATATCCTAAGATGGGTTCATGCACCTTCAAGTCTTTATGCTCCCAAATTCGGATATCTATTCGAGATTGAATCATGGTTCCAAGAAGATCATGATCTGTGGTGCTCTAAATTATGTAAACTGACTTGCCCTACCAAATAAAGACTTTTCTTCTAGTGTGTACTCAAGAACAAAATTCCGAACTGGGATAATTTACAAAAGAAACATAAAGATGGGATAGGTTGGTGCAGCTTGTGCAAAAACGTAGAGGAATCGGTCATGCATATGTTCCTCAATTGTCCTTTCGCCCTCAATACACTAGAACTCATCAAGCATGGGCTCAGATGTAACCTTGTTTGGAGAGGTCAATCCTTTGAAGAGGCATGGAAACAATGATGGGATGCGGCACAAGATAAGATGCATAGGAACATACTGCTAGTTTTCTGCTAGGGCATTTATCTTGTTAGGAACAAAGAAATATTCAGAGACATCTCTTCAACACTAGTAATAATAGCCTCCAAAATAGAAGCCATTTATTCTCTCATGGATTGTAAAAGAACACCCTCAACATCCAGGATTGTAGAAGAGGAGGAAATCAATCAAGAGATCCCATGGGCTTATTTTGATGGTGCCTGTGACGAACACGACCGATATGGAGGAGGACTCATCATTCACTTAAATTCTTAATGAGTCCTAAAATGCAAAATAGGTCTGGGATTAGGAACTAATAACTATGCGGAGGTTATGTCCTTAAAACGTCTCCTTTGTTGGGCACTAGAGCTGGGATGCTTATCATTACAAATTTTGGGGGATTCTCTAAATGTGATAAATTAGTTCAATGTTGTCCAGAGGTGCCATAAACATATATTGTTGCCCATTTTTGAAGAGATACAATGCTTAAATCAACTTTTGATTTTGTTTCTTGTCATCATATTTACAGGGAGCAGAATTTAGAGGCATATAAACTCTCTTAGGATGGTACTAGACAAGATTTGGGCTCTTGGCAGGTCAACGACGACATAGACGAGACAATTCATATGTTTAAGTTGATCAACCTTTTTTTATCTATAACCACAAGACAATCGTTTATATATTTACGTTGGTTATACTTTTACTATTTTGATATGTTGGTTTTAGTGGACAGTTGTTATAAATATGTTGTACCTTTTATATGGTTGAGTAGCTCGGTTTTTACTCAAGTTTTTGCTAGGGATAAGAGTTGAAAAACAACTTGTTAGAAACATTAAAATGACTCATGGGCTAGATGTGTAAAAAACTCATTTTTTTTATGACCTTGCTATTTTTTGTTTTTTGAACTCATGATGGATGGATAGTGAATGCACCTAGAATGTAGAAATGTAACTTTGTATATCTTAATAAAAAGTTATGATTTTTCTTCGAAAAAAATAACAATAATAATAAAAATTGTTTATTTTTAGTTTAATTTAATTTGACCAAGTCAATATGTCTACAGGATGTTACATTACATTATGTTACACATCATACTGAGTTGGAAAGCACCTCTCAACACAATTAAGGAATTATTTTAATGAAAATCCTAGGAACATGTATTAGTTTTTTAATAACTTGAAAGTTTTCAAGGTGTTAAAAATTCTAAACAATATTTATTATGAATCTTACAATAAAATAAACTAAATATGGGAAGATGAAATGTTCTATTTAGGATTCTCATTACAAAGGCCTACCACATTCATTCATATTAAGGACTCTTAAATTACTTAAACGTTTATCAATATATAATCAGTGCATTCATATTAAAGATTCTTAAATTATTTAAATGTTTAGCAACATATTGCTAGTGCTTCGTATAAATTAAATGGTTGATAAATGCATAGGCATGAATTCATGATAAGAATCAAAATACTTACCCCACGATACATCTCATATTATCCGAATTAATATATATATATATAATTATAAGTTTATTTTAAATTATTATTATTTTTTAATTAATTAATTAATTATTTATTATTATTTTTTTCAGAGCAAAAAAAGCTTAATTATATTATATAAGATATATAATGGACAAAAATACATCATGTGTAGCATGAGATAAGGCCAGACCAATCTGTACAAAGATAATTTCAGATGAGTTTGAAACCATAGCAGTCCCGATATTGGACTCATAGCCCAGCAGATTAGACAGCTAGTTAGCTTGCAAAAAGAAGCATAAGCGAGCGTCAAAAAGGAAAATAGTGACATAATCCAAGACAAAATTATCCATATGAGTCATTTTCACCACCTGCAGGACTATCCGAGGCGAAATCATGATCACAAAATTTTAGAAAACTGGAATGATAAAACAGGAAGGACATACCTGGGGATTGCAATGAAAATTGAAGTACAGTACCAGGGAGGGATAACTCCTAGATGGGGAAAATTTTTGCATCATATATAACCTCCATGTTTCAGATACCTAATTCAGATAGAAGACCTTTCTTGGATAAAATATCAGCTTGTTGGTTTTGTGATCTATAGATATGCTGAATTGAGAGTCCCTCCATCCTCCTCCAAAGATACATGATTCTTTCCATCTAGCCTACAAGATGCAATTTGTTGATATGATTCTTCTCTAATACATGATCAACTATTATTTTGGAGTCTCCGCAAATCAGAATGGAATGAATGTTTAGAAAGTGATAGATGGAAAGAATCCCAGCCAGTGCCATAGCCTCTGCTTTGCAATTGGTACCCTTTCCCCCATTCTAGAAAATTTGATATTGCAAGTTATCCTCCATAATAATATGAACACCACAACCACAAATGCCATTTTGAGCAGCTCCGTCAAAATACGCTCTTAGAAACACAATAAGATCAGGTGATTGATGTGACTGATTTGACTTATTACTCTAGGAAGATTTAGCATGTATTGTATTATAGAGGGATACAATACAATCAAAAACAACCAAGAAAGGCTCCTTTCTGTCCTTGAAAATAATATTATTCCTCCATTTCCATATAACCCAAAGGACAAGTAAAATGATAGGCCTCCATGTCTCTTTCTGATAGCTTCACCAAATAAAAACCTCTTTTATAGAGGCATGAGAAACATAGGGGAAACCAAAATATGCAGCAAGGGCGCGCCAAAGTTGCTGGGATATCTGACATTGAAAGAACATGTGATAATTGTTTTCATCAACGGATTTGCAAGCATAACAATATCCCGGTCCAGACCAATTCTGCTTCTGCAAATTATCCCATGACAGGTTTTTGTTATGGAAAACCAGCCATGAGAAAAATATGGTTTTAGAAGGGTAACCAGATTTCCGAAAGATTATAGGAAAGTATGGAACAGTAGGTGCACCCTTTAAACTTATCAGGTTTAAGTAGATATCCTTTACACATACAGGCTCCATAGCTTTCGTGCCCTTCCAAATGAGAATATCATCTTTCAACGAACAACAAATACCACAGTTCCTCAGACAACATCTGATATTCTCCCATTGCAGTGTCAAGTCACCTGTCATCCCCATATTATCAGCATCCTTCCAAAGAGGGAATGGTCCTTGCCAAGCCGCAATAACCTTGTCCCATGTAAAGAAACCCTTTCTATGAAAGAAATTTATAAGCGTCTCAGATAAATTTATGTCTTCCTCCCCGCCCATGAGCGGAACAATCCCAATTAGGTCCCTTTTACTAGTTTGAAAACTCCAGACCAAATTTTTTAGGAAATATGATTCAACCTTACGGAAACTCCTTCAGATTGTAGATCCATAAGCAACTCCAATCTTCCCCAACCTGAACCAGTAAGATATATCTTTGTTGGCCATATATTTATTTTTTATGGTATTGCTCCAAGGGCCCTCCCCAAAAATGCCCCTCCAAACAAACTTGCAAATTAATGCTTTTCCAAAAGTCCTCAGATCCAGAATGCCCCAACCTCCTAATTTTTTTGGCAAGGTGATCTCCAATAGTTTTGATACATGATATTTTCTTTGCTCCGATTGACCTCCCCATATAAAATTTGTAGTCAATTTGTTCATCAAATGAATAATGCTAGCAGGAAGAAAGTATAAGTGAGCCCAGTACACTACTAATTGAGCCAAAACCGATTGAGTTAAAACAACTCTGCCTGCCATGGAGAGACATTTGAATTCCCACCCAAAAATCCTTTGATAATATCTGTCAAGGATCCATTGTCAGTACGATTTCGAATATCCATTAGCTTTTAATTGGAAACCTAAGTATTTCATACTTTCCTTAATGGACCACGCCTCAATCCCAAAAAGAGAAGATATATATTCTATAAGTTCCATATTAACATCATTGTGATAGATAGATGATTTGAATTCATTTATCTGCAAACCTGTAGCTTTTTGAAACCGTCCCAAAATGTCATGAAGACATTCCCATGTAAGTTTGCATAGCATACCGAAAATAAGGATGTCATCTACAAATAAATTATGAGATATAAAATTATTTCTGCAGATCTTCAATGGACGACACCTTCCTTCTGCAACTGCCCTGTTAATATGGAGACTTAGATATTTCATAGCCAGGATAAATAATAAAGGGGATAAGGAACAACCCTAGTGCAGACCTCTGGCTGCTAAGAAATAAGAGGAAGGCAAACCATTTACAATGATAGCATAATTAACTTTCTCCACACAGGCCATGATCCAGTTTATCATATTAGAATTCAATCCAATTTTTGCAAGTAGACATCTCATGAAACCCCAATCTAGGCAATCATATGCCTTCCTAAGATCAATATTCAGAATGACTGCTTCACTTTTTTTAGTATGCATAGTGAACAAGCTTTTTTGAGTAATCGCAACAACGTCCAGTATATTCCTTCCTTTTAAAAATCCATGCTGGTCCTTAGATAAAAATATGGAAAGAGTGTCCTTAATTCTTCCAGCAATGATTTTAGAAATTATTTTGAATGTAATATTGCAGAGAGAAATAGGCTTGTAATCCTGGAAGGAGGTTGCTTCCAATTTTTTCGGAATGAGAGCAATTAGTGTTGAGGATATAAGTTGATGAATGTTACCTGATATTCGAGAATCTTCAACCATCCTCAACAAATCATATTTAATAAGGTCAAAGAAGTGAATAAAAAATTCAATCGGCTACCCGTCCGGCCCCAGACTCTTATCTTTTTTGAAAGATTTCATGACTCCCAACAATTCCTCCTTTTTTACTTGCTGGAAAAGGCACTCATTTTGTGCATCATCAAACATTTGAGGATAAAGGCCAATGCCCCAAATAATGTCCTAAATTCTGCAATCTCTAGATCTCTTTGATTGATTTTCAAAGTATTTAACAACCTCATTTGAGATGTCTTGTTGAGTGTGAAGAAAGCCTTCCTGCCCATCATTTATCTTCCATATAGTGTTTTTTTCATGTCTGGAATTTGCAAACCTGTGAAAAGATTTTGTATTCCTATCGCCTTCTTTTAGCCAATAGGAGTTAAACACATATAAATTTTAAAAAACATGTAACAATATTATTAACCCTGAAGATTCGCCCACACTTTACCATGGAAATTTTAAGTTGTAAATAGTTTTTGTTAAAATACTATGGCTTATCAATACCACATGCCCAATATGGTAGGTGTTGATAGGACATTTTATTTTTTAATTAATTTGAGATAAATTAATTAAAAGAGCATAACTAACTTGGAGATAAATATTAACCCTTTATATGTGAATACTATTATGAATATTTCACCACATTATATGGAGGTTAAATGTCTACCATCCACCTAATAATCACCAAAAATTAAATTAAAATTCTAAAAGGTCTATTTTGAAATAAACACCCCTGTCAACATAACTAGCAGATGAGGGATTAAGAGAGCATTTTGATATGTCTATTTTATATGTGTTGAGAGAGTGTGCTTTATTTTATCTTATGGATGTGGGAACAGGGATTTTAGAAAGCAAGAGGAGGAAAATGCTTGATCTAGTCTAAAGGGGAAAAAATGGTTTGAAGTGTGGCTTGAGCAAGCTATATGGGTCTCCACTTAGTCAACCTATGTCATAACACTTGCATGCATGGGATATTAAAGAATACCCCTAATTTCATTAGTTGTTGATAAAGAAACTCCCAAAATCCTTTTTTTGAACATCTTTCTTTTAAAAATAACCCCCTTTTTGTAATATATATCCTCTATTTTCATCAAGTACCCCTTTTTATACCCCCCTAATACCTATAATTCCCCTTGCCCCACATGCCCAGCCCCTCCCCCACCCCTAATACCTACAAAATTGACCCTATATTTTGCAATTTAAAAACTCGTTTTATAAAAGAATGTGGTAAGATATTGGTCAACAAGGTGAATCCCCCATGGAGTGAGCAACATGATGATGATTGTTAAAGGTGGAGGAAGGAAAAAGCGTGATGAGGACTAATAGGTGAAATGGGACAATAAATTAGGACAAATATATTAGGGATATTAAAAATGTCAAAACAAATTGATATCTAGTTTATATAGTTAAAATGTTGTTTTTTGTTTAGAAATATGTATTAGAAGAAGGCTTAAGAAATGAATTTTTTAAGAGCGTAAACAAATTAGAGGCATTTTTAACTATCTCATGAATGAAGATGTTATTCTATATGTTTAATAAGTGAATTCTTAATACTTCAAAATAGCGTATATATCACATTATATGTTATGCTTAGTGTCCATCCTAAAAAGTGAAAATTGTCATGCATTTTCTATTGCAAAAGGAAAGACTATGAGATAGATATATAAACAGAAAGATATATTTTATTGAACCATCCACAATCCCACAATCCCAAAATCTCATAGGAGACAACAAAGTTTGAATTGTGTGCATTTTACTAGAGAATAAACCAAGAAAAAGTGGTAATTACAAGTAGTGGTGTAATAATAGGACCCAAATCATAGATTTGTTCTACTCAACTGTATGTGATCCTCGTCAGTCTGTATCATAGGCTAGCTACCTAGTTGACCCGATTCTCAAATCTGAGTGTTAGGTTGACTTCTTTTTCTTAGCCAAACTTGTTAACACTTACTATATCATTGTAGAATGTTGATTCCTAGTGTTTAATATGGATTTTCATCCTCACGTTGATTTGTGAGGATGTTTCACAGTGCAAGAGAAGGTGTTCACTTAGTTTTTGCTTTGGACCTAAGGCCTAAAATAGGATAACTTGAAGTGAGGATATAAACTTTTCATTATGTAGCTGTGATGAGTAATTGTGATGTGATTCTAAGGTTATATCTTAATTATACTAAATGAGAAGAGGAGATAGAAAGATAATGTTAGATCATTTATGAGACTTAAAGACTATATTAGACAACAAATTTTACATTGTGTGTGTCAATTATAAAAATATTAAAGTTAAGAATTTATGATAGGTAGAACCATAGGGAAAGATCTAAATCATGGTCTTGGCATATTCAATTGAGTTTGTCCCCTTGTTTTGCATTGAGGGCTATTTGCATGGTTGACTTTATTCGTAATCCTATGCTTCATGTGCACATCATTTTATGTATTATCATTGTTGTAATTCTCTCTAGATTCTCCTAAAATGTTGATTTCCAATATTTGATATGCAAATTTGACCTCTTATTAATTTGCAAATACACTACACAATGTAGGAAAACGTGTTTCTCAATTAATACCTTCCTATTTCCACGTAAATTGAGACTATCTTTAGTTAAAGTTTTAGAGGAAAAATGGAAAGCATGATTTCTATTGTTATTTATTATTTAAGGTTGAGAAAAAAAATATATTGTCCAGCAAAAATGTACCCTGATAGAATTTGAGTTATCCATGATGGTAGAGATCCGATATTCAGTGCCTCTTTGAATGCCAAATAGGATTTTTGTGTCACTGTATATTTTCTTAAGTAACTGGGTAGTCAAATGTGAGGTCCTCAATAGAGTTGGTTCTAAGGGTATGCAATTTGTTCATCTAGAACTGAGCATGCTCTATAATGAAAGGGACAAAAGGCTCTTGGTTTTCTTAATGAATTAAAGATCTTGAAATAAGTAATAATATCTACCATGGGTCTCACAATTGGTTTGGCATAGGATTATGAATTTTTCTTCTAATTGAAATTGTGACGATCTCTAATTAAGGAACAAAATCTAACATGGATCTCACAATAAGTTGAACATGGGAAAATGAAGTATTCTTTTGATTTAGGATCTCTTTTACGTATCGTGTATATCACAATGTATCCCATGGTTAATGTCCATCAATAACAATGAGAACCACCATGAGCATAAGGACTGAGATAGAGATAGAGAGAGAGAGAGAGAGAGAGAGCTTTTAATTTAAATTGTGCACAATATTGAATGACTATACGAGGTAATAAAGTTTACATTATGTATGATTTTTCCAAGACAATAAGAAAGAATGTATGACAACTAGAGCTAGCAGTGTAATGGTAAGAACCAAATCATGGACTTATCTACTAGATTGGATCCAATATCAATTTTTTTTATATCATATATCAATTATCTTATTGACTCTACTCTCAACCATTTACTTCTTGCTCACATCATTTTATCAATAAAATTTATTGTGTCTCTCACTAAATCTTCTTGAGACATTAATTCTCACTCTCTAATATGCATATTTTAATACTTTATCATTTATGAATAAATTGAATAGTATAAAAAATATGTTGCTTAATATAAAATAATTTGAAAATAAATATACATAGTAAATATATAAATTGGGAAAGAATAACGACATTGCTACCTCCCCTAAACCTCAAAATAGAATAACCTAGAAGTGATGATAAGATGCTTTAGAAATATTTGTTATAGTTTTCAAATATTTGTTAGACTAATTAGGAGAAATAGTCATATTAGAATCATAAAAAAATACAAACATAGGGAATCCCCAAGAATGATGAATAATTGCAATGTAATTCTAACATTATATTTTACAAATATTTGTTAGACTAATTAGGAGAAATAGCCATATTAGAATCATAAAAAATATAAACAAGGGAATCCCTAAGAATGATGAAAAATTGCAATGTAATTCTAACCTTATATTTTACATATATTTATTATTATTTTAATTATGAGAAACAATGTACTAAAAAAAAACATGTAACACATATGGATTATTTTGCGTTATGCTTTATAAATATTTATTATATTATTAGAATAGATAATTATGTTAAAATATAAAATCACCAGCCTAGATCCATCTTAACTCTAGATCTACCTAACAGAGGGATGAATTCCATTTTCACTCTATAAGAAGTTTGCACATTGATCCCTCTTGGCCTTTGGTATATCTCGAGTTAAGATGGATCTAAGTTGGTGGTATATATATATATATGTTGAAAATAACAAAAAGAAATGTTAATAACATCAAGAAAAAATCCTAATATAATTTGTCCCTGAACTAAATTGGGAATAAAATTGTAACTCCACATCTCATGACAACTTGTAATAGTCAACTAAGCTAATTTGACTTAGTTAGCTCAATTAATTTGAGTTAAGGGTCTAACTAGAGTCATGCAGAGTGTCTCCTACAATTAGGAGTACTAGTTGAGTTTATTTTGTGTTGTAATTATTTAATTCAGTCTAATTGAGTTAAAGACAGTAAAACTAGTTCCAATTGATGGAGGAATTAGTGGAAGGTCCAATAGTGGGGTGTAACCTGTAGTAGTGGGGTGTTGCCTATCAAACAGTGGGGTGATGCCTGAAGTGTAGTGTGGTGCTGCCTATAGTGATCAACCAGTAAACTGAAGATTAACTCATAATTGACTCATGCATGTCAGATCAGAGAAAGACCCAGTTGAGATTGGAGTTCAGGGATAGTGTCCTATCAGTTGTAAAATCATCTAAATCGATGGTTCGTGATGTTAGAAGAAGGCCTAAAATAAATCATTCCTAATTTTAACCATTCGAATTTCCTTTAAAAGGAGGAATGAAGGCACAAGTTTAATCATTATTTTTGTGAGCACGAGTTGGTTAGACCAAGTAATAAGAAGCACAAGTTTGTGTGTGGAGCTTGTGAGAGAAAGGAAGTAGGAGCTTAGAAGGCTAGGAATTTGGCTAAGTATTGGTCAAAGGCAGTCAGTCAGGAAGAGGATAGAAAATACTTGTGCAGGTTGAGCTCAAGGTTGAGCAGAGCATATTGTATTCATCCAGATTCTTTGCCTAATGCAATATACATATAGCAGGGGTTTTTAGTTGTGGCTTTCCCCAGGAAAACATTGTGTAATGTGTTGATTGAATTCTTTATCTTATATGCTTTGTGATTTCATTGATCCTTTATTGTTTCTGCTGATGAGTAAAGTTGATTCAAGTCAATTGTTTTAGCATATTACAATTTGCAGTTTGAATCTACAAGGGATTTATACATGGTATCAAAGCTAGATTTGTAGAAATTTCTACATGGTATCAGAGCTAGATTTGTCAAAATTTCTACATGGTATCAGAACTAGATTTGTAGAAATTTCTATATGGTATGAGAGCTAGATTTGTAAAAATTTCTACATGGTATTAGAGCTCAAATCATAATAGAAGAGAAGAATTTGAAGTTGTCCTTGCAAGTGAATAGAATTTGCAGAATCATTCTTCAGATCTAGCAAGATGTCCTTCTACGGATTGAGACTCGAATATGCCCTTAAGGGTAGTTCGAATTATATTTCTTGGAAAGACATGATGGAGGTAGTGTTGAAGATAATTAACTGAAGGAATTCATAGATAGTGATATCCCGAAGCCTTTAACATTTGATGCTAAAGAACTAGCAGAGTGGAAGAAGGGTGTAGTAAGATCCAGGAGGATTATCCTAGAGGGTGTGAGATACCACATAGTCTTGAAACTACATGGAAAAGAGACTCCCGTTGCTATGTGGAAGAATATCAATGAGCTCTTCAGTAATAGTCATGAAGCCAAGAAACTTGAATTGATGAAGAAATTGAGGATTGAAGACAATGGGTATGAGGTAGTCTTCATAGATGGGAAGGCCTACCTCAAGTATCTTGCTTCATGTCAACTCAAGTAATTTGGTGTCAAGATCGAGAGCCTCTACACATTAGAGGAAAAGGCATGAACAACCTTGATGAGCAAGGTAGAGATTAGAGATGTTGTGGTTGAGAGGGAGCATGATATGCTCTCAAGAGGAAGCCTCATCCAATTAGCAGTTGGGCTGACCAGGAGGATGATGATGAAGAGGACCTATTAGAGACCTCCAGTAGGAGGAGAGTTCAAGCCAAGTGGGTTGAGGGATCACATGCAGCTATACCTCAAGGAGTGCAGATATTTGGAAAGGGTCCATCACAGTTGCAACAAGGAGATTTGTTAGATCAATTCTAGATTGTTGCAACAAGACCACAACCTTTGCTACAGGATCCCATAGTATTATAGTAGCAGATTCAGTGTCAGCATCTGCAGGTAGTCATCTAGATGACAATTGCATAACTAGTTGCAATAAGTACCTGGGAGACAGTTGCAAAACTAGTTGCAGTGACATAGGCAATGCGAATTTCCCAGTTGCAACATGTAGGTGCAATTCTAGCTAGGAGATTCCCAATGCAAAGCTTTTTAGTTCAGTTTCTAGTGCAGGAGGACAATTCAAGTTGCCAGGAGGGAGCAGAGAAATTTCTCATAGGGAGATCGAGACTCAAAGGGAGTCTATCTTCAGAGGGAGAAACCTTATGGAAGATAGTGCTTCATGATCTGAGAGACCAGACTCATTATTGCAAAGTTAGCAACAACAGTATGAGTAGGTTAGAGTCCTAGAGTTACAGAATTTGGGCAAGGTCCTTTGAGGTGTTTTTGCCTCATGAATCATTACCTTGCTATGGGGGGCCAAAATATTCAATATCTGGAGGATCAGTGTCAGTCATATATTGAGGAGTTTAGAGCATTTTTGACAACAGAGTAGGATGCTTAGTAACAAAGTCAACAACAACACAATTTTCCCAGTAGACAATTGCAGACACAGTTGATTCAATTTATTTTGTTTGGATGCTTTTTTGGGTTCCAGATGTTGCAATAACAACAACAATAGTGACAAGTGTTGCATGTAGAACATTCCAAAGGTATTGGATCAAGATAGATTTGAATTACTTTCTTGTTGAGAGGGAGTGTTGAAAATAGCAACAAGAAATGTTAAAAATAACATCAAGAAAAAATCCTAATTTAATTTGTCCTTGAATAAAATTGGGAATAAAATTGTAACTCCACATCTCATGACAACTTGTAATAGTTAACTAAGTTAACTTGCCTTAGTTAGCTCAGTTAATTCAAGTTGAGGCTCTAACTCCATATGATCTGGTTTATGGAAAGAAAGCTCTGCTCTCTATTGAGTTTGAGTATAATACTTTGATAACGACAACCCAATTGGATTTAGATGTCACCAAAGCATAGCAGGAGAGGCTGCTCCAGTTAAATGGCTTGGATGATTTCAGAATGCAAGCCCTCCTACACACTAAAGTTATACAATTGCAAAGGAAGGTCTGGCATGATAGGCATATCAAGGACAAAGTCTTTCAGGAAGGGGATTGGGCCTTACTATATGACTCTAGGTTCAAGTATTTCAAGGGAAATTGATTACAAGATGGTTAGGACCATACCTGATAGAGAAATGTCATGACAATGGAGTTGTTCAAATTAGGACCATTGATGAGGAAGGGATTTCCTTGCTTGTCAATGGCTATAGATTGAAGGTATACATGAAGCCTATGTCTAAGGAGGAATTCATCAACACCATCAAAAGAGAGGTTAATGTGATTGGAAGTGTCATAGCTTCCAAGTCATAGAATTCCTAGTTACTACTAAAAAACAACAACAACAACAATAAGAAAAGGCTTGGATGAAAACCTTTATGAGGCATCTAAGGCCAACTCTTGGGTTGAAAACCTCCCTTAGGCAACCCATGAGTAAAGAAAAAGAAAAAATAAAGATCCCTGGGTGAAAACCTCTCTTGAGGCACTCAGGGTAGGCACACAGGTTGAAAACCTCTCCTGAGGCAACTTGTGTGTCTCAAAATAAATAAGAAAAAAACAAAGAGAAATCCTAGGACATGGATCCACAACATGTCTGTTAATTGTTTTTTATCATTTTGCAGGTTTGAATACAGTGGCAGATTCCACAACTACGGGGCTGACATACTCAAGATTCTCTTCACCTCTCCCTCCATCCACTTCATATCCACCATCCAAACTCATGTGCTCACCACTCTCCATCATCCTAGTAGCTCAAAAATCAAATTTCAGCCCCTCTCAGGATTGCTACAGGAAGAATATAATTGCTACAGGAAGATCCTGTAACACTACAAGAAGGTTTCGAAAAGCTGCAGGAAGAAAATTCAAACGAAAATACCATCCAATGTGACCTTGCCAAAGGTAAATAAGGTTATCCCACCATGGTCTACCATCTATCCATCATTCATCCATCCCAATTCACAAGAAAAAATAATATTTTTCAAGAACAAACCCTCCACTTTGTCTCACCCTGAAAATTTTCTTGAAAAACACACAGAGCACATCCTCTCCATTTTCACAAACCTACACTACTCCCTCATAGCCCTAACATCATCCTCCAAACCCTCTACATCCTTTCTCATCACTCCCATGTAGTTAAAAGACCCTGAAAGAGAAGGAAAGGATTGCTACAGGAAGAAAGCCTCCTCCTGTAGTAGCTTGTGCAACCACTACAGAAAGCCATAATCCTATTTTTTCCCCTTTCCCATCAAGTGGAGGGAGTGATACCAACTATGAGGAACTCTACCACTCCAAAAAGGACTCTCCACCAGCAACATCAACACCTTGGGCATCAACAAAGGACCTGCACACATGGAAACAACAACACTCAAATACCATGAGGGGCAGAGAATATATACATAGGAACATGAAAAACACAACAAGACAACTCCCTTAGTGACAGTACAAAGGTCCAACACTCCAACATGCACATCCCTGCATCAGTTGATCATGAGGTAGGCACAGGTATGGCAACCTCTCATCTCCTCCCTATGTGTAAATAATGAAAAATGTATGAATGTCGAGAGGAGGTACTTTTATAATATGGAGGTGTCCAATTAACTTGACCACCCTTGGTCAGTGGAAAAAAAGTGATTATGAGCCCTCATGCAACGTGGAGGTGTCACATCAGTCAAGATAGGATAACAGAGAGTGGGTGTTGATTACGAGGAACAAGGGAAATATTATTTCAGGTGGGGACATCGATCCAAAAGAGGAAACCTTGTGCCTCTGCCAAGTCATCACAGTGCTTCGAGCCCAAGCCAAAAATAACATATATTGTACTGGGGCTCGAATTCTCTTGCATTTACGCTTATTTCAAAATAGTTAAGGTGAGGACGAACTTGGGGAGCCATCGAGGAGAGTCGAACCTTGCTCTGCCATTTCTACAGGAGGAAGCTATAGGAAGCTACAAAAAGCTACAGGAAGCTTGCAAAAGCTACATGAAGCCTAAGGAACTACTACAGGAAGCTTGAAAGGGTGAAAGAACACCACCAAGGGTCGAATTGATCTCCAATTTGTCATATTTATCCCAGGCCATGTGGTAAAAGTAAGTGCATCCTCTCCCTCATCTATCCATAACTTGTATGCTGGTGCACCCTAAAGTCTATAGGAAATATCAGTCAAATTATGGATTGCAAGAACTTTTTTGGCTGTAGATTAGAGGGAATATAGAAAATTGTCATCAACTAGAGATTTCAACCCTCTACTTCCACTGAATTACACATCAGAGCTATTACAGGAAGCATCCCTCCTTCACTTAGTTGAAAACAGAGAAAAGAGATGGGGGGAGGATTCAATAGAAGGGAACCCTCAGACACTAAAAGAATTCATCTTCACCCTCCTGTATTAGACATTTTTAGAAGACATCAGTGGCTAGGATTCTTTGAACTATTAAGGGGATATGATGATGACATTGCATATGAATTTTCCATGACCCTAAGCTCTCAGACATAAGTTAGTTCCACCACTGTGGTGAGGGGATTAGCTATTTCAATCAGTCTTCAGCTAATTAGCATGGTGACAACCCTTCCCATAAGCATCCAATGGAAAAGAGAAGACAAAACCACTAGTGCCATTTCTAAAAAGAACTTCTTCACTGCCATTGAAAAAACTATTAAAGACAAGAATGGAGTTAAGAGGGAAATCCTACCCTATCCCTTGGATGAGGTGGCCTACCATATCATAAAATATATCTAATGTGAAGAAAAGCTGGGTGTAGTCTATGACTACCATTTTAGATTACCCTATGAACTAAGGTTTCAAGCAAAATTGTCCTTGGCCCAAATACTTAGTGTACCATACGTCCTCCTACAGTCCATCAAGGATATGAGTCAAAAAGAGAGAGAGGGAAAAAACCAACACCTAGGCCACCATGGCCTCATTAAATTGATGGTAGTAGATTCCTTGAGAAAAATAAGGATCCCTGTCCTTTGGTCCAAATTCATTGATATGGACAGAGAGACCTTCATTGACACTCAAACCCTCACACTAGGTGAGACCCCAGCCTCTAGTGTTAGAGGAAGAGAAGATAGAGGAAGAACAAGATGAAGAGGAAGAGTGGGAGCAACAGGAAAAACCAAGCCCTAAGAAAACTACTGAATCTAGAGAAGAAGGGGTATCTCTAGAGCAAACAAGTATGTCTCCAGGACCTAGTGAAAAAGAGGTAGCTGCCACCTTAGCTACCTTGAGCACTCCAGTCAAACCCAAAAAGAAAAGACAAAGGAAAGCTCCCCTATACTTTAAGACCAGGAAACGCACCAGGATTAAGCAAGGAAGGCCTCAAACTCCCACAAAGGCCCCTATCACAATTGAAGAGTCCCCAAGTAAAAAAGAGGAGGTAGGGCCCACTGAAAGGAAAGTTGAGGAGGTCACCTCTCCAGAAAACATCTCAAAGACTCCTATAGCATATGTAAGGAGGCCCACCACTAGATCAACCTCCTCTAAATAACCCAAGAAACCTACCACCCTCCAACAAAAATGAAAGGGGAAGCTACAGGAAAAACAGAGCATGCTACAAGAAAAAACAGAGTGTGCTACAGGAAAAATAGAGTGTGTTACAGGAAGAACAAAATGTGCTATAGGAGGGGTAGAAGGTAACACAACAACTACAGGAGGGGGTAGATTCCCCAAAAACATTTGAGAAGGACTTCCCAGAGCTATAGGAGCCTAGTCCACAACCTAATTTGAGCTCCTATTATAAATTCATTGAAGGAGGGAGAGTTATTCCACAAAAATTTGCAATCCCACTTTTCTTTGAACTTGAAGCAGAAAGAGGAAGAACCCATAGATGGATGCAGATCGCTAAGTCCAAAAAGGTGGAATATGTGGGCCTCATGGAAGAGAAGGTCCTTGAAATGGGCAAAGAAATGAGTGAATGACTAAGAGAGAGAGAGACCATAATGAGGGAACAACTACAGGTAGAGAACAAATGGTTGAAGGAGAAGTTGCAGGAGAAGGAAACACAATTAGCGATAATGGCAAGCCTCTCCATGGAGGCATTATAGTGCAGAAAAACATCCAATTCTTATGCACTCTTTCTAAAAGAGCAGTGGATGCAATTCCAAATCAAGACCCTAGCACAACATGGATCCATGCCATTTCAAGACTACAAACAATTCATTAAATTATGTGACCAAAGTAGCATAGAAGACAGAGCAAAATTGGATGAGTTCAAAATGCATAACCTCACCCTGACTGATATGAATGTTTGGCACCCCAATGCAAAGTTGAGGGATATGGAACTGATGGTCCTAACATCTTAGATGACTCATGAGGAGGCTAGAGCTGAGGAGGTAAATAAAGTAATGGAAAAGGAAGAAAAAGAACCACTATATATCAGGGCAGAGAAGATAAGCCCAGTGGCTATCATTAGTAATCATAGCATCATCTCCAATGATGCTAATCTATCACCTAGATACCTTTCCACCCAAGAGCAGGCCATCTCACATTTTGAAGACACACTCAGGCTGTTAGGGATAGAAAGCCAACAAGCATGCCAGAGAAGATGGAATTCCTTACCCCACAGTCTCCAAATCAGGGAGTATCACTCTCCTGAAAGGTTGAGGAATGAATTGGAAAGGACACCCCTGTACAAAAGAATCATGCAAATATTAAAAATCAATTGGATTAGACTCAAGCTTAGTCCACCTTTGTTGCTAGGCCTACAAGAAGGAAGGGATGAGGAAGAGGAGAGGAAGCAGTGGACATACATAGAAAGGGATGTGAGCTTCTATCCTTAAGAAGGCACACCATCTAAAGAGCCTTGGGATGTTAGAGAGAACACCAAGGCCATAAAAGACATGGACATAGATGACTGTGTTTCTCATAGGATGAGCAACAACTTTGGTAGGGGGTGATGATGAGGCTCATCAATAGGTATATCACAAGGGTCATAATAACGTCCTCCAGTTTTAGAATTATCTCTTTCTCACATTTATTTACAATTTTTGTTATATTATGCCTAGTGAGGAGGATAAAATATGTGTTGCTATGTCATGTGACCTAACATGGTTTACATGCAGGCATTGGGACAAATTTGAGATAATTTCAATGCAGGAGATCAGAGTAAACAACATGGAGAAATTCTAGGAGGTTGTCTCCCTCCTTAAGTCCTTTAATCAACCAAGATCACCACTTTTTCTCTCATCAACTCAAAGTCATTGGCGACCAAGCAGGATGAGATCATTGGCATCCAAGCCAGTGCAATGCAAGGAATATTTAGATATACCTTTCTCGAGTTTTGGGAGACAAACATCTCTATTTTCTAGGAAGTTGTTAGTAGCTACCCTTTTGTATAAACAAACATGCTAAGGAACTCATTAGGATTCAATTTTGTTTGAAGCTAAGAAGTTATTGAGCTTAAGCACTTGTGACTGCTATTTTTGACTTATTATTTGATGTATTTGACATTTCTGCAATAATAATGAGAAGTTTCTTATTGATCCATCACTGAGTTAGTTCAGAGGGTGGAGGCTCCTAGGTTTGGGCCCAACCCTAGTAGCTTAGGTCCCTCTTGTGTATTTATATTCTTCCTTAGATTATAATGTTTATTAACTGTTGCATTTTAGTAGAATATAATTCCTCAAAAACACTGTGACTGCGCCTCTATCTCATCTCTCTCATGGGAGCCTAACTAGAGGAATCCACAAATAAAACCTAAAAACATTATGTGATGATTTATTGCTCATGATTTATTGGAAAAAAAATCTACATTAGTTATCTTGTTTCACATATGATTGTTGTAGCTTAGAAGTTAATTCATTGTATAGGTAAGAGTTTCTAGCATCAGTTAGATAGTTTCCAAATTCAACTCATCTTTTCCACCATTGGTTATAATATTTTGCAAATGGAAAGAAGAACAGGTGCATGTGATGTTGCAGGACTGATGGACCTACAGGCAAGGGACCTTTTTACCATCTCCATCCAGGGCTTCTCCATTTTCTTTTGATGAATCCCAACCATTGTCTTGATCTATTTTTTTGTCGCTATGAGCGGCCCTCTTAGTCCAAAGCTGGTCTTCCTAAAGTGTTTATCTTGTCTAGGGGTGTTGGTAACCTTCCATCCATCCACCACAACCTTCATACATCTTGCCATCACTTTATCCCATCATCCTTACCCTCCACCTTGGTTTTCTGAGGATGGTCTCTCGGGGATGGTCTCCCACGGCGAGTTGTCCCTTGGGTACCTCCGCTTGTTGAAATCTTCCAATCAAATGTTGTTGTCACCTCTGACATCTTCCCAGGCTTGTGCCATCCTAGGCACTCCCCTTTGCATGCACTTTGAATCATCCAAGGATACTCCCGCCGAGATGAGTTGTTATAATTGGTTCCACCATCAGCTAATAGAAACATAGTCCATTGCTTTGTTGTATACCATATCCTTCTGAGCTTGTGTCATTCTAGAGGTTCTCTATTGTGCTCAACTTCAAACCATATGGGGAAACTCCGTTAGGATGAGTTGTATAGTGGGATCTTTGTTGACCAATAAAAAATCATCCCGTTGCTCTAATTTCTGGCCACATTTGCCCGGATCTTCACTTAGTCACTCTACTAATAGATTCATTACGTTTGGCCAAACCGCCAAACTTATCTTTCTCTAAATGGTCCTCTAACAATATTAACTCTACAATTTTTACTTTTTGGGTACCTGAGCTTTGACTGAGAATAAATTATGATCTAGGAGGCTATTTTTGAACTTCCATATTGGACCGTAGTGTTTGATAGCTTAGATGTCACATGGTGGACCAGGTTAAGGTCCAGTGGAACAAGTATAGCCCATGATCTGCTACCTGGGAGGATGCGGAGACTGTATGTCGTGACTACCCCTAACTTTTTGAGCATTTATGATGCCAGTTTTGACATAGATAACTACCTATGCTAATGATTTATTCATATTTTTATGTTATTTTATTTATGAACATGTTGATGGTGCTGGACCCACCAACATTCAGGGGATCACCTCGGTATGAAGTCCCAACTAGACCTCACACCGTTTGGTGTGGGAGTCCCATTTGGTACGATGACCTGGTTTCCATTATCTTAAGGATTTGCCTCAACTCTTGCTTGTCAGCACAGGAGAGTAGTCTGCTTTGTCTTCGAGAAGTGAGGTTCGCATGCCTGGTGAGTGTAAGTGTCACTTGTGTCAATGGTTCTTTCACTATCGAGGGAGAGGGTGAGAGTGAGTCCCAAGTCAGTTGGGAGAAGTCCCAACGCTGCTAGGAACACACAACACAATAGGACGTGCACAGCTTCCGACAGAGCAGTCCACATGGATGTGATATTCAAAACACACAAGGGAAGATAACACGTATAACACTCAGCGGATTAGTCCACACGAGTGCAACAGTTGTTTACAACAAGTTTTATGTGAAAGGTCTGTCTAATGTAAAAGAGAGTAGTCTACACGAGCAAGACATCGTTAACAACATATACAACACATTTTCATTAATAGATTATGTATTAAACAAAGTGAAATAGTTCAAGTGTGAAACATAGGTTAAAGCAACATGCATCACAAGTGTTAAAGATTAGTCTTACAACATTTACAATACATGTGTGAAAACGTGCTGGCTTGTTGGCACGCTTCTTGAATTAAGCGAAAGTTCCAAGACACATCGTTACACCATACATCACTAACCCCGTGTGAGGGGCGTTGGAGCCACTACTTACTCCTCAAAGAAAAGATTACAGACTCTCTTGGCTATGTGGGAGGAGCTGAGGTGAAAAGTCCTTTGCATGTACAAATGAGGGGGTATTTATAGCCAAGGGTGAAACTAACCTTTGTGGTTGTTTGACTACCCTCATGACTGTTTGAATTCCATGTCTTTTCGACTTTACATGGCTCTTTATACAACAAGTGGGTCTCTTGGACTTCCACGTTACATTACATTCATAGACAGTATGGCCCACAGTAGAGAAGTGACAACATGACTCATGACATGACTCGACATGACAGTGATGGTACATTCGTGCTGCTGCTGGTGTGCATGTCGAGTTGTAGTGATGTTGGGTGATGGATGTCCTCATGGTGTGTCACAACTTCACCTCCACATGGAAAAGTGCGTGGAGTCTTCGATGGTCATTGGTTCACTTGATGTTACTTTTGCACATTGCTCTTGTATGTTGGAAGGCTTGACAGGTTCGTTTGTTCGCGAAAGGCGCATGTTCGTTCGTTCATCCGTTTGTGAGCACATCTTGCATGTTTTCTCATCCGTCCATTCGCAAACACATATTTGCATGATCGTCCATTCGCGAGCACATCTATTTGCATGCATCGTTTGTTCGTCTATTGGTGAACTTGTCCCTTTGCATGTGCTCCCCTTCATTCATCTCGTTCGTCGTCGCGCCATGTTTGTTTGTGTACTTATTCCTACAGTCACTCATGAAAAGACGAAATCAAATCCAAAAGCATCCTAGTCTACCATGATACATGATCATTTTGGATGTAGGTGACTGGGAGAGGCGAGAAGGTTGCGAGGCAGGATGGAGGCTCTTGGCACTGCTGATGAAAAATGCGCAAGAGTCATTGGGTGATGGAGATGGGCAATTTGGATCGACAATGATTGTCCACGAGGTCTGGCTCACCTAGAGGACAAAACTACACATTGTTTGAGGGGAACAGTCTCGGCAGGGAGGTTAGGCAAGCAAAATCTGCGTAGTTTCAGGAACGAGCGGGTAGCAGGGCTTGGCAACAAAACTGCGCAATTTTTTGGAGGAACAAGTCGGGCTGCAAGGAAGCTTGGTAGACAGAAATTGCACAACTTTTTGGAGGAATTGGCCGGGAGCTTGGCAGCCAAAACTACGCAATTCCTGGAGGGAACTAGCAGTTGGCTGCTAGGTCACACACAATAGAAACTGCACAATTCCTTAGAGGAACTAGCAGTCAGCTACTAGGAGCTTGGCAGCAGAAACTGTGCAATTCCTGGAGGGAAATGGCAGTCTTCTGCTGGCGAGGGAAATTTCACTGATGCTGGGAGGCCGACCTGCTGATCATCTCTGCGCAATTTCTGAGCTGAGCAAACTACTAGTCAGTAGAGGGCCTGCTCATGAAAAGTGCGCAATTTTCTAATGAGCAGCCGGTTAACTGTCGGGAGGGCTAGCTAGAAAAATTGTGCAATTTCCTGAGAGAGACAAGGATAGGCACTAGGTGTCTACCAGTCTGTCTGCACAATTTTTTCAGTCAGTAGAGCGGGCAATGCTTGCAGCCTCTGCGCAATTTTTTAGGGGAGTCAGTCATGGGTGGCTTCCATGTCAAACTCTTTGGTTGACCAACATGGAGACTGATTGATTTGCTTGCGGGTAGCACAACTTGAAATGACTTGCTTGGTGCTTCTGTGCTGTTCTGGGTGAAATTCGATCGAGTCGATGGCGAGGTGATGGTCCGGCTGTTAGAGGGGAGTCCGGTCGTCATAACTTCAGCAAGATGACTAAGTGTGTGAATGAGTGAAAGATGCGTATGTGATTTTGCAAACACACACTTGCATAACTCGACGACGAGACAACTCAAACCATCCATGCACATATGTACAACATGACTAACCGATGGTGTAAGTGACAAGCGCGACACTTGTGATTGATTGTTGGTTGACCATGATGACGCTAGTATGACAGTGAATGTGACTCCGTGTGTGAGTGCGACAGATATTTTCATAGTGAACACAACAAGTACACATGAAGCAAAGACTTTGAGCATAACTAGAACATGGTCGCAAGCATGACTTTGACATCAAAATGCAAGACTTGGTGAAATGAACAAGTAAGGCGAATGCAAATAATTACGTGAGCTCACGGAGTGAACCCGAGTGTGTATAATCATCAAGTGAAACTCTCAAGGGAGGCTTCGAAATTGGGTACAGGCCAAAATTTTGGAGGGTGGTTGTAGCCGCTACAACAGAACACTATGTAATATTAGTGCATTTTTGTTGGAGAGATTAAATTACTTATATAAAACACTTGATATATTAGGTTTTGTTAATTAAACTATTTTATGTATGACTTATCTGATGTATGATTTACTTGATGTATGGCTTACCTGGTTATGATTTATCTAATGTATGACTTATCATAGTTATGAATTGTTTGATGTATGACTTAATTGGATATGATTTGTGTGGTGAATGACTTATCAAAGTTATGATTTATCTGATGTAAGATTTACTTCCAGTATGTCAATATTAATTATAAAATGGGTATGTGGATACTAGACTTAATAACATGAATATTATGATCACTTTATATATATATATATATATTGTTTTTATGTATATGCATGGATGAGAACTAACCTACAAATTGAAAAGAACTATATGATATTGAAGATCAATGCTAGTGACTGGGGGATGTTGAGACATCTAATGAGGAATGGTATAATGGAAATTGTTCTATCATTTTGTATCTACTTGATATGCACTATTATGACATGGGTATAATGCAGATGGTAGGTGACATGACTATCTGATTGAATTATTTGATGACAAGTATCCAACTAGCATCATAGTGTAGTCCATATTAGGGTGTTGACCCTTGTCTTTTAGGAGGGTGGAGGCATTTCCCACCATGTAACCTCCAAGTCTGGAATCATGGGAGGGAAATGATGGACATGCTCCCCTAGATGTGTGATGATGATTTTCAATTGCACGCTGAGGATGTTAGGTCGATATAGGCGATGCTCCCACCATCTTGGTTTTATTAGTGGTTAGATCGATATAGCTTATGCCATAATATATTGCAACAAATGATGGATGGGATGGGAGCATAAGTACGTTAAGGAAGATATGAGGCTATATGTTAGTTGAAAGCTCTAGATGGGAAGTGGCATCCGCGCTTGACTTATTTAATTTGACTATTATATATATTCCTTTGTTTTGTTATGCCTTATTGTCATACTACTTCTAGATTGCTTGTATCCTTTTGACTCTAACTCTGGGACAAAGTTTTTTGAAGGATGGGTGTATGTAATGACCTACCTGATCCTATTATTTTACATTATCTTATTACCTTACCTACTGAGTGATAGAATTTTGTGCTTAATTACAATAAGTATTATTAGTATACGTACGAGGTATGTGTATGCTAGCTACATACCCACACCTCACACAAATACACTAGTATTCTAAAGCTTAAGGTGTTGGATGATTAAATAAATGGTTAAGCTTGATGGCTAATCATGATTATGATTTATAATTAATGATTATATTTTAAACATGATTAATTTATTATTAAATTAATAACATTCTTCAAGTTTGACTAACATTCAAGAATAATATTTTATTGAATGGTAATATTTTATTAAAATAATATTATTTTAATTGAATGGTAATATTATATTGAATTAATAAGGGGTGGTTGGGGAATGAACCACCTGAGTGTTAATTAAGGGAGAAGGGGTAGGTGGAGTGATAAGGAGGGGGTGGCTCGAGGAGGTGTTAGGGGGGTGAAAGTCAAAAGCCTTAAAGTCGAAAAGATGGGGGGCATTCAAGGCATTTACCTCGAAGAATGGGGGGCATTCATGAGAGGTGGTTGAGATGGATGAGGAAGGAGGGCATAAAACAAGGAAGGGAGAATGGAAGATGGGTTGTTGATATTTGTTTTTTTTGGGCTTCTCTTGGTCTAGGATTATTTTTGAAGGAGTAGGATGTGGATAAGGAGGGAGGTGAGAATCAAGAGAAAGGTGGGATAACTCAAACTTGCATCTATTGGAGAGTATTGGACCTATTGACACACTACGACAACTATTGTTAGGCTTGGGCTCAGAGGGCTAGGGAAACTTTGGAGGTTCCCTGGGCTAGGAAGTCATTCCTAGTTGGCTGGGTGGAAAATTCAGTCGCGACTAATAGGAGCACCCCCCCAATTGAGCCACCCAATCAGGTATTCTTCTATTTATTATTTTATTTATGTAAATTGATTTTTTAATGTATTTGTTGATGGCCAAAAATGACCTCATCAACATTTTGGAAGACCACCCAGTCAGAGCCCCAAACTAAGCTCTTATCTGTTTCATTTGGCGGTTTTGAATGGTTCTGTTGGGTCCAGTTGCCCCCTCACTCTCCTTGATGACTTGTGATGTTTCTAGTTAACTATCAACATGAAGAGGGATATCAGAATTACCCTCTTTCAAAGCTCTTGCAAGATTTCAACCCTTAAGCTTAAACAAGGGCTCAACCAAGCCACACATAAGGCTGCTCCTACATAATGAGACTTTTAAAAAATGCAAGAGATTAATTCTAAATGCAAATCTACTCTAAGATGCAAACAACATAAATGAAATCTAATCTATCCTATCTCAATTAGGATCAGATATAGATCTGATTCAAATCAAGAGCAAAATGATTTAAAAGAGTGAGGATTTAACATGTCTATTTTATGATGAATATTAGACTATTGAAATAGTTCTAACATCTGATATTATTATTACAAAACATGTTTTGTATAAAGATTTAAAACCATGAAAGATATGCCATTAAAATGCAGAAATAGTTCATACAAGCTAATGACAATTAAATCTATTTTATGTGGCAATTTTTTGAGTAAATAGTTTCTCAGAAATTTGACTAAAACACAACAACAAATTGGGAAATTTAATAATGGATCAATGCAACCACAAGATCAGATAGTTGATCAAATGAACAATCATTTTCATCTCTAACAAAAGTGAAAAATATGAAACAATTGGCATAAATCTTCCATTAAAAAGGACATAATTTGCATTAATAAACAATAGTACTTGAATACAAATTAAACCTAAAACCCTTTTCTCTATTTTATGAAGAATCTCCTCAAAAATCCTTTCAAAATAATGAGCTTTGTCAATGGAGAAAAGAGATGAAATAATGCAAACTCTACTTCAAAGACAAGGACTAAATTTTGAAAAGAAAATCCCCCAAAACTCAGATCTGAGTATTCCTTTCTGCCTACAACTAAAATTCCCCTCACAAAAGTGCTCAGAGTAACAAAATTGCAAAAAATATTGACCCATTATTCCTCTCCTAAAATCTAATTTATAATTACAAAAATGAATCCAAAAATGGAGTTGTTGCAAATAGTTTTGATCCATCAAGTTTTGAGCTACAAATCCTCTTTTTTTCTTCTCTGCTAGATCAATGATATTGCTCCAAATCTTCTTTGTATCCTTCCTCCAATCAGATCCCTGCAAAACAATCCAAAACCAATGAAAGTTAAACAAATTAATCCTGTACATAAAATCCAAAATATCAACTCTCATAACCAATTTCCTAAATTGAAATTAATAAACCAAACACCAAATTAAACCATAAGAATATATGTATTCAATTTCTCATTTTGGAGATTTAATTAGCCCTTGAAAATTTTGATAATGAATTTGTGACAACAAATCTTCCAAACCAATGAAATTTTCTCAAATCAATCTCAATTTTTTTTTGCAAACTCATTACTCAGACTTCAACTAAATATTAGGACTATTAGATGACCAAATTTGCTTGATTTGATGCTTTCATATTTTTCTCCATGATTTTATCTTTGCAGTAAACTATATCAAGCCTCATTTGACGAAGCAGAACTTTTGATAAAGCTTTCCAAAAATTAAATTCCAAAACTAGTAAAATACTGGAAAAATACATACCTAAACATTTTATTAAATAAAATTTAAAAAACATTAAAAATAAAATAACACAGATATATTAAAATTAAAATTATAAATAAAATAATCACTAATCAACTAAAATATATATAAAAGAAAATAATATGTTAAAATATTAAATTACAATATAGTGCAAAACATTATAGAATAAAAAAAAGGAACAACACTAAATTAAACAAAAATCATGCATGGAGATGGTTGTATAAGAGTTAATGTGGAGTCGGTGGAGGTCCATAGTGGAGTGTGGGCCCTCCACCACTCCAAACCTTTCCACTTCTTCCATTTTAATGAAAGCCTCCCACTAATATAATCCTTTATGGCTCCTCCCACTTATGTTCGTGAACTGTGGGAGATATGAAATATTTAAAAATGAAACCTCCGGGGTGCCTCAAATGGGGTGATGTCATATTTAAATATTTTTTTATATTATTTATATAATATATATTATTATTTAATATTTACCACTAAGTATTTTATTATTATTTATTATATGTCTTTTTTAAGTATACAGTTTTTATATATACAAGTTTTGAATAAGGTGGTTTTCTTTAAGAATACATAGTAACTAAAAATTAATTAATAATTAAATAATAAAAAATAATATTTATAAAATTAATTAAATAAATAATTTAATTTTTTTAGTAAGTTAAATATTTTTTCTCAACACATGTGCTTAGAAGCCTAGTGAGGTTTTAACACATGTTTTTTTACTAATGAAATTCTTTCTCAACCGGTTGTGTTAATGAGACTCAATAAGTTAATTAAATAATAATATTTACATATTAAAATTAATTAAATTTACAAAATAAAAGTAAAATATATTTTGTACATATTTAAGCCTAGGTGGTTAAATTCAACCAAACTTTGGAAAATCACCATTTTCAAATCGTAAGTCCAAACTCAAGAAAATTAGAGTTGTTGGGAAGCTTGCGAGAAACCACACATAATGAAGCGATCAAAGTGGAAAATTGAGAAAAATAAAAATTCCACAAAATTAACAAAATCAAAACATGAAAGGAGTGATATGACCAAAATTTACATAGATGGTCCCCATATCTTTTGTAAAAAAATTATGGGGGGTTGTAGCCACAACAGTGTCCTAGAGGAACCCAACAGCCTGCTTGACATGCAGTTACTTGTAAACCTCTAGGGGTCTATGAACTTATTTATATAAATTGTTAAAATGAAATTCCTTACATACTTAATATGTTGCAGACCAAATTTTATTTATAGGCTAGTGTTGTTGAATTATAAACATGAAATTTTTCATTGTTATGAAATTATTGTGAAACTTATTGATTAATGTAGTAGTAGTTAGAGGACCCCAGGTTAGGTCCTCACATGTGGTATCAGAGCTTAGCTTCAAAATCTAAGGCCTAAACCCGCTATAACAATCAAGAACATTCATGTACAACCTAAAACAACTAAGAACCCTTGGAAAGATCTCTATGTAGAATAACATGAAAAGGTGTGATGCAAGAATCGCAAATTTTTACCCCCAAAAATGTCATTTGATGCCTCAAAACGCTCCCGGAAGGTTTAAGACCCCATTTTGCCAAACTGGGTCCCATTGGTAAAAACTATAACAGCCCTGGTGAAAATTCCACGTAAAAAAAGTTAAAAACCATAACCACAGATGATGGGGCACTTATTTCACGCTGAATGTTGGCCAAGACATCCTAGGGGGTGTTCATTTGGTTTTTTATGGCTAAGGAAATTGGCAAAGGCAATGGATAAGGCATTAAAAGGTAAACATGTATTTTTGGCACATTTATTTATGAAAATAATGGAAATTAGGAGAAAAAGAGGTGAAAGGTCACAAGTTGCATGTGAGGAGGAAAATGAATGAAAATAATGGAAAATGAAGAAAATAGAGGCCTTATTCATAAAAAGGCTTCTAAGGATTAGTTGGTAACATTTTGTCAGTTCAATGTGGGAGCTTTCTCTCATTATTCTCTCTCTCATACTCTTGAGATTTCTTGGAGCACTCTTGGAGGGTGTGGCATACTTGGATTCTTGGAATAAGAAAGCAAAGGAAAAGAAGGAAATCGCAAGGAGGCATCATGATCAACAACTACATCAGATTTGCTTGCAGGTACCAAGTTGTATGTATGTTTCCTTCACTAGTTTTGGCATGCATGACACATGCATGTGGTTTCTTGGTTGTGATCTATCATTGGCATGGAGGATTGCCTGGATTGACTGTGGATTGCCTAGCCTTTCCATTTCCTGGATAGCCATGGTGATTGTGGGTTTATTTTCATTGTTTGTTTTGATTGGTTCTCATATTTCCTTAGCTTGGGTTGAGTTATTAGTTCCTGGAAGCCCTGGTTGGACAAATGCTCTAGAATCCCTGTAACAGCTTGGGATGAGTTACTAGTCCTGGAAGCCTTGGTTGGACAAACGCTCTAGAAGCCCTTGGTGGGTTGAGTTACTAGTCCTGGAAGCCTTGGTTGGAAAAATGCTTTAGAAGCCTGGTGGCAGCTGTGGGTTGAGTTACTAGTCCTGGAAGCCTTGGTTGGAACAAACGCTTTGGAAGCCTTAGAAGGCTTGGATGGAGACCAATTTGATGATGGTTTCGTGATGTCCGATCATGAGGTGGAATCACTGTTTGATGGGTTGAGGTGGATGGCCTCTGAAAGCCCTGGATGAGTTTTGATTGATGTGTTCTATGAGATCCCACATTCATGCTTGGAATATGGCACGACGGTGAATGACTGAAGAGAGATTTGGCTCAGCTATTCTACAGTCAGGTGGAACGTGGAAGTCCCATCCCGGGTTTGGATTTTGCATCATTAATGAATGGCTATTTCTAATTTTTATTTCTATGAGCATTTTGATGGATTATATATAGTCTATATGACTATACTTTCATGAGTATTTTCTGCTACTATTATGTTGGTTATGTATGTGTTTTATGATAGTATCCATGTGTGGCTCTCATCATGTTTTAACTTATAATTGAATGATCAATGTATCTATGACCTAATGGATGGAATGAGAGTTGATGTGTTGAGGCATCAATGGTTCTTAACGATTCTCAGTTAAGTATGAGATTGCTATGCTCAGAACTATGAATTACACTTATAGATTACACATTTGCAATATGTTTAACAAAATTCCCGTCATGGCTAGTAGGGGTCCATTCCAAGTCTCAAACAAGTATTTGCTTTAGTACTTTCATTTCCATGTTATCTTACTGATTTGAAGAGATGGACTAATTCTAGGCAGTGACCTGGGCTCTGAGCCTGAAAATGTGGCTTAAATCCAAGGGTTGCTGGCACAACACTGGAAATCCTGGTCCACAGTCGCTGGTAGGCAGGCCTATGAAAGCAACTTTAGGTTTATGGCCACTCCCTTTCCCATAGCATGAGAGCGAATATAGCCTAAGAGACCTAAAACAACAGTGGGACCTAGGGATAGGTTGCCTAAGTGGTTGACTTGTCCTGTGAGGGTTATGTTGATGATGTTGGATGTCTGTGTGGTGCTTTTCCGTTGGCTCCACTTCCTTAATGTGACTTAGGAGGTCGAATCATATCATAGTGGCATCTCGTCACACGTTTACCTTGGTTGGCCGGTTGCTTGGGTAGATGTGGGAGGAGGGTGTTATAGAGTGGTATCAAAGCATGGTTCACCCCTTGGATTGGATGGACTATGTGTTGGTCATGCATGCATGTCAGTTGCATGTGTGTCTCTCACACTTGCATTCCATGTGCTTGTTGCATTCACATGATGTTGTTCATGGTTGTAGTGATTTCGTCATGTGAAATTTGAGGTGTGCTTATGGAATGCATCGTTGTGAGTGTATGACTAATTACATGTCGATTTATGTCGCTTACATGTATCGTTGCAGTATGCTTGGTTACATTCTTGTATGCTTGGTTGCATGTATCATTCTTGTAGGTTTGATTTCAAATATTATTCATTCATTCTTGGTCATGTGTGTTTATGCATATATGTGGATGGTTATGAATCACTTATGCATGTTCATGTTCACATGTGGTCAAGTGTAGAGTGACCTAATGATGGTGGTTGTCATGCATGAGTTCATGGTGTGTGTTGTTGTTGAGGTCATGCATTGATGACAATTGCATGGTTATATGCTTATGTACTATTTTTATATATCATTATGATTATGTTATGCATGTATCATGTTGATCTGTTGATCTTGCAGAAAAGGTATCATCCCCGAACTATACTAAGGTACGTTGATTTATTGTGATTTGGTTTAGCTAACATGATATACTTTGTAGGAATAAACATCAAATGGCTAGCAAGATCGTTGAATACAAAGACTCTCCCTTCGAATCTGAAGGGCAGTATGGTGTTGGAAACTCTTCTGATTTGGCAGCGACACTAAGAAGCTTAAAGGAAAAGATAAGGAGTTGTAAGGAAGATAATGACGTATCTTCATTTACCTCATACAATATGTTATTGGGCATGGATTGGTTGTATCTACATAGAACCAAGGTAGACTGCTATGACAATGCCATTGAGTGTGTTGATGACAATGAAGAACCAAGAGTCTTACAAGGTAAGAAGAAAGCCACATCAGCTACGATGCTGATAATTATGCAAGCAAGGCGTAGTCGCAGGAAAGGGTGCAAGCTATTCATAGTGCACATTTCTAGTGATAAGGGTAAGGAGGTTGAGAATGGATATTTTTTGAACAAGTACCCGACTTTACAACAGTTCGGGGATGTATTTCTGGAGGACATTACAGTGTTGCCACCTCACAGGGAGGTAGACTTTTCTATTGAGTTAGTGCCAGGGGCAGCTCCAACATCAAAAGCACCTTACAGGATAAGCACAACTGAGTTGGTAGAATTGAAGCTACAACTCAAGGAAATGTTGGACAAAGGATACATTAGGCCAAGTGTATCACTATGGGGTGCACTGGTCTTGTTTTTAAAGAAGAAAGATGGTACTCTCAGAGTATGCATTAATTACATGCAGTTGAACAAATTGACTATCAAGAACAAATATCCTTTGTTGAGGATTGATGAATTGTTTGATCAAACTGAAGGGAGAAATAGTGTTCTCAAAGATTGACTTGAGATCCAGATACCATCAGGTACGCATCAAGAAAGAGGAAATTTACAAGGCTACATTCAGGACTAGGTATGGGCATTATGAGTTTGTTGTAGTTCCTTTTGACTTAACTAATGCTCCAACTACATTCATGTGCTTGATGAATAATGTATTGCATCCATATTTGGATAAGTTTGTTATTATGTTCATTGATGATATACTGGTATATTCTAAAGACGAAAAGAGCATGCCGAGAACTTAGCAACAGTATTGAGGTTGTTGAGAGAGCATCAGTTGTATGCTAAGCTCAACAAATGTAGTTTATTTCATACGAAGGTACATTACTTGGGGCATGTCGTCTCCAAGGAAGACATTGCAGTAGATCCAAAAAAGTTAAGAGCCATCATGGAGTGGGTAGCTCCTAAGAATGTGGATGAGGTGAGATCCTTCATGGGTTTGGCAGGTTACTACAGGAGGTTCATAAGGAATTTCTTGCAGATTTCTTATCCTATCATATCTTTGCAAAGAAAAGGTAATAAGTTTGAATGGACTGAGGAGTGTGAGGATAGTTTTGAGCAGCTCAAGCAGTTGTTAACACATGCACTAGTGTTGAAGATTGTAGACCTGGACAAATAGATTTTTTGTGTGCACAGATGCATGCAAGAGAGGACTTGGCGGAGTTCTTATGCAGGATGGAGAGGTAATATGTTATGAGTCCTAGAAACTAAACGAGCATGAGCATAACTACTCAACGCATGATCTTGAGTTGGCAACAACTATACATGCACTGAAGATGTGGAGACACTATCTTCTGGGCAGGAAATTCACATTGATGAGTGATCATAGTGGGTTGAGGTATCTATTTAACCAACCAAATTTGAATGGTAGGCAGGCTCGGTGGTTGGCCACAATCAGCGAGTTCGACTTTGAGATTAGATACATCAAAGATAAGGAGAAAAAAGTGGCAGATGCTCTTAGCAGGTGGATACAGGTGGATCACTTAGCAGCTATGAGATCTTATGGGATAGATTTACAGGACAAGATCTTACGGGCAAGACAATGGGATGTCAGATATATGAAGATTGTGCATAGGTTGTAGCAGAGTATAGGTATAGGTCCAGGTATAGGTGATGGTACAAGTACATGTATAGGTAGTGGTACAGGTACAGGTGGAGGTGCACAGCATTTGGACTATTGTCTTGCAGCGGATGGATTGGTCAGGTTCCAAGATAGGATATATGTGTCGGATTATAGTGATCTCAAGAAGGTGATCTTGAGGGAGTTTCACGTGAAATCGTATTTAGGTCACCCAAGTTACCAAAAGAAACTGACAACAGTGTAGAGATCTTACTATTGGCTGAACTTGAAGAGGGATGTAGCAGAGTTTGTGGCTAGATGTTTTAATTATTAGCGAGTGAAAGCATAGTGTAAATATCCAGGTGGACTGCTAAAACCGATTGCGATTCCGGACTGGAAATGAGAGGTTATTTCCATGGACTTCATCACAGGTTTTCCAAAGATAGTGAACCAACATGATTCCATCATGGTCATTGTGGACAGGTTAATAAAGGTTTCACACTTCATTGCGGTGAAGTCTATGTGCTTAGCTAGTGATGTGGCACATGTGTTCATCAGAGATGTGGTTAGACTACATGGTGTTCCAAAGAAGATTGTGTCAGACAGGGATGCGAATTTCACTTCCAAGTTTTGGAAGGAGTTATTTGCAGGTTTAGGCACAGAGTTGGCCTTCAACACAAATTATCATCTGCAGACAGATGGATAGACAGAGAGGGTCAACAAGATATTAGAGGACATGTTGAGGATGTATGTGATGCAATAGCAACGAAAGTGGGAAGAGTGTCTCCCTTTGGTAGAGTTCGCATACAACAACGGTTATCGAGAGTCATTAAGGATGAGTCCTTTTGAGGCATTGTATGGGCAGAGTTATAGCACTTCTATTAGTTCAAGTGATCCGATTATCAGGGTATTGATTGGATCAGATATGTTGGTAGACATGGAACAAGAAATGCAGGTAATCAAGAAGAATCTAAAGGCAACACAGGATAGGTAGAAGAGTTATGTAGATATGAATAGGTTGTTCAAGGAGTTCCAGGTTGGGGAACATGTGTACTTGTGCATCAAACCGAAGAAGATCTCCTTACGGATTGGCTCATGTGCCAAGCTGGAACCATGGTTTTGTGGACCCTTCAACATTATTGAAAGGATTGGGCTAGTAGCCTATTGACTTGCACTGCCTCCGACAGTGAAAGTCCATAATGTTTTCAATGTCTCATTGCTTAAGAAGTATGTTAAATATGTTGATCATGTAATTGACTAGTCTGTATTGCAGGTGGCACTAGATGGAGAATTCCAGCTGGAGCCTCAGTGTATATTACAAAAAAAGGTGCTTGTTAGCCTTGTTGGAAAATGTCCCAAAAATGAATCCAAATATACTCTTTAAAGTCTTCGAAAGCCAGTAAAATCATGCCAAGGATAAAAATCAGCGCAGGAGAAGAACCCTTAGCATGGTGGAAATGCACTATCGGAAGGCAGAAACACATAAAAACAGTGAAAACACCAAGTATCGGAGGCATAAACAGAGAAACGCATAGCAGCTGTCCGATCTGGCTGATCAATGGTCCAGATCTGATCGACGGGTCATAATCGGCGGTCACAGTCAGTAGTCGTAATCGGTAGTTGAAGCTAGCGGATTAAGGGCAAACCGTATGGAACTTGCGACAACGATCGGCAATGCAACATGGACTGTCGATCAAGCGCACATATCGACGGCCCATATCGCATCGCAGGATCACTATCGGAAAATACAAGGAGCACTCACCATGGCCTCGGGGCATAAGCAATATGTGATTGCGATCAATCGCATCGGTGGATCGCAATCGGGAAACATTATGGAGCAGGACCAAAGTGACTTGCGATATGCGATAAGACCTGGACCCAAAAGGGTTCGTGAAGGGAAATGCATAAAATTTGAGATCCACAGGAAAGGATTTTTTAATGTATTTTCACGTATTTCGTTATTTAATGAAATACGAAGAGCAGTGCCAATGCGATAAGACCCGGACCCAAACGGGTCGGGAAGAGAAATATATAATATTTGAAGTCCGAAGGGAGCCATTTTCACATTATTTTCATGATTTTTGTATTTCTAAAATACAAAGAAAATACACAGGGACAGGCCATGTGCGACACGTGATAGCGACCCAGAGGGTGGAACCGATAAAGGAATAGGCCATATTTGAGGTCTTTTGAAGTTCGAAATAAACAAAGATGGGCGAGAGTTTACAGTGTTGCAACGTTTTCTGTATAAAACAGAAAATAGTCATGGTTATCATTTGAAAGGATTTCAAAAGGCACGCAGAACCATTCCATCACCTAACAGAGGTCGAGAGACAGAGACCGTGAGACAGAAGGCCAGAAGGGGAAAGGCAACAACGTAGCTCATCCAAACCAACAAACGATCATGGAGCATTGCTTGCACGAGCGAGCTCCCAGATAGCACAACAAACTACCAGAATGCAGTTACTCTGCTGTCAGAAGAAGAAACCTCTGAGCCCATGCTTACCTAGTTAGGGCATCAAACAATTTTAAAAGACAGAGGGGATAGATTAAGACACTCTGAGCCTTTGAGAGCTCAGGAGAATTGTAAAAGGGTTATAAATGGTTGAAAGTTAAATGTGTTAAGGGTTCAACTTCTGGAGACCATGGATACTTTGCTACTCAAGCTTCTCATCTTCATTCTAACAATATTAGCTTCTTTTGCTATTATATGTTCAATTTCCATTTTCTCTTCTGTTCTAAGCTTGCTTTTGAACATGTTGTTCATGTTTCTTCTGTGTCTAATGCCAGATGACTGTCATCTTATCTCTGCGTTGATAAATTAGATTTGTAAACTTCATTTACTTCCTGTAGCTAGCCATTCATATGTGTTTATATATGCAACTACTGGTATAGTCGGTATTCTCCATCTATCCATTGAATCTACAAACTATTAAGCATTAGTGGTCTAAAGCCTTGTAAAGTTGAGGGTGTTCATGCATGTCTTGAGTAAAAACAGAGTTGAAATGGTTATTTGGCTTGATTCAAACCTTCATCCATTCCAATAGTTTCGAGAACAATATTGAAGATTATATGTTACCAGGTATCTCCATGCTGCAACCTAGGAGAGCTTCCTAGAGTGATAACATAATTGGTGCCGCTGCTGGGGAGAGGAGACTGAAGCTCAACTTCCCTGGGAGATGACATAGATCCAATTTTGATGATAGACAAAGTCTGGGCACTTTTCCGGTTGTAATCATCTATCCGGCGACTCTATTGAAGGACGAACCTCTTGGTGACTCCACTTCATAGTTCTAGCTCAGTTTGTGAGGCATACTCGGAGAAATCCTTAGAAGTCACAAGCTGACCCAATACCTGACCCTAAAAAAATCATCAAAGAAAGAAAGGTATTGCAGAAAGGAGCATCAGGTTCAGGTAAACCTAAACAATATTCTATATCTCTTCAAGAAAATCCTGCAATAGAACAAATACATGTTGAGAGTATAGCATCTAATACTAGCAGTGAAGAAAAAATCTCAAAAATTCATAAAGCTCCTTATTCTTTAGGTTCTCCTTTTGTTGTAAGCCCAAAGGAAACCTCACCTCCTATCCATCATACTCCTTTAGTCTTGTCAGTCACTCCTCAGCCCTCTATCATTCAAACTGCCAGTACCCTTATAGCCACCATAGCTATGGCAAGACCACAAGCACCTACCAAAATGGAAAGAATCATAGCTGCTAGATATGGACCTCTAGTACTGCCCACTCCTTTGAATGCCATGCCTACTGGAGAATATCAGAAGTATAGGCCTAAGTTCACTGGGACTGAAGGTGTTACAGCAGAGGAACATCTTGAATCATTCTATAGCTATGTTGATAACCTAGACATTAGTGAAGATGATGTGTGGATGAGAGTCTTTGTCCAAAGCCTAGATGGAGAGGCTAGAAAATGGTTCAGAGAACTGACCCCAAGATCTATAGCAGATATTGAGGCTTTAGATGATGCATTCCTAAAGCATTGGGGGGATAAGAAGGATCTCCTCTACTACCACACTGAGTTTGGGAACTTAAAGAGGGAAAATGGTGAGTTGTTGTCTGATTTTAATAAGAGGTTTAACCGCATGTACAACAAGATACCAACTGAAGTAAAACCCACCACTACCTCTGCTAAACTCACCTATGCCAGTGCTTTTGATTCTAACTTCTGCCTACTGTTGAGGGAGAGGCGATGTGCTACTTTGGCTAATATGCAGGATGCAACCTTGGAAGTAGAATCAAACATCATGGCTGCAGAGAAGCTCAAGGGAAATGTTGATAGAAGGAGACAGAGGGGCGAGTCTTCATCATCTTCAGATCCCAAGATAGATAAAATGACTAAGATGATAGAGTCATTAGCTTATGAAATCTCCAAATTAAAAATTGAGCAACACTATGGGAAAGGAAGGGTTACTAATACCTTTGCTCCTAGAAATCCAAATCCATATAGAAGAACTAATGAGCAGTTGTAGATTTTTCAAAGAAGAAAAGATGCCAATGAAGACCAAAGGGTGAAGACCCCTTTCCAGAATGTAGTCATGGAAGAAGAGCAGTTTGAAGAAGATGATGAGATCCATTGTCTGGAAGACAAAGGCAATGCTTCCTTTTTGACCTCAACTGCCTATGAAAAGTCATTATTCAATGACCAGATCAACCAAGAATGGGATGGTGAAGCTATTCTGCAAACTGAAGATCAGCACAGATATAATCTAAGGTCAAATATGAATAATGCCAAGGAAACTCCTGTTCAGAGAGCTACTGTCCCTGCAGTACAACAAGCTAATAAGCAAAAGCGACCGACAGTTGATCCCATCATCCTCAAAGCTCTAGCTCATGAGGTAAGAGGCCTTGACAAGTCTCCTTCTCCTTTCAGTTTTCAATCAGAAATTTAGAAGCTAAGAATACCTATACCTCTGATTGAACTAGTGAAGAATGAGTCCTTCAAAAGATCCATCCTCGAGGCCCTTGAGCCTAAAGCCATCCAAGCCTCCACCGACTATGTAAATCTGCAAGATGACAAACCAGCTGTTATTCTCAGCCCAATGATTGAAAATTGTGAAGACAGCTCCCCATCATTCTATGTCTCTCTGATTATTCATGACAAAATCCTTCACAACTGCCTTTTGGACACTGGAGCCAGCCATAATCTAATGCCCAAGGCTATCATAGATGAGTTGGGTCTTGACATTACCAAGCCTTATCATGACCTGTTTTCTTTTGACTCTAGAAAAGTGAAATGTTTGGGATTAATCAAGGATCTAGCCATCACCTTGTCTCAACTGCCCATGAAAAGCATGATGATGGATATTGTGGTAGAAGATGCACCCCCCAAGTTTGGCATATTACTTTCTAGAGGTTGGATCAAGAGATTAGGTGGATCATTACAAAATGATCTATCCTACGATACTGTCCCAATTTTTGGAGGTGAGAGCAGGAGATTATACAGAGAAGATCAGTTGGCTTATATCATCAACGATGAAAGGAATCCCACTAATCATCCCATCTATGTTGTCGACATTGATTTTGGAGCTTGTTTTCTTCAGATTGAAGAATCTTAGTTGGCCTCCACGCAGCTTAAGAAACCAGTTTTCCAGATCATAGAGGAAGAAGGCCCATAAATTTGGGACATGTTCTTTGATGGAGCTTGCTCTAAGGAAGCTGTAGGGGCAGGTGTAGTCCTCGTGTCCCCACACATGAATGTATTCATTTTTCTTCCAAATTAACTTTTTAGGTCACAAATAACACAACAGAGTATGAAGCCTTGATGTTGGGCTTAAACGCTGCTAAAGAAATGGGCATTAAAGGTCTGAAAGTGTTTGGAGACGCAGACCTCATCATTTAGTAGGTCAACAAAAAATTCCAAGCAAAGCATCCAAGGATGAAATCATATAGAGATGAAGTATAGACCATCTCTGCCTGACAATGTCAAATACTAGAAAGTTTTTGAAGAGGATGATGAAATTAATACGCTTTTACAAGTCTTTGATGAATTTACTGAAATGCACATTGACCAAGAAAAAGAAACATGTGATAGAAAGGCAAAAAGGGACAATTTTTAGTTTGGTGATTGGGTTCTCAAAAGGGATGCATTGAAGGAAAAGAAGGGAAACCATGGTAAATTTGATGCCTTATGGACAGGTCCGTTTGTCATCGCTCAAGTTTAGATGAGCAACATTTTCATTTTGCACAATTTTGAGGGGGAAGGTGTTTTTGATGGCCCAGTCAATGGGTGGTTTTTGAAACTTTATTTCATTTAAGGCTTTAAAGCCTTGGTATTGTAAATATGTTTTTTCTAGTTTTTATTTCATTGAAGAATAGACTCCATGCCCAATGAAACACTAGGAGGAAGATTTGATTTTGTTTTTATAGGAGAGGCATTGTTCTGCAGTTCTTGAAACCTCACAGGGAGGCTTTCATCCCCAGAAGGAGCCAGTGTTAGCCTTGTTGGCAAATGGCCCAAAAATGAATCCAAATATGCTCTTTAAAGTCTTCAAAATCCAGTAAAATCATGCCAAGGATAAAACCCAACGCAGGAGAAGAACCCTTAGCATGGTGGAAATGCACTATTGGAAGGCAGAAACACATAAAAACAGTGAAAAAACCAAGTATTGGAGGCATAAACAAAGAAACGCACAGTAGCCATCCAATCTGGCTGATCAACGGTCTAGATTTGATCAGCGGGTCGCAAATGGCGGTCATAGTCGCAGTCGCAATCCACGGTTGCAATCGGCGGATTAAGGCCAGACTTTATCAAACTTGCGACAACGATCGGTGATGCAACGTGGACCGTTGATCAAGCGCGCATATCGACGACCCACATCGCATCGCAGGATCCTTATCGGAAAATAAAAGGAGCACTCACCATGAGCCTGGGGTATGAGCGATATGCAATTGTAATCAATTGCATCGGCGGATCGCAATCGGGGAAACATTATGGAGCAGGACCAAAGTGACTTGCGATATGCGATAAGACCCGAACCTGAAAGGGTTCGTGAAGGGAAATGCATAAAATTTGAGATCCGTAGGAAAGGCTTTTTTAATGTATTTTCACGTATTTCGTTATTTAACGAAATACAAAGAGCAGCGCCGATGTGATAAGACTCGGACCCAAAAGGTAGGGAAGAGAAATATATAATATTTGAAGTTTGGAGGGAGCCATTTTCACGTTATTTTCATGATTTTTGTATTTCCAAAATACAAATAAAATACACAGGGACAGGCCATGTGCGACATGTGATAGTGACCCAAAGGGTGGACTCGGTAGAGGAATAGTCCATATTTGAGGACTTTTGAAGTCCGAAATAAACAGAGATGGGCGGGAGTTTACAGTGTTGCAACATTTTCTGTATAAAACAGAAAATAGTCATGGTTATCATTTGAAAGGATTTCAAAAGGCACGTAGACCCATTCCATCACCTAACAGAGGCTGGGAGACAGAGACCGTGAGACGGAAGGCCAGACGGGGAAAGGTGATAGCACAACTCATCCAAACCAACAAATGATCATGGAGCATCGCTTTCATGAGCAAGGTCCCAAACAGCGCAACAAACTACCAGAATGCAGTTACTCTATTGTCAGAAGAAGAAACCTCCGAGCCCATGCTTGCCTAGTCAGGGCATCAAACAGTTAAAAAAGACAGAGGGGATAGATTAAGACACTCCGAGCCTTTGAGAGCTCAGGAGCATTGTAAAAGGCCTATAAATGGCTGAAAGTTAAATGTATGAAGGGTTCAACTTCTGGAGACTGTGGATACTTTGCTACTCAAGCTTCTCATCTTCATTCTAGCAATATAAGCTTCTTTTGCTGTTATATGTTCAATTTCCATTTTCTCTTATGTTCTAAGCTTGCACTTGAACAGGTTGTTCATGTTTCTTCTGTGTCTAATGCCAGATAACTGTCATCTTATCTCTACGTTGATAAATTAGATTTGCAAGCTTCATTTACTTCCTGTAGCTGGCCATTCATATGTGTTTATATATGCATCTGCTGGTACAGTTGGTATTCTCCATCTATCCATTGAATCTACAAACTATTGAGCATTAGTGGTCTAAAGCCTTGTAAAGCTAAGGGTGTTCATGCATGTCTTGAGTAAAAACAGAGTTGAAACGGTTATCTAGCTTGATCCAAACCTTCATCCATTCCAATAGTTCTGAGAACAATATTGAAGATTATATGTTACCAGGCATCTCCGAGCTACAACCTAGGAGAGCTTCCTGGAGTGATAACAGTGCTCATGCTATAGAACCGAGAAATCGAGTAAGTTAAAGTGCAATGGAAGCACTTTGGGCCTGATGAAGCTACATGGGAGATGGAGGATCAGATGTGGGCCATGTATCCTTCCTTTTTTGCGGGTTGAGGCAAATCAACTTGATATGGTGGTTTGGTAGTTGCTTTATGTTGGTTCAATATTTGCTTATGATGGTTTGATATATGATTTATTGTGGTTGATATATGATTTATGATGGTTTAGTATATGTTATATGATGTTTCGATATATGCGTATACATGGTGTTTAGTATATGTTTTGATATATGCTTTGGTATATGATTTGGCACATGTTTTGGTATCTATATTTTGATGATGTTGTTATATGTACACCCGTGTATGGATGTAAATATTGTAACAAGCTATGTTATAAAGCTCCACTATGTGGTATAGGTGTCATGTTATTATGCTATCATGCAGTTATTTCATCATTATGTTATGATGTATATTATTCAACACTCAACATGATGATCATTGTAAATATCGTAATGAGTTGTGTTATAAAGCTCCACTATGCACTATGTTACCATGTTGTCATGATGTTTTTGTCTTGAGCAAATCTTTCATTGTAAATACTCTATCAAGCTGTGTTATAAAGCTCCATGAGTAGTATGTCTTCTTTCAGCAGGTTGCTGAGGTATGTGTGGGATTGAACAGCGAGGATGGTGTCCCCCAAGGGGGAGGGTAAAATAACAACCCTTGTGAAAATTCCATGTAATAAAAGTTAAAAACCATAACCAAGGATGATGGGACACTTATTCCAAGCTGAATGTTGGGCAAGTCATCTTAGGGGATGTTCATTTGGTTGTTTATGGCTAAGGAAATTGGATAAGGCATTGAAAGGAAGAAAGGCATTTTTGACACATTTATTTATGAAAATATTGGAAATTAGGAGAAAAAGGAGGTGAAAGGTTACGAGTTGCATGTGAGGAGGAAAATGAAGAAAATAGAGGCCTCATTAATAAAAAGGCTTTTAAGGATCAGTTGGTAACCTTTTGTCAGTTCAGTGTGGGAGCTCTCTCTCATACTCTTGGCCACTTAGAGTTTTCTTGGAGTACTCTTAGAGGGTGTGGCATACTTCGATTCTTGGAGCAAGAAAGCAAAGGAAAAGAAAGAAATCACAAGGAGGCATCGAGATCAATATCTACACCAGATTTCCTTGTAGGTACCGAGTTTCACGTATGTTTCCTTCACTAGTTTTGGCATGCATGGAACATGCATTTGGTTTCTTGGTTGTGATCTATCATTAGCATGGAGGATTTCCTGGATTGACAGTGGATTGCCTAGCCTTGCCATTTCCTGGATATCCATGGTGATTGTGGTTTTATTTTCACTGTTTTTTTTGTTGGTTCTCATGTTTCCTTAGCTTGGGTTGAGTTATTTGTTCCTGGAATCCCTGGTTGGACAAACGCTCTAGAAGACCTGTAACAGCTTCGTTTGAGTTACTAGTCTTGGAAGTCTTGGTTGGACAAACACTCTAGAAGCCCTTGTGGGTTGAGTTACTAGTCCTCGAAGCCTTGGTTGGACAAACACTCTAGAAGCTTGGTGGAAACTGTGGGTTGAGTTACTAGTCGTCGAAGCCTTGGTTGGAATAAACGCTTTGGAAGCCCTGGAAGATTTGGATGGATACCAACCTGATGATGGTTTTGTGATGTCCAACCGTGAGGTGGAATCACTGTTTGATGGGTTGAGGTGGATGGCCTCTGGAATCCCTGGATGAGTTTTGATTGATGTGTTTTATGAGATCCCACATTTGTGCTTGGAATATGGCACAAGAGTGAATGGATGAAGAGAGATTTGGCTCATCCATTATACGGTTGGGTGGAACGTGGAAGTCCCATCGTGGGTTTGGATTTTGCATCATTAATGAATGGTTTTTTATCCTTGTATTTCTATGAGAATTTTGATGGATTATATGTGGTCTATATGACTATAATTTCATGAGTATTTTCTGTTGCTATTATTCTGGTTATGTATGTGCTTTATGACAACAACCATGTGTGGATCTAGAATTGAATGATCAATGTATTTATGACCTAATGGATGGAATGACAGTTGATGTGTTGAGGCATCAATGTTTCTTAGCGATTCTTAGTGAAGTATGAGAACCTTATGCTCAGAACTGTGAATTACACCTGTAGATTACACATTTGCAATATGTTTGACAAAATGCATGTCATGGCTAGTAGGGATCCACTCCAGGTCTTGAAAAAGTATTTGCTTTAGTACTATAATTTCCTTGTTATCTTACTGATTTGAAGAGATGGATCAATTCTAGGAAGTGACCTGAGCTCTGAGCCTGAAAATGTGGCTTAAATCTTGGGGTCACGGGCACAACACTAGGAATTTTGGTCCACAATCATTGGAAAGCAGGCCTATGAGAGCTACTTTAGGTTGTTGGCCACTCCCTTTCCCATAGCATGAGAGCGACTATGGCCCAAGAGACCTAAAACAACATTGGGACCCAAAGAAAAATTGTTTGAGTGCCTCACTTGTCCTCTAAGGGTTCCATTGATGACATTGGATGTATGTATGGTGTGTTTTCGTCTTTTCCACTTCCTTAATGTGACTTAGGAGGTCGAATAATATCATAGTGGCATTTCGTCGCACGTTTACCCCAACTGGCCAGTTGCTTGGGTAGATGTGGGAGAAGGGTGTTACAAAAACAGTCCCATGAGTTGATTCCTCCACTTTTTCCACTATGAAAGCGTCAATATGGATGACAAATAATCTAATGATCCAATCCGGATCATAATCGCTAGAACACTTGGGAGTTCAAATTTTACATCTAGAGATTTCCAGTTCAATAATGCCAAGGTACTTATATCATAACTAGAATTAGGCATGATCATTTCTCCTTTGAAGAAAAAGTGAAACACCATTTGGGACACATAAAATTGAAAATACTAGTTCGGTGTTTAAAATTATGCACACATGGGTGGCCCACCCATCTAGTTTGATTTGTGTTTCACTCACATATCACCTAGGATTACCAATATGGCAGCAAGTTCTATTTGCCAAACAAAAAAATAAAAAAAATCTACCACTCGTGATCATTGTGCTACCTAGAAAATACTTCACACAATTACTTCTTGGGGTTTGAAGCTAGAGATAGTAAGGGTTTTGAATCTCTAGAACACATTCTCTTTTCTTTTTTTTCTTATGTTGGTTCCATGTCTTCCTTTTCACTAAACAATACCAACAAATAATTTGGAGAACAAAAGGGGAGGGGTTTACCATTGGAGTATGAGGTTATTATAACCACTTGGGCTGGTGGTTTCAAGGTGGGAAATTTACTATAAAAAAATTCAAGATACCTCATCCTTTGCACAAAGATATAGTATTATTTGCTTCTTATTCCAGCCTTCATGCTACTGGTGCTACCCTAAAAATAAATGTCACATCAGAGTAGTATCCTCTGCAATAGACCACAGAGTATGGGGTTATCCTAATGCAACCATTGACACATCCCCAAAACTTGATTCCACCCAACCTTTACCCAAACTCTCGTGCTTCGTTTCCAGAATGTCCTCATATTCATAACTATGATTTTGTCTCCCACCATTGTTTGAATCCCTTAATTCATCAAAGTTTTTTGAATTTTCCTTCTACATGCTCGGGGATTCAAACTATGGACTTGCCAAGTGGGGCTCTTCTTCATTTATTTTACATATTTGGAACCAAGTAGAAGAATTTCAATGTCATGATGGCCTTCATATTCAAAATGGCAGGACCTTATGATGACTAGAGGGGAAATTGAAGGTATCGTAGTTTAAACCCTACAAAGCCTTAATTTGGTGCCTTATATGAACATAAATATCCAAGAGACTGTTAACACGATTTTGAATTGAAGATTTGAACTATAAACTAAATAAAACCCTATAAAACCTATGGCACCTCCAAATTTGAACTAAAGACCTTGAAAAGTGACACAATATGGAATATTTCCTTCCCAAAAAAAAATTTCCATCTCCCTACAAATCCTACAAATCCTACAAAACCTTTGTACGAACCCCATTCGAACCAATTTGAATGCATGTGGGTGAAGTGAGGGAGACCATCTCCCAGTCCTTGTTGGCTCTGCTATTCATGTTATCATCACTTTCAATGCCACCACCGTAGACACATTACTTTAAAAATAGAAGACTTATTTTTCTCAACCACATACTGAGACATGCTAATTCCTTTAAGGGATTTGCTACAATTCAGAGTGGACTTATCTAGATATATGGCCATACAACCCACATATATCCTAAATTACTTTACAAACACCCATAAAATTTTAGCCACTCTCGGAGAAGTTATAAGCCATGAATGTCATGGACGGTTGGCCAAGTAGTCAAGGGCCACACCCCTTTCAAAACAACATGTTACATTTACGTAAGAAAAAAAATCCACTACATTACTATGAACAAAGTGCTTAAGTAAAAGTCACATGTATCTCCATTATTGAGGACCAAACCCAGGTCATCTGCGCTCTCCTAAACCCATGAATGCAACCACCAAAGCATGCTCTATTACCCTAGCAAAATACAAGTTCACATAAGAGCTAAACATGGTAGTTGGAGTAGGCATTAGACCATGGTACTGAGGAATTCGAATCCCAACCCATTGTTGTGGAAAATCATTCTCTAATGTTGCTAAACCATGTTAGGAATAAAATTCAAACCTAATGAAGGAGAATATACATAACTAAGTCCTTATGGCCTTATGAGCTACATGAGAAGTCCACATGCTAGATGAGGGAAATGTTGCGTAGAGTTCTTCTTTGAGATGAAAATAGTTCAGGAGATAGAGTATGATTACCTAAATAAAACCACATTCCATAGCCCAAGCCCCTCCAAATCATATATTGGACAAATCCATATGCTTCCCAACAAACTGCTGACATTGGAGAATAAGATGCTACTATCATTCCAAATCCTCTATAGAGACCACAAATGCCCTTCGCCTTAAATATTTTATGTGCATCATCTACTGCACCATTGAATTTCTCCATTCCAGGAAGGCCATGAACCATTACCCTCTGTTATACCACATCAAGTGTCACAAAGTAAGCACCATATACAAGAGATGAAGCCATCCCCACAACAACATTCACTATTGTTGCACATGTTGCTTCTAGTATGTCCATGTTTTCCTTCAATTTCAAAACAGAGTCCTTTTCCATCTCCATGCTAGTTAGACAAACCACTATGCCAGGTAAAGGTCCTATTGCGGATGTACCATATCCTTGAAAAAGACTAGGAATTCCATTCTTCTTGCCATTCCTGCCATCGTTGTTCATGGCCTCCATGTTTGTCATTTTTACTGAAGATATTGTGGAGGAGAGGACTTGCCTCCATAGAGAACAAACCACAAAGCTTGGAGAGAAAAGGAAAGAAAACCAAACAATGAAAATGAAAAGTGAAGCAAGTGTGTCAAAGAGCAAAGGAGAGTTTTACCTAGGTTTACCACCAGAAGTGAGACACGAAGGGCATGTGCAGTTCATGTAGAGCCATACGTTTCACAACCTCTACTTAGTGGAAGGTATGGAGAGTATTCATGAACCTAGTTGAAATAAAATTACATAAAAATAAAATTGGAATCACTTTCAAATAAAATTCTCCCTACTTTAAATTTTTTGTTTAATATTTATTTACTTAGGTTCCATTTAGGATTGAAAAATTTTGATTAGGTTGTTTATTTAATTTATGTTGCTATGGTTTAGTTAAATTATCTATATATAATAAGAAATAAATAAGATAATATTTTTTTAAGGGTTAAATTATTTCATTTAATTAGAATTAACAAATTCATTGATGGGGTATCTAAGGTTAACTAAATTACATTAATGTGAGATCATTAACAATATGTTAATTGATTACATCTTTCATTAACAAAATATTACTTAATTATAGATTTAATTAGTGTGATAATTAAGTTAGTTAATTTAATATTTAATTAATATTATATAATATTAATATTAATTAAGGTTATTGAAAGATAAATTGATGCTAGGAAGACGTGTAAGGGTGACTGGTAGTGCATTATAGTGCTCATTTGTAAGCGATGGTGATACAGGTTCCTTCAGCTACTGAAATTATCCAAGATCTTTTACTTCTGTGATGTCGTTAGAATTAAATTTAAAAGAGCATAAAAGAACATATGTGCATGCTTAAACAAGAGGAAACATGACAATGATAAAAAAAATCATGAACATGACACATTTGATAATGGAGTTCGTCCAGTGTGGACTACGTCTCCAGGCCCGGTGTCAAGATGGTGTTGCCCACTTCATATAATGCTGGTAAAAGATGATGATGTACATGGAAAAATCTGTCATAGCAAGTACATCTACCCTCAAACAACAACGGCTTTTCTCTCCATGAGACGTTCCGCTTACAAGAATTCTCACTCAAGAAGGCTTCCTCTCAGCATGATAAACTCACATGATCTCACACAATGTGGAAATGAGTATCCCTTCAACATAGTTACACAGGGATCTCAACAACAATACATAGAATGATAAGCTAAATACATCTCACATAATGTGGCAAAAACGGTCCCACAACATAACATCAAATTCAGATCTCAAAACATAATGCATCATCTCAACAATTATGAAGGAAAACATGACATGACTGATTCATGTACCTTCACCTCTGAAGTTGGCCAAAAAATGGAAGGCTCAACTGTAAAAAATGACTACACCACTGAATTTCTGTCGTCGAGAAGTGTAAAATCGACTATCCATTTGTCGAATTCTGACATTGTCAAAATCTGGGCCTATAGGAATCTTTTAGATTCCCCGTGATTCTCTAAAGATTCCCTTCTCTGGGTTGACTAGAGATATGCTGCCCAAATCATGAATCTTATCTACCCATCATGATCCTTGCGAGATTCTGAGACTTTTAAGTATAAAGTTGGTTGCATTCTGACTCTGGGGAATTTCAGCCTCCAAGGAATCTAAAAGATTCCCTCAAGATTCTTAAAAGATTTGCTCTACTGGGAATCTGCAAATATGCTGCTCAAATGGTAATTCTGATTTCACCATCAAGTTTCCTGTAAAATTCTGGTTAAAATCACTGTAAACTTCATATCATTTTGATAAAATGAAAATTTACCGCCCACAAAAATCTTGAGGCATCAAGAATATTCCTTGAGAATATGTCTTGAAATGCGTGCCAATCATGGTTCCAGGTTGGCACTGCAAATCACGGTTTTGCATAGGTCATAGTTCTGATGGCTCTTTGTTCCATCGTCCACTGCTCAAATCCGCTGGGTGCTCTTCCGTTCCGTCCTTTCTCGGTCCTCCTCTCGTCGAATGAGAAAGCACATGGTTTATAAAAAAACATTTCAGTGGATTAAACAATACAAGTTCATTTGGCCTAATGGTATTGGCTTACGGTTTGTGCGGCTGTGACCCAGGGTCAAGCCCTGCTCGCGCCACAAATACATAATAAAACTTTTCATATTTAAATCAATCGTTGGTTGGTTGCAATGTTTTGCAACATGGATTGCATGGTTCCGTTGGTGGCGGGGTTTGACCACCCGCCACCATATATATGGTATGCCGACAGTTGGGATGGCGGGGTTTGACCACTCGCCACCATATATATGGTATGCTGACAGTTGGGGTGGCGGGGTTGGTGGCCTGCCACCCCATTTAATTTTTTTTTTTTGTTTTTTAATGTTATAAAGGGTTCGATGGAGGTGGCAGGGGTCATGACTCGCCACTTAATTTTTTTTATTTTTATTTTTATTAATAATAGGCTATTTTTTTATTTTTGTCTACTATAAGGGTTATTAAACAAATTACGTATTCAACAAATTCACCCACTCTCAGGAGCTAGATTTCATGTCTCAGACTCGGTCAATTTGTAGGACCATTAAACCTGGCGCACATTGCAACTTTGACCAAAACTTTGACTAGCTCTATCTCCCTCATATGAGCTTGGATTTGAGTATCGTTCTAACTATTGGAATCAGGGCGACGAGCACTTCAATCTGGACCTAGTTCGAGAGAAATATGACTGCTTTTAATTTTTGAGTTATTCTGAGCCCTCTTGGACTTCTACATGTGTCTGGAGCCACCTGGATCAATCCTCCCCACCGAGGAGCTTTTGGTCCTACAAAATCATGAAAATAATCTGCAACTTCTTTGTACCTTATCTACACTACAAGTGTCGTGACAGGTCACCCTTCCTTCTCCTTCACCTTTTTCCTTCAGAGCCATAAGCGATGAGCTGACACTTGCACCCTCTGCAAACCTGTAGTACAATTCTGCAAATTACATGCTTAATTTACATGACCAACTCAAGCATCCCATACTTGCACGAGTTTATAACACATACTCTGTGGTCAAGTTTACATCAAAATGGAAATAATACCCCAGCTATGAAAACAAGGCCAAAATATCATTGTTTCTTCAACAAGTGATGGAAAACACATCATCATTGCAACACATGATTTACAAAAATAAGGCCAAACACTATTGTTTCTTTAACAAGTGATGGAAACACATCATCACTTTCACAGTTTAAAATGCAACACAAAATAAGGCCAAACATTGTTGCTGCAATAAGTATTGGAAAACACATCATCACTTTTACAGTTTAAAATGCAACACATGATTGGAAAAAATAAGACCATGACATTCTACTACACCTAGAAAATCCATCTCTCACTTATCAAAGTGAATCAGCCGCCTCCTTGTGGCGCATTTGCTAGTCGAACAACTGTTTCATCTAGTTCGTGCACGGATGCACAGTGAAGGTTTGATGCTACTAGAAAGATTGTTTAAAATCTCCTTTAGCTTACTTTGCATCCCTCTTCGCTCAGAGAAGCAGTTGTGATGATGATTAAATGGCAAGTGAGTGACATCGGGTAGTCTCTTTACTCTAACGTGTTTTAATTTAGTATCTTATTCTTCATTCTTCAAAACTTATTTTGAAACAAGATATTCACTAAACAAGAGATATATGATGAAACTTCATCTCTTATCCATAGTTTCCCTCTAGTTTCAAAACCCCTTTTTCAATAAAAAGCCTAATCAAGTACAACTTTGCAAGACAAATTTGACAAGATATCAACTTAAGTAAGTCGCATAGAATTTCCTCTTGGTCTCTTTTACTGAGACATATTTTCATAATTCATCTTGTTGTAGTTTTCTTTTATTCATGGTTTTTTTTTACCTTTTATTTTTTGTTTTCATTTTCTTTCGTCATTTGAAATTTTTGAAGTGCGTTGTTTTCACTTTTGCTTTGATTCGATTTTTTTATAGTCCCAAAATCTTAATGGATAAATTTATCTACGTAACACTAGTTGGCCTCTATGGGGAAATTTCTACTCTCTCTTTTTAGTAGGATTTATTTACTCAAAGGTCATCCATACTAAGTTCTCGCTTTTCTCGTCCATTAACCATCAACCATGGGTAACATTGAAGATTGTATTCATGTGGTATAAGTTCATCTTTATAAAGGAAGGAGTTGTCTCCATTCTCTGCTTTGAATCTCTCCCTTGCCCCTCCACATATTAAACCCTTTACTTGGGTAGATAAAGAAAATACTAGTGAGGTCAAACTTAACTAGTATTGCATCTATTAATCCTCTTTAAGTATAAATCCTCTAATACCACCATGCTTTCTTCACCCAATTGCTAAAAGCAATTATCCATGCATGTTAATCAAAAGAGTGACGTACCCACGGGGCTTTGGATTGACGGTGAATGGGTGCCTTGTTAAGGCACTCCTTGCGATAGGTCACCGGTTCAAATCCCCCGTGGGTACTTAGGTTAGTCTTAACTAGAGAAAAAAAAGAAAAAAAGAAAAAAAGAAAAAAAAGAAAAAAAGAGTGACGTGAGAAAGGTAAAAGCACTTATGTGTGGGAAGTGTGTGCAAACCCGTCGAGGCACTGAACAAGCTTGCTGGTATTGAGTCAATGCGTACAAGGTATCAAGACAACTTCGTCAAGGTACAAAAAATGCAAGCTGGCAACAAAGCGCTATCGAGTAAAAGAGGTGATTTCATTTCTAATAGATGCATACTAATCTTTAAGAGCCTCTTAGCTATCTTTACTATTCGGTAGTAAAGAGAACGTTTAAAAATAAAATTGTCCCTTACATTTGGGTTCATTGCTTTAGATTAGGCATTTAAGTACTTTAATTTTTATGAGCTTATCTACCTAGATTTCATCATTTGCAAAGTCTTTATCAGTGGACAAATTATTGGTTTTTGGTTTATAGGTAATTTGTACTTTGGAACAATGTTGTGAATCATGTGGGAATTCAATCTAGTAATAAGTTTCCCTATGGTCACTTTGGTATAATTTCACCATTGTCGAAGACCCAACTATGATATGTATCAATAAGACTACTCACGCTAGTGTGGGCCACATAGCTAGTGGAAAACACAAGGTTTGAGCGATCATTGGTTTATTGTTTTGAGCAAAACCAACTCACAAGTTGTGATAGGTAGTATATGTAGGACTTTGACTACATGATCATAATGACACATTCATTCTCATTTACTAATGATTCCAACTTCATATTCTTGAATTGTTTCAATTTACTCCACCTTACCACCTTGCCTCTCAGTGTAAGTGACATTGTTAATATTGATATGAGCAAAACTATGAAGTGTTATGATAATTTCATAAATTAATAGTGTAGACCCCCCAAGTTACATTGCCAACATGGATCCCAAAAAGCATGGAGCTGTTGTGAAGTAGTGTGACTATAGTGAGATTCAATATACACATGTATATAGGATTATTTGCAACATACATCCAGGATGATGTGAACACACATATTAAAATAAATAAATAAATCAAAAGAATATTATGTGGAAGAAATCTTAATATAAAAGATAGTATCACTACAATGGAATAACATCTCACATCATAGATAACAACCACAAGTCATAGGCAACCCAAAAAAGCATGATACCAACTTTTGTTTGTTTGTTTGTTTTTCTCTTAGCCATGGTGAATCAATAACTTGTTGGACTAATTTAGGCGAGGCCCATGATCAAACCTTGCCGTTGCCACTATAACACCAAAGAGTTTATCCAACAACCCGCAAGTCAAATATCCCAAAAACTTATGACTTAGCAAGAGCCAGGATTTCATGGATAAAGAAGAGCCTACTCCTTGAGTCTTATGATACCAACTTTTGTTAATGATGTTAGCATAACAATGAAGAAGGATATTATAACACCACCCTAAAAACTTACACCCCAAAACTAGCATCTCAATTATAAAAACTATTGATACATGTAATGTCTTATAAGCCTTCTTCCATCTTCAAATTATTATGCATAAAATTATTCACAACACATTCTCATAATAATATTTAATATATACAAAATTAAAAAAATATTGATGTATAATAAAATTTTAATATGAAAATCTATTTTTATAATATGAAAATTTATAACCTATTATAATCAATAATTGGTTTTGGAGTGTGACCTAAAATTGTTTTTAGTGCGAGTTTAATTTAATAATCACATTATAATAATTTTTCCAAAAAACTGTATTAATTATTACACAAATAAATAAAACTTCACCTCAAAACTAACAACAAAAGTAACAACAAAGGTATTGAAAACTTTTGAAACATCTAACATGCTCTTAAAAATAAGAAAATATGAATGGTTTGGCAACTCCTTATCCACATAGGCATGGAAAAGGCAAGCGAACGAGCGGTGTGGTGAGGCCTCCTTATCTAACCGAGAGGACGCAACATATCCACCTCACCCTCAAGAATATTCATATCATCATTTAATTTTGCTCGGACTACATCTACCGGAACAAGGGATAAGGGCTCTTCTTACATTCAGATTGCTGTGGCAGCAGCTCAAGAGGGAATACACAGTTCTCGAACAATTCAGACGATGGCAATGGCGACGGGGTTATTCATGGCAGCAACGACAGTTCCTTCATCTTCGTCATCATTGGCGAAACCCAGAGGGGAGCTTTCACAAGGTACATTCTCCGTCTCTCTAAAACCCAAAACACCGAATTCCCCTTATCTTCTTGGATTTTCACAGAATATTTCATATACAAACGCTTTCAAAGACCATTTCCCTTCCACTTCCTCTGTGAATACCGTCAAGTCGTTCCGGTTCACAGTCCGGGCGGCTCGGGGAAAATTTGAGAGAAAAAAACCCCATGTGAATATTGGCACCATTGGCCATGTTGATCATGGGAAAACCACCCTGACCGCTGCCCTCACCATGGCCTTGGCCTCCATGGGCACCAGTGTTCCTAAGAAATATGATGAAATCGACGCGGCGCCCGAAGAGAGGGCCAGAGGTATTACAATCAATACTGCTACTGTCGAATATGAGACCGAGAACAGACATTATGCTCATGTGGATTGCCCTGGTCATGCTGATTATGTGAAGAATATGATTACTGGGGCTGCTCAAATGGATGGCGCAATCCTAGTTGTGTCAGGAGCGGACGGCCCTATGCCACAGACGAAGGAGCACATCCTGTTGGCCAAGCAGGTGGGTGTGCCCAACGTGGTGGTGTTCTTGAACAAACAGGATCAGGTTGATGACGAGGAGTTGCTTCAGTTGGTTGAGCTTGAGGTCAGGGAGCTCTTGAGTTCTTATGAGTTTCCAGGGGATGATGTGCCGATTGTTTCGGGGTCAGCGCTCCTTGCTCTGGAGGCTCTGATGGCAAATCCAAACATCAAGCGAGGTGAGAATAGGTGGGTGGATAAAATTTATGAGCTCATGGCTGCAGTGGATGAATATATTCCAATTCCACAGAGGCAGACTGAGCTTCCCTTCCTGATGGCTGTGGAGGATGTTTTTTCTATCACTGGTCGTGGTACTGTTGCAACTGGGCGAGTCGAGAGAGGGTCTATTAAGGTTGGAGAGCCTGTGGAGATTGTTGGATTGAGGGAAACGAGGGTGACTACTGTGACTGGGCTTGAGATGTTCCAGAAGGTGCTGGATGAGTCAGTTGCAGGGGACAATGTGGGTATGCTTCTGAGAGGTATTCAGAAGGCCGATATAGAGAGGGGAATGGTTTTGGCAAAGCCTGGGAGTATAACTCCTCATTCGAAGTTTTCGGCAATTGTGTATGTGCTCAAGAAAGAAGAGGGGGGGAGGCATTCTCCATTTTTCCCTGGGTACAGGCCCCAGTTTTACATGAGAACTACTGATGTCACTGGCAAGGTGACTGCCATAATGAATGACAAGGATGAGGAGTCAAAGATGGTGATGCCTGGGGACCGTGTGAAGATGGTTGTTGAATTGATAAATGCGGTGGCATGTGAGCAGGGTATGAGATTTGCCATTAGGGAGGGGGGCAAGACCGTCGGTGCTGGTGTTATTCAATCCATCATCGAGTAGGCAAAGAAATGTCAGATTATTGGCTACTTGAAAATTTCTTGCACTTTTGTTGTTATTCGAGTCCATACTTTCTTTTGTCTGAAGTACAACATTATGCTTGGAGGTAGTGGTGACCGATTTTGTCACATTGACTGTTTCTCCACATTCATATATAGCTTTTTTGTAATGCTTTTAAAGCAGAACTGGAGACTAATGTTAAATGGGGTTTTTTATCACCAAATAAAGTGCTAAATCGTAAGAGTGAGAAGGCCATGCCAAAGTTCTCTTTGAAGTCATTCTGGATGCAATGAGTTACATATACTGATGACTCTGCTTCATAATACGCAGATTTGTTGTCCTAGACTAGCTTGGATTGGTTAGTAATGGCGTGATTGATGTTTTTCTGTTTTCATGTAAATGGTGAGCTTATGTTTACTTATAGGCTCTTTTTCACTTGTTTTTTTTAAGCGATCGAATTAGCCACTCTATTCAATTCTATGTTGTATTTTCAGCTAGAAAAGTTTGGGCAAGTAAGGCACTGTAGTTTAAAAGGTAGATTGAAGTTAAATATTTTAGTCAGGAAACGGTTTGGAAACATGAATCCATCAATAAATATTTTTTAAAGGTAAAGATATCCAATTATGCACTTTGCACCAAGTTTGTGTCATCCACTATAGATGTAATAGTAGTGGGTAAGCCAGCAGCAGTCAGATGCAACTCTTTTAGTAAAGGTAGCTAGAATTGGACCGATAGCAGTCAGATCCTCATACAGTAGGCTTAATGCAATTCGAATTAAGGTTTTTTGAAGGACAGACAACTGTCCATCTTGACTTCTTCCATTAGCTTCTTGCATTAGTAGGCCTTTTTTTGTTTCGATAGGATGCTGCTTGACTGGATTGGTACCTGCTGAGGTGGTTCTTCCTTGTTTCTCTTTAATTGGACTGTTATACTATCATGGTAGCCAATCTTTTCCAATACCATTTCATAGAATTATTCTGTCTCTGCATTGTTCCGTAGAATATTATCCCAAGTGTTGACTGAGAGAAAGTTAAAACCTTTAAAATATTTGGAGTCTTCGTTGTTTTTGGTGTATGTGGGTATCTACTGTATTGTGCGCTGAAAATCTTAGTGCTGCCATACTTAATGCCGGGGTGAAATACTTTGCTATGTCCAACAAGATTTACACAAGCTTGAACTAGTCATTCTAATCATTATTTTTGATACTTCTGAATCATGATGTTGCATCTGTGTTGTTTTGTTAATTTTAGGTCATTCACGGATACAAATCTATGGTGGTGCCCCTAGTTGTTTCTAGATGTCTCATGAGATAATAGTGTGCACTGTTAACACAGTTCTGGATTATTATCATATAAGGCAGTAATGAACAGATAGTGGAAACAAGTTTTGCAAGACATCCAAATAACTCTTTATGCATATTAAGATGAACTACAATTATAATTGATTAGTTTTTGAAGATTCAGTGTCGTCACTCTAAGTTTTAATGATATATCACGTAAAATAGACCTATTTGGAATCTTGAGGTTGACCAAAGGAAATCCAAGATCTTGCTTTAAGGAAAATTTTAGTCATTTTTTTCATTGTTTTATTTTTCACACAAACTGGACTCCATTGGAGAGAAAACATTTCTCATTAAATATAGTATAAAAGAAGCAAGACTGATCACTGATAGATGATAATTATTAAACTTCAAAATGAAAAACCCTGCTAATCACAATTTTGATATCTTTGTAGTAGTAATGGTAGTGTCACTAGAGTACACTGAATTTTATGAAACGTAATATTGAGATGTAACCACGAAAAGGCTCATCATTGGAGGGACTGAAATTTGAATATCGAAGTGATAGACGTAGGAAAGGAGGGATCAATGTTTATTTGCCTGAATTTTTCTGCTACTATTAGCTGGGGTCTTTTGCAGGAAGAGATCTTTTTATGTGTTTTTTTTACTCTGTTATGTTAAGAGATAAATTCAATTCAGGTGCATAAGTCTTGGTAGCCTTTTCAGACTTCTAATTATAGATATCATGACTATGGAAGGTGTTCGAGGCATTTATATTTCTTGCGGGATGCTATATCCATTGTTGTAAACTTGAGAAGTTACGAAGTTTGTTTTGGAGTAAAAACTACAAAAGCTTTAGTGCATAGAAAAACATTATGTTTACTCAATCAAAAACTGCAGGTAGTGTAGTGGAGGTCTGTCTCCTCAGGTTAGGGATAAATTTTCACCCATATATTCATGGTGCAGTATAATGTTTAGGAGTTAATGCTTGTATATGAGATTGGCCCTGTTTCAAGCATAGTTTTAAAACTCCGACTCCGACTCCGACTTGGCCGAGGATAGACTCCGACTCCGACTCCGAAACGGTAATGACTCGGCCGGCTCGATTTCAATGACTCGGTCGTTGTAAAAAATGCATTAAATATTTATTTTTTTAATAAAAAAAACATAATTTTAAAGATTTTAAACATGATTTTAAAGATTTTCATTCATGTTTCCAAACACACAGCATTATAATATAGATGGAAGACAACATATGATCAAAGTAGGCTCATGAACCAATCCATTATATCAAAATGGTACCCAATGGCAATACATAGTCAACTATCATACATGATCAAAAACTCAAAACAAAAAACACATAACCAAGGAGGCTAGAAATGGCCTCTACAACAAAAGTAAACTGTGACCAGACTCCAGTACTAGTACTACAGCTACTGGCTAGTAGCTGCTGCCAGAGGAGCCAAGATCATGTCGATCAATCTCTGGATCATCATCAGAGTCAGACAGGGGGCCCCATGGCTCCTCCTCCTCATCATCATCTCCAACTGCAGTTGTAGAAGTGGTACCACTAGCAGGCTGTGCAACTGTAGCAGATGCAAGCTGAGATAGAGTAGATATGCCGCTGCGCTTTTGTCGTGGCTGAGCAGAGGAAGCACCTACAACTAGAGTCCTTGCTGGCTGTGAGACTAAGGCTGGTGGATTGGGATCTGCATTCAACTGAATAGCATGTTCAAGTTCAACTGATGTCTCGATATCTAAATCTAAATCAAGATCCTTATCAGGATCAAACTCTGCTAGACGACTCTCCACTACCCAATCTGATGTTGGATCAATGTCTTCCAACACAATGGGATTTGAATCAGGTCTTTTGTTCAGCAAATGGTTTCGTCTAAGCCGGAGGTTGTATTGGACATAAACTAGATCATTTAACCGTTTTTGATCCAAACGGTTTCTCTTCTTTGTGTTACTTGGGCGCAGGAGCGAAAACGGGAGCGGGAGCGACATTTTTAGAAGCCCCTGGTTTGGGAGCGAATCCCAGAGGAGTTCGACAACCAATGTCACTAACATCAAGGTACATAGAGGGATTGGTGCTCTTGATTAAATATGAGTTCCATACCCTAATACATGACAAAATTCAATGAAAACATTGCAATCCTCCAATCCTGAAATCCTGAAAAACTGATAAGTCTGCTGGATTTTGAATGAAATCTAAAATTCTACTTTCTCCATATGAAATCCAATGAGGCCGAAACCACTCTCAAACATCCTGAGTCATTTCATGGTAATGTTAAAAATTTAAGTAAAAGTGACATTCTAAGGAGAATGTCACTTTTACTTTAAGAATTTAACATTACCATGAAATTTGAATAGCATATCAATAGTAGAGAGCATTTGAGCGTGTTAAATAGGGTTTAGGAGGGGGAAATGGACCCCAAATAACATTTAGCTAATTCATAAAACACCTTGAAGTCCAAACCAATCAGCAAACCCCTTAAACTTTCATTAAAATAATGTTAAATCGCTGTTTTAGTGGGTTACGGGCTGCTGTTTGTGACTCGGCCGAGTCAGTACGGGAAACGGCCGAGTTGGCTGAGTCATTCAATGACTTGGCCGAGTCATGGCTGACTCGGCCAACCAAGCCGTTTTTTGTACCGAGTCACTCCGGAGGGCAATGGAACGGACCAACTCGGCCGTTTCCGTTTCGAAACGGCTGTTTTTTAAAACTATGGTTTCAAGTACTTTTTGAATATTACAGGACTAAGACGGCCTTGAACCAAAAGGTCAAATGTGTTTGACGTTTGATTCAGGTTGACCTGGTATTTTGGTCAAGTTATGAAAATTACTGTGAAGTAGATTTTGCTTATATGAAATCATTTTGAAATAATATTCTCAGAAGTTGTCTGGAAGTTAAAAAAACCATTTTTATTTTCTTTTGAAAATGCAATCTTCAACTTCCATGAAGTTAGTACTTTTTTTATTAGGTAAAATCACGTTGGCATAATTGTTTTGTCAAAATAAACAATCTCTAATTGGCATGGATGATCTGAATGCCCAGGGGCATTTGGGGACAACAATCCAAACACTGGGTTTGAACTGTTATGGAGGAACCATTTGTCTAGTCTTGCACATATGTAACCCTAACAACCACCAAGAACACAAAATGTGGGAGCAAGAGCACGAAGAATGGAAACAGTACAAAAGATAAATTTAAAAAAATGAAATATAAATGATAAAACAGAGAATATTGTCAGAGAAGATAAACCCAAAACGTGACATAGAAACAGAGCATGAACGGTGAATTTTAAGGAACACAGTTTTTAACTGGAGAAATGCTCTCAAGGAATTAAACTCCATAATGGTATTAATGCTGTGGTTAAAAAATAAACCCAAAATGTGACATAGAAACAGAGCATGAACGGTGAATTTTAAGGAACACAGTTTTTAACTGGAGAAATGCTCTCAAGGAATTAAACTCCATAATGGTATTAATGCTGTGGTTAAAAAATGCTTATTTATTAGTGACATAGAAACAGAGCATGAACGGTGAATTTTAAGGAACACAGTTTTTAACCGGAGAAATGCTCTCAAGGAATTAAACTCCATAATGGTATTAATGCTGTGGTTAAAAAATGCTTATTTATTACTGACCAAAAAAGAGCAATACCCAGAGACTGAAGTTAGCATGTTTGGATCTAGACAAGAGTGATGGGGTTATGGTAGCAACAGAGGCTCTCCTACAACTATTCAATATAGTAAATTTGTTTAAAATAGCTAGAGGAACGTATTACAGAGGCTCTCCTACAGCTATTCAATATAGTAAATCTGTTTAAAATAGCGAGAGGAATGTATTACTTGCAGGTTGTGATCTGGTTTTGCGTTGCCTTCTTTTCAGGTTTATGCTGCTGCTGATCTACATTGAGCAGCTTGTTCTCCCTGTTTGACTAGCTGAGAGCTCCCCTATTCTGTTTTATTCTCCTGTTAACTTTATGAAGGGTTACTGTACAAGAACCTATTAGACTGCTGTCTGCTTGTATCGAGTTGTTGACACATGGGCAGTGAACTCCACTAGCATGTTTCTGTGCATGTGAGCTTGAGTCCAGATCAGTTAATTCTCCCGAGAAGGCAATGGTTGCCATTGTTCTTTTGATGCTACATGAACCTATGCGATGTAGTCCACAGAGGCTGTAATAAAGATCAAAGAGATGTTATAGAATCCTGCAAACCAATGCTAAAACCTGGCGAGGTCATTATAAAATAGTAAAATTTCCATAGAAGGAAGAGTTGGGTTGTAGTTTGTTGGACAATGAGAAGAGAGGATGTGCTTGGATACTTGGTGTGCAAATCTCGTATGGCAAAAGTGAAGCTATGATAAAAATGAACTTGTATTTCCAAAAATGTTGTTATGCAATATGAATTCAGAAAGTTTGCTTTTCTAACAAACTTGATTTAGACTGTATTAAGTAATGTCTGAAAATACATAATCTTAAAGCTGTTGCAGAATGATGATAGTTCGTTGGTTTTAAAATTTATTTAAGATATTTTTATGGCTCTGGAAAGTAATTGCAAAATTATTATTTGAAATTTCTTGTGTCTTCAAATTTATTTAATAATAGAAATATATAGTGTATGTTAAAGTTTAAAAACAATAATAACATTTTTTTTTTTTGGTTAATTCCAAATCTCCTTCGATGTTTTTCCGAAAGTATTTTAATGGTTTTTAACAAGCCTATTATTTTTAAAATAATAAAACAATTTTATCACTATTATATTTAATTTGTAAATTAAAACATTATGCATGGTGATAATTATAGTGAGAATTTCAGTTTATCATGTAAAATTATGTAATTAATTAATTTATTCTAACTATATTATTTATATAATTACAAAAATTATATAAAAATAATTACAAAAATTATATAAAAATTTGATTGGGAAAAAATATTTATTTAAAATTAAATTATTATTTTTTAATTATAAATACCAAATTTTAGTTGTGAATTTGGAATACATAAGCTCATAATAAAAGATATTGATATTAAATTATATTTTGAAGTGGAAATTAGGATTTTAAATTATATTTAATTTTATGTATTAAGATGAGAGAATTATTTTTAAGTAAAAAAAACTAACCATTTTTATTAAAGATAAAGGTCGGTACATTGACAAAAAAAATCCTGAAACCCCAAGGTAGGGAAACAAAATAGGCCAAAGACAATTAAAACCAGACCAAACAAGAAAACGACGATGCAAAAACTTGTAGAAACATAAACCCCAAAATACAACCAGAAACAACGGTGCAAGTAGTAGAAACATAAACCCCAAAATACAACCATTATTGAGTTGAGAGGCTCATTTTACAGCCTAGTATGATGTGTAAGGGTGTTCGTCCGTCATCAAAGTTGAAATTTTGCGATGTTGGCCAAAATAAAAATCTAAAAAAAATAAAAAATTAAATAACTATACAAAACATTTAAATAATTGTGGCTCATAAAAAATTTTGCATGTGAAGAAATTGGATCCCTCTCAGCTCATGTTAGATCCGTATTCAAGATGGATCTACGCTGGTGCTAAACACAGAAGGCAGCCCAAGGCAGCCCTCTAAGGTGTCAAAGGGAGAGCTAGACAACAACCCAAAAATGTCTCAGTATTAAGATGAGAGATTACACTTGCCAAATCAAACAATTAGCCATTTTAATGGACTAACCGGGGCTACATGAGAGAACAACTTATTAAAATTGAAAATTTCAAAGTTGAAAGTACATTTTTATCATCCTTTGTTATGTCCATTTTTTTATTTTATTTTAATGGAGTAACTTAAGTTAAAGAGTTGGTGCAAGTTAATGTTTCCCTTTCATAACATGTTAATTACAATATACTTTTGTAAATGCAAAATTATGTTAATCATGAAAAATATTTAAAATATCTACACAATTTATTATCATAATATAGTATAAAAAGCTAAAATATAGAAAATCAAATTAACTTTTTAATTACTTTGATAAGCATTTATATATGGTTGACTATAGTTGACATGGACATCATAGTCAAATAATCAACATGACTACCATGGTGAACCATACTTACCACAGGGATCATGGTTTATTTGTAAGTGACATATAATTAACCCTAGTGAACTATATTGAACCATAGTGGATGGCTATGGTTGACTATGGAAGCCTATAGTGCATGGTCAAGGTTAACCATAGTGAAACCATATTTAACCATCAACAACCACCATTGCAATGGTAACCATAGCCAATTCATGGTCAACTATAGACAAACCATAGTCAAAATATGGCCAACCATAGTTAAATTGTATTCAAACCACAGTCAACTCTAGTCAATCATATTCAACTATGGTTGAACATAGGCAAACCATGGTCAATCATAATCAAACCATATTCAACCACAGTTAATCATGATTAACCATAGTCAAAACATAGTTAGCGATGTTTGAACATGGTGAACATGGACAACTATAGTCTACGGTGGTCAACCATAGTCAAACAATTGTTAAACATAGTCATTCATAGTCAAAACATAGTGATGTTTAAAAAGGGTGAACATAGAAACCATAATCAACCATGGTCAATCACTATCAGAATTTATAAATGTCAACCTTTATAATCCATGTTTAATTAGTTGACCATAATCTCTTTCTCTTTTTCTTCGTAACACCCCTAGATGGGTCAAATTCCCGCCCAGTGGACTCTACAACAGGGAGCTTGACCCTGATGGGCCCAAGGAAAATTGAACTTGCGCCTCATGATAGAGGGCCAATGACATGGTAGGGGGAGCTTTAACCAACTGGGCTACCCATTAGGGCTTGTTGACTATAATTAAAATTAGTCGACGACATTTACTAATGTGGTTGACTATGTTTGATTATGTTTGTTGACTGTGTTTGACAATCAACACTCTTCAACTTCAGTGAAACATAATTGTCTATTATTATTATCTATTAATAATAATAGTGAAACATAGTCAACAACATTAGTCAACAAAGTCAACCTTTATAATCATTGTTTAAATTGTTGACTATGATCAAACTTTGTCACAAAGTGATAATCATTGTCGCAATGTTACATTACATTGCAATTTATCTAACGTCGTGTTGCAACATTACAAAATTAGTCAACCACATTTACTAATGTGGGTTTATAATATAGGATTTAATCTTCAAGTTTATATTAAGGTATAATATATGGGGTTTACAATATTGGGTTTAATATTAGGGTTTGTAATATTGGGTTTAATATTAGGGTATATAATGTTAGAGTTTAATATATAAGGTTTATAATATTGGGTTTAATATAAGGGTTTATAATATTGGGTTTACAATATCAGGTTTTATAATATTAGGGTTTAATATAGGGGTGGTAGGAGGGGGAGGGGTTAGCTTTAATCCCGATGGAAAACAAGTGCATGAGTACCCCTAGGGGCTAGACAAGAGGATAAAAAATCAGTCTGAAATGTATGACCTATTGCTCAGGCTAAACTTGGCAAAAGAAATGGAAATTGATAAGATTGTAATATTGGGAGATTCTCTCCTCACAATCCAATATTTATATAGAGACTCTTTTCGTAAGGACAATCAAATTAAACTTATTCTTCACAGAATTTTTGGCACCCTTGACTACTTCCATATTAAGACCTTTTTTCATATCCTAAGATCTCAAAATAGGGAAGCAGATAAACAAGCAAATCTTGTGTGCCTCTTAAAATTGGGCCAAACCGACATCAATGACTTGTCTAGATGGCAAAACATACCATGATTAAATTCTCTTCATTTTTAGCTTATATGAATTTTTCTAGAGCCACTTTGCAAGCCCTTATGGAATATAATACTAATAACAAGGAAGCCACCGCCTAAATCCCCTCCTTCCCTTTCATTGACAACAACTATATAGTTCATGAATTATTTTCGACATTTAATACATTGCGTTGAGGTGGATGATGGTGACAATGTAAGCCATGCAAAGGACTGCCTCCTATTGTATTCACATGCGTCAAGAGCTATGGTCAGACAACACTATAATCAACATCCAGATGTTACACCTGAAACTTTGATGGCTCCAAGGAGGTGGATTATTATGGAATTTAATGGTGAAGAGATTTACGTAGCGTGTGGGTTCTTCGAACCTGGTCTTAAATCCATTGAATAGGTTGGATTGCCTTGTATTCAGCCTCCATGGTGGTTGACTCTGTGATGGTGTCGGGCGAACACTTCTTTGAGTCAGGAGACTATTTTCGCGACCGATGGGGTCAATTGTTGTGAATCGCTGGTTAATTGCAAAACTGGTGGAGGGTGGAGTTTACATTATACTTTGGGGGTGACTCAATTAGTTCAACCAAATTGGGTGGGTCATGGGTCTATTTGCTCGCTTGTGAAGCCAATATCCTCTTCAACCCTATTTTTGATGGTGTAATTGCTTTCTCTGGCTAGTTTTGGATCTCCCCGCTGCCTTGGGAAGATAAAATTCTCACCAGACATGTTTGTGGTAGTTTATTTGTCTTCTTTGGTGCATCATGATCCTCTTAGTCGGTTTGGTAAGCCACAATTCTTTTTAGTCCTGGTAGAGGCAGTGCAATTGGCTTCTGGGTACACTTCCATAGGAGTGTCTAAAGGCAATCAACTCAACTCATTCTCTCAGGTATTTTTAGTCTTTTCAAAGAAATTTTGGTTTGCCACTTGTAGTTTTCTTCAATCTAGCTCTCAGTATATCTCATACTATTTTCGACATAATTTTCCCTTGCCACTTAGATATTCTCTTCATTGTTTGTTGTATAACTAGTGCCATGTGCTCTTTAGATCTCCTCCCACTCCTCGTGTTTTTACGTTGCTTCTATTAGACTCTCTTGGAGTTCCCTCAGATGCTGGTCTTTTAGCCTCTCCTTGTTGCTTTTGCATTGGCCCTTGGACTCCACTACTCCTTGTCCCCACTAGAATTTGGCTCCCTCTTCTCTGTAAATGTCTAATGTCATTCTACAAAGGACCTCCAATGGTCGTAGTTGGCAGTAGGGCTAGTAATAAGCGCCCCCAACAATTTGAAGATATGCACCTTGAGAGTATGGACCTAAACTGGATTGTTCATAAGCAAATGAACACAATAATCTTTCTAATGGATGAACTCCAGTCGCTCAAAGTTAAAGTTGATCGCCAAGATGACCAAATTGATGCCTTGTGTATACAACTAATTGAATTGCAAATGCATATGGAGACAAGTGAAAACCAAATATCTAGAAGCAATGCATGTAGTTGATCTCCCAACAATTTATAGATTGATCTAAATAGGCCCTTGGCAGAAGATCCCCCCGCACCCCACCCTGGTCCTTTTTTATTATGAATTCCTATTATAAATTTGTCTTTTCATTAGGCCAATTTTGCAAAACATATGTATGTCGATCATTTGTTGTAGTAGACTTACAGTTTAAAATTTTGGAATCACTTACAGTCCTCCTCTGAAGGAACAAAAGCATGAAAAAATAATGTAATCATTTCTCGTGTTTCTTGTTGCGTTCGAGCATAGACTTAATAGGAAAACTATTCATTTGTGTTAAAAAAAAATATTGAATTTAATATTATGGTTTATAATATTAGGTTTTATAATGTTAGGGTTTGTAATATTAGGTTTTATAATATTTGGTTTAATATTGTGATGTTGGAATGAAAGTATCCAATGTCGCATTGTCACATTACATCATTAAATCTATCTGGAAATCATTGGCACAATGTTACTTTACATTACAATTTATTCAACGTTGCATTTAGGCATTACAAAATTAGGGTTTAAATATTTATATAATATTAAAGCTTATAGTATTATAAATATTGGGTTTAATATTATGGTTTATAATATTGGGTTTAATATTAGAGTTTATAATATTAGGTTTAATATTAGAGTTTAATATTGTGACGTTGGAATGTTACAAAAACCTATCCAATGTCGCATTGTGACAAGCATTGTTGCAATGTGACAATCATTGTCGCAATGTTACATTACATTACAATTTATTCAATTTTGCATTGCGACATTAAAAAAAATAGGGTTTAATTTTAGGGTTTATAATATTGAGATTATGGTTTACAATATTGGTTTTAATATTAAAGTTTATAATGTCGGATTTAATATAAGAGTTTGATATAAGGATTCAATGTTAATTGAAACTTAGTTGAATACTTAACTTATCCTTACTTATATTAAAATCCTAATGTTAAAATCCAATATTAAACTCTATACTAAAACCCAATGCTTATATATATATATATATATATATATATATATATATATATAGTGACCTAGAGGAACCCAGTAGCCTGCCTGACACGTAACTACTAGTAAACATCATGGGGTCTACAACCTATCCTCCTCTCCGTAAATTGGGTCGCAACATGGGGATTTGAGCCTTGGATCTCTCAGTGTACATAGATTTTACATTACTTCGATCACCAATTGGGCTACCCCCGGACAATATTTACTATATTTTAATTATAATATAGTAATACTAAAACATGATAATTATAATTATATATCAATTAATATTTATATTTATATTAATATTAAATCTCTATCATACACCTGATAATTATTAATGTATTTGATATACCCCTATCAGTGTATGTCAACCACATTTACCAATGTGGTTGTGCATGTGGTTGATATGCATCTATCGACGTATATCACCACATTTATTAATATGGTTATGCTAGTATTAATATACACATGCAAAGTATGTATGTGTAGCTAATGCATGCAGTTTTTGTGCACATACTAATGATAACAATCATCACATCTAATTTGTAATACATGTATGCTCATAACCAAGTAGGGAATATAGTAAATCCTATAATGCATTAATCAATAATTTTATTCATAAAATAACAATACTTCATCAGTGAGAACAATTTAATACAGATTGAACATTAGATTAAGATCATCATAACTACACCAAACAATCGTTTAATACACAAAATGAACTAAGCAAGACTTTAATTTCCATTTCTAAATCCCAACAATGCTTTCAACTACACTGAAACACCCTTCCTATCTAATCCACTTCATTTTCAACATCATATTATTTTCTCTACTAGACAATGTTGGAGCGTCATTTATATTGACATAACTCTATATAGAACATGTGAGTGGAAATGTCCACTACCTTGAACAGAATTCCTTGGCAAAAAATTAACAATGGTCATCACAAATTTATAGTAGTGTGTCTTAACACAACTCTTCCATGAATTGAAGTTTTGAAGAATAAATGGCGGGAATACCTCAATGCCTCTTCATAGACCTAGGGTCAACACCCTATCATTCACCACATTGTGGTGTTGCTATTATTCTTAGAGCAATTTCATGGAATATCTGATTTGGGCAATCACATCTCCTATAAAACATAGACACACAAATATCATTGTAATGAATTGAACCAATGGTTAAATAACAAAATAATGAGTCATAGAATACAATTTCTCATTTGATGTCCATGACCCCTGTCACTTTTCCATTACACTCATTAATAAACATTGTAAACTACTAGTTATTCATCATGTACATGGTACTTATTGATTAGTTTAAACATATAATTCAAACTAGTATCCATGTAAAAATAAATAAATTTAAAACTAGCACTATAAAATTAAATCACACGACTTCAATCATTAATCACATAAACAATAACTATTCATAATATTCACATATATGTAGGTTCACATGTCCATATATTGAAGTCTCATCATTCCAATCGTATTCCATGAATAATAAGCAAGGAAATACAAATAAGTCATAATGTAGTTTAGGTGCCTAAGTTAAAAAGGGGCATTACCCTTACCCTTTGAGAAACTCCATTTCAAAGTTACAATAAAAAAAATGTAGGATAATCTCAATTAATAGTCTTTATGCCCTCTCAGATAGCAAATTTTGGGATATATTTTCTCCACTAGACCTTAACCTAGTTTACTAAACATTGTTTGAGTTATTGGACACTATGGTCCAATATGCATAGTGGGTCAACCAAAAATGTTCCCACATTAGATATTTGCAATTCTTTTCAATTAACTTGTGAAATTCATCAACAAAAAATACACGAAAAATATAATGAGTTTTATACAAGTGGAATGGAAATACAAGACGATAAGCAATTGATCCAATTCTTTCCAAATTTTTAAACAACTATACAAATAGAGATGACAAATTTATCCCCTTTCCAAACTAAATGGTACTTTTACTTGGCGTGATATGAATAAAATTTGATCTCCTACCTCATAAACTTAGTCAATCCTCTGTGCATCAACATAACTCTTCAACCTATAATGTGTCTTTTTTAAGCATTACCTAATGTGAATTGCATAGTCCTCCATCTCTTGAATCAATTATATCCCCACTATCACTTAATCCCAGGGAAAATTTTAGGGGCGAAATTTCACAAATTAGCTATTTTTTGAACATTTTCTGAAGAAAAAAATTCACTAATTTGGTTAAAAATTCGTTTGTTTTTACATTTATATGGTTAAATGGATGAAATTCACCAAATATTTACCAATTTTAAAATTAAATTACATGTTTTTTTATTTAATATTCACCTACATTCTATATGTATGACTTTTCAAATCAAAATAATCGCTTACGATACTATACATTGGCATGATATTCAAATCCTTAAAAAATACCCTTCTTAAACCACTAGCTTATCCCAACTCAATGTGTCATGCGTAGTCCACTGACCTATGCCAACTCAATGTGTCATGTGTAGTCACCCATACAAAGTTTGATGAGGAGGAATCCCAGTTGAACTACAATAATTATGTTATTATAAGCTAACTCCACCAAAGGTAGGCATTTTTCCTAATGAGTTTGGTATTTATAAATATCAATATATATACTAAGCATGTCTTTCATAATCTGATTCACTCTTTCCATCTATCCATCCATTTTGACATGATACATGGTGCTCAAGTTCATCTGGGTTCCCAACATTAATTAGAAACTTTTCCAAAACTTGGATGTAAACCAAGAGTCTCTATCTAAGATTATTTTCTTAGTGACATCATAAGTTTCTCTCACTACTATGAAATGTGCACTTTTGGTTAGTTTATCAACTACAACCAAAATAGAATTGTGTTTTTCTGATGTGAGTGGAAATACCACAATGAATCCATGGAAATGACTTCTCGTTTAGAGATAAGAATGTCATGCAATTGTAAGAGTCTTGTTGGTTAGTGATGTTCAACCTTTATCTGCTAACATTCAAGACATTTAGCGACAAATTGGAATAATTGCATTTCATGCTTGCTTAGAATAAAAGTTTATTCATGTTTTCTTACATCTTCACACTAGGATGTGCATATTAAAGTGCTCTATGGGCTTCCTCGAAGAGAGTGCTTTGAATAACCTTCCTCGAAAATATACATCCTCCCTTGAATCTCAACATTTCATTTGATTCAAGGCATACTTTTCAAATTTAGGATTTAACAACCTCCAATTATGAAGAGATGTAGTAACTTTCAAATGCCATCTATCTCTAAAAGGTTGTCTCAACACTCACTACTTCAAATTGACCTTTAACTACATTAAGGAGAAGAAGATTGTGTCCTTCTACTTAGGTTGTAGGCCACCACATTCTTCTTTTCTTTGATGTACAAAGTTCAAAAATCATACACTCATAAATTGCCCCACCACTTTTTCCTAGCTTTTAGATCCCTTTGAGTGAAAAGATGCTCTAAGTGTTCATGATCTGTTTTAATACAAACCTTCACTCAACAAGATAATGCTTATAAATCATTAGAGCTAGCATCATGTCTGTCAACTTTAAATCATGAGTAGCATAAATATTTTCATGTTGCTTTAACTTCTAAGACACATTCACTATCACTCCCCCACCTTGCATTAACATAGTGCCCAACTCTTGCCTCAAAGAATTTATGCAAATTGTGAAGTCTTTATTTGTATCAAGAACTTATAGGATTGATGCACTGGTTAGTAATCTCTTAAGATCAATAAATGAGGTGTCACATTCTTTGCTCCACTCATACTTGATTCCCTTGCATTGGAAGGTAGTGATGAGTTTCATGATCTTGACAATCTGTCCACAAACTTTTGATAACATCTGGTTACCCCCATGAAGCTTTGCACCTTGTGATAGTTTTTCAACACTAGCCAATCCATTATGGCCTTTACCATTTCTAGGTCCATTGAAATTCCTTCTCCTAAAATAATATATGACCAAGATAGTGAATTACTTTATGAAAGAAATAACATTTTGACAACTTGTGATACAATTTGTGCTTTCTTAAGCATGATAACACTAATTATAAGCGATCTTCATGTTCCTTTTTGTTCCTAAAATATATGAGAATATTATCTAGAAACACTGGAAAAAAATATCAATTTTTTTTTGGAATACACTATTAATGAAGCTCATGAATATAGTTTACGCATTGGTCAAACCGAGTATGGAATGTAGTCTTAAGAATGTCATGTTCCTTAATCCTTAGCTATTAGTCCCCTACTCACATATTGTTTTTTGAAAAAACCACTAAAAAAGATACCGATATAACGAGAACTATTACCTCAAAATTAGAACTCTAGCCAAAAAACCCCAAAAAACATGAAAAAACAACCTGAAAATGAAAAGTGTTGATGCTGGAATAACATTTGTTTCCTTTTTCGTGGTAAATTTTCAACATTTTTAAAAAATGGAATTAAAAGTCATCAAAAGCTAATTTTTTTTTGGTGCAAAAAGCACCTTGAAAGCGAAAAGTGTTGATGTTAGAATAACGTTTTTTTTTAGGGTCAATTTTCAGCATTTTTTAATAATGACGTTGACAATTCCAATGATTTTCAGGCATGGCATTAAAGATAAAATATCACGTCTCTGAGAAGTCTTAAAATCCCAGCAATTTTCAAGCATGATATTAAAGATAAAATATCATGTCTTTGAAAAGTCTTAAAATTCCAACAATTTTCAGGGATGACATTCAAGATAAAATATCACGTCTATGAAAAACCTTAAAATTCCAACAATTTTTAGCGATGGTGTTAAATAAAAAATACTTATAATTGTTTTCAACCATACTAGCATTAAATATAAAAGATCATAACTTAATAAACCCTAAAATTTTGACAAATTTTCAACCATATAATTAAAACCAAAGATCATGACTACAAAAAACCTTAAGTTTTCAACATATTTCAACCATGGCATTATGGAATTTTTTTATTACAAAAACTTTAAAAATAAACACCTAAATAAAAGAGTTGTTATACCAAGAGTAATTTTTTTCTAAAATGCTAAAAGTATAGCGATTTTAAAATCTTAGCCTAAGACAACTTGACACATTGTTGGGGCAGACTCTATCCATTATAACGAAAACTTTAAAATCAACTATCAAATTGACACATAATGGGATCGAGTTGCTAGTCAATGATCGACATAGACCCTGCAAAAAAAAACAAAATTAATAAACAAATATATAAATAAATAAAAATGAAAAACTCGAAAGAAAATCAAAATTAAAACATTGAAAAACTAAAAACTAAAACAAAACCAAAAAAACACAAAAAGTTAAAATTTAAAACACAAAAAATTTAAAAACCTTGACAAAAAAATCAAATATATATATATATATATATATATATATATATATATATAAAATTAACTTATAAAAGATTATATATATATTTCCAAAAATACATAATTTAAGAAAAGCAAAATAAACAAAAAAAATAACAAATAATATTGATTAGATAATTTAAAAAAAAACAACAAACAAACAAAATTAAAAAAAAAACATTTAAAAAGCACACAAAAAGAAAAAATAGAATTAAAAAAGAAAAATCAAAGGCTCGTGGGCCCTGGGCAGGCAAGGCCGATTCTGGGAATCATCCTTGCCTACCCAGGGCCTGTGGGGCCTTGAGCCTGAGCACGCAGGGAACTACATGTTGAAAAGTGTAACTAGGTTCGGTCTTCATAATGACATATGTAATTGTGATTTTATGTAATTGATGAAAAGAAGAAAATAAAATTATTTTCAAGTACTTGAATCATGGGTTTCATGATCAAGGAATTTTATTTTAGTTAAGGTTCCCATTGTGAACCTTTAGGTTTTGTCATCTAGTCATAAAAGTCAAATTGAGTCAATGCCATGTATGAAGACCCTTCTTGGGCATGTTACATTCTTGTACGAGTTATTAAATTTATAAGAAGGCCCTCCAATACCAAGCAAAGGCACCTCATACAAGTCGGATACAATATGGAATAAAAGATTTGCACTTAATGACATGTCAACTCACTCTCTTACAAGTCGGCCTAATTGATGGGAAACAACTATAAATAGGGCAACTCAGATTTCATTTGGCACAAAGATTTTCGATCAAGCAAGTCTGAAATAAGAAGTGCAGAGATCTCTTGGGAAGGAGTCTTATCATCAATGAAGAGAGGAAGAAGAAGAGTGAAGTCTTTAGCCTTATTTTGGAGCTGTTTTGGGTCACACGTGCGAAGAAGGAAGAGGTCATTTGTTGCAGAAGAAGCCGAGAGGAATTGCAGTCCTCTTGGGTAGCCAAATTCAAGAGGGGCAAGTCAAAGGAGAAGTCAAGATAAGCTAGAAGGATACTTTATCCTAAGCAAAGGTATCAAGAACTTTTTCAAGGAGGAGAAGCTAGGGTTTCTGAATTAGGGTCAAAGATTGCAGACCTAATTCAAGGAGGCCAAAATAAAGTGAAGGTATGAAGCAGAAGGAAGTCAAAGTTGAAGAATATATGAGAAGGAGGAAGGAGCAGAAGGTTGACTATCGTTAACTCATGATTTCATCAAGGAAGCTTTGTGTCTTGGTCTTGGAGTGGAAAATAGGTCAAGGGTCTTGGTCTTGGTATTTATCAATTGAAGTCTCTATAAGAAGAAGAATTTGTTCAGGTTTTCCTCTCAAGTGGGAGAGGTTTTGGCCCTCGCTGATAGCCTATATTCTGCGTCTCTTGTCTCTTTATGGTTTATGCATTGATAATTGTTTGCTAAAGAATAACACTATAATAACATAATTAAAAGAAGATCCTAATCTAAGAAGTAAAAATAATTCACAAGCAGTTATCAATAGAAGATACATCACTTGATCTTGATGTCATAGATTTCTCAACATGGTATCAAAGCTAAGGTGAGTAAGTCAAGGAAGGGCATCTTATCAAGGGAAACTCAACGATAAAATATCAAGGAAGGCATCAAACCAAAGATCATCTTGAAGTCAAGATCTACAAAGCAAGCATCATAACCCTAGATCAAAGAAATTCTACACCAAAAAGAAGTCTTGGAATCCTCAAGCCATCTCAAGAGACCTAAAGACCCTACTCAAGTTCAAGGACTTATACATCAAGTTCCTTCCTAGAAAAGCAAGACCAAGGATGTTGTCATCAAGATTCTTAGGTGATCTCTCTCTCATTAAAGCAAGATCCTTACCATTGAAAACATCATCAAGAAGTCATCATTGATCTTCATCAACAAAGACTCCACCATCAATGGATCCAAGGGATCTCACTTTCTGTGGGATTAAGGATCATTATTGAAGAAATCTATCTTCATTAAGGAGCAATTTTTTGTTCTCTATATCATCATCAACATCAAGGAAGCAACAAAGAGAAGGAGAATCCTATCAAGTAAGTATATTTATGTCCACTTCTGAATCTGTCACAATGTTATTTTGCAAGGAAAGCAACAAATTGGTTGGGACTTCAAACTATCTTGCATGGAAGAAAATGACATATCCAAATCTCATTGAAAATGAGGTTATGGAACATATCAAAGGATCTATCACCAAACCAGCAAATGAAGATGCTCAAGAACTTGCAAAGTATATGAAAGGGGAAGTTAGCGCTCAAAGGACTCTCATAGAATCCACCAAGGATCCCCTCATTCCATATGTATCAAAACTAGAAACTTCAAAAGAGATTTATGACAAACTGGTAGAGTTGTATTTTGTAAGCACTGCAGGTGAATTCATCTCATTAATTCAGGAAATATACAAGCTAAAGATGTCAAGGGAAGATGGAATAACCTTATACTTTATGAGGATATCCGAAATCAGGGATCAACTTCAAGGTCTGGGAGAAGTCATTTCTGATAGAGAAATTACTACAGTTGTACTAAATGCACTACTAGAGGAGTGGGGTAAGTTTACTTCAAGTATTTATCGGAAGAAAGAAGCTACTCCATTCCAGGATCTATGGTCATTGTGCAATATTGAAGAATATAGACTAAAGGCCAAATCTGATGTGGCAGCAGGTGAGCAAAATAAAGCTTATGCTACAATGGTAAGAAGAAACACATTTTTTGGAAAGTATGGTTCTCGGAAAAAGAAAAGGGACATAGCTAAGATTAAATGCTATGGATGTCAATAACATGGACACTATAGTAGAGATTGTCCTAAGCTCAAGAAAGACAATAACAAAAGAGGTAGAGAAGAAGCCCATATCACCGAAGAAGTGGAGGGAATTGAAAAGAAGAAGTCCAATAAAGAAAAAGTTGAAAAGAAGCAGTCCAATAAAGAGGAAGTAAGAGATCTCTATTATGACTGAGATAATATTCCTCACCTAAGTTATTTTCAAGTTCCTTAGTCTTCTGTTGTAAGATATGGCTTTCATGATTCACTAAGAAAAATGATGGGATGCATCATGGCATCATAAAAGCATTGAAAGAAAGATCTCTTGACATCACCATAGAGAAGCATGAAAGATGGTCGAAGTATGGTAGTCAACTATGAAGGATATAGCTCTTGGGAACCTCATTGGAAACATAAGTGGAACTTATGGAAAGGAAAATGTCATCCAGGACAAAGCTCATCATACATTAGTCAAAAGGAAATATCTGTTGGATGGGGATACTATAGATTCTCAAGATTCTCTGATGGAATCTTCATTGAAAGGTTCATCGATCAAGAGGGGAAGCAAGTGTTTCATCAGGAATTCTAAACTTGTGGAATTCATGGGATGATGGTATGATGACATAGGAGGTGAAGCAGATCAAGGGATTGAAGATCTTTTCAATCAAGGAAGCTGTTGAAGGAATTTTGGATAAAGAAACATGAGGTATGCATGCTTGTATTCAATATTATAAAGTCATGTCATATGGTTGTAGGTAACATGGATCAATGCTCTTTCTTGAGAGCATGATTAAAAGAAAAGGATCTCCTCCTCAGAAAGGATGCAGGAAGGCATGAATTACACATTGTCTAGATGAAATCAACAAAATATGTCCTCATATGTAATATGAGGTGGTTGAAAACAATTAGAGGAATTATGATTAAGATTCCTGGGAATGAAATGTGTGAAGAAAGGAGGGAAGAGATCATGGGATATGCAACCATGGAAAAGGAAATCAACATCCAAAGACCAAGAGATCCGACTAGGATATCTCCATGAAAGATATGTAGACTTCGATGAAGTCTGAAAAAGAAAGAGACCGTTGACAATATATTTCTTTGGGAGATGTGTTGTCATGTATGCATGATGTTGATACAAAGTAGAAGATGTAATGATGAAATACCATCACAAAGGTAATTTTGATTTAATGACCATTTTTTTATCTTTGAAAAAATATCTCGATGGGCTTATGCAGGGCTGCTAAGGGAAGATCTATGGATATATTCCACCACCGATTTCCATGTAGTAGGATGAAATATCCTTAAGGAAACATGCCATGAAGAAGGAAACATGGCATGAAGGAAGGCTAGATATGGATTGATGAATCACTTTTTGATGATGACATGACTAACTCATGGTTGAAAGTGATGGATGGTCTGTGACCTATGAAGAATTCCCAAACATGAAGACTCTTGAATAACGATAATAAGTTCATGACATCGTTAGGAGGAGTTCTACAAGCAATTGCTTGTGCCATAATCTCCACCCGAGGAGATGTTGTAGGTCCCTAATTAAGAGGGATCCTGGAAGCAAGTTTCCTACTTGGAAGAAACTTGGAAACAAAATTCCTAAGCCAAAAAGGAGCTTAGGTACATTCCTTACGTAGGAATGAGTACATTCCTTTATTGGAATAGGTATGTCCTCCCTAATTAAGAGGGAGAGATAGACACATCATTCTTGTCTTCACTTTGGAAGATAGAATGGAGGACTAGGTAAACATATGACATCCAATGCTCTTTGAGGATGTGTTAAGGCATCCAAGATAAGAGTAGTCGTAGAGGACCGATATTCTTTGAGGACTGGGAATCCAAGATAAGAATAGTCTTGGTGTAACACACCCTAAGAACTCGAGTGGGGTATGTTCCAAGAGAGACAATGATGAGGGTGTCTATACATCATTGGTCTCACCAGGATTGAGCTTAGATGTGGTGGAGAGATAGAGATGTTAGTCAAGGCCTTGCTATGTGAAAATGTTGGTTGATATGATGTTATACAGATGGGTTACCAATCTGACTCTTCTTATGAGAAATTATTCAAATTGAGAATGACCAAGTACCATTATGGATACCTCCCTAGTTAAGAGGGAGTGTTGAAAAGTGTAACTAGGTTCGGTCTTCATAATGACCTATGTAATTTTTATTTTATGTAATTGATGAAAATAAGAAAATAAAATTATTTTTTAGGTACTTGAATCATGGGTTTCATGATCAAGGAATTTTATTTTAGTTAAGGTTCCCATTGTGAACCTTTAGGTTTTGTCATCTAGACATAAAAGTCAAATTGAGTCAATGTCATGTATGAAAGACCCTTCTTGGGCATGTTACATTCTTGTATGAGTCATTAAATGTATAAGAAATCCCTCAAATACCAAGTAAAGGAACCTCATAGAAGTTTTCTACAAGATGGAATAAAATATATTCGCTTAATGACATGTCTACTCACTCTCTTACAAGTCGACCTAATTGATGGTGAAAGAGCTATAAATAGGGCAACTCAGATTTCATTTAGAGTGGATATTTTTTATTAAGAAAGTTTGAAACAAGAAGTGTGAAGATCTCTTGGGAAGGAGTCTTATCATCAGCGAAGAGAGGAAGAAGAAGAGCGAAGTCTTTAGCCTTATTTTGGAGCTGTTTTGGGTCACACACGCGAAGAAGGAGGAGGTCATTTACTGGAGAAGAAGCTGAGAGGAATTGCAATCCACTTGGGTAACCGAATTTAAGAGGGAAAAGTCAAAGGATAAGTCGAGATAAGATAGAAGGAGAGTTTATCCTAAGCGAAGGTATCGAGAACATTTTCTACAAGGAGAAGCTAGGGTTTCTAAATAAGGGTCAAAGATTGCAGACCTAGTTCAAGGAGGCCGAAATAAAGTGAAGGTCTGAAGCAAAAGGAAGCCGAGGTTGAAGAATAGATGAGAAGGAGGAAGGAATATAGGGTTAACTATCGTTGACTAAGGATCTCATCAAGGAAGCTTTGTGTCTTGGTCTTCGAGTGGCAAATAGGTCAAAACTTAAAAAAAACATAAAATATAATCAACCAACTAATCGAACTTCATAAGAACAAAAGATGTGCCTTTGACCATTTGGTAAAAATTCAAAAAAATATAAAGAATAAGTTCAACAAAAAGGATTTATAATGAATTTTTCTGAAGGGTGACCTTGTCCTCCTATGCAACAAAAGCATTGGGAAGCTAGTTAAACATGGTAAGTTTGGAAATTTTTGGTTAGGTCCTTCTAGAGTTGAAGATGTTGTAGGTAATAATGCTTTCTATCTCAGCCATTTGAAGAATGATAAGAAGCATTTTCCTGTAAATGGGTAGGTTTTGAAAATGTTCTATCAATGAGAGAATGCATATTTTCACATTTATTCATGTCATAAGAGATTTTTGGAAAATTGTGTTAAGCGTTTAGCTTGTCCAATGTTTCGAGTGGACACTCCATCCATCACCAGGGAGTGAAAAGCTTTTGATATCGGGAGTGGGTTTTGAGAGGAAAATAAATAGAATAGGAAGGGATATAACTGTTAATGAAAAAAAAAAAGGAATGGAAATAGCCATTGAAGAAAAATTAAAAGTCTAAGGAGGGCTAAAGGTTAAAGGGATAAATGTAAAAAAATGAAAGCTATATAATGGGGGGAATTAAAAAGAACTAAAACTCAAAAACAAAGAAGGGGGATTGGGGGTAATTAGTTAAAACATAGAATACACATTTAATTTAAAATAAATAAAATTAATTAACAATTAAAAAAATTGCTGGATTAGGTAAAAAAGAGGGAGAAAAGGTTTAAAAAGAAATGAAGTGAGGGAAAACATTAAAAATAAACTAAACGGATGGGGGAAAAATGTAGATACAAAGGAGGGATGATGGGGGTAGGGGGAGTGCGGTGTCAGGTTCAATTTAGAGTAAAGAGGGGTAAGGAAAATAAGACAATAGATTAAGAAAGGGGAAATGGAAAAAGAAGGAAAAAATACAAGTAAGGGAAATGGGGTTAGGAGAGATAAAATAAAAAGGAGGGGAGGGTGGGGGGGAAGAAAGGGGTATTATTTAGAAAATAAGAGAGATTGAAGTCGAGAAAAAAATAAGAAAAGGGCGACATGGGAGACTATTTGATAAGATGAAGGATGGTAGGATTCCAAGATTGGCTTATCCTATATCCAGCTTCTCTATTACAATTGTGCATGTGCTTTTCGATTTCAAGAGATTCCTGAATTAAGTGAGAGTTGTGAAAAGGAACAAAGGATATGATTTTGGTTTGATCAAAACAAGTGATAAGCTTGGAATGAACAGAGTGATCAACGCTGGCTGACTTAGAGATGCAGTTAGGTTAGTGTCAACAATGTGCTCTTTAATATGGGTTTGAATAAGAAAGTGGTCTAGCCAATGTAAGATTTCCCACAAGAACATGGAATTTTGTAAACAGGCCATGAACCTTGCATGGGATTAAATTTATCCTTGGGTGATCGAGAAAAATATTTAAGGTTTTTGTGGGGTTTAAAGGCAATTTTAATGTTTCTCTTGGATATTATCTTCGAAATAGGATATGTGGTACATTTTAAGTAGGTAAGAGTAATGAGGGCGTTAGGTAGAGAGGAGATGGGATCATTTAATTTAGGGTTATTAGTAGTTCAAAAGAATTTTTTTATTTTGAAAGGTTATGTAGCCATTGGATTTGAAAGCTAGGGTAAAATGTGATTTTTCCTCACTTAAGAACCGAGGAGTATAAATTTTGAAGGCTTGTGAGATGAGGGTTTTAACTATGTAGAAAATCTGATGGTAGGTTAACCCGATAATGCAATATAAATCAAAGAAAAATACTATAACCTACTTCTACTATCAATGTGCGGAAGCTTAAAGATCGATCTGAACAATATAACCAGAAGAAGAAGAATCAATCGCACAATACACATGAAAATACTTTGGGGAAAGACTCAGCTATAAACTCCACACTATTGTATAATCATACAAGTGGAAATACATAGGAATTATACAAATCCTTAGCTCTCATAGCTAGCCAGCTCTCAGTACAATCCTCATAGATGCTCACGGGCAGTCTTGACTTCTCTCCAGCCTTCCTCTATGCCCTCCAAGCTCCTACTTCCTTGCGTTGTTTCTCTGGGATGATTCTCCTGTTACCAAGTGGATGATCTATCCTCCAAAACTGTGCAATCTTCAAGGATGATTCCTTGACTGCATGCATGAGTTTTCTTTATAAGAAAACACATGCAACTGATAATACATTGTCCTTGAATTTAATCTCAACTGGGTCTTTCTCAGAATAGACATGCATGAGTTTCTGATAAGGGAATATTCAGTTAACTGGAGTAGCATTAGTTGAGTGCATGCACGCATCAACTGACTATTAACTCACTAGTTCCTCAAATAGTTTGGAACTAATTGAACTGCACTTAACTCAGTAAACTGAGTTAACTAATTACAACTCAAATATAACTCAATCTTATCTCCTTAATTTAAGGGATAACTCTTGCATGATTTCAGAAAGACTTCTAACTTGAATTTCTTCAACTAATTAATTCAAAATAAACTCATTAATTATTTTCAAGTAGCTGTTAAGACTAAATTCGATTTTAATTCACAGTTTAATTCAAGGAAAAATTAAATTGGAATATTCTTGTTGCCATATTTCAACAATCCCTCTCAACAAGAAAGGGATTACTTGCCACCCCGATCCTGTCTCTATGGAACTCAAATTTACACTTTTACAATGCCTTTGTCAAAATGTCATCATCTTGTTCCCCTGTCGAAATATACTGCAATAACATGATCCTCTCGATCTATGAAAAGCCACGGGAAATAAATCTTGCGTTATGCTTCTCCACACTACCATCAACAGTTTGCTTTACCTTGTAAAGCCAATGGGAACTCACAACTGACTTGTTCTCCAGTCTCAGAACCACGTCCCAAACATTGTTACGAACTATGGAGTCGTACTCCTCCACCATAGCATCAACCCAAATCAGCTATTGCACTGCTTCCTCAAAGGAAGATGGGTCAATCTCAACACATTCCCCAACAAGGGCCATGTATCTAGTGTACCTCTCAGGTGACCTCCTCTGTTTGCGCTGAGAAGATAGTGCTCCCACATTCTCTCTCGCATCCTCCAAGAATCTGTCAGCTTCTCTTGTGCGCTTCTGTCCATCTCTGGAAGACTTTGCTTGAGTGGATGTCACCACTCCTGGAACCTCTGCATGCGGCTACTCTGCATCAATCTGAGGTTGCTCCACATCAGTCTAAGGCTCCTCCACATCAGTCTGAGGCTCCTCCTCCTTAGGAACCAACAGTTCCTCCATAGCCTATAGTTGGAGCTCCCTCTCAAGGGAAAATTACATGGCCTTCTGCTCATCAAACTTGAGATCTCTGTGAGCCACTGTCCTCCGACTGGTAGGCAAGTACACCCGATAGTTGTGAGGTGTATTAGTGTACCCCACAAGTATCCACAACTCTGCTGTCAGCTCAAGCTTCTTCCGTGCATCATTTCTCACATGGAAATATACCGATGAGCCAAAGATCCTGAAGTGACCCACATCTGGTCTCTTACCGGAGAAATATTCCTCTGGTGTCTTCATCCCAAGTATGCGATGTGGGCTCCTATTCTGCAAACAGACTGCTGTGTTGCATGCCTCATCCCACAAGTGAAGTGGTAGGCCTTAGTCATGCAGCATTGCCTGTGCTGCCCCTACAATAGTTATGTTCTTCCTCTCGGCCACCCCATTCTGCTGTGGGTTATGAGGTGCCGTCAAATCTTGTTTAATTCCTTCCACTGCACAGAAGTCCTTAAACTCTTGAGAGACATATTCTCCACTGTTGTCGCTTCTCAAGGCCTTGATCTTCTTCCCTAACTCTTTCTCAACCAAATTTTTGAACTCACAAAACTTTGTGAAAGTTTGGTCCTTCTTCTGCATGAAATAAATCCAACATTTACAAGAATAGTCATTAATGAAAATCACATAATACCTTTTCTTCGCTGTGGATGCCTTCGAGAATGGTCTACACACATCAGTATGAACTCTCTCTAAGATAGCCTCTGCTCAACTGTCTCGATCATGAAAGGAAGACTTGGTGTACTTTCCCAAGGTACAACCTTTGCATGTGTCAACTTGATCAAATTTACCTTTGGGAAGTCCTGTAGATATCTGCTGCATTATCTTCAAAGCCCCATGATGCAAATGGCCCAACTGTCTATGCCACAACTCGCCAATGTCTTGGCTTTGCACCAATTCTGCTTTCGTACTCAATGTTACACAATCATCTACCTCTAGTTTATAGAGATTCTTCACCCGAATCCCTATCCTCTTGGTCTAACCCGTGGCTATGTGTCTTAGGAACACCTTTCCTTTACTGAAGACAACATCGCAGCCTTTGTCCTCCAACATCATGACTGATACCAAGTTCTTCTTTAGCCCAGGCACATACATCACATCTGTCAAGGTGAGAGGAGCTCCATGCTCCCTTTGAAAAGCAACCGTGCCCACTCCTGAAACACTATACCTTCCATCATCACCCATCTCTATGTGCATCTTGAGGTCTTTCTCCTCCAAGGCACTGAATAGATTTTTATCACCGGTCATGTGGAATGAGGCTCCACTGTCAAGATACCAGACACAACCCATCATTGATGACACGATGCATGCGATGAGGGTAAAGTCCTTTTCGAACTAAGAGGATAATGCCTCACCTTCTGATCCTTCTGAGGATCTCTTCTTGGACTTCTTTGATGGGAAATTAGTCACATAATGTCCCATCTTGTGACAATTAAAGCATCTCACTTTAGATATGTCACCCTTCTTCCCTCCATGAGAAGAATTCGATTTGAAATGGGAAGCCTTCCCCTTCCATTTCCTTGCCTTACTTGCTAAGGCTAGATTTTCTTCATCATCATCCTTGGATGAAGAACCATCTCATGTGCTCCTCCTGATCTCCTCCTGCATAAGATCTGACCACAGTCGTTCCCAATCCGATAGATTCTCCCTTCCATTCACAGAGTCCTGGTAGCTATTCCAACTCTTTGGAAGGCCAAGGAGAGCGAGGCTAACCATATCATCATCGACAGTAGTTATTCCCACACTGCTAAGCTCATCTTTGCAGGTGGTGAGCTTGTTTAGATATGTGGAAATAGTATTTCCCTTCTCCATCTTGATTCTTCGAAGCATATCCTTGAGCGCCAATTTCCTGTAGTCCCTACTGTTCTGGTATAGGTCCTTCAATGTCTTCCACATTGAAAATGGAGTATCCTTCCCATGGAGACTTGAGACAATATGGTCTCAAACTCCCTCAAGGATGATCCATCTCGCCTTCACCACACACTTCTTCCACTCAGCCAAGTCTTGTGCATTAGTTGAAGCTGGCTTTGGGATTTCTTGATCAATGAATTCCTTCAATCCATTGTCTTCTAATACAACCTTCATTCTATCTTTCCATTCTATGTAATTTGAGCTACCTTCCAAGGCATACTCGAGTCTCAAGCTATAGAATGCCATTGGCCAACCTTGAAGTATGATATGAATTCGATTTGCACCTGCAACCCCGAACTTCAAACTTTGAATTCTATTCTCAGTATACTGTTCATAGCTCTGTTACCATGTAGAAATTTTTTACAAATCCAGCTCCGATACCATGTATAAAATCTGATGGTAGGTTAACCCGATAATGCAATATAAATCAAAGCAGAATACTATAACCTATTTCTACTATCAATTTGCGGAAGCTTAAAGATCGAGCTAAAAAATATAACCAGAAGAAGAAGAATCAATTGCACAATACACAAGAAAATACTTTGGGGAAAGCCTCAACTAAAAACCCCACACTATTATATAATCATACAGGTGGAAATACATAGGAATTATACAAAACCTTAGCTCTAACAGCTAGCTAGATCTCAGTACAATCCTCAGAAATTCTCACAAGAAATCTTGGCTTCTCTCCAGCCTTCCTCTCTGCCCTCCAAGCTCCTATTTCCTTGCGTTGTTCCTCTGGGATGATTCTCCTATTACCAAGTGGATGATCTCCTACCCAGTGGATGATCTATCTTCCAAAACTGCGCAATCTTCAATGATGATTCCTTGACTGCATGCATGAGTTTTCTTTATAAAAAACACATGCAACTGATAGTACTTTGTCCTTGAATTTAATCTCAACTGGGTCTTTCTCAGAATAGACATGCATGAGTTTCTGATGAGGGAATATTTAGTTAACTGGAGTAGCATTAGTTGAGTGCATGCATGCATCAATTGACTGTTAACTCACCATTAGTTCCTCAAACAATTTGGAACTAATTTAACTGGACTTAACTCAGTAAACTGAGTTAACTAATTACAACTCAAATATAACTCAATCTTATCTCCCTAATTTAAGGGATAACTCTTGCATGACTTCAAAAAGACTTCTAACTTGAATTTCTCCAACTAATTTATTCAAAATTAATTAATTAATTATTTCCAAGTAGCTGTTAAGAATAAATTCGATTTTAATTCAAGGACAAATTAAATTGGAATATTTTTGTTGCCATATTTCAACAAACTATGTGGCAAAGTTTTGGGAAGGGTGGTGATAGGACTGGCAGTGAAGTTAGTGGTGAATATGGGTATTTTTTTATATAAACTTGATGGGTTAAGGATCCATTGGGAAGGTGGGTTACAAGGACATCCAAGAAGGGAAGGGATTTATCAAATTCAATCTCCATTGTGAACTAAATATGAGGTGAAATGTTGTCAAGGTTAAATGACCATGGGAAGGCCATGTTGCTAGATGATGAAGGTGTCATCTACAAATTTATACGAACATTTAGGTTTCTAATGCTAAGATTTCAAGGATAAGGCTCAAAATATTCCATATAAATATTAGAAATGATCAGGGATAAAGAGGAGCCCATAGTTTTGCCCTTTGTTTTCTCATAAAAGGTTCCTTTGAAAGAGAAGAACATGGATGAGAGAAAAATATGAATGAGTTTGATGGTTATGGATTCAAAGAGATTAGAGACCAAGTTAATTGCTCCATGAACTAGGATTTTAGTGAATAAGGGGACTACGTCGAAACTAACCAAAAGGTATTGTTTTTCAATATGAATGTTCTTCATTTTTTAAATGAAATCAGTGAAATATCTGATAAACAAGGGAGTAGTTCCAATGAAGGGTTGGAGTTCTTTTCCTAAGAAATGGCCAAGGGCATGGGTAGGTGCGCTAGTGGAACTGACAATAGGTCTAAGGGGAATACCATACTTATGGATTTTGGGTTTCCCTTAAATTTTAGGGGTTTGGTGGGTATGAGGAATCAAATGTTGCTAAATGGAGGGGTAAAAAGAGGAGGATTTTATAGCTTTAGTGACTTGATTAGTTATCAAATTGATTTAATTTTTAGGAAGTATTTTGTAAGAGGAGGTAGAAAGCAACTCTAAAATTTTAGTTTCATATTCAATACTTTTCATAACAATAGAAGCATTACCTTTATCATCTTTAAGGATAATGAACCTCTCAAATTAACAAAGCCTTTTAGACTACCAATAACCCTAAATCCATTTATCCCATCTCCTCTTTGCCTAATACCCTCATTACTTTTCCTTACAAAAAAGTTATCATGGATATTATTTCTAATATATTATCTAATAGAAACATTAAAACTACCTTTAAACCCCAAAAAACCCTTAAACATTTTTTTCGGTCAGTTAAGGATAAATATGATCCCATGCAAGGCTGAGGGGTTTGTCGAATTCCATGATATTGTGGGAAATATTACATTGGGTATATATTTCATTCACTCAAAGCATTTCTTAAAGAGAACATTATTGACACTACCCATAACCACATCTCTAAGTCAATCATTGTTGATCACTCTTTTCATTCCAATCATCTCATTTATTTTGATCAAATCAAAATCTTAGCCCTGTTCCTTTTCACAAATCTTGCTTAATTCATGAAGTTATTGAAATTGAAAAGCACCCACACAATTTTAATAAAGAATATGGATATAGGATAAGCCAATATTGGAAGCATGTCATTCATCATCTTAACAAATAATCTCCCTTGCCCCCTTTTTCTTAAGTTTTATCAACTTCAATCTCTCTTATGTTTTCCATTTTCCTCCTTTCTTTTTGACCCCCCACCTTCTTTACTCTAAATTGACCCTGACCCTAGCCCCTCACCCTCCTTTACTTTAAATTTACCTTGACCATTCCCCCTCTCCCCCTCTCCACATTTGACTTCTATTTCTTTTTAATTCCCACCCATTGTATAGCTTTTATTTTCTACATTTAGCCTTTTGACCTTTGGCCCTCCTTAGACTTTTCATTTTTCTTGAACAATTATTTCCCTTTCTATTTTTTTTCATTAAAAACTATATCCCTTATTATTATATTTATTTTCCTCTTTGCACTCATTCATGATATCAAAAGCTTTTCAATCTCTGATGATGGGTGGAGTGTCTACCAAAAACGTTGGACAAGCTCAACCCTTAACAATTTTTATTTTTATTTTTTGTTCGAGCAGAAATCTTTGATAATGTTCTATCAAGGTAATACCTTATGCCTTATGGGCATCCTTGTATTATAGTAAGATTTCTACCCTTTGTTACTTGTGGGATTTATTTTATTGAGTTCAACATTTATTTTGTTTGAATAAAAGGAAATGATGCTAGCATTGTATGCAATTCTTTGAGATGTGGTGTCATTAATATGGGCCCCATTTTCATTTACACATGAATTTACTTCTCTCTCTCAAGGTCAAGATGAGTTGTTTGTGTCTTTACTCCTCCCTTGAATTTAATATCCATTTAGTAAGAATGTGTCATGTTTATACGATTCTGGATATTCTAGAGTTCTCATGCATTCTCAAGATGAGCACATGTATCCAAGTTGGATCTAGATGTTACACATCATATTCTCTATAGTATGCCCTACATTTTTTTCAGCATATGTGGCCATCATGATGAGACCAAAGTGTTTTTATTGATGTATTGTACTGGGCCATGTTGATATGATTCATATAAAGTGTTATTCCAATTGGTAACCTAGACCGCTTTGGTGGTCAATCATGGCCCATCATTTTAGTCTCCATTTCAAGGTGCTTAGTTTTATTTCTATGGATGACTAGCCCTTGATGGTAGTAACACCCCATCATGTTAGGAATTTATGTCTTGGGAAGATACTTGGGAATCTTGAGGTGGATCTACTAGGACACGAGATCTACATGTTATGTAAAGGTGGTGCTCTTATGTAAAGGTTGACATACCTATGGTTTAGCAATACCTATTTTGTATCCCACATGTACCTATTCTCTTATCTATGTATCATGTTTTGGCCAAGATCTATTAGATATGTTGTTGCTCTCATTCTTTCATTTTCACATTTCTCGAGACAATCTGATGTTTATCAAGGCATTAATCACATTCTCCAAGGCACATATGCGTTATTTGTATAAATATGGATGTCATATACATATGTTATGTGGATAACTAGAGATAAATCTCCTTATTTGTCACTTTTTTAGCTTATTTAATCCATCACAGGGGTTAACCCACATGTGACCACTTATGACAATTATGAGGATTAATTAGAGCACGTGACAACTTGGAGGGGTCATTTGAGTGACTTCATGTCTTGAAAAAATGATATGGAACTTACTCAAGATGATTTTGATGATGTGCAAATGTCTTAGAAGCATTTTTTGAAGACGTATTAGCCCATTTGGAGAATTCATCCACTCATTTGGGCCTTATTCACCATATCTATGAGTTTGTTCCTCCCCATAGAACTAGACATTGGAGTTTTGATGGCTTGGGAGGCTGTTACAACATGTTTTGAAGCTTATCCAATGCATTTTCAAGGGAAAATTGATCCAATAAGACTATTCACTCTCTTCTAAGAAAGGCTTCACTTCTCTTATGAGGGTTTTATGCATATGTGGCATCATATTCTTGTTTTTGACTTAGTCTCCTTACTTGTGTGGATAACAAGTCACTTTATATTGTTTCCTTGAGCTAAATTTAAGGAATAAAGAATGAGAAAGAATTAGGAACCTCCACTATAAATAAAGGCCCACCTCATTCCAAATTGTTATGAACTATTAAAGATCATTTTCATAAGCCATTAATAGTAGATATTTCTTGGATTTTTGGTGTCAATTCATGGAGCACTCCCTTTCTTGTTTATTTTTTTATTCAACAAAGATATTATTGTGAATGTTAAATACTTTTATGTAGCTAGCAATATCAATCCTTTAAAGGGTAAAATTATCACTTGGAAGGAGGATAATTAGGGATTTTATCTCTTCCCTTCTGGTTAATTTACTTGGTAAGTGCTCAATCTCTTGCCTTGATTAGTTTTATGCTCCTTAGTTAAGGTCTTAAGTATTATTCTATTGCTGATATTGTTGGTGAAGGCCTTCCCTTAAAGAACCCTTCCTCTAGGATATTGGTTTTCATGCTTGTCTTGAGTAGACAAAGGACTATTTAGCCTTTAGGCTCTAATATCTCAATCTAATCCATAATCTTTGGATAACCAAATCTTAGAGTAGTAAATTTCTTGACCCCATAAACCCCAAGTGGAGACAAGGCACTAATTCTACTCCCAACAACCAATAAAAAGCCCCAAAATTCAAATTTATTCTATTTCTTGTCTCATAAAGATAAAAATACAAAAATGTATTAAAGTAAAAAATAAATAACAATATTTATTCATTATCTAGATGAAGCTAGTAATTTATCTTTATTTTTAGACATATTTGTAAAATGGATTAAGCTTGATTATGGATATCTAACCCTAAGGAGGCAAACATGTACCCATGTATTTGTGCTTAAAGGTATTATCTAACATTTTATGGGCTAATTTAATGCGTTTACCAATTCTGGAAATTAAATTGCAGCAATACAAATCAGATTTTGGTGAAGCTCTAAAGGCTAGGATTTGGTGCTAAAAGGTGGATTCTAACTGTCTTAGCCTAATTTTCATTCCTCTATTATTTTCAAAGCTTATATATATATATATATATATATATATATATATATATATATATATATATATATATATATATATATATATATATATATATATATATATCTATATCTATATATATATATATATATCTATATCTATATATATATATATATATCTATATCTATATATATATCTATATATATATATATATATAGATATATATATATATATATATATATATATATATATATATATATATATATATATATATATATATATATATATATATATATATATATATGGGGGAGAATGATAAGGTTGAAGTATCTTGAAGGTCAATCAATGGATACATGTTATAGAAATCCCCAAAAATATAAAGATCTATCATTTGGAAAGATTTGGTACCATCCTTTCCATTAGTTGGTAACTAAACCATTTAGAAAGTGAGTAACAAAAGAAAAGTTAAGATTGAGGAAGACCCCTAGTTGGGTGTTGACAACAAGTTCCAAATTTTGGAAGACTCATTCAAAATCTTCATGATTTAGGTTCTTTTTTCCTAGTTGATAAATGGCAATATCATCAAGAATGGGGAAGAAGAAGTTGGAAATTAGAAACAAATTTAGGCCTGGCAGGGGAGGATGTTAGTGAATGACATAATTATGTAGGAAAATTGTGCTCCAATTTCATCAAGTTATTCAATGAGGTCGAAGATTCCCCATGTAGGTCCAAAAATACCCGTATAGGTGATTTCATGGCCAAGAGTGGTTGCAAATTATAGTTAGAAACCTAGATTATAAGTGAAAAGAAGTGGTGGGGGGAGGCAATCTATAAAATTCATACAGTTTTTAAAAGTAAGATAGTCTTATGGCTAGCTTTAAGAAACAAGCTACTTACATGGGAAAATGGTATCAAGATAGTGTAACAGCCCTAGTAAAAAATTAACGTAAAAAAGTTAATAAAGGAAAAATAATAACCAAGGTCATGGGACACATATTCCAAGCTGAATGTTGGGCAAAACAAAATAGTGATGGGTATCACTTGTGATTAATTAATGGCTATGGAAATCGGCAAAGGCTTTGGAAAGGCATGAGGCATTAATTGGCATTTTATTTAAGGAAAATAATGGAAAATTGAATAAAATAGAGGCCTCATTAATAAAAAGGCTTATGAGGACCAGTTTGTAGCTTTTGGTCAGCTAAGCTTTTAGTCAATTCAGTTTTGGAGATCTCATTTTCTACTCTCTCTCTCTCATACTCTTGGACACTTAGAGTTTTCTTGGAGCACTCTTGGAGGAGTGTGGCATACTTGGGATTAGGATAAAGAAGGAAAAGGAAGAGTAGGAAAGTGTAGGAGGTCATCGGGATCAACAACTACAACAGGTTTTGCTTGCAGGTACCGAGTTGCATGTATGATTTCCTTGCTAGTTTTGGCATGCATAGCACATGCATCTGGTTTCTTGGTTATGATTTGTCATTGGCATGGAGTATTTATTGAATTGATAGTGATTTTTCCTAGCCTTTCCATTTCCTGGATAACCATGGTGTTATGGGTTTTGGCTTTGTTTTTTGGTTGGTTCTCATGTTCCTTTGGTTGTGGGTTGAATTACTAGTTCCTAGAGTCTTGGTTGGACAAAAGATCTAGAAGCCCTGTAACAACTTGGGTAGAGTCAGAGTCTTGGAAGCCTTGGTTGGACAAACACTCTAGATCCCTTAGTGGGTTGAGTTACTAGTCCTAGAAGCCCTGGTTGGACAAACACTCTAGAGACTGACAACAACTGTGGGTTGAGTTACTAGACCTAGCAGCCTTGGTTGGAAAAAACACTCTGGAGTCGTAAATAGATTAGGTAGAGACTGATCTAGTGATGGTTAGTGATATCCGACCGTGAGGTGGAATCAATGGTTGAGGGTTGAGGTGATTTGGCCTCTAGAAGCCCTGGTTTATTTTTGTTTGATTTGTTTAATGAGATCCCACATTGCTTGGAATATGGTATGGGGGTGATTGGCTAAAATAGAGATTTGTTTCATCCCAATCTATAGTTAGGTGGTACGTGGAAGTCCCTAACTTGGCTGGATTTGCATATGTTAATAAGAGCTCCTTTTCCTTTGTATTTTCATGAGTAAATGTGCTTGATATTATGTGGATTAATGGTTGTTTCCTCATTGATATGTCTATGGTCATTTGTTGGTTATAAGTATGTTTGATGACAATTATGATGTATGGATCTCATCATGTTTTGGTTAGTATATGAAATGTTAGTGAATGAATGACATAATAGATAACAATGTAGCTATTGTGAGGAGATACCAATCCTCTTTAATGATTCTCAGATAAGTATGAGACCCTTATGCTCAGATATGTTGTTGTGACCTGTAGATTACATGTTTGTGATATGTTTGACGAAATTCCTGCCATGCTAGTAGGGTTCAATTCAAGTCCTTTTTCAAGTTTTTGCATTAGTACCCTTGTTTCTATGTTATTTATTATTTTTTGAAATTTCATGAAGTTTTGGGCAGTGGTTTGAGTCCTAGCCCTGAAAACTTAGCACAAAATTTGAGGTCATTGGCACAAAACTGCTGAAAAAGGCCAAATTCACATGGATGCATTGTTGTGGCAGTGAGTGGGGGGTCCTAGTTGCATGTAGGCTTGTCATGGGGGTGACTAAGGCTCTAGGGCAATGAAAAAGAAAGTTGTCTTAGGGGTTGGTCACCTAGAAGGGTTGATTGGCTCCTGAAGGTTTTATAGAATGTGTGGAAGGTCAGATTGGTCTTGTCATGTCAATTCCACTTCCTTAACTGCACTTGGGGAGTTGAATCATATCATAGTAACCCTTTGTTACATGTTTACCCTAGTGGACAGGTTAGCTAGGGTAAATGTAGGAGGAGCGTGTTGCAAAGTGGTATTAGAGCATGGTTCCATTCTCCTTGGGTGGTTTCTGGTTTTCGTTCTCCATGGATGAATGTGTTGTCATATGTACATGTTGATTGCATATATGTCATTATTCTTCTGGTCTATGTGCTTATTGTGTATGCATGGTTGTTAGGTCCCTATACTACTAATATAACCCCTTATTGTTATTAGTACAACCCCCTTATTATATTGTTGTGCCCATGTAGTCCCCATATTGTTATTATTGTGCCCCATAGAATCCCACTATTGTTATTATTATGCCCTTAGATTATTATTGTTATGTCGGCTCTGATTATATTATGACCCCTTAGATTCCTATATATAGAAAGGAGGCCTTGTCATTTGTATCATCCAAAAATTGTTCATTTGTGTAATGTAAAGGAGGTTGTCCCCTCGAAGAGGCTGAATTCTAAGGCGTTCATCTATCTTTTCTATCTTTTTGTGAGCTGGTTTCATAACATTTGGTATCAGAGCTGTGGATTCTAGGGTTTCACTGCTCTAAATAGGTCATCGTGGCATTTTCACTATAACTTTTTCGCTACGAAGTTTCAAAAGCTAAAAAAAACCCATTTGATAAGAAATCGATCTAAACCGTGTGTCCGAATTTGAGATCTTGTCTTGCTATATTTTCAGAGATATGATCTGAGGAAGTTAGGGTTTTTGCAAGCTCCAGAATTTCATCTCAAACAGGCTCCTGAATTACATCCTGAACAAGTGAACTTGGGAAAATCGTCATAACTTTCTTTGTGAGCATCAAATTGAAATTTTGTAAGAAGTTTCAGAAAGAGGACGGACTGTAGTTTTCTGTGTATCGGTTTCAGGTCCTAAGGTTGAAACAGTGACATGAGACACTTCGTATAAGTTCGATATACTGAACCCGTCTATAATCAAGTCATTGTGGGAGATTTTACATAACGCTTCCTTACATAATCCAATCTTGATTAGACTTTCAGGGTTAGAAAGAGGACTCAGAAGGCTAGTACGGGACGAAATTTCAGAACTTGGAGATCTGAAATTACAGAGTTACAGTTGTTTCAAGATCGAGCTCCTAAAATAAAGAAAAGGCAAAATGAGGAAGTTTGATGGCAAGGATCTGATAAATTGGATACTATAGATGGAGAAATATTTTGATCTACATGAGGTGCAACTGTTACAAAAGTTATGTATTACATCTTGATATTTAGAACCAGATCAATTTTTATGGTATAAAGGGTTGTGTTCTCGTAGAGCACTTGTCACTTGGTCAATTTTCACGGAAGAAATGATAACACATTATGAGGATACAAAGAGTAACACCTTCTATTGATAAATCTCAAAAAAAAGGGTTCAATGGCAGAGCACATTGAGGATTTCAAACAATTGAATATAAGGGTAAATGATATTCCAGATAAGAAAAGGATTGATGTCTTCATAGGGATTTTAAAGGATAACATTCAACATGAGGTTCATCTTTGGGAACTTGATTCATTGGAGAAGGCATTCAGGTTGGCAAGAAAAATTGAAAGCGAAATTATGGAAACAAGGAATCTCACCACTCACGACTATAATTATGGAAGTGTTTTTTCTCTTAGCCTTCCACAACCTACAATGTTTACACTGCAACAATTGGAAGAAAAAAGAGAAAAAGGGCTTTGTTACAATTATGATAGAAAATACACTAAAGGTCATAAGTGTGCTGAGAAGAAATTATTTTACATAGATTATGAAGAGGAGGAAGAAAAGGATCAAGAAACATCAAAATAAGAGGATATACACCAAGAACCAACCCCAGAGAAAGAAGAAATGAATCCGAGCATATCTTGTAAAGAATTGGAAATAATTACCACTCCTCAAACTCTTAAGATAGAAGGACATATCAGGAAGAAAAGGTTCAAGAAGTGAAAGATCACATCGAGAAAGAATAAATGAATCCTAGCATATCTTGTAATGCATTGGCTGAAATTACCACTCCTCAAACTATCAAGATAGAAGGACCTATCAAGAAGAAAACTGTTTAAGAAGTGAAAGATCACATCGAGTATCAAGAAATGAATCCGACCATATCTTGTAATGCATTAGAAGAAATTACCACTCAAACTCTCAAGATAGAAGGACATATCAAGAAGAAAAAGGTTCAAGCAGTGAAATATCAAATCAAGCATCAACAACAAGTTCTCCAACTTTTAAAGGATAACGCCACTTTGGTGTAGAATCGAATGAAACAAGAGGTAGATCAACATTGTAGTGAAAGAAGTTTGATGTAGGCAATTGGGTATTTTGACGGCTACATCTCAAGCAATATATTGATGAGAAGGAAACGTTGGCAATACTACATGCACTTAAGAAATGGCAACCTTACCTAATGGGAAGACACTTCAAGGTAAAACTGGATCATGATAGTCTGAAATACTTTTTAGAACAAAGATTATCTTTAGAAGAAAAGAAAAAATGGGTCACAAATATGTTGGGTTATGATTTTGAAATCATCTACAAAAACGGGAAGCCAAATGTTGTTGCAGATGCACTCTCAAGAAGGGATGAGGATGTGGAAGCATTGTTTTGTGTTATTTCTATTATCCAACCAGATTAGATAAACGAAGCAAGGGATGAATGGAAGAAGGATGAAGAAGTGTCTCCACTCATTCAAAATTTGCAGAAGATCCCAGTTCAAACAATATTGCCAGAACTTGATGAGGAAGGAAAAATCATATTGGAACCTGGAGAAGTCATAGAAACAAGAACCCAACAGCTACAAAATCGATCAATTTCAGAGTATCTCATCAAGTGGAAGAACTTACTCGCTGAAGATTCCACATGGGAGGACAATAATTTTATACAGAAGCATCAAGAACTACTCAAGCGTTGAGGACAACACTTTTTGAAGGAGAGGGGCATGTTAGGTCCCTATACTACTAGTGTAACCCCTTATTGTTATTAGTACGACCCCCTTATTATATTGTTGTGCCCATGTAGTCCCCATATTGTTATTATTGTGCCCCATAGAAGCCCACTATTGTTATTAGTGTGCCCTTAGATTATTATTGTTATGTCGGCTCTGATTATATTATGACCCCTTAGACTCCTATATATAGAAAGGAGGTCTTGTCATTTGTATCATCCAAGAATTGTTCATTTGTATAATGTAAAGGAGGTTTCACCCTCGAAGAGGCTTATTTCTAAGGCGTTCATCTATCTTTTCTATCTTTTTGTGAGCTGCTTTCATAACAATGGTGGTGGTCATGGTTGTCATTTTCATGTCATGCAAAAGTTGATGGTGTTGTTATCAAAATGTGTTCATCATGAATTCACGTTGGTGTTTGTATGTATTGTGTATGCATGCGTGTCATACATATGTTGTTATGCATGCATTATGTCTAGTTGGTGTGTATTTGTGGCATCATGCGTGGTAACTGGATGATTATTGAGATGATGGTTATATACTTTGATGATTATGATTATACATGTATTGTGCTAATATGGTTTATCTTGTAGATGAGCTATCCTCCCCTGAACTACACTGAGGTACGTTGGTTTGTTTATGATTTGGTTTATCTGAAATGATATACCTTGTAGGAAGAGAAGATCAAAGATAACTAGCAAGATGGTAGACTATAACTATCGAGATTTTCCCTATAGATCAAATGAGAAGCATGGTGAGGGATATTCTCCTTACATAGCAGAGACTAAGAATTTTGAATGTGAAAATAAGGAGTTGAAAAGAATATAATGACTGAATCATTCAATCACAAGAGAGAAATTGTAGGGCATAGGAGAAATAAGCAAAAGTTAATGTAGTTATCCTTCAGATCTTGGCAGAATTGCAGAGACAAGGACCGCTTAGAATCAATCATGGACAGGAGGATGGGACTAATGGAGCATATGGTAGCAGGTCACATGGTGGGCATAAGTTAGATAGAGATGACACAGTGAGACATGGTAGATTCTTGGATACACCTGATAGGTGAGGTAGTGGATATGGGCTTTAATCTAGTTCTGGTTCAGATAGGTATCATGATCATCATCATTATCATCCTTACAGGAGGAGTGACAGGGGATATTTTCTAGATGAGTTCAAGAAAGCAAAGTCACCTAAATTTGATGGAGAACTAAATAATTCATAGGATGCCAAAGGATGGTTGGTTGGGATGAATAATTTCTTCAGGTTGCATGATTACTCAGCCATCATGAAGGCCAAAGTAGCTACACTCAGTCTTAAAGGTAAAGCCTATATCTTATGGGAAGATGTAAAAAATGTTATAGGTATTCATGAAGAGGAGTTGACTTGGAGTGAGTTTCAGAGACTATTCAGGAAGAAGTATCTATCAAAGAGATATTATGATGACAGGGCAAAAGAATTCTATGAGCTGAAGATGGGATCTATGATCAATGAGGAGTACACTAGTAGATTCTTGGAGTTATTAAGATATGTGCCTTGCCTCAAGGAGGAGAAGGCCAAGATTCAGAGATTCATCAATGGGTTGTCAGTAGCATTCAAAGACATGATTGAGCTTGATAAGCCTAGATCATTAGAGGAGGCCATCCGGAAGCTAAAGAATTGTTATGAGCAATCAAAGCATAGATCTGAGACTAAGAAGGTTTGGAAAGGTAATGAGAAGAATAAAGGAAAATGGGATAAGAAGCAAACAAGACCTCAGGACACAAGTAACAAAGTGAATACAACACCGCCTAAGAAGTTCAGTGCATTTGATAAAGGACATGGATTTCATTTTAAGGAGAAAAATAAGGGTGATGACAGGAATCCCTTGTAGTGTTGGATTTTTGGAGGAGAGCATCGCAAAAGAGATTGTCCACAACATCATCGTGGTAGGCCACAGATCTACAGTGCACAAGAAGCACAAATAGTGGGGGATGTTGGATAGAATATTCCACAAATCTATACAACATTGGAGAACAAGTAGGTAGATCACCATACGACTATTATCAAGATGGGTGGTAAGATTTTTGATCAAGTTGTTTCTATTTTGATTGACCCTAGGTCTAATTATAGTTATGTTAATCTTGACCTGGTGGATAAGTGTGGTTTAAATAAAGAAGTGCATTCAAAATCTTGGTTAGTGTAGTTGGCTACATGTACGAAGAATAGAGTTCATCATTGGGTAAGATCTTGTGCATTTGAGTTGAATGGTATGCCTACATCAACACATTTGAATGTACTTTCGTTGGGATCATATAGTATGATTTTGGGTATGGATTGGCTATATCTTCATAGGACCAAAGTAGATTGTTATGACAAGGATATTGAGTGCTTGGATGACAATGGGGAACAAAGAGTCTTGCAGGGTAAGAAGAAGGAAACATCAGTTAGAATGGTGAAAGCTATGTAAGAAAAGTGCAACCATAGGAAAGGGTGTGTGTTATTTGCAGTAAATATTTCCAGTGACAAAGATAAGGAAGTTGAGGATGAGGATGTATTGAGGAAGTATCCAGTTTTACAATAGTTTCAGGATGTGTTTCCGGCAGAGATTTTGGAGTTGTTGTCTCACAGGGAAGTAGAATTTTCTATTGAGTTGGTATCAGGGGAAACACCAACATCAAAGGCATCATATAGGATGAGCACACGATAGTTAGTCGAATTGAGGTTGAATTTGATGGAAATGATTGAAAAGGGATACATTAGGCCAAGTGTATTTCCTTGGGGTGCACCAATGTAGTTTGTAATGAAGAAGGATGGTACTCTCAGGTTATGCATTGACTACAGATAGTTGAACAAGGTGGCGATCAAGAACAAGTACTCATTTCCAAGGATTGATGATTTGTTTGATTAGTTGAAGGGAGCAGCAATGTTCTCAAAGATTGATATGAGATTAGGATACCATCAGGTACACATTAAGGAAGAGAACATCTACAAGACTTCTTTCCAGACTAGGTATGGGCATTATGAGCTTATTGTAGTTCCATTTGGTTTGACTAATTCTCCAACTACTTTTATGTGCTTAATGAATAGTGTGTTACTTCCTTATCTGGACAAGTTTGTTATTATATTCATTGATGATATATTTTCATATTCTAAGAGTGAGGAAGAATATGCCAAACATTTAGCAACAATGTTGAGATTGATAAGAGAGCATTAATTGTATGCTAAGCTCAGTAAATGAATTTTATTTCAGACATAAGTACATTACTTGAGAAATGTTGTTTCAAAGGAAGGTATAGCAGTGGATTCAGCGAAGGTAAGGGCTATCATGGAGTCGGCATCTCCTAGGAATTTGGATGAGGTAAGATAAATCGTGGGACTAGGAGGTTATTACAGGAGGTTCATCAGGAAATTCTCACAGATTCCTTATCCTATTACATTGTTGCAAAGGAAAGGTAAGATATTTGAATGGACAAAGGAATGTGCAACAAGTTTTGAGTAGTTGAAGCAACTATTGATAATTGCTCCAATTCTAAATATTGCAAATCCGAAAAAAGAGTTTGTGGTATGTATAGATGCTTGCAAGAGACCACTCGGTGGATTCCTTATGAAGGAATGACATGTAGTATGCTATGAATCAAGGAAACTTAATGAACACGAGCATAATTACCCGAAACATGATCTTGAGTTGGTGGAGATCATCCATGCTTTGGATATGTGGAGACATTATCTTCTTGGCAGGCAGTTCATATTGATGAGTGATCACAGTGGATTGAGGTATTTATTTGACCAACCGAATCTAAATTCCATGTAAGCTATATGGTTGGCCACAATTAATAAGTTTGAATTTGAGATTAGGTACATTAGAATAGGGTTTCAAATTCTCTTAGCAGGAGGATACTGGTAAATCATATAGCAACTATGAGATCCTATAGGACAAATTTATAGGATCAAATCTTCTAGGCAGGACAACAGGATGATAGGTATAGGAAGCTTATGCATAGGTTACAACAGGGTACATGTGATAAGGATGTGGACTATCGTCTCACAATGGATGGTTTGGTCAGATATCAAAAGACATTGACAATAGTGAAGAAGTTTTATCATTGGCCAAATCTGAAGAAGGACATGGCAGAATTTGTGGCTAGATGTTTGGATTGTCAGCAGGTAAAAGCATAATGTAAGCATGCAGGTGGATTACTACAACCAATTCTGATTCAAGAGTGGAAATGGGAGGTCATTTCCATGGATTTCATCACAGGTTTTCCAAGGACATCTAGATAGCATGATTCTATCATGGTTGTAGTGGATAGGTTGACAAAGGTAGCACACTTCATTCCAGTGAAGTCTACTTATTTAACTAATGATGTTGCATAGGTCTTCATCAAATATGTAATGAGGTTGCATGGTGATCCGAAGAAGATTGTGTCAGACAAGGATTCCAAGTTCACTTCTAAGTTCTGAAAAGAGTTATTTGCAGGTTTGGGGATAGAGTTGGCCTTCAGTACAACTTATCATTTGCATACAGATGGACAAACAAAGAGGGTCAACAGGATTTTGGAGGACATGTTGAGAATTTATGTCATGCATCAACAACGAAAGTGGGAAGAGTATCATCCACTAGTAGAGTTTTCTTACAACAATCGTTATCAAGAATCTTTGAGGATGAGTCTATTTGAGGCACTCTATGGGTGGATTTGTAATACTCCCATTAGTTGGAGTGATCCAGTTAACAGGGTGTTGATAGAACCAGATATGTTAGCAAAGATGGAACAAGAAATGTAGGTAACCAAGAAGAATCTGAAGGCAACAAGAGATAGACAAAAAAGTTATGCGGATCAAAACATGATGTTTAAGGAGCTTTAGGTTGGGGAACAAGTGCACTTGCGCATCAAGCCCAAGAAGAGATCATTGAGGATTGGATCTTGTGCCAAGATGACACCTCAGTATTGTGGACCTTTCAAGATTCTTGAGAGGATTATACCAATAGCCTATTGACTTGTACTGCCTCTAACAATGAAAGTCCATGATGTTTTCCATGTGTCATTGCTTAAGAAGTATGTTAAAGATGTTGATCATGTGATTTTCTGGTTTGTACTATAAGTGGAGCTAGAACGAGAATTCTGGCCGGAACCTCAGTGCATTTTGCAGAGAAAGATGCTCATGCTCCATAATCGAGCAATCGAGCAGGTTAAAATGCAGTGGAAGCACTTTGGGCCTGGTGAAGCTACATGGGAGATGGATGATCAGATGCGGGCTATGTATCCTTCTCTATTCGTTGGTTGAGCGAATTTTTTTGGCATATGTTTTGGTATCATGTTTTGGTATAGGTATATATGTATATGGATGTAAATACCACCATGAGATGTGTTATAAATCCCCAATAAGGAATATGGTTTTCATGTCGTTATGGTGGTCATGTTGTTATGTTTCTCATGTTGGTTTTCTTCTCAGTAGGAGGATCATTGTAAATACTACAATGAGCTAAGTTATAAATCTCCATGGGAAGTATGTTTTTCTTTTCAGAGGTCTTGTTGGTTGTAGGTGTCATTGAACACCAAGAACGATGTTCCCCCAAGGGGGGAGGATTCTATAACAACCCTGGTAAAAAATTCACGTAATAAAGTTAATAAAGGAAAAATAATAACCAAGGTCATGGGACACATATTCCAAATTGAATGTTGGGAAAAAAATAATGATGGGGATAACTTGTGATTAATTAATGGCTATGGAAATTGGCAAAGGAAATGGCAAAGGCTTTGGAAAGACATGAGGTATTAATTGGCATTTTATTTATTAAAATAATGGAAAATAGGAAAAAAGGAAGGTGAAAGGTCACAGGTTTCACAAGAGGAGGAAAATGAAGGAAAATAATGGAAAATTGAAGAAAATAGAGGCCTCATTAATAAAAAGGCTTCTGAGTGTTGAAATTTTGAATAATATGACACATATTCAATGGATATTATCCTAATCATGTACTATTGCGGAATACATACACAATACATAAGCTCCTCTACGTTGATAATCAATATAGCAGCATCAATAACAATAAAACATCAAGAGCATTCACACATTAACACAATATGTAACCCGGGGAAAGCATCTCGCTAAAAACCCCACACTATCTGTATATTAATGATTGAGAACATGTAACATTACAAAGTACAATGCTTATCACAAGCAATCCAGTACCAGCTCCACCTGTTACACACAATACAACTTAGATTTGATCTCCAAATCTCCCCCGTTGCTTGCCTGCCTCTCCAGCTCAATACCTGCTGAAGAACTGATGAGAATGGTTTACCAAACTCGTATTTGACCTGCAAATAATCACTCACACTGTGTTGGACGTGAGCACAGGCTACAATTCTTGGTATTGGCCAATTCATTGGAATACTCAATCCCTCTAATTGTGCAAATAATCATGCACAGCTATAGTCACAACTGATAGCAATCTGATCCTCTAACACCTGTCCCTGCTGAACTGAACATGCACTGACATGCAACTAAGTTAACTGATGTATTCTATAGTTGCATTATGAGTTAATAACTTGTGAATTAATTAATAACTAATTCACCCAACTCATCTCTAGTCTATTGATCAGTTAGACTAAATACAACTAGTTTAACAAAGTTAAACTGAACACAACTCCATCAACTGCACCTCCAGTCCACTAAACTCAACTCACTTGAGTTCTAACTGAAGTCCTGCATGCAAATATTAGTCGTCCCATAGGTAACCACGTATTTCCTTCTGGGATCTGCATGTACCACATCCGTAGCTCATCCTGAAGTGCTCCAAGAGAATAAGACAAAGTTTATAGTCCAAATATTATTATGAGACAATAATATTTGACTATTCTATTTTTGACAGCGAGTCTAAAAATAGACTTTTATCACTCATACTGTGATCACTCATACTGTGGTCACCCATAATGTCGTCACCCATACTGTGATCACCCATATTGTGATCACCCATACTGTGATCATCCCTGCTGTGGTCACTCCTGCTGTGATCATCCCTGCTGGGATCCAAAAATAGAACTTGCGCCATAATTTGCCGGCGGGCCCACTTAGTGAAGGCGACTCCTTTTCACTAAGCTCCATCATCTTGTTGCAATCTCAACAAGCATTTCTTTTTTCACACTTTTCAACACTCCCTCTCAACAAGAAAGGCTTCCTCTCAAACCCGATCCTGTAACTCTGGAATGTTCTCCATGCAACACATCTAGCCAGTCCACTTGCTCTGTCATCAAAGTCTTTGACTGCTATTGCCTCTGTCAACTGAAAACTCTGCATCTCTGTGCTCTTCAGTATTTGACTGCTCTAGCCTCTGTCACTTTGATCTCTGACTGCATCCATGCTGCTGCTAGTTCTATCTCCCAGCATTGCATCCGCACTGCACCTCCCAACTGACCTCCCTGTTGGGCTAGAAACACCCTCTGATACTGAAGCTCTACCTGCTGCTGACAAGTGCTCCCTCTCTAACATCTACGCTACTGCAACATCTCCATGCCTCTTGCACCATTTCACACCTCTCTGTGCCACCTAGAACTGTGCAAAACACTTGTGCCTCTCGCATTGCGGCAGCCTGCTAGCTATGCGCTGTCCTGGGATTCCCTGCATTGTCGCTCTCTCTGCCGCTCCATCCACATCTGTCTCTACCCAATTAGTCAGTTCCTGCTACTACACATCTGGGGCTCCCGTAGCAGGGTCTCATCCAAGAGGTTGGGTACCTCAAGGATCCTGCCCCTCCTCCTTGGGACAATCAATCCACATCACTCCACCTCCTACCTAGAGGTATGGCTACATGCGATCCCTCAGCCCACCTGGCTCGAAGTTTCCCCCTACTGGAGGTCTCTGGATGAGTAGATGTCTCTACTCGATCTCTTCTCAGCTTCCCCTATTGTGGCTCCTCCACAACCTCCTGAAGCTACTGCACCAATCGTGGCTCCTCCACAATCGTCTGAGACTTCTTCTGGCTCTGCATGTTGAAAGGTAACATACCTTCCCTCTTAACCACCAAGTCTCCATCAATTGCCTCGCTGCTCAAGGCTTTGCATGCATCTTTAACCTCAAGAGCATACAGGTTCTTGACCTGTGAACCCTCTTCATGACAACGAAAGCATCGCACTTTCGATTTGTCAACCTTCTTCCCACCACTGGAAGAATTGGATTCGGAAAGAGAACCCTTCTCCTTCCCCTTCTTCACCTTACTCGCTAAGGCACAGTTCTCCTCATACTGCATGGATGAAGAACCATCACTGGTGCTCCGTCTAATATCCTCTTTCACAAGATCTGACCACAGTCTTTCCCATCCTGGCAATTTCTCCCTTCCATTCACTGAGTCCTGGTAGCTATGCCAACTCTTAGGAAGGTCAAGGAGTGTTAGACTCACCATCCTCATCCGACAGTCACCCCCACACTTCCCAGCTCATCCCGGCATTGGGTGAACTTTGTGAGATACTGGGGCATATTGTCTCCATTCTCACACTTAATGTTTCTGAGTTTTATCTCTTGCTTTTGAATTAAATTCAAATTCCACCAGCTCAAAAACTCAACCACTTTCGATCTAGAATTCCTGAGAACAAAGTATTTCTTGTACAGAGATTGACTGTCTGGGCATTCACTGGATATATCACCTTCCAAAATAAGGATGAATCCAGAGGCTACCTGGCCCGATTACAGACTCTGCTTGAAGAAATAAAATGTAAACACTTTCTGAATAATAGATCCGATGATCAATCCTCGCTTGATATCCTGTAAAAATGTCTTCTACAAATCAAGCAGCTCCGATACCATGTAGAAATTTTGAATAATATGACACATATTCAATGGAGATTATCCTGATCATGTACTATTGCGGAATACATACAAAATACATAAGCTCCTCTATGTTGATCATCAATATAGCAGCATCAATAACAATAAAACATCAAGAGCATTCACACATTAACACAGTATGTAACCCGGGGAAAGCATCTTGCTAAAAACCCCACACTATTTGTATATTAATGATTGAGAACATGTAACATTACAAAGTACAATGCTTATCACAAGCAATCCAGTACCAGCTCCACCTGTTACACACAATACAACTCAGATTTGATCTCCAAATCTCCCCCGCTGCTTGCCTGCCTCTCCAGCTCAATACCTGCTGAAGAACTGATGAGAATGGTTTACCAAAATCGTATTTGACTTGCAAATAATCACTCACACTGTGTTGGACGTGAGCATAGGCTACAATTCTTGGTATTGGCCAATTCATTGGCATACTCAATCCCTCTAATTGTGCAAATCATCATGCACAGCTATAGTCACAACTGATAGCAATCTGATCCTCTAACACCTGTCCCTGCTGAACTGAACATGCACTGACTTGAAACTAAGTTAACTGATTTATTCTATAGTTGCATTATGAGTTAATAACTTGTGAATTAATTAATAACTAATTGACCCAACTCATCTCTAGTCTATTGATCAGTTAGACTAAATACAACTAGTTTAACAAAGTTAAACTGAACACAACTCCATCAATTGCACCTCTAGTCCACTAAACTCAACCCACTTGAGTTCTAACTGAAGTCCTGCATGAAAATATTAGTCATCCCATAAGTAACCACGTATTTCCTTCTGGGATCTGCATGTACCACATCCGTAGCTCATCCTGAAGTGCTCCAAGAGAATAAGACAAAGTTTATAGTCCAAATATTATTATGAGACAATAATATTTGACTTTTCTATTTTTAACAGCTAGTCTAAAAATAGACTTTGATCACTCATACTGTGATCACTCATACTGTGGTCACCCATACTATGGTCACCCATACTGTGATCACCCGTACTGTGATCACCCATACTGTGATCATCCCTGTTGTGGTCATTCCTGCTGTGATCATCCCTGTTGGGATCCAAAAATAGAACTTGCGCCATAATTTGCCGGCGGGCCCACTTAGTGAAGGCCACTCCTTTTCACTAAGCTCCATCATCTTGTTGCAATCTCAACAAGCATTTCTTGTTGCACACTTTTCAACACTGAGGACCAGTTTGTAGCTTTTGGTCAGTTCAACTTTTAGTTAATTTAGTTTTGGAGCTCTCATTTTCTACTCTCTCTCTCTCTCTCATACTCTTGGACACTTAGAGTTTCCTTGGAGCACTCACGGAGGAGTGCGGCATACTTGGTATTTGCAGCAAGAAGGAAAATGAAGATTAGGAAAGCATAAGAGGACATCAGGATCAATAGCTACAAAGAGTTTTGCTTGCAGGTATCAAGTTGCATGTATGATTTCCTTACTAGTTTTGGCATGCGTGGCACATGCATGTGGTTTATTAGCTATAAAATATAATATTGCATGGAGGATTTCCTGGATTGAAAATGGTTTTTCCTACCCTTTCCATTTCCTGGATAGCCATGGTGTTGTTGGTTTTGTCTTTTCTTTCTGGTTGGTTCTCATGTTCCTTTGGTTATCGGTTGAGTTACTAGTTCCTGGAGCCTTGGTTGGAAAAACACACTCAAAGCCCTATAACAGTTTGGGTTGAATTACTAGTCCTAGAAGCCTTGGTTGGAAAAACGTTCTGTAGCACTGGGTGGGTTGAGTTACTATTCCTAGAAGCCCTGGTTGGAGAAACAATCTAGATCTCGACAACAGCTGTGGTTTGAGTTACTAGTCTTGGAAGCCTTGGTTGGAAAAAACACTCTAGAGCCTTGAATAGCTTAGGTAGAGACCAATCTGGTGATAGTTAGTGATGTCCGATTGTGAGGCGGAATCACTGGTTGAGGTGGTTTGGTCCTTGGAAACCCTGGTTTGGTTTTGTTTGATTTGTTTCATGAGATCCCACATTCATGCTTGGAATATGGCGCGGGGGTGATTGAATGAAAGAGAGATTTGGTTCAACCCAATCTATGGTCCGGTGGTATGTGGAAGTACCTGATTTGGTTGGATTTGAATATGTTAATAATAACTCATTTTCCTTGGTATTTTCATGAGTAAATATTCTTGATATTATGTGGCTTAATGGTTGTTTCCTCATTGATATATATTTGGTTGTTTGTTGGTTATAAGTATGTTTTATGATATTTATGATGTATGGGTCTCATGGTGTTTTGGTTAGTATATGAAATGTTAGTGAATGAATGACCTAATATATAATAATGCAACTATTGTGAGGAGATATCAGTCCTCTTTGACGATTCTCAGATAAGTATGAGACCCCTATGCTCAGATCTGTTTTTGTAACATGTAGATTACATGTTTGTGATATGTTTGACGAAATGCTTGTCGTGGCTAGTAGGTTTTAGGTCAATTCCTTATTCAATTATTTTCATTAGTACCCTTGTTTATATTTTATTTATCATTTCTAGAAATTTCATGAAGTTCTGGGTAGTGGCCTGACTCCTAGCCTGGAAAAGTGGCAAAAAATTCGGGGTCACTGGCATAGACTTTCCTGAAAAAGGCCACAGTCACATGCATGCCTTGTAATGGGAGTGATTGAGGCTCTAGGGTAGTGAAAAAGTAAGTTGTCTCTGTGGTTGATTACCTGGAAGGGTTTGTTGGCTCCTGAAGGTTCTGTAGCATTTGTGGAAGGTCAGATTGGTCTTGTCATGTCAGTTCCACTTCCTTAATTGTGCTTGGGGAGTTGAATTATATCATAGTAACCCTTTGTCACATTTTTACCCCAGTGGACCGGTTAGCTTGGGTAAATGTGTGAAGATGATGTTACAGAGAGGTTGGATAGGCCGAAACATATGTGACATTTGTAAAGAAAATGTTGAATTTGTTACACATTTGTTTGTATTTTACCCCTCTGCACCTCAAGTCTAGGATCAGGTGGCGCACTCTCTAAAACCAAAAGAAAATTTGTAAAATCTAACTTTGGAGGAGTGGTTACTCGATGCAGCCATTAAAGGTTCCAATTATTTTCCCTATTTAATGATTTTTGGTATTTAGTGGCCTTGCAACTCTAGTATTTTTCAGAGCTTAGATATCTCATCAAGGAATATAAGGTGGAGCCAAAAATGAAAAAGGTCAAATTCCTGATAATGAATTAGCTACATTATGACATTCCCTTGGGATTTTTCGACAATGCAAGTCAAAGGGATCCAACGTATTGTGGAATATGTGTTTTTCTACACATGAATCCATTGGTTTTCTTCGATATATGTTACTCTCGGGGTAGAGGAACAAACATTAAAGACAAATTCACAATTTTATGGACTCTTCTCTCATTTCTAATAAAAAAAGATTAAATAAGTTATAGGTCTTGGGAGACTCGAAAACTTTGATCAATTGACTTGTCAAAAAAAATAATTGTGGAAAATGTTCAACATGCTCTTTCCTTATAGGACATCCAAAGTATTCTTCTTTCTTTCCAATGGACATCCTTCATACATGTATATCATGAATTTAATGAAAAGGAAGATGAGCATTTAGAGGAGGCATTGACACTTCACCCAGATACATTATGCTTTTATGAATTTTGGATGGCCAAGAAATTGAAGGCATGGAGTTCCATTTCTAGTATATCTTATTGTCAAGGCTTTTTAAGTTATTTTTTTCGTTCAATTATGCTAAGTCAAGTTGTAACATCTCAAATTATTTTGTCTTGATGTTGGAATTTTGTTTTATGTCTTTTTTATCCAATTTTGAAGAAGCTTAAAAAAAACTCTAGAAAAATGTGTTCTCTGGCTTTAATGTGTGGAGGAAGTTTTTTTGTGTTAGTCAAGATCAAATTCTATTTAGTTATTTTACATAAACAATCCCTTTTTGGACGACAACAACATGTATATTCAATCTCTTGTATATAAAGATTTTTTCTTTGGAATATACGTATATGTATATGTGTGTGTGCATGTGTGGTAGTAAGCTTAACTATATTGTGTAATTTTCTTTGTGTGTATGTGTGTAGACTAGTTTACATCATAGATATAATGTTCTAACTTATATAACTAACTCATATAACCTGGCATACACAATATGGGTGTGTGTGGGTATGTCAATTGGGTCTACTCGAGTAGTTGTGGGATGAAGTGTTATCCTCCCAACCTAAGTTTTATCTTCGTAATTGACATGCTGAGCTCATAATGAGTATATTATTGTAACAGCTTTGAATCCTATTGCTAACCTGACTTTGTACCATGAAAAATATAGGGTTTACCCTTGATACCATCCTTGGATTGAGAGGAAGACGTTAATGGTTTTCCCTAGGATATGTTACCTAAAATGTATATGTGTGGAGGTGGGTGGGTGTGGGTGTGAGAATATTATGGAAAAAATGCCAATATTATGGAAACAACAATAAAATTGATAATGTTACCCCAAAAGGGACAAAATATGGCCTAAAATCACAATACTTTGAAGATATAGAAGGACATTTCTAACCAATTTATTTCAAAATAAGCCCTTGTTTTTTAATCTCAGGCATACATATGTTTTAAAAATTTGTTTAGATTTTGAAAATTACAAAATAAGAAAAACAAAACAAAAAAATGTGATGCAAGGAAAATTCAATTATCAATTTTTTATTTTTATTTTTTTAATTAACTCTTACATTCTTTTCAAGGAAACAATCTTGTAGCTAAACCTTGCGACATTTCCCCACATTTAAAATATGGTTTTTATAGTAGTTAGTGTAGAATAGTACACTAGTCCTCTAATTCCTACCATGGATTTTCGTCCATATTGGCTCCTATCATTAAAACTATCATGCCTTACCAAAGGAATCAAACACAAATCGATGATTGGACAAAATTACTTTAATTAGTTGAGCAATGCCTTCCTTTGTTTTTAACATGATAAATGTAACTTTGAAAACTTCAAATCCATGAAAAATAATACTTCAAGAAAATGAAAAAATAAGATGCAAGATAAGAACATTTCAATTATCATAATTTTATAATTTTAAAATTATAAAAATTGTATTTTGAAAAATACAAAATAAAAACAAATATGAGGCAACAAAATTTTAGTTAAGATAAATGTAAATATTTGACATGATAAATATGACTTTGAAAATGTCAAAGTATTAGAAAACAACACATCTTACATAAAAACATATCACTCGTAGTCATCACTAACCCATTAGCTCAATAACCTTAACGAAAATCCCACTAACTCTTAAGCTACTGATCACTAATGACTAATTGAATTACTTATTAATTACTAACCCAATAAACCCTAACCATTAACCTTCAACCCATGAATCCATAAATCTGTAAAATGTGACCTACTAACCCACAAACAATTAACACATTAACTCCTAACCATTATCCCATTGACAATAACTCACTAACCGACAAACTCATTATACAACATTTCCATACCCAAAATAGAACCATGGATACAAATATTAAAGTAGCCAAATAAAGGTCAAGTAGGGAGTTTCTCTATTAAAGCTAAGATAAACTGAAATAAGGGTCCTAAAACAAAGAAAAAAGGACCATGGGTAATTTTAGATATGAGTATGGAGACATGCATATCAAATAAGGACATAAAAAATAATTCAATATATTAATAAAATCACAATAATTATATATAAAAGAAAAAAGCATTTAAGTATGCATATGATATAGTTGATGCACATAGGACCTAATACACAATAAGGATGGTGTGGTTAGGTATACAAAAATTCCTCCACCTTAAAGAATGTTGTCCTAAAAATTGAAAAGTAAAAGGATAATGGTCAATGTGGAAAATTTGAGTAAAATTTTGAAACAATACAGTGGTATCCTAACATAAGTATAATGTACATAAAATATGTAGAAGCATACCTCTAGAGATACAACAACAAACTGCATAAAATTGGTTGCAAAATGCATATTTTGTGCTTAGGCATGATTTTTGAGAAGTCTATACAAATAGAAGGGGTGTTAAAAACACCAAAAATGAAAAATAGCATCATTGTATCCAAGGCATGAAATAAAAATAATAAAAATTCTTGATATTCTTTGGAGTCGCTAGTGGAGTTGCCAATTTGTTATGTGGAATTTTGCATCTACAGATAAATATTAATTCCCTAGGTATGTAGCTATACCTAGAACAACAGATTTAAAGCACTTATCTTTTTTCTATAGATGAAAAATAAGACAAGGGAATCAAAGGACCTACTTGTTCTTTCGCTTTCCTTTTATCTCCTTTGTATGGCTCCCGTCGCTCCTTCTCGAACGTAACTCGCTCAAAAAGTACCTACAAGCATAAACAGAAGACAGAGAACCAATCAAAGCAAGAGATCTATCATGCTGGGGGCATGTAAACCAATCTCAAACATAGTTTTTCGTTTCAAGCTTATGTAAAAATGAAACTGAATCCAAGCATATTTTTTTGTTTCAAGCTTGTGTAAACATGAAACTGAATCCAAGCATAGTTCCTTATGGTTCAATCTTGTGAAAAAATGAACCCATCTTCATTTTAACCATCGTGATTGCCATTCTATCAACCTCCTCCATCAGACGAGCCTTGGTTTTTCTCCTTCCATCGTCATTATCTGCTTGGCCGATCATACACTTCCACTTGGTTTTTTTCCCTTTTTTGAGGAACAGTTGCAATGAGTCATCTTATTAGCCAACCTCTTCGCATAAATCAACATGTTTTGAGAAGTTCCAACATCACCAGAACTAGTTGCTATCCTAGACACTACTCTTTCCTCTATGTGGAGTCCTCTTTAAGCTCTTTTCAGACTCTTGAAATATGAAAATATTGTCGAGCGCTTGTCCTTTTCATCTTGTTAACGGATTGGAAACGAAATCTACTCAGTATAAGTTTAACCTTTTTTAAGGTTGAGATAGATTATTTATGAAAAAGGAACATGTTGATCGAACATGGTCAATAGGTTCTCTCTTGTTTTGTTTTACGCTTTTTCGGACTTGAGAGACAAATATATGAAAAATAATTTGTGGAGTTTTCTTTTTGTCCCTTTTCAAACTCTATAAACATGAAAAGTACCGAGTTATCATTGTCGTTAGACTCGTTAAAACATCAAATAGCGACAAACTTGTCCATCATGACAAGACCGAGTTTCACCTTCGCTAGGCTCATTAAAACATCACATAGCGATGGATTCACCTGAAGGGTGGAATTATACAACAATCATATGTTATCCTCCTCAAGCTTGATAAAAATAAAGAGGTACTGGTCAACAATGACTAGGAAAAATGGGAAAAGGGGTAAACCACTTTATGGCAGCAGGTCGCTCTTGAACATGACACTTTCACTTCATCATTGTGACTATATGGGTTGGGTTATTTGCTTGATGGTCATCATACCTTGGTCTATCATACCATCCATTACTTTTGTTTTGGGTCAATGCTTCCAATTCATTTAGTGTCGCCGACATGTTCAAGAGAAGTCACTCAGTTAAAATTCATCCTTTGCAATACTCATAAACCTTCATTTTCATGACCGCCATTCCTGAACCTTGTGTCATCAGTCAAATTTCGTCTCCAAAATCATTACACTCGTTTCGTGTCGTTGATGTGGGATACATTAAGGCCCTCCTGCGACGAGTCTCTTCTTGTCGACATCAGCACATTATCTAAGAAGTTGACTTAGAAACACCCTTCTAGTACCTTGAGGCTTGCATACATCAATGGCAGTTTGCTCGCTTCCGACGATAGGTTGACATCACTCGCCTTCAACCGAAAGACTTTGTATGGTGTTTGACATCAGAAAATCCATTCACACCATGCAAAATGTACTGCAGTACCTTGAGGATCACTATCATTATTGGTGATTTCTCTCGCGTCTGTTAACAACTTACATCATTGGCTGGTAATCAGACAATGTCTTCCCATGTTCGACTTCAGATCACATATTCACATGGTTAGACTAGTACTTGAGAGAACGATTGAATGAGATAGAAGACCCCAGATCTAGTTTCATCCATCCGGGCTGCGATTTCAGGAAATGTACCAAATCATCCGTATAATGGCTTTACATTGATGGTCATCCAATCATGGGTCTATATCTGTAGATGACTGTCTATGTACTTGTAATGAAAGTTTATATGCTGAGCATGGGTATGCCTTCCCTCAGCGATTCATGAGAAAAAATTCAAAATATCATGATATTGTGTATTGTAATCGATGCAGGTCACCATCCACTTCTGAACCTCCTCATCACACCGTAAAGCATATCACTCGACATTATTATTTTTGACTTCATACTTTAGGGGTCAGTTGTTATAGATCCATTTGGGCACATCACTCCCATCATTCAGATCAGTACTATTGGGGCTCATCAAACCCTTTTTCAGTTGCTACATGCCCTAGACAAGTCAACACTTTGAATGCCTCCTTCCTTGAGAGTTTCTTGGCCTGAATCCCTCCATAAATGCCTCCTTGAGGGACCAGCACAACCTTGGATAGGGGTAAGTGTGATTCAGTGCAGGTAGGCCCATGTTAGGGTGCTTTCCAGAGCACTTAGGCCCACTTTGACCTACGCTGGGCAAGATTGAGCAAAATTCACGTAGGGTTCTAGGAATATTCTTATCTTCTGGAGCCATCTAGAAGATTCCCACACTTATCATCTCCTATGAGCTCGAAATTGGATAGGGAATGAGTTAAGTAACCTCTTATCCTCTCATCCCTTCCTCCATGGAAACTAACTCTAAGTTTGGAAGGCCATTCAATACCCTCATTTATGACCAAACCTCCTCCATTTTCCTATAAATTGAACACTAATCTAAGTGATCAGTGGCTGTACTTTGAGAATTTGTAAGGAGATACTGTTAGTGTGAGGATTGAGATTATAAGCAAGTATTGTTATGCTGCCAGAGTGTCATGCTTTTGATGTGATGTTGGTTGGAACCCAAGCTAGAAGAGTGACAATGGATCAGACTTCATGGTTGTAATTCTTCCTTCTACTTAATAAAGTTGTTTACACCTTTTTCAATATGCTTATCTTGATATATGATGTTCATATGTGTGAATGTATCTGATTCCATTTACTTATAGTCGATATATCTCTTGCTTTGATTAGTTCTTTATCTTCTGTTTATGCTTGCAGGTATTTTTTGAGTGAGTTAAGTTTGAGAAGGAGCAACGGGAGCCATACAAAGGAGACAAAAGGAAAACGAAATAACAAGTATGTCCTTTGATTCCCTTGTCTTATTTATCGTCTATAGAAAAGGGATAAGCACTTTAAATATGTTGTTCTAGGTATAGCTACCTACCTAGGGAATTAATATTTTTCCGTAGATGCAAAATTCCACATAACAAATTGGCAACTTCACTGGGGAACGATCATCATTCCGGGTGGTTTACCTTCATCCTAGTACACCATAGTAGACTTTACTTGCTTCCATTGATCTTGTTTCAGCCTTTTAGAAGTGTTTTTTGGCCAAATTTGTGCTTTCAAGCCCTTAAGATGGCCTCTCTAGCACCAGCACAGGTCTGGTCAAGAGACAGAGCACTGTAGAGCACCCTTGGTTTGAGGACAGTGCTCTGAAGTGCACTGTCTCCCATTCAAGGTTGTGTTGATCCTCCTTAGGTAAAAAATTCCTCCTTTGACTTGTTTTTTCCCAAATTTCCTTCTGTTTTTGCTTGTTGAATGATCAATGATGTCTGTCTCTTTGAAATCAATTTGTGTTTCCTCTCACAACCCTACTTTGCCCTTGTTTGTTTAGTGTTTCTTAAATGATTTCTTTATCACTATCGATCCATTGTCAAAGTTATTTTATAGTCAATTAATCTTTGTTCAAAAGAAAGTGTCGTAAAAGTCTTCATTTATTTCGAAACGGAACTGTATTAAAGTCTTCATTCTTGTAAAAATATTGATAGATTGTATGTGCATTAATTTACTTTTGTTCATCACAACATTAAGGGAATTGAAAAGAAAAACTTGCATTGTGCATTAAAATATTTTGTGTGTGTTCATTGGAATAGTTTAGGGAAATTGCATTAGATGTGCTCTTTGTTCTTTGATTACAAGAATCTGATTGCTCTATCCCTGCTAGATAAGGTTTTCATTGTCAAAATTGAATGAAAAGGATGCTTATCATATTAGTTGCATTCTAGGAATTGAAAAAATACATCACATGGTCAATTATGTTAATCTCAATTAACATAATGGAGCATTGTAACTTAACGCATAACATTTAGAGGTCTAGGCTAGAGACATGTTTTGGCATTGTAAAACATAGCAGTTGTCACTAACTTGTCTGCGATACATTCCTAGTGTGATACCTCATTCCACGTACGTGAGTATATTGTAGCTCTTCCACATACCTTCGGGTATATAGGGTGGTGTTGCAGTACGTAAAGTATATGGGAATGCTCTCACTATCCAGTTTCACGTTAGACAACACTAACATATATTGGGCCTCCATGTACTTTCGGGTATATATGGGAGGATTACATTAGGTCGCTATCCATCCTTAGGTAACCAAGTCGACTGCCTTGTACACTGTGATACACTAAACACAACATTCAGAGAGATTGCCTGCCCGTACTTCTTGGTACGCCGGGAGGTATTCTACAGTTCACAGTTTCTTGGTAATGCTTTTGCCTAGATTATCCCTCTTTTTTTATGTTATTTTGATTCAAATAAATTAATTAACCACAGATAAAATCCTCCACTCTCACTCCTTAGTTGATCTTAGGTTGAGACATATGGAAACAACTTCGGAGTCCACCGATTAAGGAATTCCTTTTGATGGGAATCCTAGTCCTTTTCCTCCGTTCGGAAATATTGGTGCTCCATATATGGCTACATTATCCCTTCCAGGATTTACCATTGGCTTGCCAGTATGGTTGTTTTCAACCTCCTTGGTTCAAAATGTCGTGATTTCTCCACAATCGAGTACTCCTCCAACTAAACAGAATCAACCTCTAGTTGATCCTAAAGTTGACCCTTTGCCTTCTTCATCTGTTGTTTCTTCCTCCCCTTCTTCCTCTTCGCCTGGTGAAAGAATTGACACTAGTAACCAGGTGGTTAAGAAGAAGAAGAAAGGGAAGAAGAAGAAGAAGAAAAATCAGCAGGGGGGCAACCAAGCAACCATTGCTTTGAATGAAACTTCTAATGAGAAACTGTCTGATAAGCCTCACAAAGTTCGATATCCATGCAAACTTTGTACGGGAGACCATATTCTTCGAAATTGTCTTGGTATTCCTCAAATATTAGAAGAATGGTATTCTAATTCACATCATCCTGTGTCATCAACTTCTGGAGATCATGCTAGTGACACACCATCAACTACTAGTAGTAAAGTTCATGGAAAGAAGGGTAAAGTTAAGTTTCCCTGTAGATTATGTGAAGGGAATCACCCCATTCACCTTTGTCCCTATCTGGATGAAGCCATAAAAGTGTTGGATAACTATCCTGCTTCTCCGCAACGACTTCCATCTGGTTACATAAGACTCTCCCTTAATCCTTCACTAGTTGACGAATTGACTGACCCAAGTTAATCGTCGGTCAAACCCACTCTCTGAATGTGAATCCCATGAGTCTATACCTGACCAATCACAAGTCGAGGAAACATTTGACCCGATTTCACCTTCAATTAATCGTACCTTTCCCATAGAGAGTGAGTATGACACCACTCAAGCTCTTTTCGTTTCTTCAGATTCCAACAAGTTTGGGGGCAACCCTCTTGTTCCATTAAGACAGGAGGAAAATCCTCCAATTCTCGTAACTCAAGGGGGTTATACTCCCGTTTCGATTGTGCCCCCTCCAAGTAGTCTGGTCACTTCCTTTGATTGGAATTGACTGATAGGATGTCATCTTCCTTCTTATGTGCCTTTTCAAATCATAGTACAGGTTTGTATTATGATTGTACCTATCACTATTATAGATGAAGGTGCATCTGTGAGTATCCTTTCCTCCACTGCTTGGCAAGCGCTCGGTTCACCGCCACTTGTGCCTATTACTCAGAATATGTTGGATTTTAACAGAGGAACCAGACAACCTTCAGGAATCCTCCCTCAATTGCCTATTAATTTGGGAGGAAAAATTGTTTATCTCAATGTGATGGTAGTCCCAAGAACTTTAGATTGCAATATACTTCTTGGGTGCGACTATGTTTATGACATGAGAGCTATTGTTGCAACACTCTTTCGAGTGATGTGTTTCCCGCATGAAGGCAAAATTGTCACCGTTGACCAACTTTCATTTCCCGATCCAAATATGGCTTCCATTCAACCATCTTCCCTAAATGGTCCTTTTGTCCCAATGGTATCTTCCCCACCATGGGTCAATTATGTGGCAACCCGTTCCATGCCTACATCAACTGACAATCAATTCTATGATGTTGTACATTATGTATTGGGGGCATTGGAACCAAATCTTAGATTCCTTGTTACAGATCCCTTCCAAAGCATTATTCTTCTGTCTGACGAGAACCTCTTGGAAGTCATGACCTCATATAGGTCATGATCAAGGAATATGAGGATAGTTCTTTTACTGTGTCAACCTTGTTTAAAAATGAAATAGGTTCGACAAGGAAAGTTCTTGGTCTTGTGTCAACCTCATTAAAACATGAAACAAATGGTATAAGGATAGTTCCTGGTTTTGTGTCAACCTCGTTAAAAAATGAAACAAGGAATATGAGGATAGTTCCCAGTCTTGTGTCAACCTCATTAAAAAATGAAACAAGGAATATGAGGATAGTTCTTTTACTGTGTCAACCTCATTAAAAAAATGAAATAGGTCTAGAGCAAAGTTCCTTGTCTTGTGTCAAGCTCATTAAAAAATGAAACAAGGAATCTAAGCATAGTCCCTTGTCTTGTGTCAAGCTCATTAAAAAATGAAACAAGGTCCTCCGGAGAAAATTTCCAAGTCAAGTCTTTGATTAGATCTCATAAAATCCCAGTCGAGTCTTTCACTTAAGCTCATAAATGAACCTTCATTCCATCCACCTGATCGCCATGAGTAGTCTACTTAGGTGAATGTAATGAAGCTTGGGGGTCAAGCACCTAGAATCGAGTCATCAAGTTGGGGGCATGTAAACAAATCTCAAGCATAGTTTTTTGTTTCAAGCTTGTGTAAAAATGAAACTGAATCCAAGCATAGTTTTTCGTTTCAAGCTTGTGTAAACATGAAACTGAATCCAAGCATAGTTCCTTATGGTTCAAGCTTGTGAAAAAATGAACCCATCTTCATTTTAACTCTCGTGATTTCCATTCTATCAGCCTCCTCCTTCAAATGAGCCTTGGCTTTTATCCTTCCATCGTCACTATCTGCTTGGCCAATCATACACTTTCACTTGGTTTTTTTTCCTTTTCTTGAGGAACAGTTGCAATGAGTGGTCTTATTAGCCAGCCTCTTCACATAAATCAACATGTTTTGAGAAGTTCCAACATCACAAGAACCAGTTTCTATCCTAGACACCGCTCGTTCCTCTGAGTGGAGTCCTCTTTAAGCTCTTTTTAGACTCTTGACAAATGAAAAGATTGTCGAGCACTTGTCCTTTTCAGCTCGTTAACGGATTGGAAACGACATCTACTTAGTATAAGTTTAACCCTTTTTTGGGTTGAGACAGATTATTTACGAAAAAGGAACACGTTGATCGAACATGGTCAATAGGTTCTCTCTTATATTGTTTTACACTTTTTCAGACTTGAGAGACAAATATATGAAAAAGAACTTGTGGAGTTTTCTTTTTGTCCCATTTCAAACTCTCTAAACATGAAAAGCACTGAGTTATCATTGTTCTTAGACTCATTAAAACATCAAATAGTGACAAACTTGTCCATCATGACAAGACCGAGTTTCACCTTCGCTAGGCTCGTTAAAACATCACATAGTGATGGATTCACTCGAAGGGTGGAATTATACAACAAGCATATGTTATCCTCCTCAAGCTTGATAAAAGTAAAGAGGTAATGGTTAGTAATGACTGGGAAAAATGGGAAAAGGGGTAAACCACTTTATGGTAGCAGGCCGCTCTTGGACATGACACTTTCACTTCATCATTGTGAATATATGGGTTGGGTTATCTGCTTGATGGTCATCATACCTTGGTCTATCATACCATCCATTACTTTTGTTTTGGGTCAATGCTGCCAATTCATTTAGTGTCACCGACATGTTCAAGAGAAGTCACTCAGTTAAAATTCATCCTTTGCAATACTCATAAACCCTCATTTTCATGACTTCCATTCCTAAACCTTGTGTCGTCAGTCAAATTCATCTCCAAAATCGTTACACTCGTTTCATGTTGTTGATGGGGGATACATCAAGGCCCTCCTACGATGAGTTGCTTCTTGTCGACATCAGTACATTATCCAAAAAGTTGACTTAGAAACACCTTTCCAGTACCTTGAGGCTTGCATACATCAATGGCAGGTTTCTCGCTTCCAGCGATAGGTTGACATCACTGGCCTTCGACCGAAAAACTTTGTATGGTTTTCGAGATCAAAACATCCATTCACACCATCCAGAATGTACTGCAGCACCTTGAGGATCATTATCATTATCGGTGATTTCTCTCGCGTTCGTTAACGACTTACATCATTGGCTGGTAATCAAACGATGTCTTCCGATGTTCGACTTCAGATCACATATTCACATGGTTAGAATCATACTTGAGTGAACGATTGAATGAGATAAAAGACCCCAAATCTAGTTTCATCCATCCAGGCTGCGATTTCAAGAAATGTACCAAATCATTCGTACAATGGCTTTACATTGATGGTCATACAATCATGGGTCTTTATATGTAGATGACTCTCTATGTACTTGTAATGAAAGTTTATATGCTGAGCATGGGTATGCCTTCCCTCAACGATTCATGAGAAAAAATCAAAATATCATGATATTGTGTATTGTAATCGATGTAGGTCACCATCCACTTCAGAACCTCCTCATCACATCGTAAAGCATGTCACTCGGCATTATTATTTTTGACTTCATGCTTTAGGGGGTAGTTGTTACAGATCCCTTTGGGCACATCACTCCCATCATTCAGATCAATACTATTGGGGCTCATCAAACCCTAATTCAATTGCTACATGCCCTAGACAAGTCAACACTTTGAATGCCTCCTTCCCTCAGTGTTTCTTGGCCTGAATCCCTCCAGAAATGCCTCATTGAGGGACCAACACAGCCTTGGATAGGGGTAAGTGCACTTTAGTGCAGGTAGGCCCACATCAGGGTGCTTTCCAGGGCACTTCGGCCCACTTTGACCTGCGCTGGGCGAGATTGAGCGAAATTTACATAGGGTTCTGGGAATATCCTTATCTTCTGGATCTATCTAGAAGATTCCTACACTTATCATCTCCTATGATCTCGAAATTGGATAGGGAATGAGTTAAGTAACCTCCTATCCTCTCATCCCTTCCTCCATGGAAACTAACTCTAAGTTTGGAAGGCCATTCAATACCCTGATTTATGACCAAACCTCCTCCATTTTCCTGTAAATTGAACACTCATCTAAGTGATCAGGGGATGGAATTTGAGAATTTGTAAGGAGATACTATTGGTGTGAGGATTGAGATTATAGGCAAGTATTACTATGTTACTGGAGTGTTGTGCTTTTGATGTGACGTTGGTTGGAACCCGACCTGGAAGAGTGACAATGGATCAGACTTCATGGTTGTAATTCTTTCTTCTACTTAATAAATTTGTTTACACCTTTTTCCATATGATTATATTGGTATATGATGTTCATATGTGTGAATGTATCTGATTCCATTACTTATAGTTGATAGATCTCTTGCTTTTATTGGTTCTCTGTCTTCTGTTTATGCTTGCAGGTACTTTTTGAGCGAGTTAAGTTCGAGAAGGAGCGACGGGAGCCATACAAAGGAGACAAAAGGAAAGTGAAAGAACAAATAGGTCCTTTGATTCCCTTGTCTTATTTATAATCTATAGAAAAATGATAAGCGCTTTAAATATATTGTTCTAGGTATAATTATCTACCTAGGGAATTAGTATTTATCCATAGATGCAAAATTCCACATAACAAATTGGCGACTCCACTGGGGATTCCAAAGAATGTTATGTGGATTCCAAAGCATTGTTCCACATAACATTCTTTGGAATCTCTGTTGGAGTCACCAATTTGTTATGTGAAATTTTGCATCTACGAATAAATACTAATTCCCTAGGTAGGTAGCTATACCTAGAACAACAGATTTAAAACGCTTATCCTTTTTCTATAGACGATAAATAAGACAAGGGAATCAAAGGACCTACTTTTTCTTTCACTTTCCTTTTTTCTCCTTTGTATGGCTCCTGTCGCTCCTTCTCGAACTTAACTCGCTCAAAAAGTACCTACAAGCATAAACAAAAGACAGAGAACCAATCAAAGAAAGAGATCTATCAACTATAAGTAAATGGAATCAAATACATTCACACATATGAACATCATATGTCAAGATAATCATATGGAAAAAGGTGTAAACAACTTTATTAAGTAGAAGGAAGAATTACAACCATGAAGTCTGATCTATTGTCACTCTTCCATCTTGGGTTACAACCAACATCACATCAAAAGCACAACACTTCAGCAGCATAACAATACTTGCTTATAATCTCAATCCTCACACCAATAGTATCTCACAAATTCTCAAAGTCCAGCCCCTCATCACTTAGATGAGTGTTCAATTTATAGTAAAATGGAGGAGGTTTGGTCATAAATGAGGGTATTGAATGGCATTCCAAACTTAGAGTAATTTTCCATGGAGGAAGGGATGAGAGGATAGGAGGTTACTTAACTCATTCCCTATCCAATTTCGAGCTCATAGGAGATGATAAGTGTGGGAATCTTCTAGATGACTCCAGAAGATAAGAATATTCCGAGAACCCTATGTGAATTTCACTCAATATCACCCAACGTAGGTCAAAGTGGGCCTAAGTGCTCTGGAAAGCACCCTGACATGGGCCTACCCTCACTGAAGTGCACTTACCCCTGTCCAAGGTTGTGCTGGTCCCCCAAGGAGGCATTTATGGAGGGATTCAGGCCAAGAAACTCTCAGGGAAGGAGGCATTCAAAGTGTTGACTTGTCTAGGGCATGTAGCAATTGAATTAGGGTTTTATGAGCCTGTTGATGCCCCGAAAATCGTTGTATCAACATTGGGGGATAACCACAAGGTCCGGACCTTAGTACAGCTCCTTTTCCGTTTGGAATGGTGGCTCTGACTGGGGATAATGGGACCAGTTTCCTAGAAATGGATAAACGGAATGAATGATTGGTTGACTAATCTAATGATAGGCGAATAGCTAAATCTATCAGCAAAATAAAAGAGCTATTACTTATCCCGGGAACTATTGTACTTTGAAGTGTAGCGCTTGATGATCTGTGTCTATGGACAGGCATATAGATGACTCCATCTAACAGACATGGACATTAATTCATTCAAGGATTACTTTGCTTAAATAGTTAAGCAAAGCGATTAAAGCAATATTACTACACTTGTCATTTATATCATCGACACATATATGATTAAAAGAAAAGCACACCATAAACATCCAATAGTGGAAGGAATACAGAACTGCTGTTAAAGCACATACATATATTCGATAATAGCAAAGATAATCAAATAACAATTCATATGAAAAGAATGAATTCAGACATAGATAAAAGTACCATATGAGCTGCTAGACACTCCCAATATCAATCGCTACTTGAGATTCTTCCTTCAACGCAGAAACACTTTCAAACAAAGACAATAGTGCAAAATTGCATAAAATCTTCCTTGTCAAATTTAGAATAACTGGTCCAGTTTCATAAAAGAATATGGCTGAAGAACAATAGTGCAACTTCAGTCTTTAAGTCAAGTACAAAACTTTACGACCCTTTCCAAAACAATGAAAGGGTCTATAAATACTTAATTAATCTAACTATCTACGAAACTGAAATCCTACTTAATTGATATCAATTGATTTTGATCCTATTTTCTTCAGCAATCTGGCAGTCGACGGCATGAATCATCAAGTAGGCTGTTTGCCTTTAAATCTAGCTGACTTATCGCAAGCATCGGCTCCACTTCGGGTGGTCTGTTGAGGCGAGAGCTGAGCTGGGCGGCATAGGTGGCATCCTGAATATCGGGGATAATATACCCGATTGCATCCGTAAGGCACTTGAGGGCGGCTCTCTATGTGTGTGGTTTTACCAAGAAGAACCAATAGGTGTCCCAGGTTAAACTGTTAATCCCAGCAATTAATCTCCCCTTTTCCTCTAGATCTGGATAACATGATTGCTCCAATGTTTTCATCGTTGTCAATTTTCCTGGTGTGCATTGGGAAATCATGTTTGATAAGTAGAGAGTGTTATTGACTAATTCAACTAAATTGCTTGAAGTTGATTTGCATCTTGAAACTGCCCTCTCTGCTTTCATTAACTGGGACTGCCATTCTATAAAGAGTATATCTTTATGTGACTCTAAGATTCTTGGTAAATTCGCTGCTTTTCCTTGATCAGTATCTTGCCAGTCGAGAAATGCAGCTATCGTTTCTTCAGCTTGATCCAATTCAGTTCTAGCCTTGTCTACTTTATTACTTATGGATGCCGTTAATTCGCATAGTGGCTCTGCCTAGACGATTTGTTGACATAGAAGCTTAATTTGGGCTATCAATGCAATATTTATCTGTAGTGCTTCTACTCTGAATTCAGCTACTTGTGGAACGCCCTTTGTCTTTTCAATCTGTGCTGATAGTTGAGCGATTTGCTCATCTTTTGATTTCAGCATTTTCTCATTCGCTGCCTTCAATTGCGCCAAGGCCTCTGACAATTCTTTCTGCTTTTGGATTGCGTTGTGGTCAATCCGTTGTTTTTCTTCCTGCAATTGTTGAGTTAATTGACTGTTTAATTGTTGTTGTGTCAACAATTGCTGCTCTGCCTGCTCCGCTTTCTGCTTTGCTTCAGTCAGCTGTGCCTGTAATAAGAAAATTTCCTGGTCCTTTGTTTTCAGCAAAAGACTCACCTCCGATGCCTTATCTATTGTTGCCGCCGAATAGGCTCCAGCATATTGTGACAATTTTGTCAGGTCATCAGAGGGGTCAAATTCCTCCTTCCAAACCACATTGCCCGTGACCGTCTGTTCTGGGAAAAGGGAAGGTTGATCAGTCCTTCTTCTTTTCCTTTGTCGTTTTACTACAGCTTTATGCCTTGGGCTGTAGAAGACATCCAAGGGAGGAATCTCTTCTACCTACAAAATGATTTGATCGGAGGGGTCCTTTGGTATTATCTCTACCTCTTTTGAAATGGGTGGGCCGCTGGTTCCACTTAGAACCTGTGGTGAAGTGGTTTCCTGTGTGTCTGCTGCCTTTGAAGTTTCAGTGTCCTTTGAACATTCCAAACCACTGATAATGGAATCAAATTGCTGCCATTCCTGGAGAAATTTTGGGTCAATATGAGTATCCACGTTTACTTCAGTGGTGGTCTGTTTCTGCTCTTTCATCTGGGTCTCTTCCTGCACTTTCTCCTGCTCTGTAGTCTGAGTTTCCTCCTGTGGCTTTTCTGGTTCTATTGTTGTAACCGGAGGCTCCTTTGACTGTTGCCGTTCAGGCTCGCTTGTCGATGTTGTTGGGGTTGTTGCTAATAGATCTAGAGGCAGAGTTTGCAACCTTTGTTCTCTAAGTCTGTTAAATTCAACCAACCCTTCATCTTGATATTTCATTCTAGAAAATGCCTTAACCTGCATTATTGACTCAGCGGAGGAGAACAGGTCATCAAACATATCTTCTTTATGATCAAATTTTGACTATTTGGCCTGCTCTAGTGCATTATAGGAAACTTTGCTTGGATCAAATTGCCTATTAGGGAGAGTTGCTAGAGTTAATGATTTAATCTTTGTAGCTTCTTTTTATGCATGTTTGAGATCATGCAAGGTATAGACACCGCATCTCAAAGGAAAAGAGGGCCAGCCCTGCTTCTTATTTTTCTTGAGAGTCTGTGTAACACTCTTAGCAATGATCTGGTAAGCGATTTACCTTGCCAGCAGTTTATCAGGTATGTATAAAGGGAGGACATGAGGTTCGGCTTGGCTACCGAAAACTCTTATATAAGTGAACTTCTCCTCCCCGAACCATCTCCCTACTGCTGTTAAATCAATCCCAGCTTGGTAGGAAATATTGGGAACAGGTTTATCAAAAATAGAATAATAAATAGGCAACATAAAGCCATTTCAGACTTGGTACAAATGGTGCTTATAAGAGGATTTCCATAATTTCTGATGGTATATGTGAATAGGCATGGGGTCTTGTGGCGTCCACCTCCAGCTGAGCACGAGAAATTCAGAATTAAAACACAAGGTATCTAAAATATAGGCACTGTAATAGAATGGGGGAATTAGCCTTTCAGTAATGCGGGTCTTATTCCTAAACTCAAGAACAGCCGTGGCTAGTTTATCTGAGAGAATAGTGGCCCAATCCATTATTTCACTGTTGCATGCCGCTTCCATTAAGGGAACCATTTCTATAGTGAAATTAGAAGAGTCATGCAATCCCCACAATCTACACATCATTATTCCAGTGTAGCAATAAGGAGAAGCCAGGGAATCAACCGAGTACTTACCGGAAGATTCATGTTTGTGCTTTGCCGGATTTTGTCTCCAATCCCGGATGGGTTCGGATTCAACTTCGTTCTCCTTTCGAAATTTCTCCAGGAACGCCTTATTGTATTTCTTCTCTGGCTCAGGCAAATGATACATTTGCCTTAAATCATCAGCCTTGAATGACCCGAAAATTCTCCCGTCTCTGGTGCTGAAGGTTCTATCCATGATTGGGATTTCCTCAATTGCCCACCGCACTACATCTGTATATGGGATAATTTGTTCCCTAGCTGCTATCCAATGAAGGAAGGAGTCAGCTAAGTCCTTTAGAGTACCATCAGATTTCCGAGTTGAATCTGCAGTAGCTTGTACTGTTGTCACTTTAGGTTCTTCGGCTTCAATCAAGTTGTAGGTACTTTTCCAAGTAGTTTTGCCGAGACCAGAACATGTAGTATCCGAAATCAATCCTTTCTTTTTGTTTGAGGGATCAGGGACAGCTTGTCCTGTGGCTGGCGCAACGGAAGCGACTGTGGTTTTCTTAGATTTCTTCCCCATTTTGCTTGAGTTTTCTTCTTTGGATGAATTTTTCACAAAAGTGAAAATAAACGTAACACAGAGAATTGGCAATGAAAACTCCAATATGGTGAGATATATTGATCAATGCGTGATGAGAGAAAACTTTTACAATGGCCGCAGATACAATCCATAAGAAGATTTTAGGACTTACAATTACATTAAATGGCCGTTTAAAACCTGCCAATCCTTAAATGCCCATTATACCATTAATCGGCCGAATGATTCGTTTAAGCGTGTTATAGATGATTTGGCGGTTGAGCGCAGGTTTTAATCATTGTTCGACAATCAAGCTTTTAATATGAATTGATCGTAATATCCCTTCATTTTAACGACTTTTTTGAAATCTGCGCTTTATCGCAATCGGCCATCGGGGAAAGCTTAACCTCTTATATTGACACCTTTTGAAACCCCGATCGCCGATAGCGATATCGCATCGCATCGGGGTGAATGGCCTGGGGGCGCTTTAAGAATGTGCATGGAACATTGCCGATAGCCGATAGCGATATCGCATCGGCGGAAACCAATGTGCCATTTACTTATGTTCCTTATGTCATTGTGATATGCGATCTTGCGATCGCTTTATCGCAATGATAAAAGATTGATTTATTTGCATAAATATGATCAAAATGGGTTTTTCAAAAGGTTTTTATAATGCTTTCATTTGATTTTCAGACCTTTTTAAATAATACAATATTGATACCAATCAAAATCTAAAGGGACCCATTTCATATGATAGTTTTGTGAATAAAAATGATATGAAATGGGGGGTTGTTGTAGAGCACAACAATTGGCGATTCGCTGGAAGAAACAATTATCTCTGAAAAGTATAGAAATACTTAAACTTTTTCAAAATAGAGTTCTAATCAAAGGGGAAAATTCTAATATAACTAGGTATATATGCATTCCGAGTAAAATGAAACTATTTTTGCTAATTTCCTCTCTTGTTAAGAAAATAGATACATTCTAAGTTTTAAATAGGCCTCTATTGGTTTATAATGATAAAACAGAAAACCTTTCCAAATCAGCTTTTATAGTGAACTTGTCTGTCATAGGTAGAGCCTCTGCTGCCAGCAAACGTTCATAGTTTCGACAGGGATACCTTTTAACCATGTTATTGTCCATTGTCCCATCCAATTAAGAGTGTGATTAACAGAATGAATTCAAAACATGTTTTCATATTTTGTATTTCTTTTCCTTTTTCTGTTATTGATAAGATAAAAAGCCATTGTCCTGGTTTGGTAGCCAGCTATTGACAATGCCATTCACTGGTAGTAATCTAACCGAACAAGCTGGCTCGTGATGAGACCCCTTGTCTTATAATTCTAAGCCATTACCCTGTTATGGTATGCAGTATTGGTAATGTCGGTTAAACTATTTCCCTATGATCATGGTAAGCAGGCTTGTAATAAGACCTCTTATCTTTTATATCAAATTTTTAGAATTACACTCTGAGTAATCATAAACTTTGGTGAATGGGATGGACAATTTTCTCCTTAAGAGTAGATGGATGACAGGGTAAGAGTTGAAGATGCTGAAGTTGGATTAGCTTCTATCTTGATATTGATAACCTTTTGTGACCAATTTGAAAACAGAAAATGATTTACAATACTCTTAAACTTTGAGAGGAGTTCACAAAACTTGAAGTGTGGTTTCAGAATACAATGATACCTAGTTTCCTAGAAATTATCCCTTTTGGTTAAGACTTCTATTATTTTAAAAGAAAATATCATACTACTTCTGTGGATCAAGTTTTCAAACACAGCAAAGGTCAATGGAAGATACCTTACAACTTTATTTTCTAAAGATCCTACAAACTACAAAACTCTATTAAACTAAAAAGGAGAAGGGGTTACCTCCTCAATTAAAGAATTTCTTCAAGATAAGGCCATTAACAGGGAGAGAATCTCTCAAACCTGATAAATCTTGCAATATGAAGGTCGAATGGCCTATCTTCTCACCGATTTGAAATGGTCCAAGCCACATCTTCTGGAACTTGGTGTGTTTTCCCTTGTCCTCATGGGCTTTGTCCCATTTCAGAACTAAATCACCGACTTGAAATTGTTTTGAACCGGATGAGACTGAATCAAAAGCTGCCTTGATGATTTGCTGATGTTTGGCATGAATAACCCTGGCTTTTTCTCTTTCCTCTTCTAATTTTAGAATTTGATCATGTCTAAGATGAATAGAAGAAGAAGGACTTCCTCAATGAATTGAACTAGGGCTAGAGAAGGAAGAACAAGATTTGTGGGTAGTACTGCTTCTTTTCCATACACAAGGTTGAACGGAGAAGATCCTATAGAAGCTTTCTGTGTTATCCTATCAGCCCATAATGCAAAAATTAAGGATTTGTGCCAGTTTTTATGATTCTGTTCGATAGTTCGCTTAATGATTTTGATCAGATTTTTATTGGTAGACTTTGCTAAACCATTACCCTGGGGATAGTAATTAGCAGAATATTTCAATTTAAATCCTCTTTTAATAGCGAAATCAAACATAGCATTGCCTGAGAAGTAAGATGCATTATCAAAAACAAGAGAATTTGGGACACCAAACCTGGTAATGATGAATTGATCTATGAATTCAATGATTGCTTCAGAATTTGCTGTCTTCAAAGGAATTGCCTCAACCCACTTAGTAAAATAATCGGTAGCAGTAAGGATATACTTATACTGTTTGGAAGAAGGTGGAGTAATTTCCCCAATGATGTCCAATCCCCATTGCTCAAATGGTTGTTCAATGTTGACTGGTTGCAGAGGGAAAGCTGGTTTTCATTGTCTTCCACTAGAAGTTTGACAATTGCGGCATTTCCTTACATACTTGTGGGCATCTCTAAACAGAGTGGGCCAATAGTATCCAGCATGAATAATTTTGTGAGCTGTTGTGTCAGCTCCAAAATGTCCTCCTGCTGGTCCATCATGTAACTCCTGCAAAACCTTTTGTGCTTCAGGTTTCTCAAGGCATCTTAATAAGATTGAATCATAATTCTGCCTAAAAAGCACATCATCAATAATCGTAAAATTTTTCGCTTTTAACCTAATGGCCCTTTTGTTTTTGTAAGACAGGTTAGGAGGTGCATAACCATTTTTCAAATAAAAGATTAAATCTGTATACTGTGATTCGGAATCAGTAATACTTATCTGATTGATTTCTTCGGTTTGATCTGTATCTCCTGGTTCTGGAATATTGGATGCTCCTGCCAATAACCTGCAAAAACCTTGGCCCCTAACAATCTTTGCTGGCTTAATTTCTAAGTCATATTGTTGAAGCGCTGTGACCCAGTTTGCCCTTTTTTCACCCAGTTCTCTTTGGATTAATAGTTGCCTAACTGAAGGGAAAGGAACTATAACTTTTGTGTGGGTTTTCAAAAGGAAGGGTCTATAATGTTTGACCGCTTTAAATATAGCAAAGGCTTGTTTTTCTACTTCAGAGTAATTCAATTCAGCACCCTGAAGATTTGAACTAAAAAATGAAATGGGTGCTTCCAAATTGTGATCATTGAGCTGCGTGAGTACTGCTGCATAAGACAAGGTGGATGCGATAGTGTATAATGTAAAATGATTAGAAAAATTGGGAGTATTTAAGGCTGGGGCATTGATTATTGATTGCTTGATTAAATCAAACGCTTCTTTTTCTGCTGATCCCCACTTAAAGGCTGAATTTTCCTTGATCATAGTTTGAAGTGGCAAAATAATTTGAGAAAAATCTGGAACAAATCTTTTAACAAAATTTATTTGGCCTAAAAATGACTGCATGGATTTCTTATTATGTGGGAAAGGGATTTCAGAGATTTCTTTGATCCGACCAGGATCAATATAAATGCCATCTTTAGACACAATAAAGCCTAAGAGCTTTCCTTGGTCAAGAGCAAAGAAAGATTTTTTAGGGTTAAGAGAAATACCATATCTTTTGCAGCGTTGAAAGATTTGATTTAGATCATGCAAATGATTGGACCTCTCTTTAGAGAATACAGTAATATCATCTAAATAGACGACTACTGTTCTATTAATCAACCCTTTAAAAGCTATATCCATCGCTCTTTGGAATGTCGCTCCTGCATTAATAAGTCCGAAAGGCATTTTCTGATATGCATATGTTCCCCATTTTGTTCTGAATGTGGTTTTAAGCTGGTCATCAGGATGGACCAAAACTTGGTTATATCCTGAGAAACCGTCTAGAAAGGACATTAATTCAGATCCTGCTACTGATTGGAGTATTTGCTCCATGGTAGATAATGGGAAATTGTCTTTTAAGCTCGCTTTCTTCAAATTTCTGAAATCAATACAAATCCGAATGTCGCCATTTTTCTTTCTGACTGACACCATATTGGAGACCCAGTTTGAGTGTCGGACTGGAAAAATAATCTTGGCTTTCAAGAGTTTGTTAAGTTCAGTTTTTATTTGACTCTCTAAGCTTGGATGTATTTTTCTTAACTTCTGCTGAATTGGTTTCTGATCGGGAAGCACTGGAATGGTATGCTGGATAATGGATGTATCATATGCCTTCAAATCATCATATTTCCAAGCAAAAACCTGTTTATTTTTCCTTAACAGTTTAATGAATGCCTCTTTCTCTTCGAAGGAAAGTCCTAATCCTAAATTAATGTTTTGAGGAGTTTGCTCAGTGCCAAGATTTATCAACTCAAACCTTAGGGTAGAACTTTGGAGCTTTGTATTAGTCACAGGTTTAAACCTGTCTTTAATATCATAAAGATCCTCCAGCTTTACCACAGGCTTAGGGATTGAATTTTCCTGAGGTGTTTCTCTCATTTGAAAGTCATGCTCATTTTCCTCAATAATTTGATTATCATAGGACTTTTCAGAAGTTAAGAATTGTAAAATATCCTCATCATGGTTGAATACTCTCCAATTAGTGACATTGTCAGGAATTGATGGCCTAAAAAGCAATTCTACTGAAAATCTATCTGGGCTATAGTCTTCAGAAGGTAGGAGCTTGGAAGCTACATTGGCTAGCAAGTCGGCTGCCGAGTTTTGAGACCTAGGGATGGAGGAAATATTGAATGCCGAAAAGTGTGTGGTGAGTTCTTGTACTAGCGACTGATAATGTTTAAGATGATTTGAAAGACAATGAATTGTATTTCTCACCTGTTTGATAATAATTTCAGAATCACCGAATACTTTTAAATATTGCACTTTAAGGCCGATTGCTTTATACAGTCCTTGGACTAAGGCTTCATACTCGGCTGTATTGTTAGTGCATTCAAATTCTAGCCTACAGGACAACATTGTTTTTTCTCCTTGTGGATTAACCAAAATACATCCTGCTCCTGAGCCCTCACTAGATTTGGACCCATCGAAATATAACGACCAAAATAAAGAAGTATTAACAATTTTATTTACAATTTTCTCAGTATCATTGAAACATCTAGACCTATCTGTTTGTGAAAAATTTTCAATCTGAGATGTAAAATGGTTCACTGAGAAAGGGGATGGCTGGGCAGTAAAGTTGCCAAAGAATGACTTAGATGAATAATTCCCCAAAATGTTGTTATTAAATGCTACAGGTTGGTTTTCTTGCTCAAATTCAGTAACTGTATGGGTCATATGTTTTTCTCAATCAATCCTTATTTGATTTGGCTTACCCTTATAGGGAAGCCACATATGTGACCAATTAGTAGAAATATACCCATGTAGTTTTTCAGACCAATCCCTACTCAAGATTAAACCATAAAATTCAGGTATATCGGCTATTAGGATATCAATCCTTTGTACTACTCTGGGATCAGCAGATAACCTGATAGTTACAGAATTAATCTCTCCCACAACCTGTACTTTGGTCCTGTCCAACTGTACAATATGAATAGCAGACTTCTGGGGTTCAATGTTCAGTTTGGAACAAACTGAAGCTGGCATTATGTTAGAAGATGCCCCTGAGTCAATCAAACAGTTGTGCAGGTTTCTGTTGTAGATCTCATAGGTTAGAAGGAAAGGTGGAGTACGAGAGTTTGATCTATCTCCAATCAGAACTGCATTGGTAGCTTCAACCATACCAGGAGGAGGTTGCCCTGAACCATTAGCAGCTTTAGCACTGGGAAGAGGTGAAGAAGGAACAACATTCAATTCTTTGAGAAGCAATTTCTGCTGATGTTTTAATTTACTAAGTTCAAACATAGTAATGTTTGCTTTAGTTTTCTTCATGTCATCAACAATATTGTAATCCATTGAATCAGATACCACTAACGTTTTAGATGTTGAAGGAGTATTAGAAGTTGAAGGTTGGTCTTGGGGAACTGCTGCAGGTGATTTCTTTGCAGGTATTTTTTCCTTTGTTGTAGCAGCACCTGCACTCCTTTTCTTTGCCGTTGCCTGAACAGGTTCGGAAGTACTTTTACTCCTAGTAGTGACCGGGAACGCTTCTTCTTCATTATCGGTATCGGAGTTGGGGAGTATAAAATCCCACATTCCATGACATTCAACAACTTCTTCTTCAGCATTAGTTGGCGAGATTGTTTCCTCTTCCTCTTCTTCTTGCTCTGAATCTGCATTAGATATGACATTCGGTGGCTTTGATTCGGTTTTCTTATAAGTCCTAAAGGGTCTTTTGGTTGAGGTTTCGGCTACCTGTTTCTTTATTTCAACCATTTCATTTGACAAATTTTTTAGGACTTTTTGCAAACCCTCCATGTCATATGGGTCTTTTGGGGTTTTCTTCCTTGAGTCATCTTTAAAAGAGACTTTTTTGGCTTTTCTGTCTTCCAGAGCAGCTTTCTTTTCTAGAGCATTAATACGTTTCTCCACAGCAAGTGCTTCTTTCATGTTTTCGGCTAAGGTAGGTTTCCTAGCCCTATCTACAAAAATGGCTATATTGGCAGGTAGGGCGGTTATATACCATTCGCTTCGAATTTATTCACTTGGTTTGGAGGCCGTCGGGATTTTATTCAGGAGTTTATTGAATCGAGCATTAAATTCCTTAATTGGTTCCCTATGCTCTATCCTAAGATTGGAGAGATCGTTTATTAGCGTAGCCAAAGACCTATCATCTCCATATTTGGTAAGAAACTGCTCTTGGCAAGTGTTCCAACTGGTAATGGAACCAGAGGGTAAAGAAAAATACCAGGATCCCGCTGATCCTTGCAAGGTGTAAGGGAAACGTCTAACAACAACATCTTGTTCTGTTACTCCTTTCAAGTTGACTGCCAACATGAAATTATTAATATGTTCCTCAGCCTGGGTCCCATCATCTGGGTTAAACTTGGGTAGCCATTTTTCAGGAGCATCTGGTAATGCATGCAATGGTGCAGGCATGTTGACTGCACCAGGCCTGGTCCATGGATCTGCCATTGTAATAGTAGTAGTGGTTGATACTACTGTTGGAATTCTAAATGTCTGGGAAGGAAATAATGTCGAGGAGTGAGCAGGTTGGGATGTTAAAGCTCCTAATCCCTGATGAACAACAATATGTAATGGGGGAGTGGATGGTTGACTTTGCAGAGGGGAAGATGAAATGGAGGATGTGGATGAAAGCTCTTCACTGTCAGATCCTTCAGTATATTTCTTCGCCTTTTTCCTTTTGGGTAAAGGGAACTCAGTGGGTTCAATACAGAGCTTTTCGCTCTGAAGTCTGGTGAGAGGGTGAGGTAAATTGAACTGCGAAGTCGCACTGCTTTGTGATACCTCAGATTTCTGTGGTGAAATCGAGAAGCTCTGAAGTTTGTGGATAAGAGACTGGACTTCAGGGGATTCAAGACTTAATTGTTCTGGAGTATGATGGGTTTGAGTAGTGGTAGTTGATTCCTCTTCTCCTTGTTTGGATACTGGAGAACCAGCATGCAATTGGGAAGTTCGAGGGGATATGGAGGGAGAATTACTCTTAGAATGGCCTGCAGATTTGGGTTTGCTTTCCATTCACAGTTGATGGCCCTCCTTCTAGCGCCAAAAATGTTGATGCCCCGAAAATCGTTGTATCAACATTGGGGGATAACCACCCGGTCCGGACCTTAGTACAGCTCCTTTTCCATTTGGAATGGTGGCTCCGATTGGGGATAATGGGACCAGTTTCCCAAAAATGGATAAACGGAATGAATGATTGGTTGACTAATCTAATGATAGGCGAATAGCTAAATCTATCAGCAAAATAAAAGAGCTATTACTTATCCCAGGAACTATTGTACTTTGAAGTGTAGCGCTTGATGATCTGTGTCTATGGACAGGCATATAGATGACTCCATCTAACAGACATGGACATTAATTAATTCAAGGATTACTTTGCTTAAATAGTTAAGCAAAGCGATTAAAGCAATATTACTACACTTGTCATTTATATCATCGACACATATATGATTAAAAGAAAAGCACGCCATAAACATCCAATAGTGGAAGGAATACAGAACTACTGTTAAAGCACATACATATATTCAATAATAACAAAGATAATCAAATAACAATTCATATGAAAAGAATGAATTCAGACATAGATAAAAGTACCATATGAGCTGCTAGACACTCCCAATATCAATCGCTACTTGAGATTCTTCCTTCAACGCAGAAACACTTTCAAACAAAGACAATAGTGCACAATTGCATAAAAGCTTCCTTGTCAAATTTAGAATAACTGGTCCAGTTTCATAAAAGAATATGGCTGAAGCACAATAGTGCAACTTCAGTCTTTAAGTCAAGTACAAAACTTTACGACCCTTTCCAAAACAATGAAAGGGTCTATAAATACTTAATTAATCTAACTATCTACGAAACTGAAATCCTACTTAATTGGTATCAATTGATTTTGATCCTATTTTCTTCAGCAATCTGGCAGTCGGCGACATGAATAATCAAGTAGGCTGTTTGCCTTTAAATCTGAGCTGACTTATCGCAAGCATCGGCTCCACTTCGGGTGGTCTGTTGAGGCGAGAGCTGAGCTGGGCGGCATAGGTGGCATCCTGAATATCGAGGATAATATACCCGATTGCATCCCTAAGGCACTTGAGGGCGGCTCTCTGTGTGTGTGGTTTTACCAAGAAGAACCAATAGGTGTCCCAGGTTAAACTGTTAATCCCAACAATTAATCTCCCCTTTTCCTCTAGATCTGGATAACATGATTGCTCCAATGTTTTCATCGTTGTCAATTTTCCTGGTGTGCATTGGGAAATCATGTTTGATAAGTAGAGAGTGTTATTGACTAATTCAACTAAATTGCTTGAAGTTGATTTGCATCTTGAAACTGCCCTCTCTGCTTTCATTAACTGGGACTGCCATTCTGTAAAGAGTATATCTTTATGTGACTCTAAGATTCTTGGTAAATTCGCTGCTTGTCCTTGATCAGTATCTTGCCAGTCGAGAAATGCAGCTATCGTTTCTTCAGCTTGATCCAATTCAGTTCTAGCCTTGTCTACTTTATTACTTATGGATTTCGTTAATTTGCATAGTGGCTCTGCCTGGGCGATTTGTTGACATAGAAGCTTAATTTGGGCTATCAATGCAGTATTTATCTGTAGTTCTTCTACTCTGAATTCAGCTACTTGTGGAACGCCCTTTGTCTTTTCAATCTGTGCTGATAGTTGAGCGATTTGCTCATCTTTTGATTTCAGCATTTTCTCATTCGTTGCCTTCAATTGCGCCAAGGCCTCTAACAATTCTTTCTGCTTTTGGATTGCGCTGTGGTCAATCCGTTGTTTTTCTTCCTGCAATTGTTGAGTTAATTGACTGTTTAATTGTTGTTGTGTCAACAATTGCTGCTCTGCCTGCTCCGCTTTCTGCTTTGCTTCAGTCAGCTGTGCCTGTAATAAGAAAATTTCCTGGTCCTTTGTTTTCAGCAAAAGACTCACCTCCGATGCCTTATCTATTGTTGCCGCCGAATAGGCTCCAACATATTGTGACAATTTTGTCAGGTCATCAGAGGGGTCAAATTCATCCTTCCAAACCACATTTCCCGTGACCGTTTGTTCTGGGAAAAGGGAAGGTTGATCAGTCCTTCTTCTTTTCCTTTGTCATTTTACTACAACTTTATGCCTTGGGCTGTAGAAGACATCCAAGGGAGGAATCTCTTCTACCTACAAAATGATTTGATCGGAGGGGTCCTTTGGTATTATCTCTACCTCTTTTGAAATGGGTGGGCCGCTGGTTCCACTTAGAACCTGTGGTGAAGTGGTTTCCTGTGTGTCTGCTGCCTTTGAAGTTTCAGTGTCCTTTGAACATTCCAAACCACTGATAATGGAATCAAATTGCTGCCATTCCTGGAGCAATTTTGGGTCAATATAAGTATCCACGTTTACTTCAGTGGTGGTTTATTTTTACTCTTTCATCTGGGTCTCTTCCTGCACTTTCTCCTGCTCTGTAGTCTGAGTTTCCTCCTGTGGCTTTTCTGGTTCTATTGTTGTAACCGGAGGCTCCTTTGACTGTTGCCGTTCAACCAACCCTTCATCTTGATATTTCATTATAGCAAATGCCTTAACCTGCATTATTGACTCAGCGGAGGAGAACAGGTCATCAAACATATCTTCTTTATGATCAAATTTTGACAATTTGGCCTGCTCTAGTGCATTATAGGCAACTTTGCTTGGATCAAATTGCCTATTAGGGAGAGTTGCTAGAGTTAATGATTTAATCTTTGTAGCTTCTTTTTCTGCATGTTTGAGATCATGCAAGGTATAGACACCGCATCTCAAAGGAAAAGAGGGCCAACCCTGCTTCTTATTTTTCTTGAGAGTCTGTGTAACACTCTCAGCAATGATCTGGTAAGCGATTTCCCTTGCCAGCAGTTTATCAGGTATGTATAAAGGGAGGACATGAGGTTTGGCTTGGCTACCGAAAACTCTTATATAAGTGAACTTCTCCTCCCCGAACCATCTCCCTACTGCTGTTAAATCAATCCCAGCTTGGTAGGAAATCTTGGGAACAGGTTTATCGAAAATAGAATAATAAATAGGCAACATAAAGCCATTGCAGACTTGGTACAAATGGTGCTTATAAGAGGATTTCCATAATTTCTGATGGTATATGTGAATAGGCATGGGGTCTTGTGGCGTCCACCTCCAGCTGAGCACGGGAAATTCAGAATTAAAACACAAGGTATCTAAAATATAGGCACTGTAATAGAATGGGGGAATTAGCCTTTCAGTAATGCGGGTCTTATTCCTAAACTCAAGAACAACTGTGGCTAGTTTATCTGAGAGAATAGTGGCCCAACCCATTATTTCACTGTTGCATGCCGCTTCCATTAAGGGAACCATTTCTATAGTGAAATTAGAAGAGTCATGCAATCCCCACAATCTACACATCATTATTCCAGCGTAGCAATAAGGAGAAGCCAGGGAATCAACCGAGTACTTACTGGAAGATTCATGTTTGTGCTTTGCCGGATTTTGTCTCCAATCCCGGATGGGTTCGGATTCAACTTCGTTCTCCTTTCGGAATTTCTCCAGGAACGCCTTATTGTATTTCTTCTCTGGCTCAGGCAAATGATACATTTGCCTTAAATCATCAGCCTTGAATGACCCGAAAATTCTCCCGTCTCTGGTGTTGAAGGTTCTATCCATGATTGGGATTTCCTCAATTGCCCACCGCACTACATCTGTATATGGGAGAATTTGTTCCCTAGCTGCTATCCGATGAAGGAAGGAGTCAGCTAAGTCCTTTAGAGTACCATCAGATTTTCGAGTTGAATCTGCAGTAGCTTGTACTGTTGTCACTTCAGGTTCTTCGGCTTCAATCAAGTTGTAGGTACTTTGCCAAGTAGTTTTGCCGAGACCAGAACATGTAGTATCCGAAATCAATCCTTTCTTTTTGTTTGAGGGATCAGCGACAACTTGTCCTGTGGCTGGCGCAACGGAAGCGACTGTGGTTTTCTTAGATTTCTTCCCCATTTTGCTTGAGTTTTCTTCTTTGGATGAATTCTGCACAGAAGTGAAAATAAACGTAACACAGAGAATTGGCAATGAAAACTCCAATATGGTGAGATATATTGATCAATGCGTGATGAGAGAAAACTTTTACAATGGCCGCGGATACAATCCATAGGAAGATTTTAGGACTTACAATTACATTAAATGGCCGTTTAAAACCTGCCAATCCTTAAATGCCCATTATACCATTAATCGGCCGAATGATTCGTTTAAGCGTGTTATAGATGTTTTGGCGGTTGAGCGCAGGTGAATCATTGTTCGACAGATCAAGCTTTTAATATGAATTGATCGTAATATCCCTTCATTTTAACGGCTTTTTTGAAATCTGCGCTTTATCGCAATCGGCCATCGGGGAAAGCTTAACCTCTTATATTGACACCTTTTGAAACCCCGATCGCCGATAGTGATATCGCATCGCATCGGGGTGAATGGCCTGGGGGCGCTTTAAGAATGTGCATGGAACATTGTCGATAGCCGATAGCGATATCGCATCGGCGGAAACCAATGTGCCATTTACTTATGTTCCTTATGTCATTGCGATATGCGATCGCTTTATCGCAATGATAAAAGATTGATTTATTTGCATAAATATGATCAAAATGGGTTTTTCAAAAGGTTTTTATAATGTTTTCATTTGATTTTCGGACCTTTTTAAATAATACAATATTGATACCAATCAAAATCTAAAGGGACCCATTTCATATGATAGTTTTGTGAATAAAAATGATATGAAATGGGGGGTTGTTGTAGAGCACAATAGAGCCCCAATAGTACTGATATGAATGATGGGAATGATGTGCCCAAATGGATCTGTAATAGTTAGGTATACAACAATTCCTCCACCTTAAAGAATGTTGCCCTAAAAATTGAAAAGTAAAAGGATAATGGTCAATGTTGAAAAATTGCTTAAAATTTTGAAACAATACAATGGTATCCTAACATAAGTATAATGTACATAAAATATGTAGAAGCATACCTCTAGAGATGCAACAACAAACTGCATAAAATTGGTTGCAAAATGCATATTTTGGCCCTAGGCGTGATTTTTGAGAAGTCTATACAAATAAAAGGGGTGTTAAAACACCAAAAATGAAAAATAGCATCATTGTATCCAAGGCATGAAATTTAAATAATAATAATAAATTATCGACATTCTTTGACCTCTACACCATGTGGATCAAGGGTGTGTTATCCCCCTTATAGGAGTCTAATCAACATTTCCCTTGGAATCCTCATGAGAGGTTGTTGCATTATAAGAATCGACTAGTACAAGGACTCTTGAATAAACCATGGCTAATCACTTCAAAAATTTATGTAGGGAGAAAAGAAATTAAAAATAAATGTAGCTAATTAGTTTTTTTTCCAAAGGGAAAAGAATCATATTTGTATTCAATATGAAACAAGGAACACAATTACATTCTACATATGCTAAAAAAACATTCTAAAATATGAGCCTCTCAACTTATGAGCTAAAAGAGAAAAAACTGAAGGAAAGATACATATGAACCTTTGAAGCTAAATGTGGTCTCCTATGGTTCAATGGAATTCAGCATGTGGGGTATGATACCATGATGAACGTATGCATCCACTTCTTCTTGGTTTGGTTGGTTCTCCATGGTTTATTCCTCTTCTTCTTTTGAGAGGTGATGATCAGATGACTGCCATCCTTTTGGTTTATGGGCTTACCTCTTTTTATCTTTTGGAACCTTTTTTTCCTGGGGGAATGTGTTCTGCTAATGTTATGTTTGAAAGCATATTCAACATCTAAATGCCACATTCTCATAATCTAATATATGGGTCCACTATAAGTTTTTGTGTTTCATTTGAATGTGGTAAGGTAGGCCTTTGTTGATATCTATCTCTACATAGATTTTGGAGAAGGTAAATATACCTTTCTCTATTATTTTAAGGTTCATCTCTTTGAATTTTCCTAGGGTGTTTCCAATTTCTTCTAGGACCATGTGGTGCCAGAAGGAGAGGGGGAGATTAAGTTGGTAGTCTCACCCATACTGGCATTATTGATACCACCATATTTTTGGTGTCAAAATATAGGAACCATGGAGTGATGAATAGCCCAACTCTTCCTCAAAACTAGGGCACATCATTCATAACGTTCTCCAGATATTTTTGTGTATCAAATTAGACAATAAAGAAACCTTTGGAACATAAATATATGTCACCATTTGGGGTCTAGGATGCGAAGACCCACTGTTGTAAATCATCAAATATGGGCCAAAAACCATTGAACTTACATATTATAGCATTGGATTAGACATTGATTAGAGAGAATAAAAACATGTGTTCACCTCTAAGAGGTTTACCTCCATGGTTGGTGCTTGATCCATTTGTTCTATGATGTAGGGTACTAACTTGTATTAGAGTTGATATTTTGGGTTGAAAGTCTTCCCTTCCATTGCATCCTTGAAATAGGAAGATTCACTAGGGTTTCTGGAGCCCAAAGATCTATCATGTGGCCTCAAGTTAAAAATAATGGTAGAGTTCCTTAAGATGTGGTAGTCTTTCATCTAGGATGGATATTGAAGCATATTACCTTTTTATAATAGGCATTTATAATTTACATAGATTCTCAAATTGTTCTTGATGCATTGCTTCATATTTTCCACTAAGTTTGAGTCCCCGATCTAGAATAGTGAGGACTTCCCAATAATAATTTTATTGAAGATCTAAAAAATTCCCTTGTCCGACTCTTCCTATCTTTTGTCTAGATTAAAGTGGGGATATTACGGGGGATTCCTTTGATAAAACAAACCACATTTGTGTTTAGGTTGCATCATTTCAGCAGACCCCAAAAACAATAGAATAGGGAAATCATAAGAGCATGTAATAGAAGGAAAATGGTATACAAATGCCAACCCAATTGGGAATACCCACCACGAGCAACCTAAGATTATCATACCCTTTCCAGAAGAACGATATTTAAAACTCGTGTTCCATCTATGTTCCAAGGTTTCAGTCACACCATGAGCCCATTCATGGGAATATTTTGGGGATTTGAGCCCACACTTGTTCGTAGAGGTCGAAGGCAGTGTACTACAGGGGGTCGATAGTTCCTTAGAAATATGAGCCCAAAGAAAACATCATCCATCATAGTGGTAAGGTATGGGCTCATCGTCTACAATCCTTGGCTTGCCTCCACTATATGTCATGATGTCATGACAAAAAATGATGCCTATTGAAAGTTTGCAGAAGAAACAAACCCTAGATAAAACCACAAACTCCATTCCTATGGGAAAATGTATCTAATTAATGCTTACAACATTATGAAAATATTTCCTCTAGATAGGGTATTAGGAAATTATAATGTAAAATAAAGAAATAATTTTTTGAGGAAAATAAAAAAAATAATGGGATTTGATGGCAGTTTAGAAGAACAATCTACAAGTGAAGCACATGGTAAAGGTACGAATGTTCAATATGCAAAAAAGGAATATTAGACTAGAGAGAATCCAACTAAATAAACACATGATGTTGAACCAGAGAAAGATCAACCATCCCATGCATTAAAGGAAAAATAAATAATATGAGATGTACAGATGGATAAGAAGAATATATAATAACCAAGCAACCTAGATGTAAATTCTTTTAAAAGGAAAGTAATATAGAATTACAAACCTCATGGTCAAAAGAAGTGATTATAACTGAGCAAAGCCCTCTCAGACTCCTATAACAAAAGATTCACAAATTAATATTACAACAACACCAATTTCAATAACATTACTAACAGCTCTTGGTGGGGTAATGATGCCTAAAATGCTTGACTTGGATCAATTAGACATGTAGAAGAAATTGTAATCCCTTTGGGGGATTACTTCATTAGTAGTTCTGAGAAAGAGATAATCAAGGGAAGATGTAGGAAAATAAAAGTAGGAGCTCTAGAATAAAAGTATTCTAAATTATATATTTGGAATGTTGTTGGACAAGAGCCATAAAATTCTATTTAAGAAACAACTTTGGCAGTGTGGGAATTTTCTAATGCCAATGCATGGACTGTAAATGAGCTAGTAAATGAATTAGAAAAGCCATAAATGCAATTTAATTTTCTCGAAGAGAGTTAGAAAAATCAATTTTTCACTATAGAGGGGGCACACCAATAGCAAGTCAATCAACTCAAATATAAACACAACATACAACTAGCATTCATACAGACTCAAAACCAATAAAAGCCAAGAAAATCAAATCAAGAACATAAAAAAGTAATGGTGGCCATAAAAGAAGAACAAAAAATGAGAATTAAATAAATTCCTCATTAACATTAGGAAGATATTAACCTATCGAAAACATAAGTTAAGAAGTTAACTAGTGAACATAACTATTGTGAGTTTTTCAAAACAATCCCTCTCAATAAATATCAAGTTGAAGGATATACAAGAAGATTTAGGATATTGAGTGAAATCCAACATCATCATAATGATTTACTCAAATTCTTTGATAAAATATAAATTAATCTCAGTGAAGAAAAAAAGAATTCCCATAATGCTTTTGATCAAATTAGACTCTAGAAGGAAAAAGAAAAAGAAAAACTAACAACGTCATAAAGAAAATTGAAAATAAAAGGTATATGTGCCAAGTATCATTAGATACCTAAAATGGAACTTGAACAAACATCAATGAGTGGATTGATGAAACAAGTCAAGGATGCTCAAATATTTAAGATACATCACTAACTTAGAGCAACAAAGAGATCCCATTAGAGAAAAGATATCTTAAATCACATATTGAGATAGCAATATGGTCAATGATTTCATAACAACCCATGCAAAATGTTCTAAGGTTATTTAAATTTTCTTTTCTAGATTCAACGAAAGGAATATTAAAAATATTAGAAGAATTTTTCAATGTGAGTTGAGTCTAGATAATCTAAATCCACCACTTGTTTTGAAAATTATGGATGTCCATGGTCAATAGAAATGTACTGTAAGAAAAAGGAAAGTTGAAGAAAACAAAGTCTCCTTCCAATGTAGAAAAATGACAACAAAATTCCTTTTTTGGGGAAAATTAGCTAGAAAAAGAAGATTGGAGGAGATGTAATAGCTAGGGGTTTTAAAAAGGGAACTCTTCATCAAAGAAAGAGGTTGGAAAACCTTGTATTGAAATTTGTATATTGTCATTAGTTTTAAGAGAGATTAAAGTCCTGCACAAATTTTAAGAAATCTATTGATTTAAATATTGAATTATATCTTTACACTACTATGAGTATTTATGCTTTGAATATTCCTATATTTCATGTGAAAATCTTTTTCATGTTAAGTAAAAATTCTTCATTTGATTATTTTTTCCCAAGGAAAAATCTTAGTTGTATTCATAATGAGCAAAATTACATGTTGTAGATGCTAAAAAGCATATGCAAAATATCAGATCGTGATTTTTCAGAATCCATAAAAAAGGCCGATATATTCTTTTCTACCTTTTTTCTTTTCTACTTTTTGCCAACCACCAGTGTTGGGAGTGGATGCTACAATAGAAATTTGATTATGTTTTGTGTTTGTTTGATATTCACTTCATTTGATTATTAATTAGATACACGAGTGCATATTTTATTTTTTAAAATAATTATTTATTTGAAAAAAAAGATGTATATATATTTAATGTGTACTAAATGAATGAATTATTTTTTCATTTTTAGTAACTGATCAGTCTATATTATATTCAATTTCCTAAATATTTTCTCAACAATTAGGGTTTTAGATATTTTTGTTAGATTATATTTCAAAAAATTAGACTTAGATTATTTAAAATTAAACCATTTTCATGTTCTTAATTTAAAACCCTTAAGTTGCAATCAAACCCACATATCATTGGAAATTTCCATACCAAATGAGATTTATCTTTTTGGGATCTACCATTGGGAATTTTTCATTATAACTAGTTGAATAAATTTTCTAGCTATCAATAGGAAAGGAAGAATGGTTTGTGTAGCCACAATGAACCTCAATCATTATGACTACCATAGGGGTTGAAATTTTTTAGGGATGTGATCAAGTGAAGAAGACCCTCGATCACATGAAGATACAATTTTGCAAGACATAAATTTAACAAGAGGATAATTCAAAGCATTGTCACCTTGACAAAGAATTGCAAGAGTAAGGCAAGGTAGAAATGAAGGAGGAAAGGATGTATCACATTCTAAGAGTTTTCCTGGATATGACACATTAACCAATAACATTGTTTCATATGCGACATAATTCTATCCTAAAACCTTTGAAGATGTGAGAAGTAGTCTAGAAGGATGCAACAAGACATAACAAGAAGAAATTGAAGATTATGATAGGACAAAGGCCTTAATCAAGGTAGTATGACTTAGCACCATACACGTGTCCCATAGGCAAGAGTTACTTCATCAAAATCAATGCTAGTGCAATAGAGAGAGAAAGGAAGAACCATATTAATCTTCATATGGCCATAACCTTGTGTGTTGGAATCATACTTTGACAAGTTCATAGTCATTGGAAATTCTTTGATGGGAAACATGCAACTATGAACTTAGAAGAGGCTTCTCAGAGTGAGTGTAAATATGTAAAAATGGTTTATGACCCCATCTCCTTGAGGACACCTAGGGGGGTTTGTTCTATTACATTATGTATATGAATACAAAGTTAGAAATGTATCCTTTGGCATATTCATTTGTTTTAGCACGGAAAATTGAGTGGTTTGATTGATCATATAAACTTATGCACATCTTTATGGAAATGGAAATAAAAATTACTTTATAATTGAAATGGAAATGAAAATATAAAGAGGTGATTTAAATACAATGAAAATTAATTTATTTAAATATGAAATAGTAATTTCATATGAACCCACTTAATGAGGAAAAATAAAATGGATATAGGGATGTTGAGATGTGATGAATTATCTCTATTGTGCATTTTAAATAAATACTTACTTGTGCACAAGTGAAACATGGGTGGATGAATAATACACATTTGGTAATCAAAATATTTGGTATTGTGCACAAGATGTACAATTGGAATGAGCCTCAAGGTTATATAATAAAGGAGGATTGGGCTTGAGATATCAGCTCTTGCATCATAATGTTTTTTTTTTGTTAACTTGGCAGTACTTCCTCTATTTATATTACTTTTTCAAAATCTTTAACATCCATTTGCTCCAGGTGGCTTACCTGCCCGAAGGAAACCAGATAACCACCTGTCTGCATTAAACCCTGTCCAAAATTTAAAGAGGTTTATTGCTATCCATCTAGCATCACTGTTTTGACTGTCTATACTACTGTTTCTAGAAAGCAAATTAAACAAGTAAGTGCATTTCATCAAAATTATTTGAATTCAAATTGGACCACTGCATCAATCCTCATTCGAGGATATTACTGGGGCTGGTGCCTTGGCACTAGAGCCTGGCATCTCGCTCCTCTGCTCGATTCTCCACTTCAACTCTTTGAGAGTCTATTCAATTATTCCCAGGGTTAGGTTATTTCTGTAGGTCTGTATCTAAATTTTTTGCTATCTACGTGAGTAATTCCGCCCTGAATAGGTCCTTTTCCTTGTTTTTCTCTTGTGCCTCTGCTCTGTCACCCGTTGCTTGCTCTCGATGCAGGGTCATGGCCCGTGCCACCACGTTCTTCATTACCCAGTACTGTTGTATGGTTTGCTTGAATAGGGAATTTCTTCCATGATAATTCCCTATATTAGAAACCATCCTTTCCCACTCCTCCATGGGGATGTCCCGGTGCTTGATACTATCGTTCGGTTCCCTCTCCCAACTCGCAATTTGGGCTCTAATGTTCGGCGGATTCCTTGCCATGTAAGCATCAATAATTGTCTTCATATGTTCACTACCCGACTTCCTTCCTCTTTTCCTAGTCGGCCCACTTGTTCCTTCTTCCTTCTTGTTTTCTCTCTTCCCTCTCCTAGGGGCCATGTTACTCCCTGCCTCTCTGCAACTTTCTTCTTCCTGGTGTTCTCTATTCTCCTCACTGTACTATCCCTAGTATGTTAAGATACCTATCACAAAGCCATTGCATTTATCAGAGTTATAATATTGAATCAAAACTATTTCCCATTTTCTTTCCCTTTGCAGGGTTTGTTACTTGCGAGATTCTTGTCTGAAGGGGTTTAGATCTTGTCCTTTTTCTAATAAGAGTTTGGTCTTTGCTTGGGTTTCTTCCCATTTTCCTTCCATGGTAGCAGTCTACGCACGACCTTTCCATTTTGGTCATCCTCATGGGTTCCTCCCTGGATGAGGTTGGTTTTTTGTTCCGCCTTTCCTAGGATCTCCCTGGCTTGTCAACAGGTTTCCTCCTGGAGCCGGCTCTACATCCCTCCCCCCAAGGTTGCTTGATTTCTTGGTTCACTATGATCCTTGGGTTTTTTCCCCCTGGTTGCTTCCATTTTGCCTACTGGCTCTCTCCCATCAATTCCTATAGGGATGGCTAGGGTCATTCTCTGTTAGGGATTACTACGAGCTTCTATCATTGGATGGCCCTCTCCCTTCCTGGGTACGAGACCCTCCCTCCCAATCTCCCTACCCCGGAAGTTCAAATGCACTGCGAGATTGGTTTTAACAGTGTCGCGGGAGGTTCTGATTTCCTTTTTAACAGACTTATGCATGTTCCATCTCAGAGATCTATTTTCCTACTGTAAATAATCCTGGGCCTAGCAGGGATGGGGAGCGTAGGAACTACATACCAACTTGCTGGTCTGATGCCTCTTTTGTCTACCATTTGATTCCTCACTCTTCTGCCACCTTCCCTCTTGCCAGCTCTTCTCATTGTCATCTGCATGCATTTTGCTATATTCTGATTTCCATTAAGTTTTATTCCTCTCTCCCTCTGGTCCCTTGCCTTTACTGCCACCTGTCTGGCATTATTACCTACATGGATCCCTACACCCTCCTCTTGAGATGCTGCCCCTCTTTCCTTACTTCCATCTCCTCTCATTAATCCACACTTTCTCTCGACTGCTCTTGCCGTGTACCTCTTGTCCTTGTCCTACCACTTGTTATCATTCTTCTACCCGCCCCCCTCCTCACTACCCTGACCTCCTCTCTATCATTCTCTTCCGCCACCACCCTCGTACTCTCGAGAGTTTTACCTTCTCTGCCCTGATCTATCACCTGCCAGATTACCTGTCTACTCACTTCATTCTCTGCATCTATCCTTTCCCCCACCTGTCCTCTTCTTCCCCCTTCCTAGCCGCATCTCCCCGGTCTCTCTAGATTTCCTATGATGTTCCCTGATCTAGGGTTCCTCTCTCCTATTTTGTCTTATGCGAGGATTTGCACTAAGTTTACCATCTCCTCCATCTGGACTAGCTCTGCCTCACTTGCATCCATAGTTCTTCCACCATGCCTGCACCCCAGTTTTCCAAGTTGTCTGCTGGTTCGTTGCCTTTCCTTCTCACATGGGTGGGAAGGATGTAGTCTACCTATCTTATGAGTTTGCTAATCTCCTGCACCAGCCAGGCGGTTCTCCAGCTACGACTGATTTTCTCCGCTTGGGTTCCTTGTTGTAGTTGTTTGACTATATCAACTACCATTTTCGAGTCTCCTTCAACCTGTAGATTTTGGTATTCCTCCCTTATGGCAATTTCCAGCCCTTTTTTCAATGCATGGAGCTCTGCTTCATTTTTTGTAGCATTACCGCAATCCATCGCGTAGATTCTGAGAGTCCTTCCCCTATCGTCTCTGAATACTCCGCCAGTCCCTGCCTCGCCTGGGTTTCCTTTCGCAGCCCCATCAAAATTCAACTTAATAAATCCTTGTTGAGGATTTATGTAGTGATTGGCCACCTCCACCTCGTTGTTTTGGTGTATCCTTACTGTCTTGTGCATCATACTTGGCTTTAGTTTCAGGCGTATCATTATTCTTGTTTCTGTTGGGTCAGTTTTCCAATCCTCCTCGTACCACCTCTCTGTAAGAATGGTCTCTCTAATATTCTGTATGATTTGGTTCCATATCTCTATTTTTGCTCTACCTTCCTCCTTGAAAATTAAGCGGTTTCACTCTTTCTAGATATTCCATAGAACAAAGCCTAGCGAGAGTCTCCATGCCCTGTTCAGGATCGTGTTCTGGTAAGGTTTTTTCCTCTAGTTCTCTATCATTGTTTTCATGCTGTTTATATCTCTATCACTGATTTTAAATATTTGCTAATGTTGTTTCCACAGGTTTACGCTAACTTTGTAGGCATTGGTTAAATGCTCCATGGTCTCTTCTTGTTCTCTGCAGAGGGCACATCTCGATGGGCCTTGCATTCCTTTTTTCCTCAGTTGGTCCCATGTTAGTGCTCTCCCGTGGCTCAGGATCCAGGTAAAGAATGCTACCTTCGGCCATGTTTTTGTTTTCCATATGCTTTCCCATTTTTTTGTTTCTGGATGTCTATTGTATCCTGCTTTTAGATGGTATCCTTCTGCTATTGTGAACATACCTTTGATTCTATGTCCCCATCTTAGAGTGTCCATCTCTTTTTTTATCGCTACTTTCCTTGTTGCCATTTCCTTTTCATAGATTTCCCATTGGGCTGTTGCTGGCGCTTTTGGCTAGTTTTCCTTTTGTTTCCACTCTCCAATATCCATCAGATTCTAGGCACCAGTAGTTTCATACTGTGTCTCCCTCATTTAGGTTGGTGAATTGGTGGATCTCTTGGAGTTGCGGCTGATTGTTGAGTTTTTCTCTCTGTTGCCATGCTTCTTCCCAAAAGTTGGCTTTATCCCCTCCTCTGACTTCCTAGAAGTTGTGCTCCCTGATCAGATCCCTGTTGGCACTGGCCAAATTCCAGATTGCAGAGCCTTTCTTCTCATTTTGACTTCTCAGCTTTCCTTCTGGAGACCTGGGCATCTCATATTTTCTCTCCCATAGTTTTTTCCACAGGTCTTCCCCTCCCTGTGTCCATCGCCACCACAACTTTTCCCCCATTACCTGGTTCAGGATGTATGGGTCTCTCAGACCTAATCCTCCTTTTATGGATTTACTTAGCCAACTCCAGGATAGAAGTGCCCATTTTTTTGTCTTACTAGACCCTTGCCATAGGAATTTTTTAAACATATCTACCATTTTCTGGCAGATTGTTTTAGGTGTGGCTTGGCTGGTAAGTTGATATATCAGGATGGATTGGAGCACCGATTTTAGCAGAATGATGCGGCTCGGGATATTCAGCGCCCTGAATGTCCAGTTTTGCATTCTTTGTTGAATCTTTCCCATCAGGGTACTCCAATTGGCCACTCTGTTTTTCTTGTCATTTAACAGGATGCCTAAATACTTAGTAGGGAAATTCCCAATTCTAAATCCCATGGTTCTTGCCAAGAAGGATTGGGAGGAAGCTTGGGTATTAAAGAAATAAAATTTTGATTTCTCTTTTCTTATCTCTGTCCCAGAGGCCCTTGTGAAATCTGTGAGAATTTTCATTATCTTTTTTGCTTCTTTGAATGTTGCCTGTCCATATAGCATAACGTCATCGAAAAATTGTTGGTGGGTTAGAGGTAGGTCATTTCCCCAAAGTCTTAAGCCCTTCAGTTGTTTTCTATTAACTTTAGCTTTTATCATTCTTCCTAGTCCTTTTGCTGCGAGGATAAACATGAACGGGGATAGCAAGTCACCCTGCCTGAGCCCTCTAGACGGATTGAAAGCTTCTGTAGGTGACCTGTTTAGTAGTACTGGCATAACTGGCGTAGTTATCATTGACATTACCTAGTTTATCCACTTGTCGTCAAATCCGTATGCCTTTAAGATTTTTTGGAGGTATCCCCAATTAAGTCTGTCATAAGCTTTGGCTAAGTCTAATTTTATCAACATCCCTTTTGTTTTTGAATTTTTCAATGAGTGAATTACTTCTTGTGCTACCACTATGCCATCTGTTATTTGTCTACCTTTGACAAACCCCATTTTCTCCTGGGATATCAACTCTGGTAGTATTGGTTTTAGTCGATTCACCATAATTGTAGCTAATATTTTGTATATAACGTTGCAGAGCACTATAGGTCAGAATCCTTGTGGTTCTTCTGAGTTCTCCGTCTTTGGTATCAGGGCTAGGAATGTAGCGTTCAAGGCCGGATGCATTCTTTTGGTGCATCTGGATTCTTCTACTGCATTCACTATGTCTTGGCTCATGAAGTTCCACGTAGCTTGATAAAATTCTAAAGTGAATCCATCAGGCCCAGGTGCTTTATTCTTTGCCATATTTTTTATTACCTCCTCCACCTCCGCTTTCGTTATGACCCTTAGGAGAGCCAAGTTTCGATCTCTAGTCACTATTTTAGGGATATGTTGACTAATTTTGCCAATGTCGTCCTCCCTTATGATATTGGGTTAGGTCAGGAGCTCTTTAAAATGTTGTACTAGCAGATTCTCCATTTCAAGTTTCTGTGTTAGCCTGTTTCCTTGGTGATCTCCTAGGGAGAATATTCTGTTTCGCTGTTGATACTGTACCATTGCCTTATGGAAGAATTTCGTGTTTCTTTCTCCTTCTTTTAGCCATTGGATTCTCAATTTTTGTTTCCATAGGATTTCCTCTTATTTTCTTCTTTCTTCCAGTTTAGCACCAATCCTTCTTATTTTGCGAGCTCTTCACTTCTTCCTTCATCTATGATTTTCTGTTGTATTTGTTTCATCTTTATCTAGAGTGTTTCTTGTTCCTTTTGAATGTTTCCAAATTCTTCTATGTTCCACTTCTTTATCCTTCCTTTTAAGTCTTTTAATCTGAGTTGAAGGGTGTGCATTTTGTTTCTTCGTTCCATCCCAGTCTCAGTCTCCTTCCACCAATTCTTCATTTTATCTATGAAGGTGGGTTTTCTTAGCCAGAATGCCTCAAACCTAAAGGGTCTATTTTGGTTCTGCCGATTCATAGCTATTTCTAATTTAATGGGCCAGTGGTATGATCCTAAACATGGGAGGATTGTTGTTTCATAGAAGATATCTTTTCCAATGAAGTGTTCTATTGCTAAGAATCTGTCTAACATGGATGCTTTTTGTCTGCTCCCTCCTATTCTATTGTTCCACGTATATTTTCCATTTATGGTTGGGGCATCTACCATTTTCAGTTCTGCTTGAAGGTCCCTGAACCTATCCATCTCTAGCTCTTCTCTTTGCAGTATGCTTTTCTTCTCATATTTTGATGTTGTCATGCTAATGTCTCTTGCTATCATCCACAGTTTCTCCTCATGAAGGTTTCCAGGCTGCAAAAGTTGGAGGAGAAAGCTTCCTGTTTCCACTAGTGTATGAGGGTTGTATACTGCCGAGACTAGAAACCATTCTCTGTTTCTGATTAATCGGAGCTTCCTCGTGAGTATTCTTTTCATGCCTATCTAGTAATCTGCTGTGATTTCTGTAGGGTTCCATAGTATTTCTATGCCTCCCGCACTGCCTTTCGCATCTATGGTCATGCATTCATATTTCGGTTTTATTTTATTTAGGATTTCCTCCATTTTCCTTCTTGAGATTTTTGTTTCCTGTAACAACATTAGTTGGGGTTTTTCTTTTCTTAGCCTTTTTGCTAAGTGTCTCTGTTTGCCTTTACTATTAAGGCCTCTTATATTCCAGGATGTAATTATCATTGGGGTGCTTGGCTTGTTTGGTGGAATACCGCCGATAGCGGTACTACTCTCCCGATATTCACTAACATTTCTCCCATGATCTGTATCGATTCCTGTAGATTTCTTCGACCTCTTTTCTTCCCGCCTTTTGCTTTGCTTTGATGGTCTTGAGTATTATCCTGTTGAAGGCCTAGTTGTTCTCCCATTTCCATTTTTCCCTGTCCCTGTTTCACTTGGTACTGTTGAAAAGTTTCTCTGTATAATATTTTTTTCTCTTCTGGAATGAATCTTTCGTCCAGGTGTCTCCACTCATTTAGTAGTTTCCGCAATACTTCTTCTTCTGAGCTTAGTTCTTCTCCTCTGCTTGTATCAATTTCCATTATTGTGTTGTCCATCTTCTCCCTCACTTCCTTTTCCTCCTTCTCTGTTAGTTCGCTTTGTGCCTTCCTCTTGGTTTGTGATTTGCCTTGGCTTGTGCTACTTTCCTTTCCTTTTTCTCCCTAATAGTCCATTGTTTGGGTCTCATTGTTATCTTCTTCTTCTTCTTGTAGGATTTCAAAGTTGTTTGTATTACTTGGCTGGGCTTGTTGTTCTTTCTTTCCTTCGCTGGTGTTCTCTCTTGTTTGTCTTCTTTTTCTTTTTACTTCTTGAAACCCTTCCTTGTCTTCTTGGTTTTTTCTCTGTTGTTTGTTCCTGCGCTCCTCTTCTTCTATATTGAGTGGGCATTCCTTAAACAAATGTCCATACTCATGACATCTTCTGCATCTGAATGGAATATGTTCGTAGTCAAGGGTTTGCTGCCATACCTCCTCGTGATACTCTAGCTCGACTGTGTCTAGAATAGGGTCAGCTATATTCATGTAAACACAAATTCTAGCATATGAGGTGTATCTTCCTTTTTTTGTAGTTTCTGCTATTTTAACAAAACTGCCTATTTTGTTTCCTATTCCCTCTAGGATCTCCGGATCCCAGAAGTCCATTGGTAGCCCAAATAACCTAACCCATATTGGGGCTGCCAAGAATTTTTCCTTATCGGGGTTATAACATTCTTCCCAGAATCTCATGAATAGTCCAACATTATAATGAAAGTAAGGACCATTTTCAAACACTTTTTCTTTATCTTGCAGGTTCAAGAATATTACCGTGAAGAAGCCTCTTGCTCCCAACTTTAGCTCGACGTGGCCTCGGGGTTGCCATTTTTGCTGGATCCATTTGGTGAGGTCCTTTTCCGTCGGCCATACTCCGATGAACTTGCAAATGAGTGCATGGTCTTTCATGTAGCTTTTGTATCGCTCCAGTTTGTTCATTGGGATTATAAATCTTGGTTTCTCCTTCACACATGGTAAACACTTGCCTCTGCTGCTTGCCTGCCATCATGCTCCAAGGACAGGTCCCAGTTTTCTTGTTTCTTCCGCCTGGTTGCTAGTGTTCTGCCCTTCTCCTGCTACTGCGTCTCGATAGGAGGGGATCTCTCCCCTCCTCTCCTCCTCTATCATTTCTTCTGGTTCTTGGTTTTTGTGTCTATCACTTGCTGTATTTTGTGTTTTTTCCTCGCGCCGCCTAACTCATGGCCCCTCTTGTATCATAATGTTGAATGGATGTCATGATGTTGATTTTTTTTTTTTATGAACTAGTGTTTATTTTTGTCTCAATATTGTGTATGTACTTTGGAGGTGGGGACTTCATATGATTTGTAGGATCCACACAACCTAAAATGTTAGTTTTGGGACTCTTCTCATATAATCTATTATAGCTCAAGGTTATCTAAGGAAGGAGAGTACCCATTTGGGAGTTGGTAAGGTGATCAATTAATAAGCAAATTAATTTTGGCAAAGCAGAGTTTGAGTTAATACTTGGAGTAAGCTAGGGGTGGTAGGTGTAGGGTGAATCATCTATGATGTTGAAGGAAAATTGTAAACGACTTATACTAGGGTATAAAACAAGCAACAAACAATAAAGAAGAGGAATCCACTCTTTTACAATGCCCCATTCTAACTAAAGAAGCCAACATCAAAACTACAATTGTTCCAGGAGATTCAAGTGTAATTGTCAAAGAAATGGTTGGGAAAACCATTCCAAGGGATAGTAAGCTTGCATTGACCATTGAACATATCAACAAGGAGGTAAGGAACCAGATCGAGGTCTCATATTGCAATTCCTTGTGGGATCTAAACTTAGAAGTGAATTCATATGAAAACAAAGCATCAACACTCAAACAAGTCACATTGTTTAAAGATGTGGGGTAAACTTATTTTATGATCCCCTAAGGTCATTTAATTTAAGATTTTATGACATGTTATACTCACATTAAATTTAATGTTTTTCCACATATAAAAAAATAACCATATGACATGTGTAGAGGATATGTAAGGATGTCTTCTTGTCTAGATTATTTTAAATCCATAACCATTGTCTACCTTTTAGAACCTACAACACTTTATCTCTAGAAATGAGGTTGGATTATGGGTTTGAAAGGACTCTTTTTCACTTGTTGGAGAATTCTCACTTCATTAGATACTTTTCTAATTGAATTTCTAGTCCTTGAATTGTTGCAGTAGCATATTTTTCCTCACTTATCATCAGGTGCATTTATTGCCCAAGGTAACATCACTTTCCCCTATGCAAGCTTAAATTTATCCTAAATTTTTTTTTTTCCCAAATTTTATACACGATTTTCCCACGTAAAAGTCATGTATATAAATATTCTCCTAAAGAAACCCACATATGGATTAAAATATATTGAAAAATATAAAAAAAATGTGATTTTTCAGGCGGGGTTTACAAGTTACATCGGAAACTCACCAACAGGAGCCTGTGGCATAACACCCAAACCAATTTATGGTGATATAAATGCACACCTTGAGTGGCCCTCATAAGAATAATTACCCTTCATATCATTACTCTGGAAAAATTTCCCTGGATTAGGTTTGTTTTCCTGTACTTTTAAGCACTCCACTGTCTCCAAGAAACCCTTATTTCCATGTTGTGATGCTTCGTCATTCCCATCTCGCATCTATCTAGCTTCTATTGGATGAGGAATCCATTAGTAGCTCAGGAAGGGAGGATCCAAAAGAAGGTTTCACTTAACGTCGACAACCAAGATTCGGTGATCGTGTAGTCACCTATCTATTGTTGTTATCAATAAAAGAAAATCACATTTTATCCCAATTCTATTATTCATATTTCATATTTTATGAATATGTAATGGAATTGTTTAAAGACTAACTTTTCATATATACGTTTATACATTGGAGTTTGTTGTTTTGATCTTTGTTTCCTTGTTGGTGTTGTAAGTCTACCTCTCTAGAGTGAGAACGAGCCTTTGGACCTTGGTGATTTTCATCATATGTAGGACACAACTGTGAGTCCTCGTTTCTTCTTTTGTAAAATTTATGCAAGTTATATGATATTATGAGTATTCATTGTTGATTTTCTATTTATGCTCTATTGGGGCTATCGACCCTAGCCTCAAGGGTTTCACCTCACAATAACTGTGTAGTTGGAGAGGGGTTTGTTTGACCTGCATTTTGAAGGATTACAAGGGTATTAGTTATTACAACATGGAATTATCTTATATGTGTTAGGATTTCTTTATTTTGTTTTATTTTTTGTTATCTAAGATTGGGTTCAAGGTATGTGTCCATTTTGGGTCTAATTGTCATTTTGTTTTAATGAAAAACCATAATTGTTTGGCCTTTGTTTCCATTGAGATATCAATTAGGGCCACTACACTTTTTACTAAAAGAAATTTCAATCCTCTTCTATCAAGGGGTGGTTAGATTTTGTTTTGTCAAGGAATTTTCTTTAGGTCTCCATATTTAGTGAGAGACTAGTGATCCAAATGCCATACTACTTGGTATACAAAAAAAACGAATCCCCTGGTTGTTAGACTCGTATTTGGATACCCTATTGTGGAATTGGATTTGTTTCTAATCATCCTTATCTTGGATAAAAAAATCACGAATCAAAGAGAAGTTATGGAGTTCAAAATAATATTGAGAGGAAATGAAGAAACCATCCAAGATAACAGATACTCTCTATTCTCATTAACTACCAAAATGCATGAGAATGAACACCATTGTGCCACATAGCTTGCAACCATCATGGATCTCTTATTATAGTAGAGGTAACATATATATGTTTAGAATAGAAGTGTAACTTGTTTAGGAACTTGGAAATTAATCTCAACAAGAAAGCTCAATCCACAACCTTCAAGAAGAAGATGTCCATCAATTCATCTCATGTAGAGTTCAAAGAGGAAGAAATAGTCCATTGGATGAAAGATGCCATGGACATTGAGCAACATAATTCTACCCTATCGAATGTCAATTAGGAGGAGGTTAGCCGTCATATTTTTCACTTATTCTATATGCTTTTCAGTTTATTTATATTTTAGGAGATTTTATAAGACATTACACTTTAACAAATATCTAGAATGTATTAATCTTAGATTCTAGTGGAACATTTTATGTATCATTTGAGAGCTACCATTTTGATGTAGAACCCTATATTAACTTTTTTGTATGCTTGTTTCAAGTTGCAATTTTTTTATAATAAAATATTATCCAATTTTAGTTTTAAAAACCAAAACAAAGCTTGCAACAAATTTAAAATTAAAGAATAATAACGGGGGGATCTTTTATACCCATCAACAAAAGACATGAAATTCTAGAAAAATCAATTTATAGATGGGAAAATTGTAATTTAAATTTTTGTTTTGGGGATTTTGTTTGAATTGAATATTGTATTGCGAAAATTATAACACCAAAATGGAGTTATAATAAAGCTTCCATATTGTTTTGAATGCACATTAAATACCTCAACCATAATCAAGACTATATGATTATTTTCGAGAAATTTATAAATTTCCACATAAACTAGAGGCACGCACACTTCTCTCAAATGACAATAGCATATGCCTCTAATCATACACACCTTCCCTTTACAAAAAGCATGTATACCTAATGTAGCATGCATTCCCATCGTAAAATTTTGATTTTGAGGTGGTTTTCCCTTTTGGTTCTTGTAGTTTACCTAGGTAAAGAACATAGTTGATTTCTACAAGTCCAAATAAATTGTATATGCTTGCTATAATTATGATGTAACTCCTTACCATGTTTGAAATGAGAAATAGATGAAATTGAGTAGATGCATAATCTTGAATCTTTTTAAAAACCTTGTCTCAGTACTCCAAATTGATTGGTTGTTAGTGATGATGTAGAATGTTGTTTAATTCAAAGATGATAAAAATTTAATTCAAATCTTGTTCATATGAACTATCCCCAAAGAGGAATATTCAATTATTAGAAAATTTAAAGTGTTAGAATTATTCTATTTCTATCCATATTGTAGAGAATTGCAATTGATATTTAACATGCAATTTGTGCTTGAATGAAATGAATTGAGTGAACCACTAATGAGATTTAAACTTGATTGCATATGTCCATCTAAGGGAATATTTGTCATTTTATTGTTAATGAGGACAATTATAAACCATTGAATCATTAGTATAAAACTAATAATTGTATACTAAAGATGTTATTTGAGGTCAGATTTATTGTATCACTATTTCTAAGGACATCATGAGCCACTAAATGGTTAGGAGAGGACTAAAAACTGCGGTATATGGACTTGTCTTAATTAAATTGATATTTGAACCAACTTTGGCACTTGCTATTTGTTCCTTAGTGGAAAATGAAATGTTTCAAGTTATACATCATGTATATGAAATTATGTAAATCATATTTGTTCCTTAGTGGAAAATGAAATGTTTCAAGTTATACATCATGTATATGAAATTATGTAAATCATACATGGCATTGTAATGGAAAAGAAGTGATCATATTATTGAGTATTTTAATATATATATATATATATATATATATATATATATATATATATATATATATTTGTATTAATAAAGGCCACATGCGCGCGCACACACACATAGACATATCTGACTTTGTAGTAATAGAGGCTACTAAACTCTATAGGAACAAACTTAAATTATCAACTAGGGGAAATGCAAACTTGTGATGTGTTATGTAATATTCGTACAATCTTTAGGGGAAAAGAGATAAATTATAGATCATATACCATTTTATTTTAAAGAAGGGAAACTAGATGTGTTTTGTATACAATCTACTTATAGAAAAGATTTAATGTTATATATCAAAAGTCATTCAGGCATGTAATGCATTTTTCTCAACGTTGGTACTTATGAAATCATATAACTCCTTGAAATTGGGACAATGTCACTGGAAGAAAAATAAAGTATTCATATATAAATGATATATACAATAAAATAATGACTTGAAGAATAAATTCAATGCTAGAAAATAAACCTAATCTATAGTGCACTAAATCACAACAACAATTCATCTACCAAGCATAAGTTCATGGTATGTTGGAAAAAGATATTCACAATAACATAAATCTTATACCTATCAAATTGAAAGGACCAATACACAAAAATACATATTGGAAATTATGTAAAGCATGCATAATAGTGTATCAAGAAACAAGTAGATATGTGTGTATGCATGGGCACTTTCATAAGTTGTGTGTTTATTTTTTGGTTAATGTGTTTGAGGGTGTTACAATTACTTTCTCTATGATTATGCTTCTTTCCAGTGCTGCATTGAATATTCCTTTCTTAGACTAAATTGGAATGTAACACAAACCCTACTCTAATGAAACTATTCAAATTGTTGTCAAAATCAAGTATACACTATATTACAAAAACTCTCATGAATTATTACATGTAGAAAAGCATGGCCAAATGGGGTTCTCATTTGAATGTTAAGAGTTGGTGTTAAAGTAGAACATAGGGGCTAGGATTCAATTTCCTCTAAGCCATTCTTGAGTAGTCTAGAGATGACATCATTGCACCAATAGTGGGTGTTAGATGCTTCTCTCTTTCAACCAAAAGGAGAATTTTTTTTCAAAAGGATAGAGAGGTTAATTGAGAATTGTTTCAAATATTTCCTTCAAAAAGGAATTAGTCTAGACTCAATGTGGAGAAATTAGAAATAAGAGAAGGAAATGAATTACTTAGAGTTGCATTCAAACAACTTAACATGTTGAGTGGGACATCATAGTCTAGAATATTCATCCAAAGGCCATGAGAGACACGAATGAGTGTGAAGACTAAAGGGGTGCCTATGAACAAAATCTACATAATGTATGTATGGTTTAAACAAGTTATTGAATAAGAATGGAATTCATGACCATGATAAGTGTTTTCCTTAAAGGAGATGCATTAGACCTTAGCTCTAATTCTACTAATGTCATTTTGAAGTAGTTGATTACAAATATGGTCTTAGATGGAGCTTGTAGGGCCTAAAGAATGGATTCCAAATTTTCATAAAATACAAGTTCTAGATCTTGGGTGCCTCGGTGGCAAGGTTTTTGTGATGATTCTTCTTGGCATGGCCAGAGAAGAGAGAAAGAAAGAAATGATAAAGATAAATGAATGTAATAATTCTATGTTATTTACATATATTATCATAATGAAAAACACAAGGAAAATGGTTTTTAGGATATTGATATTATCATAATGTATTATATTGTCTTATAAAATTATACGCTTAGGACTACATGTCCTCTCATGTATCGATTTTTATAATCATGGTCTCATGGATGTTCCTCTCTTAGCACCCACTTCATTGGATTGAAGCATTCTCCATCATGCTTCATGTGCATAGTTTTGTGCTTCATTATCTAAAGCCACCATCGATGACCACACTTCAATGACCTCCACTACATGAGCATTTTTGTAGTATACATAAAATAAATAGTATTATTGAATACGTTACTAAATTTTACAGGCTACTTATTTTATCATTAGGATTGTATGGATGATATCTTCCGACATTAACATGGGATTGTTCCTTCCACAATCATACATGTTATGATCATATACTATTTATTCTATAATATAGATTATTTTTTGTATTGAATCATCAGTAATTATTATACTTTCATTATTGCAACTTTATTTTTCCCTAGTCTATTCTACTTTCCACTTTCTCCACATTTGGGATTTTATTCAACCATCCACATCAAAACAAGTATTTAATGGAGGAATATGGTTGTAAGGAACACTACACACAAGTTATCATCATCATGTGTAAGTGGGGAGAAAAATGGCTAAAGGCAAAGAGTGGAAATATGAATTGTTGTAGAAACAAATAGATGGATGGGAAGATGGATCACATATAGACATTATGGTAGAAGAAAAGGAAAGATCACAAGTATGGTACAATCACTTGTATGCATGCAAAATGAGGACTATTTAAAAGGAAGATAACATAAGGTACCATAGAATAAAAAAAAATTCATGTAATAAAGTTGAAGCAAGTAATGTAAGATGAAGAGAGATGTGAAAAAGCCTAGATTGTGCTTTTAACTTAGTTGACAATCTTGCGAAAAGTTTCTAATTAAGGGACCTAATGCAATATATGATATCAACATAATAAAATAGAAGCTCATGTTAGAATTTCCATGCAGGTTAGTGCAGTAAATTGAGCTTATTGTGAGCACATATGTGTAGGGGAATAAATTATAAAATAATAAGCAAATATTAGAGAAAAATTACGCGACCATAAGGAAGATGAGGATATATAACCTAATTGGAAAAAAATTCTATAAATACATATATTTCCCCTCTTTTTTACATGCATTCAGTTATTCTTAATGCATTTTTTTCATTTTATGTCTCCTAGAATCTCTCCATCAATTTTCATTGATGTGCTTATTAGAAATCGAGATTCTTTCCTAAAGAATGGCCATTTCTAAAACAAGCCTCTCCTTCCCCCCCCAATTTAGAACAATGTTTTCTTCCATCCATTATAAATAAAAAAAATATGGAACTTCATATTTAATATACATTTACCTTGGATTTTAGATTGGTCTAAGGATAGTCAAGAGTGAAAAACATGTAATAGGCCATAAGTACATTACATTTCAACCTCCTGTCATAACTTTAGAAAAAGAAACATTCATAATTATATAACCAAACCTCCTACCTTTGTTATACAATTTAATTTGTAGCAAGATGGCTAGTCCAATAGCCTAAATAATGCATCCCCAAACTCATCGTGTTGTTGGGAAAAGTATCCAATACGGAATGACCCTATCCCACTCTAAGGGTGATAGTACCTCAGCAACAATCGAAGCAAAGCTATCTAAGATTTCTTCTTTATGAAAGTAAAATAGGGGAGAAAGAGATCCACTAACCGATGTCTTTCGCTAATGGTTGATCCAATCTTCTCTCCTTGCTGCTTGCTCCCAGCTCCCAGCTCCTTGCTCTTTCACTGGCCCAGCTACACCAAGATCCTGCAAAATGGCAAGAGAGGGAAACTACAAGAAGCATACATTCATAATTGATTCAAGGATTAGAGTAAATCAAATACACAAGTATAACAATACACCATTGAGACACATGCATAGAGAAGAACCTCAAATGCTTTATTAATGGAAGAAGTAAAGTTCAGGAAGTGATACAACCATAAAAGGCCCAATCCAGCATCACCTCCCAGCAGAAAGAAATCTCCTCTTCACCTCCTTCAAGCAAATCACCCAATAGTTCTATAATCAAACCAACAGCACTTCCTTACATTCACAAGATTCTAGCCCCCTTAGACCTCATGAGAGAGCTCTATATATAGGAGTTTTGGAGAAAGGATGAGTCAGCTTGAGGCTGGCATGAAGCTGACTAGTGTCCTCTCCGACTTCAGTTATTCTTCAGTTCTTGAGTCCACTTGGAGGTTCTTGCTTCCACTTGGAGATCTAGATCCTCTTACTCATCACAAGTCGAATTCCCTAATCCAAGTGTCATTTTGGAAGCTTCCTGGGCATTGACACCTTGAGGAATGACTGTGCCACTTGGCCAAACTCGCCCAGCGCAGGTAGCCTTCTTTGCAGTTGACATTCAGCGCAGGTACATAGTGGAGCAGTTGACATTCAGCGCAGATGCTCAGTGGAGCAGTTGACATGATCCAGAATTAGCTTGTTTTTGAGTGTTTTCAGGTGGAGAACTGATATTCAGTGCTGTGGTTTGCTGACCTTGTTCCTCTAGGGGTAGGAACAACATGTTTAGGGACTTTGGATCCCTTAGATTATTGGCATTTCATGCTTCATGCTGTAAGGCACAAAAATGTCTATAACAGTTGCCCCCTAAAGTATGAGGTCGTTTATCGGGTGAAATGCTTTATCAGGAGGATCCGAAGTTCATTCAATCGCTGAAAGGTGACCTGTAATAAAATACAATACAATACATTATTTTTCATTCTGCTTTCATGATCTAGCTGAGGCGGGCATTCCCATGCTCAGCTTTATAAATTCATTTTGGTACATAGAACAGACGATCGTCTGATGGTAGACTGATAATTCTCTGCTGAAATTATCATCCTTTGAGTAGGATGATCATCTGCTGTAATGATGTACATGTCAAATGTCTTTATATTTCCGGAATATATATCGCAGCCCGGATGGATGAAACTAGATCCGGGGTCTTCAAACTCGTTCGATCTTCACTCTAAGTACAAGTCGATCCATGTGAGAATTGCGCTGAAGTCGAACATGGAAAGACATCGCTTGATTACCGGTCAATGATGTAAACCATTAACAAGCGCGAGAGGAATCACCGATAATGATAATGATCCTCAAGGTACTGCAGTACAATTCACGTGGTGTGAATAAAGGACTTGGCGTCGAACACCACGCAAAATATTTCGGTCGAAGGTCATTGATGTATACCTGTCGCCGGAAGTGAGAAACTTTCCATTGAGGCATGCAAGCTTCAAAGAACTGAGGGGGGTGTTCCTAGATCAACTTCTTGGATAATGAGCTGAAGTCGACAAGAAGCGATCCGTCAAAGGAGGGCCTTAATGAATCCCACATCAGTGACACGGAACGGAGCTAATGATTTTAGTGGAGGTGAAAACAATCTGTGACATATGATTCAGGGTGGCGATCATGGGTGGATGAAGGATAATGTATGGCAGTGGATGGGACACGGTTGAGTCTTTCTGAACGACATCTCTTGAACATATAACGACACTGATGCGATGGATCGGTAGCATTACCCCAAATGTGGATGGTTTGGCGAAGACCATGGTGATGAGACCGGTGAATGAAACAACCCAACCCGATGTGATACGGAGGAAAAGTGTCATGTTCAAGAGCGACTTGCTACCATTAAAGCTTTGAGGTTCTCCCAATTTTTCCCCAGTCATTTCTGACCAGTACCTCTTTATTTTTGTCAAGCTTGAGGAGGATAACATATGCTTGTTCTATAACCTGCCCTTCGGGCAAGCCCATCGCTATGTTTTAACGAGCCTAGCGATAGGGAAACTCGTTCTCGTCTAAAGACAAGTTTGTCGCTATTTAATCATTTTAACGAGTCTAACGACAAGGAAAACTCGGTCCTTTTCATTTTTAGAGAGTCTGAAAAGGTACAGAAAGTTAACTCCAAAATTCCTTTTTCGTCATCTAATCCCTTAAGTCCGAAAAAGTATAAAACAATACAGAAGGGATGAATTTTCGATAACTTTAACGAGCCGAATAAAACAAGCGCTCGACCTTTTTGTGCAATAATCCCTCAGGTCCAAAAAGATTAAAATCTACGGGAGGGATAGCTCTTCCGGTTCTTTTAAAGAGCTGGAAGGCCAAAACTCGACAAACTTTTCATATTTTACGAGTCAAGAGAAAAGAGCTCAAAGAAGACTCGTCTTTTGAGGAACGAGTGATAAACAGTGATAGCAGCAGATTCCAGGTACAGGTTGGAATTTTCCAATCACGGCAGTGTCACAAGGATGGCTAGGTGAAATCACTCTTCGCAGCTGTTCCTCAAAATGGGTAAACAATCATATGGAGGTGAACGATCGGCCAAATGGAATGGAGGTGGCAGGTGCAAAACACGACCAAGGCTTTTATGGCTAATAAATTTACGATCACAATGGTTATTTACCGGGATAGGTTCATTTTTTTATTTAACGAGCTTGAATGCACCAAAAACACTGCTCAATCTTATGTTTATTTTTTAACGAGCATGAACTATGTGCTAAAACTGCTCGGATCTCGCTTTTCTATTTTTTAACGAGCATAAATTCCGCGGTAAAACTGCTCGATATACCAGTCATAAGATAAGAAATGTCTCCTGTGAGATCTCTATTTTTTAAGGAGTTTCATCTTCACTAAGCTTTACTCCATATCCTTTCTTTATGCAAGTTCGGAAACGACTAATCCAAAAAACAGATAAATAACCGCTCTTGGCTTGCACTCCAAAAGGTTTGCATGCCCCCGGGTATAAAGTACAATTTCAAGGCTGCCCCTACTTATCCGATAAAACATTTGTTTTAAAGGGTGAGGCTTGCCTCTTTCTGGTTACCCAAAGATTGTTTCATTAACACCATCAAACTAAAACATTTCTTCGGCACTGTCTACCGAAATAGACAATGGTGAATGACCTTTGTCAAACAAGTGACCTTGACAACAGAATCTTATTCCAGAACAACCCCTCTTCCATCCACGGACGGGGTACGGACTGGTCATATTCTCTCGCGGAAATTCTACCTTATACCCAGGGTTCTTTCTGCCCAAAGCAGACCAGGATGCATGCCCCCTGGGTTCCAGTCCCATCTTTCCGAATCACTCGCACTCATCGGGAAGGAGGACTGGGGGTGGAGACATTTCTTGATTGAATAGACCATTCAGGGTTGGTATGTGACTATTTGCGATGCGTGATCCCGGAAATGAAAGTTGGTCTACGAGTTTGACCATTCTTCCTTCGTGTGGAAAACACATTACTCTAAAGAGTGAGGAGACTATAGCTCCCATGCAATATATATAGTCTCGTCCAAGGAGTAGGTTATAATCCAAGGGTCCTTGAACGAACATCACGTTCAATTGAACGGTCTTCCCTTTCAATGTAACAGGCACATTGGGGAGGATCCCTAATGGTCGACTGGTTCCTTTATCAAAACCCGAGAGATTTCTTATCTCAGGCAAAAGCGCCGGGGAACCCAGTGCTTTCCAAGCAATAGAGGAAAGGATACTCACAGATGCCCCTTCATCAATGATAGTGCCAGCCATTACCATTCTATAAATTTGGACTATGATTCTGAATGGTATACTGGCTGGAAACCGGGGTCTGCCTAGTTGGTTCCAATCAAAGGACACAACCAGGTTGCTTGGTGGTGGGACCGAATATACGGCCGGATGTGACCCTGACGATGTTCCTTCCTGCGATAAAGGAATGGGCGCATTTCCCTGATGCTCATCAGAGTCTGTGTTGATGAAAAGAATCTGGATGGTGTCATCCTTATTCTCTTCAGTGAGGGTGTCATTTGAAGATGAATCTTCAGTGACGGTGTCATTTGAAGATGAAACCTCTGAAGGCGGAACCGGGTCAACTGCCGTTTCGACCTTTAGACTTTCGTCTGGTTTGGATTCAGTAGGTTTATTTTCAATGACTGACGCTTCAGCTGACCACTTGAGCGGGCCAGCTGTATTTTCAACCAACGAAGGAATTGGCACGAGTTTTTTGTATCCAGGAGGAAGTCTCAACGGTGAAACCGGGCGATCTTCCAAAACTCTCTTCGCTTCGTCTAAGAAGGGACAACGGTGGATGGCGTGAACGCCTTCACACAGTCTCTAGGGGGATCTTGCTCCCCTTCTTTGTCTTGAACCTTCACTTTCGCTGGTTGACGGTAAGCATTCAACATGGCTATCAGAGGTTGATGCTCCCGAATTGTTCAAACGAGGGGACCAGTCCCTTAGTATCCGGGGAATACAGGGACAATCTCTATGGAAGTGGTCTCCTCTACATATGACACATGGCGATTTAGGCCCGGTCTGTGCTGTGTGTGGATTTTTGTCAGATGTCTTTTGCTTGCCCCCAGTCGCCTTAGGCTCCTTCTTCTTCTTCTCTCTCTTCTTCTTCTCCTTCTTCTCCATGGGAGCTTGGCTTTTGCCGGCTCTACCTTGCGAAGATGAAGGATTGGAGGAAGAGTTATAGGAAGTAGAAGGCTGGTGGGCAGCTCTAGACTGATCTAACTGTTGACTCGACTGTTCAGGAACCATGGTGTTCTGAACTACATTGGTTGAGAATAGCCAAATTGGCAGGCCAATTGTCAGTCCTGGAAGCGACAATGTGGCCATGTGGGGCGCACCAACTTCTCCCCAAGAGGAGAAAGGACTAGGATTTCCATCATGTGGAATTCCTTGCTTGGGGCGTTCCATGTTCTCAACCTACAGATCAACGCAGGAATAGGAGGTGATTATGTTCCGTTTAAAATAAATTTTATAACGACGCTTTAGACACAACTTGCTTTTTCACTTTTTAAGAGTCGAGAAAAAGCTAAATATGACTCTAGTCTCCTTCGATGTTTTAACGAGCCCGAAGTGACAAATGCTCGGATGGACTTTTTCAGTTATAGAGTTTGAAAAAGGCCAAAAGAAACTGCTCTGGAGATCTAGGCAGAGGGTGTGCCAAACTTTTCGCAAAACCACAGAATACGTTTTATGGTACGAGTGGTCGATCTTCGTGAATGCTGTGTTCACTGCATTGCGATCAGTAGGGCGGCCGACACGGTTTCCTATGGATAAAGGCTTTGTTCCTATAGGGGTCTCCCAATATATACGCGACGGTACGTGGGAGCACAAGTCCGTATTGATACTTATCGCTTCACCGTGGAGGAATCACCCAACCACTCAACGCTAAGATATCACGTTTAACGACGCCGGAACACGTCTCTAGCTTAGACCTCTATGTGTTTGCGTTATGTTTCAATGCGTTGTTATGTAAATTCAATTTATTTTAAGGTTGATCTTGTTTAGTAGTTTTCCTTTATGGATCACCACGAGATGTATGATAACACTCCTAAATGCAGTCTAAGATGATAAGCAAGCTTTTCAATCTTTCAACTTTGAAAATCTTAACTACTGAGGGAAAAGAAAGACATCATCTTTTCACACAGATCATAGAGCACACACTAATGCACTTTTTCCTAAATCAACATGCAAACTGTCAAAATGCACATGCACAATGCAGGTATTTCTTTTCTCTTTCTTAATGTTGATGTAATACAAAAAGAAAGCTGCTGTATAACTTTGAATTCAATTTCAAGTGAAAGCAAACAAGCTTGTCCAAAATCAAAAGACACCTTAAGGTTTACTTGTTTTGACACTAGAAATATATAAATTCAAACCATATGACGAAAGCAAAAGCTCAATCAACTATGAACAACAAACAAACTAACTCTCAAGATCAAAACGACACTTTATCACAGGTCTAGATCTAAGAGGCCACAGCAAGACTAGTTCACTTTCGTTATGGGAAACTGCAAATGATATAAGAAATACACAAAGAACAAACACAGTTTCTTTATACAACCGAGGCGGAATAGTGGCAAGGAAAGTTGGTTTCAGATAGGTACATTGACTGATTACAGGCTGCAAAAACAAGGATGAAAACAGGGCAATGAACAGCAAGGAACCCCAGTAGCACTAGGCAAAACTGGTTCAGCGCAGGTAGTACACTGGAAGTTTGACCTTCAGCGCAGGTAGCCCCTTCGGGAACTGCGCTGAAATGCAGACTGCCTTCACAGTGCCTGCAATGAAGAGATAAACTTTCGTTTTTCTCAGTTTCCGGGTCACAGATTGCTAAAAAATTCACAGTTTTTGGCCAAATCAGAAGCTATCAATCAAGTACACTCTAAGGGATGAAAAGGAGGATGAAAAGCTATCACTAAGAGCTATTTAGAGTCCTTGTGGATCAGCTCTTCAAATCATAAACATGCCCAAAAACTGAGCTAGAGTAGCTGCCCTCTACTTTGCATTTGAAAGATCCAAATGCAGTTCGATTCGGTACTCCCTGTGTTTATGAAATGAATAGCAAAAACACAAACAACCAACAAGATACGATCCCCAGCGGAGTCATCAATTTGTTGTTGGGAAAAGTATCCAATACGGAATGACCCTATCCCACTCTAAGGGTGATAGTACCTCAGCAACAATCGAAGCAAAGCTATCTAAGATTTCTTCTTTATGAAAGTAAAATAGGGGAGAAAGAGATCCACTAACCGATGTCTTTCGCTAATGGTTGATCCAATCTTCTCTCCTTGCTGCTTGCTCCCAGCTCCTTGCTCTTTCACTGGCCCAGTTACACCAAGATCCTGCAAAATGGCAAGAGAGGGAAACTACAAGAAGCATACATTCATAATTGATTCAAGGATTAGAGTAAATCAAATACACAAGTATAACAATACACCATTGAGACACATGCATATAGAAGAACCTCAAATGCTTTATTAATGGAAGAAGTAAAGTTCAGAAAGTGATACAACCATAAAAGGCCCAATCCAGCATCACCTCCCAGCAGAAAGAAATCTCCTCTTCACCTCCTTCAAGCAAATCACCCAATAGTTCTATAATCAAACCAACAGCACTTCCTTACATTCACAAGATTCTAGCCCCCTTAGACCTCATGAGAGAGCTCTATATATAGGAGTTTTGGAGAAAGGATGAGTCAGCTTGAGGCTGGCATGAAGCTGACTAGTGTCCTCTCCGACTTCAGTTATTCTTCAGTTCTTGAGTCCACTTGGAGGTTCTTGCTTCCACTTGGAGATCTAGATCCTCTTACTCATCACAAGTCGAATTCCCTGATCCAAGTGTCATTTTGGAAGCTTCCTGGGCATTGACACCTTGAGGAATGACTGTGCCACTTGGCCAAACTCGCCCAATGCAGGTAGCCTTCTTTGCAGTTGACATTCAGCGCAGGTACATAGTGGAGCAGTTGACATTCAACGCAGATGCTCAGTGGAGCAGTTGACATGATCCAGAATTAGCTTGTTTTTGAGTGTTTTCAGGTGGAGAACTGATATTCAGTGATGTGGTTTGCTGACCTTGTTCCTCTAGGGGTAGGAACAACATGTTTAGGGACTTTGGATCCCTTAGATTATTGACATTTCATGCTTCATGCTGTAAGGCACAAAAATGTCTATAACACATCGCTTTCAAAGAAGAGTGCAAGAAACCAAGTTAATAGTAAGCCTTAGTCGTATTCCTATGGAAAAGTTTAAGTCTGACATACATATTCTTCGAGTATGTCTTGGCTGAGACAAATTGTGAAAGAAAATGTTACAACATGATCAAATGATGTTGTTCATCTGCTAGGATAACCTTGTAGTGAATGTAATGGGATGCATAAAGTTAAATTTGATTTTTCTTTGTTATCTGCTCAAGTAATTCAATGAGATAAACAATTTCTTTAAGGGTGTGCCCTTTCCACTGCCCAATACCACGCAATACATAATATTCAATTTTCTCCTATTTTATTTTCATCAATGTACCATTTTAAATCCACACTCTGTGTTGAGCACACACTTATTTAAACATTTGTGAATCATAAGAAATCAATCACATATGAGATCTATCAGCGACAAACTGTGGAACACAAGATTTACATGGAAACCCTTTCAAGATAAAACCACAAAAAATATTTTTATAATTCTTCGTAGGCACCAACCTACTAGAAACAACAATTTGATTGTCGTAAATATTTGTAGGCATAAGCCTACTAGAGATAAACAATCCCCACTGCTACAAATATTTGTGGGCACTAACCTACTCCTTCACTCCACAAATCACATTTTTTGTCCACCTTCAAAACCTAAAGATAATTCCCTAGTTTCTCTTGCACACCTCATATCTATTCTTTCTTAGATAACCTTCAAATGCACTCATATATCCTTTATTTATAATGTTTGTGCATTCACCTATGGGGTTGACTTGTAAACTAGTTGGGCGACTTGACATAATCTTTTATATCTTTTATATCTCCTCATTCTTATCGAGTTAGAGGAAGTGAAATATATCATTGGAAATGTATTGGAATAAAAATTTAAACCATATATATTATTCTCCCAATTTATATATGCCTTCTGAGTAAAAATGCATTCAAATATGGTGTACTAAATTGGGCATAAAAACATGGGTATCTAAACAATATTTCAAACAATCTTTATCTTGGACATTTGTAGCCTTCCCCTATCTTTGAAATTAATGAAAATCATATTACCAACAATATGCACCTTCATCATTGATGTAAACCCTTAATCAATTATGAAACAATACTCTAATACTCCTTCTGTCTAGAACTGTTCTTGTGTTTGCAATTCTTCCTTTGTTTACCGCTATGCCACCTTTGACATTAATGGAAAACAGTTATTCCCCCTAAGCTATTTCTTCCCTTTACTTAGGAGATGAGTGGGATATCACTCCCAACATCAATCTGATATATTCAAATGTTTCTTTGGGAAGGGGTTTGGTAAAACCATTTGCAACCTATTCCTTGCTGGTATCATATTTCAGCTTCACACTTTGTTTGGCTGACTGATTTCTTAATAAGTGGAATTTGATGGGAATATGCTTTGTCTTTGAGTGGATAACAATATTATTTGAAATTTTTATTGCACTTGTGTTGTCACAAATGGTTGAGATTGGTTGATCATATTCTACCTCCGTATACTTAAGTGTTTTCTTCATATAAAGAACTTGTGTGCAACATGATGCTACTACAATATATTTGCGTTCTAGTGTGGATATAGGGATTAAATTTTGTTTTTAGATCAATCATGATACTAGATGTATGCCTAGAAAGAATGTTTCTCCACTTATACTTTTCTTGTCATCAATACTTCCTACCGAATTTGCATCTATGTATGTTGTTAGAGTGAAGTTCTTACTTCTTGAATACCACAAGCCAAAGTCCAATGTGTCCTTCAGATATTCAAATATTCTTTTTTCTACTTGAACATGTGTCTCCTTTGGTGTATATTGATATCTTGCAAGCAATCCTACTGCATGCATGATGTTCATCCTTGATGTTGTCACATATGGTAGGTTGTCTGCCATTGATATGTATAGTGTTTGATTTTCTTTTGGGGATTCATCAACTTTGTTCAATTTACATCCTGTGATCATGGGTACACTGATAGGTGCACAACATTCCATTCCAAATTTCTTCAACACCTTCTTGATGTATTTGGTTTAAGAAATAAATATGCCTTTTCTAGATTGAGAAATTTGAAAACCTAGAAAGAATGACAATTATCCAAGCATAGAAATCTCAAATTTATTTTGAAAACTATTGGTTCATTCTATTAACATTAATTCAAAGAGTGATATCATACACTTCTTCTTCTAGATTTCTATATAGAAAGGTTGACTTGACATCCATCTTATAGACTTTGAATTTCTTGAAACACACAAATGCCAAAAACATTATGATTACTTCTAATATTGCAACTAGAGCAAAGGTCTTTTCAAATTCAATACCCTAAACTTGAGCATACTCTTTGCAAACCAATTTTGTTTTATTTCTGACTAATTTTCCATCTTCATTCAACTTGTTTCTGAAGACCCATTTGATTCCAATCACATTCTTATATTTTGGTTTGGGCATGAGTACCCATGTATTATCCTTCTTAACCTGATTTAGTTCTTCTTCCATAGAATTAACCTAATGCTTATGTTGACTAGCTTGTGTAAAGTTCTTGGGCTCTATTTTGGATAACAAAGAAATTTTTTCTTGTTTTGGTGTACTTACCAATCCTCTTCTAGTGTGAACTCCTGTATCTATATTGTCAAAAATCTATCTTTTTGGATGATACTTTTTGATAAGTCTGGATGGTTCTTTGGATATTAGTGTTTTATTTCTCGCGCTTTCATTCCTTCTTCCTTTTCTCATTCTCTGTAGATTGACTCCTCTATATTTTTATTTATTTGTGACTTTTCTTTTTGAGGTATTGCTTCATCCGTTCTAACATCAACAATTTATACCACCTTGCACAATATTTTGTTGTAACATTTATAGGCATTTATTCCATATGCATAGCCAAGGAAGATACCTTCATCTATTGTGAAATCAAGCTTTCCTAAATTATCTTAATTTATATTTATATAACACTTTCTCCCAGATACTTTGAAGTATTTGAATGTACTTGGTATACCTTTTCATAATTCATAAGGTATCTTGATATAGTTCAATATATTTTGTGTTTGGTGGTTTGGCATCATTCAACATTATTCTAGCCATTTCATATATAGTTATGCTCTTTATTTTTACAACTCCATTTTTTTGTGGAGTTCTTGTTGCCAAAAAATGTCTCTTAAGTCCATGAATTTCATAGAATTCATTAAATTCGTTGGAGGTAAACTCACCTCCTCTATCTAATCTTAAGCACTTGATTTTAAATTAGTCTCATTTTCAACTAGGGCTTTGGAAGCTTTAAAATTCTCGAATGGTTTATTTTTTTCTTTAAGAAATGTAACCCATGTTAGTCTTGTGTAATAATCAATAAGAAACATAAAATAACCCTCACCTCTTAAATTTCATGTTCTTGTTGGCCTGTAAAGATATGAGTGTACAAGTTCCAATGCCTTTGATGTTGAGTAATCATTTGTTTTGAAGCTAAATCTCATCTACTTCCTGTGCTGACATGACTTGCAAATAGTGTTCATAGGTTTTGAGATCCTTAGCATATCTCTTATTGTTTGTGTCTTGTTGAGTTTTATGAGATTGTCAAAGTTTATATGACCCATTCTTATATGCTATAATCATCCTTCATCTACGTGTCCCATACAACATTTTTCTCATTTTACTTCATTGAGGACGTATACATTGCTCAAGGTTTTGTTTGTGTTCACCACTAATCTTACTATAACTACTTTATTATCTCACATCCTTTAGAATGAAATGTAAGGGTGTAACCTTGATCACACTGACACTTACAATAATGTTTTTTAACCCTTCAACATACAATATATTATGTGTTTTACTCTTTCCATAGTCAAGACTAATAGTAACTTTTCCAACTATCCTTGCAAGAGAATTATCCCCAAAGGTAAGATTTCCTCCTTTTTCTTCTTTTAGGGTGATAAATTTGTTATGATCCCATACCACGTGTGTTTGAACATCCACTATAATATGCCATTGGCTTCCTTTGTTTTGAGCATACAGTCCAAGTCCACATTCTTCATTTCTTTCTTCTTCTTACTTCATTTTCCACACCTTTATGCATTATTCTCTATGCCTAGTAAGAGTATCTTCTTCCTTTTTTTTTGTTTAGGATACTTTATTATGTTGTTTCTACAATCATGAGCTATGTGCCCATAGTTATTTCACTTATAATATTCAATATTGTAAACATGTATAGGAGAAAATGAATTGTAGTTTCTATCAACAAACCCATGAGAAATTATAGTTTTGTTGCTCACATATTCATTCTTACAGGTCTTTTAATATCCTCTATTTCAATCTCTCATGTAATCACTTCTACAATATATTTCTTTATAACTAAAATTATCACAAGAAAAACAATAGCCGAGGGAGATATTTTGGTAGTAGATTGTGAAAGGCGTTCTTGGTGGAACAACTCTTTGAACTCATTCATGTTGTTCTTGTGAGAAAAATAAGGCTTATGTTGATCTTCATTTCCTTTTTTCTACTGCTTTCATTGTTTATGGAGTCTTTGAGAATATATCATCACTTTTAGGCTTTTCTATATGTTTCTTTTATGATAGCTTGGTGACCTTAATGCTTGCATTTCCCTCGGTGGTATTTTGTTTTTTGTCATAACTAGGACATGTCTTGATGAACGAACATTATTTAAGATTTCAATACTCTTTCCAAGCTTCAATATTTTATTCAACTAATCAATTGTTTTCTCTAGTTCCTTTCTTAAGGAAATGTTTTTAGTTTCTAGCGTCTCGCAACTTTCTTCCTTTCCTTTTAGTTGGGTTGTCACCACTTCTTCTATCCTTTTGCCTCTTCTAGTCAAGTATTTAGGATGATAAATATCTTTTCTATTTCATCAATATCATGATCCTTCTTTTCATATTTCTACAATTGTTCCTTTTGCTTTTTATTCTTTCCCTTGAGCCTGTCTATTTCTTCTAAGGAGCTAACAACTTCTACTTTAAGATTCACTTTAGTGTCATTGTCTTCTTCTTTTGAATCTTATATTTTATTCTGATTCTCTCCATTCTCTTTATCAATAGACTTTGGATCCATGGCCATGAAGAGGAATTCTTCTTTGTTAGTATCATAAACATATCCATCAATTTCTTCAGAAGAGATATTGTCCTCTCTAAAGTCAAAACTCTTCTTATTAGTATATTTTCCTCTTTTATGTTTATAAGGTTTGCTTTTATTGTTATGTTCTTCTACATCATCACTATCTTACCTTTTTCTATATGGAAATTTAGTAGCAAAATGTCCTACTCTAGCACAATTAAAACATTTGAAGGGAAACTTACCTTTGTATTTGCTAATCTCTTTTTAGCTTTCTTACAAATGTGTTGCTTCTATAGTTGATTCATGGCTGGAACAATCATAGGATTTGTGTCATTTTGTCTTATTTGATGCTTTGAAAGGTACTTCCTTTTGTATTGTTTTTTTTTTTCTATCTTCATTTCATATGGGGTGAGAATCACATGAAGCTCATCCATTGTTAGTTTCTCCATATCCTACATTTCTTCAATGGTAGAGACCTTGACATCAAATCTAAAGGGGAGTGATCATCATGTATTTTTTTCACAATCATTGGTTCTTCAACTTTCTCACAAACTCCTTTGATGATGCTAACAATTTCATCCACATAGAGGAAACACATTGCAACATTTTCTTCATCTTGCATTTTCAAACTCTTGAACCGTCTTCTATGATTTTGGAGTTTTTCCTTCTTCACCTGTCATCAACTTCCTATATGTTTTGAATTTTGTCCAAAATTTGTTTTGTTAATTCACAAATCATCACCTTGACAAATTCTAATTATAATCGACCACACAAGATAACATTCATGGATTTTGCATTATGTTCACTAGCCTTCTTCTCATCCATATTTGTTGGAGGAGTTTTTGGGGTTGTATAACTAGTCATGACTAATTTCCAAATATCAAACCCAAGATATATTATATAAGTTTGCAACCTTATACTTCAGAATAAACAACCTTTTTTGTCAAACAATGGGGCTCTATTTGTGGAGAAACCTTCTTAACTAGCCATGTGTGCTCCCAGAATATACCTTCTAGTGGTTAGACTATTTTTAAAGGAACCTACTCTCATTCCAATTATTGAGCACACACTCATACTGAGAAGGTGGGGGAGGGGGGGAAGTGAATCGGTATAAGACAATTTTTACTTCTTTAAACATTCATGAAGCATAAGAAAACAATCACATATGAGATATAGAAGTTGCAAAACATGAAACACAATATTTATGTGGAAACATTTTCAGGAGAAAACTTTGTATAATTCCTTTTAGGCACCGACCTACTCAAGACACCAATCCCCACTGCTACAAATATTTGTAGGCACCAATATACTGGAGACACCAATCCCCACCACTACAAATATTCGTAGGCACTAACTTATATTGGAGACATAAACCCCCACTAATACAAATATTCCTAGGCACCAACCTACTTCACTGAGTCTGATCGCTACTTCACCAAGTCTGCTCGTTGTTTCTACCTTCATCGGGTCTACTTGTTTCTTCTGCCTTCACATAGTTTGCTTCTCCTAAAACTTTTTTTTACCTCTTCCTAAGAATGGATTCATATAGAATACCACATATACAATTTTGAAAATATGATTATCAAATTTTTACTTGAGACACTTTTATATGTCTCCTCGTATCTCTCAAAATTCTATAGTTTGAAAACTCCCAGGAAATAATTAAAAAAAAAAAATTCCAAGCTGAATTATTTGAAACTTATTTTAGGATCATTCAAAAACCCCATATTACAAAAGGCATATCTTTGAAATTATATAAAACCAAAGTATAATTTTTTTATCCATAGGAACCTAGAGATATCATGTCTCTCTCACTCTCCTTAAGATTTCATAGTCTCAAATAACACAGAAAATAAGTTATAGCGAAAATTCCAAACTAGCCTATTTGAAGCTTATTTCAGGCTATTTATAAACCCTAACTTCCATAAGGCATGTCTCTCAAATTATAGCAAACCAAAATCTAAAAAATTTCCCATAGATACCTAGAAATCTTGCCTTTGTATCCTCAATATTTCACAATTTGAAACATCTCAAAAAATAAGTTATATTGAAAATGCAAAAATGGACTTGTGTGAAGTAGATTTCAGTAGAATTAAGAAACCCTTACTTCAATAATTCATGTCTATGAAATTATAGCAAACCAAAGTCTAGACTTTTTCGCATAGGTTCACAAAGGTCTTGCTTCCAACTCCTCAAAATTTCATAGTCTAAAACATCCCAGAAGAAATTTTATAGCAAAAATGCCAAGATGACTTTTTCACTCAACAAATCAAATTTATATTCCACCTTTAAAACCCCAAGAGTATTCCCCATATTGTATTGCACACCTCAGATATCTTCTTGCTTTGATGATATTCAAATACACTCATTTGTCCTTTACTTATAATGTTTTTGCATTCACTTATGGAGTTGACTTGTAAAATTGGTTGGTCCAACCTATACTTTATGGCAAGGCTAACCTGAACAAATTTTTCATATCTCCTCATTCATATGGAGTTAGAGAGAGTGCCATATACCATTGGTAAAGTCTCAAAATAAGATTCTAAACCACATATCCAATGCTCCCATTTGAGCTATGTATTTAAAGTAAAAAATTCTTCAAAGATAGGGTATCTAAATTGTGCATTAAAAAAACCTGGTATCTAGACAATATTTCCAACAATCTTTATCTTGGACATATGTAGTCTCCACCTATCTTTGACATCAATGAAAAAAATATTTCCAACACACCGAAGTTTATAAAATGATATGATAAAAATAAAATTGAAACCAAATACAATTAATTGACAACTTAACTTAACCTACCCTTAAACTAAAAACACAAATTGAAGTTGCTACAAATCAAAGCAATATGGATTATTTTTTTCTAAATCACAAGCTACAATTAAATTTTAGTTAGTATTTTCTTAGGAAATATAGCCTACATATTATATCCCAACAATCACATGATTTGATAGACTAAAACCTTAAGAGAATAAACTAAAAGTATGTTACACATCTTGAAATTATCGGTCTTCATAATGCATATTGGTAATTTGTACAATTATTATCAAGCATATATTTCATGCTTGGGTCAAAATAATTTTGTTAAAAAAATAAAATTGAATTTTTAAAAGGTATATTTTTGTCCCTAAATGGACCAAGTCGACCTTCCAAGAAGACAAGTCGACTAAACCATTAGAGGTACCATTTCGTCTATGGAAACAGCTATATATTGGCATCAATACTCCACTACTTGAAATAATTTGGATCTCTCTTCTATGGAAGAAATTTGGATTTGTGGCATTTGAATTCTAAAGCTCTGAGGTAGTATACGAAGGTCTAAGGAAATCTCTCTGTAATGCAAATATAAGGAACCTTATTCATGCGAAGTCTGAGGTAGTGCTCCTGTGGAAATAATGCACAGTTTGAGGCACATATCCTTGTTAATAAAGCAAAGTTTGAAGCTAGATGTACAAGATGAAATTTGGCCCTAATGAGGAATGATAAGTGACCCCTTTATGGATGGTTTTGTGAACAACTATGTGGCAACTTATGGATATATTGATGATAAACTTCATGAGGAAAGTTGTCGCTCGATGGAGGGATGATTTGGCATTTAGGTGACATGCTTCGGTACTGGTTAATTGGTATATGACTTGGATATATCTCTCATTGAAGATGATTCTATAAGGAATTATTTGCTACATTTTCCCCCATTGTGGGTTTTCCCAAGGTAAAATTCTATATTGTCTTTTGTGCACTATGGGTTCTTGCTAAATGTTGAAGTATAATTTCTTGATGAATATTAACACTCACAAGTAATTATCAAGATCATAAATTCATCATAGATTTTGAAATTATAACATGGTAGCAGAGCTATGGTAAAGGATCAAGCCCGGAAAAGAAGTCATTTAGGTCATCCTCTAGGGCTCAATTTGTTATTTAGCCCTCGCTCAAGAACACACTAGAAGAAAAGTCAAAAACTATGTTTATGACTAGTCTATGTTCTGGTAAGGAATCACAAATTATCAAGCCTTAGAGCTGGTGTCAAAATGCTTTAAATAAAGCAGAATAGTCTATGAAAATTGTGAAGGTCTTAGACCTTATCTCAGTAGGCCGAAGGAGAATCAAAATACTATTTTAAAGGACCAAGAGTCTCAGAAAATGGAAAATTTTCCCTACTTGAGTTTCTGTCAAGGATTGAAGGTTATTCCAGGGATCTTAGGACATGCCAAAATGCCTCAAACCATTAAAGACCAAAGACCTCAGTCCCATCTTAGACAAACTAAAAGAATAAGAAGTCTACAACAAAAGTCGAAAAGAATCCAAGATTCCTTAGGAGATCAAAGAATCCCAGAAGAAGTAGTATGAAATTTCATAGTAAACAAAGGTATATTTCAATCTGATGAAGGTTTTTCTCATTGCAAGGTTTAGAGTATTCCCTTGTTTTTGCTTGCCTTGAGTAATGGAGCTGAAGTCTCTTTGGAAGGAGCAACCAAAGGTAGTTTAAAAATCCTCCATAATCAAAGAATTGAAGGCTATAAACCAAGGTATGTATATGCTCACTGTAACTTTGGCTATATCTAAGTATCAACCATAACTTAAATTTTGTGGTTAAACTTGCATCAAAGTCTCTACTTGACTCAATTAACATCCAGTTCAAATGTTGTAAGACTAAATCTCAGATAACTCGCTGAAGTTCTATAGTAAGGACATATTTGAAAGGAAGTTTGAAATATGTGTTGGGCCTCAAATATGCCAAAATTTCCACTATATATTACCGCCATTCATAACCTAAATTCATATACTTTTATACTCATTTCGTACCATAATTCGTCAACTTACCATTAAATCACATTTTGCATCTTGTGGTTGATTGTCATTAGTTTTCTTAGCTTTTAGATGGTTAGGGATGATTTTGCTATGATTTACTAATAAAAATTTTTGCTAAGTTCATTTTCACAAATTTCCATTGCAAAAATTCCTCATAGGTTTATTAAACTATTTGGTGCAAGTAGAGTATGGAAATATCCAATTTGGGGCTTCGACATTTCGGCACACTTCCGGGGAAAACCGAGGGAGGTTATTGTCCAAAATGATGTTCTAACACCTTCCCATGAGTTGGATTGCACCCAAGTCGCACATGTGGGTCTCTAGAAGCAAATCAACAAATCTGCTCAAAATTCGCTCAGTTTCCAAACTGCCAAGTTTGACCTCAATTTGCATGCATCTAGAGGTGAATCTGGAAAATATGAGAAAATGGGTTTGTTACCAATATAAAAAATTATCTATATCCAAAACAATTTATCCATATTCGAATTGGTATAAAATTTATACGTGGGTCTTTGAGGCAATTTTATAAAAAATGACTGTTTTTCCAGAGTTCTAGAATCTTGCAAAAAGAGCCAGACAACCAACTTTGGGCATGATTTACGAGGATATGGATTTGAATGAGACAAATACAAGAGAGGTTTTTGTTTCAAATATAACAAGCTAGCCTCCTTCCAAACCATTTTCTAAAATTATCCATGGTTAGGAATGTATGCCAATATCTTTGAGGTCAATTTGTTAAAAATAAGCAATTTTCCGGAATTGGGAAAAATGACTAATTCGCCTTGTAAATCTTATAAATGGCTTAGCCATGGCCTGTATTGTAAATTTTTTTTGGGAAGAAGGAGGATAGATCGAAAGGACTAAAAGAAGGTATCCATATGAATTTATGTGTTGAATTTTAATACAACTCCAATTCTATACTTAAATGTTGTAAGTGATTTTGGTTCTTGAGTTTTAAGTGATTTGAGTTAATCTGGGCTTGCTCCAGGAGTGGAAAGGATCCACCACCTCTGGAAACAAGTCTTATAGTTAGTTTAGATCTTAGGATTAGTTTGCTTTGTTAATTTACAATAACATTTTGTGTGATTGCTTAGGTTTTTTTTTTGTACTTAAAGTTCTTGTTGTAATTTCATAGACCAAGTTGACAAAGATAAACTTCCCTGATTGATATAACTTGATCAAGGTCATGCTGAGTGATGATTTAATATATCACTATTTCTTTTGAGAATCTTACTATACAGAAACGTTTATGAACTCTTCTTGATTCAAATTCACAGTTGAAGCATTGAAAGTATTTTAAACCCATACTCTGTATTCCTCATGAATTTGATGGCATTACATGAATGCTCCAATTCTATGTTCCTCAGTTGACTATGCAATATAATGAAAATAAGGTTGTGTTAACATTAAGAATTGTGTGCATTACTGTAGAATCTCTTTGAAGTTTCGTGTGAGCAATAGTTTCGATTTCGTGAGTTTCGTTAAATAGCTTCAGTCCTTTGAGTTCTGTTGTGTGCAAGAGTCTCGATTTCTTTGAAGTTTCATTATGAATGATAGCTTTGATTTTTTCTGAATTTTATCATGAACAATAGGTTAGATCTCCTCTGAGTTTTATCATAAACAATAGTTAGATTCCTTTGAGTTTTGATTGTGAACAATAGTTTTAATTATGAACAAAGGTTTTGATTTATCTGAGTTTTGTCACTAGCTTGATTAGGACAATAGATTTGATGAATTCTTTGACAATAGAGTTTTAATTTCCTTACATGTCATTTGTTTCGATTGCTCTGAGTTTTATAATTTGATTGCTTGAGATAGCATTAGTTTAGAAGCCTTTGCATTTGAATGTCTTTTGTTGATTGAGCCAAAGTAGATCAGAAACTCTAGAGATTAGTTTAGATTTTGTATTCATTAGTTTAAATTAGATTTCATAATCGTGAACTTAGCATAAATTTAGCGTTCATGTTTTTTGATTTAGTTTTCATGCTTTTTGATTTAGTGTTCATGTTCTTTGAATAGATTGCATTGTCTTGATTAGCATTAGAGTGATTGAATGAATGCTTGCATTGAACATAAGTTGAATTCCGTAGATAGCTTATGAGTATTTTGTACTTAATGCATCAATGTGGTTTCATTATAGTTAAGTTTTACTTGCATTGAAATCAAGTTTTGATTGATTTACTTTACTTAGATTGAGATTAAATTTTTTTAGTGATTTGTATTATGTACTTAATTCAGGAATAGGAATAGGAATTGATTTTAGGAATTTGATGTTAATTTAGGTTAGATGCTCTGATCCTGCGTTACCTGCGCTTGTGCCTCTAAGTCTTACGACCCCAGATTGATAATTTAATGTTGGAATTATAACACATAATTTCCCCAACATTTTTGGCGTCGTTGCCAGGGAGGTGCTAAAGGGATTAGAGTGTAGTTTCTTTCACAAGTTTTTGGTGTGATCTTAGTTGAAGGGCGGAGAAGACGGTAAGACGTGAGTGAAGAGCCACACATCCACTTTGGTTTGGGGTCTCTCCAAAGTCTGGTTGTCCAAGTAAGCATGTTTGGTGAGTTTTATTGCAATTAGCAATTTTTATTCATTTAGATTAAAAATTCAAGCTCTTTAAAGATAAAACATTTTTGGGGTGTTGTAAGAACCCCTGTGTACTAATCCATGTTGTGAGACAGGGATCAAAAACCAGCAAGATAAATTCAAAGAATGATTGAGAGCTTGAAGAATGTCCCTCGAAGTACTTTCTCAAATGCTAGCAGTAGTTGGGATATTTGCCTCTCAAGAAGAGTTCATCCTGACCACATTCAGGAAATTATCAATCTCTCCATAGCCAAAAAAGGATTTGGAAGCCTCCCTTGATTCCTCTTGCCTAATATACCAAATCTAATGGGGAGTAGCCAACTGAACTTGAGATCGAGGAACTTTCACCATGCCCAATAGCAAGCCTTGTATGCATACCAGAGACCAATTATCCAAATTTTCCTGGCATGATCGAGGAGGATTTTCAGAGTGGTCCAAATGAAGAAATGGTCCGATACCACTAGGATTACATCGAGCATTGGTTCCAGATCACAATCCAGTCAAAGTACCACTCTCATCTTCAAATACTCTTTGTATCGCATCTTTCAAAATTGTTGATTTTTCATGCTCATGTACCTTCTAAAGTTTATATGTTAAATCTGGGCATGAATATATCTTTGTACCTGATTCGCACATGGCTTCATTGGAAGTTCTCTTTCACTTGAAGGAGGACGTATTTTCTTTAGTATAGTAGGAAAGTTAGTACTGTAATAAATAAATAAATGAAAATAGTAAAGAGAAAAATAAGTCCTTTTGTGAAAACCAATTAACTCTTCTAGCGTAATTGGACAGGGACTTTGCTTGAAAACCTGGAAACTAGCAGGGAAATTTCCCAGTAAATTTTGTAAATTTGTATGAGTTCTTCAAATCATGTATCCTTCATTATGTTTATACTCGAGTTGGTTGATGTGGGATTCCTTAAGGCCCACCTGCCAACAAGCCTTATCCCATCGACATCAACACATTATCTGGGATTAAGGTTAGGGTTAGATAAGGTACCTGGGAGCCTACATGCCTTAATGGTAGGTATCCTTGTCATCTACTAAGGAAATACATCAATGTTTCTTGGTGGATGAATTATGCAGTCCATTCGACTTCAACAAATCCATTCATGGCTAGTAGAATGTACCTAGTGCCTTGATTCCCATTGAAATCAAAGGTGGGATATCTCGCATTGGTTAACGACTTCCTCGATGATCAGTGATGAGCCTAGGTATTGCAACAATAATGCTGCAACTCCCAGGGCTACCAGCTTTACTTATCAACCCGGGGTTCGTATAAACTTGGAGGTGACAATGCTATATGCACAAGTAGAAGTGAAGGTCCTGCCTGTTGTCACTGTTTATAGAGTCATAAGAAACTTTAATTCTTTGATGGAAGGAAAGAAAACCTTATTCTGAGAGAGAGCTACTTCTATTGCAGAAATGAATAAAATAGCATGAAAGGCTAAACTTGCATCATAACCTAACTTAATCAACCAAATAGATATGCTAAGCAGAATTTCTAATTTAACATTAACCTAAGGATAATTATCTATGTTTGCAGAAGTAAAAACATAAAAACTAGACTAAGGAGTAACAAAGAAACTTAGGCTAAGTCGGGTTTCAGGCGGAAAAAGTGATCGGAGGTTGAAATTAGTGAAAGGAGGGCGTGAGGGAGCAACAACGCATGAGAACCATTGGATCAGTTGGGTGAAAGGAAATGAACGACAGAGATTTGATCGCGGAGGGTTACGTAGGTAGATGGGTGAACAAGGGAGCAAAGTAGATGAATGGCTGAGATTTAATCGCGCGGGTGAGGCCAAGAGATGGACGGGCGAGGCTGACAGGAGCGATGAACGGCTAAGATCTTATCGCGCGGGTGAAGGCAAGAGATGGATGGATGAGGCTAGTCGGCAGATGGATGACAGAGATTAGATCACAGGCAAAAGAACGTGCGGAAATGGTGGAGTGGGTTTAGAGGGCGGTAAGCTGTTTATCACGCGCCCTCAAAGCTGTAAGTGGTTTTCTCAAATTTTACGCGATTAGCCTCCCCAAGTGACACATAGCACGGGGAAACCACCCATTTCACGTGCTCTCGGGCAGATAACGGTCAGACATAAATCCACGCAATATGGCGCGATAGCCATTGGATCAGGCGGGGCTGATCAACAGTGGAGATTGGCCAAGCTAGTTGGTGATCGGGTGAAGCGACAATCGTCGGATCAAGCAAGGCAGATCGATGGTGGGGACTTAAAGTTCATAAAGTGAATGGTGGACTCCACGCGAGGCGGTAGTTGAAGAAAATGGTGAATCAGATGGTGATTGTGAAGGGTTGTTGGTGATTGGATGGTGAGGAAGCGATGGAGGGAGAACGTGCTGGAGGCGGTTTCAAAGAAAAATAACAGAGAAAACCAGTGAGGGTATACAACTAACTGCATTCAAACAACGAACTCCATAGCCTATGCGAGAACCAAAAACTGTGTTTTTGGGGTTGCTGGTGGGTCTCTGCCTCAATTCATGGTCCTAGAGGGAGGAGATGAGGCCGAGACACCTGCGCACAACCTGATAGTAATATTTTCCTCTAATCTAACCTGTGAATTAAAAAAACACAAATGACAGTAAACTACAACAAATGCAACTACTGAAACAGATGAACAGAAACAGGAAGCTATTCAAATAAATGAATAGAACCAGAAATCTGCTTAACCAAATGAATCATAACCAAAACTTCTTGAGCAAATGCATCAGCAAACCATGAAACTACTTAACAAATAAACAGAACATAATTCTATGCTAGAATAACAGAACAATAAAGAGGAGTTGTGGCTGCTTGGGTTAGGCCCTAACCCAAGAGCTTCAACCCTTGAAGTTTAACTTAGAGTTGGCTTAAACAAAACTCATCTTTATTACAGAAACCATGGATTATAGAGCAAGTTCACAAGTCTTTGCAGTTCAAAAATAAAACAGAGTTTTAAAAATGAAGTTCAAATCCTAGTGAGGTCCTAAACCTCTCTATTTATACATTTTGAAATCTCTAACAACTTCCTTCCCATTAGGGAGGCTTGGCCTCTAACGACATAAAACTGCTTGTTGTCCCTTTCACTTGCTTGGTTGTCTTCTTTAGTCCTCATGATGTGGTCGTTTTCACTTCGAGTTGATGGAGGAATATTCGAATGGAAGGGCAGTAGATGAGGAGGATTAACCTCCTATAATTCCTCTACCTTGTCCCATTCAAGTCTTGACCAAGGTCTTTGCTATAGTTATTTGCTTTTATCCTTTATACCTACATTTCTCCTTGCCTTCATCCTTTATTCCTTCATTTTATGCACATTAGACCACAAAGCCAAATATCCAACTCTAACTCATTTCATAAACAAAATATAATCAAAAGTATGCAATAAGTTGTGAGAATAGTTGGTTTGACTAAGCTAGGAGGTGAATTAAGGCCAATTAAGGCCCATATAATTACTCAATAATGAGGCTCATCATCACCCCCCTACTGAAAGTGTTGCTCATCCTCTGAGAAACTTAGTGGCTCTGGTAGCCTCTTTGACATCCCATGCTTCTGCTGTGGTCTCTTCTTCTTGTTCATAGAAGCCTTCTTTCCTTTCTGCTTCTTCCCACTGCCTCTTTTCCTCTTCTTCTTTTCTCTGATATTCAAACTGTGTGGCAGTGTGTTCTATTTTAGCAGGCATGTATATTATCATCTCTTAGCAGCTTAAATATATCCTCAAAATGTGAAATTGCTTGCCCTTGGGCAGCAAGATATCTAAGTGCCAGCTAAGGATCATTTGCAATTAGATTATGGGTGCTGAGTAGGGCCATGGGATTTTATTGTTCAGCTCTGATGAAAAGAGGTTCATTTTGCTCTCTGGCCAATATTCTTTCATCTCTGCAGCCCTTGACTTCTCATGGTTTAGCCATGATGCCAAAGCCATTAATTGTAGATCTCCTAGCTCTGCATTAGGATCCCAATTATTCATGTCTGTGAGGGCCATGTTATGCAAGTAAAACTCAGCCATTTTGGCCCCATCCTTTAGTGCACTTTGATCACAAAGATCAATAAACTGTCTGCAGTCCTGAAATGGCATGGTGCTCCTTTGTGCTAGTGTCTTAATTTGAAATTGCAGCCATTGTTCTCTGAGGTAAAGAGCATAGGATTTAGCTGGTATCCTACACTGGATGGCCTCTAAGGAGAGGTTGGCCATACATGCTAGCTGGTTTTCCTTTTCCTGCAGTTATCCTCTCTGTTTTTCTTATCTTCTTCGTTTTGATGTTCTTTCTCATCTCCATCGATTTCTTCCTATGTTTCAACATCATTCTCCTTGTGTTTCAGCATGGTCCTCTGTATTAGTTTCTTCTTTATTCATCTCATCCCATCTAGCTTTGTATCATCTTCTTGTTTTTCCTCCTCTTCACTGACAGAAGGACTAACATCATAGATGAGGGTTTTGATGTCATCCTCTATTGGTAAGTCTCTGAAGACTGACCATTTCATAGGGATCCTGAGGTTTTGGAGGGCATCCTCAATGAGGATTCTGATCAAATCATGGTGAGCCAACTATTGGGAATTCCCTTCCTTTACTTTGTTGCTGGAGTCTATGAGTGATTGCATCAAGAAAATAGGGTATGCTGAGTCTTTGGTGAACTGGTGTTTCTACCCCAAATCTTAATTCTTCAAACATTCTCAAATGGTTTCCATAACAATATTGTATCTATGGACTCTTGCATTCTCTTTTGACTTATTAAAGAATTTCCTTTTTGCCACCTTTTCACTTATAAACCAACTACCTCTTAACCTTTACAACTTTTGATCAAATGATGCATATGAGTGAGTGAGTAGGATACTTACCTGTGGTCTTGATGCCATGCTACAGTTGTCAAAGATCAGAGGTGCTGCTGATGGTCATTCTTCTTCCTCCTCTGTTTTCTGCTGATGGTTTATTAGCTTTTGCAGGTGTCTGTGACTGAAGATATGATGTTGTTGCTGCTGTGGAGCTCTTGGATCTCATGACGTTGCTGCTGTGGAGCTCTTGGATCTGATGCTGCTACTGCTGTGGAGCTCTTGGATTTGATGTTGCTGCTGCTGTGGAGCTCTTGGATCTGACGTTGCTGCTACTATGGAGCTCCTGGATTACCACTTGGCAAGGTTTGGTGTCTTCCTTAGAATTTGTGATCATGTTGCTGGATGGTGTTGTGAGGATGCTATAATGAATGGACAAAGGGAGTAGGATTGTATGTGGATGTAGGGATGATGGTAATGGTTGAGGTGATTCTGTTAGAAAACACAATCTTCACCTGAATGGAAGCAATGAAGTGAAAAAACAATAGAATTGATGGAGGGATGCATTGGTAAGGAGTGGAGGAGATGAAATATATGTGAGGCAGGGTTCCCTTTGGATCTTCTCTTTGCTCCTTAGTTGTCTTTCTCACCCACCTGCACATAACAATTATGTTTTTTTTTTCTTTTATATATATATATATTTAAACAAAACACCTAGGCTGCCTCAAAGAGGTTTTCACCCTAGATATTTGCCCTGGGTGCCTCAAGAAGGTTTTCACCCATGGATCTTCTTATCCTTTTCATTTTTCTCATCCTTGGGCCACCTCATGAGGTTTTCAACCCAAAGATGGGACTCAGGCGCCTCATAGAGGTTTTCACCTGAATCCTTATTCTTTGTCCTTTTTCAGTAACCGGATGAGGGAGGAGCTGGAACTTGCTCCACCATCATCATTGTCTTATTAATGTTGTCAATGAACTCTTGTCTTGATAAAGGCCTCTTGTACATTTTCAATCTGTGTCCATTAACTAGCAATGGAATGGCTTCTTCATCAATAGTTCTGATTTGCATTGAACCATTGTCATGGCATCTTTCCACCACATAAGGTCCGAGCCATCTTGTTCTTAACTTGCCCTTAAAATATTTAAACTTGGAATCATATAACAATGCCCAGTCTCCTTCTTGAAATTGCTTCTCTTTGATGTGCCTATCATGCCAGACCTTCCTCTAAAGCTGAACTATCTTTGTATGTAGGAGGGCCTACATTCTAAATTCATCCAAGCCATTCAAATGCAACAACCTTTGTTTATGTGCATGACTAAGATGTAAATCTAGCTGGGCTGCCATCCTCAATGTGTTAAATTCAAATTCAATGGACAAAATAGCCTTTTTACCATAGACCAGCTCATAGGGTGTAAATCCAATGGTGGTATTCCATGTTGTATTATAGGCCCAGGTGGCCTCAACTAGTCTTTTTGCCTAATCCTTTCTGCTGTTGTTCACTACCTTTTTTAGGATATTTTCCATTGCTCTATTGGTCCCCTCCACTTTCCCATTAGCTTGTGGATGATAAGGAGTGGAGGTCCTATGCTTGATTTTGTGATGCTCGAGAAATTCCTCAATCATGTTGGAGGTAAACTGGCTGCCTTGGTTTGCGACTAACTCTCTAGGGTACCCAAATTTGTAGAATATGTTCTCCCTTAGGAACTCAGCCACCTTCTCTTCTATTACTGCCTTAATTGCCTTAGTTTCAGCCCACTTAGTCAAGTAATTAGTGCACACAATAATGTGTTGTTTTTGCTTTGAAGGAGGATTGATAGGCCCAATGAAGTCCATGCCCCACTTGTCAAATGGCTCGAAAGTCACTTGAGGTTGTAGGGGCATTTCATCTCTTGGAGTAGGCTTTCCCATCCTCTGTGTTATAGACATTTTTGTGCCTTGCATCATTGAGCATGAAATGTCGATAATCAAGGGATCCAAAGTCCCTAAACATGTTGTTCCTACCCCTAGAGGAACAAGGCCAAGTAACCACAGCAATTCACAGAAGTTCTCCACCTGAAAACACTAAAAAACAAGCCAATTCTGGATCATGTCAACTGCTCCACTGAGCATCTGCACTGAATGTCAACTGCTCCACTGTCTACCTGCGTTGAATGTCAACTGCAACAAAAGCTACCTGCGCTGAGCGTAACTGGACAAGTGGCATGCTCATTTCTCAAGGTGTCAATGCCCAGGAAGCTTCCAAAATGACACTTGTATCAGGGAATTCGACTGGTGATGAGTAAGAGGTTCCAAATCTCCAAGTGGAAGCAAGAACCTCCAAGTGGACTCAAGAACTGATAGAGGGAGAGGACACTAGTCAGATCTCAAGCTGACTCATCCTCTCTCCAAATAACTATATATAGATCTCTCCTCCATGGGATCTGGAGGCTGGAATTTTGTGAATGTAAAGAATTGCTGTTGGTTTGTGGCTGGATACATTGGGTGTTTATGCTTTGAAGGGAGCTGAAGAGGGAATTCCATTCTGCTGGGAAGGAGATGCTGGATTGGAGCCCCATGGGTTGTATCTCTTCCTGAACCCTGTTACTTTCAATAAAGCTATCTTGATTCTTTCCTATATGCTGGTGTATTTTGTATGATTGCATTAGTGTATTTGATTTACTTCTAATCCTGAATCATTTATGAATATGTATATGTGCCTTTGTATTGTGTTCTTCTCTGGTCGCAAGTAGCTGTTCTCTTGTCACAGGTAGCTGTTCTCTTGTGACCTCGTGGGATTCAAGTAGCTGTTCTCTTGAGCAAGCGAGGAGATGAGTAGCTGTGGACACACAAAGGGAAGAGGATCTAGATCGAGGGACAACCGGAAGACAACGGTAAGTCTGCCAATCTCCCCTCTTTTACATTTCATAAAGGAAGAAATCATAATAGCTGTATTCGTTTGTTGCTAAGGCGCTGTCACACCTTAGGTGGATAGGATCATCCTAAATAGGCATTTTTCCCCACAACAAATTGGCGACCATACTGGGGAAGAACTTGTTTATTCATTTCATTTGTGTTTCCGTCATTTTTTTACTTCATAGACTTGACAGCAACTTTGAACTGCATCTTTCCAAGATGCAAAGTAGAAAGTTGCTGCTTTGATCCAGTTGTTGGACTTGTCTATGATCTAAACTAGATCCACAAATGATTTGATGATCCTTGTGATAGTCTTTAGTACCCTATCAAAGTATCCCTCTGTATACCTTGCTTGTGTTTCTGATTTGGCCTGAAACAGTTGATTTTTGAGCATTTTGTGACCCAGAAACCAAGGGAAACGAGAGTTTTCCCTTTCAGCGCAGACACTGTGAAGGCAGTCTGCATTTCAACGCAGGTCCCGAAGGGGCTACCTGCGCTGAATGTCAAACTGACAGTGTTAGACCTGCGCTGAACCAGTGTGGCCTTGTGCAGCTGGGGTTCTTTGTCCTTTGTTGCCCTGTTTTGATCTCTGTTTTTTGCAAACCTTTAACCAGTATAGGTACCAGTCTGATAAGCTTTTCTTTGCTTGATTCCGCCTCATTTTTGTACAAAAATATTGTGAATGTTTTTATGTGTTTGTGGTGTCATTTACAGTCTTCCTTTGCATGAGTAAAGTAGTCATCCTGTAGCCTTTGATTCAGATTTGATTGTGATCTTAGAAGAGAGTTCATTGGCTGATTGCAGATTGATTATAGATTTACTTTTGCTTATTGGTTTGAATTTGTGTCTTTTAAGTGTCAAAACAAGTCTTTATTTCGAAAATCGCAAAGTAATTGTAATCTCTTCTACCCTTGTTGATTTTGAAGAAAGTGAACTTGTTTGTATTGATCATTTTAAAAGCAAATTCAAATTTGTGCAAAAAGCTTTCTTTGTAGGCATTTATACTAAGAAAGTGGAAAACAAACACCTGCATTATGCATTTTGCATTTGATAAGTTTGCATGTTGGATTTAGGGAAAGTGCATTAGAGTGTGCTGATTGCTCTTTGAGAAAAGATAATGTTATTCTTTTCCCTTAGTAGCTAGGATTTTCAAAGTTGAAAGATAATAAACCTTGCTTATCATCTTAGACTGCATTTAGGAATTTGTATCATACATCTCGTGGTGAACCTTGAAAGGCAAACTTTAAAAAGATCAACCTAAAATAAACTGAATGAACCTAACAACGCTTTGTAACATAATGCACAACATAGAGGTCTAGGCTAGAGACGTGTTCCGGCGTCGTTAAACATAGTGACTGTCGATCTCGAAGAAGGTGGGTGATTCCTCCTGAGAGACGGTAGCGCTAATATGGATTTGTGCTCCCACGTATCGTCGCATATATATTGGGAGACCCCTATAGGCATATATCCTTTATCCTTAGGAAGCCGTGTCGGCCGCCCTACTGATCGCAATGCAGTGAACACAACATTCACGAAGATCGACCACCCGTACCGTAAAAAGTATTCTGTGGTTTTGCGAAAAGTTTGGCACACCCTCTGCCTAGATCTCCAGAGCAGTTTCTTTTGGCCTTTTTCAGACTCTATAACAGAAAAAGTCCATCCGAGCATTTGTCACTTCGGGCTCGTTAAAACGTCGAAGGAGACTAGAGTCATCTTTAGCTTTTTCTCGACTCTTTAAAAGTGAAAAAGCAAGTTGTGTCTAAAGCGTCGTTAACAATTTATTTTAAACGGAACAATCACCCTTTTATCCTGCGTTGATCTTTAGGTTGAAAAGATGGAGCACACCAACCAAGGAATTCCTCTTGGTGGAAATCCTAGTCCCTTCTCCTCTTGGGGAGATGTTGGTGTGCCCCACATGGCCACATTGTCGCTTCCAGGACTGAAAATTGGCCTACCAGTTTGGCTCTTTTCAAGCAATGTCGTTCAGAATACCACCATTCCTGAACAGTCGAGTCAACAGTTAGATCAGACAAGAGTTGCCTCCCAGCCTTCAACTTCATCTTCCTCCCCTCCTTCCTCTTCGCTTGACGGAACTGGTAAATCAAAAAACCGTGTTCCTAAGGAGAAGAAGGAGAAGAAGAAGAAGGAAAAGAAGAAGAAGGAGCCTAAGGCGACTGGGGGCAAACAAGTGTCATCTGACAAAAATCCACACACCGCACTCGTAAGGCCTAAATCGCCATGCGTCATCTGCAGGGGAGACCACTTCCATAGAGATTGTCCCTGTATCCCACGGATACTAAGAGACTGGTCCCCCCGTTTGCATAATTCGGGAGCATCGACCTCTGATAGTCATGTCGACTGCTCGCCGTCAACTAGTGGGAGTGAAGCTCCAGGACAGAGCGGGAAAGCTAAATTTCCCTGCAGACTGTGTGAAGGCGATCACGCCATCCACTGTTGTCCCTTCTTAGACGAGGCAAAAAGAGTTCTGGAAGATCGCCCGATTTTACGAGCGAATCTTCCTCCTGGATATCAAAGACTCCTGCCAAGTCCCTCACTAGTTGAGAATCCGGCTGAGCCACTCAGGTGGTCAGCCGAAGCACCTGTCATTGAAGATGAACCGTCTGGATCCATGCCTGACGAAAGTCAAAAGGTTGATATGGCAGTTGACCAGGTTTTGCCTTCAGAGGCTCCATCTTCGAATGACACCATCACAGAGGAGGATCAAGACGACACCGTCCAGATTCTCTTCATCAGCACTGACTCTGATGATCAAGGGGGCAATGCCACCATTCCTTTATCGCAGGAAGAAAGTTCATCAGAGCGTTATCCGGCCGTATATTCGGTCCCACCACCAAGCAACCTGGTTGTATCCTTTGATTGGGACCAACTAGGCAGACCTCGGTTGCCAGCCAGTGTACCATTCAGAATTATTTGTGAAATATACAGAATGGTAATGGCTGGCACTATCATTGATGAGGGGGCATCTGTGAGTATCCTTTCCTCTATTGCTTGGAGAGCGCTTGGTTCGCCAGCGCTTTTGCCTGAAATGAGAAATCTATCAGGCTTTGATAAAGGAACCAGTCGACCTTTAGGGATCCTCCCCAATGTGCCCATAACATTGAAAGGGAAGACCGTTCACATGAACGTGATGGTCGTTCAAGGACCCTTGGATTATAACCTACTCCTTGGACGAGACTATATATATTGCATGGGAGCTGTAGTCTCCTCACTCTTTAGAGTAATGTGTTTTCCGCATGAAGGAAGAATGGTCAAGCTCGTGGACCAACTTTCGTTTCCCGGATCACACATCACAAATAGTCATGTACCATCCCTAAATGGTCTATACACGCAAGAAGTGTCTCAACCAATGGTCCGTCCTCCTGATGAGCGCGAGTAATCTGGGAGGATATGACCGGAACCCAGGGGGCATGCATCCTAGCCTGCTTCGGCAGGGAAACTTTGGGTATAGGGTAGGTTTCTGCGGGAGAATATGACTAGTCCGTACCCCGTCCGTGGTTGGAAGAGGGGTTGTTCTAGAATAGGATTCTTTTGTCAAAGTTACGTGTTTGACACTAGTCATTCACCCTTGTCTATTTCGGTAGACATTGCCAAGGAAGTGTTTTGTTTGAAAGATTAACGAGACGATCTTTGGGTAACCTGAAAGAGGTAAGCCTCTCTCGATTAAAACACATGTTTTGGCGGAGGGTAAGTAGAGGTAACCTTGAAACTCTGTTTTATACCTGGGGGCATGCAAACCTTTTGGAGTGCAAGCAAGGGGCGACTATTTATTTTTTAAATTTTTAGGTCCTCCATTTAAACTTGTAGGTCTAACCCTTTAAACTCGTAGGATTATTCGTTTCCGAACTTGCATAAAGAAAGGAGAGGGAGCATAGCTTTGGTAAGGCGCAAGCTCTATAAAAAATGGGATCTTTCATGAGACACTCTTATCTTATGACTGGGTAATCGAGCAGTTTTAGCATAAAGTTCATGCTCGTTAAAAAATAAACACAAGATCCGAGCAGTTTTAACGCGGTCTTCATGCTCGTTAAAAAATAAATAAAAGCAGTGAGCAGAGTTTCCTCCAGTGTTTAAGCTCATTTTTATCTAAAAAATGAACCTATTCCAGTAAATAACCACAGTGATCGTAAATTTATCAGCCGTTAAAGCCTTGGTCGTGTTTGCACCTGCCACCTCCACTTTTCATTTGGCCGATCGTTCACCTCCATATGATTGTTTACCCATTTTGAGGAACAGCTGCAAAGAGTGATTTCACCTAGCCATCCTTGTGACACTGCCGTGATTGGAAAATTCCAACCTGTACCTGGAATCAGTTGCTATCCCTGTTTATCACTCGTTCCTCAAAAGACGAGTCTTCTTTAAGCTCTTTTCAACTGACTCGTAAAATATGAAAAGATTGCCGAGTTTTGGCCTTCCAGCTCGTTAAAGGACAGGAAGAGCTATCCCTCCTCTAGATTTTAATCTTTTTGGACCTGAGGGATTATTGCACAAAAAGGTCGAGCGCTTGTTTTATTCGGCTCGTTAAAGTTATCGAAAACTCATCCCTTCTGTATTGTTTTATACTTTTTCGGACTTAAGGGATTAGATGACGAAAAAGGAATTTTGGAGTTGACTTACGTACCTTTTCAGACTCTCTAAAAATGAAAAGGACCGAGTTATCCTTGTCGTTAGACTCGTTAAAATGATTAAATAGCGACAAACTTGTCTTTAGACGAGAACGAGTTTCCCTATCGCTAGGCTCGTTAAAACATAGCGATGGGCTTGCCCGAAGGGCAGGTTATAGAACAAGCATATGTTATCCTCCTCAAGCTTGACAAAAATAAAGAGGTACTGGTCAGCAATGACTGGGGAAAAATTGGGAAAAATCAAGAAAACTTTGATGGTAGCAGGTCGCTCTTGAACATGACACTTTTCCTCCGTACCACATTCGGGTTGGGTTGTTTCATTCACCGGTCACATCACCATGGTCTCACCATACCATCCATATTTGGGGTAATGCTACCGATCCATCGCATCAGTGTCGCCATATGTTCAAGAGAAGTCGTTCAGAAAGAGTCAACCGGGTCCCATCCACTGCCATACATTATCCTTGATCCATTCATGACCGCCACCCTGAATCATATGTCACAGATCGTTTTCACCTCCATTAAAGTCAGTAGCTCCGTTCCGTGTCACTGATGTGGGATTCATTAAGGCCCTCCTGTGACGGATCGCTTCTTGTCGACATCAGCTCATTATCCAAGAAGTTGATCTAGGAACAACCCCTTCAGTACTTTGAAGCTTGCATGCCTCAATGGCAAGTTTCTCACTTCCGGCGACAGGTATACATCAATGACCTTCGACGAGAAGATTTTGCGTCGTGTTCGACGCCAAGTCCTTTATTCACACCACGTGAATTGTACTGCAGTACCTTGAGGGTCATTATCATTATCGGTGATTCCTCTCGCACTTGTTAACGGTTTGCATCATTGACCGGTAATCAAGCGATGTCTTTCCATGTTCGACTTCAGCGCAATTCTCACATGGATCGACTTGTACTTAGAGTGAAGATCGAACGAGTTTGAAGACCCTGGATCTAGTTTCATCCATCCGGGCTGCGATATATATTCAGGAAAAATAAAGACATTTGACATGTACATCATTGCAGCAGATGATCATCCTACTCAAAGGATGATAATTTCACCAAAAATTATCAGTCTACCATCAGACAATCGTCTGTTCTATGTACAAAAATGAATTTATAAAGCTGAGCATGGGAATGCCCGCCTCAGCTAGATCATGAAAGCAGAATGAATCATAATGTATTGTATTGTATTTTATTACAGGTCTCCTCCCAGCAGATGGATGAACTTCGGACCCTCCTGGATAAAGCATTTCACCCGATAAACGGCCTCATACTTTAGGGGGCAACTGTTATAGACATTTTTGTGCCTTGCATCACTGAGCATGAAATGTCGATAATCAAGGGATCCAAAGTCCCTAAACATGTTGTTCCTACCCCTAGAGGAACAAGGCCAAGTAACCACAGCAATTCACAGAAGTTCTCCACCTGAAAACACTCAAAAACAAGCCAATTCTGGATCATGTCAACTGCTCCACTGAGCATCTGCGCTGAATGTCAACTGCTCCACTGTCTACCTGCGTTGAATGTCAACTGCAACAAAGGCTACCTGTGCTGAGCATAACTGGACAAGTGGCAGGCTCATTTCTCAAGGTGTCAATGCCCAGGAAGCTTCCAAAATGACACTTGTATCAGGGAATTCGACTGGTGATGAGTAAGAGGTTCCAAATCTCCAAGTGGAAGCAAGAACCTCCAAGTGGACTCAAGAACTGATAGAGGGAGAGGACACTAGTCAGATCTCAAGCTGACTCATCCTCTCTCCAAATAACTATATATAGATCTCTCCTCCATGGGATCTGGAGGTTGGAATTTTGTGAATGTAAAGAATTGCTGTTGGTTTGTGGCTGGATACATTGGGTGTTTATGCTTTGAAGGGAGCTGAAGAGGGAATTCCATTCTGCTGGGAAGGAGATGCTGGATTGGAGCCCCATGGGTTGTATCTCTTCCTGAACCCTGTTACTTTCAATAAAGCTATCTTGATTCTTTCCTATATGCTGGTGTATTTTGTATGATTGCATTAGTGTATTTGATTTACTTCTAATCCTGAATCATTTATGAATATGTATATGTGCCTTTGTATTGTGTTCTTCTCTTGTCGCAAGTAGCTGTTCTCTTGTCACAGGTAGCTGTTCTCTTGTGACCTCGTGGGATTCAAGTAGCTGTTCTCTTGAGCAAGCGAGGAGATGAGTAGCTGTGGACACACAAAGGGAAGAGGATCTAGATCGAGGGACAACCGGAAGACAACGGTAAGTCTGCCAATCTCCCCTCTTTTACATTTCATAAAGGAAGAAATCATAATAGCTGTATTCGTTTGTTGCTAAGGCGTTGTCACACCTTAGGTGGATAGGATCGTCCTAAATAGGCATTTTTCGCCACAACACTCTGGCACCGATCACACTGACTAATGTACTTTCTCACATCCTGATGAAGAGTAGGCTAATAATAGCCTGCTTGAAACACTTTGAATGTTGTCCTCTTTACTGCGAAATGACCTCCACAATGCCCATCATGATAGGTCAGAAGGATGTCAAAGACTTCCTCTTCCCTTACACATTTTCTCAAGATTTGATCTGGGCCAAGTTTGAACAGATTGCCCCCAATCCAGGTGAAGGGGGCACTTTTCCTGATTATCTTTCTCTTTTCTCTGGAGGACAGGTTTGGTGGGAACTGTGCTAATACCAAATAGTTTGATATATCAACAAACCATGGGGAGAGTACTGAGATAGCAAACAAATGCTCGTCTGGTAACTAATCATCCACCATTCCTTCTTCACCTACAAGCAGATTCATCCTAGATAGAAAGTCAACAACAACATTCTCCTTACCAGGCTTATCAACAATAGTTAGATCAAACTGCTATAATAAAAGTAACCATCTTATGATTCTAGCATTTACATCTGGTTTGTTCATTAAATATTTAATTGCAGCATGATTAGTATGCACAAATGTTTGATAGCCTGTAATATAATTGTTGGCATTATGATTCAAGTGTTGTCCTTGATGGCAACTCACTCAGAGGATGGTACAGGTGCTCAGAGGTTGGTACAGGTGATGGCAACTTAATCAGAAGACAGATCTTAGTACAGCATGCCAAGGAAGTTCATATACGCATGTTCGTTAAGCCCAAGTCGCGTGTACACGCTAGTTGGATTCATAAAAAGCGCGTGTATGTGGAAAAGTATCTTTGGTCCATGGTGGTTAGTCCTTGGAAGTTGTGCCTATGATTTCGGACCATTGTGTCTCGACGGGCGTGTCGATCCCTAGTTTTGAAGTTGATGGTATTGTGTTACTATGGTTTTGGCTCTTGGTATTGAGCTAGGCCTAAGACTATATAAGGAGAAGAAGATCATTAGGCAAAATCATCTTTCGACAAGGCTTGAATATCTAAGAGAGAAAGAGATCTGATATGCAGGTTCTGGGTTGCTTGATCTAAGCCAAGGAGAGATCACATCGGTTGATGGAAGACTAGATCTAAGCATAGATCGGGATCTAATGGTTTGAAATGCACTATCATGATATGGTTGATTATGCGTATTTCTAGATCTGCATATTGTCGCAATGTTATGTTCTGGGTCTAACTAATGTCTGGTACAGCTGCAAATTGAGAAAGTTTATTTTTAGATCTGTACGCAGGTTGGCTTCGGTAAAAGCGCGTGTATACGCGGGTTTTGCTCATTGAAGTAGCGTATATCTTTTGAAGCTTGATTTTGGGTTTACAGTGGGGTCTGACTGTTATTGCAGAGTTCTGTAGTCTGCTCTGTGTTCTGGTAACTGGTGATTGACAGGGTTCAGTGGTTCAGTGATTCAAAGTTTGGTTGTTTTATGCTTCAATGATCTATTGTGGAAATTGAATGAATTGTGGTCTTCAGATTGTAATGTTGTGCTTCAGGAATATCCAAGTCTGAAAATGTATGAAAAGTGATACCTGAAAGAAAGAAGATTGTAGGTCAGCACCTACGTACTAGTATCTTGGCTAGTACAAGAGCAAAGGGGGTTGGAGCTCCCTTCCAAGGAAGTTTGGAGAACGAGAGAAGGTTGTAGCCTTCTGCAGGTTGTAGCCTGCGTACTGGTATAAGGCTGCACCAGTACAAAAGATTGTAAACTGAAGTTTCATATTAAAGAAAGATAGAGACAACTTGCAGCAGGTGGTTTTCACCCACATTGGGTTTCCACCTTATATCTTGGTGTTCATGTGTGTGGCTTTTGATCTGTTCTGTTATACTGCACATGTTTACTGTTAATGTGGTGAATAATGTCCTGATGCACTTAACTGAAGAATAAGCTAACTAAATTGTGAGTTTTCTTCTTATACGCTGTTTTACTTAGTCACAGTAGCGTGTACACGCTGGTTCACTTAACTGAAGTAGCGTATATGTTTCTGAGCATTGAAAAAGTTTGATTGATTTGATAATACTGATTCACCCCCCCTCTCAGTATTATTTCCAACAATTGGTATCAGAGCAGGTCCTTCAGAGAAGCTTGATCGCTTGAAGGTAGATCATTCATCATGAGCAACTACGAGAAAGAAGCATCAATCAGGCCACCGGTTTTTGATGGAACAAATTTCAATTATTGGAAGGTAAGAGTTACTGCATATCTTCAATCTCTTGGTACAGAAGTTTGGAACATTGTAGAAACAGGCTATGCTTTTCCTTCAGCTACTCCTACAGATCCAGCTGAGAAAAAGGCATATGAAACAAATGCAAAAGCAGTCAGTACTCTATTAGGAAGTATATCCCAAACAGAATTCATGAAGGTCATGCACTTCAAATCAGCAAAAGAGATATGGGACAAAATGATCACTAGCTATGAAGGAGATGAACAGGTAAAGCAAGCTAAACTTCAAACTCTCAGGATTCAATATGAGACTCTCAAGATGTATAATGATGAAAGTGTGGCTAATTATTTTCTTCGGGTAGATGAGATTGTTAATTGTATGAAAAATTTGGGTGAAGAAATAAAAGAGACTATAGTAGTTCAAAAGATTCTAAGATCATTATCCCCCAAGTTTGAATCTAAAGTATCTGCAATAGAAGAAAAGGAAAATCTCAAAGTTCTCACTATGTCTCAGCTACATGGAATTCTAACTGCTTATGAAATGAGAAAGGGAGGTCCATCAGACAGAAGGGAAGCTGCTTTTAAGGCATCAGGAAAAGAAGATTACTATGAAGCAAGCCATGTTCCAGAAGAAGAGGAAGAAGAATCAAATTTTGTCAGAAATCTTCAAAGGGGTGCTGGAAGGTTCAGAGGTAAGCTACCTTTCAAATGCTTTGCTTGTGGAAGAGTAGGTCATTATGCTGCAAAATGTCCTTATAAGGATAAAGGAAAAGAACCTGCTAGATGGAACAAGAAACAAAGTGCAAATAAGAAAAGCTACTACACCCATGAAGATAGTGATGGCTTATCAAACAGTGATGAAGATGAACAAGGTAATAAATATAAGCTGTTAATGGCATTTGAAGATGATGATTATGAGGATGCTGTAGATGTGGATAATCTCTATAATGAAATTACTAGACTCAAGAGATGCATAGAAGAAAAGAGTGTGATCATTGATACTTTGCAATTTCAAATTGATGAAAAGGAAAAACATCTTGAAAAACTAGAAGGTGAAATTGTTGGTCTCAGAAAAGAAATTGAGAAAACAAAAGCTATTAATCTTAAGTTTGTCAAAGGATCTGAAACTTTGGATGAGATTATCAATGTGCAGCGGTCTCCTCTAAACAAGACAGGTTTGGGCTATAATGGAGAAACCTCTCAAGCATCCACCTCAAAAAGTTATCTTGATGCAGCAAGAAGAAATGAGCAGAAGAACAATGAAGATAATCAGGTAAAGCAGGGACGAATTACAAACAGAAACTATCAGGGACAATCCTTCTTAAGGGTGAACAAAAGCTACAACCAACCACAGGTAAAATCTTCTCAGTTTGGCACAAGAATAGATGAAAATAGAAATTACAATCAGTTGGCTGGTAGATTCAATAACCGCAGAAGCTTCTTCAATGGACAATGCTTTTCTTGCCATAACTTTGGTCACAAAGCAGCTCAATGTGTTGCATATAAAAAAATCATGACTAGGGAAGCTCAAAAACAAAGAAGTATGACAGGGATTACAAAGAGGACCTATAACAACTTTTCGGTTCTTGAAAATGAAGTTGAATGTTCTATTTGCAATAATTTTGGTCATAAAGAATCTGAATGCAGGAGCAGGTTTCAGGAGAAAAAGGAACAAGCCACGAGCACCAAAAAATGGAGAATAAAGGAACCTCAGACAGAAAGATGTGGGATAGCTTTTTATGCAGAAGGACAGGAAAATCTATGGTACATTGACAGTGGATGTTCGAAACATATGACAGGTGATAAAGAAAAACTTGAATCTTATTCTACTTTAGAAAAGGGAAAGAAAGTTTCTTTTGGAAATGATACTCCTGCAACTATAAAAGGAAAAGGTATTGCTCCTTTGAAAGAAAAGGTCAAGGCTGGAAATGTTTTGTATGTTGATGGATTGAAGCATAATCTACTAAGTGTCAGCCAGATGTGTGATAAAAAAAACCGAGGTTATTTTCAGATCGAATGGATGTCTTGTTCGTGATCTTGATACAGGTAAAACAGTTCTCAAAGGCAAAAGAACTCCAAATAATCTGTACATATTTGAAGAAGGACAACAACAATGCTATCTTAGCAAGGATGAAGAGCACTGGTTATGGCATCGAAGGTTGGGACATCTAAGCTTCTCACAAATAAGAAAAGCATGCAAATATCAGGCAGTTCGCGATCTTCCAGATATCAAAATTCCAGACAACACCATATGCAAATCTTGTCAGTTTGGAAAGCAAACCAGAACTAACTTTCCAGAGAAGGAAGGATCAGCTAGCTTGCCTCTTGAGCTAGTCCATACAGATGTATGTGGTCCATTTAGGAAAAGGACACCTCGAGGAGAAGAATATCTGATATTATTCATTGATGATTTCTCAAGGTTTGTTTGGTTAGGGCTTATGAAGCACAAAGATGAAGCATTCGAAAAATTCAAATCCTTCAAAGCATTGGCTGAAAATGAATCAGGACACAAAATTAAGTGCCTCAGATCTGACAGAGGTGGGGAGTTCACATCAAATGAATTTTTCGATTTCTGCGATGAACATGGGATAAGAAGAGAATTCTCTACAGCTAGAACTCCTCAGCAAAATGGGGTTGTGGAAAGAATGAACAGAACTATCCAACAAATGGCTCGTGCTATGCTCGATGAATCAGGTACTCCTGCAACCTTCTGGGGTGAAGCTGCACATGCTGCTGTTATCATTCTTAACAAAACAAATGTCCGAGTAAACAGCACTCAAACACCTCATGAGCTTTGGAGTGGTAAAACTCCTTCCGTGAAGCATTTCAAAATCTTTGGGAGCAAATGTTATATTAAGAATACTGATGAGCAACTTGGCAAACTTGAACCTAGAGCAGATGAGGGCATTCTTCTTGGTTATTCTCCACATAGCAAAGCATACAAGTGCTACAATAAAAGACTTGGCAGAATTGTTGACAGTATTGATATAGTGGTTGATGAGAAGGGATATATTCCTAGGCAAGTTCATCATGAAGACATTGAAGAAGATGAAGGTTACTCTCAAAGGCAAAATGATGAAGAAGAAGAACCTCAAGAAGAAGAAGAATCTCAAGAAGAACCAGAGGAGCAGACAAGAATAGAAGAGAAGACTCCATCCAGATATGTCCAAAAGAATCATCCAGAAACTCAGATTGTGGGGCAGAAAGAAGCAGGAGTACAAACAAGAAGGACACTTGCAGAAGCTTCAAGCTACTTGGCACTACTCTCCTCCATTGAACCACAAAATGTGAAAGAGGCATGCAAAGATGAATGTTGGGTCAAAGCAATGGATGAAGAACTTGAGCAAATCGAAAAGAACAACACTTGGGAATTAGTTCCTAGACCAAAAGATAAGAATGTAATAGGAACAAAATGGGTCTTCAAGAATAAATTAAATGAAAATGGAGAAGTAATTAGAAACAAGGCCAGACTTGTTTGTAAAGGGTATGCACAGCAAGAAGGAATAGATTTTGAAGAGACCTTTGCTCCTGTGGCAAGACTAGAGGCCATCCGAATGTTCCTTGCTCTCTCAAGCTTTCAAAACTTCAAGGTATTTCAAATGGACGTGAAATCAGCCTTCCTGAATGGAGACTTAGAAGAAGAAGTATATATTGAGCAGCCAGATGGTTTCATTCTTGGGAATGATCCAAACCTTGTATGCAGATTGAAAAAGGCACTCTATGGACTCAAACAAGCTCCAAGGGCTTGGTACTATCGGTTGGACAAATATCTTCACCAACAAGGCTTTTCAAAAGGATCAGCAGATAGCAATCTCTATATAAAAGTTGAAAATAACAAATTGCTAATTCTTGTTGTTTATGTAGATGATATTATTTTTGGCAGCAATGAAGAGACTATGAGTCAAAACTTTGCCTTGGTTATGCAGAAAGAATTCGAAATGTCACTTCTTGGAGAATTGACATATTTTCTTGGATTGCAAATCCAACAAAATGAAGGAGGTATCTTCTTGTCTCAAACCAAATACCTCAAGCAGATCTTGAAGAAGTATGGCATGGAAGAGTCAAAGCCAGTATGTACACCCATGGTTACAGGATGCAGCCTCAGTGCAAATGATGAATCAGCAGCAGTTCACCAACCCACTTATAGATCCATGATTGGGAGTTTGCTTTATTTGACAGGTACTCGACCAGATATTACACATGCAGTAGGAATGGTTGGAAGATTTCAAGCCAACCCAAAGGAAACTCATCTTCAGGCAGTCAAAAGAATCTTCAAATATCTTCAAGGGACCCAAAACTATGGCTTATGGTATCCTAGAAATACAGATCTCACTCTTCATGCTTACACAGATGCAGATTGGGCTGGAAGTGTGGATGATAGGAAAAGCACAAGTGGAGGTGCTTTCTTCATGGGTTCCAGATTAGTATCTTGGTTCAGCAAGAAACAAAGTTCGATTGCCTTATCTACAGCTGAAGCAGAATATGTGGCTGCAGCATCTTGTTGCACACAACTTCTTTGGATGATGCAGACCTTGCAGGACTTTCAAATCACTTGCACTCCACCTGTCTCTATCTTATGTGATAATACAAGTGCAATCAGCATTTCAAAGAATCCAGTCATGCACTCAAAGACCAAGCACATACCAATCAAGTACCATTTTCTTCGGGAACAAGTGCTTGAGCAGAAGGTCAAGTTGGAGTATGTTCCTTCTAAGGAGCAAGTTGCTGATATTCTCACAAAACCACTGCCCAGGGAAACTTTTGAATATCTCAGACAAAAGCTGGGAGTAGTTGATGCTTCATCTTGTTGTTGAAGTTTGTTTGTTCTACAGAAAAGTTGGTATACGCAGGTTACGGAAGGGATATGCGCGTATATACGCGGATTCATGATGGGTAAGTCGCGTGTATGTTGGACGCTTGTTGCAGAAAGTATATCCGCGTACATACGCTGTTTTATACAGGAAAAATCGCGTATATGAAGTTCTGAACAGCAAGGGAAAACTCTGGAGTTCTGAACAGCAATGGGAATGTCAGAATTCTTCAGGCACAGTTTCAGGGAGTGCAACAGGCACAGGTTCAGGGGGAGCAGCTTAAAAGTCTCATAAAGCATTGTTGGCATTCAGATGTTTTGGTTGTTGGTTTCAGGAGAAGGAGCTCAGAAAGAAATCCTGGTTGCTGATCTAACAAGATGTTTATCAGATGCTGCTGGTGCCTTTCCTAAGTCTTGGTCTAGATCTGTTGTCTCTATGTCATGTATCTCTCTTGTCATATCTCTTTTATGGTGTCAAGGTCATGTAACGGCCTATGTTGGTTTCCCCACTATGCCTGGGATGAATGCTGTAATATAATTGGTTGTTTCTGATATGTCCCCTCTTGGTAGGGAGTATGGATGTATGTATTGAGTCTTTTGGTGATAGGACGGTCCCTTATGGTGTATAAGTCTTGGTTCTTGTTGAAGAACATCTTTTGCAGATCTGGCCTACTGTTAGGGGGAGCACGAGTCAGCACAGCCAAGCAGAGGTATCAGCATGTCCTCAGGGGGAGCACAGCCCTTTGCCCTTGATGTCAAAGGGGGAGAGTGACTTGGTGTGGTGGTTGCCATCAAGTCCAAAGGGGGAGATTGTTGGCATTATGATTCAAGTGTTGTCCTTGATGGCAACTCACTCAGAGGATGGTACAGGTGCTCAGAGGTTGGTACAGGTGATGGCAACTTAATCAGAAGACAGATCTTAGTACAGCATGCCAAGGAAGTTCATATACGCATGTTCGTTAAGCCCAAGTCGCGTGTACACGCTAGTTGGATTCATAAAAAGCGCGTGTATGTGGAAAAGTATCTTTGGTCCATGGTGGTTAGTCCTTGGAAGTTGTGCCTATGATTTCGGACCATTGTGTCTCGACGGGCGTGTCGATCCCTAGTTTTGAAGTTGATGGTATTGTGTTACTATGGTTTTGGCTCTTGGTATTGAGCTAGGCCTAAGACTATATAAGGAGAAGAAGATCATTAGGCAAAATCATCTTTCGACAAGGCTTGAATATCTAAGAGAGAAAGAGATCTGATATGCAGGTTCTGGGTTGCTTGATCTAAGCCAAGGAGAGATCACATCGGTTGATGGAAGACTAGATCTAAGCATAGATCGGGATCTAATGGTTTGAAATGCACTATCATGATATGGTTGATTATGCGTATTTCTAGATCTGCATATTGTCGCAATGTTATGTTCTGGGTCTAACTAATGTCTGGTACAGCTGCAAATTGAGAAAGTTTATTTTTAGATCTGTACGCAGGTTGGCTTCGATAAAAGCGCGTGTATACGCGGGTTTTGCTCATTGAAGTAGCGTATATCTTTTGAAGCTTGATTTTGGGTTTACAGTGGGGTCTGACTGTTATTGCAGAGTTCTGTAGTCTGCTCTGTGTTCTGGTAACTGGTGATTGACAGGGTTCAGTGGTTCAGTGATTCAAAGTTTGGTTGTTTTATGCTTCAATGATCTATTGTGGAAATTGAATGAATTGTGGTCTTCAGATTGTAATGTTGTGCTTCAGGAATATCCAAGTCTGAAAATGTATGAAAAGTGATACCTGAAAGAAAGAAGATTGTAGGTCAGCACCTACGTACTAGTATCTTGGCTAGTACAAGAGCAAAGGGGGTTGGAGCTCCCTTCCAAGGAAGTTTGGAGAACGAGAGAAGGTTGTAGCCTTCTGCAGGTTGTAGCCTGCGTACTGGTATAAGGCTGCACCAGTACAAAAGATTGTAAACTGAAGTTTCATATTAAAGAAAGATAGAGACAACTTGCAGCAGGTGGTTTTCACCCACATTGGGTTTCCACCTTATATCTTGGTGTTCATGTGTGTGGCTTTTGATCTGTTCTGTTATACTGCACATGTTTACTGTTAATGTGGTGAATAATGTCCTGATGCACTTAACTGAAGAATAAGCTAACTAAATTGTGAGTTTTCTTCTTATACGCTGTTTTACTTAGTCACAGTAGCGTGTACACGCTGGTTCACTTAACTGAAGTAGCGTATATGTTTCTGAGCATTGAAAAAGTTTGATTGATCTGATAATACTGATTCACCCCCCCTCTCAGTATTATTTCCAACAATAATGCCTAAACTTGTTCAATGAATGCACAACATATAGGAGTTCTTTTTCGGTCACAGTATAATTTAACTTAGCCTTTAACAGGTTTTTACTGGTAAAATAGATGGCATAAGACAATTTCTCCTCTACTTGAGCTAACGCTGCTCCTATGGCTTTTGTGAGGCATCAGCATTGATATGAAAAGGGAGGGCCTAGTTTGGGCCTCTCAGGATTGGTGCAGTGATAAATTTACCGTTTAGAATGTCTAGGGCCTCTTGACAGCTTTCTGACCATATAAATTCAGAATCTTTGGCAAACAATCCAAACAAAGGAGAGGCCAATTTGCTGAAGTCCTTTATGAACCTTCTGTAGTATCCAGCTAACCCTAAGAAACTCCTAACATCTCTCTTCTTTTGTGGAGGTGGGACCCTTTAGATGATGGCTATTTTGTTTGGGTCCACCTATAGTCCTTGCTGAGATATGGAATGACCTAGCACAGTCCCTTCAATCATTAAGAATTCACATTTTTCTAGACTGAGAGACAGGTTCATTTCAATGCACTTGCGTAATACTTTGCCTACGTTAGTTATGGCCTCTTGAAAATCACAACCGTAAGGTGTAAAATCATCTATATAGATCTCTACAGCATCATGTACTAACTCAGAAAAAAATAATCAAGACTTCTCTCTGGAAAGTGGCAAGAGAATTGCATAAGCCAAAAGTAAGGACCCTATAAGCAAAAGTACCCCAAGGATAGGTGAATGTGGTTTTATCCCGATATTCTGGGTAGATTTGGATTTGGTTGTACCCACTGAATCCATCTAGGAAAGAAAAGAACTTCTTCCCTACCAGGCTATCTTGCACTTGGTCTATGAAGGGTAGGGGAAAATGATCCTTCTTTGTGGCTTTGTTCAACTCCCTATAGTCGGCACAAATCCTCCACTTATCATTCTTCTTGGGAACTAACACTAAAGGAGAGACCCACTCATTGTCAGAGATAGGGTAAATGAACCTTGCATCTAACAATTTTTGTAGTTCTTCTTTGATGATGTCTTTAAGGGCTAGATTCATTCTCCTTTGTGGTTTCCTGACTGGCTTGCAACCTTCCTTGATGTATATGTGGTGAGTACTCACTGAGGGGTGTACTCCCTTCATTTCTTTATAGCTCCAAACGAAGGCTTCTAGGTTCTCTTTCAACAATTTGCATAGTTGTTCCTCTTCTAAAGTAGAAAGAGATGGATTCATCTTCAAGATTTTCTCTGGGCCATTTTCTATGGTTTTGACTTTGAGTGGGTTGTAATCGGCCAAGCTTAAGTCAATTTGATGATTTTTTAGTGTTTCCTTTACTTCTTCTTCTAAGGGTAATAAAATAGGAGTTGGACTTTGGAGTAGGTGTTCAATTAATTCATCCTCCTTTTGTTGTCCTCCCCCTATGATTGCTTCCATAACATAAAGTTTAGCAGAATAAAGCTCATCTTCTTCCTCCTCCTCTAACCATAAAGGTAAATCATGCTCTAGAGAAGGTTGAGAAGGAGGGTATAGGACTAATTGTTTAGACATATGCCCATTCTTAATGGTCATATTTCCAGCTCTGCAACTAATGTAAGCATCAGTTGTGGCTAGCCATGGCCTCCCAAGGATGAGAGGGTAACCAGTAAGCTTAGCCTTAGGCTGGAGAACTAGGAAATCTACAGGGTATTCCCAGGAATCAATGGAGACCATCACATCCTCCATAATTCCCTCAGGGGTGACTATGGAATGGTCTACAAGTTGCAGCACTGTTGTGGTCTTTCTCAATGACCCTTGGAGGTTGAGTTTGAGCATGGTGTCCTTAGTCATCACATTAATGGCAGCCCCAAGATCAATCAGAGTGTGTGGGACAATGGTGCCATTGATGTGCACATCTACTACAGGGCTTCCAGGGTCCAAATATTTTGGACATATTACCTGCCCCAGCATTAAGTCAGACAACTGCCCATGACATTAATGGTAGGGGAATCCCTTTTTATTCTTCCTGGATGCTGGAAGCACTTCTCCTTAATAAATTTATTGTAAATAGGCACATCTTTGATTGCCTAGAGAAGGGGGATCTTTACACATAAATTTTTCAATTCTCCCTAAAGTTCAGTTTCTTCTAGGGTAGGCTGGAGTGGTTGGGTTAATATTTGAGCAAAGGGTGGATTTACTTTCAGGTTGCTTTCCTCTCTTTCTTCCTCAAACTCCCTATGTGGAGAGGAAGGTTGGTTATCAGGGAGAATTCTCCCAGATCTTAGGTTAATCTATTGGATTTCTAAAGCATATGCTAGGTATGATGTCTCTCCATTGTATGCTTGTTGAGCTTGCCTATTTTTTGGGTTCATATTTGGTTGGGAAGGCATCTGGGGTTTCTTGGGTGGAGAAGAGTGCAAGAGTTGTGGTTGTGTAGGTGGTGGAGGCAATAGGGATGGAACATTGTTGAATTGGGGCCTCCACCCCTGGGGTGGGGCATTCCACTGATGGTGTGGCTGACCATAAGGTTGGAATGACTGGCTGGCTGGCTGAGATTGATACTGATATGCATAGGACCAAGGAGGGGGTGTAGACTAGGAAGGATGACCAGGGGGTCCCCAAGAAGGTATAGTTGTGGCTTGGTTGGGGTTGTAGTATGCATGGTATGGCCCTTGCATACCCTGCTGGTATGGTCTAGGCCCAGGAGGTCTCCTTTGGTTGATGTAGCAAAGCCGCTCAATGACCCCTTTAGCTCCTTGATATACAACTTTGAGTCCAGGAAAAGAAGGGCACTTGTCTATGGAGTGGCTTTCTTTAGAGACTGAGAAAATTTGAATACAGTTTAATGGACATTCATTCCTAGGATGCCTGCATCTAGGAAAAAAATGGCCAAGGCTCTCTCTGCTTCCTCTTGCTTCCTATTGATGTTCATGGTGTGTAATTGCAAGGCAAGGGTTTGCAACATGTCACTCTTGAAATCTTCCAGCATATTACCAATTTCACCCTTGATGGATAAGATGGAGGATGATGTACTGGCCATAGGTTGACTACCCCTACCCTTTTTCTTGGCTGCCCTAGAATGGTTTCTAAAGACAATCTTAATATCCTAATAGGGTAATTGGTAGAAATCTCCTCTTCCTATCATATTCAAGGTATATAGAAGGTCCTCCCTTACTCCTCTAAGCAAGACCAGCTTTAGTGACTCAAGGTCAAGTGTGTACCTGACCCTTTTGTAACTAAGTTGGAATCTTTCTTCATAGTCCTCTAGGGATTCATCCTGGCCTATGGTCATCCTAAAAATCTCCTCTTTGGTATCCTTTGAACTACATTAGTCCCTATATTTGTTGTTAAAAGTTTGTTGCATCTGAGCCCAAGTTGTGATGTTATCTCCAAGTAAACCCATGAACCAACACAGTGCTGCATCCTTAAGGGTAGATGGGAATAGTTTTAAATTTTGCTCTTGATTTGTATAGTCATAGGTTCTACAGATGACAACAAAATCAAATAGGAAAGTGTGAGGGTCCTCTGTGGTCATGCCATGGAAATGAGGTAGAGAAGAGGGGCTTATATTCTTCATATTTGTGTCCCCATTGGTTTCCCTGATGGGGAAGGCACTCTCAATTCTCTCTCTATCTCTCTTGTAATTTTGGATTCCAGCCATTGGTTCAGCAGGAATGGGTTCTTCCTCTTCTTCTTCTTTTTTAGGTTCCCCAAATAGGTCAATTTTCTCACCTAAAGGGTCTTCTAATTCATCGTCACTGAAGAAGAGAGAAGGTTTCCTGTTGGATGCAGTGGGGGTATTTGATAAGAATTTTCCTGAATTGTCCCTAATCCTACAAGGCATGAAAGGAAATGTTTTTGGGTTGGTTTTTGTAATATTTTGTTAAATCTAGAAAGTAATTGCAGAATGGAAAGGAAAGTAGATAATTCCAACTAAAAGAAAGAAAGAAACTAGATTACTTTTGCAGAAATAAACTAATGGAAGAAAGTTTGAAGACTAGAAGTAGAAGAAAAGAAAATAGGAGACTAGAAATAGAAGAAAGCGGTAATTACTTCTACTTAGACAACTCCCCGGAAATGGTGCCAAAAAGTAATGAGCCTGGGTATTGCAACAATAATGCTGCAACTCCCAGGGCTACCAGCTTTACTTATCAACCTGGGGTTTGTACAAACTTGGAGGTGACATTGCTATATGCACAAGTAGAAGTGAAGGTCCTACCTGTTGTCACTGTCTGTAGAGTCAGAAGAAACTTATTTCTTTGATGGAAGGAGAGCAAACCTTATTCTAAGAGAGAGCTACTTCTATTATAGTAATGAAGAAAACAACATGAAAGGCTAAACTTGCATCATAACCTAACTTAATCAACCAAATAGATATGCTAAGCAAAATTTCTAATTTAACATTAAACTAAGGCTAATTATCTATGTTTTCAAAAGTAAAAACATAAAATCTATACTAAGGAGTAACAAAGAAACTTAGGCTAAGTCAGGTTTCAGGGAGAAAAAGCGATTGGAGGTCGAAATTAGTGAAAGGAGGGCATGAGGTAGAAACAACACACGAGAACCGTTGGATCAGTCAGATGAAAGGAAATGAACGGCGAAGATTTGATTGTGGAGGGTTACGTAGGTAGATGGGTGAACATGGGAGACAAGTAGATGAAGGGCTGATATTTAATCGCATTGGTGAGGCCAAGAGATGGAAGGGCAAGGTGTTATAGACATTTTTGTGCCTTACAGCTCTAAGCATGAAATGTCCTTAAACCAAGGGATCCTAAGTCCCTAAAAGTGTTGTTCCGGCCCCTAAAGGAACAAGGTCAACAAATTACAGCTTCTCCTAGAAGTTCTCCACCAGAAACTGCTCAGAATCAGTCAAATCAGGATCATTTCAGCTGCTCCACTAGCTAGCTGCGTTGCATAACGCCCAAGTACACTAGCTAGGTGCGTTGCAACGCACCTAAATGCACTACCAGGGTGCGTTGAGTGGGAAATGACAAATGGCAGTGTCATTCCGCGAGGTGGACAGACAATGGAAGCTTCCAGAATCTTCCCCAATGACACTTGCCTCACTGAGTTCAACCAAGGATGAGTAAGAGGCTCTCAGTCTCCAAGTGGAAGCAAGAACTGACAGAGAGAAGCCACTAGTCAAAGCATAAGCTGACTCATCCTCTTTACATACATCTATATATGGATCCCTCATCCCAGAGATCCAGAGGCTGGAATTTTGTACATTGCAGAGAATTGCTGTTGGTTTTGAGATAGATATCAGAGTATTGGGTGATTTATGCTTTGTTGGAGGTGAAGAGGGGACTCCTTTGCTGGGAGGTTGATGCTGGATCAGGAATCATCGGTTGTAACTCCTCCTGGATCTTCTTGTTATATCAATAAAACTATTTGAGTTTCTCCGACATGCTTGTGTATCATTGATGTTTGTTATATTTGCATGTTTAGCTTAAATCTGATCCTAAGCTATTTATGAATATAAATCCATGTATTTGTGTAGTTTTCTTCTTCTGTGATCTTACAGGAACTTGTTGAAGCTGGGAAAGTAAGGGAGCAGGTAGCTGGAAGCTGTCAAAGAGGAGAGAGATTGGATCAAAGGACTAGCGCAAGACACAGGTTGGTTCATCCTATTCCTCTTCGTTTATAGTTCATAAAGAAGAATACGAAAGTAGTTTTCTCTGTTTGTTTCTAAGGTCACTGTCACACCTTAGTGGGATAGGGTCGTTCTGAATAGACACTTTTCCCGTTAACACAAGGCTGACAGTAGCAATGAACGGCTAAGATCTTATCGCGCGGGTGAAGGCAGGAGATGGACGGATGAGGCTAGTTGGCAGATGGATGGTGGAGATTAGATTGCGGGCAAAAGAACGTGCGGCAATGGTGGAGTGGGTTTAGAGGGTGGTAAGCTATTTATCGTGCGCCCTCAAAGCTGTAAGTGGTTTTCTCAAATTTTACACAATTAGTCTCCTCGGCACGGGGATGCCACCCATTCGTGTGCTCTCGGGTGGATAACGGTCAGACAGAAATCCACGCGATAGCCATTGGATCAGGCAGGGCTGATCAACGGTGGAGATCGACCAAGCTATTTGGCGATCGGGTGAAGTGATAGTCGTCGGATCATGCAAGGCAGATCAACAGTGGGGACTTAAAGTTCATAAAGTGAATGGTGGACTCCACGTGAGGTGACAGTTGAAGAAAATGGTGAATCAGACGGTGATTCTGAAGGGTTGTTGGTGATTGGATGGCGAGGAAGCGATGGAGGGAGTATGTGATGGAGGTAGTTTCAAAGAAAAATAACAGAGAAAACCAGTGAGGGTATACAATGAACTGCATTCAAACAACGAACTCCATAGCCTATGCGAGAACCAAAAACTGTGTTTTTGGGGTTGCTGGTGGGTCTCTGCCTCAAGTCATGGTCCCAAAGGGAGAGATGAGGTCAAGACACCTACACACAACCTGATAGTAATCTTTTCCTCTAATCTGACCCGTGAATTAAAAAAACACAAATGACAGTAAACTACAACAAATGCAACTACTGAAATAGATGAACAAAAATAGGAAGTTATTCAAATAAATGAATAGAACCAGAAAGCTACTTAACCAAATGAATCAGAACCAAAAATTCTTGAGCAAATGCATCAGCAAACCATGAAACTACTTAACAAATAAACAGAACAAAATTCTATGCTAGAATAACAAAACAGTAAAGAGGAGCTATGGCTGCTTGGGTCGGGCCCTAACCCAAGAGCTTCAGCCCTCAAAGTTTAACTTAGAGCTGGCTTAAACAAAACTCATCTTTATTACAGAAACCATGGATTACAGAGCAAATTCACAAGTCTTTGCAGTTCAGAAATAAAACAGAGTTTTACAAATGAAGTTTGAATCCTAGTGAGGTCCTAAACCTCTCTATTTATACATTTTGAAATCTCTAACAACTTCCTTCCCATTAGGGAGGCTTGGCCTCTAATGACAGAAAATTGCTTGTTGTCCCTTTCACTTGCTTGGTTGTCTTCTTTAGTCCTCATGATGTGGTTGTTTGCACTCCGAGCTGATGGAGGAATATTCGAATGGAAGGGTAGTAGATGAGGAGGATTAACCTCCTATAATTCCTCTACCTTGTCCCATTCGAGTCTTGACCAAGGTCTTTGCTATAGTTCTTTGCTTTTATCCTTTATACCTGCATTTCTCCTTGCCTTCATCCTTTATTCCTACATTATATGCACATTAGACCACAAAGACAAATATCCAACTATCACTCATTTCATAAACAAAATATAATCAAAAGTATGCAATAAGCTGTGAGAATAGTTGGTTTGACTAAGCTAGGAGGTGAATTAAGGCCAATTAAGGCCCATATAATTACCCAATAATGAGGCTCATCACTCAATAATCCAATGAGTCTTTCTTATGTTCGACATTGACACCATTTATTCACATACGTAAGATTTCACATGGGTGTGTAGCGGTTGAAGACTATATGATTTTGTACACAAATTTGTAGCAGTTTGGATTTTTGTATCAGCATTTCCATTGTCATTTGCAGCAACATTCACCTTTCCTCAGTGTTTGGGGACATACAACTCCTCAGGCATGGGGGAGAATGGGACCTTCAGTTCATCCTTCAGCTCTTCATTTCATCCTTCTGCTCTTCAGTTCATCCTTCAGCCTTCTTCGTAGGTCAAATCAACAGTCACATCAGCTCCAACCTTTCCATCCTCCACTTCATCTTGTAGCACCATACACATCAATGACAAAGGTAAAACTTGAGGTAAATTTGGCTTAAGATTATATAATTCATTAGAAGTTTTAGGAAACTTAATGATTCACCACTTCTCATTGCATTCATTTTATCTTTCATAAACCTTTTGTTTTCCCTCCATTCGTTGTGCTGATACTCTGATTCATGAGTTTCGTTAAATAGCTTTAGTCCTTTGAGTTTTGTTGTGTGCAAGAGTCTTGATTTCTTTGAAGTTTAGTTATGAATGATAGCTTTGACTTTTTCTTAATTTATCATGAACAATAGGTTATATATCCTCTGAGTTTTATCATAAACAATAGTTAAATTCCTTTGAGTTTTGATTGTGAACAAGATTTTTAATTATGAATAGAGGTTTTAATTTATTTGAGTTTTGTCACTAGCTTAATTAGGACAGTAGATTTGATGAATTCTTTGACAACAAAGTTTCAATTTCCTTACATGTCATTTGTTTCGATTGCTCTGAGTTTTATAATTCGATTACTTGAGATAACATTAGTTTAGAAGCCTTTGCATTTGAATTTATTTTGTTGATTGAGCCAAAGTAGATCAGAAACTCTGGAGCTAGTTTAGATTTCATATTCATTAGTTTAAATTAGATTTCATGTTTGTGAGCTTAACATAAATTTAGTTTTCATGATTTTTTATTTAGTGTTCATGTTCTTCGAATAGAATGTTCTGCCTTTATTAACATTAATGTGATTGAATGAATGTTTTCATTGAACATAGTTGAAATCTGTAGATAGCTTATGAGTATTCTGTAGTTAATGCATCAGTGTTGTTTCATTATAGTTAAGTTTTACTTGCGTTGAAATTAAGTTTTGATTAAGTTAGATTGAGATTAAAATTGTTTAGTGATTTGTATTCTTTACTTAATTCAGGAATAGGAATAGGAATCAATTTTAGGAATTTGATGTTAATTTAGGTTAGACACACTGATCTTGTGTTACCTGGGCTTGTGCCTCTAAGTCTTACAACCCAAGATTGATGATTTAATGTTGGAATTATAACACATATAATTACCCCAACAATATGTCTTGTATGAAGTTAGTTTGCTATAAGAGTAAGATTGGTAAAGATACTAAACATTTGAAATTTAAGTATGATGCCTCCATAAATCTTTGAATTGTGAATGACCTGTGCAAAGTATAGTAGAATGTTGAAGCTTCAAAGTATTTCTAATAATAAGATTATAAGGTCATCGACTCAAGCACATCATTATTACGAGGAGTGAACATAAACAAAATGTTTGGAAGGCTGAGATGACATATACAGGGTTCTATAACATTGTGATTCACGATGATGTTAATTGTTTTGATTCTTTGAAAGATGCATTGTACAATTTGATATTGAATACTCAGTTCATGGTTGAAAGTCCAATAATATGTAGAACTCGATGTATGGGCTACTTGGAGTGAAAGGTTCAATTATTGGTTGAATTAATAAGCATGCTTGGACAATGGATAAAGATATGAAATAATTCAAATTGTAATGGATTTGTAAAAGTCTAGAAGACTGAAATTCTTGGTAAAATCTGTCATTGTTAAGATCTAAGCTTCTAAAAAGGTTCTTACATTTGGGTATATAGGGTTTGTAAACCCTAGGAAGCAATAAGTGCTTGAAGATAAATTGACAAAACCCTAGGATTGGACGGTTCCACTAAAACAAGAATCCCTCCATCATGATAAACATTGCAGATGAAGTTGACAAAATTGCAGATAGATGTAAGAAGTCTAAAGAACAAGAGGTATTTTACTCTCCTCTCAAAAGATAAGTATTTTATCTCTCTTGTTTGATTACTGCTATTAATTCTATTTTACTAGTAGATAGTATTTTGTCCTTATGTTTTGTGCTTGGTCATAATTGTTCTTCCATGGCCTCCTAGTGAGAATTGTAGGCACATAATAAAAGTTGCGGATGAAAGAAGTGGAAGAATGAAGTATAGTGTGTGATAAGAATATTTTTTCTAAATCATGAGTTGAGTTGACAGATATTATCTAAGCTCAAAGGGAACCAAGATATCAACACGTTTGAAGTTTGCATACAATAGATGGTAGCATAGTGATAATTTAATATAAGGTTCTTGTTGGGTTGTGTTATATTCTTTCCACGACTAGCCCACGTAGTTAACCGGGGATTAGAGGAGGGGAGGTCACAGGGGGTTTGAGGTGTACCCGTAACCCCACTTTCTGGGGTCTAGGGCAGCGCCCTGAAAAATTTTGGTTTTATGTTAGGTTGGGCGGACCCACCTATGGTTTTGTGCATAATTTTTGCCATTTTTATTGGATGCGGTGGTTTTTGGTCCATGGTATTGGACGTGATGGTTTTTGGTCCATGGTATTGGATGCTTCGGCATGTATAAATATTTATTGTAGCATTGAAAGGAACATAATGAAAAAATCAAGCTGGTAGTCCCGGTTTTGGGATCCAGGGGAAAGTCTTTGCGTATATGTGTTTTATGTGTTATGCTCTCGCATTGTTTATTTTGTGTTTTAGAATTCGTATGCAGGTAATTTATGTACGGGGTTAAAACCTATATTTGGTATCAGAGCAGATTTGGCTTCAAGGGGACGCCTTTGTTGCTGAGGGGTTTCGCTCGGGCCTGTGGTAGACCCTGTTCAGTGGGAGATATGCGAGATCGATTCTGGTGGTGAAAGAAGATGGTGAGAAGTGGAAAGATAAAGATTGAGAAATTTAATGGTCCAAGTTTTGAGTTGTTGAAACTCAAGATGGAGGATCTGTTGGTGGATAAAGATCAGTGGATCGCGGTAGATCCGAGTACTAAACCAACGAGAGTGTCCGATGAAGAATGGAAGAAGTTGGATCGGAAGGCAAAGAGCACAATATGAATGTGTGTCTCAGATTCAGTATTGCTGAATGTATCAGGGGAAGCCACAGTGAAGGCTTTGTGGGACAAGTTAGGGACTTTGTACCAATCTAAGTCTCTGGTGAATAAACTTTTCCTGCGGAAAAGGCTGTATAACCTGAGGATGAAAGATGGAGACTCAGTGACAGAGCATCTGAACGCATTTAATACTGTGGTAAGTTAGTTAGCGTCTGTTGATATTAAAATTTCAGATGAAGATAAGTGCATCAGTTTGTTGTGTTCTCTACCAAATTCGTGGGATAGTCAGGTTATTGCAATAGGTAGCAATGCAACTGCCTTGCAGTTTGATGAAATAGTCTCAACCTTGCTAACGGAGGAGATGAGACGGAAAAATATGGAGAGCCAGAATGGTGATGCCTTGTCTGTACGAGGATGGTCCCAGAACAGAAACAAAAATAAGTCATCGAGTGGGAGATCTAAATCTCCAGGAAAACCTGTAAAGGTGGTGTGCTAGAAATGCGGAAAGGAAGGGCACTACAAAAGGGACTATAAATCTAAAGCTCCTAATAAAGGAAAGGGATCTGATGATGCCCCTTCTATAGAGGTGAAAACCACCTCAGATGAAGGTGGGGATGTGTACTTGGCTTCTTCAAGTACACATGTAGATCATGAGGCATGGTTGATTGACTCAGGTGCATCCTTTCACTTCACTCCCCATAGAGAGTGGTTCTGCGAGTATGAGAAATATGATGGCGGCGATGTCTTCTTGGGGGATGACAGGAAAGCTAGAATCATTGGTCATGGAAAAGTAAAGTTGAAGCTGCAAGGTGGAAGGGTTAGAACACTTCCGGGTGTTCTACATATTCCTGCATTAGCTACAAATCTGATTTCTGTTAGCAAGTTGGATGATGCAGGTGTAAAAATAGTGTCGAGAAGGATACCTGCAAAATGGTTCGGGGAGCACTGGTATTGATGCGGGGAGTTCGAATTGGAACTTTGTACAAGTTGTAAGGTAGAACTGTTATTGATGGGTGCAACAGTTCTGTGGTTCCTGAAAGTGGAGCAGAAAATCTAGTGGTCTTTGGAGAGAAGACCATGTTGTGGCATCAAAGGCTTGGACATATTGGAAAGAAGGGCCTTCGAATACTTCATGGTAAAGGTATGGTAGAAGGTATGAGTAATAGCTCTCTGGATTTTGATTTCTGTGAAAATTGTGTATATGGGAAGCAGAATCGGGTGAGTTTCCCCTCTGGTAGTAAGAGGGCGAAACAAATATTAGAGCTTGTGCACAGTGATGTGTTTGGACCTGTGAAGGTTCCATCACTGGGTAAGGCATGGGTATACCATATTTGTTGTCGACTATTTTACAAAATGGGCCGAGGTGATGACTACATTAAACAACAGCGGTGAAAAGACTACTCTTTTATTTTTCAGTCATGTAGTCTCTAGGTTCGGTGTTCCACAGGCTATAGTCACAGATCATGGATCGCATTTTCGCAATCGCATGATGGTTGAATTGACTGCCAAATTAGGACTGTCCCATGATAGTTCTACTCCATATTATCCGCAGGATAACGGACAAATTGAAGCGATCAACAAAGTCCTCAAGCACATGCTGTAGAGAATGGTTGGAGCCCACAAAAGGGATTGGCATTTAATCCTGTACTCAGCTCTATGGGCATATAGAACCTCAGTGAGAAATGCGACCGGATTTATGCCTTTTCAGTTGGTGTATGGCTTGGAAGTTGTCTTACCGATTCAGTGTGAGATTTCATCTCTAAAGCTCGCAATCGATCTACTCCTCGAAACTTCAAAGGAAGAGGCTCGTTTCTTGGAACTAATCCGCTTGGATGAAACCCGTCGTGACATCGCGCTGGCTAATGAAGCACATAAGAAATGTGTCAAAGCACAATTTGACAAAAATGTCAAGCCTCGTGTCTTCTCAAAAGGTGACCTGGTCTTACTCTACGATCAGGACTCTGATAAATTGGGAGCAGGTAAGTTCCAATCATTATGGATGGGCCCCTACATTGTTAAACGAGTATTAGCAAAAGGAGCCTATGAGCTGGTAGACTATGATGGAATTCCACTGTCACAACCCCGAAACGGGTTGTATCTTAAGTGATACTATGATTAATCAAGTGTAGTAATCTCTTTATATGCTTTTGTTTCATTTTTGTTCGTCAAGAGTTGTCATTTTGGTTAAGTAATCCACTTTGCATTTATTTCAGAGGTCGGACTTTTTGGAAACATTTGTTGGGTATGCTGACGGAACTAGTCGTAGAACGCAGAACCTATCTTTTGCAGCCTGGGCCATCTTTGATCCAAGTGGCGAGTTAGTGAGTTTCAAGGGGATATGTATTGGTCAATCAACGAACAACATCGCTAAGTACAATGCATTGATAGAACTTCTCTCTGATGCCATTTCGCATGGCATACGCCGACTTGTTTTCAGGCTAGATTCACAACTCGTCATTCTACAACTTACTGGCGTCTATGCAGTTCGGAACCCAGCAATCTATCGTATGTTCCTGAGGGTCAAGATTTTGGAAAGGCAGTTTGATTCCATTCAATATCAACACATTTCCAGAAACTTAAACACTTTAACTGATTCATTAGAAAATTATGTGTTAGAAAGACATTTGTAAAGAAAAGCATTTACATCAACATTTGCATTTGGATCACATAAATTAACCAAAATAAACTCCGAAAATCAAAATATATAAATGTTTATAGTTTCACATAATGTTTTGTGTACAAGGAAAAATCGGTCACGCGACCAAGAAACTCAAAAGTAAATGCAGGAAAGCATCCTATGCTAGTGATGCTGGTGATAACATGTCACCGCCTGTGCGATCATACGTAGGAGCCTAGTCCATCGACTCAGAACGCCAGTAGTATGGCGCTGTAGCCTCAGAGGTAACTCGTCGGTCCTCACATCCTGAATACCAAGGGTAAGACCCTCAATCTGATCCTGCAATACTGCCAGGGTCTCTGCTATGTCCAGATCACGAAGGACAGTGCTCCCTATAGCCTCTACTGTTGGAACGCTAGCTGCCGCCCTTGGGCGTGCCGTTGGTCACACTAGCCCAACATCTGCACAAGTACATGAGTTTAGTTAGTCTTGATAAATCACAAAAATATTATAAAATTGATAAACAAAGATATGGTCAAAATATTTACCTATCACACCCCACTGCTCGCTAGCCAGCAACGCCAAATCCGGGTCACCTCGGAAGTCCATCCCAACATATGGATACTCTGAGAAGACCATCTCCTGACGGTCGAACCACTCAAAGAAGGCATCAGAGAAAGTAATCTGTGGCTAACCAGCATGTCTAGCCATGAGATCAACCATTCTCTGCATCCTAGGTTCCCCCGGTGCTAGCAATCCTAGTGAAATATGTTGTGGCTGCATCACTGGGATCCTCTATAAGGTGAAAGCAGTCAAAATGGAACTGTACTCGAAGTTCTTGGATCTTCCATTATTTACCTTAGAGAGTTGTTCTTTTATTACTGGAAGAATTACCTCACACCAGTTGAATACCTTTGGTTCCAGGCATTCTAAAGCATACTGCACATAAGATCTGTTCACCAAATGAAGAGCTGCGCTACCAGCCAATCTAGCAAAGGTGAATAAAATGGTCCTCAGAGGCCGATCAGTGACATCTCGGATATTGATCTTGCCATCTCTACTAGGCTGAGATCCATCTCTACAAAGCTGATGGATATAATCTCTCACCGATTCGCCCCCACGGGCGGATCCCGACAGTGAAAGAGGGGCACCACGCCTCGATAACCCCATCAAAAAGTAGATGTCCTCGACTGTCAGTGGGATGGATTTACCTCTAATCTAGAACACCTAGTTGATTGGATCCCATGCATCGAGGAAATACTGCAACAAACTGATTTGTTGCCTCATGCTAGATATACGGAAGAATTTGAGCAAACCATAGTTTCGCAATGCAGTAACAGTACCCTGATCATGCAAGGCAATCATGTCTTCTTCTTCATGCTTTCATTCACGCCACGTGACGACCATCTTGATCCAACAATATTTGAGTCACAGACAAAAGATGAATTAGGATCCAAATTTGAGAAAAAATAGGCAAAATTTCATGAGAAATTGCTATGCAAAGTTTCCCTCCTGCGCCCATTGCACCCTGCCTTTGTACTAGGTGGGATGCATACTTACTGGCCAATGAAAAACTCAGTATGCATCGCACCTTTCGATATAGGGAAGGTGCGATGATGGGAGAACATTTTCTTCAAACCCCAGGGGCTCAGAAGGAAGGAGAAACTTGCTCAAAATCAGAAAAAGATGGAATGAAAATGAAGAGCTCAGGGTTAGCTCCTACCTGGACCTGACGACATGGAGAATAGTCCACCGAATCTCCTGAAATTAGCTAATGAAGTTCGAGGCAGAAAACTAGTCCTGAGCTCCAAATTCCAAATTTGAAATGAAATGGTAAAAATGAGAGGTAAAACTACTTTTATGTTACTATTCACGTAGTTCGAGTAAAATGTTAGTTTTAATTTGCTTTTCATGCATATATATGTGTGTATTTCTAATCGATTTGATGGAGCAATTGAGCAGGTTGAACGACCAAAGAAAGAATCTAAAGTGTTAAATGGTAAAATGAACATCATTGACCAATATCAAGAGCAATGTTCCCGTAAGGTTCAAGCTCGTTAAAAAATCAACCTACACTGAGCACATGTTGGCACAAGGTTCAAGCTCATTAAAAAATAAACATGCCTTTGGTAAATAACCTTTGTGATCGTTTTTCTATCTGCCCTTTTGAACTTTGGTTGTGTTCCTTCCGTCACCTCCATTTCATTTGGCTGACCATACGCTTCCACTTGATTGTTTACCCTTTTGGGGAACATCTGCAATGAGTGATTTTGATTGCCACCCTCTTCACATTGCCATGTTTTGAGAAGTTCCAAACTTACCTGGAACTAGCTGCTACCCAGAAATATCACTCGTTCCTCAAAATCAATCCTCTTTTAAACTCTTTTTAGACTCGTTAAATATAAAAATATTTTCGAGCTATTGGCCTTCACATCTCATTAAAGTAAGGGGAACACCATCCCTCTCATATATTTTAATATTTTTGGACTTGAGGGATCATTAAACAAAAATATCGAGCACTTGTCTTTGTCAGCTCATTAAAACTATTGAAAAGTCATCCCTTTCGTATTATTTTACACTTTTTCGGACTTAAGGGATTATGCCATGAAAAAGGACTATTGGAGTCTTCTTTTCATCCATTTTCAGACTCTCTAAACAAGAAAATGACCAAGTTATCTTTGTCATTAAACTCATTAAAACAATAGCGACAAACTTGTCCACCAAGACAAGAACAAGTCTCACTGACGCTAGGCTCGCTAAACACAAAGCGACAGGTTTGCCCGAAGGGAAAATTATAGACCAAGCATATGTTATCCTCCTCAAGCTTGTCAAAAATAAAGAGGTACTGGTCAGCAATGACTAGGGAAAAATGGGAAGAAAACTTGAAGAACTCTATTGGTAGCAAGTCACTCTTGAACATGACACTTTCACTCCATCACCGTGATTGAGTTGGGTTGGGTTTTTCCATTCACCGTCACCATTGGTCCACCGTGCCATCCATGGGGTTAACGCTACCAGTCCATATCAGTTTCGTCAATATGTTCAAGAGAAGTCATTCAAAGAATTCACCATCCAGCAAACACCTCATCCACTGCATTACATCCACACTTCATTTTTCATGACCGCCATTCCTGAACCTCATATCATCAGATCGTTTTCACCTCCACAAAAATCATTTGCTCCATTTTGTGTCATAGATGTGGGATACATCAAGGCCCTCCTACGACAGGTCACTTCTTGTCGACATTAGCTCATTATCAAAGAAGTTGACTCACAAACAACCCTTTTAGTACTTTGAAGCTTGCATGCCTCAATGGCAAGTTTCTCACTTCTGACGACAGGTTTACATCAATGACCTTTGACCAAAATACTTTGCGTAGTGTTTGAATTCGACTCATATATTCACACCACGTGAATTGTGCTGTAGTACCTTGAGGATCATCATCATTATCGATGACTCCTCTCGCATCTGTTAACAGCTCACATTATTGGTTGGTAATCAAGAGATGTCTTTCCATGTTCGACTTTAGAACATCTTTTCACATCGATTGGACGAGTTTTGAAGACCCCAGATCTAGTTTCATCCATCTAGGCTACGATATATTTAGGAAAATAAAGACATCAATTGTACATAGACGCTGCAGAGATAGTCATCTAAGCCAGGGAAGATGACTCTTCATGCAAAAAATCACCAGTTTGCAACAATGGACGATTGTCTGTCCTATGTACATGAAAATGAATTTATAAAGCTGAGCATGGGAATGCCCACCTCAACTAGATCATGAAAATAATATGATGATGATGTATTTTATTGTATCTTATACAGGTCACCTTCCAGTTCGAATAACTCGAATCCTCATGAATAAAGCATTTCACCCGACATCAGAAGATTTATCACCTCATACTTTAGGAGGCAGATGTTATAGACATATTTGGGCACTGCAACCCCAAACTCATATGTCCATAAACTAAAGACTCCTTAAATCCCTAAAAGTGTTGTTTCACACCCTAAAGGATCATGGTCAACTGATTACATCATTTCCTAGAAGTTCCACCTGAAAAACTACTCAGAACTGGCCAAAACTGGACCATACAGACTGCTCCATGGGCAAGGTGCGATGCATACTGACTGCCTAACTAGCCAGGTGCGATGCATACTCAAATGACCTTCTGTGGGGTGCGATGAGCGAGAATAGACAAATGGTAGAGACAGTTTGCAAGGTGGATGATCATGGAATCTTCCAGAAACTTCTCCTGTGACACTTGCCTCTCTGAATTTGCTCAGGGATGAGTAGGAGATCATGAAATCTTCAAGTGGAAACAAGAACTATCAGTGAAATGACACTAATAAAAAACCCAGAGCTGACTCACACCCTTGCAAGACATCTATAAATGGATCCCTCATCTGAGAGATCTAGAGGCTGGAATTTTGTATTTTGTAAGGAAGTGTTGTTGGTTTGGTGAGAAGAGACATTGCATTGTTGGGTGATTTGCTTGTTCATGAGGTGAAGAGGGCTTCTACAACTGGGAAGATGATGCTGGATCAGACAGCTGGGTTGTAATCCTCTCTTACATTACTATTAATAAAGTTCTTTGAGTTTTCCTCCATATGATCTTGTATTTGTGAATCATATTGTCTATGAATGCAATTGTATGGGCAATGTGTTTCTGATTCCACATTGTTTATGATGTTTTAGATAGAGATGCTTTGATATTTTTATATTACTTTGACTCTACAGGTACTCTTTGGAGCGGGAAAAGTAGGAGAGGAGTGGAAAATTCTATCAAGGGAAGGAGAAATCAAGCTAGGATCAAAGCACAAGATCCAGGTTGGTCATCTTTTCTTCTCTTCCATCTATCACACTTAAAGGAACTTTTGAAAATCTTTCATTGTTTGTTTCTAAGATAGCTACCCATATTAGTGGGACTAGAAATTTGAATCAACACTAGTTTTCCCTGTAACAGGCCGATGATGAGCCAGTGATCCTTTTTGGTCTAGCCTTCGAAGGAAGTCCCGAAGATAGTGAAATTACACCTTTTTATCTTAGTCTCAAACTTCATGAATTTATCCTCCATAATGCTATGTTAGATTTCGGTGCCTCACATAATCTTATGCCCAAAGTCATCATGGACAAACTAGGACTGAGTATCACCTGACCTTATCATGACCTCTACTCTTTTGATTCGGGTAGAGTGAAATGTATTAGCCTTATTAAATATTTAGTAGTGTGTCCTTGGACCAAATTCCGGCCAAGAATGTGCTGTTGTATGTAGTGGTTGCTAATATTCCTCCTAGGTTTGGTATGTTGCTTTCAAGGTCTTGGGGAGAAAAACTAAAGGGCACTCTACAACTTGACTTTTCATATGCTACTATCCTAGTATTTGGGCAGCTCAGAAAACTCTATCGGGAAAAGAAGATGAAATTCATGATCAATAGTAAGGAAAAACCAATAAATCACCCTATACATGCTGTGCACATTGATCTTGATTCCTTCATTTTTTCTAGTGATATGAATTCAATCGATGATTAAAGTAAGCTTGTAGAAATTTCAGAAGTTCCAGATGTTATAACCAATGTGCAGAAAGTTATGATTGCTGAAGGGAAAGAGATGAATGAAGAGTGTTTGTAGCCAGTAAACCCTCTTGAAGAGATTGCTGAGATAGTGCAGAAAACAAAGTGTCTTGAGACAACGAGCCATTATCGAAAAGATCAGACAACTCAGCCTTCAAAAATCCTTTTTTGGATGAAGAAAATGGTCTTTGGACCATGGAGGTTGATGGTGCATTGGGAAGAGAAGCTAGGATTGGTGTTTAGATACATGGTCCATTACATCAGTCATATAAAATTCCTCGTAATATAAGAATGAGTTCTTACAAGTTAGTTTTTTACTGATCAAACAATGAGGCAGAGTATGAGGCATTGATAACTGGCCTCAAGATTTTGAAGAAGTTGGGAGCAAAGAAAATTTATGTTTTTTGCGACTCTGAGTTGGTAATCAAACAAGTAAAAGGGGATACCAGGCCAAGCATCCAAGAATGAGAGCTTATCGCAATGTTGTACTTGACATCCTCAAAACTTTTACAGAATATACTTTATCTCTTATTCCTAGAACTCAAAATGTTATAGCTGACTCTCTTGCTACTATAACTAGTATGATGAAGATTCCCATTCATTCTAATCAGAAGTATTCTATCCATTTCAAACACCGCCTAACTGTCCCTGATAATATGAGATTTTGGCAAGTGTTTTGGGATGACAAACAGATCAACAATTTTCTGCAATTGGAAGGAGAATTTCAGAATTCCCACATTGATGATACATCCAATATGAATGATCTGGAGATTCAATCAGCTGAGATTGAAATATTGTAGCTAAAGGAAAAAAACATTCCAAGAGGCCTTGTACCTTTGGAAGAGTTGTTTGATCGTGACGATGTTGCCAAAAATCCCACCTTGGTCCCCACAAAAAAAGGTGTTGAAGATGTAAACATTGGTACAGTTGACAAGCCTAAGATGGTCAAACTATCAAAATCCTTATCTCCTGAAATGAAAAGTAAGTACATAGCTTTAATGACAGAATTTTCTGATGTATTTGCTTGGGACTATTTAGATCTGAAAGTTTATGACAAGAGTATCATTCAGCACACCATTCCGATCAAGCCTGATCAAAATCCATTTCGCTAGAAACTGAGAAGGATTAATCCTAAGCTGCTGCCATCAATTGAAAAAGAGGTAAATAGGCTTTATAAGTCTGGTATCATAGTCCCTATTCGATTTTCTGAATGGATATCTAATCTAGTTCCAGTAAGAAAGAAGACTGGGGAGATTCGTCTTTGCATTGATTTCAGAAATTTAAACAAAGTGTCCCTGAAAGATAATTATCCCCTGCCAAAGATGGATCATATACTTCAGAGGGTAGTTGGGTCTTCTAGGATGTCATTGCTAGATGGATATTCCGGGTACAATCAGATTTTGGTGCATAAAGATGATCAGCTAAAGACAACCTTCACAACACCATGGGGTACATTCATGTATGCCAAGATGCCATTTGGATTAAAGAATGCAGGAGCGACTTTTCAGTAGGCTATGGACATAGCTTTCGCCAATGAAAAATTTGTATTTATGGTTATATATTTAGATGATCTCACAATATTTTCCAAGTCTAATGAAGATCATTTACATCATTTGAGATTTTTTTTCTTCAGAATGTAAAAAATTTGGCATCTCACTCAATCCAAAGAAGAGCCTATTTGCCATGGAAGAAGGTAAGTTGTTGGAACACACCATCTCTAAGGATTGAATTCACATTGATCCTGCAAGAGTGCAAGCCATTCAGCAATTAGATTTCCCAAGGAATAAGAAAGAAATTCAGTGTTTTAATGGGAAAATCAATTTTTTTGAGAAGCTTCATCCCCAACCTAGCTGAACATTTGAAAGAGATGACAGACATGTTGAAGAAGGACAGTGAGGTAAAGTGGTCTTTAGAGGCTAAGAAATCATTTCATGCAGTAAAATTTGCATTATACATCAGATTTCATTATTTTTTCATTTGCCTTTGAGCATACATTAGTAGCAGTCCTAATGTAAAAGAGAGATCAGAAAAATGAGCATCTGATAGCATTCTTCAGTCATACTATAAGAGATGCAACACTAAGATACAACATCATTGAGAAACAGGCCTTAGCACTGGTGAAAGCTCTCAAATATTTTCGAGTTTATATTCTGCATTCTCACACCATTGCTTATGTTCCCACAACAACAGTGAAAGAAATTCTTTTGCAAACAGATCTTGAAGGCAGAAGGGGAAATGGATTGCAGCCATGCTGGAGTATGATTTGGAGATAAAGCCCACAAATCTCATCAAGGGACAAGGTTTGACTAAGCTTATGGTGGAATCTAATATACATGCACTAGACATCAATTTTATTGCAGTACTTTCTAAAGAAGACGAAGAAGAAGACCCATACTTACAAGTGTCCGACATGTTCATCTCATCTCCATGGTATTTCGATATTGTTTGTCTTGCAGCATTTAAATCCTCCACCAGAATTTCCCAAAGATAAAGCTAGATCCTTAAAGTTGAAAGCTTCAAAGTATTGTATTCTTGATGGTGTTTTATACTAGAAAGACCCTGGCGGCGTGTTGTTGAATTGTTTGGTTGAAAATGAAGCAAAGGATGTGATGAAAGATTTTCACAAAGGAGACTATGGTGGCCATCACTTCTGGAAGAATACATCAAATAAGATCTTAAGGGATGGTTTCTTTTGGCCTACTCTTTTTTTTGATGTCTATAAAACAGTGATGAGTTGTCATGAATGTCAAATTTTCCAAGGAAAAATAAAACTTTTTCCATTACCCTTGCAACCCATTACAATTTCAGCTCCTTTTCAGCAGTGGGGTCTTGACTTCATTGGCGAGATCCATCCTTCATCATCCACACAACACAAATGGATCTTGACAGCGACAAACTACTTTACAAAATGGATTGAGGCAATCCCAACCAGGTAAGCTGTTGATTCTGTTATCATTCAATTTATGGAATCTAATATATTGTCTAGATTTGGATGCCTGTAGAAAATAATCACTGATAATGATGTTGCCTTCAAATAAAAAATAATGGTGGAGTTTTGTGCTAAGTACCATATTGTATTAGGACATTCCATTACTTATCATCCACAAGGGAATGGTCTGGCCGAATCCTCCAACAAATCTTTGATCAACATTATCAAGAAAGTTTTAGAAGTGAACAAGAAGAACTGGCACAAAAATCTCATTAATTCTTTATGGGCGGACAGAGTCAGTACTAAGAAATCAATAGGTATGTCTCCTTTTCAGTTGGTGTATGGGATTGACACAATTTTTCCTTCATCTCTTGTTGTCCCGGTCATGAAAATTCTGCAGGAATTGGACAATGAGACCAATGATATGCAAAGAAGGATAAACCAGATGATTCATCTACAGCAAACTAGAGAGGAATTTCTTCAAAACACCTCTAAACTTTAAGAGAGGATTAAAAAGATCTATGATCGCAAGACCAAGGAAGACAATTTCAATTTGGGAGATGTGGTTCTTCGGTGGGATGCTAGAAATGAAGAAAAAGGAAAACATGGAAAATTTGAAAACTTGTGGAAGGGACCCTACATAATTTCTTCTTTCAGAGGGAAGAATGCTTTCCTATTGGAGGAAATGAATGGAGAAGATTATTTAGGAGGAGCGATCAATGGTAGGCTTCTCAAGCACTACCATGTTTGAAAAAGTTCTAAAATTTCATCACCATTGTATATATCGGTGTGTTTTTTATGTTCTAGTATCTAAGTGGCTATCGTAGGATTTTGAAACCCGAAGAGAAGGCCCTAAGGCTTCTTTGGTCAGCCGTTGTTTTTATTTTACTTTTGCAGTCCTATCATGTCAAAAAGTCAGTCAGTTTTAAGTCAAAGTTTGGTTTTCTGCATGTTGACTCCATTGCCCAATGAATAAGGCTACTTGGTCTACGGTGTTCTTGACACCTCCAAGGAGTTACCATCCCCAGCTAGAGCCAATGTTAGTGTTAGTCTGTTTTCCTGTCATCAGTGATGAATTATGCTTTTACCAAGATTGTCAGGAGTCTCAAGGTCAAATTTTACCATGTCACTATGTTTACAGAGTAAAATTTGGTCACTGGGTAGTTGGTCTAGGAATGATTTTATTCTTTTAGGAAAGTCACACATGTTGGTCACCTACCTCATTCAAATGAAGGTGTCATAATAAAAAGAAGGTTTTCATTATATCAGTCATCATCATCATTCCATTCAGTTTCAAGTCTTCAGTAAGTCATTAGGGTTTTAAGATCCATCATCATCATGTGTAAATCCAGCATTAAATAAATCATGACAAGCATCTATTTGACATTAACTTGATGAATTTCCACAAGTTCTTCATGATTTTAGTTTCAAAGGTTCCAAGAGAAGAAGTTTCAGTGTTCAAAAAGTAAAGCTCAGGTTTCAGCTCTCCAAGGTGACTCAGTCTTAAAGGTGAAAAATAATTTTTTTTAAAGGTTTGTGGGGCCCATTTATTTTCAAAAGGGAAACTAACTTGCCTATATAAACCCAAAAATCCCCAAACTCACTTCATTTGCCTTTTATTCCCCTTTGTGCATCAAGCTCTATCTTCCATTGGCAAGAAAAACTCGGGTTTTTAGGAAAATTTAGCAAAAAAATTGAAGGCGTTGTGATTCCAGAGATCGTGCTGTGCTTCTAAGGCTAGCGTTGTGCTTCTAGAAACTGCACTGTGCTGCGCTTGTGCCAGAGCAGCCCAAAATCATCCAGAAATCATCCAAATTGAAAATTGAAGCTTGCAATTTGTTTTCTTGCTAATCTAGACTTCTCTACAAGTAAGTACATCACTTCAATTACCTTTTTCTTTAGCAATATGGATTCAAGTTTAAGATTTCTTCATCTAGGGTTTTTAGTGAAATTATCATGAAATGAGCTAGGGTTGATGATGGCTAGTCTAGTTTTCATATGCTAAACATGTAAATATTTCATCCTACACCTCTACACATGTTTAAATTACATTTTGATCCACTGAACCAACTACAAATCATCATATTACTTCACCAAAAACTAAACCCTAGCTCATTCCTAAGCAGTTTGGACAATTTTCCTAGAAACTCTGTTTTCCATTTTTCACAAACACTCCTTTCCTTCATTTCACCTCATTTGAGTTTTATGAGTTGCTCACAATCCATATCTACCTCCTAGAATTTCCCTTGCCATTTTTTCCACTCCACCTATCCATCATTTCATTTTTCACTCATCCCTCACTATTTTTTTCTCATTTTCCTGCTGCTAGGGTTTCTGTCATCATAGAAGGAGATTCTTCACCAGAAAGGAAGAAACATCATAAAGGAGGCAAAATTATTAGATATGAACCTGCCAACTATAATGAAATTAATACATCACCCTTCATCAAGCAGTGTTTTGAAGATGTGAATTGTCTACATTTTTTTGCAAAAGAGTGTGTGAAGTAGGTTTCCATGAACAGTTGACAGACTGGGTTGCTACTCATTTGAGCGAAGAAATTTCCATTATTGTTGGGGTTGAGTTCACATTTTTAGTGGCTTCAATTTCACTTGCTACAGGGATACCTAATCATGGAGAATATTGGTTTAAGGGCATGGACTTAGATCTTGTGCATTACAGGTCCTTCTTGAAAACACCATGTAGGGAAACCCATACACATATCATACCTTTTAGGTACTTGTTGGAGAAGTGTGATCCATTGATGAAAGTTGTCATGAAATTTTTCACATGTGAAGTAAAGTTTTCTAGATTTTATGCCAATCACATACAACTTCTAATGCACTTTACAACTCAGAAACCTCTCAACATGTGCAACTATCTATGTAGAAGCTTTGCCAAGATGTCCAAGAAGGTACATGTGAAGAACAAAGAAAACTATCCTAGTCTCTTTCATCATAGTCTGATCAAGACTGTAGTGCTCCATCAACTTGCAGAGAAGAACATGACATGGGATTCTTTCTTGGAGACAGCTTTGAAATGGCATGAATCCAATGTTTCCGTTTGGCATTCAAGCATGCCAACACAACAAATTGAGATTGGGTCCTCAATCAAATCAGTGGAGATTCCTAAAGCACCTAGACCTGAGGTGACTAGGATGTACAAAACAGGAAAAATACTTGTGTTTACTTCTCATGGTGAGAAAGGGGCCAAGCCTTCTAGATCAACAAAACAGGGATCACCAGTACATGATAAATATTTGATTGAGCATGAGTTTGAGTTGGTAGAATTGGAAGTAGAAAGTGAGCCCTCAAGAATGCAACAAATTATCAAAGACAAAGGCTCTTAGATCAGAGAACTCATGGAAAACATGGAAAGGGCAAGGTTTATCATTTTATTCCTAGAACAAGAAAATTTTCAGCTAAAGGCAAAACAACTTATCATGGAAAAGGAGAAAGTCAAACTATTGCAGCAAGCAGGCAAGGGCAAAGCAGTCTTGGAGATCAATGAGCCTAAAGGAACTAAAGGACAAGGTAATTGTTATGCTCTTAACCTGCAAAGCAATACCCAAGCGAAGAAAATATACCGAGAACACAGAATATGCGAAGAAAATATACCCAGAACACAGAATAGCAATGATTTTATTATTCAGAGAGAAATGTTCACAGGCCTCTTCGAGGGGGCAACCTCCAATAGAGCAGAGCTCGATTACAAAACAAGACACAATGCTCCTCGCAGGGAGTCTCTATCCTTTATATATGACTCATACATGCAATACCACGAGCCAATATCGTGGGTTTTATTAATACCATCTATCTAATACTACCGCCTATTTACCAACTATCTAATACTTCCGCCCATTTGCAACTAAATGTGGTCCCGTCATTAATTGCGGGTTAACCACTTACAAATATTAATATGGGCTTTATTGACTCTTGACTATGACGTGATCCCAAGACATAAATAAGGGGGTTAGGGTGGGACCCTAACATGCCCTCCCCCTTAAGACTAGCCTTGTCCTCAAGGCTGAAGCTGCGGAAACTGCTGAAGAATAGTGGCTGGTTCCCAAGTTGCATCTTCCGGAGAGGTGTCTTTCCATTTGACGAGGACCTCCTTAATCATGCGGCCGCGCAGGTGCTTGTCTCGTGTGTCTAGAACCTGTTCAGGTTGAAGCCAGATTGACCCTTCTTCGTCCAATTCAGGTAGACTGGTTTGAACTCGGCAATTGTTCCCCATCACTTTCTTGAGGCACGATACATGGAAAATTGGGTGGATTTTTGCTGTAGGTGGCAAAGCCAACTTGTAAGCCACTTCTCCAATGCGTTGAAGTACTTGGTATGGTCCATAGAATTTTGGGGAGAGCTTTTGACAACCCTTGTCTTTGAGTGATGTTTGCTTATATGGTTGCAGCCTCAAAAAGACCTGATCCCCTTCTTGAAATTGGCGCTCTAAGCGATGTTGGTCAGCCTGTTGCTTCATACGGTTCTGAGCTTGATGAAGATTCTCGCGCAGATGGGCAAGCATGGTTGCACGGTGTTGTAGGAGTTGATCCACGGCTTGTACTTTGGAGCACCCCGTGAGATAAGAAGTAGGGGAAGACGGAAGTTGTCCATAGACTGCTTCATAGGGAGTCATTTTGGTGGTGGCATGATAGTTGGTGTTATACCACCACTCCGCCAGAGGTAACCACTGTACCCAAAGGTGTTGCTTTTTTGAAGTGAAACACCTAAGGTAGGTTTCTAGACATTTGTTGACGGCTTCGGTTTGACCATCTGTTTGCGGATGATATGAAGTACTGAGTTTGAGTTGAGTGCCTTGTATTCTGAAGAGCTCCTGCCAAAAATTACTGGTGAATATTGGGTCACGGTCGGATACAATAGAAGTGGGCATGCCATGCAATTTGAAGATTTGATCCATGAAAGTTTGAGCAACCAAGGTTGGTGTAAATGGGTGGGGTAGGGCACAGAAATGAGCATACTTCGACAGTCGGTCCACAACCACCATGATGACTGACTTATTCCCAGACTTTGGAAGACCTTTAATGAAATCCATGGAAACCTCTGTCCAAATTGACGCCGGAATGGGCAATGGTTGTAATGTCCTGGTGTGTTGACGGTTTCCCCTTTGTGGCGTTGACAGACGTCACATTCTGCTACGAAAGTAAGGATGTCCTGTTTCATCCCGGTCCAAAAAAATGATCTTCTGGTGCGAGCATACGTCTTCTGAAAGCCCGAATGTCCTGCAATGGGAGATGAGTGCAATTCTGCCAAAATGCGACTTTTGAGGGTGGATGTTGGCGATATTACGACTCTGTCCTTGTAGCGAAGAATATCATTCTGCCACGAGTAGCCCTTGCTGGAATTAGGATCTACCTGCAATTGAGAAATGAGTTGGGAGAGCCCTGGATGTGAAAACCATTCCCTGCGAGCCTCTTCAATCCAGTCTGGAATGGGGAGGGAAATTGCGAGCAGAGTACTTTCCTCCTCAAATTGGCGCGACAATGCATCTGCTACCCTGTTGTCTTTCCCTTTCTTGTAAATGATCTCATAATCATATCCCAACATTTTGGCTAACCATTTATTTTGTTGAGGGGAAGATAGGCGTTGCTCCAAAAAATATTTATGACTGTGATGATCTGTGCGGATTTGGAAACGTCGCCCCAACAAGTAAGGTCTCCAGGTCTCGACTACATGTAAGATGGCCATCATTTCCTTCTCGTAGGTAGATATGCCCAGATTCTTCCCACTTAGTTGTTGGCTGGTGAAGGCCAATGGTCGCCCTTCCTGCATTAAGACCGCTCCAATACCTGTTCCCGAAGCATCACATTCAATGACAAATGATTTGGTGAAGTCCGGTAGTGCTAAGACAGGAGTGGAACACATGGCGGTTTTTAGAGCGGTAAATGCCTGTTGTGCTTCCTCATTCCAGAAGAAGGAATTTTTCTTTAGGAGTTGCGTTAGGGGCTTCGCTATGCGGCCATAGTTGCGGACAAATTTACGATAATAGCCTGTGAGACCCAAAAATCCTCTCAAGCTTTTCAAGGTCTTAGGTTGAGGCCATTCTTGCATTGCCTGGATCTTTTTGGGGTCCACCTTGACACCTTCACGCCCCACAATGTGGCCCAAATACTCAACTTCTTCCATGCCAAACGAACACTTAGACATCTTGACAAATAATTTATGTGTTCGGAGCAGTTGCAAGAGTAGATCTACATGCTGAAGATGTGCCGCCCAAGTGCCACTATAGATGAGGATGTCATCGAAGAAGACAAGGACAAATTTTCTGAGATATGGTTTGAGGAGGTGATTCATAAGGCTCTGAAAAGTAGAGGGGGCATTACATAGACCAAATGGCATGACGAGGAACTCATAATGGCCTTCATGAGTTCTGAAAGCTGTCTTGGGAATGTCGACTTCCTTCATGCGAATTTGGTGATAGCCTGAGCGAAGATCCAACTTAGTGAAGAATTGAGCCCCATTGAGTTCGTCCAGCAAATCGTCAACCACTAGGATGGGAAATTTATCTTTGACTGTTAACTTATTGAGGGCCCTGAAGTCGGGACACATCTGCCACTCCCCATCTTTCTTGAGGACCATGACCACTGGGGATGAATAAGGACTAATGCTGGGACGAATGACACATGCTTCCAACAATTCCTTGATGATTTTTTCTATTTCATTCTTTTGGGTGAACGAATATCTGTATGGCCGCACATTTGGGGGTTGGGCCCCTGGAACCAATGTGATGCTATGATCATGTTCCCCTCGCGAGGGTGGAAGCTCATGAGGCTTGTCAAAGACCGTCCGATGTTTATTTAAAATCTGTTGCATTTCAGGATGAACTGGCGGAGACATGGTGTCTACTACCTGGATGGCATTAAATTGAGCTACCACTCCATGATGGCCCTTTTTTAACAATTTTTCCGTCCTATGCGAGCTGATGATAGAGGGGGCTCCTGCCTGAAGTCCACGGAGGGTATGTGTGGAGTTGTTCTGCTTAAAACTCATATATAACTCCTGGAAATCCATTGTGATTGGCCCAAGGGTGCGGAGCCATTCAGCACCTAGGACAATGTCGCATCCCCCCATGTGTATGGCAAACATGTGGGTTTTCAACTGATAATCCCCCATTTGAAGTTTGACATTTTCACAGCAGCCTTCACATTTCATTGTGCCCCCATCTACAATTTGGACCTGGAAGTTAGAGACTGCCCGTACATAACAATGCGCTGCTTCGGCGATTTTTTGATGGATGACATTATGGGTGCTTCCACTATCAATCAAGACTATTACTGGGCGATGTTTAAGAAAACCCCTGATTTTGAGAGTTTGAGGGGAAGAGATTCCTGCCAACGCATTGAGCGAAATAACTGGGTCATCAGATACAATCTCCTTTTGGTTGTCTTCTTCAATCGCCTCCGGTTCCTCAAGAGGTAGATCTTCCTCGGTGGAGCTGTAGTCAGTGGCATCTATTTGGAAAAACTTGGGCTCCTTGCATTTATGCCCAGGGGAATATTTTTCATCACAGTAGTAACATAGTCCTTGCTTCCTTCTCTCGGCCATTTCCTGAGGTGACACCTTTTGGACCTTAAGTGTTTGAGTCGTGGTATGAGCTTGTGGGGGACGACCTTTAGTGGGGAAATTGGGGCGGCTGTATTGGGCTGTTATGGCACGCTCCACCTTACGGGCTACCTGGCAAGCCTCCATCCATGTGGGAGGGTGGTGGAGTAGAACTTGAGCTTTGATGGCTTCTTTAAGACCACTGATAAAACATTCCGTGTAGAACTCATCTGAGAGATGCTCAGTGCGGAAGGCCAAGGCTTCAAAAGCGGTGATATATTCATCCACTGTACCCGTCTGTCGGAGCTTAGTGAGACGGCCCAAAAAGGAGTCTCCCTGTTCAAAGCGATCTCGAAGAGCTTTGGCAAATTGGGCCCAACTCGAAAAAGGTGCATTGCGACGTTGATGCCATTCCGCCCATTGCCATCGTTCATTGTCCAAGTACATGGTCCCCACTCCAATCTTAGTCCAATCATCTTGGAGACGATTCAATTTGAAATACTGTTCCATTTGTGCTAGCCATGCGGACGGGTTAGAACCATCAAATTTCTGCATATCCAACTTGGGAGGTCGCTGACTATCCAACTTAGGAGGTGGTGGATGGGTGTGCCAGACGTGAGGAGATTGGCTAGACTCACCCTCATGGTGTATATGGTCATTATAGGGTACCTCAAGAGCTGGCTCCTTGCCGTTAGCGAGTGCTTGCCGTACCAGGCTCGATAGGTCATCAAGCGAATTTTTGAGCTCGTTCATATCTGTTTCAAGTTTGTCTAGTCTTTCATTGGCCATTGCTTGAGCTCTAGTTTCTACCATACACCAACTTGATGAAAAATTGGGACCGCCAAATTTTTTTTTCTAAGAAATTGAATAGTACCACCGTGCTCAGCTCGTTGTCCTGATGCTGATGGGCTAGGTCACAAATAAGCACTTCGGAAGATCTCAGTTTTTTTTTTTTTTTTGGAAAACTCCTAACGGAGTTTTACTCCTTCCTGATCAATACTGCAGTCGCCAAATCCTCAAACTGTCAATGCCGCCAAAAGTCCTGCGAAAATTATATCCAGGTACAGGAACCCTTCATAACTACTCCGATCTGGTGGATCTGAGATATCTGAATGGTGGAACAACTGCTGCTGCTGATATGGAATATCCGATCTGGTGGATCTGAGAGATCTGAATGGTGGAACAACTGCTGCTGCTGATCTGGAATAGATGATGTGTGATCCCCCGATAGAAAGGGAACTATGGTCTTGGGGAGTGTCAGGTGCTACAGATCGCAATATACATAAGGGTCTGACAGTAGTACTTGGCCCAATGCTTCAGGGCTCTAACTAAGGAGGATCGACCGTACCCTTAGCCGTACAACCCGACTACCCTATCGTACGGGCGAGTAATCTCTCCGAGTGCTGTTCTCGGTGTACTGTAGCCACAAGACGGCCGAAGGTTTATCTATGGCGAGGTTTCAAGGGAGCTAGGGGGCTTCCTATATACCCAGAGGGTACGTGGAAGACAGTCCGTGTGCGGTTCTGTCTAATGCGCTACTACTCGAAGGGGTACCCACAGGGGTTACAAGGGAGTCCAACAGACGTGACCACCTCTTGTATTTCCTGCGTGCATGCCTCCCCAAATCCGCAGGTTTATGCGCTTAACGACAGATCCTGTGGTTTAAAGACGCCGGAACACGTCTCTAGCCAAAAAAAAAAAAAATTTGCTAAAATTTGGAGATCCCACCGAGCCCTGGAAAGTGCTCTGATACCACTTGTTATGCTCTTAACCTGCAAAGCAATACCCAAGCGAAGAAAAGATACCGAGAACACAGAATATGCAAAGAAAATATACCCAGAACACAGAATAGCAATGATTTTATTATTCAGAGAGAAATGTTCACAGGCCTCTTCGAGGGGGCAACCTCCAATAGAGCAGAGCTCGATTACAAAACAAGACACAATGCTCCTCGCAGGGAGTCTCTATCCTTTATATATGACTCATACATGCAATACCACGAGCCAATATCGTGGGTTTTATTAATACCATCTATCTAATACTACCACCTATTTACCAAGTATCTAATGCTTCCGCCCATTTGCAACTAACTGTGGTCCCGTCATTAATTACGGGTTAACCACTTACAAATATTAATATGGGCTTTATTGACTCTTGACTATGACGTGATCCCAAGACATAAATAAGGGGGTTAGGGTGGGACCCTAACAGTAATAAAAAGAGGCCAAGAACTAAAGGGCTTAAGAAGGCATTGAAAGAGGAGAAAAAACACATCTTGCTGGATGAAGAACTAGAGTTAAAGGACATAATCACCTTAGAGGTTAATGAAGACATGGGGTATTGGCTAGACAAGGTCAATGAACACTTGGAGAAGCTTCTAGATAAGGCCAATAGAGACAACCAACTACTAAGGCACATGTCACATCACTACCAGGCCAATAATATGATTTGCAATGTCAAGGTCAAACAACTGGAAAGCAAGCTCAAAGAAACCCTAAAGGACCAAAATGAGAAGGGTAACTTAGAGATTCTTGTTGAAGCATCCATGAGGGCTTAACATACCTTATTTTACAGCTCATGACTAATTTTGGAGTAATTCTGATTTTTTTTTTTGTGGCTATTTTGGTGCCTTATTCAAAAACTTGGACAGTGAAGGCATTGCACTTTTTCCTCAGGCACTCAAATCACAAATGGATTGCAGTTTTGGAAAGCCCGTAGCATCCTCTCAAAACCAATTTCTTCAGATTTTCTAGAGAGGGCCTAAATTTTGAGAAAAAGAGGAAAAAGTGGTCAAAAATCAGCTTTCTGGACCTCTTTTTGACAAGCGTTGCGCTTCTGGAGTGACCTTGGGAGATTGGATTTTTGAAGGCCTTCCCATGGGTTATTTTCAAAAATTAAGGTGTTCGTGAACCTAGACTTTAAAATCTAGTTGACCATTCTTTCAGATCTTCATTTGGACCTCAGGAAGGCACCTTAAAGTGGGCTCAAAGTCAGCGTTGCGCTTCTACAAATTTCTGTGTTTTTCATTTAAATTTCATTGTGTAAATTTCCTAGTTTTCAGTTTGACTTGGTCAAAGTCAAAACTGTTGATGTAATTGAATTTAGTTCTAGGTTAGATGATGTAATCATAAATAACCGGACATGGTAGGTTGTTTTTGTTGTTTAATAGGCCTCATAAAGGAAGCAAAATTTAAAACAAAGTCTAAGAGAAGAGTTTGTATTTGACCTTCCCACTCTCACCTGTTGGTTGAGAGAATATTGGAAACCACCTAGTAGTTCGACTCCTGAAGGTGGGGAAGCTGTTTTATTGAGTCTATATGTATCATTTCTCATTCAGAGATAGGGGTTGGAATTTTTTGGAGAAGGCTTGTATCTTATGTTCTCTTCAACTAACACAGGAGCAGTTGTAGCTATATTTCAGGAACTCTAGTTCAGTGAGTCTATGGTGTTGTTTCCTTTCCTTATTAGCTTCTAATGAATAAATGATCTCTCTTTACATGCTTTATCTTCTTCCTATGAAATTCCTTTTAGTTATATAAACATAAATCTTGAATTTAAGCTCTGTTTATGTGGAATTCATACTTGTGTTTCTTTTCTTCTAAAGCTAATGAATTCATGCTTTCACATGCTCATTAGGCTCTCTTAAACTCACAAATCTACATCACATTGACAAACACTCTAAGTCCACCATAACACACTGATATCTAGCTCCTACTTATACTTGTCTCTGCATACTTGAAGCCTAGACCTAATTACCTATTCTAAACCCTAGTCCAGCAAACCTAAAAAACCTAAATTCACAAATACTCAGAAAAAACTTATATATCTAGCCTAAAACCTATTTCTTTACATATATTCATTGAAAAATCCTTTAACAGATCCCTCTCTGGTTCAGTAGGGCTAGCTACTGAATTGAAAGTGGTTTGAGACTACCTCTTTCGATCTCCTCCTCAGCATAGGAAATTGTAGATGATAACACATTCCAAGTTTAAAAAAGTGTTTAACTTGGTAAACTTTGCATTTGTTTTCATTTTTTTTTTATGCAAAAGTTTTTACTTGAAAGAAATAAGTAATATTTAATATAAAGTGTGATGAGGTAACATAGTTTGCATGTCATAAAAAAATATTTTAAGTTGAAGTAATTGTGATGAAAGATAGTTATTTTATTAAGATCCATCTTAGCTTTGGATCTACTAAGAAGGGATCAAATCTCTTGAGGTGCAAACCTATTTTAGAGTGAAAAGAGATTTGATCCTTCTAAGCTCTTGGTAGATTTAGAGTTAAGATGGATTTAGGTTGGTTTTTTCCCCTTAAAGAATATTCCCCCCCTTTAAATAGGCTACATTCCACATTAACACCATGGGTCAATACGTTTTTAATTTAAAATAACTCGAGTGAAGAAAAGTTTTATCCCTCTCAGCGATTGGTAGATCCAAAATTAAGATGAATCTAGGTTGGTTTAATTATTAATTATAATTATTAATTTACTAGTTTAATTTTCCCATTTAAATAACCTAAATACCATGGGTTCTCATAATCTCGAGGTCAAAAACTGATGTTAACTTAACCAAGTCAAGTTTACCTTAAATACCTAACAAAAATTAATAAAAAAAAACAGTAATAATAAAACAATAATGTAGAATTTTTAGTATTTTAGGTTTTTTTTTTGTCATAACCAAAAAACGCTTTGATCAACAAGTGCAATTTCATATTGCATTCAACATATCATAAGTCCCTCTCTTAATTAATTATTGCACCTATAAACCAGAGGGATAGATAATGGTGAGGCTTACTCTTGAAGAGTATCCATTCAATAAACTACAACCTTCTAACAACCATATACCTTCCTTAACAAAGTAATTGTAAACTAAAAGATGATATCCAAACAATACTAACAAAATGAGAATGTCCATATCCAAAATTACAAAGAAAACCATATTTCTAGAGATATGTAGCGAAAATTAAAATGAAAGACTGCTTAGTCCAAGATTATCACGAGAGAGGATGGAGATGAGTTTGCTTGAGGAGTGGCTTGAGTTGATATTCAGTATTTTAGTATTTAGTCCATATTTAGTATTTTAGTTTTAATTTATTTTTATTTTGACATAAGGTTATTTTTATTTTTATTATTTTTGTTTACATAACATAACAAGATAGGGAATTACAATATCTCTTCCATACTTAGCTAGAGAGCCGCGCAAAAATATTTTAAATTGATTATATTAAAATATTTATTTACATTAATTATTAATTTTTTATTTTTTCAAATTAGTTATTTATATATTTATTGGTGTTTGACTTTAGTGGGTTAGTTCGAGTGGTTAATTGCTATGAATTACAATTAAAAGGTCATGGGGTGGGTCATAGGGTCAAGTCTTTAGGTTTACTATCTTTATTGATATTACTGGGGCTCACTTATCTTCATGTTGAGTTAGATTGTCAAAATTGCAATTAAATGGCTTACCCCAAGTACCATCTTTGAAATGAGGGGAAGTCCCCTCTAGATGTGTATTCCAAAAAAAACATTTCGATTACTATACAATACAATATTTTCAATCTACATATCAAAATTTTGATAAATATGCTTATAATGTCCCTTAATATTAACTTATTGTTCAAAATATCAACAACTTCTATCTAATAAAAAATATAGAGCTATAGTAAAATGACAATAATAAAGGTTGTATACGAGACCAAAATTTTCTAGCAATCAAACTACTGCACAAAAAAGGAACTAAAGACATACTCATGCCAAAGACTAGCATGAAAGATAAAGCAAAATGGAATTTAGGCAAGTCAATAAAGCCTCTAGTCCTTTGCACCTGAAATTGAGTCTACGTATTTGTATAGGATTGATACTTGTTTTTTCCTCTTTAGGTAGGGTTTGGCCATCTTAAGTCTCCGCACCTTACATAACTTCCATGCCCCAAATATCCTCGACCAAAACTTCATATTTGTAGTGTAGCATGTATAATTTTTCAAATATGGCATGCTATTGCACCCCACATTCTCCCACAACTTGATATTTCAATGATTTATTGTGCCAATACAACTCAACTAGTTTGAAATATTTGATGTCTGTCCTTTAATAAAACTTAATCTATGAAGGATTTGTTGTGCCAATATAACTCAATCACCCACTAGCTTACTAGTTTCCTATAAAGTATTATGTACCCTCCATTATGTGTGCTATGGATCTGCAATAGGCTTCTCATGGACTTCTAAATTAAAACTTGAAATATTATCAAAAATATAATCCAAAGTGTGTGTAAAAAAATATCGAATATTTGCCTCATGAAGAAGCAAAAATAATTCAACTGGTTCCGCCTAGAATGCATACAAGGTACCTTCCTCAAAATTGTCATCTAATTTTTATCTATCTCCTTCAAGTGCATGGGTTAGAAGATAAAAATGATTTGATTTAGGAATGAAATGAGAGAAGGTATACAACTTGTGATGATGATCCACCTCCCCAATTGCATCTATGGAACCATCTACCATCTCTTAAATTATCATTGAATCTAGAGTGAACTCAACTCGTTTTCTTATACTTGAGTGCATAATTTGATAGATAGAGACGATATTCACATAACGATTCATAACATGTAACACATTATGAAATATTCCATAATCAAGGTGCACACTCCTTTCTCCAAATACTTTGAAGGTGTTTTGTTTCCCTGCATCATAGGAGGCCTAATGCAACGTACCAAGGAATAAAAATAATGCTTTAATGTAAACATATGGTTCGAGGAACCAAGGTCTAAGATCCATCAATTAAATGATGAAGCAATAATAGTCAAACCACAACCATTACCTTGATCCTCTGATAGCTTGTCTTCAATCTTCTTCTTGACGTTGTCTAGTATGTAATCTACAAGATTGTGTTACTGAAGGACAACAAATACGTTTTACTCCTTCTTTCTTAGAGTTTCTTCCTTTCATGTTCAAAGTCTACTTATTGGATTCAATGCTTTCTCCATCTATGTGATCAAGATCCCTTGACTTACGCTTATTCTTCTAATTATTGTCCTACATTGCAAATTCTTGGGCCTTGGAGATTCTACAACCCCCCCATCTAAATGAGCTTATTTTTTCTCATGAATGAATGAATCAATGAAGTCATCCATAAAGGGAATCTTCCAATTTTTTCCATAGAAAGTCTAATAATGTAGAAAGAAGAAACATACATTGAATATTTGGGTCCTAGCCTTGAAAGAACTGAGAGGATGAACTACTCCTTGTTTCTATTAGAAGCTTTAACCTATTGACGTAAAAAATTAAACCTGGAAAATAAGTCCTATAGGGTCTCAAATTTGCTTGGGCTCAAAGATACAAGTTCATTCTCCAATTGATGTCCTCTAAACTCACCCAAATTGCTAAATAATCCCTCCAATTTAGTCCATATTTCATTAGCTGTTGTACAAGCTTCAACATGAAAGAACAAGTATGGATAATGGACAAGAATAGAAGCCCATAGGCCTCATCCATCCTATTAAAGTACTTTTCCTTCTCTATGTCTGAATTGGACTTTACGTCATTCCTCATGGTGATTCTATAGTCTCTTATTATGCAATAATAGCAGGACCTTTCGCTTCCACTAAAAGTAGTTGAATGGAGTAAGAATCACACTAATAATGAGTCAACCCATCCTCTTTTAGCTATGAAATCCTATATGAATTGTAATAAATTATGTGCATATTACTCACAAACTCCTCCTATACTTTGATTTCACGTAAGATTTAAGCACAAGTACTGTTAGAAAATTATATATTACAGAGCAATGGAACACATAAAATATTGCAAAAAATATAAACACAGAAAGCGCATGAAACAAGAGAGACACAGATATACGTGGTTCACCCAGTTTGGGCTACGTCTACGGAGAAAAAACCAGTCCTTCCTTTTATATTATCCAGCAAACTAAAGAGATACAACCTACAACAAATTTGCTGTAACACCCTCTTCGTTGTCAATCTCCTCTCTCTTTCTCAATCAGGATACAGATCTACATAGACGCAATACAATTCCCTCATATATAGTTAGGGGTTGCCTTCTAGGGTAAAAAACCCTAAATTAAACATAACTTCTACCGTCAGATCTCCGCCTAATGAACAGTCCAGATTGACTAGAAATTACTATACTTTTTAAAGGCAATTTTACATCTATTCTTAGCTTCAGGGGCGCTGCCCCCGAAACCCCCCGCCGGAGGAGGGGGGGGGGGGGGGGGGCCCTAAAGGTCGCAGTCGCCCCCCTGGACCCCCCCTACAACGAATATTTTACGGGTGGCGTTGCCGCCCCATTTCGAACTGGGGTCCAATGTGGCGATACCTTTGAATACAGAAGATAATCAGGCTCCACACCCAACAATCTCCCACTTGGAGACTGATTATAGCAACTCCACCGCTGCTTCATTTGCTGGACAATGACTCCTCTTTGGACCTGGTTGTTTCTCATCTTCTTCATCATACTTGAAGACCAATTGAAACTAAGCATATTCTCAGTTTCTCCCTGGTTACAACTTTTGTTAGCATATCTGCAGGATTCTGGCTAGTGTGTATCTTTTCCAGCTTCAACTCTCCATCTTCCAACACTGATCGTATGAAATGGTACTTGAGCTGTATGTGTTTAGTCCTAGAATGAAATGCTAAGTTCTTTGCAAGATGAATGGCACTTTGGCTATCACTGTATAACGTGCTCATATCATGCTCCTTACCTAATTCACCCATAAACCTTTGTAACCAAATCATTTCTTTGCTAGCCTCTGTAGCAGCAACATACTCTGCTTCTGTTGTTGAAAGTGCAACAACACTTTGGATTTTTGAAAACCAACTGACAGCTGTTCCACCTACAGTAAATACATATCATGTAGTGCTCCTCCTGTTATCTCTGTCACCTGCCATATCTGCACCAACATATCCCTGTAGAGAAATGTTTGAACCACCAAAGAATAATGCTTGATTTGTGGTACCTTTCAAATATCTGAGAATCCATTTCACTGCCATCCAATGTTCCTTTCCTAGATTGTTCATGTACTTGCTTACAACTCCCACTGCATGTGCAATATCAGGCCTTGTGCAGACCATTGCATACATTAAGCTTCCAATTGCTGATGCATATGGAACTTTAGACATATAATCCATGTCTTCTTGGGTCTCTGATCCAGGTGGATGTTGGTGGCCACCCACCTATCCCATTTGGACCCCCACAACTGTCTCTTTAAGTTTTTCAGTTTCCTTAATTATACCTTAATTATACCGCAGTTTACTATTTTTAGCAGTTTTTCGGGTCCTAAACTTCCGGAGCCGTTTTGAGGCCCTAAATGACGTTTTTTGGGAAATCTAACTCCGCCATTTTTTAATTAAAAAATCGTCTTTTTTGTTGTAGTCCTCGGAGAGATCTTTCCAACGGGCTATCGTGCGCGTCAAACGGAGATCGTATGCCAAAGTTACGACCCCGGGAAGTTGATGTACCAATTTACCCAAACGGGGCCCATAGTTTGGCGTTTCATCTTCTAGGGTTAGGTTTTGGAATGTTAAGGGTTTTCCATTGTTTCTCAATAATAAATAGGCCTTCGAGCCTCATTGTAAACACAGTTCGAAACAGTTCAGAGGCATGTAGCCGACACATCTCTTCTCAGAGATAAGCTACCATCGCCCTAGCTGGGTTATTTCTATTTGTAAGCATATTTCAGTATTCTCCATTAATGAAATGAAGTATTATTTCCGCTGCATCTCTGTTTTTTATGGTTATCGCATCTCTGTATTTATGGTTATCTCTGTAATCTATTGCGTTCCTGCTTAAATCCAGATCAGTGGTATCAGAGCGGTATGCTTTTTCTCTGTTTTTCTTTGCATGTCCCCAACGAGGTCGGGATATAAGGAGTTAGGGCTTGAATTGGTCGAACCTTTGCAAGACCAGCCTCGCAAATCTCGACGACCTCCCATGGCGGATGAGAAGAAAGATGAGGGGGCAAGAGATCCTATAAGAATCTTGCTCGAAGAAGCCCTCGAGCGGCAAAGGAACGCGATGATGGATAGCTTTGCGCAGATCCTTCAGCGGCTACCCAGAGGCGACGCATCGGCTTCCAACAGCTACTCTGGAAATGCCACACCGTTTAAGGTACAAGTTAATTTTGAAATCCCCATCTTCGAGGGTCAAATAGACGCAGATGCCGTAGATAAATGGTTAAATTTGCTAGATGGGTATTTTTCTGTTCATGAATTTTCAAGTTGGGAAAAGATTGTTTTTGCTCTTCTCAAAGCAGCCCCCCACGTCAAGGACTGGTGGGAAACATACTGCGAGCAGAAGGATGAAAGTACAGGCTCACTGTTTTCAGCCGCCCCCACTTGGAATGACTTCCGGGATGCCATCAACGAGCAGTACTACCTTGTCAAAAGCTATGAGGACAAATACATCAAATGGACCACACTGCGGCAAGGACGAGACCAAGATGTACCAGAGTTCACAAATATTTTTCATACCCTTCGCACACATTTGGGTATCAAAGATTCTGAGCTGCATCTGGTACTCAAATACCGTGGCTGTCTACACAGATACATCCAGGAAGAGATAGAGTTCTTGAACATCTCCTCACTCGGCATAACATACCGATACGCTCTAAAAATCGAGCAAAAGTTCAAACAGAAGAAGCGAGACTTTGGATCTGCAAATCCGAAGCCCAAAGGACAAAGCCAAGGCGGGGTGACCCAAGACAACCCCTATAAGCTGCAAGAAAAGAACAACACCATGAAGCCGACGAAGGACACAGGAAAGTGGTGTGAGTTCCACAAGAGTCCCACTCATAACACAAGTGAGTGTCGGACCAAGCAGTCGCTGGTGGCCGAGTTGAAGGCTTCCGAATCAGATGCATGTTCTGACTCTGAGCCAGAACCCGACAAGGGGGATGGCAAAGGGAAGCAAATCATTGATGCGGATCCTAGTGCCACTGTTGCCACTGCCAAGATCCAGAAGAATGAGCCCGAAGAGCCAGAGGAGGGGGAACGTCTTTTCCACTCACAGATGTGGGTGAAGGGTTCGCCGCTGCAATTCATTGTCGATAGTGGCAGCCAAAAGAACCTCGTTTCAGCAGAGGTCGTGAAGCAGTTGGGCCTACCAACTACGCCACACCCACAATCGTACAGTATCGGGTGGCTTCACGAAGGACGAGATCTCAAAGTTCACCAGCAGTGCCGCCTTCCCTACAGCATCAAGCCCTTCACAGATGAGGTATTGTGTGATGTTACACCTCTGGATGTTTGCGATGTACTGTTAGGCCAGCCATACTTGTGGAGGCGACATGCTGTGTATGAGTCAAGGCCTCGCACTGTCATATTTCTTTGGATAATTCATTATACAGGATACCAGAGGTAGCTCCACCTACCACCACCTCTAAGATCACTGCTAAGAAAGGCAGCAAGCTCATCTCACAGACTAGGAAATTTATTTTCTGTGTGGTTCGCTCCCAAAGTAAGGGGAAGATCGTTGCTACATCCATGACCCCCGCAAAGGGTTCCTCCACGCAGCAGCAGCAACATAGGGATACAGTCATGACAGAACACAGGAACAACTTCTCCTTACCCAGAGGGGTACCACACAAGTTTCAGGTGGGCGAAAAAGTTTGGTTACATCTGCAGAGAGAACGCCTCACCAGAAATCATCAGAAACTCAGACCGCTTCGACATGGTCCTTACACCAGTAACAAGGCTGTGGGCAACAATTCTTTGAAGCACATCATTCCTCCATTCCTTCGCTTGCACCGATTGTTCAATGTGGACCATCGCCGACCATGCTTCCCACCATTTCTGGACAAATCAGAGATTGCAGAACAGCTCACTCGAGACCCAGCTCAGCAGAAGCTTCCTCATCTCAAGGAGGAACTCAATGCAATGGGGACCATTGCTTCCTAAGGGGGGAGGAATGATCCAGGTGGATGTTGGTGGCCACCCACCTATCCCATTTGGACCCCCACAACTGTCTCTTTTAGTTTTTCAGTTTCCTTAATTATACCTTAATTATAGCGCAGTTTATTATTTTTAGCAGTTTTTCGGGTCCTAAACTTCCGGAGCCGTTTTCAGGCCCTAAACGATGTTTTTTGGGAAATCTACCCCGGCGATTTTTTAGTTAAAAAATCGTCTTTTCTATCGTAGTCCACGGAGAGATCTTTCCAATGGGCTATCATACGCGTCAAACGGAGATCGTATGCCAAAGTTACGACCCCGAGAAGTTGATGTACCAATTTACCCAAACGGGGCCCATAGTTTGGCATTTCATCTTCTAGGGTTAGGTTTTGGAATGTTAAGGGCTTTCCATTGTTTCTCAATAATAAATAGGCCTTCAAGCCTCATTGTAAACATAGTTCGAAACAGTTCAGAGGCATGTAGCCGACACATCTCTTCTCAGAGATAAGCTACCATCGCCCTAGCTGGGTTATTTCTATTTGTAAGCATATTTCAGTATTCTCCATTAATGAAATGAAGTATTATTTCTGCTGCATCTCTGTTTTTTATGGTTATCGCATCTCTATATCTATGGTTATCTCTGTAATCTATTGCATTCCTGCTTAAATCTGGATCAGTGGTATCAGAGCAGTCTGCTTTTTCTCTGTTTTTCTTTGCATGTCCCCAACGAGGTCGGGATATAAGGAGTTAGGGCTTGAATTGGTCGAACCTTTGCAAGACCAGCCTCGCAAATCTCGACGACCTCCCATGGCGGATGAGAAGAAAGACGAAGGGGCAGGAGATCCTATCAGAATCTTGCTCGAAGAAGCCCTCGAGCGGAAAAGGAACGCGATGATGGATAGCTTTGCGCAGATCCTTTAACGGCTACCCAGAGGCGACGCATCAGCTTCCAACAACTACTCTGGAAACGCCACACCGTTTAAGGTACAAGTTAATTTTGAAATCCCCATCTTCGAGGGTCAAATAGACGCAGATGCCGTAGATAAATGGTTAAATCTGCTAGATGGGTATTTTTATGTTCATGAATTTTCAAGTCAGGAAAAGATTGTTTTCGCTCTTCTCAAAGCAGCCCCCCACGTCAAGGACTGGTGGGAAACATACTGCGAGCAGAAGGATGAAAGTACAGGCTCACTGTTTTCAGCCGCCCCCACTTGGAATGACTTCCGGGATGCCATCAACGAGCAGCACTACCCTGTCAAAAGCTATGAGGAAAAATACATCAAATGGACCACACTGCGGCAGGGACGAGACCAAGATGTACCAGAGTTCACAAATATTTTTCATACCCTTCGCACACAGTTGGGTATCAAAGATTTTGAGCTACATCTGGTACTCAAATACCGCGGCTGCCTACACAGATACATCCAGGAAGAGATGGAGTTCTTGAACATCTCCTCACTTGGCACAGCATACCGATACACTGTCAAAATTGAGCAAAAGTTCAAACAGAAGAAGTGAGACTTTGGATCTGCAAATCCGAAGCCCAAAGGACAAAGCCAAGGCGGGGTGACCCAAGACAACCCCTATAAGCTGCAAGAAAAGAACAACACCACGAAGCCGAAGAAGGACACAGGAAAGTGGTGTGAGTTCCACAAGAGTCCCACTCATAACACAAGTGAGTGTCGGACCAAGCAGTCGCTGGTGGCCGAGTTGAAGGCTTCCGAATCAGATGCATGTTCTGACTCTGAGACGGAACCCGACAAGGGGGATGGCAAAGGGAAGCAAATCATTGAGGCGGATCCTAGTGCCACTGTTGCCACTGCCAAGATCCAAAAGAATGAGCCCGAAGAGCCAGAGGAGGGGGAACGTCTTTTCCACTCACAGATGTGGGTGAAGGGTTCGCCGCTGCAATTCATTTTCGATAGTGGCAGCCAAAAGAACCTCGTTTCAGCAGAGGTCGTGAAGCGGTTGGGTCTACCAACTATGCCACACCCACAACCATACAGTATCGGGTGGCTTCACGAAGGACGAGATCTCAAAGTTCACCAGTAGTGCCGCCTTCCCTATAGCATCAAGCCCTTCATAGATGAGGTATTGTGTGATGTTACACCTCTGGATGTTTGTGATGTACTGTTAGGCCAGCCATACTTGTGGAGGCGACATACTGTGTATGAGTCAAGGCCTCGCGCTGTCATATTTCTTTGGATAATTCATTATACAGGATACCAGAGGTAGCTCCACCTACCACCACCTCTAAGATCACTGCTAAGAAAGGCAGCAAGCTCATCTCACAGACTAGGAAATTTATTTTCTGTGTGGTTCGCTCCCAAAGTAAGGGGAAGATCGTTGCTACATCCATGACCCCCGCAAAGGGTTCCTCCACGCAGCAGCAGCAACATAGGGATACAGTCATGACAGAACACAGGAACAACTTCTCCTTACCCAGAGGGGTACCACACAAGTTTCAGGTGGGCGAAAAAGTTTGGTTACATCTGCAGAGAGAACGCCTCACCAGAAATCATCAGAAACTCAGACCGCTTCGACATGGTCCTTACACCAGTAACAAGGCTGTGGGCAACAATGCTTTGAAGCACAGCATTCCTCCATTCCTTCGCTTGCACCGATTGTTCAATGTGGACCATCGCCGACCATGCTTCCCACCATTTTTGGACAAATCAGAGATTGCAGAACAGCTCACTCGAGACCCAGCTCAGCAGAAGCTTCCTCATCTCAAGGAGGAACTCAATGCAATGGGGACCATTGCTTCCTAAGGGGGGAGGAATGATCCAGGTGGATGTTGGTGGCCACCCACCTATCCCATTTGGACCCCCACAACTATCTCTTTCATTTTTTCAGTTTCCTTAATTATACCATAATTATAGCGCAGTTTACTATTTTTAGCAGTTTTTCGGGTCCTAAACTTCCGGAGCCGTTTTGAGGCCCTGAACGACATTTTTTTGGGAAATCTACCCCCGCGATTTTTTAGTTAAAAAATCGTTTTTTCCGTCGTAGTCCTCGGAGAGATCTTTCCAACGGGCTATCATGCGCGTCAAACGGAGATCGTATGCCAAATCTACGACCTCGGGAAGTTGATGTACCAATTTACCCAAACGGGGCCCATAGTTTGGCGTTTCATCTTCTAGGGTTAGGTTTTGGAATGTTAAGGATTTTCCATTGTTTCTCAATAATAAAAAGGCCTTCGAGCCTCATTGTAAACACAGTTCGAAACAGTTCAGAGGCATGTAGCCGACACATCTCTTCTCAGAGATAAGATACCATCGCCCTAGCTGGGCTATTTCTATTTGTAAGCATATTTCAGTATTCTCCATTAATGAAATGAAGTATTATTTCCGCTGCATCTCTGTTTTTTATGGTTATCGCATCTCTGTATTTATGGTTATCTCTGTAATCTATTGCGTTCCTGCTTAAATCCGGATCAGTGGTATCAGAGCGGTCTGCTTTTTCTTTGTTTTTCTTTGCATGTCCCCAACGAGGTTGGGATATAAGGAGTTAGGGCTTGAATTGGTCGAACCTTTGCAAGACCAGCCTCGCAAATCTCGACGACCTCCCATGGCGGATGAGAAGAAAGACGAGGGGGCAGGAGATCCTATCAGAATCTTGCTCAAAGAAGCCCTCGAGCGGCAAAGGAACGCGATGATGGATAGCTTTATGCAGATCCTTCAGCGTCTACCCAGCATCGGCTTCCAACAGCTACTCTGGAAACGCCACACCGTTTAAGGTACAAGTTAATTTTGAAATCCCCATCTTCGAGGGTCAAATAGACGCAGATGCCGTAGATAAATGGTTAAATCTGCTAGATGGGTATTTTTTTGTTCATGAATTTTCAAGTCGGGAAAAGATTGTTTTCGCTCTTCTCAAAGCAGCCCCCCACGTCAAGGACTGGTGGGAAACATACTGCGAGCAGAAGGATGAAAGTACAGGCTCACTGTTTTCAGCCGCCCCCACTTGGAATGACTTCCGGGATGCTATCTATTACACAAAAATATCGTCACTATGATTATTTACAGTCAGTATGGGTCTATCATCACTTGTACTGTCCTCCTAAGCAAGTCTAAGACCTCATCTCTTCAAATCAAGCTTTGGAAATGGGAGAAAGACATTAAAAATCAATGTAACTCTGGTTCCGCACTTTCTCTCATGGTCACCTGCGGTCCCTCACCTTCTGTGTACAAAAGCTGCGTACCTACCCGCTCTGTCCCTAACGGTGTAGGTGCGGACCCCTGTGAAAGTCAAAAGGCGCAAGTTTTATCTTAAAATACTCACTTTGGGTTAATTCTAGAGTTTTCTAGAAGGAATTTTGACGTGGATTGTTCGCTCTGAGGTGGTTCATGCATCCCAAAAGAGAAGGAGCTAATCCCTTGACTAAAGGAGCTATCCCTTTGAAGGAGGGCTTTATCCCTTTGAAGGAGGACCTAGTAACTTCCCTCCATTGCACTATAAATACAGGCATTGGGGTGAGGACTAGGGAGGTTAGAAGCTGAACATTTTGAGGGTAAATGCTGGTGAAATTAAGACTTCCTAGTTGAGCTTAAGAGGAGAGATCACATACCTTTTTGGCTTCATTGGGGAGTGAGTGAAACTTGTCAAAGTAGAGGAGACTTCTTGTTGGACCCTGGGAGGAGCTTGTACAGCGTCAAGGCAAAGGTTGTAAAGTTCTTCTTCTTTTGAATTAATACAATCAAACTCATTTTTCTCAACAAGTATCTTATGTTATTTGTTTCATGGACTCCTTGACTTTCATGTTAAATATGTTTTATGAAATTGGTTTTTCAGGTGCTATTTAATTTGTTTGCCTTGTTTGTGTTTGCAGATTCGCGAAAAGGAGCTCATATGGATCAAAGGAGCGAGGGCATCCACAAGCTTGCATTGGACCAAAGGTAGGCCCTAAAAACACTTGTTTGCTATTGTTTATTGAAGCATATTTAGAGAAAGATAGTGTCTGGTTGGTTTGCTTGTCATTAGGTCTTCTTTAGATTCTAGGAAGGTCTAACTTATCCACAAGATCGACTCATTCTGTGTGACACCATCAACGAGCAGTACTACCCTGTCAAAAGCTATGAGGACAAATACATCAAATGGACAACACTACGGCAAGGACGAGACCAAGATGTACCAGAGTTCACAAATATTTTTCATACCCTTCGCACACAGTTGGGTATCAAAGATTCTGAGCTGCATCTGGTACTCAAATACCGCGGCTGCCTACACAGATACATCCAGGAAGAGATGGAGTTCTTGAACATCGCCTCACTCGGCACAACATACCGATACGCTGTCAAAATCGAGCAAAAGTTCAAACAAAAGAAGCGAGACTTTGGATCTGCAAATCTGAAGCCCAAAGGACAAAGCCAAGGCGGGGTGACCCAAGACAACCCCTATAAGCTGCAAGAAAAGAACAACACCACGAAGCCGAAGAAGGACACAGGAAAGTGGTGTGAGTTCCACAAGAGTCCCACTCATAACACAAGTGAGTGTCGGACCAAGTAGTCACTGGTGGCCGAGTTGAAGGCTTCCGAATCAGATGCATGTTCTGACTCTGAGCCGGAACCCGACAAGGGGGATGGCAAAGGGAAGCAAATCATTGATGCGGATCCTAGTGCCACTGTTGCCACTGCCAAGATCCAGAAGAATGAGCCCGAAGAGCCAGAGGAGGGGGAACGTCTTTTCCACTCACAGATGTGGGTGAAGGGTTCGCCGCTGCAATTCATTGTCGATAGTGGCAGCCAAAAGAACCTCGTTTCAGCAGAGGTCGTGAAGCAGTTGGGCCTACCAACTACGCCACACCCACAACCGTACAGTATCGGGTGGCTTCACGAAGGACGAGATCTCAAAGTTCACCAGCAGTGCCGCCTTCCCTACAGCATCAAGCCCTTCACAGATGAGGTATTGTGTGATGTTACACCTCTGGATGTTTGTGATGTACTATTAGGCCAGCCATACTTGTGGAGGCGACATGCTGTGTATGAGTCAAGGCCTTGCGCTGTCATTATTTCTTTGGATAATTCATTATACAGGATACCAAAGGTAGCTCCACCTACCACCACCTCTTTGATCACTGCTAAGAAAGGCAGCAAGCTCATCTCACAGACTAGGAAATTTATTTTCTGTGTGGTTCGCTCCCAAAGTAAGGGGAAGATCGTTGCTACATCCATGACCCCCGCAAAGGGTTCCTCCACGCAGCAGCAGCAACATAGGGATACAGTCATGACAAAACACAGGAACAACTTCTCCTTACCCAGAGGGGTACCACACAAGTTTCAGGTGGGCGAAAAAGTTTGGTTACATCTGCAGAGAGAACGCCTTACCAGAACCCATCAAAAACTCAGACCGCTTCGACATGGTCCTTACACCAGTAACAAGGCTGTGGGCAACAATGCTTTGAAGCACAACATTCTTCCATTCCTTCGCTTGCACCGATTGTTCAATGTGGACCATCGCCGACCATGCTTCCCACCATTTCTGGACACATCAGAGATTGCAGAACAACTCACTGGAGACCCAACTCAGCAGAAGGTTCCTCATCTCAAGGAGGAACTCAATGCAATGGGGACCATTGCTTCCTAAGGGGGGAGGAATGATCCAGGTGGATGTTGGTGGCCACCCACCTATCCCATTTGGACCCCCACAACTGTCTCTTTCAGTTTTTCAGTTTCCTTAATTATACCTTAATTATAGCGCAGTTTTTCGGGTCCTAAACTTCCGGAGCCGTTTTGAGGCCCTAAACGATGTTTTTTGGGAAATCTACCTCGCGATATTTTGGGTAAAAAATCATCTTTTCCATCGTAGTCCTCGAAGAGATCTTTCCAACGGGATATCATGCGCGTCAAACAGAGATCATATGCCAAAGTTACGACCCCGGGAAGTTGATGTACCAATTTACCCAAACGGGGCCCATAGTTTGGCGTTTCATCTTCTAGGGTTAGGTTTTGGAATGTTAAGGGTTTTCCATTGTTTCTCAATAATAAATAGGCCTTTGAGCCTCATTGTAAAAACAGTTCGAAACAGTTTAGAGGCATGTAGCCGACACATCTCTTCTCAGAGATAAGCTACCATTGCCCTAGCTGGGTTATTTCTATTTGTAAGCATATTTCAGTATTCTCCATTAATGAAATGAAGTATTATTTCCGCTGCATCTCTGTTTTTTATGGTTATCGCATCTCTGTTTTTATGGTTATCTCTGTAATCTATTGCGTTCCTGCTTAAATCTGGATCAGTCTTTGGGCACATTTCCTTACTAAGTTTAAAATGGCTAGCAAAAGGTGTACTAACTAGTTTTGCATTGTGCATATTAAATCTTTTCAACACCTTTTGTATGTACTCATTCTGAGACAATGTTAGTTTGCGATTTTTCCTGTCTCTAGTTATTCTCATTCCAAGGATTTGTTTTGCAGCTCCCAAATTCTTCATTTTAAATGAATTTGCCGATTTTGTATAAACTTGTTCAGACATAAACTTGTCAAATTTTAGATACCACTGCCTTGGAGCCTGTTTTAAGCCATACAAGCTCTTCTTCAACCTGCACACTAGTTTCTCCTTCCCTTTTACCTCATATCCTTGTGGCTGTTGCATATATATCTCTTCCTCCAAATCCCCATGGAGAAAGGTTGTATTTACATCTAATTGCTCAAGATGCAAATCTTCAACTGCTACTAGACTTAGAATAGTTCTGATTGAAGTCATTTTAACAACAGGAGAAAATATTTCATCAAAATAAATATCTTTCTTCTGTGCAAACCCCTTCACCACAAGTCTAGCTTTGTACCTGTGTTTTCCTCCATCTTCTTACCTCAGCCTGTAAACCCATTTATTCTGCAATGTAGTTTTACCTGCAGGCAACCTGACTAAGTCCCAAGTCTGGTTATGCATTAAGGAGTCCATCTCTTCTTCCATGGCTAGCTCCCACTTCTTCCTACTTTCAACCTGCATTGCTTCTTCATAATATTCGGCTTCACCAGAATCAATCAACAATAAATAATATAATAAAGGAGAGTATCGTTCAGGGGGTCTACTTATCCTGGTAGATCTTCTAACACCACTTTCAGGTGTTTGGGGTGCTTATTGCTGTTGTGGTGGTTGCTGATTATTATTATTTTCAGGCACCTTTACTTTTTCAATGATCTCATCAAGAACTGTGTATTCCTTGTTTTCTTTTTCCTGTTTCTTTTCTTGCAACTGATTCTTATACAAAACCTTTTTATTGAATATTACATCTTTGCTCCTAATGATTTTGTGATTGTCATAATCATATAAGTGATAACCAAAATCATTAACACCATATCCAATAAAGGTACATTTCTTTGATTTTGCCTCAAGCTTTGTTCTATTTTATTTACTAATATGGACAAAGGCCTCACAACCAAAAGGATTTAAAAAAGAGTAGTTTACCTTTTTACCTGTCCATGCTTCCTCTGGAACACCACCATCCAAAGAACTTGAAGGCCCTCTGTTTATTAGATAAACAACAGTATCTACATCATCTGCCCAAAATTGTAAAGACAATCCTACATTCAATCTCATGCACCTTGCACGCTCCATGATTGTTTTGTTCATCCTTTCTGACACACCATTTTCTTTTGGTGTTCTTGGAACTGTCTTCTCTCTGTGAATTCCATGCTCTGAATAGTACCTATCAAACTCGTTGCTGCAATATTCACCTCCATTGTCTGATCTGAGACACTTCAATTTCTTTCCTATCTCAATCTCAACCAAAGCTTTCCATTTCTTGAAAGTATCAAATACATCAGATTTATTCTTAATACAATAAATCCAAGTTTTTCTAGTTGCATCATCAATAAAAGTAACATAATAACGAGAGCCACCGAGAGATGATACCTGAGTAGGTCCCCATACACCTGTATGCACAAGCTCTAATTTTTTGCTCTTCTTTTCTTTCCCAACTCTGAGAAATCTGACTCTCTTCTATTTTCCATAAATGCAATTCTCATGGAAGTCCAAATCAACATTCTTCAAACCCGGCAACAAATTCCTTGAGTGAAGGATCTTCATCCCCTTCTCACTCATGTGTCCGAGCCTATGATGCCATAATGCTGCATCTTCTCCTTTGGAAGTTAAAGCATTAACAAAGTTAGAAATACCATTGCATAAATACAATGTACCAACCTTTTCGCCTTTTGCTATTACCAAGGCTCCTTTGGTGACCTTCAATGTTTATCTGTGAAAGTTGTCACACAACCTTCATCGCCTAACTGCCTTGTTGAAATCAGATTTTTCTTCAGATCTGGAACATGCCTTACCTCCTTTAGTAGCCATTGGTTTCCATTCTGCTGTTTTACAAGAACCTTACCCATTCCAACAATTTTACAAGGTTTATCATCACCCAAATGGACTTGTCCAAAATCTCCTTCAACATAGTCATGAAAGTATTTCTTATCAGGTGTGGCATGGAATGAGGCCCCTGAATCTACCACCCAGGAATCAGTAATATTTTCGAAAGAAGAATCAAAGCATCTTGTAACACCTCACCTGTCACATTTGCTTCATGATTGTTTTCTTGTTGTGCATCTCCTTATTTTCCCTTCCAAGATCTACAGTCTTTCTTTAGGTGTCATTTCTTTCCACATTTCCAGCAGACTATCCCTGATCTGGACTTGGATCTGCCTTTCCTTGATTTACTGCGATATCCTGAGCTCTTTCCTCTTTCCATTTTTCTTCCCCTAGACTCTGCACTCAAAGCATTACCCGATGTTTCACCGGAGCTTTTCCGTCGCATTTCCTCGCTAAGGATAACACCGACAACATCACCAAACTTTAAAGTACTAGATCCAGAAACAGAGTTACTAATGGCCATTACTAAACCATTCCAACTTTCTGGCAATGAGCACAAGAATAACAGAGCTCTAACTTCATCATCAAAGTTTACCCCTACAGAACTTAACTGACTTGTAACAGTATTAAAATCATTTAAATGGTCTGCAACAGATCCACCTTCCGGTATCTTCATATTAAATAAACGCTTCATAAGAAATACCTTATTTGAGGCCGAGGGTTTTTCATATAGTTTCACCAACGCCTTAATCAAACCCTCTGTCGTTGTTTCCTTCGAAATGTTGAAGGCGACCGACGCTGCGAGGCACAACCATATTGTTCCGAGTGCCTTTCTATCAAGAAGGTTCTATTCTTCATCTGTCATACCCATTGGCATCTTTTTTTTTCCACCCAATGGTAGGTACATATCTTTCTGATACAGATAATCTTCCATCTGCATCTTCCACAGTGAGAAGTTTTGGCCGTTAAATTTCTCGGCCCTAAACTTACCATCTTCTGCCATTGCTCCCACTCAAACCAAGAATCCTTCTCTCGTGCGAGTTTGTCAACCAAAAAAAAGACCTTCGGCTCTGATACCAGTTGTTAGAAAATTATATATTACGGAGCAATGGAACACATAAAATATTGCAGAAAATATAAACACAGAAAGTGGATAAAACAAGAGAGACACAGATATACATGGTTCACCCAGTTTGGGCTACGTCCATAGAGAAACAACCAGTTCTTCCTTTTATATTATCCAGCAAACTAAATAGATACAACCTACAGCACATCCACTGTAACACCCTCTTCACTCTCAATCTCCTCTCTCTTTCTCACTCAGGATACAGATCTACATAGACGCAATACAATTCCCTCATATACAGTGAGGGGTTGCCTTCTAGGGCAAAAAAACCTAAATTAAACATAACTTCTAATGTCAAATCTCCGCCTAATGAACGACCCAGATTGACTAGAAATTACTATACTTTTACAAGGCAATTTTACATCTATTCTTAGCTTCGGGGGCGCTACCCCTGAAACCCCCCGCCAGGGGGGGCTCCCCAAAGGTCACAGCCCCCCCGGGACCCCCCTTGCAACGAATATTTACCATCTCGAACTAGGGTCCAATGTGGCGATACCTTTGAATACAGAAGATAATCAGGCTCCACACCCAACAAGTACAAGATCTAGTTGTGACAAAATATTACACTAGCAATTTAAATACAATAAGAGAAAAGAGAGGATGAAATAACACTAAAATAAACCAAGTAGCTAAAATACCAATTCAAATTCACCTATATTACATTACTTGACTTGAGTGAAACTTAATAAAACTCTCATAGAGAGGACTACTACACACTAAATGTGGTCCTTGTCCATGAACAACCAATATAAAAACAACTCTCCCTTAGTTCTAGTTAACTAGGTAAAAAATGGAGTTATAGGGTCTAAAATAGAGATAAAGTCAATAATAGAGTTGACTAAGGATATGATGAGCAATAAATAAGTGAGAATTGAAGAGAGAACTCACATGCTCACACACTCACACACTCCACTCTTAATTCTAGAAGTATACAAAAGTACCAAGAATAGGACTAAAAGTTAAAGGATAATGTTTCTTGGGATAAATAGATAAATCGATAGGGTTCTAGATAAAGTTCAGATTTTCAAAGGATAGGAAGGAAGTGCACACTTGTAGATAAGGTGGCTAGGGATAAAGAAGTGTGCATTAATGGATAAGAAATAAGCATGCATTGCATAGTCAATGCCTAGTCATTGCCACATGCCATCCTACATGGTTAACCCTATTACAAATAGACATACTATAAATAATAACTACCAAAAATAGAAAGACCTCCTAAAAGGTAAGAAATTTAGGGTAGGTAACGTGCATCTACACCAACAATTACAAGGAATACAAACATCTTTGTATGCATGCCACTATGTAAAATAGTTTAATCCTTTTACCTCAAATAACATAAAGGTAATGTGATAAGGAGGGTAATAATGTTTCCATACCAAAATGAACATAGAGGCAACAACTTGGATATTGATCTATACATACCTTCATCAAGAGTTATTGATAGCCCTCTCCTCCTCAATAGTAGGCTTTCTCTTCCTCCTAGAAACTAATAGCATGTTATTATCAAGTATTATCCCACTTGAATCCATCATTCCCACATAAGGGTGGTTAATGTTTTGGCTATGTAAATATCGATTAAGGATAGAAGAGCTCAGCTAAGGTATCCTTCAACGTCCTTTCCATCTCCTTCACTCACTTAAACAAAATTTCTTTTTCTTACCACTTATTCTCTAAAAATACATGTCACTTCCACCTATTCCTTAAAAGACATGCCACTTCCACATACCATGTCCTTTATTCAAAAGAATGACATCAAGACTACTTTCTTGCATGGTGTTATACAAAATATATGACTGCAGACAAAAGTATCTTCCATAGGCCTAGTGGCTTGATCTAGAACAACAAAAATCAAAGACTATAAAGTTTTCCTTAGAAGAATTGGAGAATGGAAAGATGCTTACTTGTGATCTGTCAAAATCTCTTCTCTCCTCTTGGATTTTCAACTCCAACCGTAGCTTCGATCGCTATAATTAGAACTTGCAAAAACAAACAAAACAAGGCAAAGATCTACGACATCTATGTAGCATTATCCAATCATTCTATTCAATGGATCTGCATAGCATTGCAACACATGTATATAAGCATAACACAACACATGTAGGAAAATGATATACTCTTTGCATTAATATGAAAGGGGAAGAGTTTACAAATAAAAGTGGAAGCTGATCTTGTAGAGATCCTCCCAAGTTGACTTGTCCTTCCTTGCCACAATGTACAACTCAAAGCCACCCTAATGCATGGGAATGATAACTATGTTATGATCAAAGAAACAACATAAGGGTATGATTAGTATCCAAAATCCAACCTCTAACTTGTGGATGGCATTAAATATATAGGAGAGGATGGTAGCTTAGGAATTCTTATCCATTTACCAATTTAGGCTTGAGATCCACTCTTGATGGGAGGATGAGCTCAAGGGATAAGAGGTGAAAACTCCAAGGTAGGATGAGATAGGATTCGAAGTTCTTATCCAAGATAAATGGTTGTAACAACTTCTGGAAGATTCTAGAAGAGGAAGCTTCAAGATTCTTTTTATTTTCCCTGAATTTCTAGAATCAACACACCCCAGTAAGGGCAAACCTACTCTAATCAAAGCAGGTGCCAAACTGAGAAACCTACAGTTGAACGTAGGTCCCTAAAGGCCCAAGGTGTGTTGGGTCTTAAAATCACTGAAATGAAGTAGCCAAGGTCAGAAACCTAGGGATTTTAGAGATTCATGCTTAGGGATTTGTGTAAGGATGATGACAAGGTGTTCATGGATGTTGATTGATCCAATTTGTAGGCTTGTTGACCAGATGTGACAAAATGGCCTATAAAACATGGCTCAAGATTGATTTCTTGCATGGATCACTTAAGGAGGAAGTCAAATGGATGTCGAGGGTTCTTTCTTGAATGGATCACATAAGGAGGAATTCTAATTGGAACAATTGTAGGGGTTTGAAGTACAAGATTGAAGATCTCATGTATGCAGGTTGAAGAAATCCCTCTATGGGTTAAAGTAAGCCCCTAGGGCTTAATATGAAAGGATTAATAACTATCCTATGAAGTTGGGATTCACAAGGAGTTGTGTTGATTCAAACCTATACTTCAAGGTTGAAAAGGGCATGCCACTTATTTTGGTCCTTTATGTTGGTGATCTCTTTATGATTGGTGCGAACCCTCTCATTTATCAATCCAAGAGGGAGTTTACTTCCAAATTTGAGATGAAGGACCTAGGACCGATGCATTACTTCCTAGGTTTGGAGATCTGGCAAAATCCAGGCAAGATTTTCCTTTCTTAAGGAAAATACATTATGAAGTTGTTAGAAATATGTGGGACGGTGGAATGAAAGTTTGTGTCCACTCTGATGGAACTAAACTTCAAGAAGCCATGTAAAAGTGGTGCTAGTCCCAAATTTTCAAATCCTTCTTAATATAGATAACTTGTGGGGGCCTTGATGTCATTGGTAAACTCTTGATCAAACATATGCTTCATTTTAAATGCTTTGATTCAATTTATGGTTGATCCTCATCACATACAATGGGTTGCTGCAAATAATCTCTTAAGATATCTTCGTGGCACTATCAAATATGGATGGAGATACACTGCTAGGAATTTGAGGCTACATGGATATTTTTACATTGACTGGGCTAGTAGTGTGGTGGATAGAAAAGGCACGTTAGGATGTTGCTTCACTTTAGGATCTTCTTCAATTTCTTGGATGAGCAGGAAGCATAAATCGGTTTCTCTAAGCATCTTTGAGGCTGAATATATTGCAGCTAGTATGGCTTGTTGTGAAGCTATTTGGTTGAGGAAGCAGTTCAGTGAGATATTTGGGAATGTGTTGGATACCATTGTTATCTAATGCAACAATATCAAGTGGTATTTTCATTTTAGAGAATCTCATGTTCCACGATTGCTCCAAGCATATTGATATCAAGTACCACTTTATTCGGTATGTTGTACAACAGGGAGCAATAAGGCTCCAACACATTAGGATTGATGAATAGGTTGCTGACATACTCACGAAGCCCTTGGGGAAGGTCAAGTTCTTAGCCTTTTGAGAGAGACTTGGAGTCGTGAAAGGACCCTCCCATGGGGGTCCTGCTTTAGTTGGACATTGATCTCTGGGAGCTTCTGGGGACCTGGGGTACTTCTTGGAGCTATGTGCGACCATAGGGTGAGTGATTCACCTTCCCCTATAGGTACGTTGTCTACTGGGTGAGTTGTTCACCTTCCCTATGATACCCCATGATGATATATGTGAGCATAGGGTGAGTAGTTCACCTTCTCCTATGGTTGGTGATATATGTATAGGATAAGTGGTTCACCTTCTCCTATGGCATATGAGCAGGATGGCTGGTTTGCCTTCTCTTGTGGATGCCCCAACATACATCCTACCCTTGCAGTCTGGGACTCTTAGGAAGTACCTCTCACTTGGCCAATGAGTTGGGAAAATTGGTTAGGGACCATAACACTACAGATGGATGCATCATGTATTGTCATACTCCTTATGTCTAGGATGCATGGTGTTCAACAAATTGATCGCTCAGGATCAAGTCTGATTGGGGTTCTACCCCTGGTTATGTGACTGGATTTTGTCAGTGGAGAGTGGTAAGGTCTTGTGACTCACTGTTAAGGGAATAAGTCCCCTAGGGCTTTGGGTCAAAACCCTAACAGAGCAGGAGTAATCTATAGCAATAAACACGCACACAACTCAGGAAACATGCTTAAATAAACAAACTATGAGAGGATGAACATACCCAGATGTCCTTCGTTTGGGTAGTTCTAGCCAGGGTTCAAACCCTCTGCAACTCCTGACGATCTTCGAATCTGCAAATCAACCAATTCGAATACACATAGTAGCATATAGATAAAGCAGTTTAGTGAAATCAACTTTATATCATATAAGTAAACAGTTAGTTATACAACAAAATAGTCATTCATACATAAACCATAACAATAACATCTGATGCATAAACAAAGTCGATCTCAGGAACAAGACATCATTTCTTTTTATTGTAGAAAACTATAATAAACATGGAAAGAGTTCACCTGAGTCTTGCTCTTCCGGCTCCAAGCAGAACCGTCCTCCAGGTCCATCTAGTCAAGTCTTCAACAACCTCCTTCCATAACCAATACCATGATATCTCAAGCAAGTGAGAGAATATCAACACTCAAAGAAACAAGGGTTTCTTGAACTTGGGGAAGTTCTTGAAGCACACGGATACTTCAGACTTGATCAGGGGATAATCTCAGTATAGTAATTCTATCATTTCTCTCCTCCTTAAGGCCTTCCCATTGAAGACTTTTTATACTTCTCCCAAATTAGTTTTTTAGTTGGGAAACAGTGGGGAACAGTTGGGCCACGGGCACTAGGAGGTAATAAACAAGTAAAACCCGTGATCTCCATCCATAATTAAGGAAATTTAATTATTTTAAGTGTTTTAACACATATACGCGAGTTGGGTATAGACTAACCCCTGTGTACACGATTTTATCACAGGGAAAAGTAGCGTATAGGAAGTAAAACACTATTTTTAAAATATTTGGACCAAGTCTGGAAGGAGGGGTTGCCCTAGGCCATAAACCAAGCATTACAAATACCAAGGGTGATATTTGGAGCTATAACAGATGCCCCCTAATATATGAGGTCAGAAGGGGTACATGATAGCCAAAATGTATTAAGTATATGGAGAGGAAACCTATCAACAACTAAGAAGGACTTCACCAGATTTCAGTCTTCCAAAACATCAAAAAGAAGATAAGAAAGAAACAACTGTCTGAGGTGAGCATACCCATGCTCAAAGAAAGTAAAGCATGTCTGCATATCAAGTACAAGAGGATCCACTATGTATACAAGTATAAAGAACTGAAAGTACATAATGGATCATTTGATCATGATTGAACAAGTACATGTCTGAATATCACATATAAGAAGATGATCAATGAAGCTGTAAGATGAAGCTAATCACTGATGTCGAAAAACTGATCCCAATAGTACCAAATGAACATGATGGAATAAGATGATACTACATCGCAACTCGGATGCCAGCATATAAAATGTCATTGTGAAGGACTGCAACATATAACGTGGAATGGTGTCAACTAGCAGCAACAGGAGCAACTGATAAGTGAACCAAAGAATGTTGATGCAACCCGAGGTCTTCAATGATCGTCGTGGTACATTTCTACACAATGGGAATAAATGATCTAAAGTTGACCATGTGAGAAATCATTTGATTACCGATCATTGATGTATACCGTTAACAAACGTGAGACTACTCACCAATAATGATAATGAGAGTCAAGGTACCCAGTACAATCTAACAAGTGTGAATAAATGAGCTGAGGTCGAACACCTGGAAGAATCTATCAATCAGGGGACAATGATGGTTTCCCACTATCGATAGTGAAGGATCTGCCACTGATGACTGCAAACCCCAAGGTACTGCCAAATGGACTCTAGATCTTTGCCCCAGAGCAATGAGTCGTAGTCGATAGGAAAAGATCTGCTAGAAGGAAGGCATTAAGGCATCCTTCATCAATCTAACACGAGTATAACCCGTAGGCCAATAATGTGGAAGGAATCTGATGAAAAACGATGTAGTAACCCGACCGAAGCACATTTACAGCGTACACAAGATGTAGCTAGTGCATGATAGAAGCCCTCTGAACCAACCAATGATGAAAGCTAACACAGAGGTGAGGAATCCACCAATATGGTCAAATGGAAACCAAGGCACTGCACGAATCCAAATGTGTGATAATGAAAGCTGATGTCGAACACAAGGGAAACCACTCAGTCAAAGACCCATGATATTGATCGATGTTGAGCACAAGGTGACCTATCAATAATGAAAATAGGGCCAGGGTGTGGCTCTAGGCCTACCCTCAGAGCAATATGTCGTCATCGATAAGGACAAGACCCGCCAGCAAGAAGTCAATGGAGACCTTCTCAAACTGGCACAAGCAAAGGACCAATATAACTGATGTGATGACAAACAAGACACTAACAACCAGGGATGGCCGACTGAAAAATAGGTCAAGAGACACCGTAGAGAGGCTGACTCAGGCTTACTTCCCTTGAACAAAAGCATGACTCAATGATGACTATGTGGCAGCATATGATAACTCTGTATAAGTTCGTCATGCAGGAGGCACGAATGAACTCTCCATATGATTGGAAGAGATAGCCAATCGGAGGAGAACTAACTCAATAACAAGGTTAAGGCATACCTAAGTCAAACTAAATCCCGCCCAAATGGAGGAGGGACTTTATTTTGAGTGCTTTGTTCAAGGGCAACACAACTGACTCTAGTTGCCAACAATATATGGAAATGTTGTCATGTTCCCGCTCTTTTTGGAATATTTTATTTCTTTTTCTTTTTCTTTAAGATGGAAAAAGAATAAAAGAATGCTATAATACAGTGGAAAAAATGAGTGTCATTGAAATAGATGATCTAGTTCCTGGGATGGGAACATTCCTATGCTTAATGCAAAGAGGCGACGCTGGTCAAGGACACTCAAAGGGATGTTCCTTCCATAGGTCTGAGGGTGTGTCAAGTTGCAGAAGCTAAGGGATTGCAAGTTTGAGTTTGCAGAAGACATGGTCAAAATGTGGCTTAAACACGAGTCCAAGTGAAGCTGGCTCAAGGCCAAAAGGTGAAAATGGTCAAAATGCAATGCAATAGTACAACTCAACACAAAGGAGCCTCTAGGGTATAAGGCTAGAACGAAGCGAAGAAGCAAAGAGGAATGAGTCTTCAACGGACAAGTCATGGCGGGACTAGAGAGGATTCCCGATCCTACTCAATAAAACAGCATAGGCAACCAATGTCAGTGAGGTGTTAACTACGATGCCCATGTAAAAGATGGCTCTACCATCGTGTCATGATTTAAAAAATCGGTGAGTGAACATGGTTTACTAACCATAACATGATGGGATCGACCCTATGGCAAGTGTATCGACAAATGGAGGCTAGTATGCAAAATGCAACGGAAAAAATGGTTCCCCTAACCTATATGCCAGTGAGTAAACGGTACCTGCCATGATAGGTTAGCAGTCATGGAACCGATGTGAAATTTCCAAAGAAGCCTCCAAAATGTCCTGAAAAAACAACCTATTCCCGACAATCCAAGCTCACAAGTTAAAAGATTCATGAGACGAAAAAAAATCAAGTTTTGAAAAAATTTGACATTTTCAAAGCTATAAAATGACCTTTTTACTCACCATTTGTACCATTTGTGTTGAGAGCAAAGTTGTGAAGAAAAAAGAGCAAAGTTGCCCCCCAAAGAATTGGACTGTTCAAATTGGATCAAATTCATCAGGTAACCCCCATTTCAAGCTTGCATTACTTTATGATTGTTTTTAGAAATTTTTATTGAGGTTTGACCATAGGAATTTATGTTAAAAATTTCAACACGGCATATACGCGGGTTGGATATTATAGACCCGCGTATACAAAGGCCCTACACGCGACTGTGTGTGAAAGGGACCCGTGTATACGCAGTTTGAAATTTCAAAACAAAAATCTAACTGTTGAAACTTAATTTTCTTTCAGGATGACAATCACATGGAGAGAGAGGGAGCATACTACCATTGATAATGAAGTTATGAATAATCAACAGGCCTTAGATGCATTGAGGGGATGTAGCTTATTGAAATTTTTCAAAATGCCCAATATGAAGGCTAACACCCATTTGGTTGAAATGTTAATCCATTATTGGAGTATCGAAGATGATGCTTTTATGATTGATCAAATGCCTTTGAGGATAGAGGTAGAGGATATTTACTTTATCATTGGTCTCTCCCGGAGAGGAGAAGTTGTACATTCGACTGGCCAGACACGAGGTAGTCTTTCAATGGAAGACTACGTACATATATACTGTCCCAGGCATCTGGAAAAAATTGGAAGCTAGATTCCAATAAAACACGTGGAGAGCTTGTCCCTGAGGATCTTACTGTTTATCATAGCTAGGATAAATAGATCAACCTCATTGCACCAAGCGTCACGAGTATCCATGAGCTTGGCTGTGGAGTGTCTCACCACTATTTTTGATTGGTGTACACCTCTTCTTACCAATATGAAGAGCCAGTTGTCCTCCATTCAGAAATGGCAGACCAAAAATTTCGGATATGGGACCATTTTGTGCTCCTTCTTCTTCGAGAAGGTTCCTGGGTTGCATCCCAAAGTATCAGTCTCTATCAGTAGCCCCTGAGATCCTCGGATGGGTAGGTGGGCCGACCTGATGAAATGCCTTGGAGGCGGGGACATTCTAAGGAATGCTTTCGATGATGAGTTCTTCTCCTGGTGGGAACAACAAATCATCGTTGTGGACGACTATCCCTATGCTGGCATGGATTTCAGAGGAGATCCGGATTTGGTGCTGCCACCAAAAATAGCATGGGGAGAGATAGGTAACCATTTTTTAAGTTTGATCAAATTTAAGGTTTTTTTTGTGTTTTTAAAATATGAAAATGAACTTAAAGATATTTTTGATGGGATTAAAATACTGACATAAAGATCATGTTCCAGATGTGGGTCCGGTACGACCAGATGAATTTCTACGGCACAGGCATCACGGAAGAGGTGTCGAAGAGGCGACTGCTGAGACAGAGAGGGTCTTGTACGCAATCCAAAGAAACTTGGTGAGATTGACTCACCAGGTAGCGATGGTGGTCATAGGAGACCTACCTGAGGAGATGCAATGCCGCGTGATAGGAGTACCATGTGACTGGGTTCGCATCCTTTGACGTGTGGCCAACGCAGTGGTCACTTTCTTATGTTAGGTAAACTTGACTCAGGATAGAGTCAAAGTTGACTAGGTTAAACAGTGATGGTTTTGGGGCACATGGTATTGTGCACCCATAGTATTCTTCCCGTGGTATTATATGTAATGGAGCTTATAAAAGGCTGGAAGGACTTCATTGTAATGCAAGACCTGGAGGTGAGTGGTGAAGGCTCACTTGGTCAGATTGGCCAGGGTTTTGGCCAAGGATAATGAAATTTCATTATGGTTGGGTTTTTCCCCGGATTTGGGGTTTTCCCGGATAAACATGTGTGTTTATGTGTTTATGGTTGTTGCTGGTTATTTTTATATTTATTCCTCTCAGTAATTATTTATGTTATGCAGTAAATTTCTTAACATCTTAGCAGCTCATCCTGAGCCAGGTCGATAGATAGACTGGACATGATTATGGGCATTTAGTCCCGATTTTGTATATTATTTTTGAAACACTTTATGTACACACAGGGAGTTTTAGGATATATATATACAGTTCCAAACTTTTTATGTTTGTTTTTATCTGAATGAATGATTGATATCACAAAAATTCCTGACAAAATATGCACAAAAATATAATATATACAAAGAAGTAATTGCTCGGCCGAAACCTAAGAAAAATACCCCTTAAGGTAGAGCCCATCAAGGGGCTCCGCTAGCTTGTTCCTAGAGATGTTTATAGGTACAGTTCTTAAGCCAATCAATATATTACCTTCGGCAAATAATTGTGTCGGAGCCAAAGGCACCGTACAAACATCACTAATAGGTAGATTTGAGGACCTAGATTCGACTTCATGCAAAAGAGGATGAAAATATGAACGATGATGTAAATCTTTCAATGGTCAATCTACAACCATCATTGCTTCGACTATTGCTGCGTCAGATGGAAAAAACTGTATCTAAGCAATCCAAAGCAGAAGTGGAGTCAAGGGTCCAAGTAGGAGCCACATCACCATCTAACTCCTTTTTCAAAGAAGGAGTGGGATGGTCGTCTGTAGAGTTATCAATAGATTCATATCTAAGCTCTGATGCAGACATAGGATATTCTATTCCACCCACCTTCTCTTCATCTGATGTGGTCACAGAAGAAGGTAAGGTCCCAGGCTCCAAAGAATAATGAGTTCGAACAAACTCTTTCCATAAAGGATCCTTGGAGGATGAAATTGTATCGATTCTAGCTGTAGGAGGGGGAAGATCAAATACACCCATCAAGGAAGAATACATCCCAACTCCTAAATTATCTATAGGTTGACAAGGATTATCCACCATTGGGACTGTAGAATCTGAAGTTGCACAAGGATCACCTGGAGAATAATCCAATTGATTAACTTTAACAATTCTCCCCTCGTGAGGAAAACAAAGGACATGAAACAGAGTCGAAACTATGGCATGCATTTCATAAATCCAATTCCATCCTAAGAGGAGATTATAACCGAGGTTAGCATCAACGATTTCTACTTCAACATTAATGACCTTTCCTCCAACACATATAGGAAAGGTCGGGATAATCCCGTGTGGCCTATGAGAATGTCTGTCAAATGTTTTCAAGAGAGTGGGTGTAGGAACAGCTGCAGGTGATCCAAATGCCTTCCAACATGACATAGACATTGTGCATGTGGAAGCTCCCTCATCTATAACTATTCAAAAAAAATTGGTTTTCCGGTAAGTAGACTTTATCTGGAAAGCCATATGATGAGGAAGTCTCTTTTTGACATTGAGCATATCAAAAGTGAGCGCTAAAGAATTTTTGGATCTACTGCCCCCATTGCCGAAAGCAAAGCACTTTGTTGAGATGGACACGACTAGAGTACCTCTAAAGCAGACATAGCGCAAGGACTCTGAGCCAAATCTTCTACAATGGAGTAGTTCTCGGCTACCCTAGCATTAGGGTTGATAGTCGCACGCTTGGCGGAACCTTTCGGTATCCGAGGTATAGACTCAACAGAGGGTTGCTTAATATGAAGTGGATCCATAGTTCCGGGAACAGATTTATCCTTATATGTTTCTACTTCACCATAATCATGTGACCGTGTAGCCACATTGACATTAGAACTCGCCATGAAAACATTTGAAGAATTGTCCCCCTCCTGGTTGCCCCCTGCAAAGTTACCAGGGTTTGAGTTCGCTCTAGCAAGCAACTGTTGCCCTTGGGGGAAAGGGTTAGTTAAGATAGCTTGGGAGCTAGAAGACCCTTGCTGACTAACAAGCGCTGAGCATCTTGAATTTTCAGGCAGAGATGAGTCAAATGATCTCCACTGCATAACTTGCATGGAAATTTAACTTTCTTCTTAGACTCTTTTCCACCCTCACCAACACCATTGCCGGGCTTGTTCACATTACCCTTCCCATCTTGATTCTTCTTTTTACCTCATCCCTTCTTCTTCCCATTGGAATTTTTATTTCCTTTGGGGTTAGAAGCCTTAACGACATTTACATAAGAAGGTTGGGAAGGCAAAGGAGTAGACGGTGCAGCTTGATTGGAAGAAACAGTTTGTAGAGACAACTGTTGCAATTGGTTCAAAAGGTTCACCACATTTGCATCAATCGATCCAACAATACCATCAGCATGAGGGCTTGGCTTCGGTTTGAATATATCAACCGTGGATCTAGGAGCATCAGGCAAGATTTTCTGAAGAGTCCCAGACTGAGAATATATCAGTTCTAACTGCTGGGTGTAAAAGATAGCCTGCTCTTCCGAATAGATGCCAGACATAGAAACATCCTTGGGGATCTCGGGTTGTAATGATTTTAAAAACCATTCGAGATGGAATTCGGGTGGAATTTCAGCTTTAATGAGCCTCTTTCTCCATTTCCAATCCTGGATATGATCCGAAATGTGAGTAGCCATGTCCTAATGAAAATTGGCTAGAAGTTCAGTTCTGGCTTCGTAACAGATAGTCAACTAAAAATGGTTTAAGAAAATGTTAGCCAAATCGGTGAAAGACATAAAGGTGCCCCCTAGCAACTCTATATATCACTTAGTCACATTCCGAGTTAAGGTGTGCTGAAATAATCTCAACCTGATCGTATCATCGATCAATGAGTTAGATGAACACCACAAATGGAATGTGGTTACATGGTCGCTCGAGGCTTCACCACTCTTCCCTTCAAATTTTGGAATATCCGATGGAAGTTTGGTTGGGATCGGAGGCCAAGCTGGATTGTATCTGATTGGATCGTTCATCAACTTAGTCAAGTCTGGCAGATTAAGTTTGGCCATAAAAGGGAGTCATGGAGGACCTTGGGGATTCCACCCAGATTGAGCAGGTTCCCAAAAGTCTGAAAATAGTGACCTGGATTTTGAAAGGCACTAGGTTTCTCGAAGTAAATGGTAGAACCTATTGAACCAAAAGGTGACCCTTGTGGTCCAGTAAAACTTAGAGTTTGACCAACTCCAACCGAAAAACCTTTGTAACCGATAAAGTTTCCCCCTAACGAATTATTGTAAGGAGCTGACAGCCCCTAGTAAGGGTTCCAAGCATTAGCTAAGGGTGGAAAACTTTGAAATGAATTGACTGAGGAATACGACACATTCCCTTGTTGGCCAAAAAACTAATTCCCAGTTCCTATCCCACTAACCACAGGGTTTGTCCAGCTCTGAAAAGGATTACTACCTTGACCTGTGAAAGGAAAAGGCATAGACCCTACTGTCGAATTGGAACGTGGTATATGAACACTTCCAAATGGGAAACCCTGAAAAGAATCTGATCCACTCATCATGGACGTGGAAGCGGTTAATGGTACATTTAATGGAACTTAAGGAATACCTTGAGAGGGCATTCCAAAAGGGAAGAATAAAAAACTGGATGCATTGGCTTGAGAACTTCCACTCGTCGACAGAATGGAAGTATACCCAAATAAGGAGGTGCTAGTAGTAGACCCAAATAAGGACATAGAGGGGATGGAAATAGTTCCTCCCCATTGCACTGACATGGGAGTCTGCATACTTGTAGCACTCATGGTGGATGCCATGCTTCTAGCAGTGGTCATAGAAGGGATAGATGTGTGTAGACCTAGGCTTGAAGTTCTGTGAGTCGGAGTTCCAACGTATGACAATACGTCAGGATGATTAGAAGGGAGAGGAGAATTCGGAGCCGCAATTGACTTTGAAAGCTCTTCTACCTCAATACTATCTTCTGACTAGAAGAGCACTCGAGAAAGAACTGGTGTGTTCCTCTCTAGCTCTGTAATAGTACCAGGTCTATCTTGCGAACTAATGCCCCCGAGCGGAGGATCAATCTTTGATGCGCCTGCTACCACTGGTTGAAAACCACTGGCAGAATCGCTCCTACACCTTCTAGGAGAAGGCTTTGGATTCACAGGTGAAAGCCCACAAAGTCTACAGGACCACCGAGGTGGTCGGTCAGCCACCTTGAATTATTTTTATAAGATTTACTTAAAGACTCAAGAAAAATGAAAGCTAGGCCGACTAGGAGCACAAAACACGCACTAAAATTGTCCCTAAAGAATTCAACAATCAAACAACTTCCAAATATTTCCACTCTGGGTGATTAGGACTAGACACCAAAATACAAGAAAGTATATAATAAGGGCCTTACGAAAATAGACTAGGGTAATTACTCCCCAAGTCTACTAGTGAAGGTATCAAAGGTAGTTATGCTGACCTCCAGACAACAACCTTTGTCGGTGCAAGCCCCAAAGCTTCGCAAGGGTGCCCTCCAGAAGTACCGTTGAACGTGATGCAACTTCAACCTCAGGTGCCACGGGACTCCCCTCCACAGCCACCTGTGCAGATCCCTAGGATAGGCAACTAAAGATACCTCGTATCAGAAGCTGGGTGGAACAGTCGTGAGGCAAGATCTGACAAGTAAGAGAGGGGGTATCTCTCGTCCTTATCTTCACAAACCCTCGTGCTTAACTCCCAGTCATGGAGCTTTCCCGATCTCCCTAATGCTATTGGATTTCACCCTTTATTTAGACTTCTATGTTTTACAATCTAGAGTGGCCTTGGAGAGTTTACTCTCCTCTCGCCTAATCCAAGACCCTAAATAAACCTAAAACTTGTTGGTGTATTCTAATTGACAATACAAAAATTTCTAGTTTATTTTATTAAGTGCTTGATTTTAAGTGGCTGTTCTTTTAAGTCAAAGGGACAATACAGAAATGAAACCAATGGTGTTTTTTATAACACAAAAGAAATTAATGAAAAACTAAGTTATATGTAATGCACTTGTTTGTTCTTCGATGAAAAGCAACTTCTACTTGGGTTCTAAGAAAATTCTATAAAGCAAAAACTTTTTCCTTTCCTTTTTCTTATAGTAGATTTCACACCCACAAAAACTAAAAGACTATTGATGCTTTAATAATGCAAAACTACCCTAATGCAAGGTGTACATAATAATGCAAAATTCTAGATTACTCTAAAAATAGATGAAACCAATTGTTTAAAACTTTTTGATAAGCCAACTTAAATGTTTGAAGAGAATGCAAATTTCACGTACAAATTTTCCTCTAAATAAGCAAGTCAAATCTCGAAAAATCACAATTCACTTTCACAAAACCAAAGAAACCAAAATCAAATTCGGCAAAAGAAAGCAAAAACAATGTTTTTGAAGAACTTTTCTTTTTCAAGAAGCAATGAAAACAACTTTTCAAAAGCACTCAAAATGCCACCAAAGACTCAAAGACCAAAAGCAAAGCACAAGGAAACTTTGTAAGTTACCAATTCAACACAAATGAAAACTTGAACAAAAAAGGTGTTTCAACTTGCACTAAACGATCCAAAAGCAGCAAAAGGAGCTTTGAGAAACTAATCAAGAAATCAGGAAAGACACACTTTCAAATTCATCAACAAGAAACTTTCGAAAAGCAAGAAAAAGTGTATGGCCACAAAAATGATGGGAAGCAAAGCAAGCAGACCAATAATGAAGTTTGACACAAAGATTGCAAACAATCTTTTGTTCCGGAAGACCAAAACAATCAAGAACCTCTATAAGAAGCCTTGTGTGTTCAAATACAAATCATAAAACTCACTTAAAAGCAAACCGAGGCCAAAAACTTTTCGAAGCAGGAGAGAATTCAAAACAATAAGCTCACTGAATAATTAAAATCTGGAGACAGAAACTGATCACTCAGAAACCACATAGACTAAGAAACAAATTTTTCTGGGCAGAAAGATTTGAAAAAATAATGCAAAAAATTGTATACACGACTGTGTCCCTACACAGGTGCGTGTACACGTGCTTCTACCAAAAGAAACTCGTGTATAAGTGGTTTCAGTTCACAGAAACAAGCATGTGTACACTTTTGTAAACAGACAAAGGTGCGTATATGAAGTTTTACAAGAAAAATAAAAAATGAGCCCTGATGAAAATGATTAGACTTGAATTCTGAGTTCCTACAGGAGCAGGCAATACAGTCACAACAAGCAAACTAATAATTGAGCCCTGATTGACACTGAACAACCCAAACTAGGAATAACAAGATTGTTATCCCCAATAGAGTCGTCAATTCTGTTAAGGGAATAAGTCCCCTAGGGATTTGGGTTAGAACCCTAACAAAGCAGGAGTAATCTACAGCAAGAAACACGCACACAACTCAGGCAACATGCTTAAATAAACAAACTATACGAGGATGAACATACCCGGATGTCCTTCGTTTGGGTAGTTCTAGCTAGGGTTCAAACCCTCTGCAACTCCTGACGATCTTCAGATCTGCAAATCAACCAATTCGAATACACATAGCAGCATATAGATAAAGCATTTTAGTGAAATCAACTTTATATCATATAAGTAAACAGTTAGTTATACAACAAAATAGTCATTCATACATAAACCATAACAATAACATCTGATGCATAAACAAAGTCAATCTCAGGAACAAGACAACGTTTCTTTTTATTGTAGAAAACTATAATAAACATGGAAAGAGTTCACCTGAGTCTTCCTCTTCTGGCTCCAAGAGGAGCCATCCTCCAGGTCTGTCCAGTCTCAGTCTACAACATCCTCCTTCCATAACCAATACCATGATATCTCAAGCAAGTGAGAGAATATCGACACTCAAAGAAAGAAGGGTTTCCTGAACTTGGGGAAGTGCTTGAAGCACATGGATACTTCAGACTTGATCAGGGGATAATATCAGTATAGTAATTCTATAATTTCTCTCCTCCTTAAGGCCTTCCCATTGAAGTCTTTTTATACTTCTCCCAAATTAGTTTTTTAGTTGGGAAACAGTTGGGAACAATTGGGCCATGGGCACTAGGAGGTAATCAACAGATAAAACCCGTGATTTCCGCCCATAATTAAGGAAATTTAATTCTTTTAAGTGTTTTAAAACATATATGTGGGTTGGGTATAGACTAACTCGCGTGTACACGCTTTTATCATAGGGCAAAGTAGCGTATAGGAAGTAAAACATTGTTTTTAAAATATTTGGACCAAGTCTGGAAGGATGGATTGCCCTAGGCCATAAACCAAGCATCACAAATACCAAGGGTGATATTTGGAGCTATAACACTCACTCTCAATTGATCTTTCTTATTATCTATATCAATCTTCAATAGAGATGAGACGAGATTCACAGATAGTACATGATGATCAAGATGACATGATGATGGATGGATATTAGCAGGAGGAATTCTCCCTAGTTGAGAAGGAGTATTAAAATGTACAACTAGGGCTGAATTCCATTTTGGGTAGCTCATTTGATGAAGGTTATTATTGGACTAAATTCTTGTTTTTGAGAGGACCAAAATCGACCTAAGGATCATTAAATTAGAAATATGTTTTTGAAGTGAATCCCACACATGTGCATTTGGTTAAGGTCGACTTGGGGTAAAATTGGGAAAATTAAACCCCTCTCCATCACACATAAATATAAGATACCTCAAACCTCATTTGGCACATTCATCACACAAATTCCTTCTCTCTTCTACATTGATTGGTTCGTACAAATTGCAGGGTAACCTATTTACTCCACACATGTGAAGGTTTGACTGAGTATTTCTATTCTCTGCGTTGACCAAGTTGCAACCAACTTTGACTAGCATTGACCAGGCCTTATTTGATGTTTGACCTCATTTGACTATGGTTTTGGTCAACCTCTCTCTATTTCAGCAAGCCACATCTATTGGCACAAATATCAAGACCACAGGGCTAACTTCCAGTTTGACCGAGTTCGACTATTTATTTGTTGATTGTTTTAGATGCTGGTTAATTTTCAAGGAAGGCTGAGTTTTTTTGACCTTGAATGAGCTCAAGGAGAATATTTTTTTGTTATGTTGATCACTGTTGACTTTTTTGTTAGGGCTCTTTGACTAATATTTTGATTGGACCATCTATTTGACTAAGGGCAGTGGTATTGGATCATCTATTTGGAAATTCAACTTTGACTTTGTACAATTGTACTCTATTGGATATTCTCTCTCTGCTAAACATTTGATATCTGATAATAAGAAGGATTTATCAAGGGTTTTCCCAATCTTGGAGTTTTTCCTTAGCTTGAGCCAAATTCTTGTGTTCTCTTGTCTTGGCTTGTATTATGTAGTTTATTGTTTATGTTCTATCTACAGTCATTGTCAATGTGAATTAATGGTTCATGTGATTGTTATTGGAAATTAAATTGAAATTATCATTGGGCTAATAAAAGGACATTGAAATAATTGTTGCAAGCATAAAACATACTATTGTTATCTACAATTTACATGTTCATCTGTACTAAAAAATTTGAACTACTTCATCGAATTTCGTGCTTATCTTGTTGAATGTGTGTTGTATTTTCTTTAATGATTGTTGCGTTTATGTGAACTAATTTGCTAGATTTTTAATGAATCTTTCATTTCTCTTGTGTGCTTCTCTTAGGATAATACTATTTCTTTCCTTCTAGAGACTCACCCTTTACTTCCTGTACGTGAAAGCATCATTTTACACATTGCAATTGGTGTTTCACAGTGTCAACTTACTTATTGATTTCAAAGGTTATGTGCATACTGTCTTATGTTATTCATTGCAACTAAGGAAAACCTTAGATTTATGGTTGTTGGGCCAATACTCCAAATGGGGCTCATACTCCAAATTGTGTGAGGTCTAATTGGGACTTCACATCAGGGACATCCCCTTGGTTAACGGATTTCTAGCACCATCAACACTAAGCCAATATTGGAAGCCTACCATCCATCATCTTATCAAATAATCTCCCCTATCCCCCTTTTCTCAAGCTTTCATGACTTCAATCTCTTTTCCTTTTTCCATTTCCCCCCTTTCTCCTCCCCCCCTTCTTTTTTAATTTTATCTCTCCCAACCCTTTTCCATTTTCTCATATTTTCTCCTTATTTTCCATTTCCCCTTTCCTAACCTATTTTCTTCTTTTCCACCACGCCGCCCCGTCCCCCCTATAAATTGACCCCAACCCCTGCCACCCTCCTTTACTCTAAATTAACCCTAATCCTGCCACCCCCCACCACTCCTCTACTCTAAATTGACCCTAAGCCTGCTACCCCCCCAACCTTCCTTTACTCTAAAATGACCTTGACCATGCCCCCCCTCTCCCATCTTCGTTTTTTACCTCTAGTTCTTTTTAACCCCCCTGTTGTATGGATTTCATTTTTTACATTTAGCCCTTTGACCTTTGGCCCTCCTTCGATTTTTTTTTCTCTTCAATGATTTTTCCCTTCCTATTTTTTTCATTAATAACTATATCCCTTATTATTCTATTTATTTTCCTCTTAGCACTCGCTTATGATGATGAGTGGAGTGTTCAACCAAAATGTTGGACAAGCTAAACTCTTAACACAATTTTCCAAAAATCTTTGATAATGTTCTATCAAGATAATATATTAGCTTTAGGCACATGCTTGTACTATAGTAAGATTTCTAGCCTTCGTCACTTGCATGTTTCATTTTATTGAGTTCAACATTTATTTTGTTTGAATAAAAGGAAATGATGCTCACATTATATGAAATTATTTGGGAGGTGGTGCAATTAATATGTTCCCAATATCATTTCATTTACACATGAATTTACTTCTCACTCTCAAGGTTGAGATGAGGTATTTATGTCTTTACCGTTCCCTTGCATTTAATATTCATTTGGTGAGAATGTTTCATGTTTATATGATTTTGGAGATTCTAGAGTTCTCATGCACTCTCAAGCTGATCACATGTCTCCAAGTTGGAGCTAGTTGTTACGCCTCAGATCGTTTATAGTGCACCCTACATTTTTTTCACCATATGTGGCCACCATGATGATACAAAAGTGTGATGATTGATGCATTATATTGGGCCATGTTGAGATGATTGATATAAAAGTGCTATTCCAATTGGTAACCTAGACCTCTTTGGTGGTCAATCATGGTCCATCCTTTTAGTCGCCATTTCAAGGTGCTTGGTTTTATTGCTATGGATGATTACTCCTTGATGGTAGTAGCACCCCATCGTGTTAGGAATTTATGTATTGGGAATATACATTAGCATCTTGACTTGAAAAGTGAAGCATGAATGAGTTGGTAGTGGTTTGGCAGAGGATAAACAATTTAGAGGAAAATTTAGCGAATTGGCTAAATTTGGAGTTAGCCAAATTGATAAGGAACTCTACTAAAACTTGTAAAAATTCCAGAATAGCAAAATTGAGTAGTTTTACTCAAATTTTCTTATAGAGACAGATAAGCAGAGTTTGAAGACTTATTGTGAACATCAAGAGAACATTTCAGAAGCAAAGAAAACAAGAAGTTGATGAGATCAAAACCTATATTAAGTGAAATTTAAGTATAAGTTCAAGAACTAAGAATATCAATTCAAAATTCTCTACAAGCGAAATCGAATTCTCAAGATGGTGGTTGTTAGTGTGTGTGGTTGTAGATGTTGGTGGATTGACCAGTGATTAAAGATTGCCAAAGGTGATATTATGGTGTTTATTTGAAGTGATACATTTATTTGTTTATAAAACGAAGTGGCCTTCATGGTTTGAGTTTGAAAATTTTATGCATGATGAATCATTAAGGCCAAGCAAGTGGTATCTTGCAAATCATGGGTTGTAGTTCCTTCCAATAGTGGCTAGTAAACTTTAGGGGTTGGAGTTCCTTTTAATAGTAACTAATAAACTAGGAGTTGTATCTCTTTTCAGTAGTAGCTGATAAACTAGTGAGTAACAACTTCCTTTTGGTTGTAGCCAGAGAACTTTGTAACAACAAGTAGAAGCTTGCCTTTGTGGAAATAATTGAAGAAAAAATTGAATAATTTGTGTGTTCTAATTGGGCTTTTAATGACTGGTTCTTGTAATGCTTATATGAATTATTTTTGAATTATTGATTATTGTCCTAGTATCTTTTGCAAGTGAAAGAAAGTTTTAAAATTCCTACAATATTGATTCACCCCCCTCTTAGTATTGTCCCGGTTCTAACAGAAGAAACATATTCTTTACAACTGAAAGAACGTAAAAATACCCAACGATAGAACTCATGCTTTCATTTTGGTCAACTAAGCGGGCATTTCACATTTAGAAGGTAACCACCAATGTAAAATTTGAAATGGAAACTGATACAATTACCCATTTCGTTGAGGTAGCAAAAAAGTCAATCGATTTTGAAAAGTGGTGATGCAGAATATATATATATATATATATTTTAATTTTAATTTTTTTTGTTCGAAATATATTTTTGACATTTTAAATTTTCTTATGTATCAAATATAAATTTTTGTTTTTAAATAGTAGTGATTTTCATGTTGATTTTGAAACGTGTTGATGCAGCATCTAACCCTTTTTTTGGAGGGCTTATTTTTAACACTTTATATTTTCTAATGTATTAATTGTGGATATTTTTTTAAAATGTTACATTTTTTGACACTTTAAATTTTTTTATGTCCAATTGTTTTTTAAATGTTGATTACTTAACAAATTTTCTAGTTGTCTTATTTCTCTTTTTTTAAATGTTGATTACTTAAAAGACAAATATAAAAATATATATAAAAAAAGACAAAAAAAAAACATTAAAAAAAAAATTATCTTGTAAACGATAAAAAAAAATGTTTTTTTTTTAAACTATAAAAATAAATAAATAAAAATACAACAATTTTAAAAGTAAATAAAAAATAAATAAAAAACAAACCTGATTAAAAATAATAATATTAAATAAATAAAACAATTTTAAACAATTTAAAAACAAAAATAAAAACAAACTAACAAAAGTTAAAAAACTATTGGATTTCGCGCGCGCTGCTCTGATCCGCGGAGCCGAGAGAAGGTCCGCCGCCGCCAAAGATCTTGGACGCAGCCATGAGCGGCCCTAGGGGTGGGGAGTCCGCTCCCTCCCCGCCATTATCCACCGCAGATGCATTCAGAAGGCTGTTAACGCAGAAAGGGAAGAAGCAACAGCACATTGAGGTGCCGAAATTCATAAAAAAGCTCGACGAAATTCCAGAGATAGCACTTCCAGAGGAACAACCTATTAAAATAGCTCTTGCGCTGTCTGACAGAGGCCTGGTAGGGCAGTTTATGGGCCGATGGCCGTCCACTAAAACCACGGACGATTGGATTCAGCGAAACTGGAGACCGCAGCTGGAAAACAATGTAATTTGTTATGCTGTTGGACGAGGTTATTTCATCTTTGAATTTACCACCAAAGAAGACCGCGACCTGGTATTCAGAAACGGGCCGTATTTTATGGGAAATCAGGGACTGTATCTCAACAAATGGAGTCCTGATTTTGACCCATCCGTCGATGTCCCCAAGGAGGCGCCGGTCTGGGTTCGTTTACCCAATCTCCCTCTTCACTGTTGGAGCTACCAATCTCTGCAGAAGATTGGTAATGGGTTGGGTCGATTCATTGACAAAGCTGATCACAAGGGCCAATATACATGTGCTAGAATCTGCGTGGAAGTCGACTTGGAAGCCGGACTACCAGAAGCGATCAAACTCAAAGTTGGAGAATGGCAGCACTTCCAGAAGTTGGACTACGAGCAGCTGCCTTTCAAATGCCGAACCTGTCATGAGCATGGACACTTCCAGAGAAACTGCCCAAAAGCTCCAACAGGGAACACAGTTGAAGAAGAAGGATGGAAAGAAATCAGAAAGGGAAAGGCTGTTCCAAAGCCTCCGGGACAGAACATCTCCGCTCCATCGAGGAAGCCTCACTTCAATCCAAAATCCGCTGCTGCTTCTAAAGATGGATCCCCCTCTGGAGAAAAGGAGGACGATAAGGAGACCCAAGAGGAAACCGAAAATAAGGAGAAACAAGGGAATGTAAATGAAGCAGAACCATCAGTCCCCTCACCCGAGTGTCAAAGGGGCAATGAAGGCAATGAAGAACACATCAGTCTAGCCTCAGACTCTGAGGGAGAATCAGAAGAGAGAGATTCTGAAACTGACAACTCGTTAGTCACTCCAATCAAGACGACTAGAGGGCGGAAATCCAAGAAGAAACAGAGAGAGGAAGAAACTTACAAAGATGTCCTCCAAGGCTCCCAAAAAACTCTCAAATCAATGATAAACACCAGATCTGGGCGCAAGAGTAACAAGGCTCCAATAGGAGCCTCATCTCCCCAAAAAAGTAAATAATGAAATACGTCTCCTGGAATTGCAGAGGTTTAGGTAGCAGGTTGAAAGAGGAAGCCCTGAAAGATCTAGTGAGAATATATTTGCCTGAAATCCTCCTCATCCAGGAGACAAAGCTGGAGGATCTTTCTCTCCTCCATTCTAGTAAAGTTTTTTGGAAAAAAGGCCATGGAAGAGCGGTTAGTGCAAGAGGCGCCTCTGGTGGAATAGCCACCTTCTGGAACAGCGCCATTTATGACTTTATTCAAGAAAAAAGCAGCCCTCACTGGCTCTTCACTCAGCTACTTCACAAGGATTCAGGTCAGCAAGTAAGTATGTTTAATGTTTATGCTCCTGTTTTGCCAAGCGAGAAAAAAATCTGCTGGAATTCGCTTCATTCATTTCTTTTAGAGCAAAATCCTGAGAATATCATCATTGCAGGGGACCTGAATGTCACCCTTGCTCTTGATGAGAAAAAGGGAGGTTCCATTGTCAGGGATCCTGCCAGAGAATAGGTTGAAGACATAATGTTGGGCTAGGACCTGGAGGATATTAAACCTTCTTCAGGTAAATTCACTTGGTCCAATAAAAGAATAGCCCCCAATCACATTGCTACCCGGTTGGATAGATTCCTTGTTCACTCTTCTTTCCTTACCTGCGGTCTTATGGCATCCTCTAAAATTCTCCCAAATCTCACCTCTGATCATAAGCCCATTCTTCTCGAGCTTTCCCTAGATTGCAATCTTGGCCCCATTCCATTTCGGTTCAACCCTCTGTGGATCCAGCAAGAAGGCTTTCAAGAGGTGGTCTCCGACTCTTGGAATAGGCCCGTCCATGGTTCTCCTTTCTTTGTCTGGGAAGAGAAAATCAGGGTTCTAAAAAGAAATCTTAAAGATTGGGCTAAAAGACTGCAATCCCCCACTGCCAAAAGAAAAGAAAATCTAAATAGGCTTGTTGCTCATCAGCTAGATATGGAGCACAGTCCTGTTTCTCAAAGTCTGCTACTTAAAGAAGTCGAGCTCCAAAAAGAGGTTCATAGATCTAGCAGGGAGGAGGAAGAATTTTGGCGACAGAAGTCTAGGAACCTTTGGTTGAAATCCGGAGATAAGAATACCAACTTCTTTCATAAGCAAGCGGAAGCCCGAAAGAACTTCAAATCAGTCTCAGAGATTCATTACCAAAATACTGTGATTAAGGATTTCGAAGGCATCAAGCGAGCTGCATTTTCCTTCTATCAAGATCTTTATTCGGCTCCTGAAGAACCAGCTATCGATCCCCATTCCTATCCGATCGATTTAATCCCCAAATGTGTCAAGGATTCGGACAACGCCATGCTGACAGCTCCGATTAGTATGGAAGAGCTAGAGGAGGTGCTGAACAACATGGAACCTGATAAAGCCCCAGGCCCAGATGGGTTCTCTGTCAGGTTCCTCTTGACTTGCTGGTCAACAATTAAAAAAGATCTTTTGAGGATGGTCAGAAAATCCTAGAATTGTGTAAAGATAGGCGGTGGCATCAACTCATCCTTTCTCGCCTTGATCCCAAAAGAGAAAGGCACCACTGATTTCAGTAGATTTGGGCCAATATCCTTGTGCAATTCCAGTTATAAGTTGGTGTCCAAAATAATAGCCAACAGGCTGAAAAACATATTGCCAGACATCATCCCTGAAAATCAAGGCGGTTTCATAAAAGGAAGAAAGATTTTGGATAACATTGTGCTGGTCCAAGAAGCAGTTCACTCTAGTTGCCAAAGAAAGGAGAAAGGTATGGTGATTAAGCTTGACTTGGCTAACGCATTCGATAGGGTGAGACATGAATTTCTGTTTGCTGTGATGAAGAAACTAGGCTTCTCAACAAACTTCATAAACTGGGTGAAAGCCTGTATTGCCTCGCCTTGGATTGCGCCTTTGGTCAACGGCCGTTCTACTGACTTCTTCCAAGCTTCCAGGGGCCTGAGACAGGGATGCCCTTCGCCTCCGCTCCTATATGTTGTCCAGGCCTCGGTGCTTAGTTTCCAATTAGATCATAACCAGCAAAATCAAACTCTGCCTGGCCTCAGAACTACTCACAAGGTGAAAGACATTAATCATGCCCAGTTCGCCGACGACACTTTGCTGCTTGGAGGAGCCAGAATGATCTCTGCCAGACACTTCAAGAGGGAACTGGACATTTACAGGTTGATCTCGGGCAGCAAAATCAATTATCGAAAATGCTCTATCTATGGCTGGAAGTATTCGACCAAAGAGCTGTCTGACATAGCAAGACTCTTAGAAATGGATGGAATTCGAAACTGGGAGTCATTTAAATACCTCGGGATCCCAATCTTCAAATCTAAGCCTAAAGTTGCTCACTGGTTACCACTGCTTGATAAGATAAAGAATAGAATCCAAGCTTGGGGAGCCTCTTGGCTGAACAATGCAGGGAAAGTCATCCTTTTGAAATCGGTCCTAATAAGTATGCCTCTATTCCAAAACTCTATTCTTCTAGCCCCAAAAACCTTTCTCAGTAAGCTAGATAGTCTGTTGAGAAGATTTCTGTGGGAAGGTGGGAACAACAATGATAGAAGGATCCATTTAGTGAGCTGGGAAACTCTCAAGCGTCCATTTCTGGAAGGAGGCCTTCACCTGCGCAACTTGGCTGCCCAAAATCTTGCTTTGGGCTCCACGATTCTGTGGAATTTAGTCTCTGGAAACACTAGCTGGAGTAAAAGAGTTATTTGGAAGAAATACTTCCAAGGGCAGCGCTTGAGATGCCTAGATAAGCCTCCAAGAACTCTAAAAGGCTCACCAATATTCAATCTTTGCAATGCTGCTAGGGAGCAATTCAGCCAACACCTTTATTGGATCCCTGGTAATGGAAGGAAAATCAAAATCTGGGATGATTCGATCTTGGGTGACCAGCCATTGAATTATGTGGATGGTCTTGCAAACATCAAAGATTGGCTTCAGTCTTGCAATCTGCACACATTGTGGGATATTTCGAATTGGAAGGAAGCTCCTGATAAAACCTGGGATGGTTGGAATCTGGGGGAGGTCCCCATAATGCTGCAGGGGGAAGCTTCTTTACTTCTAGATATTCTCCAAGGTAAATCTCCTTCAAAGGCCACTGCTAAAGACAAAAGAGGCTGGGGATCCCTCTCTGGCCATTATACTGTTTCTGAAGGTTATAAAAGAACTATGGCTGTCCCACATGCTCCTCCAAATCCAGCCCAATGGAAATTTATTTGGGATTTCCCAGCTCTCCCAAAAATCGACTTTTTCTGTTGGACCGCTGCCCACCAAAGCATTCTTACCAGAGATAATTTGAGAAGAAGAGGGATGGAAGGACCCTCCAGATGTCCACTCTGTTGGTCTGATGAAGAAACTATCAGTCATCTGTTGCTGCTTTGCCCCTTCGCTCAAGAAGTCTGGAGGGGAGTTCTGCTGTTAGAGCCAACTAACCTTGATCTTCCAGATAATATTCCTGCCCTGTTCAGAACTTGGGCCAGCTTATCCCCCTTCTGCCTTAAAAATAAAAGTCTTCTTAAAACCAGCTGGATGTGGATCCCTAAATTTATTTGCTGGAAACTATGGTTGGAAAGAAACAACAGAATTTTTCGTGAAGAAAGTTGCACTGCAATAAGAGTTATCTCAAAAGTAAAAGCTTTGCTGGGCGAGGCAATGGAAGCCAATATTTCATCAAGGAATGAAATGAGTCTGCTCAAAGAAGAGGAGAAATGGTTCAAAGAATTGGTTCCAAATCTGAAGGAAAGGCCCTTTCACCCTGTTTCCGTTCATGCCGATTGGGAGATTAGGCTGGAAGAACAAGAGTTCATCAAGTGGAGATCGGCCCTGGAAGATCACTGTTTATTCTTCGATGGGGCCTCTAAAGGAAACCCAGGGGTTGCCGGCAGTGGTGGAGTTCTAATTAGTCCTGGAGGTTTTCCGGAACTGAGATTTCACTGGGGTCTGGGAACTGAAACCAACAACAGAGCGGAGGCTCTAGCATTATGGCAGGGGCTGACACTGGCGATTAAAAGAAATATACTTTCTCTCTCAGTCTTTGGAGATTCTAGACTTATCATCCAGGCCATGTTGCGACCTAAGACCTCCCACCAGGTTCAGTTAGCCACCATCATCAGGAAAATCAGACTTCTGCTGCCCAAATTCAATAAAATCTCCTTCTTCCATATCCTGAGAAATCTCAATTCCCAAGCTGATACAGAGGCCAATCTTGGTGCCCTATGTTCTCGGAGATCCTTGGTGGTTAATTCAACAGAATCTTCTTGCTTCATCCCCTAAAATTCCTGCTGTTCGATCCCCCCTATCCCCCTTGATCCAAGGGCTTCCTATTCCCCCCTCTTCCATACTCCTCGGGACCTCTGTTCAAGTAATCCGACAATTCAAGCCTGATTTCAGTCTCCATTTATTGACCTCTGTTTTCTGTTTGTTCCTGCTTCACAAAAGCCCTCTAAGGAACCTCAAGGGCGCATCCCAATGTCAGTTGGATCTTCTCCACGCTTTCTTCCCTGAAGGTTTGGTTCAGCATAAACAGAGTTTATCACTTCCGGAAAGCAGCAACAGCGATTCTACCCAAATCTTGCGTTGGGGCTTCCAGCCGATGAAGCATTCTCCCCAAATCGCGGTCATTCAGGTCCCTATGCCAACGACGCCCTTTGGTTCAGCACTTTAAGATCCGCAGGAAGATCATTAGCAGCGTTGGCCTGTGGCACAGCAAATTCAAGCTACGTTTGAAGTCTGATGGCATTGTGCGTTCTACAGCCAATACTATGCGACCTTATGTCAAAGCCGACGCAGCTGTCTTCTCCGTTTCAAAACACCGGTTGGACCAGCAATTCTCTGGTTTAGAAGTGAACATCCTCTGCATCATCAAGAACTCCCCAATTCTCTGTCTTTGAATCTCCAGAATTGTAATAGCACGCGGTAGCTTGTTTACCGCCCAAATAAATCTAACCGTTATTGTCCAAAAAAAAACAAAAGTTAAAAAACTATTAAAAAAAAAAAACTTAATTAATTAAAAATTTTAGAACATTAATGTTAAAATCTTAAAAAAAAAGAATTATGAACAAAACTTAAAAAGAAATAATAAAAAAAATTGGAGGGTGAGGCTGAAATCTCATTCTGAGAATCGAATTTCAACCCCGCCCACTTAAAAAATAAATTATTAACAATAATATATATATATATATATATATATATATATATATATATATATATATATATTTTTTTTTTTTTTTTGAGGGCGCTGAAATTTGATTTCTACGAATCAGATCTGATTCTGAGAATCAGATTTCAGCCCTGCCCACTTAAAAAAAATTATTAACATTTTTTTTTCCTTTTTTTGTGTTATTAATTTTTTTTTGAAGTGGGCGGGGTGAAATCCAATTCACCTCAGATTCAGATTTCAGTCCCGCCCTCCAATTTTGTATTTTTAAAGTATTTTTAATAATTTTTCTTTTTCTAAGATTTCAATATTAATGTTTTAAACTTTTTAATTAATTAAGTTTTTTTTTTTTTTTTTTAAATTTAATTTTAATAGTTTTTAAATTTTTGGTAGGATATTTTAATTTTTGTTTTTAAATTATTTAAACTTTATTTTAATTTTTTTGGTTTTTTGTTTTGTTTAATTTCTATTTTTTAATAGTTTTTTAAAATTGTTGTATTTTTATAGTTTTTATAAATTTAAAAAAAAAAAAAATCAAATTTTTTATCATTTACAAGATTAATTTTTTTTAATTTTTAATTTTTTTTAATTATATATATATTATTTATTTCTTTGTATTTTTTCTATTTTTTAATTCTTATTTTTATAGGTTTTTTGTTTTTTGTTTTTTTTTTTTTAATTTATGTTTTCATTATTCTTTTGAAATTTTAATGTTTTTTGGAGTCATGATGAAATCTTTTACGCCATAAGTAGACACTATTTCAATATCAACACCTCAACACTTTTCGTTTTCATGGTATTTTTTGCACAAAAAATTGGTTTTCATTGCCATTTTTAAAACATGTTGAAAATTTACATTAGAAAAAAAAAGATATTTCAACATCAACACTTTTCATTTTCGAGTTGATTTTTCACGTTTTTTGGGGATTTTTTTGCTAGAGTTCTTGTTTTGAGTTTATAGTTCCCGTTTCAAAGTTTACATTGTTAACCTTGTAGTGTATTTACACAACACAATTTTTAAATCCAAAATTAGGAAGCTAGAAGTAAATGAATGTGTCAAATTAAAAGAAAAATCATTTCCCACTGGAATCACTCAAAAATACTCAAGAATGAGGGGTCAAATTTAGTTAAAAACCGAGGAATGCCAATTTTGAGAAAACCCCTGCATACAACTTACAATGATTTTCAAAATTCTGAAGGAGGTTTTTGTCATTCATATATATATATATATCTTATGTTTTAAAAAATTCCTCTATAAAGTTTTTGGCAGACATTTTTCTAAGCACATTTTGATAGTTTTATTCTCTGTTTTTTCATAATAAACATTGAATTTTAGCCATTCTTTTCAATTATGACAATGTTTCTTATAGTTTATGCATAAGTATGAATCCATCATGATGCAGTGAGATTGCTACAAAATCCTCATGCAGCTGTTAAGACACATATATGGACTTCATGAAAATGTTAGAAGACAAATCTGGACTTTTATAAGACCATGGGAGGAAAAAACATATTTTCTACAACTAAAAGCAGTTAAAAATATTCAAGAATAGAGCTCAGGCTTGCATTTTGGTCAACTAAGCGGGTATTTCACATTTAGAAGGTAACCCTGTAGTGCATTTACACAACATGATTTTTTAAATCCAAAATTAGAAAACTAAAAGTAAACAAATGTGTCAAATTAAAAGAAAAATCATTTCCTATCAAAATCACTCAAAAATACTCAAGAATGAGGATTGGATGTGTATTTGACTGAACTAGTCAAATTCAGTTAAAAATTGAGAAAGACCAATTTTGAGAACAATGTTGCAGATGTATGAGTTTCAAAATTCTGAAGGGGGGTTTATATATATATATATATATATATATATATATATATATATATATATATATATATATATTTTAAAAAATGTCTCTATAAAGTTCATGACAAACATTTTTCTAAGCCCATTTTTATAGTTTTACTCTCTATTTTTTCATAACAAACATAGGATTTTAGCCATTCTTTTCAATTACGACAATATTGCTTACAGTTTATGCATAAGTAGATGAATAACACATATAGTATGATCAGTTTAAAGAGAGTGAATAGATAGGTATCAAAGGCAAAGGGATGTTTATCGATAATGATGAAATGACCAAATAAAAGTTACCACAAAATCAGGTGAAGGATTCCCAATGAAAATTTGTTAAAGCCAATGAATATTATATGAATACGAGAACAAATTACCGATCTTTTAAAATCAAAGTTGATATCACTTTTCCAATTTTTGAGCCTAATTACAGTTTGAATTTTCTTTTGAATCGGTAACTACAATTTATCCGAGTATAACTTCATCGGTTCGTTGAGATGATTTGGCCTGTGAGCTTAAGAAAAAGGGAAGGAATGTTTTCAGTTTTTTATTACATTACTAGCTTAAATCCATTTGTCAATGAATTTTTTTAAGTGACACGCCATATGATAGATAATGAATGAATGCATGATCAACCAAATTTTTTGATTTCATGACGAGGTACTGGTTAATAATTGCGCCACCTTGCTCTTAGATACTATATCAATTAAATACAATTTTTATTGACATTTTTTTCTCTTGGAGTGTGCATAGTGGTGGATATTTATTGCAATTTTGAATTTCTGTTGACTTAACTCAACATGGATTAAGATTTTCGTTTGGATAACTCATGTTCAACTTGTTTGTTGGGGAAAACATGGCAGTTTTTCTATAAGATTTGCCCATAAATTCTATCTGTTTGTATTTTTCTTGCTAAACCGTGTTCAGTGAGTTGACCGACGAACATTCTTAACAATAAAAAATAACACTTTTAAGCCCTATCAAAAATCCTAGCCAACCAAATAAAACATCTTTTGACAAGGAAAAACATATTTTGAGAAAAAAAACATATTTTGCATATCTGTGATTAAGGAACAGGATGCATGCTAGTGTTGGTTAAAACATTATGAGAAATTCATAACATGTAACACATTATGAAATCTTCCATAATTAAGGTCCACGCTCCTTTCTTTACACACTTTGAAGGTGTTTTTTTTCCCAACATCATAAGAGGTTTAATGCAAGGTACCAAGGAATAAAAAGAATGTGTTAATGTAGAAATATGATTAGAGGCATCAAGGTCTAAGATCCATCAATAAAATGATGAGGCAATACCAGTCAAAGCATAACCATTACCTTGATCCTCTAATAGCTTGTCTTCAATCTTCTTCTTGACACTGGCCAACATGTAGTCTACAAGGTTGTGTTATTGAAGTGCTTGTACCATAATATCAAATGCCTTCATCTTATAGGAACTCTTTGGATGAAAAACTCTATTACAAAAACTACATTTTATTCGTTCCTTCTTAGAGTTTCTTCCTTTCACGTTTGAAGCCTCCTTAGTGGATTCAATGCTTTCTCCATTTATGTGATCAATATCCCTTGATTTCTACTTGTTCTTCCAATTATCTTCCTACATTACAAATGTATGGACCTTGGAGATTCTAAAACCCCCAAATTGAATGAGATTCTATCATAAGCTTTAACCTATTGAAGTAAAGTCTTAAACCTAGAAAATAATTCCTATAGGGTCTCGAATTTGCTTAGGATCAAAGATATGGGTTCATTTTCTAATTGATGCCCTCTAATCTCACCTAATTTGCTAAGTAATCCCTCTAATTTTGTCCATAATTCATTAGGAGTTGTACAAGCTTCAAAATGAAAGAACACGTATGGAGAATGGACAAGCATAAAATCCCATAGGCCTCATCCATCCTATTAAAGTACTTTCCCTTCTCTATGGCTAAATTGGACTCTACTTCATTCCTCATTGTGATTTTATAGTCTCATATTGTGCAATAGAAGTAGGACCTTTTATTTCCACTCAAAGTAGTTGAATGGAGTAAGAATCACACTAATAATGAGTCGTTGTCCTCTTTGAGCTATGAAATCCTATATGAATTGTAATAACTTATGTGTATATTACTCACAAACTCCTCCTATACTTTGATTTCATGTAGGATTTAAGCATAAATAGAATATCTAATAGTGACAAAATACTACATTAACAATTACATGACAATAAGAGAGAAGAGAGGATTAAATAACACTCAAATAAACCAAATGGCTAAAATCCCAATTCAAATTCACCTATATCACATTACTTGACTTGAGTGCAATTCAATAAAACTCTCATAGAGAGGACTAATACACATTAAATGTGGTTCTTTTTGCACGCACAACTAATAGAAAAACAACTCTCCCTTAGTTCTAGTTAATTAGGCTCAAAATAGAGTTGTAGGGTTTCAAATAGAGATAGAGTCAATAATAGAGTTGTCTAAGGATATATTGAGCCATAAATACGTGAGTATTGAAGAGAGAATGCACACACTCACACACTTCACTCCTAGCTCTAAAATATAGAAAAAATTAAGAATCCCAAGAATAGGACTAAAAGTTAAATGATAATGTTTCCTAGGATAGATACATAAATGGATAGGGTTCTAAATAAAGTTTATCTCCAAAGATAAGAAGGAAGTGCACATTTGTAGATAAGGTGGCTAGCGATAAGAAAGTGTGCATTAATGGATAAGATATAGTGATTTCATTGCCTACTTAATGCCCAATCATTGCCACATGCCATCCTACATGCCTTCCCCTGATACAAATCGACATACTATAAATAATAACTACAAAAAATAGAAAGACCTCCTAGAAGGTAAGAAATTTAGAATAGGTAACGTGCATGTACACCAACAATTACAAAGAATACAAACCTCATTGTATAAATGCCACTATGTAAAATAGTTTTTTACCTCAAATAACATAAAGTTAATGTGATAAGGAGGGCTAATAATAATGTCATACTAGATGGAGCACTCAATACTTTGAAGAAAAACCAGAAAAACATAGAGGCAACAACCGGATATTGGTTGATACATACCTTCATCAATAGTTATTAATAACCCTCTCTTCCTCAATAGTAGGCTTGCTCTTCCTCCTAGAAACAAATAGCATGTTATTATCAACTATTATCCCACTTGAATCCATCATTCCCACAGAAGGGTGGTTAATGCTTTGGCTATGTAAATATCGATTCAAATGATAGAAAAACTAAACTAAAATAAACTTCAATGTTCTTGCCATCTCCTTCAGTCATTTAAGTGAAATTATTGGTTATTACTACTTATTCTCTAAAAAGACATATCACTTCCACCTATTCCCAAAAAAACATACCACTTCCACATACCACATCCTTTATTCACCTCTCTACCACATCATACATACAAAAGAATTACTTATAAACATAAATGGGAAGCATCACAAAATTTCTACTTCATGCGTGTAAGTAGACTTATTTGTAAACATAAACATAAATAAAAAACATCACAAAATTTCTGCTTTATGTAGTGTAAGTAATAGGTATTTACATTCTAAGGTCTCACTGTATTTGGTAAGGTGGTAGATATCCTTACATTGTAACATCAACGTAACAACTTGTGGTGTTAGAAATATCGTTGCATGTTATGTGAAACCGTGGACATGTAAACGACATATTTTGCCAAATGAACTATGTCTATCCTTCACGAACTACTATTGGAGTACCACGTTATCGTCCACGCTTTACCCGCACAAAGACTAGAAGTAATGCGAAGGCAGGAAGAGGTCCCCATTTTGACAAGGGAGGCGAAAAGACATGGAGTAAGATTAATATAAACCAGTGTCGACTTAACTTCAAACTTAGTGACTTTAGCTCGCGGTGTGGTAGGGCGCCTGCTTCAGAAGCTGAATTGATCGAACCCAATGAGCTGAAGCCACCACAATTCTTCCCTCCGAGCCCATATCGTATAATTCCTGGCATTATCACGACCACACCAGGTTTTTTCTCGTTTGATTTGGTGCTACATTGGTTCTCCTCTTTTAGACTTAAGCATTCTTGATGGGAGAATTCAATTATCTTGAACAGTTTATGGGGGTTAGAATTCAATTGGCCTGAACAGTTTGTGGGGCTAATTATTTTAGGAATTTTGTTGAAACCGTCAATTTATTTATCACATTGCAGAAGATCCTAACCTTCTGCTCACGAACCAGGGATCTCTTATGGAATTGGATTTTTCTGGAGCGAGGATGGCCGACATGTTGGATGAATATTGCGGTAAGTTCATAAGCTGGCAAGGCTATTTGCGAATATTATTGTTTGATGGTGTGACATTCAATCCCTGTTTGGTTTTGGGTAAGAAAACAAATTAATGTTTGTATATTGAAATCATTAACATATTATAATCTGTTTAACTAGTGGTTTGCTTAAAAGCGGGGAGTATTTATTTTGAAATTTCAAAAAAAAGATCGGATACATTAAGCAGATGAAAAACAATCTATCGCACAAATTATACATTAAGCAGATGAAAAACAATCTATCACACAAACTATCTTTAACCTGATTAAAATAATTTCTTTTTCTTTCTTTCTCATCATGGTATTAATACTATGACATAGCTTCTATTTGTGAGTGTGGGTTTAATCTTCTAGTCATAATCCTTGCTAGTTTTTGCCTTATTTCTTTTTCTTTCTTTCTCATCATGGTATTAATACTATGACATAGATTCTATTTGTGGGTGTGGGTTTAATCTTCTAGTCATAATCCTTGCTAGTTTTTGCCTTTTATGGGGTGCTTGCGCGCTCTTTCCACATTTTTCAGCCATCCGTATATATTTATCAGTCAGCAAACTTGGAACAATAAAAGATTTCTAAACAGAATCTCAGTTAAGGTATTTCTGAGTCTCATAAAAAACAATTAAGGTAGTCAAATACAAAAACGATGGTTTGAGCTAGATGAACGTCCCTGATGCATTTGGCATAATGATTGTCTGAGATCCATTTAACATTTGAGCAGAGCTTGATTTTAGATTTCCTGATATTTTGGAAATTGGCAGAAATCATTCATGTTTATCAAATTTCTGGAATATTTTATATCCCATAGTCCAAATAAAAATAAGATGTTTATCTAAAACGCACCTCTAGATTGTGAAGACAGGTTCCAATTCTAATGTTTAATAAGTGTGTATGTGTATGAATTAGAGATATGCATATCAAACCAGGGTTTAGATGGCTCTATGCCCGTGTCCATATTCAATGCACACTTTTACTGGTGGTGTTGAGGGACTGTAGAGCACCTAGTTTTTCTGGGTAGAAATTTTTGAGGGTGAAGTAACGATAGAGATCATGACAGTGTGGAGGTTTGTTGTTACATTAAAACCCGCAGGTGTTGGTAAACGTAACAAATAGTGACTAGGATCCCACGAGATCCTCACGAAATTACGGATTCTATAGAGGTGCGGTGATTCTTCCAACGTCCTCCTCAAATGCAATTCGGGGGAATCGACCCTGGGTCCAAGCTCTGATACCATGTGGAGGTTTGCCGTTACACCAAAACCCACAGGTGTTGGTAAACGTAACAAACAGTGACTAGGATCCCCAGGGTGGAAATTACGGATTCTATAAAAATGCGGTGATTCTTCCAACAGACATACCTTTAAATGTTTTCCTGGACAGAAAAAGACAGGCAATCGCTCACAGAGTCCATATTTGTAAACATGACTGGATATGACTGTTATGGGTAGAGGCGGTGACATGGTCAACCCATATCATTTTTTTCTGTTTCATGTTAATGTATTGACGGATATGCCATGTTCTCTGTTTCCATGTGCTTCAACTTGTGGAAGGGTAAACATTTCTGGTTGAAAAATATATATCTGAGAGGGGCCGTTGTTATTTGTGAGTGAAAGGATTTGGTATCAGTTATTTTGAAAATTCTATTTATTTAACCAATAGATTAGTATCACATTTCGTCAGTTTAAACATCACATGTAATTTTCACATTTTGGTTCTTATTCTTAAGGACCATTTCATGAAATTTGATTTTCACAATTTGACCATTTCATGAAATTTGAAGAGGGACAAAAAAAAACTCATGAATCACCTTGACTTTTTAAAACAAATGTTCTTTGAAATATAGAATATCTTGATATAACATGTTTTTCTAGTATTAATAAAATTTAATTAAAAAAAACTAAACAACACTTATGATATAACATGTTTTCCTAGTGTTAATAAAATTTAATTAAAAAAACCTAAACAACACTTGTCATAAAACCATATTACACTTTTCATATGCTTTTGACTCTGGCTTATATCTTCAATTAAACCTTTAGTATCCTCAAACTTTTTTTATTTTTATTTTTATAATTATGTAACTCAAATAAAATATCCAACAGATTTGACATCATGGACTTCTGGTTAACCTTTAAATGTAAACCTTAACGGATTTGACATCATGGGCTTTAACTGACATCTGGTTAACCATTAAATGAAAACCTTTTCTGGGTAAGTATGAATTTTGTCTTCTTGTGGATATGCAGGCCACTCAAAAATTTCCACAGCATTTTGAGTATACGAGAAAAAAATATTGGTTGATTTTTCGGTTTTTTCTTTTGTATCAATTTTCTTATTAGGTTCTACTTTTTCATTTTGGAATTATAGTTATCACATTAGAGTTGAAATGTTTTCACTCTCTATTATTTTGTAGGGATTTTGTGAAATATTATAAAAATTTTGAGATTAATTTTTATTTAAATTTTAAAAGTAGTTTAATTATTTTTAAAATTGTAATTGTATTTTTTTATTGTATAATATATTATATAGGGTGGTGGGACTAAATAATTTTAGAGGTAAGTAGTTTTTTGAGAAAAAATATTTTTTATCTATAAATATAATGATTGATGGGTTTAATTTGAGGTATGTAATTTATTTTATTTGGTTTTGCAGTTTATTTTTGATGTTTTTTATTACTTTGAGATCTTCTGCATTTATGGTAAAGTATAGTCAATGCTTTATATCATAATCTATGCTCAACCTCATGTCTTTATGGTGAAGTATAGTCAATGCTCTATATCATAACCTATGCTCAACCTTATGTCTGTTTCACCATTGGCCTCTGTCTTGTGTCTGCTTCATTGCCTTATGGCTCACACAAATCTTCTCATATTTCTTTTGGCTATTGAAAAAATTGTTGAGTGCGTTGGCTCTCACACAAATCCCCTCATATATCATTTGGGTGTTGTTGGAATTGTTGAGCTTATTGGCTCTCACACAAATCCTCTCATATTTCCTTTGGTTGTTGACAAAATTGTTGAGGTCGTTAGCTCTCATGCAAATCCTCTCATATTTCCTTTGGTTGTTGACATAATCGTTGAGCTCATCATCTGAAGCCATAAACCCCTAAGTGCCTACCCCATATACCAAGTTCCCCATTAAAGTAGCATCAAAGCTACATACAATATATATTGATAAAACCCTTCTTCAGTGTAAAAAGGATTGTGAGAAGAGGGGTGCAAGGATGCAGCCAAGAAATTTTTGCAGGTAATTGTAATATGCAACATCTTATTGCACAGACAAATACAATTGCACATACAAGAGAGTCTCAGGGTTTAGAATAATTCAAAAGTTCCATACCCATCTCCATTAGCACTAGTAGAATCATAGGCAATGGCATTTTAACTAGTAAATTGAACAATGTATTTTTTATCTAGTTGATAAACTTGACCCAATTGTTTAGGTAGTAGTAGAAAATACTTATCTACATGGAATTTATGATTTTCTGAGTTCACTTTCAGCGATAGAGCTAATAGCAAAGATAGCAAGGGAAACATCTAGCTAAACAACTTTTAAAAATTATAGTGAAATTATTAAGATAGTTACCCTAACATTTTTAAAAAATATGACATTTACTTTTATAGCAACCCTCACCAAAAGAGTAAAACCAATGTTACACAATCAAAATAAACAAACAACAGGATATAACTATATATTATAATAGGAAAAGAGGAGCCATTTGGATGTATCCCTTAGCACTTTGTTGTAGTAGTGAGGGTTTTTTCCAAAAATTTAAGCAACAAAGTCAACCGAGGATTGTTTGCATCACTACTTGTTAGCTTCCTCAAATTTTTCCTAAAAACAACAATTTATGAGCGGGGAAGCCTAATATTCAACCCTAGGGCCTTATTAATGTTATATATAACCCTTTTACTTGAATTTTAACATTGCTATTAATTATTTCAGGATGTTTGAGAGTGGTTCCAACCTCATTGGATTTCATTTTGAGAAAGTAGAATTTTAGATCCCATTGAAGGTTTGGTAGACTCAATAGTTTTCAAGATTTCAAGATTAGGGAATTACAAAATTTCCACTAGATTTTGTCTTGTATGAGAGTATGCAACTAGCATTTAATCAAGAGCACCAATCCCTCTATGTACCTTGATGTTGGTGGCATCTATTATTGAACTCCTTTGCCATGAACTTAGTAAAAAGATGCCATCACTCAAACAAAATCTTGATTTGACATTTTAAGCAATTTCTATCTTATTTTAGTTCATGGAGAGTGATATTGATGACGGGGATCCCAATACAGGACATGATTTTGATGATATATAGATAATTGTTGTAGTATAATTTTTTGAACTATAGAGACCATCTAGAGCCTCTTTGTTGATGTATTTTTTGGTTCAAAGATGGATTGCAGTTACTGTTATTCCATGCACAATTGCATATTTATATAATGGTTTGGATTCATAAATTTTGCATACAGCTTGAGTGGGCCTAGTGGTTAAGAGCATGTGTTTTCTCTTAAGATGCCACAAGTTCAAAACCAAAGGGGAGTAGAGTATGTATGCCTTGCTAGACTTAGCAGTCAAATTGTTTTCTTATACACCAATTTGGTGTCTGACTTGGCTTCTTTTACTATTTTTGAGTTTGAGTAATTTCAATTTAATTTAGAATCTTTAGACATTAATATCTACTATAGACATTAGTATCTACTATTGTGCTTAGTACAAATTAGATTTTAGAATAATAAATGATGAATTTTTATTATTTTTATTTCTTTAAATCAGTTATAATATATGAATCTATGTATTTCAATATTGAATTTGAATTTGAATCATGTATACACTCACCCTAATGGCTTCCCTTCCCCATGAATTTCTCTAAAATTTGGGGTTTTTCCACATATCCTCTTGTGTGTCCCTTTGTTCTCTACCCTTGGTGGAACATTGGTTACAATACTATGGCTTATCAATGGACCATGGAACATTGGTTACAATACTATGGCTTATCAATGGAAGGTGGAACATTGGTTACAATACTATGGCTTATCAATGGATCATGGAACATTGGTTACAATACTATGGCTTATCAATGGAAGGTGGAACATTGGTTACAATACTATGGCTTATCAACGGACCATGGAACATTGGTTACAATACTATGGCTTATCAATGGAAGGTGGAACATTGTTTACAATACTATGACTTATCAATGGACCTAGCCAAATTACTCCACAAATTCATTATAATTTAGTCAATAAAAAAATTACTATGACTTATCAATATCACATGCAAGAAAAACCATTCAAAGTCAAAATATTTTATATATAATTTTTTTTTAAATTATGTTGATATATGTGTCTATTTTGGAATATAACTTCCAAAATTTTGATTTAATTATCAATAAATATAGGTGGATGGTAGGGATTTAACCTCCACGGAATATTTTAAATAGTTACAAATCAAATGTTGAAATTTATCTCCAAAGTAGTTATGCCCTTTTCCTTTTTAATTAAATTGATTAATTAAAAAAAAAACATATGAACATGAATTATGGCTTTTTGGACATGCGGTATTAGTAAGGCATGGTATTGGCCTATAATATCATAACAAAATCTATTTATAGGTGTAGAATTTGTTGTAATTTAGTTATTTTTCATGATTTATTTTTAAATTTGGCAATATGAAATGTATTATGAAAAAAGTGTTTTGATGTTTATTGGCTTTTATCAACCATTTGATTTATATGGTTGCCCTATTTTTATAACATTTTTTTTAATTAGATCTAAAATAAAAATATATAAATAAATAAATAATAAATTGAAAATATCTTTATTTTTATTCTTTTATATATATTATTTTCTTCATTTTCCTTTAATTTTTTGAGTATTCAATCTATCTTAATTTAATCATTTTTATTTTTATTAGTCTTTTTATATTATTTGTTTATAATAACTTGTTAATTTATATTTTTAAATTTAATTACTTTGTATTTTATCTGTGATTCTTTTAATCATATTGTAATGTTTTACTTTTATTTTTTTTTATTGTAATTCTTCCAATTATAGAACCATTATGATCAATCCTTTGTTTTTTCGGTAGCATGGTAGAAAATAGAATCAGTAAGTAAGTAGAAGTAAAAGAAAAGAGGGCAAAAGGACAAGCATGTTTTAGATCGAAGCATTCTACAGTGGATCATGGTATCATGTTGAGACAGATTATTGAAAAGGTCCATGGGGACAAAGACGAAGTATTATGTTGCTTTGTTGACTTCAAAAAGGCATTTGACACAATCCCTAGAGATAAGTTGTTGCGTAGAATGGGAGAACTTGAAATTCCTTTGCATTATTAGAACTTCAACGGGTATTTCAGAAAGTTTTAGAAGTGACATTGGAGTCAAGCAAGCTTGCCCTCTATCCCCTACTCTTTTGGTTTATATATTGATAAACTGGAAGAGTGGCTAAATTTGCAAGGTGGAGATGTGGTTTGGTTGGGGGAGTTTGTAATAAAGCTTCTTTTATATGCTGATGATATTGTATTGATTTCTAAATCGGTCCATGGATTGCAGATGCACCTATCTTCCCTTGAGCATTTTTGTAGAGTAGTGGGGATGCAAGTCAATACTAGCAAGACCAAAATAATGGTTTTCTCTAATAAAAGGAAGCATAGCCAACATGCGTTCTTTTTTGAAGGCCGCATTCTTGAAGAATTAAATTATTACAAATACCTCAAGATTGATTTCAACAATAAAGTTAACTGGGAGGACTGTAGAAATAAGAGAATTTAAGGAGGGTGGAAATAATTATATGCTCTTCAAAACACATGTAGAGAGGCAAAGTTATGGGATTGAAAAATGATTAAAGTGCTTTTTGGACTCCTAGTTTGTCTAGTGCTCCTATATGGGTGTGAATTGTGGGCTAGCAGCACTCCCGTCTCAAAATGGAAACAAATTGAGAAACTCGGGTGTGAATTGTGGGCTAGCAGCACTCCCGTCTCAAAACGGAAACAAATTGAGAAACTCCAAAAACACTTGATCATGAGCAAGTTCAAAATAAAAAGTTCGGTACCTTATGAGATAATGTTGATTGAAACATGAACAACTCCCATCAAAGCAATTGCTATGGTGCGCTCATAAGATATCTAAAAAGATACCGAGCAAATGGGACCAGGTAGATGACCTAATGTTATCTTCAATGAAGGCATGAGTGAAAGAAAGAAAACACGGATGAGACAAAACTACACATGGATGCAAAAGTGGAATATCTACCTCAGTGCATATCCCACAAATAGCAAGGAGCTAAAGAATTTTGTTATGGAGAAGTTTTGTAAAGGGATATGTGGAAAATAGTTGGGTAGAAAGAAGAAGTACTACATTAAGGAATTCAACCCTACGTGTGATCTCGAACAGAAAATGTACATTGGAGCTAGCATTCCGTGGAGGGAAAAAGTTCTTATTGCTCAATTAAGAACCAATTCACATCAACTTTGGTGTGAAACAAGACGGTGGAAAAGGCCTAAAGAAGCTTGGGAAGAACGCGAGTGTACATTTTGTAAGTCTGGGGTAGTGAAATAGAAAAACATTTCATAGTGAAATAGAAAAAAATTTCATTTTGGAATGTGATGTGTTCAAAGACATCAAAGAAAGTTATGAGAATATGTTAGCATCGGTTTCTTGGCACTTTGGCATTGGCTGAACACTTTGGCATTGTCTTTTCAGCCAGAGGATTGTTGGAAGGTTGAACCAACTCATCATCAATTTGAATAAGAAAAGGATTGAATTGCAAAAGGCTAAAAGTAGGAACTAAGTGGTCCCATAGACTATTCTTAGTTTTGTGGACATTAAAATATCTTTTCATTTTACCTTTTCTTTTGATTCTGGAAATACTTATTTATATATTTTTTATTTGTATTTTTAGATGCTTTATCTCTCTTATGAAGTTAGTCCCCACTATTTGAATGTTTCTTCCACATGCATTGGGATCAGGGGAAGAGGATAATATAAAATAAATAAATAAATTTAGATAATGATTTATTATAACATTTGAGTTTGCTTTACTCTCATTCTTTCTTCATTTTTAGGCCATATATATTGACTTTTATTATTATTATTTTAACGTTTACTTTTTACATTATTTAATTTATAAATTTAGTTAATGATTTATTATGACATTTGAGTTTGCTTTACCAAATTAGTGTATGAGACCCCCTTGTTTGACTATTTTTAGTCTTGTGGACGTTAAAATATCATTTCATTTTACCTTTTATTTTGATTCTAGAAATAATTATTTATGTATTATTTATTTGTATTTTTAAATGATAATATAAAATAAATAAATTTAGATAATGATTTGTTATAACATTTGAGTTTGCTTTACTCTAATTCTTTAGATAATGATTTATTATAACATTTGAGTTTGCTTACCAAATTAGTGTATGAGACCTCCTTGTTTATGGAACAAGGAACTCACCTCTGGGTACTGATTTGAGTTTGCTTTACTCTAATTCTTTAGATAATGATTTATTATGACATTTGAGTTTGCTTTACCAAATTAGTGTATGAGAACCCTTGTTTTACTATTTTTAGTCTTGTGGACGTTAAAATATCATTTCATTTTACCTTTTATTTTGATTCTAGAAATAATTATTTATATATTTTTTATTTGTATTTTAAAATGATAATATAAAATAAATAAATAAATAAATTTAGATAATGATTTGTTATAACATTTGAGTTTGCTTTACTCTAATTCTTTAGATAATGATTTATTATAACATTTGAGTTTGCTTACCAAATTAGTGTATGAGACCTCCTTGTTTGTGGAACAAGGAACTCACCTCTGCGCACTGATTTGAGTGCTATGTCTACAAAAGCATACATACTTACGACCTCTTAAGAGGAAATACATTCTCTTAACCATTAGGCCCACTCAAACTGTATTGGATCATACTATGAATATATGTTTTGATAATAAACCATAATAAGTGGTTAAAAAAATATAACTCAATAAAATCCCAAAAAAACTTTAAAAAAATCATAATTACTTTTAAAATAAATTTCAACTCTTTATTTATAATAATTATAAAAAATTATTCCATAACTATCCCTACCATTTCCTATTACTTATTAACCCTATTAATTGAAATTGTAAAATACCTATTCTAAAATATAGACATCCATGTAACTAGAAGTAGTAGGTCGATAAATTTGATTGAAGGGATGTGTAATAGATTTGGGTACATCCATGCAACTAAAAGTAGTAGGTCAATAAATTTGATTGAAGGGATAACCTAAATTTGATTGAAGGGATGTGCAATAAATTTGGATACATCCATGCAACTAAAAGTAGTAGGTCGATAAATTTGATTGAAGGGATGTGTAATAGATTTGGGTACATCCATGCAACTAAAAGTAGTAGGTCGATAAATTTGATTGATGGGATGTGTAATAGATTTGGTTAAATGGAGAAGTGATGTATGAGTTAAGTGAACGAAATATATATAGCGATTCTTATTTCCAACCCCATAGAAAAGTTATTGCGCCTTGACATGCGCCCTCGATAGCCAGATATAACACGCGCGCGGTGATGACTAGAGAAAAAAAAAACGGCGTGTTATATGGGGCTATCGAGGGTGCATGTCAGGCGCAATAACTTTTCTATGGGGTTGGAAATAGGAATCGCCAATATATAATTAATGGAGAAGGGATGCATGAGGAGACTCAAGAATAGATGTGTGATTTAGACCATTGTTCAGTTTTGGTTTATATGCACTGACATTAGTGATTATCTGGAAATTGGAGCTGAAATCTTTTGGCCTAGGTTTCCAGAGCCTTCTTTTCCCAGCTTTTGTACAAAAAAAGTAGTCTCTTTTCTGGAGTAGCTTTATGATCTGATCATACAGCAAACTGAATGCATTTGCATATACTATGTAACTTTTTATCGATTATAAATAAAAAGTTCGATTTTTTTCTTTGGAAAAAAGTTAAGAAGTGAACGAAATATTTATATATATATGTTTTTTTTTCATTTAAAAAAATGTGAACGAAACGGAAAACGAAAAAACGCTTCACCTGGTATATTAAATATATATTTTCGATGTGCCACGACATTCAAGAAATGATCAACGCGCGCATGGCCGAGATGATTATGTACCACAATACTGTAGGAGGAGTGTAATAGAAAAGTCAGAAACAAGAGAGTTATCATTACAGAGTTGGCCGTTACTTCGTTTGAGAATGGCGTTTTACATCCCGCATTGAAATTCCCTGCAGAACTTGATAACGCACCTGCAACCAATTTGCTAATCTTTCATAAACCACATAGCGATCGCACTGATGCCAAAGGGTTTTTTTGATACTGCCAGCGCACTTTACTATTCGTCTATTTGTAAAAACACCGGCAGCCTGTATTAAACAGATCTCACACACATATATATGTTTGTTTAAATATTTGATAAAAATATTATATATGCATTGCAAAATGAGATGGATCATAAAACGCCGAGCATGTAATGTTACATTTACGGTTAAAATGGAAAATCTAACCTCTTGTAAACGGCCCTAATTGGCCAAAGGATTCAGGGTTTAGACCTTTCTTCAAGTGACCCACCTGTCTTGAGCCCAATTTAAAATTAGAGCAGAAATCTTGGTAAATTAAGACACAGTAAATTCATACAAAAGGATTAGATTATTATCATTCAATTTTCACTCAGTGCTTCTCTGCATGCGTGATTAAAAAACCAGCAGACTGTCTATAATTCCAGACCAGCGAAGCTTCGTTCAAATTGCTTGCCTGCCTTCTCCAGTCAATGTCCACACAGCAAGCACAGGTGGGGGAATAAGAATCCCGCCCACTCCAGTCAAGTAGTTTAGTCTCCAAATCATTGTCAGACTATACAAATTATAAAACTTAAAAATTATAATGTTGTTCATATTTGGTTTTCCATACATTTTATGCTTACCTGGTAAAGCAGCTATCTATTTTGTTTTAAATGGACATGAGCAATTTTATTTAATTCAAATATTGGCGCAACATGGGTTATTTAAAGAGTTTTGAGCGTGGATAAAAATATATAGGAGGAAGATATCTATGATTATTTTTTATATCATGATTTTGAATGCATACAAATATTTATGATTATACTCTGCAGATATTGCACATTTGGCTGAGTTCAGGGCAGCAATGGCTCGGTTATCAAATAAGGCTGTTTCGCAGGGTCTGAAAGGGTATAATATAAGTGACTTTTTTTATATAAAAAATTAAAAATATTATAATGCCTTTTTCTGCTGTTGTACATCCTGAGATTTCATTTTCATATTACATCTTTCTTCTCATTCGAGCTTTTAACTGTGTAAATCAAGAGATTTATTGAGCCTATCTATTGCAAACTCATTGCCTATTAAGGGGGCCTTGCTTGTCTGTGTATCTGGTTAATAACTGTTCTCTTGATGAATTTTGTGGAATACTCTTAATTTATTGACCCTATCTATTGCAAACTCATTGCCTATTAAGGGGGCCTTGCTTGTCTGTGTATCTGGTTAATAACCGTTCTCTTGATGAATTTTGTGGAATACTCTTAATTTATTGAGCCTATCTATTGCAAACTCATTGCCTATTAAGGGGGCCTTGCTTGTCTGTGTATCTGGTTAATAACTGTTCTCTTGATGAATTTTGTGAAATACTCTTAATTTATTGAGCCTATCTATTGCAAACTCATTGCCTTTTAAGGGGGTCTTGCTTGTCTGTGTATCTGGTTAATAACTGTTCTCTTGATGAATTTTGTGGAATACTGTATGTGGCCAGTTTAAGAACAAGCGAATGATGAGATTACCCATATGAAGTCTTCATGGAAGAACTTTACTAGTAGTATGGTGCTCTCCATTATTCTTGCTTGTACATACTCGTTATGCTTTTAAATAGTTCATCATTCTGCTTATTTCATGAAGAACTAATCTAGCGAGATAGTTTCCACCAGTTTTACTTCTTTATATTGCTTTCTTGATTTACCCTAATTATGTGTGTTGTTTTTCATGTATTTTTGAAATTTATCCTTGAATTGACTGTTATGATAACAACCTGTTGTCAGAAGGTGGCTCGGAAGTAGATGATAACAATCAGTTGTCAAAAGGTGGCTCAGAAGTAGAGGCACTCTCCATGTAATTATGTTTCATCTTTTCCTCACCCTTTCTTCTTCTTCCCTGATGAAAATAGCCCACGAATTTTAATCTCTAACAAAAGTGGCTTCCCCTCAGTTGCTTCCACGGGATGTTATTTATCAATCAAAACATACGAAATATCCAATATCATATCTCTTCAATATATCCCTTTATCCAGTATATAATAACAGTATATCATAATGATACATAAAGCAATATTCACTATTCATGCACAAATGGGATTTTGCTGATCACAAAGGGATTGTTATCTCTGATTCTAGAATCTATTATATTGCCTGGGGTGAGAAAACCATCTTATAATATTCTTTAGTCAACTTGCAAGCCTCCTATTTGATTCCGCTCATCAGCAATAGTTCACAGCAGGTACTTCAACATTTTAGGACAAGGAGATCCTTTGCAAAGGTGTATTGGCCATTCCACTCTTCAAAGGCAATGACATTGATAGAATCATTGAAATATTTCCTTAACCACAAGCCTCTTTGAGCGCTTGAAAGGCAATGAAAAAAATTAATACTCTGTGGCTTACTTCTAAGGTCATGGCAAAGTGATCTAGGGGGCATCTACTTTTGGGGGTCTGTTCCTATTTAAGAGGAAATTTAATCAGAGATTGAAAGAATGCATGCTGGTCAATATCAACTTCACCAAAATTATCTCCGAAAGAATCTTCTGATGGCATTAAAATAGAATAACTTTGCAGGTGCTTGTCCAAGATGGTAACAATAACACTTAATATTTTTTTGTCTATAAACAAATCTGCAGAAAAACAAGCTGAAAAATTGTTTAGGCAGCGTTACGCTTAAAAATGAGTTTGCCACCATCCTTTGACAAAACAATGTTCTAGAATTTAGCTTAGGTAATTATGTTCCAACAGCTAATTTTGAGGAAAATAAGGTTTTACCATCCTTTGAATGAAAGCTACCACTTACAATTAAAATCAGTGACGACTTTCTTTGAACAGTAATGAGAATAATGAAGGTTGGGCTGGGCCTCTTTTTTAAAAGTTACTGTTTAGTATTATGATTTATCGAAAAACAACTATGGCCTTACCTGCACGTCTTACAGTGTATCAAAATGTCATATTTAACATAGTTCAAAAAACGAGTAAGAACCAACATACCCGAGATACAACATTATTAAGAAAAACTAAGATCCTTGTTCAAAAAATTTCAGGTACTAAGTTTACAGTCCTACTGACATAGCAGAAAAGCACACTTCAACAACATAAAACATAACAAGATTAAAACCCTGGGCATGGGTTTGGAGTGGAAACCGAGTGTCCTAGCTGAGACCATCATGCGAAACATCAGAAGTTTTTAAGAAGCATGTGGTTCCAGAAATAGAGCTTCAGACATGTTAATGAAGCTTAAAACCCTGACCAGAGTGTCACTTAAGGCTGATGTTGATGCATCCATGTTGATGTTTCTAGCTCAAGCAGGTACTTCTAGATATGCCTAAGTGTCAGGACATGTAGATGTTGCACAATTACCTCTTAACTTTACCAATTTTTTTCTGAAGAAAAAATCGTAATTTTTTTCAACCTGAAAAACAAGGAACAAAATTACATTATGTGTGAAAATTTCAAGTCTGAAATCCTATTGCAGCAATTGGAATTAATTCTTCTAAGTGTTAATTAATTTAACAATTTATTTGCTATGACAAATATCAAATAAATCACACTGCAATCTTCACAAATAAAACTACTGAAAATAATAGCGCTGGAAACTGAGAAATATGCTAGAACACACACTTATTTTTGGACAAACGTCCCCGGAAAAACCCAACTTGGGAAAACCGGTGCAACAACAGAGGGTTTTATATTATTATGCAGCAGTGAAATTATTTGAGTACAATTTGGCTGTTGAATACTAGTTATCTTGTAGAGAAAATACTGGCAAAAATAATCTGAGGGAAATTGCCTTCTTTCTGAGCAATCTTGGCTCTTGACTACCCCTGAAAAGCAAGTCGTCCACCTTGCCTTGTGCAGCATCTGCGTCACCCTTGCATAGTTTGCTACATGCTCAACTCATAAACTTCTGCAAATCAAGTTGTCCTGCCTGCTATTGACTGGGAAGTTGTCTCTCCGACACTCTGGAAGTGTCTTTCGGCCTCTGGAACTGATAACCAACTTCAGCTCAACAAAATTGAAATGCCCTCTGAAGATTCTATGCAGCGTCCTAGAGAAATTTTGGCCTCTTTGCAATGTACTCGCCAGATCTGGAAAATCTTCCTCCGAATTCATTGTCCATAACCCTCTCTGTCTCTGCTTCCCTTTTGAAGCTCAAACTCTTCCGACAACAGTTGCTTTTTGGAAAAATCGGACTCTCCAAGGAAATCGATCTCTGTGTGTGTGTTCTCCATCTACCCATTGACTTCTTCTTATCTTCTGTTGGGACTCCAATGGCCAAGATTAAAACTTAATCAAGGGTTAATATCATATCAGAGTCGATATGTATGAGTTTCTAGATGATTCACACCTTATTTCAATTAATTTTGATTAATTAACCCCTTTTCCTAAGTTTAGACTTAGGAAATATTTAAAAATAGGCTAATAATGTAATTGAGACACTTCTAGGTGGAATTTCCAGAAACGATTTCTGGGTTTTGGAGAACTCCTGTGTTTTAGCCTCTCCACCAAGTTTTGAGACTAGAAAACCTTTGGTGCTACAAAAACTAACACTCCCTCTTAGCGAGAAAGGTGTTTTAGGGCTGCACCATTGCTACAACACCGTGTCTCTATATCACCCTTTATCACACTGCTGATGTCTGGCCACTGTGACTGCCTGCCACTTCCCACCAACCACTGCGCAACTCTGATGCCACATTCGTGCTACTGCTAACATTGCTATGCTGTTGCCAACTCTGCAACTACAACAACTGCAACTGAGAAGCATCCTAAATGTTGAATCAACTGTGTTTTCCGCATCTGTCTCCTAAGTGTTGACTACTACCAGCTACTGCACTAACCACTGAAGAATTTGTGGTAATTTTGACTCTGCTACTGAGCCTCTTGCTTTGCTGCCAACACTGCACTGCGCTCCTCAGCACCTAATTTCCACTGTCACTTCAGAATTTGATTGCATCTATGACATTGATCCATCCTGCTACTGAATACTGTGGGGCCCTCGTAGCAAGGTAATGATCCATGGGGAGGACATCTTAATGGACCCTGCCCAACCTCTGCAACTCTGGGATTATAACTCCATATCGCCCCACCTCACTCCTGGAGGTATAGCTGCAAACATAGCAAAATATTCCTCCAGCCTAGAGGACAACTTGTCTATCTCTGCGAATTTCTCCTGCTTATCCTTCTTCCTGAGAGGACATTGTGTACTGTAGTGGCCAAACTCACCACATCTGAATCAATTGAACTTTGACAAGTCCTTCTTCTTCTTCTTTTCCCCTTGTCCCTAACTGGGACCCTTTGATGCTAGGGCCACATTCTCCTCTTCACCCTTTGGCCCCTTGCTATTGTTGTCGCTGATGGTACTCTTTATTAGGGCCCGACTCAACTCCTCCTACTGTAGGTTGTACCACATCCTGTCCCATTTAGGCAATATGTCTTTTCCCAAGAACAAACACCTACCATTCCTCTGAGACACTATTCAGTGCCAATTGTACAAGCTTTGTGGGTTGGGGTGGCTCCCCAATGGCTGCAAATTGATCTCGGACTTCGTGAATCTTGGAGAGGAAGGCATCTATGCTTTCGCCCTTCTTCATCCTGATGCTCCTCGACTTCTTCTGTATGAACATCTTCCTCTGCTTGGAAGTACATTGATATAGATCAGAGAGAGCATCCCACATTTCCTTGGGCATACCTTTGTCTGCCACATGTGAGACTAAATGATCTCGGACTCCATCCAAGATCATTTGCTTTGCCTTCGCCATCTCTTTCTTGTACTCCTTCAGTTGATCGACATCCTGGGGTACTGCTACCACATTGTCCACGTAGGCTTTCAGGTCATATTCATCTAGAAGGACATACTAGCCTTCCAGATGACATAGTTGGAGGCTCCCTCCAACCTATCTTGATTTCTAAGTGCGGTTGTGGCCATCTCTAAACTTGGTCAAAAACCTCCCTCTTTCCCTCTACTCGGCTGTTGAATCTACTACTCATAATCCCTCTGGAGTGAGAAGATCTGCTCACAACTATTGTTAATCTGCGACTGGAAAAATTAGATCTCTGAAATTCAAGATCCCTAAGAGAAATTTTCCCTCTGCGTGTGCTCTTTCCCTTCCACCTAGCGTTGATTCTACTACTACAAACTACTACAAAATCGTCTACGCCCAAACAAGGAATTTGCTCAGCAAAAATATGAGCTGTTGCTGCTCCCTCTACCTACTAGAATCATTATTCTAGACAATTCGGATTTTCTGCCACCTAACAACTGAAAAACGAATCCTTGCCTAGCAATTCATACTGCCTGGCTAGGCATTGCGCAAACTAGGAAAATTTCGGCCTATTGCTCTCCTGAACAACGAAATTCTCTTCTTCCACCTCTGAGCTTCACGTCTGTCAAACTCGCTCTAATACCATATTAAAATTTCACCACTGAAATCCTATTGCAGCAATTGTAATTAATTCTTCTAATTGTTAATTAATTTAACAATTTATTTGCTACGACAAATATCGAATAGATCACACTGCAACCTTCACAAATAAAACTGCGGAAAATAATGGTGTTGGAAACTGAGAAATATGCTAACACACACACATAAATTCGACACACTTATTTTTGGACAAATGTCACCGGAAAACCCAACTCGGGAAAACCTGTGCAACAACTGCGGGTTTTATATTATTATGCAACAGTGAAATTATCTAAGTACAATATGGATGCTGAATACTAGCTATCATGCAAAGAAAATACTGGTAAAAATAATATGAGGGAAATTACCCTCTCTCCGAGAAATCCCGACTCTTGACTGCGAGAATTTCTGAATCTACACATCAGAAATCCTTCTGCAATCACTGGTTTATCATCTCCTACTTGTTCTTTTCATTTAACAAGTTATTTAATTACTTAAACAACGATGAAAACACGATTGCAGCCTACACATACATACAGATCATGAACTGAAATAAACTGAGACAATCACACAAGGGACACCGTTATTTTTGTATAATCGTTCTCGGAAAAACCCAATTTAGGAAAACCGGTGCAACATACAGAGGGATTGTATTATTAAGCAGATTCTTGAATACAACTAGGGTGTCAAATGCGGCTCAACCAATAGAGAATAACCTTGGCAGAAGTACCTCTATCTGGAGATAGATATTTCGGCAAATCCAACAACTGGATGATCAAACTCCACAAATGAAAATTGTTGTCCCCAGTGCTGGGCAGCAATGGCTGCTCCAAGCTCTGCGCTGGAACTGCATCACCTCCTCTAGGAGCTGCGTCACCCTCTCAATGAGCCTCCCTCGCTCAGAAAGTCGATATGCTGAATTGCTCTCTCTCTGCCCCACAGAAAAACCCCAGCGCTGCCTCTAAGGGCCTGCGTCACCTGCATCAGCCCCTCTGGCCTCTGCGTCACCCTCTCTGGAGCTGTGCTATCTCTCCCAGTGTTGCTCTGCCTCTCTGCTATGTATTCTTCGGCCTTGGATTGAGGTCCCTCTGCCGAACTGCCCCTCACTGCAACTCAAATCACTAGCTCGATTTTCTCAGCAAACCTTGCCCCAGAAAAATCGAACTCTTTGATCAATTCGGTGTATCTCCAACTGACCCTCAAGCCTCCTCTTATACTTTTCTTGTTGATGAATCAGCAGCCGTGATCTAATCTCTAATCAACGACTAATATTAAAACAACTTGATCCTCGTCACTTAGAACTTTCTCACCCATATTCTTATTAATACACATTAATATTTTTATTTTCCTAGGTTTAGACTTAGGAACCCATTAAAAATATTAATTATTTTAATAACTCCTCATTCGGGTGGAATTTCTCCAAACGATTTTTGGGTTCTGGAGATCTCATGCGATCTAGCCCCTCCACAAAATTTTGGAGCTAGAGCACATCCGATGCTACCCAAAATCAACACTCCCTCTTAGCGAGGAATGTGCTCTAGCAATACTTCTCAACAAAAGTATTACACTGATCCACTGCATCTGTCCTCTGTGTTGTTGATGCTTGGCCTGATGCCCTTCATCCACTGCATCGCTACTTCCTATACTGTTGCCCATGGCTCTACCACTGCCACTACTACATCTGTACTGCATCTCCCTCTCAAAATGTTGCATCATGCTACCCATAACACTGTCACTACTAACTGCTGAACTGTAACTCAGTTGCTGAGAAGTAAGCAACTGGAACTTCACTCAAAAATTGACATCTTGGTCAATATTGATGCCTCGTGATCCTGAAGCTACCTCTACTGCTAATCTGCGCTGACCCTCTGCTTCCACTGCGTTGCTGCAAACTGCTCTATGCCTCTTGCGCTGCTACAACATCCACTGCATTGCTTCAAACTTTGGCACTCTAGCAATGCCATTGTCGCTCCATCATACCTCGCTCCAACCGACACCTGTCATTTTGCTACTCTCGTTAAGGGTTCTCGTAGTCGTATGTGATCTAAGAGTTTGGGCAGCTCAATGATCCTGCCTGCATGTAATCCTCTCGACTACAACTCCATAGCGCCCCACCTCTTCTCCAGAGGCACATGAGCACTCATGGCACAATCGTCATCCTCGACATCCTTGTCTACTTTCGTTGGAGCAACCTTTGATTCAAAAGCCTCCCCCTTGCCCCTCTTCCAGGGACACTGAGTGGAAAAATGTCCCAGCTCCCCATAGTTGAAGCATCTGACCTTGCTGATGTCTTTCTTATTCCTCTTTTGCTGCCCCTGCTGTCCCGCCGATGTGAGAGTTGCATCCTCCTCTTCCTCCTCCTTGACCCGAGTTCCCTTGCCGCTACTCCCTGCCTTGGTCAATCTCTTGAGCTCTTCTTGTCGAAGAAATGCCCACATCTCCTCCCAATTGGGGAGATTCGCTCTGCCCAAAATACTTTAGGCAAATGTCTCCTACTCCTTAGTGACATCATTCAAGGCAGTCCTGACCATGAACTTAGGATCTGGTATAAATCCCACGGAAGTGAACTGGTCGCGAATCCCTTGCAACCTAAGAAGGAAGGGATCTATCTCCTCTCCTTTCTGCATTTGGTACTATCTCAGCTGATTTTATAATAGCATCTTCCGTTGCACGGAAGATCCCTGATACAAGGTGGTCAGGGTCTCCCACATCTCCCTTGTTGTTTCCTTCTTAGCAATGTATTGTACTACATGATCTTTGACCCCATCTAGGATCATGCATTTTGCGTTCGCCTGGGCCTCCTTGTACTTCTTTGCTGCATCAATGTCAACCGGAACAACAACCACTTTCAAGGCATAGTCCTCTATGCGGTGTTTATCTAGGATCGCTAGGATCCTGGCCTTCTAGATGACAAAATTGGATGATCCGTCCAATCTGTCTTGATCCCTCAACCCATTTATTGCCATCTCTGCTAAAAAATAGGACTGGTTCTCTTCTCCCTCTCCTGTCGTCAATCTAGCAGGACTTGGATCTGGATTCCTTGGGCATAATAAACCCTCTAAGGAACAAGCTCCTCTCTAGACTTCCTTTGAATCCTGATTTCCCTCTTGGAAATCCTCCGACCAATTGTCGAATCACTTCCTCTCTAATCCTCCTTTGCTGCTGCAACCCAGATCTGGATTTCTTTAGCTAGAAATCTATCAAGGAAGTGACTCCCTCTACCTCGGCTTTGTCTCCACAGACACTATTCTGCACCAATAACAACAGCGTCCCACTAGCTCCTCAGATTGAATCTGCTCTGCTCTCCCAGCCCCAACAACTGAAGAATATGAGCTCCTCTAGCTTTGCACAATCACTACTTGAGCTTGATCAACTCCTCCTAGCCACTGCGTCACTCCTTCCTGGTCCGGAAAGATGACGTGGCTCTGCATGCACCTAATCTGCCCCTCTCTGCTTCTGCGCTGGCCTAGAAGGTTCACGCAGTTACTGCGTGGGCTCCTCCCAGCTACTGCATCACCCTCACCTCGCTCAGAATGCTGATGCAGGCATTGTGTGAGCCTCTACGTCACCTCTTCTGCACTGCATCACTCTCCCTCTGCGTCTCTGGCTCTGGAACATTGCTATCACTCGAGACAACTGCTTCTCTGCAGCAAATTCTCTGGATCTCTCGGCTGGTGTTTTTAGTCTCCTATGATCTGCAATCCTCTTATACCATGTGAGAATTTCTGAATCTACACATCAAAAATCCTACTGCAATCATTGGTTTATCATCTCTTACTTGTTCTTTTCATTTAACAAGTTATTTAATTACTTAAACAACGATGAAAACACTATTCCGGCCTACACATACATACAGATCATGAACTGAAATAAACTGAGACAATCACACAAGGGACACTGTTATTTTTGGACAATCGTCCTCGGAAAAACCCAATTCGGGAAAACCGGTGCAGCATATAGAGGGTTTGTATTATTAAGCAGATTCTTGAATACAACTAGGGTGCCAAATGCGGCTCACCCAACAGAGAATAACCTTGGCAGAAGTACCTCTATCTGGAGACAGATATTTCGGCAAATCCAGCAACTGGATGATCAAACTCCACAAATGACAAATGTTTTCCCAGTGCTGGGCAATGATGGTTGCTCCAAGCTCTGCGCTGGAACTGCATCACCTCCTCTAGGAGCTGCGTCACCCTCTCAGTGAGCCTCCCTCGCTCAGAAAGTCGATATGTTGAATTGCTCTCTCTCTGAACCACAGAAAAACCCCAGCACTGCCTCTAATGGCATGTGTCAGCTCGTCCGACTTCTGTTCCACCTGCATCAGCCCATCTGGCCTTTGCGTCACCCTTTATGGAGCTACGCTGTCTCTCCCGACGCTGCTCTGCCTCTCTACTATGTATTCTTTGGCCTTGGACTGAGGTCCCTTTGCCAAACTGCTCCTTACTGCCACTCAGATCACTAGCTCAATTTTCTCGAACTGTTTGATCAATTCGGTGTATCTCCAATTGACCCTCAGGCCTCCTCTTATACTTTTCTTGTTGATGAATCAACAGTTGTGATCTAATCTCTAATCAACAGCTAAGATTCAAACAACTTGATCCTTGTCACTTAGAACTTTCTCACCCATATTCTTATTAATACACACTAATATTTTTATTTTCCTAAGCTTAGACTTAGCAACCCATTAAAAATATTAATTATTTTAATAACTTCTGATCCAGTGGAATTTCTCCAAACGCTTTTTGGGTTTTGGAGATCTCATGTGTTCTAGCCTCTCCAGAACATTTTGGAGCTAGAGCACATCCGATGCTACCCAAAATCAACATTGACTGCCCCTGAAAAGTAAGTCGCCCACCTTGCCCTGCACAACTTCTGTGTCACCCCTGCACAGTCTGCTACATGCTCAGCTCAGAACTTCTGCAAATCAAGTCGTCTTGCCTACTGCTAAGTGGGAAACTGTCTCTCCGACACTTTGGAAGTGTCCTCCGGCCTCTGGAACTGATAACCAGCTTCACCTCAGCAAAATCGAGTTGCCCTCTGAAGCTTCTGTGTAGTGCCCTGGAGAAATTTCGGCCTCTTTGCAATGTCTCGCTGGATCTGGAAAATCTTCCTCCGACTTCATTGTCCCTACCCTCTCTATTTTTGCTTCCCTTCTAAAGCTAGAACTCTTCTGGCAAAAATTGCTCTTTGAAAAAATCGAACTCTCCAAGGAAATCAATCCTTGTGTGTATGTTCTCCATCTTCCCATCATATTCTTCTTATAATATTTTGTTGGGACTCCGATGGCCAAGATTAAAACTTAATCAAGGGCTAAGATCATATCGAAATCGATCCGTGTGAGTGTAATATCCCCAATTAATTAATTTTGTTGATGGGAATTTCCATTTTTGCAATTTTGGAAATTGGGAGATATTTTGGCATTAAAACCTAGGAAAGATGGGTTAGGAGAAACTCACTTGACTTTTTGAGGAAAGAAGTTTCCCACACATTAGAAAAGGAAATAAATCAAAGTGCAAATGGAATGTGGGGGCCACTCCAAAGGGAATTCATACCCATTAGGAGAGTTTGAACTTGTGGGATGAGAGAGAGGAGGGATCTCGACTTGTGGGGCCTACATGGAGGATGAAGGGGGTAGCAAGATAAACAAAGGTGGAGGGACTCATTTTGGGCACTTTTTTCTCATTTGACAGCTGAACTATTTTTTGCTCAAGCTGCTTAGCTGGGTCAACAGAGTGTTGTTCAACACACAATAATTTTGTAGGGAAATCTCAACTCCTTCTTCGGTGGACCTCGAGTGCCACCCTAGGGGAGTCTTTTCTACACATCTGAGGATATATTGGAGGGATTCTACAGGTGAATTCGAGCTATCCTGGAGTAGGCTAGACGTTGGAAAGGACCATGCACTGGTGGGAGTAGAAAGCTACAGGGCATAGATTGTTCTGGGGAATTAGAGGTCCATTTCTTGAGTATTTGGCAGCATTTTTGCAGGTGACTTGCAGGCTGATTGGGTGGCAGTACTTCAGGCCGAAATTATCCTCTTGGGCATGCGCAGAAGTGGCTAACTGGGGGCTTGCACAGTGACTCGAGAAGCAAAATTCGTTGTGGAGGTTAGATCGGGAGTTGGGGGTGAGTTGTGCTAGGGGGCATAAGGAGGATTCTTGGGAGAGGTGATCAACAATTTTTGGAGGGCATTTGCAGCAGATTTCTGGGTTGTATGAATTTCCCAACTGGTGGGGGAGCTCACACTAATTCGAGGTGAATTTGGAAGGTTTGAACTAGGCCCAAATATTCTGGGTTTTTATGGGTATTTGGAGGAGAGGTCCAAGTTATATTTGTAGAATTTTTCGGGTAGTATTCAGGCCAGAAATCCCCTTTTGTTCAACAGTGTGTTTTACTACTTTGCTGGTAATTTGCACCATTTTGTGGATTTTCTGATGTGAAGGATTGGGACCAATTCCTTTCTGGGTCCTATGGGGAAAATTAAGAGGAGGCTACAACAACAATTTCAGACCATTTTGGGCATTCCAGTGGGAGATTCAAGCTATTCTCTAGCAACAACAACAACTAATTTCCTAGTTCAACACAGAGGCCATTTGGGGTCAAAGTTTCTACTCATTGGAGACATCTATCTCACCTGGGTTTGCTTCAGCTTGCTTATGCAAGCCCAGGTGCACTTATTCTTTGCTATTGTACTCCAATATATTCCATATTTTAATAAAATGGCTCAGCTGTTATTCTAAAATTGTGTTGGGTGTTTGTGCCTTGTGTTGTTTTATAATTTCTCTGTTATTGTCTAGTGCATGCTTCTGGTTACACTTAATATTTCTATTTAGGAATATTATAATGGTATCAGAGCATGATCTTGATCGGTTGAGGGGGTATCGAACAAGATCATGGAATATTTGGACCTGTATACACTATGATGGGTGAACCATAGACAAACCCACATTGAGGGAAAAATGACCCTCATCCACTTTGATGGCTCAGCTAGAAGTTTTGTCAGAAAATGGGTACAAGAACTGGACACATATTTCCGGCTAAACCCCATGAGGGAGGCGAATGTTATTAGACATGCCACTTTGCACTTGGATGGAGATGTTATGGATTGGTGGTACTTGTTGATTTCTGTAGCATCGGATGTGATCTAGCCTCAAGATTTTGCAGAGAGGCTAAGACACATGCATTATCCAAGACCTAGAAATCGTTTGGGAAAATTCCACCTAGAGATGGTTTAATTAAAGTAATTAATCATTTTTAATGTATTCTTAAGTCTAAACTTAGGAAATGTGATTAATTAAAGGGTATTAATTAAATCTGGTGCGAATCTTCTAAAAGAAGACAAGGATCAACTTCCTGTTAATCTTAGCCTTTGATTATGTTTTAATCTTGGTTGTTGGTGCTCCAACGAGAGATTATAAGGAGCTTGATGGGCACTTAGAGAACACACGGAGATAGTGAGATCAAGAGATTGAATTTCTCAAGATGAGTTGCTGGAGAGAGATCAAGTGATCTTCTTGCAGTGAAGGGCAGGGATAGTAGACCGGAGGGGATTTTTCCAGTTCTGGAGAGTGCAAGGCAGAGAAGGCAATGAGAGGTTTAGAGAGGCCGTGCAGTGCCACGCAAAGACAATGCAGTGCTTTAGAGGGAGTCCATAATTTTTGCTGGGAGCAGTCAAGATCTAGTGCCGGAAGGCGGGGTGTGAGACCAGAGAGCCAAAGAGTCGAGTTCTTGTCAGCAAAACGATCAGCAAGGAGGAGGTGACGTAGCTCCTAGAAGCTGTGACACAGTGATTGTGTTAGCCCACGCAAAGACTATGTAGAGGCGGCATGGGGTTAGCCCTCTAGAGCTTGGATCAGAGTCAGATCACCAGTAACAGTGTGAGAATATTTCTCACTACCTCTTTGCCAGTTTATTCTCTGTATCAGATTGCCAGTTTGGGCATCTAAAGAATTGTACTCAGATTTACTACTGCATAATAATCAAACACTTAGCTGATGCAATGATTTTCCCAAGTTGGGTTTTTTCCAGGGACTTTAGTCTAAAAATAACTGTGTATAAGTGTGTGTGCATATATTCTTCCAATGTTTTTATTTCTTCCGTAATAATTATTTTGTGAAGGCTGCAGTGTATGTATTTCGATATTTGCCGTAGAAAACTACAAGTAATTTGCTTAAAGTAATTTAACACATAGGAGAAATATCATCAGTTGTTGCAGTAGGGATTCAGGTAACCGATTTTTCACATGGTATCAGAGGGCAAGTTAAGCATAGAAGAGCTCAGTTGCAAGCAGAATAGGGAGTTCAAAAACACTGCGTAGGCAACAATTTGAAACCCCAGAGTGGCTGCGCAGTCCATTGGCCAAGAGGGCTAATTTTCGTGGAAAATTACTTCTCTGAGTGAGTCGACAAAGAGTAAATTTTTCTGGATCGAAGATTCGTAGAGGCAGAGGGAGCAGCGCAATAGTGTCCATGCAGAGTAGGTCTTCAGCCGGGACGCAATCATTTTGCAACAGGTGTTGGAAAGTAGTGTCAAAAGGGAAGGAAGAGCACACACTGAGGAAATTCTTTCCTCATGGTACTTCTAGACAAGAAGTTCAATTTTTCCTGGTAGAGCAGCAATAGCGGTGCGGGATTTCTCACTCCAGAATGGAGTGCGAATAGCTAGGTAGCAGTTGCGCAGAGGAGAAGAGGAGGAATTGGACATTTTCTGAGAGATGGCATCAGCTGGGTTGGGAGATCAAGATCGGTTGGGTGGAGCCTCCAACTATGTGATCTGGAAGGATAGAATTTCTTGCCTTCTATATGAACATGATCTCAAGACTTATATTGATAGTGTGGTAGTTGTACCCGCAGATGCAGATCCGCTTAAGAAATATAAGAAGGAGATGGCGAAAGATAAGAGTTTGATTCTCGATGGGGTTCGAGATCACGTGGTATCTCACATAGCTGGCAAAGATACTGCCCAACAGATGTGGGAAGCACTAGCTACGCTATACGAAGGGTCTTCTGAGCAGCAGAAGATGTATCTTGAGGAGAAGCTGAGATGCACGAGGATGTAGAAAGGGGAGCGTATAAACCCCTTCCTTACTAGGCTTCAGGATGTTCGGGATCAGTTGGCTTTAGTAGGGACAACGCCCCAACCTACAGAGTTTGTACGATTAGCTCTGAACAGTGTTTCTGAAGAATGGCAAGTTTTCATCCAGAGTATCCTAGGCAGAGAGAAACTGCCAGATTGGGAACGTGTGTGGGTTGATCTGCAACAAGAGGAGATGAGGCGAGATCTAGTGAAGACCACCATCAGTGGTGGTAGCAGCAATGGTGGGACGAAGCAAGGTGGAGGAAGATGTGGCCCTCGTATCTAAGGGGCAACAGGAGCAACGTAGGAGGAAGAAGGACATTTCAAAGATCAAGTGCTTCAAGTGTGGTGAGCTTGGCCACTACAACATCCAATGTCCTAAAAAAGAAGGACAAGGAGGAGAAGCAGGATCAGTAGGTTTCATCCGCTGAAATCAAAAAGTTGTCCTTCGTATTGGAGGAAGAGTTTGCCATGATCACCAAGTTATCTCCAGGGCTGAGGTGGGGTGATTTGGAGTTGAAGCCCTAGAGAGCTACAGGATATGCAGGATCCTTGAGGAGGTCCACCTCATGAATCAATACCTTGCTATGGGAGCCCATTGTATGCAGTACTAGGATGGACCAGTGGCAGTTGGTGCAGTCAGGTGCCAAAGTGATAGATGCAGTAGCTAGTAGCAGTCAGATTCTGAGCAGTGCATAGCAGAGTTGGCAGCAATGCAGTTGGAACAGAGCAGAGTCAGTAGCAACGCAAAGGTTTCAGTGACAACGAAGATTCTAGCAGTAGTCAAGGCTTAGGTGACAGATGCATCATATTGACCCCAATTGGTTTAGTATTTTGGATGCTTTTCTATTGCAGTTGCAACAACAAATGGAGAGGGTTGCAGTGCAGATGCAGTGTTGGCAGCAGTTCAATAGAGTCAGTAGCATCACAAATGCAACAATTAGAGTTGCGCAATAGTTGATGGGCAGCAAAGCCATACATCAGCAGCGCAGCAGGGGATGGTGCAGAGACAGAGCAATGCTTCAATGGGTTGCAGTACTAGAGCACATTCCTTGCTAAGAGGGAGTGTTGATATCTGTAGCATCGGATGTGCTCTAGCCTCAAGATTTTGCACAGAGGCTAAGAACATGCATTCTCCAAGACCTAGAAATCTTTTGGGAAAATTTCACCTAGAGATGGTTTAATTAAAATAATTAATCATTTTTAATGTATTCCTAATTCTAAACTTAGGAAATGTGATTAATTAAAGGGTAGTAATTAAATCTGGTGCGAATCTTCTAGAAGAAGACGAGGATCAACTGCCAATTAAACTTAGCCTTTGATTATGTTTTAATCTTGGCCGTTGGTGCTCCAACGAGAGATTATAAGAAGGAGCTTGATGGGCACTTGGAGAACACACCAAGACAGTGAGATCTAGAGATCGAATTTCTCAAGAGTAGCAACGCTGAGTTGCCGGAGATAGATCGAGTGATATTCTTGTAGTGAGGGGCAGGGATAGTAGACTGGAGGGGATTTTTCTAGTTCCGGAGAGTGCAAGGCAAAGAAGGCAACAAGAAGTTTAGAGAGGCAGCACAATGCTTCAAAGGGAGTTCGTAATTTTTGCTGGGAGCAGTCGAGATCTTGTGTCGGAAGCCGGGTGTGAGACTGGAGAGCCAGAGAGTCAAGTTCCAGTCAGTAAAACAATCAGCAAGGAGGAGGTGAAGTAGCTCCTAGAAGCTGTGACGCAGTGACTACGTGAGACCACACAGAGATTGCATAGAGGCAACATGGGGCTAGCCCTCCAGAGCCTGGATCAGAGTCGGATCGCCCATAACAGTGTGAGAATATTTCTCACTACCTCTTTCCCAGTTTATTCTCTGTATCAGATTGCCAGTTTGGGCATCTAAAGATTTGTACTCAGATTTACTACTGCATAATAATCAAACCCTCAGTTGCTGCAACGGTTTTCCCAAGTTGGGTTTTTCTAGGGACTTTACTCCAAAAATAAATGTCTATATGTGTGTGTGCATCTATTCTTCCAGTGTTTTTATTTCTTCCGCAGTATTTATTTTGTGAAGGCTGCAGTGTATGTATTTCGATATTTGTCGTAGAAAACTGCAAGTAATTTGTTTAAAGTAATTTAACAAATAGGAGAAATATCATTAGTTGCAGCAGTAGGGATTTAGGTCATCGATTTTTCACAGTACTGAGGGTTGATCCCTTTGGGTCATGCATGTATCACATCCTACACAGAGTTCACATAGAGGCTCTTGGAGAAATTCAATCGAGAGGACACCAAAGCCCCTTAAAGGGAGTGGATAGGACGTGGGCAGGTAGAGGGTGAGAGCATGGGGTATTTCTACTAGTGGAGATCAGGAGATGTCAGGAGCTTGAGGAGGAGGTTGAGCAGGAGGGCACGCAGGATGGTGAGGGTATATCGGTGTCGCGCATGAGTCACCATTGTTGGAGACCTCTTTGGTAGCTCCGATTGACACCTTAGAGGGCCATCTATTGATGAGATGTCGATATTTGATGAGGTACCCAGTGCTATGACCGAGTTTCTAGACGATGGCCGCCCACAACAGATTGATGAGGTGCTTGGAGGCATACCTGTCGTTGACGAGCTACCGGAAGAGACAAAAGGGTCCAGAGTTGTGACTGAGTTTACAGATGATAGCCTCCCTTGATTGTTTCATCAGTTCTGAGTTGACCTTCTAGAATTGAGAAAGAAGGCCACGACAGTGCGAGAGGCCATTTTGCAATAAAACAAGGAGTTGGAGGGCATGAGAGTGATTTGTGCCGAGTCAACAGCCAAATTGACTCGCGTTGGGAACAATTGGGTTCTCTAATGGTTTAGCTGGAGTGCACATTGGAGCGGCGGGACAACCCTACTCATACATACATAGATGAGGCTGGTATCACTAGTAGGTTGCCTTTGCACATTGGAGAGGGAGAGGCAGAATCACCTTGACAAATTTTATGTGTTGACCAAGATGGTGAGATGAGGCGACATGAGCTGTGCAGGGTGCAACCTTTGCAGGAAAATTAGCATGCGTGGGACAAATTCTTGATTCTTGATACTTGGGGTCCACCTATGGGATACATACAAGGGCCAGAGATGAGGGCCGGATGGGTTCTAGCAGGTAGCAGTGCCACACAACGACAACCTGTGAGGAGTGGGAGTTGTGAGCTCCTAGTATGGTTGGGGGATCCAGGGATTCGGTTGGCGAGTGGATCACTCCACTTTTCGATGGGTAGGGTTACGATGGAGGGTGATCCAATTCTTTCCCAGGCTGACACATGGGGAGTCGTAGAGAGCTTCATCATATGGCGAGGCAATTTGCTGCTTAGGATCGAGGCTAGCTGTGGAGTGGTGGACTCGAGCATTATTGAGTTACCCTGGTATGTTTGGCATAGCGCTGATCATGATAGATATAGTGACCGAGCATTACGGGAGAGGAGGATTCAGTACAAGCATGTTGAGCGGTTGGACATGATCAGGGTGTCACAATGTCGGCATGATAGGTTCATTCTTTGATAGATAGGGGATTCTGGAATAGCAAGGCTTGGCTCTTCAACGACCTGTAGAGGTGAGATGGTTTCTACAGGGGAAGGTCATCCAGATCTTCCATTGGGTTTTAGTGATTCGTCGGTGGTGTGGGGGACTTCACCAGTGTGGCAGGGTGATCAACAAAAGGAGACGAGGGGAAGCTCAGGCAGATGAGGGTTCAATCCCATAGGGATTGGATTGCATCTTCAGGAGTCTACTCTTGAAGTGAACAAGAGAGACTATTCAGTAGAGCAGTGTCACGAGGAGATGATTAGGATTTTATACTACTATGATGCTCTACATAGTGGCGGTATGCAGAGGGCGTTTGGTGCCCATGTCGGGCTAGATAGTGAGGAGAGCAGGAGATGCCTCATGTTGATCAAGATAGCTTGGGGTCCTGGTACCAAGGGATTTTCCCAAGGCAAAATAGTACAAAGATCAGGGATGACTTAGTGGCACATTTGGGACCCCGATATTGTTTGCAGTGATGGTTTGGGTCAGCTAATCGAGAGGGTGCTTGTTCAGGCATTGCTTGAGGACAAGCAATTTTTGGTGGGGAGGACTATAATATCCCTAATTAATTAATTTTGTTGAGGAAAATTTCCATTTTTGCAATTTTGGAAATTGGAAGATATTTTGGCATTAAAACTTAGGAAAGATGGGTTAGGAGAAACCCACTTGACTTTTTTAGGAAGGAAGGCTCCCAAACATTAGAAAAGGAAATAAATCAAAGTGCAAGTGGAATGTGGGGGCCACTCCAAAGGGAATTCGTACCCCTTAGGAGAGTTCGAACTTGTGGGAAGAGATAGAGGTGGGAACTTGACTTGTGGGGCCCACATGGAGGATGAAGGGGGTAGCAAGATAAATAGAGGTGGAGGGCCTCATTTTGGGGAATTTTTTCTCATTTGACAACTGAACTATTATTTTCTCAAGCTGCTTAGCTAGGTCAACAGAGTGTTGTTCAACACACAAGATTTCCGTAGGGAAATCTCAACTCCTTCTTCGGTGGACCTCGAGTGCCACCCTAAGGGAGCCTTTGCTACACATCTGAGGATATATTGGAGGGATTATATAGGTGAATTTGAGCTATCTTGGAGAATACTGGACGCTGGAAAGTACCATGCACTGTTTGGGAGGAGAGAGCTACAGGGCAAATATTGTTTCGGGGAATTAGAGGTCCATTTCCTGAGTATTTGGCAACATTTTTGCAAGTGACTTCCAGGCTGATTGGGTGGCAGTACTTCAAGCCGAAATTCTCTTCTTGGGCATGCGCAGAAGTGGCAGACTTAGGGCCTGTGCAGTCACTAGAGGAGCAACATTCATCGTGGAGGTTAAAACAGGAGTTGGGGGTGAGTTGTGCTAGGGGGCATAAGGAGGATTCTTGGGAGGGTTGATTAACAATTTTTGGAGGGCATTTGCAGTAGATTTCTGGGTCGTATGAATTTCCTAGCTGATGGAGGAGCTCACACTATTTGGGGGTGAATTTGGAAGGTTGGAACTAGGCCCAAATATTTTTGATATTTATGGATATTTGGAGGAGAGGTCCTGGTTAAATTTGTAGAATTTTTCAGGTAGTATTCAAGCCAGAAATCCCCTTTTGTTCAGCAATGTGTTCTAGTAATTTATACCATTTTGTGGGTTTTCTGGTGTGAAGGATTGGGACAAATTCCTTTCTGGGTCCTATAAGGAAAATGAGAGGAGAATACAACAACAATTTTAGACCATTTCGAGCATTCCAATGGGATATTCAAGCTATTCTCTAGCAACAACAACCACTAATTTCTTGGTTCAGTGTAGAGGCCATATGGGGTCGAAATTTCTAGTCATTGGAGATATCTATCTCACATGGGTTTGCTTCAACTTGCTTATGCAAGCCTAGGTGCACTTATTCCTTGCTATTGCAGTTAAAAATATTCCATATTTTAATAAGATGGCTCAACTGTTGTTCTAAAATTGTGTTGGGTGTTTGTGAATTGTGTTGTTTTATAATTTCTCTGCTATTTCTATTGCATGCTTATGTTTACACTTTATATTTCCATTTAGGAATATTACAATGAGTTTCTAGATGATTCACACCTTATTTCAATTAATTCTGATTAATTAACCCCTTTTCCTAAGTTTAGACTTAGGAAATATTTAAAAATAGGCTAATAATCTAATTGACACACTTCTAGTGGAATTTCCATAAACGATTTCTAGGTTATGGAGAACTCCTGGTTTTTGGCCTCTCCACAAAGTTTTGAGACTAGAACACCTTCGATGCTACAAAAACTAAAATTCTACAGATGCTCATAGGCATTCGATCATATCAACCTTGCAGCTAATGCACCACATGAATAAGAAATAATAAAACATACATCAATTTTACAGGGCTAAGTGTGATAAAAATCACCTAGCTTCCCTTTCTTTCCTTTCTTTTTCTCCACATTTCGCCGAACTCCTTGATTGGGAACAACTATGACGATTTCCATTTGATTGCTATCTTTCTGCAGGGATGTGTCTTTGTCTGAGTTTGAACTCTCAAATACATGAGATCTCTTTATGCCTCTCGAATCCTTTTCCATGGGCAATTCCATTTTCTGCTGCTCTGGAACTATGATCTCTTTTGATTCAGTAACCTTTGGAAGCATCCATTGATTCAGACTTGTCCCCTTCACCGCCATTTGATTGGCTACCAGGTTGAGTCTGTAATTTTGAATTTGGATGATTTTCTTCGGGATCTTTTTGTTCATCTTTTGAACTGTCAGGAAACTCCCATCCCCTTTGCTTAAGGACTTGCCTCTTTTTCTTTTTTGGTGCCTTTTTTGCTTGTGGGAAAGAATTATTCAAATGCCCTGTTTGTAAGTAATTTCGACATATGAAAGCTATATTCTCATAGTCTAACACCTGTGTCCACTGAAAGTTTTCATGTTTTATAAGAAGATGAACAAGAAGACCTTTGTTGAGGTCGATATCTACACATATTTAGGCAAAAGTAAAGATTCCTTTTGTTGTTCTATCCAGGTCCACTTTTTTGAATTTGCCCAAAATATTTCCAATATCCTCCAAAACCTGTTGGTGCCAAAAAGTAAGGGGAGGTTTAGCAGCCTCACCCAAACCGACATCGTTGTTATCACCATATTTGTTGCATCGAACTTCGGGTACCATGGGGTAACAAAAATACCAACTCTACCCCAAAACCATGGCCTGTCTTTTAGAACTTTTCCATATCTTGTTGTATCTCGAATTGTACTATGAAAAACCCTTTAGAGCACAGGTAGGGATCACGCTTTCTTGTCCAAGAAGAGTACACCCATTCATATAAGTCTTTTGGTTTCAACCATAGATCAGCAAAGTAAGTTTTTACCTCCGAGGATTTTATATCCATTACTGGTACCTTGTCCATTTGCTCAACAATGTAAGGTCTTGATAGATTTTTAGGTTGATCGGCTTGACTGACAGTCTTCCCTTTGAGGGCATCCTTGAACAATATAGATCCATTAGGGTTCTTGGGATTTGTATTAGGGTTTCTGAAGGCTGAAGAGCCTCCCCACATCCTTAGATTTAATATTATAGTTGAGTCCTTTACCATGTCATAATATTTCATTTGGTAAGATTCCTGTAGCACTTTTCCTTCATATTCTAAAACTTGTAGCATTGTTGGTATACCCATATTGGTTTGGATGGTCTGCTTCAAATTTCTCACTAGATCCAAACCTCGAACCTAGTAGATGAAAGTCTTCCCACTGAGGTTTTTTATGAATATCAAAAAAATTTCATTCTCTTTCTGTCTCATCACTAGGTCTAATAGTAATTGATTAGATCCCAAATCTAGTTGGACAACTTGCCTCGCATCCAAATCTACACTTTTAAAGAGATCTTGACACCATGGCTTCGAAACCCACAAAGTCCTCCCAACCCTATCCACTACCAGCTCCACAAGAGATAAGGGATCAAGCTGCCATGATTTTTCAAAATCTATAGACCCCCCATACCTATCAATGACAAGATTTGCATGACACCAGACATATAGTAATAGATCCAAGTTTACGGGTAAGAGATCCTTCAGAATTTTAAAGGAGATCCAAAAAATCTCCTCCAAATCTGTAGTTTTATTGTGTCTCTCTACCAGATATGTGGAGATATAAAGCGGATTTGTAACATGAGAGGCTTCTTTGAACAAATGTTGGATCAATTAAGTGGATCTTCGCTTGTTCTCGTCTTTATTGATCCACCATGGCCTCACTGCCCTAACCTCATCCAAATTTGTGAGAAAGAAGGGATTGAGCCACCTTGTTTCGCTTGGCATGAAGCCCTTTCGACCCATGAAAGCTGTAACTCATTGGCGGCCATCCTCTCAAAATCTAGGTCTTATGACGCAAACAATTTTGTCGGTTATTCGTGGTTATGTCCTCGCCGAAACCACTCAAAGAATGCAGATCTACTGCACTCGTGAGCCCATTGCATAGTGCTGCGAATTGGGTTGTTTGCGGCCTGTGAAACCATGTACATTTGACAATTAGTGTAGATCCACACTGTTGACCACTATGTGTCAACTACCCATAGCAATACACCCCCTTTTTTCGCAAAAGGGATAGCGCTTAATCAACGTGTCCATGCCATTCGACTGTCATCATCAGCTCGATCATGTTATGTTGTAAACCCAGTCTGCATGTGTAAATTGTAAATATTCTTAGCAGATCTGAGTCATGTATGTAAATTGCCTAGCCAAACCTAATTTTCTAGTGATAATCTACGTTCCAGAAGGTTTTTTGTCTCACCAATCCATGATCGGCAAAGTTTTCCTTCAACCTAACCCCAAAGCCGGAATGAATTGTCATTAGAATCTTAGCGGAATCCTAGTGTGCTTCGAGTCTATGTAAAGGTAATTTGGAAATAATCCTAATTATTTGGTTAGGTTATTTCAAATTGCTTGATCTACTAGATTATATTTGTGTCGCAGAACTGGGTGGTCTATGAGGGTCTATGTCAAATGGGTTTTCCCCCTTGAGATGTAAAATTGTAAAAGTCATGATTTAAAGTGTCTTTAGGGTTAGAAAATGTTTTAATCCCCTCATAAGTCCTAAGTCCTAGGTCCTAGGTGATTTTTCCAAAGGTTAAGTTTGAGGATCCACTCGAACTAGCAGTTGACAAATTTTCCTTTAAATAGGGTGTTAGAGGTCATTTGAGGTCATGGGATCTTAGAGTCTGGTGCTAAAGAAAGCTCTCTTGTAGTCATTTTTTTGTGCAATAAAGAAAGACTTTGGGGTTGAAAATCTCGCTGGTGTTACTCTTCTGGAAATACTGTAAGATGTTTTATTTTTCTGCATAATTTTATTTTCAGCCATTGATAATAGCTTGATGAAGATTGATCTAGGCATAGGTATCTTGTCTGATCTCTGGGGTTTGAATGATAGTTTAATTTCTGAAACATAATGGCAGGTATCTCCATTTGATCTGAATTTCACTGTTGTTTCCTCCCTCTATGTTAATGGTTGATTTTAAGCTGTGCAGGAAATCCTTTTTTTAGATTACCGAGCGTTTGAGGAAGTTCTCGGCTGAACCAGCCAACTCCCGGATTGTGTTTTCTGAAAGAGCCCAACCAGTTATCCTGGGCTTATCATTAGAATTTTTTGCAGGTGCATGAAGGGTTTTCTGAAGCACCTTATCTAAAATTTAAAATTCTGAAAATATTTATGTGGATTATTGATAAATCTGGCTGCTTAGAGTCGTTAATCTGTAAATATTATAATTGTTTAGCTGGTTTTTGGGTTTCTTTTTAGGTTTAACCCTTGCATATATTAATTTTTGGGTGTTCTGTTTTTTTTGCCATTGCAGGTTGCAGGTACAAATTTGGAAAAATTTTCAGGGTTTCCATCAGGCAATCTGGAGCAGGAAGGATTTAAAATTTCAATCAAGTTTCTGGGCTATGGGTCTGCTACCTGCATTTTCATTTTTCACTGTTGCCTGGGGTTTCATTAAAAAAAAAATCCGAAGTACATGTGTGAAATCTGTTTTCTGGAAATGAATATTCTTTTGAGGGTTTCAAGATTGTTTTTCTCGTTCTGGCAGATTTAGAAATTTTTTCTTGTTGCTATAGCCACCCCCAAATCCTTGCATCCACCGTTGCCAACGCAACCAAATCACCATCTCCCCATCAGCAGTCATTGAAACCTTTCAATGCAGCTCCATTTTTTCCTCGCCGCAACTTCATCCTCAAAGGTTGCAAGGCTTTTTGCTGCTCTGCGTCCATCAAACATTAACCTCTGCCTTGCTCTATTTTTCCCACAGTCAAACTTGCGTTTTTATTTTAAACCTGCATCTTCTCCAAAGCCTGCGTAGCTTGCACACTGTCGAAAGCTGCTCCTCCATCGATTTTTTGCCGTACTCCTCCAGTGCCCTCCACGCATTTTTCTTCTGCGATCCCTTCCAAACCTGCAGTTCATCATCCTTTAACGTTGCCAGAAATCTACATAAAAAAAAGCACACCGCAGTCCCTTCAAACCACCCGCAACCATATCTACACCTGCAATTCACTACTCCATTCCACGCTGCGTCCTCCGCCGTCGCTCTTCTCTTCGCCGTCCAGTTTGCTGACCTACGTTCTACACATTACGCACAACAGTTTCATCTTTTGATTTAGATGTATGTTTTTTGTATAGTTTAGTTTTAGTTAGAACCGTAAATTCTATTTTAGCTTTTAGATTTATTTCATTTCATTTTTGTTTTATTTAAATTTTTAATAATAATTGAAAATTAAAAATTTGATTTTCCCTCTTTATGTTACTTAGCATAGTTTAGGATTAGGTTTATTTTTCCCTTTGATTTTCATTTAGCCATTGATCTGTTTTATTCTTTTTAGCTTAGGTTTTGTTTAAGTTTCATTTTGTTTTAGAAATCAAAATGATAAAAATAAAAAAGGAGTAAAAGAAAATAAAAATAAAAAAGTTTTGTTTTATTTTATGAGTTAGCGTTAGTTCATTTAGTTAGATTTTAGTTTAGATTATTTTTTTAGTTTTAGATTTATTAAATTTTTGTTTCAGTTTTAGATTTAGACCTCTTTGAATTTAGATTTAATTTTGCTTAAATTTAGATTTTAATAATAAAAAATAAAATAAAATATAAAAAATATAAAAAAGCAATTTTGGTTTTGGTTTATTTTTATTTTTTTATTTCATTCATGAAAAATAAAAAATTTCATAAAAATAAAAAGTTAAAAAGAGTTAGTCATTAGGATTTATTTAGATTTAAATTTTATTCATTTAGACTTTATTTTTGTTTTATTCTTCAAAAAAAAAAAAGTTCCTTTTCATTTTTTTTTGGATCTTAGTCTAGAATTTAAAATAATATTATTAATAATAATAAAATAATAAAAGGTTAAAAAGGGTTAGTCTTTAGGATTATTTTTAATTTAGATTTAAGTTTAGATTAGATTTTAGTTTTAGTTTTACTTTATTCTTAGACTTGAAATTTTATAAAAAATATTAAAAATTAAAAAAAAAATTAACAAAAAAATTGAAAATTCATTTTTGGTGTCTTTCGTGGTATCTATGTTCCACTTTTCTATAGTTAGATGCACTTAAATGTTTATTTAAAGTTAGCTATGTGATAGTGGTAACTTGTCAACATTTAAATTTTATGATCATTTAAAGCATTTGATTTTTCTTGAAGTTTAGTTGCTGAAACATTGTTAAAGCATTGTGCATTTATCGAACATTTTGCATCGCTTGGGTTATTTGGTGATAAATGATTGTTTTACATGGTTTATATTTCTGCAACATTTAATAAATAATCATTTAATCATTAACTCCATAAGGCACTGGTATATTAATTTCTAAATCAATCAAGTGCTAAATTTCCTTGCTGTGTCTCCCAACCCAACTGGTCCACAGTTGGTTTTCATTCATCCCGTAGGGTCTACCCCCCTTAGCCTTAGGAGACGGCTTAAACAGAGAGATCGGGGATCAAGGTGACAGCCCCCGGCCTGAGCGTTGTCGTGGCAATCTGTGTGACAACATTTTTTGGCGTCGTTGACGGGAAAAGAGTTTTTCTGTCCCTGGCATTTCAACGACATTTTATCTTCATTCTTCCCTCTCATCTAGAATGTGGAATCTTTTCATTTGAGTTGGCAAAGTCAACATTTTTTTGGCAATATCTCATCTTTTCCGCCATTCATTAGCCTGTCAAACAGCCAACATTCTCTGGTATCATTTGGATCTTTTCATCACCTTATCTTTCGTCATATCAGCAGCTACTCTTCAGTTCGTTTCTTGTTTGGGTGGCGACTCCATTCCATTTTCTTTTATTTTTCCCAGACAAGAAGCCTCCCTCATATCTACTTGTTGGTTGCTTTTTGGATCCTAGAATTAGATTCATTGTTGAAGCGGCGACTCCATTTCTTTCATCTCTTGATTTTTTTGAGCAGAGATCTCTTTCTATCATCCATTTGGTCCCTCGTTATGCATCATGGATTATTCGTTTAAACCATGTCACTTTATTAATGATCTCCATGATTTACTGGAAGTGGCCATTTCTAAATTACCTTTGTTCTCGGATGGTGGTTCAGTCGCTGTTAGAAGGCATTTATGGAGTTTTTATCGTATAAAGTTCATGTATTGTAGACTTCCTCAATATGATCATGAAGATGTCAAAATGTGTCTATTTGTCCTTTCTTTAGAGGGTGATGCTTTGAATTGGTTTAATAATTGTCCTGAAGTCTCTTTCACTTCTTTACAAGACATTTACAATGCTTTTAAAGATAGATATGGTGATCCAGATAGCTCGCCTTGTGCGCCTAAAATTGTGCAACAGAATGAAAGTAATCTTATAAAAGGTCTAGTTGTCGATGAAAGATTTCAAGACATTTCTTCATATCAAAATGTGCCATCCACCTGTACCATTGCAGATCAAATCCTTGATAGTGGAAAAGCAGGGACAAATTATAAATCAGTGTCGACAATGAAAGGGAAAATCAGAAGCAAGTTATAGAAGAACTAATGCGGTTGGTAAAAAATATGGAGATGAATCAAACTAATTATGTCAATGATCTAAGAACTTTATGCACCCACCTGGAAAAACGTAATAAGGAGATGGAGATCATGCAAAATCAGCATGCTAAGGAAACTGAGGCCATGAAAACTAATCATGACACAGAAATTAGTTTTATACAAAGCAAGTTATCAGGCTTAGAGGAAAATATGACGACCATGAAAGCTAATAATGAAAGGGAAATTAATTCTATGCAAAACAAGTTATTAACTATGGATGAAGAAATGACTATCATGAAATTCGATCATAATAATCAGTTGGCTACCATGCAAGCAAATCATAAGGAAGAGATAAACTCTATGCAGCATTGCTTGATGACCATAAAGGAAAAGAATGATAAAGTAATAAAAGATATGGAAGAAGACCATGCCAGGGAAATCAGTGCTACGAAGGTTGAACACTCTAGTTAGATAGATGCCATTAAAATACAGGTTCAGAAATTTCAACAATGGTTAGAGGATGAAAGAAACCAGGGAACGTCGATAGATCAGGAGCCTCCTTATTTGCTGCAACAAGCTCCATCTTATTATGAGGAGGTCATTGGTTCGATTGAAAGGTGGTTAATTGAAAGTGATCCAGATAAAATTAAAAACGATAAAGATCAGATGCAAGATGAAGAAAGACATGTCATGCATATCTTACATACTTCATCTAAGAGCTTTGAAGCAAAATGTTCCACATCATCAATGATATAACTTGCCACGAAGAAAAAGCGCAAGAGAAAGAGAACGAGAAGGCTATTTGATACATCAGATAGCCGCGAGCAGCTGCATTTTCAGATAGGAAAAAGTCTTACCGTATGCAGAATTGGACATGGCACATTTGATAAGCAGTCGACAAATTTGCCTGAAAGCAAGCAAATGCTCAATATACACTATATTGAACACATATGATGCCATGGGACATCCTCTGTATTTCTAACCCTACTCCTTGTTTTTTCAGCATTTTCAATTCTGTTTTAGGATTAGATTTACTTTTCATGTTACTAGATAGTTAATAAATGAAGAGCTTATATATTTCTTGTGTTTAATGTTATATGATGATTTTTGGATGGACACTACTTATTTTTGGTTGTGTGTTGTGTGGATGCAGATTCTGGATTCTCACATTCCTACAATGCAGCAACGTGTCCCCAAGTAGAGCCAGATGTTGACCACTACGTGTCAACTACCCATAGCAGTACATCCCCTTTTTTCGCAAAAGGGATAGCGCTTGATCGATGTGTCCGTGCCATTTGATTGTCATCATCAGCCTGATCATGTTATGTTGTAAACCCAGTCTGCGTGTGTAAATTGTAAATAATCTTAACAGATCTGAGTCATGTATGTAAATTGCCTAGGCAAACCTAATTTTCTAGTGATAATCTACGTTTCAGAAGGTTTTTTGTCTCACCGATCCATGATTGGCAGAGTTTTCCTTCAGCCTAACCCCAAAGCCAGAATGAATTGTCATTAGAATCTTAGCGGAATCCTAGTGTGCTTCAAGTCTATGTAAAGGTAATTTGGAAATAATCCTAATTATTTGGTTAGGTTATTTCAAATTGCTTGATCTGCTAGATTATATTTGTGTCACAGAACTGGGTGGTCTATGAGGGTCTATGTCAAATGAGTTTTCCCCCTTGAGATGTAAAATTGTAAAAGTCATGATGTAAAGTGTCTTGAGAGTTAGAAAATGTTTTAATCCCCTCATAAGTCCTAAGTCCTAGGTCCTAGGTGATTTTTCCAAAGGCTAAGTTCGAGGATCCAAAATAAATAAAATAATAAAAATTTAAAAATAAAAAAAATTTAAAATAAGATTTAAAAATAAATAAAAAAAATGAAAAATTTGAAAAATAAAATAATAATAATAAGTCAAAGTTTTGAGTAAATAAATGTAGGATTTTAATATTTTAATATATTAAAATGCATTTAAAAATTCAACAGATGAGTCCGTATGGGGTAGCTCAAGTGGCAATGGTCGTGGAAATGAAGTCTCACTGAACCGAAGATTTTGGGTTCGATTCTTGTGCTACCCTCCCTGGAAATGGGGTGAATAATGGAGATGTAAAAACTCGAAAATGAGAAGGTCCCACCTAAGCTTACAAAAAAAAAAAAAATCAACGGATGAGATTAAAAGAGATTTTGATCCTCATCGACGGTCGAGATCATTTTGACATGGATCACTCGAACTAGCCATTGAGAAATTTTCCTTTAAATAGGGTGTTAGGGGACATTTGAGGTCATGGGATCTTAGAGTTTGGTGCTAAAGAAAGCTCTCTTGTAGTCATTTTTTTGTGCAATAAAGAAAAACTTTGGGGTTGAAAATCTTGCTGGTGTTACTCTTCTGGAAATGTTGTAAGATGTTTTATTTTTCTGCATAATTTTATTTTCAGCCATTGATAATAGCTTGATGAAGATTGATCTAGGCACAGGTATCTTGTCTGATCTCTGGGGTTTGAATGATAGTTTAATTTCTAAAACATAATGGCAGGTATCTCCATTTGATCTGAATTTCACTGTTGTTTTCTCCCTCTATGTTAATGGTTGATTTTAAGCTGTGCAGGAAATCCTTTTTTTTAGATTACCAGGCGTTCGGGGAAGTTCTCAGCTGAACCAGCCAACTCCCGGATTGCGTTTTCTGAAAGAGCCCAGCCAGTTATCCCCGGCTTATCATTAGAATTTTTTGCAGATGCATGAAGAATTTTTTGAAGCACCTTATCTAAAATTTAAAATTCTGAAAATATTTATGTGGATTATTGATAAATCTGGCTGCTTAGAGTCGTTAATCTGTAAATATTGTAATTGTTTAGCTGGTTTTTGGGTTTCTTTTTAGGTTTAACCCTTGCATATATTAATTTTTGGGTGTTCTGTTTTTTTTGCCATTGCAGGTTGCAGGTACAGATTTGGAAAAATTTTCAGGGTTTCCATCAGGCAATCTGGAGCTGGAAGGATTTAAAATTTCAATCAAGTTTCTGGGCTATGGGTCTGCTACCTGCATTTTCATTTTTCACTGTTGCCTGGGGTTTCATTAAAAAAAATCTGAAGTACATGTGTGAAATCTGTTTTCTGGAAATCGAATATTCTTCTGAGGGTTTCAAGATTGTTTTTATCGTTCTGGCAGATTTAGAAGTTTTTTCTTGTTGCTATAGCCGCCCCCAAATCCTTGCATCCATTGTTGCCAACGCAGCCAAATCACCATCTCCCCATCTGCAGTCATTGAAACCCTTCAACGTAGCTCCATTTTTTCCTTGCCGCAGCTTCATCCTCAAAGGTTGCAAGGCTTTTTGCTGCTCTGCATCCACCAAACATTAACCTCTGCCTTGCTTGATTTTTCCCACAGTCAAACCTGCATTTTTTTTTAAACCTGCAATCTTCTCCAAAGCTTGCGCAGCTTTCACACTATCAAACGCTGCTCCTCCATCGATTTTTTGCCGTACTCCTCTAGTACCCTCCACGCATTTTTCTGCTGCGATCCCTTCCAAACTTGTAGTTCATCATCCTTTAACGCTACCAGAAATCTGCATTAGAAAAAAAAACCGCAATCCCTTCAAACCACCCGCAGCCATATCTGCACCTACAATCCGCTACTCCATTCCACGTTGCATCCTCCGTCGTCGCTCTTCTCTTCGCTGTCCAGTTTGTTGACCTGCGTTCAACACATTACGCACAGCAGTTTCATCTTTTGATTTAAATGTATATTTTTTGTTTAGTTTAGTTTTAGTTAGAACCGTAAATTCTGTTTTAGCTTTTAGATTTATTTCATTTCATTTTTGTTTTATTTAAATTTTTAATAATAATTTAAAATTAAAAATTCGATTTTCCTTCTTTATGTTACTTAGCATAGTTTAGGATTAGGTTTATTTTTCCATTTGATTTTCATTTAGCCGTTGATCCGTTTTATTCTTTTTAGCTTAGGTTTTGTTTAAGTTTCATTTTGTTTTAGAAATCAAAATGATAAAAATAAAAAAGGAGTAAAAGAAAATAAAAATAAAAAAGTTTTGTTTTATTTTCTGAGTTAGCGTTAGTTCATTTAGTTAGATTTTAGTTTAGATTATTTTTTTAGTTTTAAATTTATTAAATTTTTGTTTCAGTTTTAGATGTAGACCTCTTTGAATTTAGATTTAATTTTGCTTAAATTTAGATTTTAATAATATATATATATATATATATATATAATATAAAAAGCAATTTTGGGTTTGGTTTACTTTTTTTATTTCATTCATGAAAAATAAAAAATTTCATAAAAATAAAAAGTTCAAAAGAGTTAGTCATTAGGATTTATTTAGATTTAGATTTTATTCTTTTTTTTGCTGGTGCAAGAGACGATCCTTCTATGGCATTAATTCAAAACTAACTTACAAATATTACACATACCCACGAACAGAGTGGGCACCAAACCATGGTTAAGCCAACCAATGGTGCAGAAAAAAAATCCAAGACCAAAGGACTACATTCTCGGAAAGAGAACAACCCAAGATGCACAATTAAAAGCTAACCGAACATTTTTCTATAACAGAACTCTATAAAACTAATCTATAACATAAACTGACAGTAGAGAAGAGCAGCTGACTAGGAACGACTATCCAACCAAAACAACCCAGCCCCACAAACAAGCCCGTTTAATCCCGACCGTTGATCTCATTCAATTGATCCAACGGTGGAAAAGAATATTGCATAACCCTACATGCCGCTTTTTAACGTGCGATCACGGCGGTTTTCCAAATGGTCCCTCTGCCACGTGTTGATCGCTAAATGTGATCACTGCGAAAAAGTTGAAACCTCTTCCCACTCGCAAGGCTTGCGAAAACCCCTCAAGAAACGGAAAACCATTCGGAGGCGAAAGAAAACGTAAGTCGGGGGCACCAAGAGCACCCTGCTCTCGTCCACACAACAAACTAGTTTTGCTAGAGATATTGTGAGAAGAGGCCTTGACTAGCCTGTCTGAAACCCTTAGAGGAAAGCCACCCGCTTTGCAGCCATAGAGGCTCTGAATGAGCTTGCTTCTCCGACCAATAAACCGCCAAAGCTCTCTGTTCACTGTAAAACTAAAAAAGGACACTCCTCTGCTCATATCGCTTCTGGGTTGTCAGTGTTACCCTCCATGGTCCTGCTTCTAAACATCAACCAATCTTCCTCGGCTTGATCATGGCAATTCGCCTTAAGACTCAGTTGAGTTAGCTCTTGCCATTTTGTTGCAAACTTTTCCTCTGCGCAATTCACTCCTTGATTGGCCAGGAGATCCGCCAGCTTATTGGCTGTCCTTCGAACATGTTTAAAAGTTATGGTACGGAGGCCTAGAAGGTGGTTGTGGATCCTTTGAAAGATTTGATTGAGCCTCCAATTCTTTGAGACCTTATCCGGTGCAGTACCCCAGCTGATCTTCTTGGCTGAGTTAATGATTAACTTAGAATCCGCTTCAACAATCACATTGTGTCAATTATCAAGAAGCAAAAATTCTAAACAATGTTCCATAGCCAGAATTTCTGCCATATTGTTGGTGGCCTTTCCAAGATGACCATGGAAAATAAACAAGATATTCCCTTTTTCATCCCTTAAAACTCCGCCATGACCCGCTGTACCCGGGTTTCCCTTTGAGGCTTCGTCAATGTTGAACTTCAAAAATCCCTTGGGGGGAGGTTGCCAAAAATCAAGCTCAGAGTCTTTAAAGAGATTCTTCACGCCCAGGCTTTGAGGAATCAAACTTTGTAATCCAAGCTGGCATAGAATCCTCCATTCAGAAGCCGAGGGAGGATTCTCAGGAAGATTTCGGACAGTGGAGCTCACAGTCTCTTGTATCTGCTTTAGGATCTAATCGTGAAGGAACAGGGGCGGTTTTTTTTCCTTGAATATCCTGTTATTCCTTTCTTTCCAAGTGTTCTATATGATGAAGCCCAGTGTTAGAGCCCAGGCAATGCTAAGAACTTCATTATTAGTGAAATCGCTTCTCCACTTGCTTAGGGTGTTGACGATGCTTCCAAGGTCTCTGTCCGACTGTTGGAACATGGAGGCAAAGGAATCCCACAGCTTGGAGGAAAAGGAGCAGTTGTTGAGAAGATGCTCCATTGTTTCCTCTTGCATTTCACAGAGCTGGCACCTAGAAGGCCCCAAAACACCTCTTTTCCTAATATTGTCCCAAGTCAAAATCTTCCTGTGTTGCACCAGCCATGTGAAGAGTTTAATTTTCATCCAACCTTGTTGTCTCCAAAGTCTTTGCCATGCTTTATCCGGAGCCTGGGAAGCCAAACCAAGGAGAATTTTTTTTGCATCCTTAAGATTAAAGGTGCCCTCATTGTTGTTGCCCCATCTTAGCTGGTCATTCCCTTCTGAAACAAGAATTTTCCTTCGATCTAACTCTTGCATTATTACTTCAGCTTTGTCTTTTAAAGAGTTGTCATTTCTAAGATCAAATTTCCTCCATTTTCTCCACTTTCCTGCATTGTTGGTCCGATCCCAGAAATCCTTTACTTTGATTAATCCTTTAGCATCTGTCTCTGCCTTAAGTTCCTTTAATTCTTCTTTCAAAAGAATGGGTTCCTGTTGCCATCTGTCCTCCCAAAACAGAGCTAAGTTTCCCTCTCTTATTTCCCAGAAGCCATTCTCTTGAACTAGACCTCTATTGTCCCAGGCCTTGTTCCATATGTGTGATCCCTTGATATTACCATCCATTCTTATATGATCCTCATTAGGCCATGAACTGGCATATTTTTCTTTCCAAATTGTAGCCCACTGAGCCTTTGGTTATTTTAGCCAACGCCACCATAATTTAGCCCCTAGAGCTTTGCTTAAAATTTCAGGATCATCCAATCCTAGTCCTCCATGATTTCTGGGTTTACAGATTTTCTCCCAGGCTACCAAGGCCCATTTTTTCTTTACTTCCCCCTTTCCCCAAAGAAAGTTTCTTTGTATGTTTCTGATAAGCTGCAAAACTCCTTTAGGAGCTGGGAGAACAGAAAGCATAAAAACTGGTATAGATTGTAGAACAGCCTTTGTGAGCACTAGTCTGCCAGCTAGGTTTAAGGATCTAACCGTCCATTTCCTGATTTTGTCTTGCAGTTTGTTGATAATCGGCTCCCAGATGCTTTTGTGTAGCGGCTTAGTAGTTAGAGGTATCCCCAAATATTTTGAGGGAAGAGAATCTCTTTGAAAGCCCAGAATTTTAGCAATGTTCTTTTGAATGGCAATATTAGTATTGAAGAAAAAGATCTTGGATTTGGTGAGATTAACTTCCATACCTGAAGCCTTGGAAAATTCATTTAGAATCTGTTTGAATGCATGAGCTTCTTTGACTGTAGGGATTCCTTGCAGCATGGTGTCATCCACAAACTGTTGATGCGTCCAAGCCTGACCCCTATCAGAGAGTTGGAGACCTTTGATCTTACTGACTTCTTTGGCATGATTGATAGATCGACCCAGTCCTTCCATCATAAGGATGAAGAGAAAGGGAGAGAGTGGGTCCCCCTGTCTGAGGCCTCTAGAGGGAAGAAATGTTTCAGAGGGAGAGCCATTGACCAAAATAGAGAAACTTGAGGAGGTAACTAGGGCCAAGATCCATCTTACCCAGTTGTGATCAAACCCAAAAGCAATAATTATTTTCCTGATATAGTTCCAGCTTAGTTTGTCATAGGCTTTAGAAATATCCAATTGCATGATCATGCCAGCCTTTCAGTTGATAGTCAGAGAATGAACCACCTTGTGAGCTTGAATAATATTGTTGAGAATTTGCCTTCCTTCCACATAACCAGCTTGTTCCACAGAAACCAGGGAAGGAAGGAGAGGTTTGAGTCTATTGGCCACCACTTTTGATATTATCTTGTAGACCACATTACATAAAGCTATTGGTCTAAACTTGTCCGGAGTCTGAGCAGTCTCCTGCTTGGGGATAAGTGCAATGAAAGAAGTGTTCAGAGCTTTCAGAATAGTTTTATTCATCCTGGAATCTTCTACCACATTTAGAATATCCTTTTTAACAATGCTCCAGTAGGCCTTGAAGAAATCAACGTTGAAACCGTCTGGGCCCGGTGCTTTACCATTTTGCATTTCTTTGAGCACTTCGCTGACTTCCTCCTCGGTTACTGGCTTGTTGAGGTTGAAATTGTCCTCACTGGACACCAGCCTAGGAATGTGTCTTGTGAAGTTTCTGATGGAATTCTCTCTGTCATAACAAGTTTCTTTGGCAATGCCTTGAAAGTGCTTGACCAGAGCTTTTTCTATTTCAGCATGAGAGTTGTGAAGAATGCCTCTCTCATCCTTGATCACTGAAATTCTGTTGTGAACTTTGTTCGCCATTGTGGATCTATGGAAGAAGCTAGTATTTCTTTCTCCCTCTTTGAGCCATTGAACCCTCGATTTTTGCCTCCAAAATATTTCCTCTTGTTTGCATAATTCCTCCCATTCTTGATGGTATTTGGTGACCTGAACATTCCTGGTTTCATCAAAGCCGTCTGTGATAAGGGCTTGGTTGAGATCCTGCATTTTACCCTCTACTGCTTTTTTGGCTACAAAAATGTTGCCATGTTCATTCTTGTTCCATTCCTTGAGCTTAATTTTAATGTGTTTTAGTCTTTTTTGAAGAAGAAACATTTTGGTGCCCTGAAAGTTCAAATCTTCTTACCACCATTTGGCAATATTACTATTGAAATTTGGATGAGAAAGCCAGATGTTTTCAAAGCGAAAAGGTCTATTCCTTGGAGTACCAATACTCTGCACCTCCAGATGAATCGGCCAGTGGTCAGATCCTCCAAAGGGTAGGATTCTCGCTGATATTTCCTTATTATTGAGCATAAGGTCTTCAGATATCATGAATCTGTCCAATTTTGAAGCCACTTAAGACTCTCCTCCTCTTTTATTGTTCCAAGTAAAAATACCATTACTAGTTGCAATGTCCACTAAATTCATAATGTCTGTAAAAGACTGAAACTTCAGAGAGTCTTGACTTTGAATCCTAGTTCCACCTTTTTTCTCTGAAAGCTTAATCATGTTAAAATCCCCTCCCAGTATCCATGGCATCCTTTCATGTCTATCCCTTAGTTTCTTCAGAGAATCAAGAAATTTTAGTTTTCCTTCCAATCTTTGGGTTCCATACACATTGGTGATTAGGTAGGCTTCCTTATCTCCGACAGGCTAGATGACCACAGAAAGATAATCTCGAGATGCCTCAGCATCTAAAATTTCTATTTTCTTAGGATTCCAAAGGGTGAGTATACCTCCTGCTGTATTCTCCGCTTTGACTTCCAGAAACTCATAACTATTGAGCCACCTGCTATGAATCTCTTTTAATTTATGAATGGAACATTTGGTTTCCTGGATGAAGATCACATCCGGAGCTATTTGTTTCATTTTGTTACTAATCAGTCTCTATTTTCTTTTACTACCAAGACCTCTAATATTCCAAGAAGTAAACTTCATTATTAAAGATTGGTAAAGGAGTAGTTAGTTAGGTCTTTCATCTTACCTGAGTCTATCATTAGCTTTCCACATTCCATTAATAACTCTGTTGTCGCGCAGATTGACACGACAACCCTCAGACCGGGGGCTGTCACTCTGATCCCCGATCTCTCCGTTTAAGCCTGTCTCCCGCGGCTAAGGGGGGTAGACCCTATAGGAAAATGGGTGACCAACTGTGAACAAATTGGGTTGGGAGACACGAAAGGAAACCAACACTAAAATGATTTTATTAATTTTAGCGGACCAGTGCCTTATAAGATTTATGACTAAACGATTACTTGCTAGATGATATAGAAATATAAACTATGAACAACAATCATTTATCATCAAATAAATCGAACAATGCAAGATATCCAGTAAAACCACAATGCTCTTATAATGATTCAGCGATTAAAGCTCAATAACGATATCCAGTAATTAAAATTTTTTGAAGAGATAAATGCTTTTCAACAACCATGGAATTATGAATCATTAACCAGATATCACGTTAATGTAGTTAATTTTCAGATGAAAATTAAATCATATCAAACATTAACTTCAACATCAAAATTTTAGCCTCAGCGTAAAAGATGAAACCTAAAAATTTCCTGAGCTAAGACTGAAATTGCAAAATTTATTTTTTATTTTCTACGATACCTTTTATGCTTTTCAATCAAAAATAAAATTTTAAAATCTAAACTAAAACAAAACTTTGAAATTTAAATCTAAATCTAAAGCTTAAAAAAGGGGAATGAATTTTTTATGATTTCTAATTTTTGTATTTTCATATATTTTTTAATAACATAAAACCAAATTTGAAACAAAAATTTGTTTTGATATTTTCATAAAGATTGAAAAAATCAAAATAAGAAAAATAAAAGAAACAAAATTATATCTAAGTATATGCTAAGAAACTAACGAAATCTAAAAAAATTAACGCTTGGATCTAAACGAAAATAACTAGACTATGCTAAACTAAAACCTAACAGAACCATGATATTAAAATTTAAAACAAACAAAGATCAAACGCGCTAATGCCAATGTCTGCGTTAACAAAGAAATCGTGACCCCGACAAAAGATTGGACACATGTAGAAAGAAATCTCGAGAGCACAGTTCGACGGCGGAGGGCAAAAACATGAATCGGTTTGAAACATTACCTGAGCACTGCATTGAACGACTTCGATTTGCTCGGATTAGCTACCTGGCGTTAAATGGTTCACATCGAATGGCTTTTCTTATGCAGTCATGTCAATACCCGATACAACCTCACGCCACTGTTTGAAACGGCGGTCAACAATGCGTGGGTATTTTCAGGTTTGAAGCAGACGCTGCTATCCAAATTGAAATGGCTGCATGATGATGGTCGACTGGCCTGCGTAGCAACAAATTTGACGGCGGTAGACAGCAAAATGGTGTGGTCTCTTGCAGGATATTAAAGCCACGCAGATGCCATTCAGGACTTCATTTCCCAGTGAAACCCCAGGCGTGTTCCAAAACTGCGCTGACCCTGTTAAAAAAAATGTTGAGCGCTGAGTGTATGCAGGACGCAATCTCAAAACGCCTACGCATATATAAACCAGCCCCCCGTGTATATTTCGTTTTGCAGTTCCTTTTGTCTTGACGGCTATCAGCTACATGAAGCCACGACGTGGAAGGAAATGCACAGATTTTGCAGATAGCCTGACGTTTTCACGTGGGTAACAGAAAAGGAAAACCCTTAAATCGAGATATGTTCCTTTCAATGCGTGATTTCTGGGCCTTATTGCTTCGACAACGCAGCACCCAGAGGACCGAGAAAATTGCAGGTTGAAGAGCTGATTTTTGGAAACCCTAATAATTGAGACAAAGACCCTGCGAAAAAAAAAAACTTTCCTCCAGATCTTGTCTCAGGTCTGTAACCTGCAAGAAGAAAACAAAACCTGGCAGATATACACAAAATTTTAAGGTAAAACCCTTCAAAACTAACCTAAAATCGCAAAAATTTACAGCTCTAAAACAACCAGATTTAGTAATAACAGCAGAAATATTTTAAGAAAAATTTGATTTTAACGTAAAACGCTTCAGAAAACCCTGCATGCATTCATAAAAATATATTTCGAATGATAAGCCCGGGATCAAGAACTGGCTGGGCTCTTTCAGAAAACACAACCCGGGAGTTGGTTGGTTCAGCCGAGAACTTCCCCTAACGCCTGGTAATCTAAAAAAGGATTTCCTGCACAGCTTAAAATCAACCATCAACATAGAAGGAGAAAACAATAGTGAAACCTTGATCAAATGGAGATACCTACCAATATATTTCAGGATCTAAACTGTCATTCAAACCTCAAAGATCAGACAAGATACCCGTGCCTAGATCAATCTTCATTAAGCTATCATTAATGGCTGAAAATAAAATTATGCAGAACAAATAGAACAATCTTATAGCATTTTCAGAAGAGTAACACCAGCAAGATTTTTAACCCCAAAGTCTTCTTTATTGCACAAAAAATGAACTACAAGAGAGCTTCTTCAGCACAAGGCTCACAGATCCAATGAATTGAAAAATGACCCCTAGCACCCTACTTAAAGGAAATGATCCCAACGGCTAGTTCGAGTGATCCATGTCAAAATGATCTCGACCGTCGATGAGGATCAAGACATCTCTTAATCTCATCCGTCGAATTAGTTAATTAAAAAATGATATTTTGCATGCATTCACTCAAAATACTATTATTTTATTATTTTAGGGTTTTTGCTTTATTTTATAATTTTTATATTTTTTTTAATTTTTTATTATTTTTCAATTATTTATTTATTTATTTTTTTAATTTTTTAATTTTTTAATTCATTTTAAAATGGATCCTCGAACTAGCCTTTGGAAAAATCACCTAGGACCTAGGACTTAGGACTCATGAGGGGATTTAAAACATTTTCCAACCCTCAAGACACTTTACATCATGACTTTTACAATTTACATCTTAAGGGAAAAAACCCATTTAACACAGACCCTCATAAACCACCCAATTCTGCGACACAATTATAATCTAGCAGATTAACACACTAGGATTCTCCTAAAATTCTAATGACAAAATCCATCCCGGCTTTGGGGTTAGGCTGAAGAAAAACTCTGCCAATCATGGATCGGTGAGACGAAAAACCTTCCGGGACGTAGATTACCATTAGAAAGCTAGGTCCACCTAGGCAATTTACATACACGACTCATATCTGCTAAGATTATTTAAAATTCATACATGCAGACTGGGTTTACAATTAAAATGATCAAGCTGCTGATGACTGCAGGATGGCACAGACACGTCGATTAGGTGCTACCCCTTTTTGCAAAGAAAAAGGTGGTGTACTGCATGGGTAGTTGACCGGTAGTGGTCAACATTTGGCTCTACTTGGGGACACGTTGCTGCTCTGTAGGAATGTGAGAATCCAGAATCTGTATCCATACAACACAAAAAATAAGTAGCGTCCATCCAAAAATCATCATATACATTAAGCACATGAAAGATAAAAGCTCTTCATTTATTAACTATTTGGAAAAACAAAATCTAATCCTAAAACAGAAATGAAATGCTGAAATGACAAGGAGTAGGGTTAGAAATACAATACAAAGGATGCCCTTGGCATCAGATGTGTTCAATATAGTGTATACTGAGCATTTGCCTGCTTTCAAGCAAATCTGTCCGCTGCTTGTCAGATGTGCCATGTCCAATTTTGCATATGGTAGGACTTTTTCCTATCCGAAAATCAAGCTACTCGCCACCGTCTGATGCATCAAACCTTCTTCTCATTCTCTTTCTCTTGCGCTTTTTCTTTGTGGCAGGTTGTATCACTGATGACATGGAACTTTCTGTTTCAAAACTATCAGATGAAGTATGTAAGATATGCGTGATATATCTTTCTTTATCCTGCATCTGATCTTTATCATTTTTAAGTCTATTTGGATCACCTTCAATTAACCATCTTTCAATCGAACCAATGACCTCCTCATAATAAGATGGAGCCTGTTGCAACAAATGAGAAGGTTCCTGGTTTCTCTCATCCTCTGACCATTGTTGAAACTTTTGAACCTGTATTTTAATGGTATCCATCTGACTAGAGTGTTCAACCTTTATAACACTGATTTGCCTGGCATGGTGTTCTTCCATATCTTTTATTACTTTATCGTTCTTTTCCTTTATGTTCATCAAGAAATGCTACATGGAGTTTATTTCTTCTTTATGATTTGCTTGCATGGTGGCCAACTGATTATTATGATCGAACGTCATGATAGTCATTTCTTCATCCATAGTTAATAACTTGTTTTGCATGGAATTAATTTCCCTATCATGATCAGCTTTCATGGTCGCCATATTTTCCTCTAAGCCTGACATCTTGCTTTGCATGAATCTAATTTCTGTATCATGATTAGTCTTTATAGCTTCAATTTCCTTAGCATGCTGATTTTACATAATCTCCATCTCCCTATTACGTTTTTCCAGGTGGGTGCATAAAGTTCTTACAACATTGATGTAATTAGTTTGATTAATCTCCATATTTTTTACCAGCAGCATTAGTTCTTGTATAATTTGCCTTTGATCTTCCTTTTCATTGTCATTTGTCCCTGCTTTTCCACTATCATGGACTTGCTCTGAAATAGTACAGGTGGATGACATATTCTGATATGAAGAATCGTCTTGGAATCTTTCACCGACAGCTGGACCTTTTATCAAATTACTTTTATTCTGTTGCAGAATTTTTGGGGCAGAAGGCAAGCTGTTTGGATTACCATATCTATCTTTAAAAGCATTGACAATGTCTTGTAAAGAAGTGAAAGAATCCTTAGGAAAATTATTAAACCAATTCAAAGCATCACCCTCTAAAGAAAAGACAAAAAGACGCATTTTGATATCTTCATGATTAAACTGAGGGGGTCTACAGTATATGATCATTATGCGAGTAAACAAGCCTAGATGCCTTCTAACAGCGATTGAATCACCACCCGAGAACACAGGTAATTTAGAAATGGCCTCCTCCGGAAAATCATGGAGACGGTCAGTAAAATGACATGGTTTAAATGAATAATCCATGATGAATAATAAGGGATCAAATGGATGATAGAACGAGATCTCTGCTCAAGAAAATTAATAGATGAAAGAAGTGGAGTCGCCACTTGAACAATGAATCTGATTCTAAGATCCAAAAAGCAACCAACAAACAGATATGAGAGAGGCTTCTTGCCTGGGGAAAAATAAGAAAATGGAGTCGCCACCCAAACAAGAAACAAAACGAAGAGAAGTTGCTGATATGACGAAAGATAAGATCCAAATGATGCCAAAAAAATGTTGAATCTGCCAGCTCAAATGAGAGATGAGAAAGATGAAAGATGATGATAAATGTCAAATAAACAGAGGACAGAAAAAAAACTCTGTCCCCGGCAACGGCGCCAAAAAATGTTGGCGTTGCCGGCTCAAACGAATGATAGAAAGATGAATGATGAATGATAAAAAGTCGTTGAAACACCAAGAATAAAGTATCCTCAGCAACGTCGCCAAAAAATGTTGTCACGCAGATTGACACGACAACCCTCAGACCGGCGGCTGTCACTCTGATCTCCGATCTCTCCGTTTAAGCCTGTCTCCCGCGGCTAAGGGGGGTAGACCCTATAGGAAAATGGGTGACCAACTGTGAACCAGTTGGGTTGGGAGACACGAAAGGAAACTAGCACTAAAATGATTTTATTAATTTTAGCGGACCAGTGCCTTATAAGATTTATGACTAAACGATTACTTGCTAGATGATATAGAAATATAAACTATGAACAGCAATCATTTATCATCAAATAAATCGAACAATGCAAGATATCCAGTAAAACCACAATGCTCTTATAATGATTCAGCGATTAAAGCTCAATAACGATATCCAGTAATTAAAATTTTTTGAAGAGATAAATGCTTTTCAACAACCATGGAATTATGAATCATTAACCAGATATCACGTTCATGCAGTTAATTTTCAAATGAAAATTAAATCATATCAAACATTTACTTCCACATCAAAATTTTAGCCTCATCGTAAAAGATGAAACCTAAAAATTTCCCGAGCTAAGTGTTATAGCTCCAAATCTCACTCTTATGGTTTGTGATGCTGCACTTATGGCCTAGGGCAACCCCTCCTTCCAGACCTGGTCCAAAAATTTAAAAAACAGTGTTTTATTCCCTATACGCGACTTTGCCCTGTGTTAAACGCGTGTACACGCGGGTCTGTCATACCCAACCCGCGTGTATCTATTAAAACACTTAAAAAAATATAAATTCCTCTTTTTCGGGCAGTGATCGCGGGTTTACCTGCTGGATCACCTGTTAGAGCCCGTGGCCCAACTGTTCCCAACCAACTCCTAACTAAAAAAACTACTTTGGAGAGGGTATAAAAAGACATCAAAGGGAAGGCCAAGGAAAGAGAGAAAGGAGAGCAAGATTATTATGCTGAGATTTTTCCCTTAGACCAGGTCTGAAGTCCTTGGTGCATTCTGCACTTCCCCCATTTTGCATAGGAAACCCTTGTTTCCATGTGTATTGGTGATCATTCATCCTTGACATCATCATTGAGTAAGACTTGGAAGGAGCTCTTGTTGGAGGCTGGAGGCTGGAACGAATCCGGGAGGAAGCTTGCTTGGAGCCTGCTGAAGGTGTTCAGGTGATATCTTTCCGATATATGTACTTTATTTGCCTTTATATATAAAGAAACACGTCTTTGTTCCCGAATAATCTTTCTTTATGCTTATGAGATTCTTGTGTTGAATTCTTATGAAAGTGGTTACTTAAAGATTTTTTATAACTAACTTTATGGCATAAAGATGATTTATATATAAACTTCTATACATGTACTGTTGTGTTCTTTGATTTGTTTGTCTTGCAGGTCAAAGAAAGAAGAAGGAAACTCCAAGAAGGGTTTGCACCCTAACGGTCTTCTCGAACGTAGGACCTTAGGTATGTACCCTAAACATTAGAATTTGCTTAAAAGTAAAAAAGATGGCTGTGTGTGTGTGTTTCTTTGAATAAGAAATTTTCAGTCTGGTAGAGTCTTAGCCCAAAGGACCCTAGGGGTACTTTCCCTTCAACCAGAATTGGCGACTCCGCTGGGGACAACACTCTTGTTGTTCCTAGTTTGGGTAGTCCTCAAGCCAATCAAGGCTCAGTCCCTCTGTTTGTTGGCTCTGACTGTCTGATCTTTTCTTGAAATCCAAGCTTTTCCAGTTTTTCAGTCTGTGTTTTTTTATTTTTCTTGAAAGACTTCAGATACGCTCTTTTTCTGGATTACAGAAGCGTATATACGCAAGTTGCACTAAGTAAACCCGCGTATACGCACGTTTCCTTAGTTACAGTCGCGTATGCACGCATTCTGCAAATAATTGCAGGCGCGTATATCACATAATTTTCAAGATTTATAATTTTTCTTTTGCTGAATGTCTGTCTGGTGGTTTTGGTCAGTTTAAAACAGTCAATTCCTAGTGACAGTTCTCTGTTTAACAGGGGGCATCTTGTTTCGAACTCTCTCTAGTTATAAGGAGTGCTAGTCTTGTTTTTCGTTGATTGCAAGCGTCATTGATTTTTGACACACAAGATTTCTGTTTAAGAATCTTGATTGCTCTGTTTCGACAGAGTGGGAAGATTGTCTTCAATCTTTGTGTCCATTTTGTTTTCATGACATTTGTGTTTGCTTAACGAAATCATTTTTATGACCATTTACTCCTTTGTTTCGGGAAATTTGTTTGTTACCAGTTTCTTGAAACTTGTCTTTTGATATTTTGGACTTTCATTGCTGCTTTTGATTGTCAAAAGCGTTTTCGAACACATTTTATTTTTGTTGAGTTTTCATCATTTGAAAGGTGTCAATTCACAAAAGTGTTTGGTGGCTTGTTTATCAATCATTAGTGTCAGTATTTTTGAGAGTTTTCCTTTGAAAAAGACTTTTTGGTTTGATTGAAAGAAAATCTTTTGAAAGTTTTGAGTTTCGCTTTCTTAAACTTGCTTTTCAGTTGATTTCCTTTTTGCGAAGTGAAAGTGCTTTGTTTTTATCTTAAAACTTGTTTTTATTGTTTGGACGAAATGATTGGTAACAAATCAACTTCTATCTAAGCATTTCAGTGGCAAGACAAAATTTGGTAAAGCAGCAACTTTCCTTCTTTGTTTTTAGAGTAGTCTTTGAATCTTGCATCCACATTTAGTTCTTGCATTAGGCTAAGATTTGCATCCCTTTTTATGCATACATAGCTTTGTTAGCTTTTGTGAGTGTGGAGTTTGAAAAGAAAGCAAAAATTTTGTTTAATTTGAAGTTCCTCTGAACCCTCTAGAGATTACTTTTCATCGAACGAAAAAGTGCATGTGCATATAGTTAAGTTTTTATTAACTTCTTTTGCGTCAAAAAACACCACAAGTTTCATCTCCATAACCCTGTGACTTAAAGAACAGCCTAATAAAATCAAGCGCTTAATTAAAATCCACTAGAACTTTTTGTTTTAGTTATTACACCAACAAGTTTAGGATTTTAGGGCCTTGGATTAGGCGAGTGGAGAGTTAACTCTCCAAGGCCACATAAAACGTCAAACATAAGAGTCTGATTAAAGAGAGTAAATCCAATAGCGTTAGGAAGACCGGGAAAGCTCCGGATCTGGGAGTTAAGCACGAGGGTTTGTGAAGACAGGGAAGAGAGATACCCCCTCTCCTACTTGTCCGAACTTACCTCACGACTGTTCCGCCTGGCTTCTGCGACGAGTTGGTACCCATAGTTGCCTCTCCTAGGGATCTGCATAGGTGGCTGCGGAGGGGAATCCCGTGGCACCTGAGGTCGACGTTGTATCACTCTCGACAGTACTTCTGGAGGGCACCCTTGCGAAGCTTGGGGGCTTGCACCGGCGCAGGCTGTTGTTAGGAGGTCAGCGTAACTTCCTCTGATACCTTCGCTGATAGGACTGGGCCCTCATCATCCCAGACTATCTTCGGAAGGCCCTTTGACTCCACTTTCTTGTATTTTGGTGTCCGGTCCTCACCACCCGGAGCGGAAATACTTGGAAGTTGTTTGACTGGCTATTTCTTTAGGGACTTTATAGTGAGTGCTCTTTGCTCCTTGTATATAGTTGGCTTTAGGTATTTTTGTCTAGTCACATTTGGACTTTGTGTTCTGAGTGACTGGCTTGCCACTCTACCGATCTTGAAAGGCTTTTGGTCGTTCTTTCAGAAGTTGTGGAGTTGCCTCCTCAAGGGCAAAGGTTTTGATTGCTTATCCATATTCTTTGAAGAGTTATTTCTATATTCCCGCAAGGGAAGGGTCTTTGGATCAGTTAGATATGGCTAATATTCCTGTGGAAACCAACCAAGGTACCCTTCCAAAAGGGGATCCTTGTGCTTTTCCTTTCTTTGGAAACGTTGGTACTCCCTTGATGGCCATTTTGAATATTCCTGGGTTGAATGTTGGACTACCCGTTTGGCTGTGGTCCACTCCGAATATTCCGAATGCTCTTGAAGCTTCTCCGTTGAATGCTTTATTTCAGGGGCATCAAATAGGTGCTAATTGTTCATCTTCTTTCAAAGAGAAATCTGGGATTCCTTCTTCGCCTCCTTCTTGTAATAAGAAATCTAAAACGAGGAGAAAAAGAAAGTCAAAGAAGAAGAATAATTCTATCCTTTCATCTTCAACCTCTGCGAGTCATGTTGGAGATGAGTCTTCAGCCGCTGCAAGTCATGCTGGGGGCGCAAGTCTAGTCACTGCAAGTCATACTAGCACCTCATCTTCAACCTCTGCGAGTCATGTTGGAGATGAGTCTTCAGCCGCTGCGAGTCATGCTGGGGGCACGAGTCTAGTCACTGCGAGTCATACTAGCAAAGAGTCACCGACCTCTGCAAGTCATGTACAGGACTCTCCGCAAATCACTGCTAGTCATGTTGGCGGAATGGAGGTTGATAAGAACCCTGGACGTAGAAGTTTTAAACCTAAGTTCCCTTGTAAGATATGCAAGGGAGACCATCTTACTCATTTATGCCCTGGTATTCCAGAGGTTCAAAGGATATGGTCCGAGTCTGAAAGTACTTCTACTCCTAGATCTGATATGGTTTCTCATCAATCCCATCAACCATTGGTTGATAATGTGGTACAGTCAGTGCAATCGCTGGCCGATTACACTCCTCTTTTGGGGGGTGAAGTGCCTAACAAAAGAGTCTGTTTGATCTCTAGTACAGAGTCTTCTAGTATAGGGGGCATTCCGGTTTCTTCGAATGTTCCCCCTCCAAGTTCTAAGAGTGTTTCCTTTGATTGGGATAGTCTTGTTGAGCCTCGTCTTCCTTCCGCTGCACCTTTCCAAATAAAGGTCAGGGTTAATTCCACAAATGTCTATCGATGTATGGTGGATGAAGGATCCTCTACAAGTATTATATCCTCTTTGACTTGGAAAGCTTTGGGTTCCCCAAAGTTGTTGACAGCTCAGAGTCAGTTGTTAGCCTATGATAGAAGGCCTGGTGAATCTATGGGGGTTCTTCCTCAAGTGCCTATCACTTTAGGTGGGAAGACTGTCTTAATCGATATGATGGTGGTTGATAGCCCTTTAGACTTTAATATGCTACTTGGGCGTGATTATGTCTATGCTATGAATGCTGTGGTGTCTTCACTCTTTCGAGTAATGTGCTTTCCTCATAACGGGAATATTGTCACTATTGATCAGCTTGCATCTGATAATCATCACCCTAATTCGACTTTACTGCAGAATGCCCCTTGGTTTGTTCCAAGTGTTCAAGTAGACTCTACCCCACCACGGGTCAATTATGTGGCTTTGAATCCTCAATGTTCAATTGCTTCTAAGAAGGATCCTTTGACTTACTATTCTCCTTCTTGGGACTTGGTCCCAGCAGTTGACCGAGAGATTCTTCCTATAGGGACATGGGACCCTTTAATTCCCTCTTTTGATCCTTGTAGTTCTCATGATTTCTCAGATCTTGTTTTGCCTTCACAGGAGGAACTCTTTGAAGCCATGAGTTATGACTACCAAAGGAGTCCTTGGTTTGAACCCTGCAAGGGGTTTGTTCAGCAGAGCTATTATACGTAAGCCGAAAGGTTGCGTGGTTCCCTGTACCATATTGTATATATGAGGTACGCATTTTCAAGTTTCGTATTCTATAACACAAAGATCTTATATGAAGTTTATATGTGGGATGTATTAACTTCGTGTCTAGTGTTCCTATTTATGTTTACAGAACTTGGAAGATTTCTCCTTTGGAAGTTTATGGTTGGTCCGTTCTGACAGGTATTGATTCTCGAAACTGGCATATAGGTTAGGTTTTGCCGCCTGCATTGTGCACTTATCAGTTTCCTTTACCATTCTGCCGTAGGGTCGACCCCGTCATGTTATGGTTCGTAAGCCATTTTCACTCGCCGATTCTTTAAATCATGACATGATGGTAGAGCCTACCTTATCATGGGTGCCCTAGTTAGTACCTTATTGTCGCTTGGCACTCATGCAGATTTTTCATCCCTAGGCTCGGGAGTCCTCTGTAGTCCCGCCATGACTTATGCGTTGAAGACTCATTCCTCTGTGCTTCTTCGTTTCGTTCTGGCCTTATACCCTAGAGGCTCCTATGTGTGTTGAGTTGTACTTCTGCATTGCATGTTGACCATTTGCACCTTTTGGCCTATAGCCGGCTTCACTTGGACTCGTGTTTAAGCCCACTTTTGACCATGACGTCTGCAAAAATCAACCTTGCATACCCTTGACCTCTGCAGCTTGACATACCCAGATCCGTGGAAGGGACATACCTCTGAGTGTCACTGACCAGTTTTTCACCTCCCTGCATTGAGCATAGGAACGTTCCTTTCCCAGGAACTAGATCATCTGTTTCACCGACACTCGTTCTTTCCACTGTACCATAGCATTCTTTTATTCTTTTTCCGGCTTATCAGAAAAAGACAAAAAAATTAAATATTCCAAAAAGAGCGGGAACAGGGACATTATTTCCATTTATTGTTGGCAGCTAGAGTCAGTCGTGTCACCCTTGAACAAAGCACTCAAAACAAAGTCTCCTCCGCATGGGTGGGATGTAGTTTGACTTAGGTAAGCCATAACCTTGTTATCGAGTCAGTTCTCCCCCGATTGGTTATCTCTTCCAATCATATGGAGGGTTCGTTCGTGCCTCCTGCATGACGAACTTATACAGATTCATTATATGCTGCCACATAGTCACATTGAGTCGTGCTTTTGTTCAAGGGAAGTTAGCCTGAGTCGGCCTTTCTGCGGTGTCTCTTGACTCATTTTTCAGTCGGCCATCCCTGGTTGTCAGTGTCATGTCTATCATCACATCAGTTATATTGGTCCTTCACTTGTGCCGGTTTGAGAAGGTCCCCATTGACTTCTTGCTGGCGGGTCTTGTCCTTATCGACGACGACACATTGCTCTGAGGGCAGACCTAGAGACCGCACCCTGGCCCTATTTTCATTATTGATAGGTCACCTTGTGCTCAGCATCGATCAGTATCATGGGTCTTTGACTGAGTGGTTTCCCTTGTGTTCGACATCAACATACATTATCACACATTGGGATTCGTGCAGTACCTTGGTTTCCATTTGACCCTATTGGTGGATACCTCGCCTCTGTGTCAGCTTTCATTATTGGTTGGTTCAGAGGGTTTCTGCCGTGCGCTAGCCACATCTTGTGTACGCCGGAAACGTACTTCGGTTGGGTTACTACATCTTTTTCGTCCGATTCCTTCCACATTATTGGCCTACGGGTTACACTCGCGCTAGATTGATGGAGGATGCCTTAATGCCTTCCTTCTAGCGGATCTTTCCCTATCGACTCCGACTCATTGCTCTGGGGCAAAGATCTAGAGTCCATTTGGCAGTACCTTGGGGTTTGCAGTCATTAGTGGCAGATTCCTCGCTATCGACAGTGGGAAATCATCATTGTCTCCTGATTGATAGATTCTTACAGGTGTTCGACTTCAGCTCATCTATTCACACTTGTTAGATTGTACTGGGTACCTTGACGCTCATTATCATTATCGGTGAGTAGTCTCGTGTTTGTTAACGGTATACATCAATGACCGGTAATCAAACGATTTCTCACATGGTCGACTTCAGATCATTTATTCCCATGGTGTAGAAATGTACCACGGCGGTCGGTGAAGACCTCAGGTTGTATCAGCATTCATTGGTTCACTTGACAGTTGCTCCTGTTGCTGCTAGTTGATACCACTCCACCTTATATGTTGCAGTCAGTCATGGCGACATTCTATATGCTGGCACCTGAGTTTGCAGTGTAGTACCATCCTATTCCATCATGTTCAGTTGGTACCTTATGGGATCAGTCTTTGATTTCAGTGATCCGTTGCATCTTTCAGCATCATTGACAGTTTGATATGTGATATTCAGACATGTACTTACTCATTATGATCAGATGATCCATTATGTATTTTCCAGTCATTTATACTTGTATACTTAGTGGATCCGCTTGTACTTGATATGCGGACATGCTTTACTTTTCCTGAGCATGGGTATGCCCGCCTCAGACAGTGTTTCTTTCTGATCTCCTTTCGGTGGCTTGGCAGGCTGAATTCTGGTGAAGTCCTCCTCGGTTTTTCGGCAGAGTTCCTTTCCTTGTACTTACTTAATATATTCCGGCCATCATGTTCCCCTTCTGACCTCATACATTAGGGGGCATCTGTTATAGCTCCAAATCTCACTCTTATGGTTTGTGATGCTGCACTTATGGCCTAGGGCAACCCCTCCTTCCAGACCTGGTCCAAAAATTTAAAAAACAGTGTTTTATTCCCTATACGCGACTTTGCCCTGTGTTAAACGCGTGTACACGCGGGTCTGTCATACCCAACCCGCGTGTATCTATTAAAACACTTAAAAAAATATAAATTCCTCTTTTTCGGGCGGTGATCGCGGGTTTACCTGCTGGATCACCTGTTAGAGCCCGTGGCCCAACTGTTCCCAACCAACTCCTAACTAAAAAAAACTACTTTGGAGAGGGTATAAAAAGACATCAAAGGGAAGGCCAAGGAAAGAGAGAAAGGAGAGCAAGATTATTATGCTGAGATTTTTCCCTTAGACCAGGTCTGAAGTCCTTGGTGCATTCTGCACTTCCCCCATTTTGCATAGGAAACCCTTGTTTCCATGTGTATTGGTGATCATTCATCCTTGACATCATCATTGAGTAAGACTTGGAAGGAGCTCTTGTTGGAGGCTGGAGGCTGGAACGAATCCGGGAGGAAGCTTGCTTGGAGCCTGCTGAAGGTGTTCAGGTGATATCTTTCCGATATATGTACTTTATTTGCCTTTATATATAAAGAAACACGTCTTTGTTCCCGAATAATCTTTCTTTATGCTTATGAGATTCTTGTGTTGAATTCTTATGAAAGTGGTTACTTAAAGATTTTTTATAACTAACTTTATAGCATAAAGATGATTTATATATAAACTTCTATACATGTACTATTGTGTTCTTTGATTTGTTTGTCTTGCAGGTCAAAGAAAGAAGAAGGAAACTCCAAGAAGGGTTTGCACCCTAACGGTCTTCTCGAACGTAGGACCTTAGGTATGTACCCTAAACATTAGAATTTGCTTAAAAGTAAAAAAGATGGCTGTGTGTGTGTGTTTCTTTGAATAAGCAATTTTCAGTCTGGTAGAGTCTTAGCCCAAAGGACCCTAGGGGTACTTTCCCTTCAACCACTAAGACTGAAATTGCAAAATTTATTTTTTATTTTCTACGATACCTTTTATGCTTTTCAATCAAAAATAAAATTTTAAAATCTAAACTAAAACAAAACTTTGAAATTTAAATCTAAATCTAAAGCTTAAGAAAGGGGAATGAATTTTTTATGATTTCTAATTTTTGTATTTTCATATATTTTTTATTAACATAAAACCAAATTTGAAACAAAAATTTGTTTTGATATTTTCATAAAGATTGAAAAAATCAAAATAAGAAAAATAAAAGAAACAAAATTAAATCTAAGTATACGCTAAGAAACTAACGAAATCTAAAAAAATTAACGCTTGGATCTAAACGAAAATAACTAGACTATGCTAAACTAAAACCTAACAGAACCATGATATTAAAATTTAAAACAAACAAAGATCAAACGCGCTGATGCCAATGTCTGCGTTAACAAAGAAATCGTGACCCCGACAAAAGATTGGACACACGTAGAAAGAAATCTCGAGAGCACAGTTCGACGGCGGAGGGCAAAAACATGAATCGGTTTGAAACATTACCTGAGCACTGCATTGAACAACTTCGATTTGCTCGGATTAGCTACCTGGCGTTAAATGGTTCACATCGAATGGCTTTTCTTACGCAATCATGTCAATACCTGATACACCCTCACGCCACTGTTTGAAACGGCGGTGAAAAATGCGTGGGTATTTTCAGGTTTGAAGCAGACGCTGCTATCCAAATTGAAATGGCGGCGTGATGATGGTCGACTGGCCTGCGTAGCAACAAATTTGACGGCGGTAGACAGCAAAATGGTGTGGTCTCTTGCAGGATATTAAAGCCACGCAGATGCCATTCAGGATTTCATTTCCCAGTGAAACCCCAGGCGTGTTCCAAAACTGCGCTGACCCTGTTAAAAAAAATGCTGAGCGCTGAGTGTATGCAGGACGCAATCTCAAAACGCCTACGCATATATAAACCAGCCCCCCGTGTATATTTCGTTTTGCAGTTCCTTTTGTCTTGACGGCTATCAGCTACATGAAGCCACGGCGTGGAAGGAAATGCACAGATTTTGCAGATAGCCTGACGTTTTCACGTGGGTAACAGAAAAGGAAAACCCTTAAATCGAGATATGTTCCTTTCAATGCGTGATTTCTGGGCCTTAGTGCTTCGACAACGCAGCACCCAGAGGACCGAGAAAATTGCAGGTTGAAGAGCTGATTTTTGGAAACCCTAATAATTGAGACAAAGACCCTGCGAAAAAAATAAACTTTCCTCCAGATCTTGTCTTAGGTCTGTAACCTGCAAGAAGAAAACAAAACCTGGCAGATATACACAAAATTTTAAGGTAAAACCCTTCAAAACTAACCTAAAATCGCAAAATTTACAGCTCTAAAACAACCAGATTTAGTAATAACAGCAGAAATATTTTAAGAAAAAATTGATTTTAACGTAAAACGCTTCAGAAAACCCTGCATGCATTCATAAAAATATATTTCGAATGATAAGCCCGGGATCAAGAACTGGCTGGGCTCTTTCAGAAAACACAACCCGGGAGTTGGCTGGTTCAACCGAGAACTTCCCCTAACGCCCGGTAATCTAAAAAGGGATTTCCTGCACAGCTTAAAATCAACCATCAACATAGAAGGAGAAAACAATAGTGAAACCCCGATCTAATGGAGATACCTGCCAATATATTTCAGGATCAAAACTATCATTCAAACCTCAAAGATCAGACAAGATACCTGTGCCTAGATCAATCTTCATTAAGCTATGATTAATGGCTGAAAATAAAATTATGCAGAACAAATAGAACAATCTTACAACATTTTCAGAAGAGTAACACCAGCAAGATTTTTAACCCCAAAGTCTTCTTTATTGCACAAAAAATGAACTACAAAAGAGCTTCTTCAGCACAAGACTCACAGATCCAATGAATTGAAAATGACCCCTAGCACCCTACTTAAAGGAAATGATCCCAACGGCTAGTCCGAGTGATCCATGTCAAAATGATCTCGACCGTCGATGAGGATCAAGACATCTCTTAATCTCATCCGTCGAATTAGTTAATTAAAAAATGATATTTTGCATGCATTCACTCAAAATACTATTATTTTATTATTTTAGGGTTTTTCCTTTATTTTATAATTTTTATATATATTTTTTATTTTTTATTATTTTTCAATTATTTATTTATTTATTTTTTTAATTTTTTAATTCATTTTAAAATGGATCCTCGAACTAGCGTTTGGAAAAATCACCTAGGACCTAGGACTTAGGACTCGTGAGGGGATTTAAAACATTTTCCAACCCTCAAGACACTTTACATCATGACTTTTACAATTTACATCTTAAGGGAAAAAACCCATTTAACACAGACCCTCATAAACCACCCAGTTCTGCGACGCAATTATAATCTAGCAGATTAACACACTAGGATTCTCCTAAAATTCTAATGACAAAATCCATCCCGGCTTTGGGGTTAGGTTGAAGGAAAACTCTGCCGATTGTTGGCCGCTCTAATTGTTTTCACAATTCGAGCTCCACATAAATTGTCAACCCGAGAAGGTCTTTTTATTCCAAAGGTAATAGCGCACTGGATATGCTCAATTTCAAAAGCAAGATCAATGTTGTAGTAAAAGAAAGACACACATCTGTTAAATTCATCAATCTATCAATTCACACTCTACTTAATTAAAGTCGAAGTCAATTAAATTATAGCAGAAACGATTTCTCTGTTACAGCAAAGGAAAAACAATCTATAAGGAAAGAAATCATTCAGCCATAGCAGGAACAGGACCCTATTCCCTGGTGGGAACTTCAGCACCTGCTGCCTGGCACTAATCACACTGTAAAAGAAGTAGCCTCAAGAGGTCAAGACCCTATTCCCAGGAACAGGAACCTTCAGCACTTGTCCTCTTGTTTCTAATCACACTGCAGGCAAAAGAAAGCAATCAATGGGAGCAAGACCCTATCCCCTTATACAGGGATCTTTAGCACATGCTCTCATCATACACTCGTGCATTCAATACGTGTAGCGCTAAGAAACAGAGTATTGCAAACCATGTAACTAGTGTTTCAGCAACAGAATTAAAGAAAGTGCAAACACATAAAGAAATAAACAACTACAGGAACAAAAGGGGTGAATCTTGTGAGGAAGGCGGGCCCTTTCCTTCTCACAAGATTCCCCAGGAGAAAGAATTAAACTGGAACGCTCAAAACAGGTCTTTATTCATCTGTCAAGAAACTGATACATTACAAAAAGGAGACTAGCTCCTGTCTCACACAATGCTGTTCTGTGAATTACAGTTCGATCCCCCTCTAATGATGATGTCTCCTCTTTTTAAAGAGGAGACATCATTTACAATTTACATGAGAGCGAATATCTCGATTCTGTTCAAAACAAGACTATTCTGTTCTTTTTAAAAAGAGATACTGTTACAACCGAGACAACAGAAGTGCTATCTTCAAGATAATCCAGGTAACCGTATCTTCGGGCTGCTGCTATTATCCACAAAAAGTTCTTCCAGAATCGCAAATTACGCATAACGGGATTTGCGTGCTTGACGGCTGTTTCAGCAACTGAGTTAGCTGTTTCAGCAACGGGACCAGCTGTTTCAGCAACGGGACCAGCTGTTTCAGCAACGGAGTCGGCTGTTTCAGCAACGGAGTCGGCTGTTTCAGCAACGGAGTCAGCTGTTTCAGCAACGGCCGCTCATTCCCAACAAGGCATATAACTTATCTGCGATCTTTGACTTGTGTTAGCAACAATGCACTTCAATAAATGATAAAATATAAGAGTATTGTGGAATTAAATGTAAGACAGATTAACCATATAATAAAGAAGAGGTTTCTATATACCTTGGAATAAAGTGAATGAAAAAGACATTGAGGTTCATGGTTTTAAGAGTAAAGTGATGTCAAAATATATAGCAAAAATGGTACATAGTGGAGTCCTAACATCCCCCCCAGCTAAAAATGTTGCATGTCCTCAGGCAACCCCTTCGTCCGAATCAGAGTCTGAGTACTGGGACTGGCAATGCAAATTACTCAAGCAGTAGCTGGAGAAGGTGGCGTCTGTAGGAGCTCGGAATCCGCTGTTGGTCTGCAACTGTTGCCATGCCGAGGCTTCCTCTCTGTCAGTCAACTGATAATGACATTGATATTTTTCTGAAGGCAGCCATAAGATTGGAAAACGGAAATGATACCCAATCCAGTTTACTCCACAATGTTGAATGCAATCAATATACTTAGGAACCCTGGATAATGCAGCTTGAAGATTGAGAGGGTTAAAAGGATGATAATCCTGTCTTTCCTTACATGACTGCTGCCAAAAGATATCATTGGCCTTCAATGCAGCAGGACCCTTCATTCTAATGTGTTCTTGACACTTAAAAAGGATTGAATCCTGTAATTGCTGTATGTGCTCGTTCATTCCTGGCTTCTGCAAGAATTCATAATACTGTGCTATAAACATGGCTGGACCTACAGGCTCTGGTCTAATCCACAGGAGTTTATTCTCCTCATTATGACTGCTTGCATTGAACGCAGTCTGCCAAGTGAGCTGATTAGACAAAAATGAAGCAAATGCTCTAATTTGTATATCGCCTGCAATTGGAATAAGATTAACTCTCCTTTCTTCAGGAATGGCCTCATTATGAAGGTAGAGTTCGCACAGCAGATGCTGGTCACTTTCAGGGGCCTCCTTAAAGGTCTCAACAAATTTCTCTGAAGTCAGTAATTCATGTGGTCTGCCATGTGCTATTGATTTTATTTGAAAATAAACTAGTCGTTCAGTAAGAAAGAGAGAGTAATTTACAGAGGGTTTACGTGTAACCATCAACTTCCGCACCAATGAAAACATCAAGGCTATCCGTTCCTTAGACTGCCTGGCTTCCTTCTTATATTCCCTGTGCTCTTGCAGTATATGTTCCCAGCTATCCCAGTTAGTATATACATAGCTCTGCCATTGCAACTTATGCTGTCGTAATACTATATCCTGTTCTTCAGCATATTGCTTCTTCCATCTGTTCAGTTGTTCCAATGGGTCCCATGGCGGAGTCTGTGTCTTTTTAACAGAAGTAGTGGGTTGGGACACTATTTCCTCTGTCTGTATGGCTGCCTCAGAGGTAATGCGTTGGGGCATTGTTTCTTCTGTCGGGATAGCTGCATCAGTAGTAGTGTGCTGGGGCAGTGTTTCTTCTGTCGGAATGGCTGCATCAGTAGTAGTGTGCTGGGGCAGTGTTTCTTCTGTTGGAATAGCTGCATTAGTAGTAGTGTGCTGGGGCATTGTTTCTTCTGTCAGGATAGCTGCATCAGTCCACAAAGGATGATATATCTCTGGTTTGATTTCTTCTTCTTCTTGCATCATAGGGGGTCCTACTGGTTCTCGTGGAGCAGTAGGGCATTCCTCTTGTGTTCCATCTGTCATAATTGTTTCAGGGAGTGGAATTTCAACTACTTTATAGCCTGCATTTTGATAAATGGTGCCACACTCCTTGCACATATATTCCATACATGGCTCCCTGTTTTGCATTGAGGCTACATGCGCTAATGTATGGAGATTGAGTTCTTTTTCAAAAGCTTCTCGGGCCATGGCTAATTCAGCTCTGTAAGCTTCTAATTGAGACTTCAGGAACTCATTTTCCTGCAGTAGAGATGTCATCGTATGTGGACCTTGTATGCTGATTGTTTCTGTTGGAATATTTTGTTGATGCACAGTGGTAGCTAGTTGTTGCACCACAATGGGTGGTTCTTGTGTTTCATCCACCGGGCCAGGAATGGATTCTTGTTCTCCAGTGACTAGTTCTGATACCATAGTGAGTGGTCCTTGTGTTTCATCAGGAATGAATTCTTGTTCCTCAGTAACTAGTTCTGATACCACAGCGGGTGGTCCTTGTGTTTCATCCACCGGGCCAGACATGGACTCTTGTGCCTCAGTGACTAGTTCTGATACCATAGTGGGTAGTCCTTGTGTTTCATCCACCGGGCTAGACATGGATTCTTGTTCTCCAGTGACTAGTTCTGATACCATAATGGGTAGTCCTTGTGTTTCATCCACCGGGCTAGAAATGGATTCCTGCGCCTCAGTGACTGGTTCTTGTGTTTCAGTCGCTGGGCATTTCCCACTATCATCCTGCTTGGTAAATTCCTGTGTTTCAGTGACTGGTTCTTGTGGAGCAGTCACTGGGCATTTCTCACTATCGTCCTGCTTGGTAAATTCCTGTGCCTCAGTGACTGGTTCTTGTGGAGCAGTCACTGGGCATTTCCCACTATTGTCCTGCTTGGTGTATTCTTGTGCTTCAGTGACTGGTTCTTGTGTTTCAGTCACTGGGCAAGTGACTGGTTCTTGTGGAGCAGTCACTACTTGACCCATAAACAATGTCATATTATCCCGAGGCACTGGTTCTTGTGTGATAGTGCCTTCGGACGAGACAGGTTGGGAAGTTTGGGATGGGGAAAAAGGTTTTAGTAGAATAGTGGCAGGATTCGGGAAAATGGAAGTGGATTTTGTCTCAACAGTCTTTGTCCTCTTTCTTTTTGATAGGAAGGCAGCAAAATCGCTGCCCTTCCTTTTCTTTGAAGGGGAGGGCTTTTTCCTGGGGACAGGGTTTTCCGGAGGGGTAAGAATTTGGGATGTGGACCTTGTCCGTGGTCTGGAGCCTGTGACTGCTGAGGTTTTCCTCTTTTTCTTAACGGGTGAAGAAGGGGGTGTTAGAGAATCGTCACTAGGGACAGGAATAGTAGAGGCCAATGGCTCTGCTAACCGAGGCGAGCTCGGGGTTGGGTTGACTGGGGAATGCGGGGTTTCCTCCTGTTGTTCTTCATGAGGAATCTCTAGAATGTCATGAGGACTTTCAGATGGTTGGGGCGTTTGGTCCTGCTGAGGAATTTCCGGAATATCCTGGGGATTTTCGGGTGGTTGCAGAGGAATTTCGGCCGGCTGGGGAATTTCCGGTGTTTGCAGAGGGATTTCCGGTGATTGGGGAATTTCTGGTGGGGCTTGCAGAGGGACTTCGGGTAGTTGGGGAATTTCTGGTGGGGCTTGCAGAGGGAGATTTTGCTGCGCAAAACCCCTCTGTATCAGCAACTGGCATAAACGGTGATGGGTAAGGGATGACATTGGAGATTTGGCTCGTTTACAATAATAAGACATGTTTTTAATACAACCAAGCAGAAAATAGGAGATATTAATCAGTCGTCCATTCCTCAAGTGATTCAGCAAAACAAAATCATGATTGTACACTACCTGATAACGCCCCTCACAGGTTAAGTAGTGTTTGATGAACTCTGCCACTGATGGCCATGGTTGAGGAAGTGAGTGCAGACTAACCCCGCAGCCTCTGGGTTCCACTTGCTTGTCCGGACGCAGAAATTCTTGCTGTGCGTTGAGAACGACCTGCTTCCTGCTAAACCAGCGAATGCCCTCAGCTGGCAACCCTGATACCTGAACTATGTCATCCTCTGTCACTGAAATGCGAACCCCTTGGACCACTGAGAAATTGTCTTCAAGGTTTTGTGCAAACTCTAATACTTGTTCCGGGTTGAATTCCCCCAACCTTTCAAAATATACTGTCCATCCCGCTTGTTGGAAGATCTGATAAACTTCAGGAAACAGCTGAAGAAGACTTATGGAGCCGGGCTCATTTCTAATGGCCGACCCTCCCATGGCTATAGCTTTGAGTTCTCCGCAGAGGCACCAATACAGTAAACTCAGACCCTGATCGCACTAGTTGTTGCAACAGAGGCTGCGTAGTCTAAATGACGGCAGAAATGGATATGACGACGGGCGGCTGCTTGGTTCATGCGAAATAATTACTCAATTTTCGGAATTCCCCCCCCCTACGTATGGTGTAATAATGATTGGACGTGTAAAGATATGCAATCATTATGAAATGAAATCCTCTCTTTAATATGATTTAACCGAATTACATTAAAACCTTATACCTTACATTTTACCTTTGATTTAATAATTTGAAGTGTCGGTTGCTTCAAAATAGCTCTAATATACATGGAAGAATTTGTTGATTTTTAGAACAGAGTGTAATTGAATCTGGTACATGCTGAATAGTTTTCACCAAAAGGATCTGAAGAAATATCGTGAAGAACCAGAAAGCTTATATGAGAGCAAAGAGGAATACTGTTTTGATGATAACCAGTTGCTGAGACTGGTGTTTAAGCAACTGAAAAATGAACAATACGTTGCTGAAACAGGTGTTTCAGCAACGGGAGAAATCAATGATACGTTGCTGAAACAGGTGTTTCAGCAACGGGAAAAGTCAATGATACGTTTGCTGAAACAGGTGTTTCAGCAACGGGAAAAATCAGAGAAATGGGATAAGTGAGTTAGGTCCGTGAATGATAAGGGATTATTTCAGCAGTAAGGGGTGGGAAATACTGACTGAAGGAGGATATTTCAGGAGTGGTGGGAATGATAGAAGTAATGTGGGTATGGAGGGATATTGCTTTAGGAAAGAGGGTAAAATGATGGGAAGAAGCTTCTTGATTTAAAGCTTCAGATTTTCTCATGATGAATCTGTCCTCCTTATTGCTTTTCCAGAATCTGCAAAATTCAATTGTAATATGCCAATCCTTGACAGGGATTATTAGTGCTAAATCTAATCTAGTACTAAAAATATAGTGCAGAAAATTAAGTGCTGTGAGGAGCAGAAGACTCCCCTAGAAAAAGATAATGAATATCAGTCATGCAAGCAGTCTTGAAATCCTCTTTAGAAACAGGGCGCTCATATAAACGGAGCCTATGGCCATTGACTAGTAGAGGTGTTTTAGCATCATCAATTGTTACAAGTCTTACCGTTCCGTTTGGAAAGACATCATCTACTTCATATGGTCCAAGCCAACGTGTCCGTAGCTTTCCCTGAAAATTTTCAAACCGAGAGTCATACAGCAAGGCCCAATTACCTTTTTGGAACTGCTTGTGTTTGATAATTTTGTCATGCCACTTCATCCTTTGTTGCTGAATCATGTTTGTTTGGTGAATGGCATCCAATCTCTTTTCATCCAACTCCAAAAGCTGCTGTAATCTAGCTGTCTGCACATCATTCAAATCAAGATTAACAGCTAAGGCAGTCTTTAAAGTTTTAATTTCAAATTCCACAGGAAAAATAGCATTTTTACCATAAACCAATTCATAGGGAGAAAAACCTGTAGTGTTTCTCCAAGTAGTCCTGTAAGCCCATAATGCCTCAGGGAGCCTTTGGGACCAATCCTTTCGGTTGTCCTTCACTGTTTTAGTTAGAATGGCCTCTAAAACTTTGTTTGTGCTTTCCACCTGCCCATTGGCCTGGGGGTGGTATGGTGTAGTCATTCTATGTTGAATATGATATTTGTGAAGGGTAGATTTAAAACCATGAGAATTGAATGGAGGTCCTCCATCAGTAACTAGCTCTCTGGGAATTCCAAATCTAGTGAAAATGTCTTCAAACAAGAAGGCCAGAACAGCCTCTTCATTGGCTCTAATAAGTGCTTTGGCCTCCACCCACTTAGTCATATAGTCTGTGCAGACTAATATATAGGTTCTTTGATTGGATGGAGGGTTAATGGGTCCTATGAAGTCCAAGGCCCATCTTTCAAATGGTTCAGAAACTACCTGGGGGTTTAATGGCATTTGGTCTCTATGATTGGGTTGACCCATTCTCTGGCAGCTGTCACAAGCCCTTACATACTTCTTTGCATCCTTAAATAATGAGGGCCAATAGTAACCCATCCTCAGAATTTTATTTGATGTTCTTTTATCAGCAAAATGGCCTCCACAAGGGCCATCATGACAAGCTTTCAATATGTCATACACTTCATCTTCTCTAATGCATCTTCGGATCTCCTGATCAAACCCAGTATAGAAGAGACACCCGCTTATCCAGCTGTACCTGGCACTTTGTTGAACAATTCTTCTCTTTTCTCTATATGACAGGTGTGCTGGTAGTTTTCCTGCAACCAAGTAATTAGCAATATCTGCATACCATGGAGAATGAGCAGAGACTGCAAACAAATATTCGTCAGGAAAACTATCATCTACTGGAATATCATTGTCAGTTTTTAACCGTGAAAGAAAATCAGCCACCACATTTTCTTTACCAGGCCGATCTACAATTGTAATATCAAATTCCTGCAATAGTAATAGCCATCTGGTAACTCTAGCATTTGTGACAGATTTGTTCATTAAGTATTTAATAGCTGAATGGTCAGTGTGCACAAAAGTAGGATAACCAGTAATATAGTGTCGGAATTTATTAATGGCATAGATTACTGCAAGGAACTCTTTCTCGGTAACTGTATAGTTAAGCTCAGCAGAGGTCATATTCTTACTGATAAAGTATATAGCATAAGGAAGATGATTTTCCTCTTGTCCCAAAACTGCTCCAATAGCAATGTCTGAAGCATCAGAAGATATGTGAAATGGAAGATTCCAGTCAAGCCCCCTCAAAATAGGAGCAGTAGACAGCTGATGCTTCAGCTCTTCAAAAGCTTTCTGACAAGAATTAGTCCACTTGAATTCAGCATTTTTCATAAGCAATACAAACAATGGAGAAGCTATTTTAGAAAAATCTTTAATAAATCTCCTATAATAACCAGCATGTCCTAGAAAACTTCTCACATCAGTTTGAGTTTTAGGAACAGAAAGATTCTGAATGACCAATATTTTAGATGGGTCTACCTGAATACCTTGAGATGAAATAAAATGTCCAAGCACTATTCCCTCACTCATCATCATATGGCATTTTTCGGTACTTAAGGAGAGGTGAGCTTGAATGCATCTTTTAAGTACTTTCTCAAGGTTTTGTAATGCCTCTTCAAAAGACACACCATAGGGGGTAAAATCATCCATAAATATTTCCATACAATCATTCAGCATATCGGAAAAAATTCCTATAACAGCTCTTTGAAAGGTTGCTGGTGCGTTGCATAATCCAAATGGGAGAACTCTATAGGCGAAAGTTCCCCAAGGGCTGGTGAAAGTGGTCTTGTCTTGATCCTGGGGTGCAATTTTTATCTGATTATACCCACTGAATCCATCTAGAAAAGAAAAGAATTTCTTCCCTGCAAGACTGTCCAACACCTGATCAATGAACGGTAAGGGAAAGTGATCCTTTTGGGTAGCTTTGTTTAAAGCTCTATAGTCAACACATACCCTCCATTTCCCGTTTTTCTTAGGAACAATTACTAACGGGGAAACCCATTCACTGTCAGATATGGGGTATATAAATCCTGCGTTAAGCAATTTTTGAAGTTCTTCTTTAACAATTTCTCGTAAATTAGGATTCATTCGACTTTGGGGTTGACAAACAGGTCGGCATCCTTCTTTAATGTAAATTCTGTGAGTACATAATTCAGAAGAAATACCTTTCATATCCGTGTAATCCCAGGCAAATGCCTCCTTATATTCGTGTAATAACTTCATTAGTTGCTGTGTTTCCGCATCTGTTAGATCAGGATTTATGTTTAATGTCTTACCGGGTTCAATTTCAACTGCTATGCTCTTAGATGGGATCGTGGTTAAAGTTTGAGATGAATCTTCAGGTTCAATCTTTTCTTGTACATCAGTTTCAAAAATTGCAGTTAATTGATTGTGTGTTTCAGCAATAACAGAAGAAGGTTCACAAATAAAATTATTGATTATCTCATCCTCTGTATTGTCTTTAAGAGTTAAAGCTTGTCCTATAGTTAGAATCGGCTGAACAGCATTATCATCGTAATCCATCCATATAGAATCTTCATTATTAACTACTGGCGTAGCGTGAGGATAAAGAGTTAATTGTTTTGTTTCATAACCATTAGAAATTGTCATTGAACCAGATCTGCAACTAATAAATGCATCAGCTGTGGCCAACCATGGCCTTCCTAGAATTAAGGGGTGTCCCCCCAGCTTTGTTTTAGTTTGCAATACAACAAAATCAGCTGGATATTTCCAGGATTCAACTGAAATGAGCAGGTCTTCAACAACCCCTTCTGGTTTAATTGTGGAACGGTCAGCTAACTCTAAAATGGTGGGTGTATCTCTGATTGTGTTATTCAGCTGTAATAGTTGTGAAGTTTCCAGAGTCATTATATTAATTGCTGCACCTAAGTCTACCAAAACTCGGGGAATCATTGCTTTACCAATCTGAACTGTGACAGTAGGATGGCCAGGATCACCATATTTTACAGGAGGTGCTTTTCCGGACATTAATGCAGACAAGTCTCCCATCACATGTACTGTAAGGGGATCCTTGGTTTTCCTACCAGGTTTCTTAACACAAATATCCCTTAATGTTTTGGCATAAATTGGTACATCTCTTAATGCTTGTAAAAGTGGAATTTTAATATACAAATTTTGCAATTCCCCCATAAAATTAAAAGCAGGTGTTTCAGCTGTTTTGGTTAAAACCAAACGCTCGGGGAATGGAGGTTCTGTTAATTCAACATTTTTGTTAGGAGGTGGTTGAGCTTCTTTTTGTTTCTCAGTTTCATTTTTATCTGAATCAGTTATGTCATCTATAATAGGCTCTACTACTCTTCCAGATCTCAGATGAATATCATTACATTGTATAGTAGGAAATATAGACTGATTCTGAATATCAATGACTTGCACAGCTTTATTATTGGGGTTAGGATTTGGTTGCGCAGGTAGTTGGGGTCTCATTTGGTTGTTTGGTGGAGCATTTGATGGCAGAGAGAGTGATTGTTGGAATTGAGGCATTTGATTTGGGTACGAGAGTGATTGACTATTCCAACTTGGGTTCCAAGGATTGAAAGGAGGTGGTTGCTGTGGAGGCCAAGGAGTCCACATTGAAGGGTCAACAAAGGGAGGGTTTTGCATTTGCATGGGTGGGAAATTCATTTGATTGAAAAGTGGATATTGCATTTGGTTGAAGGGGGGGTAGCTTGTTTGGCCAAAAGCAAAATAATTGTTCCAACGATTAAATGGCATACCAGAGTTCGTACCTTGCCCTTTAGGTTGCCATTGTCTTCTTTGAGTTAGCAGGTAGACTGCTTCAGCTTCTTCCTCCGTTGGCTGCATCGCTGCTTTTATTCCTGGTAGAGATGGACACTGTTCTGTCTCATGATCTTTCTCACAAAGGGTGCAAACTGGTACTTTATCTCTTGGACACTCCCTTAGTGGATGTTTGTCTCTACATTTCGGGCAATAGACAGCCAGAGTTGCTTCTGCTTCAGCCTGCTTCTTCTTAACCTGCAAAGTGTCAATTTGCGAAGCAAAGGAACTTAGCATTTCGGTTTTAAATTCTTCAAGTAAATTACCTATTTCTGCTCTTGTTGCTCCTCCATTGGCTGATTTCTGTACCCTTGAATAGGTGGAATCTCTTACTCTATTTCTTGCAGCTCCCCTAGAGCACCTTTTAGCAAGTTCACAAATCTCATCATATGATTCTTTAGATATATCTCCCTTAGCAAGCATATTTAACATATTTAAACAATCATCCCTTAACCCTCTAAGTAATATTGTTTTACGAATTTCCTTACTTATATCCGGGTGATCGGATCTCTGTATGTTGTATTGCAGCCTTTCTATGTAATCCTCCAGACTTTCATCCGATTTTTGTGCCATATTGAATAGTTCATCCTTCTTCTCTCTCGTCCGGCAGTAGTCTTGATATTTAAGCAGAAATTTTTGTTTCATTTGCTCCCAAGTTGTGATTACCTGACTTCCAAGGCTCATGAACCATCTCAAGGCATTCCCTTTTAAGGTGGCTGGAAACAGTTTCAACTTTTGAGCATTAGTAACATAATCATAACTTCTGCATAAAATATCAAATTCAAAAAGAAATTCGTCAGGATCCTCAGTAGATAAACTGTGAAAGTTAGGTAGGGCAGACAATGGGATATTTTTCATTGTTCCTGCAGGAAGATCACTGATGGGAAATCCCAAGGTAGAAAGGGAATTTTCATCCCTTCTTTCTTCTTCAGGACCTGCACGTCCTCCTCCAAAGAGGAATGCATCATTATTATCTTCCATTGTTGGCCCTCCTACTGCGCTTTCTCGATCGTCAGAATCCTCTATTGGTTCTTCAATGTTTTCTACCGGTCGTCCAGCACTTTCTACTATTTCCTCAATGTGTTCTACTGATCTGCTAATACTTCCTTCTGACTCTTCAGCGCTGACTGCTGGTTCCTCTGTATTTTTAGGACCCACAACTTCCTCTGTTCTGTAATCTGACTGAGGGGAGCGCTGAAATTTTGATTTCCGAGAACTTAACCTTTGTGATGATTCAGCCTTTGATACAATCTCGTCAATAAACGTTTTTCGTCCTCCCCAGCCTTTGCCACCTGCGCGGTTATTTTTCTTCTGGTTTCCTCGTCCTCTCATGCAATCTGCACATTAAAAGAAAACAAATGAATGCTTTTTGAAATCTATAATTACCTTCCCCGGCAACGGCGCCAAAATGTTGGCCGCTCTAATTGTTTTCACAATTCGAGCTCCACATAAATTGTCAACCCGAGAAGGTCTTTTTATTCCAAAGGTAATAGCGCACTGGATATGCTCAATTTCAAAAGCAAGATCAATGTTGTAGTAAAAGAAAGACACACATCTGTTAAATTCATCAATCTATCAATTCACACTCTACTTAATTAAAGCCGAAGTCAATTAAATTATAGCAGAAACGATTTCTCTGTTACAGCAAAGGAAAAACAATCTATAAGGAAAGAAATCATTCAGCCATAGCAGGAACAGGACCCTATTCCCTGGTGGGAACTTCAGCACCTGCTGCCTGGCACTAATCACACTGTAAAAGAAGTAGCCTCAAGAGGTCAAGACCCTATTCCCAGGAACAGGAACCTTCAGCACTTGTCCTCTTGTTTCTAATCACACTGCAGGCAAAAGAAAGCAATCAATGGGAGCAAGACCCTATCCCCTTATACAGGGATCTTCAGCACATGCTCTCATCATACACTCGTGCATTCAATACGTGTAGCGCTAAGAAACAGAGTATTGCAAACCATGTAACTAGTGTTTCAGCAACAGAATTAAAGAAAGTGCAAACACATAAAGAAATAAACAACTACAGGAACAAAAGGGGTGAATCTTGTGAGGAAGGCGGGCCCTTTCCTTCTCACAAGATTCCCCAGGAGAAAGAATTAAACTGGAACGCTCAAAATAGGTCTTTATTCATCTGTCAAGAAACTGATACATTACAAAAAGGAGACTAGCTCCTGTCTCACACAATGCTGTTCTGTGAATTACAGTTCGATCCCCCTCTAATGATGATGTCTCCTCTTTTTAAAGAGGAGACATCATTTACAATTTACATGAGAGCGAATATCTCGATTCTGTTCAAAACAAGACTATTCTGTTCTTTTAAAAAGAGATACTGTTACAACCGAGACAACAGAAGTGCTATCTTCAAGATAATCCAGGTAACCGTATCTTCGGGCTGCTGCTATTATCCACAAAAAGTTCTTCCAGAATCGCAAATTACGCATAACGGGATTTGCGTGCTTGACGGCTGTTTCAGCAACTGAGTTAGCTGTTTCAGCAACGGGACCAGCTGTTTCAGCAACGGAGTCGGCTGTTTCAGCAACGGAGTCGGCTGTTTCAGCAACGGAGTCAGCTGTTTCAGCAACGGCCGCTCATTCCCAACAAGGCATATAACTTATCTGCGATCTTTGACTTGTGTTAGCAACAATGCACTTCAATAAATGATAAAATATAAGAGTATTGTGGAATTAAATGTAAGACAGATTAACCATATAATAAAGAAGAGGTTTCTATATACCTTGGAATAAAGTGAATGAAAAAGACATTGAGGTTCATGGTTTTAAGAGTAAAGTGATGTCAAAATATATAGCAAAAATGGTACATAGTGGAGTCCTAACACCGATCATGGATCGGTGAGACGAAAAACCTTCCAGGACGTAGATTACCATTAGAAAGCTAGGTCCACCTAGGCAATTTACATACACGACTCATATCTGCTAAGATTATTTACAATTCATACATGCAGACTGGGTTTACAATTAAAATGATCAAGCTGCTGATGACTGCAGGATGGCACGGACACGTCGATCAGGTGCTACCCCTTTTTGCAAAGAAAAAGGTGGTGTACTGCATGGGTAGTTGACCGGTAGTGGTCAACATCTAGCTCTACTTGGGGACACGTTGCTGCTCTATAGGAATGTGAGAATCCAGAATCTGTATCCATACAACACAAAAAATAAGTAGCGTCCATCCAAAAATCATCATATACATTAAGCAAATGAAAGATAAAAGCTCTTCATTTATTAACTATTTGGAAAAGCAAAATCTAATCCTAAAACAGAAATGAAATGCTGAAATGACAAGGAGTAGGGTTAGAAATACAATACAAAGGATGCCCTTGGCATCAGATGTGTTCAATATAGTGTATACTGAGCATTTGCCTGCTTTCAGGCAAATCTGTCGGCTGCTTGTCAGATGTGCCATGTCCAATTTTTCATATGGTAGGAATTTTTCCTATCCGAAAATCAAGCTGCTTGCGACCGTCTGATGCATCAAACCTTCTTCTCATTCTCTTTCTCTTGCGCTTTTTCTTTGTGGCAGGTTGTATCACTGATGACATGGAACTTTCTGTTTCAAAACTATCAGATGAAGTATGTAAGATATGCGTGATATATCATTCTTTATCCTGCATCTGATCTTTATCATTTTTAAGTCTATCTGGATCACCTTCAATTAACCATCTTTCAATCGAACCAATGACCTCCTCATAATAAGATGGAGCCTGTTGCAACAAATGAGAAGGTTCCTGGTTTCTCTCATCCTCTGACCATTGTTGAAACTTTTGAACCTGTATTTTAATGGCATCCATCTGACTAGAGTGTTCAACCTTTATAGCACTGATTTGCCTGGCATGGTGTTCTTCCATATCTTTTATTACTTTATCGTTCTTTTCCTTTATGTTCATCAAGCAATGCTGCATGGAGTTTATTTCTTCTTTATGATTTTCTTGCATGGTGGCCAACTGATTATTATGATCGAACGTCATGATAGTCATTTCTTCATCCATAGTTAATAACTTGTTTTGCATAGAATTAATTTCCCTATCATGATCAGCTTTCATGGTCGCCATATTTTCCTCTAAGCCTGACATCTTGCTTTGCATGAATCTAATTTCTGTATCATGATTAGTCTTTATAGCTTCAATTTCCTTAGCATGCTGATTTTACATAATCTCCATCTCCCTATTACGTATTTCCAGGTGGGTGCATAAAGTTCTTACATCATTGACGTAATTAGTTTGATTAATCTCCATGTTTTTTACCAGCAGCATTAGTTCTTGTATAATTTGCCTTTGATCTTCCTTTTCATTGTCATTTGTCCCTGCTTTTCCACTATCATGGACTTGATCTGAAATAGTACAGGTGGATGACATATTCTGATATGAAGAATCGTCTTGGAATCTTTCACCGACAGCTGGACCTTTTATCAAATTACTTTTATTCTGTTGCAGAATTTTTGGGGCAAAAGGCAAGCTGTTTGGATTACCATATCTATCTTTAAAAGCGTTGACAATGTCTTGTAAAGAAGTGAAAGAATCCTTAGGAAAATTATTAAACCAATTCAAAGCATCACCCTCTAAAGAAAAGACAAAAAGACGCATTTTGATATCTTCATGATTAAACTGAGGGGGTCTACAATATATGATCATTATGCGAGTAAACAAGCCTAGATGCCTTCTAACAGCGATTGAATCACCACCCGAGAACACAGGTAATTTAGAAATGGCCTCCTCCGGAAAATCATGGAGACGATTAGTAAAATGACATGGTTTAAATGAATAATCCATGATGAATAATAAGGGATCAAATGGATGATAGAACGAGATCTCTGCTCAAGAAAATTAATAGATGAAAGAAGTGGAGTCGCCACTTGAACAATGAACCTGATTCTAAGATCCAAAAAGCAACCAACAAACAAATATGAAAGAGGCTTCTTGCCTGGGAAAAAATATGAAAATGGAGTCGCTACCCAAACAAGAAACAAAACGAAGAGAAGTTGCTGATATGACGAAAGATAAGATCCAAATGATGCCAAAAAAATGTTGAATCTGCCAGCTCAAATGAGAGATGAGAAAGATGAAAGATGATGATAAATGTCGAATAAACCAAGGACAGAAAAAACTCTGTCCCCGGCAATGGCGCCAAAAAATGTTGGCGTTGCCGGCTCAAACGAATGATAGAAAGATGAATGATGAATGATAAAAAGTCGTTGAAACACCGAGAATAAAGTATCCCCGGCAACGGCGCCAAAAAATGTTGTCGCGCAGATTGACACGACAACCCTCAGACTGGGGGCTGTCACTCTGATCCCCGATCTCTCCGTTTAAGCCTGTCTCCCGCGGCTAAGGGGGGTAGACCCTATAGGAAAATGGGTGACCAACTGTGAACCAGTTGGGTTGGGAGACACGAAAGGAAACCAGCACTAAAATGATTTTATTAATTTTAGCGGACCAGTGCCTTATAAGATTTATGACTAAACGATTACTTGCTAGATGATATAGAAATATAAACTATGAACAACAATCATTTATCATCAAATAAATCGAACAATGCAAGATATCCAGTAAAACCACAATGCTCTTATAATGATTCAGCGATTAAAGCTCAATAAGGATATCCAGTAATTAAAAAAATTTGAAGAGATAAATGCTTTTCAACAACCATGGAATTATGAATCATTAACCAGATATCACGTTCATGCAGTTAATTTTCAGATGAAAATTAAATCATATCAAACATTTACTTCCACATCAAAATTTTAGCCTCATCGTAAAAGATGAAACCTAAAAATTTCCCGAGCTAAGACTGAAATTGCAAAATTTATTTTTTATTTTCTACGATACCTTTTAGGCTTTTCAATCAAAAATAAAATTTTAAAATCTAAACTAAAACAAAACTTTGAAATTTAAATCTAAATCTAAAGCTTAAAAAAGGGGAATGAATTTTTTATGATTTCTAATTTTTGTATTTTCATATATTTTTTATTAACATAAAACCAAATTTGAAACAAAAATTTGTTTTGATATTTTCATAAAGATTGAAAAAATCAAAATAAGAAAAATAAAAGAAACAAAATTAAATCTAAGTATATGCTAAGAAACTAACGAAATCTAAAAAAATTAACGCTTGGATCTAAACGAAAATAACTAGACTATGCTAAACTAAAACCTAACAGAACCATGATATTAAAATTTAAAACAAACAAAGATCAAACGCGCTGATGCCAATGTCTGCGTTAACAAAGAAATCGTGACCCCGACAAAAGATTGGACACACGTAGAAAGAAATCTCGAGAGCACAGTTCGACGGCGGAGGGCAAAAACATGAATCGGTTTGAAACATTACCTGAGCACTGCATTGAACGACTTCGATTTTCTCGGATTAGCTACTTGGCGTTAAATGGTTCACATCGAATGGATTTTCTTACGCAGTCATGTCAATACCTGATACAACCTCACGCCACTGTTTGAAACAGCGGTGAAAAATGCGTGGGTATTTTCAGGTTTGAAGCAGACGCTGCTATCCAAATTGAAATGGTTGCGTGATGATGGTCGACTGGCCTGCGTAGCAACAAATTTGACGGCGGTAGACAGCAAAATGGTGTGGCCTCTTGCACGATATTAAAGCCACGCAGATGCCATTCAGGACTTCATTTCCCAGTGAAACCCCAGGCGTGTTCCAAAACTGCGCTGACCCTGTTAACAAAAATGTTGAACGCTGAGTGTATGCAGGACGCAATCTCAAAACGCCTACGCATATATAAACTAGCACCCCGTGTATATTTCGTTTTGTAGTTCCTTTTGTCTTGACGGCTATCAGCTACATGAAGCCACGGCGTGGAAGGAAATGCACAGATTTTGCAGATAGCCTGACGTTTTCACGTGGGTAACAGAAAAGGAAAACCCTTAAATCGAGATATGTTCCTTTCAAAGCGTGATTTCTGGGCCTTATTGCTTCGACAACGCAGCACCCAGAGGACCGAGAAAATTGCAGGTTGAAGAGCTGATTTTTGGAAACCCTAATAATTGAGACAAAGACCCTGCGGAAAAAAATAAACTTTCCTCTAGATCTTGTCTCAGGTCTGTAACCTGCAAGAAGAAAACAAAACTTGGCAGATATACACAAAATTTTAAGGTAAAACCCTTCAAAACTAACCTAAAATCGCAAAATTTACAGCTCTAAAACAGCCAGATTTAGTAATAACAGCAGAAATATTTTCAGAAAAAATTGATTTTAACGTAAAACGCTTCAGAAAACCCTGCATGCATTCATAAAAATATATTTTGAATGATAAGCCCGGGATCAAGAACTGACTGGGCTCTTTCAGAAAACACAACCCGGGAGTTGGCTGGTTCAGCCGAGAACTTCCCCTAACGCACGGTAATCTAAAAAGGGATTTCCTGCACAGCTTAAAATCAACCATCAACATAGAAGGAGAAAAAATAGTGAAACCCCGATCAAATGGAGATACCTGCCAATATATTTCAGGATCTAAACTATCATTCAAACCTCAAAGATCAGACAAGATACCTGTGCCTAGATCAATCTTCATTAAACTATCATTAATGACTGAAAATAAAATTATGCAGAACAAATAGAACAATCTTACAACATTTTCAGAAGAGTAACACCAGCAAGATTTTTAACCCCAAAGTCTTCTTTATTGCACAAAAAATGAACTACAAGAGAGCTTCTTCAGCACAAGACTCACAGATCCAATGAATTGAAAATGACCCCTAGCACCCTACTTAAAGGAAATGATCCCAATGGCTAGTCCGAGTGATCCATGTCAAAGTGATCTCGACCGTCGATGAGGATCAAGACATCTCTTAATCTCATCCGTCGAATTAGTTAATTAAAAAATGATATTTTGCATGCATTCACTCAAAATACTATTATTTTATTATTTTAGGGTTTTTGCTTTATTTTATAATTTTTATATATTTTTTTTAATTTTTTATTATTTTTCAATTATTTATTTTATTATTTTTTTAATTTTTTAATTCTTTTTAAAATGGATCCTCGAACTAGCCTTTGGAAAAATCACCTAGGACCTAGGACTTAGGACTCATGAGGGGATTTAAAACATTTTCCAACCCTCAAGACACTTTACATCATGACTTTTACAATTTACATCTTAAGGGAAAAAACCCATTTAAAACAGACCCTCATAAACCACCCAGTTCTGCGACACAATTATAATCTAGCAGATTAACACACTAAGATTCTCCTAAAATTCTAATGACAAAATCCATCCCGGCTTTGGGATTAGGCTGAAGGAAAACTCTGCCGATCATGGATCGATGAGACGAAAAACCTTCCGGGACGTAGATTACCATTAGAAAGCTAGGTCCACCTAGGCAATTTACATACACGACTCATATCTGCTAAGATTATATCATACATGCAGACTGGGTTTACAATTAAAATGATCAAGCTGCTGATGACTGCAGGATGGCACGGACACGTCGATCAGGTGCTACCCCTTTTTGCAAAGAAAAAGGTGGTGTACTGCATGGGTAGTTGACCGGTAGTGGTCAACATCTGGCTCTACTTGGGGACACGTTGCTGCTCTGTAGGAATGTGAGAATCCAGAATCTGTATCCATACAACACAAAAAATAAGTAGCGTCCATCCAAAAATCATGATATACATTAAGCACATGAAAGATAAAAGCTCTTCATTTATTAACTATTTGGAAAAGCAAAATCTAATCCTAAAACAGAAATGAAATGCTGAAATGACAAGGAGTAGGGTTAGAAATACAATACAAAGGTTACCCTTGGCATCAGATGTGTTCAATATAGTGTATACTGAGCATTTGCCTGCTTTCAGGCAAATCTGTCGGCTGCTTGTCAAATGTGCCTGTCCAATTTTGCATATGGTAGGAATTTTTCCTATCCAAAAATCAAGCTGCTCGCGACCGTTTGATGCATCAAACCTTCTTCTCATTCTCTTTCTCTTGCGCTTTTTCTTTGTGGCAGGTTGTATCACTGATGACATGGAACTTTTTGTTTCAAAACTATCAGATGAAGTATGTAAGATATGCGTGATATATCTTTCTTTATCCTGCATCTGATCTTTATCATTTTTAAGTCTATCTGGATCACCTTCAATTAACCATCTTTCAATCGAACCAATGACCTCCTCATAATAAGATGGAGCCTGTTGCAACAAATGAGAAGGTTCCTGGTTTCTCTCATCCTCTGACCATTGTTGAAACTTTTGAACCTGTATTTTAATGGCATCCATTTGACTAGAGTGTTCAACCTTTATAGCACTGATTTGCCTGGCATGGTGTTCTTCCATATCTTTTATTACTTTATCGTTCTTTTCCTTTATGTTCATCAAGCAATGCTGCATGGAGTTTATTTCTTCTTTATGATTTGCTTGCATGGTGGCCAACTAATTATTATGATCGAACGTCATGATAGTCATTTCTTCATCCATAGTTAATAACTTGTTTTGCATAGAATTAATTTCCCTATCATGATCAGCTTTCATGGTCGCCATATTTTCCTCTAAGCCTGACATCTTGCTTTGCATGAATCTAATTTCTGTATCATGATTAGTCTTTGTAGCTTCAATTTCCTTAGCATGCTGATTTTACATAATCTCCATCTCCCTATTATGTTTTTCCAGGTGGGTGCATAAAGTTCTTACATCATTGATGTAATTAGTTTGATTAATCTCCATGTTTTTTACCAGCAGCATTAGTTCTTGTATAATTTGCCTTTGATCTTCCTTTTCATTGTCATTTGTCCCTGCTTTTCCACTATCATGGACTTGATCTGAAATAGTACAGGTGGATGACATATTCTGATATGAAGAATCGTCTTGGAATCTTTCACCGACAGCTGGACCTTTTATCAATTACTTTTATTCTGTTGCAGAATTTTTGGGGCAAAAGGCAAGCTGTTTGGATTACCATATCTATCTTTAAAAGCGTTGACAATGTCTTGTAAAGAAGTGAAAGAATCCTTAGGAAAATTATTAAACCAATTCAAAGCATCACCCTCTAAAGAAAAGACAAAAAGACGCATTTTGATATCTTCATGATTAAACTGAGGGGGTCTACAATATATGATCATTATGCGAGTAAACAAGCCTAGATGCCTTCTAACAGCGATTGAATCACCACCCGAGAACACAGGTAATTTAGAAATGGCCTCCTCCGGAAAATCATGGAGACGGTCAGTAAAATGACATGGTTTAAATGAATAATCCATGATGAATAATAAGGGATCAAATGGATGATAGAACAAGATCTCTACTCAAGAAAATTAATAGATGAAAGAAGTGGAGTCGCCACTTGAACAATGAATCTGATTCTAAGATCCAAAAAGCAACCAACAAACAGATATGAAAGAGGCTTCTTGCCTGGGAAAAAATAAGAAAATGGAGTCGCTACCCAAACAAGAAACAAAACGAAGAGAAGTTGCTGATATGACGAAAGATAAGATCCAAATGATGCCAAAAAAATGTTGAATCTGCCAGCTCAAATGAGAGATGAGAAAGATGAAAGATGATGATAAATGTCGAATAAACCAAGGACAGAAAAAAAACTCTGTCCCCGGCAACGGCGCCAAAAATGTTGGCGTTGCCGGCTCAAACGAATGATAGATAATGAATGATGAATGATAAAGAGTCGTTGAAACACCGAGAATAAAGTATCCCCGGCAACGGCGCCAAAAAATGTTGTCGCGCAGATTGACACGACAACCCTCAGACCGGGGGCTGTCACTCTGATCCCCGATCTCTCCGTTTAAGCCTGTCTCCCGCGGCTAAGGGGGGTAGACCCTATAGGAAAATGGGTGACCAACTGTGAACCAGTTGGGTTGGGAGACACGAAAGGAAACCAGCACTAAAATGATTTTATTAATTTTAGCGGACCAGTGCCTTATAAGATTTATGACTAAACGATTATTTGCTAGATGATATAGAAATATAAACTATGAACAACAATCATTTATCATCAAATAAATCGAACAATGCAAGATATCCAGTAAAACCACAATGCTCTTATAATGATTCAGCGATTAAAGCTCAATAATGATATCCAGTAATTAAAAATTTTTGAAGAGATAAATGCTTTTCAACAACCATGGAATTATGAATCATTAACCAGATATCACGTTCATGCAGTTAATTTTCAGATGAAAATTAAATCATATCAAATATTTACTTCCACATCAAAATTTTAGCCTCATCGTAAAAGATGAAACCTAAAAATTTCCCGAGCTAAGACTGAAATTGCAAAATTTATTTTTTATTTTCTACGATACCTTTTATGCTTTTCAATCAAAAATAAAATTTTAAAATCTAAACTAAAACAAAACTTTGAAATTTAAATCTAAATCTAAAGCTTAAAAAAGGGGAATGAATTTTTTATGATTTCTAATTTTTGTATTTTCATATATTTTTTATTAACATAAAACCAAATTTGAAACAAAAAATTGTTTTGATATTTTCATAAAGATTGAAAAAATCAAAATAAGAAAAATAAAAGAAACAAAATTAAATCTAAGTATACGCTAAGAAACTAACGAAATCTAAAAAAATTAACGCTTGGATCTAAACGAAAATAACTAGACTATGCTAAACTAAAACCTAACAGAACCATGATATTAAAATTTAAAACAAACAAAGATCAAACGCGCTAATGCCAATGTCTGCGTTAACAAAGAAATCGTGACCCCGACAAAAGATTGGACACACGTAGAAAGAAATCTCGAGAGCACAGTTCGACGACGGAGGGCAAAAACATGAATCGGTTTGAAACATTACCTGAGCACTGCATTGAACGACTTCGATTTGCTCGGATTAGCTACCTAGCGTTAAATGGTTCACATCGAATGGCTTTTCTTACGCAGTCATGTCAATACCTGATACAACCTCACGCCACTGTTTGAAACGGCTGTGAAAAATGCATGGGTATTTTCAGGTTTGAAGCAGACGCTGCTATCCAAATTGAAATGGCTGCGTGATGATGGTCGACTCGCCTGCGTAGCAACAAATTTGACGGCGGTAGACAGCAAAATGGTGTGGTCTCTTGTAGGATATTAAAGCCACGCAGATGCCATTCAGGACTTCATTTCCCAGTGAAACCCCAGGCGTGTTCCAAAACTGCGCTGACCCTATTAAAAAAAATGTTGAGCGCTGAGTGTATGCAGGACGCAATCTCAAAACGCCTACGCATATATAAACCAGCCCCCCATGTATATTTCGTTTTGCAGTTCCTTTTGTCTTGACGGCTATCAGCTACATGAAGCCACGGCGTGGAAGGAAATGCACAGATTTTGCAGATAGCCTGACGTTTTCACGTGGGTAACAGAAAAGGAAAACCCTTAAATCGAGATATGTTCCTTTCAATGCGTGATTTCTGGGCCTTATTGCTTCGACAACGCAGCACCCAGAGGACCGAGAAAATTGCAGGTTGAAGAGCTGATTTTTGGAAACCCTAATAATTGAGACAAAGACCCTGCGAAAAAAATAAACTTTCCTCCAGATCTTGTCTCAGGTCTGTAACCTGCAAGAAGAAAACAAAACCTGGCATATATACACAAAATTTTAAGGTAAAACCCTTCAAAACTAACCTAAAATCGCAAAAATTTACAGCTCTAAAACAGCCAGATTTAGTAATAACAACAAAAATATTTTAAGAAAAATTTGATTTTAACGTAAAACGCTTCAGAAAACCCTGCATGCATACATAAAAATATATTTCGAATGATAAGCCCGGGATCAAGAACTGGCTGGGCTCTTTCAGAAAACACAACCCGGGAGTTGGCTGGTTCAGCCGAGAACTTCCCCTAACGCCCGGTAATCTAAAAAGGGATTTCCTGCACAGCTTAAAATCAACCATCAACATAGAAGGAGAAAACAATAGTGAAACCCGATCAAATGGAGATACCTGCCAATATATTTCAGAATCTAAACTATCATTCAAACCTCAAAGATCAGACAAGATACCTGTGCCTAGATCAATCTTCATTAAGCTATCATTAATGGCTAAAAATAAAATTATGCAGAACAAATAGAACAATCTTACAGCATTTTCAGAAGAGTAACACGAGCAAGATTTTCAACCCCAAAGTCTTCTTTATTGCACAAAAAATGAACTACAAGAGAGCTTCTTCAGCACAAGACTCACAGATCCAATGAATTGAAAATGACCCCTAGCACCCTACTTAAAGGAAATGATCCCAACAGCTAGTTCGAGTGATCCATGTCAAAATGATCTCGACCGTCGATGAGGATCAAGACATCTCTTAATCTCATCCGTTGAATTAGTTAATTAAAAAATGATATTTTGCATGCATTCACTCAAAATACTATTATTTTATTATTTTAGGGTTTTTGCTTTATTTTATAATTTTTATATATATATTTTTAATTTCTTATTATTTTTCAATTATTTATTTATTTATTTTTTTAATTTTTTAATTTTTTAATTCATTTTAAAATGGATCCTCGAACTAGCCTTTGGAAAAATCACCTAGGACCTAGGGACTTAGGACTCATGAAGGGATTTAAAACATTTTCCAACCCTCAAAACACTTTACATCATGACTTTTACAATTTACATCTTAAGGGAGAAAACCCATTTAACACAGACCCTCATAAACCACCCAGTTCTGTGACACAATTATAATCTAGCAGATTAACACACTAGGATTCTCTTAAAATTCTAATGACAAAATCCATCCCGGTTTTGGGGTTAGGCTGAAGGAAAACTCTGCCGATCATGGATCGATGAGACGAAAAACCTTCCGGGACGTAGATTACCATTAGAAAGCTAGGTCCACCTAGGCAATTTACATACACGACTCATATCTGCTAAGATTATTTACAATTCATACATGCAGACTGGGTTTACAATTAAAATGATCAAGCTGCTGATGACTGCAGGATGGCACGAACACGTCGATCAGGTGCTACCCCTTTTTGCAAAGAAAAAGGTGGTGTACTGCATGGGTAGTTGACCGGTAGTGGTCAACATCTGGCTCTACTTGGGGACACATTGCTGCTCTGTAGGAATGTGAGAATCCAGAATCTGTATCCATACAACACAAAAAATAAGTAGCGTCCATCCAAAAATCATCATATACATTAAGCACATGAAAGATAAAAGCTCTTCATTTATTAACTATTTGGAAAAGCAAAATCTAATCCTAAAACAGAAATGAAATGCTAAAATGACAAGGAGTAGGGTTAGAAATACAATACAAAGGATGCCCTTGGCATCAGATGTGTTCAATATAGTGTATACTGAGCATTTGCCTGCTTTCAGGCAAATCTGTCGGCTGCTTGTCAGATGTGCCATGTCCAATTTTGCATATGGTAGGAATTTTTCCTATCCGAAAATCAAGCTGCTCGCGACCGTCTGATGCATCAAACCTTCTTCTCATTCTCTTTCTCTTGCGCTTTTTCTTTGTGGCAGGTTGTGTCACTGATGACATGGAACTTTCTGTTTTAAAACTATCAGATGAAGTATGTAAGATATGCGTGATATATCTTTCTTTATCCTGCATCTGATCTTTATCATTTTTAAGTCTATCTGGATCACCTTCAATTAACCATCTTTCAATCGAACCAATGACCTCCTCATAATAAGATGGAGCCTGTTGCAACAAATGAGAAGGTTCGTGGTTTCTCTCATCCTCTGACCATTGTTGAAACTTTTGAACCTGTATTTTAATGGCATCCATCTGACTAGAGTGTTCAACCTTTATAGCACTGATTTGCCTGGCATGGTGTTCTTCCATATCTTTTATTACTTTATCATTCTTTTCCTTTATGTTCATCAAGCAATGCTGCATGGAGTTTATTTCTTCTTTATGATTTTCTTGCATGGTGGCCAACTGATTATTATGATCGAACGTCATGATAGTCATTTCTTCATCCATAGTTAATAACTTGTTTTGCATAGAATTAATTTCCCTATCATGATCAGCTTTCATGGTCGCCATATTTTCCTCTAAGCCTGACATCTTGCTTTGCATGAATCTAATTTCTGTATCATGATTAGTCTTTATAGCTTCAATTTCCTTAGCATGCTGATTTTACATAATCTCCATCTCCCTATTACGTTTTTCCAGGTGGGTGCATAAAGTTCTTACATCATTGACGTAATTAGTTTGATTAATCTCCATCTTTTTTACCAGCAGCATTAGTTCTTGTATAATTTGTCTTTGATCTTCCTTTTCATTGTCATTTGTCCCTGCTTTTCCACTATCATGGACTTGATCTGAAATAGTACAGGTGGATGACATATTCTGATATGAAGAATCGTCTTGGAATCTTTCACCGACAGCTGGACCTTTTATCAAATTACTTTTATTCTGTTGCAGAATTTTTGGGGCAGAAGGCAAGCTGTTTGGATTACCATATCTATCTTTAAAAGCGTTGACAATGTCTTGTAAAGAAGTGAAAGAATCCTTAGGAAAATTATTAAACCAATTCAAAGCATCACCCTCTAAAGAAAAGACAAAAAGACGCATTTTGATATCTTCATGATTAAACTGAGGGGGTCTACAGTATATGATCATTATGCGAGTAAACAAGCCTAGATGCCTTCTAACAGCGATTGAATCACCACCCGAGAACACAGGTAATTTAGAAATGGCCTCCTCCGGAAAATCATGGAGACGGTCAGTAAAATGACATGGTTTAAATGAATAATCCATGATGAATAATAAGGGATCAAATGGATGATAGAACGAGATCTCTGCTCAAAAAAATTAATAGATGAAAGAAGTGGAGTCGCCACTTGAGCAATGAATCTAATTCTAAGATCCAAAAAGCAACCAACAAACAGATATGAGAGAGGCTTCTTGCCTGGGAAAAAATACGAAAATGGAGTCACTACCCAAACAAGAAACGAAACGAAGAGAAGTTGCTGATATGACGAAAGATAAGATCCAAATGATGCCAAAAAAATGTTGAATCTGCCAGCTCAAATGAGAGATGAGAAAGATGAAAGATGATGATAAATGTCGAATAAACCAAGGACAGAAAAAAAACTCTGTCCCCGGCAACGGCGCCAAAAAATGTTGGCTTTGCCGGCTCAAACGAATGATAGAAAGATGAATGATGAATGATAAAAAGTCATTGAAACACCGAGAATATAGTATCCCCGGCAACGGCGCCAAAAAATGTTGTCGCGCAGATTGACACGACAACCCTCAGACCGGGGGCTGTCACTCTGATCCCCGATCTCTCCGTTTAAGCCTGTCTCCCGCGGCTAAGGGGGGTAGACCCTATAGGAAAATGGGTGACCAACTGTGAACCAGTTGGGTTGGGAGACACGAAAGGAAACCAGCACTAAAATGATTTTATTAATTTTAGCAGACCAGTGCCTTATAAGATTTATGACTAAACGATTACTTGCTAGATGATATAGAAATATAAACTATGAACAACAATCATTTATCATCAAATAAATCGAACAATGCAAGATATCCAGTAAAACCACAATGCTCTTATAATGATTCAGCGATTAAAGCTCAATAACGATATCCAGTAATTAAAATTTTTTGAAGAGATAAATGCTTTTCAACAACCATGGAATTATGAATCATTAACCAGATATCACGTTCATGCAGTTAATTTTCAGATGAAAATTAAATCATATCAAACATTTACTTCCACATCAAAATTTTAGCCTCATCGTAAAAGATGAAACCTAAAAATTTCCCGGGCTAAGACTGAAATTGCAAAACTTATTTTTTATTTTCTACAATACCTTTTATGCTTTTCAATCAAAAATAAAATTTTAAAATCTAAACTAAAACAAAACTTTGAAATTTAAATCTAAATCTAAAACTTAAAAAAAAGGGAAAACTTTTTATTGCCTCTTTTGAATTTTTTATGATTTCTAATTTTTGTATTTTCATATATTTTTTATTAACATAAAACCAAATTTGAAACAAAAATTTGTTTTGATATTTTTATAAAGATTGAAAAAATAAAAATAAGAAAAATAAAAGAAACAAAATTAAATCTAAGTATACGCTAAGAAACTAACGAAATCTAAAAAAATTAACGCTTGGATCTAAACGAAAATAACTAGACTATGCTAAACTAAAACCTAACAGAACCATGATATTAAAATTTAAAACAAACAAAGATCAAACGCGCTGATGCCAATGTCTGCGTTAACAAAGAAATCGTGACCCCGACAAAAGATTGGACACACGTAGAAAGAAATCTCGAGAGCACAGTTCGACGGCGGAGGGCAAAAACATGAATCGGTTTGAAACATTACCTGAGCACTGCATTGAACGACTTCGATTTGCTCGGATTAGCTACCCGGCGTTAAATGGTTCACATCGAATGGCTTTTCTTACGTAGTCATGTCAATACCTGATACAACCTCACGCCACTGTTTGAAATGGCGGTGAAAAATGCGTGGGTATTTTCAGGTTTGAAGCAGACGCTGCTATCCAAATTGAAATGGCTGCGTGATGATGGTCGACTGGCCTGCGTAGCAACAAATTTGACGGCGGTAGACAGCAAAATGGTGTGGTCTCTTGCAGGATATTAAAGCCACGGAGATGCCATTCAGGACTTCATTTCCCAGTGAAACCCCAGGCGTGTTCCAAAACTGCGCTGACCCTGTTAAAAAAAATGCTGAGCGCTGAGTGTATGCAGGACGCAATCTCAAAACGCCTACGCATATATAAACCAACCCCCCGTGTATATTTCGTTTTGCAGTTCCTTTTGTCTTGACGGCTATCAGCTACATGAAGCCACGACGTGGAAGGAAATGCACAGATTTTGCAGATAGCCTGACGTTTTCACGTGGGTAACAGAAAAGGAAAACCCTTAAATCGAGATATGTTCCTTTCAATGCGTGATTTCTGGGCCTTATTGCTTCGACAACGCAGCACCCAGAGGACCGAGAAAATTGCAGGTTGAAGAGCTGATTTTTGGAAACCCTAATAATTGAGACAAAGACCCTGCAAAAAAAATAAACTTTCCTCCAGATCTTGTCTCAGGTCTGTAACCTACAAGAATAAAACAAAACCTGGCATATATACACAAAATTTTAAGGTAAAACCCTTCAAAACTAACCTAAAATCGCAAAAATTTACAGCTCTAAAACAGCCAGATTTAGTAATAACAGCAGAAATATTTTAAGAAAGTTTCAGAATTTGATTTTAACGTAAAACGCTTCAGAAAACCCTGCATGCATTCATAAAAATATATTTTGAATGATAAGCCCGGGATCAAGAACTGGCTGGGCTCTTTCAGAAAACACAACCCGGGAGTTGGCTGGTTCAGCCGAGAACTTCCCCTAACACCCGGTAATCTAAAAAGGGATTTCCTGCACAGCTTAAAATCAACCATCAACATAGAAGGAGAAAACAATAGTGAAACCTTGATCAAATGGAGATACCTGCCAATATATTTCAGGATCTAAACTATCATTCAAACCTCAAAGATCAGACAGGATACCTGTGCCTAGATCAATCTTCATTAAGCTATGATTAATGGCTGAAAATAAAATTATGCAGAACAAATAGAACAATCTTACAGCATTTTCAGAAGAGTAACACCAGCAAGATTTTTAACCCCAAAGTCTTCTTTATTGCACAAAAAATGAACTACAAGAGAGCTTCTTCAGCACAAGACTCACAGATCCAATGAATTGAAAATGACCCCTAGCACCCTACTTAAAGGAAATGATCCCAACGGCTAGTTCGAGTGATCCATGTCAAAATGATCTCGACCGTCGATGAGGATCAAGACATTTTTATATATATTTTTTTAATTTTTTATTATTTTTCAATTATTTATTTTTTTTTTTTTTTTTTTTTAATTTTTAATTCATTTTAAAATGGATCCTCGAACTAGCCTTTGGAAAAATCACCTAGGACCTAGGACTTAGGACTCATGAGGGGATTTAAAACATTTTCCAACCCTCAAGACACTTTACATCATGACTTTTACAATTTACATCTTAAGGGAAAAAACCCATTTAACACAGACCCTCATAAACCACCCAGTGCTGCGACACAATTATAATCTAGCAGATTAACACACTAGGATTCTCCTAAAATTCTAATGACAAAATCCATCCCGGCTTTGGGGTTAGGCTGAAGGAAAACTCTACCGATCATGGATCGGTGAGACGAAAAACCTTCCGGGACGTAGATTACCATTAGAAAGCTAGGTCCACCTAGGCAATTTACATACATGACTCATATCTGCTAAGATTATTTACAATTCATACATGCAGACTGGGTTTACAATTAAAATGATCAAGCTGCTGATGACTGCAGGATGGCACGGACACGTCGATTAGGTGCTACCCCTTTTTGCAAAGAAAAAGGTGGTGTATTGCATGGGTAGTTGACCGGTAGTGGTCAACAAACTCGTTCTGCTTTTTTTGCCTCTTTTTTTTCCTGGGTTTCTGGGTGCTAATCCAGGTATGGGTTTTGCCGTTTTTACCCCTTCATTGCTCTGCTTTTCTTTGCTCCTTTGCCTCTCCGATCCTTTGTTTTGGGTTTTCCATATATATAGTTGCTGGACTTTATTGAACTCCTCTAGAGGTAAAGAGTCAATCCCTTCTTTAGTTCCTTGAAACAAGAAATCTTCCAAGTCAAGATTCTCTTTCTCAAGAATTGCCTGAAGTTCTTGGTCCTCCGTTTCCATCTCACTTTGGGTCATCTCATGATCCATTTCTGTTTCTGCATCGCTCACCATCGTTTCTGTCTGCAGAATCTTTTCTGGTGTTTGTTCCTTGTCCTCTTCTTTCCTTTCTTCCATTAATTCTTCCCCCTTCGTCTGGTCTGCTGTGTTATCTTCTTCTTCCACTTCTAAGACTCGGAACCTGTTTTGGCTGGTTTGTTGTCCTTCAGATTTCTGTGCCTTTGTTCCCTTCTTGTTTCCTTTTCCTTTGTTTGCCATTTTGTGAAAGCTTTCGGAGTCTTTCATAGCATTATCCTTACTCTTATTCTCTATTTTAGTGAGAGGGCAATCCCTGAATAGGTGTCCATGTTCATGACATTTGCGGCATCTGAATGGAATATGTTCATAGTCTATGGTTTGAACCCATTCTTCATCATAAACTTCCAAGATTATCTCATCTGGAAGAGCTCCAGAGAGATCCATCTCCACACAGATCTGAGCAAAGGAAGTATACTTTCCCCTCCTAGTGGCTTCAGAAGCTTTAACAAACTGTCCTAGCTTATTTCCTATGGCTGTTAAGGATTCCGTTTGCCAATAATCAAGCGGAAGAGAATAGAGCCTTACCCAAACCGGGACTGAAGTAAAGGTCTCACGTTTTGGGACAAAATTCATGATCTAAGGTTGCATATAGAGACCTACAAAGAAGTAGGGCCTACCTTCAAAAACTCTATCCTTGTCTTCTATGTTCGCAAAAACCACGGTAAAGAAACCCTTTGAATCTAGGTGTAGGTCAATGCTTCCTTTTGGTTTCCAGTGGTATCTTATCCACATTTGTAAGGCTTTTTCAGTGGGCCATAAACCCATGAATTTGCAAATGATTGCATAGGTTTGCATATAATCCCTGTGCTCCTGCAGAGCAGGCTCATTTAACGTGACTCTGGGAGTTACAACAGCTTTGGGCTTACATGGGCCCATGTGTGCTTTGTTTTTTGTTCCCTGTTCCTTGTCTTCTTCCTCATTCTCTTTAATAATCATTTTCTCCTTGGATTCCTGTCCATTTTGTTCCTCTTCACTGTTCTTATTCCTTCCCGTTGAAGGTCCTCTATCATTCTCCATAGGTTTTTTCCCCCTGCTGGTCACGGCTTGCTTGAAGGAGGGAGTGGAGCTCCCTCCTTTGCGCCCCTCCATGGATCGCTGCCTCTGCAGCAACTCTGTAACCCTAGTTTTTTGATTTTTCACCTTCGCTCACCACCCGCTCAGGAAATTTTAACCTCGACGATATTTATCTTCTAGATTTAAATTTTATTCATTTAGACTTTAGTTTTGTTTTATTTAAAAAAAAAAGGTTCCTTTTCATTTATTTTTTTGGATCTTAGTCTAGAATTTAAAAAAAATAAAAAAAAATAATAAAATAATAAAAGGTTAAAAAGGGTTAGTCTTTAGGATTATTTTTAATTTAGATTTAATTTTAGATTAGATCTTGAAATTTTATAAAAAAGATTTAAAAATTAAAAATAAAATTTAACAAAGAATTGAAAATTCATTTTTGGTGTCTTTCGTGGTATCTATGTTCCACTTTTCTATGGTTAGATGCACTTAAATGTTTATTTAAAATTAGCTATGTGAAAGTGGTAACTTGTTAGCATTTAAATTTTATGATCATTTAAAGCATTTGATTTTTCTTGAAGTTTAATTGCTGAAACATTGTTAAAGCGTTGTGCATTTATCGAACATTTTGCATCGCTTGGGTTATTTGATGATAAATGATTGTTTTACATAGTTTATATTTCTGCAACATTTAATAAATAAGCATTTAATCATTAACTCCATAAGGCATTGGTACATTAATTTCTAAATCAATCAAGTGCTAAATTGCCTTGTTGTGTCTCCCAACCCAATTGGTCCACAGTTGGTTTTCATTCATCCCATAGGGTCTACCCCCCTTAGCCTCGGGAGACGGCTTAAATGGAGAGATCGGGGATCAAGGTGACAGCCCCCGGTCTGAGCGTTGTCGTGGCAATCTGTGTGACAACACACACCAACCTGTACCGGAAATCTCCAGCAATATCAAGATTGTGCCTGTGAGCATTGAAAAAACTTTGTAGAACATCACTCAGGGAAACCCTAGCACATGAGATGGCCATCCCTCTTCTCTGTCGTATTCAAGTCTATCAAACTTTACCAATTACTTTATTATATTAAAGTAATTTTTTTATGAGAAAAATGAGTTTAATCTAATGAAATGCAAAGTTTATTTAGATTAGTGAATTAGATAAATCACAACAGTTGATCTCAAGTGAAGTTGAAATTTAATCTTAATTGTCAATCACTTTGGATATTAGGGTTGTTAATTTAGTCATAACTCAAACTTATAAAAAAAAGGTTGGGCTAAGGGGGAAGACACATTATTGAGCATAAGGCATGGTGAGATAAATGAGAATCTTAGTAATTAGGTATGTTATTGATCCGAATAGTAGGGTTGCCAAAGTCCTTGCAACCTACTTGGATTGACACACACAGGATATGGGCCCATTGTCGCCTCGGCCCAAAACCCCATTTATTAGGCCCAACTTCCTTCTAAAAGGCCAAGGGAGGAGTCCTAGACTCCCACTTGATACCCAAACCAACTTCAAATAAGAATAGTGCCTTAAATGGGATCAAGGAGAGGTGGAGTTCATTTTTAAGGTTGCCTTTTGTTAGTTTTTGTAGCATCAAACAGGTGTTCTAATCTCGATTTGTGTCTAAGAAACAAAGGAACACGAGATCTCCGAAACCCAGAAAGGTTTCATGAGATAAACTTGTGAAACACCTTAATTAAATTAATTGATCAATAATTAAAAAATGCCTAAGTCTAACTTAGGAAAATTGATTAATTAATGAGAATTAATTGAGGATGATCAAGAATGCTCTAGAGACTCACATGGATCAAGTCTAAGATGATCTTAGCCATTGATGAGGATCTAATCATGGTTGTTGAAGCTCTAGTGAGAGATTATAAGAGCAAATCGATGGGATGAGGAGAGGAACAAGTGAGGGAGCTATTATCCAGGAAGTATGAATTTCCTAGTGCACAGTGATTGAGTGAGGGAAGAATTCTAGCCAGTGGAGGAGTTTCAATGATTGAGGGAGCAACAAAGAGAATTCCAGAGGAATTTCCCAGCAGATTTCTAGTGCCAGAAAGGCAGGAAAGAAGGAGGCCGGATTCTTTTGCAGAAAATCCTTCCAGGCAATGTAAGTGAGCTAAAAACCCCAGTGCAAGTGCCAGGAAGAGATTGATTCAGTTGTTGAAGTCTGACTACCTAGAAGGCAGAGCGAGTCATTTCTAGAGGCAGAGGGAGGCTATATGGCCCAGTTGCAGGCATTTTCAGGGGCTATCTAGACTTGTGCAGGTCAACACTGTGAGCAGCCAACAGGCAGTGCAAGTAGGCCAAAAAGAGGCCAGTTGATTTGCAGAGGGAGAAAATTCACTCCCAGAAATTTTGTCAGATTATTTGCCAGAGGATTGCTAGTGAGGCATCCAGAGTATTGTACTCAGATTTTATTGCTACATAATACTGATATAAACCCTCATCTGCTGCACCAATTTTCCCTTTGGGGTTTTTCTGGGGACATTAGTCCAAAATAATTGTGTTAATTGTGTCCATGAATTTCTCAGTTCCAATTTATTTTTCCACAACGTATTTATTTTTTTGTGAAGAATTGCAGTTCAAGGAATTTTCACACCTTGTTGTTTCTATGTATGATCATGCAGTAGAAAACTAAAAAAAAAAAATTAATTACAACAAATGATTTAAAATATAGCATGCGAATACTGAAATTTGGTAATTCTAACCTACAACAAAAATCCAAACCAAATATGGTCATAGTTCTTTGTTTGCACCGTGTGTTAAGGATTTATGGATCAAAATAGCTCAATGTACTTCTATATCAGACTGCAAAATTTGTGTAAAATGATAGGGACAACAACTTATTTTTCTCAATTTATCCACCCAAGAAGTGCCAAAGCACTCATAGATCACAAAACTAGGAGTGGGGAGGTTGGTGGATGTTAAATGAGTCCTTTAAACCCACTTTCCAATTGTAACAATAGAAAGAGGGAATTTCCAACAACCTAGAAATTGGTTTTTTCTGAAAAATGGGACTAAATCCTGGCAAGCCTTTTAATTACCTTTCTAATTGTTCAGAAAAACGACCAAAAGTTTGTACATTTAATTATCAACTGATGTTTGTATGGAACTTGTGAATTGCTGTGCACCGTCTTTGCTAGTACAATCTATAGTTGTAGTATTCCAAATAAATTTCACAGGGAAAGATAATGAGATGCTTTCTCAAGTCGCCAGAAGAAATCCACACCACAATTGCAATCCAAAACCACCCTTGCAGGAAAGTAAAGAACACACTTTGCAGGAAATTAAACACATTTTCAGGAAAGTAAACACTCTTGCAGCAAAATAAACGCACTGGTAGTAAGAGGTGACTTTCTCAATCATTTTAGATGATCTTGGATTTTGTAATAGAAATGCACATGAAATGCAATATCTAATAAATCTGTATCAAACCACATATGGTAAGAAACTCAAACCAAGCTATGCTAGAAATAATCACACCACAAAGGTAATTGCAATCTTGGAAAGAAGACGAAAAGTAAATTAGTGAATAGAGTAATTAGTTAAACTTGCAAAATAGAGTACTGTAGTGTTAATTGCAAAATCATAGCAACATGATTTGCAACATTAATATAATCCTTAAGCTCCAACTATAATCATACAAGAGTCACAATAATAACCAAACCATGAGTTAGATATGTATGCATTCAAGAGTTGCAACAATGTGTAAATATCTAGCTTAAATTTCAGAGTTGTAGCACTGTGTGAACAACAAAATTAGAGATGCATCAATATGTAATTAAAAAAATTAGAGTTGCAGCAGTGTGTAATTAACAGAATCAAAGTTGCAGGAATATGCTAAACAAAGTAATTGCTAGAAATAAAAAAATATAAGTAAATTTACAACCACTACAATGTAGCACAAGTGTCTTAAGGTCGGAGTTGCAGCAGCCCAGAATCATAGAACTTTGGAGTTGAAGTACTGTGTTGGAATGGTGAGTCGCAATAACTCATAATAGGGAGTCACAACACTCGCCAATTGGATGTTGCAACATCTACCAACTTGGAGTTGCAACATCTCGTGACTGAGAGTTGTAGCACCTAGTGACTGGGAGTTGCAACACCTGTGTCTAGCTTCTTTCTGTAGCTCTACCTTTTGAATACCAGTGGTTAGTGTTACCCACCATAATAGGTAACCCCATAGGAGAAAACTTTTCTCCTACACTTGATAGCTAATCATCCAACCAGATAGCCAACAACCCTTGATAGTTAACATTAGATGATGATATGCAATATATTTCTGCCACTTGCATCAACCACTTGCTTCTCAAGATACGCATTTGGCATGAGCACATTGATGAAGGTGGTTCAAAAGCCTAGGTCTTGGGCACCTTCTCCAAATTACCCACTACATGTGGGTAGTATGCATAGGAGAAATTTTTTTCTCCTAGATGGTCCTCGGTCGACAACCAACAACCCCTTGTAGCTACCAGATAGCTTGATGTGCCATTATCTTCGCCAGCCAAGCTAGCCATGTGGTCACTTGCCCATCTGTTATGATAGTATGTTTGAAGGTAGGCCTCTTGACCCCGAAGGTATAGCTCAGTGTAGATAATATCAGCGAAATATCGCCGAATAGCGTAAATATCGCGATATTTTCGGCGAGCCGAAATATCGCCGAGAAAATATTGCGATATTTTCGGCTCCATATCGTGCGACGATATAAAATATCGCCGAGCGTGTTTTTCCGCGGCTACAAAAAGGAAAAATTGGTTTTTTTTTTCTTCATTTCTGTTTCTGAGTGTTGGAGAAGGAAGGGAAAGAGTTTTGTGGTGCTTGTCAAGGAGGGTTTGAAGATCAAACAACGATTATCACCACCAATTAAGATTTTTTTGTGGATCAAAGATTGAAGAATAGTGAAACAAACTTCATTTCTTCCATTAACAGGTATGTTCTTAAAAACCCCTATGTTAATGATTTTTTCATAGATTTAGGGTTATGCTTGCTTGCCTCTTTGCCTACCAACATTTTGTTTTTTTGTTTTTTTCCATTTGCTATGATTTTCATGCCCACGAACCAATGCAAGGGTTTTCTCCATATTTGGACAGCAAGCTTCATTTTTTTTTTCAACTTTCTTATGCACCCTCTTATTGCCATTTTTCATTCACATTGCAAAATGCAAATAATGTAGTAATTTTTTTTGAATGAGGTGGTTATTACTTATTATTTTTTCATTTTGTGTTGGGGGGTTTAATGCCAATTTTTTGTTTTTTTGTGCCCTAGGTTTGAATTAGTTCACTACAAATGTCAAATATGCCAAAAGCCTTGGACCCATTTTGGGAGTATGGGGAGGTTGTTGGTGGGGCAAATCAGGCATATATATCATGCAACTTGTGTGGGACCAAGATGTCAGGAGGGGTTACATGATTGAAATACCATCTGGCTAGACTCTCTGCATATGATACAGATGTAATGCCTTGTATGGTTTCTAGTGCAGAGGTTATACAAAAAGCTTGTGAAGCAATTGCTGAACAAGACAGAAAGAAAGCTGCTAGGGAGAGGCCAATGGTCCCAGATAGATAGGTGCTAGTTTTATTTGTTTTGCAACTTTTGCTGCATATAAGTTTATAACTCATGATGATGAAATACTTTTAAAGTTTTATATATGTGATGTTATTTTGTTTGAGTCCTTGATTGGACAATTATCACTATCAGGGATCAGCAAGATATGTGATGTTATTTTGTTTGAGTCCTTGATTGGACAATTATCAAGGATCAGCGGGATTTGGTATCGCCTTTGAAGTTTGATCATGATGTATCATTTCTATTTGACATCATATATATCAATGCCTTCTTCATATTTATGTGCCAATGTGTTTAGTTCATGTTGTTATTGCTTTATATGTTTAGAAATCTGGAAAAAAAAAATGAATATATTATGTATTTTTTATGCTTGCCGATATTTTTGGCAATATTGCCAATAAGATATTTTTTGGACCCTCGCTGATATTTTCCCGATACTGATATTATCAACACTGGTATAAATTTTCATTAGTATAGTTGAGTAATTTTCCTTACTTATCATGGACACCTTTGGGCATGGATTGGTGGGGGGATTGGGCGGAATGAGTGGGCTAGGTCTGTACTCTTGTCTCCTCTACTCCATTTGGTGGTTACCCTTGTATCATAGTCTGTGGGATCTCCTTTATTGGCCATTAGATTTAGGGTTGGCACTACATGGCAAAACCTGATTTTGGTTGCGTGGTCCCACTTCCCGACACCATGTACATCACTCCCTTCCATTCATTCTAACCCCATTCATCATTTTTCCCATCCGGCTCTACATGCGTCCACTAGGTCCACATAGGCTTAGCCCCCCCCTCCCTTTGTCCACACCTTTGGTCGAGCCTTGAACGATGCCTTGGAGGTTGATGTAGCTTAAAAGAAAAGAAAAAACGTAATTTTGCCACCCTCAATAGGAAATGTACCACAAAATGCAAAAGATAGTTGGGACATACAAATTTAGCATGTGGGCAAAAGCCAAACATGAGCTCTACCTATTGTTTATGGTCATCACCCTGGTTCCTATGGGCCCTAGATGAGCCCCCTCCACATTAAGGAACCCATGATTGTCCCAACCCCTGGTGGGCAATCAAATGCCCCACCTTAAAAGGGGGTACCTACTGCTATATCCTACACATCATGCTCTCATCCCTGGATCCCAAGCAGTTATGAGGAAAAATCAATCAAAGGCAAAAGGAATATAAAGAAGGGTGGAAAAAAAAGGCCAAGGTAATTCATGTACCACGATTTTCTCCCTCCTACACTTATATAGCCAAGTGTGGGCTTCCCGCATTATAGCTACCATTGTACCATGACATGCGGTCTGGATCCTTCCCCTAATCCCCACTTCATTCCATCACTATTCAAAATTTGCAAAAGATCCCAATTCAAACAATATTGCCAGTATTTGAAGAGGAAGGAAAAATAATATTGTAACCTGGAGCAGTCACAGAAACAAGAACTCGACAGCTACGAAATCGATCAATTTCAAAGTATCTCATCATGTGGAAGAACTTACCCGCTGAAGATTCCACATGGGAGGACAAGAATTTTATACAGAAGCATCAAGAGCTACTCAAGCGTTGAGGACAACACTTTTTGAAGGAGAGGGGCATGTTAGGCCCCTATACTACTAGTGTAACCCCTTATTGTTATTAGTACAACCCCCTTATTATATTGTTGTACCCATGTAGCCCACTATTGTTATTATTGTGCCCTTACATTATTATTGTTATGTCGGCTCTGATTATATTATGACTCCTTAGACTCCTATATATAGAAAGGAGGTCCTGTTATTTGTATCATCCAAGAATTGTTCATTTGTGTAATGTAAAGGAGATTGCCCCCTCGAAGAGGCTGAATTCTAAGGCATTCAACTATCTTTTCTATCTTTTTGTGAGCTGGTTTCATAACATGACGGATGTACCATGGACATGTCACCCCCTTTAAAGGCTAAAACCACCTAGTAGGGTCCTTGGTTACCCTCCTTATTAAGCTTGGAGGCACTTGTACATGCTAAAGGCCACTATCGAAGGGCATGCCACCATGAAGTGCCCCATTGATTCCATGATTTATAATCTCTTTTACTCGATTATAATAATGATTTGTTGTATTGGAGGGAAAGGGGATGCATTGGATTTTATGTTGGATTGCAAGTGGCTCTCCATTTGGGGTTTGGTCACCCTATATGGGGTCCAAGCCCTCTAGAGGGCCACATTAGCACTTGTAGGGTGAGCGTTGACAGCTATGGCCTCCACCATAGTAGAGAGTACTTCATGGATCCCCAACACCATTTAGTGATTGTTCGTGTTCCATTATTTGGATGAGGATGATGCACCTGGATCACCACGCCCAACCGACTTCACACTTGTACCACACACTTGGCAGAAGTTCCAGAGTCCAGATTGTGAAAAATTGGTTACCCGATTCCTACTGCAGCAAACTAATAATATTTCACCTATTTGTTAAATTACTTGTAGTTTTCTACGACAAATACTGAAATACATACACTGCAGCCTACACAAAATAAAATATTGCGGAAACTAAATACTGCACTAGAGAGAAATAAACACACACATCAACACATTTGTTTTTGGACAATGTCTCTGGAAAAACCCAATGTGGTAAAACCGGTGCAATAGTTGAGGGTTTTAATTATTATGCAGTAGTAAATCTAAGTACAAATCATTGGATACCCAAATTGGATATCCGATACAAAGAAATGCTAGTAAAGAGATAGTGAGAAAAATCTCACACTGATTCAAGAGATCTGACACTGATCAGGGGCTGGCTGGTGGCCCCACGTTGCCTCTGCGCAGCTTTTGCGTTAAGCCTACGCAGATTTGCATCACACTGGCTAGGCTTTGCGTCACCTTCTCTGCTAATATCCTGCTATTTGGAAATTCGACCTTCTGGCCCTCTGGTCTCACACCTCGACTTTTGGCACTGGATCTCGAATCTCCCAACTGGATTTCGAACTCCCTCTGAAGCTCTGCGCTGCCTCACTGAGCTGCTCTATGCTCTCTCTACTTTGCACTCTCCGGATCTGGAAAATGTTAGTTTTTGGTAGCATCGGAAGTGATCTAGCCTTGAAAATTGGTGGAGAGGCTAAGGCGCATGAGTTCTAAAGAACCCAAAAACCGTTTGGTGAAATTCCACCTAGCTTGTATTTTATTAAAATAATTGATATTTTTAATGGAGTTCCCAAGTCTAAACTTAGGGAAATTAAAATATTATTGGGTATTAATCAAAATATGGGTGAGAATGATCTAGAAGGTGGATCAAGTCATGTTTTAATCTTAACCATTGATTAGAGACTTAATCTCGGTCGTGGAAGACTCAATAGGAAAAGTATAAGATGGAGGCTTGGGGTTCACTTGAAAATACATAGAGAGTGATCAGTTAGTTCGATTTTCCTAGGGCAGGGTTTGCTAAGGAATTCGAATCAATGATCGAGCAGTGAGGATCAGAGGCAGTACTGGAAGGAAGTGATTTCCAATTCCAGTGAATACATAGAGAAGGATAATAGAGCCAACGTTGGTCCAGGAAGGAACAATGCAACAATTGAAGGAGATTGACGTAGAGGGTCAGCACAAAATCTGGAAGAGGTTGACGCAGAAGTGTTGTGGATGAGCAAAGTTCAGTGTCGGGAATCACAATAGTAGATTGGCAAGAGAAATCTTGATTTCTTAGTAGCAGAAGCAACAACAGCCCAGGTTGATGCAGTCAGAGGGAGCCTCCTTGCAGAAATCACGTAGAGCCTACATAGGCTCACGTAGGGACTGCGCAGAGGGTAGTCCAAAAGCTGGGGACAGGGAAAAATCTCCAGAAAACGTAGAGAATTCTCAGTTATCTTCTCTGAGTGGATTGTTGTTTTTCTCTAGGGCATCCAAATTGTATTCAGATATTTACAAATTACTGCTAATAATAAGAACCCTTAGATCTCTTGCACCGGTTTTCCCACATTGGGTTTTTTCAGGGACACTTGTCCAAAAACAAGTGTGTCAATGTGATTGTTCATATGCTAATATTTCTCTTGCCTTTTAATTTTCAGTTCCTATTTGTGAAGTCTGCAACTGAATTTATTTTTGTATTTATTGAAGTATTGGTGAATAACTTATTTTAAATAAGTAGGAGAAATAAATCAATTATTGCAACAAATTTTCACATGGTATCAACACAAGGTTCAGGCAAGATGGAAGCAAAGAAAAAGGGCATGGAGAACAATAGGGATCAAAATATTTCCGAATTATCTTCCAGGCTGGAAGAGGAGTTTGCTTTCTTATCGAGTTTTGCATCAACCGAGGATTGGTACATTGATAGTGGGGCTTCAGCTCATATGACTGGAGAACGAGAATATTTCTTGAGCTATCAAGAAGAACAGATGAACTTCCAAATTACAATGGGTAACAAGATGAAATGCACCCTAGTAGGAAAATGAACCGTTATATTCCACACAGGAGCAGGAGATAGTCTTCGGGCCATGAATGTACTACATGTGCCAGGTATGGGAATGAATTTGATTTTTGTCTCTCAATTACAAGATAAGGGGTCTAATGTGTACTTCATTGGTAATAGAGTATATGTCAAACATCCAAAGTGGAAAAAGAGGGACCAGATTGGAACTCGAAGCAACGGATTATACAAGTTGCCACTCGAGTCTCCTATGGCATTGATAAGCAGTAATGTCGATGGAGAAAAAGAATTAAATTAGTTGTGGCATAGGAGGATGCGGCACTTACATCATGGGGCATTACAGATGCTCAAGGAAACTGCTACGGGGGTTCCAGTGCTTACTAATCATGATGATACATGTAGAGGCTGCGTACTAGGAAAGTACACCAAAGAAGCATACTCCAGAAGCAACAATAGAGCTAAGAGTGTATTGGGGTTAATACACTCAAACATCTGTGGTCCAGTGTCTACAAGGGCCATCAGTGGCACTGAGTATTTTGTTGCCTTCATAGATGACCATTCAAGGAAAACTTGGATCTATTTTGGGAGAACCAAGGATGAGACCTTTAGTCGGTTTAAAGAGTTTAAGGCTCTAGTGGAAAACCTGATAGGAAGGAAGATCAAGATATTGCGCTCAGATAATGGCGGAAAATACACGGATAAAAGCTTCACCGATTTCTGTGCAAAAGAAGGGATCTGAAGAGAATGGACAACACCTTATAATCCAAAACATAATGGAGTCGTAGAAAGGAAGAACAAAATTATTGTTGGAGTAGCAAAGGCGATGTTATACGATCAGAATCTACCCAAGTTTTTATGGGCAGAAGCATGCAGCACGACTGTACACATTCAAAACAGGGCTTTAAGAAAGAAGACGCCAGTGGGAGTTTTCACGGGAAAGAAGCCAGAAGTAAGTCACCTCAAGATATTCAGAAGTATAGCTTATTGCCATATTCAAGAAGAGAAGCAGAGCAAGTTAGAGCAGATTGCCGAAGTTGGGTATCTAGTAGGCTACAACGAGACTTCAAAGGCGTATCAGATCTACATTCTAAGCAGTAGGAAGATTGTAGTAAGGCGGGATACAAAGTTCATGGAAGATAGAGCCTTCAGGAAATCACGTGAGATGTCATTTGAAGAACAGGTTGAGGTCCGAGGATGCTCCTTTGGTCCAGCAACAGGGATTAGATCTGGTAGGAAGACAAGTGTTTGGTTCAAGCATAGTAACCAGTACTAGCATCTCCTCAAGAGAAGAGGAGCCAGGAGTGTCACAACAGGTACAAAAACATGAAGAGGAGCAGATGGAACCTCCCACCACCAATGGTAGAACTAGCCGAGAAGTACGACAGACTCTGAGGAATGCAAAGGAATTCGTTGGAGCAACTAGAGTCGAGAAAAGGCAGCTTAAACAACCTGATAGGTACCAAGCATTGGTAGCTCAAGTCAAAGAACCTTCTAGTTTTCAAGAAGCCATACAACACCAGGTATGGGTGGATGTCATGGTAGAAGAGTACAGTTCTATCATGACAAATGATGTCTGGGAAATTGTACCAAGACCAAAGAACATATCAGTTGTAGGTTCGAGATGGATCTACAAGATCAAATATGTTGCAAATGGCAGCGTAGACAAATACAAGACTAGGTTTGTTGCAAAAGGACATGCACAAAAGGAAGGAATAGACTATGAGGAAACCATTGCCCTATTAGCTCGGTATACCTCTATCAAATCCATTATATCCCTTGAAGCACAGATGGGATGGGAGATTCACCAAATGGATGTCAAGACAACGTTCTTGAATGGGGTCATAGAAGAAGAGGTATATATCGAACAACCAAAAGGTTTCAAAACACATGAAAAGAGAACTCATGTGTGCAGTTTAAAGAATGCCTTGTATGGGCTAAAACAAGCACCCAGAGCTTGGTATGGTCGAATTGACAGCTATTTACAGTAGTTGGGATTCATCAAAAGCGATGCTAATCCCAATCTTTATTATCTACTGGTAGAAGGTGAGCCGTTAATTCTGGTATTGTATGTGGATGATTTATTTTTGACAGGATCATCTAGACTCATAGAGGATTGTAAGAAGAACCTGGAAACTAAGTTTGATATGAAGGATTTGGGGCTAATGCATTATTTTCTGGGATTGGAAGTTTGGCAGTAGGATGGTGAGATCTTCCTTGGCCAAGGAAGTTATGCATCAAAAATTCTGGAAAGATTCAGAATGAAGGATTGTCGACCTATGGTTGTGCCTACAATTACCAATTGGAAGAAAATAGATGCTTTGGGAGACAAGGAAGTGGACCCCACCTTATATAGACAACTCATTGGGTCTCCTATGTATTTTGTCAACACAAGACTAGACTTATGTTATGCTGTCAACACCCTTAGTTAGTTCATGGTGGAACCAAAAAGGGCGCACTGGGCAACAACCAAGCACATTCGTAGCTATGTGCGGCGAACAATCAATTTTGGATTAAGATACACCAAGGGCAATGATATCGGATTGAGTGGATTCACTGATGCGGATTGGGCAGGAAGTTTAGTAGACAGGAAAAGTACCACTGGGTATTGCTTTGGTATTGGATCTGGGATGACCTCCTGGTGCAATGAGAAGCAGAAGTCAGTAGGTCTGAGCTCTGTTGAAGCTGAGTACATGGTAGCTAGCAAAGCAACATGTGAAGCTATATGGCTCAGGAAACTGCTTGTAAATCTATTTAAGAGAAGGATGGAAGCGACAAGGATCTTCTGAGGTAATTAGAGTTGTATCAAGCTCTCTAAAAATCCAGTTTTTCATGATTGCTCCAAACACATCGATATTCGATGTCACTTTATTAGAGTTTGGGTTCAGTGTGGAGCGGTACAGTTGGAGTACACTCCCACAGGAAATCAGGTGGCAGACATACTCATCAAGGCTCTAGGAAGAGCAAAGTTTGTTCAATTTTGGGAACAGATGGGTATGTTGGAAAATCCATTTCAATAGAATGATGCAGCGTTTGAGAGGGAGATGTAGTACAGATGTAGCGGTGGCAATGGCAATGTCATGGGCAGCAGTACAGTAGCAGCAGCAACAAAACAGTGTTTGTGGCAACAACAGTGTAGAAAGGAGGTGCTTCAAAAACAGAGCAGCATGTAGGTGGACATTGTTGCTAGAGCACTTTACTCGCTAAGAGGGAGTGTTAGTTTTTGGTAACATCAGAAGTGCTCTAGCCTTGAGAATTGGTGGAGAGGCTAAGGCACGTGAGTTCTAAAGAACCCAGAAACCGTATGATGAAATTCCACCCGAATTGTATTTTATTAAAATAATTAATATTTTCAATGGAGTTCCTAAGTCTAAACTTAGGGAAATTAAAATATTTATGGGTATTAATCAAAATATGGGTGACAATGATCTAGAAGGCGGATAAATTCATGTTTTAATATTAGTTGTTGATTAGAGACTTAATCTCGGTCGTTGAAGACTCAACAAGAAAAGTATAAGATGGAGGCTTGGGGTTCACTTGAAAATACACAGAGAGTGATCAGTCAGTTCGATTTTCCTAGGGTAAGATTTGCTAAGGAATTTGAATCAGTGATCAGACAGTGAGGATTAGAGACAATACTGGAAGGAAGTGATTTCCAGTTCCAGTGAATACACAGAGAAGGATAATAGAGCCAATGCTGGTCTGAGAAGGGGCAATGTAGCAGCTGAAGGAGATTGACGCAGAGGGTCAGCACAAAATCTGGAAGAGGTTGAAGCAAAAGTGTTGTGGATGAGCAGAGTTTAGTGTCGGGAATCATAGTAGTTGATTAGCAAGAGAAATCTCGATTTCTCAGTAGCAGAAGCAGCAACAATCCAGGTTGACGCAGTTAGAGGGAGCCTCCACACAGAAATCACGCAGAGCCTGCGTAGGCTCACACAGGGGCTGCGCAAAGAGCTATCCAGAAGCTGAGGACAGAGCAAAATCTCCAGAATCACCGTGAGAGAATTCTCAGTTATCCTCTCTAAGTGGATTTTCGTTTTTCTCTAGGGCATACAAATTGTATTCAAATATTTACTGCTAATAATAAGAACTGTCAGATCTACTGCACCGGTTTTCCCACATTGGCTTTTTCTAGGTAAACTTGTCCAAAAACAAGTGTGTCAATGTGATTGTTCATATGCTGATGTTTCTCTTGCCTTTTAATTTTCAGTTCTTATTTGTGAAGTCTGCTATTGAATGTATTTTGGTATTTATTGAAGTATTGGTGAATAACTTATTTTAAATAAGTAGAAGAAATAAATCAATTATTGCAGCAAGTTTTCACAGAAAACTCTCCTCCGGACTACTATCCCTACCCCTCATTGCAAGAAGATCACTTGATTTCACTCCGACAACTCAATGCTGCTACTCTTGAGAAATTCGATCTCTGATCTCTCATTCGATGTGTTCTCCAAGTGGCCATTGAACTCCTTATAATCTCTCGTTGGAGCTCCAATGACCAAGATTAAAACATAATCAAGGGCTAAGATTAACAGGGAGTTGATCTTCAATTTCTTCTAGAAAATTCACACCTGATTTAATTAATACCCTTTAATTAACTAGGTTTCCTAAGTTTAGAAGTAGAGAACCATTTAAAAATTTTAACTATTTTAATTAAATCATCTCTAGGTGGAATTTTCCCAAACGATTTCTGAGTGTTGGAGAATGCATGTGTCTTAGCCTCTCTGCAAAATCTCGAGGTAAGAGCACATCCGATGCTACAGAAATCAACACTCCCTCTTAGCGAGGAATGTGCTCTAGTGTTGCAACGTGCTGAATCATCACTTTGTCTCTGCACCATCTCTCGCTGTGTTGTTTATGTATGGTTCTACTGCCCACCAACTACTGCACAAATCTGATATGAGATGTATCTGTGCTGCTGTTGACCCTGCTGAACTGCTGTCAACTACTACATCTGCATTATAACCCTCTCCATCTACTACTGTTGCAACTGCAACCTCTGCAACGGAAAAAACATCCAAAATACTAAACCAATTGTGATTAGTATGATGCATCTGTCATCCAAGTTCTGACTGTTGCTAGCCTCTGCGGCGTCACTGACGCCTCTATGTTGTTGCTGACTCTGCATTGCTACCAACTCTGCTCTGTGCTACACTGCTCAGTCTCTAACCTGCTACTAGCTACTCCATCTGTCACTCAGGCACCTTACTGCACCAACTGCCTCTGACCAATCCTGTTACTGCATGACTATGGGCTTTCGTAGCAAGGTCTTGATCCAAGAGGTGGACTCCTCAAGGATCCTTCCCATCCTGTAGCTCTCTGGGGCTACAACTCCATATCGCCCCACCTCACCCTTGGAGGCATCTCGGAAATCATGGCAAACTCTTCCTCTAGTTTGGAGGACAACATATCGATTTCTATGGATGCAACTTGTTGATCTTGCTTCTCCTCCTTGTCCTTCTTCCTGAGAGGACACTGAGTGTTGTAGTGACCCAACTCACCACACCGGAAGCATTTGATCTTCAAAATGTCCTTCTTTCTTCTATGCTGCTCCTACCGTCCCTTTGATGCAAGGGCCACATCCTCCTCTTCCTTCACTGCTTTTGTCCCATTGCTGCTATTTCCACCGATGGTGGCCTTCACCAGATCACGCCTAATCTCCTCTTGTTACAGATCATCTCATACTCGTTCCCAATCTGGCAGTTTTTCTCTGACCAAGATGCTCTGGACGAAAACTTGCCAATCTTCTGAAACGCTATTCAACGCTAATCGTACAAACTCTGAGGGCTGGGGTGTTGTCCCTACTGAAGCCAGTTGGTCCTGGACATCCTGAAGCCTCGTAAGGAAGGGGTCTACACGCTCCCCTTTCTGCATCCTCATGCATCTCAGCTTCTCCTTTAAGTACAACTTCCATCACTCGGAATATCCTTCATATAGCGTAGCTAAGGCTTCCCACATATGTCGGGCAGTATCCTTGACGGCTATATGGGATACTACATGGTCTCGAACCCTGTCTAGAATGATCCTCTTAGTCTTCGCCATCTCAGCCTTGTACTTATTGAGTGGATCTGTATTGACAGGTACAACTACCACACTATCGACATAAGTTTTGAGATCATGCTCATCTAGAAGGCAGGAGATCCTAGCCTTCTAGATAACATAGTTGGAGGTTCCGTCCAACTGATCTTGATCTCTCAACCCAGCTGATGTCATCTCTCTTGAAAAAGTTGAACTGCTCCCTCTTCTTCTTTGCGCAACTGCTGCCTAGTTATTCGCACTCCCTTCTAGAGTGAGAAATCTCGCACACAGCTACTGCTGCTCTACTAGAAAAATTCAGACTTCTTGGCTGGAAGTCCTCTGAGGAAGAAATTCACTTAGTATGTGCTCTTCCCTCCCTCTGACGCTATTTTGCCAGCAACTATTGCAAAATATCTGTGTCCCAGTTGAAGATCTGCTCTGTAAGGAAAATACGCTACTCCCTTTTGCCTCTGGAAAGCTTCAATCTGGAATTCAAATTTCTCTGTCACCTCACTCACAAAAATTGATCTTCCCTAAAAAATTCGACCTCCTGTGCTGCTTCTGAGGTTTCGAATTGTTGCCTCTGCAGTAATTTCGAACTCCCTCTTCCTTTTTGCAACTGAGCTCTTTTGCTCACGATCTGTGCTCTGATACCATGTGAAAAATCGGTTACCCAATTCCTACTGCAGCAAATTGATAATATTTCTTCTTGTTAAATTACTTGAAGACGTTACTTGCAGTTTTCTATGACAAATATTGAAATACATACATTGCAGCCTACACAAAATAAAATACTAAGGAAACTAAATACTGCACTGGAGAGAAATAAACACACACATCAACACAGTTGTTTTTGGACAATGTCCCTAGAAAAACCTAATGTGAAAAAACCGGTGCAGCAACTGAGGGTTTTAATTATTATGCAGTAGTAAATCCGAGTACAAATCGTTGGATGCCCAAATTGGCTATCTGACTAAGAGAAATGTTGGCAAAGCGTTAGTGAGAAAAATCTCACACTAATTCGGGAGATTCAACACTGATCAGGGGCTAGATGGCTAGCCCCACGTTGCCTCTGGCAGCTTCTGCGTCAATCCTACACAGATATGTGTCACACTGTATGGGATTTGCATCAATCCTACGCAGATATGTGACACACTGGATGGGCTTTGTGTCACCTTCTCTGCTGATCTCCTGCTATCTAGAAATTCGACCTTCTAGCCCTCCGATCCAACACCCCGACTTCTGGCACTGGATCTCGACTCTCCCAGCTGGATTTTGAACTCCCTCTGAAGCTTTGTGTTGCCTCTACGTGGCACTGCACTGCCTCACTGAACTACTCTATGCCCTCTATGCTTTGCACTCTCTGGATCTGGAAAACTCTCCTTCGGACTATAATCCCTGCCCCTCATTGCAAGAAGATCACTCAATCTCACTCCGGCAACTCAATGTTGCTACTCTTGAGAAATTTGATCTCTGATCTCTCATTTGATGTGTTCTCCAAGTGCCCATCAAACTCCTTATAATCTCTCGTTAGAGCTCCAACAGACAAGATTAATACATAATCAAGGGCTAAGATTAATTGGGAGTTGATCCTCGTTTTCTTCTAGAAGATTCACACCTAATTTAATTAATACCTTTTAATTAACTAGATTTCCTAAGTTTAGACTTAGTGAACCATTTAAAAAAGTTAATTTTTTTAATTAAATCATCTCTAGGTGGAATTTTCTCAAACGATTTCTGGGTATTGGAGAATGCATGTGTTTTAGTCCCTCTGCAAAATCTCGAGGCAAGAGAACATCCCATGCTACAGAAATCAACACAGATGAGGATGTGTCTCACTATAGAAAACAGTGAGGGCTTATGTCATCATCCTAGCCCTTACAGATGGTTTATAGGCATTATCGATTCACTCGAAAACCTATGAGGATGTCCTTGTGCCACCACACCCACTTGGGAGCACCACAGGGACTTGCTTGGAAATCAAGGGGCCAACCCCTTGTCCACTATGTTTGGAGTCCATTCTCTCACCATGGCACACTTTCAACTTCATTAGGCCTTCTCAATGGCCCAACGATCCATTATGTTGATCATTCTACCCTCTTGAGAGGCTTATTTTTATCTTATTGAGCTATCTTGGTGGGCTTGCAACCAAGGGATGTTATTATTGCACATTATTTTATTATTTGGGGCTAAATTAGGCCAATTAGGCAAATCGAATCCCCTTTAGAGTTGTATAAATATGAGAGGCTCATTCTAACCTCTCATCATCACTTGGATTGGATTGCTATCTCTTGAGAGATTTTCGCACTTTTTTCTGGGATAACTTTTGGAGCTTTCTTGATGCACTGTGATGTTTGGATTGGTATCTCTTGAGATATTAAGAGATGACGCAGGTCCTCTCGTCACTTCTTCTCTGCTGCTTCTGCTTTGGAACAACGCTATCTCTCGGGACCGTTGTTACTACTGCAAATTCTTCATATTACTGCTAGCGCCTTCAATTCTCTTGTGATATGCAACCCTCTAATACCATGTTGAAATTTCTAAGTTTGACATGTTAGAAATCCCTACTGCATTATCTAGTTTAATTTCTCCTACTTGTTTATTCCATTAACAAGTTATTTATAAATATAAATACTGAAATAAACACAAATGCAACCTTAACTCGTATACAAATCAACAACTGAAATAACTGAGACAAACACATAAGGGACACCGTTATTTTTGGACGTCCCCGGAAAAACCCAATGCGGGAAAACCAGTGCAATAGATATGAGGTTTTTATTATTATGCAGTTTTTTAATACAACTAGGGTGCCAGAAATTGCTTACCAACAGAGAATGCTCTCGGCAGTAGTACCTCTCCCTGGAGACAGATATTCTAGCTGATTAATCATCGGATGAACGATCCCATAGCTACAATTGCAGCTCCTTAGCTGGACAGCGAAAGCTGCTCCAAGCTTCTCTGCTGCTCTACGTCACTCTGTAGGGATTGCGTCACCCTTCCCGGTTCACCAGCACTTAGTATGCCTCACAAAAATCTTCTGGCGCTGCCTCTTGGCCCTGCGTCAGCCTCTCCAGGCTCTGCACTGTCTCTCTGGCACTATCTCTACCTCTTTGTTATGTATTCTCTGCCTTGTGCCGAACTGCCTCTCATTGCAACAGATCACTAGCTCGATTCTCTCAGCAAAACCTCTCTCCAGAAAATCAAACTGACTTATCAATTAGGTGCATCTCCAACTGACCCTCAAGCCTTCTCTTATACTTTTCCTGTTGAGACTTCAACTGTTGATTTGGGGTAGCATCGAATGTGCTCTAGCCATGCAAATTGGTGGAGAGGCTAAAGCACAAGAGATCTCCAAGACCGAGAAATGGTTTGGGCAGATTCTAACCGATTTGGGAGATATTAAAATAATTAATATTTTTAATGAAGTTCCTAAGTCTAAACTTAAGAAAAATAAAATATTAATGGGTATTAATATAAAACTGGGTTAGAAGGGTCCAAAAGTCATGGATCAAACCAAATCTAATCTTAGTCGTTGATTAGAGATTTAATCTTGGTCGTTGATGGACCAACGAGAAAATTATAAGAACAGGCTTGAGGGTTAGTTGGAGAACACACTGAGGAAGACTAGTCAGTTTGATTTTTGGAGCAAGTATGGAATAGAGAGTCGGGAACAGCACCAGAAGACCAGCGCAGACATTGGAGAGGTAGATGCAGAGGCAGCAACAGACTGCGCAGTCACTGGAGGGCCTACATGGGTGACGCAGAGAGGCAGGGGCTGACGTAGAGTGTCTGGGAGCTACGCAGAGGTTAGCTAGGCTGACGCAGAGACTGGGAGAAGTGCTCGAGAATTTTCTCTCTATTGGGTAAGCCAGTTTGGCACCCTATTGTACTGAAGAATTGTTGTATAATAAAATCCTTCCTTGCTGCACCGTTTTTCCCACATTGGGTTTTTTCGGGGGCTGTTGTCCAGAATATCTATGTCAATGTGTTGATTCTTGTGTATGTGTTTGTTTCTGTATTATGGTGTGATATCTGTGGCATAATTTATTTTAATGTTTATTGAAGGAATTTCATAAATAACTTATTGGAAAGTAAGTAGGTAAAGAAAATCAGTTGTTGCAGTGATAGAATTTTCACATGGTATTAGAGGAAGTAATCAGAGACAGGAAGGGAAAATCAATTATGGGTCGAGACCATGATGCAGAGGCATCTACGTCAGGAGACTCACACAGATTTTCAGAAAATTGCACAAGAGAAAGTGATTTCGATTTCTCTATGTTGGCTTCCAGGCTGGAAGAAGAAGTGGCTTGTATGACTAGTTCTACATCATCAGAGGTATGGTATATAGACAATGGAGCCTCTTGGCATATGACGGGAATCCAGGAATGTTTCTCAGATTATCAGGAGGAGAGGATGAATTTTCAGACCACCATGGGGAACAAGGCAAAGTGTACTCCAGTAGGAAGGGGTACCATAGTTTTTCAAACAGAATCGGGAAAGCGGTTCCGTGCTACCAATCTGTTGCATGTACTAGGATTGGGGATGAACTTACTTTCCATGTCGCAACTTCAAGGAAAAATCTATGAATTCTTCTTCATCAAGGAGAAAGTATACGTCAAACACCCGAGCCGGAAAAAGAAAGTGCAGATCGAGATCAAAAGTCACAGGTTGTATAGACTACAACTAGAATCACCAATGACACTAATAGGCAGTTGTTGGGTGAAACTAAGTTCGTTTAGTTCCGTTGTAGTACTTACCTAACTATTTAATTTATCAATCCGAGGTCTGTAGACTTACGAGACACATGCACTATATATGCAGGACTGAAGTGGAACTAATCTAATCTAATCTAATCTAAATTATTGAAATCAAATTAAAGCATTGAAACACTAACTAGGAAAGCATGAAATTGCATAAAGGAAAATAAATACAACATGTGAAGAAGTGAATGGCAAACAACAGATATGAGCTCATGACAACAAAACTATGTCAAATTATATTACAAAAACTAAATTACAAATCATGAAAGAATTAAAGTTAATCTCCATTCTCTATTATTCATTATTCATCCCCCATCACAATGAAGAGAGAGCACTCTCTTATATACATGAGGAAGATAACCTTTCCATAATTACATTCAAATATTCTCTCAAGCACTTTCAACTAGTTTCCCATTATTACAAGATATCATCGCACAAATCTCTCAAACATGATCCCACAAATCTCTCATATCTTGGATAAGATATGTCTTCATGATTTTCTCCTTAGGATAAGATATGCTTCCATGATTTTCTCGATATGCCTCCATGATTTTCTCTGTAGAAAAAGGCTTGCATAATTATCTCCTTGATATGGTGGAGGAGATATTAATTCTTCACATATTTCCTACATCACAAAACTCACTTATTCTTGAGATATATATAAAAATATGTACATTTTCTAATAATTAATCATAAATTCACTTATAATACAAAAATGAATAAAATGGAAAATAAGAAGGTTAAACCCAAGTGTATGTAGGAAAGTGATATGATAACAGGTTAATGGAATGATGAAATGTAAGGAAAAAGGTGGATGAAAATATGACATTTCTGAGTCCCAACATCCTCCCCAACTGAACTTATTGCATGTCCTCATGCAACCATGCATGGGTATCTTTTAAGAACATTTGGCATATTGAGCTTTGGCTTTACATGATGATGTCTTAAATGTTTCCAGGATATGTGAGAGACATTGGTAACAATTTACATTTTCTTATGGTTGGTTCTTGTGTGACAACCATGAATATGGTTGGTTCTTGTGTGACAACCATGAATACAAAGAATGTTGGTTCTTGTGTTAACAACATTCATTTCATTTTCTGTTCTCTTTTCTTCAATAATGTAAACATTCACTGGAAATCATAATGTGCATAAGAAAGCCCTTTTGTAATATTAATGAAGCATGCCAATATTGCGTATGAAACAAAGTGCAACAAAGTATCATTGGAAAATAAATGTTGGTGAATGGTAAATGGAGTGATAGTGGTGAAGAAATGGAATCATGGAAGTGAATATGTAGTGAATGTAGTTCTCCCCCCCCTCAACTGAATTGGTTGCATGTCTGCATGCAACTTAACATGGCGTGTGAAAGGAAATGTAGCATGGTGAGGGAATTTTCCAAAATATTCAAGTTAGCATATAAGGAATTGCATGATTAAAGATTAGAAAACAACATACCTCTACTTACCCAAGAATGATGAAGTATGCAATAGGAATGTAGCTGCTGTTGCTGCTGGATCAGGAAAATGTGACTGATGTAACTGGATCCTGGAGAATGAAGGAATCTGAACTGCTCATGCCGAACCATGGAAAATGTGACTGATGTGAGTGGTACTCTCATAGATCAGAATGCATGCTGCTGTGACTGCTGAGGGAGTCATGAAAAAGTGTATAGTCTTCACCCGCTACAAACCCGATGGTACAATTCTAAACATGCGAATGAATGTGTCGATGTCGAGCATGAATAGAAATCATTGGATTACCGGCCATTGATGTATGCCGTTAACCAATGCGAGGCAACTCACCATTGATGTCAATGAGTGCCAAGGTACCGGAGTACATCTTGCGAAGTGCGAATGGATGTGTCGAGGTCGAGCCACTTGCAAGATCTGAAGATCAAGGGACATTGATGTATTCCCATGATCGCCAGCGAGAGAGCTTGCCATTAAGGCATGCAAGCCTCTAGGTACTCAAAATGAACTCTAGTCTATTTCCCAGATAAGGTGCTGATGTCGATGGGGCAAGACTTGTTGAAAGGTGGGCCTTAAGGAATCCCACATCAGTCAACGCGAGTTTGTATAAAAAGATTTGGTAGGACTATAAATGGAAAGAACTCACGGACAAGCAGTGTGGATCAGCATGGCTAGGAAATCAAGGTAATGTGATCATGGAAAGGGAATGAGTTTTATTCAGAAGGCAAACTAGAAGGAAAAACTAAACTGAAAAGGATAAATGGATGTATGCGATTCAGAAAAATAGGCGTGCATGAAGTCGTGAAAGATAAGGAAATGGAAGATGGGCTGCAACACAAGGATGGTCTAGGTATGTGGAAGGAAAAAGGGAAGTAATCATGACGCAAAAGGTGTGTAGTGGAAAATGTCATGATATGTGCAGTGAAGAATTTGTGTGCCATCTCCATCGAGCATTCCTGTATGAAGTGACTCAAAAACAAATTAGCGCATTTCAAGAAATTACAAAATGTCCATTTTTAATTATTTTCCGAAGTTACTCTTAATTGTGGATGAAAAAGGTGTTGCATCGTAATGTTGAGCTTTCTGCATAAGCTTCTCGTTGTCCTACACATAACACCAATCTCATTTCACGTGTTAGTATATGCATCCTACTTTTGCCCACAAATTCACAAAAAGTCCAACATACTTTTATTTCCCCCCAACTAAAATTATTGCATGTCCTCATGCAATTTACTCATTGATTGCACAACACTTTTTCAAAATGTTTTTATTGATGTGTAGGAAAGTTGATTGAAAACATTTGAAAAAGCGTTGTATTTGTTAGGGAACAAGTAGTGAGTGTGACAAGTTTTTATTTTTATTTTTTTTTATTTTTTTATTTATTTGTATTTTTTTTATATTTTTTTTTAAGTTTGCCAACTATATACATAACAAACAAAATATAGTGGGAAGATTACATGGGCTATGAAAAACGCTGCCCTTCACTCTCAAGTTCATAGCTATCATCCGTGTATAAACACTATGAATAGGCATAGGCATGGTTGTGACTTTGACAAATAACAAAAAGCCAGCACATAAAAACAGACATACACCAAGTCTTTAGGCATTTAAGACTAAACTTGGAACCAATCACTTGATTCATAGTATTGAGATAGGTCAAGATTCATTGATATAAGTCCATCAATTGCTCTCAACAAAATGACTTAGTGTGTTGTCCAGCTCTGCGCCACAAGTTCACGACCGCTTCTGTTACATTCCTGCTTATTTTCACTGAACATTCGGGCAGCCTCTGAATGTGCTAGAGAGTTTGAATTTGGTTGCCAATAAGAGTTTGGCTGCGCGTAAGAAGTGCGGGATCCTTTTTAACATTAGGGCGAAGCACATTCATTATATTTGGATGGACCGAACCACTATATAAGGGAGTGAGTCAATTCGTGGCTCGATTTGCTGATGCGATTATTCAGTGCAGCCTCATAGTCGGGGTCGAGTCACATTGCACAGGAATAGTGAATAAATGGAGGCAGAAATTTGTTATTGTTGTGAGACTGAGTTTATCACAGCGTTTAAACCAAAATGAAGGTCGATGTAACCTCCAGATTTTTGTTCAGATCGAAAACTTTGTGATAAGCAGCTTAAACCATGGATATTATTGAGAGCTTAGTGAATAATATCTGAGAAAATGCTAACACGACCTCGGAGAATTTTATGGCACTTGGCATGTCATCGAGGAATACAGCAGAAGAGCCAAATATTTGTTTCAGGTAATGATGAAAGTTTTAAAAACTTGCCATAGTAATACATCAAACCACGCAATAAATTTGAGAGCAAACCTGCAACTTTAATTACTGCATCATGTAATGAAAATCATCAGCAATCAGTCTAGTAATGAAAAATTGCTATAAAACCATCAGCAATCGACCACCCCTAATTCTCTGTACATTGATTTGAAAAACCGTTTTTTACGCAGTTACCAAAACAGGGTCTCAAAGAATCGCGATTCCCTCTCAAACCGTTAGGAATTCAAGCAAACAATTTCTGGGTTTTATAATTCATTCTATTAGGGAAAAAACCCATGTCTTCTTTTTTCTAAATCTGTCCTGGTTTGATCACAAACCGCTTTTGAAGATTGACGTTTTTAAAGGGTTGCGTTTCAAAACCTGTGAGGTGGAAGACTGAAACAGAGGAACATGAGATGGAGTCCAATGAATTGCTATCAGGGCAAGGATATGTAGAGGCAGATACAAGTGCTGGAAATACGACTGTTTCAAGCAAATGCGGACGAGCAAGCGGAAGAAGTCCAAGAAGGAAAGGAAAGTTTCAAAGAAACGCAGTGCGGATGCCTACAATAATGGGGATGATGATGAAGCTGTATTTTCACCCGATGCTTCCTTATCTCCAGTTTCCCATATGGATTGGTGTCCTCCTTCGGATAGTGGCAGCAGTGAAGGATCTGGAAATGTTTCACCTGCCAATGAGATGGTAGCAGATGGCAAAGTAGAGCTGACATCGTTGAGATGCCCAGCTACAGTCCAACCTGGAATTTCCACAGAGAGGCCAGTTTTGGATGATGCCAATGCAGTCCTACCTTCAGAAGGCAGCGCAGTGGAAATTGAAATCAAGAATGCGAGTTCCAACTCTTTTTCTGTTACTAAATTTTCACAGCCAATGAATTCTAATTCGCAAAATGAAGGTCAGAGAAATATTGCTATGCAAGCAATTCCAGGGGGCTTCTCACGTTTTGCAGGAAAGAACTATTGGACAGAAACTTTTCCATTCTCAGTTCAATGCTCAAATGCCTCATTCTGAGCTGTTCAGCCGGGAGAGATATAGTGATTCTTTCCCGCACGTCTCCCATCTCAGACCTAACATAAGCTTAGTTAGAAATGGGGCTGAATCGTCAGGCTATGCAACACCATTTTCTTTGATAAAATGCGGGTTTTAGGAATAGGATCCAATGAGATTTCATGGAATTCGCTGATTGCAGGATGTGCGCAGAGCGGGGATGGAGAAGAGGCCCTGAAGCTATTTTGAAGAAGGTGGAAAACCCAATTCTGTTACGATCAATCCGAGGGGTTGTCCGAATCACGTGGATCACTGTTATTATTTTTTTTTATTTTTTTTTATTTTTTTTTAATTTTATGTTATTATTTATTATTAACAGTCTAGAAAATGAAATTAATCCTATCTTTAAAAACAAAAATGGTTAGTTTTAAATTTTCTTTTTAACAAATGGACACAAAGATTTGCATATCGAAAAAATGTTGGTGATGAAGCACGTTGCAAAAAAAAATGAATTTATTCTTGAAATTAGTCATTATCATCCCTATTTTCTGATCCTCAAGATCGTACAAAGACGCAGGAGGAGAGCATACTTATTCTAAGCAAAACTGAAACCTATTTTCTGATCCTCGAGATCGTACAAAGACGCAGGAGGAGAGCATACTTATTCTAGGTAAAAGCAGAACTAAAAATGAAAGCAAAAACTAAAACTGAAAGCCTACCTACCCTATACTAGTTAGAATTTACAATTTAGTTACGTGTAGTTAAACTTCCAATGAAGCCATTCACGCAGCAGTAACAACAATAGATTCAGTAGCAATTTGTCAAATGAAAAATGACAATATTCGAGAGTGGATGAGTCTAGTTGTTGTAACTGCAAATTAACTAAAAAGTTAAAAGATAAATCTAATCTAGTACTTACCTGGAACCAGTGTTCGATGAAGCTTTGATAAGCACAGTTACTCTCACTCAGATCATGCTGTAACTTCTGTTCTTCTTCTTCTCCAATCTGCTGCTCTTCTTCCTTGATCTCCTGTTCGAATGATTGTTCGTCATCAGATACGCAGGATTCTTCAAATGTTGATATTTCTTGGGGAGTAGTTGAACCTTTAATTCTTGTCAAGATCTCCTCTTCCAAGGAAGAAGAGATCCCGACTTCTGCTAGGATCTGAGTGAGTAGTTCCAAGCTGAAACTCATTGTTAAATCATGTTGAAAAAAACAAAAAAAATCAGCACACTAAAAATTGAATTAAAAACAAAAGGGATCACAGAAATAATCTTGAATTCAATACTCAATTAAAACCTCTTACAAGGATTGCTCATTAATTGAGTAATTGAATGCTTCAATTATAACCATGAACCATGAATTCATCACACATTCTTCACAGTTGCGAAAATCAAACACACCTGCAGAAATCAAAATTCACACTTGCATAAATGTAAACACACCCTACATGCCCTGATCCATAAGAGGTCGAGCCCATTACGGTATCTCGAATGCGATGCGTAGGCTGTTCCCCACGTCTTACCGCATTTAACACCTCGGAGTTAGGAACATGTCTAAACACACTTGCAGAAAAATCAAACTAAACTTCAATCCATCGTGCCTCCCCGGCAACGGCACCAAAATGTTGGGTGAAACTATGTTCGTTCAGTTCCGTTGTAGTACTTACCCAACTATTTAATTTATCAATCCGAGGTCCGTAGACTTACGAGACACATGCACTATATATGCAGGACTGAAGTGGAACTAATCTAATCTAATCTAATCTAAATTATTGAAATCAAATTAAAGCATTGAAACACTAACTAGGAAAGCATGAAATTGCATAAAGGAAAATAAATACAACATGTGAAGAAGTGAATGGCAAACAACAGATATGAGCTCATGACAACAAAACTATGTCAAATTATATTACAAAAACTAAATTACAAATCATGAAAGAATTAAAGTTAATCTCCATTCTCTATTATTCATTATTCATCCCCCATCACAATGAAGAGAGAGCACTCTCTTATATACATGAGGAAGATAACCTTTCCATAATTACATTCAAATATTCTCTCAAGCACTTTCAACTAGTTTCCCATTATTACAAGATATCATCGCACAAATCTCTCAAACATGATCCCACAAATCTCTCATATCTTGGATAAGATATGTCTTCATGATTTTCTCCTTAGGATAAGATATGCTTCCATGATTTTCTCGATATGCCTCCATGATTTTCTCTGTAGAAAAAGGCTTGCATAATTATCTCCTTGATATGGTGGAGGAGATATTAATTCTTCACATATTTCCTACATCACAAAACTCACGTATTCTTGAGATATATATAAAAATATGTACATTTTCTAATAATTAATCGTAAATTCACTTATAATACAAAAATGAATAAAATGGAAAATAAGAAGGTTAAACCCAAGTGTATGTAGGAAAGTGATATGATAACAGGTTAATGGAATGATGAAATGTAAGGAAAAAGGTGGATGAAAATATGACATTTCTGAGTCCCAACAGCAGTCATGGAGACAAGGATTTGAACGAACTATGGCATAGAAGAATGGGGCATTTGCACCATGGGGCTCTGAGAATTCTCAGGAGCACTGTAATAGGAGTTCCAGATTTTAGTACGGAACGAGATGATGTATGCAGAGGATGTGCTCTAGGAAAGTATGCCAAAGCAGCATTTCCTAGAAGTAAAAACAGGGCCAAGAGTGTACTAGGATTATTACACTCAGATATCTGCAGACTTATAAACACTAAAGCTCTTAGTGGTGCCGAGTACTTCCATACCTTCATTGATGACCACTCAAGGAAAACTTGGATTTATTTTCTGAAAACCAAGGACGAGGTTTTCTGTCGATTCAAAGAGTTCAAGGCTCTGGTGGAGAATCTGACTGGGAAGGAAATAAAAGTTTTGTGCTCAAATAATGGTGGAGAGTATGTCGATAAGGACTTCACTGGTTTTTGCGCTAAGGAGGGCATCAGAAGGGAGTGGACAGATCCTTACAATCTGGAGCAGAATGGAGTAGCAGAAAGGAAGAACATGACTATTGTAGAAGCAACTAGGGTCATGATGTATGATCAAGATATGCCAAAATTCCTGTGGGCAGAAGCATGCAAGACAACAGTTTATGTATAGAATAGGACTCCTCATTGGGCATTGGGCAAGATAACTCCATAGAAAGTTTTCAGAGGGAAGACACCTGATGTCTATCATTTCAAGATATTTGGGAGTTTAGCATATTGCCGCGTACCCGAGGAAAAGAGGAAGAAGCTAGATCAAATTGCGGAAAAAGGATATCTAGTGGGATATAGCAAAAACGCTAAGGCATATAGAATCTATCTTCCAGGGAGCAAGAAGGTAGTGGTGTTGATTTTGGGTAGCATCAGATGTGCTCTAGCCACAAAATTTGGTGGAGAGGTTGGGGCACATGAGATCTCCAATACCCAGAAAGGGGTTGGGCAGATTCTAAATAGTTCAGGAGATATTATAATAATTAATATTTTTAATGGAGTTCCTAAGTCTAAACTTAGGGAAAATAAAATATTAATGTGTATTAATATGAAACTGTGTTAGAATGGTCCAAAAGACATGAATCAAGCCAAAGCTAATCTTAGCCATTGATTAGGGACTTCATCTCGACAGTTGATATGTTAACAAGAAAAGTATAAGAAGAGGCTTGAGGGTCACTTGGAGAGTACACCAGAGTGATCAGTCATTCTATTCTCGAGAGCGGGGTTTGCTAAGAGAGATAGAATTAGTGATCGTGAGTTGCAGCTAAGGGGCATTGAGTACAGAAGAACAGAGAGGTAGAGATAGTGCCGGGAGAGCAGCGCAGTAGCCGGGGAAAGGGATGCAGAGCCAGTCAGGGCCACCCAGAGGTAGTTGGGAGCTGCGTAGAGCCTTAGAGAGGCCAACGTTGTTGACGCAGGGCCTCCTAAGGCTGATGCAGACCCATACAGGGTGATGTAGGGCCAGCATTGGTAGAGAGGGGCTAACACAATCCAGAAAGGGAAGAAGCTAGGGTTTCTGGGACAGATTGGTGTTGAGGAACTGCCGGAAGGATTATCTGGGGTTTCAGTCGGGAAATTTGTCAGAAACTGAGAGGTATTACTGCTAAGGAAATCCTCTGTTGGGTAGGCCAGTTTGGAAACCCAGATTGTACTCTGATATTTCTTAATAAGAAAACCCTCAGATAGATGCATCGGTTTTCCCACATTGGGTTTTTCCGGGGACATTGGTCCAAATATAATGGTGTCATACGATGTGATTGTTTTTGTTTCCTTCAGTTGTTGATCTGTAATTTGTTGAGCATGCACTAGTGTTTATTTTCAGTATTTACATTGTAAATAACTTGTTAAGTAACATAAAAAGTAGGTAGGAATAAATCAGATAAAGTGCATGGAGGGTTTCTAACTAAGTAGACTTACAAACTTCAACAAGTGGTTCGATGAGATGTGAAATTCATGGAGGACAAGGCTTTCAGAAAATCTCGAGAAATGCCTTCCGAGGAGCAGTCAAAAGAGGAGTCGTTGGTTAAACCTCTTCAACCAATAGAAGTAAAGAATTCTTCCTCGGGTCAGGAAGATTCATGGGATGAGGAGGAGCTAACAGAAGCACCTGTTGGTAGAGGAAGAACTAGGAGGTAAATTTGTCAGATTCTGCAAGATGCAGAGGACTTCATCGGTGCGCCAAGAAACAATAAGAGGGAGTGAAAACAATCAGATAGATATCAGGCATTAGTAGCTCAGGATGGGGAGCTTGCCAGTTTCCAAGACGCAACTCAACTTCAGGTTTGGCTGGATGCGATGGTAGAGGAGTACAACTCCATAATGGTGAACGATGTCTGGGAGGTAGTGCCAAGGCCTCAAGACAGATCAGTGGTAGGTTCGATATGGATCTACAAGATCAAATATACTGTAGACGGCAGTGTTAAGAAATATAAAGCCAAGTGTGTGGCTAAGGAGTATGCTCAGAAGGAAGGAATTGATTATGCAGAAACCTTCGCCTCGGTAGCCAGGTATACATTTATTATAACCGTGATATCTCTTGCAGCACAGATGGGGTGGGAGATTCATCAGATGGATGTCAAAACAACATTTCTGAATGGGGTGAGAGAAGAAGAGGTATACATTGAACAACCAGAGGGCTTTGAGACACATGAGAAGAAGTCTCATGTATGCAGGTTGAAGAAAGCCTTGTATGGGCTGAAACAGGGACCTATAGCATGGTATGGTCGAATCGATGGCTACTTGCAGGAGATGGGATTTGTCAAGAGTGACGCAAATCCAAATCTCTACTATCTGTTCGTAGAGAATGAGCCGCTAATCTTAGTATTGTATGTGGGTTATCTCTTTCTGACAGGATCATCCAAGCTCATCGGGGACTGCAAGAAGAATCTAGCCACAAAATTCGGTATGAAGGACTTGGGACAAATGCATTATTTCCAAGGGTTGGAAGTTTGGCAACAAAAGGGAGAGATCTTCCTTGGGCAAGGGAGATATGCTACAGAAATCTTGAAGAGATTCAGGATGGAGGACTGTAGACCTATGGCTACTCCAATGATCACCAACTGGAAGAAGATTGATGCATCAGAATACAAGGATGTTGATCCCACCTTATACAGGCAGCTCATAGGGTCCTTGATGTATCTGGTCAATACCAGGCCAAACATTTGCTATGCTATCAACACCCTCAGTCAGTTCATGGTGGAACCGAAGAGGGCGCACTGGGCAGCAACCAAAAATGTTCTCAGATATTTACAAGGAACAGTCAATTATGGACTCTTGTACACCAGGAGTAAGGATACCAGATTGAGTGGATTTACTGATGCAGATTGGGCAGGAAGTTCAGTGGATCAGGAAAGTACCTCTGGGTACTGTTTCAACATTGGATGAGGAATGACCTCCTCGTGGCTCTGAGCTCATCTAAGGTAGAATATATGGCAGCGAGCACAACTTCGTGTGAGGCCATATGGCTTAGAAAACAGCTTATGAACCTATTCAGAAGAAAAATGGAGGCGACAAGGATCATGTGTGATAATTAGAGTTGCATCAAGCTCTATGAGAATCTAGTGTTTCGTCAAAGCATATTGATATCTGGTGTCACTTTGTCAGAGACTGTGTCCAACGAGGAGTTATACAGTTGAGCTACACTCTAACAGGAGAACAGGTGGCAGACATCCTCACCAAGGCCCTTGGAAGAACAAAGTTTGATTACTTCAGGGAAAAGATGGGGATGATAAGGAATCCATTTCAGTAGCAGAAATGGGGGTGATGTTGCAGTGCAGATACAGTGTTGGGAAGGACCAACAACAGCATGGATGCAGAGGGAGTTGCAGTGCAGATGTAGTGTTGGGAGAAAGGACCAGCAGTAGCACAGATGCAGAGGGAGCTACCGTACAGATGCAACAGTGGCAATAGCAGGGCCATGGGCAACAGTGTAGAGGATGTTGGGCAAGGAGGCCTAGCTCAACATAGGGACCGATGCTGGATGATCAGGGTGATACTCAGTGAGGAGTATTACTAGAGCACAATCCTCGTTAAGGAGTGTTGATTTGGGGTTGCATCAGATGTGCTCTAGCCATGAAAATTGGTGGAGAGGCTAAAGCACATGAGATCTCCAAGACCTAGAAATGCTTTGGGCAGATTCTAACCGGTTTGTGAGATATTAAAATAATTAATATTTTTAATGAAGTTCCTAAGTCTAAACTTAGGAAAAATAAAATATTAATGGGTATTAATAAAAAACTGTGTTAGAAGTGTCCAAAAGTCATCGATCAAACCAAATCTAATCGTAGCCGTTGATTAGAGATTTAATCTTGGTCGTTGATGGACTAATGAGAAAAGTATAAGAAGAGGCTTGAGGGTCAGTTGGAGAACGCACTGAGGAAGACCAGTGAGTTCAATTTTTGGAGCGGGGTTAGCTGAGAAATTTGAACTAGTGGTCTGGAGAGAAGCAGGAGGCAACAAGTATGGAACAGAGAGCCTGGAATAGCATTAGAAGATTAACGCAGACGTTGGAGAGGCAGACACAGAGCCTCTCAGGCAGAATCAGAGGCAACAGTAGACTGTGCAGTCACTGGAGGGCCTACATGGGTGACGCAAAGAGGCCCAATGTTGACACAGAGAGGCAAGGGCTAACGCAGAGTGTCTGGGAGCTACGCAGAGGTCACCTAGGCTGACGCAGAGACTAGGAGAAGTGCTGGAGAATTTTCTCTCTGTTGGGTAAGCCAGTTTGGCACCCTGTTGTACTGAAGAATTGATGTATAATAAAATCCTCCCTCGCTGCACCGGTTTCCCCACATTGGGTTTTTCCGGAGACTGTTGTCCAAAATATCTGTGTCAATGTGTTGATTCTTTTGCATGTGTTTGTTTCTTTATTATGGTGTGATATCTGCAACAAAATTTATTTTAATTTTTATTGAAGGAATTTCATAAATAAATTATTGGAAAATAAGTAGGTAAAGTAAATCAGTTGTTGGAGTGATAGAATTTTCACATCAATGGCCTAGATTAAGTCCCTAATCAACGACTAAGATTAGATTTGGCTTGATCCTCGTCTCTTGCAACCTTCTGAGCCAAAATTATATTAATACACATCCTAAGTTTATACTTAGGACCCAATTAAAAATATTAATTATTTTAATATCTCCTCATCTGGTTAGAATTTCTTCAAACGATTTGTGGGTTTTGGAGATATCATTTGCTTTAGCCTCTCCACCAATTTTCATGGCTAGAGCACATCCGATGCTACCACAAATCAACATAAATATGAGAGAGGCTCATTCTAAGAATCTAACCTCTCATCATCACTTGGATTTGATTGGTATCTCTTGAGAGATTTTTGCACTTTTTGTTGGGATAACTTTTGGGGCTTTCTTGATGCACTATGATGTTTAGATTTTCGCTATTGTCTTTGGAGCTTCTTTATAATGCGAAATTGATGAATGAATATACTCTTTCTCTCATGTAAGTCGAAATTTTGATGTTATTTTTGTTAACTTGTCAAATGCATGTATCTTGTTATCATTGTTATTGTATGGGTTAATGTAACGAGAAATTCTTGAGGGACCTTGAACAAGTGATTAAATGCATGCGTTGGGCTTTGAGGGATTGGATGAATGTTCCTAGAGGCACCTCTTAGGTTGAAGACCTCAAAACTTTGTCTCCTTCGCAAATTTGAAGTATAAATCCCTATTGACCTAGTTGCTTCCCTTGGAGAGGCTAGCAAAGATCAATTAGGGCTCCTTAGCTCATGAAAATTCTCAATCTATGTGTATCTTGACTCCATAAGGCCCAAGCAATAAGGCATTGATCCTCGTATCCCTTTGGTGGTAAAAATTACCTCTCTTCACTTTTCTAAATTCTAGTCCCAACCCTAGAGGGTCACCTAGGGCATCCAACGATTTTATTGTAGCCATTCAGACCCATCAATTTTCAGTCCACTAGAGGTCCTCCAAATTTCAAGCAAATCTGATGGTGGAGTCTCGAGATATAGCAAGCGCTAGTCATAAGGCCAATTATTTCCCTAGGTTGATGTGGGTTAGTGTCCTCACTTGGATCATTGCATTCAAATTTCAAAAGAACACTTGTTCTTTGATCTTATTCTTCCCCTAATTAGGTCAAGTCCCTCCTTGGTTGATCAACTCCATACCCTTGACCTGGTCAGGGATCACTTTGGTTCTTTGTGGTCCCATAACTCTACAACTCAAATTCCACAAGATGACATAGAATCCATTTCTTCACAAGGATCCTTAAGCCTAAGAAGCCCCTTGTCAAGGCATATCCTCCAACCCTAGGTCTAGGTATCATCATAACCCTTCTTAGAGAGCCAATCACCTTGCTTCTTAAGCAAGTAAGCCATATAATTGAGTCTCTCTTGTGAATAGGCCCTAGGAATCACCTTCCATCCATTCATTGATCTATTCATCCTTGTTATTCCTTTCATACCGGGACTCCTCCCATTTGTGAAAGTCCGTAAAGAGCAGGGAGCCTTATCTAAGGTGACAGTGGGCTATCACTCCATTATCACATGTTAACCTAGTAGTTGCTCTATAGGATCCCCTCATAAGATCCCTGCTAGTTTGAGTGGTAACATTTTTGGCGCCATTGCTAGGCACACAAGACGTGTGTCTTGTTCCCCATATGACAATATTGACATATCATTTTGGCGACATTGGAAGAACAAAGCCCTAGTTCTTCATTGAAATTTAAGGTCAATGCTTGTAGGGTGAAGCAAGCATCTCTCTAGGCATCTCTAAGTTCACCCTGGCGACCCCATATCTAAGATCTTACGAAGATTTGCATGGCAATAAATGGCTCATTGGAAAGTCCTATTTTATATGTTTCAAGATGATCCTCAATCCAATGATCATGATGTCATTAGAAGCCAAGAGGAGCTTGATACCCCTCTTAATGAATCTCTTGGGGGCCTTGAAATTGAGAAGCTTTCTCAATACCCTAAAAGGGGATTGTGGGTTTTCCCAAGATATGATGATCACAGTCCACCTAGTTCCTCCCTTGATAATCAGGATAATGTAAATGTCAATGTGAATGAGCAATCTATCTTGCTATGTTGTGAGGAGGATATGCTTGAGGTTGCTATTCATCGAAAGTTTATGAGCTTAGTCATTGAGTTCTCCATATTTTCATTGCAAGAAAGGGTGCACGAGTTGGATTCCTCTTTTCCCTCCTCGTATATGATCATTCATGCACGGTCCTCAAATGTTCCTGCTCTCCACCCTTACCATTCATCAAACAAATCTTACAATGGGAAAAATGATATTTGGGTCCGCTGCCTCATGATGGTTCATAAGGGAAAATGTTTTTATATTGATTTAATAGTATGTTGGTTACATTGGTTATATGATTAATCTTAGCATTTGCATAATGTAACATGCATGGTAGGGTAGGATGCATTGCATACTGATTTTTGCATAGCTATTATTATCATGTGATGTTATCATGCTAGAATAGCTGCATTTAGATTAAATTTCTACTTGTTGATTTTATGGCCTAATGCTAAGCATGGGTGATCATAAGACACCACAAAAACATGTTGCCCCGTGTGCTTGGTCTTTCATATGTGCAGGTAACAAGTCTTCTATACTAAGAGATTGTTGGTGTTATCATGACCTCCTGTTCGAGTAGCTTTGCACCTTTCCAAGAGCTCATGTCCCAGTTGGAGCCATATGTTACCCATTACCTATGGATAGTATGCATAAGAGAAATGTTTTCTCCTAGATGGTCCTTGTTGTCGCACAGATTGTCCAGGCAACGCGAATGCTCAGACCGGGGGCTGTCACCCTGATCCCCGATCTCTCCATTTAAGCCGTCTCCCTGAAGCAGGCTAAGGGGGGTACAACCTATGGGAAAAACGAAGACCAACTGGGAACCAGCTGGCTTGGGAGACACAACAGGGGGAAACAAGCACTTGATCGATGTTAGAATTTGATTAGATTTTTAAATTCTTAAGACCAGTGCCTTATGGAGTTAATGAAAACCAAGTAATTAATTAGCTGTTGCTGCTTATGAAGTAATTTAATGATTGCTTGAAAGCATTTACAAAATATCAAACATGTAATGATTATTATATAATCCAAGCAATGATTAATTTCACCAGATGCAAAATATTCAATAGATGCGCAATGTTCTAGCAAATAAATTTCAAAAGATCAAATACTTTAAGAAACCACGAAATTTAAATGCTAACTCATTTCGAATAGTTAATCTCCAGATATAAACATTTAAGCACATTTAACTATACATAAAAAGACTTTAAAAGGAATTTCCAATTTTCAATTAGTCTTTTTTCAAAAATTTCTTTAATTTTTAAATATATATATATATATATATATATATAGATGTATGTATTTTTTTTTTTAATTTTTTGATATTATTTTTAAAATCAAAATTTAAATAAAACAAAAATAAACTTAAATAAGTCTAATATCAAAACCAAAAATGAAACCCAAAAAAAAAAAAAAATCTAAAACTTAAACCTTTTAGGATTTTTTTTTCAACCCCAAAGTCTTTCTTTATTGCATATGAAAAATGACTACAAGAGAGCTTTCTTTAGCACAAGACTCATAGATCGAACGATCTCAAATGACCCTGTTGACCACTACCGGTCAACCGCCCATAGCAGTACCTTTGCAAAAAGGGTAGCGCTTGATCAACATGTCCGTGCCATCCTTCAGTCATCGACAGCTTGATCAATTTATGTTGTAAACCCAGTCTGCATGTATAAATTGTAAATAATCTTAGCAGATATGAGTCATGTCTGTAAATTGCCTAGGTGGACCTAATTTTCTAAGTGATAATCTACGTCCCGGAAGGTTTTTCATCTCACCGATCCATGATCGGCAGAGTTTTCCTTTAGCCTAACCCCAAAGCCGGGATGGATTTTGTCACTAGAATCTTAGGAGAATCCTAGTGTGTTAATCTGCTAGATTACAGTTGTGTCGCAGAACTTGGTGGTTTATGAGGGTCTATGTCAAATGGGTTTTTCCCCTTAAGATGTAAAATTGTAAAAGTCATGATGTAAAGTGTCTTGAGGGTTGGAAAATGTTTTAAATCCCCTCATGAGTCCTAATTCCTAGGTCCTAGGTGATTTTTTCCAAAGGCTAAGTTCGAGGATCCATTTAAAAATGAATTAAAAATTAAAAATAAATAAATAAATAACTGAAAAATAAAATAATAAATAAAAAAATAAAAAAATAAAAATAATAATGAAAAATAAAAAATTATATAAAAAATTATAAAATAAAGCAAAAACCCTAAAAAATAATAAAATAATAATATTTTGAGTAAATACATGCAAAATTTCATTTTTTAATGAATTAACAAATTCGACGGATGAGATTAAAAGATGTCTTGATCCTCATCGACGGTCGAGATCATTTCGACATGGATCACTCGAACTAGCCGTTGGAATCTTTTCCTTTAAATAGGGTGCTAGGGGTCATTTGAGATCAGATTCGATCTGTGAGTCTTGTGCTGAAGAAGCTCTCTTGTAGTTCATTTTTTGTGCAATAAAGAAGACTTTGGGGTTAAAAATCTTGCTGGTGTTACTCTTCTGAAAATGCTGTAAGATTGTTCTATTTGTTCTGCATAATTTTATTTTCAGCCATTAATGATAGTTTAATGAAGATTGATCTAGGCACAGGTATCTTGTCTGATTTTTGAGGTTTGAATGATAGTTTAGATTTTGAAATATATTGGCAGGTATCTCCATTTGATCGGGGTTTCACTATTGTTTTCTCCTTCTATGTTGATGGTTGATTTTAAGCTGTGCAGGAAATCCTTTTTTCAGATTACCGGGCGTTAGGGGAAGTTCTTGGCTGAACCAGCCAACTCCCGGGTTGTGTTTTCTGAAAGAGCCCAGCCAGTTCTTGATCCCGGGCTTATCATTCGAAATATTTTTTATGAATACACGCAAGGTTTTCTGAAGCATTTTACATTTAAATTAAATTCTGATAATATTACTGTGGTTATTGATAAATCTGGCTTCTGAAGAGCTTTCAGTTTGTAAATACTGTAAATTTTTTTGCTGGGTTTAGGGTTTTCAGTTTTTTATTTTGGGCACATTTTACTTCTTGGTGTTTTTTGTTTACATTTCAGGTTACAGATTTGACGGAGCAAGGATTCCCAGCTTTCACAGCTAGGGTTTGAGGTTCACATTGATCATAATTTCTGAGAGCAGCAAAGTGCTGTATCGTGGCTCCATCTTTGATCCTCAACGCTACCATTTGCTGCTGCCCACGTCCCCCTTCTGCCTGCATCTGTTTGCTCCTTATTCGCTTTTATTCGCAACCGGATTAGTTATCGATGTTCTCCCGTCGTCATCTGCAAAGGCCATAAGATCACAATTCTTTTATTTTACTAGTCATTTGATACAACTTGGAAGAACTGTGCAATCGTTTTGATCTCAGAACACATAGTACAAGACGAGATAGAAGACGAAATTGGAATTTAGGGCGTGTGGTGGCTGGATTATCGGCGTACAAATCGATCCCTTCAAGCAATTACTCCTCAGCGATTCTCTGCGTTCTGAAAGCCATCACGTGGTCCCGTTAGAGGCTGTAACACATACGCTGAGTTATCCTGGGCGATCTTTTCATGCATCGGTGCGTTGTCTGGATAAAGAAAAACGTGTTTACTCCATCCAGCGTGAAAAGCTTTCAAGTGAACCCGCGGTGGGCATTTTGCGTGGAAGCTTCGGGTTGACCAGGTAATATCTGAAATCGTAAGCTGTCCGCCATTTTCACTATCGGGCCAGGTAATTCCTTTGCAATGTCTGCGTATCGTTTTATCTTCTCAGCGTGAATGAAGCTTCAATATCCATCTAGGGTCACGATTTTTTTCCTTTGTTAGCTCAGATATTAGTGTCTGCATTTCGTTTAGTTTTATTTTTATTGCTTTAAATTTAATGTCATACGTTACATGTTAGGTTTTAGTTTCGCATAGTCTCGTTATTTTTGTTTAGACTTAAGCTTTAATTTCTTTTAGGTTTCACTTTCATTTTTTAGTGTAGACTTAGATTTAATTTTGTTTATTTTTATTTTTCAATCTTTATAAAAATACCAAAATCAATTTTTGTTTCAAATTTGGTTTTATTCCAACAAAAAAATATATGAAAATATAAAAGTTAAAAAAAAAAAAAATTGCAATTTCAATCTTGGCTCGGGAATTTCCTAGGTTTCATCTTTTATGCTGAGGCTGAAAATTTTAACGTGGGAATTAGTGTTTAATATGATTAAATTTTCAACTGAGAATTAATTGCATGAATGTGGTCTTTGGTTAGTATTTTAGGTGATTGTTCAAAGCACTTTCGAAATTTTAAATTGCTGGAGTATCATTAAGCCGTTAAGCATTTTCCCGCATTTGATAAAAGTTAATTTTCTCTCAGGCTTTGATGATAGATGATTTCTCTTAATGAGTTCATATTTCTGCAGCATCTGATAATTAATCGTTTAAACATTAACTCCACAAGGCACTGGTCTATTAATTCAGTAAAATATATTTAGTGCTGGTTTCCTTTTGTGTCTCCCAAACCAACTGGTCAACAGTTGGTCTTCGTCATTTCATAGGATCTACCCCCCTTAGCCGCGGGAGACAGGCTTAAATGGAGAGATCGGGGATCAGAGTGACAGCCCCCTGTCTAAGCGTTGTCGTGTCAATCTGTGCGACAACAGACCCCTAATACCCTATTTAAATGAAAAATTCCCAACGGCTAGTTTGAGTGATCCATGTCAAACTAATCTCGACCGTCGATGAGGATCAAAATCCCTTTTAATCTCATCCGTTGAAATTTTAAATGCATTTTAATATATTAAAAAATTAAAACTTTGCATTTATTCTCTCAAAACTTTGACTTATTATTATTTTATTAATTTATTAATTTTTTAATTTTTTAATTTTTGGACCCTTGAACTTAGCCTTTGGAAAAAAACACCTAAGACCTAGGACCCATGAGGAGATTAATTACTTTCTAACCCTCAAGACACCTAACATCATGACTTTAACAATTTTACATCTCAAGGAGGAGAACCTATTTGACAAAGACCCTCATGGACTACCCAGTTCCACGACACAAACATAATCCAGCAGATCAAGAAATTTGCAATAACCTAACCAAACAGTTAGAATTATTTCCAAATTACTTTTACATAGACGTGACCTAGCACACTAGGATTCTCCTAAGATTCTAGTGACAATCCATTCTGGCTTTGGGGTTAGGTTGAAGGGAAACTCTGCCGACCATGGGTTGGTGAGACAAAAAACCTTCCGGAACATATAGAAGATTAGGTTTACCTAGGCAAATACATACATGACACAAATATACTAAGATTATTTACAATTTACACATGCAGACTAGGTTTACAACATAACACGATCGGGCTGATGATGATAGTCGAATGGCACGGACACGTCGATCAAGCGCTATCATTTTTGCGAAAAAAGGGGGTATACTGCTATGGTAGTTGACACGTAGAGGTCAACATTTGGCTCTACTTGGGGACATGTTGCTGCACTGTAGGAATGTGAGAATCCAGAATCTGCATCCACGCAGCAGACAACAAAAAATAAGTAGTGTCCATCCAGAAAATCATCATATAACATTAGGCACATGAAAGATATAAGCTCTTCATTTATCATCTATCTAGTAATATGAAAAGTAAATCTAATCCTAAGACAGAAATAAAATGCTGAAATGACAAGGAGTAAGGTTAGAAATACAATGCAAAGGATGCCCCATGGCATCAAATATCATCTTTGAAGAACAGCTTGAGCATTTGGCCATTTGCAAGTAAATCAAGTGGTTCGCCATCCAATCTGCTCAAGTGGAATGAGTTTGGTCCAGCAATGACTCGGATGATGTACGGTCCCAGCCACAAACTGTCGAACTTCTTATGCTTTCCTGGTTTTTCATTCTTGCGATCCCAAAGAAGTACCATATCTCCAACCTGCAAAGATCTAGATCGAGATGATTTATCAAAGATTTTCTTAATGTTAGATTGATTTTTACATATAGCATCAAAAGTTGTCCTATGAGCTTCATCTAACTCCATAATCTGATCTATTCTATTTTGAACAATGTCTTTGTTAGTAGAAAGATGCTGAAGGAGCTGATAAACTGGTAATTTCAGGTGCACAGGTAAGGTTACATCCAAGCCATAAACCAATTCAAAGGGACTTTGTCCGGGTGGCGTCTCCACTTCATATATCATCTGCAAGAGTGTATACTAGAAGACATCCAAGTAGTTTGTTCAATCCTGCTCCTGATCCTGAAAGGGATCTCAGGGTACGATTACACAAACTCTCTTCTCGTACACTTCTTGTTAACCTCAGACAAGAAGCCCTATCTGATATCCATTTCCTTTTTACTAGCCCAGTTGAGCACGACATCATGGATATATATGCCCCTTGCGATTTTTCCAACATTCAAGGTTATCCCAATGATCTTCCAACACTTGGGATAGATAAATTGCCTAGATTTTAGGGAAATAACACAATTAGTGCTAATTCACATCTGAAAGCTTTTAGTTTATGGATGGCTAAGTACGCAAGGTCTGCTGATTTTGATCATGAAGATGTTAGAATGACTCTTTTTATTCTAACCTTGGAGGGCGATGCTCACGACTAGTTTTCAGAAAAGCCTCGGAATTCATTTAATTCCTTACAATCGATCATTAATGCCTTTAAGGAAAAGTATGGAGATAAGAGAGAAGGAAGACACCTCGTGAAAGCTATTAGCATAATAAAAAAGAGAGAGAATGAAACCATTGAAGAATTTAACAAAAGGTTTAATGATATTATTAAAGAATTACCTCAAGATTATAAACCTACCGACAAATCTCTTCGAGATTTTTATATTAATGCCTTTAGCCCTGAGCCCTCTTATGAGTTGAGACATACTAAACTTAATGATTATAGGGACTGCCAAGCCTTAGCAATAGAACTTGAAAAGGACAAGGTGGCATTTGGGAAGTCTGAGATCCCAGGTTTTGATAGGGCTGCTACGAAACTAAAAGAACCTAACGGAAAAGCGGTTCAAGAGCTTGATAGTGAGCTTGTTCAGAAATTACTCCAAATGATCGAAAGCATGGAAATTAATCATACTAAGGAGATAGCTAAGGACGAGAGGAAAGAAACAAGACGAATGTCGAAGGAACCAAGGACAGAAAAAACTCTATCCCCGACAATGGCGCCAAAAAATGTTGTTGCACAGATTGTCCAGGCAACGCAACAATGCTCAAACCGGGGGCTGCCACCTTGATCCCCGATCTCTCCATTTAAGCCGTCTCCCTGACGCAGGCTAAGGGGGGTACACCCTATGGGAAAAAGGAAGACCAACTGGGAACCAGCTGGCTTGGGAGACACAGCAGGGGAAACAAGCACTTGATCGATGTTAGAATTTGATTAGATTTTTAAATGCTTAAGATCAGTGCCTTATGGAGTTAATGAAAACCAAGTAATTAATTAGCTGCTACTACTTATGAAGTAATTTAATGATTGCTTAAAAATATTTACAAAATATCAAACATGTAACGATTATTATATAATCCAAGCAGTGATTAATTTCACCAGATGCATAATATTCAACAGATGCGCAATGTTCTAGCAAATAAATTTCAAAAGATCAAATACTCTAAGCAACCACGAAATTTAAATGCTAACCAGTTTCGAATAGTTAATCTCCAGATATAAACATTTAAGCACATTTAACTATACAGAAAAAAACTTTAAAAGGAATTTCCAATTTTCAATTAGCCTTTTTCAGAAATTTATTTACTTTTTAAATAAATATATATATATATATATATATATATTTGATATTATTTTTAAAATCAAAATTTAAATAAAACAAAATAAACTTAAATAAGTCTAATATCAAAACCAAAAATGAAACCCAAAAAAAAAAAATTAAAATCTAAAACTTAAAACTTTTAGGATTTTTTTTTTGCATATGAAAAATGACTACAAGAGAGCTTTCTTTAGAACAAGACTCACAGATCAAATGATCTCAAATAACCCCTAATACCCTATTTAAAGGGAAAATTCCCAACGGCTAGTTCGAGTGATCCATGTCAAACTAATCTCGACTGTCGATGAGGATCAAAATCCCTTTTAATCTCATCCGTCGAAATTTTAAATGCATTTTAATATATTAAAAAATTAAAACTTTTCATTTATTTTCTCAAAACTTTGACTTATTATTATTTTATTAATTTTTTAATTTTTAATTTTTTAATTTTTGGATCCTTGAACTTAGCCTTTGGAAAAAAACACCTATGACCTAGGACCCATGAGGGGATTAATTACTTTCTAACCCTCAAGACACTTAACATCATGACTTTAACAATTTTACATCTCAAGGAGGAGAACCTATTTGACAAAGACCCTCATGGACTACTCAATTCTATGACACAAACATAATCCAACAGATCAAGCAATTTGCAATAACCTAACCAAACAGTTAGAATTATTTCCAAATTACTTTTACATAGACGCGACCTAGCACACTAGGATTCCCCTAATATTCTAGTGACAAAATCCATTTCGGCTTTGGCGTTAGGCTGAAGGAAAACTCTGCCGACCAAGGGTCAATGAGACAAAAAACCTTCTAGAACGTAGATCATCACTAGAAGATTAGGTTTGCCTAGGCAAATACATACATGACATAGATTTTCTAAGATTATTTACAATTTACACATGCAGACTGGGTTTACAACATAACACGATCGGGCTGATGATGATAGTCGAATGGCATGGACATGTCGATCAAGCGCTATCCCTTTTGCGAAAAAAGGGGGTGTACTACTATGGGTAGTTGACACGTAATGGTCAACAGTCCTCAACCAGCAGCCAACAACCCCTTGTAGCCACTAGATAGCTCGATGTGCCATTGTCTTCGCCACCTGAGCCATCCATGTGATCCCTCGCCTATCTGTTATGATCATATGTTTGAAGGTGGGCCTCTCGACCCCAAAGGTATAACTTTGCATTGGTATAGTTGAGTAATTTTCCTTACTTATCATGGACAATTTTGGGCATGGATTGGTGGTGGGATTCAACAGAAGGAGTGGACTAGGCCTAAAATCTTGTTTCCTTGGCACTACATGGGAAATCCTAATTTTGGTTACGTGGTTCCCCTTACTGACACAATATACATCACTCCCTTCCACTCATTCTAACCCCATTCATCATTTTTCCCATCCAGGTCCACATGTGTCCATTGGGTCTACATAGGGTTAGCCTCCCCCTCCCCTTGTCTAGACCTTGGGTCAGGCTTGGAATGATGCCCCAGAGGTTAATGCAGCTAAAAAGAAAATAAAAAGCATAATTTGGTCACTCTCAACAGGAAATGTACCACAACATGCAAAAGATGGTTGGGACATACAAATTTATCATGTGGGCAAAAGCCAAACATGAGCTCTACCTCTTGTTAATGGCCATCACCCTATTTCCTATGGGCCCTAGATGAGCCCCCTCCACATTAAGGAACCCATTATGGTCCCAACCCCTGGTGGGCAATGAAATGCCCCACCTTAAAAGGGGTACCTACTGCTATATTCTACACATCATGCTCTCATCCTTGGAGCCCAAGCAGTTATAAGCAAAAATCAATAAAGGAAAAAGGCATATGAAGAAGGGTGGAAAAACAAAGGCGAGGGTAACTCATGACAACAATTTCTCCCTCCTAAACTCATATACACAAGTGTGTGCTTTCCTCATTATAGCTACCCTTGTACCATGACATGTGCCCTGGATCCTTCCCTTGATCCCCACTCTACTCCATCACTATATCACTTGACACCTACCACTTGATGGATGTACCATGGGCATGTCACCCCCTTTAAAGGCTGAAACCACCTAGTGGGGTCCTGGGTTACCCCCCATATTAAGCTTGGAGACACTTGTACATGTCAAAACCCATTATGGAAGGGCATGCCACCAAGAAGTGCTCCATTGATTCCATGATTTGTAAGCACTTTTACTTGATTATTCTAATGATTTGTTGTATTGGAGGGCAAGGGGACGCATTGGATCTTATGCAACATTGCAAGTGGGTCTCCATTTGGGGTTTGGTCTCCCTATACGGGGTCCAAGCCCTCCCAAGGGCCACATTCGCACTTGTATGGTGAGCGTTGAAATCCATGGGCCTCCACCATAACAGATATTACTTCGTGGATCCCCAACACCGTTTAGTGATTGTTTGTGTTCCATCATTTGGATGAAGATGATGCTCCTGGATCACCATGCTCAGTTAGCTTCACACTTGTACCAAACACTTGGTAAAAGTTCCAAGGTCCAGATGAGGATGTGTCTCACTGCAGGAGACAAAGGGAGGGCTTATGTCATCATCCTAGCCCTTACAGATGGTTTACATGCATTATCGATCCACTTGGAGACCCATGAGGATGTCCTTGTGCCCCCACACCCACTTGGGAGCACCACAGTGACTTGCTTGGAAATCAAGGGGCCAACCCCTTGTCCACTATGTTTGGAGTCCATTCTCTCACCATGGCACACTTTGGACTTCATTAGGCCTTCTCAATGGCCCAATGACCCATTATGTTGATCATTCTGCCCTCTTGAGAGGTTTATTTTTATGTTATTGAGCTATCTTGGTGGGCTTGTCACCAAGGGATGTCATTATTGCACATTATTTTATTATTTGGGGCTAAATTAAGCCAATTAGGCAAATCGAATCCCCTTTAGAGTTGTATAAATTGTTGAAATTTCTAAGTCTAACACGTTAGAAATCCCTACTACATTATCTAGTTTAATTTCTCCTACTTGTTTATTCCATTAACAAGTTATTTATAAATATAAATACTGAAATAAACACAAATGCAACCTTAACTCATATACAGATCAAAAGTTAAAATAACTGATACAAACACACAAGGGACACCATTATTTTTGGACAATCGTCCCCGAAAAAACCCAATGCGAGAAAACCGGTGCATCAGATATGAGGGTTTTATTATTATGCAGTTTTTGAATACAACTAGGGTGCCAGAAATGGCTCACCCAACAGAGAATGCCCTCGACAATAGTACCTCTCCTCGGAGATAGATATTCTCGCTGATCAATCACCAGATGAACAATCCCACAGCAACAATTGCAGCTCCTTAGCTGGACAACGAAAGCTGCTCCAAGCTTCTCTATTGCTCTACGTCACACTTCTCGGCTCACCAGCACTCAGTTTGCCTCACAAAAAACTTTCGGCGCTGCCTCTTGGCCCTGCGTCAGCTCTGCTAGCCTCTGCATCAACATCTCTAGGCTCTGCGTTGTCTCTCTGGCACTATCTCTGCCTCTCTGCTACGTATTCTAGGCCTCATGCCAAACTGTTCCTCGTTGCAACATATCACTACCTCGATTCTCTTAGCAAAACCCCGCTCCAGAAAATCGAATTGACTGATCAATTTGGTGTATCTCCAACTGACCCTCAAGCCTCCTCTTATACTTTTCTTGCTGACTCTTCAACGGCTGAGATTAAGTCCCTAATCAACGGATAAGATTATATTTGGCTTGATCCTCGTCTCTTGGAACCTTCTAACCCAAAATTATATTAATACACATTAATATTTTAATTTTCCTAAGTTTATACATATGACCCTATTAAAAATATTAATTATTTTAATATCTCCTCATACGAGTAGAATTTCTCCAAATGATTTCTGGGTTTTGGAGATCTCATGTGCTTTAGCCTTTCCACCAATTTTTAGGGCTAGAGCACATTCGATGCTACCACAAATCAACACTCCCTCTTAGCGAGGAATGTGCTCTAGTAATGCTTCACCATGGAAACATCACACTGATCCTCCGCACCGGTACCTGTGCTGATGTTTGGCTTGCTGTCTCACATCATCTGCATTGCTACTTCCTGTACTGCTACCGATGATACTGCCACTACCATTGCTACATCTGTACTGCAGCTCCCTCTCAATATGCTTCCCATGTTGCCCCTAGCACTGCCACTGCTAACTGCTACACTGCAACTCAGTTATGGAGAAGTAGGTAACTGACTTCTCCCAAATACTGACATCCCAATTAGTCTGGAAGCCTCATGAAACTGAAGTTGCCTCTACTGCTCTCCTGTGCTCCCTTTGTTGCCATTGCGTTGCTGTATACACCTCTGTGCCTCTCGCACTGCTACAACCTCCACTGCATTGCCTCAAATTTCTGCACCTAAGCACTACTTTGTTACTTCACTACACTATACACCACCCGACTCCTGTTATCCTGCTACTGTCGTTAAGGGCTCTCGTAGCCAGATATGATCCAAGAGTTTGCGAACCTCAAGGATCCTGCCCCTAGTATGTAGTCCCCCTGACTACAACTCGATGTCTCCCCACCTCTTCTCTAGAGGTGCATGAGCACTCATGGCACAATCGTCATCAGTCTCGACCTCTTTCTCTACCTTAGCTGGAGCTACCTTTGAATCGGAAGCCTATCCCTTGTTTTTCTTCTTGGGACAGTGGGATGCATAATGTTCCAGCTCCCCACAATGGAAGCACTTCATCTTGGAGATGTCCTTCTTCTTCCTCTTCCCTTGCTATCCCGCAGATGCTAGAGCTGCATCCTCTTCCTCCTCTTTCTTGATTTGACTTCCCTTGCCACTACTCCCCGCGTTGGTCAACCTCCTGATCTCTTCTTGGCAAAGAGCTGCCCACATCTCCTCCTATCCTAGAAGAGTAGCCCTACCCAAAATACTTTGGACAAATGTCTCCCACTCCTCGGAAACTGCATTCAGGGTGTCCTCACCATGAACTTCGGATCTGGTGTAGACCCTAGGGAAGTAAGTTGGTCACGAATCTCCTGCAATCTAAGGAGGAATGGATCTATCTACTCTCCCTTATGCATCTGATTCGATCGCAACTGATTCTCCAATAGCATTTTCCGCTAAATGGAAGTGCCCTGATACAAGGTCGTAAAAGTATCCCACATCTCATTTCCTGTGTTCTTTTTAGCAATATGCGGTATGGCATGATCTTAGACCCCATCTAGGATCATGCACTTTGCCCTGGCCATTGCATCCTCATACTTCTCATTCTCAGCTAGGTCGATTGTGATAGCCACGGTTCTCAAGGCAAAGTCCTTGATGTGATGTCAATCCAGAACTGCTAAGATCCTGGCCTTCCAGATGATAAAGTTGGAAGCCCCGTCCAACCTGTCCTGATCCCTCAGTCCGTTCACTGCCATTTCTGCTCCTTTTCTGAACTCCCTCTGAGTTTTGACTTCCCTCTTGGAAATCTCCCTCTAAGACCTGATTTCCCTATTGGAAATCCTCCCGCCAAATGTCGAACCGCTCCTCTCCAATCCTCCTTGCAACTGCAACTCGGATCTAGATTTCTTGGCTAGAATCCGTCAAGGTTGCGACTCCCTCTACCTTGGTTCTGTCCCCTTAAGTATTGCTCTACACCGACAGAAACAAAACCCCACCAACTTTTCTATCACAATCTGCCCACAACTCCACAAGCCCCGACAATTGAAGAAACTGAGCCTTTTAGGCTATGCGCAATCGCGACAACGACATAATATGCTCCTCTTAGTCATAGCGTCGATCCTTCTTCGCTGAGAAAGATGAACGGGCACTGCATAGGTCTGATCTGCCCGTCTTTTCCTCTCCGCTGACCCTCCTTCTGGCTCGAAATGATGACGCAGGTCCTCTGCGTGACTTCTCTGCTGCTTCTGCTCTGGAACAACACTGTTTCTCGGGACCACTGTTACTGTTGACACCTAATCATCAGGATTGGGTGAATGCAATTAATGTAAATAAATAATAAGAAATATGAACAGTCATCGGGAGATGAAGTGAACAGTCTCTCCCTCATGTATATAATAAAGACCAACCTAAAGGAATAATATACAAATTGATTTGTTTTGAGGAGTTACTGCCTAGTCTGACATGGTATCAGAGCCAGCTCCCGAAATTAGTCTTTATGTAACTCCTAGTGTCTGAGTGTCAGTTTTCTGCCTATATTCTGCCTGGTTTCCTGAAGCCTGCTCCAGGCAGTGTCATATATGCGTTCCTCTGTCATATGCGTTTTTTAAGTGAACGCCCTCTGTCATTTCCATTGTCCTCACTACAGGACTGGGCGCAGTCATCAGCAGCACCTACAATTTCAAGCAGCCTAATCCCTTCAAGGAACTTGAAGTTTTTGGTGGCTACCACAACGAAATACTAGTGGCTATCAAATATGCGACACCTTTAGTATTCTTGCTCTTCAGTTTTTTCTTCAGCTCACTGTCTCTCTGTTTCTTGACTCAGGTTAATATCCTCGTAAATATTCCACTGCGTGAGCCCTACTTGATCACTCTAGATTATGTTACTCAGCTCTTTTATAGGGGTTGTATCTTCAACACCATAGCCACCAGAACGCTGGTATCAGTTCTTGTATTTATGCTGCCTTAATACACAATCTTGTGTATTACATTGAACACAACATATATTGAACACTGCCCCACTCGTGTATGCGTTGAACGTTGGTTCCATTGAATGCTGGTATCATACGCTGCTTGTTGGAATACACCTCGGCCTCTCCATCGAACAGCCTCTCCATCTATACCTCAGCCTCTCCATCGAACTCCGGTATCCCCGCTCCTCTGGTTGACATAACACCCGTAGCAACCATACCACCTCTATTTCATCTAAATCCGTTATAGCACCTGAATCTGTTATAGTTGGGGGATTTTGGATGTAGTAGGTTTTATGGTGTTTGTATATTTTTCAGGATTTAAATGAGGTTTTAGAGGTGAAAGAAGAATTGGGATTTAAAGCGCTCTCTGGAATTTTGAGGTGCACTATGTACTAAAATGGGCCTTTCGTGATGTAAGAGGAAAAACCTGCATTTTATGTGATTAATGTCATATCGATCTGGGGCTGATTTGGAAGAGATTTTTTGACAGTGCATAGTTGGTTCGAAACGATGAACCACACGTCCTGACGATGAACCACACTAGTTGGTTCGAAACGCGTCGACAAATGGTATTCCATGTGATTTTCGCCGAAAAATCTCTCAGTGCATAGTTGATCTAAATATTTCTTTGGGAAATGTTTTATAATTTTCATTTAAAGTGTTTTGAAGACTTCGCCATTATCATATATTCTGGTACCTTTGATATATACATCAGAACTATATTTTACTACAGTGCATTTTTTTCTCTTTTACACAGCAAGTGCAAATTGTTTTACCAGTAGAAGAGTGATTTTTTTCCATTGTGCACAGATTTTACAATGCATTCAATCATATCCATTGTGGGAATAGTTCTCATTGGCAAGGAGAACTATCCGGAGTGGTCCAGGATGATAAAACACACCCTCATTTTCAATGAGTTGTGGAAAGGAATGTGTATTGGAGACGGAGACAAAGAACCAGAACAGCCTACCTCAGACAAAGAGCTCGCCATTTGGGAAAATAAGAACAACAAAGCTTATGCATTAATCGCAGCATCTATAAATGAAGAGGTGAGTCGCCATATTTCGCCATTTTCAACTGCTTTCAAAGCCTTACAAAAGCTGAAAGGACTCTATGACTCACATTCTGCACTTGAAGTTGTTCAAATCATGATTAAACTCTTCACTCTTGAATTACAAAATAATGATCCTCTTGCTCTTGCATTCGAAGTAAAATCTATAATGCATGATATCAAATCCAATAAGGTTGAATTGGATATTCCTCTTATGGCTTTTCTCAAGGCACTTTATCCTACTTACTCCAATTATCCTGAGTCATCGCAAGCAAATGGAAATCTCAAAGATATTACCTTTGAATTTCTTGTAAAAAAATTTGTTGAAAGAGAAAAAGCTTTTGGAAAGAAGACAGCCCCTGAATCTTCTGAAGAGGCTGTGTGCCTTGCTCATAAAGAAAAAGAATCCTGCTCAAGATTCTTCCAGAGGAAGAGGTGGTCAAAGAGGAAGAGGAATATATTTCAGAGGCAGGGGGGGCAGACACTCTCAAGGAGAAAAGGCAGATCTAGACTGCATATGCTGCAAAAGAAATGGATCACATGATGCCTCTACATGCAAGTTACCATGGGCCAAAATTGAGCAGCAAAGAAATCAACAAGAAGGTAAAACTAATGACACAGACAAAGGTAAAGCACCTAAATCCGCTCACTATGTTGTGGCACAATGTAATATTGGAGTAAATGAAGATTTATTTAATGCTTCACTTGCTTCTTGGAAAAATGACTAGTTGCTTGATTCAGAAGCAACTTGCCACATGACTCATAGAAAAGATTTTTTTGAAGAATTTATTGACAATGTTGATGGAGCAGTATCTTTGCAGACCAATAAAAAATCAAGCCATCAGGACTTGGCACAATTAGGCTTAAATTGCCTGGTCTTCCAGACTTTCTTCTGCATCATGTTCTATATCTCGCACAGCTGAAGAGAAACTTGCTGTCCTTGGTCCAAATCTGCCAGCAAGATCACTCTATTCATATGTTTGATGGCAAGCTTGAGGTAAGAAAAGCATCTGACCACTCACTTGTCATGAGGGGAATAGAAGAAGAAAGGCTTCTCAAGCTGTAAGGTACCTCTGCTCGTGCACAACATTTCTCATACAATTCTCATTATGAAGAAGGTACACTTCCATCAAGTTTATTATGGCATGCTAGACTTAGACATTTGAACTATGACAGCCTCCACTTGTTGAAGAAAAATGATGTTGCTATTTTGCCTACAATTCCTAGGAAATTTAAGCAATGTGATGCTTGCATTCTAGGAAAGCATAGCAAATAGTCTTTTCATGATTCACATTCAAGAGCACATAGAAAACTTGAACTCATTCATTCAGATTTATGTGGTCCAATGTCTGTTCCTTCTGCAAATGGAAATAAATATATGATGGCATTTATTGATGACTACACCAGATTGTGTTGGGTTTATTTATTGAAGAACAAATCTGATGCTTTTCAAACATTCAAGAACTTTCATAAATGGATTGAAAATGATGCACAATCTCATATTGGGTCTATTCGCACTGATAATGGAAAAGAATACACATCAAATGAATTTGAAAACTATCTTTGCCAACATGGGATCAAACATCAAACAACTGTACCTTATAATCCCCAACAGAATGGTGTAGCTGAAAGAATGAATAGGACAATCTTAAATATGGTACGCTCCATGCTCTTCTTCAAAAATGTAAAATAATGTTTTGGGCTGATGTTGTTCTATGTGCTGCATATATAAAGAATAGATGTCCATCTAACTCTATTAGAAACAGGACTCCACATGAAATGTGGTATGGGCATGTTCCTTTGGTAAATCATCTCAGGGTCTTTGGTTCCACCTGTTATGCCTTGATACCAAAGGTACATAGAAACAAACTTGGTGCAAGAAGTCGTAAGTGTATCTTTCTGTGGTATTCAAACACCTTCAAAGCATATCGTTTCTATGATGAAGTCAATAAAAAGTTTGTTGTATCTAGAGATGTAATTTTTCTTGAATCATCCAAAATTGACAATGTTGTTGAGCGGCAACTTGATCGCTTGGATAGATTTGCAAATGAAAAATCATTTCAAGAATTTGATAATCAGATTCCACATCTTGAAGGGAGGATTGCTATACTAGATCAACATGTGGAATCTTCTTTTGAAGAATCCTCTCCCCCGCATGAAACTCCAACAACGGATGATGCTTTAAGTGATGTGATTGATAGAATTGGGAGACTCAATCTTGATTTAGTCCCATCTCAATCAACGAAGCGGCCTGGACCATCTGAGAAAGGTCCTCCAAAGTGGCTAATAAAAACACTTGAAAGTGTTCATCCTGATGAGGTTGGAAAGACAAGAACTAGAAATTCAAACCGGCAAAATGGAGGTGATGTAGATGACTCTAATTCACCTATTGATATGGATGTTTCTTATGATTATGAATTGAATTTGTCTATAGATTTTGCACCAACTTCCTTCAAAGAAGTTGCTTCTCATGATGAATGGAAAGAAACAGTGAAAAAGGAGTATGATGCCCTCATAAAGAATGGCACTTGGAAGCTGGTTGATCCTCCATTAGGAATATTGAAATTTGGTACTGGAGGATAGGAGGTTCCCTAAGGCTTTGATCTTTGGCCTAGGGAAAAGTGTCCAAAAGAATTTAATTTTTCTCCTAAAGTGATTTTATAATTTTTATAAAGTCAAATCTAATTTAAAAGTGACTTTAAGTGATAAAGTTACTAAAGTCTAATTTTAAAGTGACTTTATTAAAGTCAATGAAAAATTAGAAAGGAAAAGTGACTTTGGAAATAAATGACTAAGTGGGTCTTTATTAAAGTGGGGTGAAGTAAAAAAATAGAAAGTGAGATTTAAATGAGCATTTAATCTCAGCCCTAGATCTCACTCTATTTCAGCCATTGGATTTAGGGATTACCCAAACGTCACTTAGGGTTAGATTAAGGGAGGAAAAGGTGGAAAAGGTCATTCATTCTTTCATGAGCAGATTGAGAGAAGGAGAGCAAGAGAGCAAGGGAGATTTATGGACAGGGAGGAGAAGGAGGCAGCAGCTTGGCACACATTCCAAGGCAGCGTTCCAACAAGTCCATACAACTGGGTTAGCACACAGTGAAAGGCAGGATTTTGGCACGATTTTCTAGAAAGGAAGTTCAGCGTTTTTGGAGCAGGCCGTACAGCGTTTTACAGCAGGCCTTACAGCAGTTTTCAGCAGTCCGTACAGCGATTTCCAGGTAGGCCGTACAGCAGAATTTCACACTGAAATTTGGCACAAAAATTGAGGAGGCCGTACAGCATTTATTGCTGTTCAATTCTGCTGTTTGCAGTTTTTCCAGTTGGCTGTGAGGCACGGAAAACGAGATAAGTTGTAAAATTTGCTTGCTGATTTTTTGCTGAATATTTATCACTATAAAAAGCATTTTCCAGAAATAAGAAAGAGCTCTCGAACTGGTTTTCCCCAAGAGTTGTAGGGGGTTTTTCCAGGGTCACCTTGACCAAAAATCACTGTGTTTCAATGTGTTGAATGGCTGTTTGTATGTGCTGATTTTTATTTCTGCATTTTCCAGCATTCTGTAATTTTTCCAGAATTTGTGTTTTCAGCAAAATTTATTTTCCAGTTGTTAAATGTATGGATATGGGAAAGAGCATTTAATTATTTTGGAGAAATAAGGTGAAACTGAAAACCGGGTGGGAAATGAGAAATTTTAACATGGTATCAGAGCTTGAGTGCTGAAGTGAAGTTTGGGACAGCAAGGAGGAAAATTACAACCTACTGATTTTTCACTAAGAAAATTCCAGCAAGCTGATTTTTCACAAACAACAGTTTTATCCTTGCTACAGCAGTGCTATATTTCAGTTTTAGGACAGCAGGATGTCATTGGGATTGAGGGTGGAGGATAGGTTGGATGGGCATTCCAATTACAGCGTTTGGAAGGAGAGAATGCAGAGTATCTTTAAGGAGGCAGAAGTCTGGGACATCATGGTGCATACCACATAGAACCCTGTTGTTGTGCCTACTGATGCTACTTAGTGGGCTGAGTATAATAAAAAGAACAACAAGGGTAAGACACTGATTCTAGACGGAGTCAAAGACCATTGCATTCTTCATGTGAGAGGAAAGAGAAATGCCCATGAGATGTGGATGACATTGTCCAATCTCTACCAGAGTACCAATGAGAACCGAAAAATGGTCCTGAAGGAGAAGCTGAAGACTATTAAGATGGGTAATGATAGTGCAGCTAGATATCTCACAAAGATTATTAATGTGAGAGATAAGTTGGCAGCGGTTGGAGAGGTCATTCCACCCACTGAGTTGGTGTGGATTGCAGTGAACGGCCTCCCCCGTTCATGGATGAACTTTGCTAATGGGGTTTGTGCACGTGAAACCCTTCCCACATGGGAGAGGTTTTGGGATGATTGCATTCAAAAAGAGATCAAGAAAGGTCAACTTGGGGCAGCCAAGCCAGCTGAGCAGGATGAGGATGTAGCACTGTTGGCAAGAGGAAAGAAAGGCAAAGGGAAGAAGCAGGTTTCCACAAGCAATGGTGGGGGCAAAGGCAAGGGCAAAGGTAAACAGGATAACACACAGAAGGACTATTCCAAGGTGAAGTGTTGGAATTGTCAAAAGATGGGACACTATGCAGTTGTGTGTCCGGAGAAGAAGAAGAAGAAGGGGAAGAACCAGAGCATGGAAGCTTCAGCAGAGGTTGAGGACTTTGCAGATCGTTTTGATCGGGAGTTTGCGTTCATTGCGTGTAAGTCCTCTAGTGCAGGATCACCTGCCACACAAGTTCAGAGGGAGCATGCTTTTCCCTTGATTAGCAGAGCATATTCGGGTATCTGGTATGTGGACAGTGGGGCTTCACGTCACATGACAGGAGTCCGTGAGTACTTTTCAGAGCTTTCAGAGAGTGGCACTGATATAGAGGTAGTATTCAGTGATGACAGAGTTGTTAGAGCAGTCGGGGTGGGGACACTGACATTTCAGAGGGAGTCCAAACCTCCCTTGAAGGTGTCAGATGTTCTTTATGTGCTAGGGATGAGGAAGAACCTCATATCCGTCTCAGCTTTGGAGGACAGAGGATATGAGGTACTGTTCATGGGAGGACAGGTGTTGATGTATCCCAGGGGCACTCCAGCTGATTCAGCTAAAGTGATAGGTGTACGCCATGCAAAGGTGTACAAGTTTGCATTCCAGCCCCTTTTGGCATTGAGCAGTAGTACCGACAGCAGAGCTAGCAGTTCTGAGCTGTGAGATTTGGCACCGCAGGATGGGGCATATGTATCATGGAGCCTTGAGGACATTGCGGGAGATCACTACAAGTGTGCCATATTTCAGTACTGATCACTTTGATACTTGCAGAGGATGTGCGATGGCCAAGTTTGCCAAATCCCCTTTTCCCAGCAGTGACAGCAGAGCGATTGGGATACTTGATTTGATTCATTCTGATGTGAGCGGTCGGATGTCTCATGTTTTCTTGAGTGGATATGAGAACTATGTTTTATTCATTGATGATCACTCCAGGAGGACCTGGATTTATTTCTTGAAGACCAAGAGTGAGGTCTTCAAGCGGTTTCAGGAGTTCAGAGCTCTTGTGGAGACACAGACAGGTCGGAAGATCAAGTCCCTGAGGTCGGACAATGGGGGAGAGTACACCCTTGGAGAGTTTGTTGACTTAGGCAGGCATTAGGAGGGAGTTCATTGTTCCTTACAACCCCCAGCAGAACAGGGTTGCAGAGAGGAAGAACAGATCCATCGTAGGGGCTGCCAAAGCCATGTTACATGATCAGGGGTTGCCATTGTTCTTGTGGGCAGAGGCCTACAACACAACTGTTTATTTGCAGAACAGGAGTCCACATCGTGCCTTGGGGCACATGACTCCGGAGGAGGCTTTTTCTAGGAAGAAGCCTGATATTTGTCATCTTCGTATCTTTAGGTGCATCACATACTCCTACATACCCAAGGAGAAGAGGACCAAACTAGAGCCCACCGCAGAGAAGGGTATCTTTGTGGGCTACAGTGAGACCTCAAAGGCCTTTCGAATTTACATTCCTGCACAGAGGAAAGTTGTTGTCAGACGGGATGTGAAGTTCGAGGAGGACAGGGCCTTTAGGAGGTCATGGGAGTTAGAGTATCTGGATCAGCCAGACCCTCAGCAACAGTTGAGTCAGTCGTAGGGATCCAGTGGGCAGGGATCAGGAGGATCTAGAGGTACATCTATGAGGATGTCAGGTCCGTCAGTGAGCAGTGGCTCGCTAAGCCAGAGAGGTGGTGCTCCGGGCAGCATGCAGAGCAATTCACAGAGCAGTTCACTAGGGAGTCCACTGATGGACAGTTCACACGGTACCTCAGCTTCTACAGGTTCAGGTGCAGGTAGGAGGACAACAGACAGACAGTCAGGAGTTCAGGCTCCTGATGATGATGATGAGGAGGAGTTTCATTCTCCTATGGGAGAAGTGCGCTCAGCGAAGAGGAAGCCCAAGTGGCTTCAGGACACCTTGAGAGATGCCACATCTGTTGCTGAGCCTAAGAGGCCAGTCAGAGAGAGTAGACCACCTGAGAGGTTTTGTAGCTATATGGCAATGGTTACCAGCATCCTTGACTCTAAGCCTTCTAGCTATGAGGAGGCAGCTAGCCAGCGGGTCTAGAGAGAGGCCATGCAGGAGGAGTATTCTTCTATCATGAAGAATGATGTTTGGGAGGTGGTGCCGAGGCCTGAGGGCAAATCTGTGGTTACTTCTAGATGGCTTTACAAGGTAAAGCATGCGGCAGATGGTAGCATTAAGAAATTCAAAGCGAGATTTGTGGCTAGAGGGTTCTCCCAGGTAGAGGGAGTTGATTATGAGGAGACCTTCGCTCCCGTGGCTCGATATACTTCGATCCGCTCCATTATATCAATAGCAACAGAGATGGGTTGGAAGATCCACTAGATGGATGTGAAGACTGCATTTCTCAATGGCTTCATACATGAGGAGGTGTACATTGAGCAGCCACAGGGCTTTGAGGTGCATGGGAAGGAGTCCCATGTGTGCAGACTGAAGAAGGCCCTTAATGGCCTGAAGCAAGTTCCCAGAGCTTGGTACTCTAGGATAGATACATACTTGCAGGGGATGGGTTTCACAAAGAGTGAGGCAGATCCGAACCTTTACTTTATTGTGATAGGTGAGGAGCCTCTCATTCTGGTGTTGTTTGTGGATGACTTGGTCATTACAGGTGGAGAGAGACTCATAGAGCACTGCAAGAGAGATCTTGTGGCGGAGTTTGAGATGAAGGACATCGGCTTGAAGCATTACTTTTTGGGTTTGGAGGTGTGGCAGGAGGAGGGGCATTTCTTCCTGGGGCAGGGGAAGTATATTGTGGACATCCTTGGCAGATTCCACATGGAGGATTGTAAACCCATGTCGACACCGATGATTACCAACTGGAAGAAGCTTCATGCTTCGGATTCCGAGTTGGTGGATCCCACATTGTACAGGCAGCTGATTGGTTCCTTGATGTATTTGGTCAACGCTAGACCAGATATTTGTTTTGTAGTCAACACAATGAGTCAGTTTATGTGTCAGCCTAGGAAGGTTCACTGGGTGGCTGCAAAACACATTTTGTGGTACTTCCAAGGGACAGTGGATTATGGTCTGGACTACAGGCAGGGGGATGGAGTGAGATTGGCAGGTTATACTAATTCTGATTGGGCAGGTTGTGCTTTTGATAGGAAGAGCACTTCAGGGTGTTGTTTTGGGTTGGGTTCGGCAGTAGTGTCATGGTTCAGCTGAAAGCAGCAGTCAGTAGCATTGAGTTCAGTGGAAGCAGAGTATATGGCAGCCAGTCTAGCTAGTTGTGAGGCCATTTGGCTTCGCAAGATGTTGTTTGGCTTATTTGGTCAGCCGTTGAGACCTTCAGTGATTTACTGTGATAATTAGAGTTGCATTAAACTCACGGAGAATCTAGTATTTCATGACAGGTCAAAGCATATCGGGATCAAATATCATTTCATCAGAGACTGTGTTCAGAAGGGCGCTGTGAAGCTTGAGTATATTCCCATTGATGAGCAGGTTGCAGATATTCTTACCAAAGCCTTACCACGGGGCAAGCATGACTACTTCAGAGACAAGATGGGTGTGGTGAGGAACACCTTCCTCGGTAAGAGGGAGTGTTGAAATTTGGTACTGGAGGACAGGTGGTTCCCTAAGGCTTTGATCTTTGGCCTAGGGAAAAGTGTCCAAAAAAATTTATTTTTTCTCATAAAGTGACTTTATAATTTTTATAAAGTCAAATCTAATTTAAAAGTGACTTTAAGTGATAAAGGTACTAAAGTCTAATTTTAAAGTGACTTTATTAAAGTCAATGAAAAATTAGAAAGGAAAAGTGATTTTGGAAATAAATGACTAAGTGGGTCTTTATTAAAGTTGGGTGAATTAAAAAAAATAGAAAGTGAGATTTAAATGAGCATTTAATCTCAACCCTAGATCTCAATCTATTTCAGCCATTGGATTTAGGGATTACACAAAAGTCACTTAGGGTTAGATTAAGGGAGGAAAATGAGGAAAAGGTCATTCATTCTTTCATGAGCAGATTGAGAGAAGGAGAGCAAGAGAGCAAGAGAGATTTTTGGATAGGGAGGAGAAGGAGGCAGCAGCTTGGCACACATTCCAAGGCAGCATTCCAGCAAGTCCATACAACTGAGTTAGCACACAGTGAAAGGCAGGATTTTGGCACGATTTTCTAGAAAGGCAGTTCAGTGTTTTTAGAGCAGGCCGTACAGCGTTTTTGGAGCAGGTCGTACAGCGTCTTTGGAGCAGGTCGTACAGCGTTTTACAGCAGGCTGTACAACAGTATTCAGCAGTCCATACAACAGTTTCCAGGTAGGCCGTACAACAGAATTTCACGCTGAAATTTGGCACAAAAATCGAGGAGGCCGTACATCATTTATTGCTGTTTAGTTTTGTTGTTTGCAGTTTTTCCTGTTGGCTATGAGGCACAGAAAACGAGATAAGTGTAAAATTTGCTTGCTGATTTTTTGCTGAATATTTCTCACTATAAAAACCATTTTCCAGAAATAAAAAAGAGCTCTCGAACTGGTTTTCCCCAAGAGTTGTAGGGGGTTTTTCCAGGGTCACCTTGACCAAAAATCACTGTGTTTAAATGTGTTGAATGGTTGTTTGTATGTGCTGATCTTTATTTCTGCATTTTCCAGCATTCTGCAATTTTTCCAAAATTTGTGTTTTCAGCAAAATTTATTTTCCAGTTGTTAAATGTATGGATATGGGAAAGGACATTTAACTATTTTGGAGAAATAAGGTGAAACTGAAAACCGGGGTAGGAAATGAGAAATTTTAACAAGAAACCAAACCAATTCGCTGCAAGTGGGTCTACAAGAACAAGTATAAAGCTGATGGCTTACTTGACAAGCACAAAGCCAGGCTTGTGGCAAAAGGTTTTGCACATAAGGAATGGGTCGATTATGAGGAGACTTTTGCCACCACAGCAAAATGGGCTACCATCTGGACACTCTTTGCCTTAGCAACTCAGAACGGTTGGAAAGTTCATCAAATGGATGTAAAAACTGCTTTCTTGAATGGAGATCTAAAAGGGAATGTTTTTATGTCCCAGCCTGAAGGATTTGCTGCGGAAGGACATGAACATAAAGTATGCAAACTTGTGAAGCCCTTGTATGGCCTCAAACAAGCACCGTGAGCCTAGTATGAAAAACTAACTGAGCATCTTCTGAAACTCAATTTCAAACATTATGATCTTGATGATGCAACTTTATTTGTCAAGAAAGTTGGCAAAATAGTTGTATATCTTGTGGTATATGTAGATGATCTTTTGATGACAGGGAAAAATGAAAGATACATTGCATCCATAAAGAAGGAATTGGGGAAAAGTTTTGAAATGATTGATTTGGGCTATGTTCATTACTATCTTGGTATTGAAGTAACTCAACATCCAAAGTCCATATTTCTTTCTCAAAAGAAGTACATTGGAGATCTGTTGAACAGATTTGGCATAACAGAATGCAATCCTCTTACTACTCCAATAGAACAAAACTTCAAGCTCACATCTATTGAAGGAAAAGAATTTGAAGATGCAACAAAGTATAGACAACTTGTAGGAAGTCTCAACTACCTAACTACTACCATACCAGACATTTTGTTTGCTGTTGGAATCCTCTCCAGGTTTATGCAAAAGCCTTGTGAGGGACATTGGTCTGCTACAAAAAGAGTTCTAAGGTACTTTAAGGGAACTCAAGACATTGGAATCAAGTATACACAGGTGGACGACTTCAGCTTGATTGGATACTCTGATTCAGACTTCGATGGAGACAAAGAAACTGGGTTATCCACTTCAGGATATGCTATGAGTCTTGGATCAGGAGCTGTCTCTTGGAGATCACGCAAAGAATTAGTTCCAACAGATTCCACAACAAAAACAGAATACGTGGCAGCAACTGAAGCAACAAAAAAAATTGCATGGCTCAGGAAAATTCTTGAAGATTTGCAAGTGAAACAAGTACAATCAACTCCACTCATGTTGACAATACCTCTGCAATAAAGTTGGCCAAGAACCCAAAGTTCCATGATCGAACGAAACACATCAATACTAAATATCATCTGATTCGACATCATGTTGAGGCCAAAACAATCCATCTCCTTCATTGTTCCACTAATGAGCAAATTGCAGACATCTTCACCAAAGCGCTTGGAAGAGAAAAGCTTGAACGATTCAGAATGATGCTTGGACTCACCAACATCCCTTCAGATTAAGGGGGGGAATGCTGACACCTAATCATCAGGATTGGGTGAATGTAATTAATGTAAATAAATAATAAAAAATATGAACAGTCATCGGGAGATGAAGTTGTTAGGATATTCCGACACATAGGATATAGTTAAGTTCAACTTGGTCTAGTATAGAGTTAGGTTAGAGTTAGGTAAAGTGTGTTTCTTTACCGTTGTACATTTTGTAACTTACAATCCGACGGTCACGATATGTAGTGATCCGACGGTTCACTCTCACCTCGGTATTACCGACACTTAATCCGTGGCTTGACACCCGATTGGTCCATGAGTTCTATTTAAAGCGCATGGAGGGTCATTGTTCGAGTAATCCGTGCATGAGAGAAGCTTATGTAAATTTTCATTCTTTGATTAATAAATTGCCTGTAGTACCCACGTTGGGACAGGCCGTGGACTGTTTCCCTCCTTGCACTTTGAGGGTTTTAACCACGTCAAAAATACTGGTGTATTGATTTGAGATCTGGTTGTGAGCGGTGTCCTTTTGGTATTCTTTCTGAGGAACTTACCCTGTAAATTCCTACATGGTATCAGAGCTATTTGAGGGCCGCGTCCATTGGTGATCCAAATTTGAAGCCGGTAGAACTGCATGCGGCTGTCGTTTCCTAGATCTGCTGTTTCTGACTGCTTTCGGGCCGAGAGGACTGCTCTGTTGCGTTCGGAGCATCTGTTCCAGTGAGGAACCCCTTTCGTTTCACGCGAAAAGGTTTCCGGTAGCCCTAGCTGCGTCATTTTTCAGATCGGGAGGTATACAGTGTTTTTTTTGCAGTTTACTGTTATTTTCTCTCTGCTTATTTCGGTCTCAGTTTATTTAGCCTTTTTTTTAACCGGATCTATACCTTTCATTTCTGTATGCTCTTTGCCCTGCGACTCTGTGCGATCTGGGCAAATCAGAAACAGAAAGGAAGGATTTTTCTCATGCGTATGCTCTTTTCCCTGCACCTTAGTGTGATCTCGGAAAATCAGAAACATTGAGAAAAATATTTAGTTTTTCGGCTAAAGCTAACTTTGAGATTTTTTTTTAAAAATTTCTAGTTTTTTGGCTAAAGCTAACTTCGAGCCCCAAGGTTCGTTTTTCTTTGCATATTCGTGTTGGGTTTTGTGTTTTGTGTTTTGTAGGGAAAAAGAGCTTTCTCAAGGCAAGCACGCAAACCAAGGCCCCCCCCCCTCTCTCTCTCTCTCTCTCTCTCAAATTTTTTGTATAGATCAATTGGTTCAAAGCTATTTTAAGAGAGTAGAGGTCTTGGGTTCAAGTCTCCATTTTGTGGGGGCGGATTTTTTCATTCCCGCACATTCGCGCACTTTGCCGGCAACGTCAACAATTTTTTTTTAAAAAGCCATAACTTCTTCATCCGGAAGCCTTTTTCAGAGCCGTTTTTTTTTAAACCGCCTATTTTTTCGAGATCTATCCATTGGAACACTTACTTTCAGCATCTTCAGCTTCAGTTTTTAAAAAAAATGGAAAGTCCATGCCAAGTCATTCTTGACAGCACTAACTACTTCCAATGGGTAGCCTACATGGAAGATTTACTTAGAAGTAAAGGTCTCTACAGAATAGCCACAGACCAAGAGAAGAAACCAAAAGATGAAGACAAGGCGGCAAAATGGGAAAATAGACAAGATCAAGCACGTGGTTTGATAGGGATGTCTATTTCTCCTGATCTTAGATTCCACATTGCAGAACTTGAGACTCCTCATGAAGCATTAGAAAAACTTGCTAAAGTTTTTGGGATTAAAAATGAAATTAGAGCCCATCAACTTGAAAATGAGCTGCTTACTTTGGATCCTAATAATTTTTCTTGCATTGAAGATTTCTTGTCCAAATTCAAGACCCTTAGATATCTCTTGGAAGGTGTTAAAGTTAAGAAAGAAGATGGTAACCTTATTTATTCCATCCTTACTAAGTTGGGACCAGCCTACTCTGTATTTGTTTCCACTTTCCATTCTACAAGGGAAGCTTTCATTTGTCAAGGACAAGACTACAAGGCCCCTTCCTTTGACTCCTTTTGTGATTCCTTAATAAGAGAACAAGAAAAACTCTTACACCTTGGTCTTCTTAATCTTGGAAACTCTTCCACGAAAGCGTTAGCCGCCCAGCAGCAACCAAATTCAAAGAATCCTAAGAAGTCATATCCTCAAAAGAATGGTCCTAAACCATCTCAGCCTCAAAATGAAAGATCATTTCAGCAAAATGATAAGACCAATAAAAACAAATGGAAGAAGACTGATAGACATTGTAACTTTTGTAATCGAGATGGCCACTTAGAATCTAAATGCTTTAAGAAGATGGAAGCCTTGGAAGCCGCAATGAAGAAACATAACATCCATGTGGAGCCTACTTCAACTTCAACTTCCGGAATGGCACTTTCTGCATGTCATTGTCAATCATCTCAGTCTGGTTATGCATTAAATGTATCTTCTTCTTCTTCTCATTCTCATGAGTGGCTCATTGATTCTGGAGCCTCTTGTCACATGGCCAAAAACCAAGCCATGTTTTCTTCTTTAAATGATTGTAACACCAAAAATATATATATTGGTGATGATAGATCTCTTAATGTTGTAGGGACTGGAACTGTTCATCTAGACAATGGTCAGTTTAATGATGTATTATGTGTTCCAACCTTATCCTGCAACCTTCTATCTGTCTATCAGATAACTCATTCAGGTGAAGGTAAAATTGTTGAATTTTCACCTCATGATGTTGTAATCAAGGATCTAAAAGATCCTAAACAGATTCTAGCTACTGGTCTTGCTGATGATTCCAAAAGGTTGTATAAGTTTCACAACTTTGGGTCATCAAATCTTCCCTCAGTATTTGTTGCTCATAATGATGAAGTGAGCAAACTTTGGCATGAGCGATTTGGTCACTTAAACTATCGCTCCCTTCAGCATCTATGTAAAGAAAATATGGTGACAGGTCTTCCTATGGTATCTTGCAGAGATGGTGTTTGTTCCGGATGTGTACTCGGAAAACATCATCGGGACAGTTTTGACAAACGTGCCTCTTGGCACGCCTCAGCCCCTTTACAGCTTGTGCACAGTGATTTATGTGGTCCTCTTCCTGTTGCTTCATTCTCTGGCTGCAAGTACTTCTTAACTTTCATTGATGATTTCTCCAGACGCACTTGGGTATACTTCTTAAAACTCAAGAGCGAAGTATTTAACACTTTTTTGGCCTTCAAAGCCTTTGTTGAAAAACAATCTGGACATCAAATTCTTAAGCTAAGAACTGATAATGGTGGAGAATATGTTAAAAACACATTCATCAACTTTTGCACCGAAAATGGAATTCAAATGCAACATACTGTTCCATACACTCCACAACAAAATGGTGTAGCTGAAAGGAAAAATCGCACCTTAAAGGAAATGGCTAATTGTATGCTGCAATCTAAAGGACTCAGTCTTAGTTTTTGGGCCGAAGCAATTAATTGTGCAAATTATATAATCAATCGCACTCCTACTAAGGTTCTAGAGAATATCACTCCAGAAGAAGCTTGGAGTTCCATTAAACCAGATGTAAGTCACTTTCGTGTGTTTGGAAGTGAAGCATGGGCCCATATTCCAGATGAAAAGCATAAAGCTTTAGAACCTAAGAGTGAGAAATGTACTTTTGTTGGATATTCTGAAGATGTAAAAGGTTATAGACTTATTCCATTTAAGTCCAAAAATGTTATCATTAGAAGAGATGTAAAATTTGATGAAAATAAATCGGCCTGCGAGCCTAGTCCGGCGGATGTGCCACCTCTTCCTATCTCTTCTACCTTTGAAAACATTTCTTCTTCAGATGATGAAAGCGAGGATGATAATCCTCCCCCACCTTCTCAGGATCCTCAACTTCCAAGATGGGTCCGTGCTACTCGGGATGCAGCAGGTGATCTTGCCGGTGATCCTACAGATCAGCGACGTACACGTTCTCAGTTTGAAAGAGCCTCTTCTTTACTGGCTCAAGCTCCAGTAAATCATGATCCTGACACTTTTGCAGAAGCTTCAGGCCATCCACATTGGGAAGCAGCTATGAATGAAGAATATCATTCATTGATGACAAATGATACATGGGATCTTGTTCCTCTACCAAAGGGACGCAAACTTGTTAGATGTAAATGGGTTTACAGAACCAAGTATGGACCAGATGGGAAAGTTGATAAACATAAAGCTCGTCTCGTTGCTAAGGGCTTTTCACAGGTTGAAGGCATTGACTACACTGAAACCTTCTCCCCTGTTGCCAAAATGAACTCTATCCGCCTTGTTCTTTCCCTTGCTGCCTCTTTAAAATGGGAAGTCCATCAGATGGATGTTAAATCTGCCTTCTTGCATGGGGACTTGCAGGAAGAAATCTATATGGAACAACCCATTGGCTTCATACAAACAGACTCCAGCCTTGTTTGTCGACTTAAGAAATCCCTTTATGGCCTCAAGCAAGCTCCTCGGGCTTGGTATGCCAAAATGGATAGCTTTCTTTTAGAATCTGGCTTTTCTAGGTGTCATTCTGACAATACTGTCTACACCAAGAAAGTGGGCAACTCTCTTATCATCCTTGTTCTTTATGTTGATGATCTTATTCTTACTGGTAGTGATCCCAACCTTATAAACCATGTGAAGTCCAGCCTTAAAAAGAAATTTGAAATGACAGACTTAGGACACTTACACTATTTTCTCGGTCTTCAAGTCTTGCAATCCCAGGAGGGTATTTTCCTTTCCCAGTCCAAGTATGCTTGTGATATTCTTCGTCATTTTCACATGGAAGACTGTAAGCCAGCCCCTTCTCCCTTTCAGTCTGGAGTCAAACTTTCAGTCTCTTGTACTTCTCCTGAAGTTGATGCTACCTTATACCGTCAACTTGTCGGAAAACTCTTGTATTTAACCCATACTCGTCCTGATCTTTCCTTTGCTGTTGGCCTTGTTGCTCGTTTTATGCAAAACCCCCGTGAAAGTCATTGGAAAGCAGCTAAAAGAATACTTCGTTATGTTCGAGGTACAGTACAGTTTGGGATTCATTACAGTGCCAAAGCAGCTCCTCTGTTAGTTGGTTTCACTGATTCTGATTGGGCTGGTGACCCTGATGATCGGAAGTCTACTGCCGGTTATGTCTTCACTCTTGGTTCAGGACCTATTACATGGGCTTGTAAGAAACAGGCTGCCATTTCTCTTTCGTCAGCAGAAGCAGAGTATCGTGGTGCCGTGGAAGCTAGTAAGGAAGCCTTGTGGCTTCGTCAGATCCTATCAGAGTTTGGCTTTGAGCAGCAGCATCCAACCACACTTTGGTGTGATAATCAAAGTGCCATTCAGCTATGCAAAGATCCAGTCCAGCATCAGCGCAGCAAACACATTGAACTACACATGCACTTCATCAGAAAGCTCATTCATGACCATGTTCTTGAAGTGCAATATTGTCCAACAGATGATCAGGTTGCAGACATCTTCACAAAGGCTCTCACAGAGGCGAAGTTCACTAAACTTCGATATATGCTTGGAGTTCAGGAAGTTGTCACTAAGGGGGGATAGGCTCTAGTGCCTCCTTCCTTCTCCTATTGTGTCATATTTGTAAATCCTTCAATCCTATCCCAAGTTGTTCTTAAGGGGGGATGTTAGGATATTCCGACACATAGAATATAGTTAAGTTCAACTTGGTCTAGTATAGAGTTAGGTTAGAGTTAGGTAAAGTGTGTTTCTTTACCGTTGTACATTTTGTAACTTACAATCCGACGGTCACGATATGTAGTGATCCGACGGTTCACTCTCACCTCGGTATTACCGACACTTGATCCGTGGCTTGACACCCGATTGGTCCATGAGTTCTATTTAAAGCGCATGGAGGGTCATTGTTCGGGTAATCCGTGCATGAGAGAAGCTTATGTAAATTTTCATTCTTTGATTAATAAATTTCCTGTAGTACCCACGTTGGGACAGGCCGTGGACTGTTTCCCTCCTTGCACTTTGAGGGTTTTAACCACGTCAAAAATACTGGTGTATTGATTTGAGATCTGGTTGTGAGCGGTGTCCTTTTGGTATTCTTTCTGAGGAACTTACCCTGTAAATTCCTACAGAAGTGAACAGTCTCTCCCTCATGTATATAATAAAGACCAACCTAAAGGAATAATATACAAATTGATTTGTTTCGAGGAGTTACTGCCTAGTTTGACAGTTATTGTTGTAAATTATTTAGATTACTGTTGGTGCCTTCAGTTCTCCTGTGATCTGCAACCCTCTAATACCATATTGAAATTTCTGTCTGACACGTTAGAAATCCCTACTGCATTATCTGGTTTAATTTCTCCTACTTGTTTAATCCATTAACAAGCTATTTATAAATATAAATATTGAAATAAACACAAAGGCAGCCTTAACTCATATACAGATCAGCAACTAAAATAACTAAGACAAACACACAAGGGACACCGTTAATTTTGGACAATTGTCCCCGGAAAAACCCAATGCAGGAAAACCAGTGCAGCAGAATTGAGGGTTTTATTATTATGAAGTTTCTGAATACAGCTAGGGTGCCAGAAATGGTTCACCCAACAGAGAATGCCCTTAGCAATAGTACCTCTCCTCGGAGACAGATATTCTGGCTGATCAATTACCGGATGAACAATCCCACAACAACAATTGCAGCTCCTTAGCTGTACAGTGAAATTTGCTCCAAGCTTCTCTGCTGCTCTGTGTCACTCTTTAGAGACTGCATCACCCTTCCTGGCTCAGCAACACTCAATTTGCCTCACGAAAATCTTCTAGCGTTGCCTCTTGCCCTGCATTAGCTCTGCTAGCCTTTGCGTCAGCCTCTCCAGGCTCTGCACTCTCTCTCTGGCACTATCTCTGCCTCTATGCTATGTATTCGCGGCCACGTGCTGAACTACCCCTCACTGCAATAGATCACTAGCTCGATTCTCTCAGCAAAACCCCACTTCAGAAAATCGAACTGACTGATCAATTTGCTACATCTCCAACTGACCCTCAAGCCTCCTCTTATACTATTCCTGTTGTGTCTACAACGTCTGAGATGAAGTCCCTAATCAAGGGCTAAGATTAGGTTTGGCTTGATCCCTGTCTCTTGGAACCTTCTAACCCAAAATTATATCAATACACATTAATATTTTAATTTTCGTAAGTTTATACATAGGACCCCATTAAAAATATTAATTATTTTAATATCTCCTCATCTGGGTAGAATTTCTCCAAACGATTTCTGGGTTTTGGAAATCTCATTTGTTTTAGCCTTTCCACCAATTTTCATGGCTAGGGCACATCTGATGCTACCACAAATCAACATAAATATGAGAGAGGCTCATTCTAACCTCTCATCATCACTTGGATTTGATTGGTATCTCTTGAGAGATTTTTGCACTTTTTGTTGGGATAAATTTTGGAGCTTTCTTGATGCACTATGATGTTTGGATTTTCGCTATTGTCCTTGGAGCTTCTTTATAATGGGAAATTGATGAATTAATATACTCTTTCTCTCATGTAAGTCAAAATTTTAATGCTATTCTTGTTATCTTACTTTTCAAATGCATGTATCTTGTTATCATAGTTCTTGTATGGGTTAATGTAATGCGAAATTCTTCTGGAACGTTGAACAAGTGATTAAATTCATGCGTTGGGCTTTAAGGGATTGGTTGAATATTCCTAGAGGCACCTCTTAGGTTGAAGACCTCGAAATTGTCTCCTTCACAAATTTGAAGTTTAGATCCCTATTGACCTAGTTGTTGCCCTTGGAGAGGCTAGAAAAGATCAATTAGGGCTCCTTAGCTCATGCAAATTCTCAATCTATGTGTATCTTGACTCCATTAGGCCCAAGCAATAAGGCATTGATCCTCGTATCCCTTTGATGGTAAAATTTACCTCTCTTTCTTCCCTTTTCTAAATTCTAGTCCTAACCCTAGAGGGTCACCTAGGGAATCCAACGAATTTTATTGTAGCCATTCAAACCCTTCGATTTTTGGTCCACTACTGTGCTAGGATTTTCTCTAGAGGTCCTCCAAATTTCAAGCAAATTAGACGGTGGAATCCTGAGATATAGCAAGCCCTAGTCATAAGACCAATTTTTGCCCTAGGTTGATGTGGGTTAGTGTCCTCACTTGGATCATTGCATTCAAATCTCAAAAGAAAACTTGTCCTTCGATCCTATTCTTTCCCCTAATTTAGTCAAGTCCCTCCTTAGTTGATCAACTCCATACCCTTGACCTGATCAGGGTCCACTTGGGTTCTTTGTGGTATCGTGGGCCGCAACTTCACGACTCAATTTCCACAATGATTACATAGAATCCATTTCTTCACAAGGATCCTTAAGCTTGGGAAGCCCCTTGACAAGGCATATCCTCCAACCCCAGGTCTAGGTATCCTCATAGCCCTTCTTAGAGAGCCAATCACCTTGCTTCTTAAGCAAGTAAGCCATATAATTGAGTATCTCTTGTGAATAGGCCCTAGGAATCACCTTCCACCCATTCATTGATCTATTCATATTTGTGATTCCATTCATACCAGGACTCCTCCCACCAGTGAAAGCGTGTAAAGAGTAGGTGTTATGCTCTTGACCTACGAGAAATTCCAGAATACCAGAAATGCGCAGAAATATAGCCCAGAACATAGAATAAAATGAGAAAAACAACAATTATTTTATTATTCAAAAAAATATTCAATGCTCACTTGCCTCTTCGAGGGGGCAACTTGCAGTAGAGCAGAGCTCCATTACCATAAGACTCAATGATCTTTCCTTTAGTAACTAAGACTATTTATAGCTAAATGACATCCAAAACCCTAAATACTAGTGGTCCCTTGCATAACACGGGTTAACCACTTTATTTATTAACTATGACTCGTTTACAACTAACCCTAATTACAAGGAAAGGAGCATTAGCCTAATTGCAGATTTGAAAGCACCATTCATTTGATGTAAAATACTAACTGTAATTGCAAGAAAGGAAATAACTATACTAGTTGCAGAAATAAACCATGCTACTCTATTTGCAAACAAATCAAGTCAATATTCTACTTGCAAAATGGAAATCATTAATCTAATTACAAATTGCTTGGGAAGAAGAAATTTAATCTACAACACATTACTAGGAAATTCAATAACTAAGTCTAATTCACTTGCATTGAAGAGTTTCAAATGTGAAAATTTGCTTCCTAACTCTATTTTCTGTTTTGTGTTTGCAGTCGAGCAAGGAGGGGTCTAGATTGGTCCTTGGGTCTCCCTAATCATGGATTCAAAGCCTTGAGGTCGTCATTCAATCTCAAGATACAAAATCAGAATTCTAGGGCAAATCTGGCTATGTTTGGCTAGTGCTATTGGACTGCTATAGGGTGCAACAGGAAACTTTGTTTTGCTACAAGAGTGCTATGTTTTGCTACAAGAGTGGGTCCGAAAGATTTTTGAGGCCAAGGAAGGTGTTTTGAAGGTGGAGGGAGGTGGATGAGGGTGGATGAAGGATGTGTGAGGCCTTTTTCCAGGCTTAGCACCCCTCAGAGTCCTATCTTTCACAAAAGTTCATGGCCACAGTGTACTTCACTGACCATGAAAAGATGATCTTGGTGGTAGAGCTTGAGAGCAGTGTGAGGTGTCCAGGAGGAGGATGGAAATGTCTAAGTGGATGTGAATGAGTGTGCCAACCCCTGCAAGTCACTGGCAGCTCTTGCAGACTAGCAATCAAGGACATACATCTACTAATCAATACTATGGTAAATTAATCAAAGTGGAAAGGATGAGTTGAATTTTATTTCTTCAAGATTTATTCTATCCTACAACATGCATCTAATCTATTTGCCAAATCATGATATTAAATTCTAAGGTGCAAGAACCAAGCATGCAAAAGAATTTCAATCCAAATCCTAGCAATTTCCAAGGAATTATAAACACATATTCTTGGCTTGTTGTTGTAGACTCTTCACCCACACTTCCCACAAAAGAGGTTGTGATCAGACCTGCAACCACAATTTTTGCAATCTAATTTCTACTTAAACAACAAAAGAAATACAACAACTTGAACAAGAAAGAAAAAGGAAAAATACATGAGAGGGGATAAAGCCTTTGGGTTGGGCCCGATCCTAAGAGTTCCAACCCTCTTAAGCTAACTCATATGTAGATCAACAAAATACCTTTCATTAAAAGAAAATAGAGTGCAAATACATAATCTCAAAATGGAGATAACAGTCTCAAGTACTCGACCTTCAATAGCTCTTCCTAGCTCCAAGAGTTCGAATCCTAATGAGCCCTTAGGCTTGTTTATTTATACAAAAAGTGATTGAGGGGCAGCTCCCTTGAGAGGAGGACTGCTTCCCTCCAAAATCTCGAAATTGGTGGATTTGGTTCCCTTAGATCTCCACATGCACTTGAGTTCCTCGGTTACTAGTGGACTTCGAGCTGTTGGTGAGGAATCTTGGGACTCAAGTCGAGTTGGAGAGTTAATGTAGTGGACAAGCCTCCTATATTCTCTCTAGATGCCTCCAACGAGCCCCTGCATAGTAAATGTCTCAAAAAATGCTTCTTTTTCCTGCATATTAACCACATTAGGCCATGAAATATGACATGCACCCTTTAGTCTCCCTACTAAGCACATTATGGCTAAAAATGTAAATTAATGTGAGAAAAAGAGAATTTAAGGGCTGGAGGATAGCACAATGGGCCTCAAAATATACCTATTGATGGGACCCATCATCACCTCGTTGTTGAAGGTGTTTCTCATCCTTTGAGAAAATCGCTCATTGATGTGAAGTTCATTCATGGCCTTGGTGGCCTCTCTGACATCCCAAGGCATCTTAGATGGTGCGCCTTCCTTTGGATAAAACCCTACATTTGCTTCTATGTCTGCCCACTCCTATTTCTCTTCTCCCTAGTCTCTTCTCTCCTATAGGCACAATAGTTAGGGAGGACTGAGTTTGAGCCCTATACAATTGATCTTCAACCTTTGAATGATCCTTTTGTAAAGTGGGGTTCTCTCCAGGGCATTCCTTAGTTTTTCAGGAAAGTGATACTCTTTGATTTGCAAACTATAAGGCAGAGCATGCCATCTCCTTTGGCAAGCTTGCAAGCTTTCAGTCCCTAACAATCTAAAGGTGTCCTCGAAGTGGAGGATAACTTGTTCCTGTGTTGCCATGTACCGAGGGGCCAATTGGGGATCGATGGATATGATGTTGTGGTTACTGATGATAGCCTTGGGGTTCACTAACTTTGCTCTGATGTACAAGGGCTCATTTTCTTCATTGATCATTACCCTCTTCACTTCCTCAACCCTTGTTTTTTCATGGGTCAACCAAGAGGTTAGTTCCATTAGTTGCATGTCCCCCAATCTTGAGTTGGGGTCCCAAAGTTCATATCTGTGAGGATCATGTTATGCATATAGAACTTAGTCATTTTGGCTTTGTCTTCAGTACTTACCTTCTGACGAAAGTCAATGAGCTTCCTGTAATCTTGGAATGGTAGAGAGCCATACTATGCTAATGTTTTTATCTGGAATTGCAGCCATTTCTCCTTGAGGAAGATGGCATAGGACTTGGATGGTTGCTTGCATTGTATGGCTTCCATGGACAAACTCACCATGGTGGCCAGTTGTACCTCTTTTTCCTGCAGCTTCTCCCTTAGCCTCTTGTTCTCTGATTGCAGTTTTTCCCTCATGCTTGAATCCCTTAATCTTAGGTTAACCATTTCTCTGCCCATTTGTTCCAATTTCTCCTCCATAAGACCCACATCCTCTACCTTCTTTGATTTTGCAATCTACATCCATTTGTGAGTTTTGCCCCTCTCTCTTTCCAATTCGAATAAGAGGGGGACTGCAAATTTCTCGGGTATAATTCTCCCTCCCTCAACAAATTTGTAGTAGGATCCAAGGTTAGGTTGTGGTTCAAGGTCTTGGAGTTCTTGGAGACCTTCTTCTTCCCTTTTTGATGTGGATGCCATTTCTTGTAGAATTCCCTATTGATCCTATAGCAGAGTTGTTCCTTCCTGTACCAACCCTGTTTTTGCCTATAGCTCCTCTATTTTCTCCTGTAGCAAGGTAGCTTCTGCTTTGAACTTCTTATATGTGACTGCTCTAGTGGCGGGCCTTCCTGTGGGTGGTAAGGACCGTTTACCCTTGGCTTTAGGGGAGGTGACCTCCTCAATTTTCCCCTCACTAGGTCCCAATTTCCCTTCCTGGCTGGCTGACTCATCAATTTTGATTGGGACTATTTGTAATGTTCGAAATTGACATTCACGCAAATAATAGTTCCATGAACTAAGCTATTGCAAACAATTATTTCCACATAGGCATCAATGAATAAAACACAAGAAATAGGGTGAATAACTTAGCCATTTTATTAATGTGGAGACTGAGTACATCAGATGATAAGAAAGATAGAACTTGGGTTTGCAACAACAAGCAAGGCAAGATCCTAGGTGAATATGATGGTACCCAAATGCTGGAAATGGCTCTGCTACCAAATCTGCGTCCACCCAAAAAAAGCTATTGCTACTGCTAGAAAGGAACTATTAATTTATCCCTCCAAACCGCTTCAAAATTTTTAAGAAATTAGCCACAAGCTCTACTCCACTAGCTCAACAAAACCCAAAAATATCTTGCGACCCCAAGTGGTCAAAATGGTCCCAGAATTAACTGCGTCCTCCTCTAACCATTTCTACTGTTGAGTGTTGCATGGAACTAGAAATTCTTCCCTCAGGAGTGCTCATATATTTTTGCAAAATTATTCCTAGCCTCCTCTCATAAAACCCACAAAAACCCAAAAAGGGTTTGGATTGAATCCAGCGTGCCTCGGTGACCCCAATTTGTGCGTGGACCTCTAACTGGCTTGCAAACTTCTTGTAGATGAAATCTGCTACAAAATGCTCCAAATGCCCCAAATTTTCACTTATTCCTCCATAGCCACACCATAGATTCTCCTTGCCCAAGTGATTGTGCAACAATGCTCAGTGAGCACCTACGCAGGCCAAGAATTGGAGCAACTCAGCTCTCCCAAATGCCTCACCAACAGACCTGCAATTTGACAAGAAACTCCAGCCCTCTTTGTGGAATAATTCTCTGCTAATTGGCTGGCCCAAATTCCCCTTTTTGCTGGCCCTTCCAAGAGCCACGAATTTCTCTCCTGCGCCCAAGGAAAACTCACTCCAATTGAAGGAAATGACTGTAAATATGCCCAATGGAAACTTTGAATTGAGCTCCCAAATTGCCTCACTAGGGAGACACTCGAAGTTCTTTGAAATGAGGATGGAATTCCCACTCGGTAAATCCTTGTGCTAAACAGCACGAGTTGTCTTGGCTTAGTAGCTCAAGAGAACTAGTGATTAAAGTTAAAATGATCCAAGATGTCCAAATGAGAGCCTCCATGCTCTATTTATAATTGTTGGCCCTCTCTTACTTGGTGGCCCCCACTCTCCACTAGTTTTGCACCCTTTCTCTTTCTCTCTCCTCTAGGAAGTGCGAATTGCTCCATTGGGTCGAATTTACTTCTCTTGTGGCCCCCACATTCCACTAGAGTTGTAATTTTATATTTCTCTAAGTCCCATACGCCAAAAATGTCCCCCATGGCCATATTAAAAAATTGTGCTATGCTTAGCACCACCCCAAGGATATCGTTGACCTTCTCAAGTGAAAAAAATCAAAATTGGGAAAATTACACTATTGAAGGAGGTTGGGGTTTCCCTTGCTTGATCCTGGTGCCCTTTCCCATGTTATAGTAAAAGGGACCCTGCTTGGGCTGCCTTCTCTTGGGCTTGACAGGTGTGCTAAGTGTGGCCAAGGTAGAAACCACCTCTTGTTCTGTGTTCCCTGGTGAGGCTTATTTGTTTCCTCGATTTTCCTGTCTTTTGAGGTCTAGAGGGCTCCTCAGGGGTTTCTTCTTCTGTTTTTTGTTCTCCTCCTTCTTCCCTTCTTCCATCACTAGATTTTGGTGTCTCTTCTTGTTGTGTTGAGGTAAGGGCTTGTGTCTCAATGAAGGCCTCCCTATCCATGTCCACAAAGTCAACCCACAACACAAGACTTCTGAGATGGCTTAAGGAATTCATGGCAATGATCTTGATGAGGCCATGATAGGCAATGTGTTGATGCTTCCCTTCCCTCACTCTCTAGCTCATTTCAATGATGGACTAAAAGAGGAAATGTGGAACACTGAGCCTGCTTGGAATTGGTAACTATGTTTGGAACCTTAACTCATAGAGCAACCTAAATTGATAGTCATACACAATACTCAACCTCCCCTCACAAGATATGTACTTGAGGATGTTATAGGCTACTTCATCCCAAGGGTAAGGGAGGCTCTCTCTTCTCACCCCATTTTTGTCTTCAACAGGCTCCTCTTTAGGGAGAAAGAAGTTTTTCTTGGTTGTGACATTTATTGTCCTATCCTCTTTGCCCCATCGAACTCCTAAGGGTATGGTGGTCACTCTGCTGATGAGCTCTGCGTTCAAATGGATGGCCAACCCCCTTATAATAGTGGTAGCACTATCTTCTCCCTGAGAATTGAGGGCCATGGCAAACTCATGGGTTACCTCATCATCATACCCCTTCAATTGTTCTAACAGGACAATGTTGATGGATTCTTTTGGTTTCTGTGGGCTCTCTTCAATTGAAACCTCCCCCCATGGCTCCTATTGCTCTTTCCTTAAATTATCTGAGGGGAATTTTTCAAGGTTTTCCTCTGAGTAGTCTAGGGTGCAAAGGTAGAGATAGGGTGGATAATGATTTTTGGTCAGAGAAGAAGGATGATACCCTTTATTGTAGTGAAAAAAAAACTTCCTTTGCTCTTGCCTTGCCTTTCTTATGTGATAAGATAATTTTTTCAAAGGAATTTACTTGCACAAGGGTTTTCTATAGGATGCTTGTAGCAAGCGAAATTCTCTATGTATGGAAAGTGAGGAGGGAGAAGGCCACTTACCCTTCTCTGGATGACTTCTTTATGTTCATGGGGATTTGAGGAAAATTCCTGGTGGTTTGGACTCCTTTTCTCCTCTTAATTCAACACTACAACACCTTTGCGTTCCTGTAGCTATTCAGGTGTTCCTGTAGCAGTGGTGTCCGTTGTTGTAGCACTTGCAAATCAACTTTGTAGCTTGTCTATTGCACCCTAGGCAACCTCTAGTGGCATCTAGCTCTTCCTTCGATATCTTAATGGGCCTCTCTAACCATTTCTTGGGAACGAGCATCGGTGTAGTGAAATCGAGCCTTGTCCGTTTAGTCCTTTTTTTGGTAATGGACTCGGAGTGCTTGGTGACCTGGCCTCTGCAAGTATTTCCTCTTTTAGTCATTGTCCCCATTCCTCATAATTATCAATCCCTCTACTTTGACTTTTCCATGTTCCATGGGTGGCTGAGTAGACTACAACTTACTAATCGAAGGTGACCAAGTTTACTGGCCACCTCCAACCCATAAAAAATTTATTCTCATTCATTAAACACATTTTCTTACCATTATGCACATAAGGAAGGAGTGAGGGGTGTCATACCTGAGCCTACCTATGATGTTGAGTTGTTGGAGATGAATGCATACTGTTGTTGAACTTGATGATCGATCAAATGCTCTTTGAAGGTGTTGTCTTCCATTGTCTCACTTATGCACAGGTCCTCTTTAAACAAAATAGCATGGTGATGTATTTGATTGATGAAATCTCTCTTCCATGTAGGTTTTTTCCAATGTTTGATCTGTTGGTGTTGGAGTGGATTGGTGACCTTGTAGCTGTTCCCCAGGGATGGTGTGACTTCTCTAAGCCTCAAGGATGGTCTCTTGATGCTTCAAAGTGGCCAAATTTCATTCTGGAGCTGCAACAGTCCTTTGTCTATGGCTTTGCTGGATCTGTGTAGGCTACTACAGGACTGATCTCCTTCTTGTAGCAGTCACTCATTTCCTTCTCAAAACCTCATACTACATTCAGGGACTTGGATAAATCATAGTGAGTCTAGGGACAGGAACAAAAACTTCTGAAGGTGGTGAAATTTTGTGAAAAAGAGTGAAGGCAGAGTCCTGTATTTTATGTGTGTTTTTTTAATGGTTAGAGGTGGAATCTTGAGGATGGAATTAGCTGAATGGAGTGGATGAGAGGTGAAGGAAGTTGGGTGGATCTCTCCTAAAATTTCCAAAGGAAAAACATGAGTTTTTGCCCCTTTCTCCAAGTGGATCTCAATCCTGTAGCATTTATGGTCGATCCTGTAGTAGTTTAGGAAAGTCATATCGCAGTTTAGGACAATCTTGTATCATTGCAGGATTGAGGCAAAATTGGGGGCAGTTGCTTGCTAAGTGATGGAGAGAGGTAGCAAGATGGATGAATGTTGATGGAAATGTAGTGGTTGGCTGAGGGGAATGGAGAAATGGACCGTGGAATCTATTCTTCAACTTCTGTCCTCTTGACTGCCTGGAGTCCTGCAAAAGAAAAATGTTAGCAGAATTGATGTAAGGACTCCTCGTGTTTATTTTTCTCTTTTTTTTTAGACATGCAGACTGCCTCTGGAGAGATTTTCAATTTGCATGCCTGCCTCAGATGCCTCAGAGAATTTTTTCACCTGGGGATCTTTTCATCCTATTTTATTTTTATTTTATTTTTATTTTTTTTGCTCTTGGGTTTCCTCATAGAGGTTTTCAACCCTAGAGTTAGCCTCAGATACCTCATGGAGGTTTTCACCTAGGCCCTTTATTGTATTATTTATTTATTTATTTGTTGATGAGAACCTTGGTGAACTAAGGGCTATGAGCCTCCCAACCACATTTAGCTCCTTGCTAATTGAACTAATAAACTCCTCTTTGGACATATGTCTTTTGTACACTTTCAATTGGTAAACATTGACAAGCAAAGGGATACCTTCTTCATCAATTGTTCTGATTTGGACAAACCCATTCTCATGACATTTTTCCATTAGATGAGGGTCCAACCATATTGTCATTAATTTTCCTTTGAAATCCTTGAATCTTGAATCATATAGAAGGGTCCAATCACCTTCTTGAAAATCTCTCTCCCTAATGTGTTTGTCATGCCAAATCTTCCTCTGTAGCTGGACTACCTCAGTGTGTAGGAGAGCTTGCAATCTGAATTCATCTAAACCATTGAGTTGGAGCAACCTCTCTTGTTGTGCTACAGTGAGGTCCAAGTCTAATTGAGTTTCCATTCTTAGGGTATTGTATTCAAATTCAATGGACAACGATGCCTTCTTCCCATAAACTAATTCAAATGGGGTAAATCTAGTGGTGGTCTTCCAAGTGGTATTGTAGGCCCAAGTGGATTCTATAAGTCTGTCTGCCCAATCCTTTCTGCTACTGCTAACAACCTTGGTCAAAATGTTCTCCAAGGCTCTATTTGTGACCTCTAGTTGTCCATTTGCTTGAAGGTGATAGGCAGTGGATATCCTGTGCTTGATGTGGTGTTGATTCATGATGTCTTCGATCAAATTTGAGGTGAATTGTGTCCCTTGATTAGTGACCAACTCCCCAGGAAAATAAACTTGTAGAAAATGTTCTCCCTCAGAAAATCAACCACCTTCTGCTCAGTTGTTGCCTTTACTACCTTTGTTTCAGCTCATTTAGTCAGGTAATCAATGCACACAATGATATACTTCTTCTATCCTGATGGGGGATCAACGGTCCTAATGAAGTCCATGCCCCTTTTGTCAAATGCCTCTAAAGTTACTTGAGGTTGTAAGGGAATTTCATCCTTAGGTGTGGGCTTACCCATCCTTTGGCACTGATCACACCTGGTGGTATACCTTCTTGCATTTTGATGTAGAGTGGGCTAGTAGTAACCAACTTGTAGAACTTTGAAGGTTGTTCTCTTAGCAACAAAGTGGCCTCCATAAGGCCCATCATGGCATGCTAAGAGGATGTCAAAGACCTCCTCTTCCCTCACACATCTTCTCAAAATCTGATTTGGCCCCAACTTGAAAAGATTTCCCCCAATCCAGGTGAATGGGGCACTCTTCCTAATAATCTTTCTCTTCTCCCTAGAGGATAGATTAGGAGGGAACCTCCTAGCAACCAAGTAATTTTATATATCAACAAACCAAGGAGATAGCACCGAGATGGCAAAGAGGTTTTCATCTGGGAGTTGATCATCTACCATATCCTCATTCCCTACAGGTAAGGTCAGTCTTGACAAGAAATCTCCAACCACATTTTCTTTCCTTGGTTTGTCAACAATGGTTAAATCAAACTTTTGCAATAATAACAACCATCTAATTATCTTAGCATTGACATCAGGTTTATTCACTAAATACTTGATGACTGCATGATCAGTTTGGACAAAAACTTGACTTGTTCAAGAGTGTACCACAACCAGGAGTTCCTTTCCAGTGGTTGTATAATTTAGCTCAGCTTTAGAAAGGTTATCACTGATGAAATAGATAACATAGGGAAATTTATCTTCCACTTGTCCTAAGGCTGCTCCTACAGCTTTATCTGATGCATCTGTGTGTATATGGAAAGGAAATGCTCAATTGGGATCCCCAAGGATGGGTGTAATGGTCAGCTTCTCCTTTAGCACTTCGAAGGCCTCTTGACATTCATCTGTCCAACAAAAGTATGAATCTTTAGCCAATAGTCGAAATAAGAGTGAAGCCAACTTACTGGAGTCCTTAATGAATCTTCTATAGTACTTGGCCAATCCAAGGAAGCTTCTAACCTCTCTTTGTTTTTGAGGGATAGGGACCCATTTAATGATGGCAACTTTGTTAGGGTTGTGAAAATTTATGAATCTACAAATCAGAAACCCCTACTACAATTACTGGTTTAACATCTCCTATTTGTTCTTTGCATTAACAAGTTATTTAATTACATAAATATCGATGTAAAACACTATTGCAGCCTACACATACATACAGATCATGAATTGAAATACATTGAGACAATCACACAAGGGACACCGTTATTTTTGGACAATCGTCCCCAAAAAAACCAAATTCGGGAAAACCAGTGCAGCATATAGAGGGTTTGTATTATTAAGTAGATTCTTGAATACAACTAGGGTGCTAGATATGGCTCACCCAACAGAGAAAAATCCTGGCAGAAGTACCTCTATCCGGACACAAATATTCCGGCAATTTCAGCAACTGGATGATCAAACCCCACAGATGACCTGGCGGTTCTCAGTGCCGGGTAGCGATGGTTGCTCCAAGCTCTGCACTGGAACTGCATCACCTCCTCTAGGAGCTGCGTCATGCCCGCAATGAGGCTCCTTTGCTCAGAAAGTTGATGTGCTAAACTGCTCCCTCTCTGCCCCACAAAATCTCCCCAATGCTACCTCTAAGGACCCGTATCAGCCCCTACGGCTTCTGCGTCACCTTCGTCAACCCCTACGAGCTCTGCTTCACCCTCTCTGGAACTGCGTTGTCTCTCCCGGTGCCTCTTTGCCCCTCTGCTTTGTATTTTTCAGCTTCGGACTGAAGTTTCCTTGCCGAACTGCCCCTCACTGCAACTCAGACCACTAGCTTGAATTTCTCAACAAACCACGCCTCAGAAAAATCGAACTCTTTCATCTCGTCAGTGTATCTCCAACTGACCCTCAAGCATCCTCTTATACTTTTCTCGTTGATGAATCAACGGCCGTGATCTAATCCCTAATCAACGGCTAAGATTAAAACAGGTTTGATCCTCATCACTGAGAACCTTCTCACCCATATTTTTATTAATACACATTAATATTTTTATTTTCCTAAGTTTAGACTTAGGAACCCATTAAGAATATTAATTATTTTAATAACTCCTCATCTAGGTGGAATTTCTCCAAATGATTTCTGGGTTTTAGAGATCTCATATGTTCTAGCCCTCCACAAAATTTCAGAGCTAGAGCACATCCGATGTTATCCAAAATCAACACTCCCTCTTAGCGAGGAATGTGCTCTAGTAATACTTCAACAAAAGTACTACACTGATCTACTGCATTGGTCCTTTGTGCTGCGGATGCTCAGCCTAATGCCCTTCATCCACTACACCCCTACTTCCTGTACTGTTGCCCATAACTCTACCACTGCCACTGCTACATCTGTACTACAACTTCGTCTCAAATTGTTGCATCATGCTGCCCATAGCACTGCCACTGCTAACTGCTGCATTGCAACTCAGTTACTGAGAAGTAAGTAACTGAAATTCCACCCAACACTGACATCCTGGTCAATATGGATGCCTCGTGATCCTGAAACTATCTCTGCTGCTATTCTGTGTTAACCCTCTACTACCACTGCGCTGCTGCAAACTGCTTTGTGCCTCTTGCACTGCTACAACATCCACTACGTTGCCTTAGACTTTGGCACTCTAGCAATGCCATTGTTGCTCCATCACACCTCGCTCCAACCAACACCCATCATTATGCTACTGTCATTAAGGGCTCCCATAGCTGTATGTGATCCAAGAGTTTGGGCACCTCAAGGATCCTGCCCTTATGTAGTCCTCTCGACTACAACTCCATATCGCCCCACCTCTTCTCTAGAGGCATATGAGCACTCATGGCACAATCGTCATCCTCACCATCCTTGTCCACTTTTGCTGGAGTAGCCTTTGATTCAGAAGCCTCCCCCTTGCCCTTCTTCTGGGGACACTGAGTGGCATAATGTCCCAGCTCCCCACAGTTGAAGCATTTGACCTTGGTGATGTCTTTCTTCTTCCTCTTCTGCTGCCCTTGTTGTTCTGCTGATGCGAGAGCTTCATCCTCCTCCTCCTCCTTCTTGACCCAGGTTCCCTTGCTGCTACTCCCTACCTTGGTCAATCTCCTAAGCTCTTCTTGTCGAAGAGATGCCCACATCTCCTCCCAACTGGGGAGAGTCGCTCTGCCCAAAATACTTTGGACAAATGTCTCCTAGTCCTCGGTGACTGCATTCAGGGCAGTCCTGACCATGAACTTAGAATCTGGTGTAGACTCCACAGAAGTCAACTGGTCGTGAATCCCTTGCAACTTGAGAAGGAAGGGATCTATCTCCTCTCCTTTCTGCATCTGACACTGTCTTAGCTGATTTTCTAATAGCATCTTCCGTTGCACAGAAGAGCCCTGATACAAGGTGATCAGGGTCTCCCACATCTCCCTTGCTATGTTCTTCTCAGCAATGTGTGGTACCACATTATCTTTGACCCGTCTAGGATCATGCACTTGGCCTTAGCCTGGGCCTCCTCGTATTTCTTCAATGGATCAACGTCGATCGGTTCAGCAACAACATTCAAGGCATAGTCCTTGATGCGATGTTTGTCTAGGATTGCTAGGATCCTGGCCTTCCAGATGAAAAATTTGGATGCTCCATCCAACCTGTCCTGATCCCTCAACCCATTCATTTCCATCTCTCCTAAAAAATAGGACTGGTTCTCTTCTCCCTCTCCTGCTGTCAATCGAGCAAGACTTGGATCTGTATTCCTTGGAAGCAAGAAACCCTCTAGGGAACAACTACTCTCTAGACCCTCTGAGTCTTGATCTCCCTCTTGAAAATGTTTCGGCCAACTGTCGAATCGTTCCTCTCAAATCCTCTTTTGCTGCTACAACCCGGATTTTAGATTTCTTGGCTAGAAATCTGTTAAGGCAGTGATTCCCTCTACCTTGGTTCAGTCTCCTTAGACATTGTTATGTACCAACAAAAACAGTGTCGCACCAGCTCCTCAAACTGAAAATTTTCTCAGCTTCGTTAGCCTCAACAACTTGAAAAATCTGAGCCCTTTAGGCTTTGCGCAATCACTACGTGGGTTGGATCAGCTCCTCTTGGCCAACTACGTCAATCTTTCCTAGCTCAAAAAGATGACATGGCTTTGCGTGAGCCTAATTTGCTCCCCTCTGCCTATGCATTGGCCTTGACGGCTGACATAGCTACTGTGTGGGCTCTTCCCAGCTACTGCATCACCTCCACCTGGCTCAGAGTGCTGACACAGGGACTACGTGAGCCTCTGCATCACTTTCTTTGCATTGCGTCACTCCTTCTACATCTTTGGCTCTAGAACAGCGTTGTCACTCGGGACAACTGCTTTTCTGTTGCAAATTCTCTGTATTTCCTGGCTGGTGTCTTCAGTTGCCTATGATCTGCAATCGCTCTAATACCATGTGAAAATTTCTGAATCTACACATCAGAAACCCCTACTACAATTACTGGTTTAACATCTCCTACTTGTTCTTTGCATTAACAATTTATTTAATTACATAAATAGCGATGTAAAAAACTATTGCAACCTACACATACATACAGATCATGAACTGAAATACACTGAGACAATCACACAAAGGACACTGTTATTTTAGGAAAATTGTTCTCGGAAAAACCCAATTCGAGAAAACCGGTGCAACATATAGAAGGTTTGTATTATTAAGCAGATTCTTGAATACAACTAGGGTGCCAGATATGGCTCACCCAATAGAGAAAAAACCTCGCAGATGTACCTCTATCCGGAGACAGATATTCCGGCAATCTCAGCAACTAGATGATCAAACCCCACAGATGACCCGACAGTTCCTAGTGCTGGGCAGCGATAGCTGCTCCAAGCTCTGTGCTGGAACTGTGTCACCTCCTCTAGGAGTTGCGTCACCCCCACAATGAGCGGTCCCTTGCTCAGAAATTCAATTTGCTGAACTACTCCCTCTCCGCCCCACAAAATCTCCCCAGCTGCCTCTAAGGGCTTGCGTCAGCCCCTACGGCTTCTGCGTCAACCCCTACGGCCTCTGCGTCACCCTCTCTGGGACTGCGTTGTCTCTCCTGGTGCCGCTCTGCCTCTCTGCTATGCATTCTTCAACCTTAGATTGAAGTTCCCTTGCCGAACTGCCCCTCACTGCAACTCAGACCATTAGCTCGATTTTCTTAGCAAACCACACCCCAGAAAAATCGAACTCTTTGATCTCCTTAGTGTATCTCCAACTGACCCTCAAGCCTCCTTTTATACTTTTCCTGTTGATGAATCAATGACCGTGATCTAATCTCTAATCAACGGCTAAGATTAAAACAAGCATGATCCTTGTCACTTAGAACCTTCTCACCCATATTTTTATTAATACACTTTAATATTTTCATTTTCTTAAGTTTAGATTTAGGAACCCATTAAAAATATTAATTATTTTACTAACTCCTCATTCGGGTGGAATTCCTCCAAACGATTTCTGGGGTTTGGAGATCTCTTGTGTTCTAGCCCCTCCACAAAATTTCAGAGCTAGAGCAAATCCAATGCTACCAAAAATCAACAGGGGTCAACCTATATCCCATCCTTAGATATGGAATGGCCTAGGCAATCCTTGCAATTCACATTTCTCAAGGCTTAATGAAAGGTTCATCTCAATGCATTTCTTTAAGACTTTACACAGGTTAGAAGGATCTTCGTGGAAGTCACAACTATAAGGGGTGAAGTCACCCATGTATATCTCAATAGTGTCATGAACAAGGTCAACAATGATACTTAAAATTGGCCTCTGGAAGGTAGCAAGGGCATTGCACAAACCAAATGGAAGGATCCTATAGGAAAAGGTACCCCAAGGACATGTGAATTTGGTCTTGTCTTGGTCCTCGGGGCTAATCTATATCTGGTTGTACCCACTAAACCCATCTAGGAAGGAAAATAATCTTTTTCCTATAAGGTCATCTAGGACTTGGTCAATGAAAGGCAAAGGGAAGTGGTCCTTCTTTGTAGCCTTGTTAAGTTCTTGATAATCAACACAAATCCTCCACTTCCCATTTTTCTTAGGGACTATGACGAGGGAGGACACCCACTCACTATCTGAAATGGGGTATATGAACCCTACATCCAATAGCTTTTGTAATTCCTCTTTCACAATGTCCTTAAGAGTTGGATTCATCCTTCTCTGAGGTTGGTGCACAGGCTTGCATCCCTCTTTGATGTAGATATGATGAGTACAAACCAAGGGATGCACACCTTTCATCTCCTTATAGTCCCAAGCAAAAGCATCCAGGTGTTGCCTCAACACACTGCATAATTGTTCTTCCTACTCAGATGAGAGAGAGGGGTTGATCTTTAGAGTTCTGGATGGGATAATCTCTACAACCTTGGCATGTTCTAGGTTAGGGTCAACAGAGCACAAATCAGTCCATGGGTTACTCTTGGATTCCTTCATTATTTCATCAATTAGCATGGCAGTGGGAGGCTGATTCTACAAGATATTGTCAATAAGTTCATCTTCATGAAGCTTCCTCCCTCCTACAGTAGTGTCTAGTGTGCAGGGTGGGTAGAGGGATGCATAATAAAATTCTTCCTCTTCCTCATCCTCTAACCATAAGGGCAAGTCATGCTCAATAGAAGGTTGAGTAAGAGGATACAACACAAGCTATTTTGATAGATGCCCATTCTTGATGGTCATGTTCCCAGCCCTGTAACTAATGTAGGCATCAACAGTGGCCAACCAAGGTCTTCCTAGGATGAGAGGGTAGCCATTAAACTTGGTTTTGGGCTGGAGGACAAGGAAATCAGTGGGGTACTCCTAGGAGTCAATGGAGACCATTACATCCTCAATAACTCCCTCAGGAGCTACTATGGATCTGTCTGCAAGCTGCAGCACTGTAGTGGTCTTCCTCAAGGCCCCTTGGAGGTTGAGCTTGAGCATGGTTTCCTTGGTCATCACATTGATTGCAACCCCAAGGTCAATCAAGGTATTAGGGACCATAATGCTATCTATGTGCACATCCACTACTAAGTTACCAGGATCCAAGTACTTTGGGGAGATTACCCTCCCAAACATTAGATCAGATAACTGCCCAACAACATTGATAGTGGGGGTATCTCCTTCTTCTCCCAGGCATTTTAAAACACTCTTCCTTGATAAGCCTGTTGTAAATAGGAACATCTTTGATGGCTTTTAGAAGGGATATTTTAACATAAACTCTTCAATTCTCCCAGAAGTTCATCCTCTTCCGAGGTGTACTGTTTGGGGTGGACCAACCTCTTAGGGTAAGGAGGTGCATTGGCTTGAGGTGCACTTTCTTCCTTCTCTTCTTCAAGCTCTTTAGGTGGAGAAGGTGGGTGAACATCTGGAAGTACCTTCCCATACCGAAGGTTGATCTCTTAGATCTCCATAACATAGGCGGGATAGGATGTCTCCCCACTGTACACTTGTTGACCCTGCTTATTGTTCGGGTTCGGATTGGGTTGGGCAGGCAGTTGAGGTTGCTTAGGTGGGTTATGGTGAGGGAGTTGTGGTTGAGGTTGAGGTGGAGGCATTAAAGCAAGAGGTTGGGTTGTTTGAGGCCTCCACCCTTGTGAGGAGTTGCCCCATTGAGGAGATTGAGGTGGATATGGTTGGAAAGGAGTGTTGATAGGTTGAGGAGGATATTGAGGAGTATAAGGCCAAGGAGAGGGTATGGACCATAATGGATGAGTGGAAGGTACCAAGACTGGAAATGTGCATTTTGATTTGGATTGTAAGGAGGATAATGTGCACCTTGCATTCCCTATTGATATGGCCGAGGGCCTTGGGGCCTCCTTTGGTTAATGAAGCAGAGTTGCTTCGAACCACCTTCTACCCCTTGGTTTACAATTTCCAGGTCTGGCAGAGAAGAACATTTTTCTGTTGTATGGTTTTCCTCATAGACAACGCATACTTCTATGACATTCAGTGGGCACTCATTTCTAGGATGTCTCTTAGTGCATCTAGGGCAAAAGATAGCTAGTGCTCTTTCTGCTTCCTCTTGCTTCTTTTTGTTATCCATCTGTAGGGAAAAGGTATGCAATATTTCACTCTCAAAATCCTCCAACATACTTCCTATCTCATGTTTGATGGCTGATGCAGAGGGAGATGAACTAACCAAGCCTTGACTAGACCTACCCTTTTTCCTAGCAGCCCTAGAGTGATTCTTGAATACTGTCTTGATGTCATCATAAGGAAACTAGTAGATGTATCCTCCAAACAACATGTTGAGGGTCTCCATTACATCCTCCCTGATCCCTCAGAGAAGAACTAGCTTGAATGACTAAAGGTCAAGGGTATCGTTAGCCTCCTATAATAGAGTTGGAATCTCTTCTCATAGTCCTCTAAGATTCTTCTGGTCCTAGGGTCATCCTAAAGATTTCTTCCTTTGTTTCTTTGGACCTACAATGATCCCTATATTTTTCATTAAAGCTTGCTACATTTGGGCGAAGTAGGGCTTATATTCTTCATTCTGGCCTCCCCATTGGTTTCTCAGATAGGGAAAAACTCATTTTGTCTGTTTTCAGCCATGGTTTGGGTAGGTGAGTTAGGCTCTTCTTCTCCTATGGGTTCCTCAAAATTTTAAGGTTGGTCATCTCGAGGGCCTTCTAACTCCCCTGTAGTCAAAGAGGGAAGTTAACAACAACCAAAGAAGAATGATGGTTGGCTGCTTGAAGAGGTGGGGGCTTTTGGTAGAATTTTCCGTTGACTATCCCTACTCCTACGAGGCATGAAAGAACTAACTCTGTTTTTTATCTTTTTTTTAAGCTTTCAAATCAATAATATCAATGCAAAAAAAATAAAAAAAAAATAAATAAAGCAACTTCTAAGTAGAAACACCACCTACTTGGACACCTCCCCGGCAAGAACGCCAAAAAGTGATGAGCCCTGGTATTGCATCAGGGATGTTGCAACTCCCAAGACTCTCAACTTAAATCTTCAACCCAAGGTTTGTACAAACATAGAGGTGACAACGCTATATGCACAGTAGGTCAAGTTGTACTCATGCCACCCTCATTCATTAGATCAGATCAAGGCAAGAAGAGACCACTCCTTCCACTAACTACAAGGAGAATTTTTGTCGAAAGGCAAAAAAACATACCCTAATTGCAAGGAAAGGAGCATTAACCTAATTGCAAAAATGATAGTACCATTCATTTGACGTAAAAGACTAACTGTAATTGCAGGAAAGGGAATGATTGCACTAGTTGTAGAAGTAAACCATGCTACTCTATTTGCAAACAAATCAAATCAATATTCTACTTGCAAAATGGAAATCATTAATCTAATTGAAAATTGCTTGGGAAGAAGAGATTTAATCTACAACACAACTAGAAAATTCAAAAACTAAGTCTAATTCACTTACATTGAAGAGTTTCAAATGTGAAAATTTGCTTCCTAACTCTATTTGTTGTTTTGTGCTTGCAATGGAGGAAGGAGGGGTCTAGAGTGGTCCTTGGGTCTCCCTAATCATGGATTCAAAGCCTAGAGGTCATCATTCAATCTCAAGATACAAAAATCAAGATCCTAGGGAAAATTTGGTTGCGTTTGGCTAGTGCTATAGGACTGTTACAGGGTGTTACAGGAAACTCTGTTTTGCCACCTGAGTGCCCTGTTTTGCTATAGGGGTGGGTACAAAAGATTTTTGAGGAGGGCAAGGAAGGTGTTTTGAAGGTGGATGAGGGTGGATGAAGGATGCGTGAGGCCTTTTGCCAATCTTAGCACCTCTTATAGGCCTATCTTGCACAAAATTTCATGCCCACGGTGTCCTTCACTGGCCTTGAAAAGATGATCTCGGTGGCAGAGCTTGAGAGCAGTGTGAGGTTTCTAGGAGGAGGATGGAAATGTCTAAGTGGATGTGAATGAGTGTGCCAACCCCTACAAGTCACTGGAAGATCTGACAGACTAGCAATCAAGGACATACATCTACTAATCAATATTGTAGTAAAATTAATCAAAGTAGAAAGGATGAGTTAAATTTTATTTCTTCAAGATTTATTCTATCCTGCAACATGCATCCAATCTATTTGCCAAATCATGATAATAACTTCTAAGGTGCAGGAACCAAGCATGCAAAAGAACTTAAATCCAAAGCCTAGCAATTTCCAAGGAATCATATACACATATTTTTCGCTTGTTGTTGTAGACTCTTCACTTGCACTTCCCACAAAAGAGGTGGTGATCAGACCCGCAACTACAATTTTTGCAATCTAATTTCTACTTAAACAAAGAAAGAAATACAACAACTTGAACAAGAAAGAAAAAGGAAAAATACATGAGAGGGGCTAAATCCTCTAGGTTGGGCCCTAACCCAAGAGTTTCATCCCTCTTAAGCTAACTTAGATGTAGATCAACAAAAGACCTTTCATTAACAGAAGATAGAGTGCAAATACATAATCTCAAAATGGAGATAGCAGTCTCAAGTACTCAACCTTCAATATCTCTTCCTAGCTCCCAAAGTTCGAATCCTAATGAGGCCTTAGGCCTGTTTATTTATACAAAAAGTGATTGAAGGGCAGCTCCCTTGAGAGGAGGACTGCTTCCCTCCAAAATCTCAAAATTGGTGGATTTGGATTCCTTATATCTCCACATGCACTTACGTTCCTCGGCTACTAGTGGACTTCGAGTTGTTGGTGAATAATCTTGGGACTCATGTCGCGTTGGAGAGTTAATGTAGTGGACAAGCCTCCTATATTCTCTCTAGATGCCTCCAACGAGCCCCTTCATAGTAAATGTCTCCAAAAATGCTTCTTTTGCCTATATATTAACCACATTAGGCCATGAAATATGACATGCACCCTTTAGTCTTCCTACTAAGCACATTATGGCAAAAAATGTAAATTAATGTGAGAAAAAGAGAGTTTAAAGGTTGGAGGATAGCACAATGGGCCTCAAAATATACCTATTGATGGGACCTGTTGACCACTACGTGTTAACTACCCATAGCAGTACACTCCCTTTTTTCGCAAAAGGGATAGCTCTTGATCAATGTGTCCATGCCATTCGACTATCATCATCACCCTGATCATGTTATTTTGTAAACCTAGTTTGCATGTGTAAATTGTAAATAATCTTAACAGATCTGTGTCATGTATGTAATTGCCTAGGTAAACCTAATATTCTAGTGATGATCTAGGTTCTGGAAGGTTTTTTGTCTCACCAATCCATGATTGGCAGAGTTTTCCTTCAGCCTAACCTCAAAGCCGGAGTGCATTTTGTCATTAGAATCTTAGGGGAATCCTAGTGTGCTAAATCGAGTCTATGTAAAAGTGATTTGGGAATAATCCTAACTATTTGGTTAGGTTATTTTATTACAAATTGCTTGATCTGCTAGATTATGTTTGTGTCGCAGAACTGGGTAGTCTATGAGGGTCTATGTCAAATGGGTTTTTCCCCTTGAGATGTAAAAATGTAAAAATCATGATGTAAAATGTCTTGAGGGTTAGAAAAATAATTTATCCCCTCATAAGTCCTAGGTCCTAGGTAATTTTTTCAAGGGCTAAGTTCAAGGATCCCTTTAAAAAAAAAAAAACAAAAAATTATAAAATAAATAAATTTTGAAAAAATAAATAAAAAATAAAAATAAAATAACATAATAAATAATAAGAAGTCAAAGTTTTGAGGAAATAAATGCAAAATTTTAATTTTTTAATATATTAAAATGCATTTAATTTAAAAAATGTGAAATTTCCTCAACATTTAAAATTTCGACGGATGAGATTAAAAGAGATTTTGATCCTCATCAATGGTCGAGATCACTTTGACATGGATCACTCGAACTAGCTGTTGGGAAATCTATCTTTAAATAGGGGGTCAGGGGTCATTTGAGATCATTCGATATGAGAGTCTTGTGCTAAAGAAAGCTCTCTTGTAATTGTTTTTTTTTTATGTGCAATAAAGAAAGACTTTAGGGTTGAAATCTTGCTGGTGTTACTCTTCTGAAAATGCTGTAAGATGTTTTATTTTTCTTCATAAATTTAATTTCAGCCATTGATGATAGCTTGATGAAGAGTGATTTTAAACACAGGTATCTTGTTTAGTCACTAGGGTTTGAATGGTAGTTAAATTTTTGAATATGATGGCAGGGATCTCCATTAGATCTGGATTTTAGTATCATTTTCTCCCTCTTTGTTAATGGTTGAAGTAAGCTGTGCAGGAAAATCTTGATTTCGGAGATCAACGGGCATTTGGGGAAGTTCTTGGCTGAACCAGCCAACTCCTGAGAAGCATTTTCTGAAGAGCCCAGCTAGTGTTGATCCCGAGCTTATCATTTGAATTTTTCTTGTGAATGCATGAAGGGTTTTCTTAAGCATTTCATATTAAATTTAAAATTTTGAAAATATTTATGTGGCATAACGATAAATCTAGCTGCTTAGAGCCTTCAGTTTGTAATTACTGTAATTATTTAGCTGTTTTTTTAGGGTTTTTAGTTTCATCCTTGCATATTTTGTTTTTGGGTGTTTGTTTTTGTCATTACAGGGTGCAGATCTGAAGGTGTAGTTTTGTTCCGAAGCCAGATCTAGGCCCTGGAGGGTAAAATCTGGCCTCAACATCATTTTTGCAGGGATACTCTTCAAAGGATTTTCAAATTTTCTGAAGAAATTCGAGGGTTTGTCCAAGCTATCTGTCTGCTGTTGCCCAAGGTTTCATTGAGTTACAGGAAGATTTTCGAAATTCTTTTAAGGAAATTGTGTAAAACCCTCGTTGCCTTTTCCCTTGTGGATCCATCCCTGCAACTCCTTACTCCTCCACCCACGTTTATTCTCGTTGCCTGTCTTGCTATCCACACAGCCCTCTCCATTGCTCTCCTCGACTGCTGCCAAAAAATATGAAAAAAAAATAATAAAAATATATAAAAATTATTATTATTTTTTTTTTAAATTGAAAATTCCTTTTGATGTCTTTTTTTTGTGGTATCAATGTTTCACTTCTCTATAGTTTTTTTTTTTTTTTTGGACATTAACGGTTATATTGAAATGGCGGTAAATAAGCTACCGCGTGCTTTACAATTCAGGTGAGTCCATGACAGAGAACAGAGGATGCAAGGGAATGCTGATCCAATCCGAGAGGAATGCTGTTCAAAACGAGGGTTTGGAGTGAAGAAATAAACTACTTCGGCTTATTGGCTGTAGATGAGACGTCGCCCCCTGTAAAGTTCTCAAATGACAGATTGCTCCTCAGAGAATAGAGGGATTTCTCTGCAAATAACCTATGGCACTTTCCATTTGTTTGTCAATACTTATTAACTCGAGTCTCTGTCGCTGTCGTCCCCCATTTTGTAGAAGGAGTGCGTACTTGGCTTTGTCCTGATGCTTGGGCGTGGCACTTAAGTTCCAGTAGATGAGCTTTTAGGAATCCTTGCAATGAAATTTTCGAACCCCAGGAATTGATTCTGTGACTGAAATCTGCGGCTTTCCTCCATAACTGAGCGCATATAGGGGCGTGCAGCAAAGGGAAGGATGCAGGATTCGATCTGGCAGATTTGATCTCACTGGAATGAATACGTTCAGCAGCAGCAGGATGAGGTATGGAGTCCTTTCAGAAAACGGATGGAGAAGTCGCCCGGCAGGTTTCGGTCAACAGATGCAAAAAGAGCAGAGGGATCCTTTCATTAAACGTTAGGTTGCATTGATTTGTTTCTGTGTATCCTGGATGTTTGAAGAACCTGGAGTAAGACGTTAGTCCGATCATGAGCTAGCTGTGTATCAGAACTTCGCTTTTGGTGGCTATCTGCGGATCTTTTAAGTGCAATCCCAGCAGACATCGAATCTGAGTGACCTCAGAGTAAGAGGAAGTCATCAACGACTTGAGTCTCCAATGCAGAACTTGGGAGAAATCACAAATGCCACTTCCCAGGGAAGACTGACTCTGAGATTTCTGATCCTATCCTTCAGAAGAGAGAGACAGAGGGAATGCAAAACTTCACTGAGATATACCCTTTAGGAACCTTTAAATTCGTTGGAGAAACAGGGACAAATCAAGCAACAGAAGAAATTCGGAATCTTGGATCAGCCTTGGGATGTCGGATTACAAAATGGATGAGCAGAGAACCCCTATTTCAAAAGGAAAGGAAGGACCGGGCTGGAGATTTAAGGTATTGAGCAAGTTGATTCTGATGAGTTAATTACCAGGGATCTTCGAGAACAGAGGACACCAAGGTTGGCCTCAGTATCAGCTAGAGAGTTGAGGTTCCTTAGGATATGAAAGAATGAGATTTTGTTAAATTTGGGCAGCAGAAGTCTGATTTTCCTGATGATGGGGGCTAACTGGACCTGGTGAGAGTTCTTAGGACTTATCATGGCCTGGATGATGAGTCTTGAATCTCCGAAGACTGAGAGAGAAAGGATATTTCTTTTGATCGCCTGTGTCAGCCCTTGCCACAGAGCCAGAGCCTCCGCTCTGTTGTTAGATTCAATTCCAAGACCCCAATGGAATCTCAGTTCCGGGGAGCCTCCTGGGCTCAATAAAACTCCCCCGCTGCCAGCAACCCCAGGGTTTCCTTTAGAAGCCCCATCAAAGAATAAACAGTGATCTTCCAAGGCCGATCTCCACTTGATAAACTCTTGTTCTTCCAGTCTAATCTCCCAACTGGAATGTACGGGAACAGCTTGTGGGGGTCTTTCCTTTAGCATTGGAGCTAGTTCTTTGAACCATTTCTCTTCTTCTCTGAGCAGTCCCGTTTCATTCCTTGATGAAGTGTTGGCTTCCAGTGCCTCTCCCAACAATGCTTTTATTTTAGAAATAACTTTTATTGTGCTGCAGCTTTCTTCTCGGAAAATTCTATTGTTTCTTTCCAACCATAGTTTCCAGCAAATAAACTTAGGGATCCACATCCAGCTGGTTTTAAGAAGACTTTTTTTTTTCAGGCAGAAAGGAGATAAGCTGGCCCAGGTTCTGAACAAGGCAGGAATGTTGTCTGGGAGAGCAAGGATGGGCTCTAACATCAGCACCCCCCTCCAGACTTCTTGAGCGTAGGGGCATAGCAGCAGCAGGTGATTGGTAGTTTCTTCATCAGACTTGCAAAGAGGACATCTAGAAGGTCCTTCCATCCCTCTTCTTCTCAAGTTATCTCTGGTGAGGATGCTTTGATGTGCCACGGTCCAGCAGAAGAAGTCTATTTTTGGGAGAGCTGGAAAGTCCCATATAAATTTCCATTGGGCCGGGTTTGGAGGAACATGAGGAACAACCATAATTCTTTTGTAACCCTCAGAAACAGTATAATGGCCAGAGCTGGACCCCCAGCCTCTTTTGTCTTTAGCAGTGGTTTTTGAAGGCGATTTTCCTTGGAGCATATCTAGTAATAATGAGACTTCCCCCTGCAGCATTATGGGGACCTCTCCCAGGTTCCACCCATCCCAGGTTCTGTTAGGAGCTGCTTTCCAGTTCGAAATGTCCCACAAAGTGTGCAGATTACGAGATTGAAGCCAATTTTTAATGTTTGCAAGCCCATTTACATTCTTCATTGGCTGGTCACCCAAGATCGAGTCGTCCCAGATATTGATTTTCTTTCCATTACCCGGGATCCAATATAGATATTGGCTGAATTGTTCCCTTGCAGCATTGCAAAGATTGAATATTGGGGAACCTTTTAGAGTTCTTGGAGGTTTGTCCAGGCATCTCAATCGCTGCCCGTGGAAGTATTTCTTCCAAATGACTCTTTTACTCCAGCTAGTATTTCCAGAGACTAAATTCCAAAGAATCTTGGAACCCAAAGCAAGATTTTGAGCCGCCAAATTGCGCAGCTGGAGGCCTCCTTCCTGAAAGGGATTTCTGAGGATTTCCCAGTTCACTAAATGGATTCTTCTATCATTGTTATTCCCACCTTCCCACAGAAATCTTCTCAACAGGCTATCTAGCTTACTGAGGAAGGTTTTTGGGGCAAGGAGGATTGAGTTCTGGAATAGAGGCATGCTTATTAGGACCGATTTCATGAGGATGACTTTCCCTGCATTGTTCAACCATGAGGCACCCCAGGCTTGGATTCTATTTTTTATTTTGTCAAGCAGCGGCAGCCAGTGAGCAACTTTAGGCTTAGATTTGAAGATTGGTATTCCGAGATATTTAAATGACTCCCAATTTCGGATTCCTTCCATTTCTAAAAGTCTTGCTATGTCAAATAGCTCTTTATTCGAGCAATTCCAGCCGTAGATAGAACATTTTCTATAATTTATTTTGCTGCCCGAAATCAGCCTGTAAGTGTCCAGTTCCCTCTTGAAATGTCTTGCAGAGATCAAGCTTGCTCCTCCAAGCAGCAGAGTGTCGTCAGCAAATTGGGCATGATTAATGTCTTTCACCTTGTGAGTGGTTCTGAGGCCAGGCAATGTTTGGATTTGCTGATTATGATCTAGTTGGAAGCTTAACACCGAGGCTTGGACAGCATATAGGAGCGGAGATAAAGGGCATCCCTGTCTCAGGCCCCTGGAAGCTTGGAAGAAATCAGTAGAACGGCCATTAACCAAGGGCGCAATCCAAGGCGAGGCAATACAGGCTTTCACCCAGTTGATGAAATTTGTTGAAAAGCCTAGCTTCGTCATCACAGCAAACAGAAATTCATGCCTCACCCTATCGAATGCATTCGCCAAGTCGAGCTTAATCACCATGCCTTTCTCCTTTCTTTGACAACTAGAGTGGACTGCTTCTTGGACCAGCACTATGTTATCCAAAATCTTTCTGCCTTTAATGAAACCGCCTTGATTTTCAGGGATGATGTCAGGCAAGATATTTTTCAGCCTGTTGGCTATTATTTTTGAGACCAATTTATAGCTGGAATTACACAAAGATATTGGCCTAAATCTACTAAAGTCAGAGGCGCCTTTCTCTTTTGGAATCAGAGCTAGGAAGGCTGAGTTGATGCCACCACCTATCTTGACACAATTCTGGGATTTTCTGACCATCCTTAGAAGATCTTTTTTGATTATTGACCAGCAAGTCACAAAGAACCTTACAGAGAACCCATCTGGCCCTGGGGCTTTATCAGGCTCCATATTGTTCAGTGCCTCCTCAAGCTCTTCCATACTAATCGGTGCTGTCAGCATATCGTTGTCCGAATCCTTGACACAAGTGGGTATTAAATTGATCGGATAAGAGTGGGGATCAATAGCTGGTTCTTCAGGAGCCGAATACAGATCTTGGAAGTAGGAGTATGCAGCTTTCTTGATGCCTTCGAAATCCTTGACCACAGTATTTTGGAATTTAATCTCTGAGACTGATTTGAAGTTCTTTCGGGCTTCCGCTTGCTTATGAAAAAAGCTGGTGTTCTTATCGCCGGATTTCAGCCAGAGAATTCTAGACTTCTGCCGCCAGTATTCTTCCTCCTCCCTGCTAGATCTATGAACCTCTTTTTGGAGCTCGATTTCTTTTAGTAGCATACTTTGGGAAACCGGATTTTGCTCCATTTCTAGTTGATGATCAGCAAGCCTATTTGTATTTTCTTTTCTTTTGGAAGAGGGGGATTGCAGTCTTTTAGCCCAGGCTTTTAGATTTCTTTTTAGAGTCCTAATTTTCTCTTCCCACACAAAGAAAGGAGAACCATGGACAGGCCTATTCCAAGAGTCGGAGACCACATCTTGGAAGCCTTCTTGCTGGATCCACAAAGGGCTGAACCGGAAAGGAATGGGGCCAAGATTGCAATCAAGGGAAAGCTCGAGAAGAATGGGTTTATGGTCAGAGGTGAGATTTGGAAGAATTTTTGAAGAAGCCAAGAGACCGCTGGTTAGGAAGGAGGAGTGGACAAGAAATCTGTCCAGTCGGGCAGCAATATGATTGGGGCCTGTTCTTTTATTGGACCAAGTGAATTTTCCTGAAGATGGTTTAATATCCTCCAGGTCCCAGCCCAACAATATGTCTTCCACCCATTCTCTGGCAGGATCCCTAACAATGGAACCTCCCTTTTTCTCATCAATATTGAGGGTGACATTAAGGTCACCAGCTATTATGATATTCTCGGGGTTTTGCTCTAAAAGAAAAGTATGGAGCGAATTCCAGCAGATTTTTTTCTCACTTGACAAAACTGGAGCATAAACATTAAACATACTTACTTGCTGACCAGAATCCTTGTGGAGTAGCTGAGTGAAGAGCCAGTGAGAGCTGCTTTTTTCTTGAATAAAGTCATATATGGTGCTGTTCCAGAAGGTGGCTATTCCGCCAGAGGCACCTCTTGCACTAACCGCTTTTCCATGGCCTTTGTTCCAAAAAACTTTACTAGATTGGAGGAGGGGAAGTTCCTCCAGCTTTGTCTCCTGGATGAGGAGGATTTCAGGCGAGTATATTCTCACTAAATCTTTCAGGGCTTCCTCTTTCGACCTGCTACCTAAACCTCTGCAGTTCCAGGAGACGTATTTCATTATTTACTTTTGTGGGGGGAGGAGGCTCCCATTGGAGCCTTGTTGCTTTTGCGCCCAGATCTGGTATTCATCATTGATTTGAGAGTTTTTTGGGATCCCTGGAGGACATCTTTGTAAGTTTCTTCCTCTCTCTGTTTCTTCTTGGATTTCCGCCCTCTGGTCGTCTTGATTGGAGTGGCTAACGAATTGTCTGATTCCGAATCTCTCTCTTCTGAATCGCCTTCAGAGTCTGAGGCTAGACTAATGTGTTCTTCATTACCTTCATTTCCCCTCTGACCTTCCTCTGGTGTGGGGATTGATGATTCTGCTTCGTTTGTTTTTCCTTGTTTCTCCATATTTCCGGTTCCTTCTTGGTTCTCCTTATCATCCATCTTTTCTCCAGATGGAGATCCGTCTTTAGAAGTAGCAGCGGCTTTTGGATTGATGTGAGGCTTTCCCGATGGGCCGGTAGTTTTCTGTCCGGGAGGCTTTGGGATGGCCTTTCCCTTTCTGATTTCTTTCCATCCCTCTTCTTCAACTGTGTTCCCTGATGGGGCTTTTGGGCAGTTTCTCTGGAAGTGTCCATGCTCATGACAAGTTCTACATTTGAACGGCAGCTGCTCGTAGTCCAACTTCTGGTAGTGCTGCCATTCTCCAACCTTGAGTTTAATTGCTTCTGGTAGCCCGGCTTCCAGATCAACTTCTACGCAGATTCTGGCACAAGTATATTGGCCCTTGTGATCGGCTTTGTCAATGAATCGGCCCAGCCCATTCCCGATCTTCTGCAGGGATTGATAGCTCCAACAGTGAAGAGGGAGGTTGGGTAACCGCACCCAGACCGGCGCCTCCTTGGGGACATCAACGGATGGATCGAAATCAGGACTCCATTTATTGAGATAAAATCCCTGATTTCCCATAAAGTACGGCCCATTTCTGAAAACCAGGTCGCGATCTTCCTTGGTGGTAAATTCAAAGATGAAATAGCCTCGCCCTACAGCGTAACAAATCACATTATTTTCCAGCTGTGGCCTCCAGTTTCATTGTATCCAATCGTCCGTGGACTTAGTGGATGGCCATCGGCCCATAAACTGCCCTACCAGGCCTCTGTCAGACAATGCAAGAGCGATTTTTATTGATTGTTCCTCTGGGAGTGCGATCTCTGGAATTTCGTCCAGCTTTTTAATGAATTTAGGCACTTCAGCATGTTGGTGCTTCTTCCCTTTCTGAGTTAGCAGCCTGTGGAAGGCATCTGCGGAGGTAAGAGGAGGGGTGGGAGCAGACTCCCCACCCCCAGGACCGCTCATGGCGGCGTCCAAGGGTTTGGCTGCGGCGGCAATCTACAGACGGCTTCACGGCTCCAGAGCAGCGCGCGCGCGATTAATCAACCATCGTTTCACTTCTCTATAGTTAAATGCGCTTAAATGTTTATTTAAAGATTAGCTATCTGAAAGTGGTGATTCATTTTATGAACTGGTTAGCATTTTGTGGTCATTCAAAGTATTCTATCTTTTGAAAATCTAATTGTTGGAGCTTTGCTAAGTTATTAAAATTGATCATGGTTGCTTGAATGTTTAAATGCTCATCGTATGCTAGACAATTCAGTAAATATTTTCAAGCTATTGTTGAAAGGTTTGTTCGTGTTTGTATTTCCTAAGCATCAAATCAATTATTCGATTTTCACTTCATCTATCGAAGGCACTGGTCTTAAGTATTGAAAGGGTTAATCAATTTTTAAAGTCTCCAGGTGCTTGTTTTCGTGTTTGTATTTCCTAAGCATCAAATCAATTATTCGATTTTCACTTCATCTATCGAAGGCACTGGTCTTAAGTATTGAAAGGGTTAATCAATTTTTAAAGTCTCCAGGTGCTTGTTTGCCTCGTTGTGTCTCCCAACCCAGTTGGTTCCCAGTTGGTCTTCCTTATCCCATAGGGTATACCCCCCTTAGCCTAGGGAGATGGCTTAAACGGAGAGATCGGGGATTAGGGTGACAGCCCCCGGTCTGAGCGTTGTCGTGGTGCCTAGACACTCTGCGCGACAACATTTTTTTGGCGCCGCTGCCGAGGATAGAGTTTTTTCTGTCCTTGGTTCCTTTGACATTCGTATCGTTTCTTTCCTCTCGTCCTTTCATGTCCTTAGCTCCTTCCTTCCGAGTTTTTCCGTGTTACACTTTTTGTCCGAGTGGCGACTCCACTTCATATATCCTCTGCAAGAGTGTATACTAGAAGACATCCAAGTAGTTTGGTTAATCCTGCTCCTGATCCTGAAAGGGCTCTCAGAGTACGATTACACAAACTATCTTCTCGTACACTTCTTGTTAACCTCGGACAAGAAGCCCTATCTGATATCCATTTCCTTTTTACTAACCCGGTTGAGCACGACATCATGGATATATTTGCCCCTTGCGATTTTTCTAACATTCAAGGTTATCCCAATGATATTCCAACACATGGGATGGATAAATTGCCTATCTTTCAGGGAAATAACGCAATTAGTGCTAATTCACATCTGAAAGCTTTTAGTTTATGGATGGGTAAGTACGCAATAGCTATTGATTTTAATCATGAAGATGTTAGAATGACTCTTTTTGTTTTGACCTTGGAGGGCGATGCTCACAAATGGTTTGCAGAAAAGCCTCGGAATTCATTTGATTCTTTGCAATCGATCGTTAATGCCTTTAAGGAAAAGTATGGAGATAAGAGAGAAGGAAGACACCTCGTGAAAGCTATTAGCATAATCAAAAAGAGAGAGAATGAAACCGCTAAAGAATTTAACAAAAGGTTTAATGATATTATTAAGGAATTACTTCAAGACTATAAACCTACCGACAAATCTCTTCAAGATTTTTATATTGATGCCTTTAGCCCTGAGCCCTCTTATGAGTTGAGACGTGCTAAACTTCCTAATTATAGGGATTGTCAAGATTTAGCCATAGAGCTTGAAAAGGATAAGTCAACATCTGGGAAGTCTAAAACCCCAAGTTTTGATAGGCATTCAACGAAATTGAAAAAACCTAAAGGAAAATAGGTTCAATAACCTGATAGCGAGCTTGTTCAGAAATTGCTCCAAAAGATCGAAAGCATGGAAATTAATCAAGCAAATTAACATCTAACCATGCTAAGGAGATAGCTACTTTGCAGAATAGGTTGGTCCAAATGGAAAGAGCGCAAATGCAAAATTTCCAGCCTAGAAATAATAATAATAGAAATAACAATTGGCAAAAGAAGGGACAATCTAGTGAGTAGAGACCTCCTAATCCGCTTACAAATTTGGTCGACAATGCTTCGCCTTATTGTCGGGTTTGTGATGCTCTTCATGAAGAGGTTACTTGTCCCATCATTAGAAGAATTTTGGATAATGGAATGTTTGGGGCGGGTGATCAAATAAATGTAGTGGGTAACGAGTTTCCTTTGTCTATGAACGATTGGATGGAGGTTAAGGAAAATAGTCGAGATGTTATGCATCCCTCATCAGCTTTTGGTATAAATAACCTTGAAAATGAAGATGACATTTTGGCTAAGTTATATGGCGAAAAACCCTCTCTAGAGCAAATCATGGAAATTGCTAGAGATAAAGGTTTAACTTATCAGAGAAGGGATAAAGATCAGAGCGGGAATCAAATTCCCCCTCGAACTTTTAACCCTGGTTTAAACTCTAGATTAGATGTCGATTTGGGAAGCTGGTTTAATAATGCGAAAATCTGGGTTCCTGTCTTCGAGATTGTGAAAATCCCTTCCCAGAGAGATAAGTTACTAAAAGCTATTCAAGGTCCTCAAGCAAATATTTCTCAACAGAAAACCTCGGAAGTTGATTATCACGATGCTCCCATATATTTGCAAAGTTTAGATTCGGATAACAAAGATCATCAGCCTTTCTTTATCACTTTGATGGTTAATGGGTATAAATTAAATAATTGCATGCTGGATTCTGGTGCATCAGCTTGTGTCATGACTAAGAGGGTCATGGAACAGCTTAACTTAAGAGTTTCTAGACCCTACTATAATATATGCGCCATGGATTCTAAAAAGATTGAAGTTCATGGTCTAATCAAGGATTTACAGGTCCACTTATCTGTTTACCCTGACATTATGATTGTTATGGACATTGTTGTTGTTGATGTGCCTGATGCTTGGGGTATGCTTTTATCTAGGAAATGGGCCTCTAATTTAGGAGGGAGTATTCAAATGAATTGGTCATATGCTATGATTCCTTCCCCTAGAGGTGATGGTTTCGTGAGACTTAATAGAGAGCCCAAGAGAAAATTCCATATTGAAGATCCTAAGAGACCTCATAATGAGATAATTAAAGAACAATTTGACATTGGGAATTACACTATCATGTCTAATTCAATAGTTCTTCCCGATGATAAGATTGATAAACAGGTTGGGGATCTCGATGATAAAGTTTGGTACATGTATTTTGATGGTGCATCATCTAGACATGGTAAAGGTGCGGGTATAGTTTTGAAATCGCCCCCGGGTCATATCTTCAAGTTTGCTTACCGATTAGAATTTGAAGCAACCAACAACGTTGCCGAATACGAAGCTTTGTTGTTGGGTCTTGAGTTCGCAAAGTCTTTAAAAATTAAGTTTCTTAGCATCAAGGGGGGTTCTGACTTAATTATCATGCAGCTTACAAATAAATTTACGTGTAAAAATCAGAGATTAAGGAATTATCAAAATGCTGTGTGGGATACTATAGAACACTTTGATGCCCTTGACCTTGAAGCTATCCCAAGAGAGCATAATAGTTTGGCTGATGAACTTGCCGTAGTTGCTACTACCTTGAATTTATCTGATGGGCTAATTGAGGATAAGATTAAAATGGAAGTTATATTTAGACCTTCTGTTCCAGATAACTCAGAGCATCGACAAGTCTTTAATGATGAAAAGAAAGTGATTAGTTTTCTTGATAATTTGGATGAGTTTGAAAATTTTCGGAATAATTTTGAGGATGGATTTGATAATCATGAGCATATCACGAATCCTACTCCTAGGAATGTGGTTTCTTTAGAACAACACTTTGATAGGAATGATGCCACGAAGTTGAAAGAGGAGAATAAAATGGATCCGGGCGAATACCTCGAGGTAAACATTGGCACTCCTAACCCAAAGATTGTTAAAATAGGTAAGGGTACTAGTGTTGAGGAAAGAAAAAAGTTAACCAATTTACTTCACCAATATCGGGATGTTTTAGCGTTTTCTTATGATGAATTAAAAGGTTATAGGGAGGATGTCATGGAACACACTATCCCTCTGAAAGATGAAAATGCTAAACCCTTTTGTCAGAAGCTTAGGCAGATTAATCCTAAGTTAGCCCCTTTGGTTCAAAAGGAGCTTTCGAAGATGCTTGCAGTAGGAATTATTGCTCAAATGAGGCATTCAACATGGTGTTCCAACCCGGTGATTGTTAGGAAAAAGAACGATACGATAAGACTTTGTGTCAATTTTCGAAACCTTAATCTAGCATGTAAGAAAGATAATTACCCTTTGCCAAACATGGAGACTCTGTTGCAAAGAGTAAACGGTTATGGAATGATGTCATTGCTAGATGGTTTTTCTAGGTATAATCAAGTATGGGTTAAAAAAGAATATCGTCACAAAACCACATTCACCACACCATGGGGTACTTTCGAATACATTAGAATGCCGTTTGGATTAACCAACACTGGGGCTACATTTCAAAGGGTTATGGATTATGCCTTCAAGGGTTTAATTGAGAAATTTATCGAAATTTACCAAGATGATCTTACTGTTTTTTCTAAGGATGGTATTAGTCATATAAGTCATCTTCGGCAAGTTTTTGATAGATGTAGAGAGTACGGGATTTCTTTAAATCCGGCTAAGTCTGTTTTTGGAGTAACCGAAGGGAAATTACTTGGCCATATCATTTCTAAAGATGGAATTAAGATTGATCCTGAAAGAGTTGAGGCTATCCAAAAGATTCCTCTTCCCCATAATCTTAAATCCCTTCAGTCTTTCCTTGGAAAAACAAACTTTCTTAGAAGGTTTATTCCAAATTACGCAGAAATAGCTAAGCCTATTCAAAGTCTTCTGAAGAAAGATGTAAGATTTGTTTGGCAAGAAGACAGCAAAAGGGCTTTTCAGGAAATCAAAGGTGCTATTGCAAAAGCCCCTGTTTTAGTTAGTCCCGATTACTCTAAGGATTTCATGATTTTCTCTTTCGCTTTTGAAGATACCATTGCTGGTGTCTTATTACAGAAAAATAAAGATGGTCACGAGCAGCCTATTGCTTTCATGAGTAGAGTGCTTCAAAATTCTGAATTAAAGTACAATACCATGGAAAAGCAAGCCTATGCCTTAGTCAAATCTCTTAAGCATTTCAAAACTTATGTGGGTTATTCTAAAATCATTACTTTTGTCCCACATTTTGTTGTTAAAGATATATTAACTCAAACTGATTTCTTAGGGACTCGTGCTAGGTGGGTTACTAAAATACAAGAATATGATTTAGAGATTAGACCCACCAAGCTAGTCAAAGGCCAAGGCTTGGCTCAAATGTTGACCGAAGGTAATGAAAAGGCTCTTGGTTTGATTTGTCTTAACGATCTATCTTCGCCTGAGCTGCAGAGATTAGGAGAGCATGAGTGGTACAAGGACATTATTTATTACTTGTTAAATCTTACATGTCCTAACCATTTAGTCGCTCATAAGAGAAGGGCTCTTATACTAAAAGCCACAAGTATTGCCTTATGAAGGATGGCCTTGGATGGATAAATCTTGAGGGCATAGTACTTAGATGTGTTGATGAAATTGAGTCCAGGAAGTTAATTTCTGAGTTTCATTCAGGATTTTGTGGTGGTCATTATGCTGCTAGAACTACTGCCCACAAAATTCTGAGAGCTGGTTATTATTGGCCTTCAATTTTTTCTGATGTGCATAAGTTTGTTAGAAGTTGTCAAGCTTGTCAACTATTCACTGGGAAACAGAAGCTTGTTGCCCTGCCCTTACAACCTGTCGTTGTGGAGGCACCTTTTCAGCATTGGGGTCTGGACTTCATCGGGAAGTTTCATGAAAATTCTAGCAATGGCTACTCATGGATTTTGACTGCTACTGATTATTTCACTAAATGGGTTGAAGCCATCCCTGTTAAGAATGCCATTGAAAAGGTCATTATGGATTTCATTGAAAATAATATCATTACTAGATTTGGTGTCCTTGCTAAGATCACTACGGATAATGCCAAGGCTTTTAGTTTTTCAGAGTTTTCGTCTTTCTGTTTCAAATATGGCATTATCTTATCTCCTCTTATCTCATTCATCAAATTACTATCCTTAGGGTAATGGTCTTGCTGAATCAAGTAATAAAAATCTCATAACCATTATCAAGAAGATAGTAGGAGATAATAAAAGATCTTGGGATAGCAAAATCAAGTATGCTTTATGGGCAGATAGGATCACTAAAAAGAAAGCTACTGGTAAAAGTCCCTTTGAATTAGTTTATGGCTTGGATGTAACTTTACCTGTGCACCTGAAATTGCCAGCTTATTAGCTCCTTCAGCATTTTTCTACTAATAAAGATGTCGTTCAAAATAGAATAGATCAGATTGTGGAGTTAGATGAAGCTCATAGGACAGCTTTTGATACTATATGTAAAAGTCAATCTAACATTAAGAAAAGCTTTGATAAATCCTCTCTATCTAGATCTTTGCAGGTTGGAGATATGGTACTTCTTTGGGATCGCAAGAATGAAAAACTAGGAAAACATAAGAAGTTCGACAGTTATGTGAAGAGCTTATATCTTTTCTGTGCTTAATGTTATATGATGATTTTTGGATGGACGCTACTTATGTTTTGTTGTGTGTTGCGTGGATGCAAATTCTGGATTCTCACATTCCTACAGTGCAGCAACGTGTCCCCAAGTAGAGCCAGATGTTGACCACTACTTGTCAACTACCCATAGTAGTACACCCCCTTTTTTCGTAAAAGGGATAGCGCTTGATCAATGTGTCCATGCCATTCGACTATCATCATCAGCTTGATCATGTTATTTTGTAAACCCAGTCTGCATGTGTAAATTGTAAATAATCTTAGCAGATCTGTGTCATGTTTGTAATTTCCTAGGTAAACCTAATCTTCTAGTGATGATCTACGTTCTGGAAGGTTTTTTGTCTCACCAATCCATGATCAACAGAATTTTCCTTCAGCCTAACCCCAAAGCCGGAATGGATTTTGTCATTAGAATCTTAGGGGAGTCCTAGTGTGCTAGATTGAGTCTATGTAAAAGTGATTTGGAAATAATCCTAACTATTTGGTTAGGTTATTTTATTACAAATTGCTTAATCTGCTAGATTATGTTTGTGTCGCAGAACTGGATAGTCTATCAGGGTCTATGTCAAATGGGTTTTTCCCCTTGAGATGTAAAAATGTAAAATGTAAAATGTCTTGAGAGTTAGAAAAATAATTTATCCCCTCATAAGTCCTACGTCCTAGGTAATTTTTCCAAAGGCTAAGTTCGAGGGTCTCTTTAAATAAAATAAACAAAAAATTATAAAAAAATAATAAATTTTGAAAAAATAAATAAAAAATAAAAATAAAATAAAATAATAAAATAATAATAAGTCAAAGTTTTGAGGAAATAAATGCAAACTTTTAATTTTTTAATATATTAAAATGCATTTAATATAAAAAATGTGAAATTTCCTCAACATTTAAAATTTCGACGGATGAGATTAAAAAAGATTTTGATCGTCATCAATGGTCGAGATCGCTTTGACATGGATCACTCGAACTAGTCGTTGGGAAATTTATCTTTAAATAGGGGGTCAGGGGTCATTTGAGATCATTCGATCTGTGAGTCTTGTGCTAAAGAAAGCTCTCTTGTAATCGTTTTTTATGTGCAATAAAGAAAGACTTTGGGGTTGAAATCTTGCTGGTGTTACTCTTCTGGAAATGTTGTAAGATGTTTTATTTTTCTGCATAAATTTAATTTCAGCCATTGATGATAGCTTGATGAAGAGTGATTTTAAACACAGGTATCTTGTTTAGTCACTAGGGTTTGAATGGTAGTTAAATTTCTGAATATGATGGCAGGTATCTCCATTAGATCTGGATTTTAGTATCGTTTTCTCCCTCTTTGTTAATGGTTGAAGTAAGTTGTGCAGGAAAATCTTGATTTCGAAGATCAACGGGCGTTTGGGGAAGTTCTTGGCTGAACCAGCCAACTCTTGAGAAGCATTTTTTGAAGAGCCCAGCTAGTGTTGATCCCGGGCTTATCATTTGAATTTTTCTTGTGAATGCATGAAGGGTTTTCTTAAGCACCTCATATTAAATTTAAAATTTTGAAAATATTTCTGTGGCATAACGATCAATCTAGCTGCTTAGAGCCTTCAGTTTGTAATTACTGTAATTATTTTGCTGGTTTTTTAGGGTTTTTAGCTTCATCCTTGCATATTTTGTTTTTGGGTGTTTGATTTTGCCATTACAAGTTGCAGATCTGAAGGTGTAGTCTTGTTCCGAAGCCAAATCTAGGCCTTGGAGGGTAAGATCTGGCCTTAGCATCATTTTTGCAGGGATACTCTTCGAAGGATTTTCAAATTTTCTGAAGAAATTCGAGGGTTTGTCCAAGCTATCTGTCTACTGTTGCCCAAGGTTTCATTGTGTTACAGGAAGATTTTCGAATTTTTTTTAAGGAAATTTTGTAAAACCCTCGCTGCCTTTTCCCTTGGGGATCCATCCCTGCAACTCCTTGCTCCTCCACCTACGTTTCTTCTCGCTGCCTATACTGCTATCCACGCAGCCCTCTCCATTGCTCTCCTCGACTGCTGCCATTCACTGCATGCAGTCTTCACTGCCAAGCTCCCGACAACCATCCACTTCTCCCATCGTTTCTCCTCTTTTATCTTGCGTATTCCTCATGCAGCTGTATTCCCTCTGTCTGCAGCTCTCTCATCGAGCCACGCATCTCCTAAACTTGCGTATCACCTCACCTGCAGCTCCTTCTCTTGCCGCGACTCTGCTTCATGGTCCTCCAGATGCTCGTTCTCCCTCCGTTCCTCACGCAGTCACCTCTTCTCTGCCCACGCACTCCTCCAGCATCCTCCACGCATTTCACTTCCACACCAGCCCACTGCTAGCCTCTCGCGCAGTTCCTCCCTTTCATCATTGCTCCTTTGCACTCCATACCCCGCTGCCTGCCTGCACAAGGAAACCCAAAGCCGTCGAACTCTCCTCCGCCGTCAACCTGTATGCACATCAACAAGTTTTTCGATTTTTTCTGATTTACATACTTTACGTTTAGAGTTTACCTATCATTTCGATTTTTTGTATATGCGTTATAAGTTAGGGTTTGTAGAGTTTATTTTCATGATGTGTATAACTTGTTAACTTAGGACTTCAATGAAAATCAATTTTTGATTTGTTTTTGTTTTTGTTTTTTTTTTTTTTTTTTTTTTTAAATCATAAAAGGCATAAAAAAGTTCCTTTTAGGTTTTTGATTAGGTCTTAGTTTAGATTAGATTTTAATTTTATTTAGGTTTTAGTTTTAGATACTTTATATTTTAGCTTTGTTCTATTTTGATTTTAAATTTAGAATTTTATAATCATCAAAAAATAAAAAAATAATAAAAATATATAAATTTTTTTTTTTTAATTGAAAATTCCTTTTGATGTCTTTTTTTTGTGGTATCATTATTTCACTTCTCTATAGTTAAATGCACTTAAATGTTTATTTAAAGATTAGCTATCTGAAAGTGGTGATTCATTTTATGAACTGGTTAGCATTTTGTGGTCATTCAAAGTATTCTATCTTTTGAAAATCTAATTACTGGAGCTTTGCTAAGTTATTAAAACTGTTCATGGTTGCTTGAATGTTTAAATGCTCATAGTATGCTAGACATTTTAGTAAATATTTTCAATCTATTGTTGAAAGGTTTGTTTGTGTTTGTATTTCCTAAGCATCAAATCAATTATTCGATTTTCACTTCATCTAGCGAAGGCACTAGTCTTAAGTATTTAAAGGTTTAATCAATTTTTAAAGTCTCCAGGTGCTTGTTTGCCTCGTTGTGTCTCCCAACCCAGCTAGTTCCCAATTGGTCTTCCTTATCCCATAGGGTCTACCCCCCTTAGCCTAGGGAGACGGCTTAAACGAAGAAATCGGGGATTAGGGTGACAGCCCCCGGTCTGAGCGTTGTCACAGTGCCTAGACACTCTGTGTGACAACAGGACCCATTACCAGCCTTGACACCAATTGACGGATGGAAGCCAATTCAAATACCAGATGAGGATGGTCTCATATTGAGAGACTAGGGAGGGCACATTGCACCTATGAACCCCATAACACTGGAGTAGAGGAGGTCACTTTTAACAATTATAGACCAATGGTGATCACTTTGTTGTGCCCCAACTAGATCTTGGGACCCCACTGAAGGCAATGAGATGGATTTGAGGGCCAACCGTCAAATCATGGACTTGACATGCTTCTACACCACCTTGGAAACCTCATCACCATTGGACAATCCATTTGGAGCACTTTCATTGGATGACATCAGCCCTATAGATCTTACAACTCAAACGTGTAGGCTAATTAGGGCATATTTCTTAAAGTTAAATGGTTGACTTGTAACTCAAGCATATTTTAGTATTAAATTTGTTGCAGGGGATTTGATTAGGCTAATTATTAGTCCTACTCCTCATATAAATAGAGGAGAGGCTCATTTTGTTAGATCATCATCACTTATGATATATTTTGGCCCTCTTAGAGATTTTAGCCTTCTTGGATTCTTGTGGTGATGAGATTCTATGGTGTATTTTACTAGTTGGAGCTATTTCTTTGGCATTGGAGACATTACTTTGGATCAATAAAGGATTGTTCATGCATTTTATCTTGTAAGTAAGTCTTGTATTTGATAAATCTTTGTTCTTGTGTCTAATGTATGGAAATCAATGTATAGAATCTTGATAATGGCATTGTATGCAATACTCATGTATAGTATGTGAATGGAAATCCCCTTGGTGAACCTTTAAACTAGCTCTTCCAATTGACCTTGATCCCTCACAAAGGTAATAGTTAGGGTTTTGAGCTAGGGTTTCCCTTACTCGTCAAGATTTATCTTTTCTCTCCCATAGACTCCATCATCCCAAGGATTAGGCATTAGTCTTGTCACTTCATTGATCATTCACAAATTCAACCATAAAACTTATTTTCGCTCTCTTTTTTTCTAATTTGCGGCCCTCTTAAGGTCAAGTCGTAGTTAGGGCTAGGGAACGAGTTGACCTAGAGTGGGATTGAAGGAGCCTTGATTTCCTCAAAATCAACTCCTTTTAGTAGCCAACCTATCCATTTTACAACTAAAATCTCTTTCCCTAGGTAGATTTTGCCCTAGAACACCCTAGTTTGCCCTGGGGGGCTTATTGAAGGTTTCTTGTGCCATTTGATTGCTAAATTTTGTGAAAATTCCTAGATCTAACAATCTCAGGAATCCTACTGCAACCAGCGGAATCTACTTCACCTAAATTGAAAATTACATTACAAACTTATTTCATATTTCTTCTTGAAAGATTGAAGCAAATTACTGAAGCAGCCTATACCAGATTAAATATGATTTTGAAACATAGAAACTGAGCAAGGAAATACAAACACATAGGACACTGTTATTTTTGGACAAATGTCCCTGGAAAAATCCAATGCGGGAAAACCGGTGCAGCATCTCTGAGGGTTTATTATTATTAAGCAGTAGCAAATTGTGAATACATCTCTGAATACCTCACAGGGTTATTCTGTTACAAAGAGAAATACTGGTAGAAGCTTTGTGAGATTACCTCACACAATCACTGAGAAAAAACTCCTGGCTGATTTGGTCAATGGATGAGGTGCCCCTTGTAGGCCATGCGCTGCCTCTGCACTGTCCCAACGTCAACTCTCCTAGGCACTGCATCACCCAACTAGGGAATCGATCTGCAGCCAAGAGTCACTGCTCTTAGCCTCTCGGTGTCACACCCCGGATTCTGGAGACTGAAACTAACTCTACTGCTAGATTTTCAACTCTCTCTCACCCTTTGTGCTACCTCTACGTGGCCCTACTAGCCCTGCGTCAACCTCTACATCTGGGCTACTAGATCACCCTCTGCCTCTCTCTGCTGATGATTCTTCGACTGAGAAAATCTCTCTCTCCGGAAGCCATCCCTGCCCCAAATTGCAAGAGATTTCCTCAATCGAATTTTCCTCCTGAGAACTTCTCACTTCAGAAAATTGATTTCTTGATCTTTATCGTTGTATTTTCCAAATGACCCTTAAGCCCCTTCTTATATCTTCCTGTTGGGCAACGAACGGCCTAGATTAACTCCTAATTACAAGCTTAGATCATTTTGACTTGTTCTCCGTGTTTTTTTAGAAGTTACACCCACAATTAGTTTAATACCCATTAATATTTTAATTTTCCTAAGTTTAGACTTAGGAACTCCATTACAAATATTAATTATTTTAATATAATCATATCTGGGTGGAATTTCTCAAAACAGTTTCTGGGTTCTTTGGAATGCATGTGCCCAAGCCTGCCTTCAAAATTTGAGGCCTAGAGCACATTCGATGCTACCCCAAATCAACCCTCCCTCTTAGCGAGGAATGTGTTCTAGCAATGTACTACTGCTGCACATTGCTCTAACTTTGAAGCATCGTCCTATGCACTGCTGATGTCTGACATGTTGTCCACCAACTACTACGCTGTTGTTGCAACTGTACTGCTACCTTTGACACTGCCACTACCAATGCTACATCTGTACTACAACTCCCTCTCAAATGCTGCATCTGCTATGCTGCTAGCACTGCCACTGCTAACACTGCATCCGTATTGCAACTCAGTTGCTGAGAGAAGCAACTGAAAAACATCTAAAATTACTGAACTAACTATTTTCAGTATGATACCACGTGAATGATAGAACTCATTGCTGCTAGTCTCTGCACTAACCCTCTGAATCTATTGCATTGTTGCTTATGCTTGCTTTGTGCCATCTGCACTTCTATCAACTATACTCTGCGCTGCTCAGATTCTGGTGCTCCTAGCAACTGCAACTATCTCCTCGGCACTCCTCGGCAACATCTGACACTAGTCCATCCTATTACTCCTAATCTGGGCTCCTGTAGCAAGGTATTGATCCAAGAGGTGGACTCCTCAAGGATCTTGCCCATCTGTAGCTCTTTCGAAATACCAGTCCAAATCAGCCCACCTCCTTCCTGGAGGTATCTTGGATGTCATGGCGAACTCCTCCTTTCTGATCTTTGCGGCTGCAACCTTAGGATCGTGCTTCTCATCCTTGTCCTTTTTCTTCAAGGGACACTGGGATGCATAGTGCCCCATCTCACCACATATGAAACACTTCACCTTGGAGATGTCCTTCTTTCGTCTCTGTGGCTCCTGCTATCCCTTCGATGTAAGGGTTGCATTCTCCTCCTCCTCCTTGGGCTTCAACCCACTGCTGCTGTTGCTTCCGTCAAGTTTGACCTTGACCAGGTCTCTCCTCAGCTCCTCTTGTTTTAGAGCTGTCCACATCTCGTCCCAATTAGGCAATGATTCTCTACCCAGGATACTCTGGACAAAGACTTGCCACTCATCTGAGATAGAATTGAGGGCCAGTCTCACTAACTCTGAATCCTGAGGTGTATGCCCTGCAGCCGACAACTCATCACGGGTCTCTTTCAGCTTCGTGAGGAAGGGATCCACACGCTCTCCCTTCTGCATCTGAGCAGATCTCAGCTTCTGCTCTAAGTACATCTTCCGCTGCTTAGAATATCCCTGATACAACATGGCCAAGGCATCCCACATCTCCTTAGCAGTTGCTCTACTAACAACGTGGCACACCACGCGATCCTTGACTCCATCCAGGATCATCTTGTTGGCCTTCGCCATCTCAACCTTGTACTTCTTTAGCAAATCTGCATCTGCAGGTTCAGCCACCACACTGTCGACTTACGTCTTGAGGGCATGCTCATCTAGAGGGAAAGACATTCTAGCCTTCCAAATGATGTAATTGGTGTTGATTTTTGGTAGCATCGAATGTTCTCTAGCCATGAAAATTGGTGGAGAGGCTAAGGCAGATGTGATCTCCAAGACTCAGAAATTGTTTAGGGAAATTTCACCCGGATGAAGACATATTAAAATAATTAATATTTTTAATGGGGTTCCTAAGTATAAACTTAGGAAAATTAAATATTAATGTGTGTTAATATAATATAGGTGAGAAAGTTCTAAATAACGAGGATCAAGCCAGATCTAATCTTAGCCGTTGTTTAGGGACTTAATATTGGTCGTTGAATCATCAACAGGAAAAGTATAAGAGGAGGCTGAAGGGTCAGTTGGAGCCACACCAAGAGAGATCAAGAATTCGATTTTCTGGGGCTAGGTTTGCTAAGAAATCGAGTTAGTGATCTATTGCAGCAAGGGGTAGTTCGGCAAGAGGCCAAGAATACATATCAGAGAGGCAGAGAAAGTGCCAAAGAGACAGCGCAGAGCCTAGGAAGGCTGATGCAGAGGCAGCAAGGGTTGACACAGAGGCTGAAGAGGCCAGCGCAGAGGACGCAAAGGGCCAAGAGGCTAACGTAGGAAGCGCAGAGAGCTGCAAAGCTGACGCTAGGCTGAAGAGGTTGCGCTTATGTGATTTCATGGGCCAAACTGGGAGCTGATCAGCTAACACAGAGCTATAGGAGGGTGACGCAGTTCCAGAAGATAGCTTGAAGCAACTTTTGTTGTCCAGCTAAGGAACAATCGAAGTTGCTGTGGGGCCAATCATCCAGTTGTTGGTTAGCCGTAATATCTGTCTCCGTAGAAAGGTACTTTTGCCGAGGATAATCTTTGAAGGGTGATCCATTTCTGGCACCCTAGTTGTATTCAGAAAACCGCATAATAATAAAAACCTCATCTGCTGCACCGGTTTTCCCGCATTGGGTTTTTCCTGGGACGATTGTCCAAAAATAACGGTGTCCCTTGTGTTCTCTCAGTTTATTTCAGTTGCTGATGTGTTTTTTTGTGAAGGCTGCAATTGTGTTTATTTTGATATTTATGTATATAAATAACTTGTTAATGTAAAGAACAAGTAGGAGATAATAAACCAGATATTGCAGTAGGGGTTTCTGATGTGTTAGATTTAGAATTTTTCACATGGCATCAGAGCATTTGCAGATCACAAGACTGAAGATGCTGGCAGAAGAAATCTGAAAAATTTGCTGCAGAAAAAGTTGTACCGAGAGACAATGTTGTTCCAAAGCTAAAGCGGCAAGAGAAGAGGTGACGTAGTGCTTAGAGGGTGATGCAGAAGCTCACGCAGAGCCTGAGTCAACATTTCAAGCCAAGGGAAGGGCCAGCGCAGAGGTAGAGAGAGGCAAAAGAGGCTTACGCAGAGCCACGTCATCCTACTAAGCCAGGTAGGATTGACGCAGTTGGCCGAAGGAGCAGATTTCAGGCTTTGTCGTGATTTCCCAAAGCTTGAAGGGCTCAAATTCTTCAGTTGTTGGCACTAAGGGAGTTGTGCAGATTGTGATTTGAGCAGCTGGTGGGACGATGTTTCTGTTTGAGCAGAAAAGTGTCTAAGGAGACAGAACCAAGGTAGAGGGAAGCACTACCTCGACGAATTTCTAGCCAAGAGATCCATATTCGAGTTGCAGCGGCAAAGGAGGATTGGAGAGGAGTGGTTCGAAAGTTGGATGGAGGATTTCTAGGTGGGAAGTCGAGACTCAGAGGGAGTCTAGAAAAGGAGTAGAGATGGCAGTGAATGGATTGAGGGATCAGGACAGATTGGACGGTGCTTCCAATTTTGTCATCTGGAAGGCCAGGATCCTGGCAATCCTGGATAAACATCGCATCAAAGACTATGCCTTAAAAACCGTAGCTATCCTAGTTGACCCAGCTACTAATGAAAAGTATGAGGAGGCTGTGGCGAAGGCAAAATGCATGATCCTAAACAGGGTCAAAAACCATGTCATACCACATATTGCTGAGAAGAACACAACAAGGGAGATGTGGGAATCCTTGACCACCTTATCCCAAGGATCTTCCATGTAGCGGAAGATGCTGTTGGAGAATCAGCTGAGGTCATATCAGATGCAGAAAGGAGAGGAGATAGATCACTTCCTCCTCTGGTTGCAAGGAATTCGCTACCAACTTACTTCCGTGGGGTCTACACCGGATCCAGAGTTTATGGTCAAGACTGCCCTAAATGTAGTCTCCCAGGACTAGGAGACGTTTGTCCAAAGCATCTTGGGCAGAGCGACTCTCCCCAGTTGGGAAGCGATGTGGGCAACTCTTCGACAAGAAGAGATTAGGAGGTTGACCAAGGCGGGGAGTAGTGGTAAGGGAGTTCGAGTCAAGAAAGAGGAGGGTGATGCAGCTCTAGCATCTACAGGACAACAAGGGAAGAGGAAGAAGAAGGACATATCCAAGGTCAAGTGCTTCAACTGTGGGGAGTTGGGACATTATGCATCTCAGTGCCCTAAGAAGAAAGGCAAGGGAGAAGCTTCCGATTCAAAGGGAGCTCCAGCTAAGGCGGAGAAAGAGGTCGAAACTGATGATGATTGTGCCATTAGTGCTCATGCACCTCTAGAGAAGAGGTCGGGAGACATCGAGTTTTAGTCAGGAGGACTACATGTTAGGGTAGGATCCTTGAGGTGCCCAAACTCTTGGATCACATCCGGCTACGGGAGCCCTTAACGACAATAGCATGATGACAGGTGTTGGGTGGAGCAAAGTGTGGTGGAGCAGCAAGGCGGGGCTAGAGTGCAGAAGTATGTAGTAGCGCAGTAGAGGTTGCAACAGTGCGAGAGGCACATAAGATGTTGCCGCAATGCGGTGGCAACGGAGGGAGCTCGGGTTAGCAACAAAGGCATCTTCAAAATCATGAAGCTTCCAAACTGACCAGGATGTCAATGATTGGGTGAAGTCAGTTACTTACTTCTCGGTAATTGAGTTGCAGTGCAGCAGTTAGCAGTGGCAATGCTATGGGAAGAATGATGCAGCATGTTGAGAGGGAGCTGAAATACAAATCTAGCAGTGGAAATGGCAGTCTCATGGGCGGCAATACAGGAAGCAACAGTGCAGAGGATGTGAGGCAATGGGCCAAGCATTAGCACATGTACCAATGTGGAGGATCAGTGTGATGTTTCTATGGCAAAGCATTACTAGAGCACATTCCTCCCTAGGAAGGAGTGTTTATTTTGGGTAGCATCGGATGTGCTCTAGCCATGAACATTGGTGGAGAGGCTAAGGCACATGAGATCTCCAAGACCCAGAAATAGTTTGGGGAATTTCCACCTGGATGAAGAGATATTAAAATAATTAATATTTTTAATGGGGTTCCTAAGTATAAACTTAGGAAAATTAAAATATTAATGTGTTTTAATATAATATGGGTGAGAAAGTTCTAAATAACGGGGATCAAGCCAGATCTAATCTTATCCGTTGATTAGGGACTTAATTTCGGTCGTTGAATCATCAACAGGAAAAGTATAAGAGGAGGCTTGAGGGTCAATTGGAGACACACCAAGAGAGATCAAGAATTCAAATTTCTGGGGCGAGGTTTGCTGAGAAATCGAGTTAGTCATCTATTGCAGAGAGAGGCAGTTCGGCAAGAGGCCGAGAATACATCTCAAAGAGGCAAAGAAAGTGCCAAACAGATAGCATAGAGCCTAGGAAGGTTGACGCAGAGGCAACAAGGGTTGATGTAGAGGTTGAAGAGGCCAGTGAAGAGGACACAGAGGGCCAAGAGGCTGGTGCAGAAGTTGATGCAGGTAGTGCAGAGAGCTGCAGAGCTGACGCTGGGCTGAAGAGGTTGCACTGAGGTGATTTCGTGGGCCAGACTGGGAGCTAATCAGTTGACGCAAAGCCGTAGGAGGGTAACGCAATCCCTGGAGGGTGACACCATTCTAGAAGATAGCTTGGAGCAGCTTTCGTTGTCCAGCTAAGAAATAGTCGAAGTTGTTGTGGGGCCAATCATCCAGTTGCTGATTAGCCGGAATATCTCTCTGGAGAAATCAATGTTTTTAAAACCGGAACCGGTGACCAGACCAGTCCACCTAATGAACCGGTTTACCGACCGGAACCGGTCTAACCGGGACTGGTTTGGTCTAAACGAACCGGTTTTAAAAAAATACATTAAATAATTAATTTTTAATGAAACAAAACTATTTTTAAGATGTAAAACCATGATTCCAAGCCAATAGAGATAAAATATGCAAAGTTTGCTCATTTATATACCATGCAAAGGTGAATATATCAAAATGGCACCGAGTGCAATACATATCATCGACAAAATAGCAAAATACATAAGAAATGAGGCTCTAAATGGCCTATAAAGTCCAAAAACAATGCTGCAAGCTATGAGGCCATTGGCCTACTACAAGTCTACAGTGTACACATGATCAATCATCAAGTCCATCACCACTACTAGACACAAGATCATCATCAGGAGCTACATAGACATCATCTGGTTCAGAGTCTGAGGATGCCTCAGCCTGATTTGCAACATCAGTATCAATGCCACCATTGACAATAGAAGTGGACCTAATGGAAGCACGAGTTTGTCGACCTGCACGACTAGTGCCTTCCATTGGTTCCTTGCCTTTCCTTGATGCCGCTACTGATCCTGGTTCTGATGCCGCCACATAATCTGCCTCATCCCCCGCTAAAGCCATGTCGATATCAAAATCAACCTCAAACACAGGATCTTCAGTCTCCTCCACCCATTCTGATGTTGGATCAATATCGTCCAACACAATGGGATCTAGATCAGGTGATTTGCTCATCATTTGGTTCCTCCTCAGTCGAAGGTTGTATTGCACAAAAACAAGATCATTTAACCGTTTTTGTTCCAAACGGTTTCTCTTCTTCGTGTGTATGCGCTCAAAAACAGACCAATTGCGCTCACAACCTGAAGCACTGCAAGTTTGACTGAGGACTCTAATTGCAAACCTTTGCAATTGAGGACACTGGCCACCAAATGACTCCCACCAATGTGTTGCAAAGAAAAAGACAATAATTAGTAACTTAGTTTATAATTTGAATTGTAAAGAACGTAAACAATTTTAACTTGAAATGAAAAACAAAATGGAAATTGGAATTGCTTACTTGGTTGGTCCACATCTCTTGCCATCTTTGCCAAGTTTTTGCCAAAAGTACCACTTGCCATATTGAAAATAGTAAGCTGTCTATGTATTTCCAATTGGTCTACATGGTTAGGGACCATGCGCTCCAAGCAATCAATCAATCTAGCTCTGACCTCCCCATCATGCTGATCTCCTAGCCGATTTTTATAGTGATACCTTGGGTTCAAAAAATACCCGGCTGCATGTATAGGACGATGGAGTTGATTGTTCCATCTGTTATCAATGATCTCCCATATACGTCCATATTTAGCTAACCTGTCCTTGTAAGCTGCCCGTATCTGCTCCTTTGCCTGATCCATAGCTTCATAAATGTAGCCCATGGCCAATCTTTCCCCATCCACCAACCTTAGCACCTTAACAAGGGGCTCGGTAATTTTCACAAGCTCTACAGACCTTTTCCAAAAATAAGTGTCTAACACTTTCTTTGTGGTGTCTTTTCCATCTGGTCTACGAGCCCACCCAGATTCAGACCATTCTTCAGAGGAAAACATTTTCTGCAAGTTTTTATGTTGACCATTGAGACATTGCAACTTGAGGAAGTGAGTTGCAAATCTCGTAATTGCAGGCCTAACAAGCTCTTTGCCTCCAGTGTGTTTCCTCATTAGGTTCAATACCCATGAGTGGTTGTAAATGTATTTTGTAATGCACTTGGCATGCTCTACAGTGTTTTTTACCCACTCCACTTTGCCTATATCCTCAAGCATGAGGTCTATGCAATGTGCAGCACATGGAGTCCAAAATATGGTCTTATATTTGGCCTCAAGCATCTTTCCAGCAAGAACATAGTTTGAGGCATTATCAGTGATGACCTGCAAAACATGCTGCTCCCCAACTTCCTGAATAACGTTATCCAAAAGCTCAAATAGAAGGATTGCATCCTTTACCTTATCAGATGCATCAATTGATTTCAAAAACATGGTTCCTTGAGGGCAAGAAACAAGGAAATTAATGATAGTGCGGTTCTTTCCATCGGTCCATCCATCTGACATAATGGAACAACCTGTTTTGAGCCATGACTCTTTAAACTCAACCAAATACTCATCAATGGAAGATATCTCTTTTTGCAAAAGAGCTCCCCTTAAGTCATGCATACTAGGGCCTTTGAAGCCCTTTCCTGCAGCTATAACAGAGTCCCACATAGCTTGGTAATAAGGTGAGCGAGCAGCATTAAATGGGATATCTGAATCATACCACCATCTAGCAATGTATTGGTGAGAAGTTTCTTTGCATTGTTTTTTCCAATGTTGATCCAAAGTGGGTTGATAACTTGGCTGGGAGGAAGTGGGATTAGATTTAGAAGAGGCAATGTTGGCAGAAGATGAGAAATAACTTTGGATGTTTGCTCTCTTTGTTCCTTTTGATGGTTGGCCAAGTCCAACAGAAGGATGAACATAGTGAAAGGGGTCATTGGTGGAAGGGATAGAAGTGGAGTCTTGAATCTCATAATCATCATACCCACTCTCTTTCATGGCTTCTAATAATTCCCTCTTCCTTGCAATTTCATCTTGGATGGCCTTCTCCCTAGCCTTATCCTCATAAAATTTTTCAAGCTTGGCAATGTATTCTGCCCTAATAGGACCTAACAGTGCATTTGGTGCATCACATGGCTTTACTTGGCCTCTTACCCCAGCCAAGTGTTGTTTCAACCTAAGAATACCCCCACCTCCAATAGATTTATGGCATAATTTGCATATCATTTTTCCATCAATTACATCACAATGAGCCCATGCACTGTCCTTTCCTTTTGGAGCCATGTTTGCTTGAAATAATAACAATTTGCAAAGAAATCTGCCATTTAAAAAAAAAATTGCAGCTAAGCAAAATGGAAAACCAAAGATAAATGTAGGAAAACAAATGCACATGCAAGGCTCAAGCTACAAAATTTGATAGCATAGAGCTAGAGAGTTTATAGCATACATGATAGATCATAGAAGTGAGAAGTTTATAAGTATAACACATTAAAAAAAAATTCATGGACAGCAGACTCAAATGAGGAATTATCAAGTGCAAATCCTTACCTGGAAATGCAAACTAGCTCCCTTAGCCTCCTCTTGAAGATGGCAACTCCACTGACAGCTACACACTATCTCCAAAATAGCTCCAACTCCAACTCCAAGATGACTACTTCAGCAAAAACTCCACACTCTCCAAGCTCACAAACAAACTCACAAACACTCCAAATCAGTTGTGTGAGACAAATGAGAGTGAGAGGGGTCTCTTATAGCTTGGAGAGGGTGTTTTTGGAGGGAAAATACCTTTACCTCCCCCCCAGAACCCCTAAACCACAAACCAACAGCGCTTTTTTTCATGAATCGGTGGGCATGTCATAAACCGGCCGGTTTAGGACGGAACCGGCCGGTTTTCACCGGTTAGGGCCAAAAAGCGGGCAAATGAAGGGTCTGACCGGGTTTTAGGCCGGTTCGGACCGGCCAACTAGCTAACCGGCCGGTTTGACCGGTTACCAGTTTTTCTGAGCGGTTTTTAAAACTATGGGAGAAAGGTACTTCTGCCAAGGATAATCTCTGAAGGGTGAGCCATTTCTGGCACCCTAGTTGTATTCAAAAAATTGCGTAAAAATAAAACCCTCATCTGCTGCACTGATTTTCCCGCATTGGGTTTTTCCGCGGACGATTGTCCAAAAATAACAATGTCCCTTATGTTGTCTCAGTTTATTTCAGTTGTTGATTTGTATGTTTGTGAAGGCTGAAATTGTGTTTATTTCGATATTTATGCATATAAATAACTTGTTAATCTAAAGAACAAGTAGGAGATAATAAACCAGATATTGCAGTAGGGGTTCCTGATGTGTTAGATTAAGAAATTCTCACAGTTGGATGCTCCGTCCAACCTGTCTTGATCCCTCAAGCCACTAGTTGCCATATCCTCCAAAAACTATCGAACAATCCCTCTTTCTCCCTACTGCGTAGCTTCTAGGATGGCTTATGTACTCCTTGATGGAGCTGGTAAGTCTGTTGCTTCTCTACTGGCCAACAAATAAGAAATATTGATTTCCTCAACAAGAAACCACTGAGGAAGTATTCCCTCATTATGTGATCTGTTTCCTTCTTCTGACTGCTTTTCTGTCCAACACAGCTTACATGAAACTGTGTCCCTCTAGCTTTGCGTGGCTCCATTTTCCTTGGCAAATTCTCAATCCGACAGTCTTACCTCTCTGTCGACTCACTCAGAGAGAGACAACCTCGAAAATATAGCCCTCCTCGTTAGAACTGCGCAATCCCTCAGGGGATTTGAACCATTGCTTGCTGCAGCAAGTTGGCCCTTGCTTCAGTGCTCGATCTGCTCTTCATGTTTCACATCAAATGCTCTGATACCATGTGAATATTCCTAGATCTAACAATATCAGGAATCCTACAACAACCAACTGAATCTACTTCACCTAGATTGTAAATTACATTACAAACTTATTTTAGGTTTCTTCTTGAAATATGAAGCAAATTACTAAAGCAGCCTACACCAAATTAAATATGATTCCAAAACATAGGAACTGAGCAAGGAAATACAAACACATAGGACACCGTTATTTTTGGACAAATGTCCCTAGAAAATCCCAATGCGGGAAAACTGGTGCAGGAACTCTGAGGGTTTATTATTATTAAGTAGTAGCAAATTGTGAATACATCTCAGAATACCTCACAGGGTTATATAGTTACAAAGAGAAATACTGGCAGAAGCTTTGTGAGATTACCTCACACAATCATTGAGAAAAAGTCATGGCTGATCCGGTCATTGGATGAGGTGCCCCTGGTAGGCTTTGTGTTGCCTTTGCGATGCCTCTATGCTGTCCCTGTGTCAACTCTCCTAAGCACTGCATCACCCAGCTGGGGAATCGATCTGCAGCCCAGAGTCACTACTCTTAGTCTCTCGTTCTCACACCCCAAATTTCGGCTACTGAAACTGATTCTGCTACTATATTTTCGACTTTCTCTCTCACCCTCTACACCGCCTCTATGTGGCCCTGCTGGCCCTGCGTCAGCGTTTGCATCTGGGCTACTAGATCACCCTTTGCCTCTCTCTGCTGATGATTCTTCAGCTAAGAAAATCTCTCTCTCCGGAAGCTATCACTACCCCTCAACTGCGAGAGATTTCCTCAAACGAATTTTCCTCCTGAGAACTTCTTACTTCAGAAAATCGATTTCTTGATCTCTATTGGTGTATTTTCCAAATGACGGTAAATTTTTGAATCCACATCATTCCTACACCCTTTGTTAAGGAAATCTGATATGGTTCTACGCCTTAAAGGGATGTTTGTTCCTGTGCCTCCATTTCCACTGCCATGGGAGGATGTTGATGGAGTTCTTACTCTATGTGAATATGGGATTGTGGTGTCATGTTCAAAGTGACCCTTTGATCTTTTAGATTTGTTTTGGGCCTCCTTTTCTTTCCTTATGTATTTGGTTCTTTTTTGTTGTTACACATTTACATAAGTTTTGATTCCTATTTGTTTATTTCCATCCAATGGCATTTTGCCACAGAGATGCTTTCAGGCACGGGTGTATGAACCTGTGTAAGTCTTTTTGCAATGGAGGCACGTAAATTTAGTGGTTCCACCTCCTTTCCCTCCTTCAGGCCTAGAAACATATTTCCGCAATGGGGTTTGGTTTGATTTGGTTTTTGTGCCCTCATCATCTCCACTCTCCTCCTCCTCCTCCTCTCCAAGATTTTCAAATCCACCACTACACATTTCTTTATCCTCTTCATCATGATCAACCCTCCTCCTACTCTCCAACACCATAATAACAAAAAAAGGAACCAACATCAAGAGAAGGCCAAGCCATATAACCATGATGTTTGAAGTTTTGATTCTTTGAAATTTGGTGGAGCTATAGTTTCTTTCCTGCAATAAAATGAAGGAATGGGAATGGGAAACTTGAAAGAGAGAAGACAACATATTTATTTATCAATGAACATATAAGAAACACAGATGCTAGATTAGAGTCTAAATCCTACCTCTTTGGCCTTCAATCCCAAGTTCCAATCTCCCTTGCAAGCCCAAGCAACCCTCTCAATCTTCCTCACAATCTTCCTCCTCAACTCTTTCTCCAATTCCAAAAGCCCTCTCCTTGCTCTCTCATATGCAAATGGTGAATTATGAGAGGGGAGGAGGGTCTTTTATTTCTTTTTTCCCTTCCCTCCCTACAAAATATCCCCCACGCGGCCGCGCCTTTTTCGCCCACGGGGAGTGAATGGGAGCGGTCAAGGAGCGACCACTCCTCGACCACTCCCTTGTTCACTCCCAAGAAATCGAGGAGCAATTTTTTTTTAAGAGAGTGTGCTCCCAAGGTCTCTCCCAAACAACTCCTGAGCGGAGCGTGCTCTGGGAGTGGGTTTGAGGGGGAGGGTTGCTCCCTTGCAATGTTGCTCTGGACTCACTGTCTTTTCCCTTCTCTATCTCTGCGTCCCTTCTCTGGCTTGAATTCTTTTGATAGAATGTTGCTGCTTTGTGGAAAATGAAACTAGTCCTAGGAAATCGATCTCAAGTGTGTTCCTCCATCTACCCATCGACCTCTTCTTATAACCTTCAATTGGAACTAAATCAACCAAGATTAAAACTTAATCAATGGCTGAGATCATTTCCTAGTTGATTCGTATGAGTTTCTAGAGAAATCCCACCTTCCTCAATTAATTGTTATTAATTAATCATTTTCCTAAGTTAGACTTAGGAAAAATTTAATTATTGATTAATTAACTTAATTAAGGCATTTCTAGGTGGATTTTCTTGAAACCTTTTCTAGGTTTTGGAGTCCTAATGTTTCTTAGCCTCTCTGACAACTGTCGAGACTAGAACACCATCCAATGCTACAAAAGCTAACAAATTATATTGTGAATTATTTGCTATTTGTCGTAATAATAATTACAAAAGACAAATAAAATTTTAAGCTAGGAGAAAAATATCTAGTTGTTGTAGTTCAAGGAATTTTCACAAACTTGACATTCTTGGAGCCAAAAATTCAATTTTAGAAATTCAAAAAATTCGCTCTTTAGAAGCCAACATGAAGAACATGGCTTGTATTTATTACTACATATATTTGAAGAGCTAAAACATTAATTATGAAGATCAATGATAGCTACAAAATTCAACGTCTTCTTTCTCTAGACAAGTTTGTGTCTTGGGAATTGTAACCCTAGCCTAGCTTCAACTTGAGGCTTATCTTGAGGGTTTGCTCTATTATTTTTTCGACCTTATCTTTTAGTAAACCCTTTATTTGACTCATATGTGTCTAGGTACTCCTTTATTGTTGCATATCAACAAACCCTAAGTCATATAAGTCCTTACTAGTTTAGGTGGATGATTCACAATTGCTTATTGAGAAGTGTTGAGCCATTGTCCATTATCGAGTGTCTTAACTTGGACTATGCCTTCATCATCTTGAACCCTATAACTAAGAATATCCTCATAGGTGATCAATGGGAATCCTCCTTGATGATGAAATTCCACTAAAGAGGAGGAGGAATATTGTTGAGGTGATAGTGGCAATCTCATTCATTTTGCAACAGGGTCTAGCCCTTGCCTTGTGAGTGTGAAAATTTCAAGTATGAAATCCTATTGTAGCAACTGGTATTATTTCTTCTAACAATTGATTATATTAGCATTTTATTGCTATGACAACAACGAAATAAACACACTGCAATCCTCACAAAAATACCGCAGAAAATAGTAGTGTTGGAAACTGAGAAATGCTAGCACACACACAAAATTTGACACAATTATTTTTTGACAAAAGTCCCCACAAAAACCCAACTTGCAAAAACCAGTGCAGTAGCTGAGGGTTTCATATTATTAAGAAACAGTGAATTTATCCGAGTACAATCTGGATGTCGAATACTGGCTATCTTGTAGAGAAAATACTGGCGAAAATATCTTGAGGGAAATTACCCTCACTCCAAGCAATCCTAACACTTGATTGCCACTGAAAATCAAGTTGTCTACCTAGCCTTGCGCAACTTTTGTGTCTCCCTGGCGTAGTCTGCTACACAGTCAATGCACACTTGCATTTCTTGCACTTGCATTGCCTGCACTTACTCTGATTTGAACAACTGAAAATCAAGCCGCCCTGCTTGCTATTGACTGGGAAAATGCTTCTCCAACCCTCTAGAACCTTTGTTTGACCTCTGGAACTGAAAACATCTTCTTCCTTCAACAAATCGAACAACCCTCTAAAGATTTTGCACTGCCTTTGCACAATTTACTGGAGAAATTTAGGCCTCTCTGCAAATGCACTCACTGCTTGTGTCACTGGATCCTTCTACAACAACTAGAACTAATCTAACTCAGCTCCTTGTTGCTTTTGCACTGGATCCTGCCCATCTGGCAAACAAGAGTTTCATACTCCTCCTCTTGGATTTGGTGCCCCACTATCTCCTTTTGAGCCTAGTCCTTGGTTGAGACCCTTCTCTACTTTGCAATTCGCACTAGACAATTCGTACTCCATTTGGCACCTACCTCACGCAACTAGAAGTCAGTCTATTGCCCAGATTTGCATTCTAGCTAACTTGCACAACCTCCTCTGGAAATCTTGTACGACCATCTCTAGAAAGCTACAAAATCTACGAAACTCAAAAATTGGGAAAATAAACAGGAATCTCCTCCTTGCTCGGCTGCTAGCACTGCTACTCACACTCCTTTCTGAAATGCGTAGTCCTGCCTGCTTACTCTGCCTCTGCAATTGGAAATTTGGATTTCTGAAGCTAGAAACCTTCTGAGAGAAATTCCCTCTGTATGTGCACTCTCTTCCACTCGGTGTTGATTTTGCTACTGCAAATTGCTGCAAAACCCCTTCTGCGCCGAAACATGAAATTTGCCCAGTGAAAATCCTTGATCTGTTGTTCCCTTTTCTTGTTGGAATCACTGAATCTGGCAAGCCGAATTTTTCTGCCAACCTGCAATGGAAAACCAATCTGCCCAACAATTCGATCTACCTAGCTTAGGCTCTGCATAGCCTCCAGCAATTCGTCTGGCTGCTCCCTTTGAACAGTGAATTTTTGCTTTTGCTTCCGAGATCCTATTGCAACAATTGGTATTATTTCTTTGAATTGTTAATAAAATTAGCAGTTTATTGCTACGAAAACAACGAAATAAACACACTGCGATCTTCACAAAAATACTGCAGAAAATAATGGCCCTAGAAATTGAGAAATGCTAGCACACACATAAAATTTGACACAATTACTTTTGGACAAAAGTCCTTGGAAATGCCCAACTTGGGAGAACCAGTGCAACAATTGAGGGTTTTATATTATTAAGAAGTAGTGAATTTATCTGAGTAGAATTTGGATGTTGAATACTGGCTATCTTGCAGAGAAAATACTAACGAAAATATCTTGAGGGAAATTACCCTTACTCCGAGCAATCCCGACACTTGACTACCACTAAAAATAAAGTTGTTCACCTATCCTTGCGCAACTTCTATGTCACCCTGGCGCAATATGCTACACGCTCAGCCTGCACTCATGCTACCTGCACTTACACTACCTGCACTCGCTTTTCTCAGAACAACTGAAAATCAAACCATCCTGTTTGTTACTGAATGGGAAAATGCTTCTCTGTCCCTCTCGAACCTTTGTCTGACCTCTCGAACTGAAAACGTGTTCTTCCTTCAACAAATCACATTGCCCTCTGAAGCTTTTGTGCTGCCTCTGCGCAACTTCCTGGAGAAATTTTGGCAGCTCTGCAAATGCACTCACGGATCTAGAAATCTTCCTCCGGCTTCACTGTCCTTGCCCCTCTCTGTCTCTGCTTCCTTTTGGCTCGAACTCTTCCAGCTGTTGCCTCTGGAAAATCAAACTGCCCAAGGAAATTGATCTTTGTTTCTCCACAAGCATGTTCTCCATCTACCCATTGACTTCTTCTTATAATCTTCTGTTGGACCTCCAACGACCAAGATTAAAACGTAATTAATGGTCCATATTATTTCCTTGTAAATCCCTATGAGTTTCTAGATGATTCACACCTTATCCGAGTTAACTCTTATTAATTAACCAGATTTCCTAAGTTTGGACTTAGGAAATTTTAAAAAATAGGCTAATAATGTAATTGAGACACTTCTAGGTGGAATTTCCAGAAATGATTTCAGGGTTATGGAGAGCTCATGTGTTTTAGCCTCTCCACGAAGTTTCAAGGCTAGAACACCTACAATGCTACAAAAACTAACAGTCTGTGTTGATTTTTGGTAGCATTGGATGTGCTCTAAGTCTCAAATTTTGCAGGGAGGCTTGGGCACATGTTGTTGAAGTTTCTAAGTCTACCAGTTAGAAACCATCCATGCACTTTACTGATTTATTCCTACCTACTTGTTCTGTTACTTAACAAGTTATTTACAATGTAAATACTGAAAATAAACACTAGTGCATGCTCAACATATTACAGATCAACAACTGAACGAAACAGAAACAATCACACCAAATGACATTGTTATTTTTGGACCAATGTCCTCGGAAAAAACCCAATGCGGGAAAACTGGTGCAACTATTTGAGGGTTTTCTAATTAAGCAATTTCAGAGTACAATCTGGGTGCCAAATCTGGCTTACCCAATAGAGAATTTCCTTAGCAGTAGTACCTCTCAGTCTGAGACAAATGTCCCGGTTGAAACCCCGAATAAACCTTCCGGCAACTCCTCAACTCCAATTTGCCCCAGAAACCCCAGCGTCTTCCTTCCTGGACTGCGTCAACCTTTCTCTACCCAGTGCTGGCCCTGCGTCACCCTGAATGGACTTGCGTTAGCCTCAGGAGGCCCTACATCAGCCTTCTGGCCCTCTGCGTCAGCAACGCTCGGCTCTCTGAAGCACTACGCAGCTCCCGGCCGCCTCTGCGTGGCCCTGCGTGAGCCCTGGCTGCTACTACGTCACTCTCTCTGGCTCCTACGCTGATCTCCCAACACTATCTCTGCCTCTCTATCTCTCTGTACTCAATGCCCCTCAGTTGCAACTCCAATCATTGATTCTATCTCTCTTAGCAAACCCCGTTGTAGAGAATAGAATGACTAATTACTCTGGTGTACTCTCTAAGTGACCCTCAAGCCCCCTCTTATATTTTTCTCGTTGACATATCAACGACCGAGATTAAGTCCCTAATCAACGACTAAGATTAGATCTGGCTTGATCCATGTCTTTTGGACCATTCTAACACAGTTTCATATTAATTCACATTAATATTTAAATTATCCATTAAAAATATTAATTATTATAATATCTCCTAAACTGTTTAGAATCTGCCCAAACCCTTTCTGGCTATTGGAGATCTCATGTTCCCCAACCTCTCCACCAATTTCGTGGCTAGAGCACATCCGATGCTACCCCAAATCAACACATGTATTCCAAAGAACCCATAAATCATTTTGGGAAATTCCACCCGAAGACAGTTTTATTAAAATAATTAATTATTTTTAATGGGACCTTAAGTCTAAACATAGGAAATTAAAATAATTAATGGGTATTAATCTAACTGTGGGTGTAACTTTTAGAAGAAGATGAGGATTAAGCGGAGATGATCTTAGCCATTGATTAGCTTCTAATCTGGGCCATTTAATGTCAACGAGAAGATTATTTAAGGAATCTTGAGGGTCATTTGGAAGATATACAGAGTTGATCAGTCAGATCGAATTGTTGAAGCTAGAGGTAGCGCAGTGATTTGTAGTGATCACGCAAAGAGGGGCAGAAGGAGTTTTCATTGGAGGATCTTCTCCGGAGCCAAGAATACTCAGTAGAGAGGCAAAGAGACACACAGAGGAGGCAGCACAGAGGCTAGAGAGGGTGACGCAGAGCTAGGAAGGGCTCACTCAAAGAAGCACAAAGGCTTCACGTAGAAGTCCGAATTTGCTAAAGAGGTTGATGTTTTTGAGCCGAGAGGGCTGGAATCAGCTCCAGAAGGCAAATCGATTCCTAGTAGAGGTGACATAGTGCCTTAGAGGCCGACATAGGCCCACATAGGGGCAACGCAAAAGTAGTTGGGGAACTCGTTGGTTCAGCTATCGGATCAGCCGGGACTTGCAGTGTAGAGTGAGGTAATCTCACTAATTTCTTCTGCCAAGTGATATTCGTTGTACTGGATTGCCAGCAAGGCATCCAAAGATTGTATTCAAAAATGACTTTAGCTTAGTAATAAAAACCCTGAGATCTATGTTGGTTTTCCCGCATTGGGTTTTTCCAGGGACATTTGTCCAAAAACAACTGTCATTTGTGTTATATCTTTCTCTATTGTTTAGTTTCTTCTTTTGATATATTATTTAATTGGTGTAGGCTGTAGTGTATACATTTCGATGTTTACCGTAGGAAACTGCAAATAACTTGTTCATGTAAATCTAACATGTAGGAGAAATATTGTCAGTTGCTGCAGTTGGGATTCTTGGGTTTAAGGAATTTTCACATGGTATCAGAGTAGTGCATGGAAGACAAGAAGAACAGTGCCAGAGAACACATCGCTAAGTAGAAAAGGAGATCAAAATAGCTGCAGGAGGCAGCAGTTTGAATCCCCAGAGGGGTTTGTGCAGTCCAAGCCAGGAGGGCTGAATTTTCGAGGCAATCTCTCTTTGAGTGAGTCGATAGAGAGGAAGGGCTTCCAGATCGAAAATTTTTCGTGGCAAAGTGAGCAACGCTAAGCCTCAGTGTGAGGAAGAGCTAGTGGGATGCAATTTTTGTTGGGTAGAAAGACATTAGAAGAGAGAAGAGAAGCACAGTGAGGGATTTTTTCCTTAGTAGACTTCCTGCCAAGACGTCTATTTTCTTATTGGATGAGTAGCATCAGTAAGAAGCAGAGAGGAGCAATTTGACATTTTTGTGGCAGAGATGGCAACTAGTGGGCTGAGAGATCAGGACAGGGTGGATGGGGCATCCAACTACGTCATCTGGAAGGAAAGAATGTCATTCCTTATAGATGAGCATTCTCTCAAGACCTATGTCGACAGCATGGTGGTTGTGCCTGCAAATCGAGATCTGCTGAAGAAGTATCAAGCAGAAACGGTGAAGGCCAAGAGGATGATCCTCGATGGATTAAAGGATCATGTAGTCTGTCACATCGCTAGTAGAGGGGCTGTTAAGGAGATGTGGGATGCCTTGGCAACGCTATATCAAGGATCTTTCGAGCAATAGAAGATGTACTTAGAGTAGAAACTGAGATTTTCACAGATGCAGAATGGGGAGCGCATAGATCCATTCCTCACAAAGCTTCAGGAGACCCGAGATGAGTTAGCAGTTGTGGGGTCTACACCTCAAGGGTTCGAGTTAGACTAGGCCTCATTTCAGTCTCAGATGAGTGCAAGTCTTTGTCCAAAAAGTATCCTGGGTAGGGCAACTTTGCCAAATTGGGATGAGATGTGGGCAGCTCTTAAGCAAGAGGAGCTGAGGAGAGTTCTAGTCAAGTGTAAGCTTGATGGAAGCAACAACAGTGGGTCAAAGCCCAAGGAGTAGGAAGAGAATGCAACCCTTGCATCCAAGGGGCAACGAAGGTGGAAGAAGGATGTCTCAAAGATCAAATGCTTCAGGTGTGGTGAAATGGGTCACTACGCAACACAATGTCCTCTCTGGAAGAAGGAAAAGGGTGAGAAGCACGATCTGAACACTGCATCCATGAAGATCGAAGAGGAGTTTGTCATGACAACCGAGATACCTCCAGGAGGGAGGTGGGCTGATTTGGAGCTGTAGTTTGAAAGAGATACAGATGGGCAGGATCCTTGAGGAGTCCACCTCTCGGATCAATTCCTTACTACGAGAGCCCAGATCAGAAGTAGCAGGATGGACCAATGTCAGTTGGTGCAGAGGGGTTCCAGAGTGACATTTACGGTGGCTAGGAGCGCCAGAGACTGAGCAACGCAGGGCAGAGTTGACAACAGTGCAATTGGCACAGAGCAGAGGTCAGCGACAACGTAGAGGCTTCAGAGGGTCAGCGTAGAGACTAGCAACAGTCAAAACTCCAGCAATGAGATGCTTCATACTAAACACCAATTCAGTAATTTGGGATGTTTTTCCACTGATGATGCAGTAGCAGCAGCAGTTTGCAGTGCAAGGGCAGTTGGCAATGGTAGTGCCAACAACAGCACTGATGCAGAAATTAAGAGGGAGATGTAGTACAGATGTAGTGTTGACAGTGGTAGTATCAACAACAATACAGTTGCAGCAGCAATGCAGTAGTTGGTGGATAGCATGTTAGACATCAGCAGTGCAGGGGACGATGTTTATGAAGTCAGGGAGATGCTTCAGTTAGAGGCATTGCTAGAGCACATTCCTTGCTAAGAGGGAGTGCTGATTTCTGGTAGCATTGGATGTTCTCTAAGTCTCAAATTTTGCAGAGAGGCTTGGGCACATGTATTCCAAAGAACCCAAAAAGTGTTTTGGGAAATTCCACCCGAAGACAGTTTTATTAAAATAATTAATTATTTTTAATGGGACCCTAAGTCTAAACTTAGGAAATTAAAATAATTAATAGGTATTAATCTAACTGTGGGTGTAACTTCTAGAAGAAGACGAGGATCAAGTAGAAATGATCTTAGTCATTGATTAGCTTTTAATCTGGGTCGTTGAATGTCAATGAGAAGATTATTTAAGGAGGCTTGAGGGTCATTTGGAAGACATACAGAGAGTTGATCAGTCAGATTGAATTGCTGAAGCTAGAGGCAATGCAGTGATTTATAGTGATCACACACAGAGGGGCAGAAGGAGTTTTGGCTAGAGGATCTTCTTTGGAGCCAAGAATACTCAGTAGAGAGGCAGAGAGACACACAAAGGAGGCAGCGCAGAGGCCAGAGAGGGTGATGCAAAGCCAGGAAGGGCTCACGCAAGCCCGACGCGGAGCAGCGCAGAAGCTTCATGCAAAAGTTTGAATTTGCTAAGGCGACTGACGTTTCTGAGCCAGGAGGGATGGAATCAGCTCCATAAGGCAAATCGATTCCCAACAGAGGTGACATAGTGCCTTAGAGGCTGACGCAGTGGTAGCACAGAAGTAGCTGAGGAACTCGTTCGTTCAGTTGCCGGATCAACCGGGACTTGTAGTGTAGAGTGAGGTAATCTCACTAATTTCTTCTGCTGAGTGATATTCTCTGTACTGGATTGCCAACAAGGCATCCGAAGATTGTATTCAGAAATAACTTCAACTTAATAATAAAAGCCCTCCGGTTTTTTGCATCGATTTTCGCGCATTAGGTTTTTTTTTGGGACGTTTATCCAAAAAACAACTTTGTCATTTGTGTTGTATCTTTCTCTATTGTTCAGTTTCTTGTTTCGGTATATTATTTAATTGGTGTAGGTTGTAGTGTATCTATTTCAATGTTTGTTGTAGGAAACTACAAATAACTTGTTCATGTAAATCTAACAAGTAGGAGAAATATCATCAGTTGTTGCAGTCTAGATTCCCTAGTTTAAGGAATTTTCAGTGTGTCCCCTCACAAGGCCTTATAGATTTTGAGGAAACATTTCTAGTGCCATTATTGGGGAGGGGTTGAGTCAACCTCCTCATAATCCAAAGTCTAAGCTTCATTTTCCTAATTAAGCTTATCCAAAAAATAAGGATAAATATGCCCATCTGGTGACTCCATTTGAAGAACAAAGACCTAGCTCTTCATTGAGCTTTAAATGTTTCCATGCTTGTAGGGTGAAGCCAACATATTTCAAGGCATTTTTAGTTCACCTTGGCAACTCTACAGAGGATTTTCATCCAAGATTCAAGGCAATGGCTCCTTGGGATTTGCATGAAATGTACCTTGCTTTGGATATTAAGGATATTCCTGGATATCCTAATCGTTGAGGTATAGATTGCATGACAAATGTTCCAAAATTTGATGGTGACCATTCTTCAACTATGGATCATGTGGTAAAATTCATTAAGTATGCTTTAGAGATCAATATGGTTCATGAGGATGCTCTCATGAGTTTTTCATTAATTCTCTTGGGATTGATCAAAGAGAGTGGGTTGAATATTCTTGTGAACCTAAAAGCATCCCTTCCATTAAGGTATTCATTGAAAAGTTTCTTGAGTATTGGGGGCCAATGTTTCAAACTTGTGAAGATACCTTCCGGGATTTAGTCATATCCTTCCAAGAGGGAACCTTCTTTGATTGCTATGAAGGTATTGATGAAGTTGAAGAAGAAGATTGTGGTCTAAATAGAGATTCTACCTATAATGAAGAGGATCATGTTAAAAATGAGCCTTGCATGCCATGTGATGATCAAGAGGATATAATTTCTGATTTGGTTGAGCCACTTTTTCTTCCTCCTGGTATCATTCCTCAGTGATATTCAAATTCCATGGATTGTGAACTGTTGAAATTTCTAAGTATTACCCGTTAGAAATTTTATTTGTATTCTCTAGTTTATTTCTCCTACTTGTTTAATTACTAACAAGTTATTTAACCACATAAACACTAAAATAAACACAATACAGTCTCAACCATCTGCAGATCAACAACTAAAAGAAATAGACAAACACACAAGTGACACTGTTATTTTTGGACAATCGTCCCAGAAAAACCCAACTTGGGAAAACCGGTGCAAGAATTCTGAGGGTTATATTATTATGCAGTTTTTTGAGTACAACTGGGTGCCAAACTTGCTGACCCGACAGAGAAAATAATCTGGCAGTAATACCTCTCTATTCGGAAGCAAATATTTGGAAAGTCTGCCCCACAAAACCCTCTCCAACATAATCTAAAGCTCATCATCGACATTCTTGGCCTCTACGTCAGCCCGAAACCCTCTGTGTCAGCCCTCTGAGGCTCTGCGCAGCCTCTATGGCCCTCTGCGTCACTCCTGTAGCCTCTGCATGGATGACGCAGGCCCTTCTGGTCTCTGCGCAGTCTCTTCTTCCTTTGCGTGGCTCCCTCTGGCTCAGTGTTTGCCTCTCTGCCTCTACGTTGGTCTTCCGGCACTATCTTTGCCTCTTTGCCTCGTACTCACTGCCCCTCGCAGCAAATTGATTACTAATTCGATTTCTCTTAGCAAACCCCACTATAGAAAACCGAATGACTGATCACTCTGGTGTGTTCTCCAACTAACCCTCAAGCCTCCTCTTATACTTTTCCTATTGGTCCTTCAATGACCGAGATTACATCTCTAATCAATGGCTAAGATTATATTTGGCTTGATCCATGTCATTTAGAACCTTCTAACCTAGTTTTATATTAATACCCATTAATATTTTATTTTTCCTAAGTTTAGACTTAGGAACTCCATTAAAAATATTAATTATTTTAATATCTCCTTAACTGGGTAGAATCTGCCCAAACCGTCTCTGGGTCTTGGATTTATCATGTGCTTTGGACTCTCCACCAATTTTCATGGCTAAAGCACGTCTGATGCTATCCAAAATCAACACTCCCTCTTAGCGAGGATTGTGCTCTAGTAATACTCCACACTGAGCATCACCCTGATTATACGGCACCGGTACCTGTGGTGATGCTTGGCCTCCCCGCCCAACATCCTCTGCACTGCTGCAACCTATATTGCTGCCCATGGCTCTGCCACTGCCACTGCTGCATCCGTACGGCAACTCCTCTGCATTCGTGTTGCTGCTAGTCCTTTCTCCCAACACTGCATCTGCACTGCAACCCCGTCTCATCATGTTGCATCGTGCTACTGCTTACTGCTACTACATTGCAACTGAGTTACTAAGAAGTAACTGATCCACCCAACTACCGACATCCCTGTCAGGCTAGAAACACTCCCGATGTTGAAGCTCTCTCTGTAGCTATACTGTGCTCCCTCTACTGCCTTTGTGCTACTACAACAACTCCTTGCTTCTCGCACCGCTACAAACCTCTTTGTGCCATCCTGCACTGCTGCAACCTCCTTTGTGCTTCTCGCATTGCTGCGAGCCTCTCTGTGCTGCCAGGGACTTCTGCACTTCTAGCACTCTTTGCCACTTCATTTGCATCCATTTCTACCGACATCCGCCATCCTGCTACTCTCATGTCGGGGCTCCTGTCGCCAGGTATGATCCAAAAGTTTGGGTACCTCAAGGATCTTGCCCCTCATCTCCTGTAATCTTCCTGACTACAACTCGATGTCTCCCCACCTCTTCTCTAGAGGTACATGAGTGATCATGGCACAATCGTCATCCTCCTCTACCTCCTTTTCCGCCTTCGCTGGCGCTGCCTTGGGGTCAGACGTCTCTCCCTTATTCTTCTTCCTCGGACACTAGTTCGCATAATGACCCAGTTCCCCACAGTTGAAGCACTTTATCTTGGAGAGGACCTTTTTCTTCCTCTTTTCCTGCTTCCCCGCAGATGCCAGAGCTGCATCCTCCTCCTCTTTCTTGACCCGGACTCCTTTGCTGCTACTTCCCGTCTTGGTCAACTATCTGATCTCTTCTTGGCGAAGAGCCACCCACAATTCTTTCCAATCTAGAAGATTCAATCTACCCAAAATACTCTGGACGAATGTCTCCCACTCCTCGGAGATTGCATTTAGAGCAATCCTCACCATCAATTCCTGATCTGGCGTGGCTCCTATGGAAGTCAGTTGGTCTTGGATCTCCTTTAATCTATTGAGGAAATGATCTATTTGCTCCCCCTTCTGCATCTGGTATGACCACAGCTGATTCTCTAGTAGCATCTTCCTCTGCACGGAAGTATGCTGGTACAACATCTTCAAGGTGTCCCACATTTCCTTTGCTGTCTCCTTCTTGGCAATATGCTAGACCACATGATCCTTGACCCCATCAAGGATGTTGCATTTCGCCTTAGCCATTGCTTCCTCATACTTTTCATTATTAGCTGGGTCAACTAGGATAGCCATTGTTCTCAAGGCGAAGGCATTGATGCAATGTCTATCTAGAATGGAGAGGATCCTGGCCTTCCAGACGACAAAGTTGGACGCCCCGTCCAGCCTGTCCTGATCCCTCAGTTCATTCATGGCCATCTCTCTGCTCTTCCTTCCGACTCCTCTGAGTCTCTACTTCCCTCCTAGAATTTCTCTTTTCGACTCCCTCTAAGTCGCTACTTCCCTTCTGGAAGCTCTCCTACCAACCGACGAATCGCACCTCTCTGATCTCCTATGCTTTTACAACACTGATCTGGATTCCTTGGCTGGAAATCCTCCTAGGTAGTGACTCCCTCTACCTTGGTTTTGCCCTGTTAGGTACTGTTCTATCTCGGCAGCAACAACACCCCACCAGCTTCACTCCCCGCAATCTGCCCACAACTTCCTATGCCCCAACAACTGAAGGACTGAGCCTCTAGGCTCTGCGCAATCCCAACACTAGCTGAAATGCTCCACTAGCCAACTGCGTCAACCCTCCTGGTCTCTGTGTGGCTCTTCGTGAGCCTCTTCTACCCTCCTCAGCCTCTGCGCTGACCTCCCTCTGGCACGAACTGATGACGCAGTTCCTCTGCGTCAACCCTTCTCTGCTACTTTCTGCTAGGAACAACTTCTATCACTCGGGATAGTGGTTTCTGCTGCAAATGCTCCGATTCAGCTGGTGCCTTTAGCTCTCCTGTGATCTGCAATGCTCTGATAACATGTTGAAATTTCTAAGTATTACTTGTTAGAAATTTTATCTGTATTCTCTGGTTTATTCACCTACTTGTTTAATTACTAACAAGTTATTTAACCACATAAACACTGAAATAAACACAATACAGTCTCAACCATCTACAGATCAATAGCTAAAAGAAAGAGACAAACACACAAGTGACACCGTTATTTTTGGACAATCGTCCACGGAAAAACCCAACTTGGGAAAACCGATGCAGGAATTCTGAGGGTTATATTATTATGTAGTCTTTCTAAGTACAATTGGGTGCCAAATTGGCTGACCTGACAGAGAAAATAATTCGGTAGTAATACCTCTCTATTCGGACGCAGATATTTAGAAAGTCTGCCCCACGAAACCCTCTCCATCACAATCTGAAGCTCAGCGTCATCCCTTCTGGCCTCTGCGTCAGCCCTCTGAGGCTCTGCGCAGCCTCTATGGCCCTCTGCGTCACTCCTGTAGCCTCTGCGTGGATGACGCAAACCCTTCTGGCCTGTGCGCAATCTCTTTTGCCTCTGCGTGTCTCCCTCTGGCTCAGTGTCTACCTCTCTCCCTCTGTGCTGGTCTTCCGATACTATCTCTGCCTCTTTGCCTTGTACTCACTGCCCCTCACTGCAAACTGATCACTGATTCGATTTCTCTTAGCAAACCCCGCTCTAGAAAATCGAATGACTGATCACTCTCTTGTGTTCTCCAACTGACCCTCAAACCTCCTCTTATACTTTTCTTGTTGGTCTTTACGGCCCAGATTACATCTCTAATTAACGGCTAAGATTAGATTTGGCTTGATCCATGTCATTTAGAACCTTCTAACCTAGTTTTATATTAATACCCATTAATATTTTATTTTTTCTAAGTTTACACTTAGGGACTCCGTTAAAAATATTAATTATTTTAATATCTCCTTAACTGGGTAGAATCTTCCCAAACCATTTCTGAGTCTTGGAGATCTCATGTGCTTTATCCTCTCCACCAATTTTCATGGCTAGAGCACATTTGATGCTACCCCAAATCAACATGAACATGATGAGCCAACTTTCACTACCCCTTTCAAATCTGATTTTAATAACAATTAGTGTGTTTGTTAGGACCTTGCCCCTTAGTCATCTCCCTCATGCCACTTGTAGTGTGTCTTAAATGAAATCATTGAGAGTTGTATGCTTGAGATAACTATTGAGCAAGAATCCCTGAAATTGACTATTCATTACTCCATATTTAAGCTACAAGAGAAGATTTCATGATGTAAGAAATTTTTTTCTTTTTTTTCCTCGATCCCTCTTCATGATCTTTGGTCATTCTATTTTCCCTCCACCCACCCTTGTTGCTTTGATTTTGTAGTTGAATATTATGAGATAGTGGTTACTGATTGTGATATTGCTTTATTTTATCTCTTAATTAAGCATAGCGATAGGAGGCGTGATATTGATTTGATAATATGTTGGCTTCATTGGTTGTATGACCATACTTAGTCAATGTATGATGTAGTACATGTTAGCATATTTGAATTGCATTTGTGTGATTGCATTTTTGTGTGTGCATCCTACTTTATTCATTATTCATATTGATGTATTTTCATAATAGGTTGGATTTCTCTTAGCTAACTTTTCTTTCAGGTATTATTTAATATCCCCTATAATCACAAAATTGAAAATGCAAAAGATGGCCAAGACATTAATTAGCTTGTGGGAAAAAACCTAGCATGAGATCTACCCCCTCATTAGCGATCACCCAGTTCTTGAGCACTAGATGCTCCGTCACACAATAAAGGAAACCTTGCATGTTCCAACCTTGATGAGTAAGAAGCCGATTCAATTTTAAGGGGTAAATAAATGCTATATCATTAAAAGCAAGCTTGGACCACTAAGCTATGCTCCCTGTCAAAGCATTATCAAAAAGAAGTAAAAGGCACACCAAAGGGGTGGAAAAAGCAAGCTGAAGAAATGGGTAACCTATGCCTCAACTATTTCATACTCAAGATGATGGACCTCCATCAGTTGGTCCCATGTCCATGGCACCTTGCCATGAAGATTTTCCCCTCCATTTCCACATTATCACAAACACCTATGGATGGAAGGTTGATCTTGGACATGTCACCTCCCCTTAGGGATAGGAAGCGCATAATAGGGTTGGCTATCTAGCCATCCCTAATGGAAGAAGGGACCACTTTTATAGGACTTTGTCTAGTTAGATATTTGAAGATGATCCTAGTTTGAAGTATTATTATTCCCTTAACAATTAAGTATGGTCCACTATGATGCATATATGGTCACTGTCCCTAATGATTGGTAATTTTCGCTTGATTTTGAGATGGTTTTGCTAGTTTGTCCTTCATACAATAGAAGAGGCATGAGGGGACATTTCATATCTCCACTACACATTATGCCTAGGCTGTTCTAGAATTTCATAAAGCAATGATGAGCTTGCAGGTGCAACGTTTCCCCTCCAAAGAAAAGCATTGGGAACTTTGATGATTCCATTAGATATTGAAATGCTAAGCTCCTCTTGCTTGGTCTTGGAGATTCTTGATGATGTACCTAGTGGACCTAGCATGCCCCTAGGTTGGCCTTGACATTATTTGATGGGCATAGCTTGATCCAAAGTCTAGATGATAACGGTCATCCCCAGGGCGACAAGAAAGAGCTTGTACTACCATATGGAGCCCCAATACTTGAGAGAGATGATGAGATGTCACACTTCTAGCAAGAAGGTGATGTTGGACACTCATAGCATGGTTTTGACACTTTGAGGCATTTTGAGACACTTCTTGAGGGCTTCCCCTTAGGGATGGGAGTTAATTATGATGATGGGACATCCCCCTAGCCCTTCCATGCACTTTCACAGTGTTAATTGCCAAAAAAGGCATGATTTCATGCTTATGGAGGATTTTGACTGACGTGTGGGGGATTTGATGGCATATATTTATAATTGTGAGCTATGGTGTTGGTTTGTAACCCCTTATCTTGATTGGCACTCAAAATTAAACTTGTTGTATGGCTTCTAGGTTTATTTTAGGGAGTGATAGACCTCATATATATAGAGGATTGCTCACTTGACATTTTTTATCATCACATTTGAGTTTCTGCCTCTTTTCCAGAGCTCCACTTAGCCTTTGTGTAAGTCACTACTTGTGGAGATGTGATTTCTAGCTTTTTGCTATTAGAGATTGGTTTATGTATTGGAGATGTCTTTTTGGATTGAAAGAAGGCCTTTTCATGGAACAATTGTAAGTTTATTGCATATTTTTCGTTGTTTTACATGTAATTAAATTATTGCTATGGTTTTGTATGATACATGTCTAAATGCAAATTATTTATGGAGAAATTTAGTTCATTTTTGCATGTTGAATGTTTCTTTGTTGAAATCCATGGGAGTGTGAAAATTCTATCACTGCAGCAACTGATTTACTTTTCCTACTTATTCCCCAATAAGTTATTTATGAAATTACTTCAGTAAACATTAAAATAAATACTGCTATAGATATCACACCGTAATACAAAAACAAACATATGCACAAGAATCAACACATTGACATAGATATTTTGGATAATAGTCCCCAGAAAAACCCAATGTGGGAAAACCGGTGTAGCAAGGGAGGATTTTATTATTATGCAGGAGAAATATCTGAATACAAATCTAGGATGCTCATCTAGCAATCCTTTACAGAGAAAATACTGGCGGAAAATCTGAGTGAGTTTTATCTCACTTCACGCAGCAGAATTTCGATTGATCTGGCACAAGACTGGCTAACCCCGACTATTTCTGCATCACTGGCTTCTGCCCTCTGCATCAGCTTTCCCAGCAGTTCTAGCTATTCCTGGCAGTTCCTGCTTCTGCCCTCTGCGTCAACTTTCCCGGTTGTTCCGACAGTTCCGGCTTCTGCCCTTCGCGTCAGCTTTTTCGACTGTTCCGACAGTTCTCGGTAGTTCCGGCTTCTGCTTTCTGCGTCGGCTTTCCCGGATGTTCCGGCAGTTCCAACTGTTCCTAGCAGTTCCGGCTCTTGCCCTCTTGACTTCTCACCAGACCACTGGTTCAATTTCTCAGCTAACCCCGCTCCAAAAATTGAACTGACTGGTCTCCCTCAGTGTCTTCTCCAAGTGACCCTCAAGCCTCCTCTTATACTTTTCTTGTTGACAAATCAACGGTCGAGATTAAGTCCCTAATCAACGGCTAAGATTAGATCTGGTTTGATCCATGACTTTTGGACCATTCTAACACAGTTTTATATTAATACACATTAATATTTTATGACTCCATTAAAAATATTAATTATTTTAATATCTCCCAAACTGTTTAGAATCTGCCCAAACCCTTTCTGGGTATTGGAGATCTCATGTGCCTTAGCCTCTCCACCAATTTTTGTGGCTAGAGCACATCTGATGCTACCCCAAATCAACACTCCCTCTTATCAAGGACTGTGCTTTAGTAGTACTCCTCATAGAGTATGACCCTGATCATCCAGCATCGGTCCCTGTGCTAATGCTAGGCCTCCCTGCCCAACATCCTCTGCACTGCTGCATCCTATACTGCTGCCCATGGCTCTGCTACTGCCACTGTTGCATCTGTACGATAACTCCCTCTGCATTCGTGTTGTTGCAGGTCCTTTCTCCCAATGTTGCATCTGCACTGCAACTCCCTCTGCATCCTTACAGTTATCACTCCCATATTTGCTATTGAAATGGGTTCTTTACCATCCCCATCTTTTCCCTGAAGTAGTCAAATTTTGTCCTTCCAAGGGCCTTGGTGAGGATATCCACCACCTGTTCTCCTGTAGGAGTGTAGCTCAACTATATAGCTCCTTGTTGGACACAATCCCTAACAAAGTGACACCGGATATCAATATGCTTCGACCTATCATGAAACATTGGATTCTCAGAGAGCTTGATGCAACTCTGATTATCACACATGGCCCTGGTTGCCTCCATATTCCTTCTGAATAGGTTCACAAGCAGTTTTCTAAGCCATATGGCCTCGCGCGAAGCTGTGCTTGCTGCCATATATTCTGCCTCAAATGAGCTCAGAGCCACGAACTTCTACTTCCTACTACACCAGGAGGTCATTCCTAATCCAATTTTGAAACAATACCTAGAGGTACTTTTTCGATCCACTGAACTTCTTTCCCAATCTGCATTAGTAAATCCACTCAATCTGATATCCTTACTCCTATTGTACAAGAGTCCATAATCGACTGTTCCCTGTAAATACCTGAGAACATGTTTGGCTGCTGCCCAGTGCACCCTCTTCGGTTCCACCATGAACTGATTGAGGGTGTTGACAGAGTAGCAAATGTCTGGCCTAGTATTGACCAAATACATCAGGGACCCTATGAGCTACCTGTATAGGGTGGAATCAACATCCTTGTCTTCTGATGCATCAATCTTCTTCCAGTTGGTGATCATTGGCGTAGCCATAGGTCTACAATCCTCCATCCTGAATCTTTTCAGGATTTCTATAGCATACCTTGTGTTGTTGCACAAAGTGTCTAGGCAGCACGACAACACTTAGAGTAAGGGTTGTCATTCTTGATCCTTACTCACTTTGTTTAGACTCTCTCGTAGACAAGTCAAGGGGGGTAGTCCCTAAGGTAAATGGATGAGAAAGCCTGTGGATCATGGGCTTTAGGAGATTTTGTGATGGACAACCTAATGAATTTAAATGAATCTCGATTAATTCAAATGAATCGATTAAACGCTAATGTAACCAAGACATGACCACAAGGTAGAAACAATTATAGACCAGTGCCTTTATGCTCAATTAACCACAGATTGAGTAAGAAAACAAGTTACCTGGAACAATTTTCAATACGCGACAAATAATGAAAATCATGAATAATCAATATAAACGACCAAAAACTGCATCACGCAAGACATCTAGATTTAAAATGATTTTCATTAACTGCCCAGATCTAGGATTAATTAACTTTCTCCTGTAGCCAATATATTTAAAACATTTATCGCATCTTGACCATAGAGAAATATCAAAAAAGCATTTAATCACCAAATAATACTAAGGAACTTCAAAATTAAATTTTAATTATTCCTTAGGCAATAATTTCAATGCTATAAATAAGTCGAACTGAATCAAAGGGTTAAATAAATCGAATTTTTAATGGGCCATAGGCCACATTAAATTTTTTTAATGTTTAAGTGCAAATCCTTTAATTTATTTTAAATCCTTAATCACAAAGTTTAAATTTTTAAAATTTTTTAAATGTTGAGATTTTTTAAGATTTTAAGAATTTTAAATTTAAAAGTTTTTTTTAGATTTTTATGATTTTTTTGAAACTTTGTGAATGTTTTAGATTTTTTTATTTTTAGATTTTTAAATGTATTAATTTTTTTTTTTTAATTTTAGAATTTTAAAATAAAAATCATAAAATAAAAAATGAAATGAAAACGAAATCAAATCGAAATTTTCTTTTTTGAAACTTAATGAATCCTAACTTAAGTTTTATTTGAATGAAAAAAAAAAAATCAAAATTAAACCAAAACCCTATACTAATATACAAACCAAAAGAACTACCCGCATACATAAATTTCGAGAGCCTTCTGTTGTTTATCGTTGTTTGTTGCTGCAGGTGTGCAGGACAACTCGATGGAATGACGCGGATAGGTTCGACGACAGAGGATGACAAGGGAGAGACTGCGTGGGTAGGAATGAAACAGCCACATGAGGGTTTGAAGTACGATGGGGAAAGGAGATAGGCGCAAGGTTTACAGCTGCGGATTTTCTTTCTTTTGCAGATTTGAGGAATGGAGTTCGAGGAATGGATGCTACGTGAGGGGTTGACGGTAGCACGCGGGGTATGGAGAGCGATGTATGGAAGTGGCGGAGGGATAGATATGTAGGTGGAGGGAGAGCTGGACGGAGCTAAGAGGTGGATGAACTTGGGTAATGGAAAGGAGAGGCTGCAGGTGTTGCAGATAGATGAGAGGGGATGGACATTTGGAAGAAGATGGGGATATGAGAGAGAAAAATGCAGGCTTGGAAAAGGGAGCAGCGGATGAGGGTTTGAGCTGAGTGTTGAGGGAATGAACACAGAGACCCAAAAATTTTCCAGTTAATTTTTTTTTTTTAAACCCAAACGGAGACAAGAAAAATAATTTTGAAATTTTCCAGAAAGCAACAGTGTAAACGAATTTAAAATTTTCTACTTAGGAAACCCTAGGCAATGTTGAAACTGTAGCCCAAGAACCGAAGATAAATTTACCAGATTAAGATTTTATACATCTGCTTAAGATTTACCAGTAAAACTCTTAAAAATTTTCAGATCTGAATTTAAACTTGAACCTTGGACTGCAAAATGTCTGAATAATATCCCTAGAAAGCGATTGTTGATGAACCTTAGAGATCTAGATCTTACCCTCCAGGGCCTAGATCTGGACTCTGCACAGTTTTTTGCTGCAGACCTTCAGCTGCCAGACAAGAAGAAATATCCAAACAATATATACAATGACCCAAAAAAACTAAAACCCAGAAAAACCAAGTCAAAAAATTGAAAATAATCATAGATCTATGTACATGAATGGCAAATCTATCAGATCTAAGGAGCGTGAATCCAACTCCGCTCCCAGATCTGATAATCCGAGGCTCTCAATAGTCAGATCTATCGATTTAGCACTGAAAAAAAAAAAGAATTTTAGAGGAGGTACTGAGCTGAAAACCCTTCATTCACCACCAAAAAAAAAATATCTTATGATAAGCGCAGGATCAAATTAAGTTGGGCTCTTCAGAAAACACAGATCGGGAGTTCACTGGTTCAACCAAGAACTTCCCCGAATGCCCGATGATCTAAAAATCAAGACTTTCCTGCAAAACTCAATTAAACCATCAACATAGAGTGAGAAAATGATAATAAAATTCAGATAAATAGAGATACCTACTATTATATTCAAAACTTAAATTATCATTCAAACCCCAACTACTGAGCAAGATACTTGTACTCAAATCACTCATCAGAAAGCTATCATCAATAGCTAAAAATAAATCTATGCATGAAAATGACGCATCTTACAGTATTTCCACGAAGAGCAACACTAGCAGAAATTTAACCCCAAAGTCTTTCTTTATTTCTCATAAAAAGATTACAAGAGAGCTTTTCACTTAGTACACGATCCAGAGATCGGATGAACTGACTGACAAATGACCTCCTATTTAAAGATAAATCCTCCATTGGTTGGTTCGAGTGATCCTCGTCAAAGCAATTTCAACCGTTGATGAGGATTAAAGTTTCTTTTAACCTCATCCGTCGAAATATTAAATTATTGAGGAAATTTGAATTTTTCAATTAAATGCATTTTAATTAATTCAAAAATTAAATTTTTGAATTAAGTTCCTCAAAATTTTGACTTTGACTTAACCCCAGAGACCAAAGGCTTAAAATTTAGCAAAATAATTAATTTACTTAGTCCCTAGATCTTTAAACTTTAATTTTTTAAGGACCAATGAATTTTGCCTTTGGAGAATTTAAATTTACCTAGGACCTAGAATTAATCAAATTTCTAGCTTAGGATCTTAATTAATTTTGTGCAGAAAATTTAATTAATTAACCTATGAGAGGATAAATTATTTTTCCAACCCTTAGAATACTTTACATCATGATTTTCACATTTTTTACATCTCAAGGGGGAAAACCCATTTGCAAAAGACCCTCACAGACTACCCAATTCTACGACACAAATATAATCCAATAGACCAAACAATTTGTAATAAAATAACCTAACCAAATGGTTAAGATTATTCCAAAATCACTTTTACATAGACTCAATCTAGAACACTAGGAATCCCCTAAGATCCCAGTGACAAAATCCATTCCGGATTTGGGGTAAGGCTGAAGGAAAACTCTATCGACCATCTAAGAATGGATCAATGAGACAAAAAACCTCTCGAAATGTAGATCGTCACCAGAAAAGTAGGTTAACCTAGGCAATTACATACATGACACGGGTCTGTTGAGATTATTTACATTTTACACATGCAAAAAGGGTTTACAATATAACACGATGATCAGGTTGATGATGATAGTTGAATGGCACGGACACGTCGATCAGGCGCTATCCCTTTTGTGAGAAAGGGGGTGTACTGCTATGGGTCATTGACACGTAGTGGTCAACACCTCCCTTGCCCAAGGAAGATTTCTCCCTTCTGCTACCAAACTTCCAACCCTAGGAAGTAGTGCATTCGTCCAAAATTCTCCATATCGAATTTTGTGGCTAGATTCTTCTTGTAGTCCCCAATGAGTCTGGATGATCTAGTCAGAAAGAGATCATCCACATACAATACTAAGATTACTGGCTCGTTCTCTTCAACCAGATAGTAGAGATTCGGATCCGCGTCACTCTTAACAAACCCCATCTTCTGCAAGTAGCCATCTATTCGACCATACCATGCTCTCGATGCCTGTTTTAGCCCATACAAGGCTTTCTTCAATCTAGATACATGAGACTTCTTCTCTTGAGTTTCAAATCCCTCTAGTTTTTCAATGTATACCTCCTCTTATATTACCTCATTTAGAAATGTCTTTTTGACATCCATTTGATGGATCTCCCATCCCATCTAAGCTACAAGAGATATCACGGTCCTAATAGATGTATACCTGGCTACTGGGGCGAAGGTCTCCTCATAGTCAATCCCTTCCTTTTGAGCATACCCCTTAGCCACAAACCTAGCCTTGAATTTCTCAACACTGTCGTTTGCAGCGTATTGATCTTGTAGATCCATCTTGAACCTACCACTGATCTGTCTCGAGGTCTTGGCACAACCTCCCAGACATCATTTACCATTATGGAGTTGTATTCTTCTACCATCGCATTTAGCCAAACCTGATGTTGAGATGCCTCCTTGAAACGACAGGCTCTCCATCCTGAGCTACTAATGCCTGATATTTGTCTAGCTGTTTTTGCTCCCTCTTATTGTTTCTTGGTGCATCGATGAAGTCCTCTGCATCTCGCAGAATCTGACAAAGTTCCCTGCTAGTTCTTCCTCTACCAGCAGGTGCTTCTGTTCACTCCTCCTCATCCTGAGAATCTTCCTGTCCTGAGGAAGAATTCTTTACTTCTATTGGTTGAAGAGGCTTAACCAACAGCTACTCTTTCAACTGCTCCTCAGAAGGCATCTCGCGAGATCTTCTAAAAGCCTTGTCCTCCATGAACTTTACATCTCGTCGTACTACTACCTTCTGCTCCCTGGAAGATAGATTCTGTATGCCTTAGCGTTCTCGCTATATCCTACTAGATATCTTTTTTCCGCAATCTAATCCAACTTCTTCCTCTTTTCTTCAAGTATGCGGTAATATGCTAGACTACCAAATATCCTGAAATGACTAACTTCAGGTGTCTTCCCTGTGAAGAATTTCTCTGGAGTAATCTTGCCCACTGCCTGATGAGTCATGTTCTTTACATAGACTGTTGTGTTGCATGCTTCTGCCCACAAGAATTTTGGCATATCCTAATCATACATCATGGCCCTAGCTTCTTCTACAATAGTCTTGTTCTTTATTTTTGCTACCCCATTCTACTCTGGATTATATGGAGCTATCCACTCTCTTCTGATGCCCTTAGCACAAAAATCAGTGAAGTCCTTATCAGCATACTCTCCACCATTATTTGAGTGCAAAACTTTTATTTTCTTCCTAGTCAAATTCTCCACTAGAGCCTTGAACTCCTTGAATCGACAGAAAACCTCGTCCTTGGTTTTCAGAAAATAAATCCAAGTTTTCCTTGAGTGGTCATCAATGAAGGTAAGGAAATACTCGGCACCACTGTTAGCTTTGATGGACATAGGTTTGCAGATATACGAGTGTATCAATCCTAGTACACTCTTGGCTCTGTGTTTGCTCCTAGGAAATGTTGCCTTGGCATACTTTCCTAGAGCGCATCCCCTGCATACATCATCTCGTTCTGTACTCAGATCGGAACTCCTGTTACAGTGCTCCTAAGAATTCTCAAAGCTCCATGGTGCAAGTGACCCATTCTTCTATGCCATAGTTCATTAAAGTCCTTATCTCCATGACTGCCTATTAGTGCCATTGGTGATTCTAGTTGTTATCTATACAACCTATTACTTTTGATCCCGATCTGCACTTTCTTTTTCCAGCTTGGGTGTTTGACATATACCTTCTCCTTGATGAAGTAGACGTCATATCCCTTGCCTTGAAGTTGCAACACAGAAAGTAAGTTCATCCCCAATCCTGGTACATGCAACACATTTGTAGCACGGAACCGTTCTCCTGATTCTGTTTGAAAAACTATGGTACCCTTCCCTACTGGAGTACACTTTGCCTTGTTCCCCATGGTGATCTGAAAGTTCATCTTCTCTTCTTGGTATTCTAAAAAACATTCCCTGATTCCCGTCATATGCCACGAAACTCCACTGTCTATATACCACACTTCTGATGATGTAGAACTAGTCATACAAGCCACTTCTTCTTCTAGCCTGGAAGCCAACATAGAGAAATCGAAGTCTCTTTCTCTTGTGCAATCTTCTGAAAATATGTGTGAGTCCCCTGATGTGGATGCCTCTGCATCGTGGTCTCGACCCATAACTGATTTTCCCTTCCTGTCTCTGATTACTCCCTCTGATACCATGTGAAAATTCTATCACTGCAGCAACTGATTTACTTTTCCTACTTATTCCTCAATAAGTTATTTATGAAATTACTTTAGTAAACATTAAAATAAATATTGCTGCAGATATCACACCGTAATACAGAAACAAACATATGCACAAGAATCAACACATTGACACAGATATTTTGGACAACAGTCCCCGGAAAAACCCAATGTGGGAAAACCGGTGCAGCAAGGGAGGATTTTATTATTATGCAGGAGAAATATCTGAATACAAATCTAGGATGCTCATCTAGCAATCCTTTACAGAGAAAATACTGGCGGAAAATCTGAGTGAGTTTTACCTCACTTCACTCGGCATAATTTCGGCTAATCCGGCACAAGACTGGCTAACCCCAACTATTTTTGCGTCACCTATTCTGTCCTCTGCGTCAGCTTTCCCGGTAGTTCCAGCAGTTTCGGTTGTTCTCGGCAGTTCCGACTTCTACCCTTTGTGTCAGCTTTCTCGGTTGTTCCGGCAGTTCCCGATTGTTCCCGGCAGTTCATGCTTTTTTGCCCTCTGTGTCAGCTTTCCCGACTGTTCTGGCAATTCTGGCTGTTCTCGGCAGTTCCGGCTTCTGCCCTCTGCGTCAGCTTTCCCGGCTATTCTTGGCAGTTCCAACTATTCTCGACAATTCTGGCTTTTGTCCTCTGCGTCAGCTTTCCCAACTGTTTTGGCAGTTCTTGACAGTTTCTGCTATTCCCGGTAGTTCCGGCTTTTGCCCTCTTGACTGCTCTCCAGACCACTGGTTCAATTTCTCAGCTAACCCCACTCCATAAATTGAACTGACTAGTCTCCCTCAGTGTGTTCTCCAAGTGACCCTCAGGCCGCCTCTTATATTTTTCTCGTTGACAAATCAACGACCGAGATTAAGTCTCTAATCAATGGCTAAGATTAGATCTAGCTTGATCTATGACTTTTGGACCATTCTAACACAGTTTTATATTAATACACATTAATATTTTATTTTTCCTAAGTTTAAACTTAGGGACTCCATTAAAAATATTAATTATTTTAATATCTACCAAACTGTTTAGAATCTACCCAAACCCTTTCTGGGTATTGGAGATCTCATGTGCCTTAGCCTCTCCACCAATTTTCGTGGCAAGAGCACATCCGATGCTACCCCAAATCAACAGGGAGAACTCCTAATGTGCATGTCTGATTTAATTTATCCCCTCACAAAAAAGATAGTTAGGGTTTTATTAAGTGGAAAAAAAGATCTCCCGCCCCCCTCTAAATAGGTTGCTCCAATTATTTTTCATTTATCTCTAAAAATTCTATCACCCAAGTAGGATTAGGCATTGAATTTTTTTGGTTTGATAAAAAACCTTGAAAAACTAAATATTTTCCTTCCTTTTTATCTTCGTAATCCTTTTTAAGGCAAGCCACTAGGTCTTTTTTCCTAGGGTTGAATTGATCTATGACATTTGTGGATGAGTGTTTGTGGAATAAAAACCCTAAGTTTTATCTTTGTAATCCTTTTTAACTTAAAATCTAGCCTTTTTCATGATAAAACTTCCCCTTGGAGGGTGGACGTCATGTTTCTCTAGACAAGTTTGTGCCTTGGAAACCATAACCCTAACCTAGCTTCAACTTGAGGCTTATCTTGAGGGTTTTTTCTATTGTTTTGTTGACCTTATCTTTTAGTAAACACCTTCTTTGACTCACATGTATTTAGGTACTCTTTTGTTGTTGCATGTGAACAAACCCTAGGTCATACAAGTCCTTACTAGTCTAGGTACAAGATACATTTTTCCCTATTGATAAGTATTGAGCCTTTGCCCATCATTGACTGTCTTCATCAACTTAAACCCTATAACTTAGAATATCCTCATAGGTGATCACTAGGAAGCCTCCCTTGTGGTGAAATTCCACTAAAGAGTAGGAGGAGGATTGTTGAGGTGACAATGGCCATCTCTCTCATGGTTGCAACATGGTTTGGCCCTTGCCTTTGGAGTACCCTCACAAGGAATGCTAGGTTTTGAGGCAATAGGTCCTGTTACCCACCAAAATGGGTAACCCCATAGGAGAAAAAGTTTCTCCTACATTGGACAGCCAGTCGGACAGCAAGGGAGCTAGCAACCCATAATATTCCCTTCTTGATGATGATATACTATGTGCCTCTGTCATTTGCATTAACCACATACCTCTTGCCATCTGACATTCCTCTTGAATGAAGGTGGGTTGTTGTTCAAAAGGTACTTTGATCATTTTGCAATTGAGTGCTTATACTTGTTTGTTTTGGGCATTTAGTATGGATAAAGTGGTGATATGGGAGATTGATCGATCTTGACTTTAAATCTGTTTTCTCACCATACCAGGGGGTTAATCTTTAGCCCTAGTCCAGTGGGACCTCACTTGAGGCCTTAGGGTTATAGAGGGGCACTACTTAGAAAACCCGGATTGAGATAGCATGTTCATATTTCCCTACACCATACTTGACACTTCCATGCCACATTACAAAACCCTTATATACCACCTCCATTCTTTTGGTATAATTTGTCATTGGGTCAATGGTATTTGGCACCCTCTTATCCACATCCTTGAGTTGGGTTGAGAAACATTTCTCAAGTGGTTGATGCAACTAAAAGAATGGAAAGCATAATATGGACACAATGAAAGAAAAAGAAGAAAATCAAAATGAAAAAGATGGTTGAGACATAAATTAGCATGTGGGAAAAAGCCTAGCATGAGTTCTACCCTCCTCATTAGCCACCACCCGGTTTTTGGGCACTTGATGCTCCATCTCATCAAAAGAAAGCCTTGCATGTCCCAACCTTGATGAGCGATAAAATGTCTCATCTTAAGGGGTAAAATTAAATGCTACATCATAAAGAGCAAGCTCTGACCCTTGAGCTATGCACCATAATACAAAGCACTATCAAGAAGAAGTAAAAGGCGCATTAGAGGGGTGGAAAAGCAAGCCAAGCAGGGTAACACATACCTCCACGGTTTCTCCCTCCATTTACATCTATACACATAAGATGTGGAATCCCCATCAGTTGGTGCCCTTGACCATGGAACTTGGCCGTGAATGCTTTTCTCCTCCATTGCCACTCATGTACACTAACACTTATTGATTGAGGGGTTTACATTGGAAATTCTACTTCCCCTAAAAGGTTGGTAGCACCTAATAGGGTTGACCATTAGCCACCTCTATCAAGGTAGGGAATACCTTTGCAGGACTTGGTCTAGTTAGATATTGGAAGGTGATCCAAGTTTGGAGTATTAATATGCCCTTAACATATAAATTTTGGTCCACTTAGATGCTTATATGATCTTAGTCTCTAATGAATGGTTTTTTTTCACTAGAGTTTAAGTTGGTTTTTGTCAGGTGGTCCATCACAGCCCAGTCCTTGAGGACGCCCACTCCATAGACACCCATCCATTCTAGAGAGATTGATGACTTAACAGACGTAGTGTTTCCCACTTACATCAGAGTGTTGGGCATGTGATGACTTAAGCAGATTATTCATGTCCCAGAGCACCCCCAAGATCTAGTACATTGTTCTTTGACCCAATATAGAGTATTATTGATAATTGCACCACCAGACGCAACATGCTCTTAGGCTGGCCTTGACACTACCTAATGGGTAGACCATGATTCAGAGCCCAGATGAGGATGGTCTTCCATGAGATGACTAGGGAGGGATTATTGCACCTGATGGAGCCCTAACACTAGAGTAAGGAGGCCTTGCGTTGACCATCAGAGATCCATGGAGATGACGTGGTGACATCCTAGTTGGATTTGAGGGACACTCCTCAAATAATGGATGATCCTAGCACACTGACACATTTTCAACCTTCATCCCACCATGACATGACATTTGGAGCCCAAAAAGAGAATTACATCATCATTTTGAGGCTTACAGCTCACATGTGTGGGTCATTTATGGCATAATTTTGCATTAAGCTAGTGGGTTGGCTTGTAACCCAAGGTTTACTTGTTGTCAAACTTGTTTTAGGGGCTTCTTAGGCTAATATTAAGTGAGGTAGACCTCATATAAATAGAGGTCACCTCACATCTCATTCTCATCATCACTTGTGGACTATTTCGGCCTCCTTAGAGGATTTCAGCCTAGTTATTGTAGCCTTGTATTCTTGTGGAGATGTGATCTTTGTGGATAATTTTGCTATTGGAGACTAGCTCTTGTTGTGGAGACATCACTTTGGGATAATGAAGGATTTGTTCATGCATATCTTGTGAGTATCTTTATTATTGATTATCTTTTAATGGTTATTGCATGCAATAATTTTTTCTAGGGTTTCTATGTTTTTGTTACTATGGAATTTTGGTAAAATATTGTATGTTTTAACTAAAGAATGTTGGACATCCCTTGAGGACCTCCTAGTGAGATTTCCTCTTGATTTTATCCCCTCATAAAGTGATAACTAGGGTTTTTCTTCCCCTTACTCCCTTCTAGGGTTTGATATCTCCATAGTAGGTTTCCCTTAGACTCCATCACCCAAGAATCAAGCACGAACTTCCACATATGTGATCAAACCTTATCTAAAATCCTTTTTCAAATTCTATCTCTCCTTCTTCTCTCATTTTTGGCCCTTCAAGACAAGCTGTTGGTCTAGGGCAGAGGGTTGAATTCAACTAGGGGGAGGACGTTGGCTTCTTGTGAGGTCTTTCACATGGATTGAGTCTCATATTTTGTGTAAATCACATATTTTTCCTTATATTTTGTGTAAATCACATATATGGAGGTGTTACATTATAGAAATTTTCTTTCCTACGACTGTTTGTGGTGTCCAAGTGGTCAATGAGTTTGAGGCTGAGTTTTGCCAGACTTATCAAACTGTCAATGATTTAGCAGTGTAAGTTTTATGCATGCCACTTTTAGATGATGGGATGGATATTCATGTATGTAGGTTTTCACAGTTTGTCATAATTGTAATATAGTTCTGGATATGAACTGTGTTGGAGTTTAGAAGCATCGCTATTTGCAACATTTCTGAACTCCAACACACTTCATATCCAGAAGTAAATTATAATGGTTGGATAGTTAATAGTTAGTACTACAATTTGTGTGTTAGTAAAATGAATTTTTGTTAAGAAAGACAATGCAAATCATATATGCTGATTTTTTATATTATTCAGTAATGGTGGGTTATATTTTATTACAACCTTTTGATAGTTTTATTTAGTGCTTTAACTTCCTCATCTTCGTTTCATTTGACATCCATACAGTTTTTTTGATAATCAATGGTTGTTTTCATTTACAGGCATGCTGCACTCAGTGGTCTTTCCACTCTCAAGTCCCGGCTTGATTCAGGTGAGCAATTGATGGTGTCTACCAAACACCTTTTATTTTTTGTGGTTTGTAAAATGCTAAAGGAGTATTGGGTCTAGATTTTTCTTTCACATTGATTTCATTTGTTTTTTCTAAAGAGTAGTTGTGATGGATCCTTTGCCAAAGCCATAATCATAATTTCCACCAAAGATACTTCATTGTTTCTTCTTTCTAAATAACTGTTGATTCATTGTTTCTTCATTCCAACTAATTGTTGCTATTGTTTGTACAGTTGGATTCTATTCGATTTGCATTGTTCTATCAGTTTGTCTTTATTTGCTGTGAACCTGGACAAAAGAACCTTGGTAAGTACTGAAGATTTATCTGTTTCTATTCATATCCCTTATTTCTGTTAGCTGTGGAGAGCAATTGGTGGACTGGTAGAGAGTTCCTTTTTCCCTTGGAACTGGCAACACATTATCCTCTCTACCATCAAGTCTGAAGAAAAAGATGGGTCTATTCAATAGAAAGCAGCAATGGGCCTTACATATGGAAAATAAAAGGCTTTTTCTCCTCTGTCATCTCTTATCTTGATAATTAAATATGGATGTAGGGAATTTAAAAGCACCCAGATCGCCATTACTAGTAATACTTTCTAAATCTATCCTATTGACTGATAACTGGCCCAATTGAGTCCTTCAGATGGTCAGGTGAGCTTGTTCAGATCTTGTGGATATGGAATTGGAAAATTGGGGAGGGTGCACTGACATTGGTTTGCTCTTTCATCTCACAAAGCTCAATGATTGACAAGTTGAACTTTGCACCATATCTCTGTAGAAAATTGTCTTTCTTTTGCAGCTCTCAACACAGCTATAGAAGCCTGGAGATTGGTATTGGCTGGAAAATTTCGGTTGCTTGAGCAGTGGTGTGACTTTGTACAGGTACTTTTGCACCTTTGTAGGGGATTAATTTCGGTTGCTTGAGCAGTGGTGTGACTTTGTACAGGTACTTTTGCACCTTTGTAGGGGATTCCACCTAGGAATTCAGTTTGAATATGTTCTTACTGAGTGCTTGGTGATCACCCAAGTGAAAAGAGTCAACATTCTTTTATCTCTGCCAAAGCCAAATTCAAGACCTTGATGCACTTCATTGATATATCTTAAAATTTCATTGTTGGTTTACAGATTACCCTTTTGTCAAACTAGTGTTTCTGTGCACAAATTTCTGCCTACTTTATTCCTTTTTTTAATTCAAAATGAGGTGACATTCATGATCAGACACCAGTAGAATGTACAAACTAAAAGCCAACTTTGAAATAGTGAAGCAACTACCTTCTATTTCCATGGCATTCCTAAGTTAGTGCTATGAAATTTATGATTATAATTGAGTATTCCAACTGAAAATAGAATATAATATATAATTGAATAATTGAATGATTGATACAATGGGATGGGACCCCTGAGTATAAATATAATTCCAAGGGGTGCTTTTAGTAATAGTCCAACGTTACTTGGGAGAAGGAGCGGGGAGCGACATTTTCAAAAGCTCCTGGGCTGGGAGCGAATCAGGAGTGAATTTTTATATAATATATATTTTTATATATTTTGATGCATATATGTCAACAAAAGCATGCAGAATGATGAATTAGATATAAAAATCATAAAAACATGGATTAAACAATATAACACCAATCATCTAGAAGTTATAATCTTCATCAACACGTCCACAAGTTACGAGTTCTCATTTATATAGCATGTAAGGGTCTACATAACCAAAATAGCATTGTAAAGCACTATTTTTGGGAAATTACAAGCTTGACAAATTGAAGCTTGATTATTCTCACAGTGACATCTTAAGACACAATCTTCCAATTAAATGCACAATATATACCTGGATTTTGCTGTTGAGTTCAATCTCGGGTTGTCGACGCTCCAAATCCGTTCTTGTTACCAAAAGACCAACACCTCCCTGCCAAACTAGGCACAATCTTAGTACCCAGCTCCAAAATACTTCAAATTTGAAGTAATTTTGCTCCCGTGCCCAAAAGCTTCAAGAACACTTAAGACTTCTCTATCTGTGGTTCTTTACTGTAAGTTCTCCCTTCCTGCACTGCGCTCTCAAGGCAAAAAAAGACCCCTTCTCCGTCGCACTCCCTTCTCTTTTATTGCTTAGAGCCACCATTCATTCATCCTCCACCATCGTGGCTGTGAGGCGAGGATTCTTGCCCCCTGTCCCTTTACGTGGCTCCTCACAGTGACTGAAGGAGGTAGTCACATTTTATTTGACACTCGTCACTTTATCAAATTACGTAGTCCCCTTTTCATTAGGGTTTATTTAAGATTATATTATATTTCTTTTAATGTTTGACCTTTAATTAAAAGTTAATTCTTTTATAACAATATAATTCTCTTTTAACTTTAATAATTTAATTTATACCTTTAGGTTTACATAGTTCTTTTCATTTGATATATGATATATTATATAATTTATTTTTATTTAATTAAAATCTTTTGTATTAATATATTCAGAATAATGTATTAGTTATTTTATGATGGTGGTATAACAAGTATTCCATAAGTATATATTTATTCGATTCTAGCGAGTTTAGGTATTTACCTCGTATGTCAATATTCATTCACTGGACTTTTTATTAATGATTCGCATACATACTAATGCAGCATATACAATACATGCATATGTAGCTATCATATGCATGTCTCATATGCATGCTAATATTTACGTTTTGTTTGTAAATTGTAGGTGGGTCATTACAAACATCGAGTGCAATCCATACTGAAAATACATCAAACAAATAGGCTTTAGATTACCTTTAACATCCAAAAAAAATCATGCTACAACAAATATATACATATCATCAAAATCATTGCCTATCTTGGGATCTTTGTCATTAATATCACCCTCTAAGCAATTAACATAAGATAGAAAGGCCTTGCTCGCATCATTAAACAATTGGACATTGACAAATCCAAACCATGGGCTTTTTTTGATGGTTCTGCACAAGAGGTGGGCTGTGGGGGAGGCACAGTACTATATCTCAATGAATCTCACAGCTACAAAATACAAATAAATCTAGGCAGAGGAACTAATAACTATGCTGAACTAAGCACTGCCAAGCACCTCATACACTTTGCCATACAAAAACAATGCAGACATCTCCAGCTGTTTGGTGATTCTAAAATAGTTTGCAATTGGCTGTCTGATGCATCTCATTGTCATGCATTTTCATTGAGGCACATATTAGATGAGGCAAAGAGGCTGACTACATCTTTTGAATCATTTGCTTGTCGTCATATCTACAGGGAACAAAACACCATTGCAGATCAACTCTCCAAAGAGGCAGCGCACAGACAAGGAGACAATTGGCTGATACAGGAGGAAATCGAAGGGTCATTTTATCAGCATTATCATAGACCCTTTGATGATTAGATGGCATAATGGGCTATAAAGGCCCACTTACAGATTTTCACTTGTTTATTTTGGTTGTCAATAGTTTGTACATATCTCTACATATTTAGCACTATACAACACTTTACTTTTGATATATATGGCTCTCTGCGTAGAGCAATGAACTCCTAATTTGAACACTGTTAGTTAACAGTTTTGGACAGCTCCCTGCGAGGAGACAACCTGCTTTAATTTTTGTTTATATAGTACTACAGACTGATCTTGATAGGCACAGCTGCCTGTATATGAATGCCTCGGCATATACAAAATGTAACTTCTTAACTTTAATAGAAATTACGACTTTTTCCCAGGGGAAAAAAAAAAAACATAAGATAGAAAAAATTTAGCATGTCAAGTCAAGATTTTGTTTGAGTGATGTGTACATTTTTAGTAGGGTCATGATAGAGGAGTTCAACAACCAATGTTACTAACATCAAGGTACATAGAGGGCTTGGTTCTCTTGATTAAATATGAGTTCCATACCCTAGTACATGACAAAATCCAATGGAAACATTGCAATCCCCCCAATCCTGAAATCCTGAGAAATTGTCAAGTCTGTTGGATTTTGAGTAAGATCTAAAATTCTACTTTCTCCATATGAAATCCAATGAAGTTAGAACCACTCTTAAACGTCCTGAGTCATTTCATGGTAATGTTAAAAATTTAAGTAAAAGGATGAAAATGAAAAATAAAGGAGAATGCCACATTTACCATGAATTTCATATCAATACTAGGGACATAAGTTTGAATATTAGGCTTCCCTACTCAAAAAGTCTTGTTCCTTTGAAAAAAAAATTGAATTTGGAACATCTTTGTGACAATTTTTTTTGTGAAAAATCCAGGGAGCAATTCGAAGGGGGGGAGTCGCTCCCCTGCAACCCTGTAATAGTCATGATAAATATGTATTTATTATTGTCTTTATTATTCTTTATGTATTTATTGTAGTCTTTATTATTCTTTATGTATTTATTGTAGTCTTTATTATTCTTTATATGTATTAGTGTATTATTGTGTATGATTTATTTTTGTCCATCTTTCTTAACGTATATACATAACATTGCTACCTTCTTCAAGACACTTCGTCCTTGAAGCATTATCATTTGTTTTAGTCATCATGCTTATTATTTTGAGTCTTATGGGCTGAGTTAAGACCTCACTACAAACTATTGCAGCCTCAATGGCATGGTTTCTATCTCTATGAACAAGCTTGATGAATTTATTCATCTCATCCATTGGAGGAAATAACCTTTAATTCTATTAAATTTGGTGGAACTTGGATTGAATTCAAAAAGGTCACAGGTAGCAATAGCTTTAGTGCTGGGCTCCCTCAAAAGCACAATGTCTATGCACATTTACTTTACCTGCAATCCATTAATCTTTTAAGTGATCTCTTGGGCCTCTGCAATGCTATTCCTATTTTTGATCTATGTTGGTGGCCCAAGTGTTTATAAATGAAATCCGTTGTTGAAAGCAGTTTACTGAGATCAAAATTCATCTTCATTCGATGATCATTAATTAAATATGACATATTCCATTGCTACCTTGCTAATACCACCTTTGGCATATGGACCTTACCCAGTCCTAAATATTGATGAGCCAATTCTGCTAATTGTTTGGGAAAATAGTGTATTCCACACAGGATGAACACTTTAAGTAACCACTCACAAAACCATATTAATGATCATAACACCAATACTTTTATGTGGTTAAAACCCTTAAGAGGGAAACACTCTACATCCCTAGCCAACATGGCTACTTGAGGAAATTTTATTAATGCAAAAGAAACTCTATACAAGAAAGTTTATCGCAATCAATCATCGGCAATGACTCCATGCTCTTTAAATAGAAATTATGGACCAATCAGGTGCTAAGCCACAGATCAATAGATGTCAATATTGAGGAGAATATGAGAATTGGATCACTCTAAGTCTAGAACATACCATGACTGTCAGATTACAATGCAACTAATGCATACAAAAGAAATGCACTTTTACCTAATAGACACATTAGACCAAGTTGAACTTAGCTAATTCCTATGAGTATAAATATCCTAAAATCCCCCCCTTAAGAACAAGTTGGGATAGGATTGAAGGATTTACAATGATCATGTTAACCCTCATGTCAACAAGGGTACATATACATTTTTACACTTTGCATTATCACCATTGTAAGCCCAAGTTCACAAGCTGAAAGCCTTGTAACAACCATGTGAGTCATTGTATTAGGTGTCCTAGACCTTGTGATGGTCAACCATGGCCTGTCCAGTATAGGATCAGGGGATTCTAGATGGATCTTGAGGGGACTCATGGTTTTAGAGGAGGCTTCCTATGTGTTGACACCTAATCTTCATGATTGGGGGAATTTTGTGTAAATAAATAAATTAGGAATGTGAATAGTCATCGGGAGATGAACTGAACAATCACTCTTATTGTATATAACAATTACCTACCTATGGAATAATGGACGAATCAGTTTTTGTTTTGTGGAGTTACTGCCTGGCCTGACATGGTATGAGAGCCAACTCCTTTTTTTAGCTATTATGCTCTTGTAACTCCTCTGTCCTGGCCTCTGCCTCTGCCTTATTCCCATCAGACCTGAAATAACCTACCTCTGCCAGCACTGCACATCTGTCCATACTGTCATTTCCTGTTTTAGCGTTGAGGCCTGACGGTGCCACTGCAGAGATACGCCACAATCGATGAAGATCCAGCTTCTGGTATGCGCATGGTTCGAAGTTCAATGGTATGCGTATGGTTTTTGAATATTAACGATGTTGAATGAATGTGTTATGTTCGAAGTTGAATGCGTTTGGTAACGCTGTCCAGTGGTATCGACGTTTGGTTTATTGAATGAGTTTGTATCAGAAATTGTATTTGCGTTGAAACTGGCTTTGGTATATGCGTTAAAACGACTTTGGTATATGCCTGTGCGTTTGAATGGTATCTGCGGTTTTATTGAATGGAATACACTGCTTTTGTATATGGTATTGAACTGCGGTTTTATTGAATGGTAATACACCGCTTTTGTATATGGTGTTGAACTGCGTTGAATGCGTTGAAGGGGCCTATTATATCAGAGTTGGTATATGGTAATAACGCTGTCCCATTTTTAACACAACGTTTGAATTGTTGTGTTATTAACGTTGTTGAATTAATGTTGAATGGTATTTGAATGCGAATTGTTGTGTGGTATCAACATTTTAACACAGCGTTTGTAGTATCAATGGTTTATTGAATGCGTATTAACGCTGTGGCTTGAATGATATTAACGCTGTTTGAGTATTAACGTGGTGCGCATCCGGGGAAACGCTGTGGGTTTATATGATATTAACGCTGTGCGTTGTGGGTTTATACATATGCCCGTCCAAGTCTGTATATGCGTATAATGGTCCAGCGTCGATATTGAATGGTATATATTGAATGGTTTCCATTTGAATGCGTTGAATATGAACTGAGTTTGTAGAATGGAATATGTTGGATATATTATATGAGGATTCTTTTATAAACATTGGAGGGATTTGAAGAAACATAGTGCATAAAGTATTTGAAATCTTTTTGCCCTTTTGAGTACAATTTCACTATATATCATCAGAAGTATTTTTTCTATCAGCAGACGTTTTTATTTACAGAATGCATTCAATCATCTCTATGGTAGGAATAGTTCTCACTGGCAAGGAGAACTATCCTGAATGGTCCCGGATGATAAAACACACCCTCATCTTCAATGAGTTGTGGAAAGGAGTGTGTGTCGGAGAAGGAGACAATGACCCAGTACAGCCTACCTCAGACAAAGAGCTCGTCATTTGGGAAAACAAGAACAGCAAAGCCTATGCATTAATCACAGCATCTGTAAATGAAGAGGTGAGTCGCCATATTTCATCATATTCAACTGCCTTTGAAGCTTTACAAAATCTGAAAGAACTCTATGACTCACATTCTGCACTTGAAGTTGTTCAGCTCATGATTAAACTCTTCACTCTTGAACTGAAAAATAATGATCCTCTTGCTCTTGCATCTGAAGTAAAGTCTATAATGCATGATATCAAATCCACTAAGGTTGAGCTGGATATCCCTCTTATTGCTTTTCTCAAGGCACTCTATCCTACTTACTCCAATTATCTTGAGTCTTTACAAGCAAATGGAAATCTTAAAGATATAACCTTTGACTCTCTTGTGAAAAAGTTTGCTGAAAGAGAGAAAGCCTTTGGAAAGAAGACAACCCCTGAATCTTCTGAAGAGACTGTGTGCCTTGCTCATAAAGAAAAGCATCCTGCTCAAGATTCTACAAGAGGAAGAGGTGGACGAAGTGGAAGAGGAAGATATTTTAGAGGCAGGGGGGGCCGACATTCTCAAGAAGAAAAGGCAGACTTACACTGCATTCGTTGCAAAAGAAATGGATCACATGATGCCTCTACATGCAAGCTACCATGGGACAAAATTGAGCAGAAAAGAAACCAACAGAAAGGTAAAACTGATGATACAGACAAAGGTAAAGCAACTGAATCCACTCACTATATTGAGGCACAATGTAACATTGGAGTAAATGAAGATTTGTTTAATGCTTCACTTGCTTCTTCGAAAAATGATTGGTTGCTTGATTCAGGAGCAACCTGTCACATGACTCATAGAAAAGATTTTTTTGAAGATTTCACTGACAATGTTGATGGAGCAGTATACTTTGCAGATCAGTCAAAAATCAAGCCATCAGGGCTTGGCACAATCAGGCTTAAACTGCTTGGTCTTCCAGGCTTTCTTCTGGATCATGTTCTATATCTCCCACAGCTCAAGAGAAACTTGCTGTCCTTGGTCCACATCCGCCAGCAAGGTCACTCCATTCATATGTTTGAAGGCAAGCTTGAGGTAAGAAAAGCTTCTGACCACTCACTTGTCATGAGGAGAATAGAAGAAGAAAGGCTTCTCAAACTGCAAGGAACCTCTGCTCATGCACAACATTTCTCATATATTTCTCATCATGAAGAAGGTACACTTCCATCAAGTTTATTATGGCATGCTAGATTTGGACATTTAAACTATGACAGTCTCCGCTTATTGAAGAAAAATGGTGTTGCTGGTTTGCCTACAATTCCTAGGAAACATAAGCAATGTGATGCTTGAATTCTAGGAAAGCATAGCAAACAATCTTTTCATGATTCACATTGAAGAGCACATAGGAAGCTTGAACTCATTCATTCAGATTTATGTGGTCCAATGCCTGTTCCTTCTACAAAAGGAAATAAATATATCATGACATTTATTGATGATTACACCAGAATGTGTTGGGTTTATTTATTGAAGAACAAATCTGATGCCTTTCAAACATTCAAGAATTTTCATAAATGGATTGAAAATGATGCACAATCTCATATTGGGTCTAATCGCACTAATAATGGAAAAGAATATACATCAAATGAATTTGAAAACTATCTTCGCCAACATGGGATCAAACATCAAACAACCGTGCCTTATAATCCCCAACAGAATGGTGTAGCTGAAATAATGAATAGAACAATCTTGAATATGGTACGATCCATGCTTTTCTTCAAAAATGTAAAGATAATGTTTTGGGCTGATGTTGTTCTATGTGCTGCATATATAAGGAATAGATGTCCATCTAATGATATAAGAAACAAGACTCCTTATGAATTGTGGTATGGACATGTTCCTTCAGTAAAACATCTCAGGATCTTTGGTTCCACCTGTTATGCTTTGATACCAAAAGTACATAGAAACAAACGTGGTGCTAGATGTCGTAAGTGTATCTTCCTGGGGTATTCAAACACCTCCAAAGCATACTGCCTCTATGATGAAGTAAATAAAAAGTTTGTTGTATCTAGAGATGTAATTTTTCTTGAATCGTCCAAATCTGACAATGTTGTTGAGCGGCAACTTGATCGCTTGGATAGATTCGCAAAAACGAAATCATTTCAAGAATTTGATAATCAAATTCCACATCTTGAAGGGGGGATTCCTATACTAGATCAACATGTGGAATCTTCTTCTGAAGAACACTCTCCCTCGACTGAAACTCCAACAAGGGATGATGCTTTAAGTGATGTAATTGATAGAATTGGGAGACTCAATCTTGATTCAGTCCCAACTCAATCAACAGAGCAGCCTGGACCATCTCATAAAGGTCCCCCAAAGTGGTTGACGAAGACACTTGAAAGTGTTCATCCTGATGAAATTGGAAAAACAGGGACCAGAAATTCAAACCGACAAAATGGAGGTGATGTAGATGACTCTAATTCACCTGTTGATATGGATGTTTCTTATGATTATGAATTGAACTTGTCTACAGATTTTGAACCAACTTCCTTCAAAGAAGCTGCTTCTCATGATGAACGGAAAGAAGCGATGCAAAAGGAGTATGATGCCCTCATAAAGAACGGCACTTGGAAGCTGGTTGATCCTCCATTTGGAACCAAACCAATTGGCTGCAAGTGGGTCTACAAGAACAAGTACAAAGCTGATGGCTCACTTGACAAGCACAAAGCTAGGCTTGTGGCAAAAGGTTTTGCACAGAAGGAAGGGGTCGATTATGAGGAAACTTTTTCCCCCACAGCAAAATGGGCCACCATCCGGACACTCTTTGCACTAGCAGCTCAGAACGGTTGGAAAGTCCATCAAATGGATGTAAAAACTGCCTTCTTGAATAGAGATCTAAAAGAGAATGTTTTTATGTCCCAGCCTGAAGGATTTGCTGTGAAAGGACATGAAAATAAAGTATGCAAACTTGTGAAGTCCTTGTATGGCCTCAAACAAGCACCGCGAGCCTGGTATGAAAAACTAACTGAGCATCTTCTGAAACTCAACTTCAATCATTTTGATCTTGATGATGCAACTTTATTTGCCAAGAAAGTTGGCAAAACAGTTGTATATCTTGTGGTATATGTAGATGATCTTTTAATGACAGGGAACAATGAAAGCTACATTGCATCCATAAAGAAGGAATTGAGGAAAAGTTTTGAAATGACTGATTTGGGCTATGTTCATTACTATCTTGGCATTGAAGTAACCCAACATCCAAAATCCATATTTCTTTCTCAAAAGAAATACATTGGAGATTTGTTAAACAGATTTGGCATGACAAAGTGCAATCCTCTTTCTACTCCAATGGAACAAAACTTAAAGCTCACATCTATTGAAGGAAAGGAATTTGAGGATGCAACAAAGTATAGACAGCTTGTAGGAAGTCTCATCTACCTCACTACTACCAGACCAGACATTTCATTTGCTGTTGGAATCCTCTCCAGGTTTATGCAAAAGCCTTGTGAGGGACATTGGTCTGCTGCAAAAATAGTTCTAAGGTACTTAAAGGGAACTCAAGACCTTGGAATCAAGTATACACAGGTGGACGACTTCAGCTTGATTGGATACTCTGATTCAGACTTCGATGGAGACAAAGAAACTAGGGTATCTACTTCAGGATATGCTATGAGTCTTGGATCAAGAGCTGTCTCCTGGAGATCACGCAAACAATCAGTTCTAGCAGATTCCACAACAGAAGCATAATACGTGGTAGCAGCTGAAGCAACGAAAGAAATTGTGTGGCTCAGGAAAATTCTTGAAGATTTGCAGGTAAAACAAGTACAATCAACTCCACTCATGATTGACAACACCTCTGCAATAAAGTTGGCCAAGAACCCAAAGTTCCATGATCGAACAAAGCATATCAATACTAAATATCATTTGATTCGACATCATGTTGAGGCCAAAACAATCCATCTCCGTCATTGTTCCACAAATGAGCAAATTGCAGACATCTTCACCAAAGCACTTGGAAGGGAAAAGCTTGAACGATTCAGAATGATGCTTGGACTCACCAACATCCCTTCATGATTGGGGGAATTTTGTGTAAATAAATAAATTAGGAATATGAACAGTCATCGGGAGATGAACTGAACAATCACTCCTATTGTATATAACAATGACCTACCTATGGAATAATGGACGAATCAGCTTTTGTTTTGTGGAGTTACTGCCTGGCCTGACACTATGTAGGGGTGCTCACTAGTGTATGGGCTAGTCTAGCCCGCGTCAAGGTGCACCTATGTCTTACTACATGGTTATGAGTCATAGAGTTTGTTTGTGACCTTGGCCTTGGTGCAATATTCCTCAATTTTTTTTTGTCATGGTAGTCCCATAAAATCCATAGTTTCACATTTCTCACAATAGTTTATGTTTTCTGATGCACGTGGTCTCAGAAGTCAAAAATGAAACTCAATCCCAAAATGTTTAGCTTGATGAGGAGACATGTAGCATTGAATTTTTTTCAAACAATGAAGGCATGATGCAATTACAGGTGGTCAAAATCAACCAAAATGGGACGTGAGGCTTCCATGTAGCAAAACAGGGGCAGATCTTGATAGAATTTGACATGCAATACAGCAGAATTGGTCTACAAAATCATTTGGATAATACCCATGTCTCAGTTTTCCCAAGTTCTTGACGACATTAAATATCCAACAATTGGTCATGATGACATGGCATAGACAATGATGATGTGGAAAAAAAGGGCATTATTTAGACAAATGGGGCTAGACCCAAGTGAAAACAAGGCAAATCTTAGCAAACCTAGGTGGAAAAAAAGCAAAATTCATCAGGGAGTTGGAGGAACTAACAAAAGGGGATCAATTTGAGTTGTACTAGTCATTATAACCACTTCTACTAGTTGTTTGAACTCATTGACTAGCCATTGGAGGGTCAAAATGGAATGTTGGAGGTCCTATGGACCAAAATTAGTAAGTGAACAAATTTTTAGTTGTTACAAAGTCAAAGGGTTCCTTCTTCAACCAAACCGAAGTCTTCCTCAGGCAAAGTGAGTTGTACTATGGACCAAATCGAGCCACATTCGGTTGTTAGAGTGAGACATTGAGCATCCAAGGGGGTTGTTTGTCATTTTTGGTACTTTTCTCTTCATTCATTCAACTTCCAGGTCAGCTACAAGTGAAATGTTATGCTCTCAAGGGACTTGTGAACCAAGTCTAGTCCCTTAGTGGGAAAATCATTGTAATAAAAAATTACTTTTGTAAATTATGTAGTCTCTGACATGTGGACGACAAGTAAAAGATATCATTTTGGAGAGAGAGGTTGAACTCAGTGTTGCAAAAGTCTTGATAAAATTGTGATAAAATCAATGACATGTGAGTTTTTTGGAGTGATGATTTTATCGTTGATATTTTTTATTTGAAAAGCTATAGATTTTATTGTAATGTCGTGATTTTTCCTCAAGTTGATGGAAAAGTCATTGGTTGCTGCCAGGACGCGCTAAATTAGTTTTTGATGTTTTCTTGTGGGTACTTTAGCATACCTAGCAACACGTTTTAAGCTCTAAGGAGAAGCAAAGGGTTTCTAAGCATTGAGGAGGAGGAGATAACAAGGTTCTCCAAGTTGTAGGTCAAACTATAATCATTACATTGAATACAATTTGTTGAGGCATTTGGACCCTTTGTGGGAATATGGTGAACTCGAAGGGGGGTTCAATAGACAAATTTTGAATTGCAAGTTGTGTGGGAAGCGTATGTTAGGGGGCATCAACCGATTGAATTTTGAAATACCATTCGGGAAAATTTTGGGACAAAATATAGAACGTTTCCCAAATAAAAGTCCATAAATCATTCGTAAGGCCATCAAACCATAGTGCCCAACCCCTTAGCTACTTCATCAATTTTTTTTTTCCTAAAACCACTCTTGGTGAAAAACCTTTAATCATGTTGACACCTAACAAAAAGAACGAAGAAACTGACAAGCTAGTGGGCAGGTGTTTTGTATGGAGTGACATTCCTTTTAATGTTGCCAAGAACAATCCATTCTACCCGCTTATGTTTGATGTAGTTTCTATTGTTAGCCTGGGGTACCAAGCCCCTTCTTGTAATGAGATGAGAGGGCTTATTATTCAAAATGAAAAGGTCAATTATACTACTAGACTAGAGGAGTTTAAGACATCTTGGGAACACATTGGATGCATTGTGATGTTGGATGGTTGAACTGATTAGAAGGGTAGGGCCCTTCTTAACTTCTTGGTTAGTTGTCCCAAGGGGGCAATATTTATGAAATTTGATGATGCTTCTGCACATATTAAAGATGCACAATTATTACGTGAGTTGTTGGACATCTTCATTCATGAGGTAGGTCCACAAAATGTTGTCCAAGTCATAATGGACAATGCTGTAAATTATGTTGTTGTTGATAGGTTTCTTATGGAGAGGTATTTGGACAATTTGTGCTGCACATTCTATCGAGTTGATGTTAGAGGATATAGGGAAGATTCCTTTTGTGAGGGATATTGTTGAATCACCCAAGAGCATAACAAAATTTATATATAATCATGCATCTGTTCTTAACTTGTTGAGAAGATTCACTAATAACAAGGAGTTGGTGTGTCCTGCCATTCCACGGTTTGCCACTAGTTTCATCACTCTTGAATGTTTGTTGAATTCTATGTGAGATGCGAAGACCGTGTTTCTTTCACCGGAGCGGCATGCCTTATATTTTAGCCACAAACTAGAGGGAGAGGCCATATGTAGACTAGTGTCATAATAGGAGAAATTTTGGGCAGGTATGGAGGTGTGCGCCATTTTCCAAACCTTTGGTAAAGGTTCTTCGATTGGTTAATGGAGATAAGCTTGGAATGGGCTACTTGTATGAGGCCATGGATAGGGTCAAAGAAGCCATATGTGCCTATTATGAGAATAAGGGGGATTAGGGGTCTAATAAACAACAATTGATATGGGGAGTGATTGATGAATGATGGAACAATACCCTCCATTGCCCCATTCATGCTATAGTGATCTACCTGAACCCCATATTTTCTTATTCTTGTGGTTTCAAATTTGACGCTAAGGTGATGGATGAATTCCTCACTTGTGTTGAGAGGACGATGCCATCTAACCAAGCACATGAAGAGATTTATAAATAAATGGAGATATATAGGTTGGCAGGTAGCACATTTAGCTTTAGCATGGCTATTAAGGATAGAAAGAGCAAAATTCCAGGTAAGCTCCCGTTTGTTTCAAATTTCATTATCTCTTCATAATTTGCTTTCAGTTTCAAATTTCAATATTCTTTCTTATGTTTCTCTTATTTGTTTAAATTTTAGATGCTTGGTGGACAAGCTATGGTGGAAAAATTTCCAATCTCCAAAATCTTGCCAATTGAGTGCTCAGCTAAACATGTCGTTCCTCTCAATGCATGCACAACTGGAGTATATTTGGAATAACACGCATTGAAAAGCACAAATTAAAAAATTATTATAAATAATAATTTATTATTTTTAGTATTGAAATTTAAAACTATTAATCTATAATTTATGTCCCTCATATAGGTTGGAGTCCCAATGCCTTAATGGTATGGTCTATGTATACTACAATCTCCATTTTTGGGTGAGGCAACTTTAGAAATCCCCTCCCGTGGATACCATCTCATTAGATCAGTTGACACCATTGTTGCATGGAGTGTTGAGACCGATAGTCTTGTCAAGGAGGTGTGAAAATTCGAGAATCCTCAACCGAATCTACTTACTACAACAACCGGTTAAACTTCTCCTATTTGTTAATGATTTAAAAAAATTATTGATTGTTTCCTACAACAAATATTGAAGCTAATACAGCTGCAACCTTCACTTAATTAATTAATTTGCCCAAAACAAGAGTAGAACAATAGAGAAAAATACACACAAGTGACACAGTATTTTTTGGACAAATGTCCCCGGAAAAACCCAATGCGGGAAAACCAGTGCAGCAACTCTGAGGGATTTATATTATTATGCAGTAGTTTCTTAATACAACTCTGGATGCCCTTCTGGAAATCCAGTTACAGAGAAATACACTGGCAAAAAAAACTTAGTGAGATTACCTCACTCTACTCGGCAATTCCCGGTTGTTTCGGTAGCTGAACCAACTATCCCAAGTTATCTCTGCGTTGACCCTGTGTAGGCCCTACGTCAACCTCAAAAGGTTTTGTGTCAGCTCAACTGGGAAACATTTTCCCTTTGGATCAGTTTCAAACCCTCGTGGCTTAGAAATGTCAACTCCCCCAACAAACTTGGACTTCTGCGCTGAAGACTCCACAGCTTTCGCGTGAGCCCTCCTGGCTCAGCGTCAAGCTCTGCATGGGCCCTTCTCGCCCAGTGTCAACCCCTCCTGGGTTTGCGCTGCCTCCTCTTGGTGTCTCTCTGCCTCTCTACTGCGTATCCTGGGTCTTGGAGAAGATACTCCAGCCCAACTATCCCTGCCCCTCATTGCAACAACTCACTATCTAAATTCTCCTGACAGCTCCTTTGCTCCGCTTCAGAAAATCAAACTTCTGAACTTTTTGTGTGTTTTCCAAGTGACTCTCGAGCCTCCTTAAATAATCTCCTCGTTGACATTCAACAACCCATATTAGAAGCTAATCAATCGCTAAGATCATTTATGCTTGATCCTCGTCTTCTTCTAGAAGTTACACCCACAGTTTATATTAATATCCTTTAATTATTTTATTTTCCAAAGTTTAGACTTAAGGTCCCTTTAAAAGTAATTAATTATTTTAATAAAATTGTTTCAGGGTGGAATTTCCCAAAACGCTTTCTGGGTTCTTTTGAATACATGTGCCTAAGCCTCCGTGCAAAATTTGAGAGTTAGAGCACATTCGATGCTACAAAAAATCAACAAGAGGTAGCAGCCGCAGGGGAGAGAGGTGGAAGAGGAGGAGTAGGTGGAGGATCAACATGAGGAAGAGGTGACCCCACTTAGCTGTGAAAATTTCATCTATTGTAACAACTAGAAATTATTCTCCTAACTGTAAATTAAATTGTGCAGTTTATTTGCTACGACAAACACTGAATAAAATCACAACTGCAATTTTCACCATAAAAATACTGTGGAAAATAAAATACTGGAAACTAAGAAATTTTAGCCCACACATAAGAATTTTGACACAATTATTTTTGGACAATTATCCTTGGAAAAACCCAATGTGGGAAAACCGGTGCAGCAGATGAGGGTTTTATTATTATTCTTCAACAGCAATTATGAGTACAATAATTTAGATGCTCTACTGGAAATCTAATATGAGGAAAATACTGGCAAAATTATTGTGATAATTTTATCTCACCCCACAACTAATTTCTGCCACCAAAACTACCTCCCTAGCCACACGCTGAATCTTCTGTGTCACCCTCTGCACAGTACTTGCGCAAAATCTTTGGGGATTTTAGCCTTCCTCTCACTGCCTCTTCTGGGACTGTAATATTTCCTCTAGGAATGCTGATAACCTCCTCTACCACTTGCTACTCACCCTCTGGCTCTATCTTCTTTGTTGAATCTCTGCCACTGAGAAAATCAAATTGCTTGGGTAACTGAGTATCTTCACCGGTGTATCCTCCATCACCACATCAATCCATTCTTATATCTTCATGTTGGAACTCCAACAACCAAGATTAAATCTTAATCGATGGGTCAGATGATTTCTGAATCGATCCGTGTGAGTTTCTAGATGATTCTCACTTTATCTCAATTAATGTTGATTACTTAACCATATTCCCTAAGTTTAGACTTAGGAAATATTTAAAAAATGGCTAATAATCTAATTGAGACACTTCTAGGTGGAATTTCTAGAAACGATTTTTGGGTTTTGAAGATCTCATGCATTCTAGCCTGTCCACCAAATTTCGTAGCTAGAACACATCCGATGCTACAAAAACTAACACTCCCTCTTAGCAAGGAATGTGTTCTAGTGCTGCACACCCTGTCACAACATTATGTCGTTGTATCATTTCCTGTCACGTTGTTGATGTCTGGTTGCTGCTTTCCACCAACTACTGCGCAACTCTGATGCTGCATTTGTGCTGCTGCTGACACTGCCATACTGCTGTCGACACTGCCATATTGCTACCAACACTGCATCTGCACTGCAACTGCCTCTCATCCATTGTTACTGCAACTGCAACATCTGCAAATGAAAATTTGTCCCTACTACTGGAATGGGTTCTCCACCATACCCATCTGAAATAGATGAAATTAGCTCTCCCTAGAGCTTTTGTGAGTATGTATGCAACTTGCTCTTCCATGGTAACTTTTGATTTCTGGTAGCATCAGATGTGCTCTAAGTCTCAAATTTTGCAGGGAGGTTTGGGGACATGTATTCCAAAGAACCCAGAAAAAGTTTTGGGAAATTCCACCTACAAACAATTTTATTAAAATAATTAATCATTTTTAATGGGACCCTAAGTCTAAACTTAGGAAAATAAAATAATTAATGGGTATTAATCTAACTGTGGGTGTAACTTCTAGAAGAAGACAAGGATCAAGCATAAATGATCTTAGCCATTGATTAGCTTCTAATCTGGGCCATTGAATGTCAACGATGAGATTATTTAAGGAGGCTTGAGGGTCATTTAGAGAGACACACAAAGTGAGTTCAGAAATTCGATTTTCTGAAGCAGAGCAACTGTCGGGAGAAATTCTATAGTGAGCTTTTGCAGTGAGGGGCAGGGATAGTTTGGTTGGAGAATCTTCTCCTAAGCCAAGGATACGCAACAAAGAGACACCAGAAGGAGGCAGTGCAAGACCCAGGAGGGGTTGACACTGAGCCAGAAGGGCTCACGCAGAGGTGGCGCAGTCTTCCCTAGCAGAAGTTTGAAAATTTGTTGGGGTTTGACGTCTGAGCCAGGAGGGTTGACTTCAGAGCTCTGAGAGAGAAAATCAACCCAGTGTAGAGCTGACGTAGAGCCTTAGAGGCTGACGCAATGCCCACGCAGGGGCAATGCAGAAATAGCCTGGGACATGTTGGTTCAGCGGCCAGATCAGCTGGGACTTGCCGGGTAGAGTGAGGCAATCTCACAAATTTCTTCTGCCAATTGTATTTCTTTGTAACTAGATTGCCGAAAGGGCATCCAGAAGTTGTATTTAAAAAACTACTGCATAATAATAAAACCCTTAGATATGCTGCACAAGTTTTCCCGCTTTGGGATATTTCGGGGACGTTTGTCCAAAAACAACTGTCATTTGTGTGTATCTTTCTCTATTGTTCAGTTTTTTGTTTTGACATATTATTTAAATCGTATAGGCTGAAATGTATGTATTTCAATGTTTTCCGTAGGAAACTGTAAATAACTTGTTCATGTAAATCTAACAACCAGAAGAAATATCATCAGTGTTGCAGTAGGAATTCTCGGGTTTAAAGAATTTTCACATGGTGTTGGAGCAAGTGCAGGTGAAGCAAGAAGAACAGTGCTAGAGAACCCAATGCTGAGCAGAAAAGGAGGTCAAAAAAGCTGCAGGAGGCAGTAATTCGAGTTCCCAGAGGGGTTAGCGTCGTCCAAGCCAGGAGGGCAGAATTTCGAGGCAGTCTCTCTCTAAGTGAGTCGACAGAGAGAAGGGCTTCCAGATCGAGATCTTGTCATGGCAGAGGGAGCAGCGCTAAAGCCTCAGTGTGAGGACGAGTTGGTGGGACGCAGTTTTTCTGCATGTCGTTTTGTTGGGCAGAAAGACGTCAGAAGAGAAGAGAAGCATTGTGAGGGAATTTTTTTCCTCAGAAGATTTCCTGCCAAGAAGTCCGTTTTCTTATTGGCTGAGCAGCAACAGTAAGAAGTAGAGAGGAGTAGTTCGACAATTTTCGTGGCAAAGATGGCAACCAATGGATTGAGGGATCAGGATAGACTGGATGGAGCATCCAACTATGTCATATGGAAGGCAAGGATGTCATTCCTTCTAGATGAGCATGCTCTCAAGACATATGTCGACAGCGTGGTGGTTGTGCCTGCAGATGCATATCCGCTGAAGAAGTACAAGGCAGAAATGGTGAAGGCAAAGAGAATGATCCTCAACGAAGTGAAGGATCATGTAGTCTGTCACATCGCTAGCAGAGGAACTGCTAAGGAGATGTGGGATGCATTGTCTATGCTATATCAGGGACCTTCCGAGCAATGGGAGATGTACTTAGAGCAGAAGCTGAGATCTTCTCAGATATAGAAGGGGGAGTGCGTAGATTTGTTCTCACGAAGCTTAAGGAGACCCGAGATGAGTTATCAACTGCGGGGTCTACACCTCAAGATTTCCAGTTGGTTAGAATGACCCTCAATTTTGTCTCAGATGAGTGGCGAGTCTTTGTCCAGAGTATCTTGGGCAAGGCGACTTTGTTGAATTGGGATGAGATGTGGGGAGCTCTCAAGCAAGAGGAGCTGAGGAGAAACTCAATCAAGTGTAAGCTTGTCGGAAGCAGCAGCAGTGGGTCGAAGCCCAATGAGGAGGATGAGAATGCAACCCTTGTATCGAAGGGGCGGCAGTAGCAGCCGAGGCAGAAGAAGGACGTCTCGAAGATAAAGTGCTTCAGGTGTGGTGAGATGAGTCACTACACAACACAGTGTCCTCTCAGAAAGAAGGACAAATATGAGAAGCACAATCCGAAGGCTGCACCCACGAAGATCGAAGAGGAGGAGTTCGCAATGATAGCTGAGATACCTCTAAGAGGGAGGCGGGCTGATTTAGAGTTATAGTTCGAAAGAGCTATAGATGGGTAGGATCCTTGAGGAAACCACATCTCAGATCAATTAGAAGTAGCAGGATCGACTAGTGTTGGATGGTGCCAAGGAGTGTTGGAGAGACAGTTGTAGTGGCTAGGAGGGCCAAAGATTGAACAACGCAGAGCAGAGTTGGCAGCAGTGCAGATGGCACATAGCAGAGGTCAACAGTAGCATAGTAGATTCATAGGGTCAACGCAGAGACTAGCAGCAGTCAGGCTCCAGCATTCACATGGTATCATACTGAACACAACTACTTCAGTAATTTGGGATGTTTTTCCGTTGCTGATGCAGTAGCAGCAGTAACTTGCAGTGTAGGAGCAGTTGACAGTGGTAGTGCCAGCAGCAGCACGGATGCAGAAATTCAGAGGGAGTTGTAGTACAGATGCACTGTTGACGGTGGCAGGGTCAGAAACAGTAAAAATGTAGCATTTGCACACTGGTTGGTGGAAAACATGTCAGACATCAGCAGCGCAGAGGGAGATGTTACAGAACAGAGTGATGCTTTAGCAGGTTGCATTCCTAGAGTACATTCCTCGCTAAGAGGAGTGTTGATTTCTGGTAGCATCGGATGTGCTCTAAGTCTCAAATTTTGCAGGGAGGCTTGGGCACATGTATTCCACAGAACCCAGAAAGCGTTTTGGGAAATTCTACCCATAAACAATTTTATTAAAATAATTAATTATTTTTAATGGACCCTGTTGACCACTGGAGTGGCACTTCATGATTATATGAAAACTCCATGCCCAAGGATGTACCAATGGACACTTGTACTATCAGATATCATCATTCAACAGAGTTTTTAACTTTTCTATCTTCTCATCATCTTTCTTGTACCCAGATTCCACACCCTGGGAGGAATTGTAATAAGTGATACTAGTAATGATGAGTTTTTGAGTATGTAACAGGCCTAGGATGTTGGGACTCGATCCGCAAACGAGTACACCTTGGAGTGTTTTTTTTATATGGTTAATTATCTCTTCTTTTTTAGAGGCGAATAATTTTCTGGGTTTTTCACTCACTTTTTACCCCAAGGCCGGGGTGACGGTTTGAAGGTTGAGCCCCTAACACATATTAGTGTCTAGTGTCAATGTATATTACCGTAGTAGATCACACAAAAAATTTCGTGGAATTTTGTTAGGTTTAAGTAGTTATTTTTTAAATTTTTAGATTTTCCGCATTGCGGAAATTGCTAATAAAATTCTACTTGTAATGTGTTAAGTGATGTCTAGAGAAGTTATATGAGGTATGAGTAATGAAATTTGCACCTCTCACCCTCAACTTTCTACTATGACACACTTTAATGGGTTAAAAATGTGTTTTGAACCCTCAAAACCCACTTTTCTGAAGTTTAGTGGGAAATCTGGCAATTAATTAAGCCAAAAATTAAATAAATGGAAAAAAATAAATATCCACACATGCTAAATGTTGTGGAAATGAGGTGGAAAATTATGGGGAGTTAAAGTGAAGTCCCAAGGTGATGTGGACTCCTAAAATCAAGGAAATGACATGTGCTCAAATAAAATTGAATTTCTGGCATTAAAGGAGAAAGGTGCTTACTTGAAAATTCGAATTTGCGACGGTGGAAAAGGCCTAAAGAAGCTTGGGAAGAAAGGGTGTGCACATTTTGCATGTCTGGGGCTGTGGAATCGGAAAAACATTTCATTTTGGAATGTGATGCATTCAAAGACATCAAAGAAAGTTATGAGAACATGTTAGCATCAGTTTCTTGGCATTGTCTTTTTAGCAAGGAGATTGTTGGAAGGTTGGGTCAGCTCATCATCAATTTGAATCGGAAAAGGACTGAATTGCAAAGAGCAAAAAACAGGGAACTAATGGTCTCATAGACTATTTTTAGTCTCGTGGACCTTAAAATATCATTTCATTTCATTTCATTTGGGAGGATTTGGGAGAATATTTGGTGGAGATTTTTGTGGGAAATTGTTCCCACATGGGTTACCACCCATATACACTTGTCATTCCATCATAAAATTCGAATTTGGCACATAAGGGAAGAAGAAAATGATTTTCACTTGTCAGAATTCGATTTTTACGCTTGCCATTGGAGCTCCATTCAACAAATTTGAATTTTTCTTTGGGATTATCACCTCATGCCACTTGTTTAATCACTTCTACATTGAGATTGACTCCCATAGTTCTACGTAATAGAACCTTGAGCTCTCATTTGTATGATCTTGTTACTAGCTATTGTGCTTGCGGAAGCACTGATGCCTTGTACACTTTCAAACATATCAATAAAGACTTTGGGGTTTCATTCATGAGGTGTTCCTCCTTTTCGAGTGTGATGAATTGTTGATCATTGGTATAATTCCTTTTACTCATGCTTTGATATAATTTGTTTTCATATGCTCTTGTAGATTTCTTAATGCAGAGCTATCTTTCATTGACATTTGATTTAGAAGTATGCTCTAGGTATAGAATGCTCTAGTTGGTTTTAAATAAATCTTTAGAGTTTCGTATCAATTTTTATTGCTAAATCGATATGGAACTAATTTTTTATTGAAGTTTTGTAAAGGGAACATCTTCGTGGGATCACAGAATCAAGCGTGAGGGGAGGTCTTTGGAGAGACCAACCCATTCTTGATACATTTTTAATGGAGCTCTTGTTTGTTCTTTTAGCCTTCATAGTCTTATCTTACAAAGTGGTTTTGCAGGGGTTTTGGCACATAGCTTGTACACAAGTCAAGTACTTCTAAATGTAATTCTCTTTTAAAAAACATTGTACTTCATTTCTTTCATTTTCTATCTAAGAGCTTGAAGATGGCTAAGCAAAGACGAGAGTTTACTCTTACTCTTTAGCTTAGCCTTTTGCAAATTATAATTGTACATATATATTTTATCTTGTTGATTTTTTCACTAATACTTAACTTATTTTGCAATCATTGTTTGGATTGTTTGCTAACTCTTGTGTGGGAGATTTTGAAGAGCAACCTCCCGCAACATCTAACAAGGGTTTGCAGGGCCTTTGGCAAATGTTGGGGGTTCGATTTCCAAGGATTCCGTGAGCCCTTTTGAAGCTTATTTTGGCCTAGTCGAGTTCACTAGAGGGCTGCCCATTTTCCTCTCTAAGCTGTGGGCATTTGGAGGAAACTCACACCTTGTTTCCCTTGCATAAGTTCTGTGAGATCTTGTCTCTACTTTCTCAAGAAATGAGGTCTAGTGTCCAAGTTTCAAGCAATTATTGTGAGGACTCTCCTTGAAGTTTAGTTGAGGACTTTGAAGGGCCCTCTTCTCATTGTAATATTAATAAAAGATCTAATTTGCTTGTGGGAGCTTGGGATTTCTCCCATGGTATCCTATCTCCCCATTTAGAGGGAGGCTTTTTTTTGGTGGATTGACATTTGCATGGTTTAAGCTTTCATACTTCATTCACTTACATGCATGCTTTAATTGGGAATTAACACAACCTCACTATCACATTTCATTAAGTTAAAGTTTGTTACAATTTCATTTGAGCTTTGCATTCTCTATCTCATTGTTGCTTGAAGCTACAAGCTTACACTTTACTTTGGGCAATTCATCCTTTACATGCAATAATTTTACATTCTTAACAAACTTTGATTCGTTTCCATTTACCTTCGTAAATTGTTTCATGAGGACTTGAATACATGCTTCAATTTTATGCTACATTGTTATCTTGAATATTGGAGCAATTTGTTGTCATTGTCTATTTGAAACAAATTTTACTTTCAAGCAAATTACTTGTATCGTTTTAATCTATTGCCGAGACACATGCAACACTTGTAAGTTAATTTTATACCTCCAATTGAAGTTATAATTGCAACTTATGTTGAACAATATTTCATTTTCAAGCATTGCAAATCAATCTCTTTGAAGCATTTGCATGTAGCATTATTTTATTTTGAGGAAAAAACTTACATGCATTTCATCTAGGCATTTTAGCATAGAAAGGTCCCAAGTCTCATTAAAATTTTACCTCCAACATAAGTTGGTTGAAATAGACATCTTAGGGATCCTCTACTCCTTTATTGACTCCTCATTGTGAGATCCATATCTTTGGGCGAGGGTGAGGTCTAAGGAATCAAGAGTTAAATTGTAATCTTGTTGTAGAGATAATTAATAAAATTAACCAATAGCACTTTCCATTACATTTACTTTACTTGTCTCTTGATGGTTTGAGTTTTCATATGCAAAGTCTATTCCAAAAGCAAGTATTGTAATCGTTTCAAACAAGTGTTTTATTTTCATGCTTCAAGCCTAATTGCATATTGATGTCTTGGTTTAGCACTTCCTTTCTTTTACATTTCCAAGTTAATTACTATTTTTTGGGTTTTGACAAGATATGTTTCACATCTTTTGATTTATAAAGTTGATTATCTCAAAAGCATTTTGTATCTTATATATCTTGTGCTAACAATTCTTATTTACATTTCAAGGTTACTTCGCTTTTTCTTTTGAGAGCATTGCATTTTATTTTGAGAAAATATATCTTTAAATTGTCAAGAAAATTCCTTATAAGGCACTGGTTTTATGGTTTTTGTCATATTAATGATTGACATTGTTATTTCATGTAGCTCACTTCATATTTGCTCGTAAATACTTAAAAGTAATCCACTTTCACTATAACAATCTCCTAGAAACTCACATATTTTAACTTAACTTTTCATTAGGGACCACCCCCCTTAGATAACCTAGGAGATAGCTCAAATGGAGAGAGTCAGGATTAGTGTGACAACCCCTTCTCTGATTTCCCTGCCACCAACCACACTTTGTGGGGTTGAAGGCTTTTCTCACTAACTTGTAGGTAGGTGTAGGTGGCAGGGTCAACAAGACCCTAAGTCTAAACTTAGGAAAATAAAATAATTAATGGGTATTAATCTAATTGTGGGTGTAACTTCTAGAAGAAGACTAGGATCAATAAGAAATGATCTTAGCCATTGATTAGCTTCTATTCGTTGAATGTCAACGAGGATATTATTTAAGGAAGCTTGAGGGTCATTTGGAAAGACACATAGAGGGGGTTCAGAAGTTCGATTTTCTGGAGCAGAGAAGTTGCAGGGAGAATTTCGATAGTGAGCTTTTGCAGTGAGGGGCAAGGATAGTTTGGTTGGAGAATATTCTCCTAAGCCAAGGGTACGGAGAAGAGAGGCAGAGAGACCAGAAGGAGGCAATGCAGGACCCAGGAGGGGTTGATGCTGTGAGCCAGAAGGGCTCACGCAGAGGCGGCGCCTTCCCAAGAAAAAGTCCGAAAATTTGCTGGGGTTTGACGTCTGAGTGAGGAGGGTTGACGTCAGAGCTCTGAGAGAGAAAATTGACGCAGCGTAGAACTGACACAGGGCCCACGCAAGGGCAGCATAGAAATAGCCGGGGACATGTTGGTTTAGCTGCCGAATCAGCTGAGACTTGCCGGGTAGAGTGAGGTAATCTCACAAATTTCTTCTGCCGGTTGTATCTATCTATAACTGGATTGCCAGAAGGGCATCCAGAATTTGTATTCAGAAAAATACTGCATAATAATAAAACCCTTAGGTCTGATACACTATTTTTCCCGCATTGGGTTTTTCTGGGGATGTTTGTCCAAAAACAATTGTGTCATTTGTGTGTATCTTTCTCTATTGGTCAGTTTCTTGTTTTGACATATTATTTAAATGGTGTAGGATACAGTGTATGTATTTCGATGTTTGCCATAGGAAACTGCGAATAACTTGTTCATGTAAATCTAACAAGTAGAAGAAATATCATCAGTGTTGTAGTAGGAAGTCTCGGGTTTAAGGAATTTTCACAAGAACATACTGTAGCTAGACCGCCCATGCTGTACACAATCTCTGATGGAATGACACCGAATATCTGTGTTTCGACCTGTCATGAAACACTGGATTCTCATAGAGCTTGATGCAACTTTGATTGTCACAGTAGACTCTGGTCTCCTCCATCCTCTGCTGAACAAGCTTACTAGCAGCTTCCAAAGCTATATAGCTTCGCATGTAGTTGTGCTTTGTGTGTATCTTTCTCTATTGTTCAGTTTCTTGTTTCGGCATATTATTTAAATGGTGTAAGATACAGTGAATGTATTTTGATGTTTGCCGTAGGAAACTGCAAATAACTTGTTCATGTAAATCTAACAAGTAGAAGAAATATCATCAGTGTTGTAGTAGGAATTCTCGGGTTTAAGGAATTTTCACAGGAACATATTGTAGCTAGACTGCCCATGCTGTGCACAATCTCTGATGAAATGACACTGAATATCTATGTTTCGACCTGTCATGAAACATTGGATTCTCATAGAGCTTGATGCAACTCTGATTGTCACAATAGACTCTGGTCGCCTCCATCCTCTGCTGAACAAGCTTACTAGCAGCTTCCAAAGCTATATAGCTTCGCATGTAGTTGTGCTTGTTGCCATGTACTCTGTTTCTACAGAGCTCAAAGCTACTAAATTTTGCTTCCTGCTGCACCATGAAACCATCCATGATCCAACGTTGAAGCAGTACCTGGAGGTACTTTTCCTATCCACTGAACTGCCTACCTAATCTGCATCTATGAACCCACATAGTCTGACGTCACCCCCTTGGGTATATCTCAACCCATACTAGACTGTGTCATGCACATACCTCAAAATATTCCTTGCCGCTGCCTAATGTATCCTCTTCAGCTCTACTATGAACTTACTGAGAGTATTGACTGTGAAGCAAATATTTGGCCTAGTGTTGACCAAATACATGAGATACCCAATAAGTTGTCTATACAAGGTGGGGTTGACATCCTTGTCATCTGATTAATCTATCTTCTTCCAGTTGGTGATCATGGGTGTAGATGTGGGTCTACAATCCTGCATTCCGAACCTCTTCAGAATATATGTAGCGTATCTTCTTTGCCCAAGGAAGATCTCCCCATCCTTCTGCCACACTTCCAATCCCAGGACATAGTGCATCAACTCCAAGTCCTTCATATCAAACTCTGCTGTCAGGTTCCTCTTGCAATCCACTATGGGCCCTGATGATCCTATCAGAAAAATATCATCCACATACAAAACTAAGATGAGTGGCTCACCCTCTACCATCAAATAGTAAAGGTTGGGATTTGCGTCACGCTTGACAAATTCCATCTACTGTAAGTAGCTGTCAATTCGACCATACTATGCCTTGGGAGCCTGCTTGAGTCCATATAGAGCTTGTTTTAGTCTGCACACATGAGTGTGCCTTTCATGAGTCTCGAAGCCCTCTAGTTGTTCTATGTACACCTCTTCCTATATCACTCCATTCAAGAAAGTTGTATTGATGTACATTTGGTGAATCCGTCATCCCATTTGAGTTGCTAAGGATATAATTGATTGGATAGAGATATATCTAGCAACTTGGGCAAAGGTCTCCTCATAATCTATCCCTTATTTCTGTGCATACCCCTTTCCCACAAACCTAGCCTTGTACTTTTCCACACTACCATCTGCAACATACTTGATCTTGTAGATCCATCTAGAACTTACAACTGACCTGTCTTCGGGCCTTGGCACAACCTCCCAAACATCATTCGTCATGATAGGGCTATACTCTTCTACCATGGTGTCTACCCACACTTGATGTTGTGTGGCCTCCTGAAAGTTGGAAGGTTCTGCAACCTGAGCCACCAATGCTTGGTACCTGTTAGGTTGTCTGTGTTGTCTTTTGTTCGTCCTAGGAGTTCCAATAAACTCCTTTGCATCTATCAATGTCTGACGAACCTCTCTACTGGTTCGTCCACTAGTGGTTGGAGGTTCAACCAACTCCTTCTCATACCACCTCTGCTGCTCCGTCTACTGAGAACTCCCCTGATCTCCTGCACTTGAGGAAATACTGGTACTAGTCACTGTACTTGATCCCTGTGACTGTGCTCCTATTGGTCCCACTAGTTGCCCTTGTTTCTAGGCCAAAGGAACTTTTACTGATTGATTCTGATCACCTAGGCATCTCACAAGACCTTCTGAAAGCTCGATCCTCCATGAACTTCATGTCTCATCTCACCACAATCTTCCTACTACTAGGAATGTAGATCCTGTATGCCTTTGAGGTTTCGCTATACCCAATGAGAAACCCCTTCTCTACAGTCTGATCCAATTTGGTATGCTTTTCATCTGGCACATGGCAATAAGAAATGTTGCCAAAGATCCTGAAGTGACTAACTTCTGGCTTCTTCCCTGTGAAGACCCCTTTTGGTGTTTTCTTCCCCAATGCTCTATGAGGAGTCCTATTCTGGATATACACTGTCATGTTACATGCCTCTGCCCATAGAAACTTGGGCAAATCCTAGTCATATAACATAGCCTTTGCAGCCCCAACTATGGTTTTGTTTTTCCACTCCACAACCTCATTTTGTTGTGGATTATATGGGGTTGTCCATTCTTTTCAGATGCCTTCCTTCGCCCAAAAGTTTGTGAAGTCCTTATCAATATGTTCTCCACCATTATTTGAAGGAAGCACCTTGATCTTCTTCCCTGTCGCATTCTCCACGAGAGCCTTAAACTCTTTAAAACAATCGAAGACCTCATCTTTGGTCTTCAAGAAGTAGATCCAGGTTTTCCTGGAATGGTCATCAATAAAGGTGACGAAGTATTCAGTACCTCTGCATGCTCTAGTGGACATCAGGCCACGAATATCTGAATGTATAAGTCTTAACACGCCATTCGCTTTGCTATCTTTCTTGGGAATACTTCCTTAGCATACTTCCCAAGTACGCATCCTCCACACATCATCGTGTTCCGTGCCAAGTTTTGGAACCCCTGTAACTGTTTCCTTGAGCATCTTGAGTGCTCCATGATGTAGATGTCCCATTCTCCTACGCCATAACTCATTAAGATCCTTCCCACCACTATTGTCACTGCCTATCAGTGCCATTGGAGAGTCAAGTTACAACCTGTACAATCTGTTGTGATCCGAACTTAAATAGGAACGCAACAACTTACAGATATAATCATAAACACATGTAGCAGGAAAATATTTCATTTCATTAATAGAAAAATACTGAACTATGCTCACAAACAGAATGGAAATAAGATAGCTCGGGTGATGGTAGCTTATCTCTGAGAAGAGATGTGGTGGATATATGCCTCTGAACTATGTTACAATGACGTTCAAGGGCCTATTTATTATTGAAAAACATGAGAAAATCCTAAACAACCAAACCCCTAACCCCATGAGATGTAACACCAAGAGTTTGTGGGCCTCATTGGGGTTAGTTGGGCAACCAACTTTCTGGGGTCATAACTTGGTCATATTATCTCCGTTTGGCGTATACGATACCTTGTTGGAAAGCCGAGTAATACAGGTTTCTTTACAGGCCCATGCCTATGGCTATGGGCTTGTTGTGGACCCCAAAAAAACATCGTTTAGGGGTCAAAACTGCTCCAGAAGTTCAGGACTCGAAACACTACTAAAAATAGTAAATGCTGAAATGAACAAGGAAACAAATGAAACTGACTAGGGGGTCTAGGTGGAATAGGCGGGTGGCCACCACTATCCACCTGGATCATTCCTCCCCTCTTAGGAAGTAATGGTCCTCATTGCGTGCAGAGCCTCCATGAGGTGAAGAAATTTCTGTTGAACCTGGTCCTTTGTGAGCCACTTGCCTTGGTGAAGGAGTTGGTGTAATGTCCCTTAATAATAATTAATAAATAACAAAAATAATAAATAATAATAAATAATAAATATTAAATAAATAATAAACAATAAACAATAAATAATAATAAATAAATAAATAATAAACAATAATAAATTAATAAATTAATTACTTGCTCTAAATAAATATAAATAAGAATAAACAGAAAAATAGTAAAAATCAGTAAAGCTATCAAAAAGTAAAAACAAAATAAATAAAACAAGAAAAATAGTAAAATTCAACGAAACTATTAAAAAGTAAAAACAAAGGAATAAAACAAGAACGCAGTAAAGTTGCATGTTGACACATGCAGTGTGTGCATGTGGTTCCTTTCTAATGTTTGCTCTATTTAGTAGATGGTGACGAAGATGAGAGGATTCCATCATTCCAAGATTCTATCATTCATTCTCTTGGGAGAATAGTATTCTAAGACAAAGGATTCCCTTGCAGTAGTACGTTGATTGAGGGCTTGAGGGTGGCCAGATGTAGCAAGATTTTGTGCAATTGAGCCTACGGTTGGGTGGAGAGTCGTCCCCAAAACCTTGTTGGAGTTAGCAGACTTCAACTAAAATAACAGGTAAGTGTCTCTACTTATAGTTTTGAACTTTGATGTTAATTAGTTGATAATTGCATGTTGATTATAAATTACTTGATTATTCTAATTAATTACATGTTTCTTTTGGGTTGTTACATATAGTATCGGAGCAAGGTTTCAACTCTGTTGGACCTTTGGATTTTTATATTCTTGATATTTTATATTTTAGATTGTCTCTTTCTGTTGTTCGTTTGCGGAGGATGCAAGCTGTATTGACAGGTATGCTGTCTGAATCCTTCCGTGTTTCAGGTAATGAGCTGTTTGTTATACAACTGCTCTAAATTACCAATGTATGAGGTCCCGTCTACTCTCAGGTTGAAGTTAAATTGATTGCCATATGCATAGTTGGTGCTGTGAATTTCCTGCAGTTTATATTCTACGACATCACATTTTTCTTTTTAATATTCTAGTTCATGCTATTTTCCTGAGATTCAAGATCGTAATCATTGCAATTGTTGAAATAGAAACAAGAAAACAAAACGAATACCTCGAACCAGTTAAGCCCAACTACGAATGCTCAGATTTCGTCATCTGCTTTTGTAAAGCTATAGATTTATTTGAGATTGGACTAACGTTCTTTGTTTGCAAAAAAACAAGAAAACAAAAAAACTCCCAGCGTTTCAGTACTTTTCCCTTTTATAAAGTGGAAGACTTAAAAAAAAAAGAGAAGCTTTCGTTAAAGTTGCATAAATTTTCAACTCGTCGATACTTATCCTCACTAAAGTGATTACAGAGTTTGCATGTGATAATTATTAACTTTATCGTTGAAATGGTGAATTATTTTGCTGAAAAGAAGTGATTATAGAGTTTACATATGATAGTTATTACCTTTTAGCGTTGAAATGGTGAATTATTTCGCTGAAAAGAAGTGATTGCAGAGTTTAGAAATTAATACGTACTATTTAAAATTATTTTGATATTTTCCACGATAATATCCAATGAGCATACCTCTTTTTAGAATGCGTAAGGCAAAATAAATTGTGGTTTGTACAAATGATGTGCATTCTTGGGTTGTCCTGGTTAATTATATATTTTTTTTTCTTTCTTAAGTATAAATAAATAAAAATCGTTGCTTTTCATGTGATTATGTTTGTATTTGCGTTTTAAATATAAGATTGAAGTTGTTTTTTATTGGGCAATATGAGTGCTACTTATTATATGGCGGACTAATAAATTTAATTTAAAAAGAGTTAATCACATTGTACTATTGATTATTTTTATTCAATTACATATTACAATTCATTATAATGCATTTAGAGTAAGCGCTAATTAAAGTCCTCATCTATAAAATGGGAAATCTTTGTTTTGAGATATTAGAAAATTAGGGATAGTTTAGTTAATCTAAATTTTTAATGTGTAACTATTTCAAACTTTCCGTTAAATTATGTTAAAATTATTTCACTATTTTTCAAATATATTATTGAATTATTTCAAACTTTCTGTTTGAAATTGTATTGGAATTAGATATCATTTTTGGGATTCAACTGCGTTAAGTAAGTCATTCAAACGTATGACCATTTCCATGAGAGGTAGTCGTAACTGACTAATTTCTCATGATTTTTGAATAGTTCACTTAGCACTCATTGCATCGGGTGATGCTCACAGGGGTGAAGAAGTGGGATTGAAACTAGTGAAATGTGGAGAACGAATCACATAGCATCAATCATCACTTCCGGGGCTTGCACCCGGTAACCAGGGCTTCCCAGGAGGTCACCCATCCCAGAACTCCTCTGGCTCAAGCGCGCTTAACTGTGGAGTTTTTCCCCACAATCAAGCCCACTTAGCTTGCTACCCCATTTGCAAAACCTTAGCAAGTATTGTGCCTCATGAACCATTCAAGTAGAGATCCCTTGACTCTTTTTGAATTTAAGTATGGGGGATTTACGCAGTGCATTATATTAGATATCATTTTTGGGATTCAACTGCGTTAAGTTGAATCCCAAAAATGATATCTAATATAATGCACTGCGTAAATCCCCCATACTTGTATTGGAATTATTTAACTATTGTCAATATTTATGTTGTTATTATCGCTCATAAATGCCTTTTTTTGGAGAACTGGGTATTTGGTACTTGCAATCGAAATCACAGGGCCAAAGGCCTTTTTCCATGCGATGATGGTATATGAAGGGATAATCCAGAAATAAAGACATGTGAAAGTTTACCGCTGTATTCGGACGCGGTTTATTTAATGCAGGCTTCGGATTTGATCTTCAAGAGGATTAGAGAGCATTGTCATGCTATAATCTTGGACATTTATTTTTCGAGATCTCGAAATCTGCAGTGGTAAATTGATGGAAAATTGTGTATAGTAGGTCACAAAGGACGAGGATTCGATTCGATTTTGAATCCTCACTCTTAAAGAAGTTTTTGTTTAGAAGTGAAAAGGCAATTGATGATTGTAAAACCTGGTAGCCATTAAAGCTTTGTTAGGGTTTGATATGGTGTTTCCTTTGCAGGTGCGCTTGCAGGCAAGCCATATAATTAATAAAATGATTTTATTTTGTGTTTTGGGGAGGGATAACCTTCCCAGTCATCCAATCCGGTTATGGGTCGGGTGGTGGTGTCTCTTCTTGTTTATGGTGTGTTTCTATTGGAATCTCTCTTTGGTTGTTTGATATGGCTAACTGTCAATTAATTTTATTTTTATTTTTAATTTCATAAAGCCCCTTAGAGTAATCATTTAATGGCCATAATAATCTCGAGGTACATTCAATAAATTTGTTATAACGATTTATTTAATTTTGTGAAAGGCAATCAATTTAATTTTACATAACATCTTTCTTCTAACATAAAGTTATGATTGCTTAACCAGATACTCAAAATATTTCACTCTACAACACAGAATTTCAATCTATCCTAGCACATAAAGGTCATGAATTTGTAGACTTAATATTGTGATGGTCCATCAAATTTATATGTGAATGGTGTGACATATAATTTCAAAAGACAGTGGTGAATAAATTTTCTTTTCAGGATTCAAGTACCTTCTTAAAACAATAATCTCCGTCCTATAATGCCACCAATATTCTTAAGCTTTATTCATTCGAACATCATTATTACCTTCCAACTCATGTTTTCCATGGTATAATACTATAAAATTAGTGGTTATTGATAATTTATGGTTTAAGTATTGAATAAATTTGGATAGAAAATAAATTGTGTGTTGAATATGTTGATGTAACTAATTGCATATTCTAAAATCAGGGTATATTCTAGATTTATTTTAGCTTTTGGCACGAGTAAGGAAGTAATGTAAAATTCAACTTGATTGAAATCACAGGGGAGATCATGGCTCCTAAACGTCGAAGGTAAACCCAACGCAATGCTGAGGTGGAAACCCCACCTCTCGCCACTATAGAGATTGGAACCTCAGCTGAGCAAGCTATATTACATTCCCTTGGGGAAATGACAAATATCTTTAAGGATTGGGTCACAAGCCAAGGACAAGATCAAGGAAATGATCAAGGTAAAGGAAGGGAGTTGGAACAAAAATAGAGGCAAGACCTAAATTCTCAATTCAATGCCAGAGATGGACAAACAACCCTCAATATTATGAAAGAAGTCCAAAAATCCAAATTACCAAAGTTTATGGGACAAGAGGGGGGTTCAAAAGCAGAAGCGTGGGTAATTGGTGTCAAAAGAGCACTTAGCTTTAATGCATACACTTCAAGCGAAAAGGCCCAAATATCAATGAGTCTACTAAAAGGAGATGCTCTATTATGGTGGGTAAATGAAGAAACAAAGATGCAAGTCACCCCATTGCAAGTCACTTGGGAAATGTTTGAGGAAGCCTTCCGAACTAGGTACCTATCAGAGGAGTACAAACACCAACAAGTAGGGGCTTTCCATACAATACGACAGAATGGTAGATCTATCGAGGACTATGAAGCTGAATTCTATGCGTTGGTCCATCACGTGGACTATATGGATGATGATCAACATCAAGCTGAAAGATTCTTGTGTGGACTCAATCCCTTGGTCTGAGCAGAAGTCGCCATGTGGAAACCCACCACTATGGCAGCGACCACTAGTTTAGCCAAACAAGTCCTGAAGACGATAAATATGAAAAAACGCATGGTGGTTGATGAAAATACAGGGAAGGAACATCCCACAATGAGGGTAAACAGATCAAGGGGGCAGCCATATAGATTCCAAGGAAGAAAAAACAATGTTTCTTGGATCGCTAGTGCAACTTCTCAATTGCCTCTAGGAGGACGTAGGGGTCAGTCCTACTTGAGAAACACTAATAGTGGGGGTAGAGGATTTGGTGGCCAAGGACAAGTACAATGTAAGAATCAAGAACAAGTAGAATGTTGGCAATGTGGAGGTCCACATTATAGAAGGGACTATCCAAGGTATCAAACTGGGATTAAACATCAGGGATACAAAGCAAAAGGAGGAAGACCACAAAACCCACACCGAATTCATGCAGCCACAAACCATCGCTAGGCTGAGCACCAAGCCACAGTGGTGGAGTCCGCAGGTATGATTAATAACATCCCTCTATCTGTGTTAATTGATCCAGGTGCCACTGATAGTTTTATTTCTCCTTCAACAATACTTAGATGTGGATTGACAGCTCATGAGCAAAGTAACTTTAGAATGGTAGAAATGGCATCAGGCTCTCAGCAATTAGTAGGGTCAATGGTAAGAGATTGCAATGTTAACATTGGGGGGTGTGATACCAAGATGAACCTGTATAGCACGACTCTAGGGACTTATGACTTAATTGTAGGAATGGATTGGCTTGAATCTCATCAAGCTATACTAGATTGCTATAATAAGACAATTCTCCTAAAAAATGACCAGGGAGAAACCATAGTAATAAAAGGCATTAGACGTAATGTTACACTGCGCCTCATATCAACCAAGAAGGTTAATAAGTGTATGAGGAAAGGGTGAAAGATTTATGCAGTAGAGATGGTTCATGCCGACGAGAAGTCCTCGGATAAGTTGCACCCACTACTTTCCGAATTTGCAGATGTATTCCCTTCAGAGCTACCAGGTTTGCCTCCAGTTCGAGAAATCGATTTCTCTATTTCTTTGAAACCAGGAAACAAACCCATATCCAAAACACCTTATCGAATGACTGTCCCATAGCTTAATGAGTTGAGTATACAGCTTAAAGAACTTCTTGATCAAGGATTTATCCGACCTAGTGTGTCACCTTGGGGTGTACCAGTGATCTTTGTAAAGAAGAAGGATGGAACTCTTAGGTTATGTATTGATTACCGAGATCTAAATAAGGCCACCATTTGGAACAGGTACCCCATGCCTCGAATAGATGACCTCTTTGACCAACTAAAGGGAGCTTCAATATTTTCCAAGATAGACTTATGGTCAGGTTATCATCAACTAAGAATCAAGGAGGAAGACATACCTAAGACGACATTCAGAACGCGTTATGGACACTATGAGTTTATTGTTATGCCATTTGGTTTGACTAATGCCCCGACAGCCTTCATGAACTTGATGAATAGTGTCTTCCCAAAACATCTGGACCACTTTGTCTAAGTGTTCTTGGATGACATCCTCATTTATTCCCGCAATGAGAAGGAGCATCTAGAACACTTGAGATTGGTACTTCAATGCCTTAGAGAACATAAGCTATATGGGAAACTTACTAAGTGTTCCTTCTTTGAGAAAGAAATTCAATATCTAGGCCATACCATTAGTGGGGAAGGGATTGCAGTGGATTATAGTAAGATTGAAACTAGAATGAATTGGCCTACTCCTCGGAATGTCAAGGAAGTACGCAGCTTTATGGGGTTGACAAGCTATTATAGAAGATTTGTAGAAGGGTTCTCACAGATATCTAATCCAATCACCCACCTCCAAAGGAAAGGGGTTAAGTTTGAATAGACAAGTGAGTGTAAGAAAGCATTTAATGAGCTAAAACATCGACTAACAACTGCTCCAATATTAAAGGTACCCGACATGGACAAGGACTTTCATGTATGCACGGATGCATCAGGAGAAGGATTAGGTGTAGTTTTGATGCAAGATGAAGAGGTTATCGCTTATGCTTCTTGTAAACTCAAGACCCATGAAATCAATTATGTTACTCATGATCTGGAGTTAGCGGTAGTTGTAATGGCCTTGATACTATGGAGACATTATCTGATGGGGCGTCAATTTGAATTAAGAACAGATCATAAAAGTCTTGAATATATCTTCACCCAAAAGGACCTTAATGCTCGACAACAATGCTGGAGTGAGCTATTTAGTGATTATGATTTCAAGTTATCCTACATCAAGGGGAAAGAAAATAAAGTTGTAGATGCTTTAAGCAAGATACCTACACTTCATTCAATATCGTCATTGAAGATAGACCTGAGAAGCCGGATTCTAAACCACCTAGTAGGGGACCTGCAATACCAACAAATAGAATTTTCCTTACAAGAAGAGGTACCTGTGGCGACCAGGTGGGAAGGATACACCTTAGATAATGATGGATTGCTACGATATAAGGGTAGGATGTACATCCCAGGTGATGATGAACTTTGGAAATTAATCATGAAGGAAGCCCACCAAGCCCCATATGCTGCACATCCAGGAGTCCAGAAAATGTACGCGGATTTAAAGCAACTATTTTTTTGGACAGGAATGAAAAAGGATATAACAAAGTTTGTGGCTTGATTTTTAGAATGTCAACAGGTTAAAGCTGAACATCATCACCCGGCAAGTCTTTTACAACCCCATGATATACCGGAAACTAAGTGGGAAGTTGTTTCGTTGGATTTTGTTGGAGGCTTACCTATGACATCCCAAAGACATGACTGCATTATGGTTGTTGTTGATAAATTAACTAAGAGTGCTCACTTCATTCCAGTTAAGACCACCTTTGAAGCATCAACTATCGCTCAAATTTTCCTAAAATAAATAATTCGCCTTCATGGTGTGCCCAGAAAGATAATATCTAACAGAGACGCACATTTTACTTCCAGAATTTGGAGAAGCTTATTACAATCTATGGGAACACAACTAAACTTCAGTACAACATATCACCCAGAGACAGATGAGCAAACAGAAAGAGTAAACCAAGTATTAGAGGACATGCTAAGAATGTATGTCATGGATCAACAAAACCAATGGGAGAAATACCTTCCCTTAATGGAATTTATATACAACAATAGTTATCACAGTTCAATTCAGGCATCTCCCTTCAAAATCTTGTATGGAAGACCATGTCAAACTCCATTAAGTTGGGATCGATTAGAGGATCGAGTCATGTTGGGACCTGAAATGCTCCAAGAAATGGAAGAACAAATGGCCACAATTAAGCAGAGACTAAAAGAAGCCAGGGATCGTCAAAAAAGTTATGTTGATGCAAAGAGAGTTGATAGAAACTTTGAGGAAGCAAGCCAAGTTTTTATTAGAATCAAACCCTTTAAAATTCCCTTTAGGATTGGTAAGGGAACAAAGTTGTCCCCTAGATTTGTTGGGCCATTCACAATCCTAGAAAGGATTCGACCAGTTGCTTATAAGCTCAAGCTGCCATTCCATCTAAGAAGGATGCATAATGTGTTTCATGTTTCTATGCTTAGGAAATATGTACCCGACCCATCCCATGTTCTGAAATTTGAAAAATTGCAGGTTTCTGAGGAGGGAGTCCTTCAAGTCGGACCATTCTGTATACTGGACTGCCACATTCATCGACTCAGGAACTGTGAGTTTGAGCAAGTCAAGGTCCAGTGAGACCAATATAGCCCAGGGTCAGCTACCTGGGAAGATGCAGATGTTATTCTTAATGACTTTCCTTATTTACTTGATTAAAATGTGTGGTGAACTAATTAGGAGTGCTTACTTAGCTAAGACAGATACTTTTATGGAGCATCTAAATCATGTTTTATTGTTTAAACTTTATGATACATCTAAATCATACACTATGATTTCAGTTTAGTTTATAATGTTACATGAGGATTCATGATATAATGATGCACATGTGGTTCTTATAGTGATGATGTATCCTTATGATTATGATGTTATGTCGAGGTATATTGACATATTCATTTACTACGTGATGATAGGTATTTAATGTTGAATACTCATATGATATGCATAACATGGCATAGGAATTATGATGCTATAATATGAGGTTTATTGACATGTGGTTCATTTATTATGTGAAGTCATGATATGCCTTTGATGCAAATATGTTGATGTTATAACTTATGATGGTATTTCATGAGGTGAAGCATGTACATGTAGGAGCATGCAATTCGTTATTATTCATAATGTTGCGATTAACGATGATGAATGTTCTCATGATGACATGCAACACTTGGCATGTGGATTATTTTCTATGATACTATGATGGTATAGCTAATGCATTAGTTGCAGGACTCAACAAATGGGCCGAGAGGGCCGGTTTATTTGATGATCTTGTGCGAGCCCATATGCACGAGGGAGAATAAGTAACACCATATGGGCTGGGGACAAACTCAATCAACACTACATATGTCAATGGTTCCTTTGTCTTGCGTAGCTCTTGATGGATAGCTCTTGAAGGGCTATGGGACCATCTTGAGGAGGCCAAGTGCCTGATGTTCTAGGCTAGGTGCCTAGTATTGTATTGGGATGCCGAAGTTTGGTAGGGGTGTAAGGACTTCGATGCCTGGGGTTGTGTGCCTTAGTGAGTTGTGGAGGGAGTGGGCCAACCTTACGAGATGTCGATGACATTGAGCACTGTACCGGATGCCTGCCTTGGGGCAGATGAGGTCTGAGTCAGGCGCGAGCCTTGGGGCTAGCCTTGGACTAGGATACAGACCGAGGAGGCTTATGCCTGATTTCGAAAGTGGGAAAAAGGACAAAGATTCCTTGGGATTTCCCGGGTGTTGTGAAACTTTCGATGCCTGCTGGTTATACTAGTTCAGCAGAGGGTGTCGGGACTGTTACATGAAGTAATAAATAATAAAATAAATGTAATGTCCCTTAATAATAAATAATAAATAATAAACAATAATAATTAATTACATGCTCTAAATAAATAAATAAGAATAAACAGAAAAATAGTAAAAATCAGTAAAGCTATCAAAAAGTAAAAACAAAGAAATAAAACAAGAAAAATAGTAAAAATCAGTAAAGCTATTAAAAAGTAAAAACAAAGGAATAAAACAAGAAAGCAGTAAAGTTGCATGTTGACACATGGAGTGTGTGCATGTGGTTCCCCTTCTAATGTTTGCTTTATTTAATAGATGGTGAGGAAGATGAGAGGATTCCATCATTCCAAGATTCTATCATTCATTCTCTTGGGAGAATAGTGTTCTAAGACAAAGGATTCCTTGGCAGTACTACGTTGATTGAGGGCTCGTGGGTGGCCAGTTGTAACAAAATTTGGTGCAATTGAGCCTACGATTGGGTGGAGAGTCGTCCCCAAAACCTTGTTGCAGTTAGCAGACTTCAACTGAAATTACAGGTAAGTGTCTCTAATAGTTTTGAACTTTGATGTTAATTAGTTGATAATTGCATGTTGATTATAAATTTATTGATTATTCTAATTAATTACATGTTTATTTTGGGCTGTTACAGTTGGCTTGCTTTGACAACTGGATATAACCGTATCCTCTGTTCTTGATCTATGTGTCCATGATCTGATCAGTTGTGGCATGTTCCATGCAGTCCGGGTTGAGCTTTGTTGGTGTGAGTTGTTTTGCAATGTCAGATGTGTCCAACAATGGTGGAAAGTATGGCCAAAGGTGATCTACATTGAACACTGGGTGCAGACCAAGGAATGGTGGGATGCTGAGCTCGAAGGCATTGTCACCGATAGCTTTGGTGATGGTGTATGGCCCATATCGGAGCGAGCAAAGCTTGTGGTGGGGTCCAGCAAGACGCTCCTTCTGCAAATGTAGCCAAACTTTGTCGCCCACCTAGAACTTGTGTGACACTCAATGTTGATCATGACGTTGCTTGTACTTAGCATTGGCTATGTCCAATATATCACAGACCTGTTGGTGGATGTGTTAAATGCGCTTAATGAAGTTGTTAGCCCTTTCAGCTTCAAACTGAACGTGAGCCGAATCTACTTGAGTGACTGCAAATGGTATGGCCACATCAATGGGGCATAAGCGTTACCAAACAAGAAGCTTGAGTATTTGAGAGACAAGCTTGGTTTGGTAGACATCTCTTCCCTAATTGAGAGGGAGTGATGTTGGATAATTCTTATCTTTATGTGTCATGCACTAGACTAGGACTAACAATTGTAAATCTTAGTGAAGGCCATAAGGAAAGAATGGCATATGGAGGATTGGATAAGCATATGAGATTGGAACTTCTTATGGATTAAAGAATATAGGAAAAAAGTTGTATACCGATTCTCTTTGAGGATGAGGTAGGCCATCCAAGATAAGAGTAGTCGAAGAGGACTGATATTGTTGAATTGAGACTTTTGTGATCCATATTAAGTTTATGAGAGATTTTTCGGCGTAAATCACAAGATATTTCATTTGTTGACGCGTTTCGAACCAACTAGTGTGGTTCATCGTCAGGACAAGTTGAATGAGCAGATCAAGCTTTGCATGTTAAATAGATCGAGCAGAAACTCCAACGGCTAAATTCCTTGACCAGGTAACGGCTATATTGATAACGGCTAGATTTGGTATGACCATTATTTAATTAAAAAATAACTTAGGTTAGATAAATTCTTATTAAAACAAAAGTAAATGGACCCTTTTTATCGAATTATAATTATAAATATATATTAAAAATAAATTATAACCTAAAATAATTTACATTAATAGTTAGTTAGTTATAAAAATTATTAAATATATAAATATACATAAATATCTAGATATAATAATTATTCACATATAAGTCACTGTTCCATATACTAATAAATATTAATAATAAAATAAATTAATTTTAAATAATAGTTATTTATAGAAGTTAGAGTAACTTAAGGTAGAGTAATTTAATTATAATTATGATATTAGAAATATATATATATATATATATATATATATATATATATATATATATATATATATATATATATATATATTATAAAATAAATCAATTTAAATTAAAAGTAAGTTAACCAAGTTATTAAGGATTGGAAATCCAAGATAAGAATAATCCTAAAAGGACATAACAGGTGAACATCCGGATAGGGTATGTGCCTTAGAGGTAGTGTGGCAGATCACGTAAAGCCTCCCAGCACAATGCTCTCTAATGAAGTTGAGCTTGTCTAGTTAAGGCCTTCAATGATAGTGTTGGTTATGATATAGATGCTTGACAGATGGCTTATCAATTCGACTCTTCTTATGAGAATGCTTCAAGGTTGAGATTCCTTGTACTTCATGATGGATTATGAATACCTCCCTAGTTAAGAGGGAGTGTTGAAAATTTTAATTAGGTTTGTCTTCATAATGACCTTTTGTAAACATGACATGTATATTTTGTATAATGAAAGAAAAAGAATTTTATTTTATTCAAAGCATGGGTCTCATGCTCAATTCTAGGTCAAAAGCATGTTCTTCGTGCTTATAGGTCTTTCTAGATATTTCTGTGGAAAAGAAGAATTTATGTCATGTATTATAGTCCCATTCAGACTCTTTGTAACAAAAGAAATATTTATTTTGAGTCAAGAAAAGCCATTTATTCCCCAAGACCAAGTCGGCCTAGGAAGGATGAAGTTGGCCTAAAGGAGGGCTTCTTGACCCCTCAATAAGGCTATAAATAGAAGGATCTCGACTCATTTGAAGCGCCATCTCATCTCAAGTTTGATTTGCAATAGTGAAGAAGGACGAAGAAAGGAAGTAGTAGTCGAACTCTCTTGGGGATCATCTTTTTCTGTCCACACGTGTGAAGTGTTGATTTGGGGTAGCATCAGATGTGCTCTAGCCACGAAATTTGGTGGAGAGATTGGGGCACATGAGATCTCCAATACCCAAAAAGGGTTTGGGCAGATTCTATATAGTTAAGGAGATATTAAAATAATTAATATTTTTAATGGAGTCCCTAAGTCTAAACTTGGGGAAAATAAAATATTAATGTGTATTAATATGAAATTGTGTTAGAATGGTCCAAAAGACATGGATTAAGCCAGATCTAATCTTATATGTTGATTAGGGACTTAATCTCAGTCATTGATATGTCAACAGGAAAAGTATAAGAGGAGGCTAAAGGGTCACTTGGAGAATACACCAGAGTGATCAGTGATTCTATTATCTAGAGTGGGGTTTGCTAAGAGAGATAGAATTAGTGATTAGGAGTTGCAGCTGAGGGGCATTGAGTACAAAGAGACAAAGAGGTAGAGATAGTGCCAGGAGAGCAACGCAGTAGCCGAGGAGATTGATGCAGAGCCAGCCAGGGCTCACGTAGGGGCAGCCGCGAGCTACACAGAGCCTCAAAGAGGCTAGCGTTGCTGATGCAGAGGGCCAGAGGGCTGACACAGGGCCTCCTAAGGCTGACACAAACCCATTCGGGGTGACGCAAGGCCAGTGTTGGGCAGAAAGGGGTTGATGCAGGGCTAGTGCTGGGCAGAGAGAGGCTGATGCAATCCAAAGAGAGGCTGACAATGGGGTTTCTGGGGAAGATTGGTGCTGAGGAGCTGTCGGAAGGATTATCCAGGGTTTCAGCCAAGAGATTTGTCAGCAACTGAATGGGGTTACTACCATGGAAATTCTCTGTTGGGTATGCCAGTTTTGGCACCCAGATTGTACTCTGATATTGCTTAATAAGAAAACCCTCATATAGCTGACCGGTTTTCCCACATTGGGTTTTTCCGGGGACACTGTTCCAAAAATAATGGTGTCATATGGTGTGATTGTTTCTGTTTCCTTTAGTTGTTGATCTGTAATATGTTGAGCATGCACTAGTGTTTATTTTCAGTGTTTACATTGTAAATAACTTGTTAAGTAAAATGACAAGTAGGTAGGAATAAATCAGATAAAGTGCATGGAGGGTTTCTAACTAAGTAGACTGAGAAAATTCAACATGGTATCAGAGCTTGATTGCAGATCACAAGAGGAATAAGGACATCAGTCGAGTGGAGCAATACCAGCAAAAAACAACTGTCTCGAGGTGACAAAAGTTGTTTCTAGCAGAGCAGCAACAAGGAAGGGTGATGCAGTGCTTGTGTCATCAAGGTGAGCCGGGAAGAGGAAGCGCAGAGGCTAAGGAAGGCAAAGGGAGCCTCACGCAGAAGTTGGGAGGGCTGACGCAGTTCGCTGGGGAGGCCAGGTTGCTGATGTCGGGATTGCGTAGAGCCTAGGAGTTCTCACCTTTAGGTTGTTAGGGTTTAGAAGGTTGTGGGAATATTGCAGAGTGGAGCTGGTGAGGTACTGTAGTCAGAACAGTACCTGACAGAGCAAGGCGAAGAGGAGGGAGTTGATGCCGATGTAGAAATTTTGAATAATTAAACACTTATTCACAGAGATTATCCCGATTATACAGTATTGCGGAATACATGCATAATACATAACCTCCTCTATGTTGATCATCAATTTTGCAGCATCAAAAACAATGAAACATCAATCGCATGCACACATTAACACAGTATGTAACCCGGGGAAAGCATACAGCTGAAAAACCCATACTATCTGTATATTATAATGATTGAGAACATGTAACAATACATAGTACAATACTCCTCACAAGTACTCAGTACTATCTCCACCTGTTACACACAAAACTAGCTCAGATCTGAATCAATCACAGGTTCAAATCTCCTCCACTGCACAATCCTGCATGAGAATAATGATGAATGGCTGAACCAAACTCGTATTTCCTTGGCTGAACCACGCAATCCTCATTGGCATTACTCAATCCATTGATTGTGAAAGATCTCATGCACAACTATAGTCACAACTGAAGCAATCTCAACCTCTAACACCTGTCTCCACTGAACTGTCCATGCACTGAATTAACTGATGTATTGTTTAGTTGCTTTATGAGTTAATAATTAGTGAATTAATTAACAATTAATTCACATCACTCATCACTAGTGTATTTTCAGTTAAACTAAATACAACTAGTTCAACCAAGTCAAACTAAACACAACTCCATCAACTCCTCAATCAACTCCACCAAACTCAACCACATGAGTTCTAACTGAAGTCCACCATGCAATAGCTCAACTGACCCACAAGAAAAGCGTATTTCCTTCTGACAGCTGCATGTGCCACATCTGTAGCTCAAATTGAAGTGCTCCAAGAGGATAAGATAATGTTTATATTCCAAATATTGTTATGAGCTAATAATATTCGACTGTTCTATTTTTAGCCTGGCAGTCTAAAAATAGAAACCGCCCATATGTCTAAAAATAAAAGTCCATCTATTTTTACCAACATGACCAATCATCCACAAATAGCATCCTGCAACTCACAGACCATGATCCATATGTCTAAAAATAGACTTTGCGCCAAAAATAGCCTGCAAGCCCACTTAGTGAAGGCGACTCCTTTCCACTAAGCTCCATCATCTTGTTGCATTCTCAACACTCCCTCTCAACAAGATATGGATTATCAGCAATCCCTATCTTGCCTCGGTGGTATTCGAATTTGCTCCTGGTGAGCGCCTTCGTCAAGATATCAGCATCCTGATCCTCCGTTGGAATGTATGAAAGTAACATGATTCTCTGCTGCACACAATCTCTAATATGATGGTACCTGATGTCAATGTGCTTGGATCTATCATGAAATACTGGATTAGCCAAGAGTTTAATGTAACTCTGGTTATCACAATAAATCACTGTAGGCTCCAAGTATGAACCGAACAACCCAACCAGGATCTTCCTCATCCATATAGCCTCGCATGCAGCCAAACTTGCTGCCATATACTCGGCCTCTGCTGAACTGAGTGCCACGGATCTCTGCTTCCTGCTGTACCAAGAAACTGTTGTCGACCCGATACTGAAAATCCCTCCAGATGTGCTCTTTTTGTTCGTTGGGCTTCCTGCCCAATCTGCATCCGTGAAGCCACATAGCTTCACCTCATCCTCCTGTCTGTACCACAATCCATATCCCGATGTGCCTCTGAGATAACGCAATACATGTTTGCCTGCCTTCCCTAAGAGCTTGGTTGGCTTAACCATAGCTTGTGAAAGCTGGTTAACAGCATAGCATATATCGGGTCATGTATTGACCAGATACATAAGAGACCCCACCAACTGTCGATAAACAGTGGCATCCACTACTTTTGCTGAAGTAGCATCCTCCTTCCTCCAACCTCCAGGAAGAGGAGTATCAACAGGCTTGCAGCTATGCATGTTGAACTTCTTCAATATCTCCCGAGCATACTTACCCTGAGAAACAAATAGTCCATCACTGTGCTACCAAATTTCCAATCCCAGGAAATAATGAAGGAGGCCCAAGTCCTTCATCTCAAACTCCTTAGCAAGATCATCCTTGCATGAAAGTATCAACAGCTCATCACCTGTTAGAATCAAATCATCTACATAAAGTACAATGATAAGCAACTTGCCCTCCACCACAATCTGGTATAGGTTAGGATCCGCCTCACTTTTGGAGAATCAAGTCCGGTGAAATAATTGTCTATCCGTGTGTACCAAGCACGTGGTGCTTGTTTCAACCCATATAGCGCTCTCTTGAGCCTGCACACATGCGACTCACTGTTGAAGATCTCAAAACCTTTGGGCTTCTCTATGTACACCTCCTCCTCAATGACTCCGTTGAGGAACGCAGTCTTCACATCCATCTGATGGATGTGCCACCCCATCCGCGCTGAGAGAGCAAGAATCGTCTGTATGGAAGAATACCTTGCGACAGGTGCAAAGGTCTCCTCATAATCGATCCCCTCTATCTGTGAAAAGCCTCGGGCAACAAATCTTGCCTTGTACTTCTCCACACTCCTGTCAGCTGCCTGCTTCACTTTGTAGATCCATCTCGAACCCACCACTGATTTCCCTTCCGATCTTGGGACAATCTCCCATGCACTGTTTCTGACAATCGAATCATACTCTTCCACCATGGCATCTACCCATGCGGGATCCTCCACAGCTTCCTCGAAAGAGGATGGCTCAGTCACGACACATTTGCTTACAAGAGCCATGTATCCAATGTACCAATCAGGTGACTGTCTCTGTCTACGTTGAGCTGTAGGTGGTCCTACAACCTTCTCTGCATCTTGAGCCAGTCGCTCAGCTTCTGTAATGCGCTTTCGCCCTCTGATGGTTGGCGTTGCATGAGTGGTCTCTTCCACTCCATGAACTTCGTCCTGTGGCTGATCCACGTCCTGAAGCTCATCTTTAGGAACTAATAGCTCCTCATCTGCATGCAAGTGTGGCTCCCTCTCAAGCGAACACTTCATGGCTTTCTCCTCCTGAAATTTTATATCTCGTCGCACAACAGTCTTGCGACTGTCTGGCAAATACACACGATAGTTGTGGGGCGTATCAGTGTACCCCACAAATATCCCAACCTCTGCGGTCGGCTCCAGCTTCTTCCTGGCATCCTTCATCACATGCATGTAAACGTTAGAACCAAAAATCCTCAAATGAGAAATATCAGGCCTCTTACCAGAATAAGCCTCCTCGGGTGTACTCATGCCAAGTATCCTGTGAGGACAACGGTTCTGCACATATACTGCAGTATTGCATGCTTCCGCCCACAAGTGAAGGGGTAGGCCCTGATCATGCAACATCGCCTGTGCAGCACCCATCCTGGAACATGCATCACTACCTTCAATATGAAGGGTTTACCAGACTCCCTCTCAAAGGAAATGGTACCGATACTAGTCGCACTGTATCTACCATCATCGCCCATCTCAATGTGCACTCCAAGATCTTTCTCCTCCAGATCAGAAAACAAATCTTGATCTCCTGTCATGTGAAAAGACGCACCACTGTCCAAGAACCATACCGATCCCATCACACGCGATACCAAGCATGCGATCAACGAAAAATCAAGCTCAAACTGCGAGGCTAAGGCCTCTCCCGCTGCAGATCCAGAAGCTTGCTTATTTTTCTTCTTCTGCGGACAATTTGTGGCATAATGTCTGTGCTGGTGACAATGAAAGCACTTCACCTTGGACATGTCCTGCTTTTTGCCTTTCGCATCGGAATGAGAAGCTTTCTTGTTCTTCCCCTTCTTTTCTTTGGCAGCCAAAGCGCAATTTTCTTCATCAGGTGCCTTTGATGAAGATCCGTCCCTGGTATTCTGCCTGATCTCCTCCTGCACAAGATCTGACCAAAGTCTCTCCCATCCTGGAAATTTCTCCCGACCATTGACAGAGTCCTGATAGGAATGCCAATTCTTCGGAAGACCAAGGAGAGCCAAGCTCACCAAGTCCTCATCATCGACAGTCACCCCCACACTTCACAGCTCATCCCTTCACTGAGTGAACTTCGTGAGATACTTGGGCATACTGTCTCCCTTCTCGCACTTAATGTTTCTGAGTTTATCCTTGAGCGCCAACTTCCTTTGATCGCTCTTGCTTTGAAATAGATCTATCAACGCTTTCCACATCAAGTATGGAGAAGCCTTTCCATGCACGCTGGACACAATGTGATCCTTCACGCCCTCCAACAGAATCCTTCGACACTTTGCTGTCTTCTTTTGCCAAGCCTCAACTTGCGCAGTATCAGTAGGCTTTGGGACCTCAGCCTCTATGAACTCCTTCAACCCATTATCATCTAACACCGCCTCCATCTTGTCTTTCCATGCAATATAATTTGAGCTGCCCTCAAGAGCATACTCCAATCGCAATCCGTTGAAAGACATTGCAACGTTGACACCAAGAAAACACTGCTGCAAATTCGAATTCCACCAGCTCAAAACTCAACCACTTCTGATCTAAAATTCGTGAGAACAAAGTATTTCTCGTACAGAGATTGACTGTATGGGCTTTTACCGGATATCTCACCTTCCAAAGGAAGGATGAATCCAGAGGCTACCTGGCCCGATTACAGACTCTGCCTGAAGAAATAAAATGTAAACACTTTCTGAATAATAGATCTGATGATCAACAGCTCTGATACCATGTAGAAATTTTGAATAATTAAACACTTATTCATAGAGATTATCCCGATTATACACTATTGTAGAATACATGCATAATACATAACCTCCTCTACGTTGATCATCAATTTTGCAGCATAAAAAACAATGAAACATCAATTGCATGCACACATTAACACAGTATGTAACCCGAGGAAAGCATACAGCTGAAAAACCCACACTATCTGTATATTATAATGATTGAGAACATGTAACAATACATAGTACAATACTCCTCACAAGTACTCAGTACTATCTCCACCTATTACACACAAAACTAGCTCAGATTTGAATCAATCACAGGTTCAAATCTCCTCCACTGCTTTGCCTGCCTCCACTGCGCAATCTTGCATGAGAATAATGATGAATGGCTGAACCAAACTCGTATTTCCTTGGCTGAACCACGCAATCCTCATTGGCATTACTCAATCCATTGATTGTGCAAGATCTCATGCACAACTATAGTCACAACTGATAGCAATCTCAACCTCTAACACCTGTCTCCACTGAACTGTCCATGCACTGAGTTAACTGATGTATTTTTTAGTTGCTTTATGAGTTAATAATTAGTGAATTAATTAACAATTAATTCACATCACTCATCACTAGTGTATTTGCAGTTAAACTAAATACAACTAGTTCAACCAAGTCAAACTGAACACAACTCCATGAACTCCTCAATCAACTCCACCAAACTCAACCACATGAGTTCTAACTAAAGTCCACCATGCAATAGCTCAACTGACCCACAAGAAAAGCGTATTTCCTTCTGACAGCTGCATGTGCCACATCTGTAGCTCAAACTGAAGTGCTCTAAGAGGATAAGATAATGTTTATAGTCCAAATATTATTATGAGCTAATAATATTCGACTGTTCTATTTTTAGCCTGCCAGTCTAAAAATAGAAACCACCCATATGTCTAAAAATAGAAGTCCATCTATTTTTACCAACATGACCAATCATCCACAAATAGCATCTTGCAACTCATAGACCATGATCCATATGTCTAAAAATAGACTTTGTGCCAAAAATAGCCTGCGGGCCCACTTACTCAAGGCGACTCCTTTCCACTAAGCTCCATCATCTTGTTGCATTCTCAACAGCCGAGAGTTTCTAGCTGAGGAACCCAGATCAGTGGTGCGGTTGCACCAATGTTGCAGGAAGCGTCGTCCCCCAGTTCTAAGGCCCGAAGCGCGTCCTATGCGGATGCATCTAGGAAGCGTCCCCGGAAGCGCGCTTCCACCTGTTTTGGACGCTTCTGCCTATTTTGGACGCTTCCTAGACACTTCCTGGGTGCTTCCTGGATGCTTCCGCCTGTTTGGGATGTTTGTTTTGAGTATAAATGCAAAAAAATATAAATATAAATATAAATATAAATATAAATATAAATATATAGATAAATATATATATATATATATATATATATATATATATATATATATATATATATATATAGATAGCAGATGCTTCACTTCCTAGATTTTTGGAAAATGACGCTTCCGCGTCCCCACTTCCAAAAAACGTCCCCGCTTCGTGCAACATTGGGTTGCACAAGATGATCAGAGTAATGGGCATCTCGACAATGGCAGAAATATTTCCAAGAGGGAAATTGGGACTCAGAGGGAGTCCAGAAGAGAACTTCTAGGCAGGAAGTAGAGACTCGGAGGAGTCGAACAGAGAACTTCCAAGAGGGAAGTAGAAGAGCATCATGGCACTACATGGAGTAAGAGACCAGGATAGACTGGACGAAGTGTCGAACTTCGCAGTCTAGAAGGCTAGAATCTTATCTGTACTTGACAGAAATCATGTCAAGAACTTCGCCTTAAAGGTTATAGCTATCCTAGTCGATCCTAATGATAACGACAAGTATGAGGAGGCAATGGCAAGGGCCAAGAGCATCATCCTTAATGGGGTCAAGGACAATGTAGTACCACACATTGTCAAGAAGGAAACAACATATGAGATGTGGGAGGCCCTCAAGAAATTGTACCAGCGTACTTTTGTGCAGAGAAGAATGTTACTAGAGAATCAGTAGAGGTCGTAACAAATGAAGAAGGGAGAACCGATTGACACCTTCCTCAGAAGACGGAACGAGATCCGAGATCAGTTGACTGCTATAGAAGCCACGCCGAATCAGGAATTGATGGTGAGGACGACCTTGAATGCAGTTTTAGAAGATTGGGAGGTATTTGCCCAGAGTATACTGGGCAGAGGGACACTTCCACCTTGGGATGAGATGCGGGCTGCTCTATGCCAAGAAGAGATCAGATGACAGTTGAAGATGGGTAGCAGCAGCAAGGGGATCAAAGTCAAGTAGGAGGAGGAAGATGTTGCCCTAGCATATGAGGGAAAGTAGGAAAAGAGGAAGAAGAAGGATCTCTCCAAGATCAAATGCTTCCACTGTGGGGAGCTGGGTCATTATGTGACCCAATGTCCAAGGAAGAAGAGTAAGGGAGAGTATTTGGAGACTAAGGAAGCGCCAGCACGAGCAAAGAAGGAAGTTTTGACAGACGATGATTGTGCCACAAGTGCACACGCACCACTTGAGCGAAAGTGGGGAGACATCGAGCTGTAGGTAGGCGGATTACAGATGATGACGGGCAAGATCCTCGAGGTACCCAACCTCTTGGATTAGACCTTGCTACGGGAGCCCCGAAGAGGAATAGCAGGACTGGCTGAGTCAGGTAGAGACAGATGCGGATGCAGCGGTAGAGAGAGCTACAGTGCAGGAGTCCCGAGACAATGCGAGGCTAGTAGGCTACAACAATGCGAGAGGCATAGGAGTGTTGCACCAGTGCAGGTTGGCACAGAGAGGTGTGCAATGGTGCGAGATGTAGGTAGTTGTTGCAGCAACGTAGAGGTCAGAGAAGGAACAATGTCAGCCGAAAAGGGAGCTTCAGCATCAGTGGGTGTCTCTAGCCCAACAAAGAGCTCAGTTGGGAGATCAGTTAGTTACTTCTTAGTAACTAAGTTGTAATGAAGTAGTAGGCAACATGATGAGAGGAGGTGCAGTGTAGATGCAGTGTTGGGAGAAAGGACCAACAACAACATGGATGTAGAGGGAGTTGTCGTACAGATGCAACAGTGGTAGTGGCAGAACCATGGGCAATAGTACATGATACAATAGTGCAGAGGATGTTGGGTAGCAGGCCTAACATCAGCATAGGGAACAATGCTAGATGATCAGGGTGATCCTCAGTGAGGAGTATTACTAGAACACAGTCCTCGCTAAGAGGGAGTGTTGATTTGGGGTAGCATTAGATGTGCTCTAGCCACAGAATTTGGTGGAGAGGTTGGGGCACATGAGATCTCCAATACCCAGAAAGGGTTTGGGCAGATTCTAAATAGTTCAGGAGATATTAAAATAATTAATATTTTTAATGGAGTCCCTAAGTCTAAACTTAGGGAAAATAAAATATTAATGTGTATTAATATGAAACTGTGTTAGAATGGTCCAAAAAACATGGATCAAGCCAAATCTAATCTTAGCCATTGATATGTCGACAGGAAAAGTATAAGAGGAGGCTTGAGGGTCACTTGGAGAATACACTAGAGTGATCAGTCATTCTATTCTCTAGAGCGGGGTTTGCTAAGAGAGATAGAATTAGTGATAGAGAGTTGCAGCTGAGCGGCATTGAGTATAGAAAGACAGAGAGGCAGAGATAGTTCCGGGAGAGCAGCGTAGTAGCCAGGGAGAGTGACACAAAGCCAGCTAGGGCTCACACAGGGGCAGCCGAGAGCTGCGTAGAGCCTCAGAGAGGCTAGCATTGCTGACGCAGAGGGCCAAAGGGCTAACGCAGACCCATCCGAGGTGACGCAGGGCCAAGGATAAGCAGAGAGGGGCTGATGCAATCCAGAGAGAGGTTGACATTGGGGTTTCTGGGGCAGATTGGTGTTGAGGAGTTGTCGGAAGGATTATTCGGGTTTTCAACCAGGATATTTGTTAGAAACTGAGAGGTATTATTGCCAAGGAAATTCTCTATTGGGTAGGCCAATTTCGACACTCGAATTGTACTCTGATATTTCTTAATAAGAAAACCCTCAGGTAGTTGCACCAATTTTCCCACATTGGGTTTTTCCGAGGACATTGGTCCAAAAATAATGGTGTCATATGGTGTGATTGTTTCTGTTTCCTTTAGTTGTTGATCTGTAATATGTTGAGCATGCACTAGTGTTTATTTTCAGTATTTACATTGTAAATAACTTGTTAAGTAAAATAACAAGTAGGTAGGAATAAGTCAGATAAAATGCATGGAGGGGTTCTAACTAAGTAGACTTAGAAACTTCAACATGAAGCTGCTAGGGTTTTTGTGAAGTTGCAAGTTGCAGGAGGCTGAAGTTGCAAGGCCAAAATTCTGAAGTGAAGTTGTAGGGCTAAATTCTAGAAACAAAGTTACAGGTCAAAGTTTTTAAGCTTCCTTGAAGAAGATCTTGCTGGTGGGCTGACTTGGTGCTTGGGAGGATTTTGGGATTTGGTCTTTGGGTCTTGGAAGTTCATTGTAAGAAGATTCTATGAGAACAAAAGCTTTCTTTCTGGGTTTTCCCCTTGGAGGAGTTTTACCTTGGCTTGGAACCTATACCTTGTGTACTTTGTCTCGTTGTGAGCTTCATTATTTTGGTAATTGCTTGATGAAAAATATATAATGAATAACAAAAGGCCAAAAAATATCGCAAGTAATTATCAAGTTAAGGAAAATCATCTATAATCTACAAGCATTGATTTTCCAACATAGGTCTCCCTCGTACGTCTTTCTTGGAGAGCCTTTAGCTTCTCTTGAAGCATTGAGCCCTAATTGAGCCTCTCCTTGAGTGGGCCTTGGGAATCACTTCATATCGTATCATTGATCCCATTATTACAGGTGATTTCTTTCATTCTAGGATTCCCCCCATTAGTGAAAGTCCGTAAAGAGTAGGGGACATTGACTAAGGTGACAGTGGGTCTTTATCCCATTGTTATCATTTCTTCTTGTAGTTGTCCCATAGGTTCCCCTCCTAGGACCCCTGCTAGATTGTGTGGAAACAGTACCCCTCCCAAGTCATCCCAGTGATAACCACCTCCTTTGGGATTTGGGACAAGGTACCATCCATCAAATAGGGTCAATGGCAGCATGGGGGCATCTTGGGTCCCTCTGGGCACATCATCAAATAGTCCAATGCCAAATCTTTCAAGCTTATTGTTTCAGCATCTAGAGCACATCAAGAGGTGTAGTATCATGTGGAACTTGCTCAAGTCCCAATGCTCATCTCTGGAGGGGCAACATTGGGGCTACAAAGTCAAGTATGCTCTCATAATTGGGAAAAGAACCCATGGAAGGTATTGAACAAAAGTAAAGCTATCCCTCAAGGGATCTCTTTTGCATATGTGATACCACCAAAACCAAACTTCTCAATATCAAGTGATATCATCTTTATTGGGGACATGAAACAATCAAAGCATCATAGTGAACCATAACTAATTCTAGGGGCATGTAAATACTTCACACAAAACTCATCTTCAAATGTATAACTAGATCAGGATCTGTAAACGAGTTACCTCACTTATGTTAGGGATGATTAACTCAACAACCCTATCAGATGTTTCCAGCTCCCAATGGGAGTGATATGTCCTAGGCCAGCCCATCAATCTAGAGGTGTGTGTGATATGGTGGTCATGGAGTGGGAGAAACTTCAAGGAAGCTGCCATAACCATGAGACCAACTAATGGGGGTTCAAAATCCTAAGTGTAATGATGTAAGTAGGGAGCAATCATGGTGGCATGGGTTACATCTTTCCTCGGCCTGCTTTTTCCACCCCTCTAGTGCACCTTTTTCTTTAATAATTTTTCTTAGTTTGGTGGATAGCTTAAGAACCCAAGCTTGCCTTATGCTTTTCCAATACCCCTTTAAGTTGTAGCAGTTTCTTGGTCAATGGGGTTGGGACATTTAAGAGTTCCTTTATTTGAGATGAAGCATTAAATTCTTGAGGAACTGTGTGATGGCTAATGAGGTGAGTAGAGCTCATGCTAGGATTTTTCCCACATGCTAAATATTATCCTAACCATCTTTTGAATTTTACATTTTCTTTCATTGTGGTTGTTTATAATTTTATTTTTTTTAGCTGCATCAACCTCTGGGGCCAAGTTTCTGGGCTGTGACTTAAGGATGTGCATATAGGTGCCAATCACAATGACTAGTGTCTACCAACCTGAAGAATGGAGATGGATAATTAGGAGATATGGAAAGTGGTAAGTATGGATTACCTTGGACATGCTATATCAATTAGTGCCTCTCCAGTAGTTCCCTTCCTAAACCCTAAGGCCTCAAAGGAGGTCCCACTAGACTAGAGTCAGAGACTAACCTCCAAGTGAAGTGTGGGAAAAAAATACAATAGATTGGTCATTCATCTAGTTTTCCCCATGATCCATATCAATATCCCCTAACATTAAATGAAATAACATGATTGTTGTTGGAATTTGGTTGTCATTGATGTCAACCCAAGCAACAAGCGAAAGAAGCCCTGCCTTTGTTGAGATAAATGAATGGGAAAAACAATGTATTGGATAGCATCAATTGATTCTACTCGTCATGTTGTTTCTAACGATAGGTGGTTCACTAGGCAACTCACAATTGAGGAGATATGCTTTCTTAATGTCGGAACCTTGAAGTCTGGTTTGTGAAAATTTCATCTATCACAGCAACTAGAAATTATTTTCCTAATTGTTAATTTATTTGTTGTCTGCTATGACAAATATCAAATAATTCACATTGTGATTTTCACAAGTAAAACTGCAGAAGAAAATAGCACTGGAAACTAAGAAAATACTAGCATACACAGAAAAATGACACCGTTATTTTTGGACAAATGTCCCCAGAAAAACCCAACTTGGGAAAATCAGTGCAGCAGCTGAGGGTTTTATTATTATGCAGTTGTGAATTCTGAGTACAATCTATGGATGCACAATTGGCAATCCAAACAGCAAGAAAATATGGCCAAAATTATTTAAGGGAATTTCCTGTCTTCCACAAGCAACCTCGACACAACTTCTCTTCAGAAAATTCATCCACCTGGACCCTTTGTGTCAGCGTCTATGTAGTGCTTGCTCAGACCCTTGGACGTCTAAGTCTGGAATTGCCTCTAATGAAGTCGTTCTTCTTATCTTTGCTGAGGAAATTGATTCTCAGGCCCTCTCAAAGACTTTCCTAACCTCTGGAAGCTGAATCGATTTTTCCTCCAGCTAAATCGAATTTCTTTTTTGAAGAAACTACACAGTCCTCTGCATTGCCTCACTGGGAATAACTTGGCCTCCTTGCTACTGCCTCTCCAGATATGGAAAAATTCCTCCCGATCATTGTCTCTACCCCTCCCTGACTCTGCTTTGATATATGGCTCTCTAACAACTACTGCTGCTCTTTGGAAATTGATCTACCAAGGAAATCGAACCGTTGGTGTGTCTTCTCCAAGTGCCCATCGACTTCTTCTTATAATCGTTTGTTGGGACTCCAATGGCCAAGATTAAAGCTTAATCAAGGGCTACGATCATCTTGAATTCTATCTGTGTGTGTTTTTAGAGAATTCTCACCTTGAATTAATTAATTATGATTAATTAACCAGTTTTCCTAAGTTTAGACTTAGGAAACATTTAAAAATCAGCTAATAATCTAATTAAGTCATTTCTAGGTGGAATTTCCAGAAACAATTTCTGGCTTTTGGAGATATTATGTATTCTAGCCTCTCTACCAAATTTTGTGACTAGAACACATTCAGTGCTACAGAAACTAACACTCCCTCTTAGCGGGGACTGTGCTCTCTTCTGCTGCACATCCTGTCACAACACCCTGTCTCTGTATCACCTCCTGTCACGCTGTTGATGTCTAGCCATACTGTCCACCAACCATTGCGCAACTCTGATGTTGCATTTGTGCTACTATTGACACTGCCATACTGCTGCCAACTATGCATCTGGCTGCAACTCCCTCTCATCTGTTGTTGTTGCAAATGCAACTATTGCAATTGAGAAGCATCCAAAATATTGAATCAATTGTGTTCAGTATGATGCATCTGTCTCCCGAGTCTCTAACTGCTACAAGTATCTACACTGTCACTAAAGAATTTGCGTTGTTGCCAACTCTACCACTGATCCACATGCTCTGCTGCCAACACTGCACTGTGTTCCTCAGCATCTGATTGCTACTAGTATGCAACTACCACTCTAGTATTGACTGCATCAACTTCCATTGATCCATCTTGCTACAAAATATTGTGGGCCATTGTAGCAAGGTAATGATCCATAAGTTGGACTCCTCAAGGACCCTGCCCAATCTTTGTAGCTCTCTGGGGCTACAACTCCAAGTCACCACACCTCACTTTTGGAGGAATGGTTTCCATCATCGCGAAGTCTTCCTCCAACCTGGAGGACAACCTATCTATCTCAACATGTGTTGTCACCTAGTCCTGCTTCTCATGCTTGTCTTTCTTCCTGAGAGGACACTAGGTACTGTAGTGGCCAAACTCGCCACACCTGAAGCACTTGATCTTATATAGGTCCTTCTTCTTCTTCTTTTGCTCCTCCTGCCCCTAACTAGGACCCTTTGATTTGAGGGCTGCCGCTGATGGAGCTCTTTAGCATAGCTTGCCTAAACTCTTCCTACTGCAAATTGACCCACATTTTGTCCCATCCTGGTAGCATATCTCTGCCCAATATAATTTGGACGAATACTTTCCAATCCTCCGAGATATTTTTTAGTTCCAACCGTACTAGCTCTAAAGGTTGAGGTGTTGCCCCAACAACTACAAGCTGGTCTTGTGCCTCCTGAATCTTGGTGAGGAAGGGATCTATGCCTTTCCCCTTCTGCATCTTGATGCATCTCATCTTTTCTTCTGAGAACATCTTTCGTTGCTCGGAAGTATCCTGATATAGCGTGGAGAGAGCATCCCACATTTCTTTGGTCGTTCCCTTGGCCACTATACGTGAAGCTATATCCTAATTTGGGGTAGCATCGGATGTGCTCTAGCCATGAAAATTGGTGGAGAGGCTAAAGCAAATGAGATCTCCAAGACCCAAAAATGGTTTGGAGAAATTCCACCTGGTTAGAGAGATATTAAAATAATTAATATTTTTAATGGGTTCCTAGGTCTAAACTTAGGAAAATAAAAATATTAATGGGTATTAATATAAAACTCGGTGAGAATGTTCTAAAAGACATGGATCAAGCCAAATCTAATCTTAGCCATTGATTAGAGATGTAATCTTGGCCGTTGAAGACTCAACAGAAAAAGTATAAGAGGAGGCTTGAGGGTTAGTTGGAGATACACCAAGGTTGATCAATCAGTTCGATTTTCTAGAGCACGGTTTGCTGAGAGAAATCGAACAAGTGATCAGAGTTGCAGCGAGGGGTAGTGAGTGCATAGCAGAGAGACAGAGATAGTGCTGAAGGACCAATGCAGAGGCAGAGGAGGCTACCCAGGGCCAGTAGGAGCCACGCAAAGGGCCAGAGTGACTGCGCAAAGGCTAGCAGGGCCAGCGTGGGTGATGTAGAGGGCCAGAGAGCCAAGGCAGAGGAATAGAAGGCTGACGCAGGGGGCTTTTGAGTGATGCAGAGGCTAGGAGGGTTGATGCAGAGCTTCAGAGAAGTGTCAGAGAGATTTTCGTGGAGCAAACTTGTTGAATATCTGCTTCCAAAGAGAGGTATTACTACCAGATTGATTTCTTTGTTGGGTGAGCCAGTTTGGCACCCTAGTTGTACTCAAGAAAGCTACTTAATAATAAAACCCTCAAAACTGTTGCATCGGTTTTCCCAAGTTGAGTTTTTCTGGGGACAATTGTCCAGAAATAACGGTGTCCCTTGTGTGTTTGTCTGTTCTTTCAGTTGATGATTTGTAGATGGTTTAGACTGTACTAGTGTTTATTTTCAGTATTTATATGGTTAAATAACTTGTTAAGTAATTAAACAAGTAGGTGAAATAAACCAGATAGTGCAGGAAGAATTTCTAACTGGTTAGACTTAGAAATTTCAACATGCTACCAGAGCGTTGCAGATCACAGGAGAGCTGAAGGCACCAACTAAAATCAGAAATTTGCAGTAGAAACAACTGTCCCAAGAGACAGAGTTGTTCCTAAGCAGAAGGCAGCAGAGGAGTGACGTAGAGGGTATGTGTCATCAGTTCGAGCCAGAGAGCAGGCCAAACCAGAGGCGTAGGAAGGTAGAAGAGGCTCACGAAGAGCCATGTCATCCTGCTCAGCCAAGTAGGAGTGATGTAGTTGGCCAGAGGAGCGATTCGGCCTTGCCAAGATTGCACAGAGCAAAGAGGCTCAGTTTCTTTAGCTGCTGGGGCCTAGGGAGCTGTGGGAAGATTGTGGATTGTGAAGTTGGTGGAGTGTTGTTACTATCGAAGCAGAATAGTACCTAACGGGACAGAACCAAGGTAGAGGGAGTCGCTACCTAGGTGGATTTCTAGCCAAGAAATCCAGATCAGTGTTGCAGGAGCAAAGGGGATCGAAGAGGAGCAGTTCAATAGTTGGCAGGAGGATTTCCAGAGGGAAATTGAGACTCAGAGGGAGTCGAGGAGAGGATTTCCAAGAGGGAAATCGAGACTCAGAGGGAGTCTAAGAGAGAACTTCCAAGAGGGAAGTAGAGACTCAGAGGGAGTCGAAGAGAAGAGCGGAGATGGCAATGAATGGATTGAGGGATCAGGACAGGTTGGATGGGGCATCCAACTTTGTCATCTGGAAGGCCAGGATCTTGTCTGTTCTAGATAGACATCGCATCAAGGCCTTCTCCTTGAGAACCATGGCTATCCGAGTCGACCTAGCTGATGACAAAAGGTATGAGGATGCAATGGCCAAGGCAAAGTGCATAATCCTTGATGGAGTCAAGGATCATGTAGTTCAACATATTGCTGACAAGAACACGACAAAGGAGAAGTGGGATACCTTGACGACATTGTATCAAGGAACTTCCATGCAGAGGAAGATGCTACTGGAGAATCAGTTGCGGTTGTATTAGATGCAGAAGGGGGAGCAGATAGATCTATACCTCAACAGGTTGCAAGAGATTCGGGACCAACTTACTTCCATAGGGGCCATGCTGGATCAAAAGTTCATGGTGAGGACCGCCCTGAATGCAGTCTCTGAGGAGTGGGAGACATTTTGCCAAAGCATTTTGGGTAGAGCTAATCTTCCAGGATGGGAAGAGATGTGGGCAGCTTTTCTCCAAGAAGAGATCAAAAGACTGACCAAGGCGGGAAGTAGCAGCAAAGGAGGTCGAATCAAGAAAGAGGAGGAGGAGAATGCGGCTCTAGCATCTGCGGAACAACAGGGGAAGAGAAAGAAGAAGGAAATCTCTAAGATAAAGTGCTTCCATTGTGGGGAGCTGGGCCATTATGCAACCCAGTGTCCTAGGAAGAAGAATAAGGGAGAAGCTTCTAACTCCAAGGCAACTTCAGCAAAGGCGGAGAAAGAAGTTGAGACGGATGACGACTGTGCCATGAGTGCTCATGCACCTCTAGAGAAGAGGTGGGGTGACATCGAGCTGTAGTCAGGAGGACTACAGAAGATGTGGGGCAAGATCCTTGAGGTACCCAAACTCTTGGATCATATCCGGCTACAGGAGCCCCAAGTGATAGTAGCAGGATGACAGATGTCGGTAGAAGCAAGATGCGGATGGAGTGGCAGAACAGTGCTAGAGTGCAGGTATCTATAGCAGCGCAGTGAGGGTTGCAGTAGTGCAAGAGGCACAAAGGAGGTTGCAACAATACAAAAAGTTATAGAGGTGTTTGCAGCAGTGCGAGAGGCACAAAGGTGTTTGCAGTAGTGCGAGAGGCCTAGAGTTATTGCAGCAACACAGAGGCAATAGAGGGAGCACAAGATAGTAGCAGAGGGAGCTTCAACATCAGGAGGGCTTCTAGCCTGACAAGGATGTCAGTAGTTGGGTAGATCAGTTACTTCTCAGTAACTAAGTTGTAGTGCAGCGGTAGCAGTGGTAGTGCTATGGGCAACACGATGCAACATGATGAGAGAGAGCTGCAGCGCAGATGCAGTGTTGGGAAGAAGGACCAGCAGCAACACAGATGCAGAGGGAGCTGCAGTACAGATGTAGCAGTGGAAGTGGCAAAGCCATGGGCAGCAGTACAGGAGGTAGTAGTGTAGAGGGTGTTGGGCAGCAGACCAAGCATCAACACAGGTATTGGTACCGGATGATCAGGGTGATGTTCAGTGATGAAGCATTACTAGAGCACATTCCTCACTAAGAGGGAGTGTTCATTTTGGGTAGCCTCGGATGTGCTTTACCCATGAAAATTAGTGGAGAGGCTAAAGCACATGAGATCTCCAATACCCAGAAATGGTTTGGCGAAATTCCACCTGGTTAGAGAGATATTAAAATAATGAATATTTTTAATGGGTTCCTAAGTCTAAACTTAGGAAAATAAAAATATTAATGGGTATTAATATAAAAATAGATGAGAATGTTCTAAAAGACATGGATCAAGCCAAATCTAATCTTAGCTGTTGATTAGAGATTTAATCTCGGTCATTGAAGACTCAACAGAAAAAGTATAAGAGGAGGCTTGAGGGTCAGTTGGAGATACACCAAGATTGATCAGTCAATTTGATTTTCTGGAGCGGGGTTTCCTGAGAGAAATCGAACAAGTAATTAGATCTGCAGCGAGGGGCAGTGAGTGCATGGCAGAGAGGTAGAGATAGTGCCGAAGGACCAATGCAGAAGCAGAGGAGGCTACGCAGAGCCAGCATGAGCCATGTAGAGGGCCAGAGTGATTGCGCAAAGGCTAGCAGGGCCTGCGTGGGTGATGCAGAGGGCCAGAGAGGCAGCGCAGAGCAGCAAAAGGTTGATGCAGGTGGCTTCTGATTGACGTAGAGGCCAGGAGGGCTGACGCAAAGCTTCAGAGAAGTGTCAGAGAGATTTTCGTGGAGCAGACTTGTTGAATATTTGCTTCCGAAGAGAGGTATTATTGTCAAATTGATTTCTCTGTTGGGTGAGTCAGTTTGGCACCCTAGTTGTACTCAAGAAAGCTGCTTAATAATAAAACCCTCAGAACAGCTGCACCAGTTTTCCCAAGTTGGGTTTTTCTAGGGACGATTGTCCAAAAATAACGGTGTCCCTTGTGTGTTTGTCTATTCTTTCAGCTGATGATATGTAGATGGTTGAGACTGTAATTGTGTTTATTTTCAATATTTATATGGTTAAATAACTTGTTAAGTAATTAAACAAATAGGTGAAATAAACCAGATAGTGCAGGAAGAATTTCTAACGAGTTAGACTTAGAAATTTCAACACTATATGGTCCCAGACTCTATCCAAGATCAACCACTTCACCTTCGCCACTTCCTTCCTGTATTCTTTTTGCTGATCTGGATCCTAGGGAATTGCCACCACATTATCTATGTAGGCTTTCAAGTCATATTCATCTAGAAGGAAGGATATCCTAGCTTTCCAAATGACATAGTTGGAAGATCCATCCAACCTATCCTGATCTCTAAGCTCTGTTGTAACCATCTCTGAAAAAGTCGAAAACTCTCTCTTTCCCTCTGCTCGGCTATTGCTCTGCTACTTTCACTCCCTTATGTTATGCGCAGATCTGATAGCTCCACATCCACCAATCTGAGCATGCTCCTAAAACTACATTCTTGTTGGGAAGAAATTTTGTCAACACATCAGCTACTAGTTCGTCTGGTTGCATGTATGGTGGCTTCATGACCCCAACAAATATCAAAGTTCCAATGTATATGTTCTTGTATGCTAACATGAAACTCCAGGGTATTCAACTATTATGATTCTGCTTAGGTCATCACAATATCCAAATAAATCTTGATGGAAGATTCCTTCTTCAAATTTTCTGGTAGCACCAAACTCAGCCTCAACACTTTCCAAAATAGCCAATTCTTGTTCATAACTTCATCAAACACAAATAACTATTTGTAGTGCTTTATCCTTTCTCCGATCTTACTCTTTCTTCAAGGCCTTTACTATAGCTATCACAATATGCCCTCCTTCTCAACTGGGAAGATATACACTTTCTTTTTCCAAACTTATTTTCTACTAGGGGACAAATTCATCAACTTCAGCCATATAGGCTCTTTCTTTCACATCATCGCATCATCAAACAACTTCAACCTTTCAGAACATCATTCCTTCTATCCTCATTCGGCAGCAAGGTCATCAACAATGTATACTTCAATGTTACCAACATTCTTACAACTCCCTCTTTTCATCATGCTCAACATCATCATCAAGTATGAGGTAGGTAAGCATCTTCAACATCTTGAGGTTTATGTACCTGCAAATCTTCAACAACAAGTTTAACCAAGTACAAATATAGAGGATGAAGTCAACTTTATCAATATAGGGTTAGCATGTCATCACAATGGGAGCATATAAATCAAACTTTAGATATAAAAGCCTAAACCTAGTTCAGTTTACAATCTTTGCTAGGGTTTTGTCACAAATTCTAGATTTCATTATCAAAATAACTAGACCTTAGATTTCAACAATTTATTTCAATCATAGTGAAGAATTTTATATCTAGGGTTCATTATCATGCCCTAGAATCTTATATCAATTTCTACTAGGGTTTTGTTGTAAACCCTAGATACAAACATCAAAATTTTAATGTTGGATATATAACAACTTAACCAATCTAGGGTTTCAATCATACGTAAGCATACACACCTAGTGATACTTTCCTAGGATCTTATATTAACTATTACAAGGGTTTTGCCATAAACCCTAATTCATCAAACCCTAAAAATCTAGGGTTCCATCATATAACTTAGAGATCAACAACAAACCCTATAAGGCTAGGGTTTTACAGTGAACCCTAAAGGTTAGGGTTTTACCAAAGTGACAAAACGATAATAAGACAAGGGTTGATTTAATCTAGAGATTAATCACCCTAAATAAGAATCTTGATGATTCAAAACCCTAGACATGAGAGAGTTAGTAATATAAAGCAAATTCCAAAAATAATTGTACCATTTTTATATGAAGAAGACTAGCTACAAATCATGTGGCCTTAAACATACCTTGAGTTGATCTTTTACAAGCCTAGTAGGATTTCCTTTTGAGAGGTTCCCTCTCATGAGGTATGGCATCAACAATTTTTATGTACCTACAACATTTACTAGCAAAAGTATACAAGCATGAGAGTATAATCTAGGGTTTCCATTGAACTTTAGAAGATGATTCTTAGGGTTTTGAATACAAAACCTAGACATCATTCAATTCCATTTTTGCAAAGATTTGCCACATACCTTATGAACCCTAGACATTATGAGATAGTGTTTCTAAGAGGGAACAAGTGAATGAGGTTTTTATACGTACTATTTAACAATCCTAGATATTAATAATTTTAACACAAAGAGAGCTTGCAAACCCTAGGATTATACAAGCAAGTAAACCCTAAAACATTTTATGCTAGACTCTTAACAAATGAACATGCTATACATACCTCAACATTACATACCTTTGTCTTTCATGATTGAAAGATTGATGTTCCATTGAGCTTGTTGCTTCTTGCAAACTGAAGACATATTGTTAGATGACTAAAACATAAAGAGTAATATCAATACTTACTTGATTTAGATGAGGACTTCAAGCTTGTCCCAAAATGCTAGATGCCTTTTCTTGACTGTAGTAGAGGCTTCCAAGAATGAGCTGCTATAGGTCTTCAAATAGACTTCTCCTTACACTGATATAGAATGCTTCCTTTTGAGATAGAGATAATACACTTTCCTTTCTTCAACGATAGGCTATGCACCTATTCCATAGGAAATGAAGCCCTTGATCTTTTTCAACGTTACACATCTTGAATAATAAAGTTGCTTCTATCCTTGAATTCTAGTTAGGATAATTCTTCAAGATTTGATGTATTTTCTGACATTGACTTTTATGGCCCTTTGGTTAGGGCTTCACTAATCGTTATAGTAAACTGCTCAAAAATGCCTTGCACAACAGTTCTTTATCAACTTCTATGTCTCTTGAGAGAGTTTGGATTTCTTATATAAGGGTGCACTGGACTTTGTTTTCCTTCACAAGAATTTCGACTCCTTATAGTGATTGTGGCTTCAATAGTGGATCTTTCAAATAGGCCTCCAATGCCTCTAAGAAAATAGATCTTGGTCTCTTTCTATTTTGGCTGTAAGGATTAATTCTAGTTCATAAAAGATGTCTTGAAATAGTAATTTAGTTACTCACAAAACCTTATAATTATAGATCTCTAAGATGTCCTAGAATTCATATTTCTGAGGTTAATTCAGATCCTATATTTCATGCACAGATCTTTGATTTGTCTTCCAAGGATCTCGGCCTTGACTATGCTTATATCCTAGCTATTCGGATCTCAAAAATGCTACATGACTCCTCCCACTGTTATGGCTTTCAAGTTCAGATCTGAGGCCCTAATCACCCACATCTGCAACCTAATTGCAGAGGTATAGACTTATATTCATGCCCAGAAATGTATTATATCAGTTCGGTTTTCCTTCTAGATGGCTCAACCTTCAATTGTAGATTTGAAACCCTTTTCCTTTAACACAGAAGTGATCTTCTAGCTGCCTTGTTTCACTGACCTTAACTCTGATACCATGTTGAGAAATCCCTAGGGCAACATAGTTAGGGTTTTTATAAATTTGATTTCTCTTTATTTAACATTTTCCTGTGATATTTCTTATTAGTTCTCCTTTCCAATTAGTATGTTCTTATCATCAAGATAAATGTCAAACAATGAAGATCACAAACACCAAAGAGGACACAAGATGTAGGCACTCAGCAAAGGAAAAACCCCTCTTCTAGGGGAAAACCCATAAATTCTTCTTCTCTTCTTTAGAATCAAATCAAATGAGACAACCTAGACCTTTTGACCAAGACATAAAATCCCTCCATCCACCAAGTTAGTCTTCAACACAAATTCTTCAAATCAAGTCATCTTGAATCTCAACATCTTCCCTACAATTTCTGAAATATGTCCTGCACCTTTGGCCCCTGTAACTTAGTCTTAGATCCCTCGCACGTGTGGCAAAAACTTTGGTCCTTTTGCTTGAATTTTCTCCTATGTTGCACGAGTTTCTGGAACTTGGGTACGGGTGTCTGGAATGGCTAGAAGTTTCCCCAAAATTTCCAGGAAGCAACTAATTGGGAGCGGAAATATTATATAATAAAAAAATAAAAATTGTTTTTTTAATTATATAATTTATATAATAATCAAAATATTTCAAATATTAAAATCAATTTAAAATTTTAATTCATTATATGAATATCAAATTCAAAAATGAAAATTTGAAAATGTAAATGATTCAAGAGACACTTTTGAATTTAAGAAACATAGTGAAAATCAAAGAACTCATCATATTAATATTCATATTGCTAGCATGCCCAATGTAGTACATAGTAAAAAAAAAATGACAAATGCCCAAAGTAGCAAAGTAATACATGGTCCAAAAATGCTCAAAGGCCAAAACATAACATTAAAGACTAAAGTTGAAGATGATCATAAAGTGCAATATTTAGCATCAAGGCTATCCATATAAACTTGAGCCTCACTTGGCACTCCAATTTCATCATCACCAGATCACCTGCAATGCTACCCAAAGGTATGCCAACTAAACCTGCATCTGGTGAAGGATTATCCTCATCATCATCAATCTGAGAAGCCTCCTTAGCATCAACATCCCATCTCATTGCAGGGCGCTCTAAATACTCAGGTAGCTTCCTTGAGCAAAGTCGAAGACTACTATGCATATAAACCAATTTCTCTGATCTCTTAGAGGTAAGCCTATTCCTCTTAACACAATGAATGAAACTATAAGTAGACCAATTCCTTTCAGCTGTTGATGAACTAGAAACCTGAGATAACAAGCATGAGGCAAGATTTCGAAGATCTTGGGCTTCCCCCCCATACATTCTCCACCATCCAATGGGATTCCTTTGTGCATAAATGTTGATGTCCACCCTTGCATCTTGAGAGAATTTGCAAGGGTTTAAGGTAGCAAAATCATAAATTGTTCCTGCATTACATTTTCTTCATTAGGTGTATAGATTTTTCATATGGCATCAAGAAAGCCTTGTTTCACTTCTTCATCATCAATGGGTAGAACTCTATTTGGTCTCTCCATATACCACTTTGGATTAAGGGCATAAGTAGCCATGTGAAGAGAGGTATTGAGTTTGATCCATCTCTTCCCTATTATCTTATGAATTTCATTGAAGAACTCCAAAGAGGGGTTTCTATCCCAAATGATGTGCCTTATCTTGCCTACCATGCTATCAATACATTCATAAACTTCTCCAAGGGTGGGGGAATCAAAATTTGCATACCTAATCAACTCCACAATTGGAGTTGTGAAAGAAACAACATATTTACAATCAAACCACCAATCATCATTGAGAAGCTGCTCTCTTATCTTCTTTGCCTACATTGATTTAGATTCAGACCATGCATTCCACTCTTGGGAAACAACAGTGGCTTGTAAGGATGCATGCACCTCAACCATACATTGAAGAAGAATGAAGTATGTAGCATATCTTGTTTCTGTAAGTTTCAAAAACCTCTTCCTTGAGTACATCTTATAGATTTCTAAAGAGGCATGGTGGTTGCAAATGTACATTTGTGCATCTCTTGCATTTAAAATTAGTTTTGCAATCCAAGATATTTTTCCAATGTCTTTGAGGACATTATTCAAAGCATGTACACAACAAGGAGTCCAAAAGATACGCCTATATCAACTTTGAACCATCAAACCCACTACTTTGCAAACAGGCGTTGCATCTGTGATTACATGTACTACATTTGAAGGACCAAGCTCATCAATTGCTTCTTTCAATACTTCAAACATGAAGGTAGCATCCTTTAGTTTCCCACTACAGTCAATTGCTCTTAGAAAATAGGGCCCAGTTGGAGATGTAGCAATAATATTCAATAATGGGCTTTGTTGAATGTCTATCCAACCATCCATAACTATTGACCATCCTGAATAAATCCAAGATTGTTTAAGGGGCCCATAAGCCCCTGCATTCTTGTCACCCCCTTATCTAACAACGATGTCCTCATTTTGCTGTAATTTGGAGGTGCATATCTTGGGTCAACAACTATGATTTTTCGAACCATTTCTTTGTAATGTGGAGAACGGGTAGCATTAAATGAAATTCCATTTGCCATAAAAAAATCATCAATAGCATCGTCAGCCTCATCCCTATGTACTACATTGTAGATTTTAGAAATTTTTTCATGAGCAACACTAGAGGGTCTCTTACTCCTCTTAGAAGTGGACCCGCCCACAGACTCAAATTGGTTTGATGCATTTTGATTAAGTGAATCTTCCATATCATGGGAAGAAGATCTAGGTACTTTAAAATTACAATCATTGTCCAAGTTCATTACATTGGATCCTAGGGAAGCCATATGAAGCTTTGTCAACTCCATCCTTTTGAAAATAGTACATGTACAACCCTTTACACCATCACCGGATAGGGATAGAAGATGATGCCACACCCTAGTGTAGCTTCCTTTAAACCAATGTTGCACGAAGAGGGGATGAAACAAAGATGTTTTTTGGAAGCAGGGATGCAGAAGTGTCATTTTCCAAAAATATAGGAAGCGCGTCTGCTATATATATAGTTTGCATTTATATTCAAAACAAACATCCCAAATACCAAATTAGTTGTATAAGACATGAAAACATGCATATTTTTGCATAAATCAAGATAGATATGGAATCCATGATTCCATTGTAGTTACTATTATGTACATCAATGATTAATTATTCGAGCATCAACCATCTATATTCTAGCAATTACAAATATACATCAAATTTTTAAGCATATTATAAAACATAAAACATAGAGCATATTATGATTTATCTAGAAAGTGAGCAACTGTCAACATTTGTCATGTCCAAAATTCAAATAATAATGTTTACAAAATAGGTCACTTGGTCACCGCCAAGACAAAACGGTTCAAATTCACAAGCCTACAAGTCTAACGATTAATCTATGACAAAAGTAGTAAATTGTGAATATATCTACTAATCTCTCCTCCTTCCACCACGAAGAGAACGTGGCAGCGGATCTCCACGTGGTGGCAATGAAGAAGATGGTGCCTATGGAAGTTGTGGCACTGAAACTGATGAAGACAAACCCCCTGCTGTTGGTGTTGAACCATGGAACCTAGGAACCAAGGGACTAGATGGGGGTGGCATCTCAACTCGATCATCATCATCTTGGAATCGCTCAAAAAAATCATACAAAAAAAACCACTAGTTAACAAAAAAATTAAAAACGCGAATTAGAGAAATACTTTATAAGCAAAATTCATGCCACAATGGACATACCTGGATAAGAGCATCCTCGTATTGCTCTAATCGCAACACTCCATCCTCCAAATTGGGCTCCCCTGGATTCCTGTCCCAAATCTTAAGGTCTTTATTAGTCTTTGCATCATCACAGTAATGGGACAACAATCGCAAGTCGTAATGAACATAAACCAAGCTCTCTGCCCGGTCTAAACTTAACCTATTCCTTTTAACACTGTGGATGAAAGAATAAGAGCTCCAACACCTCTCTGCAGAAGAAGTGTTTACCACCTGTGATAGCACCCGCAATGCCAAAGTCTGTAGAAGTGGAGTAGCCCCTCCATGCATGTTCCACCACTCAAGAGAAGAAAAATTCTCTCGATATCTAATTGCATGCATGCTCCCAAATGGACCAGTGTTAAGCGTATAGTTTCTCAACTATCTCTATACCATGGCAGCCTCCTCCTCATTAGGGACTAATTTACTCAATGCAATCATATATTTTTTGTGAACCTCTTGATCTTGGTGTGGTTTTCTCCTGCTTCTCCCCCCCAGGTGTTGGTGTTGAAAGCCATGATGGATGATAGTATTTAGGTGTCAAAACATATGTTAATGCGTGCAATGGAACATTTAGCATTTCCCATCGGTTTTCCACCTCTGCACGAATATAGTTGTACAAGGTGATATCTCTAGGCTCAACAATGTCTTTAATATGCCCCAGCATGCTATCCATTTGCTCATACACCTCCCCAATTATTGGTCGATCCGAATCTCCAAACTTGATCATGTAATAAATTGGTTTCGTGAATTGCAAAACATATTTAACATGTGACCAAAAGTACATGTCAAGAATAGTTTCCTTGGTGTTAATTTCCCCCATGATTCAACATACACCATATTAGTTAAAGCTTTTCTCACCTTCACTAGCCGCCTAAAGGTGAGGTAATAACTGGAAAATCTTGTTTTTGCAAGTTTAAGTAACTACAACTTGGAGTAAGTGCCATAGAAGTAGTTTACCCTTGTATGCCCTATGATGAATTTAATGAGTTGCTTCCCTCTCCTGTAAATCTCATTAATCCACCCACATTCTTTATGCTTCACAATAGCATGCATCAAAATATTCAATGTGTGAACCAGGCACCCAGACCAAAAGATGTTTAGATGAGTACACTCAATAATTTTTCCTGTTGCATTACAATTTGCTGCATTATCTGTGATCACTTGAACCACATTATTCGGACCAACATCTTTGATTGATTGCAATAGGAGATCTACAATGTTTTGGGAAGATGCACTAATGGAGGAGGAGTCACGATATGTAATAAATATTGCACCAACACCAAGAACATTTATCAAATGTTGGTTTCTAATATTTGTCCACCCATCTGATATAATGGATACCCCAAAATCTACCCACTCATTTGTAAAACATGTCAAATCTCTTTGAACCTTTGCTTTTTCTCTTTCTAATAACATTGTTCTAGCTTTCTCATAATTGGGGGATTTGTATCCTTTTGGGGCTTCATTGATGGCCTTTACCATTTCATGCCAATAAGGAGAGCGAAGCACATTGAATGGTACACCGCAAGCACAAAGAAACTGGACTATCTTTCCATCCACATCATCCCTCCCAGCAACATTCAGGAAATCCCCTATTGTTCTTTTACCTCCAGAGCTTCTAGAAGTACCATGAGGAGATGAGCTACCAAATCTAGAGGTTGCACTTGATTCAAAATGAGTTTTTTGTTTCTTGCTTTTTTGTTGTGAAACCTCCTCTATTTGGATGTATTTTCTTCTTTGTTCAGCTGAAATGTTTGGACAAATTTGTATCCCCACAACACCCTTTCTGTCATCACTATCCATCACCCCACAAAGATGTTTCCTCACATGGGTATATGAACCACTAAATGGTTTTCCTCCATGACAACCATGAGGGCACAAAAATTTGTAGCTTCCACCACCCTTTCCCCCTTCAAGTTTGGTCACATAGTTCCAAAAGGGTGTTAATGCAGCTTTCCCCTCCAGTGTTTCAGTGTTCCCTTCAAGTTCAACTTCATCCCCTTCCTCTTCAAACCCTTCCTCCTCATCATACATTGGGTCACTCATATTGGGACCGCTGTCCTCTTGTTCTTCTTCCCTTCTATTCCTACTCCTCCTTGCCATCATTAAAACCAAAAGTGGAATGATACATAGAAGCCAAAAGAACACCATCTTGGAATATGGATATAGGTGGTGGACAACCTGCAATTAAATGAGAAAGTAGAAAGAATGGGAAAGAGTAGGAGAGGGAGGAGAAAAATACAAAAGACAATGTCAAAAAAATGAGGGAGTTTGGGGTTTGCACTTACTTCTTTAACTCTTGTAGATGGAAGTCCTCCAAGCTCCTCCAAGCTCCTCCTCCTTCTCCTAGCTCCTCCTTCACTCCTCCAAGCTTTCCTCTCTTCTGCTCTTTTCTCCTCTCCTCTCTTCTCCTCTCTTCTCTTTTCCAAGCTCTCATAAACTCAAAGTGAGCAAATGAGAGATGAATGTGTGTTAAATCCCTTCACTTCTCAACCTAACCCAGGTTGGACCCACCCCCAACTAAGAAAAAAAAAAAAAAAAAAAACAGCCTTTTTTTGGCCTACACAGTGGAAATGACGGATGCCCTGCCGAAGCGATCGCGATCCATACAGATCAGACCCCAAAGTGCGCGCTTCGTACGGCCGAACTGTTGTATGAATCGCGTTTTAGAAAAACCGAAACGCGAATTGGCCGTACGCTTCCGAAAATGGTAGGAAGCATATTTATCAGCTCAATCCACGTTTCGGTTTTTCCAAAATGTGTTTCGAAGGGCGATTCCCCCGTGCATCTGTACGGATCGTGGATCGGGCTTTTGATCTGGGGGGGGGATGTTTCTTGCAACACTGCTTTAAAGACAGGGTTACATAATGTGGACATCCATTCTTCACAACCACCACTATTCTTTTTCTTGTTTTTCGTATTTTTCTTCACAAACTTTAACAAGGATTTCATGGGGTTTGTGCTTTGTTGGACTTGACCACTTGGAATTGGAGGAAGAGAAGAATTTCCATATCCACTTGTTGGTATTGAACTACCACCCTCCATGATTTCCCTGATTAATACAAGAGACAAAAAAATACATTATAAACAAAATGTACAATGAGAAATAAAAAAATATCTTGTACTTACATACAAAAATACAAATGTACCTATCAAGTCCTGCCTATGAATCAAAATTTGAACCAACAATAAGGCTTAACAAAACAAACACACTAAGGTTTACATATCTACCTATGTGGATAATATCAATAAAATAAACTGGAAAAACTACTATCTATGTGGATAATACCAATAAAACAAAATGGAAAAACTTTGATGTTTTGCATTTAGTTATAAAAAAAGTGTTGACATAAAAAAATAATGAAATAAATTAACATAAACTAATCTTTGCTCTGAACTTTTAAGTGGTTAAAGGCTTACACCCAAGTACTTTTTATTTCTTTCCATACTTACTAGGAACAACTATGTAAGTTAATTTCGCACCATTACTAATATATCTATGACAACATATCAATGAGATGAGAAGAAGTCCAAGACAATAGAAAAACAGATTGAGCATTTTTTTAGCAGATCTTCAATATGAGGTCCTGTTAGTCACTGTGCCAAGGTTCTATATTGTCAATTTTTACTCGCATTTTCTTTTGCACATCACAAAAGGCCTTAGGGAATTGCAATTTGCAAATCTGATTGCTTCTTGTATTTTAATATTTAACTTAATTACATTGTAAACTATTTTGAAATTTGATGTATAGAAGCAAAATTGAAAATAAAAATGAAGTTAAATACTTGAATTTTCTTTATTATTAAAAATCTACCATCTAAATAAAAATAGCTATCCAAGTTAAAAAATAAATAAATCAAATTACGTGATAACATAAAAGTTGAGGTCATATCAAAGTTAGGGTTATAGCCATCTAATCTATAGAGATTGCAAATAGATGGGTTAACGCTGTATACCAGTTCATGATAGTCTTACCTGCATTTAAATATAGGCAACTAGAATGCTTAACCAAAACCTATACAGAGCACTTTTATACCTCAAAGAACAGATTGGAGCTATTATTCCAATTCTGCATTCCAAACCTTTAGAAAAATTTTAAGTGGCCTTTTATAAAGTACTTATTGACATTTGTGCATCTGAGCTTTTGAATTGGATGCATTAGCTTTTTTGTTATAGCAGGGAATAATATACTCATTGTTGGGTTTTGAATGTGTATAAGTTCACTTGAAAATAAGTTAATGGTATGGTGCCTCTAACGACAGGGTTGGAAGTTGTCAGCTTTCCGAGTAAACAAAGTGAAATTGTTACGACAGACAGAGTTTGATTCATCACAACAAATAGACACTTAGAATCAGCTACGCTGAGGGTTTTCAATGGTTTCCAAACCTAGAAATTCATTCCTTGCTGACATCATCCCAGGAAGGGATCCTCAGAAGAAATAAAAAGTGGTTTTTAAGGAGTGGGGAAGGGAATGATCCTATGGGTTCATGTGGAAGGCATAACACTAACACTCAATAGAAACCACTGAGAGTGGAGAAGCACAAGAGGTGGGACATTCACAAAGTCAAAAACAACCACAGAGAGAGTGGAATTGTAATTCACAAAGAGTAGAGAGAGCTGGGCATGCACATGAAGCCTCTCATATCCTTTTCATCCAATAGTGCTACAAATTCAAAAATGTTGAGAGCAAAGAGAGCTGGACACGCACAAGAAGCCTCCTAGAATTGTCAGTTCCTTCCAGAGTTAAGAGCGTGACAAAATTTTTGATCCAACCGTCTTTGAAGCATGACTGATAACTTTGTGAAAATTCCTTAATCTAACACATCGGAAACCCCTACTGCAATTACTAGTTTACAATCTCCTACTTGTTCTTTACATTAACAAGTTATTTAATTGCATAAACATCGAAGTAAACACTATTGTAGCCTTCACAGACATACATATCATGCACTGAAATAAACAGAAACAATAACGCAAGGGACACCGTTATTTTTGGACAATCGTCCTCGAAAAATCCCAATTCGGGAAAACCAGTGCAGCATATAGAGGCTTTGTATTATTAAGCAGATTTCGTGAATACAACTAGGGTGCTAGAAATGGCTCACCCAACAGAGAATATCCTCGACAGTAGTATCTCTATTCGGAAACAAATATTTCGGCAAATTAGCGATCAGATGATCAAACCCCACAACGACTCTGATTGTTCCTTATGCTGGATAGCGAAAGCTGCTCCAAGCACTGCTCAAGAACTCCATCACTCCTCCAGGAGCTACATCACCCTATCCTGGCCCAGAATCTGTTGATCTGCTCCCATTCTGCCCCACATAATCTCCCCAGCGCTACCTCTGAAGCCCTCTACGACTTCTGCGTCAACCTCTACCGCCCTTTCCGTCAGCTCCTACGGCCTCTGCGTCAGCCCTTCTAGGGCCTGCACTGTCTCTCTCGGCACTTCATTGCCTCTCTGCTATGTATTTTTCAACCTCGGATGGAAATCCTTGTTGAATTGCCCCTCACTGCAACTGATCACTAACTCGATTTCCTCAGCAAACTTCGCCCCAGAAAATCGAATTCTTTGATCACTTGGTGTGTCTCCAACTTGTTGACCACTGGAGTGGCACCTAATGATTATATGAAGACTCCATGTCCAAGGATGATCCAGAGGACACTTGTACCATTAGATATCATCAGTTAACGGAGTTTTTTAACTCTACTTCTATCTTCTCATCATCTTTCTTATACCTAGATTCCACACCCTATGGGGAATTGTAATAAGTGATACTAGTAATGATGAGTTTTGAGTCTGTAACAGGCCTAGGATGTTGGGACTCGATCAACAAACGAATACACCTTGGAGTGTTTTTTTATCTAGTTAATTATCTCTTCTTTTCAGAGGCAGATAATTTTCTAGGTTTTTTCACTCATGTTTTACCCCAATACCTGGGAGACGATTTGAACGTTTAGCCCCTGACACATTTTAGTGTCTAGAATCGATGTATATTACCATACTAGATCACACAAAAAATTTCGTGGAATTTAGTTAGGTCTTGGTAGTCATTTTTTACAAAAATTGCAAATAAAATTATATTTAAATTGTAATAAGTGTAGTCTAGAGAAGTTGTATGTGGTATGAGTAATCAAATTTACACCTCTCACCCTCAAATTTCTACTATGACACACTTTGAGGGGTTAATAATGTGTTTTGGACCCTCAAAACCCACTTTTCCTAAGTTTAGTGGGAAATCTGGTAATTAATTAAACCGAAAATTAAATAATTGGAGAAAAATAAATATCCACACATGCTAAATGTTGTGGAAATAAAGTGGAAAATTATGGGGGAGTTAAAGTGAAGTCCCAAGGTGATGTGGACTCCTAAAATCAAGGAAAGGACATGTGCTCAAATAAAATCGAATTTCTGGCATTAAATAAAAAAGCTGCTTGGAAATTCAAATTTGTGAAGTTAATGCACATTTGGGAGGAATTGGGAGAATATTTGGTGGAGATTTTTGTGGGAAATTGTCCCCACATGTGTTACCACCCATATACACTTGTCGTTCCACCATAAAATTCGAATTTAGCACATAAGGGAAGAAGAAAATGATGTCCACTTGGCAGAATTCCATTTTTACACTTGGCATTGGAGCTCCATTCAACAAATTCAAATTTCTCTTTGGGATTTTCACCTCATGCCACTTGTTTAATCACTTTTACATTGGGATTGGCTCCAATGCCATTTTTCATTGTCATTCTTCATTGGGATTTGCTCCCAACTCTCTATATAATAGAGCCATGGGCTCTCACATTGTAATAAAATTGTTACTAGCTATTGTGCTTGCGAAAGCGCTGCCACCTTGTACACTTACAGAAATATCAATAAAGACTTTGGTGTTTCATTCATGAGGTGTTCCTCCTTTTCGAGTGTGATGAATTGTTGAGCATTGGTATAATTCCTTTTACTCGTGCTTTGATCTAATTTGCTTCCATATGCTCTTGTAGATTTGTTAATGTAGAGCTACCTTGCATTAACATTTGATTTAGAAGTATGCTCTATGTATAGAATGCTCTAGTTGGTTTTAAATAAATCTCTAGAGTTTCTTATCATTTTTTATTGCTAAATCTATATGAAACTAATTCTTGGTTAAAGTTTTGTAGAGGGAACATCTTGTTGGGATTATAGAATCAAGCGTGAGGCGAAATCTTTGGAGAGATCAACCCACTATTGATACATTCTTAAAGGAGCTCCCATTTGTTCTTTGAACCTTCGTAGTCTTATCTTACAAAGTGGTTTTGTAGGGATTTTAGCACATAGCTTGTACACAAGCCGAGAACTTCTAAATTTAAATCTCTTTTAAAAAACATTGTACTTCATTTCTTTCATTTGCTATCTAAGAGCTTGAAGATGGCTAAGCAAAAACGAGAGTTTACTCTCACTCTTTAGCTTAGCCTTTTTCAAATTATAATTGTACATATACATTTTATCTTGCTGATTTTTCCATTAATACTTAACTTATTTTGCAGCCATTGTTTGGATTGTTCGCTAACTCTTGTGTGGCAGATTTTGAAGAGCAACTTCCCGCAACATCTAACAAGTGTTTGCAGGACCTTTGGCAAGTGTTGGCGGTTCGATTTCCAAAGATGTCGTGAGCCCTTTTGAGGCTTATTTTGGCCAAGTCGAGTTCACTAGACGGTTGCCCATTTTCCTCTTTAAGCCGTGGGAATTTGGAGGAAAATCACACCTTGTTTCCTTTGCATAAGTTTTGTGAGATCTTGTCACTAATTTCTCAAGAAAGGAGGTCTAGTGTCCAAGTTTCAAGCAATTATTGTGAGGACTCTCCTTGAAGTATAGTTGAGAACTTTGAAGGGCCCTCTTCTCATTGTAATATTAATAAAAGATCTAACTTGCTTGTGGGAGCTTCGGATTTCTCCCATGGTATCCTATCTCCCCATTTAGAGGGAGGCTTCTCTTGGGTAGATTGAAATTTGCATGGTTTAAGCTTTCATACTTCATTCAGTTACATGCATGCTTTAATTGGGAATTAACACAACCTCACTATCACATTTCATTAAGTTAAAGTTTGTTACAATTTCATTTGAGCTTTGCATTATCTATCTCATTGTTGCTTGAAGCTACAATCTTACACTTTACTTTGGGCAATTCATCCTTTATATGCAAGCATTTTATATTCTTAACAAACTTTGATTCGTCTCCATTTACCTTCGTAAATTGTTTCATGAGCACTTGAATACATGCTTCAATTTTATGCTACATTGTTATCTTGAATATTGGAGCAATTTATTGTCATTGTCTCTTTGAAACAAATTTTACTTTCAAGCAAATTACTTGTATCATTTTAATTCATTGATGAAACACATGCAACACTTGTAAGCTAATTTTATTCCTCCAGTTGAAGTTATAATTGCAACTTATGTTGAACACTATTTCATTCTCAAGCATTGCAAATCAATCTCTTGAAGCATTTACATGTATCATTATTTTAATTTGGGGAATTAACATAATTTTCATTTCATCTAGGCATTTTAGTGTAGGAAGGCCCCAAACCTCATTAAAATTTTACCGCCAACATAAGTTGGTTGAAGTGGACATCTTAGGGATCCTCTACTCCTCTGACTCCTCACTGTGAGATCCACATCATTGGGCGAGGGTGAAGTCTGAGGATTGAAGAGTTAAATTGTAATCTTGTTGTAGAGCTAATTAATAAAATTAACCAAGAGCACTTTTCATTACATTTACTTTACTTGTCTTTTGATGGTTTGAGTTTTCATATGCAAAGTCTATTCCAAAAGCAAGTATTGTAATTATTTCAAACAAGTGTTTTCTTTTCATGTTTCGAGGCTAATTTCATATTGATGTCTTGGTATAGCACTTCCTTTCTTTTACATTTCCAAGTTAATTACTATTTTTTGTGTTTTGGCAGGATATGTTTCACATGTTTTGATTTAAGAAGTTGATTATCTCAAAAGCATTTTGTATCTTACATATGTTGTGCTAACAATTCTTATTTACATTTCAAGGTGACTTTGTTTTCTCTTTTGAGAGAATGCATTTTACTTTGAGCAAATATATCTTAAAATTGTTGAGCAAATTCCTTATAAGGCACTGGTTTTATGGTTTTTAATCATATTAATGATTGGCATTGTTATTTCAAGTTGCTCACTTCATATTTGCTCATAAATCTTTAAAAGTAATCTATTTTCACTATAACACTCTCCTATAATCTCACATCTTTTAACTTAACTTTTCATTAGGGACCACCCCCCTTAGCTAACCTACGAGATAGCTCAAACAGAGAGAGTCAGGATTAGTGTGACAGCCCCTTCTTTGAGTTCCCTGCCACCAACCACACCTTGTGGGGTTGAAGGCTTTTCTCACTGACTTGTAGGTAGGTGTAGGCGGCAGGGTCAACATCTTTGGCGCCGTTGCCAGGGACAAGCTTTCTTGTACCTGGGAAATACGACTAACTTTTGGTTTTTGCATGTTGGATTTTAGAGTTAGATTCTTGTTCAAGTGGCGACTCCACTTATTTCATTTTCTGCAAGGATTTCTACTTGAAGCTTGCTTCTTGTAGATTTCTTGCTAATCTTGGACAGGAGCCTCTCTCTGGTATCCATTTGCTCTTTTCAGGGTCAAGTGAGCATGACATCATGAATGATTTGTTCGCCCCTTGTGATTTTACTAACATTTTAGGCTATCCGAATTTCATTTCGGATGAAGCCATTGAGGCTATTGAAGAGTTGCCTAGTTTTCTAGGTGACGATGCCATTAGTACTGAAACTCACCTTAGGAATTTTCACCTTTGTGTGAGAAAATGTTGCCATGATACTAACCATGAGGATGTTAAAATGAGACTTTTCATTTTTTCATTAGATGGCGATGCTATGGATTGGTTCATAGACTTACCTGCTAACAGTTTCGATTCTCTAGAATCAATCATTGGCACTTTTGAAGAAAAATATGGAGATGAAAGGAAGATCAAAGTGAAAGCTAATGAGAATGATAAGGATCTCATCAAGGGGTTGACTCAAATGATTAAGGATATGCAACTCAACCAAGTTCAACTCATTAAGACCATGGAGGAAAATCACGCACAAGCAATAAAAGCCATGGAAGTCAATCATTCTAATCAAATGGCTAGTTTTACAAATAGGTTTCTCACTATGGAAGAAAAACAAGTGCAAGTAATCAACACCATGGAAACGAATCATGCCAAGGAAATAAGTGTTATTAAGGCTAATCAAGTCACTTTTCAGAATAGGTTAGATGAAATGGAAAGATTATGAGTACAAAAATTCCAACTTAGGTTAAATGACGAATGGGAAGAGAACAAAGAAACAAATCATAAGCCTCCCGATCCACTGAAGCAATCTTCATCTCATTATGAGGAGGTCATTTACTCCATTGAAAAATGGCTAATTGATGGAGACTTGGATAGCAAGGAAACTAAGGGGAATCAGGTTTATACTTATGAGATTGATCCATCACCCATGTCAGAGCAGAAGTAGAATGGATAAAAGAAGGTCAAAGAAGTCTTGGATACTTCAAATTTTCCATCTGAGCGTCTTCAAGATCGGGCAGAAAGGTCTACTTTGATCACATCAACATCAACATCACAATCTATTAAGAAGAAAATAAAAAAGCGGAAAGGATTTGGTAAATCTAATGGCCATGTACAACACAGTGTTGGGATTGATCAAAGTCCTCAAATATTCAGAATTGGACAGGGCACATCAGAATAGCAGCCCATGGATCTGCCTGAAAGTAAGTAGGTTCTTAGCAAGAACTTCATTATGGACATTTGATGCTATGGGGCATCTTTCTGTATCATATTTCTAACCTTATCCCTCATCATTTTATTTCATGAATAAATTGTCATTTATGCTTTTAGAATAAATTTTCATTTCTTCGTTTCTGTAATTGATTCAACGGCCAAGATTAAGTCCCTAATAAACGACTAAGATTAAAAATGGATTGATCCTTGTCACTTAGAAATTTCTCACCCATATTATATTAATATTTTAATTTTCCTAAGTTTAGACTTAGGAGCTCATTAAAAATATTAATTATTTTAATATTTCTTCATCCGGGCGGAATTTCTCCAAACGATTTCTGGGTATTGGAGATCTCATGTGCCTTAGTCACTCCACGAAATTTAATTGCTAGAGTATCATATTTCTAACCTTCTCCCTCGTCATTTTATTTCATGAATAAATTGTCATTTATGCTTTTAGAATAAATTTTCATTTCTTCGTTTCTGTAATTGATTCAACGGCCAAGATTAAGTCCCTAATAAACGACTAAGATTAGAAATGGCTTGATCCTTGTCACTTAGAAATTTCTCACCCACATTATATTAATACACATTAATATTTTAATTTTCCTAAGTTTAGACTTAGGAGCTCATTAAAAATATTAATTATTTTAATATTTCTTCATCCGGGCGGAATTTCTCCAAACAATTTCTGGGTATTGGAGATCTCATGTGCCTTAGCCACTCCACGAAATTTAATTGCTAGAGCACATCCAATGCTACCAAAAATCAACGCTCCCTCTTAGCGAGGAATGTGCTCTAGCAATACTTCCCCATAGAAGCATTACATTGATCCTCTGCATTGGTCCTCTCTGTTGATGTTTGGCTTGCCGCACATCCACTACACTGTTGTTTCCTGTACTATTACCCATGACACTACCACTGCCACTGCTACATCTGTATTGCAGCTCCCTCTCAAAATGCTGCATCATGCTGCCCATAGCACTTCCACTGCTAACTACTACACTGCAACTCAGTTACCGAGAAGTATGTAACTGACTTCACCCAAATATTGACATCCTGGTCAGTCTGGAAGCCTCGTGATGCTGAAGCCCCCTCTGTTGCTATCTTGTGCTCCCTCTGCTGCCACTGTGCTGCTGCAACCTCTTCTGTGCCTCTCGCACTATTGCAACCTCCACTACGCTGCTACAGACTTCTGCACTCTTGCACTGCCTTGTCGCTCCATCACACCTTGGTCCACCCGACACTTGTCATCATGCTACTATCTTTAAGGGCTCCCATAGCCGTATGTGACCCAAGAGTTTGGGCACCTCAAGGATCCTGCCCTCCTTCTGTAGTCCTCTCAACTACAACTCCAAGTCTCCCCACCTCTTCTCTAGAGGTGCATGAGCACTCATGGCACAATCGTCATCAGTCTTGACATCCTTCTCTGCCTTTGTTGGAGCAGCCTTTGAGTCAGAAGCTTCTCCCTTGCCTTTCTTCTTGGGGCACTGAGAGGCATAATGTCCCAGCTCCCCACAATTGAAGCACTTGACCTTGGAGATGTCTTTCTTCTTCCTCTTCTGTACTCCATGTTGTCTCGCTGACGCGAGAGTTGCATCCTCCTCCTCCTCCATCTTAATTTGAACCCCCATACTGCTACTCCCCACCTTGGTCAATCTCCTAAGCTCTTCCTGACGAAGAGCTGCCCACATTTAGTCCCAACTAGGGAGAGTCGCCCTACCCAAAATGCTTTGGACAAACGTTTCCCACTCCTCGGAGACTGCATTTAGGGCAGTCCTGACCATGAACTTTGCATCCGGTGCAGACCCCACAGACGGTTCGCTGGTCACAAATTGTTGGAATTTCTAAGTTTAACTCATTAGAAATTCTTCTTGCACTTTCTGGTTTATTTCTTCCTACTTGTTTAATTATTTAAAGAGTTATTTACCATGTGTTGTCGCACAGATTGTCACGACAACGCTAAGACCGGGGGTTGTCACCCTGATCCCCGATCTCTCCGTTTAAGCCTGTCTCCCGCGGCTAAGGGGGGTAGACCCTATGAGATGATGAAGACCAACTGTGGACCAGTTGGGTTGGGAGACACGAAGAAACAAGCACTAAATTGATTTGTTAAATAAATAGACCAGTGCCTTATAAAGTTAATGTTTAAATGATTACTTACTAAATGCTGTAGAAAAGTAAACCATGCAGAGCAATCATTTATCATCAAATAGCTCGAACAGAGACTAACTTTTACCAAATGAGAGAAAATGCTTAAATGATATTCCAGCGATTAAAGCTTCGAAAGATGAAATTCGATATAAAACCACGAAATTTTAAACGCTAACCATATATGACATTCATGATCATTCAAGCATGTTAAATCGCATAAACATTAGTTTCACATCAAAATTTTAGCCTTAGCAGAAAAAAGATAAAACGTGATAAATCCCCGAGCCAAGACTGAATCAGGTAAAATATTTCCAAAATATTTTTATGTTTTTTCAGATACAGCAAAATTTTAAAGCTAAATGAAACTTTTAAAAAATCTAAATGATGTTAAATCAAAATCTAAACTTTAAGAAAATGATTTTTTTATGCCCTTTTTTTTAAAGTTTTATAATTTTTATGAATTTTTTATTTATATTTTTTAAAACAAAACTTAAAAATAAAATCTAAACTAAAATTAATACAAAATTTAAAATTTAATCTAAATTTAAACTAAAATAAAAAAAAAGGAACTTTTTATGAACTTTTTATATTTTTTATGATTTTTTATTTTTATAAATTTTTAAAACTTTATAATTTTTTATGAATTTTAATTTTTAACTCAAAATAAAACAAAGCTTTTAAAGAAAAAATGAAAATCTAATCTAATCTAATCTAAAATTATAAAAATCAAATCTAAATTAATAAAAGCTTTAAATTCTAAAAAAATTAAACAAAATATAAAACCTAAACCCTAACTAAGGATTAAAGAAATTTTTTATTTTATTTTATTTTTATATATGTATTTTTTTTATGATTTTTTTTTTTAAATAAATTTAAAGCTAAATCAAAAAATAATCTAATGCATGAAAACTGAATAAGGTCTAAACAAAAATTTTAAATCTAAAGTCGAACACAACTAAAATAAAAATGAAAATCGAATTTTTTGTTTTAATTTTTTATAAAGCCAAAAACAAAAAAAAATAAAATTATAATCCTATCAAAAAAATACGTTACCCTCACTTACGCATAGCAGAACAACAAAACCGTTTGCGTGAGTTTTGATATTCGATGGCCAGCAGAGCAGATGGGACGATGAAGCCCGATCCACGCAGCACGCAGGGGTTTGCAGAGTTTGGAGAAACAGCGCGTTTGCAGGCTCCTTCAATGGTGGATGGAGAAACTCTCGAGTTTGCAGCTTCCAACAACGTTTAATGATGACACAGTACGCAGATCTTGAAGGATTTATCCAGCGCTCTTAAAAAAAAACTTGAAACGTTACCCACGCAAAGCCTCGATAGCTTCTGCGTTAATCAGGTGCAGGCCCACGATGTTTGACAACGTTTTTTTTTTTTGATGGCAGAAGGCGAGGTTTGCAGGTAAATGTTGCTAGTGAGAAAATTGTATATGGGTTCAAGGGGCTTAAAATACAAGTGTGCAGGTTTGCAGGGCGTTGGTAAGGCAGGGAACGACGGTGGCAAAGAAAAGGTAACAGCGTTTGGTGATGAAAGAGTGCTAGACGAATGGAGAGAGAGCAGCGATTTGCAGGTTTTGCAATGGCAGGATCTGAGGATAGCAGTGGCTGGAATGAGCTTTGGGCAACGTGGAAGAACTATAGGGTGAATGGCCAGTTCTGCAGTTAATTTCTAGATTTGCAAATAACTGAATCTGAAGCCCTCGAACAGCGAAATGGGGACCCTGCAAAAAATTGATTGTGAGGCGAGATCTTGCCCCAGGGCCTAGATCTGGCTTCCAACAAGAGATCTCTTCCTGAAACCTGCAAAGAAACAGAGAAACCAGAGACAAAATATACAAAGATAAAACCCAAAATTTAATAAATTAATTACAGTTTTAACAGATCAATGACTCTAAACAGCCAGATTCATCAATAATCCACAGACATGTTACCAAAATCCCAGATTTACTGTAAAAAAAAACTTCAGAAATCTCTCATGCAATTCAGGAAAACAAACTTAAATGATAAACCCAAGATCGAAACTGGCTGGGCTCTGCAAGAAAATGCTTGTGGGAGTTGGCTGGTTCAGCCGAGAACTTCCCCAAATGTCCACTGGTTTTCTTCGATAAAGGTTTCCTTCACAGCTCACTTCAACCATCAATAAAGAGAGAAAAAGCAGTACTAGATCTCAAATGCAATGGACATACCTGCCATTACTTCAGAAAATCTAATACCATTCAAACCCTAGCAAGTGAACAAGATACCTATGCTCAACAATACCCTTCAATAAGCTGTTACTAATGGCTGAAAATTAAAATATGCAGAAAATAAAATAGCTCACAACACTTCCAGAGAGTAACACCAGCAAGATTTCAACCCCAAAGTCTTTCTTTATTAGCACTAGAAAAAGTTTACAAGAGAGCTTCTTCAGCACAAGACTCATAGATCGAATGATCTCAAATGACCCCTAGCACCCTATTTAAAGGAAAAATTCCCAACAGCTAGTTCGAGTGATCCACGTCAAAATGATCTCGACCGTCGATGAGGATCAAGATATCTCTTAATCTCATCCGTTGAATTTTTAATGTATTAAAAATTGAAATTCTGCATTTATTTACTCGAAATATTATTATTTTATTATTTTAAGGTTTTTTACTTTATTTTTTATTTTTATTTTTATTTTTATTTTATTTATTTATTTATTTATTTATTTTATTATTATTATTATTATTTTTAATTTTTAATTTATTTTTAAATGGATCCTCGAACTTAGCTTTTGGAAAAATCACCTAGGACCTAGGACTTAGGACTTATGAGGGGATTAAACCATTTCTTAACCCTCAAGACACTTTACATCATGACTTTTACAACTTTGCATCCCAAGGGAGGAAAACCCATTTGACATAGACCCTCATAAACCACCCAGTTCTGCGACACAACTATAATCTAGCAGATTAACACACTAGGATTCTCCTAAGATTCTAGTGACAAAATCCATTCCGACTTTGGGGTTAGGCTGAAGGAAAACTCTGCCGATCATGGATCGGTGAGATGAAAAACCTTCCGGAACGTAGATTATCACTTAGAAAATTAGGTCCACCTAGGCAATTTACATACATGACTCATATCTGCTAAGATTATTTAAAATTTATACATGCAGACTGGGTTTACAACATAAATTGATCAAGCTGTCGATGACTGTCGAATGGCACGGACATGTCGATCAAGCGCTACCCTTTTTGCAAAGAAAAGGGGGTGTACTGCTATGGGTAGTTGACTTATAGTGGTCAACATCTAGCTCTACTTGAGGACACGTTGCTGCACTGTAGGAATGTGAGAATCCAGAATCTGCATCCACGCAACACACAACAGAAATAAGTAGCGTCCATTCAAACATCATCATATAACATCTAAGCACATAAAAGATAGAAGCTCTTCATTTATTAACAAGGAAAGTAAATCTAATCCTAAATCAGAAATAAAATGCTAAAATAACGAGTAGGGATAGAAATACAATACAAAGGATGCCCTATGGCATCAGATATCATCTTTGAAGAACAACTTGAGCATTTGGCCATTTGCAGGTAGATCAAGTGGTTCGCCATCCAATCTGCTCAAATGGAATGAGTTTGGTCCAGCTATGTCTCGAATGATATACAGTCCCAGCCACAAACTGTCGAACTTCTTATGTTTTCCTGGTTTTTCATTCTTGTGGTCCCAAAGTAGTACCATATCTCTCACCTGCAAAGATCTAGATCGAGAGAATTTATCAAAGCTTTTCTTAATGTTAGATTGATTTTTACATATAGCATCAAAAGCTGTCCTACGAGCTTCATATAACTCCATAATCTGATCTATTCTATTCTGAACAACATCCTTATTAGTAGAAAAATTTTGGAGCTGATAAGCTGGCAATTTCAGGTGCACAGGTAAAGTTACATCCAAGCCATAAACTAATTCAAAGGGATATTTACCAGTAGCTTTCTTTTTAGTGATTCTATCTGCCCATAAAGCATATTTGATTTTGCTATCCCATGATCTCTTATTATCTCCTACTATCTTCTTGATAATGGTTATGAGATTCTTGTTACTTGATTTAGCCAGACCATTACCCTGAGGATAGTAATTTTACGAATGAGATAAGACAATGCCATACTTGAAACAAAAAGATGAAAACTCTAAGGAACTAAAAGCTTTGGCATTGTCAGTAGTGATCTTAGTAGGGACACCAAATCTAGTAATGATATTATTTTCAATGAAATCCATAATAACCTTTTCAGTGGCATTCTTAGTAGGAATGGCTTCAACCCATTTAGTGAAATAATCCGTAGCAGTCAAAATCCATGAGTAGCCATTGCTAGAATTTTCATGGAACTTCTCTATGAAGTCCAGACCCCAATGCTGAAAAGGTGCCTCTACAATGACAGGTTGTAGAGGCAGGGCAGCAAGCTTCTGTTTCCCAATGAATAGTTGACAGGCTCTAACAAACTTGTGCACATCAGAAAAAATTGAAGGCCAATAATAGCCAGCTCTCAGGATTTTGTGGGCGGTAGTTCTAGCAGCATAATGACCACCACAAAATCCTAAATGAAACTCAGAGATTAATTTCTTGGACTCAACGTCATCAACACACCTAAGCACTATGCCCTCAAGATTTCTCCACCCAAGGCCATCCTTCATAAGGAAATATTTAATGGCTTTCAGTCTAAGAGCCCTTCTCTTATGAGCAACTAAATGGTTAGGACATGCAAGATTCATCAAGTAATAAACTATGTCCTTGTACCACTCATGCTCTCCTAATCTTTGCAATTCCGACGAAGATAGGTCGCTAAGACAAAACAAACCAAGAGTCTTTTCGTTACCTTCAGTCAGCATCTGAGCCAAACCTTGGCCTTTGACTAGCTTGGTGGGTCTGATTTCTAAATCATATTCTTGTATTTTAGTAACCCACCTAGCACGAGTCCCTAAGCAATCGGTTTGAGTTAATATATCCTTAACAGCAGAATGTGGGACGAAAGCAATGATTTTAGAATATCCCACATAAGTTTTGAAGTGCTTAAGAGACTTGACCAGGGCATAACCCTGCTTTTCCATGGTATTGTACTTCAATTCGGAAGTTTGAAGTGCTCTACTCATGAAAGCGATAGGCTGCTCGTGACCATCTTTCTTCTTTTGTAATAGGACACCAGCAATGGTATCTTCGGAAGCGAAAGAAAAAATCATGAAATCCTTGGAATAATCGGGACTAACTAAGACAGGAGCTCTTGTAATGGTGCATTTGATTTCTTGAAAAGCCTTTTTGCTGTCTTCTTGCCAAACAAATTTTGCATCTTTCTTTAGAAGACTTTGAATAGGCCTAGCTATTTCTGCGTAATTTGGAATAAATCTTCTAATAAAATTTGTCTTTCCAAGGAAATACTGAAGGGATTTAAGATTATGAGGGAGAGGAATATTTTGGATTGCTTCAATTCTCTCAGGTTCAATCTTGATTCCTTCCTTAGAAATGATATGGCCAAGTAATTTCCCTTCCGTAACTCCAAAAACAGACTTAGCAGGATTCAAAGAAATCCCGTATTCCCTACATCTATCGAAAACCTGCCTAAGGTGATTTACATGACTGATACCATCTTTAGAGAAAACAGTAAGATCATCTTGGTAAATTTCAATAAATTTCCCGATTAACCCTTTGAAGGCATAATCCATAGCCCTTTGGAATGTAGCCCCAACATTTTTTAATCCAAACGGCATTCTGATGTATTCAAAGGTACCCCATGGTGTGGTGAATGTGGTTTTATGACGATCTTCCTTTTTAACCCATACCTGATTGTACCCAGAAAAACCATCTAGCAACGACATCATTCCAGAACCGGTTACTCTTTGCAACAAAGTTTCAATGTTTGGCAAAGGGTAATTATCTTTTTTTCATTCTAGATTAAGGTTTCGAAAATCGACACACAACCTTATCATACCATTCTTTTTCCTAACAATCACCAGATTTGAACACCATGTTGAATGCCTTGTTTGAGTGATAATTCCTGCTGCAAGCATTTTCGCAAGTTCCTTCTGAACTAAAGGGGCTAATTTAGGATTAATTTGCCTAAGCTTCTGGCGAAAGGGTTTAGCATTTTCATCTTTTAAGGGGATAGTATGCTCCATGACATCTTCCCTATAGCCATTTAATTCATCATAAGAAAAAGCTAAAACATCTCGATATTCGCGAAGTAAATTAGTTAACTTTTTTCTTTCTTCCACACTAGTACCTCTACCAATTTTAACGATCTTTGGGTTTTTAGAAGTACCAATGTTTATCTCGAGATATTCGCCTGGGTCCATCTTATTTTCTTCTCTCAGCTTCGTGGCATCATGCTGATCAAAATGTTGCTCTAAGGCAACCACATTCCTAGGAGTAGGATTTATGATATGCTCATGATTTAAAGATCCATCCTCCTCAGAAATTATCTGGAAATCTTCAAACTCATCCAAACTATTAAGAAAATGAATGACTTGTTTTTCATCATTGAAAACCTGCCAATGCTCTGAGTTATCAGGAATAGATTGTTAGGCCCCTATACTAGTAGTATAGGGGCCTAAAAAAAAATAAAAAATTATAGCGAAAATGCCACGATGACCTGTTTGGAGCAGCGAAACCCTAGAATCCAAAGCTCTGATACCAAATGTTATGAAACCAGCTCAAGAAAAGATAGAAAAGAAAGATCAACGCCTTAGAATTCAGCCTCTTCGAGGGGGAAACCTCCTTTACATTACATAAATGAACAATTCTTGGATGATACAAATGAAAAGACCTCCTTTCTATATATAGGAGTCTAAGGGGTTATAACATAATCAGAGCCAACATAACAATAATATTGTAGGGCACAACAGTAACAATGGTGGGCTTCTATGTGGCATAATAGTAACAATATGGGCACTACATGGGTACATCAATATAATAAGTGGGTTATACTAATAACAATAAGGGGTTATACTAGTAGTATAGGGGCCTAACATAGATGGTCTAAATATTACTTCCATTTTGATCCTATCGTTAATTAGCTCATCAGATAACTGGAAAGTAGTAGCGGCTACGGCAAGTTCATCTGCCAAACTGTTTTGCTCTCTTGGGATAGCATTGAGGTCAAGAGCATCAAAGTGCTCCATAGTATCCCACACAGCGTTTCGATAATTCCTTAATCTTTGATTTTTGCATGTGAATTTATTTTTAAGTTGCATGATAACTAAATCAGAATCCCCTTTAATGCTAAGCAATTTAACCTTCAAAGATTTTGCCAACTCAAGCCCCAACAATATAGCCTCATATTCAGCGACATTGTTGGTTGCTTCAAATTCTAATCGATAGGCAAACTTGAAAATGTGATCAAGGGGAGATTTAAGCACTATTCCAGCACCTTTACCATGCCTAGACGATGCACCATCGAAGTACATATACCAAACTTTATCCTTGAGACTCTTAATCTTATCATCGGGAGGAATTATAAAATTAGACATGATGGCATAGTTCCCGATGTCAGATTGCTCTTTGATTATTTCGTTGTGAGGTCTCTTAGGATCTTCAACATGAAATTTTCTTTCGGGCTCTCTATTTAGTCTTACAAAACCATCACCCCTAGGAGAAGGAATCATAGCATATGACCAATTCATTTGAATACTTCCTCCTAGATCAGAGGCCCACTTTCTGGATAACAGCATACCCCAGGCATCAGGCACATCCACAACAACAATATCCATGACAACCATGATGTCTGGGAAAACTGATAGATGCACTTGCAAATATTTGATTAAACCATGCACTTCAATTTTCTTAGAATCCATGGCGCATATGTTATAGTAGGGTCTAGAAACTCTTTAGTTAAGCTGTTCCATGACCCTTTTAGTCATTACACAAGCTGATGCACCAGGATCCAACATGAAATTATTAAATTTATATCCATTAACTAATAAGGTGATAAAGAAAGGCTGGTGATCTTTGTTATCAGCATCTAAGATTTGCAGATATATGGGAGCATCGTGATAGTCAACTTCCCGAGTCTTTTGTTGAGAAGTATTTACTTGAGGACCTTGAATAGCTTTTAGTAACTTGTCTCTTTGGGAAGGGATTCAATCAACCTGGGAGACAGGAACCCAGATTTTTGCATTGTTAAACCAACTTCCCAAATCGACATCTAATCCAGAGTTTACACCAGGGTTAAAAGTTCGAGGGGGAATTTGATTCTCGCTTTGATCTTTATCCCTTCTCTGATAGGTCAAACCCTTATCTCTAGCAATTTCCAATATTTGCTTGGGAGAGGGTTTTTCACCATATAACCTAGCCAAAATGTCATCTTCATTTTCAAGGTTATTTATACTAAAAGCTGATGAAGGATTCATAATGTCACGACTCTTTTCCTTAACCTCTATCCAATCATCCATAGACAAAGGGAACTTGCCACCTACTATATTTATTTGATCACCTGTCCCAAACATTCCATTATCTAAAATTCTTCTAACGATGGGAAAAGTGGCCTCTTCATGAAGAGCATCGCAAACCCGACAATAAGGAGGAGCATTATCAACCAAACTAGGTAGCGGATTAGGAGGTCTCTGCTCACTAGATTGACCCTTCCTTTGCCAATTGTTGTTTCTATTATTATTATTTCGAGGTTGAAAATTATGCGTTTGCACTCTTTCCATTTGGATCAACCTATTCTGCAAAGTGGTTATCTCCTTATTATGATTAATTTCCATGGTTTCAATCTTTTTGAAGCAATTTGAGAACAAGTTCGCTTTCAGGTTCTTGAACTGCTTTTCCTTTAGGTTCCTTAAATTTCGTAGCAGCTCTATCGAAACCTGGGATCTCAGACTTCCCAGATGCGGCCTTGTCCTTTTCAAGCTCTATAGCTAAGGCTTGGCAATCTCTATAATCATTAAGTTTAGCACGCCTTAATTCATAAGATGGCTCAGGACTAAAGGCATCAATGTAAAAATCCTGGAGAGATTTATCTATAGGTTTATAGACTTGAGGTAATTCCCTAATAATACCATTAAACCTTTTATTAAATTCCTCAACAGTTTCATTCTCTCTCTTTTTTCTTATGCTAATAGCTTTTACAAGGTGTCTTCCTTCTCTCTTATCTCCATATTTTTCTTTAAATGCATTAATGATCGATTCAAAGGAATCAAATGAATTCTGAGGCTTTTCAGTAAACCATTCATGAGAATCACCCCCCAAGGTTAAAATGAAAAGAGTCATTCTAACATCTTCATGATCGAAATCAGGAGACCTTGCTTATTTAGCCATCCATATACTAAAGTCTCTTAGATGCGAATTTGCACTAATAGCATTATCTCCCTAAAAGCTAGGCAACTTATCTATCCCAACTGATGGAAGAGCATTGGGATACCCTGGAATGTTAGAAAAATTGCAAGGGGCATACATATCCATGATGTTGTGCCTAACTTGACCTTTAAAAAGCAAATGAATGTCAGAGAGGGCTTCTTGTCCAAGGTTAACAAGAAGTGTATGAGAAGAGAGTTTGTGTAATCGTACCCTGAGGACCTTTTCAGGATCAGGAGTAGGATTGCACAGACTGCTTGGATGTCTTCTAGTATACACTCTTGAAGATAATATATGAAGTGGAGTCGCCACCTGAACAAGAAGTGAAACACGGAAAAGCTCAAAATGAAAGAACCAAGGATAGAAAAACTCTTTCCTCGGCAACGGCGCCAAAAAATGTTGTCGCACAGATTGTCACGATAATGCTCAGACTGGGGGTTGTCACCCTGATCTCCGATCTCTCCGTTTAAGCCTGTCTCCCACGGCTAAGGGGGGTAGACCCTATGAGATGATGAAGACCAACTATGGACCAGTTGGGTTGGGAGACACGAAGAAACAAGCACTAAATTGATTTGTTAAATAAATAGACCAGTGCCTTATAAAGTTAATGTTTAAATTATTACTTACTAAATGTTGTAGAAAAGTAAACCATGCAGAGCAATCATTTATCGTCAAATGGCTCGAATAGAGACTAACTTTTACCAAATGAGAGAAATTCTTCAATGATATTCCAACGATTAAAGCTTCGAAAGATGAAATTCGATATAAACCACGAAATTTTAAATGCTAACCATATATGACATTCATGATCATTCAAGCATGTTAAATCACATAAAAATTAGTTTCACATCAAAATTTTAGCCTTAGCAGAAAAGATAAAACGTGATAAATCCCCGAGCCAAGACTGAATCAGGGAAAATATTTCAAAAATATTTTTATGTTTTTCAGATATAGCAAAGTTTTAAAGCTAAATGAAACTTTTAAACAAAATCTAAATGATGCTAAATCAAAATCTAAACTTTAAGAAAATGATTTTTTATCCCTTTTTTTTTAAGTTTTATAATTTTTATGAATTTTTTATTTATATTTTTTAAAACAAAACTTAAAAATAAAATCTAAACTAAAACTAATACAAAACTTAAAATCCAATCTAAATTTAAACTTAAAAAAAAAAAAAAAAAAAACAAACAAACAAACAAACAAACAAACTTTTTATGAACTTTTTATATTTATATATTTTTTATGATTTTTTATTTTTATAATTTTTATAAATTTTTAAAACTTTATTAATTTTTATGAATTTTAATTTTTAACTCAAAATAAAACAAAGCTTTTAAAGAAAAAATGAAAATCTAATCTAATCTAATCTAAAATTTTAAAAATCAAATCTAAATTAATAAAAGCTTTAAATTATAAAAGAATTAAACAAAATATAAAACCTAAACCCTAACTAAGGATTAAATTTTTTATTTTATTTTATTTATTTATTTATTTATTTTTTATGAATTTTGTTTTAAATAAATTTAAAGCTAAATCAAAAAAATCTAATGCATGAAAACTAAATAAGGTCTAAACAAAAATTTTAAATCTAAAGTCGAACACAACTAAAATAAAAATGAAAATCGAATTTTTTGTTTTAATTTTTTATCAAGCCAAAAACAAAAAAAAATTATAATCCTATCAAAAAAATACGTTACCCTGACTTACGCATAGCAGAATAGCAAAACCGTTTGCATGAGTTTTGATATTCGATGGCCAGCAGAGCAGATGGGACGATGAAGCCCGATCCACGCAGCACGCAGTGGTTTGCAGAGTTTGGAGAAACAACGCGTTTGCAAGCTCCTTTGATGGCGGATGGAGAAACTCTCGAGTTTGCAGCTTCCAGCAACGTTTAATGGTGACACAGTACGCAGATCTTGAAGGATTTATCCAGCGCTCTTCAAAAAAAAAAAACTTGAAACGTTACCCATGCAAAGCCTCGATAGCTTCTGCGTTAATCAGGTGCAGGCCCACGATGTTTGACAGCGTTTTTTTTTTATGGCAGAAGGTGAGGTTTGCAGGTAAATGTTGCTGGTGAGGAAACCGTATATGGGTTCAAGGGGCTTAAACTACAAGCGTGCAGGTTTGCAGGGCGTTGGTAAGGCAGGGAACGACGGCGGCAAAGAAAAGGTAACAACTTTTGGTGATGAAAGAGAGCTGGACGAATGGAGAGAGAGCAGCAATTTGCAGGTTTTGCAATGGCAGGATCTGAGGATAGCAGTTGTTGGAATGAGCTTGGGGCAGCGTGGAAGAACTGTAGGGTGAATGGCCAGTTTTGCAGTTAATTTCCAGATTTGCAAATAACTGAATCTGAAGCCCTCGAACAGTGAAATGGGGACCCTACAAAAAACTGATTGTGAGGCCAGATCTTGCCCCAGGGCCTAGATCTGGCTTCCAACAAGAGATCTCTTCCTGAAATCTGCAAAGGAACAGAGAAACCAGAGACAAAATATACAAAGATAAAACCCAAACTTTAATAAATTAATTACAGTTTTAACAGATCAATGACTCTAAACAGCCAGATTCATCAATAATCCACAGACATGTTACCAAAATTCTAGATTTACTATAAAAAAAAACTTCAGAAATCTCTCATGCAATTCAGGAAAACAAACTTAAATGATAAACCCAGGATCGAAACTGGCTGGGCTCTGCAAGAAAATGCTTGTGGAAGTTGGCTGGTTCAGCCGAGAACTTCCTCAAACGCCCACTGGTTTTCTTCAATAAGGGTTTCCTGCACAACTCACTTCAACCATCAATAAAGAGAGAAAAAGCAGTACTAGATCTCAAATGCAATGGAGATACCTGCCATTACTTCAGAAAATCTAATACCATTCAAACCCTAGCAAGTGAACAAGATACCTATGCTCAACAATACTCTTCAAAAAGCTGTTACTAATGGCTGAAAATTAAAATATGCAGAAAATAAAATAGCTCACAGCACTTCTAGAGAGTAACACCAGCAAGATTTCAACCCCAAAGTCTTTCTTTATTAGCACCAGAAAAAGTTTACAAGAGAGCTTCTTCAGCACAAGACTCACAGATCGAATGATCTCAAATGACCCCTAGCACCCTATTTAAAGGAAAAATTCCCAACAGCTAGTTCGAGTGATCCACGTCAAAATGATCTCGACCATCGATGAGGATTAAGATATCTCTTAATCTCATCCGTCGAATTTTTAATGTATTAAAAAATTGAAATTCTGCATTTATTTACTCGAAATATTATTATTTTATTATTTTTAGGTTTTTTACTTTATTTTTTATTTTTATTTTTATTTGTATTTTTATTTTTTATTTATTTATTTATTTGTTATTATTATTATTTTAATTTTTTTTTTTTTTTTTTTTTTTTTTTTAATTTTTAATTTATTTTTAAATGGATCCTTGAACTCAGCTTTTGGAAAAATCACCTAGGACCTAGGACTTAGGACTTATGAGGGGATTAAACCATTTCTTAACCTTCAAGACGCTTTACATCATGACTTTTACAACTTTACATCCCAATGGAGGAAAACCCATTTGACATAGACCCTCAAAAACCACCCAGTTCTGCAACACAACTATAATCTAGCAGATTAACGCACTAGGATTCTCCTAAAATTCTAATGACAAAATCCATTTCGGCTTTGGGGTTAGGCTGAAGGAAAACTCTACCGATCATGGATCGGTGAGACGAAAAACCTTCCGGAACGTAGATTATCACTTAGAAAATTAGGTCCATCTAGGAAATTTACATACATGACTCATATCTGCTAAGATTATTTACAATTTATACATGCAGACTGGGTTTACAACATAAATTGATCAAGTTGTTGATGACTGTCGAATGGCACGGACATGTCGATCAAGCGCTACCCTTTTTGCAAAGAAAAGGGGGTGTATTGCTATGGGTAGTTGACCTGTAGTGGTCAACACCATGTAAATACTGAAAATATACACAAGTACAGTATCAACATCTATATATCATCAACTGAAAGAAAACAAGCACACAAGTGACACCATTATTTTTGGACCAATGTCCCCGGAAAAACCCAATGCGGGAAAACCAGTGCAGTGATTCAGAGGGTTTTATTATTATCCAGTTTTAAGAATACAACTAGGGTGCCAGAAATGGCTTACCCAACAGAGAATGCCCTCGGCAATAGTACCTCTCCTCGGAGATGGATATTCCCACTGAATAATCACCGGATGAATGATCCCAAAACAACAACTGCAACTCCCACTGCTCTATGTCACTCCGATAGGGACTGTGTCACCCTATCTGGCTCACCAGCACCTAGTCCATCCCACGAAATCCTTCCAGTGCTACCTCTTGGCCCTGCGTCAGCTTTGCTAGTCTATGCGTCAGCTTTTGGAGCTTCTGCGTCAACCCCTAGACCCTCTGTGTCTCACACGCTGGCCTCTCCAGGCTCTGTGTAGCTCCTGGCTGCCTCTGCATAGCACCCAGCTGCCTCTGCGTCAACCCCTCTGGCCTTTGTGTTGTCTCTCTGGTACCAACTCTGCCTCTATGCTATGTATTCACTTCCCCTTGCTGTTGATCACTAATTTTATCTCTCTTAGTAAACCCCGTTCTAGAGAATAGAATGACTGATCACTCTGTTGTATTCTCTAACTGACCCTCAAGCCTCCTCTTATACTTTTCTCGTTGGTCCTTCAACGGCCAAGGTTAAATCTCTAATCAATGGCTAAGATTAGATTTGGCTTGATCCATGACTTTTGGAACATTCTAACCTAGTTTTATATTAATACCCATTAATATTTTATTTTTCTTAAGTTTAGACTTAAGGACTCCATTAAAAATATTAATTATTTTGATATCTCCCAAACCAGTTAGAATCTGCCCAAACCATTTCTGGGTATTAGAGATCTCATGTGCTTTAACCTCTCCACCAATTTTCATGGCTAGAGCACATCCGATGCTACCGAAAATCAATGCTCCCTCTTAGCGAGGACTGTGCTCTAGTAATACTCCTCATTGAGCATCACTTTGATCATCCAGCACCAATACCTGTGCTGATGCTAGGCCTCCCCGCCCAACATCCTCTGCACTGCTACATCCTGTATTGCTGCCCATGGCCCTGCCACTGCCACTGCTACATCCATACGACAACTCCCTCTGCCTCTATGCTGCCGCTGGTCCATCCTCCCAACACTGCATCTGCATTGCATCCCCTTCTCATCATGCTGCATCGTGCTATTGCATACTTCTACTTCACTGCAACTCAGTTACTAAGAAGTAACTAATCCACCCAACTTTTTACATCCCTGTTAGGCTAGAAACACTCTCGATGTTGAAGCCCTCTCTGCCGCTAACAAGTGCTCCCTCTACTGACCTCTATGCTACTGCAACAACTCCCTACTTCTCGCACAGTTGCACACATCTCTTTGCTATCCTACACCGTTGCAACACTCCCATGCCTCTCGCACTATTACAGCCTGCTAGCCTCGCGTTGCCTAGGGACTCACAGGAGCACTCTCTGCCGCTTCATCCGCATCTGTCTCTACCTACATCCTCCAGTCCTACTACTCTTCTTCAAGGCTGCTATAGCAAGGTATAATCCAAGAGGTTGGGTACCTTAGGGATCCTGCCCCTCATCACCTATAGTCCTCCTAACTACAGCTCGATGTCTCCCCATTTCTTCTCAAGTGGCACATGAGCAGTCATGGCACAATCGTCATCCTCCTCGACTTCTTTCTCCACTCTCGCTGGCGCTACCTTGGAGTCAAAAGCTTCTCCCTTACATTTCTTCCTCAGACACTGGTTCGCATAGTGACCTAGTTCCCCACAATGGAAGCACTTGACCTTGGAGAGGTGCTTCTTCTTTCTCTTCTCCTACTTTCCTGCAAATGCTAGAGCCACATCCTCTTCTTCCTCTTCCTTGATTCTAACCCCTTTTCCACTACTCCCCGCCTTGGTTCTGGACAAATACCTCCCAATCTAGAAGGCTCAACCTGCCCAGTATACTCTGTACAAATACCTCCCAATCCTCTGAGACTGCGTTCAATGCGGTCCTCACCATCAATTCCTGATCTGGCATGGCCCCATGGAAGTTAGCTGGTCACAGATCTCCTTCAATCATCCGAGGAAGACATTTATCTTCTCTCCCTTCTGCATCTGGTATGACCGTAGCTAATTTTCAAGTATCATCCTCCTCTGCACAGAAGTATGCTGGTACAATTTCTTCAGGGCATCCCACATCTCATTTGCTATGTCCTTCTCGGTAATATGCAGCACCACATGATCCTTGACTCCATCAAGGATGATACAATTCGCCCTGGCCATTGCCTCCTCGTACTTCTCATTTTCAGCTGGGTCAATTGGGATCGCTATTGTTTTCAAGGCGAAGTCCTTGATGCAATATCTATTTAGAATGGACAGGATCCTGGCCTTCCAGACCACAAAGTTGGATGCTCCGTCCAAACTATCCTGATCTCTTAGTCCATTCATGACCATTATGCTGCTCTTCTTCCGACTCCTCCGAGTCTCTCTACTTCCTATTTGGAAGTTCTCGGTTTGACTCCCTCTGAGTCTCAGTTTCCCTTCTGGAAATACCTCCTCCTTGGTCTTTCCTTGTTAGCTACTGTTCTGACCACAGTACCCCATCAGCTTCTCTCTGCAAATTATCCGCATCCTCCTATACCTTAGCAAATGAATGATTGAGCCACTTGGCTCTGCGCAATCCCGACATTGCCAAATCAACTCCCCTAGCAAACTGCGTCAGCCCTCCTGGCCTCTGTGTGAGCCTGATTCTGCCTCCCTTAGCCTCTACGCTGCCTCTCTCTAGCTCAGAATGATGACACAGTCTCTCTGCATCACTCCTTCCTCTGTTTCTTCTACACGGATCAACTCTGTCACTCGAGACAACTAAATCTATTACTACTGCTCTGCTAGCTGATGCCTTTAGTTATCCTATGATCTGCAACCACGTTCCGATACCATGTTGGAATTTCTAAGTTTAACTCATTAGAAATTCTTCCTGTACTATTTGGTTTATTTCTTCCTACTTGTTTAATTACTTAACAAGTTATTTACCATGTAAATACTGAAAATAAACACAAGTACAGTATCAACATCTACAGATCTTCAACTGAAAGAAAATAAGCACACAAGTGACACTGTTATTTTTGGACCAATGTCCCTAGAAAAACCCAATGCGGGAAAACCGGTGCAGTTATTCAGAGGGTTTTATTATTATGCAATTTTCAGAATACAACTAGGGTGCCAGAAATGGCTCACCCAACAGAGAATGCCCTCTGTAGTAGTATTTCTCCTTAGAGACAGATATTCCGGCTAAATGATCACCGGATGGATGATCCCACAGCAACAATTGCGGCTCCCATTGCTTTGCGTCACTCCGATAGGGACTGCATCACCCTATTCGGCTCACCAGCACCCAATCTATCCCACGAAATCCTTCTAGTGTTGCATCTTCGCCCTGTGTTAGCTCTGCTAGCCTCTGCGTCAGCTTCTGGAGCTTCTGCGTCAGCCCCTAGAACCTCTGTGTCTCACACGCTAGCCTCTCCCAGCTCTCTGTAGCTCCTGGCTGCCTCTACGTAGCACCCAGCTACCTATGCGTCAACCTCTTTGGGCTTTGTGCTATCTCTCTAATACTAACTCTGCCTCTCTTATATGTATTCACGGCCCCTCGTTGCTGATCACTGATTCTATCTCTCTTAGCAAACACCACTTTAGAGAATAGAATGATTGATCACTCTATTGTATTCTCCAATTGACCCTCAACGCTCCTCTTATACTTTTCTCGTTGGTCCTTCAACGACCGAGATTAAATATCTAATCAATGGCTAAGATTAGATTTGGCTTGATCCATGACTTTTGAAACATTCTAACCTAGTTTTATATTAATACCCATTACTATTTTATTTTTCCTAAGTTTAGACTTAGGAACTCCATTAAAAATATTAATTATTTTAATATCTCCCAAACTGCTTAAAATCTGCCCAAACCATTTTTGGGTCTTGGAGATCTCATGTGCTTTAGCCCCTCCACCAATTTTCATGGCTAGAGCACATCCGATGCTACCCCAAATCAACACGAATTCCTTGCAACCTGAGAAAGAATGGATCTATCTCCTCTCCTTTCTACATCTGATATGACCTTAGCTGATTCTCCAATAACATCTTCCGCTGCATGGAAGAGCCCTGGTATAAAGTGGTCAGCATTTGCCACATCTCCCTTGTTGTGTTCTTCTCAACAATATGTGTTATTACATGATCCTTGACCCCGTCTAGGATCATGCATTTCGCTTTCGCCTTCGCTTGGGCCTCCTCATACTTCTCATTTGCATCAAGATCAACTAAGATAGCTACTGTTCTTAATTCATAGTCCTTGATGTGATGTTTATCCAGGATTACCAGGATCATGGGCTTCCAGATGACAAAATTGGAATCCCTGTCCAATCTATCCTGATCCCTCAATCCATTCACTGCCATCTCTGCTCCTCTTCTCTAGACTCCCTCTGGGTCCTGGTTTCCCTCTCAGAAATCCTTCGTCCAACTTTCGAATCACTCCTCTTCAATCCTCTTTTGTCGCTGCAACTCGGATCTAGATTGCTTGGCTATAAATCTGTCGAGGTAGTGCTTCCCTCTACCTTGTTTCAGTCTCCTTAGACACTATTCTGCACTGACAGAAACAGCGTCCCAGCAAATCCTCAAATCAAAATCTGCTCAACTCCCCTATCCGCAGCAACTGAAGAATCTAAGCCCTTCTGGCTCTGCGCAATCATAGTGAGAGCTGGATCAGCTCCTCCTGGCCATTGCGTCAATCCTTCCTAGCTCAGAAAGATGACTTGGCACTGTGTAATCTAATCTGCCTCCCTCTGCCTCTGCGCTGGCCTGGACAGCTGACGCAGCTACTACGTGGGCTCCTCCCAGCTACTACGTCACCTTCACTTGGCTTAGAGTGCTGACAAAGGCACTGTGTGAGCCTCTGCGTCACCTTCTCTGCACTGCATCACTCCCCTTCTACGTCTCTGGGTCTGGAACAACGCTTTCACTCAGGACAACTACTTTTCTGCTGCAAATTCTTCGGATTTCTTGGCTGGTGCCTTCAGTCGCCTATGATTTGCAATCTTTCTGTACCATGTGAAGATTCCTGAATCTAACACATCAAAAACCCCTCCTGCAATTACTGGTTTACAATCTCCTACTTGTTCTTTACATTAACAAATTATTTAATTGCATAAACATCGAGGTAAACATTATTGCAGCCTTCACAGATATATAGATCATGCACTGAAATAAACATAAATAATAATGCAAGGGACATCGTTATTTTTGATTAATCATCCCCAGAAAAACCCAATTTGGGAAAATCGGTGCAACATATAGAGGATTTGTATTATTAAGCAGATATCGTGAATACAACTAGGGTGCCAGAAATGGCTCACCCAATAGAGAATAACCTCGGTAGTAGTATCTCTATTCAGAGACAGATATTCCAGCAAATCAACAACCAGATGATCAAACTCCACAACGACTCCCACTGTTCCCTATGTTCGACAGAAAAAGTTGCTCCAAGCACTGCTTAGGAACTGCGTCACTCCTCCAGGAGTTGCATCACCCTATCTCGGCACAAAATCTGCTAATCTGCTCCCAGTCTGCCCCACAGAATCTCCCTAGCACTGCCTCTAAAGCTCTCTACGACTTCTATGTCAGCCTCTACGGTCCTCTACGTCAGCTTTTCTAGGGCCTGCAATGTCTCTCCTGGCACTTCACTGCCTCTCTGCTATGTATTCTTCATCCTCGGATGGAAATCCCTAGCTGAACTGCCCCTCACTGCAATTGATCACTAACTCGATTTCCACAACAAACCTCGCCCCAGAAAATCGAATTCTTTGATCACTTGGTGTGTCTCCAACTGACCCTCAAGCCTGCTCTTACAATTTTCCTGTTGACGATTCAACAACCGAGATTAAGTCCCTAATCAATGGCTAAGATTGGAACTAGCTTGATCCTCATCACTTAGAACTTTCTCACCCATATTATATTAATACACATTAATATTTTTATTTTCCTAAGTTTAGACTTAGAAACTCATTAAAAATATTAATTATTTTAATATCTCTTCATCCGGGCGGAATTTCTCCAAACGATTTATGGGTTTTGGAGATATCATGTGCCTTAGCCTCTCCACCAAATTTCAAGGCTAGAGCACATCCGATGCTACCGAAAATCAACAAACTCGTTTACTATCAAAGGATGAGTTAAGTGTGTGACTATAACTCGTGAAAAGAAGCTAACTATAGTCTATAAGGGAAGACACAAAAATGGTTGCCCGACATTACAACCTGCTTGATAGATCTTACCTCAATGATTTGCAACATAAAATATTTACAAAAAATATAATTGATATTGATTCTTATCTGAACCTCTGAAGGCGAAACAACAAGTTGTTTATTGATAAAGGGTTGTTAGCCACTGTTCGCTCCAGCTCCCAACAGCAAACAAATTAGTTTGCTCTCAATGTAGTTCTCTCTTCGGCTCTCAATACCAAACAACAATAGACCTCAACAAAAGCTCTCAACAACAAACAACAACCTCAAAGTGAAAAGAGGCGTAGAAACCAACATTTATGGAGGAACTGGAGGTTCTTTTTGGTGCCAAAAAAAAATCACGCCAATTGCTGTCCACATTCTTGCCGCCAATTTCCGTCTAGTCAATTGGGAATGCTGGAACGCTGGCCGATTTACACCTTCACAGCTCCACAAACCGTTGAAAGCTCCCTTTGTCGTTGCCACAAAAAAAGGAACGTTCCTGTGCAGCTCCAAAGTTCTGAGGAGCGTGGGAACCACCGAAACGGGTTTCCCGGCTCTTAGGAACGGTCCCTGTGCAATATAACTTTTCTACCATTCCTTCAATTAACATGTCTCTTATGTCCTTAGACTTTGCACCTTCTTCTTGACACTTCCAATTGCAGAACGAGCCCTTGCTTAATGGATGGATACAAATTACAATAGGTTGAATGCTCCTCTTATTTATAGTCTCTTCAAGGTGAATGAATTCCTTCATGAAGTTGACTAGACAGTTGAAGGAGCCGACTTGGTGGAGGAGGGATAAGACACAATTTTATTACAAAAAAAATGCTTTTCTTTCTTGACACAAAAATCCCAAGAAGGGTCTAGAACATAATGACAATGACAATGACTCAAGACATAGACCTAAAATCCTTTAATGGAGGCTTGACCTAGAAACAAAACTCATAGAGCATGAAAACCATTCTCATTAATACTTTTTCTTTTACAATAATCTTTTCTTTCTTTCTTTTTGACAAATACATTACATCATGACTCAAATACAATTATGAAGGCCGATACTAGTTACATTTCTGAACAAATCTCACCTATTGTCAGGGATTTTGGAATAGAGTGTGATCCCTATGCATTGGGGTAGGTTGATCTTGCCCATTGTCTTTAATTCTGGGTTGTAGCCATGGCTCCCCGATGATGATGATTTCAGGTGGTAACTGATTCTCCTTGATGGTGATGGCATTAGGGTGGTAGCTAGAGCTCCCTTGCAACAATTCTTCTTCTTTAGATTCGAGAGTGTTCAACATGAGATGAGCAGAGTCAAGCAGAGATGAGTAGGGACGCACATGACATGATGCCAAGACACTTATGATCATCTCATGGTACAGTTGGAATTTCTCCCTATCTGGGAGGGAGTGTTAATTTGGCAGCTCAGTGACAAATTCCAACCATTGCATTAAATTCTTCTTTCTGAGAGGACCAAAATTGACTTTTGAAGCACTAAATTTGGATAAGGAAATATATATTTTTGATGGAAAACCCTCATTAGCACATTTGTTCAGGTCAGCCTAAGAGGCTAATTATCCCTCCTCCAACACCTATAAATCAAGGTCACCTCATCCTCATTTGACACACATCAACTCAACACATTCTTCTCTCTCCTCATCTAATTGGTTCATACAGCTTAAGGATTGCAAGAATTTCTCACACATGTGAAGGATAGGTATCTTTTTCAAAATGGGTCGAATTTCATATTTGTTGCATGATCTAAAAATGAGATCATAGACAATTATTAAGGTATTATAGACTCATGTGCATAGATTTGCCTATGTTACTTTGTGCAATGGATCGATAAGATTGCGAAATACATAGACAATGAAGCAGTGAAAGAACATAATAGACAAACACATATAAACACAACAAGTTTAATATGGAGTTCACCAAAAACTCCTAGGTTACATCTCCTGGTCCAGCCTTCAGTGGTGGCCTCTCTATTATGTCTTCAGAAGCAGAGTTTTATAACAGTATGAGCTCAATTTGAGTCTCAGTATACAACAGATACAACAGCAAGTTGCTTGAACCCCTCAAGCCTCTCTAAGTACACAGACTCTCTCTATCACTCTCTGTCTCTGTCTTTGCTCTGTCTCAACACTGCTTGTCTCTGTTTCCTGTCAATCTATGGCTTTAAAGCCAATCTGCGCTGACTGTTCATTTCCTCTTCTCGGGCTTTTTGGCTCCCAGCCTCTGTCCGTTCGAATCCTCCTTCTGGTCGTTAAATAATCATTGCTAATGCTTTTAGGAGAGGTAGCCACCTGTTCTACAGCGAAAGAGCCCATTTGGCCGTTGAAATCCCTAAAACAGCTATTCTCTGTTTACACAGAGAAATGCCTTCGAACTTGGGAAAATCCGCCACAACAGAGTGTTTTGGACTTCAAATATTCATAAATCCCCACTATATTCCTATCGGGTCAACCTTCAATCTCTATCGCATATTGCAACTGCCCATTCCATGGCTTCCCCTTTGTATTTAAAATACATTAAAATATTGCAAAAATGGCTTTATGTGGATTTGAAACATTATATATTTTTATTCGCAAACCCTTTCGGGTCCAGTCTTCATCGCATCGGCGCTTTCCCATCGTATTTTGTTTAATAAATGAAATACGTGACAATACACACACTGTTATTGGGCGGATCTCAAAACATATGGAATATCATTTATGGCTCTATCGGGTCTGGCTATCGTGTTGCGCATATATCTATCTATATATATATATATATATATATATATATATATATATATATATATATATATATATATATATATATATATATAGATATATATAGTCATATAGTCACTCCTCTGTGTAGCTCCGATGCGAATTTGCGATGCGACTCGTCACAATCGCATGTCGCACGAGCCCCGGGTCATTGGTAAGTGCTTTTGCTGTAATCTGTCGATGCAATATGGCGGTGCAACGTGGGCCGTCGATCTGCGTGCTTGATTGACGGTCCTCATTGACCCCACCGATCGCTATCACAACATTTATGTGACCACCTCCGATAGCCTCCAATCGCCTCCGCCGATTTGCGATTTGCTGATCGGATCTAGACCGTTGATCGGCCAGATCCGACAGCTCCTATGCGTGGCTCCTTTCTCTGTCGATAAGTCTGTTTCTTGATCATTTCTTTGTGTTTTTGGCTGCTGATAGTGTTTTCACCTGTTCTAAGGGTTTTTCCTCATCCGATAGTTTTTCTCTTTTAAACGATTTCGAAGACTTAGAGAGTTCTTGGATCCATTTTGGATCATGCCTTCCCATTGAAAAAGTTTTTGGACCACCAAAAGTTGGTTTTCAAGCATCGATCAAGTGAGGATACAGCTTCCTCACTTGTCCAATTTCCATCCGTTGTGCACTGCTTGGTTTTGAACCCTTGAGTCCAATTCTAAGGTACTCAATGCCCCCACTGTGCATAGTTCTCACCTTCTTGTCCAGAACTATATCTTCCTACAACTCATTGAGATATTCAAGAAACAAATTATCAATAGAAGGCAATTGACTTTGCTCTTCGGGATCTTCAATCAATGAAGGTTCAAACAGTCTCAAATTTCCTGCATTAACCACTGAATATATGTGCATGTAAGCTGGAAAGTCAAGGCGAAAAGCGTTCTCACCAATTTTCTCAAGTATCTTGAAATGCGCATACCTTATTGGCTTCAGCTTCTTACCTTCACCTTGCATTCTGTCTTTGCTGATGTACAGCCAGACTTGATCACCAACTTGGAAGCTATGCTCAATTCGATGTTTATCATGCCTTGCCTTGTACTTGGCCTGGCTCTGTTCTAGCTGTTCCTGCACTGCCTGGTGAATTTCTTGGATTTGTTCAATGAACTTGGTTGCTTTGTCCACATCACTGTGTCCATCAACTGCTATGTCTTTACTAAAGACAAAATCCAAGGGAGACTTTGGTGTAAAACCAAAACAAGTCTCAAAAGGAGATCTTTGTGTAGAAGAATGTTTAGCACGGTTGTAAGCATGTTGCACATAACACAAATGTTCATCCCAAAGCTTGAGATGCTTGCTGCAATAGCCCCTGAGCAACTAGATCACTGTCTTGTTGACCACCTCTGTTTGGCCATCTGTTTTTGGATGAAATGTTGTGCTCTTCTTCAATCTGGTGTCCATTAACTCCATAGACTTGACCAAAACTTCCCAACAAATCGGGAATCTCGATCAGATACAATGGAAGTGGGTAACCCAAAATGAATCTAGACATGCTGAAAGAACAACTTCGCTGTTTGTTCATCTGTGATCTACTTGTTACAAGGTATTAAAATACACATTTTGTTGAACTTGTCCACAATAACATATAAATAGTCATGACCTTTTCTAGATTTTGGCAATCCCCCAACAAAGTCCATGGAAACACTTTCCCAAGGAAGAGAAGGAACTGGAAGTGGAGTGTACAAGCCTAATTTTCTATTGCTTGGCTTGCTTTTAGCACACATGGTACACCCTTTTATATATCTAGAAACTGCTTCATGCATTCTTGGCCAATAGCAGAATCTTTGCAGCTGTGCAACGGTTTTACTTACACCAAAATGACCTAATATTAGATAAGTATGTGCTTCTCGGATTATGTTAACTCTTTCAGTTTGAGGAATGCATAACTTTCCCAAATGATATAAGAGTTGGTCCTTAACATGATAATCCAATTCTTCTACTTGTTTGCCATGACTTAAGGTTGCATATACATCTTTAAAATCTACATCTTGAGCATATTGTTCAATGTAGCTTTCATGCAATACTGAATTATGCTTAAGTATAGTAGATGCATTTATGATTGGTCTTGACAACATATCTGCAACTTTATTATGTATGCCTTTCTTATATCTGATGACAAGATGAAACTGTTGTAGAAAACCAATCCACCTATAGTGTCTTGATTGTTGCAATTTAATTTGTGAGTGTAAATACTAAAGTGGTTGATGATCAGTATGTATAACTCTTTCTTTGTCCATTAAGTAATGTTTCCACTTTTTCACACTCTGTACTAATGCATACAATTCTTTATCATATGTGGGATAATTAACTACTGAAGAATTAAATGTCTCAGAATGATAACATATGGGTTTACCATGTTGCATCAACACTGCTCCCATGGCATAGAGTCATAGACACTGTTATCTCAAAATCAGACCCTGGAAGGCTGCTGACCAGGAAGACTTCAAGTAACTGTTTCAAACCAATCTTTTGACTAAGGTTTAGCCTCCTTAGCCTGAGAGGGCTCTCTCAAAAGGTTATTGATTTTGATTAAAAAATAAGAGGGCTAACTCTTGTGAAATAACAGTGACAAATATGAAGGTTGGACAAACATTACATAAGTTTCCATTGGGCCTATGGAGTCAATAAAACCTCAGCAAATAATGATACAACCTTTACATAGAAGTCAGGGCATGTGGCATTTAAATGTTCAAAACACAACTCTTATAAAACCACAGTTCATGAATGTGTACAGGAAATCAGAGCAGCATAAGTGAATTCTGAGTGATTACACATCTATGCAACTGTAAAATAAATCAAGGATAAAGTAAAACCACACATCTTGAACATAGAAACACTTTATGAATCCTGAGAAGAAAAGCAGTTCTATTATATTACTGAACTCTGTCTTTCTACATAAGCCAAAACAGTACTCTGTTTTATAAAATCTCCAACCCTCATTACATAGATGTTCCAGCTATATATAGAATCCTTATTCTAACTAATTCGAGCTTCCTCCTCCAGCATGAGGGGAGTCGATAACTACCTCTACTGACACCTATCAGCTATTGAACTAACTAATAAATACAACTAAAGTGCTGACTGGAGTTTTAAAAGAGTTCTAAATTAACTATAACTCTAACTCCTTTTTCCATGCATATGGCTTCTTCTTATTCTTTGACATCTGGTTTTCTTTTCGATTTGGCTGAGCTGGATGTTTAATACTCCATATCGACCTTGAACACTGAGTCTTTTAACTGCTCAGAAGTATTAGGAGATTTCCCTTACTTCTCGGTTCCAGTTTTCCTCAAATTGCTCGAATGTACAGAAGTATGTCTTCTATTAACCCAAAATATGAACCACTGCCACGTTCTTGATGTGCTATCCACCGTTTCATGTATGAAGACAACACCTTTCAAAAAGATTTTCTGATTTGTCCATCATAATTGATTGGCTCAATTGTAACATGTAGCTACAGCAGTTTCGTAGCGCGCTACGAAACTGCTGTGTAATTTCAAAAGCACAGCCTTCCTTAAGGATATTTTTCAATTGACTTAACTACATCTCCTCTAAGCTGTCTGAGGCATCATGAACCAAACTGGCTATGAATAATGACCATTAGATGTACTAGGCTAGCATGTGTAATACTGTTATAAGCCATGTTCAGAGTCTTTCAATTCCAAAAGTTCTTCAGCTTTTATCTTCCAGTCATCAGTTATACAGCATGACTTTATGTTGAGATATGTTAAAACAACAAGACCTGAAATTGTATTCATTTATGCCACAGTCACCGGACAGCCTACATAAACAATGCTTGAATCTGCGACTTTATTTCGATAAGTTTGCAGCTCCTTCAAATTTGTAGGCCCAGCCACAGGTTTGATCTTTTCCTCTATAGTGTACTCTGTACAAAAGCGGAAAAATTGAACTTCTTTCTTCTGTCCAATTCCATGTGTACGATCCTGGGCTTGTAGATTAACTTGTGGATTCCAGTCACTGTCATACAAAATGACCACATCTGTTGTGGCAAGGTTAATACCAAGGCCTCCAGCTCTAGTTTAAAGCAAGAAAACAAACTTTTCACTCCCTTCTTGATTGAAAGAATCTATGGAAGCATCACGATCTTCTCCTGAAGTATTCCCAACAATTCAACAATACTGATATCCGCGGAACATACAATAATCCTCCTAAATGTCCAACAGTTTTGTCATCTGTGAAAAAATAAGAACTCTGGAATTACGGTCCTTCAGTTTTGGAGGCAACTTATTCAAAAGAACCATATAGTCTGCAGGATGTGATTGTATAAACTTCAACACCAGAGATCTGTCTGAAGCTTTAGCTGTTGCATCAGCGCCTCCACTTCCAAACCAATCAGTGTAGTCCGGACACATTGCAGTACCAACACTTCGAAGAAGAGCTTTTATTTGCTATTGTTCACTTGAGTTATTGGCTCTACATATCTCACGTAGCCCTTGTCCAAGCTCAGATGAAGCTTCAGGGATGGTCGGGGTGGCACTTCCTCCAGCACTTTCTTTAGATGTGTCGCACTCTCTGAGCTTACAATTCGAGCCACGAGACCCTCCAAAATCTCTCCCTGCACCTTAACATGATCTTTTGTTCCTGGCACTGAGATATCAGTAATTTCATCCAGAGCTTTACACACTGGAGTCGCAGTTCCTTCTTCGCAAAGCGCGTCATATGCAGCGAAAAAAGATGTCACAGATTTCCTTGTCGAGTATAACCAGACACTATTTGTTGGCAACCGCCATTTTCGACAGAATGAAATTATATCAGCTGTTGAATAAAACCGTGGTTTTCCTGCTCCTAGTTCTGTTACAGCTGTTACCACCGCATAATCTTGAAGAGGACGCTGCCCATGGTCCCCCAACAGCAGTAACTAATTTCATTGATATGCACATACGGTTCTTATGAAGAAAATCATTGAACTCTTTTTGTTTTCTTGCTGCCTCGCTTCCGGGACCAACCCACAGCTTTTCAGGCCTTGTTTCCACTTCTAAATGGAGTAACCCCATACACAACAACAGAACAACTGCAATCGAGATTCCCAAAACAAGACTTGGATGTGTAGCAACAAACACTCCATGACTCCTATAGAATTTAGAGATATAATATTGGATGAATGGCAAACGTGTTCCCTTTTTTGGCATAGTCACCTCTTGATATATCGCTGCGCCCTGAATTAGATCCTGGTCTTGCTTACTCATACCACTGGACATCACCATGCCATGAGCCTGAACCAAGCCTTTCAGACTCATAACCCCTGCTATCACCATCAACATGACCAGAGTTGGACCGTGGTCTCTCAGAGTCATTTCCTTCATAAAAATCACCAAACCCTGGACAAGGGCCTGAGCAATCAACATCAGAGCCTACAGTAAATCCACATCCCGGACGAAAACCTGACCTGTTGACATGATGACCTCCAGGAAAATCAACAGACCCTGACCGAGAACCAAGTCTGTCAAGCCCTGGTCCTCTAGCATCTAAACGATCATAGCCTGTGGGCATTCAATATCCTCTGTCCTTGGATGCTTCTTTGTTGAAAAGAGAACTCCATTATGATCTGATACTGTAATAGATGGTCGAACCCAGTAAGGGCATTTATGAAGACGGAATCCCCGAAGTATACATCTCCTACTAGGTTGAACTTCACCATTGAAATATGTGAGAACTCGTTCAAAATATTTTACATAGCGAATTTGGCTTGGAAGAACAATACCCTTGCCATCTATACACCGTTTCTGGTTGTAATAAGCAATGGATTCTTCAGCAGTGGGGTAGAACTTGAGGTTAAGAAGAAAACTCGATATCATGAGCCCTGTTCTAACCATGCCAGCTTTACAATGAACAACTACTACATTCTCAATATCTTCCTTCAGCCATGAGTACGCACTTTGACAAAATGATACTATGAGTTGAATTGGAGGGCAATTATGGTCATCAAAGGGGAAGCAAGCAACCTTCCCTTCAACAGTGAAGCATCGTATAATCTTTTAGAGCAAAGGTTGTACACTTTGTATTTTCCCTTGTGATGACTTTCAAAAAACTTCATAACCTCTTCCATATATCCAAAAATACCAGAACTGATGTCGCCGGCAGGAAAACCCATAGCAATTATGTTTTCGGTAACATATGTCATATCCAAATCAAAACCACCTTCCTGCGTGACTGCAACTTGTGTTGAATCTTCCGTAGGATCGTCAACAACTGGAATCTAAGAAGATGATCGTGTACCTAATCCACTGGCTAAGCGACCAAATGGAGATTTCTTACCATCCACAGGCTGTGCAATCTCTGGAGCTGAGGGTTGTGAAAATTTGAAGCTTTTTGCCCATGTTGAAAAACCAGATGGCGAAATATATCTTCTTTTGAAACTTGCAATCTGAACTTACGACGACACCTAATGACCTAATGATAAGGATAAGCGGTCGAGTTGACAGGCAAAGGGTATAAGCTGATCACTGATAATGGATTTTGATGGATATGACAGCTGTGTAGGATTGGCTATGAATTAGGACAAATCCCCAATTTCGTAGCGCAGCGAGTACAAAATAGGAATTATGCGCTACGAAATCACTTAAAACATGTTGCGCTGCAAAACTGCTAAAAGGATTTATGTGCTGCGAAAACACTTCAAAATTATTACATGAGCTATGAAATAACCTAAAGAGCTTTGTGACACATAGTAACTTTTGAACAAGACTGACACATGGCTGTGAGACGGGGATGAATGAGAATGACCGGTGATGAATGAGAATACATAGTTGACTCAAGACTCTAAAAACAAAAATCAAACTTAGACTAGCACCGAATTTTTTTTACCATCAAACTAATGTGAGCGGTTTTGAAATTAGAATTCTTAAGTGATAACAGACACTAGCATTTGTTTCAATCTCAAATGGTCTTTGAAGATCTGGCAATGCTAGTACTGGTGTTGTACTAATTTTTTCTTTCAAGGTGTTGAAGGCTTTCTGTTTTTTGCCTCCCCATTGAAACACCTTATTCAATCCTGTTAAAGCATGTAAGGGAGCTGCAATCAAGGAAAAGTTAGCAATAAACTTTCTCAAATATTGTGCTGCTCCTAGGAAGCTTCTAACTTCTGTAGCAGATTTGGGTTTAGGCTAGTTCACAATGACTTCAACCTTAGAGGGATTTATCTTCAATTTACCACCCCCTACAATATGACCCAAATAATTTAAAGAAGTTTTGCCAAATTCACATTTTGATAACTAATCATAGAGATTTTCTTTTTTCAAAACATCTAGAGTCTTCTTTACATGCTTCAAATGTTCTTCCCATGTTTTACTGAAAACAAGAATGTCATCTAAATATACAATTACAAAATCATCAATAAAAGGCCTGAGTACATCATTCATAACTCTCATGAAAGTGGCAGGAGCATTAGTTAAGCCAAAAGGCATAACTAGCCATTCATACAGCCCTTGCTTTGTTTTGAAAGTAGTCTTCCATGCATCTTGTTCTGCTACTTTGACCTAATGGTAGCCACTACGCAAGTCCAACTTGGAAAAGTAAACAACTTCTTTCAACTGATCCAATAGATCATCAATGCGAGGGAGGGGATAACGATTCTTGATCGTTATTTTATTCAACGCTCTGTAATCAATGCACATCCTCCACGAACCATCTTTCTTTCTCACCAGCACGATCAGAGATCCGCATGGTGATGTGCTTGGTCTTATGAACCCTTTGTCGAGCAGCTCCTGTACCTGCTTCTTGATTTCTACATTCTCTAAAGTGGATAACCTGTACATTCCGATGTTAGGCAATGGAGTATCTTGCTGCAATTGAATATCATGTACAATTTCCCTTTTGGGTGGCAGACCTTTAGGTTCTTGAAATAGGATATCGTATTCTGAAACAACTTTTTCTAAATAAACTTTCTGTTTAGCATCACAACCTTCAAATATATTGGTTTTATCAGGGTTCTTTTCCTTTACAACCATCAGTAAAAATTGCTTGCATGAATTTACAATTCTTTTCATCTGCCTTGAGTTTATGAGAGTGTAATTATTTATGAGTTTTTGAGCTCTTATAATATATTTTATTCCATCTTTGGCGAGTTGATACTTATTTTCAGCTCTATAGAAAATGGCTTTTCTATCATACAAGTAAGGACTTCCTAAAACAATTCCACATATATCCAAGGGAACGATATCTAACTCAACCTCATCTACAAATGCTGACCCAAAAGAAAACCTAAGTTTACATTGTCTAGTCACTTGTAGCTTTGCTTTATCACATACCCAACCTAATGGATATGGTTTCTTGTGAGGTGTGGTTAGTAATCCCAGCTTCTTTACAATTGCTTCAGAAATCAAGTTTACTTGTGAGCCACTATCAAATAAAGTATCAATCTTTTGATGCTTGGAAATAACTCTAATATGAAAAAGCTCATGTCTTTTCCTCTCATTTTCTTCATTATCAATAGTTTGTGCATAATTACTAGTAGATGCTTCAGAATTTTACCTTTTATACCTATGGCTGTGATTGTTGTTTCATCACCTGAGTCTGACCCCAAATCTTTCTGAATAACAGCAACAGTCTTCTTCTTCTTGCCATTTAACTTCTTGGGTTTTAGCTCCGGATGCAATGACCAACAATGTTCATCATCATGTCCATCCTTCTTGCAGTGAGTGCATGAAGGTTTGCTTTTTTATACAACGTTCACCTTCCTCTCTTTCCATTTCTGCTTCTTCTTTTCCTTGTTCTTGCTTGCAGTGGGTTTTGATGATCCCCCAATCTCTGGGTTCACATACTTGTCTCTAGCCTCTAGATGTGTAGCCTGAACGGATACCTCATCTATGCTAGTGGGGTTAAACATGAGAATGGTGTGCTTCAAATAGCTATGTAGACCACCTATATACTTCAGCAAAGTTTCAAGTGAGTCTAGAGAAATGCCTAGAATTAAAGCTCTTTTTCTAAATTCCTAGGCATAGCTTTGTACACTTTGCCCCTTAAATTGGCGAAGAGTTTTCCAACTCATCATCGCTTGCTGCATATAAGCTAGTGGATAGAATTGTTTTTAATGGCAGAAACAAATTCACTCCAGGTAGAAAGAATTTTAAAATGCTTCTTCAGATCAGCTTGTGTCCTACCTTCCCACCACACTAGGGCAATTCCTCCAAGGCAAAGGCTGGCCAGCTGAATCTTTCTCCTTTCTGAATCGATGTTCTGCACCCTGTAATATACATCAATCTGTCTAATCTAGTTATCTAGCTTTTATGCATTTAATTCTCCATCATATATTGGCAAATCAAATTTTACATCTAATTTAATCATAGAAGTCTTCTTCTTTTTATTTTCAAGGCTATAAGGAGGTGTTGATGGAGGAGGTTCTTCCCATTTTCCTTTTCCTTCTGAATGGGCAACTAGAAGAGGTTCCTCTACTCCTTTTCCTGTTTGAAATGCTGAAGGGCTTTCCCCTCGGCCTTTCTTAAACTCTCGGTACATTTCTTCTACCATGGCTCTCATGGTCATGAAACTGTCCATGAACTGAGAGTTTGATTCCAAGGGAATTTCTTCTGCCATTTTCCTCCTAGGAAAGACTCTACCAATTTTTGGGTTAGCCTCAACTAGTTCTCCTTCTCCTAATTTGAGCTTTGACCTAGTTAGCATTCAACAATCCAGCACAAGCTTGTCTAACCTTAACAACCTAAAGCTTTGATACCTCTTGATTTGAAAATGAGATCTTAGCCAATTATTAAGGTATTACAGACTCATGTGCATGGATTTGCCTATCTTACTTTGTGCAATGGATCGATAAGATTGCGAAATACATATACAATGAAGCAGTTAAAGAACATAAAAGACAAACACATATAAACACAAGAAGTTTAATATGGAGTTCACCCAAAACTCCTGGGCTACATCTCCTGGTCCAGCCTTCAGTGGTGGCCTCTCTATTATGTCTTCAGAAGTAGAGTTTTACAACAGTATGAGCTCAATTTGAGTCTCAACACACAACAGATACAACAACAAGAGTTTTGCTTGAACCCCTCAAGCCTCTCTGAGTACACAGACTCTCTCTATCACTCTCTGTCTCTGTCTTTGCTCTGTCTCAATAGTGCTTGTCTCTGTTTCCTGTCAATCTGTGGCTTTAAAGCCAATCTGCGCTGACTGTTCATTTCCTCTTCTTGGGCTTTCTGGCTCCCAGCCTCTGTCCGCTCGAATCCCCCTTTTGGGCGTTAAATAATCATTGCTAACGCTTTTAGGGGAGGTGGCCACTTGTTCTGCAACAGAAGAGTCCATCTGGCCGTTGAAATCCCTGAAACAGCCATTCTCTGTTTACACAGAGAAATTCCTTCGAACTCGGGAAAATCTGCCACAACACAGTATTTCAGACTTCAAATATTCATAAATCCCCACTATATTCCTATCGGGTACACCCTCAATCGCTATCGCATATCGCAACTGCCCGTTCCATGGCTTCCCCTTTGTATTTAAAATACATTAAAATATCACAAAAATGGCTTTATGTGGATTTGAAACATTATATATTTTTATTCACAGACCCTCTCGGGTGCGGTCTTCATCGCATCGGCACTTTCCCATCGTATTTCATTTAATAAACGAAATACGCGACAATACACAAACTATTATTAGGCAGATCTCAAAACGTATGGAATATCGTTTATGGCTCTATCAGGTCCGGCTATCACGTCGTGCATATATATATATATATATATATATATATATATATATATATATATACACTCCTCTGTGTAGCTCTGATGCAAATTTGTGATGCGACTCGTCGCAATCGCATGTCACACGAGCCCCGGGTTGTTGGTAAGTGCTTCCGCTGTAATATGCTGATGCGATATGGTGGTGCAACGTGGGCCGTCGATCTGCGTGCTTGATCGACGGTCCTCGTTGACCCCGCCAATCACTATTGCAACATTTATGCGACCGCCTTCGATAGCCTCCAATTGCCTCCACCGATTTGCGATTTGCCAATCGGATTTGGACTGTTGATCGGCCAGATCTGACAGCTCCTGTGCATTGCTCCTTTTTCCATCGATAAGCCTGTTTCTTAATCATTTCTTCGTGTTTTTGGCTACCGATAGTGTTTTCCGCATGTTCTAAGGGTTTTACCTCATTCGATAGTTTTTCTCTTTTAAACAATTTTGAAGACTTAGAGAGTTCTTGGATCCATTTTGGAAGCATTAACCAAAGATTGTTTGATTTGTTTTGACAGTGTTTTTCTTGGGAATCTTCCAATTTGACTAGGCCGCATTCGAGGGAAAAAAAACCGAGAAAGTCTAGGCACTTTGACCACAGACATATTGCAGACTTTGACCACAAGATTCTTCTATGAGTTGACCAGGTTTGACCACTCAGGTTTGGACTGTTTTGAATTTTGGTTAACTAGCTAAGGAGGCCAAGTTGGAAGACCTTTGACCGAGATGCTAAAGGATTGTTTTGATATTTGACTATTGACTGGTTAGGGCACACATTGTTGCTGCTGGCTGCTATTGACTTGGATGGATTGGCACTAGAGTTGACTTTGTTGACTCTCTCTCTCTCGTCTTTATTTAGTTGCATGACATATTGACTTGATTGGATATTGGTTTTGGATATTGGATAGTCAAATCTTGATTTTAACTCTTGGATGATGTACTCTCTCTACTGAGCATTTGAAAACAATCTAATAGATGAAGAATTTCAAAGGGGTTTCCCCCTTGTGGGGTTTTTCCCTGGTCATTGACCGAATATTGCCTCTCTTGTCTCTTGGCTGTCTTTTGTTGTGCAAATTGTATATTTTTTCTATCTACTATTTCTTTGTTGTTATTGGTTAATTGAAGAAGTGGAAATTGTAATTTGGATGCTATCAAAAAAGTGATAGTTGTAGCATAGAACAATTCTTGATGAAAAATTAACAGGGTTGTTAGTTTTTATAGCATTGGAGGTGTTCTAGTCTCTAGACTTTTTGGAGAGGCTAAAACACAGGAGTTCTCCATAACCAAGAATTCGTTTCTAGAAATTCCACCTAGAAGTTTCTCAATTAGATTATTAGTCTATTTTTAATTATTTCCTAAGTCTAAACTTAGGAAAATGTGTTAATTAACCAATATTAATTGAGAAAGGTGTGAATCGTCTAGAAAATCACACAGATTGATCCAAAAATGATCTTAGCCATTGATTATGTTTTAATCTTGGTCATTAGAGTCCCAACTGGAGATTATAAGAGGAGGTCGATGGGTAGATGGAGTAGACACACTTGAGATCGATTTCCTTATGCAGTTCGAATTTCCAGAAAGCAACAACAATTGCTAGAAGAGTTCGAGCCAGAGAAGGGAAGCAGAGACAAAGAGGGGCATGGATAGTGAGTCTAGAGAGAGAGATTCCAGTTCCGGAGAGTAGTTTGTAAAGAGGCAGAAATAGCCACAGTGAGGCTGACGTAAGGGCTGCGTATAAGACTCTAGAGGCAATTCAATTTTGCTGGAGAGAAGTTGGGTTTCAGTTCCAGAGGCCAGGGAAGTGTTCCAAAGGGTCGGAGATAATTTCTCAGTCAGTCTCTGACATGATGACTTGAGGAGCATCTCTTTGAGGCAGAGCGTGGAAGCGACAACGCTAGGGTGATGTAGGCCTGCGCAGATGTTATTTGGATGCCTCACTTGGAGATAGTAGTCAGAGCTCAGATTTCTTGTGGGGTGAGGAAAATTCCTCACTAGATTTTTGCTAATATTTTTCTCTGTAGGATTGCCAGATTTCGGCATCCAGTTGTACTTAGAATTTCTCACTGTTGTTTACTAATATAAAACCCTCAGCGGCTGCACCAGTTTTCCCAAGTTGGGTTTTTCTAGGGACTTTTGTCCAAAAATAACTATGTCATAATTTTGTGTGTACCAATATTTTCTCAGTTTCCAATTTATCTTTTGCAGAATTCAATTTGGTGAAAATTGTTGTTGTGAATTATTCATTATTTGTGCGGGCAAATAAACTGTTAATTATTTTACAGTTAGAAAAATAATTTCTAGTTGCTGTAATAGAGTTGAACTTTTCACATGGTATTAGAGGGATTTTGATTAGACGTGGAAACACAGAAGCAGAAGCAGAAATTAGTTGTTCAGAGGGAGTAGCAGGATGAATTTCTGGAGGATGCGCAAAGTCTAAGCCAGGCAGTGCGAGTTGCTCAAGGAAGTTTGATTTTTTAGTGCAGGTTGGCAGAAAAATTGCCAGTTGAGTGATTCCAGTGGGCAGAGAGAACAACAACCCAGGTATTTTTGTTGGGTAGGTTGCTTGTTTGGGCTCTGAAGGGTTTTGCAGCAGTTTGCAGTAGCAGAATCAACGTTGGGTGGAAGAGAAAGGCACACACAAAGAGAATTTCTCTTAGGGGGTTTTGAGTTCTAGAAATCCAATTTTCCTATTGCAGATTGGCAAAAGCTGTGAGCAGAGTTTCTCACTCCAGAAGGGAGTGCGTGTAGCAGAATCAACAATCGAGTAGCAGGAAAGAGAAGGATTTTTAATCAAAATCAGAGATGGCCACAACAGGGCTTAGAGACCATGATAGGTTGGAGGGAGCCTCCAAATTTTTCATCTGAAAGGCTAGGATGTCCTTCCTGCTGGATGAACATTACCTGAAAGCCTATGTAGATAATGTGGTAGCAGTTCCCGAAGTTGCAGATCAACTAAAGGAATACAATAAAGAGATGGAGAAGGCGAAGCGGTTGATCCTGGATGGAGTCTGGGACCATATAGTCTCACATGTATGTGGCAAGAATACTGCCAAAGAAATGTGGGACACAACTATATCAAAGTTCTTCCAAGCAACAAAAGACGTTCCTGTAGGAGACTCTGAGAAGCATCAGAATGGAAAACGATGAAGGCATAGATCCCTTCCTCACCAGGATTCAGGGGGTTTGTGATCAACTTGCAGTCATTGGGGGGCACCTCAACCGATAGATCTTGTACGGTTGACACTGAATTAGAGGAGCGACAAGTCTTTGTCCAAAGTATCTTGGGCCAAGACAAATTGCCTAGGTGGGATAGGATGTGGTTAGACCTAAAATAGGAGGATTTGAGGTGAGCTCTATTGAGGAGCACCATCAGTAGAAGTAGCAGTAAGGGCGTGAAAGGTGAGAAGGAAGAAGAGAATGTGGCCCTAGCGTCAAAGGGTCCCAGTCAGGGACAAGGAGAGAAGAAGAAGAAAAATGACCTATCTAAGGTCAAGTGCTTCAGGTGTGGCGAGCTTGGCCACTACAGTACTCGATGTCCTCTCAGGAAGAAGGACAAGCAGGAGAAGTAGGACTAGGCGACACCGTCTGCAAAGATAGACAATTTTTCCTCCAAGTTGGAGGAATATTTTGCTATGTTTGCAGCTATACCTCTAGGAGAGAGGTGGGGCGATATGGAGATATAGTCCCAAAGTTGTAGAGGATAGGCAGGGTCCATTAAGGTGTCCTCCTCATGGATCATTACCTTGTTACAGGGGCCCATAGTATTTAGTAACAGGATGGATTAGTGTCAGAGATGCAGTCAGTTCCAAAGTGACAGTTGTAGACTAGTGGCAGTCAAGTGCTAAAGGGTGCAGTGCAGTGTTGACAGCAGAGCAGGAGGCTCAAAAGTAGAGTCAGTAGCAACACAGATTCCTAGTGGATAGTGTGGAGGCTAGTAGCAGTGAGAGGCTCAGGAGACAGATGAAACACATAGACACAATTGATTTAGTATTTTGGATACTTCTCAATTGCAGTAGTTGCAATTGCAACAAAAATAGATGAGAGGGAGTTGCAGTGCGAATGCAGGGTTGGTAGCAGTATAACAATGTCAGCAGCAACACAAATGTGACATCAAAGTTGCACAGTGGCTGGTGGGCAGTGGCAGTCAGTCACAGTGGCCAAACATCAGTAGTGTATAGAGGGTGATACAGAGATAGGGTGTTGTAGCAGTAGTGCAACATTGTAACACCTTCCTCGCTAAGAGGGAGTGTTAGTTTTTGTAGCATCAGAGGTGTTATAGTCTCGAAAATTTTTGGAGAGGCTAAAACACATGAGTTCTCCGTAACTCATAAATCATTTATGGAAATTCCACCTAGAAGTGTCTCAATTAGATTATTAACCTATTTATAAATATTTGTTAAAATTTAAGTCTAAACTTAAGAAAAGGGGTTAATTAATCAATATTAATTGAGAAAGGTGTGAATCATTTAGAAACTCACACGGATCGATCCAGAAATGATATCATCCATTGATTATGTTTTAATCTTGGCCGTTAGAGTCCCAGTTGGAGATTATAAGAGGAGATCGATGGGTATATGGAGAACTCAGAACACACACTTGAGATCGATTTCCTTAGACATTTCGATTTTCCAGAAAGTAGTATCACTTGTCGGAAGAGTTCGATCCAGAGAAGAGAAGTAGAGACAGAGGGACAGGGATAGTGAGTCCAGAGGAAGAGATTCCAGTTCCGAAGAGTAGCTTGTAGAGAGGCAGAAATAGTCATAGTGAGGCTGACGCAGGGGCTGTGCAGAAGCCTCTAGAGGCAACTCGATTTTGCTGGAGAGAAGCTGGGTTTCAGTTCCAGAGGCTTGGAAAGTGTTCCAAAGGGCTGGACAGACAGTTTCTCAGTTAGTGGCAAACAAGACGACTTGAGGAGCAGTTGTTTCAGGCAGAGCATGGAAGGGACTAAGCTAGGGTGACGCATACCTGTGCATAGGTTGTTTGGATAGCTTACTTGGAGCTATTAGTCAGAGCCAATATTGCTTGTGGGGTGAGGAAAATTCCTCACTAGATTTTTGCCAATATTTTTCCTTGTAGGATTGCCAGATTTTGGCATCCAGTTGTACTCAATTTCTCACTGTTTCTTAATAATATAAAACCCTCAGTTGTTCCACTGGTTTCCCCAAGTTCGGTTTTTCTGGGGAATTTTGTCCGAAAATAACTCTCATAATTTTGCATGTGTGTGCTATTATTTTCTCAGTTTCCAATTTATCTTCCGCGAAATTTAATTTGGTGAAAATTGCTGTTCTGAATTATTCTTTGTTTGCGTGGGAAAATAAAATGTTACTTAATTTACAATTAGAAGACTATTTTACAATTGTTGCAATAGAGTTGAAATTTTCACAAGGGTCACCTCAATCATGCTGAAGAAGTTCAAGAAGAATATTACCATGAGCAAAGAGAAGATTCTTTTCTGGATTATCAAGATGAAAACATTGAAAGTGACCTTGAAGATGATCTAGGAAGGGAGCATGGTGAGGATCATGATGAATATGACACCTTGGCAAGTAAAGTTGAGGGAGGCTCCACCCTTTTCATGAATGTTAAGTTTGATGATTCTCTTTCTGATGACCTTGGAAAGGGTGATCCCATTAATTCCCTGGAAATTAACATTTGTGATTTTCTGCATATAGAAGAAGAGAAGTGGGATGTAAGCATCCATGATTTTGGCGAGGATCTGATTTGTGATACTAATGATGAAGTTGAAAATGACCTTGTCTTGCCTTACGCCCCATATAATGAGGAAGATATGATTGTTGATATATTTGAGCCATCCCTAGATCTTCCTTTGGTCCTTCTTCCATCATGTTTGGATTCCATGACTTGTGAACGTAATGAGCCAACTATGGTTTCCCTTTTTGAATCTAATTCTTATGATGAATATTCTATTTCTCAACCTTTCCCTCGAGTCATCTCCTTCCTCGTATAATTCACAACATGTCTTAAGTGACATCGCTGAGAGTTGTATACCAGAGATAGCTCTTGAGGTATGAATTCATAAAATTGATTATTGATTACTCCATATTTAGGTTGCAATAAATGACCCAAACGCATAAACGAAAATTTTCTTTTCCCTTTTCATCCTTGACCCTTCTCCATGATCCATGGTCACTTTATTTTCCCACCTCCCACCCTTGTGATCTGGCTTATGAGTGTTATGATGAATGTGATGCTTCTTTGTTTTATCCCATGGTTAGTCATAGGGGCAAGAGGTGTGATATTGATCTAATGATATGTTGGTTGCATTGGTTATGACTATACTTAGGTCAAGTATTGTATGCTACTATAGATTAGGGTAGTTGCATTGCATGTTGTGTGAGCATCCTAAAATCTTTCATCTCATTTCATGTTTCGTACGAGATTACATTGAATCTAGTATAGATTTTATTTATTTATGGATTTATATCTTCATATAAAACATGGGTGATACCCTACACCCAATTCACATGCTCCCAAACAAGTTGATTGGAACGTATCGGTTACAGGTTTTCCAAACTAGAGATTTTTGGAGTTCTCATGAACTCTCCATTCGAGTTGATTGGATCATGTGCTCTATGGTGATATCATGTCCCCGAGTTAGAGCTAGATATTACCCATCAAAATGGGTAACCCCATAAGATAAAACTTTTCTCCTACATTGGACAATCAACCAACTAGCTAGATAGCCAACACCCCCTGACAACAACCATTAGTGGATGATATGCCATTAATCTTCGCCACTTGCATCAACCATTTCTTTTAACCCATTTGACATTAGCACTTGGATGAAGGTGGGTTGTCACTCAAAATATACTTTGATCATTTTGCAATCAAGTGCTTATACTTGTTTTTTTTTTTGGGCATTTAGTATGGATTATGGGGTGATCTGGAAAATTGATAGATTTTGACTGTGATCTTGTTCTCTCACCTTAATTTGGGGGTTAGCTTTGATCTTAGTCTAGTGGGACCTCACTTAAAGCCCTATGGGTATAGGAGGTGCACTACTTGGGAAGCTCTGATTGAGATAGTGTAGTTCCATCTTCCCATATGTCATAATTAACACCTTCAGTCTTACATTACAAGCCCATATCTCACCTCCATTCTTCAGGTTCAACTTGTCATTAGTTCTTTGGGATTTGGCACTCATATGTCCACATACCTAGGTAGGGCTAGGAAACTTCGCATTCAGAGGTTGATGCAACTAAAATAAATAGAAAGAGAATATCATGGCCAAAACAAAATAGAAGAAAGAAAAATCAAAATTCAAAAGATGGCTAGGGACATAAAGATTAACACATGGGAAAAAACTTAGCATGATATTTAACTCACTCCTATGGTTGTCACTTGATTCCTAAGCACATGTTTCTGCATTGCATCAAAGGAAGGAAACCTCGCATGTCCCAACCTCGATGGGCAATAAATAACTTATACTAAAGGGTTAATACAATTGTTACATCATAAAAAACAAACTCTAACCCTTGAGCTACAAGAAGTGATACAAAGAAAAATCAAGAAGTAAAAGGTGCACAAGAGGGGTGGAAAAACAAAGGTCGAGTTGGTAACTCATGCCTCCACGAATGCTCCCTCCTCACATCTATACACTCAAGATGTGGACACCCCTATCATCTAGTCCCTTTGGCCATGAAGTCTTCTCCCCTCCATTACAATCATTACTATTAAATAACACCTATCAATTAAAAGGTGGACCAGGGAAATGTTACTTCCCCTTAAGGGATGGAAGCATCTAGTAGGGTTGACCTTTAGCCACCCCTACCGAGGGAGGAAAACCTATTGCAAGATTAGGGTCCTAATTTTGGAAGGGGATCCTTGTTTGATGTATTAAATTTCCCTTAACATTCAAGTTTGGTTCACTTAGATGCTAAGTCACCGAGTTCAGAAAATTTTATCCTTGGGATTCGAAATTCACCGAACCTCAAACGATTTTGAAAAAGTTCCATTGTGTACGCCGAACATAATACTGAACTCGAACTCAAACATAATGTCGAATTCGAACTCGAACATAATGCCAAATTCGAACAAAAAAAAAATTAATTTGGTAAAAAATTGATTAAATTCGTTAAAAAAATTGTTTAGGTTCAGGTGCTTAGGTTTTTTAGTGGGTAAATTATAAACAAAAAAAATGAGGTAAATCTGCTCGAGGTTTTAAATTTTCAGCATACTACTCAATGCTTGGCTGATGTGGCTCGACCCTCACTGCTCGACCCTCAGCTCACTACTCAACTACTTGACAGACGCGGCTCGACCCTCACTGCTTCAGTCCCTCACTACTTGACCCTCACTGCTCGACCAGTGACAGCTTGACCCTCTTGCTTAGTGCTCGGCGTCGACCCTCCTACTCTTGCTCAGTGGCTCGACCAGTCCCTCACTGCTTCCTTCAAAAGTCAACCCTCAACTCTCATGGCTCACGCCTCACGCTCACGCTCATCGCTCATAAGCAGTTGGAATGGCTGAACAAACATAGCCCATAGGCCCAGCGGGCAGCCACAACCCACAGCGCACAACCACGGCCCACAAAAACTCCCCCGCGGCCTCAGCGTGCTCAGTGACCAGTCCTATTCCAACTTCCTACGTCCAACTCCAGGTAGCCAAACTGCATTATTTTTGCTGCAATTTTTTTTTAATTAGTTAATATATCTAAATTAGTAGTTAAAATTTAGGTTTTTTTTTAATATATTGTGTCTGGATTGTTAGGCATCATCCTTAGCAGATCCAGATTGTTTAAAAATTTAAACAATCTGGATCTGCTAAGGTTGATGCCTGACAGTCCAGACACAATATATTAAAAAAACCTAAATTACAAGTTACAGTCTACAAAAAATTCTGCAAAAAATTTAAAACCAATTCAAATGTGAATTAAAAAAAATAAACTGCAGAAATTTCAAGCTCCACTTCAGCAATCAGAACCTTCAAATTTCAATGGCATTCCCAAAATCAACTATTGTAGCATGGATTTTTGTAAAAAAAGAGGGGAAAAATATTTTGTCTCAGTTGTGTGGACATCAATTCACTGCTCTTTAACTAGAGCAGTGGATCACCTTCTCAGTATTAGCAATGGAAGTGGAGTTGGTGTTGAAGGATGCACTAAGATCTCTGATGAAAAAAAAACTGCAATGGAGAAAGACTATTTCACTTCAAAGATGGAAAAGGAAAAATGGGAAAATAAAACGCAGCGAATTGAGAGGGAGATTGCCATGTCTTTCTCAAACACCATTAATTCAATCTCAACCATTGGTGGATCAAGTTCTACTCTAGTAAAAACAGGGAACCAAAACATTAAATCAATTGTGGAAACCTGTGGAGAGACAAGAAGTTGATGATGTTGTTGCAGAATTCTTTTATGCATGTGCAATTCCCTTTAGTGTGGCCAGGAGTCCATATTTTAAAAATGTAATTAAAAAGGCCATTGATTTTGGGAAGGGCTATGTTCCTCCCAGATCTGAAGCTTTAAGGACCACTTTGCTAAAGAAAACAAGAGACAAAGTGACAAAAAAGTTGGTTCAGATTAAAGAGTCTTGGAAGCATACAGGATGCACAATTTTGAGTGATGGTTGGTCAGATTTGTGTCATCACCCATTGATCAATGTGCTTGTTTATAGTCCTCAAGGGGTACTTTTCTTGAAGGCAGTTAATGCAATGGATCGAGTGAAGACATCAGAATTTATTTTTGGAATTTTGGATTAAGCAATTCAAGAGGTTGGGGAGAAAAATGCGGTCCATGTTATTACAGATAATGCATCAAATTGTGTTGGTGCAGGGAAGATGATTATGGAAAAGTATAATCACATTTATTGGACCCCTTGTGCAACTCACTGCTTGGATTTAATGTTGCATGATTTAGCCAAATTTCCTTGGGTCAATGAGACAATCCGAAGAGCCAAAACAATTGAAAACTTCATCATCAACCATCGTCTCACTTTGAACATATATAGGAAGAATGCATCTAAAGAGTTGTTGAGGCCTTGTGATACAAGGTTTGCCACTTTTTATATTACTCTAAAAAGAGTTGTTGAGGAAAAGGCCTAAGAGTCGTTTTCTGCAATACTGAGTGGGAGAGATCTCCCCTTTCAAAAGAAACTAAGGGAAAAAATGTTGAACAAATAGTGCTCAATAATGGCTTTTGGGAAAATGTAAAAAAGGTTTTAAAAATATGTGGGTCCATTTGTTAATGTGCTGCTCATGGTTGATGGTGACAAACCTTGTATGGGTTTTGTTTATGAAAGCATTGATCATTGCAAAGAGGATATTGCAAGTGCTTTTAATAATATGGAAGATGATTACCAACAGATATGGGAGGTAATTGATCAAAGATTGAAGACGATGCATAGTCCATTACATGCAGCAGAATGCTATTTGGACCCTAGATTGTTTGGGTTATCATGACATAGGGATGAAGAAGTCATGAATGGACTTATCCAGGCTATTGAGAAGCTAAATCCAAATCCAGCAATTGCAGGTTTGATCAGATGTCACTTGAGGGCATACAAGTTAGAAGAAGGGTTATTTGGAACACAATCAGCAAAGTATGATAGGAGCATAAGTGATCCAGCAGTATGGTGGGAATTTTAAGGATCAGGGGCACCAAAATTGCAAAATTTTGCAATTCCTATCTTAAGCTAGGGATCAAATGCATCAATGTGTGAAAGGAATTGGAGTTCCTTTGACCACATTCGTTCCAATAAAAGAAATAGATTGTTATCTGGAAGATTAGAAGATCTTATTTATGTTCGTAGTAACTTGTAGTTGGATTTGAAAAGTGTGGCTAAAGAGTCATCCAATTCCTCTACTCCATGGATTGATCCTGTTCCTAATGCATCAAGGGATGAAGCTAAGTTTTACATTGATAGTCACATTGACAGGGAATTGAGTGATGAATTTGATGCTGAAGCATCTATCGGATTCACACTCCTATTGCTCTTGATGATATAGAAATTTTTGATATAACAACTGGGCCACAGGAACATCAAGAATAAAACTTGTGTTCATGTTTTAGACTTCTAGTTTACTTTTCGCATGAACAATTTTCTAAAACTGGCAAACTACTTTAAACTTTAGAGTTTATATATTTTGAATACTTTCTTATCAGATTGTTTTTCAATATATGAAATCTGATATGGCCCATGGTTTTTTTGAATTTGATATGGTTTCCAATGTCTATGATGAATTTCTCACCTTGTTTACTATGTATGGAAGTTTGTTCTTTATTGGCACTCGCTTTCATGGTTTATAAAATTATATGTGGAAATCATTTAAATGTTTGAGCAATAATCCTATGTGTTTGCAATGTGCAATATGGACTTTGAAATTTGACTTTAAATTGATATATATATATATACATATTTTTTTCAAATTTCTATATGGCGAATTTTATGCTGAACTTTATCAGCAAAATTTTAGGTGCCGAACTTTATTCGAATTTCAAGGTCGTCGAACTCAAACACAAACACGAATGTGGTGACTTAGATGCATTATTGATATTGGTCCCTAATGACTGGTTGCTTTCACTAGAATCCATGTTTTTCTTGTCAGGTGGTTCAGCAACCTAGGTCTTGGACACCTACTCCATAGGTACCCAAGCCCTCCAGAGAAGTATATGGCACAAACAGGTGAAGTGTTGAGACTTTTGGGCCTTATAGCAGCATCAATGGATGACATGTGTCCTAGAGCACCTCTAAAACCCCAGATGTTGGTTGACTTTGTCCTAGTTTTCATGATTCGTCAAGATGCCACAACTGGACCCAACATGCCCCCAAGCTGGCCTTGACACAAATTAATGGGCAACAGGTGATTCAGATCCTAGATGAGGATTGTCTCACCATGAGAGACTAGGGAGGGCTTGTTGCACCAAATAAGCCCTAAACACTGGAGCAGAGGAGGCTACTTTCAGTGGTTGGAAACCCATGGAGACTAGTTCGTGGTGCTCCAGTTGGATCTTGGGACCCCACAAGAGGCAATGAGGTGAATTTGAGGACCAACCCTCAAATCATGGACTTGATTGGCTTCTACACCACCTTGGACACCTCATCACCCTTGGACATGCCATTTGGAGAACTTACATTTGATGACATCATCCCTATAGAGCTTATACCTCACACATGTGGGTTAATTAGGGCATATTTTCATAAAGCTAAGGAGTTGGCTCGTAACCCAAGTTCATCTTATCATCAACTTGTTTTTATGGGATTTGTAGGCTAATTAGTAGTTCTAATCCTCATATAGATAGAGGATAGGTTCACTTGTATTGGATGATCATCACTTGTGACTATTTTGGCCCTCTTAGAGAATTTCAGCCTTCTTGAATTCTTGTGGAGATGTGACTCCCTGGTGTATTTTGGCATTTTGGAGCTATTTCTTGGTCTTGGAGATGTTACTTTGGATCATCCCCATGGTGTGTCTTTAAATTAACTCTCCCAAGTGACCTTGATCCCTCACAAAAGTAATAGTTAGTGATTTGAGCTAGGGCTTCAAAATTCCCTTGCTCCTTGTCAAGATTTACCAATTTTTCACTCCCACTAACTCCATCATCTTAAGGATTAGGCACTGGCCTTGTCACTTTGTTGATCACACCCAAATTTAACCATAAAACTCATTTTGGTCTCTTAATGTCTTTTTCGGGCCTCTTAAGGTCAAGTCGCTAGCTAGGGCTAGGGCACGAATGGACGTAGGGTAAGATTTTTGAGTTGTCGAAGGATTCAACATTGAAAGGAGCATTGGTTGCCTCAAAATCAACTCCTCTTAGTGGCCAATCCATCCATTCTAAGGCTGAATCCTTTTGCACTAGGAAACCCTAGTTTACTCTAAGATTCAACTTGGGGTTTGTTGAAGGTTTCTTCTTCCATTTGAGTGCTAATATTTAGTATTTGGAAACATTTTCGTGGCCTCTTGACTCTTAGGTTAATCCATTTGGCTTGCTATCTCTCTAACCCTAGATCACTTGTACCTAGCCTTATCTGAGGGTGTGAATTGCCCCATTAGAATTGTTGATCCTTGTCCTTAGAAAGAGTTTTCCCCATAGGCCTTTCTTGTCACCTTGATCATTGAGTATGATACATAATTAGGTGACATATCTAAAGGGAAGCCTCCATAGTGGTGAAAATCCCACAAAAGAGTAGGAGGTAGCGGTTGTCGTGATGGTGGGCCGCACCTCATTGTTGTCCCTTAGTCTAGTTTTTTACTTGTAGGTTACCCCTTACAAGACCTGCTAGATTTTGAGGAAACAGGTGTGTCACATGCTTTTCCATATGCTCCACCTCTAAATATTCCTGGTACATACTTGATGCGATCAACAATTTCTTATCTAAGCCTAGAAATTATCCTTTTGCCATGCCCTTGAGGGCTTTTAACAATTTGTCCTTATTAGGAGTATGAAACAAGAAATATTGTTGATATTTGGGGATTCTACATGGATCACACACCCATGGGCTCCCTGGATTCACTTCTCATAGCGTCACATCTGTTGAAGTTTCTAAGTTTAATTAGTTAGAAACCCTCCATGCACTTTATTTGATTTATTCCTACCTACTTGTTATTTTCCTTAACAAGTTATTTACAATGTAAATACTGAAAATAAACACTAGGGCATGCTCAACATATTATAGATCAACAACTAAAAGAAATAGAAACAAACACACCATATGACACCATTATTTTTGGACTAATGTCCCCGAAAAACCCAATGTGGGAAAATCGATGCAGCTATCTGAGGATTTTCTTATTAAGCAATATTAGAGTACAATCTGGGTGCCGAAACTGGCCTACCCAACAGAGAATTTCCTTGGCAGTAATACCTCTTAGTTTCTACCAAATCTTCTGGTTGAAACCCCAGATAATCCTTTCGACAGCTACTCAGCACAAATCTACCCGAGAAACCCCAGCGTCAGCCTCTCTTTGGATTGCACCAGCCCCTCTCTGCCTCACGTTGGCCCTATGTCACCCCGGATGGGTCTACGTCAGCCCTGGGAAGCCATGCGTCAGCCCTCTAGCCCTTTGCGTCAGCAATGCTGGCCTCTCTAAGGCTCTGCGTAGGTCCCGGCTGCCTCTGCATGGCCCTGCGTGAGCCCTGGCTAGCTCTGCGCCACTCTCCTTAGCTACTGCACTGCTCTCCCGACACTATCTCTACCTCTCTTTCTCTTTGTACTCAAATGCCCCTTAGCTACATCTCCCGATCACTAATTCTATCTCTCTTAGCAAACCCCACTCTAGATAATAGAATGACTAATCACTCTGGTGTATTCTCCAAGTGACCCTCAAGCCTCCTCTTATACTTTTCCTGTTGACATATCAACGACCGAGATTAAGTCCCTAATCAATGGCTAAGAATAGATCTAGCTTGATCCATGTCTTTTGGACCACTCTAACACAGATTCATATTAATACACATTAATATTTTATTTTCCCTAAGTTTAGACTTAGGGACTCCATTGAAAGTATTAATTATTTTAATATCTTCTAATCTGTTTAGAATCTACCCAAACCCTTTCTGGGTATTGGAGGCCTCATATGCCCCAACCTCTCCACCAAATTTCGTGGCTAGAGCATATCCGATGCTACCCCAAATCAACACTCGCTCTTAACGAGGATTGTGCTCTAGCAATACTCCTCACTGAGTATTACTCTGATCATCCGACATCAGTACCTATGCTGATGCTAGGCCTTCCTGCCCAACATCCTCTGCACTGCTACATCCTGTACTGCTGCCCATGGTTCTGCCACTGCCACTGTTGCATCTGTACGACAGCTCCCTCTGCATCCATGCTGCTGCTAGTCCTTTCTCCCAGTACTACATCCACACTGCACCTCCTCTCATCACGTTGCATCGTGCTGCCCACTGCTGCACTACAACTCAGTTACTGAGAAGTAAGTAACTGATCTCCCAACTGACCTCCCTATTGGGCTAGAGACACCCACTGATGCTGAAGCTCCCTCTGCCGCTGACAAGTGCTCCCTATCTCTGACCTTTGCCCTGTTGCAACAACTCCCTACATCTCGCACCGTTGCACACTTCTTTGTGCCTTCCTGCACTGGTACAACACTCTTGTGCCTCTTGCACTGTTGTAGCCTGCTAGCTCTGCATTGTCTCAGGACTCCTACACAATAGCTCTCTTTGTCACTCCCTCCGCATTCGTCTCTACCCACTCAGCCAGTCCTGCTACTCGTCGGGGCTCCCGTAGCAAGGTCTAATCCAAGAGGATGGGTACCTCAAGGATCCTACCCCTCATCGCCTGTAGTGCACCTGACTACAGCTTGATGTCTCCCCACTTCTGATCAAGTGGTGCGTGTGTAGTCATGGCACAGTCATCGTCTGTCAAAACTTCCTTCTCTACTCGTGCTGACGCTGCCTTAGTCTCGGAAGACTCTCCCTTACTCTTCTTCCTTGGGCATTGGGTCGCATAATGACCCATCTCCCCATAGTGGAAGCACTTGATCTTGAAAAGATCTTTCTTCTTCCGCTTCTCCTGCTTTCCCTTAGATGCTAGGGCAACATCCTCCTCCTCCTGCTTGACTTTGATCCCCTTTCTGCTACTACTCGTCTTCAACTGTTGTTTGATCTCTTCCTAGCGAAGAGATGCCCACATCTCGTCCCAAGGTGGAATTGTCCCTCTTCCCAGTATACTCTGTACAAATACTTCCCAGTCTTCTAAGACAACATTTAGGGTTGTCCTCACCATCAACTCCTGATCCGGTGTCGCCCCTATAGCAGTCAACTGATCTCGGATCTCATTCAGTCCTCTGAGGAAGGTGTCAATCGGTTCTCCCTTCTTCATCTGATACGACCTCAACTGATTCTCAAGCAACATTCTTCTTTGCACAGAAGTATGTTTGTACAACTTCTTGAGAGCCTCCCACATCTCAAATGTCATTTTCTTCTTGGCTATGTGTGGTACTACATGATCCTTGACCCCGTCAAGGATAATGCTCTTGGCCCTCGCCATCGCCTCCTCATACCTGTCATTATCATTGGGGTCGACTAGGACAACTATTACCTTCAAGGCAAAGTTCTTGAAATGAATCCTGTCAACTACGAATAAGATTTTAGCCTTCCAGACTACGAAGTTCGACGCTCTGTCCAGTCTATCATGGTCTCTTACTCTATGTAGTGCCATGATGCTCCTCTACTTCCCTCTTGGAAGTTCTCTGTTCGACTCCTCTGAGTCTTTACTTCCCATCTGGATGTTTTCTTCTGGACTCCCTCTGAGTCCTGATTTCCCTCCTGGAAATCCTTCTACCGCTGTCGAGATGACCCCTACTCTAATCGTCTTGTGCAACCGCACCACTGATCCGGGTTCCTCGGCTAGAAACCCTTGGTAGCAACTCCTCTGGCCTTGCTCTGTCAAGTATTGTTCTGACTACAGTACCTCACCAACTCCACTCTGCAATATTCCCACAACCTTCTAAACCCCAGCAACCTGAAGGTGAGAGCTCCTAAGCTTTGTGCAATCTTGGCACCAGCAACCCGCTCTCCTTAGCCAACTGCATTAGCCTTCCCAGCTACTGTGTGGCTCCACGTGAGGCTCCCTTTGCCTCCTTAGCTTCTACACTTCCTCTTCTCGACTCACCCTTGATGACGCAGACACTATGTCACCCTTCCCTTGTTGCTGCTCTGCTAGAAACAACTTATGTCACCTTGGGACAGTTGTTTTCTGCTGCTATCGCTTTGCTCAGTTGATGTCCTTTAGTCCTCCTATGATCCGCAATCACGCTCTGATACCATGTTGAAGTTTCTAAGTTTACTTACTTAGAAACCCTCCATGTACTTTATCTGATTTATTCCTACCTACTTGTTATTTTCCTTAACAAGTTATTTACAATGTAAATACTGAAAATAAACACTAGTGCATGCTCAACATATTACAGATCAGCAACTAGAAGAAACAGAAATAAACACACCATATGACACCATTATTTTTGGACTATTGTCCTCAGAAAAACCCAATGTGGGAAAACTGGTGCAGCTATCTGAGGGTTCTCTTATTAAGCAATATCAGAGTACAATTTGGGTGTCAAAACTGGCCTACCCTATTTCTTTTGGAGTCTTTTTGTGCACTACATATGGTGGTAACTTGTTGTTTAGTCAACAATGGTATGTTTTATGCTTAGCACAAGTACTTCAATATTCCTTTAGCAGCCCAATGACAATTTCCAATTTAAATTTCCAGTAGCAATCACATTAACAATTAATAACATTGACCGTAAAAGAAGATACAACATGAACAATATGTAGAAGACAAGCCAAGACAAGAGGACACCAGATTTGGCGAATGCCAGGGCAAAACCCCAATGTGGGGGAAAACCCTTTGATCAATTATTCTTATTATTATATCAAAATGTTCAGTAGAGAGAGAGAGAGTACAATAGTCAAAATTTACTTGCCAAATTCAAGTCAATAGAGGCCTATCAAAATCTGTAGTCAACTGCAGTCAAACTTCAACCCTAACCAAAAAGTCAACGCTGGTAAAAGCAACAATAGAATGTCCTCAAAACAACTCGGTCTTCCCCATTCTAATTCGCCTTGATCAGGAGGTCAAAGTCAGCCCAAAATAGTCACAAAATCTGATGTCAAACTTGGTCAAACTGTTGTCCTGAAATCTATGGTCAACCTGTAATTTGGTCTACAGTCAAAGTGCTCAGATTGCTTCGGTTCTTGTGCCAAAATATGTGGCCTACTGAGACAGAAATATACCCAGAAAATTGATGTCAAATGATGCCTAAAAAGTCAAAGTCAATGCTAGTCAAACTGCAGAAATTTTTGAGATTTTCGGCCTGCAATTATGTCCTTTAATTTCATCCTCCTTGTGCCACACATGGGAGAGAGAGAATGCCCAATGTTATATGAACCAATGAGAGAAGGAGAGAGAATGTGTGAGTGATGAAGATGCCAAATGAGGTGAGAGGTCACTTGTATTTATACAATTCGTTGTGGGTGAAGAGTCATGTCCATTGGGCTTCATGAGCCTACATGTTGATGTGGCCGACCTAAACAATTAGCACATGTGTGGGTATAAATTCAAAAATGCACTTCCTCTTGTCCAAATTGGATGATCTTTATATCAATTTTGGTCCTCTCGAAAAGAGGAATTTAATGCAATCATCATTTCCATCAAATGAGTTGTCCCAAGGTGGAATTTGACCCTAGTTGCCAATTTTAACATTCCCTCTCAACTAGGGAGAATTCCACCTGCCAATGCCATCCTGTCGTCATGTACCACCTTTGTCATTTCATCTCTGTTTTGTTGAACCATGATGTAATAATGAAGAAGAATTGATCGAGAGAGAGTCACAATACCTTACCACTCTCCACTGAAAAAATTCAGTCCAGAGGTAGAACCTCAATTGATCCCAGATCAAGTTGTTGAACACCATGCATCCTAGACATAGGGAGTACGTCCGTACACAATGCATCTATCAGTAGTGCTATGGTCCCTATCCACTTTTCCCAACTCATTGGCCAGATGAGAGGTACTTCCCATGAGTCCTGGACTACATGAGTAGGATGTATGCTGGGGCATTAGAAGGAAAAGATGAACCACTCATCCTGCTCATATGCCATAGGAGAAGGTGAACCACTCATCCTACACACATGTCAACCATCATGTGGTATCACAAGGGAAGGTGAACCACTCACCTTGTACATAGTGCACCAATAGGGGAAGGTGAACCACTCACCCTATGGTCGCTCATAGCTCCAAGAAGCACCCCAAGCCCCCAGGAGCTCCCAGAGCTCAATGTCCAACTCAAGCGAGACCCTCCTAGGAGGGTCTTTCCACGACTCCAAGTCTCTTTCAAAAGGCTAAGAATTTGACCTTCCCTAAGGGCTTCGTGAGGATGTCTACGACCTACGCATTAGTCATGATGTGTTGGAGCCTTATTGCTTCCTGCTGTACCATATCCCGATAAAGGGGTACTTGATATCAATGTTCTTGGAGCGGTCGTGGAACACGAGATTCTCTTAAAGGAGAATACCACTTTAGCTGTCGCGGAAGATTACGGTGGTATCAACACGTGCTCAAATAGCTCACTAAAGAGCTTCCTTAACCAAACAACTTCACAACAGGCCATACTAGCGGAAATGTATTCGGCCTCAGCGGTGCTTAAAGAAACCAATTTCTGCTTCCTACTCATCCAAAAAATTGAAGAAGACCCTAATGAGAAGCAACATCCAGACGTGCTTTTATGATCCACCACATTGCCAGCCCAGTCAGCACTAGTATATCCATGTAGCCTCAAATTCCCAACAGCATATCTCATACCATAGTTGATTGTGCCACAAATATATCTCAAGTGATTCTTAGTAATAATCCAATGTATGTGATGAGGCTCGACCATAAATTGACTCAATGTATTCATGACGAAGCATATGTCTGGATGAGAGTTTACCAAGTGTCGAGCAGTAAAAAGGGTCTTTTTCACCTCTATTTACCCTACATTAATTGTCAATCCAGGAATGATTTGTACTCAGTTTGAGGCGATCATTTGTCAGAGTAATGCTAGTAGTATAGTTCTCTAAATATAAGAGTAAACAGATGCTTGCAAAAAGAAACCTAAGACTCAAATCATGCGTTTAGAAAGCTACAACAATTTATCAGTCAAGGGTACAGTAATGGTAACTCTTCCCTCTGTAAACTGATGCAATTAAAAAGCACTCAAAGAAAGGATCATCAATCTGGGAACTAGACAGCATATGTCGATGTTCACTACAGTCTCAGACCTTCTACACACCAAAGCGATGATAACTTCAAATGACAAGAAATGGAACAACAACTATCTTTATAAACAGGATTGAACAACAAAACCTTAACCTATGGAAATGAATGCAACAATAATTATATCCTATAGGAATTAAGTAACAGCCTTTGAATTGAACAGCAAACAGAAATGGAACAACGGACTAACAGAAATAAAATATAGAACAGCAACTTAGATCAAATATGAATGTACAGCAAACCAGATTAAACACACGACACACTTAACATTAAAAGGAACAGTAATCTGAGCTTCGATACAATAAGTATGAATCACAGCTATAAAGTAACAGCAATTGCGATCACAACGGAACAGCAATCTCGAATGAACAACAATCACAATTTAAGAATAAACCATACAGTAGTACCGATTTAGGAATATACAACACTGTTAATCTGTAATCAAATGGAAATCTGTAAGGAACAACAATGTTATATCAATTGTCAAAAGGAACAACAATGCGATATAAAGTTAGAATGAATAACATAGCATTCTTGTTGTAGGTAATAATATTATTTAGTCAAGTATATATAACAAAGCCGATATGTAAAATAGCAAAGCACGTCAGATCACTGAACAGAGTAAATGGAAGAGATCAAACCACACATGAATCAGAAATAATGGTACAGGAGCAAGTGATCCACCAGGGCTGGGCCCTTAGCCTCCAGGGACTCACTGCTTAAGGTTACTCCAGAATCAACGATAGAACGGCAACAAGATTTATATATTAAACATCAAACAGAGTTATAGTGAATCGCTCTTCAAAGAGATTCGATGATCAAAGTTCAAGTACCAAGAAGAATTTCATAAAAATAACAATTGTTTCCCCCATGCTAATAGTGCTACCCCTTCTTATAACAACCGAGTGGAGATATCAACAATACAGAAGATTGTTAAGATAGCAATCCCTCAGGATCAAAGGATCTTGAGGGATTCACCAAACTGTCAGTTCTTAGTTATCCTCTTGTTCTTTTGCGTCGATTGGGTATCTCCTTTTCCTTTTTCTGGTTGTTACGCTCCAATTTGGATCGCCTTGTTTGAATGCGGTTCCCTGTCAAAGGGACAACAGTTAACTTGGTCTTGTTCTTTCCTTTGGGATGGCAGTCTTCCGTTTTCTCCTCTTTCTGCATAGAAAAAGGGTAATTATTAGTTATTTCACATTACATATAAATCTTCTAGATTTTATCATAATCTCTTGTCATATACCTAGCTCATGATGTAAAAAGGTTATGAGTTTTGAAGAAAAGATAACAAAGTAAATGAAAATAACATACCTTCTCCAGTGCTCAACACACCCCCCTGCTTACCCTTTTTCATGGCCTCATGAAAACATTGTAGTTGACATGCAAGGTGGTGAGGGAGTAGGCTGGAGACGGGATCTCATGAGGAGGTCTACAGCCATGATGCCTAGCTAGGTGCTCAAAGAGATGTCTTGTCTAGCCCTTAGGCATTTCGTATAAGGCCTGGTATCCTGGTGCAGGATGCCAAATGACCGGACTTCGGAACCTACAACCTAACCAAGATGGTCCTTCCCTCAAAATAAGATCACCATAGAGGCCCAAGCGATCAGCAACTAACTTAAAGTTCTCATAGTTAAACGGTTCCCTGTGTTGGATATTCGGATTAGAAGTCTGATATCAAAATTTAGCAGCTGCAATGGCAAGGTCTTTGATGGTAAAGAAGTATTCTATCCCTTGTCGATTGATTGTTGTATGAATAGGTCCTAATGTTTCAATCACGCCTGGAGTCCTCATTAGGTTCCTATGTTTATTCCATAACTGCAATGGATCTCTAGGCTCAGCTTTCACCCATAACTCTAATCCGTTTTCTTGTCTTTGGAAGGCATTGTAGGCTTTAAGCCATTTTATTTTATTAACTCCAAAAAAATGAATGCCAGTAGTTGGACATCCCAAACGAAAGGGCTGGGATGCTGCTTTGTTTCTTGATCTAACACAAGGTTGTGCAAATAGAATTCACATTAATAATCTCTAAAGCTTCACCCCATAGTGCTTACAACAATTTATGAAATCATCAATGGTGTTTATTTCTATAGGGGCTCCTGCTTTGACAACTTTAATTTTCAATTGCAAATATCTTTCCATTAAAAACAAAGCATAATTCCTAGCAGGTGCTTTACATGCTAGGACATCAGTATACAAAGAGCATAAGGTATCCATTTGTTTGATGACTACATCTAGTGTTAAAATTGGCAACCAGGGAAAAAATTCATGTGGGTCATCTTATTCATGGCTGATAATATTTTTATTAGATTCCTCTCGTCGAGAGGTGTAGGATTGATATAAAGATCATCCAATTCCGATAAGTATTCATGGAGATATGAATTTATTTTGATTATGGAATTATTATCAAGCCGACCTACAACTCATGTAGGCTCAGAAGCCCAACAGTCGCATCTATTCACCCACCAACGTTGTGTATAAATATAATAGGACTTTTCCTCATTTAGACTCACTCATCTCATCACATCTCTCTCTCTCTACTGCGGAGATATGAGTCTCTTCTCTACTGCGCTGAAATGGATCTCTCTCTCTCACACATGTGAAGCCAGAAGCTGTTGAATTTGAAGCTGCAACTGTAGAAGTAAAGATTGAATTGCGTGGCCTAGAAGATCTCCTCTTTGGAACTGCGCTGTAGGTTCATTTGAACCTCCTTTGAAAGCCGCAACTTTTGGTGGTGGAATGAAGTCAATCCAACGAACGGTTTGCAAGATATCGACTACCCTAGTTTGAAGCCGGAAACTGCTGAAACTGAAGCTGCAACTGCAGAAGCAAAGATTGAATTGCGTGGCCTAGAAGATATCCTCTTTGGAACTGCGCTATAGGTTCATCTGAACCTCCTCTGAAAGCTGCAACTTTTGGTGGTGGAATGAAGCCAATCCGACGAACGATTTGCAAGATATCGACTGCCCTAGTTTGAAGCCAGAAACTGCAGAAACTGAAGCTGCAACTGCAGAAGCAAAGATTGACTTGCATGGCCTAGAAGATCTCCTCATCTAAACTGCGCTATAGGTTCATCTGAACCTCCTCTGGAAGCCGAAACTTTTGGTGGTGGAATGAAGTCAATCTGACTGTCGGTTTGTGAGATATCGTCCGCTCTAGTTTGATAATGAAGCCGCTAATGCTGATGCTACTGATCTAGGGTTTGCTACTGCTGATATGAATCAGATTTATTGTACTATTTCTCTCTGCTGAATTATTGAAGATAAAAGAAGATTTGATCAAAGGGTTTCCCCACACATTGTGGGGTTTGTCCATGGCTAGCCGCCACATCTTGTGTCTCTTGTCTTGGCTTGTTTTCTGTCGATCGTTTAATGTTCTATCTGCACTTTACTTTATGTACATGTGATTGCTAATCAGTGGAATATAATAAGAAAAAGAAGTAAACTGTTATAAGCATAGAACATACCATAACTTAACATGGTATCAGAGCTAAGGTGAAGACAAAGCCCAAGCAAGAGCAAGAGCAACCATTGAAAAAGAAGATTGGCAAGGCTATCCTAAAAGAACTATGGGGTCCTCAACACTCTTTCCTGCCGAAGACAAGCTCCGTGAGAAAGCTGACTATCACGGATGGAAGATGTCTATCGATCTAACCCTTGAAGATCAAGGAGTGCTGGACCATGTAAGAGGCAATATTGTTGAGCCTTCATCAAATGCATCTGCTGCTGCCTGGAACAAATGGAAAAATGGAGAAGTCAAAACAAAGAAGATCATCCGGGACTCTATCGACAAGCGCTTGGTGGCCTACATCTCTGATCTAGACACCTCCAAGGAAATCTACGACATACTGGTGAGTTTATTTAAAGTTAATGATGAAAATCAAGTTTTGTTTCTTAGAAATAAGTTGAGGGAAATCAAGAAGGGTAAAGATGAAAGTATGCAAGCATACTTCTTAAGAATCACCGAAATCAAGAACGATCTCCTATCTATTGGGGAAACCATTACTGACAGAGAAATGGCACTCACAACTCTCGGAGGATTACCATCTGAATGGTATGTGTTCAGGACTACTCTTCTGAACAATAATGTAATTCCTAGTTTCGAGGAATTAATGGCTAGATGCATTCAAGAACAAACAAGGGTAGAAGAGCAGGAAATGCCCTTGCCTAAAGGTCCTCCTGCTGCTTTTTCTTCTCATGCTAAGAAAAGAAATAATTCTGGGTCTAAATCGAAAAGAAAGGCTGGATTTAAGGGTGGAAGAAAAGGACAATGTTTCTCTTAAACTGAATTAAGGTAATATGATTCACTTACAAGATGTATTATATGTACCTGATCTCAAAAAGAACCTGGTATCCATCTCGATAATGGAACACAAAGGCTATAAGGTAACCTTCAGCGATGGTAAGGTACGCATATGGAAAAATAATGTTAAAGATGCTTTCACTCTTGAGTTTCGAGTTGATTCTTTATATCAAGTCGGTGGAAGTCCGCTAGGTGTCATGTCTTGTGACACAATGCTTCAGTCTGAACTTTGGCATCGGAGGTTTGCCCACCTTCATTACAAAGCTCTACCCGATGTAAGACAGATGGTAACAGGGATGCCTGAATTCCAAGTAGAGAAAGAAGGTGTATGTCCGGGATGTGCCAAAGGAAAGCTCAAAAGGGGACCATTCCCCTCGAGCCAAAGCAAGACCTCCAATATATTACAGTTGGTTCACTCAGGCATACTTGAGGTTGGCATTAAGAGGGAGACTACTACACCACATACTCCTGAGAAGAATGGTGTGGTGGGAAGGAAGAACCGCACGATTGTGGAAGCTGTCCGAGCCATGCTACATGATTAAGGACTTCCAAAGATTCTATGGGCTAAAACTGCAAACACTGCCGTATATGTACAAAATTGATGCCCTCATCAAGCATTGGGTTCCAAGACTCCTGAAGAAAAATTCACCAATAAGAAACCTGATGTTTCTCATTTTAAAATTTTTGGAAGCCCTGTATACTTTCATGTTCCGAAAGAAAAAAATAAATAAATTGGGAGCATCTGGAAAGAAGGGAATTTTCGTGGGCTATGGTGAAAATACTAAAAGCTATAGAATCTATGTAGCCGGTCAAAGGGAAGTCATAATTAGTCATGATGTCACCTTTGACGAAGATATGGCTCTCAGCAAGGTGATCAATCTTCTGACTTTGAGGAGCTCTCAAGAAGCCGACACCATGGAACCGAAAGAAAAGGATGATGAATCAATGCCTGATGTAGAAGAACCCATGGATCCGATTGATCCTCCTCCATATGAGCCTTCCTCTTCTAGGAAGAGGCCTTCATGGCTTAAGGGGTTACTTGATGATGCTGAAGGACATGCTGCACCCCGAGGAACCTTTCGTGAAAGTAAGAAACCTAATAGGTATCAAGGATACTTGACCATCATGAGCACGATCATACAAAATGAACCTTCGTCATTCTCAGATGCCATCAAGCATCAAGTATGGAAGGATGCTATGACCGAAGAATATGAGTCTATCATAAAGAATGATGTTTGGGAAGTAGTTCCCAGACCTCAGGACAAGACTGTTGTTACTTCCAAATGGCTTTACAAGATAAAGCATGCAGCAGACGGAAGCACGGAAAAGTATAAGGCTCGTTTTGTTGCTCAAGGTTTCTCCCAAAAGGAAGGTATAGACTATGATGAGATATTTGCACCTGTTGCCAGATATACGACCATCTGCTTGATCATAGCCCTTGTCGCTTCACAAGGATGGAACCTACATCAGATGGATGTCAAGACTGCGTTCTTGCATGGCTCGATCAAAGAAGAGGTCTACGTGGAGCAACCCGAAGGATTTGAGATTTATGATCGAAAATCTCATGTATGCAGGTTGAAGAAAGCTCTCTATGAGCTGAAGCAAGCACCCCGAGCATGATATGAGAGGATCGATAGCTACTTGATGAAGCTGGGATTCACTAGGAGTGAAGTCGATCCTAACCTTTACTTTAAGGTTGAAGATGACAAGCCTCTCATACTGGTGTTGTATGTGGATGACCTCTTTCTAACAGGTGCAGACCCTCTCATTCTCAAATGTAAGAGGGAGCTAGCCTCTGAATTTGAAATGAAATACCTAGGACTGATGCACTACTTCCTAGGACTTGAAGTGTGGCAAAAGCCTGGAGAAATTTTCCTATCTCAAGGAAAATATGTGGTGAAGATATTGGAAAGATTCGGAATGGTGGACTGCAAGCCTGTGACTACCTCGAGGATCTTAACTTTTAGAAGTTATATGGTCGTGATGTCGGACCAGACTTGGGAAATGCCTCTGAGTTTCAAAAACTCATTCGCATTGATGTTCTTGGTGAACCTCCGTCTGAACATATGTTTTGCAGTTAGCATTGTGAGCTCATATTTGGTTGAGCCTCACTGAATTGATGCCAAGAATCTTCTGAGATGTCTTCAGGACACAATCTCTCATGGATTAAGATACACTGCCGGAGATGTGAGACTACTTGGATATATTGATGTTGATTGGGCAGGCAGTGTGGCGGACCGTAAGAGCACTTCCGGGTACTATTTCACCTTGGGATCTTCTTCGATATCTTGGATGAGCAGGAAGCAGAAGTCGGTAGCTTTGAGCACCGCCGAAGCAGGATATATTGTTGCTAGCATAACCTCGTGTGAGGCAGTCTGGTTGCGAAAGCTCTTCAGTGAGTTGTTTGGATTTACATTGGATACCACTGTGATTCTCTGTAACAACCAGAGGTGGGATTCGATTATTGAGGAATCTCGTATTCGTCAGTTGCTCTAGCAGATAGACATCATCTGGGATATGGTAAGTTGATGAGCAAGGAAGCTCCATCACATTAAGATGATGTACAGGTTGATACACCTTGTCAAAGCCCCGAGGAAAGATCTAATCTGTGATTTTCCAAAACGACTTGGAGTCGACAAGAAACCTTTGTACAAGGGTCCTGCATGTTGCATACATTGAGCTCTGGGAGCTCTAAGGGCTTACAGTTCCTACTGGAGCAACATATGATCACAGGGTGACTCACCCTCCCCTGGTGGTGCACACTGGAACAAGATGATTCGCTCTCTTGTGGGACAAGATGATTTGCTCTCTTGTGGAACAGGATGATTCGCTCTCCTGTGTAGCAGGATGATTAGTTCTCCTGTGAGGCCTGGATTGATGTGTTCTCCATGGCAGCCTGGATTGATGTGTTCTCCACGGTGATTGTAGCAGGATTGATGTGTTCTCCTGTGAGGCCTGGATTGATGTGTTCTCCACGGCGATTGTAGCAGGATTGATGTGTTCTCCTGTGAGGCCTGGATTGATGTGTTCTCCATGGCAATTGTAGCAGGATTGATGTGTTCTCCATGGCAATTGTAGCAGGATTGATGTGTTCTCCTGTGAGGACAGGATTGATTAGTTCTCCTGTCGAGGCATCCTACCCATGCAGTCTGGGACTCATGGGAAGTACCTCTCATCTGATCAATGAGTAGGGAAATGAAGTTAGGGACCATAGTAGTACCGATGGACGCATCGTTGTAACTACCGTACTCCGTATGCTAGGATGACCTCCATTGATCTGGGATCAATGATACTGGTCTGGGACCAGTGGTAGGAGTTGTACCATACTATGACGCTGACTTCGGGTCAGTTGAGACTGGTCTGGGATTAGTGGTACATACTCTGAGACTGACTTTGAGTCAGTGGAGGATGATATTGGTCTGGGACCATTGGAGTTGTACTCACTATGACGCTGACTTTGGGTTGGTTGAGACTGGTCTGGGACCAGTGGTACATACTCTAAGACTGACTTTGAGTCAGTATGATACATCCTCGATCATTTCTTCTTCTTCATAATTCGGACAAAAGCAGAGCAGAACAGAACAATGCAAGAGCAGAGCAAAACAGTACAGATCAGTGCAGGCAGAACAAGACAAAGCAGAACAGGCAGAATAGAGCAGAGCAGGGCAAGGGTCAGGCTGTATAGGGCAGTGCATTTGATGGATGAATAGTAACGACCGATAGACAGATTGCAAATGAAGTTCTCCATGGTTGAGAGGGAGTGTTAAAATTGGCAACTAGGGCAAAACTTCATGTGAGTCATCTTATTCATGGCTGATAATATTTTTATTAGATTCCTCTCTTCGAGAGGTGTAGGATTGATATAAAGATCATCCAATTCCGATAAGTATTCATGGAGATATGAATTTATTTTGATTATGGAATTATTATCAAGCCGACCTACAACTCATGTAGGCTCAGAAGCCCAACAGTCGCATCTATTCACCCACCAACGTTGTGTATAAATATAAGAGGACTTTTCCTCATTTAGACTCACTCATCTCATCACATCTCTCTCTCTCTACTGCGCAGATATGAGTCTCTTCTCTACTGCGCTGAAATGGGTCTCTCTCTCTCACACATGTGAAGCCGGAAGCTGTTGAATTTGAAGCTGCAACTGCAGAAGTAAATATTGACTTGCGTGGCCTAGAATATCTCCTCTTTGGAACTACGTTGTAGGTTCATCTGAACCTCCTTTGAAAGCCGCAACTTTTGGTGGTGGAATGAAGTCAATTCGACGAATGGTTTGCAAGATATTGACTGCCCTAGTTTGAAGCCGGAAACTGCTGAAACTGAAGCTGCGACTGCAGAAGTAAATATTGATTTGCGTGGCCTAGAATATCTCCTCTTTGGAACTGCTGTAGGTTCATCTGAACCTCCTCTTTAAGTCGCAACTTTTGGTGGTGGAATGAAGTCAATCCGACGAACGGTTTGCAAGATATCGACTGCCCTAGTTTGAAGCCGGAAACTGCTGAAACTGAAGCTGCAACTGCAGAAGCAAAGATTGACTTGCGTGGCCTAGAATATCTCCTCTTTGGAACTGCACTGTAGGTTCATCTGAACCTCCTCTAAAAGCCACAACTTTTGGTGGTGGAATGAAGTCAATCCGATGAACGGTTTGCAAGATATCGACTGCCCTAGTTTGAAGTCAGAAACTGCTGAAACTGAAACTGCAACTGCAGAAGCAAAGATTGACTTGCATGGCCTAGAAGATCTCCTCATCTGAACTGCGTTGTAGGTTCATCTGAACCTCCTCTGGAAGCTGAAACTTTTGGTGGTGGAATGAAGTCAATCCGACTGTCGGTTTGTGAGATATGGTCTGCCCTAGTTTGATAATGAAGCCGCTAATGTTGATGCTACTGATCTAGGGTTTGCTACTACTGATATGAAACAGATTTATTGTACTATTTCTCTCTGTTGAACTATTGAAGATAAAAGAAGATTTGATCAAAGGGTTTCCTCACACATTGTGGGGTTTGTCCCTGGCTAGCCGCCACATCTTGTGTCTCTTTTCTTGGCTTGTTTTCTGTCGATCGTTTAATGTTGTATCTGCACTTTACTTTATGTACATGTGATTGCTAATCAGTGGAATATAATAAGAAAAAGAAGTAAACTGTTATAAGCATAGAACATACCATAACTTAACATCTAGCCTATGAGTTATCTTTTTGACTCTTTCTTCTTCCTTTCGCCATCCTTCAAAAGCCTGGCTTTCGGATAAATTGACATCCCTTAGCTGTTGTTGTAACTCTTTATACTTTTCTCGAGAGACAGTCTGTTCTATCAATTTTTCTACTGCTTGTTGGGCTTGCATCAAACCCTCTCGCAGAGTTACTATCCTCAGGTCACTATCCCACATAGTAGTTGTAAGCGGGAGGTTTACTTGAATCTTCTTATTGCGTTGTTCCGTATTTATGGTTCGAATTTCCTCATAGGACTGTGCCTCTATCTGAATTTCTTTGTCACAGGCCGTTATGTTATCTGTTTGTATTTCGACATGGGTAGCAGCCGAATGTTGTTCCTTTTGGGCTGTTCCTTTTGATTTTGAACGGCAGGATGGACCTGAGTCCTCTTAACATTTTTCCTAAGGGGTTTCGCCGGAGCGGTTACATGCTTTACCACCGGGGTCCTTTTTTCTTTCTTCCCCATCTTCAGAATCCTAATTTATTGTCGAAGTCGTGCTATTACGTTAAGCAGTCTTTGTTGTTCCTTTCGTAATCTTTTGATTTCTTTTGTTTTATTGGAAGGAACAACTGTTCGCTTATTCAGGCCTGGACTTTCTCCTTGACCAATTTCTTGATTTTCCTCTTGGGGTGCTTCCTCATTATTCTGCTGATTGGGTTGTTCGGGGGTAGAAACCCTAGCTTGTTCTGCAATCTCCTGGGTAACTTCTTCTTCCCCCCCTTCTTCTTCATAAAATTCTTCCGGTGTATTCTGACTTGGAACAAATTGTTCCTCTTCTTCATCCTCATCATTTTTCTCTTCGGATACACTTTCATCATGGCCGAAGTGATTCTCTTCTTCTTCTTCCTCATCACACAATTCTTCGGATGCACTCTTATCATGAACAGAGTGCTCCTGCGGTTCTTCTTCGGTGTGGAGGTTTAGTGGGCTGAGAGGTTGAGTATATTTGCCCATATTGGCCAGAATCTGAGCCAATTCATCTTCTCGCAGCGGATTTTGCAATGGGCTTTCCTCACGTTGCTCTGTTTCTTCTTCCGCCTGACCAGATTGCTCAGTCTCTCCCTCTGTTTCTCCCTCATCATTCAATTCTCTTTCGTTCTCTCCTCCTTCCAATTGCGGGGGTTGCTCGTCCCTTGAATCATCTATCTCCACTAGTTGACTGGTGTTCCCTTGGGAATTTTCCAGCCTCCCTCTGATCCATGCCAATCTAACGGATTTCCTTCGTTTCAATGGTCTATTCGATGTACTTGCAGTATGCTTTCGTTTGGGGCTAGCAAGGCCAGTCCCCCGTCTATTGTAAAAATTAGTTCTTCCAACTACTCTGTTGCTGAGCAAGATTATAGTTAACTATCAGTCGTATCAACCCATGGTGACTTACTACCGATTCTACGTGGCGAGATTTCTTCATGCTTCGGGAAACATCATGTAATAAAGAATTTAAAAACGCAAGCAAATTCACAGTGCATTTTTGTTTTAATACGGCTAAAAGCTTAAGGTGGCGTGGTCTTACCACGTCTTTTGTGCCTTCACAGGTGATGTAATTCTGGATGATTCTCGCCAGTTCTACCCATGGTTATCCCAAGACTGCTGGTAGAACTCCATTTCCACTTCGAGTCAGGTTTTGACCCTCATCTTGGAAGATTTTTATGGCGTCTCGCAGTCTTACCTTCTTCAGAGTCCACACAGATCCAGTGGTTGGCAGTCCCGAAACCTCTGCAATTATGTCATCGATGACTGCTATCTGTCTCCCTCTTACCGTGGAGTGATATTCTTGCAGGTTCTGCAAAAATTCAATTGCCACAGTCTCGTTGGATTGTTGCAGACGATTGAGATAAACTATCCATCTTGCCCTTGTTAGGATTTCTCGTGCAGCATCAGAGACTGTCAACACTTGTGGTTCTCTACGAATTGATCTTCCTCCCATGCTTAGCACACTGTAAAAACATAAAGATGGCAATGGAACAACAGGTTGTTCAAGCTGTTAGCAACCACAAAGAAAATGACGGAACAGCAAGCTTGTTCAAATTTCAAATTACTGCTAATTGTTACAGAGCATAACGCGGAAATAGCTTTGAAATAGCAAGCCATGCAAATTGGAAAACAATATATCATTAAGACTTGCTATTCCCGAGTAAAAATTCTCCAAATGATAAACTGACACGTATGCCAATGAATTATGAGGTCACCTGCTCCCCCCTGCAATGTGATAGGCTGTCCTCGGCCGTCAAATGAGGGAGTGGCATGCTGGACTGACATGGTATAGAGTCAGAAAGGAACAATGTATACCGAGATGCCATGTTTACAAGAACGAGTAGATTGCCAAAATCGAGGTATATAATAGAATCGCTTAATAAATAAGAGAATGTCGTGATATGATGCGAGATTTGGAGGATAGGACAGCTGACGTGCACAAAAAGTTCGATGCAGTCACTATCAACTTTTTCCATCATGATTGATTGTAATAGATTTCATGTATTAAAGGTTCGGAGGAATTATGTTCATAATCTTATTTGACCCATTACAAAGGTAGAAGAAGGGATTCATAACTATTATTGGTGTATAAAGAATGTGACTTCAATACCATCAACAGAGCTCTGTTGCCCACATGTGTCCATAACCTTGACAGAGTTGTTTATTTCACCCATGGAACCATGATCCTTTGTGTATGCTTAGGAAAGTTCTGTGGAATGTCAGAATGGAGGCCATTATGCTAGCTTGGTAACCAAATAAATCATAATGCCATTCACTAGGAAGGAGTGAAAGGTGGGCAGGCCGGCTTGTGATAAGACCTCCTGTTCCAAGGACTTTTTCATTTTTTTCTGATGTGCCTCTTGGATCATATCCCTAGTGTGGTGGCCATAGTGGGAATGCCACTTCACTTTTTTCCTTATGATCATGGTAGGTTGGCTCTTAATGAGACCCCCTATCCTTCATCTAACGAACCATGTTAGCAAATTATATAAACATTTTTCTTTTATTTTTTTCTTTTATAAAGTACTTTTCCTATTTATACACAAAGGGTGGTTCAGCACTCCTTAAGAGTAGGGATGGTGGAAGAAGTCTTAACATCTCAATAGAAAAATATGCCCTTTGTTCTTATTCCTTAATAATGATCAAAGAGGATTATGGGAATTTAGAAGGAACCATCATGATAAAGATAACCAATCATATCGGTATTAGTAGAACAGTGACAACAAGATGATCAATAGTTGTGTCCTTTCCTCTTTTCTCTTATCAATTCAGAGAAATTTCTTGTAAAGATAGCGACTTTTATGTAATTTGTTGATTTCAGTATCCTCTAGTTCTTATATTCATTGCATAGGTGTATAGCTGTGTTTCAGAAGTGATCCAAATGATAAAACACACAAAGAAGAAAAAGATAAAACAAGTATTGTGCACAAAATCGCAAGCAAAAAGAAAAAAAATACTCGAAACTACTATGCATTAAGAAGAACAGCAACAAAGAAAACAAGCACAATCAAAACAATGCAAAAATGTTGTCTTTTCGAAAAAGGAACAGCAGAAAACGCAAGTGTTGTTCCTTCGGAAAAAGGAACAGCAGAAAACAAAAATGTTGTTCCTTCAGGAAAAGGAACAACAGAAAACGAAAATGATGTTCCTTCAGAAAAAGAACAGCAAAAAATGAAAATGTTGTTCCTTCGGAAAAAGGAGCAACAGAAAACGAAAATGCATCATTCCTTCGGAAAAAGGAACAACAGGAAACGAAAATGTTGTTCCTTTGGAAAAAGGAACAACAAAAAACGAAAACGTTGTTCCTTCGGAAAAAGGAACAACAAAAAACAAGTGTTTTTCCTTTAGGAAAAGGAACAACAGAAAACGAAAATGTTATTCCTTCAGAAAAAGGAACGGCGAAAAACGAAAGTGTTGTTCCTTTGGGAAAAGGAACAGAAGAAAATGAAAATGCGTCGTTCTTTCGGAAAAAGGAACAACAGAAAACGAAAATGTTGTTCCTTTGGGAAAAGGAACAGGAGAAAACGAAAATGTTGTTCCTTTGGGAAAAGGAACAGGAGAAAACGAAAATGTTGTTCCTTTGGGAAAGGCAATAGCAGAAAAGATGCAAGTGTTGTTCCTCTTCTGTTCCTTCTGAAGAGGAACAAAAAAACAACAGAAATGTTGTTCCTTTGGAAAGGAACAACAGAGTGCAAAAAGTGATGTTCCTTGAAAAAGAAACAACAAAATGGTGAAAATGTTGTTCCTTTCGAAAGGAACATCAAAGTGCAAATGTTATACAACTGCAAAAATATATACAAAACAAAAGAATTATGTACAATGCGTAAGACCAGTCGAATTACTTAATGAACCAAAGGTGAGGAAGATTTCTCTTCCTCAACTAGAATCTGCATGTCGGAGTCTTCGCGGAGTCGCTAGTAGAAGGATTCCCGAGTAAGTGGTTTGCGGTATAATCGAACTCGGTGGCCATTTGCCTTAAAGATATGTCCGAATCCATCAATGGTGGTTAGAGTAATGGTTCCGTTATCATGTACCTTCTGGATTTTGTATGGTCCCAGCCAGCAAGTCTGAAGTTTCCCCGGAAAATCCTGAAACTTGGAATCATATAGGAGCACCCAATCTCCTTCGCGGAAGACTTTCTTTTGAATGGAGCGTCGTGCAATTTGGCTCGCTATTGTTGGATTAACGCAATATGTTGAAGGGCAAAGATCCTGATTTCATCTAGCTCATTGATCTACTGTAATCTATTATTTTGGGCCTCGTCTAAATCTAGACCGACTTCTTGTGCTGTTCGCAGTGCCTATATTTCAAATTCTATTGGAAAGATGGGTTCCTTTCCAAATTCTAGCTAGTATGGTGAATAACCGGTAGTACTTCTCCATGTTGTTCTGTATGCCCACAATGCTTCTGGCAATCTTGCAGTGCATTCGCGTTTGTCAGACGCAATGGTTTTTGTCAGTATTGCTTCTATTATTTTATTCGTGCTTTCTACTTGACCATTTTCCTGTGGGTGGTATGAAGTAGTAATTTAATGTTGAATATGATAGTTTTTTAGTGTTGCAGCAATTTTATTACCAGTAAATTGTGGTCCTCCATCCGTAATTATATCTCTTGGGAGGCCATATCGCACAAATATGTGGAACGGGATCTGTATGATGGAATCCTCTGTAGCTCTCGGCAATGCTTCTGCTTCAACCCATTTGGTGACATATTCTGTTGCTACCAAAATGTATGTTTTTTTATTTGATGATGGGTTAATTGAACCAACAAAATCAAGCATCCATCGTTCAAATGGTTCAATAACTAGTTGTGGGTTCAGGGACATTTCATTAGACTATCCCGGGCGTCCTGCTCTTTGGCAGCTATCACGAGCTTGAACGAACTTCTTTGCATATTTGAAGATCGTGGGCCAATAATAACCTGTTTGCAGCACCTTGTGACCAGTTCTCCGATCTGCAAAATGTCTGCCACATGGTCCGTCGTGACAAGCTTTCAAGATGTCAAAAATTTCATCTTCACGGACGCATCTCCTGATGTGCATATCTGCCCCTATATGAAACAGGTAGCCCCCAATCCAAGAAAATCGAGTACTACACTGGACAATCTGCTTTCGTTCATTGGGGGTCAAATGTTTCGGTAATTTGCCTACTGCTAAATAATTCGCAACATCAGCATACCAAGGTGTTTTAACAGTAACAACGAACAAATGTTCATCTGGAAATTGATCTTCGACCGTTGCTGCATCCACTGGTTTTGGCATTCGTGAGAGAAAATCTGCTATAGGATTTTCTTTTCCAGGTCGGTCCTTTATTTTGATATCGAATTCCTGCAATAAAATCAACCGTCTGGTTACTCTACCATTTGTGATGGGTTTATTCGCTAAATATTTTATGGAAGAGTGATCTGTATATAAGATAACAGGATATCCAATGATATAATGCCTAAATTTATTGACAGCATGTATTACAGCTAAAAATTCTTTTTCAGTCACAGTATAGTTCAATTCAGCAGGAGACAAGTTCTTGCTAATATAATAAATCGCATATGGTTTTTTGTGTTCTTCTTGCCCAAGGACTGCTCCAATAGCTGTGTCTGAAGCATCTGATGAAATTTGAAATGGCAGGTCCCAATTTGGTCCTTGGAGTACTGGGGCTGTTGACACAAGCTTTTTCAGATCCTCAAAAGCGTGATCACATTTTTCTGTCCAAACAAAGTCAACATTCCCCATCAATGCATATAAAGGTGCAGCAATATGAGAAAAATGTTCTATAAATGTTCTATAATAACCAGAAAATCCAAGAAAACTGCGTACCTCTGTCTGAGTGGTAGGAGTAGGTATTAACAAAATTATTTGAATTTTGGCCAGATCTACCTGTATTCCAGCTGTTGAAATATAATGGCCTAGAATAAGTCCTTCAGTCATCATCATATAGCATTTTTCATGGCTCAGACAGAGCCTGGTGGTAATGCATCGCTGCAGCACTTTTTCTAGTGTGTCTAATGCTGGGTCGAAATCATTTCTGTATGGCGTAAAATCATCCATATATACTTCGAGCCCTTCATTTATTAAATCTGAAAAGATGCTGAGGATAGCCCTTTGAAATGTGGCAGGGGCATTGCATAGGCCAAAAGGTAAAACTCTGTAGGCAAATGTTCCCCAAGGACAGGTAAAAGTAGTTTTGTCTTGGTCTTCAGGGGAAATCTGAATCTGATTGTATCCACTAAAGCCATCCAAGAAAGAAAAGAATTTCTTTCCTGCTAACGTATCTAATACTTGGTCAATGAATGGAAGGGGAAAGTGGTCTTTTTGTGTTGCTTTATTTAGCTCTCTATAATCTACACAAATCCTCCATTTTCCATTCTTCTTTGGCACCACTACAAGCGGAGAGACCCATTTTCTATCGGAGATAGGGTAAATAAAGTTCACATCTAAAAGTTTTTGAAGTTCAACTTTTACAATGTCTTTTAGATGAGGGTTAAGTCTCCTTTGTGGTTGGCGAACAGGTCTTGCATCCTTTTCTATGTAAATGTGGTGTGTACATAACTGGGGATCGATTCCTTTCATGTCAGGATAATCCCATGCAAATGCTTCTTTGTATTTTCTCAGTAGCTGGATTAGCTTCTCTTCTTGTTCCGGAGTCAGGTTGCCATTAATGTTTAAAGTTTTTCCTGGCTCAATTTCTACAGTTTTTCTATTTGATACAGAGGTAGTAGGTATTGTTTGATCATGAGTGTCTTTGAGAGGATCTTCTTCTAATTCATTATCAAATGTTGCTTCTATCATATGACATTGTATGTGGGATCTAGATTTAGTCTGGCTAAGAAAGTTGTTAATGACATCATCCTTTGTTTGATCTTTGAAATCGAGGGCATCTTCTATGGTTAATGGGGATCTAATATTTTCGGTGAGGTATAATATAGGATGTTTGTTAGTTTTCATTATTGTGACACTTGGCTGGGTTAGAGGATATAAGGCTAGATTCTTGATATTAGCCCCTCTAGTTATGGTCATACTGCCTTGTCGGCAGCCAATATAAGCGTTAGCGGTTGCAAGCCAAGGTCTACCTAAAATCAATGGATGTCCATCAAGTCGGTTTTTGGGGTTTATTATCAGAAAGTTGGCAAGATACTCCCAGGAATCAATGGATACCATGACATCATGTAGTGTGCCTTCTGGCCTAACCACAGATCAGTCAGCTAGTTCTAATAAAGTGGAAGTTGGTTCTACTGATGTAATGCCCAGTTTTTGACAAGTGGTGGTTGTTAGGATATTAATTGCAGCCCCTAAATCAACTAAGGCATTTGCAAAAGTTTTCCCATTGATTTGTACTGTTACTATTGGATTTCCTGGGTCTTCATATTTAACGGGTGTTTCTTTTCTTGATAATAGGTCGGATAAGGTGCCAACTACTTGGACTATTGGGTTATTTGTTATTCTCCTCGGTTTTTTTATACATAGCTCTTTGATGGTTTTTGCATATATTGGGATGTCTTGGATGGCTTGGAGGAGTGGAATTTTTATGTACAGATTTTTAAGTTCTCCCAGAATGTCAAAATCAGGATGTTGTATAGGTCGAGGTATAATTAATCGTTCTGGGAATGGAGGAGAAGATGTGATTACTTGATCATGAGTTTTCTGTCTGATCACATCCTCTTCTTGTAGTGGTTGTTCTATAGGTAACTGATTTTCAACTTGAGCGGTTTTATCTCCCTCTGTTTCTATAATGCGCCCAGATCTTAATTGAAGGTCATTACACTCCCTTAGATCGGTTTCTATCTCTGGTGTTTCAATTATTTGAATGGATTGGACCGGTCTGTTATTCGGATTAGGGTTGGGTTGGGCTGGGAGTTGCGGTCTTAAGTTAGACTAGGGGTTTTGTTGTAATGCTGGCAGTGTAGGTTGAGGGAGTGGAATGGTTCCTACTGGTTGATTCATCGGTCTTTGCCAGTTTGTCTGCCAGGCTTGACTCTATGAAGTAGGAGGGGACCATTGTGCTGGATATACATTGTTTTGCGAATATGGTGGGGCATAGGGAAAATTTGGCCAATTGGGTTGACTTGCTTGATTTGGCCATGGTGATGATGAATGGAATGGTTATCGTGACCAATTTGAGAATGGAGGTTGATTTTGCCACATAGTATTATATTGCTGAGCATGATATTGTGGAGGCTGAAAAGAAGAAGTTGGATCGGGGAACATACTTGATTGTCGCAGCTGCCATTGACGACGCTAATTAAGTAGGTGCACCGGTTCTGGATCTTCTTTTGCTACCTTGTAAACTGCTTTCAAACCAGGAAGTGAGGGACAACTCTCTGTAGAATGGTCTTTTGTACAAATGGTGCAAACTTGAACCGCATCTAACGAGCACTCTTTATGGCTGTGTTTCTTTTTGCATCTGGGACAGAAGATTGCCAAATTTTGTTCTGCCTCTGCTTGTTTCTGCTTGGCCTGCATAATATCAAGTTGCGTTGTCAGAGTCCCCAATATGTCGGTTTTGAAATTTTCTAATAAATTTCCAATTTCTGTGCGAGTTACTCCTTCTACAGAGATCTTGTTGTCTCTTGCAAACCTATCATGTTCTGTTGGTTTTAGTCTTGTGCTGCCTCTTGAACTCCTGATACATAAATCAATAATGTTAGCAAAATTTTCCTGATAAATATCTCATTTTCCCATAATATTTAGTGTTTCAGTCCATTGTTCCTTCATTCCTCTAATTAATGATGTTTTTAATAATCCTGATATTTTTTTAGAAAAGCCTCTTTCATTTAATCCCAGTTATTTATAACACCATCACCCAACCCCATAAACCATCTTAAAGCAGCCCCTTTTAATGTAGAGGGAAATAATTTCAGTTTCTGGGGATCGGTGGTATAGTCATAACCTCTACTTAGCACATCAAATTCAAACAAGAATGCATCTGCATCTTCTGATGTAAGGCCATGAAATGTAGGGATATGTTGGAGAGGAATTACTTTCACAGGAGCATTAGCTACAGTGTCCACAATGGGATATTGCAGTGTAGAAGTTTGGGTGTTTGGCTAGTTTTGGGCCATTTGGTCAAATATGTGCCAATAATCTTCTGGGACGTCTAGGAGGGTATTCCTAGGCTAACAAGGGGGTGCAACTTTAACAGGAATGGCCTTAACAGCACTTCCTTTATCTGGGATGATGAGAGTTCCTAATGTCTGGGGGGATTTTGGTCTTTGAGGTTCTTCAACTTCGTTTGGATGATTTTTGCAGCACTTCCCTTATCTAGGCTGCTTAATGGCGGAATTATCCCAAGAGGAGATTTTGGTTTTTCATTTTCCTTGGTTTCTCCTCTCCCTTCACAGAGGTTGCTAAGGTTCCCTTCTTGCAATGATTTTGGACTAGAATTCTCAATTTCTTGAAAATATTGCTCTTTGGTGTGACTATGCACCTCAGCAAAGGCTACAGATGGTGATCCTGTGACCTGAAGGGAACTAGTAGGTTGTGTAGAAGCAAATTTTCTAGGTCCTACTAAAGGCTGAGATTCTGCTTTCTTAAGGATTTCGTCTATAAAGGTTGATCGGCCAAGGGTCACCGGCCCCTTAGCTTTATCAGGCTTGGGTAGAGGGTTAGGATTCTTTTCAAGCTTTTTCTACTTAGTCATGCACACAAATCAAATGCTAATTTCTACCAAAAAAAAAATAGCAACAAATCTGCAGGAAAGCAGGCAGGGGAGCAGGGCTATTACATGCTCTGTATGCAGGTTCTTACCTTCCGTTTTTAAAACCCAATTCTCTCCTAGTAGGTTCTTACACTACTCTAGAAAAGAAACAAATGGCTACACTCTTCCCCGGCAACGGCGCCAAAATGTCAAGCAGTAAAAAGGTTTTTTTCACTTCTTTTTAACCTACATTAATTGTCAATCCTTGAATGATTTGTTATCTCAAAGAGTGTACTCAATTTGAGGCGTTCATTTGTCAGAGTAATGCTAGTAGTATAAAGCTCTAAATACAAGAGTAAACGGATGCTTGCAAAAAGAAACCTAAGACTCAAATCATGCGTTCAGAAACCTACAACAATTTATCAGTCAAGGGTACAGTAATGGTAACTCTTCCCTTTGTAAACTAATGCAATTAAAAAGCACTCAAAGAAAGGATCATCAATCTGGGAACTAGACAGCATATGTCGATGTTCACTACAGTCTCAGACCTTCTGCACACCAAAGCGATGATAACTTCAAATGACAGGAAATGGAACAACAACTATCTTTATAAACAGGATTGAACAACAAAACCTTAACCTACGGAAATGAATGCAACAATAATTATATCCTACAAGAATTAAGTAATAGCCTTTGAATTGAACAAAAAACAGAAATGGAACAGTAGACTAACAGAAATAAAATATAGAACAACAAATTAGAATATGAATGTACAGCAAACCAGATTAAACACATGACACACTTAACATTAAGAGGAACAGTAATCTGAGCTTCGATACAATGAGTATGAATCACAACTATAAAGTAACAACAATTTCGATCACAACGAAACAGCGATCACAATTTAAGAATAAACCATACAGTAGTACCGATTTAGGAATATACAACACTGTTAATCTGTAATCAAATGGCAATATGTAAGTAACAACAATGTTATATCAATTTTCAAAAGGAACAACAATGCGATATAAAGTTAGAATGAATAACATAGCATTCCTGTTGCAGGTAATAATATTATTTAGTCAAGTATATATAACAAAGCCGATATGTAAAACAACAAAGCACGTCAGATCACTGAACAGAGTAAATGGAAGAGATCAAACCACACATGAATCAGAAATGATGGTACATGAGCAAGTGATCTACCAGGGCCGGGCCCTTAGCCTCCAGGGACTCACTGCTCAAGGTTACTCCAGAATCAACGATAAAACGGAAATAAGATTTATATATTAAACATCAAATAGAGTTACAGTGAATCACTCTTCAAAGAGAGTCGATGATCAAAGTTCAAGTACCAAGAAGAATTTCATAAAAATAACAATTGTTTCCCCCATGCTAACAGTGCTACCCCTTCTTATAACAGCCGAGCGAAGATATCAACGATACAGAAGATTGTTAAGATAGCGATCCCTCAGGATCAAAGGATCCTGAGGGATTCGCCAAACTGTTAGTTCTCAGTTATCCTCTTGTTCTTTTGCGTCGATTGGGTATCTCCTTTTCCTTTTTCTGACTGTTACGCTCCAATTTGGATCGCCTTGTTTGAACATGGTTCCCTGTCAAAGGGACAATAGTTAACTTGGTCTTGTTCTTTCCTTTGGGATGGCAGTCTTCCGTTTTCTCCTCTTTCTGCATAGAAAAAGGTAATTATTAGTTATTTCACGTTACATATAAATCTTCTAGATTTTATCATAATCTCTTGTCATATACCTAACTCATGATGTAAAAAGGTTATGAGTTTTGAAGAAAAGATAACAAAGTAAATGAAAATAACATACCTTCTCCAGTGCTCAACACCAAGAACATCAAGGCCCCCACAAGTTGTCGATACTCGGAAGGGTTTGCCAATTCGAGCCAAGCAACACTTCCACATAGCTTCTTGAAGTTGAGTTCTATCCGAGTACACGCAGACTTGCAATCCACCATCCCATATCTATCGAGAAACTTCACAATGTATCGTCCTTGAGAAAGGAAAATCTTACTTGGCTTTTCCCAGACCTCCAAGCCTAGGAAGTAATGCATCAGACATAGGTTCTTCATCTCGAACTCGGAAGCCAACTCCCTTTTGCTTTAATAAATGAGAGAGTATACACCTGTCAAAAAGAGATCATCTACGTAAAGGACTAGAATGAGAGGCATGTCCTTTTCAACCTTGAAATATAGGTTAGGATAATCTTCGCTACTTGTAAATTCCAGCTTCATAAGACAATTATCAACCCTCTCATACCAAGCCCTGGGGGCTTGCTTCAACCCATAGAGGGCTTTCTTCAACCTGCATATGTGTCCTTCAATCTTGTAATTATAACCCCTCAGGTTGTTCTACGTAGACTTCCTCCTTAAACGAGGAATGCAAGAAAGCAGTCTTAATGTCCATTTGGTGTAGGCTCCATCCTTTAGAGGCAAGGAGAACAATAATAGATCAGATAGTGGTATATCGGGCAACCAGTGCAAATATCTCATCATATTCCACTCCGTCCTTTTGAGAGAAGCCTCGAGCAACGAACTTGTCCTTGTATTTTTCAACACTCCCATCAACTCCATGTTTGATTTTGTAAAGCCATCTAGAAGTAACCACAAATGTGTCCTTGGATCTAGGAACCACATCCCAGAAATTATTCCTCATGATTGATTCGTACTCCTCATTCATCACATCCTTCCATACTTGGTGTTTCACGGCTTCTTCGAACATACATGGCTCAAATTGAACAATAGTACTTATAGCAGCTAAGTACCCTTGATACCTGTTTGACTTCTTACTTTCACGAAATGTCCCTCTTGGAGCAATATGTCTTTTAGCATCTTCAAGAGTGTCTTTGAGCCACAAAGGTCTTTTCCTTGAGGTAGAGGGATCACCAGGAGGTGGATCAATGGGATCCATCGGGCCTTCAACATCGGGGATCGGTTCATCTGTCGAAGGTTCATCCTGCTTTCTTGCAACATCATCATTGTCCTTCCTTGGGATTGGGAGATCTTTGGTTTTTCCAAGGGCAGAATCTTCATCGAAAGTGACATCTTGGCTTATTTCCACTTCTCTTTGACCAGGCACATAGACTCTATATGCCTTCGAATTTTCACTGTAGCCCACAAATGTTCCTTTCTTCCTAGATGCTCCTAACTTGTTTCTTTTCTCTTTAGGCACATGAAAATACACGATACATCCAAATATTCTAAAATGAGAAACATTAGGTTTCTTACTAGTGAAAACTTCTTTGGGTGTCTTGAAATCCAATGCTTGATTCAAGCTCATATTTTGAACATATATGACAGTGTTGGCAACTTATCCCCATAAGAACTTCGGTAGGCCTTGGTCATGAAGCATGGCACTAGTGGCTTCTATGATTGTTCAATTCTTCCTTTCAGCAACTCCATTTTTCTCAGGAGTATATGGAGTGGTGGTCTCCCTCTTAATGCCAACCTCTCTACTTATCGGTCCTCAATATTTTGATCTTCTTTCCTATTTGATTTTCAACCAAGGTTTGAAAGAACAAAACCATTTGAACAATTTGTCCTTCTTCCCAAGAAATAGATCCATGTTTTGCGATGATAGATCCACATTTTGTGAGAGAAGTTATCCACAAAAATTGCATAGTATAAATATCCTCCTAATGATGTTACAGACAACATACCAGATAGATCAAAATGGACCAATTGAAGAATGTCGGTAGTTTGAATTTCACTTGAAGGGAATGGTCCCCTTGTAAGTTTCCCAGCTGCACAACCCTGACAAACTCCTTCATGGTTCATGTTGAACTTGGGCATACCTATGACCATATTCCTTACCTCGGGTAAAGCTTTGTAATGAAGGTGGGAAAATATTCAATGCCATAACTCATATTGAAGAGAAGTATCACAAGTCAAAGTTCCCAAAGGACTTCCTCCAACTTGATAGAGACCTTCAACCCTAAATCCAAGTGTAAATGCATCTTTCGGGTTTCTTTGCCAAATATGTACCTTTCCATCAATGAATGCTACCTTGAAGCCTTTATCTTCCATTGCAGAAATATACACCAGGTTCTTCTTCAAATCAAGTACATACAATACTTCTTGTAGATGAAGGGTTTGACCTTGATTTGAGTGAAGTGTGACAATCCCTATCCCTTTCACGGGGTAGGTGGCATTGTCTCCAAGTATGATCTCCAAATTAGTCTTCTTTTCAATCAGATTTGAGAGGGCCTCCTTGTACCCAATGAAGTGCCTTGAGGCACCACTATCAATCAACCAATGATCCAAAGTATCTAGAGGAGAGGTAGTAGTGAGGGCGGAAATAAAATAAAATTCCTTTTGTTTTTCTACAACATTACTTTCCTCATACTTGGAGTTTCTTGTCCTTTTGGGAGGTCGACCATTACCAAATCGAGCAGCGGGAGCATTTCTCTTTCCTTTATTATTGAACCTGTTGTTCCTTTGATTTCCATTTCCTTTGAAATTGTTGTGGTTGTTGTTTTTGTTGTCATCATCCTGTGGAGTATCCTTCTTGTGAGGACACTGTCTAGCATAATGGCCAAACCTATTGCAATTGTAGCACCTTCCTTTTCTTCCTTCTTTGAATCCCTGCTTGAACCCTTAACCTTGTCTTTTTGGACCAGCATTGTTCTTCCTCTTTGCATGAGCGGAGAAAGCAGTAGGTTCATTTCCATTTGAAGGCTTGTCTCTATCCATCATCCTCATCTCTTCTTGAGTGCATCTAGCGAATAATTCACCAAAACTAGGAATCCTGTCATTGTTAAAAATGGTGGTGTTAAACACATCCCATGCTCTTGTGAGACCTACAAGAGTGGTGAGAGGGAGCTCCCTGTCAACAACAACTTCTCCAATAGATAGAATATCATTCTTGATTTTTGTCATCCTCATGAAGTAGGATTGGATAGACTCCCCTTTATCCATCTTGATGTCCTTCAACTTGTTCTTGAGAAAGAGGATTTGATTTTCATTTTTTACTTTGAATATCCCAATCAACATATCATACATCTCCTTAGATGTTCCCAAATCATAAATATAGGCAACCAAATGTTTTTAAATGGAATCAATGATAATTCTTTTAGCTTTGACCTCACCTTTCTTGTACTTTCTCTTTGCAGCAACAGGTGCATTTAAAGGAGGCTCCACCACTTTTCCCTACACATATTCCATAACATCATTCTCTTCTAAAGTCAAATCCAAAGTCATCTTCCATGCATGATAGTTCGATTTGTCCTTGAGTTTATCCTACAATTTGAAGTATGATGTAGTCCCCATTGAAGCTAGACCAATATTCTTGTCTAACAACTCTTTCTTAGTGATTGCTTTTCTCTCTCTTGCTTCGGCTTTGTCTTTACCTGGGCTCTGATACCATGTTAATTTTTCTTAATAATGGTATGTTCTATGCTTAGAACAATTACTTCAATGTTCCTTTATCATCCCAATGACAATTTCCAATTTAAATTTCTAGTAGCAATCGCATTAGCCATTAATCACATTGACAATAAAATTAGATGGAACATGAAACAATATGCAGAAGACAAGCCAAGACAAGAGGACACCAAATTTGGCAGATGCCAGGGAAAAACCCCAATGTGGGGAAAACCCTTTGATCAATTATTCTTATTATTATATCAAAATGTTCATTAGAGAGAGAGAGAGTACAATAGTCAAAATTGACTTGCCAAATTCAAGTCAAAATAACCCTGTCAAAATCTGCAATCAATTGTAGTCAAACTTTAGCCCTAACCAGAAAGTCAATGTTGGTCAAAGAAGCAATAGAATGTCCTCAAAGCAACTCGGTTTGCCCCTGTCTAATTCAACCTAATAAGGAGGTCAAAGTCAGCCCAAAACAATCACAAAATCTGCAGTCAAAGTGCTCAGATTGCCTCGGTTCCTGTGCCAAAAGATGCAGCTTGCTGAGACAAAAATATACCCAGAAAATCGAAGTCAAATGATGCCCAGAAAGTCAAAGTCAACATTGGTCAACACTAGTCAAACTGCAGAAATTTCTGAGATTTTCGGCCTTGCAATTATGTCATATAATTTCGTCCTTCTTGTGCCACACGTGGGAGAGAGAGAATGCCCAATTTTGTACAAACCAATGAGAGAAGGAGAGAGAATGTGTGAGTGATGAAGATGTCAAATGAGGTGAGACGTCACTTGTATTTATACAATTTGTTGTGGGTGAAGAGTCACATCCATTGGGCTTAATGAGCCTACATGTTGATGTGTCCAACTTGAATAATTGACACATGTGTGGGTATAAATTCAAAAATGCACTTCCGGTTGTCCAAATTGGATGATCTTTATATCAATTTTGGTCCTCTCAAAAACATAAATTTAATGCAATCATCATCTCCATCAAATGAGTTGTCCCAAGGTGGAATTTGGCCCTAGTTGCCAATTTTAACTGAAATTGATTGAGAAGATGCAATGATATGTGTATTTCTTTTGGTCAATACTTGTAAGAAACATACTTGTTTTGTAACCTACACTTAGCCATCTTCGCAATGGTGTGATTTCTCCTCTATACTACATTTTTATTTGAAGTGTAAGGTGTGGCGTACTACTTTTGAATGTCTTCTTGAGCACAAAATCAAGAAAATCATTAGAGAAAGATTATCCTCTAGTATTTGATCTAGGAACTTTAATGCTATTCTTAAATTGATTTTCTCCCAAAGCCTTAAAATTTAAAACTCATTAAATGCATTTGATTACAACTTCAAAAAATACAAAAGGTCTGGGAACTTCACTTGCAACACATACAATGGGGCAAGTGTCATTGACTATGTGATGTGTTCACAAAGCTTAATAGAAAAGATAGATGAAGTTAGTATTGGAGAGCATATTTGGGACTTAAAATCAAACCATAACCCAATTTTTATAAGGTTATCATGGTTAGAAGAAAGGCAACATAAGAGGAAAACCCAATGTTCTCGACAATCACTATCAAGGGGCAAAATTCTTCTAACACAAGAAAATGGTACTATCTTCAAGACAATGTTAGAGAGATTAATTCAGAAAGAGAAAACTGGTTTCAAATGCTTCAGCAGCCATGAGTTAACAAATATAATCCAAAGTGCACTTGAGAAGTGCAAAAGAGCAAAAAATAGGAAATCAGAATCAAATTGTTTTCCTGTAAATGCTTGGTTTGATGAGGAATGCAAAATGGCATGGAGAACCTTGAAAAAGGTAGGAAAAGAGAAGAGGAATGTAAAGTTATATAAGAAGATACTAAAAAGGAAAAAAGATGAGTTCATGCAAACAAGGAGAGAAGAGTTAATATATTTAAGCAAGAATAATCCAAAGCTTTTCTGGCAGGAACTACAACCAAGGAAGAAGCAAATTGAAAATAATATTACAGCCAATCAATGGTTTGATTATGCAAGGCAACTCTATGAGAAAGAATTTGAGGTGGAGTCCCCCCCTAGGATCAACACAAATTCAAAGCTCTTCACATTACAGGAGGTGGAGAATGGAATTAAGAAGCTGAAAACAGGAAAGGCAAAGGACTTGGTTGAACTTCAAGTAGAGTATCTAAAATGGGGAATGAACACTCTTGCACCGCACATCATGAAAATATTCAACAACATCATTCAACAATGATTCCCAAGGGACTGGACAACTAGCCTAGCAATACCCCTCTTTAAAAGTGGAGACATTAATAATCCATCCAACTATAGAACAATTATGATCAATCCTTTGTTTGCAAAGCCTTTTGGCAGCATGGTAGAAGACAGAATTAGCAAGTGGGCAGAAGTAAAAGAAAAGAGGGCGAGAGAAAAAGCGGGTTTTAGGCCGAAAAATTCTAAGTGGATCATGGCATCACATTGAGACACATTGTTGAAAAGGTTTTGGAGGACAAAGAAGAAGTATTTTTTTGCTTTGTTGACTTCAAAAAAGCATTTGACATAGTCCCTAGGGATAAGTTGTGGCATAGAATGGAAGAACTTGAAATTCCTGTGCATTATAGAGCCGCTATCCATAGACTTTATGAAGAAGTGAAAGTCAAAATTAGAACCTCAACAGGTACTTCAGAAAGGTTTAGAAGTGACTCCCCCACTCTTTTTGGTCTATATATTAATAAATTGGAAGAGTGGCTAAATCTGCAAGGTGGAGATGGTGTTCGGTTGGGGGAGTTTGTGATAAAGCTTCTTTTATATGTTGATGATATTGTATTGATTTCTAAATCGGCCCATGGATTGCAGATGCACTTATATGCCCTTGAGCATTTTTGTAGAGCAGTGGGGATGCAAGTCAATACTAGAAACACCAAAATAATGATTTTTTTCTAATAAAAGGAAGCATAGCCAGCATACTTTATTCTTTGAAGACAACATTCTTGAAGAAATAAAGGAGTACAAGTACCTTGGGATTGATTTCAATAACAAACTCAATTTGGAGGACTGCAGAAAGAAGAGAATTTTAGAAAGGTGGAAAGCATTATATGCTCTTCAAAACAGATGTAGAGAGGCAGAGTTATGGGATTGGAAAATGATTAAAGTGCTTTTTGGACTCTTAGTTTGTCCAATGACGCTATATGGGTGTGAATTGTGGGCTAGTAACACTCCTGTCTCAAAATGGAAACAAATTGAGAAAATCCAAAAATGCTTGATCATGAACAAGTTCAAAATAAAAAGTTCGATACCTTATGAGATAATGTTGAGTGAAACAGGAGCAACTTCCATTGAAGCAATTACTATGGTGCAACTCATAAAATACCTAAAACGAATTGAACAAATGAGAGTAGGTAGATAGCCTAATGTTATCTTCAATGAAGGCATCAGTGAAAGAAAAAAACATGGATGAAACAAAACTACACATAGATGCAAAAATGGGATATCTACCTCAATGCTCGTCCCACAAATAGCAAGGAGCTAAAAGATTTTGTTATGGAGAAGTTTCATAAAAAGGTATGGGGAAAAGGGTTGGGTAGAAAGAAGAAATATTACATTGAGGAATTCAACCCTACGTGTGATTTACAACAAAAAGAGTTCATTGGAACTAGCATTTCGTGGAGGGCAAAGGTTCTTATTGCTCAACTAAGGACCAACTCACATCAACTTCAGTGTGAAATAGGACGGTGGAAAATGCCTAAAGAAGCTTGGGAAGAAAGGGTGTGCACATTTTGCACGCATGGGGTTGTGGAATCGGAAAAACATTTCATTTTGGAATGTGATGCATTCAAAGACATCAGAGAAAGTTATGAGAACATGTTAGCATCAGTTTCTTGGCATTGTCTTTTTAGCGAGGAGATTGTTGGAAGATTGGGTCAGCGCATCATCAATTTGAATCAGAAAAGGACTGAATTCCAAAGAGCAAAAAACAAGGAACTAATGGTCTCATAGACTATTTTTAGTCTCATGGACCTTAAAATATCATTTCATTTCTTCAAAATGTCATTTACAAATAACAAAAAAATCCTTGATGTCAGAGAATTATGCCATCTTCATAGACCCATAAATGTCAATGTAGATCAAATGAAGAACTTCCTTAACTCTCAAGTTTTCTCTTTGTCAAATAAAGTCCACTTGATACTCTCCACAAATTCCTAGTTGTTGTTGTACATCTAAAAGGTTACCCACAAAACTTTTTTTAAGTTCAAAATGGAATAGATCTTAAACTCAAATGCCCGTACTTTTGATGCCACAGCTCACTATTATATTGCTCATTCTTAGCCATTAAAGCATTCTCTCTTGCCTCTTGTGCATTAAACACCTTAAAAACTCCATGTTCTTTAATACCAAGATACGTGTCTTTTGTTGACTTCATCCATAAAATAGCATTTGTGATTATTGAATATCACATGTAAGTGGGGGTTGTGCTTCATAATTTCACCAATAGAGATTAGATTCTTATCCATACTTGGAACATAGTGAACATTAAGAAATACTTAGTGTTTTACCTGAAAGGGTTATTTTCACGTTAACTTCACTTTCAACATTGTATTCCTCCCCACCACCGAACACCACATAATCATTAGCAACATAATAATATGTTGATCTTTCCCATTAATAAAGTGATGAGATGTACCCAAATATATATATATATATATATATATATATATATATATATATATATATATATATATATATATATCAAGCCTAATTTTAAATCAATAAAGATAACAAGTCACATGACATGGGGATGTAGGACAGAAAGCACATGTGGATACATGTTGATTTCGAGAACAACACATGAAGAACACACCATATATATTGTTAAAAATACAAATTACAAATTCAAAAATAAAACATAAACATAAAAAATCATTTTTTTTTAAAGATCATAAGGTAGTTACACTTGCCACATTTTAATTTGATAATAAAATTATATTAAAATGTTAATATTACATTGATAGAACTGAATATATTTTTAAAAATACAAATTACAAAAAAAAAAAATCATTTTTTTAAAGATCATAAGCTAGTTACACTTTTCACATTTAATTTGATAATACTATTATAATATTAAAATGTTAAGTCCCGACACTGGTGGTTGGCGACGGGTAGAGAAGAAGAAGGGTAGAAAAGTTTAGCCTTGCTGGAACATTTTAATTTTTTTTTTCTATTGTTGTAGCTTCCTGTCATTACAGGAACAGTCACCTGCTATTTTGTGTTCTTTTTCTTTCTGCTGCCTGTTATCACAGGAACAGCCATCTGAATATGCCTTAGGCATCTACAAAATGTAATTTTATCAATATGAATAAAATTACGACTTTTTTCTACGGGAAAAAAAAAAATATTAAAATGTTAATATTATATTTTGATAATACAATTATAATATTAAAATGTTAATATTACATTTATAGAATTGAATGTTCTTTTTAGTTATCCTATTCTTTGTGTTATGATGTTGTTTTTGTGTTATAAATAGATATTCCGTGATTTTCTTTTCGATGGCTTAAATATCTCTTTCAAGTTCTACTTTAGATATTTTTTAATTTTTATTTTCATGTCATCAATTTCTATGTAAATAATGAAGAGGGTATGATATTGATTTTGTGTTTTCTTTTGGTATAGATAAACTTCTTTTTATTTCTGTTTGGCATGAAGCATTCTAGAGTTGGTTATGCATTTTCCCTAATTGATTTAACTTTGAACTTAATAATGTTTGGAATGAGAAATTCTAGAGTTGGTTATGCATTTTCCCTAATTAATTTAACTTTGAACTTAATAATGTATGATCATATGCTTTAAGGCACTTGTTAATGCTATAAGCAAACTTGAATATATAACCCAGGGGTGAGGTAAGGACAATCCCTGAACCCTTACCAAACTTCAAATGGGCTTCGTCAAAGTTCATATGCCAAATCCAATCATTCTTATTTTCAACCTTCTCCTCTAAGGGAGCAATAAAGTTAGCCAATATAGCATAATTACCTAAATCATTAGATTCATAGACAATTTTATTATAAGGCTTCTTTGAGTTTTCCACATGATACTTTCTCTCCAACTCTCTATACAACTTCACCCTAATGCCCTCACTATTAGGGTTGGTAGCATAAGTTAAATCCATTTGTAAACCACCCTCTATATCAACTCCCCACTTCCTTGACACCAAAATGCCCCAAGCTTCGGGTACATCAATCACCATAATATCCATGGTGATCATTATATTAGGGTGCACCACCAAGTGGACTTGAAGATCCTTTATCAAACCAAAAGCTTTAATTATCTTAGAATCCATAACAAAACTCTTGTGGTAAGGTCTAGAAATCCTCAAGTTCAACTGATTCATGACCTTCTTGGTCATGACACAAGATAATGCCCCAAAATCAAACATACAATTGTGTAAAAGCAATCCATTAACCAATAAAGTGATAAAGAATGGTTGGTGGTCCTTGTTGCCTCTACACATATCACTACTTTTCAAAATAATAGATGCATCTTCAAATCCATCCTTAGCAATATTTGACATTTCCTTCTCGTGAGGTGTATCAAGTGTTTTCAATAACTTAAACTTTTGAGAGGGAACCTTTAGGATCTCAATTACAGGTACTAAAATCTTTGCATTATTGATCCAACCTCACAAATCAATATTTAAACCTGATGCAGGTGGAGTGAAATCTTTTGGGGCACTTTGATTTTCTCTTGTTCCTTACCCCTTCTTTAATAAGCTAAACCTTTATCTTTGGCTATCCCTAAAATTGGATTTGATGAAGGCTTCTCTCCATATAAATATGTGATCCTATCTGACTCACCAAATTTATTCACATTGTATGAGGATGGATACTTCTTATTAACTCCTTAACTATTCTCCATAACTTCCATCCAGTTCTCCATGGACAAATGATGTTCCGTGCCACCCAAATTTATTTGCTCACTTGCCCCTACAATTCCACTATCTTGATCCTTTTCACTATTGGACAAGTGGCTTCCTCATGCATACCTGTTGAAATTTGGTACCGGAGGACAGGTGGTTCCCTTAGGCTTTGATATTTGGCCTAGGGAAAAGTGTCCAAAAGAATTTAATTTTTCTCCTAAAGTGACTTTATGATTTTATAAAGTTAAATCTAATTTAAAAGTGACTTTAAGTGATAAAGTTACTAAGTCTAATTTTAAAGTGACTTTTATAAAGTCAATGAAAAATTAGAAAGGAAAAGTGACTTTGGAAATAAATGACTAAGTGGGTCTTTATTAAAGTGGGGTGAATTAAAAAATAAAAAGTGAGATTTAAATGAGCATTTAATCTCAGCCATTGATCTAAATCTATTTCAGCCATTGGATTTAGAGATCACCCAAAAGTCACTTGGATCACCCAAAAGTCATTTGGAGTTATATTAAGGGAGAAAAAGGAGGAAAAGATCACATTCGATTCAATTCTTTCATGAGCAGATTGAGAGAAGGAGAGAAAGAGAGCAAAGGAGATTTCTGGGCGGTGTATCAGCAACAGCCGCGGTGTATCAGCAATAGCAGCGGTGTATCAGCAGCTGTGTATCAGCAACAGCAGTGGTGTATCAGCAGCTGTGTATCAGCAACAGCAGCGGTGTATCATCAGCTGTGTATCAGCAACAGCAGCGATGTATCAGCAGCGGTGTATCAGCAGCGGAGTAACAGCAGGCTGAGTTTCAGCAAGGCTGAGATAAGTTGTAAAAGTCTGTTTGCTGATTTTTTGCTGAACATTTCTCCTACTGTAAAAAGATATTTTCCAGAAATAAAGGAGAGCTCTCAAACTGGTTTTCCCCAAGAGTTGTAGGGGGTTTTTCTAGGGTCACATTGACCAAAAATCTCAGTGTTTAAATGTGTTTTAATGGCTGTTTATTACTGCTGATTTTTATTTCTGCAATTTCCAGCATTCTGTAAAATTTCCAGAATTTGTGTTTTCAGCAAATTTATTTTTTCTAGCTTGTTAAATGTATGGTTATGGGAAAGGGCATTTAACTATATGGGAGAAACAAGGAGAAATTGAAAACTGGGATGGGAAATGAGAAATTTCTACATGGTATCGGAGCTTGAGTGCTGAAGGGCAGTTTGGGACAGCAAAAGGAAAAAATTACAGTTGCTGATTTTTCACTCAGAAAATTCCAGCAAGCTGTTTTTTTCATAAACAGCAGTTTTATCTTTACTACAACAGTGTTATTTTTCAGTTTTAGGACAACAGGATGTCATTGGGATTGAGGGTGGAGGATAGGCTGGATGGGCATATAAATTACATCATTTGGAAGGAGAGAATGCAGAGTATCTTTTAGGAGGCAGAAGTCTAGGATATCATGGTGCATACCACACAGAACCCTGTTGTTGTGCCCACTGATGCTACTCAGTTGGCTGCTTATAATAAAAAGAACAACAAGGGTAAGAAGCTGATTCTAGACGGAATCAAAGACCATTGCATTCCTCATGTGAGAGGAAAGAGCAATGCCCATGAGATGTGGACAGCATTGTCCAATCTCTACCAGAGTACCAATGAGAACCGGAAGATGGTCCTGAAGGAGAAGTTGAAGAACATTAAGATGGGTAATGATAGTGCAGCTGGATATCTCACAACGATTACTAATGTGAGAGATGAGTTAGCAGCAATTGGAGAGGCCATTCCACCCACTGAGTTGGTGCAGATTGCAGTGAATGGCCTCCCCCGTTCATGGTTGAACTTTGCTGATGGGGTTTGTGCACGTGAGACCCTTCCCACATGGGAGAGGTTTTGGGATGATTGCATTCAGACAGAGATCAGGAAAGGTCAGCTTGGGGCAGCCAAGCCAGTTGAGCAGGATGAGGATGTAGCACTGGTGGCAGGAGGCAAGAAAGGCAAAGGGAAGAAGCAGGCTTCCACAAGCAGTGGTGGGGGCAAAGGCAAAGGTAAAGGTAAACAAGGGAACACACAAAAGGACTATTCCAAGGTGAAGTGTTGGAATTGTCAAAAGATGGGACACTATGCAGTTGTGTGTTCGGAGAAGAAGAAGAAGAAGGGGAAGAACTAGGACGTGGCAGCTTCAGCAGAGATTGAGGACTTTGCTGGTCGTTTTGACCGAGAGTTTGCGTTCACTATGTGTGAGTCCTCTAGTGCAGGATCACCTGCCACACAGGTTCAGAGGGAGCATGCTTTTCCCTCGATTAGCGGAGCATCTTCAGGTATCTGGTATGTGGACAGTGGGGCTTCACGTCATATGACAGGAGTCCGTGAGTACTTCTCAGAGCTTTTAGAGAGTGGCATTGATATTGAGGTAGTACTCGGTGATGACAGAGTTGTTAGAGCAGTCGGGGTGGGGACAGTGACATTTCAGAGGGAGTCCAAACCTCCCTTGAAGGTGTCAGAGGTTCTTTATGTGCCAGGGATGAGGAAGAACCTCATATCCATCTCAGCTTTGGAGGACAGAGGATATGAGGTACTGTTCAGGGGAGGACAGGTGTTGATGTATCCCAGGGGCACTCCAGCTGATTCAGCTAGAGTGATAGGTGTATGCCATGCAAAGGTGTACAAGTTTGCATTCTAGCCCCTTTTGGCATTGAGCAGTCGTACCGACAGCAGAGCTAGCAGTTCTAAGCTGTGTGAGATTTGGCACCGCAGGATGGGACATATGTATCATGGAGCCTTGAGGACATTGCGGGAGATCACTACAGGTGTACCAGATTTCAGTACTGATCACTTTGATACTTGCAGAGGTTGTGCGATGGGCAAGTTTTCCAAATCCCCTTTTCCCAGCAGTGACAGCAGAGCGACGGGGATACTTGATTTGATTCATTTCGATGTGAGTGGTCGGATGTCTCATGTTTCCTTGAGTGGATATGAGTACTATGTTTTATTCATCGATGATCACTCCAGGAGGACCTGGATTTATTTCTTGAAGACCAAGAGTGAGGTCTTCAAGCGGTTTCAGGAGTTCAGAGCTCTTGTGGAGACTCAGACAGGTCGAAAGATCAAGTCCCTGAGGTCGGAAAATGGAGGAGACTACACCCTTGGAGAGTTTGTTGACTATTGTGCGAAGACAGGCATTAGGAGGGAGTTCACTGTTCCTTACAACCCCCAGCAGAACGGGGTTGCAGAGAGGAAGAACAGATCCATCATAGGGGCTGCCAAAGCCATGTTACATGATCAGGGGTTGCCATTGTTCTTGTGGGCAGAGGCCTGCAACACAGCTGTTTACTTGCAAAACAGGAGTCCGCATCGTGCCCTGGGGCACATGACTCCAGAGGAGGCTTTCTCTGGGAAGAAGCCTGATATTGGTCATCTTCATATCTTTGGATGCATTACATACTCCTATATACCCAAGGAGAAGAGGACCAAACTAGAGCCCACCGCAGAGAAGGGTATCTTTGTGGGCTACAGTGAGACCTCAAAGGCCTTTCGGATTTACATTCCTGCACAGAGGAGAGTTGTTGTCAGACGGGATGTGAAGTTCGAGGAGGACAGGGCCTTTAGGAGGTCACGGGAGTTAGAGTATCTGGATCAGCCAAACCCTCAGCAGCAGTTGAGTCAGTCGCAGGGATCCAGTGGGCAGGGATCAGGAGGATCCGGAGGTACATCTATGAGGATGTCAGGTCCGTCAGTGAGCAGTGGCTCGCTGAGCCAGAGGGGTGGTGCTTCGGGAAGCATACAGAGCAGTTCACTAGGGAGTCCATTGATGGACAGTTCACACGGTGCCTCAGCTTCTACAGGTTCAGGTGCAGGCAGGAGGACAGCAGACAGACAGTCAGGAGTTCAGGCTACTGATGGTGATGAGGAGGAGGAGTTTCATTCTCCTATGGGAGAAGCATGCTCAGGGAAGAGAAAGCCCAAGTGGCTTCAGGACACCTTGAGAGATGCCACATCTGTTGCTGAGCCGAAGAGGCCGGTCAGAGAGAGTAGACCACCTGAGAGTTTTTGTAGCTATATGGCGATGGTTACCAGCATCCTTGACTCTGAGCCTTCTAGCTATGAGGAGGCAGCTAGCCAGCAGGTCTGGAGAGAGGCCATGCAGGAGGAGTATTCTTCTATCATGAAGAATGATGTTTGGGAGGTGGTGCCGAGGCCTGAGGGCAAATCCGAGGTTACTTCCAAATGGCTTTATAAGGTAAAGCATGCTGCAGATGGCAGCATTGAGAAATTCAAAGCGAGGTTTGTGGCTAGAGGGTTCTCCCAGGTAGAAGGAGTTGATTATGAGGAGACCTTCGCTCCCGTGGCTCGATATACTTCGATCTGCTCCATTATATCGATAGCAGTAGAGATGGGTTGGAAGATCCACCACATGGATGTGAAGACTGCATTTCTCAATGGCTTCATACAGGAGGAGGTGTACATTGAGTAGCCACAAGGCTTTGAGGTGCATGGGAAGGAGTCCCATGTGTGCAGACTGAAGAAGGCCCTTTATGGCCTGAAGCAAGCTCCCAGAGCTTGGTACTCCAGGATAGATACATACTTGCAGGGGACAGTGGATTATGGTCTGGACTACAGGCAGGGAGATGGAGTGAGATTGGCAGGATACACTGATTCTGATTGGGCAGGTTGTGCTTCTGATAGGAAGAGCACTTAAGGGTGTTGTTTTGGGTTGGGTTCAGCAGTAGTGTCATGGTTCAGCTGGAAGCAGCAGTCAGTAGCACTGAGTTCAGCGGAAGCAGAGTATATGGCAGCCAGTCTAGCTAGTTGTGAGGCTATCTGGCTTCGCAAGATGTTGTTGGCTTATTTGGTCAGCCGTTGAGACCTTCAGTGATTTACTGTGATAATCAGAGTTGCATTAAACTCACGGAGAATCCAATATTTCATGACAGGTCAAAGCATATCGGGATCAGATATCATTTCATCAGAGACTATGTTCAGAAGGGAGCTGTGAAGCTTGAGTATATTTCCACTGATGAGCAGGTTGCATATATTCTTACCAAAGCCTTACCACGGGGCAAGCATGTCTACTTCAGAGACAAGATGGGTGTGGTGAGGAACACCTTCCTCGGTAAGAGGGAGTGTTGAAATTTGGTACCGAAGGACAAGTGGTTCCCTTAGGCTTTGATCTTTGGCCTAGGGAAAAGTGTCCAAAAGAATTTAATTTTTCTCCTAAAGTGACTTTTATAAAGTCAATGAAAAATTAGAAAGGAAAAGTGACTTTGGAAATAAATGACTAAGTGGGTCTTTATTACAGTGGGGTGAATTAAAAAATAAAAAGTGAGATTTAAATGAGCATTTAATCTCAACCATTGATCTAAATCTATTTCAGCCATTGGATTTAGAGATCACTCAAAAGTCACTTGGATCACCCAAAAGTCATTTGGAGTTATATTAAGGGAGGAAAAGGAGGAAAAGATCACATTCGATTCAATTCTTTCATGAGCAGATTGAGAGAAGGAGAGAAAGAGAGCAAGGGAGATTTCTGGGCGGTGTATCAGCAATAGCAGCGGTGTATCAGCAACAGCAGCGGTGTATCAGCAGCTGTGTATCAGCAACAGCAGCGGTGTATCAGCAACAACAGCGGTGTATCAGCAACAGCAGCGGTGTATCAGCAACAGCAGCGGTGTATCAGCAGCTGTGTATCAGCAACAGCAACGGTGTATCAGCAGCTGTGTATCAGCAACAGCAGTGATGTATCAGCAGCGGTGTATCAGCAGCGGAGTAACAGCAGGCTGAGTTTCAGCAAGGCTGAGATAAGTTGTAAAAGTTTGTTTGTTGATTTTTTGCTGAACATTTCTCCTACTGTAAAAAGACATTTTCCAGAAATAAAGAAGAGCTCTCAAACTGGTTTTCCCCAAGAGTTGTAGGGGGTTTTTCCAGGGTCACATTGACCAAAAATCTCAGTGTTTAAATGTGTTTTAATGGCTGTTTATTACTGCTGATTTTTATTTCTGCAATTTCCAGCATTCTGTAAAATTTCCAGAATTTGTGTTTTCAGCAAATTTATTTTTTCCAGCTTGTTAAATGTATGGTTATGGGAAAGGGCATTTAACTATATGGGAGAAATAAGGAGAAACTGAAAACCGGGGTGGGAAATGATAAATTTCTACAATATCATCACAAGGTCTACAATCAAGAAGAGAATCCTCAACCAAATTAGTAGACTCAAGTGGGTTTGGTGGCCTATGCTCACGGGGGGTCCTCTTTTTTGTCATTTCTCATTTCCTCTATTTTGGAATCTACCTGCTTGATTTCTCTCCATGGCCACCAACATATTTGGATGGCGTTCATTTTGATTAATCTCCATAGTCTTAATGAGTTGAGTTAATTCCTTGGTAGTATCATGGGAAACCTCTTTTTCGTCAACCTTTCCTTTGGATTCATGAGATTTTGATGGCCCTTTTCTAAAACTAGGAATCTCTGATTTCTTGATTCATTTCTATCCTTTTTAATCTTCAAGGCTTCTGTTGATCATCATTCAAACTTCAAAACTCTTTTCTCCTCATCTCATAGGATGCATCAACACCAAAAGCATCAACATAATGGATTAAAAGAAACCTCTTGAGAAGCTTAACATCTTGAGGTAAACTCTTCACAATATCATTATATTTCTTGTTAAACTACTCCACCGTCTCATTCTCCTTTTTCCTAATATAGCTAATGGCATTGAGAAAATGCCTTTGTTCCTTGTTATCTCCATACTTATCATTGAAGGCCTTAATAATTGAATCTAAAGAATCAAATGAGTTAGTAGGACGCTCAATGAACCAATCAAGAGCATCCTCTTCTAAAGCGAGGACAAAGAGTCTCATCTTAATGTCCTCATGGTTAGCATTATTGTACCACTTAGTGATACACAAGTTAAAATTTCTTATGTGTGTTTTAGCACTAATGACATTGTTACCTTGAAATGAAGGCAACTTCTTAATGGCTTTATTTAGAATATTATTCGGAGCCATTGATGTTAGTGAAGCTACAAGGAAAAAACAAGTCATTCATGAAGTCTTTTTCAACTTGTCCTTGGAAAAGCAAATGGATATCAGAAATAACCTCCTTCCCAAGATTAGTAAGAAGCCTACTAGAAGAGAGCTTGTTTAATCTCACCCTAAAAACCCTTTCAGGATCAAGAGTGGGACTAACCAGCCTACTTGGATTCTCCTAGTAGAAATTATTGCAGAAAATGAACCAAGTGGAGTTGCTACTTGAGCAAGAATCTAACTCTAAAAAATAAAAAATGCAAGAACCGAAAGTTAATCGTATTCCAGGTACAAGAGGACTTGTCCCCGACAATGACGCCAAAAAAATTGTTTCCGCCTCACTTATATATCTAAGTTAATGTGAGAAAAATCCTCAACCCCACTAAATGTGGCCTTGATGGCAAAGCTCAAAGAAGTGGTTGTAACTTAATCCAAACTCTCTCCTAGCTAAAGGCAAAGGAGGTGGACCTTAAGGAAAGTTCCTAAAGAAAACTTGTTAAACTAACAAGCATATGAAATAATTAGTGAATGAATTAGAACATCAACCATTCAACAAATTGAGAGGTAGCTTGAAGTAATAAATGAATAATTTAGCAAGTACAAGTAAACAAGAGCATTAACATCACAATGTAAGTAAACCGATATAATTCAATAATATATCTTGCAAGGAAAATGTAAGTAAACCAGCGCCAAATAAAATCTTGCAAGGAATGAAATATATGTTCAAATAAATGAAATACTTGCAATAGTAGAAGACATATTTAAGTTACAACAATATCAAATGGAGTGAAAGCTACAAAGCAAACTCTAGTGAATCAAACTGTAAAATGATGATACAATTTTGAAAGGAAAAAAAATAAAAAAAATTGAGAGCTTGCACATAAAAAATACTTCTACTTGAAAAGAGAAAACATGCTCAAACACAACAATAATATAAAGCCTTAAATTTTATCCAAATGAGCATAAATGAAGTATACGAGTAAATTCAAAATACTTGCAAGTAGATGAGATGTAAGTCCTTTCTAAGTCTATTGCGTGTATTTGACAATGAAATATTTCAATGAGATGCCAAATTCAAATGCAGGCAAGAAAGAACTATTCAAGATTGTGAGGTGTTTGTGTGCTATTGTGTTCTTGGTTGATTTTGATTAATGCCTATTCTATGTTTGGCTTCCCCTCAATTTCTCAAAATTTGGTAAAAAGTGAGGTGAATTGCAAGGGTAGGATGAGGAGTCATTTGTCCTTCATTAACGATACCCACCTAGTTCTTCATGCAACCTGCATGCCTTCATTTCTATAAGGGGACTAAGCCACACAATATAACTGCGAGGTCATGCATTTTAACCTTTGTTCAAGACTCAAGTTTATCAAATTGAATGAAAGTTATGGAAGTATCCTAAGATTTCTATCATCCAAGCTTATGCTTGGAGTTTAATTTTAGAAGTGCAATGGAGATGCAAATGAATAAATGTGTCTTGCAAGTAGAGATATTGTCTCAAAATGTGAAAAGCTTCCAAATGTTTCTAGTAAATATTCTTATTTACAATTAAGGCAATAAAGTATTTGCATAAACAATGAAAATGAAACTCAAATGATGTCAAAAGATAGTTGCAAATTAGATGTTGAAATCAACGAATTATCATGGAATATAGAGCAATATTAGCATGTGAAAATGATCATGAATGAAAACTATAAAATAGGCACATGAGAGAGAATATATATAACAGTAACAAAATAAGCTATATTAGTTGCAAAATGAGTTATATCAGCTGCAAAAATCAGATCTAAAATGCTCTAAAAAGACAATGTAAAGAGAGAGATGGAGTTATTAAATTAACCTAGGTAAGAGTGTGAATTGGGAGATCTATGGCATGAAAAAGATGATAATAAAAATGCAGAAAATTAAATCTACTTAAATAAAGAAACAAAACTCAAACAACATGCATGCAAAGGATCCTCCCCCAAAAGAGAGGGGTGGGATGCCAAGAGGATAATCCTCAAGCTCCCTCGGAAAATTTATTTTAATTATTTAGAATGGAGCCCTTTAATGGAAATGAGGGACTTAGATTTTGATGGGAGTTTACAAAGAGATTTAAAGAGAAAATTCTCCTTCCCAAATAAACTTAATGAAAATAGAAGAAGAAATACAATGCCTTTAACAAAATACAATATGGTACTGTCAAGTGAGGTACTTCACTTTCCTCAAGGGATACAATTTTGATTTCTCAAACTTGTTGATATTAAAGAGAAAATATTTCACATAGGAAGAAGTGAGGAAAGAAATGACTATGAGAAAAGTGCTTGGTGGACAAGAAGGCTACAACAATTTATCCTTTGATCCTCAAGAAATCTCCTTCAAATGAAGCTCAACAAGCCCTCCAATCCTCCTAGAATTCTGCGCGAGGAAAGAGATGAAGACAAGTTAGTACAATGGTTATTCACAAATGGTAGTATACAATATGAAACAAATGCATGCAACAAGAGAAGGAAGAGACTTCCTCTCTTGCGCAAGCAAGGAAAGGCTAGACCTTTCCACAAACTCTCCAAAAGCTAGATGAAATCAAATAAAGCACATAATATAAATCAAAAGGAATTGGATTTAAATTTGTGATCTTAGCAAGCTACAGTAAATAAAACCCCCTTCTTCAAATTCTTTTAATTAGATCCTTGAGAGAAACTTGTTATGGGTCCTTCTACTCTTGTCTTTGAGAGTGGATTCATTTATCTGAAGAGTTACCCCACGTTCAAACTCCTTCAACAAATCGTTAGATTTCTACACACTTTGAGAAGATGTTAGCACTTACAAGAGATTAAATTGTACAATGGAGGAGAAGGCTAGAGATTCAACCGAGAATCTTCTGATGCTCCTCTTCCTAGAGTATTTCTTTAATCCAAAAATTATGCAAGGGAACTTACATACATTAATCCAAATAATGACAATGTGAAAGCTAACACAATCTAGAATCCATGTAGAAAATAAAGCATAGAGAGTTGAAATAATATCACCTTACAATCATAGAAGGAGAACACCAACACAAGATTCAACACCCAAAGTCTTTTATATTAGCATGAAAGAAGTGATTACAAATTTTAATAGTCTCCCCAAGCACAATAGCTCGTTCCAAGATGACATAATAGGAGCCCAAGACTCATTTAAATAGGAAAATGGGTGAAAATCCCAATGTAGAACCTCAATGCCAAGTGAAGAAGGAGAAGATCCCAAAAAAGCCAAGTCGAATGACACATGTGGGATCAAACAAATTGAATTTCCTTAGCTGGCCCAACATATTCTCTATGTGCATAAATCAAACTGCCATGTGTGAGCTAGAATGAGAGAAAGAGAGACATACTCTCATTGATTTCTCAATCAAAATATGTCATACATCTATGATGTAACGCCTCTATACCCAAACCACCAACTGCCATGCATACATTGTTGTTAAGGAAATGTGTGGAGGCTACTAGGTAAGATTTGCATGGAGCTGACTGGAGTATAGGTGCCAAGTGTGGAGTTGTTATGCCAATTGTGGAGCCCAAGACTCATTTAAATAGGAAAATGGATGAAAATCCCAATGTAGAACCTCAATTCCAAGTGGAGAAGGAGAAGATCCCAAAAAATCCAAGTCGAATGACACATGTGGGATCAAACAAATCAAATTTCCTTAGCTGGCCCAACATATTCTCTATGTGCATAAATCAAACTGCCATGTGTGAGCTAGAATGGGAGAAAGGGAGACATACTCCCATAGATTTCTCAACCAAAATATTCCATAAATCTATGATGTAACACCTCTATACCCGAACCACTAACTGCCATGCGTAGATTGTTGTTAAGAAAATGTGTGGAGGCTGCTAGGTAAGATTTGGATGGAGCTGACTTGAGTATAGGTGCCAAGTGTGGAGTTGTTATGCCAATTGTGGAGACAAACTCCCATAAATTTCTCCAATCAAATCTCCAACCAATCTTCAAGAAATTGTTGATCTCTTCAAGTTGCCACATACATAACTCGATTTCCTCAAAGCCGAAAATAAATAAATAAATAAAAAAAATTGATTTATTGGATTGAAATAAATCTTAGTTTATGTCATGTGCCATATCATCTTTTTGACTTGAGTGATTTTCCAAAGAATTTCCACCTCATTCTGGTATGTAGGAATTTCTATTTTCTTCATTTTATTTATTTCTGGGTCATTTTATTGCAACATTTTCCTCTATACTTAGGAAAAGTGGGTTTTGAGGGTCTATAAATGATTTTTCACTCCTCAAAGTGTGTCTTAGTAGAAATTTGAAGTGTTGAAGTCTAATTTTGATTACTAGTAACCCCTACAACTTTTCTATATATCACTTATTACAATTTTATTAAAAATATTGTCTTGAGGGAAATTTTAATAATTTAAAAATTACACCTAGACCTAATCAAATTCCATGAAATTTCACAAGTGATCTAACATGGTAATATACATTGATTCTAGACACTATGGCTCACCTAAGACCTTACCATCAAGCCACACTCCAACTTTGGGGGTATATTTGGGAGAAAAGTCAATTAATTATTAAGCGCTGAAAACACAAATAATTAATTAAGTGAAAAAACTTCTTAGAGCGAATTCACTTGATAGCAAAGTTTTGAGCTACTTAGGTCTTTTACATGGCTTTATTCATCTTTCTATCATCACGACTACAATATCCCAGCATGGTTGTGAAATCTGAGTACAAATGAAGAAAAAGAGAGAAGAGGCCTAGAAGCCCTGATGAAATCTGAAACATCTATAATATGTTTAAAATGTTTATTTTACTATAATATAAATTATATTTTGCATATTTTTACAATGATTATTTTATTATATTACAAGGTATCTTTTGCATTTTCTTGGAGTTATAATAGTATGAATGTGAAATTTGAGTTTATTTTCATGATCTCATATGTTCACATGAATAATCACGTGAATAATTATTGTGTTTCATGCAATTTTCTGAGAAGTAGAATAATTAGATAAATGTGTGTTGAAGTAATATTGTATTGATTATAGTTTAGTGTGATAGAGAACATAGTTACCAATCAAATGGGTACTGAACCAAGTTCACACTTTTTAGAGGTAATAAAAAATTATTTGATTTTGACAAGCTCTGATTCAGAATACACATTTTTTTTAAACATATTATTGAGACATCAAATTTTCTTATGTATTAAGTATGCATGTTTTTTTTCTTAAAGGTTAGTGATTTTCATGTCAATCTCAGAAATGTTGATGCAACATCAACCCTTTTTTTGGGCTTACTTTTGACACTTTAAATTTTTTGATATATTAAGTATGGATAATTTTTTTAAAGTGTTGTTGATTTTCATGCAAGTTTGAAAAACATCAACCTTTTTTTAGGCATATTTTTGTCACTTTAAATTTTCTTATGTCTTAAATATGCAATTTTTTTTAAATGTTGATTATTTAACAATTTTCCAAGTTGTCTTATTCCAATAATTGTCACCAAAAAATAATAATTTTAAATAATACACACATATAGATATAATTAAAAAATACGTATTTCTAGACATTTTCGCTAAAAAATGACATGTTAAATAAATTATTTTTATAAACAAATTGAATAATTTTTTTGGAAAAATAGAAAATTTTATGAATTTTTTATAAATTTTATCTAAAAAAATGATGACATTTGATTTTTTTTTCCAAAAAATTGATTCAGATAAATTTTTAAGTAAAAATAATAAAAATTAAAACATATAACTAAAATAAAAATCCCACAAAATATATATATATATATATATATATATATATATATATATATATATAACATTAAAAATAAAAAATAATAATAAAAAACTTTAAAAGCAAATTAAAATAAAAACATTACCATTAAAAAAACATCAAAATAAAATAAAATAAAAATATAAAAAATAAAAAATAAAAAAATAATTAAAAAAACATTAAAACAATAAGGAGTTAGCCAGTGCATGAGGGGTTGTGAGCCTGGGCTAGGAAGGCCTGCGTGGAATCAGCTTGGCCCTCGCCCAACTCTCGAGAGGTTGCGGGCTTGGGCAAGGGGGTAAGGCTAAGTGCAAGCCCGCAACCCCTCGAGTGTTGAGTGGGGACTATTTTCAGAATCGACAAAACATCTCCCAATGCCCAAGGGCGGGCCAAGGTCTTATTTAAATTAATTTAATTTTTTATTTTACTTTTTAATATTTTATTAAATTGGTTTTTTTTTTTTTTTTTTTTATTGATTTGTTTTTCATTCTAAATTTGGATTTGTTTTTTATTATTTTTTTTTGTTTTGTTTTTATTTTGATTTTGATGACTAAAAAAAATTACTTTTATTTCTTTTTAATTTAAATTTTATTTTAATGGTATTTTTAATGTTTTTTTTTCCTTTTTAAATTATCTGATTTGGTTTTATTTATTGTTTTTTTTGGTGTTAATTTTTTAATTTTTTTTCTTTAAATTGTGTTTTTTTTTTAACCTTTTTATGTTTGATTTTTTTTTTCTCTTTTTTATATGTTCTTTTATATTTGATTTTGTTTTTGGTTTTGTTTATGTTTTAATATATTTTTTTATTTACTTGTTATTATTATTTTTTTAACTTTTTTTATAAGTTTTAGTTTTTGATTTGTTTTGTAATTTTAATTTATTTATTATTTGTTTTATTCTATTTTTTCTACAAGCTCCATGTCGATTCTTGATTAACAACCCATCCTCATTATGTGTCAATTTTATAGTTGGTTTTAATTTATTTATTTTATAATAGATCACGTTTGCTTCCACATTGTGTCAATTTCATTGTTGATTTTTAAGTTTTAATTGCAATGTGTCAAGTTGTCTTAGACTAACATTTTAAAATAGATATATTTTTAGCATTTAAAAAAGAATTACTCTTGGTATAATGAATCTTTCATTCAAGTGTTCATTTTTTAAGTTTTTTTAGTCATATAATTTTTCCATAATGCCATGGTTGAAATATGTTGAAAACTTAAGGTTTTTTGTAGTCATGATCTTTGGTTTTAATTCCATGGTTGAAAAATTATCAAAATTTTAAGGTTTTTCTGAGTCATGATATTTTATTTTTAATGTTATAGTCGGAAATAGTTATAAGTATTTCATCTTTAACACCATGGCTTAAAATTGTTGGAATTTTAAGGCTTTTCAGAGATGTGGTATTTTATATTCAATGTCATGCCTGAAAAAATTGTTGGGATTTTAAGGTTTTTCAGAGTCATGATATTTTCTCTTTAACATCATTGCTAAAAAATGTTAAAAATTTACCTGAAAAAAATAAATAAATAAATAAAAATTTCCAGCATCAACTTTTTTCATTTTCAATGTGATTTTTGCACAAACAAATGGCTTTTACTGTCATTTTTAAAAAATGTTTAAAATTTACCCCAAAATAAAATAAATAAATAAGAATAAAAAAAGAAATAAAATAAAATAATGTTGATGCAACAACAACACTTTTCATTTATGGTTGTTTTTTCATGTCTTTTTGGGATTTTTTAGGTAGAGTTATCGTTTTGAGTTCACAGTTCTTGTTTGATTGATAACTTTGTTAGAGATGTTTGCTCTAAATATGATTAAAATATGTTCCATTTTCCTATTGGCAACATTTATATATTGATTTTAGATAATATATATTTATAATAAATAATAATAATAATATATATTAATTGTCCATGGGGTCTTGGATAGACAGTGATTAGGTGCTCTATCAAGACACTCCTTGATGTGAAATCATTGGTTCAATTCCTTGCCCTGATCAGGGTGATATATTGGGCATGATGAAGATGTAGTTCCACCAAAGTTACAAAATATATATATATATATGAAAAGAAAAACATAAATTTAGAATTACATATAAATAAAAGTACTATAAATATGATATTTATATACAAATATTGATAACCATTTCTTCATAACAATTTACAATTAAATAAATTTTATCTCTCGATACTCAATAAATTTACGTTATTTTTGACACAGATTCACATACTTTGTTATATCAATATCTTTGTATTTATCAATTTTGTTAATATCAATACCATGGAATAGTCAATGCTTCAATTCGATTGTCTTCTCTTTGGTACGTTTAACATGAATTCATAACAAATCATGGATTTTATTTCAATTTGATGGATCTAGAATGATGTCCGTGTTAAGAAAGAAAGGAGGTTATGGGTAGCTAAGGTGATAGTAGTCATCTAGAAGTGGTGGATAACAGGTAGTTGAACTTTATTGGACAAGACATAATCCACTCAATTTATCCCTCCCGTATGAAGTTGGCAAGTAAAAAAGTGAAAATCTAGGAAGTAAGGGAGGTTATTTAGGATCAATACCTTATGGATCTTAATCATCAAATTCACCCAATAAGATGAATTTCCCTATCACTGAATATTGAATTATGCCAATGTATAGGTCCACATAGGGGTCTTCTTTTGAGTCATTTTGGATAACAAATGGAGATGAAATAGGGGGGAGTAGAAAATTGGAACATAAATGTCTTTGATGAGGGGGAACCTACTAGCTCGAATCCACATGAACCTAGAAAAATTGCTTGAAGAAACTAGACAAACACTATCTCAGATGGATACCCTAGCCTAGTAGGCCACTCTGCTTAAACCTTTTACACCTACTAAAAATCTAGTATTTTGTAATGAAACGATAACTTGCTATGTTTGGGACATGCTAAACAAGGCTCACATGGGTCACTGTGATAAATAAGATGTCAAATGCACTGAGAGCATTAGAGGTCATGCTTGGAGAGGACCAAAAGGATCAATTCTCATTCTAGCATCCTCTTGAAATACTCAAGCCTTGTTGCCTCCCCCAATAGAATCATCATTTAGAAAATCCAACTTGAGAATACCCAGGAGGGGCGATATCTTGAAGTATGACCTTGATGTCTCCAATGGTTGCCCATTTTCTTGCTTCTCATGATGCTTTGAACATATCCTAGGAGTGTTTTAGCTATGGAACTTGGGATCTAATGAGATCCTCATCTAAGAATATCCTACGAGAGAGGGAGAGCAATTTACTCTTGGCATAAAGATTTTAGAGTTAGTCGCTTGCTAGCTTGAATTGTATGAAAAGTATAGAATTAGATCCAAACTAAGGTCTCTCAATAGTAAGGTTAGGAACCTCAATGATATCTTAGGGGAACTTGGTGTCAACTTGTGTGGCACCTAGGCATGGATAGGGCGAGGAAACCATCCTAACCTTGAAGTTCAATTCTTCAACCCTCCTACTACGCTCTTCCATTAGCTTAGCCTAAATGACTTCCTAAAATATGTTAGTTATGTAGCATCGAATGTGTCCTAGCCACAAAATTTGGTGGAAAATCTAGAATACATTAGATCTCTAAAACCCAGAAATCGTTTATGGAATTCCACCTAGAGATGACTTAATTAAATTATTAACCAATTTTTAATATTTCCTAAGTCTAAACTTAGGAAAACTGGTTAATTAATTAGAATTAATTAACTCAAGGTGAAAATTCTCTAGAAACTATTAGAAAACTTTTGAGGTCTAAAATGGGCCTCCTAAGAAAAATGTACAACCAAAATAAACTTTATAAGAACCAATAAGATTCAACATGATGATGCTAACCATGGGGGATGATTCGCCATTTTTGGGGTAAAAAAGTAGAAAGATTAAAAAATAATAAAATAATAAAACTACTTTTTCAACTTATCGCCCCAAGGTTTTACTCGAATTTCGAGCAAGAATAGTCATTCGATGCAATATTTAATTCCTCAACCAAGGAGTACCCCATGTTGCATATTTTTCATGTATTTCTCATTTTTGAAGTAGCAGGGTCTATCGAAAGTATGCAACATAGGTACTATTTGGATGAGGAATCAAATTATGCATCCAATGAGTGTTCCCGCTTGAAATTTGGGTAAACCTATAGGGATATAAGTTGAAAATACGAGTTGAAAAAGTAGTTTTTTTTTTCTTTTTCCCTCTAAAATTTGATGATGTAATCTAATTTTATTTTATTATTTCCACTATTATTTTATAATTTCCTTAGGAGGCCCATTTTAGATCTCAAAATTCCCCTAATGTCACACAGATCGATACAGAATTGATTTGATCCATTGATTAAGATTTAATATTGACCATTGGAGTCCCAACAAGTAGATATAAGAAGGGATCAATGTGGTGATGGAGAACACACCAAATACTTAGTTTCCCAAGTAGTTCGATTTTCTCAGTGGCAGAGACTCGATAGAGAAGATAGAGCTAGAGGGTGAGTAGCAGATGCTAGAGGAGGTCAACAACATTTCCGAAGGAAGTATTACAATTACAAAAGAGGCAGTGAGAGGGAAGGTTGAAATTCCCAAAGGTTTTGCGCAAGAACTGTGTAGAGGTTGACGCTCAAGGATCTGCGTGTGGCTAGGGAGGCAGTTTCGGGGACAAAAATTAGCTGTGGGGTGAGAGAAAATTCTCACAATAATTTTGCCATAATTTTTCCTCATATTAGATTTCTAGTACAGCATCTAAATTATTGTACTCAAAATTTTTGTTGAAGAATAATAACAAAACCCTCATCTACTACACTAGTTTTTCCAAGTTGGGTTTTTCCGGGGACAATTGTCCAAAAAAAGCCATGTTACATTTTTGTGTGAGTGCTAGAATTTCTCAGTTTCCAGTATTTTATTTTCCGCAGTATTTTATTCGTTGTTCGTATGTGCAAACAAATTGTTAAATTAAATTAACAATTAGGAGAATAATATCAAGTTACTGAGATAGATGAAATTTTCAAATGGTATCGGAGTGTGAGTGATCAGTTGGGAAGCTTAGAAGCAGAGGAAAGAATTTTTCTGCTCAAAAGGACCAACAAACTGAAATATTTAGAGGCAACATAGTGCTCAGACAGATAGGCCGAATTGTTGGGGCAAGAATTTGATTTTCAGTTGCAGGGTTGCAAAAAAGTTAAATTTCCCGAGTTAGTGATTCCAACAGTCAGAGAGAGCAGTAGCATCTTAGATTTTCGTTGAGAAAATTCCTTGGTTGAACGCAAAGGGTTTTTGCAGCAATTTGGATTTGCAGAATCAATGTCAAGTGGAAAGAAGAATAACAAAATAAATTCTTCGGTATTACCATGGAGAGAATTGACATTCATGAGGCTTCATATTTATCTTCTAGGTTGGAGGTCGAATTTGCTTGCTTGTCAGGATCAACTTCATAGGGTGTCTGATATATAGACAGTGGAGAATTAACTCATATGATAGGGGTTAGAGAATATTTTTCTAGGTACAAGGAGGAGCATGTGGACTTCCAGATTATGATGGAAAACAGAATGAAGTGTACTCCTATAAGGAGAGGTACCATCAATTTTCAAAGGGAGTCAGGGGCAAGAGCCAGTGCTACAGTTGTATTGCATGTGCCATGATTGGGTATGAACTTGATTTCAATTTCCCAGCTAGAGGATAAGGGATATGATATCCACTTTGTAAGGAAGAAAGTGTTTTTCAAAAACTCAAGCTGGAGTAAGAAGCAACAGATTATACAGATTGCAGCTCGACTCTCCAATGGCACTAATTAGCAGTGACAGTAGCAATGGGAAAAAATTGAATGAGTTATGGCATAGGAGAATGGGACATTTACACCATGGACCACTCAAGATGCTCAGGGAAATAGTAACAGGGGTTCCATAACTTAGCACGAAACACAATGATGTGTGCAAAGGATGTGTACTTGGGAAGTATGTTAAGGAAACATTCCCAAAAAGTGACAACAGAGCATATGGCATGTTAGGACTTATACATTTAGATATTTGTAGCCTGATGTCTACTGAAGCTTTCAGTGGCGTTGAATACTTTGTCACCTTTATTGATGACCATTCCAAAAAAACCTGGATCTACTTCTTGAAGACCAAAGATGATGTCTTCTAATGTTTTAGAGAGTTTAAGGCTCTCTTGGAGAATGTGAAAGGGAACAAGATCAAGGTGCTTTTCTCAAATAATGGTGGAGAATATATTGATAAATACTTCACAATTTTTTGCATGAAGGAAGGAATCAAAAGATAATGGACAACTCGATATAATCCACAACAGAATGGCATAGCAGAGCGAAAAAACATAACCATAATTTGGGCTACAAAAGCTATGTTATATGACTAGGATTTGTCCAGGTTTTGATCTGAAGAAGCATGTAACAAGACAGTGTATATTTAGAACAAGACTCCTCATAGAGCATTGGGGAAGAAAACACCAGAAGGGGTCTTCATAGGGAAGAAGCCAGAAGTGAGTCACTTTCAGATCTTTGGAAACATTGCTTATTGCCACGTGCCAGATGAAAAGTGTACCAAATTTTATTAGACTATAGAGAAGGGGTTTCTCGTTGGGTATAACGAGACCTCCAAGGCATATAGGATCTACATTCCTAACAATAGGAAGATTGTAGTAAGACGAGACATAAATTTCATGGAAGATCTAGCTTTCAAGAGATACCGTGAGATGCCTGCAGGCGATCAGATTCAACCAGTTGAAGCTCCATTGGTCCAACAACAAGGATAGCCACAGGGGCAGCCTTTGGGACCACTGGTGGGATAGTCATAGGGATCCAATACAATAACCAATACTAGCAATTCCTCAGGAGCAAGAAATCTAGTGAGATCTCAGGAAACGGAGCAGCAGGGGTAGGATGAGGAAAAGTTGGTAGAACCTCCCACGACTACTGGTCGAGCCAGCAGAGAGGTTCCTCAGACATTGAGAGATGCAAAGGAGTTTGTTGGAGCTCCTAGGATGAGCAACAAAGAGTGCAGACAACCTGACAAATATCAAGCATTGGTAGCTTAGGTTGCAAAACCTTCCAGCTTTCAGGAAGCCACGCAACATCAAGTATGGGTAGATGCCATGGTTGAAGAATAAAACTCTATCATGACGAATGATGTTTGGGAGGTGGTGTTGAGGCCTGAGGATAGGTCAGTTGTAGCTTCTCGATGGATCTACAAGATCAAGTGGGTCGCAGATGGCAATGTGGAGAAGTACAAGGCTAGGTTTGTGACAATGGGGTATGAACAGAAAGAAGGGATAGATTATGAGGAAACCTTCGCTCCAGTTGCCAGATATACTTCTATTCAATCAATTATATCCCTAGCAACTCAGATGCGATGGGATATTCACCAGATGTACGTCAAGAAAACATTCTTGAACGAGGTGATAGAGGAAGAGGTGTACATTGAACAACTGGAGGGCTTCAAAACTCATGAGAGGTGCACTCATTTTTGCATATTGAAGAAAGCTTTATATGGGCTCAAGCAGGCTTCTAGGGCATGGTATGGTCAGGTCGAGAGCTACTTTCAGTAGATGGGATTCATCAAGAGTAACGCAAATCCCAACCTTTACTATTTGATGGTAGAGGGTGAACCACTCATCCTAGTATTGTATGTGGTTAATCTCTTCTTGATAGGATCATCAGGGCTCATAGAGGATTGAAAGAGGAACCTCGCAACATAGTTTGATATGAAGGATTTGGGGTTGATGCACTATTTCCTTGGATTGGAAGTGTGGCAGAAGGATGGGGAGATCTTCCTAGGGCAGGAAAGATACACTACAAACATTTTGAAGAGATTCAAGATGCAGGATTGCAAACACATGTCTACACCCATGATCACTAACTGGAAGAATATAGATACATTAAATGATAAGGATGTCGACCCCACCATGTGTAGACAACTTATCAGTTCTCTCATGTATCTGGTCAACACTAGGCTAGATATTTTCTTCATAGTCAATACCCTCTGTCAGTGTATGGTAGAACCGAAAAGGGTATATTGGGTAGTAGCAAGGCATATTTTGAGGTATGTGCGTGATACTGTCAAGTATGGGTTGAGATATACCCGAGGGGATGATGTTAGACTATGTGGATTCATAGATGCAGATTGGGCAGGCAGTTCAATGGACATGAAAAGTACCTCTAGGTATTGCTTCAACATTGGATTAGGGATGGTTTCTTGGTGTAACAAGAAGCAGAAGTTAGTAGCACTGAGGGCAAAAAGCACGGCCACGTGCGAAGCTATATGGATTCATAAGCTGCTATTAAGCTTGTTCAAGCATAGGATGGAGGCAACCAATGTCTACTGTGATAATACGAGTTACATTAAGCTCTCTGAGAATCTAGTGTTTCATGACAAGTTGAAACACATAGATATTCTAGATTCATTTAATCAGAAATTGTGTACAGTGTGGAGTGGTCCAGCTACAATACGTTCCCACATAAGAGCAAGTTGCAGATATACTCAAAAACTCTAGAGAGAGCTAAGTTCGTCTATTTCAAAGAACAAATGGCTATGGTGGAAAAATTGTTTCAGTATCAGGGACAAATTATTCCAGATGCTTTTGAGTTGCAGTAGTTGCAGTTGCAGCAACAACAAATGAGAGGGAGTTGCAGGGAAGATGCAGTGCTGGCAACAGTATGCAATGTCAGCAGCAGCACAGATGCAACATCATAGTTGTGTAGTGGTTGGTGAGCAGTATGGCCATACATCAGCAGTGTGACAGGAGGTGATACAGAAACAAGGTGTTGTGGCAGAACGTGCAGCACTAGAGAAGAACACGGTCATCGCTAAGAGGGAGTGTTAATTTATGTAGCATCGGATGTGTTCTAGCCACGAAATTTGTTGGAAAGGCTAGAATACATGAGATCTCCAAAACCCAGAAATCGTTTCTGAAAATTCCACTTAGAGATGGCTTAATTAGATTATTAACGAATTTTGTAATATTTTCGAAGTTTAAACTTAGAAAAAATGGTTAATTAATCAAAATCAATTAAGTCAAGGCGAGAATTCTCTAGAAAATCACACAGATTGATCCATAATTGATCTGAGCCATTGATTAAGATTTAATCTTGGTCGTTGGAGTCCCAACAAGTAGATATAAGAAGGGATTGATTTGGTGATGGAGAACACACCAATGCAGATACTCAGTTGCCTAGGCAGTGCGATTTTCTCAGTAGCAGAGACTCAACAGAGAAAATAGAGCTAAAAGGTGAGTAGCCAATGGTAGAGGAGATCAGCAACATTTTTGAAGGAAGTATTCTAGTTCCAGGAGAGGCAGTGAGAGGAAGGCCGAAATTCCTAGGGGTTTTGCGCAAGCACTGCACAAAGCTTGACGCTAAAGGATCTGCATGTGGCTAGGGAGGCAATTTTGGGGACAAAATTTAGTTGATGGGTGAGAGAAAATTCTCACAATAGTTTTTCCAGTATTTTTCCTCAACTTAGATTGCTAGTAGAGCATCTAAATTATTGTACTGAGAATTGTTGTTGAAGAATAATAATAAAACCCTCATTTGTTGCACTAGTTTTCCAAAGTTGGGTTTTTTCGGGGACAATTGTTCAAAAACAATCATGTTAACTTTTTTTGTGAGTGCTAGAATTTCTCAGTTTCTAGTAGTTTATTTTTCGTAGTATTTTTATGGCGAAATTTGCAGTAGAGATTTTTTCGTTGTTCGTATGTGCAAATAAATTGTTAAATTAAATGAACAATTAGGATAATAGTGTCAAATTACTGCAATAAATGAAATTTTCACAAACTACAATAATAGGGGTGGGGAGATCCTCTCCTTATCCCTAATGACCTGCACCTAAGAATTTATATGTATCTTTGTTTCCAATTTCAAAGTGGTTTGTTGGTTTTAGATTTATTCTTTTCTATTTTATATATACATAATTTCTACATGTAGGGTGTCGTTTAGTCATTGTAGGGTATCTTGCACTTGGTTTTCATTTAGAAAATGATTGAGAGGTAGGTTCTTGGATTCCGCCTTTGAAACTTTGGATGAAAGAGTGCTCCCTTTCATATGTAGTTCTAATAGTTTAGTAAACTTGCAAACTTGGGTAGCTAGGAGAATGGGGTTTGTAGATATGGATGCCTCTACCTCATTATGTATACTTTCCCCTATGTTTGTATGTGTCCTGCTCACCATGTAACCCACTGCCATGATTGGTTTTCCCTATGATTTTGCTCCTATCATCATATGAATGCACTATGTTCTTGCTAGTTCAAAAGAGGGGGAGTGTTTGATGGTGTGGGTATTAATTGCGAAAGGAATGAGAGAGGAAGAAGGGGGTGTTGAGAGGAGGGGTAGGGATTGATTGTGAAGGGAATGGGCGAGGGGGGAGTATGGTGTTGAGGGGAGGGACGGGGCAAGAGACTAAAGAGGGGGGTGGGGGTGACGATGGGGGTGAAGCAAAAGGGACAAGGAGGGGGTGCAAGGGAGAGAGAGGAGTTAAGGGGGAGCAGGGGATGTAATTTATTAAGGAAACACCCTCATGGTGGCTCCTTTATGACATATGATATTGCAGAAGATTTTAAGGCTAGGTATTGACTCCTCCTTTTTAATGGTTCAATCTGATATTTTTATGAATCAAGTGACTTGATTAGATTTAATTCAATGAGGGCTAGATATTAGGCAACAAATATGTAAAATTTGATAGCTCCCACAACGATTTGTGTGTTTCAATGGTGGCAGAAGTCAATTCGGTTGATTTGAGGGACCCAAGGATTGAGTGGCTTGTGGTGGCAACTCATGGTGCTTCATATAGGTCAACCTACATATGACTTTTGTGGTGGTGTGAATTTAGATCCCAACTTGAATTCATGGTAACAACCAATGAGGGAGTGGAAGAGGGTAAAGAAAATGTAAAGGGAGATGAAGAATATAAAATAGGAAGAAGAAAAAGAGGAGGTGAGCATAAGTAAAGGAAAGAGAAAGATAAAAAGTGAGAGGGAGAAGAAGCATGAGGTTAAGAGAAAGGAAAGATAATGAGAAAGCAGAGGGAGATGGAAAAGAGAAAAGGGAAAAGGAAAAGGGGAAGAAAAGGAAGCGGGGGAGGTAGAAAAAGATGAACAAGAAGAAGGATGTACAAAAAAAGGAAAGGGAAAGAGAAGGAAGGAGGGGAAAAGAGAGAATAAGAAGAATAAGAAGAGGAAGATATAGAATAACAAGAATAAAAGGAAGAGGAAGGAGAGATAGGAGAGAGAAAAGTAGAGGAAGATGAAGGAAAGATAGGGAGAGCAAAGTAGAGGAAGAGGAAGATATCTCTATGCCTTAATACCCTTGTTTTGTTTTATAATTTTGGATTTCATTTATTAAACCCTATGGCAAAATGCATTCTAAATCTTCAATCCCAAACACCTCCACATTATTCCCAAATTACATCCACTCGCATAAGAAGTCTCAAATGAGTTCTACAAAATTTTAAAAACTGGGGACAACGAGAAATAGTATTAGATCATTTTTTATGAAATCTAATAGATCTAGTGAAGGACCTTCAAATCTCCCTTCACTATTACTATGGAATGCACCATAGACCTCCCTCAAATCCAACAAGCTCCACCTCACAAAATCATGAAAAAATGAAGTGAAAGCAACCTTGTCTTTTCTTTTTATTTCCAAAATTTGCAAAGATAGTGTGACTCAAAGGCGCTATTTATGTGACATATTTTTCCACTTGTTAGGGTTTTGCATTAGTCTTTTTGCATTGTGATGCAAACTCCAATACTCTATCACATTTTACATCGCTGCCCCTTCATTTTTCATCTTGATACTCTCAAATTGATAATTTTTGCAACAAAAAGTGTGATAATTAATTGTTATGATTATTTCAAACAAAAATATGATTATACTATGCAATTAGTTTTTTTTCATTATTAATAATAAGAATGAGCCTTACGAAGTTAAGTGAAAAGATTGTCTTCAATTATACTAAGAATTTGGTTAGATTCATAATTAGGGGTGCTTAGTTCAAACACATTTGGGTTAGGTAGACTAGTCTCAACATGGGTGGGTTTACTAGGGATGACATACATGAACCTTGAGAGGCCGCCTAGTCTAAATATGGGTGGGTTTACTAGGGATGACATACATGAACTTTGAGAGGCATCTCTTGGGTTTTCCCCACAACATTTTCATTATATTAAAGAATAATAATTAATTAATCAAGAAAGAACCCTTGAGCTAATAGCCCCAAGTACATTAAGGGCACTTAAAATTTGTCAACTTGTACAGGTTTATGTGCAAATTCGGTGACAATGTAATTTGAATAAAACTCATTAAGACATTAAGTTCCATATGATAGATTTGCCAACTAAGTTTATTTGAATAGAACTCATTAAGACATTAAGTTCCATATGATAGATTTGCCAACCGAGTTTATCTCTAGCAATTATGAAAAGTGTTATGTGTCATCCTCCTCACCAAGATTTCAATTCTTGCACCACCCTCAGATTGAGGAGAAATGTCTAACTATTTCGTATAAAGTATATTTCACAAACCAAAAAATTTCAATATAATAAACTTCATTAAATTAATGAAAAATTATTAATAATTATAATTAACAATTCATTGAAAATTTTAATATTAATCAAGTAAACACATAATGGTATTGAATATTATAACTTGCTTTTATTTTTTACATTAATAGTAGTGAGCTGCTCTACAAGACCGTATGGAAGAGAAGTTCCATAAATTATCATGCAAATATGTTTTATTAAAAAATTAAGAAAATATAAATACACTCCATCTTAAATAACACAAAACTAAATTAAATAAAAAAAATAAACAACAATCTAGTTTGAGATGAATATAGAAACTAGAAGTTATTCAGCATCAAGATTAAATCTGGATAGAGGATAGATCTAAGCAGGTAGTATTACAATAGTATTTATGGAAATATACATGCATGTGTGTGCGAGAAATGGAATCATCTGTCGCTAGGCTGTTAACTATCTACTGCATAAAATGAGCAAGGAAGAGAAAATTCGAAATGAACTGGCTGAGTCGCTGGGCAACATGGAATTTGTTGGTGTAAAGACGTCCTGTTGAGAAAGCTTTTCGACGACCCGGCTGATGGAAGGTCTCTTATCCTTTTCTTCCTGCACAAAGAGCAGTGCTGTTTTCAGGGCTCTCTCGACCTCATCCACATCAAAATCTCCATGCAACTTGGGATCCCCTACTTCGTAAATCGCTTCCCCCTTCCTTCGTCATTACAGACACCCACTGTACCAACTGTCCATAATTTTGGACTGTTAAACTGATAACGAGTTTGGTCCCGTCACCGTCTCTAACAAAACAATCCCGAAGCTATAAACATCCACCTTGGCTGTGATTGGCCGATTCATCCCCCACTCTGGTGATAAGTAACCCCTGGGCCCCTCGAATTGTGGAGGAGAATGCCTGATCTCTGTCTACGAGCTTTGCTAACCCAAAATCAGAAACCTTGGGACAAAATTTCATGTCCAGAAATATGTTCTGGGGTTTGATGTTACAGTGCAGAATCCATTCCAAACACTCTTCATGGAGGTAGACTAACCCCATGCGAGTGACCACTGCAATCCCAAATCATTATTTCCCACCCAAAACTTTATCATCGTTTTCTGCGAACAGATACTTATCCAGAAATCCGTTTTCAACGTACTCAGAAACCAGCAGCCTCTGATTTCGTTCTGCACAGAAGTCAACCATACGAACCAAATTCATTTGATGGACTTTCCCAATCATATTCATTGAGTCATTTCTGCCCAGAACTGATCATGACCTTGGGATACTCCTTCCAGTTGCTTCGCCGCTACCACCTCACCAGCTGGAAGCACCCCTTTGTACACAGTCCCAAACCCTCCTTCCCCCAGTTTTACCCTGAACTTATCGGTCGCTTTCTTCAACTCTGCAAAGCTGAACTTCTTGAACCCCCCAGGAATCACTGAGTAACCTAGAAGATCATAGCGAGAAACTCTATATTCTATAAACATATACAGCCATCCAAGTATTATGCAGACCAGTTCTGCAACACCAAATGAAATTGCAAACCCTAGCGTATATTTCACAACGCTGCTTCTCTTTTGCTTCTTGTATTGGCCTGTCTCTGTCATAGTGGTAGTCAAAGCCGAACAATTTAATGGCTGAGATGCACTGGTAGAATTAGAAACAGAAAAATCATTGTTAGAAACTTTGATATACATGTGGTTCAAAACACCAGTAGATCGAAATCCATTGCCAAGAAAAGCCTTAGGGTAACAAGCTCCGGTGCCATCCAATCTATATGCAAAAGCTTCACATTTGCTGTCATTCATGCACAGAAATTTGCAGTTTTCAAACGTGGTCTCAGTTTGATAGTAACTTAGATCATAGCCATAATAACCTGTATGTGGAAGATAAACAAGCTTTGGACTGGACGAGCTCAGTTGTTTCAGTTGTTTATTGCACTCGCAACCTTGGAACCAATCTGCGGAATCATTCCTGTGAAAACCAGAGGGGACAGATACAGCGGGGAACAGGGGTGTATATGCAAAGACCGTTGATACCACAGAGGCCACAAACAGAACACTGATCAGGAATAGCCATTCAAACAATATTTCGTGTACCTTTCTCTTCCACCAAGCTGTATAGTCTGAGGTTTCCATCCATGTCCAGAGTTAACCTTCTCTTGGGAACTTCTCCATAATCCGAGGCCTTCAAGGTAAAGTCGTCGCTTGACTGGAAACTACCGAGGTTGTTAAACTCCGCTCGGTGGCTACTATTGTATGGGTTTCTGCAGTTCTGAAAGTTCCCAGGCGAGGAGTTGGCCAGCAGTTGCTTGATATGACTCATCCCTCGAAAATTAGTCCAATAACGTTGTCGCTATCAAAATACAGACGATAGTAGCCTCTGTTAAACGTGGATTTCCCTTTTCTGTATATTAACTGCCCTGTATTATTATTGAGGAACTGGAATGGAAGAAGAGTATCGGTTGGATACCGGGAGCTTTCCCACAGAAACTGATCACCTGAAGAGCTGTGTAACACTAGATTACCTGTTTCTAGAAGAACAAGCTTTTTGACATTCTTGTTACCGGTGATGGTACTCCACGGAACGCTACCATCTGCATCCCAGAGAGCGAGGTTTCCATCTTTCTGCAGATAAAGACAGGAATGCCTTCCGTTGATTTACGTACTACGCTGTTGGCTACCCAAGCCACTGTTCGGTCGGGTGTCTGAGTGTACCATATGGCAAAAGCATAAGCATTGTTGCCCACTCCATAAAATACAGCAGAGAAAGTTTCATTAGGAGAAGCCAGGCAAGTTGTGTTCTGTTCAGGGGTGAGTGAAAAGCCCAGGCTCAGCCGATCTCTTTTAGTGGTGCACTGATTGTTGAAATTGGGAATTCCAGAAACAAGCCTGCAAGTGAAGATAAGATAAGATAATAATTTTTATGTCCAACTAATAACCACAAAGTAGGTCAAAGGGACTGTTGAGTACACTAATGTATATACAAAGCGGGAGAACCAAACAGTCTCCTATAAAAGATACAATGCATGAATTAAATCAACATCTGGCCCTAGCAGAGAAGATTCAGGAGCTAATAGGTTCAGACACATCTCTCCTAACATCTAAGGCTGAACGAATAACACTGAAGAAACTCAACAAAGTCTGTTGGCCCAATGAGGCACGGATGGAAAGCGCAGAGTGTCCACTAAATCGTTTACTGGGGGGGTTTACACGCTGCTGAATGCTGGATGACCTAGTTCGTCTCCCAGGAACGGATCTGAGACCGAACTGCTGCTGAGATCTCATGTGGTAGGGCGAGGTCCCACAAATCCTCACTGATTTGGAGTCTGGATACGTACTGGTATCAATCGATCTCTTGGTGCCCTTGTCTGAAGGTAGTACCCTGAAAAATGTTGTGATCCTCTGTGTGGGGTCTGGTCTGATGGGACGTTGAAGAATATGTGCTCGGAACCTAAGAGCCTCCTGCATATATAGGGCCAAACATCTCTGATCTTGTTACCGGAAAAAGTCGGCAAGGGTCTGAGAATCTCTGAACAAGCAATGAAACCTTCCTCTGATCTCGTACTAGAGAGGGCATCCAAGAATGAAGTGCAGCTCGGTCTCCACTTCCTGTAAATGACATACCTAACAGAGTCTGTCTAGTCTATCCACCTGGTGGTCCGTCTCTACCCGAAGTCTATGAGAGCCTACTTTGAACTAGCCTACTCTGTCTCTAGCCAAAGTCTATGAGAACCTATTCTGAACCGGCCTAGAGAAATGCAAAGAACATGCAACCAGTGGTGAAACATATATTGGGATTGAACAATGAGCCTGTCTCTCAACTGCAAGAAGTGCTCAGCATAGAAAGTCATCTTTGGACACAACCCTCTTGGAGGATTGACCCAAGTGAGACATGTGAGCTGGTTACAGAACAAATGCCGGCAGATTCACTCTGTGTCTTCCATTATGGTCAAGCTGAACCCCAATCTGCTCAAACCAGAGGAAGGGGACTGTTATCCTAGCTGCTGCAAAATGTCTGAAATCCTAATGAATTAGGAACTTGTCTTGCTGTTGATAATCTGAATCTCCAGAAGGTCGTGATATCTTCAAAGCCATTCAGAGCAGAAGATTTTTGCAGTTTCTGAGTACCAAAGGCGTCATCCTTTACATTTAACAACTATCAAATTAGAATTTTTCTTACTCTAGTATTAGACAGGGCATCTTAATTGGGCAAGAATAAGGGCATGCTCAAGAAAGAACCCTTGAGCTAAAACTCCCAAATACATTGAAAACACACAAGTTCATGTTCAAATTACATTGTCAACATACAAGTTCATGTTCAAATTCTGTGACAATGTAATTTGAATAAAACTCATCAAGTTCTATAGGATAGATGCAACCAAGTTTATCTTTAGTAATTATGAGGAGTGTTATGTGTTATTCTCCTCACCCTGGTTCAGTTTTTGCATTGCTTTTGGATTGAGAAGAAGTAATTAAAATTTTCTTATAAAGCGTATTTCACACACCAAAAAATTTCAATACAATAGTAATGACAAAAACTATGTAATAAGATTAATTTTTAAATTTAATATGATAAACTTGAAAAATTATTAGCAATTATGATTAGAGATTCATTGAAAGTGTTAATATTAGTCCATTGAACAGAGCAATGGCCTTGAGTGCTACTTAAGTATTACAATTTGTTTTTGTTATTTTATTTTTCAATTAGAATATTCTTATTAAAACAATGAAAGGATGTAAAATAACATACTTACGATTTGATTTTTTTTTTTTTTTTTTCAATTAGAATATTCTTATTACAACAATGAAAGGATGGAAAATGACATACATTGAAAGGATGGAAAATAACATACTTATGTATATGTGAAAAAACACTCTTGCATTGAGAATAGTGAGTAGAAAAATACTTTCTATTCTATTGAAAATAGTGAATGGAAAAATACATAGTGAGATGCTTTACAAGACGGTATGGAAGAGAAATTATCATTAACATAATGTTTTATTAAAAAAAATAAATACACACATTTTAAAGCAGACAATTAAATTAAATAACCATATATATTAACATTTCGAAAAATAAAAACACTATACATTCATCTTAAACTAAACTAGAATCTATCTCGTACCAAGATTTATACCTCTTAGCACTTATTAAATCTGGATACAGGATAGATCTAATCAGGTTACATTACAACAGCATTTATGGAAATACACATGCATGTGTGTGCGAGAAATGGAATGCTCTGTTGCTAGGCTGTCACTTCATAAAATGAGGAGGAAGAGGATTGACCCTCTATTGAGGAAGAGAAAATTCGAAATGAACTGGCTGGGTCGCTAGGCAACATGGAATTTGTTGGTGTGAAGACGTCCTGTTGAGAAAGCATTTCGACGACCCGGCTCATGGAAGGTCTCACATCCTTTTCTTGCTGCACACAGAGCAGTGCTGTTTTCAGGACTCTCTCCACCTCTTCCGAATCAAAATTTCCATGCAACTTGGGATCCACTACTTCCTCAATCCCTCTCCCTTCCCTCATCATTGCAGACACCCACTGCACCAAATGTCCACAATTTTGGACTGTTGAACTGGATAACGAGCTTCGTCCAGTCACTATCTCTAACAAAACAATCCCGAAGCTATAAACATCCACCTTGGCCGTGATTGGCAGATTCATCGCCCACTCTGGTGCTAAGTAACCCCGCGTGCCTCTAATTGTGGAGAAGGAGAATGCTTGATCTCTGTCTACCAGCTTTGCTAACCCAAAGTCAGAAACCTTGGGACAAAATTTCATGTCCAGAAGTATGTTTTGGGGTTTGATGTCACAGTGCAGAATCCATTCCAAACATTCTTCGTGGAGGTAGGCTAACCCCTTGCCCGTGCCCACTGCAATCCCAAATCTTTCTTTCCAACCCAAAACTCTATCATTGCTTTCTGTGAACAGATACTTGTCCAGAGACCCATTTTCAACGTACTCATAAACCAGCAGCCTGTGATTTCTTTCTGCACAGAAGCCAAACATACGAACAAAATTCATGTGATGGACTTTCCCAATCATACTGACTTCTGCCCAGAATTGCTCATGACCTTGCGATACTCCTTCCAGTTGCTTCACCGCTACCACCTCACCATCTGGAAGCACCCCTTTGTACACAGTCCCAAACCCTCCTTCCCCCAGTTTTACCGTGAAGTTATCCGTTGCTTTCTTCAACTCTGCAAAGCTGAATTTCTTGAACCCACCAGGAATCACTGAGTAACCTAGACGATCATAGCCAGGAACTCTATATTCTATAAACATATACCGCCATCCAAGTATTATGCAGACCAGCTCTGCAACACCAAATGCAATTGCAAACCCTAGCGTATATTTGACAACGCTGCCTGTCTTATGCTTCTTGTATTGCCCTGTCTCTGTCACAGTGGTAGTCAAAGCCGAACAGTTTAATGGCTGAGCTGCACTGGTAGAATTAGAAACAGAAAAATCATTGCTGGAAACTTTGATATACATGTGGTTCAAAGTACCAGGAGATCGAAATCCATTGGCAAGTAAAGCCTTAGGGTAACAAGCTCCGGTGCCATCCAATCTGTAGGCAAAAGCTTCACATTTGCTGTCATTCATGCACAGAAATTTGCAGTTTTCAAATGTGGTCCCAGTTTGATAGTAACTTAGATCATAGCCATAATAATCTGTATGTGGAAGATAAACAAGCTTTAGACTGGACGAGTTCAGTGGTTTATTGCGCTGGCAACCCTGGAACCAATCGGTCGAATCATTCCTGTGAAAACCCGGGGGGCAGATACATCTGGGAACAGGGGTGTATATGCAGAGACCGTTGATACCACAGAAGCCATGAACAGAACATTGATCAGGAAAAGACATCCAAACAATATTCCATGTACCTGTCTCTTTCACCAAGCTGTAGAGTCTGAGGTTTCCATCCATGTCCAGAGTTAATCTTCTCTTGGGGCCTTCTCCATAATCTGAGGCGTTAAAGGTAAAGTCATCGCTTGACAGGAAACTACCTAGGCTGTTAAACACCGCTTGGCGGCTGCTATTGTATGGGGTTCTGCCGTTCTGAAAGTTTGGCAAGTAAGGTGTAGGCCAGTAGTTGCTTGATATGCCTGATCCCTCGAAAATTAGTCGAAGAATGTTGTCGCTATCAAAATACAGGCGATAGTAGCCTCTGTTAAACGTGGTATTCCCTTTTCTGGATATTAACTGCCCTGCATTATTATTGAGGGACTGGAATGGAAGAAGAGTATCGGTTGGATACTGGAAGCTTTCCCACAGAATCTGATCTCCTGAAGAGCTGCGTAACACCAGATTTCCTGTTTCTAGAAGAACAAGCTCTTTGACATTCTTGTTACTGGTGTTGGTACTCCACAGAGCGCTACCATCTGCATCCCACAGAGCGAGGTTTCCATCTTTCTGCAGGTAAAGACGTGACTGCCTTCCGTTGACAGGTACTTCTCTGTTAGCCACCCAAGCCACTGTTCGGTCGGGTGTGTGAGTATACCATATGGCAAAAGCATAAGCATTGTTGCCCACTCCATAAAATCCAGCAGAGAAAGTTTCATGAGGAGAAATCAGGCAAGTTGTGTTCTGTTCAGAAGTGAGTGAAGAACCCAGGCTCAACCGATCTTTTTTAGTGGTGCACTGATTGTTGAAATTGGGAATTCCAGAAACAAGTCTGCAACTGAAGAGGAGAAACAAACATGTGAGCTGGGTACAGAACAAACGCCAGCAGATTCCCTCTGGCGCTTCCATTATGGCCAGGTTGAACCCCAATCTGCTCGAAACAGAGGAGGGCGACTGTTATCCTGGCTGCTGCAGAATGTCTGAAACCCTAATGAATTAGGCAGGTCGGCAGACTTACCCTAATGAATTGGGCACCTGTGTTGCTGTTGATCATCTGAGTCTCAAGAAGGTCGTGACATCTTCAAACCCATTCAGAGCAGAAGATTTCTGCAGTTTCTGAGTACCAAAGGCGTCATCCTTTACATTTAACAACTAGCAAAGTAGCATTGTTCTTACTCTAGTATTACGCACGGCATCTTAATTGGACAAGAATAATGGCGGGCGGATGAAATCGTGAAGTCAAAGTTGTACAGCGGAAGCATGAAGCATGACATCCATGAGCGGAAGAAGATTCGCTGAGCCTATTACAAGTAGCATTGTTCTCACTGTAGTATTACACACGGCATCTTAATTGGACAAGAAATCGTGAAGTCAAAGTTGTACAGCGGAAGAATGAAGAAGTTTGGGTGGGCCTACCCGGATACTGAATCACGAAAATGTTTGTCGATGACGTGGATGATTTCTATCGATAAGTTTTTAAGTTTTTAATATTAATAAGAACGAGCGCACCATAAAGTATCAATAAGCATGATCTTATTTTTATTTTCAAGATACATTTTAAAAAGCCGTATGATCAACTCAACTAAATTATATTATTATTATTATAAAAAATATTATTATTATATTAGTTAAAAAATTTAATATATAAATTAAATGTATATTTGATTAAAAAAATTATATAATAAAATAACAATAAATAAATATATTATTTATATATATATATATATATTATAGATAAAAATAGAATTAAAATATTGTAGTTAATTTTAAAAAATTATAATTATATTTGAGATAAATCTTAATTATTTATTTTTAATTATTATTAAAAATATTTTAGATATTTTACAAAGATTAATTTCTTACTATTTATTAAATAATTATTGATAAGATAAGATAATTATATTTATGTCCAACTAATGACCATAAAGTAAATCAAAAGCACTGTTGAGAATACAATGATGTTTATACAAAGACAAAGGGTGACAAGGTGTCCTATAAAAGATACAAAGCATGAAGTAAATCAACATTTGGTCCTAGCCGAGAAGATCCAAGAGTTAATAGGTTTGAGGATGAGACCTATCTCTCCTAACATTGAATGAATAACACTGAAAAAACTCAACAATTAATAAATATAGAAATATTACTATTAACTATCTAAAAATAAAAATTAATTTTTTAAAAAATAAATCAATTTTATTAATTTGTATAGTAAAAACAATATATAAGTTAAACATATATACATTTGAAAAAACATGAAATTAAATTGTTAGATCTAAAATTTTTGTGATCCACATTGATAATGAGATTGTCTTTTGGATTAATCACATTATTGAGATTTGGTCTAAGTTTAGAACCAACTAATATGGATGACCACATTAGTTGGTTCAAAACTTAGACCAAATGTCAATAATGTGATTAATCCGAAAGACAATCTCATTCTGAAACTAAATTGTTATACATGAAGATTAATCTTATTTTACTATAGAAATTTTTAATGGATTACAATATCATGGGTCATGACTTATTAATTAGACATTAAAGTTTCATATAACTTTTTTAATTAATCAATTTAATTGAGAGAGAGAAAAACCACAACTATTTTGGAAATCAATTTCAACATTTGATTTGTGTATATTATTAAAAATATTTTATGAAAACTAAATTTTATTATTAAACTTAATAATTATTGATAATTAAATTAAAATTCTAAAAACCCAATTGTAAAGTAAACATCTCTTTCAACTTAAAAATATTATACATCAATATTTTAATATATAACTTAATTTTACTCTTAAAAATAAAAAAATAAAAAAAATAAAAAATTAAGGAAGTTCGATTAATCCAATTCAAACGAAACGGTGAACATTAATTTTCACACTTTAAAATTTATTAACCGTTAAGTATATTCTTGAATCTTTAAGACATTCATTTTTTTGAGTTCCAATTATTTCAATAAATCAATCATCGACTGGTCCGGACAATCAAGATTCAAAGTATTGTGAATATAGGAAATTTCCTTATCAATGTCCGCTAGATCCTGTTTCATACAAATCTTTTTCTGTTTTTCCCATGAAATAACAATTTTCTTGAGAACCCACAACTTTTCCATAATCGGGTACATGGCCAATCGACTTTTTTATAGACCCAAGAGATTACCACGAGTCCCGAACTAGGTCATAAAAACGCAAGTCATCCAGCCATGTCCTATTGAACTTGAATGGAATGTTTGTCCATGGTGATTCTACCCTGTACTGCAGAATAATGGGCGAATGATCTAATAACCTTTCATGTGAGATCAAAGACCTGGCATTACCAAAGGATTCCAAAATATTCTCATGCATCAAGAATCTATCCAATATCTTGCCAATATAGTCCCCAACCACCCTGTCATTTGTCCAAGTAGGAGAAAATGGTAGCAGTTTTATATCCACTAAATGATTGTGTAAAATAGCTCTCGAAAGAAGGAACCCAAAGAATCTAAGCGACCCTTTGACCCCAATGTCTCCTCCCTATACATAGTCAAATTATAGTCACCTGCCATAATTAGAGAACCAACTTTCAGAATCCCACATGAATCTATTATGACCAAAACTTCTTCATGTTTCGATATGGATCATAAATGTTGAGAAAATTGATGCTGGATTTGAAACTACGCATATACCTAGATAATAAAATGCCTACAAAAAAATTATATGCTCTTCAAATAAACCAGGAGAATCCCACATAGCAACGAGGCCACCCAACATGCCACAAGGTTCAATCATCGCCAAACACCACCCAGGCCCTATGGATTGAAAGTATTGCCTGAGATATTCCATGGAAGCCATCGTCTCTTGTATGAAAACAATCTTAGACCGAAAAAATATAATAAGATGATGGAGGGATCTTTTTTGGAGGTGTCCCCTAGCTCGTGGATATTAAGAGAGAGGAAATTCTTGATGAAACTGTAGAAATGGGCTTGTGCACTCTAAGGTCCCATTTAGATACTGACTCGATGATGGGAACCTCACATAACGCATCATCACTCCCAAATGGGAATTTCAGAGATCTGGCTTTCGAAGATTTGGAATGTCGATGACATTTACCCCTCCATGATTTCTTGCGGGTAGAAATATTCTTAGTCGAATTGGGGCTAATGATAGGAGATAGATTAATATCCCAATCCTTATTACTAGTAATAAGAACTAAGTCCATATCAACGTTGTGCATAAGAAATTATATGTTACTCCCGATCGAATTCCTGAGAGATGAAATTAAGAGGGAAGGATCATCATCTTGAGGGGGGAGAGTGACACCCCATAATGGATGTGGTTGTTTAGAATGATAGGAGTCGCCCAAAGTATTGGCCTCCAAAGAGGGAGGAGGAGGATCATCAGATTGATCAATAGGTCATGATGTAAATTTTGGCTAGATAATTAAATTGTTAATACTATACCTACAGGAATCCAAAGCCTCATCAACACCATCTGTTGAGGATGGTTATGCTAAGGAAATAGGATGTTGGGTAAGGGATACACAACCATTGGAAGGAGACTTATGAATTATAGCATTACCTAGAATTTTTGTCGCTTCTTCTTCAAAGGATGACACCGGATGAGAGCACTTCCAGTATTGTGTTGTAGCACGCGTCGACGTCCATGTTTTCAGAGGTTGTATTAGTGCCCATGCAGATTTCAAAACTTAATTAATTCTTCCTGTCAATATTTTCATATTTTCGATATCATTTAGAAATTCGTAGTAAATAAAACAAAGACGTGTGTATAGAATTTTCATATTGTCGATACCATTTAGAAATTTTAGTAAAGAAAACAAAGACACGTCTCTGCATTGTGGATTAGTTTGTGGAAATTTGTTTCTTGTGTAAATTAGTTTGTTCAAAATAATAAAATATTTAATATGGACTAGTTTGTGGAAATTTGTTTATTGAGGAGATTTGTTTGCGCAAAACAATAAAATATTTAATAAATTGTGTTTCATAGGGGACTCCTTGTTGGTAAATCGGATGTTTTTAGCTCTTAATCTAAATTTTGATCTCCCAAGCACCTCTCTAGTAAAAAGGATCAATCACCATATGTAGATATTTGAAGTGTTGTCCCTATTCCGCATCCTCCTCCAACTCAATTGGTAGGCTGACGATATGGTGAATCGTGGTGCGTTGTTGGGGGAAAGTACATGTGAAATAAATGGATAGGACAAGGGCCTAATTTCCATACCATAGAATTATGTTGGTTTAGATGGAGCGCATGACCATCAATGATGGCGCTGACAGACACGTGATGAATAGAGTAAGGGATCACATGCAGGGTAGGTGGGTTATGGAATGGGATGAGTACCCACTTGGTAGGATTCTAGAGTCCCGAGGCAAGACATCAAGAGCCTTGGCGAGATACATATCTCTGCATAGAGGGTCCGTGGACACGTGGTTAGTTTACCTGCTTGGGAGGAATGAAATTCATTCAAGTGATTTAATGGAAAAGAGATGGAGGCATAATTCACCTCGTGTTACATCGAATTGGCTACATGGATGGTTTAACAGACCTCTCTGGAAGGACATATATTTGATGGGAATGAAGATTGAAAGTTTGTATGCATTAATGGTGAGAGTTGAATGCAAGTGTGAAATTCGAGATGACACCCTATATAAGGAGACTCTGTCTCCAACAATAGCATCTTTTAGTTTAATCGTTTGAGTATGAGTTTAGCAATTATTCCTTTTAGCGTGAATTGATGATGGCTTCGCAAGGAGGGCAACTTTCAGAAGATGACACGACTTGGTGGAAGAGGGCGGTCAATTTTCTATTTAAATTACTGAAGGGAAGGCTCGACCTCCTCACGCATCAAGTGGATTTGTTGGAGAAATACCGCACGACCAATGCAGATTGTATCAACCCTAAATTTGAGAGTGTGGAGGCATCATTGGAGCAAAAATCCGTCAGGAAGTAATCATACCTCCTCTCCTCCAATTTGGAGTTGATTAGTAACCTCATGTTTACTGAGGTGCAAGAAGACATCGTCAAGCTCCCTGATCCTGTCCTTACCCAGTAACAAGGAAATTTGGGCGTTGGTGACAAAGGAGTAGGAACGAGCAAAGGAAACTAATGCACCAAGGAGGAAGTCATGTCGTCAAATATTGGTTAGTTCCTTTTTATGTATTGCAAGTATGTTTATATTTTAGGTCAGTTCTACTAGTCATATGGGAAATATCAGTGCAATATTATAGTCGACATGGCTCGTCGGGGAAATAAAGTCCTTTTTTGGATATACTAGAACATAGAAGAAGTTGAAATGACTGAAGCAAGTTTTAATTTTTTGATGTAAACGATTATAACCGCATAATCCAGGTTTTTAATTTAAAGTATTTGTCTCGTTTGAAAAAAAAATAGGTGATGCAATTGCAGATAAGATTGTGATCTTTGGTTATTTAAAACATTTTTTTAATTACATAAATGGATCTAGCACTTTGAAAAACCTCTTCGACACTTAAATTGTGTAGAATACACAACTCAAATTTGCAATTTTAACAAATATTTACCAGATTTCCAACAAAATTAAGCACAAAATATGTTAAAAAACTCCAAAACATAACATAGTATACTGCGTAAAATTTCACCTTCTTGACTTTTGGACATTCTGGGGACATCGATAGTTAGTTTCAGTGGATCAAGGCGTTTTATATTTGTGCAATACAAATGAGGTTGATATTTTCTTGGACCTTGTGCTAGCAATGTGATAGATGAGTGGAATACGAATAGAGTTGTTCTTTTTGGCGAGTATTATCCACCATGTACTAAGATAATAAGTGGAATACAAATAGAGTTATTCTTTTTGGTGAGTATTATCCACCATGCACTAAGCCAACCATTGGGTTAGTGCATGGTATTGTTGTTAGATAACATTTGCATGGTATGGTGTGGCATACATGGTGTTGTCACTCACTACTTTATAAAGTTATTAGTTGCCCAAAGTGCAGAAAAGAAATGAAGTTTGAAGCCATTTTCCAAGCCACAGAAGCTCTCGGAGCTTAATTAGTCCCTCTCCATTGCATAGTGATCATGATAAGCTTTCCAACAGTATATGGAAGACAAAAAATGGACTCCTAGATTAGAAGATAAGGCATGTTGAGGTTACCCTTGGAAAGCTATAAAACAAGGAGAAATAGGCCAAAGGAAAAGGCTCATCGCAAATCGCAATCGGAGCTTCCAGCAACAACAAAGGAGGGCAGTAAGATCATCAATCAGCTGATCGTTGATATTGCAAATCGCATATTGGCGGGTCCAGTCTTATCGCAAATCGACTATGAGTGGGGTCCTGAGCACAGGCTTATGATTTATCAGCAGTTCGTGATGTTGAACACCGATATCGCAGATCGACAATCATAGACACAAAGGGGTGCACACAAGCGCAACTTCAAAATCATCGATGAATGCCGATATCATGGGAATCGTGGAAAATTGGGCATATAGTGTTAAATCGTTGGGGAAGGCCAAAAATATTTAATAAAGAAAATAGACTCAAAACAGGGATAGGCGGGCCTTTTTATCTCTCCTCCAGAGGGCCACGTGGCAGAGCACCATTGGTCCAGATGAATCCACAGGACAGCTGAGTCATGATGACGTGGTAGTATGGAGGACACGTGTCACGCAAAATCAGAATTTTCAGGGTCCTAAGGGGGCATTTCTGGGTGACACATGTCACCACTCATAGGGGACACATGGCAGTGATGACGACACCCATCAAAATTGCATATCGGCGATCGCACAAGTAAAGTCCCACCTCCACCGTAGTCCCTCCAGGCTTGCGATTGCGGTATGCGAGGGATCCTCTCGGATGCGATATTTCATGTGTTCTATCTTATAAGGATTTCGCATCCGGACAAGTCATCCAACACTATAAAGGGAGGTAAAGGGTCTCCCTCTCCCATATTGTGATTGCAATGCCTTCGTTGGGCCCGACCCCGCAGATCGGTGATCGCAGGGTCAAGACGAAATATCAATGGCCAACATCGGAAATCGCTGAAATGCAGGATTTCATGTATTAAAGGAAAAAGGCCCCCGGACAGGCTTTAAAAGGCTCTAGTGCCTTTAGGATAAGCACCTGGTTCAAGCCCCCGGTCATATGAAGAAAATTACTGAAAGGGGTCAAAGTAAAGGGGCTAAAGTAGATCAGAAGCTCTTGCCCTGTAAACACTGATTTAAGAGGAAAAGTCTCGCTGCTGTAAGGCCCCAAGCGCACAATATAGGGCATTGAAGGCGCATGGGTTGGCGGCTGAGACTTTTAACAGAAGTATGGGGCAGGGGCAGAATGATATGGGTCGATCCTGTAGAATCTCCCGCAACAAGAAACCCAAGACAAAAATACCCTCAGAAATGAATTCGACTATTTTTTTGTACGTCTTCTGACAGTAAATGAAAGCATGGGGACTCAGGAAGATTAATGGTTCAACATGGGGCTTCGCTCAGATACAAAGCAAAGGACCACCAGGACAAACTCCACTACTACTCTGTAAAGGGCGACTATAGTTGATCACTATCAGCTTTAGAGAGTGGGGAAGTTGGCAGTTAAGGTGAAAGCGACAAGGACCATCTGAGCAACTAGAGGCATGCACGATGACAGAGATGTGGCCTGACCAGAGGTTTTCACAGGAACAGTAGAAAGACCTCTTTATCCATCATCCTCTAGTTTTCCTTTTCTTATTATTTCTGCAATTTCAGTTTATTTCCAAGAAGGGATAAAATCTCGATTGTAATCTTTTTGGGGAAGCAGGAGTTATCACAGGTCGAGGCAGCTAGTACATCAGACAACTGGCCTTTGGCTGAGATATTTTCTAACTGTAATCCAAGCTCCCCCTCTTCTTATAAAGAGGGGGAAGAAACACTGAGAAGAGGTTTCAGAATTTTGCACCTAAGCTTCAGGACTTCTGCGATTCCACTTTGGTTCTACTTGCTTGTCCATGAGGGACTTGAGTGATATCTTGGATGAATGTAAATGGTCTGGTATGTTGGACTCATATTGGATTAATGAAACTCCCTGGTGATTCCAAGCAAATCAATGCGCAATATGTTTTACCTTCTATAATCTCATTTCATATATGTTTTCCTTTCTCTGAAAAGTGTAATGAGACTGTTGATTTCTCCCTGATTCATAGATTTATCCTGGCTTCTAAATAGCGAACAGTACCTGTGCATAAGACAAATTTACTTGTGTTAGCCTATAACCTATAGTACTTTGTACAAGACAGATTTACTTGTGTTATTTCATTAACCTGCTGTACTTGTGTGAGCCCAGATTTACTTTTGTTGTTTAAGCGCTAATGGTACCCATGTCATATCTGGTATGAAACCTCAATAAGCACTCTGTTGTTTCCACCTTTCCATCTCCTCTCTCTTCCATACTTTTGCTGGAACATCGTTGGTTAGGATTTTTTCCTATTTATAGCCCTTTGCATCGAATTCCCTCCTTCTTTTCCTCCTCTTCACTTTACTACAACCTTAATACAAAGTTGCATGTTGTTGTGTGTCAGCCACCAGAACCAGACGTTTCTCTTTAAGGTTGGCCCGATTTACCCCTTGAGCATTTGGATCCATGTATCAGCTTGAGTTTACCTCCATGACAGACTATTGAACCAAGCCCCTCTCTATTCTCTTTTTACTTACATGACAATTGGAGTGCAACTGAAACCCCACTCATAATCTTCCATGCACTCCTCTATTTAAGATGTCCTAGGCACTAGTCTACAATCAAACCAAAGGCTGTCTCTAGGAGGCTTTATATGTCCCCTGAAGCACTCATGTTGCAGGTGCTAGAAATAGCCACAACATCTTTCTGGCGCTGTTGTCGGGGTATGGACTAGAATATTTTTCCCTGGGTATGACAAACTTTTACATTTCCTTTGTTAGGTGAGCAAGGGAAGTGAGGGTTGAAGATCTCTCACCTTGGCGACTCCACTATTTCATTTTATGGTAAACATCCTGGCTACTCCATTGTTCATTTCTCTATTTGATCATCCTGGCTTTCAAGAAACCTCATACTAGCTCTCATGCTAGAGCAGCTAAAAATTTTCCTTAACTTTGAACCTAAAATCACTCACATAGGGAGGTTTTCAAGATGGCCATTGATGAGCCCCAAAAATGGATAATTATTTGGGTTCATTCAACCTCCTAATTCGACTTAATCCACCATTCTCATTAGTTTATTGCATGTTTTTTATTATATTTATGTTAAAAGAGTGAATTGGGTTAGTCATTATGCCAACAAGTCTAATGTGTGCTTTGTGTAGCCTTTTTGGTCAATTTGGAGACAAAATTGAAGGTTTTAATGAGCACTTGGCAGCCAAATTCGTGGGAGAACAAGGGAGAGGATTTGTAGGAAGGTGTCCCCTTCATTTATGGGCCCTTACCTCGAATTCTCCACCATCAGCTCGGAGTTCAAGGGCCACCAAATCAATCAGCACAAGGGCAGCCAAGCAAGTCAAGTAGGACTGCTGTTAACTGCAAGTTTTGGGCAGCCGAGTCCCTAAAGTTTAGGAGGACTGTTGGGGTCCTCAATTTGTATAAATAAGAGGGCTTAGGGCCTCATCTCAGTTAGTCATTTTGGGGAGCTAGTAGTTAGCTAGTGGTTAGTCAATTTGTAGCTAGTAGTTAGTCATTTTATAGTCATTTTGCAGTTCGATTTTTAGGCAATAGATTAGCTTTGCTTTCAGCTCATTTTCAAAGTCTCCTTGTGGACAATTTTGATGTAACTCTTCTTTTCTTGCTCAATAAAGATGAATCCAGCTTTGCACCAGCTCTAAATCACTCTTAGGAGGCTGTAGCTCTTGGGGTTGGGCCCATCTCAAGCGCCCAGTACCTCCTTTGTTTACCTTTATGTGTCTTTGCTGCATTCTTAGAATAAAATATGCCATTTAGATCTAAATCTTGTTTTGTTATTTAGGTTGCTTTTGATGATTAAAGTAGATTTTCATATTCAGATTGATTTGATAGGTTAATAACATAAAGGATCCTTGGAAAAAGGGCTCAATCACCTCTGATCTTACCTCTCCCTCAATGGGATCGTGAGTTGGGACAAAGGTGACCTTGCTGCCCAACAAAAACACTAGTTTGCTTGTCCATGAAATCTCTGGTGTGATGTTTTCATTTGTAGGAGTTAATCATGCGTTCAAGCCTTTTGAAATGTTTCTTTGCTTAAGTGTTGTACATGGTTCTCTTTATGAATAAAGCCGTTGTTCATTTGTTTCATTGACAGTTAGACTAGATTAGCTAAGATTTCGATTGTGTGCAGGACTTAGTTGATTCGGTTAAGTGTACACCGTGCAGGGCATCTCCATCTCCCTCTCATTCACCCAAGCTTCGTCCAGGCCAGCTGCTCCATCTCCTAGTTAGGTTCCTCATCTCACAACTGTCTTTCTGCCCACGTAACCCTACCTTATTGCTCCTCCATTGTCTTAGCCTTCTTTAAGCCAAGCTAGCTTTCCACACCCTCTCACCACTCCAACCATTAGTCCTTAGGTCATTTCAGGCCCCTACCCTACCTCCCTATCCATTCATGCACCTTACCTCACTCACCCATCCTACAAAATCCAATTTTAAAACATCATGTAGAAATTTCTGAACATCCTATAGAAATTCCTGAAACATCCTGTAGAACCCCTGCAGACTTCCTGTAGAAGCTCACAAACAAGGTTTTTTGGCAACCAAACTTTGTGAAACTCTCTGCAAGAGTGTTAGGGGCTCCTTAGACCCTCTCTATACCATCCCAACCTTTTCCAAGCATTTCTCCTCCTTGATCCACCCCTGCACAGTGAAAAGCCAGTCAAAAGCACATGCATGATAATTCTAATAACTTAGTCAAAAATACAAAAAGATGTTTTCTTCAGGTAGAGGTAGTCTAAACACATGTATCTTACCTTCATAGAAGTAATGGCATCTCTTTCAGTAGTTTTCATTCTCATCTTTGCATCAGTAGGAATAGCTGGTAGAATTAGGGTTTGCTAGGGTTTGCGTTTCTTTTTGGCTTTCAGTTTCTTTCCGCAAGTAGATTAGCTTCCTTTGAGTTAGATTTCATCCATCAGTTAAAAAGCTTCTTCTAAGAGCTCATAGAAGTTGGATTAAGCCCCTAGCGGACTTGTGCCAGCTGACCAAGTGACAGCTGCGACAAGAGCTAGTACTTGTGCATACAGCACCGTCGCTTCCAAGTTTGTTACGAACTACCGGGTTGATAAAATTAAAGAAGGGAGTTCCAGGAGTTGTAGCATTATTGCTACAATACTGGAGCCCACCATCTTTTTGGCGCCGTTGCCGGGGAAGCGTCAGAGTATTGGTGATTGCCGCTTTTCTTCTATTTTCCACTACAATCTTCTGCTAAGTAGTTTATTTCATTTCCATTATGCAATTTCGTTTATGCAAAAGTAGATTAGCATTTCCCGCTTTCATAGATTAGCATTTCAATTCCGCAATTTCATTTCTGCAAGCGTAGATTAGCATTTCAATTCCGCAATTTCATTTCTGCAAGCGTAGATTAGCATTTCAATTCCGCAAGCGTAGACTAGCATTTCATTCCTGCAATTTCATTTGAGCAAAATAGATTAGTCCTTTCCTGCTTTCATTTCAATTCCGCATTTTCATTTTAGCAAGATAGTTAGTTGCAGTTCAATCTATTTTAGTTTTTCAGTTAGAAGTAGAAAAAAGCAAAAATCAACCAAAAAGATTTCATTTCATGCCTTGTAGGAGTAGAGATAAGTTAGAAAAAATGATTGCACAACACCCCCACTGCTTCACACTGCCAACATTCTCTCTTCTTCGATGGTTGTGATTAAAGAACCCTTAGGTGGAAAGCAAGACATATTTAAAGAACCTCTAGGGGAGAAGAAGAAGAAAACATTCCTCTGGAGCAAATGGCTACAAACAGAAATGTTGGGAGCAGCACCTTGTCCAAAGACGAATTTGAAAATCAGATCGAAGATTTCAAGAGTGATATGAGGCAGTTTCTTGCCATGCAATTGGATACCTTGCGGATCCAAAAGAAGCAAGAAGAAGCCAAGAGGGCTTTGGCCATTTTTTGTCCTAAGTGCACTAGAAAGCATCCTAGGAACGAATGTCCATTGCACTCCATAGAAGTGTGTTTTGTATGTGAAGAATACCATCCTACAGATCAGTGCCCTTCCTTACCCAGAATCAAAGCTGCATATCAGAGAGCCAAAGGAGCCACTGAATCACTCTATTATATGAACCAAAGGAGGCCTCATGAACCTAGATCTTATCAGCAGGAACTGCAAGGGACATCCGAGACCTATTATGACCCCTATCAAGCCACTTTCATTCCTTCTTGGGGTCCCCCTGCTCATCCTTCCTGGTTCACACCTCCTCCTTGTTCCTTCATAGATCCATATTATGCCCAACCAGCTGCTCATTTGTTTCACTCTTATGCTCAGCCACAGCCTCAATGGAATGCACCTCATCAGGGGTGGAGGCCCCAGTACAACACTCCTCCCACTTCTTTTCCTCCACCACCTGCTCAACCGCAACCATCACCTCCTCCTCCACCAAGGCAACCCCAAATGCCTACCCAACCACAACCCCATCCGCATCCATCTCAAATACACACCTCCACTCAACTACCCGTACCACCATTTCCAAAACCATACCATGGAGCATCTCAACCCAATTGCAAAGCTGAGGCACAACATGTCCAAACAACTACTCTTGAGCTCAATGATCTTCACCATAGCTCAGGAAGAGTATTGCAAAAAAGAGACTATATTGAAAGCATTGAAGGACCACATCAGGCAAAAGAAGATTCAAAAGAGGAGATCAAAGAACCATGGGCTGCACTTGATGAAGAGAAGAAATCAAAATTAGAGATCGAGAGAGTTCCCTCATGGTTACCATCAAATCCTCCATGTACTCAAGAGAAAGATCAGCAAAAAGAGGAAGAAAAGAAATTCATGTTAGAAGGTGACAAGAAACATGATCCAGATCAGCAAAAGAACCAAGGATATCAGAGCTATATTGAGATATGGTTTCAGATGGTCACTAAGTTGCAGCAGTACTCTCTTCTTCAGCTATGTTTGATCCCTTCAAAGTCAAATCATTTGGTCTCTGAGATCCGGATAGTTGTCAAAGCATGCATTTCAAGCCTCCACATCAGTTTATCTCTAATCTCGATGTGCACATGGCTCCATTGGAAGTATTCTTATACTTGAGAACGATTTTGTTTTTCAAGTAGGGTAGGGTAGAAAAAAGAAAAAAGAAAAAAGAAAAAAGAGAAAAAAGAAAAAGAAAAAATGAAAAAAGAGGAAAATAGAAATCTAAGGTGAAAACCTCCTCAGAGGCGCCTTAGATTGGCCCATCGATTGAAAACCTCCATGAGGCGGTCAATGGTTTGGAAAAAAAGAGAAAAGAGAATAAGATCTCTGGGTGAAAACCTCCCTTGGAGGCGCCCAGGGCAGGCAATTAGGGTGAAAACCTCCATGAGGCGCCCTAGTTGTTTTTCAAAAAAAAAAAGAGAGAAAAAGAAAAAGAAAAATAAATCTAATTTCCATTGAATAATTTCAAATTGCAGCAATGACATTGCAGGTCAGGAGGAACACTCAAAACAAAGACAAAGGAGTTTTTGTGCCTTCTAGAGGAAGTTCTATATTTCTACATGAAACATCCTGTAGAACCTTCAAGCGAGCCAGATTCGATTTTGGAAGGGGATCTAGAGCTTGGAATCCATTGGTTATGCCTGCAAGCATCCATGTTCCCATTCCTTACCCTTTTCCATCATCTTTTCCACCTCATTGTGCTTCTTCATTGTGCTTCTACAGGAAGTTCCTGTAGAAATTGTAGGAAGCTAGAAATGGATTTCAAAAAGGTGGTTTGGCGAACATGGTAGCTTCCTCAAGGGTTCAGAAGTCCTCCTGCACTTTTCAAAATCCTCCTCCATCATCTCCATGCCTGCATCACAACCCAAGCTCAGTTTTTCTTACCATGCAACAAAACTGCAAAATGCCTTGAAGCAAAAATACCTAGAACAGAATTTGTTTCTTCCATAACTTGAAAACTATGCATCCATTTGAAAAATCGTTTTATGGGGAATTGTACAGGGGTGATGGCAACATGCCTGAGCAGTTTCAGCCAATTCTGGTGCACGGTTTCCAAGAAATTATCCTCCATCACCATCAGCCATTTTTCCATTTTCTCCATATCCGTGCATCCGTTTCAAAACCTGTTTCATGGGGAGATGCACATGGGTGATAGCAGCCTACCCAAGCAGTTTCAGCCAATTCTGATGCACGGTTCCCGAGAAATTGATCTCTGAAATCTTCATCCATTTTCCATTTTTCTCGAAATTTGTGCATCCATTGATCGCAATTTTGCTATGGGAGATGCATAATGATGATAGGAATGTGCTCAACAAGTTTCAGATCGATCCGGTTTACCGTTTGGGAGCAATGGCGAAAACAAGTTCTAGTCCTGTGAAAATTCAGCAACAACAGCTTGAAGGTGCAGATTTGAAGGTGAAATGAGCTCCTACAGCATGCATCCGGCCAGAGGACACTTGCACAAGGAAAACAACCATTAATCATCAACCAAGCCATTATGCAACCATAGAAACAAATGCATGCAGCAAATGAGAGACCTCAACACTTCACAACAACCACGCACGACTTCCAGGTATGTGACTAAACTCGTTCCTCTGATTGCATGAATGTAATTTGAAAACTGTGTAAACAATGAGATGGTTGTGGTTAAAAGAATCAGCAGCCAGCCAACTAGCCACCCTCATCTAGTTCAACAGCGCTTGGTGGGTGGATACGACACGTGTGCTCAGCCATCTCAGGAAGAAATCTAGAAATAGGTAGTGGTGACCGTTTAAACTTCAGCATGATTGATGGATGTGATTTTAGGTAAAGAACAAATAGTTAAACATTGCAGTGAGGACCAACAGTCTGCATGTGGCCAACATGTAGTTGGCTAGCTCACCCTTCATCAACGAAAATCTTCATAAACAGCCAATCGAACTCTCGCAGCTATTGTTTCTAGTTTATCATCGTCCTTGCAGCTGCAACAAGCTCCATAGCAACAAACCAAGCTTTCTTGGTCATTTTCTTTTAAAGACCCTCCTGCTTATCAACGTTCTATAGGAAGAAGTTCTCCAGGAAGTATGACACAGCTTTCAAAAGCAGAGAAAATGGATTTTTCTTTGACAAATTTGGAGTCCCGAGAAAGGTAGGATCGAAAAAACTCTTCCATGTATGATATACTCCAAAGAGGTGGTGAATTGAGCTGTTTTGAATTAGAGGGTGACCATTCATGAATCTGCTTGAAAAACACTTGCTAATAGAATCTGTTCTAGTGCTTGAAATAAGGGGCATCACAGCAAATGGTTAAAGCAGATCTGAAGTAGTGCGCTCCCTCTACCCAGTCAGCAGGCATCAGAAACAATGGTTAAGAATGCTTCCTTTTATGCTATAACTAAGGCACATAACAACCCTGGAAAATTTTCCCAGGCTGCTGGTTATAACTCCTATCATGGACGTGCCCCATCTCCTGGTGTAGATATTGTGCTTGGTCTTCCAGAAAGTGCCTCATATGCTCCTCTTCAAACAACACTCAAATATCATATAAATTGGCTAAAGAACTGCACCTAGACATGTGAAATCAGGGGTTACATAGACCAACAAAAAATGCCTTTCATTTTTTGATCTGGAACTGATGGGAAAACAGCATCCACTTCTCTCAAAACAGTGTCTCTTCAACTTCAATTCTGCCCAATCATACAAGAACAGCTCCAATAAAAGAAAACGCTCATATTTGTGTTTTCTACATGTATTATAATCCTCCATAACTGCTGATTTGTTTGCAAAGCTTGCACCATACATATTGAAATATATGTGTTGGTTTAGACTCTGACTTTGATTCAAAAACAACAACAAAAAAAAGAGAAAAAGTCAAAAGTCTCATGGAAGTGCTCCTCTGTAAGCTGGTATAATTCTGCACCCTGTTCAAAATCTGATTTGAATTTTTCCAAATCTGAAATATCTCCCAGAATCTTCAAGGTGCCTTCCTATGCTGAACAAAACATCTCAGACATATGGACTTATAAAAACAATGGATTTATCTTATTGTGTCCATATTCTACTTGGGAATACTGCTACTTCATTTTCTAATATCACCCTGTATATGAAGTTATTGTGTGCTGGAAAGAATGCCTCTGCAAAGATCAAAACGCATCTGCATTTTGAGGGGTAACAGGACCCAATCATGCACGTGAAGAATGCTGCCACTAAACTGCTCATCATCTGGGAAACTATGATACTGAACTATCCATCCAAAGAAGAAGTGTTGGAAGAAACAATAGTTTAATCCCTGGAAACTGTTGTAGGTTTCAGGAACACAATGCGGAAAGGGGGCCTCCCAACACAAGCAGAAGGGTCCATACCAAGTTCCCAAGCATCCTCACATCCATCCCCTCCATGAACACCCATTGTTTTTCAGGGTTCGGACATAATTTAGTCATGGTTCAGCCTTCTACAGGAAGCTACAGGACTTTCTACAGGAAGTTCTGCATTTTACGAGAAACATCCTGTAGAGCCGTTGGGCAGGGCAGAATCGATTATGAAGAGGGATTTGAAGCTTGAAGGCTGTTGAGGAGTCATGCAACCACTCTTTTCTTCCATCCTCCACCGGTTTCATCTCCTTTCATATGATTGAATATACTTGCACAATCATACCAAGGCTGAGAATTCTCTAGGAAAAGGAGCAGGCAGTGGGAAGAAGCAGAGAGAAAAGCATGGTTTCATGACCGAGAAGAGGAAATCACTTCAGAAGCTTGGGATGACAGGGAGGCCACCAGGGCCATCAAAGATGAGGAGATAGATTGGTTGCTCAGAGGATGAGCAACACTTTCAGTAGGGGGGTGATGATGAGCCCCAAAAATGGATAATTATTTGAGCTCATTCAACCTCCTAATTCGACTTAATCCACCATTATCATTAGTTTATTGCATGTTTTTTAATTATATTTATGTTAAAAGAGTGAATTGGGTTAGTCATTATGCCAACAAGTCTAATGTGTGCTTTGTGTAGCCTTTTTGGTCAATTTGGAGACAAAATTGAAGGTTTTAATGAGCACTTGGCAGCCAAATTCGTGGGAGAACAAGGGAGAGGATTTGTAGGAAGGTTTCCCCTTCATTTATGGGCCCTTACCTCGAATTCTCCTCCATCAGCTCGGAGTTCAAGGGCCACCAAATCAATCAGCACAAGGGCAGCCAAGCAAGTCAAGTAGGACTGCTGTTAACTGCAAGTTTTGGGCAGCCGAGTCCCTAAAGTTTAGGAGGACTGTTGGGGTCCTCAATTTGTATAAATAAGAGGGCTTAGGGCCTCATCTCAGTTAGTCATTTTGGGGAGCTAGTAGTTAGCTAGTGGTTAGTCAATTTGTAGCTAGTAGTTAGTCATTTTATAGTCATTTTGCAGTTTGATTTTTAGGCAATAGATTAGCTTTGCTTTCAGCTCATTTTCAAAGTCTCCTTGTGGACAGTTTTGATGTAACTCTTCTTTTCTTGCTCAATAAAGATGAATCCAGCTTTGCACCAGCTCTAAATCACTCTTAGGAGGCTGTAGCTCTTGGGGTTGGGCCCATCTCAAGCGCCCAGTACCTCCTTTGTTTACCTTTATGTGTCTTTGCTGCATTCTTAGAATAAAATATGCCATTTAGATCTAAATCTTGTTTTGTTATTTAGGTTGCTTTTGATGATTAAAGTAGATTTTCATATTCAGATTGATTTGATAGGTTAATAACATAAAGGATCCTTGGAAAAAGGGCTCAAGCACCTCTGATCTTACCTCTCCCTTAGTGGGATCGTGAGTTGGGACAAAGGTGACCTTGCTGCCCAACAAAAACACTAGTTTGCTTGTCCATGCAATCTCTGGTGTGATGTTTTCATTTGTAGGAGTTAATCATGCGTTCAAGCCTTTTGAAATGTTTCTTTGCTTAAGTGTTGTACATGGTTCTCTTTATGAATAAAGCCGTTGTTCATTTGTTTCATTGACAGTTAGACTAGATTAGCTAAGATTTCGATTGTGTGCAGGACTTAGTTGATTCGGTTAAGTGTACACCGTGCAGGGCATCTCCATCTCCCTCTCATTCACCCAAGCTTCGTCCAGGCCGGCTGCCCCATCTCCTAGTTAGGTTCCTCATCTCACAACTGTCTTTCTGCCCACGTAACCCTACCTTATTACTCCTCCATTGTCTTAGCCTTCTTTAAGCCAAGCCAGATTTCCACACCCTCTCACCACTCCAACCATCAGTCCTTAGGTCATTTCAGGCCCCTACCCTACCTCCCTATCCATTCATGCACCTTACCTCACTCACCCATCCTCCAAAATCCAATTTTAAAACATCCTGTAGAAATTTCTGAACATCCTGTAGAAATTCTTGAAACATCCTGTAGAACCCCTGCAGACTTCCTGTAGAAGCTCACAAACAAGGTTTTTTGGCAACCAAACTTTGTGAAACTCTCTGCAAGAGTGTTAGGGGTTCCTTAGACCCTCTCTATACCATCCCAACCTTTTCCAAGCATTTCTCCTCCTTGATCCACCCCTGCATAGTGAAAAGCCAGTCAAAAGCACATGCATGATAATTCTAATAACTTAGTCAAAAATACAAAAAGATGTTTTCTTCAGGTAGAGGTAGTCTAAACACATGTATCTTACCTTCATAGAAGTAATGGCATCTCTTTCAGTAGTTTTCATTCTCATCTTTGCATCAGTAGGAATAGCTGGTAGAATTAGGGTTTGCTAGGGTTTGCGTTTCTTTTTGGCTTTCAGTTTCTTTCCGCAAGTAGATTAGCTTCCTTTGAGTTAGCTTTCATCCATCAGTTAAAAAGCTTCTTCTAAGAGCTCATAGAAGTTGGCTTAAGCCCCTAGCGGACTTGTGCCAGCTGACCAAGTGACAGCTGCGGCAAGAGCTAGTACTTGTGCATACAGCACCGTCGCTTCCAAGTTTGTTACGAACTACCAGGTTGATAAAATTAAAGAAGGGAGTTCCAGGAGTTGTAGCATTATTGCTACAATACTGGAGCCCACCAGCCATGCCTGCATTCTTAGCCAACAAATTTTCCCCACTAGATTTTTCTTCTATCGTTGGTTATCCAAATCATGTCCCTTCATTTCATGAATGGAATACCTATTTTCCTAGATTCAGTGGAATACAAATAGAAGGCCTGACCAACACCTCAAATATTCTCATGAATGCATGGAACAACGGGGCATTTTTTTTGAAGATGTACAAATGAAATTGTTCATGCATTCTTTAGAGGAGGATGCTAGAGTTTGGTACAAAACCATACCTCGTGGCAGCATATCTTCCTTAAAGAGTTTTCATATAGCATTCAATCATTATTGTAAAAGACTATATCCACTTAATGCTCTATTTGAAGTTTGTTGCACACATTTTAATGATGAAGACATTCCTGAGGTCGATGACCCTACTAAAGATGTCTGTGGAGATCCACTCCAAGAAAACATCTAGTCGCATCAAGAAGCATCACCCAATGTGCAAGAGAGAGAGGAAGGAAACATCATTGACCTGCAAATAAACCCTTAAAGGTTTGATTCGGCTCAATTTGATGTTCCTCCTTCCTATGATGAATACGACTCTGGTGAAGAGTCAAGTGATTCAAAGCCACAACTCTCCCCGTTATGGGAAGCTTCACAAGCAAAGGAGGACCACTAGGAGGTCAGTAAAGAGGCTCCAGTCCAGGATGCACATCTTTTTCCTAAAAAAAGATCAGGAACCTTTCCCGATTTACGATTCATATGATTCAGAAGAGGAGGAGTTGGTCGTGGAGGTTCAAAGGGAGTTGTTTACCATCAAGTGGGGAGAAAGCTCTCAACAACAAGTTTTCCAAGAAGATCCCAAAGCTAAAAGGCTATGTAGGGTCTGTAACTCCCTGTGGCAGAAAGATTCGTGTCCAGGAATTCTCAGTAGATTCTTCAATCTATGACTCTCACAGTTCAGAAAATGAAGAATCTATTGCAGATTTCTTGAAAAATCTAAGGTTGAGGAGCTAAATAATGTGTGTGCCTACCCTGACCAAGAAGACATTGGTCAGCAGATTGTTTGTGAAAAAGAGGCAGCTGCAAACATCCCTTTTCAATTCCATGACCCTGTCGCTGAGTACATGAGCATATTCTTTGGCCAACATCAAAGGTTGTTTCAACAACATGTATCAGGTTCTTTGCTTGAATACTTCATGGTGCATGTTTGTTTTAATTTTTACTTTTCAGCAACATGAAGGCACTAGGTCCATCACCCAAATGCTGGCCTGGCTCCATTGGAGGGTTGAACTCACTTAGCTGAATTGAGACTTGTGCATAAGTAGGAATTCATATAAATAAGCTCACTAGTTGAGCATTTACTTTCCAGTTGTTAGAATTTTTATTTCTGCATTTTAGTTTGATGAGGAAAGTACCCCCAGCAAATAAAGTCCCATGGGGATTTTTTGGTTGTATTGATTCATTATATTTCTTACTCCATGACCAATGGTGAAGGATACTAGTCTGCAAGTTCTCAACACCTTGCCAGCAAGGCACTGTCCCCAGATGGAGCCAATGTTGTCACTCACTACTTTATAAAGTTATCAGTTGCCTAGAGTGCAGAAAAGCAGTGAAGTTTGAAGCCCTTTCTCAAGCCACAAAATCTCTCGGAGCTTAATCAGTCCCTCTCCATTGCATAGTGCTAGTGATAAGATTTCCAATGGTATATGGAAGTCCAAAAATGGACTCCTGGATCAGAAGATAAGGCTTGTTGAAGTTACCCTTGGAAAGCTAGAAAACAAGGAGAAATAGCCCAAAGGAAAAGGCTCATCGCAAATCGCAATCAGAGCTTCCAACAGCAACAAAGGAGGGCAGTAAGATCAGCAATCAGCTAATCACCGATATCACAAATCGCATATCAGCGGGTCTAGTCTTAACGCAAATCGGCTATCAGCAAGGTCTTGGGCACATGCATACAGTTTATCGGCGGTTCATGGTGCTTAACACTGCTATCGCAGTTGCAAAGGGGTGCACACAAGTGCAACGCCAAAATCATCGAACGTCGATATCGCGGGAATAGCCAAAAATTGGGCATATAGTGTTAAATCATCGAGGAAGGCCAAAAATATTTAACAAAGAAAATCGATGCAAAATAGGGACGGGCGTGCCTTTTTCTCTCTCCTCCATGGGGCCACGTGGCAGAGCACCATTGGTCAAGATGAATCCACATGGCAGTTGACGTCACCATGACGTGGCAATATGAAGGACACGTGTCACACAAAATCGGCATTTTCGGGGTCCTAAGGGGGCATTTCTGGGTGACATGTGTCACCACTCATAGGGTGACACATGGTAGTGATGATGTCACCCATCGCAATCCCATATCGACGATCACACAAGTCAAGTCCCTCCTCCACCATAATCCCTTTAGGCTTGCAATTGCAATAGGCAAGGGATCCTCTCAGATGCATGTATTCTATCTTATAAGGATTTCACGTCCGGACAAGTCGGCCAACGCTATAAAGGGAGGTAAAGGGTCTCCCTCTCCCATATTGTGATTGTGATGCCTTCGGTGGGCCCAACCTCGCAGATTGGTGATCGTAGGGATCAAGAGGAAATATCAATGGCCAACATCAGAAATTGTTGAAATGCGGGATTTCATGTATTAAATGAAAAAGGCCCCCAGATGGGCTTTAATAGGCTCTAGAGCCTTCGAGCTAAGCACCTAGTTCAAGCCCCCGGCCATATGAAAAAATTACAGAAAGGGGTTGAAGTAAAGGGGCTAAAGTAGATCGGAAGGTCCCGCCTTGTAAACATTGATTTAAGAGGAAAAGCCCCGCTGCCATAAGGCTTCAAGCACATGATACAGGGCATTGAAGGCATATGGGTCGACAGTTGAGACTTTAAACATCAGTATGGGGTAGTGGCGGAGTGATATGGGTCAATCCTGTAGAAACTCCCGCAATAAGAAACCCAAGACAAAAATACCCTCAGAAATGAATTCGACTGTTTTGTTGTACATCTTCTGAGAGTAAATGAAAGCATGGGGACTTAGGAAGATTAATGGCTCAACATGGGGCTCCACCTAGATACACAACAAAGGACTGCCAGGACAACCTCCACTACTACTTTGTAAATGGTGACTATAGTCAGTCACTATCAGCTTTAGAGAGTGGGGAAGTTGAGCAGTTAAGGTGAAAGTGATAGGGACCATCTGAGTAGCTAGAGGGACGCACGATGACAGAGACGTGGCCTGACGAGAGGTTTTCACAAGAACATCAGAAGGACCTCTTCCTCCATCATCCTCTAGTTTTCCTTTTCTTATTATTTCTGCAATTTCTGTTTACTTCCAAGAAGGGATAAAATCCAAATTATAATCGTTTTGGGGCAGCAGGAGCTATCACAGGCCGAGGCAACTAGTACATCAGACAGTTGGCCTTTGGTTGAGATATTTTGTAACTGTAAGCCAAGCTCCCCCTCTTCTTATAAAGAGGGGGAAGAAACACTGAGAAGAGGTTCTGAAATTCTGCACCTACGGGTCAGGAGTTATGCGATTTCACTTTGGTTCTACTTTCCTGTCTATGAGGGACTTGAGTGATATCTTGGCTGAATGTAAATGGACTGGTATGTTGGACTCATATTGGAATAATGAAACTCCCTGGTGATTCCAAGCAGATCAGTGCACAATATGTTTTCCCTTATGTAATCTCATTTCATATATGTTTTCCTTTCTCTAAAATAGTGTAATGAGATTGTTGATTTCTCGCCAATTCATGGATTTATCATGGCTACTAAATAGCGAACATGACATGTGCATAAGACATATCTACTTGTGTTAGCCTATAACCTACAATACATGCGTACAAGACAAATTTACTTGTGTTATTTGATTAAACTGGAGTACTTGTGTGAGCCCAGATTTGTTTTTGCTATTTAAGCGCTAATGGTACCCATGTTATATCTGGTATGAAACCTCAATAAGCACTATGTTTTTTCCACCTTTCCATCTCCTCTCTCTTTCATACTTCTGTTGGAACGTCGTTGCTTAGGATTTTGTCCTGTTTATAGCCCTTTGCATCGAATTCCCTCCTTCCTTTCCTCCTCTTCACTTTATTACAACCTCAATATAAAGCCACCTGTTGTTGTGTGTCGGCCACCAAAACTAGAAATTTCTCTTTAGGTTGGCCCGATTTACCCCCTGAGCATTTGGATCTATGTATTGACTTGAGTTTACCTACATGACAAATTATTGAACCAAGTCCCCCTCTATTATATTTTTACTTACGTGACAATTGGAGTGCAATTGAAACCCCACTCATAATCTTCCATGCAATCCTCTATTTAAGATTTCCTAGGCACTGGTCTACAATCAAACCAGAGGCTGTCTCTAGGAGGCTTTCTATGTCCCCTGAAGCACTTGTGCTGCAAGTGCTAGAAATAGCCACAACACATGGTCTTCATGAAAATTGTCTTGTAATTTATTACAACTCAATCCATGGGCATTCGTAATTTATTACATCTCAGTCCATTGACCTAGTTTTTGCCTTGTAGGTTACCCCTTACAAAACATGCTATATTTTGACGCAACATGACCAAAAAAAGGAAACCAATAAAAAAAGACTTGATCTCCAATGTCAAAACTATTGAGTGGAGTTATTGGAGCTAAATATCCTCACACACAAAAAAACATGTCAAGAAGTTCCTAATGTGGTATCATGTAGAAATCCAGGTTTGACCCAAGTTGTATACACACTAAGACTCAATTGGAAAAAATAATTAATGATCTAGATTTGTTATTTTTGTCTTCATATGTTATAAAAGACTATGTCCACCATATATAATAATGGAAATATGTCTAACATTAGCAAAGAGTAGGTATCATAGTCGGGTACATAAGACTACTTATGTGAGCTTAGATCTAAAACCAGTTGGTTGCATTGGAAAAAATGAGATGACCTTAATCAACGCCTTATCCTAATCAATTGTTTTCTACAAGAAAAAAAATTTAGATTTGTTAGCAATTGTAGATACATGGTGTATGAAAGGCAAGCCGTGAGAAATATAGAGCTGTGATGATCTAGGCATTGATGCTTATTACTGTAAGACCTTTGCATGTGCTGTGTTAGCGATAGTGTTGGAAATTCCATTAGTTTGTATTGGAGTATAGTGTTGTTATTGTTGTCTATGACATGTGAAACTATTCATTGGTGTAAGGTTAGTAATGTGTGGAGATATTTGGTGGTTAAAGTTGCTATGGTTGTCATTGTGACTACAATTTGCAAGTATATGATAGATTTGCAAATTGACAAGATTGTTGAGTAGCAATAGAGAAGGTTGTGCCTCACCCACATGCAATTCTAGAGTGGGGGATAGAATGACATTAACAAGTGTCGTTCTCAAATGTCAAGAGCAGGTTAAAGCCCATTACAACTAATAGTTAATACTTCCTCAAAATGAGTTGAATATGTTGCATCAACTAATGAAGTGTAGATTGATGTGTGAAAATTCAGTGACCCCGAATCCCTACTGCAACAACTGATTAAATTTCTCCTACTTGTTAATTTCTGAATCAAGTTATTTACAGTGCTACATAGTAAACATCGAAATAAAATCTACTGCAGCCTTCACAACAAAAAATATTGTGGAAACAAAATATTGCATAGGAAAGAAATAAACACACACACGTACATCGTTATTTTTGGACAAACGTCCTCGGAAAAACCTAATATGGGAAAACCGGTGCAACAACTGAGGGTTTTATTATTAAGCAGTAGTTTTCTGAGTACAAATCATTAGATGCCAAAATTGGCTATCTGACACAGAGAATAAATTGGCAAATATGTAGTGAGAAAATATCTCACACTGTCACTGGAGATCTGACATTGATCCAGGCTCTGGATGAGCTGCCTTACGTTATCTCTACGTGGGCTCACATAGTCACTACGTCAAAACTCAAGGGACTATGTTACCTCCTCCTTCTAACCTTGTGTCGACTGGAAACTTGACCCTCTGGCCGTTTAGACTCACACCCCGACTTCTAGCACAAGATCTCAATTGCTCCTTAGCAAAATCGCAGACTCCCTGTGAAGCACTGTGTTGCCTCTATGTGGCACTGCACTGCCTCTCTGGACCTCTCGATGCCTTCTCTACCTTGCACTCACCAAGACTGGAAAAATCCCCTCAGGTCTAATATCGTTTCCCCTCACTGCAAGAAGATCACTCGATTTCTCTCCGGCAACTCAGCGCTGCTACTATTGAGAATTTGATCTCTAGATCTCAATATCTTGATGTGTTCTCCAAGTGCCCATCAAGCTCCTTCTTATAATATCTCTTTGGGGCACCAACGAATAAGATTAAAACATAATCAAAGGCTAAGATTAACTGGGAGTTGATCATCGTCTTTATCTAGAAGATTTAATTAATACCCTTTAATTAATCACATTTCCTAAGTTTAGACTTAGGAATACATTAAAAATGATTAATTATTTTAATTAAACCATCTCTAGGTGGAATTTTATTAAACGATTTCTGGGTTTTGGAGAATACATGTCTTCTTGCCTCTCAACAAAATTTCGTGGCTAGAACACATCCGATGCTACAACAATCAACATGATGTTGATTACATAGCTGATTTGATAGAATTAAGATTTATTTACTATTTGTTTCCATGCAATTTTGACCAAATTAGGGAGAGGCATCACAAACTACATGGTTCATTATATTATTGTTGTCCTTGTGTTACCTAACGATTTGTTACATAGAGGATATCTAGGAAGACCTAGAGGAGAAGACTAGATTGAGCTTGGATCACATTAACTATGGGAGATAAAATGTTTGGAACCAATAGTTGACTTTTATAAGTCATGCAATACCAATTATTCTTGATTGCATGTTGAAATAGTGCACTTCATCGAGTATGGGATTGAGTGTTGATGATATATAATAGTAGTCTTCTTGTGTTTCCCATGTTCCTTGGGTAGTTCTAGCATGTTACATGTTGTAGTGTTGTTTTTATTACATATTAGCTCATTGTTGAGAAATCCATATTATGGTTGGCATGTGCATCTACATGTACGATTTTGGCACCTTGGAGAGAAATTTAGGCATATTTTTGTGTGCCCCATTTTTCTATGTTCACCATTTGAGAGATCAATTGTTACTGCTCATATATCACCCTACTCCTCAATGCATCGAAGTTGTTCATTTCATTATTTTGCACCATTGTAATGTTGTTTACATAAGACCAAGTTGCAACATGGATCTCAAAAGCTTGGAAGTCACTACTTGATTGTAGAAAGTTGGATCAACATGTTGTTATTCAAGCATCTGCATATCTCCTTTATTTTTTGGCTAGTGCATTGGATGAATTGAAGACATGTCCTAATGAACTGATTATGTATTATATGTTATCGTAACCCATGAATTTCTTATGTGTGAATGAGTGCATATATCTATGAGTACACGTTCTACTTGAAAATAAAATACATGTTGGAGATTGCACTTTGAGTAGGTATATGAGTTTGTGGTTGTAGGAGGCCATCACAGAAGCCATGTTGATATAGATCTGTAGCTTATACACATATGGGCACTAATGTAAGATTATATGTGAATTTCATAAAAGATTATGCAATAATTGTCCTTGTGCGACATTAGTTCAAAAAGTTATTGTATTTTTGTCAGGATTTTTCAATTGAGAGTGATTCATTTGCTTACATCTTGGAGTCAATATGTGGTGGTCTTCATATGGAAGATGTGATTGCTTGGGAGATGAGATGTTACAGTTAAATTAATATGTCATTAATTGACAAAGGCGGGTAAAGTTGGAACCCATTTTTTGCATGGTGACTCAATCCTAAACCATTGAATGATATCTGGAAGATTAGTCAAGTTGGGCCTCTGACTTGCCTACTCTGCTTCAATCTTCTTTGCTTAAGAATTCCTTGATGAAGATTTCAGTGATGAACGGGGAAAATCATTGGGTAGTATTTGATTGAGAGAAGGATGAGGGAATTTTAAGGGAGTGGTTGAACACCATTATAAAATGGAATAGGGATCTTAATGACAAAGGGATACAAACTATCTAGATGCATGTTTATTTTCCATTCTAATCAAACTTCTTAAATTTCATAGCAATGTGAACACACTTGTTCTTCAATTTTTTCTATCAAGCATAAGCAAAAACTTGATTGCAGTGTTGAATATGTGTAGGAAATCATGGAGATTTTGTAATGACAACGTATGAAGAAAGAAAAATAAAAACAAAAAAAGGGTACCTTTTTTTCTTCAACTTGTATGCATAGGAGTTCGTTGCATGTCGTCAATGTAAAATCTAAGACAATGATCCATTTTAGAGGTAGATTGGTAATAGTGTGGTTGGTTGACTAACTGGATATGGTCTTTGAGTTCATTGGATTTGATTAGGAAGTTGATGTATATGGACTACTGATGGAAAAAGGAGATCATCTTGGTTGTGCACTAGCTTTGGAGGTGTTACCACACAAACTAACACCTTAGCTCAAAGTCCCAAAGATGGATGCTAGCCTTGTGGAACTCAAGAGCTTGATCTTTGTCATCTCACCAACTCTCCCTTGTACTTTAGACCACGCAAAATTTTCCTAGTCAAGGGGGGTTTCCCTATGGGTCAACTAGGCTTACTTATTGTAGTAGGAGTGGGAGGAAAGAGAAGCTACCAACAAGATTAATGAAAGGAATTAAAAATGTGATTGGCTTGGTTGTTGAGTGAAAAAGAGACCAACGACTACATTTCTTAAGACATAAAACTTGTGTTAGGCCTTTGGATTTTAGGCAAACATGAGTGGACCCAAGAAGTCTGGGATATCATGAGTGGACCAAAATTTGATGGTGATAAGAGTGTGTGACTATCTCTTTAGGTAGTAAGGGGTAGTGTTTACACTTTCCTAAAGTAGGAGTTAGAAAACAATTCAAGCTTTGTCATAACTCATTAGTTTAGTATAAGCATAGATGGCTAAAGATTGTGAGTAGTGGGTTACTACCTACATATTTTTATTAGAAGGACATGACTTGCCAACGTAGTTGTGGGTTTTATCCATCAAGAAGGCCTTATTGACAAGGTGGTGGTAAGGAAATATCATTGCCTTACTAAGTTCCTCCATTGTAGCACTTTACTCCTCTTATGAAAAATAACCAATATAAACTCAAAATACAAATATAATTGAGACAAAAAGTTTTCTTTTATTCTCCAACCAATGCAAAGCATCTTGCAAATGAATTGAGTAAAATATTATATAAGAGTTTAATCTCTCATATAATAAGCAATGAAGTATTCCCTTAAATCCATTAATCCTAATAATGATAATAAAATAATATTTTCTAACCTCCTTAACAAACCTTTTGCTAAAAATAAACAAAAGTGTTTTGAGATCCACAAGCTCATTTAGGAGTGACACTAGTGCAACAAATTATATAATGAGTAAATTGCAACTTCTTTCTAAAAAAATCAAGAAATATCAACTTATTTTTTTAAGTTCTTTTGACTTTAATTTCTGCTCTAACCATCTCTAAAGTTTTCACAAAAAGAGAACAATATATAATAGGACTACATGTCCATTAATCCTAATAATGATAATAAAATAATCTTTTCTAACCTCCTTAACAAACCTTTTGCTAAAAATAAACAAAAGTGTTTTGAGATCCACAAACTCATTTAGGAGTGATACTAAATTTTTTTTCAATGAAACTTATATCTAACAAACTCCAACAACTAGTGCAACAAATAATATAATGAGTAAATTGCAACTTCTTTCTAAAAATCAAGAAATATCAACTTATTTTTTTTAGTTCTTTTGACTTTAATTCATGCTCTAACCATCTCTAAAGTTTTCACAAAAAGAGAACAATATATAATAGGACTACATGTCTTAACTTTCCTATACCATCCTTTTTCATAAAGTTATTTATTGCATAAATAGGCTTTATAACTCAATGGAGAAATATTGTCCCTAATGTTATTACATCAATAAAGAAAAACGCTTTCAACGTATAGTATAAATCTTAATAATAATAAAGAATCTTTCACCATCAACTATAAATAATAGATTTCAGTGTCTATCTTAAATAACATAATTTTATATTTATGTATATAAAAGAATACATATGTATATTTCAATGTCTATTTTATATAAAATATTTTTATAGAATGGGAAAGTAACTAAAAGTGAAATATTTCTTATTTTATTGATAGGTATTTGCCACTTCTAGTAAGGGACAAATCTAGTGAAAGAAATATTTTTTAATGTAACATTCTAAATTTTTTTTATTAATAACAAAAGAAAAATCAATATAAATAATTTGTCATGCAACATTATTATATATATATATATATTATTGGATGAATATAAACATTTAACATAAATAATGTAGGCTATAAACAAAATATTTCAATGCTATATAGAGTAAACTTTTTGAATGTTAACTGTATATATATTTTATAAAGCAATTTAAAAAACAAAATTATGGTTAAAATTGTTTATTGGTGTGTTAGTAAAAATGAATGAGATGTGTCATTTCTTCCTTGCTTAAAACCCCCTCACACATATAAATAACCAACATATATACATCTCAATCCCTATCTATCAAGCACTAAGACAACATAGACACATCTTGATCCCTATCTTAAAAAACTCTGAAAGGGATCAAATCTCTCTAATTACAAACCCTTATACTAAAATGGTTTACAACTCAAGAAATTTTATCGATTTAATAGCTCTTATAAATCTAAGATAAAGATCGATGGTTTATCTTCCCTAGAGATAACTTCCACACCTAATCTCTCCCCATAAGATTTAAAACTAAAACTTAAGCCCTAATATCAATCTTTTATGCTTGACTTTTTTCAATAATATTTTCCAATTAATCTTAACGGAAAACACCATATTAACTAAAAAAATCACATGATAAAAATTCTACACAGAACAACTATTATACACCTCAAAAGTCACCTCAAAAGTTGTGACGTGCATGAGTAAGTAAATCGTGAATCAACAACCATTGAAGTCCACATCACCTCGTCCACAACTAAGCAGTAAATCGTGAATCAACCGCCATTGAAGTCGAATCCACATCGTCTCGTCCACGTCACTGAATCATTACAGGGTGTACGGCTGTTACAACGTACAAAAGTTACAAAATCCGCAGACCATACAGCGAATTACAGTGTGGACGGCTCTTACAATGTATTCACGGTTAAAGCTTTACACCTCCGGAATCTGAGCACGGTCAAAGGTTTACACCTCCGGAATCCCTGGCTCAGATTTTCGATCTCAGTGTGCCATGGCCCATACATTGCAGAACGGGAGTTGTTTTTTTGCGAATTTTTTGATTTTCTGGTGTGAATTTTGATGGAAAATTTTGAGAGAAATTTTCATTACTGTTATTTAAATTAATTTTTTAATTATATATATGAATTCAATATTTTGATTGAATAATTTGATTGTGCTAGAATTATCTATCAAATTTGTGATTTTAATAAATTACTATTACATTTAAAAACATAAACATAAAAAACCTACCAAAAAAATTTAAAAAATCACACCAAAACAACTAAAGAAAAATGTACCCAAATCCGATGGTTTTTTTTAACGGGGAAAAGTCGCAAAAATTTGAACTTGGAAAAGTCGCTTGACCATAGGGTGAGCCGTGAGCCGTCACTTCCTCTGCCATGATATTCTACTTGGTCAGCATGTTTATTTTTAATTTGGAAAACGCCCATAATATTCTCAGTTGGTCAGCTGTTTAGTTTTTCACATGATGTTCTGCTGGGTCAGCCGGTTTAGTTTTTAAGTTGGAAAAAACGTTACGTTTTTCGTTTTTTTGTTTTTTTTAATACTAAATAAATAATCATTTAATATATTAATATAAAATAATTTACATTAATATAGTAAAATTATACTAACATTTAAAAAACCAAAATCATCCACATATTCCAATTTATTAAAAAAATATACATATCCTCAAATATATAAGCATGTAGAAATTAATATTATGGGTAAAGCATTTCAACTAATTTCATTATTCTACATTTTGGCCTTTTTCAAAAGTAGTTTTACATTATTTTTGTCAGAAATGTAGTAAAGATTTCTTAGAATTCAAGTTTAAGTTGTGTGCCCAAGAGGATTTTCAAGACATTAAATCCATTTATGCATTGAATGTATTTATATATTCAAAATGCAATTATATATCTATATCTATATCTATATATATATATATATATATAAAAGAGGGATCAAAAATATTTTAAATTTAAAAGAGGTTTGTATCACAAAAAATTTGATCCCTCTTGGTGCTTGGTAGATCGGTGTTTAAGATGGATCTTAAGTTTTGCCTTTTATTTTTATCATGGGGCATGTTAAAGTATAAAAAGGGTAGTTGTTGTCATCTTATATAAGTTTTTTATTTACAAATAGGGTTGGCATCTTTTATCTAAAATATTTTAAAATTGTTTATTCTATTTTCTAGTTTGTTTGAGTTTTTTAATTGACTTGGTGTCCCTAGTGTCTTGGGGTCATGTGACATTGTGATGTTTCACTTCTGTGGTTTGATAAACCTAAAATGTACTTTGTTTGGACTATGTTTCATTCATATGACTTCACCTTGTAGTTTGTCCCACTTTTTTCATGTAGCTCCAATTTTAGTAGAGTTGATGTTGCTATGTTTGGCCTCTTCACCTTCCATTACTTATACTAGTCTTTTGGGGCATGTCAAAGGTTGGTCTACCCCAAGCTAACCCTTCACACTCCTTAATCCAACTCTTTGTCTTGCATGTTGTTGTATCTATTCCACTCCAAAGGGTGTCATTTTGACTCAAATGATTGCACAAATGTGCCCAAGGCATCACCAATGCACTTTCTTTAGAGTTGAAAGAAGGCGGTGGTCTCTTTAAAATAGTCTTACCGCCACATATATCATATCCCAACCAAATTTTGATTGAGCCTAACATCCATCAATCCAAAGATATGCAATTAAGAAAAAGTCTTACAATCACATATATCATATCCCAACCATATTTTGATTGAGCATAACATCCATCAATCCAAAGATATGCAATTAAGAAAAAGTCTTACCACCACATATATCATATCCCAACCATATTTTGATTGAGCCTAACATCCATCAATCCAAAGATATGCAATCAAGAAAATAAAACTTGGCACCAAGACAATCCACCACGTAAACATCATGGATCCAACATGCAATGTCCCATGCCTCACCATAATAAAGTATCATGCCCAACTAAGATGCATATCTAGCCCATCATCATCCTCTGTCTCTAATTATTATTAAAAATATTCCATAGATATTCTATGAAGGTTATTTTTTTTTTTTGACATTAACGACTAGTTTTTATTTAAAATTCGGCAAATCAACTGCCGAGGGCTTTAACATGGTTACTCTGTATTTCCTTGTTACAGAAGGCAAGGAGAGTAGATTTGGATTTTGATAAGTCCGCTGAAGAAGTTACACTGTGACTGCAGATAGTGGCTTGAATATGTACTTGATTTGGTTTCAGAATGGCGCCTTGGATTTCCACTGCATTTGCTTGCCGCGACTTAGCTCTGCTTCCTAGCTTGCAGAGAGGAGACCCATCACGCCAGATTGCCGGGTCATCCCATGGCTCACTGCTTGTTTTCTTTTGATTTGTCTGGCGGATTGTTACATTGTGCTCAAGATTGCCAAGTGCGGTGTCAGCATTGTCGGCATTGTTTGCTGTTTCAACATAGAACGTAGAAGAGGCCTTTTTGCTATCTAAACTAGCCTTGATGAGGCCCTCGTGAACCCCCCAGCACCTACCCAACTGACAGAGAGACGCAGTAGAAAGATCCAACAACGAGCAGAGATCAAAAATGCCGAGGTTGTGATCTGAATTTAAATTGGGTCGGTCCCGAAGCTCTGGAGGATGGAGAGAAATCTGAACCAGCGAATAGGAACAGAGGCCCAGACTTCTCTAGAATTAAGGAATGTTGCAGTCCGAATCAACATCATTCACTAACAGAGATCTCCTGCTCCGGGTAGAGCCTAGGTTGGCTGCCAAGTCCGCATGAGAGTTTAACTTCCTCAGAACATGATAGAAGGAGATTTTGTGAAACTTGGGCAAAACTAGTCTGATTGTTTTGAGAGTGAGGGCTAATTGCACCTGAGAAGGGATCTTTTGAGAGTTCATAGCCTAGATAATAAGTCTAGAGTCTCCAAAGACTGATATGGAGAGGAGATTCCTCTCGATAGCCAGATTTAGACCCTGCCACAGAGCAAGAGCCTCCGCTCTGTTGTTTGTTTCATGCCCTAGACCCCAAGCAAAGCGTAGCTCAGTTGAGCCACCTGGGCACAAGATAACTCCACTACCACCCGTCGATCCTGGGTTACCTTTAGAGGCCCCATTGAAGAAAAGCCAGTGATCATCCAAAGTTGATCTCCATTTGATGAATTCCTGTTCTTCCAAACGAATTTCCCAATGAGAAGGGGCTTTAGTAGGTGGAATGGGTTTATTTTGATGATTTGGAACTAGCTCTTTTAGCCATTGATCTTCCTCGCTGTCCAGAATCATACCATTTCTTATGGTGGATTTGGCATCTAAGGCCTCACCCAACAGAGCTTTGATCTTAGTGATAATTATGATCAGATTACAACTCTCCTCCCTAAAAATTTTGTTGTTCCTCTCCAGCCACAGTTTCCAGCATGTGAATTTGGGAATCCACATCCAACCAATCTTGAGAAGGTTTTTTTTGGAGAGATAGAATGGGGATAACTTGGCCCAGTTTCTTAGCAACTCAATTCGTAGGCCAATGATATGGTGAATCGTGGCGCATTGTTGGGGGCAAGTACATGTGAAATAAATGGATAGGACAAGGGCCTAATTTCCATACCATAGAAAATTTTATGTTGGTTTAGATGGAGCGCATGGCCATCAGTGATGGCGCTGACAAACAGATCATGAATAGAGTAAGGGATCACATGCGGGGTAGGTGGGTTATGGAATGGGATGAGTACCCACTTGGTAGGATTCTAGAGTCCTGAGGCAAGACGTTAAGAGCCCTGACGAGATACATATCTCTGCATAGAGGGTCTGTGGACACGTGGTTAGTTTACCTGGTTGGGAGGAATGAAATTCATTCAAGTGATTTAATGGCAAAGAGATCGATACATAATTCACCTCGTGTTACATCGAATTGGCTACATGGATGATTTCACAGATCTCTCGGGAAGGACATATATTTAATGGGAATGAAGATTGAAAGTTTGTATGCATTAATGGCGAGAGTTGAATGCAAGTGTTAAGTTCAGGGTGACACCCTATATAAGGAGGCTCTGTCTCCAACAATAGCATATGTTAGTTTAATCGTTTGAGTACAAGTTGAGAAATTATTCCTTTCTGCGTGAATTGATGATGGCATCACAGGGAGGGAAACTTTCAGAAGATGACACAACTTGGTGGAAGAGGGCGGTCAATTTTCTATTTAAACTACTGAAGGGAAGGCTCGACCTCCTCATGCATCAAATGGATTTGTTGGAGAAATACTGCACAAAAAATGCAGACTGTATCAACCCTAAATTTGAGAGTGTGGAGGCATCATTGGAGTGAAAAATCGTCAGGAAGTAATCATACCTCCTCTCCTCCAATTTGGAGTTGATTAGTAACATCATGTTTACTGAGGTGCAAGAAGACATCGTCAGGCTCCCTGATCCTATCCTTACCCAATTACAGGGAAATTTGGGCGTTGGTGACAAAGGAGTAGGAACGAGGAAAGGAAACTAATGCACCAGGGAGGAAGTCAAGTCATCAAATACTGGTTAATTCCTTTTATATATTGCAAGTATGTTTATATTTTGGGTCAGTTCTACCGGTCATATGGGAAATATCAGTTGAATATTATAGTCGACATGGCTCATAGGGGAAATAAAGTCACTTTTTGGATATACTAGAACATAGAAGCAGTTGAAATGACTGAAGCAAGTTTTAATTTTTTGATGTAAACGATTATGACCACATAATCCAGGTTTTTAATTTAAAGTATTTGTCTTGTTTGAAAAAAAAATAGGAGATGCAATTGCAGATAAGATTGTGATCTTTGGTTATTTAAAACATTTTTTCAATTACATAAATGGATCTAGCACTTTGAAAAACCTCTTCGACACTTAAATTGTGTAGAATACACAACTCAAATTTGCAGTTTTAACAAATATTTACCAGATTTCCAACAAAATTGAACACAATATATGTTAAAAAACTCCAAAACATAAAATAGTTAGTATACTGCGTAAAATTTCGCCTTCTTGACTTTTGGACATTCTGGGGACATGGACAGTTAGTTTCAGTCGATCAAGGTGTTTTAGATTCATGCAATACAAATGAGGTTAATATTTTCTTGGACCTTGTGCTAGCAATGTGATAGATGAGTGGAATACGAATAGAGTTGTTCTTTTTGGCAAGTATTATCCACCATGTACTAAGACAATAAGTGGAATACAAATAGAGTTATTCTTTTTGGTGAGTATTATCCACCATGCTCTAAGCCAATCATTAGGTTAGTGCATGGTATTGTTGTCAGATAACATTTGCATGGTATGGTGTGGCATACATGGTGTTGTCACTCACTACTTTATAAAGTTATTAATTGCCCAGAGTGCATAAAAGAAGTGAAGTTTGAAGCCATTTTCCAAGCCACAAAAGCTCTTGGAGCTTAATTAGTCCCTCTCCATTGCATAGTGATCGTGATAATCTTTCCAACAGTATATGGAAGACAAAAAATGGACTCCTGGATTAGAAGATAAGGCCTTTTGAAGTTACCCTTGGAAAGCTATAAAACAAGGAGAAATAGGCCAAAGGAAAAGGCTCATTGCAAATCGCAATCAGAGCTCCCAACAGCAAAAAAGAAGGGTAGTAAGTTCATCAATCAGCTGATCGTCAATATCAGAAATTGCACATGGGCGGGTCTAGTCTTAACGCAAATCGGCTATCAGTGGGGTCCCGAGCACAAGCTTACGATTTATCAGCGGTTCATGATGTTGAACGCCAATATCGCAGATCGACAATCATAGACACAAAGGGGTGCACACAAGTGCAATGCCAAAATCATCGATGAACGTCGATATCGAGGGAATCACGGAAAACTGGGCATATAGTGTTAAATCATTGGGGCAGGCCAAAAATATTTAACAAAGAAAATAGACTCAAAAAAGGGATAAGCGGGCCTTTTTACCTCTCCTCCAGGGGGCCACGTGGCAGAGCACCATTGGTCTAGATGAATCCACAGGGTAGCGGACGTCACGATGATGTGGTAGTATGGAGGACATGTGTCACACAAAATCGGCATTTTCAGGGTCCTAAGGGGGCATTTCTGGGTGACACATGTCACCACTCATAGGGGACACGTGGCAGTGATGATGACACCCATCAAAATCGCATATCGGTGATCGCACAAGTAAAGTCCCACCTCCACCATAGTCCCTCTAGGATTGCGATTGCGGTATGCGGGGGATCCTCTCGGATGCGATATTTCATGTGTTTTATCTTATAAGGATTTCGTGTCTGGACAAGTCATCCAACACTATAAAGGGAGGTAAAGGGTCTCCTCTCCCAGATTATGATTGCAATGCCTTTGTTGGGCCTGACCCTGTAGATCAGTGATCGCAGGGTTAAGACGAAATATCAATGGCCAACATCAGAAATCACCGAAATGCAGGATTTTATGCATTAAAGGAAAAAGGCCCTCAGACAGGCTTTAAAAGGCTATAGCACCTTTAGGATAAGCACCTGGTTCAAGCCCCCGATCATATGAAGAAAATTACTGAAAGGGGTCAAAGTAAAGGGGCTAAAGTAGATCAGAAGCTCCTGCCATGTAAACACTGATTTAAGAGGAAAAGTCTCGCTGTCGTAAGGCCCCGAGTGCACGATACATGGCATTGAAGGCATATGGGTTGACAGCTGAGACTTTAAACAGAAGTATGGGGCAGTGGCAGAGTGATATGGGTCGATCCTGTAGAAGCTCCCGCAACAAGAAACCCAAGACAGAAATACCCTCAGAAATGAATTCGACTGTTTTTTTGTACGTCTTCTGACAGTAAATGAAAGCATGGGGACTCAAGAAGATTAATGGTTCAACATGGGGCTCCGCTCAGATACACAGCAAAGGATCACTAGGACAAACTCCACTACTACTCTGTAAAGGGCGACTATAGTTGATCACTATTAGCTTTAGAGAGTGGGGAAGTCAGGCAGTTAAGGCGAAAGCGACAGGGACCATCTAAGCAGCTAGAGGGATGCACGATGATAGAGATGTGGCCTGACTAGAGGTTTTCACAGGAACAACAGAAGAACCTCTTCCTCCATCATCCTCTAGTTTTCCTTTTGTTATTATTTTTGCAATTTCATTTTATTTCCAAGAAGGGATAAAATCTTGATTGTAATCTTTTTGGGGAAGCAAGAGTTATCACAGGCCGAGGCAACTAGTACATTAGACAGCCGACCTTTGGCTGAGATATTTTGTAACTGTAATCCAAGCTCCCCCTCTTCTTATAAAGAGGGGGAAGAAACACTGAGAAGAGGTTTCAGAATTCTGCACCTAAGCTTCAGGACTTCTGCGATTCCACTTTGGTTCTACTTGCCTGTCCATGAGGGACTTGAGTGATATCTTGGATGAATGTAAATGGACTAGTATGTTGGACTCATATTGGATTAATGAAACTCCCTAGAGATTCCAAGTAGATCAATGCGCATTATGTTTTACCTTCTATAATCTCATTTCATATATGTTTTCTTTTCTCTGAAAAATGTAATGAGACTGTTGGTTTCTCCCTGATTCATAGACTTATTCTGGCTTCTAAATAGCAAACAATACGTGTGCATAAGACAAATTTACTTGTGTTAGCCTATAACCTATAGTACTTTGTACAAGACAGATTTACTTGTGTTATTTCATTAACCTGCAGTACGTGTGTGAGCCCAGATTTACTTTTGTTGTTTAAGTGCTAATGGTTCCCATGTTATATCTGGTATGAAACCTCAATAAGCACTCCGTTGTTTCCACCTTTCCATCTCCTCTCTCTTCCATACTTCTGCTGGAACATCGTTGGTTAGGATTTTGTCCTGTTTACAACCCTTTGCATCGAATTCCCTCCTTCCTTTCCTCCTCTTCACTTTACTACAACCTTAATACAACGCTGCAAGTTGTTGTGTGTCGGCCACCAAAACCAGATGTTTCTCTTTAAGGTTGGCCTGATTTACCCCCTGAGCATTTGGATCCATGTATCGGCTTGAGTTTACCTCCATGACAGACTATTGAACCAAGCCCCTCTCTATTCTCTTTTTATTTACATGACAATTGGAGTGCAACTGAAACCCCACTCATAATCTTCCATGCACTCCTCTATTTAAGATGTCCTAGGCACTGGTCTACAATCAACCCAGAGGCTGTCTCTAGGAGGCTTTATATGTCCCCTGAAGCACTCGTGCTGCAGGTCCTAGAAATAGCCACAAAATCTTTCTGGCACCGTTGTCGGGGTATGGATTAGAATATTTTTCCTTGGGTACAATTTTTTTTTACATTTCCCTTGTTAGGTGAGCAAGGGAAGTGAGGGTTGAAGATCTCTCACCTTGGCAACTCCACTGTTTCATTTTATGGTAAACATCCTAGCTACTCCAATGTTCATTTCTATATTTGATCATCCTAGCTTTCAAGCAACCTCATACTAGCTCTCATGCTAGAGCAACTGAAAATTTTCCTTACCTTTGAACCTAAAAGCAATCACATAGGGAGGTTTTCGAGATGGCCATGCCTGCATTCTTGGCCAACAAATTTTCCCAACTAGATTTTTCTTCTATCGTTGGTTATCCAAATCATGTCTCTTCATTTCATGAATGGAATACCTATTTTCCTAGATTCAGTGGAATACAAATAGAAGGCCTGACCAACACCTCAAATATTCTCATGAATGCATGGAACAATAGGGCATGTTTTTTGAAGATGTACAAATGAAATTGTTCATGCATTCTTTAGAGGAGGATGCTAGAGTTTGGTACAAAACTATACCTCATGGAAGCATATCTTCCTTAAAGGGTTTTCATATAGCATTCAATCATTATTGTAAAAGACTATATCCACTAAATGCTCTATTTGAAGTTTGTTGCACACATTTTAATGATGAAGACATTCCCAACGTCGATGACCCTGCTGAAGATGTTTGTGGAGATCCACTCCAAGAAAACATCTAGTTGCATCAAGAAGCATCACCCAATGTGCAAGAGAGAGAGGAAGGAAACATCATCGAGTTGCAAATAAACCCTCAAAGGTTTGATTCGGCTCAATTTGATGTTCTTCCTTCCTATGATGAATACAACTCTGGTGAAGAGTCAAGTGATTCAGAGCCACAACTCTCCCCATTATGGGAAGCTTCACAAGCAAAGGATGCCCACTAGGAGGTCAATAAAGAGGCTCCAGTCCAGGATGCACATCTTTTGCCTGAAAAAAAGATCAGGAACCTTCCTCAATTTACAATTCATATGATTCAGAGGAGGAGGAGGAGTTGGTTGTGGAGGTTCAAAGGGAGTTGTTTACCATCAAGTGGGGACAAAGCTCTCAACAACAAGTTTGCCAAGAAGATCCCAAAGCTAAAAGGCTATGCAGGGTCTGTCATTGCATGTGGCAGAAAGATTCCTTCCAGGAATTCTCAGTAGATTCTTCAATCTACGACTCACACAGTTCAGACAATGAAGAATCTATTGCAGATTTCTTGAAAAATCTAAGGTTGAGGAGCTAAATAATGTGTGTGCCTACCCTTACCAAGAAGACATTGGTTAGCAGATTGTTTGTGAAAACGAGGCAGCTGCAAACATCCCTTTTCAATTCCATGACATTGTAGCTGAGTACATGAGCATATTCTTTGGCCAGCATCAAAGGTTGTTTCAACAACATGTATCGGGTTCTTTGCTTGAATACTTTTCATGGTGCATGCTTGTTTTAATTTTTACTTTTTAGCAACATGAAGGCACTAGGTCCATCACCCAAATGCTGGCCCGGCTTCATTGGAGGGTTGAACTCACTTAGGTGAATTGAGATTTATGCATAAGTAGGAATGTATATAAATAAGCTCACTAGTTGAGCATTTACTTTCCAGTGTTAGAATTTTTATTTCTGCATTTTAGTTTGATGAGGAAAGTACCCCCAGCAAATAAAGTCCCATGAGATTTTTTGGTTGTATTGATTCATTATATTTCTTACTCCATGACCAATGGTGAAGGATACCGGTCTGCAAGTTCTCAGCACCTTGCCAGAAAGGCATTGTCCCCAGATGGAGCCAATGTTGTCACTCACTGCTTTATAAAATTATTAGTTGCCCATAGTATAGAAAAGCAGTGAAGTTTGAAGCCCTTTCTCAAGCCACAAAATCTATTGGAGCTTAATCATTCCCTCTCCATTACATAGTGCTCGTGAGAAGATTTCCAATGGTATATGGAAGTCCAAAAATGGACTCCTGGATCAGAAGATAAGGCTTGTTGAAGTTACCCTTGGAAAGCTAGAAAACAAGGAGAAATAGCCCAAAGGAAAAGGCTCATCGCAAATCGCAATCAAAGCTTCCAGCAACAGCAAAGGAGGGCAGTAAGATCAACAATCAGTCAATCATCGATATTGCAAATCGCATATCGACGGGTCCAGTCTTATCGCAAATTGGCTATTGGCAGGGTCTTGGGCACATGCATAGAGTTTATCAGCGGCTCATGGTGCTTAACACTGCTATCGCAGAAGCAAAGGGGTGCACACAAGTGCAGCGCTAGAATCATCGTCGAACGTCGATATCGCAGGAATCGCAGAAAATTGGGCATATAGTGTTAAATCATCAGGGAAGGCCAAAAATATTTAACAAATAAATGGACGCAAAATAGGGACGGGTGTGCCTTTTTCTCTCTCCTCCATGGGGCCACGTGGTAGAGCACCATTTGTCAAGATGAATCCACATGGTAGTTGACATCACCATGACGTGGCAATATGAAGGACACGTGTCACACAAAATCGGCATTTTCGGGGTCCTAAGGGGGAATTTCTCGGTGACATGTGTCACCACTCATAGGGTGACACGTGGCAATGATGATGTCACCCATCGCAATCCCATATCGGTGATCACACAAGTCAAGTCCCTCCTCCACCGTAATCCCTCTAGGCTTGCAATTGCGATATGCAAGGGATCCTCCCGGATGCGATATTTCATGTATTCTATCTTATAAGGATTTCACGTCCGGACAAGTTGGCCAACGCTATAAAGGGAGGTAAAGGGTCTCCCTCTCCAATATTGTGATTGTGATGCCTTCGATGGGCCCAACCCTGCAAATCGATGATCGCAGGGATCAAGAGGAAATATCAATGGCCAACATCGGAAATTGTTGAAATGCGGGATTTCATGTATTAAAGGAAAAAGGCCCCGAGACAGGCTTTAAAAGGCTCTAGAGCCTTCGAGCTAAGCACCTGGTTCAAGTCCCCAACCATATGAAGAAAATTACAAAAAGGGGTTGAAGTAAAGGGACTAAAGCAGATCGGAAGGTCCTGCCCTGTAAACACTGATTTAAGAGGAAAAGTCCCGCTGTCTTAAGGCTTCAAGCGCATGATACAGGGCATTGAAGGCATATGGGTCGATAGCTGAGACTTTAAACATAAGTATGGGGTAGTGGCCGAGTGATATGGGTCGGTCCTGTAGAAGCTCCCGCAACAAGAAACCCACGACAGAAATACCCTCAGAAATGAATGCAAGTGTTTTGTTGTACATCTTCTGAGAATAAATGAAAGCATGGGGACTTAGGAAGATTAATGGCTCAACATGGGGCTCCACTCAGATACACAAAAAGGGACCTCCAGGACAACCTCCACTACTACTTTGTAAAGGGTGACTATAGTCACTCACTATCAGCTTTAGAGAGTGGGGAAGTCGGGCAGTTAAGGTGAAAGTGACAGGGACCATCTGAGCAACTAGAGGGACACACGATGACAGAGACGTGGCCTGACGAGAGGTTTTCACAAGAACATCAGAAGGACCTCTTCCTCCATCATCCTCTAGTTTTTCTTTTCTTATTATTTCTGCAATTTCTGTGTACTTCCAAGAAGGGATAAAATCCCCATTATAATCTTTTTGGGGCAGCAGGAGCTATCACAGGCTGAGGCAACTAGTACATCAGACAGTTGGCCTTTGGTTGAGATATTTTGTAACTATAATCCAAGCTCCCCCTCTTCTTATAAAGAGGGGGAAGAAACACTGAGAAGAGGTTCTGAAATTCTGCACCTACGGGTAAGGAGTTATGTGATTTCACTTTGGTTCTACTTTCCTGTCTATGAGGGACTTGAGTGATATCTTGGCTGAATGTAAATAGACTGGTATGTTGGACTCATATTGGAATAATGAAACTCCCTGGTGATTCCAAGCAGATCAATGCACAATATGTTTTCCCTTATGTAATCTCATTTCATATATGTTTTCCTTTCTCTGAAATAGTGTAATGAGATTGTTGATTTCTCGCTGATTCATGGATTTATCATGGCTACTAAATAGCGAACAATACATGTGCATAAGACATATCTACTTGTGTTAGCCTATAACCTACAGTACCTGTGTACAAGACAAATTTACTTGTGTTATTTGATTAAACTGGAGTACTTGTGTGAGCCCAGATTTACTTTTGTTGTTTAAGCGCTAATGGTACCCATGTTATATCTGGTATGAAACCTCAATAAGCACTCTATTGTTTCCACCTTTCCATCTCCTCTCTCTTTCATACTTCTGTTGGAACATCGTTGCTTAGGATTTTGTTCTGTTTATAGCCCTTTGCATCGAATTTCCTCCTCCCTTTCCTCCTTTTCACTTTACTACAACCTCAATATAAAGCCGCCTATTATTGTGTGTCAACCACCAAAACCAAAAATTTCTCTTTAGATTGGCTCGATTTACCCCCTTAGCGTTTGGATCTATGTATTGACTTGAGTTTACCTGCATGAGAAACTATTGAACCAAGCCCCGCTCTATTATATTTTTACTTACGTGACAATTGGAGTGCAATTGAAACCCCACTCATAATCTTCCATGCATTCCTCCATTTAAGATTTCCTAGGCATTGGTCTACAATCAAACCAGAGGCTGTCTCTAGGAGGCTTTCTATGTCCCCTGAAGCACTCGTGCTGCAAGTGCTAGAAATAGCCGCAACACATAGTCTTCATGAAAATTGTCTTGTAATTTATTACAACTCAATCCATGGGCATTCATAATTTATTACATCTCAGTCCATTGCCTAGCTTTTGCCTTGTAGGTTACCCCTTACAAAACATGCTAGATTTTGACACAACATGACCAAAAAAGGAACCCAATAAAAAAATACTTGATCTCCAATGTCAAAATTATTGAGTGGAGTTACTGGAGCTAAATATCCTCACAAACAAAAAAAACATGTCAAGAAGTTCCCAATGTGCTATCATGTAGAAATCCAGGTTTGATCCAAGTTGTATAAACACTATGACTCAATTGGACAAAATAATTAATGATCCATATTTGTTATTTTTGTCTTCATATGCTATAAAAGACTATGTCCACCATATATAATAATGGAAAGATGTCTAACATTAGCAAAGAGTAGGTATCATAGTCGGGTACATAAGACTACTTATGTGAGCTTCGATCTAAAACTAGTTGGTTGCATTGGAAAAAATGAGATGACCTTAATCAATGCCTTATCCTAATCGATTGGTTTCTACAAGAAAAAACTTGTAGATTTGTTAGTAGTTGTAGATACATGGTGTATGAAATGCAAGTCGTGAGAAATATAGATCTGTGATGAGCTAGGCATTGATGCTTATTACTGTAAGACTTTTGCATGTGGTGTGTTAGCAATATTGTTGGAAATTCCATTAGTTTGGATTGGAGTATAGTGTTGCTATTGTTGTCTATGACATGTGAAATTATTCATTGGTGTAAGGTTAGCAATGTGTGGAGATATTTGGTGGTTAAAGTTGCTATGATTGTCATTGTGACTAAAATTTGCAAGTATATGATAGATTTGCAAATTGACAAGATTGTTGAGTAGCAATAGAGAAGGTTGTGTCTCACCCACATGCAATTCTAGAGCGGGGGCTAGAATGACATTAACAATTGTGGTTCTCAAATGTCAAGAGCAAGTTAAAGTCCATTACAACTAATAGTTAATACTTCCTCAAGATGAGTTGAATATGTTGCATCAACTAATGAAGTGTAGATTGATGTGTGAAAATTCGGTGACCCCGAATCGCTACTGCAACAACTGATTAAATTTCTCCTACTTGTTAATTTCTAAATCAAGTTATTTACACTGCTACATAGTAAACATCAAAATAAATTCTACAACAGTCTTCACAACAAAAAATACTGCAGAAGCAAAATATTGCATAGGAATAAAATAAACACACACACACGTACATGGTTATTTTTGGACAAACGTCCTTGGAAAAACCTAATATGGGAAAACTGGTGCAACAACTGAGGGTTTTATTATTAAGCAGTAGTTTTCTGAGTACAAATCATTAGATGCCAAAATTGGCTATCCGACACAGAGAATAAACTGGCAAATATGTAGTGAGAAAATATCTCACACTGTCACTGGAGATCTGACATTGATCCAGGCTCTGGATGAGCTACCTTACGTTATCTCTACGTGGACTCACACAGTCACTACGTCAAAATTCAAGGGACTACGTTACCTCCTCCTTCTAACCTTGTGTCGACTGGAAACTTGACCCTCTGGCCGTTCAGATTCACACCACGACTTCTAGCACAAGATCTCGATTGCTCCTCAGCAAAATCGCAAACTCCCTATGAAGCACTGTGTTGCGTCTATGTGGCACTACACTGCCTCTCTGGACCTCTCGATGCCTTCTATACCTTGCACTCACGAAGACTAGAAAAATGCTCTCAGGTCTAATATCGTTGCCCCTCACTGCAAGAAGATCACTCGATTTCTCTCTAGCAACTCAGCGCTGCTACTATTGAGAATTTAATCTCTAGATCTCAATATCTTGATGTGTTCTCCAAGTGCCCATCAAGCTCCTTCTTATAATATCTCTTTGGAGCACCAACGAACAAGATTAAAACATAATCAAAGGCTAAGATTAACTGGGAGTTGATCCTTGTCTTTATCTAGAAGATTTAATTATTACCCTTTAATTAATCACATTTCCTAAGTTTAGACTTAGGAATACATTAAAAATGATTAATTATTTTAATTAAACCATCTCTAGGTGGAGTTTTATTAAACGATTTCTGGGTTTTGGAGAATACATGTCTTCTTTCCTCTCCACAAATTTTTGTGGCTAGAACACATCCAATGCTACAAAAATCAACATGATGTTGATTACATATCTGATTTGATAGAATTAAGATTTATTTACTATTTGTTTCCATGCAATTTTGACCAAATTAGGGAGAGGCATCACATACTACATGGTTCATTATATTATTGTTGTCCTTGTGTTACCTAACGATTTGTTACATAGAGGATATCTAGGAAGACCTAGAGGAGAAGACTAATTGAGCTTGGATCACATTAACTATGGGAGATAAAATGTTTGGAACCAATAGTTGACTTTTAGAAGTCATGCAATACCAATTATTCTTGATTGCATGTTGAAATAGTGCACTTCATCGAGAATGGGATTGAGTGTTGATGATATATAATATTAGTCTTCTTGTGTTTCCCATGTTTCTTGGGTAGTTCTAGCATGTTACATGTTGTAGTGTTGTTTTTATTACATATTAGCTCATTGTTGAGAAATCCATATTATGGTTGGCATGTGCATCTACATGTACAATTTTGGCACCTTGGAGAGAAATTTAGGCATAACTTTGTGTGCCCCATTTTTCTATGTTAACCATTTGAGAGATCAATTGTTATTGCTCATATATCACCCTACTCCTCGATGCATCGAAGTTGTCCATTTCATTATCTTGCACTATTGTAATGTTGTTTACATAACACCCAGTTGCAACATGGATCTCAAAAGCTTGAAAGTCACTACTTGATTGTAGAAAGTTGGATCAACATGTTGTTATTCAAGCATCTGCATATCTCCTTTATTTTTTGGCTAGTGCATTGGATGAATTGAAGACATGTCCTAATGAACTGATTATGTATTATATGTTATAATAGCCCATGAATTTCTTATGTGTGAGTGAGTGCATATATCTATGAGTACAAGTTCTACTTGAAAATAAAGTACATGTTGGAGATTGCACTTTGAGTACGCATATGAGTTTGTGGTTGTAGGAGGCCATCACAGAAGCCATGTTGATGTTGATCTGTAGCTTATACACATATGGGCACTAATGTAAGATTATATGTGAATTTCATAAAATATTATGCAATAATTGTCCTTGTGCGACATTAGTTCAAAAAGTTATTATATTTTTGTCAGGATTTTTCAATTGAGAGTGATTCATTTGCCTACATCTTGGAGTCAATATGTGGTGGTCTTCATATGGAAGATGTGATTGCTTGGGAGATGAGATGTTACAGTTAAATTAATGTGTCATTAATTGACAAAGGCGGGTAAAGTTGGAACCCATTTTTTGCATGGTGACTCAATCCTAAACCATTGCAATGATATCTGGAAGATTAGTCAAGTTGGGCCTCTGACTTGCATACTCTGCTTCAATCTTCTTTGCTTAAGAATTCCTTGACGAAGATTTCAGTGATGAACGGGGAAAATCATTGGGTAGTATTTGATTGAGAGAAGGATGAGGGAATTGTAAGGGAGTGGTTGAACACCATTATAAAATTGAATAGGGATCTTAATGACAAAGGGATACAAACTATCTAGATGCATGTTTATTTTCCATTCCAATCAAACTTCTTAAATTTCATAGCAATGTGAACACACTTGTTCTTCAATTTTTTCTATCAAGCATAAGCAAAAACTTGATTGCGGTGTTGAATATGTGTAGGAAATCATGGAGATTTTGTAATGACAACATATGAAGAAAGAAAAATAGAAACAAGAAAAGGGTACTTTTTTTTCTTCAACTTGTGTGCATAGGAATTCTTTGCATGTTGTCAATGTAAAATCTAAGACAATGATTCATTTTAGAGGTAGATTAGTAATAGTGTGGTTGGTTGACTAAATTGATATGGTTTTTGAGTTCATTGGATTGGATTAGGATGTTGATGTATATGGACTACTCATGGAAAAAGGAGATCATCTTAGTTGTGCACTAGCTTTGGAGGTGTTACCACACAAACTAACACCTTAGCTCAAAGTCCCAAAGATGGATGCTAGCCTTGTGGAACTCAAGAGCTTGATCTTTGTCATCTCACCAACTCTCCCTTGTACTTTAGACCACGCAAAATTTTCCTAGTCAAGGGGCGTTTCCCTATGGGTCAACTACGCTTACTTATTGTAGTAGGAGTGGGAGGAAAGAGAAGCTACCAATAAGATTGATAAAAGGAATTAATAATGTGATTGGCTTGGTTGTTGAGTGAAAAAGAGACCAACGCCTACATTTCTTAAGACTTAAAACTTGTGTTCGGCCTTTGGATTTTAGGCAAACATGAGTGGACCCAAGAAGTCTGGGATATCATGAGTGGACCAAAATTTGATGGTGATAAGAGTGTGTGACTATCTCTTTAGGTAGCAAGGGGTAATGTTTACACTTTCCTAAATTAGGAGTTAGAAAAAAATTCAAGCTTTGTCATAACTCATTAGTTTAGTATAAGCATAGATGGCTAAAGATTGTGAGTAGTGGGTTACTACCTACATATTTTTATTGGAAGGACATGACTTGCCAACGCAGTTGTGGGTTTCATCCATCAAGAAGGCCTTATTGACAAGGTGGTGGTAAGGAAATATCATTGCCTTACTAAGTTCCTCCATTGTAGCACTTTACTCCTCTTATGAAAAATAACCAATATAAACTCAAAATACAAATACAATCGAGACAAAAAAATTTCTTTTATTCTCCAACCAATGCAAAGCATCTTGCGAATGAATTGAGTAAAATATTATATAAGAGTTTAATCTCTCATATAATAAGCAATGAAGTATTCCCTCAAATCCATTAATCCTAATAACGATAATAAAATAGTATTTTCTAACCTCCTTAACAAACCTTTTGCTAAAATTAAACAAAAGTGTTTTGAGATCCACAAACTCATTTAGGAGTGACACTAAAATGTTTTTTCAATGAAATTTATATCTAACAAACTCCAACAACTAGTGCAACAAGTAATATAATGAGTAAATTGCAACTTCTTTATAAAAAAATTAAGAAATATCAACTTATTTTTTTTAGTTCTTTTGACTTTAATATATACTCTAACCATCTCTAAAGCTTTCACAAAAAGAGAACAATATATAATAGGACTACATGTCCATTAATCCTAATAATGATAATAAAATAATATTTTCTAACCTCCTTAACAAACCTTTTGCTAAAAATAAACAAAAGCGTTTTCAAATCCACAAACTCATTTAGGAGTGATACTAAAATATTTTTTCAATGAAATTTATATCTAACAAACTCCAACAACTAGTGCAACAAATAATATAATGAGTAAATTGCAACTTCTTTCTAAAAAAATCAAGAAATATCAACTTATTTTTTTAGTTCTTTTGACTTTAATTTATGCTCTAACCATCTCTAAAGTTTTCACAAAAAGAGAACAATATATAATAGGACTACATGTCTTAACGTTCCCTATACCATCCTTTTTTATAAAGTTATTTATTGCATAAATAGGCTTTATAACTCAATGGAGAAATATTGTCCCTAATGTTACATCAATAAAGAAAAACGCTTTCAACGTATAGTATAAATCTTAATAATAATAAAGAATCTTTCACCATCAACTATAAATAATAGATTTCAGTGTCTATCTTAAATAACATAATTTTATATTAACATAAATTTTATACTAATATAAATTTTATATTTATATATATAGAAGAATACATATGCATATTTCAATGTCTATTTTATATAAAATATTTTTATAGAATGGGAAAGTAACTAAAAGTGAGATATTTCTTATTTTATTGATAGGTATTTGCCACTTCTAATACAAGACAAATCTAGTGAAAGAAATATTTTTTAATGTAACATTCTAAAATAATGTAGGTCATAAACAAAATATTTCAATGCTATATAGAGTAAACTTTTTGAAGTTTAACTGTATATATATTTTATAAAGCAATTTAGAAAACAAAATTATGGTTAAAATTGTTTATTGGTGTGTTAGTAAAAAATGAATGAGATGTGTCATTTCTTCCTTGCTTAAAACCCCCTACACACATATAAATAACCAACATATATACATCTCAATCGCTATCTATCAAGCACTAAGACAACATAGATACATCTTGATCCCTATCTTAAAAAACACTGAGAGAGATCAAATCTCTCTAATTACAAACCCTTATACTAAAATGGTTTGCAACTCAAGAAAATTTATGGATCTAATAGCTCTTATAAATCTAAGATGAAAATCGATTTATGGTAAACATCCTTTAGGATAGTTTATCTTTCCCTAGAGATAACTTCCACACCTAATCTCTCCCCATAAGATTTAAAACTGAAACTTAAGCCCTAATCTAAATCTTTTATGCTTGACTTTTTTCAATAATATTTTCCAATTAATTTTAACGGAAAACAACATATTAACTTAAAAAAATCACATGATAAAAAATTTAAAAAATACTAAAACTCAATAAAAATTAAATTCTACACAGAACAACTATTATACACCTCAAAAGTCACGTCAAAAGTTGTGACGTGCATGAGTAAGTAAATCGTGAATCAACCACCATTGAAGTCGAATCCACATCATCTCGTCCACAACTAAGCAGTAAGTCGTGAATCAACAGCCATTGAAGTCGAATCCACATCGTCTCGTCCACGTCACTGAATCATTAAGGGTGTACGGCTGTTACAACGTACAAAAGTTACAAAATCCGCAGACCATACAGCGAATTACAGTGTGGACGGCTCTTACAAGGTATTCACGGTCAAAGGTTTACACCTCCGGAATCTGAGCACGGTCAAAGGTTTACACCTCCGGAATCCTTGGCTCAGATTTTCGATCTCGGTGTGCCATGGCCCAGACAATGCAGAACGGGAGTTGTTTTTATGTGAATTTTTTGATTTTTTTGGCGTGAATTTTGGTGGAAAAATCTGAGAGAAATTTTGATTAGTGTTATTTAAATTAATTTTTTTGATTATATATATGGATTCAATACCCTGAAAAATTCTAGAATAGTTTGATTGTGCTAGAATTACTTATCAAACTTGTGATATCAATAAATTACCACCACATATATCATATCCCAACCATATATTGGTTGAGCCTAACATCCATCAATCCAAAGATATGCAATTAAGAAAATAAAACTTTGGCACCAAAACAATCCACCACGTCAACATCATGGATCCAACATGCAATGTCCCATTTCTCACCATAGTAAAGTATCATGCCCAACCAAGATGCATATCTAGCCCATCATTATCCTCTATCTCTAATTATTATTAAAAATATTCCATAGATATTCTATGCAGGTTAATTTATTACCATCTTTTTAATAATTAAATTAAAATTCTAAAAGCCAGACACATCTACCAACATAGAAATAGAAATATTATTATTAACTATCCAAAATAAAAAGTGTTTATTTAAAAAAAAAACATTTTTCTTAATCTATGTAGTAATTAGCGCAACCATATAAATTATATGGCTAAGAAATGTTAATAGATATCCATCCATAATAAACATCAAAGCGGCCATATAAATTAAGTGGCCAATAAATGCTCATAGACATCAATCCACAACAAACATCAAAACAACCATATAAAGTAAATGGCTAATAAATATCAATAGACATCAATCCATAATAACATCCTTCTTAAAAAAATTAATCATAAAACTAAATAAATTGTAACTTTATTTTAAATTATTATTATTATTAATTATAAAAACATTAATATATAAGTTAAACATATATACATTTTTGAAGATTCTTCGGCGAAAATTACATAGAGAAACTTTTGTCGACGTGTTTCGAACCAACCAGTGTGGTTCATCGTCAGGACAAGTTAAATGAGTAGATCTCGTTTTGCACATTAAATAGACAGGGCAGAATATCCCATGACCCAATTTTCCAGATAAGATAACGGCTAAAATGACAACAGCTAGATTTGACCTGCTAGTTTGACTTTGATAAGGGGTAAAAACTCTATTTATTTAAAAAGGTTAATACAGTTATAAATGTAAGTGGACCATTATTATTATTATTTTTTTTTTTTCAAAAGGTGGAAAAACCTATCAAACTCAGTTTGTCAAACCAACAGTGAGGACAGCCATCTCTGGCTGCTATCCGCGAATGTCAGTTGACACATCACTGTTATCAAGGAAAACCACGCCACCTGAAATAACCCGCTGGTGGTCCGTAAGGGAGCAGGCTTTCACTCCTGCCAGATGCCTCTGGGTCTTGGGCCGTTAACCTGTTTCCTTACGTCCGAGGAAGACGAGCTCTTAGCCAAGCAGAAGCAGTTTTAGGGCATACTCCAGGCCCTGTAAGTGGACCATTATATATATTAATATATTACCATAAATTAATTTTTTATTTTTATTTTAATTATTATTATTATTATTATTATTTAGAGTGATCTATAAATAGTTAATTAAATTTTAATTAAAGGGATTTATATAAATATATAATAAAATAAATTAACTTAAAATAGTTAGAATTCTTATATACATATTAGTTAGTTATTAAAATAAAATAAAATAAATTTTATATTCATAGTCCAAAAAGTTTTAAAAATTAATTAGTGATCTATTTAAATAGTATGTTAGTTTTTAAATAATTATAAAATAGATTAATTTAAATTAACTTCATAAATTAATTACTTTCAAGAGTGTTTTTTTTTTCCTAAGAAATATTTTAATACCTTTTTATCAATTAAAATATAATTAATTTTATATTCAAAGTCAAAGAAATATATATATATATATATATATATATATATATATATATATATATTTTGTTATAATATTAGAAATGAATCCATATTTAATTTAAATCATATATTAATTGATTATAGAATAGATTAATTTTAATTTAATTTTATTAATTAGTTGAGTTTTAATTAATTATCAAGGAGATTTTAAATGAATAAAATACTAGAGAATTCAAGCATTAGAGAAAAATATTACCATAAAAATTAATTAAAAGCTTATTGAAGGGAGGGGGGAAAAGGAAGAGAACTACTAAGAGGATAGGGCTGGTACCCAGCAACTACTAATCTTCCAGCCATCTTCTCTATTGAGATTGTTTGGCCTTTTCTCAATCTCAAGGGCTTCTCTAAACTCCCGATGATGGAATTGCGACACTCTAGCAATCACACTAGCTTCCTCAATGCAGACATGATGATTGGTTTTCTCCACATGCTCCGCTAAAGTGGAAGACTTGGTTCTCATATGATTAAGGTCAGCTGCATGCTCACTAATCCTTTGATTAATGGAGCGACCAGTCTCACCAATATAGGGGGTCCCACATGAACAGGGAATAATATAAACCCCTTTCATGTCTTTGGGATCAGTAGGATCCTTCACAGATCTGAGGGACATACGAATGATGTTAAGAGGTCTAAATGTTGTGGGCACATTATGCTTCTTAAGAATCCTCGCAATCTTGTCTGTGGTCCCTTGAACATAAGGAAGATGAACACCAGGAATCCGTTCTTTAGGTCCTCTTTTGGTTAACGAATTCCTAGCAGCTTTGAGGAAAGCCTTTTGTCTAAGGTGTCTGCTGTAACCGTTCTCCACAAAGACATTAAGGAGGTGAGATTTTTCCTCCTCGAAGCTCCTATCATCAGAGATCCTTAAGGCCCGAGTTGCAAGGGTGTTGAGAACCCCCATTTCCTTGCCCAGAAGTTGGGGGTTCTCAACACCGTGAGGACCTATAAATAAATAAATATATATATATATTTCTTTGACTTTGAATATAAAATTAATTATATTTTAATTGATAAAAAGGTATTAAAATATTTCTTAGGAAAAAAAAAAAATAAACACTCTTCAAAGTAATTAATTTATGAAGTTAATTTAAATTAATCTATTTTATAATTATTTAAAAACTAACATACTATTTAAATAGATCACTAATTAATATAAAATTTATTTTATTTTATTTTAATAACTAACTAATATATATATAAGAATTCTAACTATTTTAAGTTAATTTATTTTATTATATATTTATATAAATCCCTTTAATTAAAATTTAATTAACTATTTATAGATCACTCTTAAAATAATAATAATAATAATAATAATAAAATTAATTTATGGTAATATATTAATATATATAATGGTCCACTTACATTTATAAGTGTATTAACCTTTTTAAATAAATAGAGTTTTTACCCCTTATCAAAGTCAAACTAGCCGGTCAAATCTAGCTATTGTCATTTTAGCCGTTATCTTATCTGGAAAATTGGGTCAATTGGGTCATGGGATATTCTGCCCTGTCAAAAATTTGATATGATCACAGAAGCCTTAATTCAATATATACATTTGACAAAATTTGGAAAATGATTTTTATATACATAGATTAATCCCATTTTACTATGCAGATTGTTAATTCTTAAACAAAAATCATTATAATACTATAATTTATTAATAACTGTTACTCAAAAAACTATAGTTGATTTCATATAACACTTATTAATATAACATTTTTTAATTAATCAATTTAATTAAAAGAGAAAAAATGCATAATTATTTTGGAGAAAATGTGTTTGATTTGTATATATTATTAAGAATATTTAAAAATATTCCATGAAAATTAAATTCTTGCCATCAACTGATTAATTATTGTTAATTAAATTAAAATTCTAAAAACCCAATTATAAAATAAACATGTTTGATTTGTGTATACTATTAAAAATATTTTAAAATATTTCATGAAAATTATATTCTTACCCTCAACTTATCAATTTATTAATTATTGATAATTAAATTAAAATTCTAAAAATCTAATTACAAAATAAACTTATTTTTCAACATAAACCTATAATACATCCATACTTAATTTTAATTTTTACTCAAAAAAAACCATAAAAAATTAAAAAATTTGTTGTAAAAAGTTCTATTACCCAAACGAAACGAAACGCCACGCCCTCGCAGGAATGGCAACGTTACATAAAAGAGCATTCTAAGGTCCTCACCGAAGGAGTAAAAATTGATTTAAAAATTTCAGAATTGTGGTAGGCTTGACAACCCAAACTCAAACATATCATATTTTCGTTTTTCCCGAGAACCTAGTGGATTAGTTTGTGGAAATTTGTTTCTCGCAATAAAACATTTAATATAGGTATTTAATATGACTTGAGGTGTAAAATTGGTTGGTGTTTAATTATTTTATATATATATATATATATTTTTTAATTTTACAATATTATTGTACATGAGATTAGTTTAAATTATTTTAATTTAAGATTTATCAAGTGTGGAGAGGGATAAATTATTTTTCCACTCAAAAAATAAGTTTATATTTTTAAAGATTTGATTTTTTTTGGGTGTTTCGTAGATCCTAAGTCAAGATTGATATAGGTTGTTTAGCTAATTATAATTATTAATTTTTTAAAGTTTATTTCATTTTTATTTTTATGTAATTTGAGTGAGTCAAAATGTTTACATAATATAATTGGATAGGACATTACAACATCTCTTCCACACTAGACTAGAAAGTACTTCTAACACAATTAATTTTTCATAATACTTTGTATTATTATTTTTTGTCATGTTATAATCTATTATTCTATTTATAAAACAAAGGTGAAATATTTTTTAAGATTTAAAGTAATTTAATAGTAAAAATCAAAATCATTATAACTATTATGGGATACGAACTCATCATATATTTGCAATAATTAAATTTTGTTAAAAAAAAAATAACCAGTCTTCCTAACCACTCAAAATAAATCTAAATGTTTTGGGTGTTTTAAGTTATGGATTGGTAGAATGTTATAGCTCTTAGGTGGTGTGACCTATAAGTATCCTAGAAGATGCATTACTATGAAGGATGTTTGGCACAATTTCCCGTTTGGTTTTTTTGATGGGGTGGCTTCTTTAGGGTCTGTGGGAGCAGGATGTTGATTTTTACGAATCATGGTGACTTCTATAAGTTTAAATGGTGCAACATCTATGGTACAAACACTAGGGCGGACTTACTTGCTTATTGGGGCATCCTCTATTGCGCCATGTGGCTGGGAATCGATGAGATCGATATATTTAGTGATTCAAAGGTGATCATCAATTGGGTAGATCAATGTTCTTATTTACAAGCTCTTTCTCTTTCCCACAGGTTGATTAGGATTGTGACTTTGTTTTCAACATTTCATAGGATCATTATCTCCCACATTTATAAAAAACAAAATGTTGAAGCAAACTCATTATCTAAGGAAGGATGAAAGGTGTCTTTGGATAGGATTCGTTTCCAAGAATTTTCCAATGGCACCTTGGTGCAGGATGGTCATATAGAAATATGAGGAGATCTCTATATCAACGCTGGTTTTGCACAATTTTGAGGTTCGACTTCTTTTTTGTTGAACGACATATCATGGTTTTTTTTTTATAAAGCTTTGTATGTACTTTGTTTTTTTGAGTTGCAATATAATCATATGTTAGATTATGGGACTGAGGAGATCTACTTTTCTTTATGTGGAAAGGAGCATCAATGATCACATCCTCAGTAGTGGGCTTTCATGGTAACATGTTATCAACCATATTGTATAGGCACCTAAAGAGATGAAATCGTTGTTTAGACTCATAATATTTTGTGAACTTTTCATACATGAATTAAAAATTCCTTCTTTTGCTATTTAAAGAACAAACTCAATTTAGAAAGGTAGGATTAAATCCAACTTTCTTGATTTTAATTAATTTAATTATTTTGGACTTATAATTGTTTTAAACACATGAAAGTGAGGTTAACATTCCTCCCCTCAGTGATAAGTCCAAAATAAGAACTAGGAACCATCTTCCAAGTTCTCATGCTGAAACTGTTGATCCTCAAAAAACACTGCCTGAAAAACTGCCAAACCTGGATGCTGAGAAAGCTCCAATTTGAAGAGAACATGAGTCAGCTGCAACTCTGAATCATCTCTGAAATTTTGCTTGACAACTCCATCATGTGCCAAGCTGCAAAAGGATCCATCTGTCCTTTGCTTGCAATCAGCATCCTTTGTCCATTGACAAAATATTGAGAACACCCACTGGCTACTTTGATGTTGATGAATGCCCACTGGCTTCTTTGACGATGCCCACTGGTCGATTTGTTAATGATGCCCATTGGCTGATTTGAAGATGCCCACTAGTTGCTTTTGATGATGTTGTTGAGACTTTCAGTCTGACAACCACTCGTAATTCCCCCCTTTGTCAGCTGAAAGGAGAGACAATCATCTGCATTTGATTTTTGAATTTTGAACTCCCCCCTTTAGGTGTAGGAGAGTTTCATTGTTGTACTTCCGCTTTCAGGTGCATGAGAGTACCATCTTCATTTGACTGTTGGCTGCAATAAGTGAGATTGAATTCTGTTGTAAAGCCTATACAATCGTTTTACTATTGACGACCATTCCCAAGGATCGATCCATGCATAATTGATCTTTAATCTAGCAAGTTGGTGTTGTTTGCAACATTTCTCTGATGAATGCTTGCCACAATGGTGACAATGATGGAGATCAAAACAATGATCTTCCATGTTTGCATGTGGGTTTGTCTACAACTTTCTCATGGCTTGTTGATGTTATTTGATCAAGAAATCCTGCACTGATGAACTTGATCAGCTTAGAATAATCTGGGATATGCAAGTTGTTTTCATCTTTGTCATATCCTAATCCTCGTCGATTTTTGTTACTTTGGAGTTCTTCCCATGGCTTGATGATTGGTTTGGAAGAAACAAGTTCAATTTGATCATGAACAACTTCTACACTTGAAGTTGTTTGGATGAGTGACTTGGAATCAACATCTTTATCTTCATCTATATGGTTGAAAGGCTTGAAAGCATCACTCTTCTATTGCAATTCATCTCTTTGAAGTTGTGACTCCAGTTGAAGGAACTCAATTGTGTCATGTGCCTGTTGGAGATTCATTGAAATATCAGCAAGAGTTGCTTCGCTGATTTGCACTATGACTTTAGCAATTGAGAGGACCAAATTGTTAAGAATCTTTAAAAACTGAATGCTTCTCTCCATGTGAACTTGCTGGAATTCACGCTCGCTTGCTTTTAATACTTGCTAGATTTTTAGAACTCGCTTGCTTGAATGCTCGATCTTGCTTGCTTGAACTTGCACTCGCTTGTTGTAGATATGAACAGGCTTGATGGTTGTTTGAATATCACATTTGCTCTCTTTAGAGTTGAACTCGCTCGCTTGATGCTTGCTTCAACCAGTTTTTGGCTCACTTGATGTTGTGAACTTTGCACTTGCTTGAACTCACTCTCTTGATTGATCAAAAAAAGGGTGTTGAATACTATCGAAAATGCACCCAAGAGAAACACTTACAATGATTTGAATGACTCAATTAAAAACAATGGATTCACTTGGTTTAATTGATTTCCTATCAATTCAAATCTTGGGTGTCAGTTTCAACCGAGAATGCACCCTTACAATTCAACTCAATTTGACTTGGATTACAAGCCAACTTATTAAAAAAATGATGCAAGTTCATTTTCCAAAACAATGCTTTTGAATTGATGCAAATGTTGTTGATGTGGATGACAACTTCATTAACTTGATTGAATGTTTGATGTAGAATCGTCTTTGACAACTTGATTATGTATTGCTGCTTCTTGATTGCTTGTAGTTTGTTTGATTACATAAGCTTGAATGGAATTGATTATGTGCATGCAATTTGCTAATTTGTTGTGTGCTCCATGTGTACCATATTAGAAGGATAGTGTCAAAACTAGACACAAAACAAAAATAATATTAGGAATCATACTGATCAGAAACACACTCACAGTGTATTTAAGATCCCCTTATTCAATTTCGGGCGTATCTAAGACACTTCAACACCACACAAAAATTGTCTTTATTAAGTATTGAAGTATATCAACCTTCACAACATTGTGATTGAAATTTCTCAAATGATCAAAATGCAAGCTAACAAATTCTTAAAGCAACTTGTCTTCAAAATTAAAAAGAACTTTTCAAACCGCGAGTTACAATCTTATCACTCCAAAAATTTATAAAACTCACACCTTATGGCTCCAAATTTCAAAATAATACAAATTATACCTTAGCAGCCCATTACAAAAAGTTCACTTTACTGACCCTTTTAAAAATCCAAACATAAAACTTTTATGAGCACTAATTTCATGACTTTACTTCACAACTTTCATATGTGCTCTTCCAATAAATGCTATACATTTTCCAGCGATCAAATATAGTTAGCATGTGTCCACACTTGTAGTGACTCAACTCAACATGAAATTAAATTTGAATGAACAAACCCACACCGTTTACTTTCCATTTAGATCTTTAAGGCCAGGTACTCCACGCACATCGGTCAAACAGGGTCCACGTTGGTTTCAAAAGGTGCCAAAGCTGCAAATTGCAGTGGACCATGCTCATTTAAAAGCTAAAGGCATTCCTTTCTTGCGCTCCTTCTAGCCATTGCTAACTCTGGTTTTTTTTTTCACAACACTGATACTTTCGTTGTCCTCCTTTATGCTTCTAAGGTTCTCTGACTGTTGGGAAGGTCCTTCAATTTCAAACATCTCATAAGTTTTCTGATCTGCATCTCAAGGCTAATGAATAGAAATGACATATAAGTGTTGCACGAGAGGAAATGTGAAAAAACTGTTGCAGAGAAAAAAATCCAACCATGCAACATTGAATACTTCTGCTTCATGTAGATTTCAACCCAGATCTTCTTCAACCCAGATTTGCACACAATGAACAAGTCTCCAAGTGGCTCTACAACCGACTTTCTGGGCCGGAGGATATAGGCTTGGGCCGCAACAAAGAAGATTCGGCGTCGAGGATAGTCACACGGGATGACTACCAAAATGTGGGGACTTTACTCGACTTGGTCAGCCCTGAGGTCGTGCCTGACATCAGAGCCATCGCGAAGCGGCTGATTGCAGGCCAATACCAGCAAGAATGTTGCCGAGCTTACGCTGATGTTAGAAAAGAATTCTTGGATGAAACTCTGGGTTGGTTAGGGTTGGAGAAACTCAGCATAGACGAAATTCATAAGACCACCTACACATCACTGGAGGGAAAAATCAAGAAATGGACTCAGGCGATCAAGATTGTCGTGAGGGTTTTGTTTCCCGACAAGAAAAAAGCTCTGCAATCAAATTTTCCAGGGCATGGGTTTAGTCGAACAGGTTTGCTTCTCAGAAACCTACGAATTAAGTATGATGCAGCTCCGATAATTTCACAGAAGACCTCAAATCCTAATGACATGGATGGTGAACCCAATAGCGAGCTAGTTGTGGTTCAGAAGGACCTAAATCATATAAACGAGGAGAATCACAGATTAAGATACATGTTGAACCAGATAAAAAACAACTATGACAATATGCAGTTGCTACATTTGAATACACACCTGCCGATAACTCGGGCCCTCCAATACGGAGTGGTTTCAACACTGGATCGTAACTTTACCACACTAGTTTCGAGCAGTCTGACTTCTGGCATGTTCCACAACCAACAACACATAAATTTATAAACACCACTCAGGAAGAAGCGTCAATACGCCACACAGTTCCAACAACACAACAACGATTTGGCATTTCCTTCTTTCACCAATTTGATCTACACCAACGTTTGCAATATCGAAATCAATGTTTGGTTACATTAAATCTGATCTACACAACAATAGTCTAACATCTGCAATCAAAACAATTTGGCATTAACTGCATGCTCAATTGACCGATCTGAGATAAGCAGTGGTGTGGATTGAGTTTTAAACTTCTGCATAATTCAGTTGTCAATCAACAAAAGCTCTGAACAATATTCAAAGCAAGTTAATGCCCTCATATACAAATGCGACTTGCTTTCTCTCATAATTGATTCAAATTTTCCATCGGATTCAGCGACTTCAATGCTGTTCTACCTTGTCAAATGGAATTCTTGTTGAAGGGGATTCTGGCCAAACAATTTATGCTTATTGACCAAGAAAATTTTCCATTGATTGGTACAAGGTTTGCGTTCTTCCATCCATAACTTGCAATTTTGCTTCTATTCAAAGAGAAAATGAGACAACACTCCCTACACGCTTCACAATGGGACACATACCTGGAAACATATTAATACCCTGCACCTTGAAGACTTTGCCTCACAACTCAGATAGGTAAGAAATTCCCATCGGCCATGGATCTAAACGCAGAGCTTGAATGCTCATAAAATCATGTACACTATACTAATTACAACAAATCATATATTCAATATACAGATGTCAGTCGAATTTTGTAAATCAACGCTAGAGTCACACTAGATTTCATCAAGTCAACGCTAGAGATTTATTTTTATGGTTTGACCAAGGAGGAATCGATTCAACCGATCTATGCCATTCATCTCCAAAATTCAATGCCCCAACCTAAACCTGGAAACTTATCTTTGGCAGCGTTTGTAGTTCTGGCTTGCAACAGGATTCAAACGAACTCTCCACTAGAGATTTATTTTTATGGTTTGACCAAGGAGGAATCAATTCAACCGATCTATTCCATTCATCTCCAAAATTCAATGCCCCAACCTAAACCTGGAAACTTATCTTTGGCAGTGTTTGTAGTTCTGGCTTGCAACAGGATTCAAACGAACTCTCCACGCAGATATCTTTTCATCTGCCCACAATGACATCCATTCATCTGTTCACACGCTGCTCTGTTCATACACAGAGTTGCATACACCTTCGTGCTCCAACATTCTTCCCACACGCAAAAGGAATTCACACAAAAGGTTGCATGCTCTGTATATCTTTTTAGCTCTGTTACCGCATGTAGAATATTAAATAAAATTAACGCACATAAAAAATACTAGAAACATAGAAAAACCAGAGATGGCTGAAAAGGTCGTAATGCAATGTAATACAAATAATGATAATAGTACAAATAAATACATGAAGAAGTTTGTCTAAGTTAGTACATCTATCTTGGACACTATGGTTGAGCAAATCTCTCAACCAAACACTAATCTAGGAGCCTAACTAGTTGGAGAGAATCTCTCAACCAAGCCTACACTGACTCCTAACCATGAGGAACAAACTCAATCTAGAAAGGTAAGATTAAATCAAACTTTCTTGATTTTAATTAATCTAATTATTTTGGACTTAGAATTGTTTCCATCACATGAGAGTGAGGCTAACATTCCAAAGTTGGACACCCAACATCCACAGTGTTAGCTCCCATCTTTATTTCAATGTGCATACCATCTGGTTCATCTGCTAGACCCATCTTGGACATATGGTACGTGTTTTGGTTGTATTCCCATCCAATGTGTTGGATCATTGAGTCTCTAAAAGAGGCCCATAGATTCTCGATCCAGCAGAGCCATCCATGAAGCATATTTTGTTGTATTATGTTTCTGCCCAGTACATGTTCAATAATGATATGAAAATCTCCAAAAATGTGCATGGATGGAATGTTAAAAAAAGTAGAGAACCAAAGCAGACCCCATAAGGCCATGGCTTCTGCCTTCATATTTGTGCCCCTACCAGCACCCTAGTGGACCCAAAATTCTTGACCTTTTGTTACTTTGATCCAAAAACCACATCCACATAGTCATCTTTGTGCCGCACCATCAAAATAACCCGCTTGTCTCCTAGGGTTTGTAGTATCTAAGGAAGGCTCGAACAAATCTTTTTCTTGGGTCCACATTTTAGTTCAATGCCACCATTGTACCATTTAGATATACGGTCCATTACCAGCACATATTTTACCTTATAATTTTCAAATATAATTTGATTGCGCCAATGCCATGTCTCCTAGAACACAGCCAATGGAATCAGCCTCCATGAGGATTTTTGTTTACTCCACCCATACAAACAGTCAGATAGATTATCATATTGTATGAATGAGATACCTATATAGTTGGCAAAATAATGCCAGATTTGTATCGATATAGGACACTTAAAAAAAAGATGAGTGTTATCCTCCCCCTCGTTCCTACATAAATGACATATCCCCGACCCCTGTCTTAGTCCCTGACCCGCCCCACAAAAACGAGAAGGATATCCATTAATAACAACTGCATACCTGACGTTCATTACACATGCCATTATCCATTCAGCGCCTTTGGCCTGAATCCCGACTTTGTGAAGTACCATCCTTAGATATCCCCAATCAAGGCAGTCATATGCCTTTTGTAAGTCAACCTTCATAACAACAACATTTACTTTTTTAACATGGATTGTATGTAAACACTCTTGTGCAATAGACACAACATCATGTATTTGTCTGTTCTGTAAGAATCCAAATTGCTCAGGAGAAATGTACTTTGATAGCGTGTGCTTGATCCTGGTTGCAATCGTCTTAGAAATAATCTTGTAAATAAGATTGCAAAGAGAGATAAGCTGATAATCTGAGAACGTGTAAGAGGAGGCCTTCTTAGGGATGATATCTATATAAGTGGAGTTTATATGAGGGTGTATGGATCCCCTATTTCTTGATTCTTCCACCATATCAGTAAGATCTTCTTGGAAAATGTCGAAAAAATGGGTGAATAGTTCCACCATCTAGCCATCTAGACCGGGGCTCTTGTCACCCTTTAGAGATTTAAGCACCTGTAGGATTTCTTCTCCCGAGACTGCCTTATATAGGGCCGCGTTGGCTTCCTCATCAAACATCATGGGATATTCATTTACCCCCCACACTTGATCCTCTACACATTCTAAATCCCTGTGTTGATATGCCCGTTCAAAATGTGCTACCGCCAGTCTTGAAATCTCCTGTTGTGTCTACACCCAGTTTCCTTCAGCATCAGAAATCTCCCAAATAGAATTAACCTTCCTTCTATGATTTGCGTAACGGTGAAAAAATTTTGTGTTCTTATCCCCTTCTCAAATCCATAAGGCCCTACTCTTAAGGCGCCATGTCAATTCCCTTTTTTGGAGAATATGTTTCCTTTTGAGCTCCAGTGCTTGTATTTGATCCCGATCCTCTGTCGATGGGAGATGTGATAACATGAGTGACCGAAGAGACTCCAAGGTCACATTTATATCATTTAAATCCTTTTTCTATTGGTCATTTTTCCTCCACTCCCATGACTTCACCACAGCCTTTAGACCCCAAAGTTTCTCCTGTATATGTACCATGGAAGAAATATTCCCAACGCGACCCCCAGACAAGTAATCCCACACCAAAACTTCAAATTTTGGTTCTTCTAACCAGGCTCGATTGAAATTACAAGGAATCCCATATCTAAGATCCCCATGGTGCCAGGTAAGCATTATGGGACGATGATCAAATATATAGTTGTTCACAATATTAGATTGCACTGACCTGAGCTTCTCCACTAATTGTTCATACAGTAAAAATCGATCCAGCCTTTTAGCTACATATCCTTCCCCAACCCTACCATTATCCCATGTAGGAGCAATTTTTGGTCGGCATATATCTATCAAGTTATGGACATTTATTATGTCTTTGATCAAATCTGCCATGTTATCTATTCTTCTGGATCTACCCCAAACCTCGTCCAAATCGATGGTGCAATTTAAGTCACTCGCCATGATTAAAGTAAACATACCCAACATCCCATATAATATTAGGTTATGCCAAAATGCGTCTCGTTCCTATACGAAGCATATATATTCAAAATATGTATTCTTCCGGGTAGACCTCTAATATGTCCAACAAGGAGAATACCCGCAAAACATGAAAAAGCCTTCATCTTGACTCATCTTGGATCCCATAGGGCTACCAAACCCCCCGAGTGCCCAACTGCATCAGTAGACACCATATGCTAGTCTGGGAGCATCTTCTTGAAATATTTGATCGCCTACTAAGCCAGATGCATAGTTTCCTATAGAAGAATAATATATGGGTGCGTAGAATGGAAAAGTTCTTTGAGGGTCAAAATTTTTTGTAATGCCCCCAGACCCCATATATTCATGGATAGGATAAAATTCATGACGGTTTGGATTTGGGCATCGTTGCTTTAAGGGCCCGAGGAGAGATTGGAGATGCAATAGGCACGTCAATCAGGGTTAAAGGGTTTGTAGGAAAAATATGGGAATTTCGGGTGCATCCTCCGAAATGACGACTATCCCTACTTTGCTTCCATCGAACAATGATATTTCCAGCCGAGGAGGGACTAATATGCGGAGACGAAGAACCCGAAGGCTTGTGGATCATGAGGGTGCGTAAGTCGAGGGTCTTCTTCTGTAAAAGGAAATCTAAATCACTGTCTACCGAATTAGTCGGCGAGACCATGGGTGACATGGGTGAAATAGGTCAGGTGTTGGACGTCGGAGAAGGTTGGGTGAGGGGCGAGGGCTGGAACATATGTAATGTGAGAGGTGGAGGGGACGTCATAAGGTGTCATATGGGATGGAACAAAATCCAAAAGAGGAGGAGCAGAAACTGTAAGCAGGGGTATCTTTTCGTCGGGGTCAAGGAGGAGTCATCCACAGTAGGAGAACCAGAATCTTCAAAGGTCCAAGGAGATGATGGCACCAATATAGGGGCCGACTCAGCATTTATCTTAGGGTGTGAAACAAAGGGATGGAAAAGTATAGGGTGTGACAGAGTACCTGTTATGTGTTGTGTGCCACCTAGACGAAAACACTCCCCATGTCCAGTCATGTAGAAGTTTGGACAACTGCCAGCTGCCTCCTTAACGCCAGCATTATACCGCCCTCGTGGTGTCCGACGACCACCCATCTTGCGTGGACATTGTGCCATAAGGTGTCCAGTGTGATGGCATATGAGGCAACGAATAGAACACCCCAGAAGTCCAGTTGCTGCACCAAGTGAGTGTCTTCCCATTGTTGCTCAATATGATCTGGAAACCCTCCACTGTAGTCCTTCTCAATCAATATCCATGCAATTCTTTTGTCCCAAGCGCCCAGGCACTTTGGATCGATATACAAACTTGCCAATCGCATTGCCAATGTCCATGAGAACTTGTTGGGTCCAGAATTCAATTGGGAGGCCTGATAATTTAACCCATATAAGTTTGTTCCTCGACGTCTCCTTCAGTGGGTTGAAACCAACGTACCAAGAGTGCAACGCTAAGAAATTTTGTCCTTTAATCCAAGGAAGTGCCTGGATTTTGTGTAAATTCTCCTCGCTGAGGAAGTGAAAACTATTCCAACCACCCATCAAACGCACCATAGAGGGCATATAGCCAAGCAGTGGTTTCCACTTCATTTCCACCCAACTCCTCATTTCACCCTCACTTACTTAAACAAAGTGCCATTTTCCAACAAGGGCCCTCTTCTGTAAGCTCGTAACTCTGTCGATCAGAACATCATGAACGAAATTGAGAAATGGACCTGGGGTGGTAATTTTAATGGCACGATGTTTATGGCGACCTCGCTTATCACCACCTACGTGACGTGCCCCGTGTGAGGCAAGGTAGCATGTTCTCCATCTGGCAAATTAATTGGATCTACCCCGGGACGCCTTGCATGCGAAATAGTGGGGCCCTCCCCCCGCTCAGATCTAGAGTATATTTGATGTTGTCATTCAGCCTCCAGCATGGCCCGTATAAAGACCTCATGTTTCGATGTGTTAGATGCAAAAGGGTCCAGCGTGGACATATTGTGGGAGTATATAGAGATATGGATGTAGAGAATATAGTAGAATGTTAGTCATAAACAAATGTCTGAGTTGGTAGGTGAGACACCCAGTGAATCCAATAGATATCCATGCAGGAATGTTTTTGGATCCACGTTCTTAGGATAGAAATCTGAACCCACATTGAAACATACCTGCATAACACCGATCGAGGGACTCCGCCGTCAGATCGCGTCCCGAAATGGAAAAGAAAAAGTTCCATGCACATAAAAATAGAATTCCTGATTTGATGAATCTGCGCATAATCATCCACATCCTAGAGTGTCAGAGGAAACTGACATATGAGTAAAGAAGAATAGGACCCCAGTCTATTCACTAATAATGATCCCAATGCCCGCCAGGTAGAAATTCAAAAATCGTTGGAGCTATAATTTACCGGCTGACGGAAAAACCCAGGGCTCCCGGAGTATTATGCAGGAAACAAAGCAAGTAAACTACAATGCAGGATACCAGAGATGAAATGTGGTAGAACCAAGCTATAATCCCTCGCAGCAACAACATCAACAACATCCCTAGCAGGTCCACCACCAGTTACACAACCTGAAACCAAAATCCTTGCATGGCCTTGATATAATGAACAAATTAATCCAACGCCTCCAGAGAGAGTAATAGTTGATGGGCCGAAGACAAGAGCCCTCCTCCAGATTATATTGTGGGCATAGAAGAGAAATAATGTCAGTCCAGATAGGCATCTGGACGCTTGGGGGCAGAGGGAGTGTTTGTTCTAATAATTCACTTAAGAATATATATGGCAGTAAGGAGTAACAACAGGATATGGAAAATCTCTGATTGTAGAAAGGAGAAGTGATGAGCTGGAAAAGTACCAGGCATACTAAAACTAGTTAAAATAGTGACCACAAAACATATAAATGGTAGACTACCCACCCAGATGAAGGATATAAGTGCAGGGGAGCAGTATTTCTGTAATGTATGATCAACTACGGGACGGGGAATATCTGATAAATATATATATATATACTCACGCACGCACCAAAGTGGTGCGACCAAACGAGAAAAATAGATACAGAGAGAATCAAGGGCATAAAAGCACTATGTAGGTTGTATTGCTACCAATAGGAAAAATGACATTACATTACATATTGGTTTATGTTTGGGTTGTATTCAAAATAAGGCTTCAAATCACTAAGCATCCTTAGTACGAAGGTAATTTTATCCTGGTAAGATAAGATCCTTCAACTGGAAAATTCTAGTGCCTAGTGATCCAACCTTGAGGTGACATGACAAGACCTGGTATAATTGTTAAGGTCATGCTCCAAATCCAGTTTTTTATTTCGTTCATAGTTGTAACATATATACGTATAAATACAACAACATCTAGTCTTAAACATGTGAGTATCATTTCTTTTTTGTGTTTAACATATGAAATAGAAATTGATTACTAGACATGGGAATTGGCTCTTTGAGAAATGAGGAAGCCAATCCCTCAACAACCAAGAGTACTAGAGGCTAAAAGTGCCAAGTCCACAATTGCAAAAATGATCTTAGGGAGATGGTAATTAATCAAACTTTGTAATTTCTCTTCACTCTATATTCACCAACACACGGTTTTAGCCTAATTCTTACGCGTTCAGGGTTTGAGAGGACAACCTACAAGGAAATCATGCAACCCATCAGGTATGGAATTGGTATGGATGGCCAAGTTCATAGGCATAGAATGAACCCCAGTAAGGAAAGTGCAACAAAATTCCTGGTTGTTGCATTAGACTGAATTGACACCAACCTCACATAGCCTCTACGTCAGACCCTTAAAATTTTGCAAACTGTGTGATTAAGTGTGTAACCTTGACCATTACTAGAAACGATTCTTCCATTTGAATCATGGTTTATAGCATCACAAATAGAAAAACACTCAAGGAGTACACCAATACATATAGTATACATTTGTGTGAGCAACAATTAGGGAGGGCATGTATATATAAAATAAATTCTATAATAATAGTCGAGTTTATCTAAGGAAACTTCAGGGATAGAGTCATCATAAGCCATTGTCAGTTGTATATGCCAACAGATTGAAGCATGTACAAGGCTAGAACAAAGTCTTAATAAGCCTCAAATGAATGCCCAATCCATACATAAACAATATCATTCCAAATGTCCTAGGTTTTCTTCCTATGAACATCATGAATTGCAATTAAGACATCAAGTGTCATACTATTTTGATATTATGAATCCTTTCAAGTGTCAGACACCACCATATGAAGTCTAGTGGCCTCATCTTAAGGAGGCTTGAAGCCTTGTTTCCTATCTATTATCTCCTAAGAACAATACCATCCCAATGATCGTGTAGATCGTTTAGCTTGTAGAGGCCCATTTAGTGTATGGGGTGGCCATGGAGTCTAGGTGTACAACAGATTTTAAGACTACAAATCCATGCCTCAACATACAACTTTGTTCATAGCTGCAATTTCAACCACAATGGCTAAATGTACTGCTTAATCCATGCCTACATATGGTCTCAAAATGTCATGTAATTTAGACAATACTTGCCATTTTGTAACCCTGATTTGTAGTGAATTGTCTAAACAAGTTTTGGGCATTATAGTTATCAAGATACCTCAGAATGGGCATAGGGATAGGTTTCATGATTTTCCTCCCAACCATTGACAACTGCCAACTGTGCAAGTGTCACCCCCTAGCTTGTGAAACCTGTCCCAATGTTTAGGCCAGGGATTCTAGAGGTTTGTCCCACCTCCATCCTGCATATTGTTGTTTGGTTGTAGGCTGATACAGGGCTTCTAGAGGTAGTTTTTCCTCCACCCAATAGTCTATAAGGGATTCCAAAGATACACATCTCCACCCATTGGTTAATAAGGGACTCCAGAGATACACATATACACCCACTAGTTAACAAGGGACTCCAGAGATACACATCTCCACCCATTAGTTAACAAGGGACTTCAGAGATAAACATATCCACCCATTAGCCAACAAGGGATTCCAGAGATAAAATCTCCACCCTCACTTTACTCAAGGTTTCTAGAGACTTGTCTCCATCCTGAGGTTGCTCAAAATCTCCACCCTCACTTTACTCAAGGTTTCCAGAGACTTGTCTCCATCCTGAGGTTGCTCAGCAACTCCAACCAATTCTGGGCATCCAGAGCATTCTGATTCTGAGATTTTGGCAAGGAAATAGGCTAAGACAACCCGATGCCCTCACCCTTTTATACAATGAGGGGATCCAAAGATGAAGTATCTCCACCCTCAAACTTGGCCAATATTCTCGTTTACAGTAGAGGAGAATTCATATTTCTGGTGTATTATTATAGAAGTTCACCTGTCATTACTGCAAGATCTCATTTCTGAGTAGTGGGCGAGTATTGACATTTCATAGGTAAATCCATACTGGTATGAAACAATCTACAGGGTCTACGCCTTTGGAAATATGAGGTTATTCAAGTTTTCATATTAGCTAAATGTGGACTCGAGTCTGAATAGCCCATCAGGGAATAAGATAGCTATGAGGCTAGTCTGATTCTACGAAGTACATCTCAGGTAACTCAATGTCAATCAACCGATCTTCTAATAGGACCCTAGCATCTAGACACAAAATCATTCTTAATCTGTTTGCAGTCTGCTAAATAGCCCTAGCATCTAGGTATTATGTAGATATGTAAACAATAGGATCCTAATCTATGAGCCTCTGTAGGTTACTCTTACTAACCTATGATGTTGCAGGTACTTCTGTAGCCCTCGTGATGTCATCCACACAATTTCAAACTCATGCATCTCCTTCCTTTGCAGATAGATTCCCGAATTATTCTCCTCAGATGTTGAATTCAATGCTAACCTCCTCTCTGTATCCCACTAGTTACTTCCTTCCTTTACTGCACTCTCACTATTGCTTCTTCTAATTCACCGTGCCCCTCCTGGTCCTGACTTCCTCCTTTTCTACTGTTCGCTAACTACTCTTGGTTAGTTAGGGTCTGGCCCTGTTGGGCCAATCCCTGATGTTCCTCTATCCTCCTAGTCTTGTCACTTCTACTCTGTTTTCTTTGGACAATCAGCTCCCTGCCATTTGGCCCTCCTTCATTCCCGGTCTTCCATTTTCCATCTTCTCATACTCCCTTCTAGAATTGACAGGGTGTGTAGAAATATCTCATCTACTGTGTGCTCGAATTCCTCTAAATATCTTCTTGTGACCTTCCTTCATTCTCCATCCTCCATCCTCTCTCAAAATGCCTGTGCACAGTCCTCCCCCAAAATGGTCCCCTCCTAATACCTTGTATATCATGTTGTATATGGTCGATGTTCACAATACTTTGATTTAAAGTCACTATGATCCAGTGTTCACTTAATTTGGAAAGTATTAACTAGGTCCATGCTTATATGAGCCCTTCACTATCACCCCCATCAATATTAGAGTTATACCATATTTCATAGGTTTATGTACTAAGGCTTACAAACCTTATAAGTAAAGAAATTATAAATAAAACTACTTTAAAACACATCACTTGTTATTCTGATATCTTTAACATCATAAATATCCCGATCTATAAGAACACCAATGCTTGCGAATATAGGAATTTAATAGATCTCGGTGTTCAAGTAATACAATATCTAACATGTGTTCATTTATAACAAATCATAATGACTGATAAAATAATTGACTTGTGACACTTAGGTATATATATTGAATGTATATAAAGATAACTAAGGGAAATATTTACAATTAACCATACAAGTGTAAGGAGATAAAAAATATCATTTATTATATAAATCACTGCACCCTGATTGAGACAATATCTACATATTTTGCAAGATGACCAGGGTTATTACATGTATACTTGTTTCCTCATTTTACCTTGGTGGTTACCAATTGCAGTGTTGCTAACATCGCGATGTTTTAAAAAAACCACAATTTTTTCAGAGAGATGATTTTATCGGTCGATGTTATAGGCGATTTTTTTATTTTCAAGAAATCGTGATCTGATCGTAAAAAATCGTCGGGGCGGAAAACAATGAAGCTAAATTCGGTTGGTTTGTTTGTTTGTTTTTTTTTCTCATTTTGCAGACAAAGGGCAAGAGTGATAGCTAAGGATGAGGATAACTCATCTACAAGGGAAAGAGAGGAGAAAAGTGAAGAAATTTAGCATCCCAAGCAAACAAAATTCAAGTTTGGACCAAGTTTCTTCAGTGGAGCGTGGTTTTCAGATATGGGCATCAAATTTGGCCATTTTTTTTTTGTTTTTTTCTTGTTTTTCCTTGGTTTTCTATCACCCATTTATTTTCCATGATTTTTGTTTGGATTTGAGTGTATTTTTTTTGTCATTTTTGTTGCATTTAATGGAGAGGGTTATTTTGGTAAAAAATGCAAAATCTTGATTGTCAGTTTTATTTGTTTAATTTCTTCTCACACCCTAGGTTTTTTCCATTATTTTTGCTTGGGTTTGAATGTGTATTTTTTTCCATTATTGTTGCATTGAGTTGAGGGGTTTTTTTTTTCAAAATTCAAAATGTTTTATGTAAATTTTAATTTCATTTGTTTAACTTGCAATTCTTCTTGTGCCCTAGGTTCAAACTTCAAACTTAAATCTTATATTAAAACTCAAGATTCAACAAAGTTACAAACATGCCAAGGAAATTGGACCCTCTGTGGGAATTTTCTGAACCTGATGGATGGTTTGACAGATCAAATTTGACTTGCAAGTTATGTGGGCATCATATGATAGGGGAGGTATACAGATTGAAGTGTCACCTTGCACAAGTTCCTGGAGATGAGGTAGGGCCTTGCTCAAATACAAATCTAGAAATCATCCGAAGAGCCCTCAAATCATTGGAAGAAATAGAGACAACCAAATTGTTCAAGGCAGGTCTGAAGAGTCAAATAGCAGGGAGTAGAGTGTCAGGATTAGGAGGTGACCGTGAGAGTGGTACTGGTTCTACTTCACCATCAACATCTACACCCAACCCTATAGCTACCTCATCATTTTTTGTTCCTAGAACCACACCTGGTGCACAACCATCTATCTCATCATTTATTAAAAAAAGGGAGAAGAAAGAAGCTGACAAGTTGGGAAATTTTCTTCTTTGGGGTGATATTCCTTTCAGCGTTTCCAAGAACAATCCATTTTTCCAGCCCGCAATTGATGCTATTACTATTGTTGGCCCAGGGTACAAAGTCCCTTCATATGATGACTTTAGAGGGCATTCTTCAAAATGAAAAGGTTGACTGCACTAAGAGATTGGAGGATTTTAGGGAATCATGGTACACATAGGATGCACTGTGATGTCAGATGGTTGGACCGATCAAAAGGTTAGAAGCCTTATTAACTTCTTGGTTAATTGTCCCAGGGGGACAAATGTTTATGAAATCTGTTGATGCATCTGCACATATCAAAGATGCACGGTTATTATGTGATTTTTTGGATGTGTTCATTCAGGAGGTGGGTCCACAACATGTTGTCCAAGTCATAACAAAAAATGCTGCAAATTATGTTGTTGCTGGCAAGATGCTTATGGAGAGACATCCTAGTTTATTTTGGACACCTTATGCTACACATTGCATTGATTTAACGTTGGAGGACATAGGAAAAATTCTTTTTGTCAATGATATTGTTGAATCATTAAAAAACATTAATTTTTTTTTATATATATAATCATGCATTTGTGTTTCATTTGATGAGAACATTCACCAACAACAAGGAGTTGGTGCGCCCTACCATTACACGGTTTGCCACCAGTTTCATATCTCTTCAATCCCTCTTGAATTCTATGTGGTACGTGAAGATAATGTTTCTTTTAGATGAGTGGCGTGATTTGGCATATAGCCAAAAACCAGAGGGAGAGGCCATATGCAGGTTAGTTTCATACCAGGAAAGCTTCTGGGTGGGAATGTAGGAGGTGTGTAGCATTACTGAACCTTTGGTAAAGGTTCTTCGATTAGTTGATGGAGACAATCCCACAATGGGCTACTTGTATGAGGCCATATGGAGGTTAGTTTCATACCAGGAAAGCTTCTAGGCGGGAATGTAGGAGTTGTGTAGCATTACTGAACCTTTGGTAAAGGTTCTTTGATTAGTTGATGGAGACAAGCCCACAATGGGCTACTTGTATGAGGCCATGGATAGGGCCAAAGAATCCATTCAAAGATACTATGATGATAAGGGGGATGAGGGGTTTGAGAAACAACAACTCCTATGGGAAGTGATTGATGAGCGATGGAACAATACATCCATCGTCCCATTCATGCTGCAGGGATCTTCCTGAACCCCGCATTTTCTTACTCCTGTGATTTTTTATTTGATGCTGAGGTCATGGATGGATTATTCACTTGCAATTAGAGGATGGTGCCATCTCCAGCAAAACATGCAGAAATATCCAAAGAAATGGAGATATACAGGATGGCAGGTGGCACATTTAGCTTTGACATGGTTGTTGTGGATAGGAAGACTAAAATGCCAGGTAAGCTTTAGTTTGTTTCAAATTTCATTGTCTTTTCAAGTTCATACTTTGCTTCAACATTCAAATTTCATTTTTTTTCTTATGTTTATCTTATTTGTTGTAGATGCATGGTGGAGAAGCTATGTTGGCATAGTACCCAATCTCTGAAGGCTTGTCCTTCGAGTGTTCAGCCAAACATGTAGCTTCTCGGGATGCGAGCGCAACTGGAGTGTATTTGAAAAAATACATGCCAAGAAGCGCAACAGGTTAAAATATTCCAAGTTTCCAATTAATTTTTTGAATTCATCATATACCATTTTTTTATTATTATTTTATTATTTATAATTTATTAATTTATGACCCTTGTACAGGTTGGAGTTCCAACAACTTAATGACATGGTCTACGTCTACTACAATCTTCGATTGTGGGTGAGGCAAATTGAGAGGACACCTGATGTGGAGGCCATCTCATTGGATGGGACTAACACCATTGCTGCATGGAGGGTTTAGGTCGAGAGGCCTATCATGGCGTCGGCCCCTGATTGGTTAGAGCAGGAGGTAGTAGAGGGGGTAGAGGAGGAGCAACAAGAGGAGGAGGTGACATCACCTACCCCTGCCACCAGTAGAAGATGTGGGCTACCTCCTATAGCTCCTATTTCTTCAAATTCTAGAGCACAACAGAGTCCACTACCATCCCCACGGCCTTCTTCATCTAGAGGGAAAAATGTTACATTTTCTTGCAAGAGGGGCATATGAAATCAATAGTATTAGTTATTTGGTTCATTTCATTGTATATGACATTATGACTCATGATATGAGATACATTATTATTATTATTATTATTATTTTGAAGCTGAGTTAGGACTCAGGACTTAGTATTTGGGACATGATTTGTTGTTATGTGTGATGTAGCACTAGACATGATATTACACATCTCATATATTAGTTATTTTTTCATATTTGTTTATCAATGTATTTATTTTATGTTGTGGATGCTTTAGATATTAAAAAAATCGAAAAAAATGAATATTTTTGTATTTGCTGATTTTTACAGATTTTTTACCGATTTTTACGAATATATATATATATATATATATATATATATATATATATATATATATCTATAATTTATTTATTTTATTTATTTATTTACTTTTTTTATTTTATTTTATTTATTTATTTATTTCTGATGTTCGCAACATTGATCAATTGCTCCTAGCTTAGTGTGACCTTCCTTAGGTTTTTTCTTTCATTGTCTAGGAATGGCACAAATAAGAGGCTCTAATGATTGTTGTGTCTCCATGATATTCATACTTAACACTTGTCATGGTTCCCTTATTTCATTATCTCATCTTTTGATTGGTTGTTGTTAGTCGCTTATGTTGGATTCTTGTATAACTCATCTTATGAGGTTGAAGTTCCTGAGGTTGATGCAATTGTAAAAAAAGGAAAAAGCATAAGTCAAATGTCAAAATGAAAAATAATAGAAAGGGATGTAAAGAAAATCAAAAGCCAATTTAACTTGAGATCTACCCCCTCTTATATAGCCGCTCATCCCTAGAGTTGCATGCATATTTTACGTCTATCAATGTAAAATGAACTCTCAAAGGACATCCCACCCTTGAGATTAATTGAGAAAATGCTTATCATTAAATGTGGATTACATCATCTTTACATGATAATCAATGAAGCTTGTTAAACAAGCCATTTAAAGCAAAGGAAAAGGAAAATCGGATGCTTGGAAAAACAAATGTGAGGGACGGTAAATCAAGTCGCTAAGCACTCCCTCTACAGTGACACTCATGGGTGATGGTTTTACGTAACCTAGTATAAGGCTATGGCATCTTTCATGAAGTAAACCCCCAATCCATAACACCTATCTCTTGCGCTAATAATTTGAAAAGGTTGGCATAGGAATTGTTCCTCCTCTTAAGGTTGGAAGCACTTAATGGCAACATGTGATAACCCTTACATACCTAAGACTAGCAACTTGTATACAGTCATAAGCTAGTGAGACATTTGAAGATGATACTTGTGTGAGGTACTTTGATGGCTTTGACATTAAATGTGGTCCACCTTGAAGCTCTTATGGTCCTTGTACCCATGATGTTGATGTCACTTGATTCCTTGAGTACGTGCTAGATGATTCTTCCAAGTGCTACCAGGGCTCCTTGAGGGATGATGTGTTGCTTCTCCACCACTCATAGATGATGTCTAACTACATTCCACGATGACACAGAAAACTTGTTGGAGGATGTTGAGGCACCTTTGAGGAGCGTTGACCTTGATGAGGACTTGACACATATGATGAGACCCTCCGCCATCCTTAGGATCTTGGAATTGACTTTTTTGGCTAGCATGTTTCCTTGGGAGTAGGTGTACCTTTGAGATGATAGGATGTCTTTAAGCTGTCATTGTGGCTTCTTGATGGATGTTACTCTTCTCTTGATGATGGTTGATGATAATGATGATTTAGGAACCCTTTGGAGGGTATTTTGCACATTATACCATGATGACATCATGCCATAGCTTGATGATATCATTTTCTAACCTACATTTGATGATGAAACAAGAATTTGGAGGTTTATGTGGGCTTGAGAGTCCTATTTTTAGTGATGAGGCTTCACTTTTAGATGAGGAGGAATGACTTTTAGGATGAAATATACCCCTTGAGCCATTCATTGCACCCTTTTATGGAGAGAAATGAATTTTTGATGATGATATTACCCTTGAAGGAATTTTTACTGACATGTGTGGTTCTTCGAGGCTATTTTTCATGTTTATTCATTGTTGAGACTATTTTTGGGGGTTGGCTTGATGACCTATCCACCTTGTATCATGGATTATCTATTTTTAGGGCATTTAGGCCTAATTGGAGGATTAAATCACTTGGTTTCCCTCATATATATAGAGGAGCAATTTACATCCTTGGATCATTGTCACAACTCGAGATCATTTCTCTCTTGGATTAGTCTTATTCTCTATTGTTTGCTATGGAGGACTAGTTAGTGACTTTTATTGGATGGAATTGTGATGTGATGTGATCCTTTTTCATGGATGCTTATAGTGGATCTTGGATGATGCATGGTGTAATTTTATTTGCCTCATCTTGGTATTATGATTTATTGGATGAATGTTCATGTGCTCAGTTAGTCTATTTGTACTTGCTTTATTATTCCTGTTAGGCTAAACCCTTCCTCCAATTATTTGAGGAATAGAAATATTTTTTTCTTTCCCTTAATCATCTTGAAATTTTGAGAGCCTTGATCTCAAACCCTAGGGAAAGTTAGTTTATTTACCCTAATTTGTTTGGATCTTTTTGTCACTCCAACAAAAGCCTAAAATTGCTTTATTCCTAGACTCCATATGCCCTATATTGAGAATGCACTAGTCCATCTCCCTTGTGGAAATCACCTAAATTCTCAAAAACATTTTCTATTTGTTTTGTCCTGAATTAGTGTTTTTTTACATTAAAATCTTGTATTTTAGCATGGAATGACTTGTTGATCTATGCCCAAGATTTAGACATTGTTGAAAAAGGCATTATATAAGTAAAAATATTGTTTGACATGCATATTGCAACCGTTTTCTAGGGTTGATGTCAAGGCTTATACTTCTTTTATATGTCTTATTAACCATCAACTTGTGATTTATTTCCTAATTTGATCTTATATTTATCCTTCATTTTACACTTATTTATCATAGTTTCAAAGGGTAAATTTGTTGTTGTCATAAACTATTGTATTGCTGCAATTTGTGATTGTAAACCCTATTTTGTGATAAGTCTTGAGTTTTTCCTATCTTGGTGTGTTTCCATAGCCTTGAGATTGAGCCATATATGCCTTGAACCCAAATCTACAAATTACTCTTTTGTCCACCCCAAACCCTAATTTTGTATACTTATATCTTGTGGATTTTCATTGTAGGATCCTTAGGGGGCACTTAGCTTAAGTTCCTTGGGTTACTTGATTCATAAGTTCTACCAAGGAAACATACCATGTGTTGGATTGTGTGCATCACTAAAACAAGGGGAGTAGTGACTGAGATGACAGTGACGACACTCCCATCTGTTTCACATTGTCTAGGTCCCTTAGTGAGGCTTTCCACTAGGTGCTAGATTTTTCTATGGCAATCCTATTAGCCCATAATACATAGTTCAATTCACCATCCCGACTTTGTTTATTTTATTCCATAGTCTTCTTAATGATCACTAGAATTTTTTTTTCTTGATTCTGAAAAACCATTACCTTATGAGTAGTAACTTGAATTATGGGATAGGGAAATGGAATATTTGAAATAAAAATTTGACAACACTATTGAACCAAATGCTTTGGCATTGTCTATGGTAATTCTAGATGGCACATTATATCTAGTGATAATCTTCTTCTTAAGAAATTATATGATATTGGCCCTCTTGATGGGCATAGTTGCAACCTACCATGTAAAGTAATATGTGGTAGTGAGAATCCATCTAAAATTGTTATTGGAATTTTCTTTGCAGTCGCCAATAAAATCAATACCCCACTATTATCTCTAGCTATAGAGGCTTCAAAGATAAGTGAGACAAATGTTGCTTGAACACAATTGATGAGGCTAACATTCTCTAAAAACTTATGTACATTTGGAAACATTATAGACCAATAATACCTAGCCCTAAAAATGTTATATTCTATAATATTCATTAGGTAGTGTCTTCCAGAAAATTGGCATACAATTCTATCATTAGTCTCTATTTGTCAACATCAATGACACATCTTAGGACCAATCCATTTGGGTTCCTTCAACCTAATCCTCCTTGAATCATGCAAATACCATGATGTTTTGGGCCTCCAAGCCCTCCTCTGATGATCAACCAAACTATTTAGACATGTAAGGATTTTCAAATAATAGACAATGTTGAAATACCAATGATGATGCTCCAATTCATCTACAAACACACATACACCATCTCACAATCTTCCCTTTCTTCGACACCCAAATCTCCTCATTCCTTTCAGTGATCATCTTCACTAGTCGTTGGCCCTTCAGCAGTTTCTTTGGCCTAATCTCCTTAATATATTTTTGAATATGGGACACTTATTTACCTTTGATGCCCAAACAAACCTATTTTACTAATATATCTTCCACAGTTGAATGCAAAACATAAGTTGTGATATCAAAATAAACCACATAGCTGATGAATTGTTTTAGATATTGTTCTAAAGCATAAGCTTGTTACTCCATGATAAAATATTTTAGTTCCAAATCTCCAAGTGCTTTTCTCATGACTATTATGGGTTGCTCCATATTCTTCTCATTCTTTTGGAGCAACACTCTTGTAGTAATGTCCGTGGAAGCAAATGAAAATATAAAAAATTCTTTGTTATAATCCAAGGTCACGCAAACTAGGGTTAAAACAATTTCCTCCTTGATTATCTAGAATGACTTCTTACTCTCATCATCCCATCTAAATATTGAATCCTTCTTCAACAAATTTGAGTTGCATTTAGTGATTTATGCAAAGTTTGTTATGAACTTGCTAATAAAATTTATATTTGCAAAGAAAGATTAAATGACTTTTTCTCATCCAAGAAAGTGGTTATTCTAAATTCCTTCTACTTTTGATGGGTCAATCTTCATCCCATCCTTTGGTGTGATGTGACTAAGAAGCATCCCTTCATCTACCTCCAGAACTAATTTCTTGGGATTTATTAAATTCCCATACTTCCTACACCTTTCAAATACTTGTCCCAAATGAAGAATGTGATCACCTCTTTCCTTGGAAAAAACTATCAAGTCATCTTGGTATATCTCAATGACTTTACCAATCAAATCCTTGAATCAAGGTTACTTGGGAGCAGGAGTGAAAATGGGAAGCAGGAGCGGGAGCGACATTTTCAGAAGCTCCCAATTTGGAGCGATTCTGGGAGAATTTTAGATATATATATATATATATATATATATATATATATATATATATATATATATATTATTTTTTATATTTTGATGCATATCTGACAACAAAAGCATGTAGAGTGATGAATTGGATATAAAGAAACATTGAAAAAAAACATAGATTGAAACATATAACTAGAATCATCTAGAAGTTATAATCTTCATCAACCACATCCACAAGTTAGTAACATAGTAACATACAACATATTGAGTCTCATGATTTATCAATCTTAAAATTTCAAGCTTTCAAAATTCAATATATAACATTTATCATCATTGATCACCAAAGTTGTACTTGTAAGCTAAGTGTAACCATTACAACAAATAATAGCTGACATGAAATGAAACAACTTTCAACTCTCATGAAGCATCATATTCGTAATTCATTACTAATGAGTTATATTTTCCAACTTCAAACTTCAAACTTAAATTGTCATATATTGTTTACAAAAAATATCATAATAAATATGAAAGAGACAATAGTTATAAAAACTATTAGAAACTAGAAAAGGCAAGTAAATCTATTATCTATTGCTATGCTTGGGCCTCTTTCCGCCATGAGAAATGTCTAATTTTTTAGTCTTGTTGGAAAATCAAGATCTTTGTCATTAATATCACCCTCTAAGCATTAATATCCATAGGTATCTTTGTCATTACCTCTGGATCTGTATAGGGGTCTTTGTCATTAATATCCCCCTCTAAGTATTAACATAAGATAGCAAAAGCATAGCATGTCAAGTCAAGATTTTGTTTGAGTGATGCGTACATTTTTTGGAGGGTCATGATAGAGGAGTTCGACAACCAATGTCACTAACATCAAGGTACATAGAGGGATTGGTGCTCTTGATTAAATACGAGTTCCATACCCTAATACATGACAAAGTCCAATGGGAACATTGCAATTCCCCCAATCCTGGAATCCTAAAAAACTGATAAGTCTGCTGGATTTTGAATGAAATCTAAAATTCTACATTCTCCATATGAAATAAAATGAGGTCGGAACCACTCTCAAACATCCTGGGTCATTTCATGGTAATGTTAAAAATTTAAGTAAAAGGATGAAAATGAAGATTAAGGAGAATGTCACTTTTACTTGGGGGTGGGGGGGGGAGTGCTGCTCCCCGGCAACCCTGGCTTGAATGCAAATTCCATGGCTCTTTTGTATGTAGATCCAATATTCAACAAACCAAAATGCATCCCCAAATACTCATAGGTTCCCCATGGTGTTGTCAAAATTGTCTTGTGTTGACCTTTCTCTTTGACCATAACTTGATCACACTTCGAAACTCCATTTAACATGGACAACATACCTAAACTTGGAACCCTTTGTAACAAATTCTCCATATCTACCAATGGATAGTTAGCCTTGAGAGATAACTAATTCAGGTTTTTGAAGTCAACATACAATGATTTTTCTCCATTGTTTTTCCATTCTACAAGTTTGCTAGCAAAGATGATTGTCTATTTTGTGCAATTATCCTTGCATCCAACATCTTTTGAAGTTATTTTTTGGATAAGGGGGCCAATTTAGAACTAATTTTCTAATTTTATGTCTAAGCGACCTTGCACTTTCCTTTATTGGAATGGTGTGCTGAATTATACCCCCCTTATAAGCTTTTAAGTCATCACGTGTCCATGCAAACACATCTCTATACTCCCTAAATCCCCTATTATCCTCTCCAATGTTGAAGTGTTATTTCCCACTTTGATGAGTTTTAGACGGTCCTCCAAACCAATATTAATTTCAATGCTTCCTCAAGCATTATCACTTCCTTATTTTGTTGGCACATATCATGTCTCTTGAATATTCTCTCTAACGGAGCAAGACATTTCAGAAATTTATTGCCCTAAAACTCTTTAATCTCCATCTCTCAAGGTTCTCACCACCTTCACCCCTAAAATCAACTTTATACTCAAGAAACTCTTACAAGTTTTTCATGACTCTTGATTATTTGGACATCATCATGGAACACTTGCTAGTGCTCAAAATTGTCAAGAAATGAAGGTGTAAAGATAATTTCCATCATAAATTCCCTTGAGACAAGGTTGTCACATGGATGAAGAGTAGAGGTAGCGATAACTAAAGAGTTAAATTTTTCATTTTGTTCTCTTGGGACAACACTAATGGAAAAGGCATCAAACAACTCAATAGTGTCTCAAATTGCATGTCAACGTTGTTTTAACCTATTGTTCTTTATTGAAAACTCATTCTTCTCTTTCTTCATCATAAGGTTTGAATCACCAATAACTACCAACACCTTAATCCCCAATGTCTTTTACCGAATAAAGACCAAGTAACAAAACTTCAAACTCTAATTTGTAGGAATAGCTAGTATCACTTATGGACAGGTGAAAACAATAATGACACTAGCACTTGATCTAGATTGTGCTTCATCAAAATGCATGCTCTAACATCTCTTCCTTTCTATTTAGGTTCTTCTTTTCTTGGAAAAATGGAAAGTGGTAGCTATTAGGCTTATTTTCCTTAATTTTGATATTTGCTTGTGAATCTTATTTATATCCTTTATGTTATTTAGTTAGATCTTTTCATTAAATAATATCAAGAATAGTAATAGCAACAATAGAGGACACATATATTAGGCTCTCAGCCAGGGCAAAACCCCTCCAAGGGGAAAACCCAGAAACTCTTCTCTTCTTAGAATCTACTTCAAATGAGATACAAAGACCCAAACCCTAGACCAAGTCCTTCTCCTAGTACCAAGTCAACCCTTCTTCAAGTCCTTCCTTGATTCTGCACCAAACCGCTACACACTACAACTTTGACCTGCCAGCTTCAATATTGCTACTCAGCCTACAACTTCGACCCTGCAATTTTGCTCTTGCACTTCCAAGGAAACCTTAGATTAGCCTCCTCTTGCGACCTTCCTAGAGAAAGACAGCTCCTCCTAAGGTCAATGAGGTTTAGACAGAGTATCCTTCCTTCCAGCTACAAGGTGTTTCACTTCGTCCTACCGCAACTCGGTCCTATAACTTCAGCCTCTTCCTACACCTGAAAAACCCTAGAATTTCATACATGTGAGAGAGATAGCGCTCAAAACAAGATATTTCCATCCTTCTTTCTAATCCCAGACCTTCACTCTCCTTTTCTAGTTCTCCCAGCTACAGATCAAACTTCTTCTTGATAGATCGAACTTGTGGAGTGAGTGTGTCCCAAATGAGATTGAACTACTTCTTTATATAGCCTTCTCAAGGGGTCAAATTCCTCCTTTAGGCCGACTTGATGCTGACAGGGCCGACTTGTACTTTGGAGAATCTAGGACTTTCTAGACTCAAAAATAATTCTTTTTACAAATATATTTTGCTCGGAAGGCTCTTATAAACATGATGTTGACTCCCTTGACTCAAGACAATAAATCCTAAGACCTAACAAACCCTAGAAGCATGAAGAACATGTTTTTACCTAGAAGACCATCAATAATGAGAATGAAACCCATGATTTAATAATAATAACTTTTTCTTTTCTTTTCTTGTTTGTTACATAGAATACATATTGAAATGAGTACAACAATTATGAAGACCAAAACTAGTTACATTTATCAAAAATCCCTCTTAACTAGGGAGGTATTCATAATTGTACAATTAGTACAACATCATATCTCAAACTGAAGAGTTCTCACAAGAAGATTCGGATTGATAAGCTATATTGCAAGTATCATCATCATCATGACTAACATTATCTTTGAGGCCTAACTAGACAATCTCTACTTTCATCAAGAGCATTATGCTGGGAGGCTTTACATGTGATACCACACTACCTCTACAAGGTACATATCCCTTCAGGATGTCTACAAGGTATGTCCTTTTAGGACTATTCTTATCTTGGATCTCTAATTCCTGAGTCCTTGAAGAATATCGATCCTCTTTGACCACTCTTCTCTTGAATGTTTGTCCCACTCTCAAAGAGTGTCAATAACTTTCCTTTATTGGATGTTATATCCTCAAGGAAACCACATATGCTTATCCAATCCTATGTCATTCTCTCTTCATCACCTGAAGAGGAGAATGCACATGTGATTTCCAACATCACTCCCTCTCAACCAAAGAGGACATCCCTATTCTCCTTTAGTCTTGAGAATAGAACCTTGCTCCTATACAAAGAGGCTCCTTTAATCCCTTTCAAAATTAGAGGAGATCTAGACTTCCTTTCTATTTGGGAAGTCACCATCTTCATAAGAGTACCGACTACCAATTCTTCATAGCTTCCTGATTCCCTCTTTCCTCTACATCATCGAGCTTTCTTTCTTTCAAGGTATCATGGAGCCACCTTCTCTTTTAAAACTTGTGACAGGTTCCAGTTCACCATTCTTGCTCATCACTCAACATCATAGATGAAGGCATTGTATTTATCCTTTCCAAAACTTTAAGTTGATCATAGCTTCCTCTTGAAAGTGATCTTCCTGACCTTCAAGTTACCTTCTCGCACTACTACCTTTTAATCCCAACATGTCTATATCATGATTTCATAGTTGCAAGGTACCAAATATTGAGCTTCCCTCAATATTATTCATTGATACAATTGAACTTTCCTCAATTGTCATCATATATTCCTGCAACATTCTTCTAGGTAGCAAAATTATATGTTTACTATATAACCAACAATAATGAAAAATCAAACTTACCTCATCATGATGACCTTCTCGTTCCATCAACATCCTCATGGTCCATCTCCATGACTTTTTCTTCATGCATCAGAGTGCCCAAGGTTCGAACTTGATTACATATATTCTAGAGAAAGTCTTAAATTCTTTATACATCCTCAAGTAAGTCAAATCCTATTATTTTCAAGCATCATATATCCATATACCTAAGCATACTTTATGACCAACTTCCTTTCCACAAGATTCTACTTTCAATATGAATTCTTATGCTTCCATCCAATCATCTATCTATTCATATATCTCACAAAGAGCCTACATCCTGACCCATTGCATTCCTTCATGCCTTTACCAATATTGATTCCTCATTACATGGAATGTCTACTAACCTTTTGTCATAGTGCTTCTTCCAAGAGCCTTTTCATAATTATGGTTCTTCTAGGATCATGATGATCCACCTAAGCAAGATGACTTCTTCTAACATAATGTTAGATAATGCCTGGATGATCAATATGCAAAATGGTCTATCTATCCATCTATCTAGATGATATCTACAAAGAAACTTAAATTCTAGACATGCTACTATCATATGCTTCTTTCTATGATGCTATGCAAAACATACTATCCTAAAAGGAAGATTAAACTTCACAGAGAACTTGATATCCAGTGAACCTTCGTTAGTAGTAAAGATCATTCACTTTTTCCTTCTTTTCCTTCTTCTCAAGTTCTCCCACTGCCTCGACTACATGAGCTTCACTCCTTTCCTTTCTCTTGTTGTTTTGTAGGCTTGGACAATCCCTCTTAAAGTGTCCAAACTCATTTCACTTGAAGCATTGAACCTTGGACATGTCTTTCTTCTTGGACTTACCAAACTTTCCCTTCTTTAGCTTCTTGACTCGAGCTAGAAAGGCTTGAGATTACTCATCTAATCCAATATCATCCCTGACCTTGATCCTTGATTCCTACAATATGCACTGCATCAATAACTCATCAAAGGGAGTTGAATCCTTCTTGGAGTAGATGATTGTTGCAAAACTACTCCATTTTGGTGGCAATGCATTTAGTACACAGATGGTTACTTCTGAATCAGTAATAGGTTCCCCAAGTCCTTGCAAATGGTCTCTTAGTTGAGAGACCCTCATGAGAAAGGATGCCACATGCTCATCCTTTGATTTCTTCATTCTATATAACTTGTTCCTCAACGACATCTTTTGTCTTGTTGTACTTACTGGGTACAAATTTACTAGCTTGTCATACATAGCCTTAGAAGTCTTCAAATTGAAATGAATGGAACAAGAGAATCTTTAATGGATTCCACTATGATCCTTTGTGCCCTTACTTCCCCTTTCTTGTATTTTGCTAGTTCTTGTGTCTTGTCTTTCTCAGGTTCAGTAATTTCCCCAGCAACATATTCCATTACTTCTTGTTCCGTGAGTAGTCAATTCATTTCTTCCATGCTAGATAGTTTGATTCCCCAACGAGCTTATTTATCTCCTTGCAGAAAGAGCCCATATGACTTGAAGATTCAAACATGATGTAATAATATGATACTTACTTGAGATCATGATTCTCTTGGATGATGCCTTCAAGATCTTTGAAGTGTCCTTGATAATATCTTCCAGAGCCCCTTGATGCTTTTCTTCAACGATGTCTTCCAAATAGATCTTCTTCAAAGAGAGAGATCACTATTCTTCGTGAAGTATTCCTTTCTGATCTTCCTTTGATGCAAGCTTGATGTAGACTTGATATCTTTGTAGAAACCCTCCTTCCTTGAGTCTTTTTCTCAAATGATTTGACAATCAACTTCTTCTTGAAGAGCTTCCTTTTTCCTTCCCCTTGACAAGTAACTCCTTATAGTGTCCTTCCAACTGCTTTCCTTGTTCACCTTAGCTCTGAAACCATGTTAGAAAAATGTAAAGTGGCAGTTATAAGTCTTATTTTCCTTAATCTTGATATTTGTGTGTGAATCTTATTTATATCCTTTATGTTCTTTAGTTAGATATTTTCATCAAACAATATCAAGAGCAGTAATAACAATAATAGAGGACACAAATGTTAGGCTCTCAGCCAGGGCGAAACTGCTCCAAGTGGAAAACCTGTAAACTCTTCTCTTCTTAGAATTTGCTTCAAATGAGATACAAAGACCCAAACCCTAGACCAAGTCCTTCTCCTAGTACCAAGTCAACCCTTCTTCAAGTCCTTCCTTGATTCTGCACCAAACTGCTACACACTACAACTTTGAACTTCCAGCTTCGATACTACTACTCATCCTGCAACTTCGGCCCTTCTATTTCGATCTTACAGCTTCCAAGGAAACCCTAGATCAACCTCCTCTTGAGACCTTCCTAGAGCAAGGCAGCTCCTCCTAAGGTCAACGAGGTCTAGACAAAGTATCCTTCCTTCCAGCTACAAGATGCTGCACATCATATATTGCAACTCGGTCCTGCAATTTCAGCCTCTTCCTACAGCCCAAAAACCCTAGAATTTCACACGTGTGAGAGAGATAGAGCCCAAAACAAGATATTTTCATCCTTCTTTCTTCTCCCAGACCTTCACTCTCCTTTTTGGTTTCTCCCAACTACAGATCAAACTGCTTCTTTATATAGCCTTCTCAAGGGGTCGAATTCCCTCCTTTAGGCCGACTTGATGCTGACAGGGCCAACTTGCACTTTGGAGCATCCAAGGCTTTCTAGACTCAAAAATAGTTCTTTTTGCAAGTATATTTTTCCCATAAGGGTCTTATAAACATGATGTTGACTCCTTTGACTCAAGACAATAAATCCTAAGACCTAGTAAACCCTAGAAGCACGACGAACATGCTTTTACCTAGAAGACCATCAATAATGAGCATGAAACCCATGCTTTAATAATAATAAATTTTTCTTTTATTTTCTTGTTTTTTTCACAGGATACATATTGAAATGAATACAAAATTATGAAGACTAAAGCTAGTTACATTTCTTAACATCTTTTCCTTTAGGAGTCAATGAGTGTGCAAGAATAAAGTGGTTACAAAATTCATTCTCTTCTGTGCACACCAATTGTTTCATGGGTTCTTTTAGGTCTTCTACGTTGTATTTTCTTGGAGGCTCTCTATATAAAGTCACAAATGGTCCCTCGCATGTTGGAATGGTAGCACAAGATATGTCTAATTAAATACTACCTACCAAACTAGCAGTCCACTTTTTAGATAGCAAAATACCCCAAACATTGGGAACCTCTATAACCACCACATCCATCAAAACTGATATATTAGGGTATATTGCTAACTTTCATTTTAATCTTTTATTAGGCCACACATATTAATATCCTTTGAGTCCATCCCACATACGTTTCTATAAGGTCTTGTGCTCCTGAGTCCCAATTGATTCATCACTTTGAAAAAAATGAGATTTGTCAATTCAATCGATTCAATCATGAAATTAGGCAACAAGTCATTAACAATCAAGGTAGTGAATAAGGGGTTGTGATTGCAGTTTTGTCTCCCATTAGTCATAGAATGTGACACTATAGGGAATCTTTATTCATTTCATCCATAAATAACTTCTTTATTTTTTCTCTTTATGTAGGAAGCTTTGTGAATTTTGTAAAAGGAAATGACAATTTGAAATTGGGTAACACATGGGTCAAATCAATGCACATATCTAGATCTTCTCTTGTTGAAGCTTTTTTAGTATTAGGTTCTTTGGTTGCTCCTATGGTTTGTCTTTAGTTTCTATTTTTAAGAGCGCTTGATGAAGGTCAGTGGTACCCCTTGAAGGTAACTACCTCTAGATGCACACAAATTTGGGTGTGATAGTGCTTCTTGGATTAGTTCTCTTGTTTATCTTCTTTGATTCAGATTTATTTTTCCACTTCTTTCCATCATATGCATACATGAGCTCTTTCAGATGACTTTGCCATGGTATATTAGCTCCTATGCATTACACCTTAGATTATAGGAGCACTTACAAATGGTACTTCATGGTGATCTCTTAATTTCTATGGATTCTTTATGGTATCATGTGTGGGTACCTTGCTTATACGTGGTGTGATGTTTGTACTTGTCATGATAGTAATAAATATTGCGTTATTGATAACACCTTTCAACAAAAAATATTTTTATTATTTTGTCTTATGTACCATGGGGATACATAATTTTCCATATATAAGTGTTGTCTTGACTTAAGCCAAATTTTAGTACTGGTGATCTAGGTGAATAATATACTCCATATCCTAACTATACTTGACATTTTCCATCTTTTCTCTTTTACTACTGTCATGTTTGTAAAAAAATATTATCCCCATTTACGTTTGACTTATTGAATGTCATCCAACAAGGTCAAATGAAGAAACTAAAGAAAAATCAAAGCAAGCTTAAGTTAAACAAAGCCAAAAAGGCTAGAGGTAAAAAATATCAAAGAAAAAATGAAAAAATAATGAAGCTAGAACTATGGCACTTCATTAAAAAGGCCCACCCCCTAAATGTCCTATGCTAAAAATGCATATCTAAATAAAAGGACTAGGAAAATCATAGAAAAAAATACAAAAGGGGTAATAAGGTGTCGAAGTGGTAACTCTAAGCAAAATCTCCCTCTAGAAAGGTTTTTATGTATAAATAGAAGATACCTAGACTGTAGACATCATTTATATGACTTTGAGGGTCAAGACATAAGTTTTCCTTTCCTCTTCGACAAGTTATTCATCACGTTTACCTATATCTAACTTGGTGATTTAGGAAATACTTTATGTTCTAGGAATTGACACATGTAATGACGGTAAAAGTGTGCTATGTGGTGAACTTAGGAAGATGTATAAAATTAACTTATGAGGTTGTTAGAAGATAATTTATAATGTGATTTGCTTAATGACTTGAATATAAGATTGACTTGTCATTATAGGTGGGTGCCCCACATTGGGATCCATGCACCATGCCTCGAGGTTTGTGACATGCTAGGTGATGGCTAATGAGGGGGGTACAACTCATGCTAGGCTTTTTCCCACACACTAATCAAATGTCCTAGCCATCTTTTGCATTTTATCTATTTTTTTAATTGTGGCTTTCTTATGTTTTTACTTTCTTTTAGCTACATCAACCTCCAAGCCTAATTTTTTGAGCCTAGACTCAAGGATGGGGATGAAGGGTGCCAATCCCATTGACCAATGACCACCAACACACAGAATGAAGATGAGTAAGGGGAGAGATGGAAAGCAGTAAATATGGATTACCTTGGACACACTACTTCAATTAATGCTTCCCTAGTAGTGCCCTTTCTAAAACCTTAAGGCATTAGCGGACTTCCCATTAGATTAGAGTCAAAAACTAATCTCCCAGGTGAAGCAAGGGAACAAGAATATAGTTGAGATCGGTCAATTATCTAGTTTCGCCCCTTGATCCATATTAACATGCCCATAACATTAAGTGAAAGCACATGATTGTAAAAGTGGTTAAAGTACCCGTTGATGGATGACCCAACTTCCTTCAATAAGGATTGCCATATGCAAGAGCAATATGATCAGAGAAAGAACTGGAGGATCCTGACATCATGTTATGTGTTGATCATATAGGGTTGTTGGTTGGCTAGTTGTCCAAAGAGGAGAAATTTTTTCTTGTATGGGTTAACCACTTTTTGGTGGGTAACAAGTACCATTGAGTGCCCTTCATCAATTCATTAGGTACTTTTTTGACCATTTCACATTCACTCATGCCACCTTGTTTGACCAAGTTTCTTATGTTTTTACTTTGGACTAGTTGTATTTGTTTCGCATATTTGATGATTTTTACACTTTGGGGGAGGTGTTGCACACTTTCCTATGGCATGCCTTTTTTCCCAATGACTTCCCTAGGGCATGTTATTCATTGATATTATGTTGTTATTTTTTTAAGGGAGGTTACAACTACATCGATTCTTTCTTCTAGGGAGCTCCTCTTGCAAGATTATTTTATGATATTTCTTGGAGAAGAAGTCTCTTGAGATGCGCTCTCTTTATGAAATCTCATGTGGAGAGATAAAATAACATTGAAGACCAATTCTTTTACATGTATTATTATTTTATTTTGGTTTGACATGCCAACTTTGATCATTGAAATATTATTCTTTTACTATGAGGTGGTTGAGCTTAGAACTCTATGTTAGAGGGTCCGTTTCTTTGTAATAGTTGTCGAGAGAGTGATCATTTTGGAGCAATTTATTTCTCATGTGCATGTTTTTGAGAGCATTCCTTTCATGTCTTTTTTGTTAAGCTTGGTAGGACTCTCTCATTTTCGTTTTTACATGTCCATTATTCACCCCGTGACGGGGGGAGGGTAGTACAAGATTCGAACCCAAGATCTCCGGTTCGGTGAGACTTCATTCCACTGCCATCGCCACTTGAGCTACCCCAGGCGGATGAGAGTGTTCCTTTCATGTTGTGTGAGCCTTGTATGTGATTAAATTGTTGGAGATTGAAGGTATGGATGTGCAAGGAGCTAGACCAAGGTCACAAGCAAGAACACTACCTCAAATGGTGGAGGCTATGTAGGTATGAAAACCCCTCTTTAGCTTGTTGTTGGTTTACATTTCTTATGTTTTATTTCATTCCCATTTTGTAGTAACTAGGTCTAGTAAAATTTAGGCAAACACCTTGGACTAGCTTTGAAATGGACATCTTCTAGGATTTATTTGCTTGTGTGTCTTTAATGATTTAATTTTCAGCCACAGGTTTTTTGTAGCATGCACTTGGGAATCCTATTAGTCCTAGGAAATAAATGAAAACTTTTCCTTCTTTCATGAAATTTATTTGACTCCATTAGCCCAAAGAAATATTTAGGTACTAGTATACTTTTTCCTCCATCCAAACATCTAATATTCATCATCTTTTCTACTCTTGCATTTTGAAAATACATGCAAATATTTGTTTCAATTTTTTTGCAATTTCTACATTATATTTCCTCCAGAAATTTTATTTTCCCTCATTGCATATTTGTTTAGAGACCTCATTTTCCTCATAAACTAAGCATGCTTTAATTTGCTGCATTCTTAGATATGTAGTTATATTTTATTTTGAATTTTTTGCATGTTCTAGTTCTTTAGTCACTAATTTCAATTTCTAGAATGGCATTGAGTCTAGATCCATCATTTCAGACCTAGAACTAGAACATTATTTTCATTTTCGGAAATAGTTATAAGTATTTCATCTTTAACACCATGGCTTAAAATTGTTGGAATTTTAAGGCTTTTCAGAGACATGGTATTTTATATTTAATGTCATGCCTGAAAAAATTGTTGGGATTTTAAGGTTTTTTAGAGTCATGATATTTTATCTTTAACATCATTGCTAAAAAAGGTGAAAAAATTATCAGAAATAAATAAATAAATAAATAAAAATAAAAATAAAAATTTCCAGCATCAACTTTTTTTTCATTTTCAATGTGATTTTTGCACAAACAAATGGCTTTTACTGTCATTTTTAAAAAATGTTTAAAATTTACCCCAAAATAAAATAAATAAATAAAAATAAAAAAATGTGGATGCAACATCAACACTTTTCATTTTATGGTTGTTTTTTCATGTCTTTTTGGGATTTTTTAGGTAGAGTTATCATTTTGAGTTCACAGTTCTTGTTTGATTGATAAATTTGTTAGAGATGTTTGCTCTAAATATGATTAAAATATGTTCCATTTTCATATGGGCAACTTTTATATATTAATTTTAGATACTATATATATATTTATAATAAATAATAATAATATATATTAATTTCCAGTTGGTCTTGGATAGACAGTGATTAGGTGCTCTATTAAGGCACTCCTTGATGTGAAATCATTGGTTCAATTCCTTGCCCCGATCGGGGTAATATATTGGGCATGATGAAGATGTAGTTCCACCAAACTTACAATATATATATATATATGAAAAGAAAAACATAAATTTAGAATTACATATAAATAAAAGTATTATAAATATGATATTTGTATACAAATATTGATAACCATTTCTTCATAACAATTTACAGTTAAAGAAATTTTATCTCTCGATACTCAATAAATTTACATTATTTTTGAAACAGATTCACATACTTTGTTATATCAAAATCTTTGTATTTATCAATTTTGTTAATATCAATACCATGGAATAGTCAATGCTTCAATTCGATTGTCTTCTCTATGGTACGTTTAACATGAATTCATAACAAATCATGTATTTTATTTCAATTTGATGGATCTAGAATGATGTCCGTGTTAAGAAAGAAAGGAGAGTATGGGTAGCTAAGGTGATAGTAGTCATCTAGAAGTGGTGGATAACAGGTAGTTGAACTTTATTGGACAAGACATAATCCACTCAAGTTATCCCTCCCATATGAAGTTGGCAAGTGAAGAAGTGAAAATATAGGAAGTAAGGGAGGTTATTTAGGATCGATACCTTATGGATCTTAATCATCAAATTCACCCAATAAAATGAATTTCCCTGTCACTAAATATTGAATTATGCCAATGTATAGGTCCACATAGGGGTCTTCTTTTCAGTCACTGTGGATAACAAATGTAGATGAAATAGGGGGGAGTAGAAAATTGGAACATAAATGTCTTTGAGGAGGGGGAACCTACTAGCTCGAATCCACATGAACCTGGAAAACTTGTTTGAAGAAACTAGACAAACACTATCTCAGATGGATACCCTAGCCTAGTAGGCCACTCTGCTTAAACCTTTTACACCTACTAAAAATCTAGTATTTTGTAATGAAACGATAACTTGCTATGTTTGGGACATGCTAAACAAGGCTCACATGGGTCACTGTGATAAATAAGATGTCAAATGCACCAAGAGCATTAGAGGTCATGCTTGGAGAGGACCAAAAGGATCAATTCTCATTCTAGCATCCTCTTGAAATACTCAAGCCTTGTTTCCTCCCCCAATAGAATCATCATTTAGAAAATCCAACTTGAGAATACCTAGGAGGGGCGATATCTTGAAGTATGACCTTGATGTCTCCAACGATTGCCCATTTTCTTGCTTCTCATGATGCTTTGAACATCTCCTAGGAGTGTTTTAGCTATGGAACTTGGGATCTAATGAGATCCTCATCTAAGAATATCCTACAAGAGAGGGAGAGCAATTTACTCTTGGCATAAATATTTTAGAGTCAGTCGCTTGCTAGCTTGAATTGTATGAAAAGTATAGAATTAGATCCAAACTAAGGTCTCTCAAGAGTAAGGTTAGGAACCTCAATGATATCTTAGGGGAACTTGGTGTCAACTTGTGTGGCACCTAGGCATGGATAGGGCGAGGAAACCATCCTAACCTTGAAGTTCAATTCTTGAGCCCTCCTACTACGCTCTTCCATTAGCTTAGCCTAAATGAATTCCTAAACTATGTTAGTTTATGTAGCCTCGAATGTGTCCTAGCCACAAAATTTGGTGGAAAATCTAGAATACATTAGATCTCTAAAACCCATAAATCGTTTCAGGAATTCCACCTAGAGATGACTTAATTAAATTATTAACCAATTTTTAATATTTCCTAAGTATAAACTTAGGAAAACTGGTTAATTAATTAGAATTAATTAACTCAAGGTGAAAATTCTCTAGAAACTATTAGAAAACTTTTGAGGTCTAAAATGGGCCTCCTAAGACAAATGTACAACCAAAAAAAGCTTTATAAGAACCAATAAGATTCAACATGATGATGCCAACCATGGGGGATGATTCACCATTTTTGGGGGAAAAAAGTAGAAAGATTAAAAAATAATAAAATAATAAAACTACTTTTTCAACTTATCTCCCCAAGGTTTTATTCAAATTTCGAGCGAGAATAGTCATTCGATGCAATATTTAATTCCTCATCCAAGGAGTACCCATGTTGCATATTTTTCATGTATTTCTCATTTTTGAAGTAGCAGTGTCCATCGAAAGTACGCAACATAGGTACTCTTTGGATGAGGAATCAAATTATGCATCCAATGAGTGTTCCCACTCGAAATTTGGGTAAACCCATAGGGATATAAGTTGAAAATACGAGTTGAAAAAGTAGTTTTTTTCTTTTTTTCCCTCTAAAATTTGATGATGTAATCTAATTTTATTTTATTATTTCCACTATTATTTTATAATTTCCTTAGGAGGCCCATTTTAGATCTCAAAATTCCCCTAATGTCACACAGATCGATACAGAATTGATTTGATCCATTGATTAAGATTTAATCTTGACCATTGGAGTCCCAACAAGTAGATATAAGAAGGGATCAATGTTGTGATGGAGAACACACCAGTGCAAATACTTAGTTTCCTAGGGAGTTCAATTTTCTCAGTGGCAAAGACTCGATAGAGAAGATAGAGCCAGAGGGCGAGTAGCAGGTGGTAGAGGAGGTCAACAACATTTCCAAAGGAAGTATTCCAGTTACAGGAGAGGCAGTGAGAGGGAAGGCTGAAATTCCCAAAGGTTTTACGCAAGAACTGTGTAGAGGTTGACACTTAAGGATCTGCATGTGGCTAGGGAGGCAATTTCGGGGACAAAAATTAGCTGTGGGGTGAGAGAAAATTCTCACAATAATTTTGCCATAATTTTTCCTCAGATTAGATTTCTAATAGAGCATCTAAATTATTGTACTTAGAATTTTTGTTGAAGAATAATAAGAAAACCCTCATCTACTGCACCAGTTTTTCCAAGTTGGGTTTTTCCGGGGACATCTGTCCAAAAAAAGTCGTGTTAAATTTTTGTGTGAGTGCTAGAATTTCTCAGTTTCCAGTATTTTATTTTCCGCAGTATTTTTATGGTGAAAATTGTAGTAGATATTTATTCGTTGTTCGTATGTGCAAACAAATTGTTAAATTAAATTAACAATTAGGAGAATAATATCCAGTTACTGCAATAGATGAAATTTTCAAATGGTATTGGAGTGTGAGTGATCAGTCGGGAAGCTTAGAAGCAGAGGAAAGAATTTTTCTACTCAAAAGGACCAACAAATTGAAATATTTAGAGGAAACATAGTGCTCAGACAGACAGGCCGAATTGTTGGGGCAAGAATTTGATTTTCAGTTGCAGGGTTGCAGAAAAGTTAAATTTCCCGAGTTAGTGATTCCAACTGTCAGAGAGAGCAGTAGCATCTCAGATTTTCATTGAGAAAATTCCTTGGTTGGACGCAGAGGGTTTTTGCAGCAGTTTGGATTTGCAGAATCAATGTTAGGTGAAAAGAGGAATAACACAATAAATTCTTCGGTATTACCATGGAGAGAATTGACATTCATGAGGTTTCATATTTATCTTCCAAGTTGGAGGTAGAATTTGCTTGCTTGTCAGGATCAACTTCATAGGGTGTCTGATATATAGACAGTGGAGAATTAACTCATATGACAAGGGTTAGAGAATATTTTTCTAGGTACAAGGAGGAGCATATGGACTTCCAGATTACGATGGGAAACAAAATGAAGTGTACTCCTATAGGGAGAGGTACCATCGATTTTTAGAGGGAGTCAGGAGCAAGAGCTAGTGCTACAGTTGTATTGCATGTGCCATGATTGGGTATGAACTTGATTTCAGTTTCCCAGCTACAGGATAAGGGATATGATATCCACTTTGTAAGGAAGATTTTTTTTTTCAAAAACTCAAGCTGGAGTTTGAAGCAACAGATTATACAGATTGCAGCTTGACTCTCCAATGGCACTAATTAGAAGTGACAGTAGCAATGGGAAAAAATGGAATGAGTTATGGCATAGGAGAATGGGACATTTACACCATGGACCACTCAAGATGCTCAGGGAAATAGTAACAGGGGTATCAGAACTTAGCACGGAACACAATGATGTGTGGAAAGGATGTGTACTTGGGAAGTATGCTAAGGAAACATTCCCAAAAAGTGACAATAGAGCATATGGCATGTTAGGACTTATACATTTAGATATTTGTAGCCTGATGTCTACTAGAGCTTTCAATGGCGTTGAATACTTTGTCACCTTTATTGATGACCATTCCAAAAAAACCTGGATCTACTTCTTTAAGACCAAAGATGATGTCTTCGAATGTTTTAGAGAGTTTAAGGCTCTCTTGGAGAATGTGACAAGGAACAAGATCAAGGTGCTTTTCTCAGATAATGGTGGAGAATATATTGATAAATACTTCACAATTTTTTGCATGAAGGAAGGAATCAAAAGATAATGGACAACTCGATATAATCCACAACAGAATGGCGTAGCGGAGCGAAAAAAACATAACCATAATTTGGGCTACAAAAGTTATGTTATATGACTAGGATTTGTCTAGGTTTCGATCTGAAGAAGCATGTAACAAGACAGTGTATATTTAGAACAAGACTCCTCATAGAGAACTGGGGAAGAAAACACCAGAAGGGGTCTTTATAGGGAAGAAGCCAGAAGTGAGTCACTTTAGGATCTTTGGCAACATTGCTTATTGCCACGTGCTAGATGAAAAGTGTACCAAATTTTATTAGACTACAAAGAAGGGGTTTCTCGTTGGGTATAGCGAGACCTCCAAGGCATATAGGATCTACATTCCTAACAATAGGAAGATTATAGTAAGACGAGAAGTAAAGTTCATGGAAAATCTAGCTTTCAAGAGATACAGTGAGATGCCTGCAGGTGATCAGATTCAACCAGTTGAGGCTCCATTGGTCCAACAACAAGGATAGCCACAGGGGTAGCCTTTGGGACCACCGATGAGATAGTCATAGGGATCCAATACAATAACCAATACTAGCAATTCCTCAGGAGCAAGAAATCTAGTGAGATCTCAAGAAATAGAGCAGAAGGGTAGGATGAGGAAAAGTTGGTAGAACCTCCCATGACTACCGGTCGAGCCAACAGAGAGGTTCCTTGGACATTGAGAGATGCAAAGTAGTTTGTTGGAGCTCCTAGGATGAGCAACAAAGAGCGCATAAAACTTGACAAATATCAAGCATTGGTAGCTCAGGTTGCAGAACCTTCCAGCTTTGAGGAAGCCACGCAACATCAAGTGTGGGTAGATGCCATGGTTGAAGAATAAAACTCTATCATGACGAATTATGTTTGGGAGGTGGTGTTGAGGCCTGAGGATAGGTCAGTTGTAGCTTCTCAATGGATCTACAAGATCAAGTAGGTCGCAGATGGCAGTGTGGAGAAGTACAAGGCTAGGTTTGTGACAATGGGGTATGCACAGAAAGAAGGGATAGATTATGAGGAAACCTTCGCTCCAGTTGCCAGATACACCTCTATTCGATCAATTATATCCCTAGCAACTCAGATGGGATGGGAGATTCACCAGATGTACGTCAAGACAACATTCTTGAACGAGGTGATAGAGGAAGAGGTGTACATTGAACAACTAGAGGGCTTCAAAACTCATGAGAGGCGCACTCATGTGTGCATATTGAAGAAAGCTTTATACGGGCTCAAGTAGGCTTCTAGGGCATGGTATGGTCAGATTGAGAGCTACTTGCAGCAGATGGGATTCGTCAAGAGTGATGCAAATCCCAACCTTTACTATTTGATGGTAGAGGGTGAGCCACTCATCCTAGTATTGTATGTGGATAATCTCTTCTTGATAGGATCATCAGGGCTCATAGAGGATTGCAAGAGGAACCTGGCAGCATAGTTTGATATGAAGGATTTGGGGTTGATGCACTATTTCCTTGGATTGGAAGTGTGGTAGAAGGATGTGGAGATCTTCCTAGGGCAGGAAAGATACGCTACAAACATTTTGAAGAGATTCAGGATGCAAGATTGTAGACCCATGTCTACACCCATGATCACTAACTAGAAGAATATAGATACATCAGATGATAAGGATGTCGACCCCACCATGTGTAGACAACTTACCAGTTCTCTCATGTATCTGGTCAACACTAGGCCAGATATTTTCTTCGTAGTCAATACCCTCTATCAATTTATGGTAGAACCGAAAAGGGTATATTGGGTAGTAGCGAGGCATATTTTGAGGTATGTGCATGATATTGTCAAGTATGGGTTGAGATATACCCGAGGGGATGATGTTAGACTATGTGGATTCACAAATGCAGATTGGGCAGGCAATTCAATGGACATGAAAAGTACCTCTAGGTATTGCTTCAACGTTGGATCAAGGATGGTTTCTTGGTGTAACAAGAAGCAAAAGTTAGTAGCACTGAGGGAAAAAAGCACGGCCACGTGCAAAGCTATATGGATTCATAAGCTGCTATTAAGCTTGTTCAAGCATAGGATGGAGGCGACCAATGTCTACTGTGATAATACAAGTTACATTAAGCTCTCTGAGAATCTAGTGTTTCATGACAGGTCGAAACACATAGATATTATGGATTCATTTCATCAGAGATTGTGTACAGCGTGGAGTGGTCCAGCTACAATACATTCCCACATAAGAGCAAGTTGTAGATATACTCAAAAACTCTAGGGAGAGCTAAGTTCGTGTATTTCAGAGAACAAATGGGTATGGTGGAAAAATCGTTTCAGTATCGGGACAAATTATTCCAGATGCTTCTGAGTTGCAATAGTTGTAGTTGCAGCGACAACAAATGAGAGGGAATTGCAGGGAAGATGCAGTGTTGGCAGCAGTATGCAATGTCAGCAGCAGCACATATGCAACATCAGAGTTGTGTAGTGGTTGGTGGGCAGTATGGCCATACATCAGCAATGTGACAGGAGGTGATACAGAAACAGGGTGTTGTGGCAGAATGTGCAACACTAGATAAGAACACGGTCATCGCTAAGAGGGAGTGTTAATTTATGTAGCATCGGATGTGTTCTAGCCACGAAATTTGTTGGAAAGGCTAGAATACATGAGATCTCCAAAACCGAGAAATCATTTCTGAAAATTCCACCTAGAGATGACTTAATTAGATTATTAACGAATTTTATAATATTTTCGAAGTCTAAACTTAGAAAAAATGGTTAATTAATCAGAATCAATTAAGTAAAGGTGAGAATTCTCTAGAAAATCACACAGATCGATCCATAATTGATCTGAGCCACTGATTAAGATTTAATCTTGGTCGTTGGAGTCCCAACAAGTAGATATAAGAAGGGATCGATTTGGTGATGGAGAACACACCAGTGCAAATACTCAGTTGCCTAGGCAGTGCGATTTTCTCAGTAGCAAAGACTCAGCAGAGAAAATAGAGCTAAAGGGTGAGTAGCCAGTGGTAGAGGAGGTTAGCAACATTTTCGAAGGAAGTATTCCAGTTCCGGGAGAGGCAGTGAGAGGAAGGCTGAAATTCCCAGGGGTTTTGCGTAAGCACTGTGCAAAGGTTGACGCTAAAGGATCTGCATGTGGCTAGGGAGGCAGTTTTGGGGACAAAATTTAGTTGATGGGTGAGAGAAAATTCTCACAATAATTTTTCCAGTATTTTTCCTCAACTTAGATTGCTAGTAGAGCATCTAAATTATTGTACTCGGAATTGTTGTTGAAGAATAATAATAAAACCCTCATTCGCTGCACCAGTTTTCCCAAGTTGGGTTTTTCCGGGGACAATTGTTCAAAAACAATCATGTTAACTTTTTGTGTGAGTGCTAGAATTTCTCAGTTTCTAGTAGTTTATTTTTCGCAGTATTTTTATGGTGAAATTTGCAGTAGAGATTTATTCGTTGTTCGTATGTGAAAATAAATTGTTAAATTAAATGAACAATTAGGATAATAGTGTCAAATTACTGCAATAAAATGAAATTTTCACAAACTACAACAAGAGGGGTGGGGAGATCCTCTCCTTATCCCTAATGACCTGCACCTAAGAATTTATATGTATCTTTGTTTCCAATTTCAAAGTGGTTTGTTGGTTTTAAATTTATTCTTTTCTATTTTATATATACATAATTTCTACATGTAGCGTGTCGTTTAGTCATTGTAGGGTATATTGCACTTGGTTTTCATTTAGAAAGTGTTTGAGAGGTAGGTTCTTGGATTCTGCCTTTGAAACTTTGGATGAAAGAATGCTCCCTTTCATATGTAGTTCTAATAGTTTAGTAAACTTGCAAACTTGGGTAGCTAGGAGAATGGGGTTTGTAGAGAGGGATGCCTCTACCTCATTATGTATACTTTTCCCTATGTTTGTTTGTATCATGCTCACCATGTAACCCACTACCATGATTGGTTTTCCCTATGATTTTGCTCCTATCATCATATGAATGCACTATGTGCTTGCTAGTTCAAAAGAGGGGGAGTGTTTGATGGTGTGGGTATTGATTGTGAAAGGAATGAGAGAGGAAGAAGGGGGTGTTGAGAGGAGGGGTGGGGATTGATTGTGAAGGGAATGGGCAGGGGGGAGTATGGTGTTGAGGGGAGGGACGGGGCAGGAGACTAAAGAGGGGGTTGGGGGTGACGATGGGGGTGAAACAAAAGGGACAAGGAGGGGCTGCGGGGGAGAGAGAGGAGTTAAGGGGGAGCACGGGATGTAATTTATTAAGGAAACACCCTCATGGTGGCTCCTTTATGACAGATGATATTGCAGAAGATTTTAAGGCTAGGTATTGACTCTTCCTTTTTAATGGTTCAATCTGATTTTTTTTATGAATCAAGTGACTTGATTAGATTTAATTCAATGAGGGCTAGATATTAGGCAACAAATATGTAAAATTTGATAGCTCCCACAACAATTTGTGTGTTTCAATGGTGGCAGAAGTCAATTCAGTTGATTTGAGGGACCCAAGGATTGAGTGGCTTGTGGTGGCAACTCATGGTGCTTCATATAGGTCAACCTACATATGACTTTTGTGGTGGCGTGAATTTAGATCCCAACTTGAATTCATGGTAACAACCAATGAGGGAGTGGAAGAGGGTGAAGAAAAGGTAAAGGGAGATGGAGAATATAAAATAGGAAGAAGAAAAAGAGGAGGTAAGCATAAGTAAAGGAAAGAGAAAGAGAAAAAGTGAGAGGGAGAAGAAGCATGAGGTTGAGAGAAAGGAAAGATAATGAGAAAGTAGAGGGAGATGGAAAAGAGAAAAAGGAAAAGGAAAAGGGAAAGAAAAGGAAGTGGGGGAGAGAAAATAAAAAGAGGAGGACGGGGGAGGAGTAAAAGAAGATTAAAAGGAAGAGGAAGAAGGGGAGGGAGAGGTTGAAAAAGATGAACAAGAAGAAGGATGTGAAAAAAAAGGAAAGGGAAAGAGAAGGAAGGAGGGGAAAAGAGAGAATAAGAAGAAGAGGAAGATATAGAATAACAAGAATAAAAGTAAGAGGAAGGAGAGATAGGAGAGAGCAAAGTAGAGGAAGATGAAGGAAAGATAGGGAGAGCAAAGTAGAGGAAGAGGAAGATATCTCTGCGCCTTAATACCCTTGTTTTGTTTTATAATTTTGGATTTCATTTATTAAACCCTATGGCAAAATGCATTCTAAATCTTCAATCCCAAACATGAACCTCCACATTATTCCCAAATTCCATCCACTCGCATAAGAAGTCTCAAATGAGATCTACAAAAGTTAAAAAAGTGGGGACAACGAGAAATAGTATTAGATCATTTTTTATGAAATCTAATAGATCTAGTGAAGGACCTTCAAATCTCCCTTCACTATTACTATGGAATGCACCATAGACCTCCCTCAAGTCCAACGAGCTCCACCTCACAAAATCATGAAAAAATGAAGTGAAAGCAACCTTGTCTTTTCTTTTTATTTCCAAAATTTGCAAAGATAGTGTGACTCAAAGGCGCTATTTATGTCACATATTTTTCCACTTGTTAGGGTTTTGCATCAGTCTTTTTGCATTGTGATGAAAACTCCAATACTTTGTCACATTTTACATCGCTGCCCCTTCATTTTTCATCTTGATACTCTCAAATTGATAATTTTTGCAACAAAAAGTGTGATAATTAATTATTATGATTATTTCAAACAAAAATATGATTATCCTATGCAATTAGTTTATTTTTCATTATTAATAATAAGAATGAGTCTTACGAAGTTAAGTGAAAAGATTGTCTTCAATTATACTAAGAATTTGGTTAGATTCATAATTAGGGGTGCTTAGTTCAAACACATTTGGGTTAGGCAGACTAGTCTAAACATGGGTCGGTTTACTAGGGATGACATACATGAACCTTGAGAGGCCGCCTAGTCTAAATATGGGTGGGTTTACTAGGGATGACATACATGAACTTTGAGAGGCATCTCTTGGGGTTTCCTCACAACATTTTCATTATATTAGAGAATAATAATTAATTAATCAAGAAAGAACCCTTGAGCTAATAGTCCTAAGTACATTAAGGGCACTTAAAATTTCTCATCTAGTACAGGTTCAAGTCAAAATTTGGTGACAATGTAATTTGAATAAAACTCATTAAGACATTAAGTTCCATATGATAGATTTGCCAACTCAGTTTATTTTAATAAAACTCATTAAGACATTAAGTTCCATATGATAGATTTGCCAACCAAGTTTATCTCTAGCAATTATGAAGAGTGTTATGTGTCATCCTCCTCACCAAGATTTAAATTCTTGCACCACCCTCGGATTGAGGGGAAGTGTCTAACTATTTCGTATGAAGTATATTTCACAAACCAAAAAATTTCAATATAATAAACTTCACTAAATTAATGGAAAATTATTAATAATTATAATGAGCAATTCATTGAAAATTTTAATATTAATCAAGCAAACACATAATGGCATTGAGTATTATAACTTGCTTTTATTTTTTATTTTTTAACATTCTTATTATGACAATGGAAAGATGGAAAATAACATTCTCATGTATATGCTAAAAACACTTTCGATTGCATTAACAGTAGTAGTGAGCTGCTCTACATGAAAGTATGGAAGAGAAATTATCATGAACATATGTTTTATTAAAAAATTAAGAAAATATAAATACACTCCATCTTAAATAACACAAAATTAAATTAAATAAAAAAATAAATAACAATCTAGTTTGAGATGAATCTAGAAACTAGAATTTATTCAGCATCAAAATTTATACCTCTTATGACATGGTTAAATCCGGAGAGAGGATAGATCTAAGTAGGTAGTATTACGATAGTATTTATGGAATCATCTGTCGCTAGGCTGTTAACTATCTACTGCATAAAATGAGCAAGGAAGAGAAAATTCGAAATGAAATGGCTGAGTCGCTGGGCAACATGGAATTTGTTGGTGTAAAGACGTCCTGTTGAGAAAGCTTTTCGACGACCCCGCTCATGGAAGGTCTCTTATCCTTTTCTTCCTGCACACAGAGCAGTGCTGTTTTCAGGGCTCTCTCGACCTCATCCACATCAAAATCTCCATGCAACTTGGGATCCCCTACTTCCTCAATCGCTTCCCCCTTCCTTCGTCATTACAGACACCCACTGTACCAACTGTCCATAATTTTGGACTGTTAAACTGATAACGAGCTTCGTCCCGTCACCGTCTCTAACAAAACAATCCCGAAGCTATAAACATCCACCTTGGCTGTGATTGGCCGATTCATCCCCCACTCTGGTGATAAGTATCCCCTGGGCCCCTCTAATTGTGAAGGAGAATGCCTGATCTCTGTCTACGAGCTTTGCTAACCCAAAATTAGAAACCCTGGGACAAAATTTCATGTCCAGAAGTATGTTCTGGGGTTTGATGTTACAGTGCAGAATCCATTCCAAACACTTTTCATGGAGGTAGACTAACCCCATGCCAGTGCCCACTGCAATCCCAAATCATTATTTCCAACCCAAAACTTTATCATCGTTTTCTGCGAACAGATACTTATCCAGAAACCTGTTTTCAACGTACTCAGAAACCAGCAGCCTGTGATTTCGTTCTGCACAGAAGTCAACCATACGAACCAAATTCTTGTGATGGACTTTCCCAATCATATTCATTAAGTCATTTCTGCCCAGAATTGATCATGACCTTGGGATAATCCTTCCAGTTGCTTCGCCGCTACCCAGTACCCCTCACCAGCTGGAAGCACCCCTTTGTACACAGTCCCAAACCCTCCTTCCCCCAGTTTTACCCTAAAGTTATCGGTTGCTTTCTTCAACTCTGCAAAGCCAAACTTCTTGAACCCCCCAGGAATCACTGAGTAACCTAGATGATCATAGCGAGAAACTCTATATTCTATAAACATATACAGCCATCCAAGTATTATGTAGACCAGTTCTGCAACACCAAATGAAATTGCAAACCCTAGCGTATATTTCACAACGCTGCTTCTCTTTTGCTTCTTGTATTGGCCTGTCTCTGTCACAGTGGTAGTCAAAGCCGAACAATTTAATGGCTGAGATGCACTGGTAGAATTAGAAACAGAAAAATCATTGTAAGAAACTTTGATATACATGTGGTTCAAAACACCAGTAGATCGAAATCCATTGCAAAGAAAAGCCTTAGGGTAACAAGCTCCTGTGCCATCCAATCTATATGCAAAAGCTTCACATTTGCTGTCATTCATGCACAGAAATTTGCAGTTTTCAAACGTGGTCTCAGTTTGATAGTAACTTAGATCATAGCCATAATAATCTGTATGTGGAAGATAAACAAGCTTTGGACTGGACGAGCTCAGTTGTTTCAGTTGTTTACTGCACTCGCAACCTTGGAACCAATCTGTGGAATCATTCCTGTGAAAACCAGAGGGGACAGATACAGCCGGGAACAGGGGTGTATATGCAAAGACCGTTGATACCACAGAGGCCATAAACAGAACATTGATCCGAAATAGCCATTCAAACAATATTTCGTGTACCTTTCTCTTCCACCAAGCTGTATAGTCTGAGGTTTCCATCCATGTCCAGAGTTAACCTTCTCTTAGGGACTTCTCCATAATCCGAGGCCTTCAAGGTAAAGTCGTCGCTTGACTGGAAACTACCTAGGCTGTTAAACACCGCTTGGCGGCTGCTATTGTATGGGTTTCTGCAGTTCTGAAAGTTTCCCAGGCGAGGAGTTGGCCAGCAGTTGCTTGATATGACTCATCCCTCGAAAATTAGTCGAATAACGTTGTCGCTATCAAAATACAGACGATAGTAGCCTCTGTGAAACGTGGATTTCCCTTTTCTGTATAGTAACTGCCCTGTATTATTATGGAGGGACTGGAATGGAAGAAGAGTATCGGTTGGATACTGGGAGCTTTCCCACAGAAACTGATCACCTGAAGAGCTGCGTAACACTAGATTTCCTGTTTCTAGAAGAACAAGCTTTTTGACATTCTTGTTACCGGTGATGGTACTCCAAGGAACGCTACCATCTGCATCCCAGAGAGCGAGGTTTCCATCTTTCTGCAGATAAAGACAGGAATGCCTTCCGTTGATTTACGTACTATGTTGGCTACCCAAGCCACTGTTCGGTCGGGTGTCTGAGTATACCATATGGCAAAAGCATAAGCATTGTTGCCCACTCCATAAAATCCAGCAGAGAAAGTTTCATTGGGAGAAGCCAGGAAGTTGTGTTCTGTTCAGGAGTGAGTGAAGAGCCCAGGTCAGCCGATCTCTTTTAGTGGTGCACTGATTGTTGAAATTGGGAATTCCAGAAACAAGCCTGCAAGTGAAGATAAGATAACATAAGATAATAATTTTTATGCCCAACTAATAACCACAAAGTACGTCAAAGGGACTGTTGAGTACACTGATGTATATACAAAACTGGAGAACCAAACAGTCTCCTATAAAAGATACAATGCATGAAGTAAATCAACATCTAGCCCTAGCGGAGAAGATCCAGGGGCTAATAGGTTCAGACCCATCTCTCCTAACATCTAAGGCTAAATGAATAACACTGAAGAAACTCAACAAACTCTGTTGGCCCGATGAGGAGCCGATGGCACGTGCAGGCTGTCCACTAAATTGTTTACTGGGGGGTTCACACGCTGCTGAACGTTGGAGGACCTACTCTGTCTCCCAGGAACGGATCTGAGACCGAACTGCTGCTGAGATCTCATGTGGCAGGGTGAGGTCCCACGGATCCTCACTGATTTGGAGTCTGGATACGAACTGGTATCAATCGATCTCTTGGTGCTCCTGTCTAAAGGTAGTACCCTGAAAAATGTCGTGATCCTCTGTGTGGGGTCTGGTCTGATGGGACGCTGAAGAATATGCGCTCGGAACCTAAGAGCCTCCTGCATATATAGGGCCAGACATCTCTGATCTTGTTACCGGAGAAAGTCGGCAAGGGTCCGAGAATCTCTGAACAAGCAATGAAACCTTCCTCTGATCTCGTAGTAGACAGGGCATCCAAGAATGAAGTGCACCTTGGTCTCCACTTCCTATAAATGACATACCTAGCAGAGTCTGTCTAGTCTATCCCCCTGGTGGTCTGTCTCTACCCGAAGTCTATTAGAGCCTACTCTGAACTGGCCTACTCTGTCTCTACCCGAAGTTTATGAGAGCCTACTCTGAACCGGCCTAGAGGAATGCAAAGAACATGCAACCAGTGGTGAAACGTATACTGGGGTCGAACAATGAGCCCGTCTCTCAACTCCAAGAAGTGCTCAGCGTACAAAGTCATCTTTGGACGCAACCCTCTTGGAGGATTGACCCAGGTGAGACATGTGAGCTGGTTACAGAACAAACGCCAGCAGATTCACTCTGTGTCTTCCATTATGGTCAAGCTGAACCCCAATTTGCTCGAAACAGAGGAAGGCGATTGTTATCCTGGCTACTGTAGAATGTCTGAAATCCTAATGACTTAGGAACTTGTCTTGTTGTTGATAATCTGAATCTCAAGAAGGTCGTGACATCTTCAAAGCCATTCAGAGCAGAAGATTTTTGCAGTTTCTGAGTACCAAAGGCGTCATCCTTTACATTTAACCACTATCAAATTAGAATTGTTCTTACTCTAGTATTAGACAGGGCATCTTAATTGGGCAAGAATAAGGGCATGCTCAAGAAAGAACCCTTGAGCTAAAACTCCCAAATACATTGAAAACATACAGGTTCATGTTCAAATTACATTGTCAACATACAAGTTCATGTTCAAATTCAGTGACAATGTAATTTGAATAAAACTCATTGAGATCTATAGGATAGATTCAACCAAGTTTATCTTTAGTAATTAAGAGGAGTGTTTAGTAATTATGAGGAGTGTTATGTGTTATTCTCCTCACCCCGGTTCAGTTTTTGCATTGCCTTTGGATAGAGAAGAAGTAATTAAAATTTTCTTATAAAGTGTATTTCACACGCCAAAAAATTTCAATATGATAGTAATGGCAAAAACTATATAATAAAATTAATTTTTAAATTTAATATGATAAACTTCCTTAAATTAATGACAAATTATTAGTAACTATGATTAGCGATTCATTGAAAGTGTTAATATTAGTCCATTGAACACAGCAATGGCATTGAGTGCTACTTAAGTATTACAATTTGTTTTTGTTTTTTATTTTTCAATTAGAATATTCTTATTACCAACAATGAAAGGATGGAAAATGGCATACTTATGTATATGTGAAAAACACTTTTGCATTGAGAATAGCCAGTGGAAAAATACTTTCTATTCTATTGAAAATAGTGAGTGGAAAAATACATAGTGAGATGCTTTACCAGACAGTATGGAAGAGAAATTATCATTAACATAATGTTTTATTAAAAAATTAAAAAATATATATAAATACACACATTTTAAACCACAATTAAATTAAATAAAAAATTATATATATATATATATATCGAAAAAAAACACTATACATTCATCTTAAACTAAACTAGAATCTCTAGTACCAAGATTTATACCTCTTAGCACTTATTAAATCTGGATACAGGATAGATCTAATCAGGTTACATTACAACAGCATTTATGGAAATACACATCGAGAAATGGAATACTCTGTTGCTAGGCTGTTACTGCATAAAATGAGGAGGAAGAGGATTGACCCTCTATTGAGGAAGAGGATTGACCCTCTATTGAGGAAGAGAAAATTCGAAATGAACTGGCTGGGTCGCTAGGCAACATGGAATTTGTTGGTGTAAAGACGTCCTGTTGAGAAAGCATTTCGACGACCCGGCTCATGGAAGGTCTCATATCCTTTTCTTGCTGCACACAGAGCAGTGCTGTTTTCAGGACTCTCTCCACCTCCTCCAAATCAAAATCTCCATGCATCTTAGGATCCACTACTTCCTCCATCGCTTTCCCTTCCTTCATCATTGCAGACACCCACTGCACCAAATGTCCATAATTTTGGAGTGCTAAACTGGATAATGAGCTTCGTCCAGTCACCATCTCTAACAAAACAATCCCGAAGCTATAAACATCCACCTTGGCTGTGATTGGCAGATTCATTGCCCACTCTGGTGCTAAGTACCCCCTGGTGCCTCTGATTGTGGAGAAGGAGAATGCCTGATCTCTGTCTACCAGCTTTGCTAACCCAAAGTCAGAAACCTTGGGACAAAATTTCATGTCCAAAAGTATGTTTTGGGGTTTGATGTCACAGTGCAGGATCCATTCCAAACACTCTTCATGGAGGTAGGCTAACCCCTTGGCCGTGCCCACTGCAATCCCAAATCTTTCTTTCCAACCCAAAACTCTATCATCGCTTTCTGCGAACAGATACTTATCCAGAGACCCGTTTTCAACGTACTCATAAACCAGCAGCCTGTGATTTCTTTCTGCACAGAAGCCAACCATACGAACCAAATTCATGTGATGGACTTTCCCAATCATACTCACTTCTGCCCAGAACTGCTCATGACCTTGGGATACTCCTTCCAGTTGCTTCACCGCTACCACCTCACCATCTGGAAGCACCCCTTTGTACACAGTCCCAAACCCTCCTTCCCCCAGTTTTACCGTGAAGTTATCCGTCGCTTTCTTCAACTCTGCAAAGCTGAATTTCTTGAACCCCCCAGGAATCACTGAGTAACCTAGACGATCATAGCCAGGAACTCTATGTTCTATAAACATATACCGCCATCCAAGTATTATGCAGACCAGCTCTGCAACACCAAATGCAATTGCAAACCCTAGCGTATATTTGACAACGCTGCCAGTCTTATGCTTCTTGTATTGGCCTGTCTCTGTCACAGTGGTAGTCAAAGCCGAACAGTTTAATGGCTGAGCCGCACTGGTAGAATTAGAAACAGAAAAATCATTGCTGGAAACTTTGATATACATGTGGTTCAAAGTACCAGGAGATCGCAATCCATTGGCAAGTAAAGCCTTAGGGTAACAAGTTCCGGTGCCATCCATTACGTAGGCAAAAGCTTCACATTTGCTGTCATTCATGCACAGAAATTTGCAGTTTTCAAATGTGCTCCCAGTTTGATAGTAACTTAGGTCATAGCCATAATAATCTGTATGTGGAAGATAAACAAGCTTTAGACTGGACGAGTTCAGTGGTTTATTGCGCTGGCAACCCTGGAACCAATCGGTGGAATCATTCCTGTGAAAACCAGGGGGGCAGATACATCTGGGAACAGGGGTGTATATGCAGAGACCGTTGATACCACAGAAGCCATGAACAGAACATTGATCAGGAAAAGTCATCCAAACAATATTCCATGTACCTGTCTCTTCCACCAAGCTGTAGAGTCTGAGGTTTCCATCCATGTCCAGAGTTAATCTTCTCTTGGGGCCTTCTCCATAATCTGAGGCGTTAAAGGTAAAGTCATCGCTTGACAGGAAACTACCTAGGCTGTTAAACACGGCTTGGCGGCTGCTATTGTATGGGGTTCTGCCGTTCCGAAAGTTTTGCAAGTAAGGTGCAGGCCAGTAGTTGCTTGTTATGCCTGATCCCTCGAAAATTAGTCGAAGAACGTTGTCGCTATCAAAATACAGGCGATAGTAGCCTCTGTTAAACGTGGTATTCCCTTTTCTGGATATTAATTGCCCTGCATTATTATTGAGGGACTGGAATGGAAGAAGAGTATCGGTTGGATACTGGAAGCTTTCCCACAGAATCTGATCTCCTGAAGAGCTGCGTAACACCAGATTTCCTGTTTCTAGAAGAACAAGCTCTTTGACATTCTTGTTACTGGTGTTGGTACTCCACAGAACGCTACCATCTGCATCCCACAGAGCGAGGTTTCCATCTTTCTGCAGGTAAAGACGTGACTGCCTTCCGTTGACAGGTACTTCTCTGTTAGCCACCCAAGCCACTGTTCGGTCGGGTGTGTGAGTATACCATATGGCAAAAGCATAAGCATTGTTGCCCACTCCATAAAATCCAGCAGAGAAAGTTTCATTGGGAGAAATCAGGCAAGTTGTGTTCTGTTCAGGAGTGAGTGAAGAACCCAGGCTCAACCGATCTTTTTTAGTGGTGCACTGATTGTTGAAATTGGAAATGCCAGAAACAAGCCTGCAACTGAAGAGGAGAAAAAAACATGTGAGCTGGGTACAGAACAAACGCCAGCAGATTCCCTCTGGCGCTTCCATTATGGCCATGCTGAACCCCAATCTGCTCGAAACAGAGGAGGGCGACTGTTATCCTGGCTGCTGCAGAATGTCTGAAACCCTAATGAATTAGGCAGGTCGGCAGACTTACCCTAATGAATTGGGCACCTGTGTTGCTGTTGATCATCTGAGTCTCAAGAAGGTCGTGACATCTTCAAACCCATTCAGGGCAGAAGATTTCTGCAGTTTCTGAGTACCAAAGGCGTCATCCTTTACATTTAACAACTACACACGGCATCTTAATTGGACAAGAATAAGGGCGGGCGGATGAAATCGTGAAGTCAAAGTTGTACAGCGGAAGAATGAAGCATGACATCTATGAGCCGAAGAAGTTTGGCTGGGCCTACCCGGATATTGAATCACGAAAATGTTTGCCGATGACGTGGGTTGGTGAGATAAATTTCTCGATGACGTGGATGAGTTGAATTACATACCTCTATCGATAAATTTTTAATATTAATAAGAACGGGCACACCATAAAGTATCAATAAGCATTATCTTATTTTTATTTTCATGATACATTTTAAAAAGTCGTATGATCAATTCAACTAAATTATATTATTATTATTATTATAATATTATTATTAATTATAAAAAATATTATTATTATATTAATTTTAAAATGTCAATATATAAATTAAATGCATATATAATTAAAAAAAATTATTATTATAATATTATTAATTATAAAAAATATTATTATTATATTAATTTTAAAAGGTGAATATATAAATTAAATGCATATAATGAAAAAAAATTATATAATAAAATATATATATATATATATATATAATAGATAAAAATAGAATTTAAAAATTGGAAAGATTTTCTAATTAATTTAAAAAGGTTATAATTATATTTGAAATAAATCTTAATTATTTATTTTTAATTATAATTAAAAATATTTTAGATATTTTACAAAGATTAATTTCTTACCATTCACTAAATAATTATTAATAAGATAAGATAATTATATTTATGTCCAACTAATGATCACAAGGTAGATCAAAGGCACTGTTGAGTTGAGTACAATGATATCTATAATGATCACAAAGTAAATCAAAGAGACTCTTGAGTTGAGTACAATGATATCTATACAAAGGGTGACAATGTCTAGGTCTCCTATAAAAGATACAAAGCATGAAGTAAATCAACTTCTGGTCTTAACCCAAAAGATCCAAGAGCTAATAGGTTGGAGGATGAGACCTATCTCTCCTAACATCTGAGGCTGAATGAATAACACTGAAGAAACTCAACAATTAATAAATATAGAAATATTACTATTAACTATCTAAAATAAAAATTATTTATTTAAAAAATAAATCAATTTTATTAATTTGTATAGTAACTAGCTCAACCATATAAATTAAATGGTTGATAAATGAGAATAAATATCAATCCATAATAAACATCAAAACACTTAAAATATTTTTGATAATGTTAAAATATAAAAAACCATAAAATTATAATTTTATTTCAAATTATTATTACATTATTATTAATAAAATATATATATATATATATATATATATATATATATATATATAAGTTAAACATATGTACATTTGGAGAAACATGAAACTAAATTGTTAGATCTTATATTTTTGTGATCCACTTTGATAATGAGATTATCTTTAGGATTAATTTCATTATTGAGATTTGGTGGACATTTTGAACCAGCTAATGTGGTTCATCCTCGAGACCAAGGTATGGTTAATCCTCAAGACAAAGGTTGACCTTTGTCTTGAGGATGAACCACATTAGTTGGTTCGAAACTTAGACCAAATCTCAATAATGTGATTAATCCGAAAAACAAACTCATTATGAAACTAAATTGTTATACATGAAGATTAATCCCATTTCACTATGAAATTTTTTAATCAGTTACAATATCATGGACCATGCAATGACTTATTAATCAGACATTAAAATCTCATATAGCACTTGTTATATGACAATTTTTTAATTAATTAATTTAATTAAGAAAAAAGAAAAAACCATAATTATTTTGTAAATCAATTCTAACATTGTGTATATTTTTAAAAATATTTTATAAAAACCAAATCTTATTATTAAACTTCATAATTAAATTACAATTCTAAAAACTTAATTGTAAAATAAACATCTCTTTCAACTTAAAAATATCATACATCAGTATTTTATTATATAACTTAATTTTAATCTTAAAAATAATAAAAACTAATAATTGATTTTTTAAGAAAGTTCTATTAAACCAATTCAAACGAAACGGTAAACATTAAAAATAATAAAATAAATAATAGTTAAAAAGAAAAAGTTTGGAAGGTTCTATTAACCCAATTGAAACGAAACGGTAAGCATTGACTAATTATAATGTTATAAAACTGTCAGGGCAACGACTCAGGAAAATGAGATGTGAATGACTTTGGGTTGTTTTTATTCACTGTTACACGAAAGACCATTTGGCAATCCAAACTCAAATATAAATTTTCCTTTTGCTTTTTAGTTTCTAATGATGGAACATACGAATATCAAGAATAATGGTGGAAATCCTCACTTTATCATCCAATATAAAGTATTATATATATATATTAAAAAATTAAATTATATTTATAGTTTTTTATAAAAGAAAAAATGTTGATTTTCATTAATATGAATATATGGGCTAATATGTGTCAGTGATAATCATCATAGAAACAAAATCCACAAAATATATATTTTAATGTTTTCAATATTCTCAACTATACAAGAAACAAAAAATTAAAATATTGATTCATATGTATTTGTAGCTAATATAATATAAGCCTCCAAAATAATGACTAACAGTTAGTACTTTCAAAGCTTAATAATGTGCCAGGGAAAAATGTACGAATATCAACATCTAGTGAGAAAAACACAGAAAGATCTATGCAACAATTAATCCAGTTTCAGTGTCCCCTCTTCTAGTTATACACCATTAATAAGAACCTTGAAAAAATGTTTCTCGCAAAGCAACAATCCCTTTTTTGGAGAGGTCATCTGCAATAGTATTGAATTCTATGAAGATGTGACAATGGGATATACATGAGAAGGAGCTCTAGAGTCCATTGATACGATCCATCTAGTGCAGCAGATTGGGAACTTCCAAATTGACATTACCATTCAAACAATCAAATACCACTTTTGCATCACCCAATATGTTAATCTAATCCAGGTCTAATCTTCTAACAAAGAACAAAAGACCCCAGAGAGCTATACTCTTTGCACGGTTGTTGGATCCAAAACCTCCAAACCAGAAAACATGTACTTGTTGGTCTATAGACGAAAGCAAAACAACACCACATCCGTATTTATCATTCTACGCTACCTTGTCAAAAAAAAGTAGGGAAGGTCAGTGGTGGAAGGCAATCTAACTTCCTATTGGACTTAATAACACGACTTCCAAAAATATTCACTAAAATGGGCACAAATCCGAGCCACAATCCTGGCAATTTCAAGAGGTCTTACATAAAAAATCATTCCATTCCGTGCACTCCAGATCCCCCATATGACAAACCAAGGAAGGGATATATAGGGCCGAGATATTTGCATCTACCGTCTAAAACATTCTTCGTTGGGAATTGAAACCACTAGGGCATGAAAGTCTGAAGTTTTGAACAACCTCATATTAGATTTCCATGGCGACCAGACATTATAAAAGCAGATAGACAATAGATTTCACTGCAAACCTGTAAAAATACAATAATTTGGACCAAGAAATCCGCATTTCATAAAATTATCAATTGTTAATAGCCTCTTCTTCCAAGAGAGCAATCTAAATAATATGAGCTTCGAAGGAATACTCAGACGCCAAGCATTGGCATACCAACTATCAATGCACTTCGAATGTAGTTCCAAATATAAGTAAGAGTATATATCAGATACAATCAAATTGTCATTTTTAAGATTACCATTCCAACAAAGATTATCTTCACCATTTTTTTGCGAGAAGCATGTCAACCTTGGCTCTAAAGTATATTTCTCCCAAACTTCCGCTATATAGCCCCAAAGACTGATTCCCTCTACAAATTTCCAAGTGGGTCCAGAGAAATTGTTTGATGAATCCTCAATGACTTGTGATAAGAAGAAATACCCAAGTGCATGTAAACTATTGAGAATATCCACAGATAGATTAGACATATTCATTCCCATGAATTAATTTTGAGAAAAAAATTCTAGATATATGAGACATGAGTTGTAATAGCATGCCCAACATGAAACCGATTGATGATCATGACACTCTTCATATATTTCTTATTAATAATATTATGCCATAAGCCCTTTCCCATGATTACGCGCCAAAAGATTTTAATAAGCAGAGCCCAACCAAAAAAATTGATGTCTTTAAGTCCTCAACCCCCAAATATTTTATCGTATGTTATATCATCAAGTCGCACCAAGTGGAATTTTTTATTTCCACTAGTACCCTCCCATAAAAACTTGGTAATGATAAACTTAATTTAATCAATAACACCACAGTGTAACATAAATAAATGCATCCAATAAATGCAGATATTTTGAAGAGCAGATTGTACTAGGGTATACCTACCACCCATAAAGAGCCATCTATTCATCCAATGAGAGATTTTGGCTTGAACCTTGTCCACAATCCACATTCAATCTCAAACCATCCAGGCCAGGGAACCTATCGTTAGAGAAATATTTTAGGACATAAGAAATCTTCTCCAATGTGATGGGACTATCAATTTCCTAATCATCTGATTCTATGAACAAAGTAGGATATAATTCAATGAACTGTAGTTGTTTTTCTATATCCACATCAGTGCTCTCCATATAGATCTTCTAAAAATAATTAATCACCTCCATTTGGATGTCCCTCAAATTGAAAATATGAACCCCATCCTTTGAATCGATATGCCATATAATATTAATGGAGCATCTATGAGAAGCAAATTTCTGAAAGAACTTGGTATTCCGATCACCACTAGAAATCCAAATGGCTATACTTTTTAACCGTTAAGTATCTCCTTTAATCTTTAAGACATTCATTTTTTTGAGTTCCAATTATTCCAATAATCAATCATCGCTTGGTCCGAACAATCGAGATTCAAAGTATTGTGAATATAGGAAATTTCCTTATCAATGTTCGCTAAATCCTGTTTCAAACAAATCTTTTTTTGTTTTTTCCCATGAAATAACAATTTTCTTGAGAACCCACAACTTTTCGATAATCGGGTACATGGCCAATCGACTTTTTATAGACCCAAGAGACTGCCACGAATCCCGAACTAGGTCATAAAAACGCAGGTCATCCAGCCATGTCCTATTGAACTTGAATGGAATGTTTGTCCATAGTGATTCTACCCTGTACTGCAGAATAATGGGCGAATGATATGATAACCTTTCATGTGAGATCAAATACCTGGCATTACCAAAGGATTCCAAATTATTCTCATGCATCAAGAATCTATCTAATATCTTGCCAATATAGTCCCCAACCACCCTGTCATTTGTCCAAGTCGGAGAAAATGGTAGCAGTTTTATATCCACTAAATGATTGTTGTAAAATAGCTCTCAAAAGAAGGAACCAAAAGAATCTAAGCGACCCTTTGACCCCAATATCCCCTCCCCATACATAGTCAAATTATAGTCACCTGCCATAATTAGAGAACGAACTTTCAGAATCCCACATGAATCTATTCTGACCAAAACTCCTTCATGTTTCGATATGGAGCATAAATGTTGAGAAAATTGATGCGGGATTTGAAACTGCGCATATACCTAGATAATAAAATACCTACAAAAAAATTATATGCTCTTCAAATAAACCAGGAGAATCCCACATAGCAACGAGGCCACCCAACATTCCACAAGGTTCAATCGTCGCCAAACACCACCCAGGGCCTATGGGTTGAAAGTATTCCCTAAGATAGTCCATGGAAGCCATCGTCTCTTGTATGAAAACAATCTTAGACCCAACATATATAATAAGATGATGGAGGGATATTTTTTTGGAGGTGTCCCCTAGCCCGTGGATATTAAGAGAGAGGAAATTCATGATGAAACTGTAGAAATGGGCTTGTGCACTCTAGGGGCCCATTTAGATACTGACTCGATGATGGGAACCTCACATAACGCATCATCACTCCCAAATTTCAGAGATCTGGCTTTCGAAGATTTGGAATGTCGAAGACAATTACCCCTCCATGATTTCTTGCGGGTAGTAATATTCTTAGTCGAATTAGGGCTAATGATAGGAGATAGATTAATATCCCAATATTTATTACTAGTAATGAGAACTAAGTCCATATCAACGTTGTGCATAAGAAATTATATGTTACTCCTGATCGAATTCCTGAGAGATGAAATTAAGTGGGAAGGGTCATCATCTTGAGGGGGGAGAGTGACACCCCATAATGGATGTGGTTGTTCAGAATGATAGGAGTCACCCAAAGTATTGGCCTCCAGAGAGGGAGGAGGAGGATCATTAGATTGATCAATAGGTCATGATGTAGATTTTGGCTAGATTATTAAATTGTTAATACTATACCTACAAGAATCCAAAGCCTCGTCAACACCATCTGTTGAGGATGGGTATGCTGAGGAAATAGGATGTTGGGTAACGGATACACAACCATTGGAAGGAGACTTAAGAATTATAGGATTACGTAGAATTTTCGTCGCTTCTTCTTCAAAGGATGACACCGGATGAGAGCACTTCTAGTATTGTGTTGTAGTACGCGTCGACGTCCACGTTTTCAGAGGTTGTATTAGTGCCCATGCAGATTTCAAAACTTAATTAATTCTTCCTGTCAATATGACTCGATTTTCATATTTTCGATATCATTTAGAAAGTCGTAGTAAATAAAGCAAAGATGTGTGTGCTGAATTTTCATATTGTCGATACCATTTAGAAATTCTAGTAAAGAAAACAAAGACACGTCTCTGCATTGTGGATTAGTTTGTGGAAATGTGTTTCTTGTGTAAATTAGTTTGTTCAAAATAATAAAATATTTAATATGGATGAGTTTGTGGAAATTTGCTTCTTGAGGAAATTTGTTTGCGCAAAACAATAAAATATTTAATAAATTGTGTTGCATAGGGGATTCCTTGTTGGTAATTCGGATGTTTTTAGCCCTTAATCTAAATTCTGATCTCCCAAGCACCTCTCTAGTGAAAAGGATCAATCACCATATGTAGATATTTGAAGTGTTGTCCTTATTCCACATCCTCCTCCAACTCAATTGGTAGGCCGACGATATGGTGAATCGTGGCACGTTGTTGGGGGCAAGTACATGTGAAATAAATGGATAGGACAACGGCCTAATTTCCATACCATAGAATTATGTTGGTTTAGATGGAGCGCATGGCCATCAATGATGGCGCTGACAGACAGATGATGAATAGAGTAAGGGATCACATGTGGGGCAGGTGGGTTATGGAATGGGATGAGTACCCACTTGGTAGGATTCTAGAGTCGCAAGGCAAGACGTTAAGAGCCCTAGCGAGATACATATCTTTGCATAGAGGGTCCGTGGACACGTGGTTAGTTTACCTGCTTGGGAGGAATGAAATTCATTCAAGTGATTTAATGGCAAAGAGATGGAGGCATAATTCACCTCGTGTTACATCGAATTGGCTACATGGATGGTTTAATAGATCTCTCGAGAAGGACATATATTTAATGGGAATGAAGATTGAAAGTTTGTATGCATTAATGGCTAGAGTTGAATGCAAGTGTGAAGTTCGAGATGACACCCTATATAAGGAGACTCTGTCTCCAACAATAGCATCTGTTAGTTTAATCGTTTGAGTATAAGTTGAGCAATTATTCCTTTATGAGTGAATTGATGATGGCATCACAGGGAGGGCAACTTTCAGAAGATGACACGACTTGGTGGAAGAGGGCGGTCAATTTTCTATTTAAATTACTGAAGGGAAGGCTTGACCTCCTCATGCATCAAGTGGATTTGTTGGAGAAATACCGCATGACCAATGCAGATTGTATCAACCCTAAATTTGAGAGTGTGGAGGCATCATTGGAGTGAAAAATCATCAGGAAGTAATCATACCTCCTCTCCTCCAATTTGGAGTTGATTAGTAACATCATGTTTACTGAGGCGCAAGAAGACATCGTCGAGCTCCCTGATCCTGTCCTTACCCAGTTACAGGGAAATTTGGGCATTGGTGACAAAGGAGTAGGAACAAGCAAAGGAAACTAATGCACCAGGGAGGAAGTCAAGTTGTCAAATAATGGTTAATTCCTTTTTATGTATTGCAAGTATGTTTATATTTTGGGTCAGTTCTACTGGTCATATGGGAAATATCAGTGCAATATTATAGTCGACATGGCTCGTAGGGGAAATAAAGTCATTTTCTGGATATACTAGAACATAGAAGCAGTTGAAATGATTGAAGCAAGATTTAATTTTTTGATGTAAACGATTATGACCGCATAATCTAGGTTTTTAATTTAAAGTATTTATCTCGTTTGAAAAAAAATAGGTGATGAAATTGCATATAAGATTGTGATCTTTGCTTATTTAAAACATTTTTTTAATTACATAAATGGATCTAGCACTTTGAAAAACCTCTTTGACACTTAAATTGTGTAGAATACACAACTAAAATTTGCAATTTTAACAAATATGTACCAGATTTCCAACAAAATTGAGCACAAAATATGTTAAAAAACTCCAAAACATAAAATAGTTAGTATACTGCGTAAAATTTCACCTTCTTGACTTTTGGACATTCTGGGGACATGGACAGTTAGTTTCAGTGGATCAAGGCGTTTTAGATTCGTGCAATACAAATGAGGTTGATATTTTCTTGGACCTTGTGCTAGCAATGTGATAGATGAGTGGAATACGAATAGAGTTGTTCTTTTTGGCAAGTATTATCCACCATGCACTAAGACAACAAGTGGAATACAAATAGAGTTATTCTTTTTGGTGAGTATTATCCACCATGCACTAAGCAAATCATTGGGTTAGTGCATGGTATTTTTGTCGGATAACATTTGCATGGTATAGTGTGGCATATATGGTGTTGTCACTCACTACTTTATAAAGTTATTAGTTGCCTAGAGTGCAGAAAAGAAGTGAAGTTTGAAGCCATTTTCCAAGCCACAGAAGCTCTCGGAGATTAATTAGTCCCTCTCCATTGCATAATGATCGTGATAAGCTTTCCAACAGTATATGGAAGACAAAAAATGGACTCCTGGATTAGAAGATAAGGCCTGTTGAAGTTACCCTTGGAAAGCTATAAAACAAGGAGAAATAGGCCAAAGGAAAAGGCTCATCGCAAATCGCAATCGGAGCTTCTAGTAGCAACAAAGGAGGGCAATAAGATCATCAATCAGCTGATCATCGATATCGTAAATCGCATATTGGCGGGTCCAGTCTTATCACAAATCAGCTATCAGTGGGGTCCTAAGCATAGGCTTATGTTTTATCGGCGGTTCATGATGTTGAACGCCGATATCGTAGACCGGCGATCATAGACACAAAGGGGTGCACACAAGCGCAACACCAAAATCATCGATGAACGTCGATATCGCAGGAATCGCGAAAAACTGGCCATATAGTGTTAAATCGTTGGGGAAGGCCAAAAATATTTAACAAAGAAAATAGACTCAAAACAGGGATAGGCGGGCCTTTTTATCTCTCCTCCAGGGGGCCACGTGGCAAAGCACCATTGGTCCAGATGAATCCACAGGGCAGCTGATGTCACAATGACGTGGTAGTACGAAGGACACGTGTCACGCAAAATCGGCATTTTCAAGGTCCTAAGGGGGCATTTCTGGGTGACACATGTCACCACTCGTAGGGGACACGTGGCAGTGATGACGACAACCATCAAAATCGCATATCGACGATCGCACAAGTAAAGTCCCACCTCCACTGTAGTCCCTCTAGGATTGCGATTGCGGTATGCGGGGGATCCTCCCGGATGCGATATTTCATGTGTTCTATCTTATAAGGATTTCGCATCCAGACAAGTCATCCAACACTATAAAGGGAGGTAAAGGGTCTCCCTCTCCCATATTGCGATTACAATGCCTTCGTTGGGCCTGACCCCGCAGATCAGTGATCGCAGGGTCAAGACGAAATATCAATGGCCAACATCGGAAATCACTGAAATGCAGGATTTCATGTATTCAAGGAAAAAGGCCCCCGAATAGGCTTTAAAAGGCTCTAGCGCCTTCGGTATAAGCACCTGGTTCAAGCCCCCAATCATATGAAGAAAATTACTGAAAGGGGTCAAAGTAAAGGGGCTAAAGTATATCAGAAGCTCCTGCCTCGTAAACACTAATTCAAGAGGAAAAGTCTCGTTGTCGTAAGGCCCCGAGTGTACGATACAGGGCATTGAAGGCGTATGGGTTGGCAGCTGAGTCTTTAAACAGAAGTATGGGGAAGTGGTAGAGTGATATGGGTCGATCCTGTAGAAGCTCTCGCAACAAGAAACCCAAGACAGAAATACCCTCAAAAATGAATTCGACTGTTTTGTTGTACGTCTTATGACAGTAAATGAAAGCATGGGGACTCAGGAAGATTAATGGTTCAACATGGTGCTCCGCTCAGATACACAGCAAAGGACCGCCAGGACAAACTCCACTACTACTCTGTAAAGGGCGACTATAGTTGATCACTATCAGCTTTAGAGAGTGGGGAAGTCGGGCAGTTAAGGCGAAAGCGACAAGGACCATTTGAGCAGCTAGAGGGATGCATGATGACAGAGACGTGGCGTGACCAGAGGTTTTCACAGGAATAGTAGAAGGACCTCTTCCTCCATCATCCTCTAGTTTTCCTTTTCTTATTATTTCTACAATTTCAGTTTATTTCCAAGAAGGGATAAAATCTCGATTGTAATCTTTTTGGGGAAGTAGGAGTTATCACGGGCCGAGGCAACTAGTACATTAGACAGCTGGCCTTTGGCTGAGATATTTTGTAACTGTAATCCAAGCTCCCCCTCTTCTTATAAAGAGAGGGACGAAACACTGAGAAGAGGTTTCAGAATTCTGCACCTAAGCTTCAGGACTTTTGCGATTCCACTTTGGTTCTACTTGCCTATCCATGAGGGACTTGAGTGATATCTTGGATGAATGTAAATGGACTGGTATGTTGGACTCATATTGGATTAATGAAACTCCCTGGTGATTCCAAGCAGATCAATGTGCAGTATGTTTTACCTTCTATAATCTCATTTCATATATGTTTTCCTTTCTCTAAAAAGTATAATGAGACTATTGATTTCTCCTTCATTCATAGATTTATCCTGGCTTCTAAATAGTGAACAATACCTGTGCATAAGACAAATTTAGTTGTGATAGCCTATAACCTATAGTACTTTGTACAAGACAGATTTACTTGTGTTATTTCATTAACTTGCAGTACCTGTGTGAGCCCAGATTTACTTTTGTTGTTTAAGCGCTAATGGTTCCCATGTTATATCTGGTATGAAACCTCAATAAGCACTCTGTTGTTTCCACCTTTCCATCTCTTCTCTCTTCCATACTTCTGCTAGAACATCGTTGGTTAGGATTTTGCCTTGTTTATAGCCCTTTTCATTGAATTCCCTCCTTCCTTTCCTCCTCTTCACTTTACTACAACCTTAATACAAAGCTACATGTTGTTGTGTGTCGGCCACCAGAACCAGACGTTTCTCTTTAAGGTTGGCCTGATTTACTCCCTGAGCATTTGGATCCATGTATCGGCTTGAGTTTACCTCCATGACAGACTATTGAACCAAGCCCCTCTCTATTCTCTTTTTACTTATGTGACAATTGGAGTGCAACTGAAACCCCACTCATAATCTTCCATGCACTCCTCTATTTAAGATGTCCTAGGCACTGGTCTACAATCAACCCAGAGGCTGTCTCTAGGAGGCTTTATATGTCCCCTGAAGCACTCGTGCTGCAGGTGCTAGAAATAGCCACAAAATCTTTCTGGCGCCGTTGTCGGGGTATGGATTAGAATATTTTTCCCTGGGTACGACAAACTTTTACATTTCCTTTGTTAGGTGAGCAAGGGAAGTGAGGGTTGAAGATCTCTCACCTTGGCGACTCCACTGTTTCATTTTATGGTAAACATCCTGGCTACTCCACTATTCATTTCTCTATTTGATCATCCTGGCTTTCAAGCAACCTCATACTAGCTTTCATGCTAGAGCAGCTGAAAATTTTCCTTACCTTTGAACCTAAAATCACTCACATAGGGAGGTTTTTGAGATGGCCATGCCTGCATTCTTGGCCAACAAATTTGCCCCACTAGATTTTTCTTCTATCGTTGGTTATCCAAATCATGTCCCTTCATTTCATGAATGGAATACCTATTTTCCTAGATTCAGTGGAATACATATAGAAGGCCTGACCAACACCTCAAATATTTTCATGAATGCATGGAACAATAGGGCATTTTTTTTGAAGATGTACAAATTAAATTGTTCATGCATTCTTTAGAGGAGGATGCTAGAGTTTGGTACAAAACCATACCTCGTGGCAGCATATCTTCCTTAAAGAGTTTTCATATAGCATTCAATCATTATTGTAAAAGACTATATCCACTGAATGCTCTATTTGAAGTTTGTTGCACACATTTTAATGATGAAGGCATTCCCGAGGTCGATGACCCTGCTGAAGATGTTTGTGGAGATCCACTCCAAGAAAACATCTAGTTGCATCAAGAAGCATCACCCAATGTGCAAGAGAGAGAGGAAGGAAACATCATCGAGTTGCAAATAAACCCTCAAAGGTCTGATTCATCTCAATTTGATGTTCCTCCTTCCTATGATGAATACGACTCTGGTGAAGAGTCAAGTGATTCAGAGCCACAACTCTCCTCGTTATGGGAAGCTTCACAAGCAAAGGAGGCCCATTAGGAGGTCAGTAAAGAGGCTCCAGTCCAGGATGCACATCTTTTGCCTCTAAAAAAGATCAGGAACCTTCCCCGATTTACGATTCATATGATTCAGAGGAGGAGGAGTTGGTTGTGGAGGTTCAAAGGGAGTTGTTTACCATCAAGTGAGGAGAAAGCTCTCAACAACAAGTTTTCCAATAAGATCCCAAAGCTAAAAGGCTATGCAGGGTCTGTCACTGCCTGTGGCAGAAAGATTCCTGCCAGGAATTCTCAGTATATTCTTCAATCTACGACTCTCACAGTTCAGACAATGAAGAATCTGTTGCAAATTTCTTGAAAAATCTAAGGTTGAGGAGCTAAATAATGTGTGTGGCTACCCTTACCAAGAAGACATTAGTTAGTAGATTGTTTGTGAAAAAGAGGCAGCTGTAAACATCCCTTTTCAATTCCATGACCCTGTAGCTGAGTACATGAGCATATTCTTTGGCCAACATCAAAGGTTGTTTCAGCAACATGTTTGGGTTCTTTGCTTGAATACTTTTCATGGTGGATGCTTGTTTTAATTTTTACTTTTCAGCAACATGAAGGCACTAGGTCCATCACTCAAATGCTGGCCTGGCTCCATTGGAGGGTTGAACTCACTTAGGTGAATTGAGACTTGTGCATAAGTAGGAATGTATATAAATAAGCTCACTAGTTGAGCATTTACTTTCCAGTTGTTAGAATTTTTATTTCTGCATTTTAGTTTGATGAGGAAAGTACCCCCAGCAAATAAAGTCCCATGGAGATTTTTTAGTTGTATTGATTCATTATATTTCTCACTCCATGACCAATGGTGAAGGATACTGGTCTGCAAGTTCTCAACACTTTTCCGGCAAGGCACTGTCCCCAGATGGAGCCAATGTTGTCACTCACTGCTTTATAAAGTTATCAGTTGCCCAGAGTGCAAAAAAGCGGTGAAGTTTGAAGCCCTTTCTCAAGCCACAAAATCTCTTGGAGCTTAATCAGTCCCTCTCCATTGCATAATTCTCGTGATAAGATTTCCAATGGTATATGGAAGTCCAAAAATGGACTCCTGGATCAGAAGATAAGGCTTGTTGAAATTACCCTTGGAAAGCTAGAAAACAAGGAGAAATAGCTCAAAGGAAAAGGCTCATCGCAAATCGCAATCAGAGCTTCCAGCAACAACAAAGGATGGCAGTAAGATCAACGATCAGCCAACCACCGATATCGCATATCACATATCGGTGGGTCCAGTCGTATCGCAAATCGACTATCGGCAGGGTCCTGGGCACATGCATACAGTTTATCGGCGGTTCATGGTGCTTAACACTGCTATCGTAGACGCAAAGGGGTGCACACAAGCGCAATGCCAGAATCATCGTCGAACGTCGATATCACGGGAATTGCCGAAAATTGGGCATATAGTGTTAAATTGTCAGGGAAGGCCAAAAATATTTAACAAAGAAAATCGACGCAAAATAGGGATGGGCGTGCCTTTTTCTCTCCCCTCCATGGGGCCACGTGGTAGAGCACCATTGGTCAAGATGAATCTACATGGCAGTTGACGTCACCATGACGTGGCAATACGAAGGACACATGTCACACAAAATCGCAATTTTTGGGGTCCTAAGGGGGCATTTCTAGGTGACATGTGTCACCACTCATAGGGTGACACGTGGTAGTGATGATGTCACCCATCGCAATCCCATATTGGCGATCACACAATTCAAGTCTCTCCTCCACCGTAATCCCTCTAGGTTTGCAATTGCGATATGCAAGGGATCCTCCCGGATGTAATATTTCATGTATTCTATCTTATAAGGATTTCACGTCCGGACAAGTCGGCCAACGCTATAAATGGAGGTAAAGGGTCTCCCTCTCCCATATTGTGATTGCGATGCCTTCGGTGGGCCCAACCCCGCAGATCGGTGACCACAGTGATCAAGAGGAAATATCAATGGCCAACATCAGAAATTGTTGAAATGCGGGATTTCATGTATTAAAGGAAAAAGGCCCCCAGACGGGCTTTAAAAGGCTCTAGAGCCTTCGAGATAAGCACCTGTTTCAAGCCCCCAGTCATATGAAGAAAATTACAGAAAGGGGTTGAAGTAAAGGGGCTAAATCAGATCGGAAGGTCCCGCCCTGTAAACATTGATTTAAGAGGAAAAGTCCAGCTGCCGTAAGGCTTCAAGCGCATGATACAGGGCATTGAAGGCATATGGGTCAACAGCTGAGACTTTAAACATAAGTATGGGGTAGTGGCGGAGTGATATGGGTCGGTCTTGTAGAAGCTCCCACAACAAGAAACCCAAGACAAAAATACCCTCAGAAATGAATCCGACTGTTTTGTTGTACATCTTCTGAGAGTAAATGAAAGCATGGGGACTCAGGAAGATTAATGGCTCAACATGGGGCTCCACTCAGATACACAACAAAGGACTGCCAGGACAACCTCCACTACTACTTTGTAAAGGGTGACTATAGTCAATCACTATTAGCTTTAGAGAGGGGAAATCGAGTAGTTAAGGTGAAAGTGACAGGGACCATTTGAGCAGCTAGAGGAACGCATGATGACAGAGACGTGGCCTGACGAGAGGTTTTCACAAGAACATTAGAAGGACCTCTTCCTCCATCATCCTCTAGTTTTCCTTTTCTTATTATTTCTGCAATTTCTGTTTACTTCCAAGAAGGGATAAAATCCTGATTATAATCTTTTTGGGGCAGCAGGAGCTATCATAGGCTGAGGCAACTAGTACATCAGATAGTTGGCCTTTGGCTAAGATATTTTGTAACTGTAATCCAAGCTCCCCCTCTTCTTATAAACAGGGGGAAGAAACACTAAGAAGAGGTTCCGAAATTCTGCACCTATGGGTCAGGAGTTATGTGATTTCACTTTGGTTCTACTTGCCTGTCCATGAGGGACTTGAGTGATATCTTGGCTGAATGTAAATGGACTGGTATGCTAGACTCATATTGGATTAATGAAACTCCCTGGTGATTCCAAGCAGATCAATGCACAATATGTTTTCCCTTCTGTAATCTCATTTCATATATGTTTTCCTTTCTTTGAAATAGTGTAATGAGATTGTTGATTTCTCCCTGATTCATGGATTTATCATGGCTACTAAATAGCGAACAATACATGTGCATAAGACATATCTACTTGTGTTAGCCTATAACCTACAGTGCCTGTGTACAAGACAAATTTACTTGTGTTATTTGATTAAACTAGAGTACTTGTGTGAGCCCAGAATTACTTTTGTTGTTTAAGCACTAATGGTACCCATGTTATATCTGGTATGAAACCTCAATAAGCACTCTGTTGTTTCCACCGTTCCATCTCCTCTCTCTTTCATACTTTTGTTGGAACTTCGTTGCTTAGGATTTTGTCCTGTTTACAGCGTTTGCATCGAATTCCCTCCTTCCTTTCCTCCTCTTCACTTTACTACAACCTCAATATAAAGCCGCCTGTTGTTGTGTGTCGGCCACCAAAACCAGAAATTTCTCTTTAGGTTGGCCCGATTTATCCCCTGAGCGTTTGGATCTATGTATCGACTTGAGTTTACCTGCATGACAAACTATTGAACCAAGCCCCCCTCTATTATCTTTTTACTTACGTGACAATTGGAGTGCAATTGAAACCCCACTCATAATCTTCCATGCACTCCTTTGTTTAAGATTTCCTAGGCACTGGTCTACAATCAAACCAGAGGCTATCTCTAGGAGGCTTTCTATGTCCCCTAAAGCACTCGCGCTGCAGGTGCTAGAAATAGCCACAACACATGGTCTTCATGAAAATTGTCTCATAATTTATTACAACTCAATCCATGGGCCTTCATAATTTATTACATCTCAGTCCATTGACCTAGTTTTTGCCTTGTAGGCTACCCCTTACAAAACATGCTAGATTTTGATGCAACATGACCAAAAAAAGGAAACCAATAAAAAAAGACTTGATCTCCAATGTCAAAACTACTGAGTGGAGTTACTGGAGCTAAATATCCTCACACACAAAAAAAACATGTCAAGAAGTTCCTAATGTGGTATCATGTAGAAATCCAGGTTTGACCCAAGTTGTATACACACTAAGACTCAATTGGACAAAATAATTAATGATCCATATTTGTTATTTTTGTCTTCATATGTTATAAAAGACTATGTCCACCATATATAATAATGGAAAGATGTCTAACATTAGCAAAGAGTAGGTATCATAGTCGGGTACATAAGACTACTTATGTGAGCTTAAATCTAAAACCAGTTGGTTGCATTGGAAAAAATGAGATGACCTTAATCAATGCCTTATCCTAATCGATTGGTTTCTACAAGAAAAAACTTGTAGATTTGTTAGCAGTTGTAGATACATGGTGTATGAAAGGCAAGCCGTGAGAAATATAGAGTTGTGATGATCTAGGCATTGATGCTTATTACTGTAAGACTTTTGCATGTGGTGTGTTAGCAATATTGTTGGAAATTCCATTAGTTTGGATTGGAGTATAGTGTTGTTATTGTTGTCTACGACATGTGAAACTATTCATTGGTGTAAGGTTAGCAATGTGTGGAGATATTTGGTGGTTAAAGTTGCTATGATTGTCATTGTGACTACAATTTTCAAGTAAATGATAGATTTGCAAATTGACAAGATTGTTGAGTAGCAATAGAGAAGGTTGTGTCTCACCCACATGCAGTTCTAGAGCGGGGGCTAGAATGACATTAACAAGTGTGGTTCTCAAATGTCAAGAGCAAGTTAAAGTCCATTACAATTAATAGTTAGTACTTCCTCAAGATGAGTTGAATATGTTGCATCAACTAATGAAGTGTAGATTGATGTGTGAAAATTTGGTGACCCAGAATCCCTACTGCAACAACTGATTAAATTTCTCCTACTTGTTAATTTCTGAATCAAGTTATTTACAGTGCTACATAGTAAACATCGAAATAAAATCTACTGCAGCCTTCACAACAAAAAATACCGCGGAAACAAAATATTGCATAGGAAAAAAATAAACAAACACACATACATCATTATTTTTGGACAAATGTCCTTGGAAAAACCTAATATGGGAAAACCGGTGCAACAACTGAGGGTTTTATTATTAAGTAGTAGTTTTCTGATTACAAATCATTAGATGCCAAAATTGGCTATCCGACACAGAGAATAAACTGGAAAATATGTAGTGAGAAAATATCTCACACTCTCACTGGAGATCTGACATTGATCCAGGCTTTGGATGAGTTGCCTTATGTTATCTCTGCGTGGGCTCACACAGTCACTGCGTCAAAACTCAAGGGACTACGTTACCTCCTCCTTCTAACCTTGTGTCGACTAGAAACTTGACCCTCTAGCCATTTAGACTCACACCTTGACTTCTAGCACAAGATCTCGATTGCTCCTCAGCAAAATCGCAGATTCCCTCTGAAGCACTGTGTTGCCTCTATGTGGCACTGCACTACCTTTTTGTACCTCTCAATTCCTTCTCTACCTTGCACTCACCAAGACTGGAAAAATCCCCTTGGGTCTAATATCGTTGCCCCCCACTGCAAGAAGATCACTCGATTTCTCTTTGGTAACTCAGCGCTGCTACTATTGAGAATTTGATCTCTAGATCTCAATATCTTGATGTGTTCTCCAAGTGCCCATCAAGCTCCTTCCTATAATATCTCTTTGGAGCACCAACGAACAAGATTAAAACATAATCAAAGGCTAAGATTAACTGGGAGTTGATCCTCGTCTTTATCTAGAAGATTTAATTAATACCCTTTAATTAATCACATTTCCTATGTTTAGACTTAGGAATACATTAAAAATGATTAATTATTTTAATTAAACCATCTCTAGGTGGAATTTTATTAAACGATTTTTGGGTTTTGGAGAATACATGTCTTCTTGCCTCTCCACAAACTTTTGTGGCTAGAACACATCCGATGCTACAAAAATCAACATGATTTTGATTACATATCTGATTTGATAGAATTAAGATTTATTTACTATTTGTTTCCATGCCATTTTGACCAAATTAGGGAGAGGCATCACAAACTACATGGTTCATTATATTATTGTTGTCCTTGTGTTACCTAACGATTTGTTACATAGAGGATATCTAGGAAGACCTAGAGGAGAAGACTAGATTGAGCTTGGATCACATTAACTATGGGAGATAAAATGTTTGGAGTCATGCAATACCAATTATTCTTGATTGCATGTTGAAATAGTGCACTTCATTGAGAATGGGATTGAGTGTTGATGATATATAATAGTAGTCTTCTTGTGTTTCCCATGTTCCTTGGGTAGTTCTAGCATGTTACATGTTTTAGTGTTGTTTTTATTACATATTAGCTCATTGTTGAGAAATCCATATTATGGTTGGCATGTGCATCTACATGTACGATTTTGGCACCTTGGAGAGAAATTTAGGCATATTTTTGTGTGCCCCATTTTTCTATGTTCACCATTTGAGAGATCAATTGTTATTGCTCCTATATCACCCTACTCCTCAAAACATCGAAGTTGTCCATTTCATTATTTTGCACCATTGTAATATTGTTTACATAAGACCCAGTTGCAACATGGATCTCAATAGCTTGAAAGTCACTACTTAATTATAGAAAGTTGGATCAACATGTTGTTATTCAAGCATCTGCATATCTCCTTTATATTTTTTGGCTAGTGCATTGGATGAATTGAAGACATGTCCTAATGAACTGATTATGTATTATATGTTATAGTAACCCATGAATTTCTTATGTGTGAATGAGTGCATATATCTATGAGTACAAGTTCTACCTGAAAATAAAGTACATGTTGGAGATTGCACTTTGAGTAGGCATATGAGTTTGTGGTTGTTGGAGGCCATCACAGAAGCCATGTTGATATTGATCTGTAGCTTATACACATATGGGCACTAATGTAAGATTATATGTGAATTTCATAAAAGATTATGCAATAATTGTCCTTGTGCGACATTAGTTCAAAAATTTATTGTATTTTTGTCAGGATTTTTCAATTGAGAGTGATTCATTTGCTTACATCTTGGAGTCAATATGTGGTGGTCTCCATATGGAAGATGTGATTGCTTGGGAGATGAGATGTTACAGTTAAATTAATGTGTCATTACTTGACAAAGGCGGGTAAAGTTGGAACCCATTTTTTGCATGGTGACTCAATCAATCCTAAACCATTGCAATGATATCTGGAGGATTAGTCGAGTTGGGCCTCTGACTTGCCTACTCTGCTTCAATCTTCTTTGCTTAAGAATTCCTTGACGAAGATTTCAGTGATGAACGGGAAAAATCATTAGGTAGTATTTGATTGAGAGAAGGATGAGGGAATTGTAAGGGAGTGGTTGAACACCATTATAAAATGGAATAGGGATCTTAATGACAAAGGGATACAAACTATCTAGATGCATGTTTATTTTCCAATCTAATCAAACTTCTTAAATTTCATAGCAATGTGAACACACTTGTTCTTCAATTTTTTCTATCAAACATAAGCAAAAACTTGATTGCGGTGTTGAATATGTGTAGGAAATCATGGAGATTTTGTAATTATAATGTATGGAGAAAGAAAAATAAAAACAAAAAAAAGGTACCTTTTTTTCTTCAACTTGTGTGCATAGGAGTTCGTTGCATGTTGTCAATGTAAAATCGAAGACAATGAACCATTTTAGAGGTAGATTGGTAATAGTGTGGTTGGTTGAATAACTTGATATGGTCTTTGAGTTCATTGGATTTTATTAGGAAGTTGATGTATATGGACTACTCATGGAAAAAGGAGATCATCTTAGTTGTGCACTAGCTTTGGAGGTGTTACCACACAAACTAAAACCTTAGCTCAAAGTACCAAAGATGGATGCTAGCCTTGTGGAACTCAAGAGCTTGATCTTTGTCATCTCACCAACTCTCCCTTGTACTTTAGACCACGCAAAATTTTCCTAGTCAAGGGGGGTTTCCTTATGGGTCAACTAGGCTTACTTATTGTAGTAGGAGTGGGAGGAAAGAGAAGCTACCAACAAGATTGATGAAAGGAATTAAAAATGTGATTGGCTTGGTTGTTGAGTGAAAAAGAGACTAACGCTTACATTTCTTAAGACTTAAAACTTGTGTTAGGCCTTTGGATTTTAGGCAAACATGAGTGGACCCAAGAAGTCTGGGATATCATGAGTGGACCAAAATTTGATGGTGATAAGAGTGTGTGACTATCTCTTTAGGTAGCAAGGGGTAGTGTTTACACTTTCCTAAAGTAGGAGTTAGAAAACAAATCAAGCTTTATCATAACTCATTAGTTTAGTATAAGCATAGATGGCTAAAGATTGTGAGTAGTGGGTTACTACCTACATATTTTTATTGGAAGGACATGACTTGCCAACGCAGTTGTGGGTTTCATCCATCAAGAAGGCCTTATTGACAAGGTGGTGGTAAGGAAATATCATTGCCTTACTAAGTTCCTCCAATGTAGCACTTTACTCCTCTTATGAAAAATAACCAATATAAACTCAAAATACAAATATAATTGAGACAAAAAAGTTTCTTTTATTCTCCAACCAATGCAAAGCATCTTGCAAATGAATTGAGTAAAATATTATATAAGAGTTTAATCTCTCATATAATAAGCAATGAAGTATTCCCTCAAATCCATTAATCCTAATAATGATAATAAAATAATATTTTCTAACCTCCTTAACAAACCTTTTGCTAAAAATAAACAAAAGTGTTTTGAGATCCACAAACTCATTTAGGAGTGACACTAAAATATTTTTTCAATGAAACTTATATCTAACAAACTCCAACAACTAGTGCAACAAATAATATAATGAGTAAATTGCAACTTCTTTCTTAAAAAAATCAAGAAATATCAACTTATTTTTTTTTAGTTCTTTTGACTTTAATTTATGCTCTAACCATCTCTAAAGTTTTCACAAAAAGAGAACAATATATAATAGGACTACATGTCCATTAATCCTAATAATGATAATGAAATAATATTTTCTAACCTCCTTAACAAACCTTTTGCTAAAAATAAACAAAAGTGTTTTGAGATCCACAAACTCATTTAGGAGTGATACTAAAATATTTTTTCAATGAAACTTATATCTAACAAACTCCAACAACAACATATAATATGAGTAAATTGCAACTTCTTTCTAAAAAAATCAAGAAATATCAATTTTTTTTTTCTTTTGACTTTAATTTATGCTCTAACCATCTCTAAAGTTTTCACAAAAAGAGAACAATATATAGTAGGACTACGTGTCTTAAAGTTCCCTATACCATCCTTTTTTATAAAGTTATTTATTGCATAAATAGGCTTTATAACTCAATGGAGAAATATTGTCCCTAATGTTATATCAATAAAGAAAAACACTTTCAACTTATAATATAAATCTTAATAATAGTAAAGAATCTTTCACCATCAACTATAAATAATAGATTTCAGTGTCCATCTTAAATAACATAATTTTATATTTATATATATAGAAGAATACATATGTATATTTCAATGTCTATTTTATATAAAATATTTTTATAGAATGGGAAAGTAACTAAAAGTGAAATATTTCTTATTTTATTGATAGGTATTTGCCACTTCTAATACAAGACAAATCTAGTGAAAGAAATATTTTTTAATGTAACATTCTAAATTTTTTATTAATAACAAAAGAAAAATCAATATAGATAATTTGTCATATAACATTATGTATATATATATTATTGGATGAATATAAACATTTTAATATAAATAATGTAGGTCATAAACAAAATATTTTAATGCTATATAGAGTAAACTTTTTGAATGTTTATAAAGCAATTTAAAAAACAAAATTATGGTTAAAATTGTTTATTGGTGTGTTAGTAAAAATGAATAAGATGTGTCATTTCTTCCTTGCTTAAAACCCCCTACACACATATAAATAACCAACATATATACATCTCAATCCCTATCTATCAAGCACTAAGACAACATAGATACATCTTGATCCCTATCTTAAAAAACACTGAGAGGGATCAAATCTCTCTAATTATAAACCCTTATACTAAAATGGTTTGCAACTCAAGAAATTTTATCGATTTAATAGCTCTTATAAATCTAAGATGAAGATCGATTTATGGTAAACATCCTTTAGGATAGTTTATCTTCCCTAGAGATAGCTTCCACACCTAATCTCTCCCCATAAAATTTAAAACTAAAACTTAAGCCTTAATCTAAGTCTTTTATGGCTTGACTTTTTTCAATAATATTTTCCAATTAATTTTAACGAAAAATAACATATTAACTAAAAAATCACATGTTAAAAAAATTTAAAAATACTAAAACTCAATAAAAATTAAATTCTACACAGACCAACTATTATACACCTCAAAAGTTGTGACGTGCATAACTCAGTAAATCGTGAATCAACAACCATTGAAGTCGAATCCACAACTAAGCAGTAAATCGTGAATCAACAACCATTGAAGTCCACATCACCTCGTCCACAACTAAGCAGTAAATCGTGAATCAACAGCCATTGAAGTCGAATCCACATCGTCTCGTCCACGTCACTGAACCGGTGTGAAGTGCTGTGCAGACCGTTCAGCGAATTACAGGGTGTACGGCACAACGTACAAAAGTTACAAAATCCGCAGCATATGTGCATACCATACAGCGATTTACACCTCCGGAATCTGAGCACCGTCAAAGGTTTACACCTCCGGAATCCCTGGCTTACTCAGATTTTCATCTCAGTGTGTCATGGCCCATACATTGCATAACGGTGGTGCGTCATTAGCAAAATGGGAGTTGTTTTTGCGATTTTTTTTTTATTTTCTGGTGTGGATTTTGTTGAAAAATTGGTGAAAAAATTTGTGAGGGAATTTTGATTAGTATTATTTATATTAATTTTTTGATTATATATAGATTCAAAAACCCTAGAATAGTTTGATTGTACTAGAGTTATTTATCAAACTTGTGATTTCAATAAATTTTATCAAATTTACAAAAAATAAACATAAAAAATCACACCAAAAAAATTTCAAAAAATCACACCAAAAAAATTTCAAAAAATCACAACTAAACAACTCAAGCAAAATGTGCCCATGGTTTTTTTTAACTTGGAAAAAGTCAAAAACATCACAACTAAACAACTAAAGCAAAATGTGCCCATGGTTTTTTTTAACTTGGAAAAAGTCGCCTGACCATAGGGTGAGCCGTGAGCCGTAACTTCCTCTGCCATGATATTCTACTTGGTCAGCATGTTTATTTTTAATTTGGAAAAGGCCCATAATATTCTAAGTTGGTCAGCTGTTTAGTTTTTAAGTTGGTCAGCTGTTTAGTTTTTAATTTGGAAAAGGCACATAATGTTCTGCTGGGTCTGTTTCTGAAAAAATGTTCTGCTGGGTCAGCATGTTTAGTTTTTAAGTTGGAAAAAACGTTTTTTCCTTCTATGTATTTATCTTTTTAATACTAAATAAATAACAATTTTATATATTAATATAAAAAATTTACATTAACACAGCGAAATTATACTAACATCTAAAAAACCAAAATCATCCACATATTCCAACTTATTAAAAAAATAGACATATCCTCAAATATATAAGCATGTAGAAATTAATTATCCAGATACCAGAGGCCCTTCACCATAGGGTGTGCAGTCACTTCTTCTTTTGTTATGATATATTTTTTTTTAAAATGCATTTTTTTAATAGTGGTATGAAAACCTTTTTCATTCTTGCGATGAGAGGCGTATGTTACAATTTACGGGATGTGTAAGTTCATCTGTGTTGAATTTGAAATTGATATATCTCGTTTAAAATAAAAATAAAATATTCTCTAAATTAAAAAACAATGTTGTCATTGGTAAAACTATATGTCTCACCCTTAACTATAACTAAAATATAAAGTAATTAAAAATTTAAAAAAATTATATTTTCACTTTGATACAAAAGATGTATAGTTCTTTTATGTTTAAAATATCTTAATATAGAATTTAAATAAAGTATATGAGTATCTATTTTCACCTATATATTTTGATATCAATTTCCTATATAGAAAGGAAATCAACACACACAACTCCATGTTAAGTAAAATATTTCAATGTGAGTTGTCTATATATAATACATGCATATTTCACAAATAGTTTATATAAGAGATAAGTATTTATTTTTCATATATATATATGAAAAATAAGTACTTATCTCTTATATAAACTAATTGTGAAATATGTTTGTCTTATATATGGCTTAAAAAACAATTGAAAACAAATATTATGGGTAAAGCATTTCAACTAATCTCATTATTCTACATTTTGGCCCTTTTCAAAAGTAGTTTTACATTATTTTTGTCAGAAATGTAGTAAAGATTTGTTAGAATTCAAGTTTAAGTTGTGTGCCCAAGAGGATTTTCAAGACATTAAATCCATTTATGCATTCAAAAATATAATTTAGGCATTGAATCTATTTATATATTAAAAATGCAATTATATATATATATATATATATATATATATATATATATATATATATATATATATATATATACACACCATGGATTTATCAAGCAATGAAAGGGATCAAAAATATTTTCAATTTAAAAGAGGTTTGTATCACAAGAAATTTGATCCCTCTCCGTGCTTGGTAGAGCTGTGTTTAGGATGGATCTACACTGGTTATTACATAAGTTTTGCCTTTTATTTTTATCACCCGGCATGTTAAAATATAAAAAGGGTAGTTGTTGTCATCTTATATAAGTTTTTATTTACGAATATGGTTGGCATATTTTATCTAAAATTGTTTATTCTATTTTCTAGTTTGTTTGATTTTTTTAATTGACTTGGTGTCCCTGGTGTCTTGGGGTCATGTGACATTGTGATGTTTCACTTCTGTGGTTTGATCAACCTAAAATGTACTTTGTTTGGACTATGTTTCATTCATATGACTTCACCTTGTAGTTTGTCCCACTTTTTTCATGTAGCTCCAATTTTAGTAGAGTTGATGTTGTTATGTTTGGCCTCTTCACCTTCCATTGCTTATACTAGTCCTTTGGGGCATGTTAAAGGTTGGTCTACCCCAAGCTAACCCTTCACACTTCTTAACCCAACTCTTTGTCTTGCATGATATTGTATCTATTCCACTCCAAGGGGTGTCAATCCGACTCAAATGATCGCACAAATGTGCCCAAGGCATCACCAATGCACTTTCATTAGAGTTGAAAGGAGGTGGTGGTCTCTTTAAAATAGTCTTACCACCACATATATCATATCCCAACCATATTTTGATTGAGCCTAACATCCATCAATCCAAAGATATGCAATTAAGAAAAAGTCTTACCACCACATATATCATATCCCAACCATATTTTGGTTGACCGTGACATCCATCAATCCAAAGATATGCAATTAAGAAAATAAAACTTTGGCACCAAAACAATCCACCACGTCAACATCATGGATCCAACATGCAATGTCCCATGCCTCACCATAATAAAGTATCATGCCCAACCAAGATGCATATCTAGTCCATCATCATCCTCTATCTCTAATTATTATTAAAAATATTCCAATATTCCATAGATATTCTATGAAGGTTAATTTATTACCATCTTCTTAATAATTATTAATAATTAAATTAAAATTCTAAAAGCCAGACACATCTACCAATATAGAAATATTATTATTAACTATCCAAAATAAAAACTATTTATTTAAAAAAAAACAATTTTGTTAATCTATGTAGTAATTAGCGCAACCATATAAATTATATGGCTAAGAAATGTTAATAGATATCCATCCTTAATAAATATCAAAGCGGCCATATAAATTAAGTGGCCAATAAATGCTCATAGACATCAATCCATAACAAACATCAAAACAACCATATAAAGTAAATGGCTAATAAATATCAATAAACATCAATCCATAATAAACATCCTTCTTAAAAAAATTAATCATAAAACTAAATAGATTGTAACTTTATTTTAAATTATTATTATTAATAATTATAAAAACATTAATATATAAGTTAAACATATATACATTTGACAAAATATGGAATATGATTCTTATATACATAGATTAATCCCATTTTACTATGGAGATTGTTAATTCTTAAATAAAATTCGTTATAGTACTATGATTTATTAATAACTCGTACTCAAAAAACTATAATTGATTTCATATAACACTTGTTAATATAGCATTTTTTTAATTATTCAATTTAATTAAAAGAGAAAAAATGCATAATTACTCTGGAGAGAAATGTGTTTGATTTGTATGTACTATTAAGAATATTTAAAAATATTCCATGAAAATTAAATTCCCCCCATCAACTTATAACTTATTGCTAATTAAATTAAAATTCAAAAAACCCAATTACAAAATAAACATGTTTGATTTGTGTACACTATTAAAAATATTTTAAATATTTCATGAAAATTAAATTCTTACCATCAACTTATCAATTTATTAATTATTGATAATTAAATTAAAATTTTAAAAACCCAATTACAAAATAAACCTTTTTTCAACATAAACATATAATACAACTGTACTTAATTTTAATTTTTACCCAAAAAAACAAAAAAAATAAAAAAATGTTGTAAGAAGTTCTAGGGGAGAGATTCCTAATGTTGTGCAGGGACCAGTAATTGATATAGTACTGGTCCCACCAAACCACCAATAATTGATACTTTTGAAACCAAAATTTAAACAGAAATAAATAACATTATGTATAAATAAGTAATAATTTATGTCCAAAAATCACCCATACATTGATTGGGCCCACAACTGTCCATAAATAGTATTTTACTACTTAATACTGCAAAACATATTGACCCAAGTAGAAAACAGCTAAAGCCATAAAGGCTTCCAAACTGGTCTATTCCGGAAGTACAAAACAACAGTCACTTCAACCCCCACTCATCAGAACTGCAACTTTGCATCCCAAATAAATATGCCTACCTGCACATAACAAAAGGGAATGTATGTCAGCCATAACTGCTGTGTTGTTCAACAACTAAACACCCTATGTTCAATAAATGACACCCAATCCAATAACATTTAAACCCACTTTGTTCAATAAATGACACCCAACCCAATAACATTTAAACCCACTTTGTTCAATAAATGACACCCAGACCCAATAACTGCAATAAATCACACCCAACTCACTCTATTTCTCATTAAAACGGATCAAAGCAAATGGATCAACAAATAACCAATTCCCAACCATTAGATCACATCAAATTAAATCCATACCACACATTCAAAATGAAGCCATTGCAATCCATGTACATCCATGTCCACCAATTAAATTCAAGTCCCCAAAACTATAAAATAAGTCCACCCACTGTTGAAGTTGCATCTTATGCTTTCAAACTATTCAACAAACTTGAAGACAACATCACAAAACAGTGGCCAATATATCCAAGTTAGTTATATGAATTACAACTCATTCTTCTTACAGTTCTGTTTTCATTGTTTTCATTTATCAGATTTCTTACATGGTCTGTCTGGCCATAACTGCTAGAAGGATACCTGGATGGTTTCACAAACAGCCATTGAAAGTCGTTGTTCTTACAGTTCTGTCCATAGGGTTACAGTTAACCTTTTTTATACAGTTACAGTTAACCTTTTTTATACAGAGTTTATGTATGTGTTCTAGCTTATTATGGCGACACTTATTCGATCATCAGCTTCATAGTGATTACAGCTTACATATCACAGAGGTTACGTATGTCGTGTTAGTATTGTAGTCACAGCTTGTTTAGCTTACAGGAATTGAACCTATTGAATACAGTCGTATCCATCTAATCAACCAACTTGGTCATAGCTCTGATTACATCTTATGCTTAAAACGTGTTGTTTTTTGTATGTTGAATATGGATATGCTTACCTTATGAACTATGATGAAACGATACAAGCTCTGATCATAGCCTAAGCTGAGTAACTGTTTAGTGATACTAATGAAGCTTGCGACTAGTGATAAGGAACATGTATTACTAAGGGTCTGTGTTTCCTCGACCAACCGCTATTCACGGTTGTGTCTATCAGCCTAAAATTTTCAAAGTTCTATGTTATTCATGACGCTCTTGGTTTCTCTTTGGTGATTATGATGTTTAGAGGTCTTCTAGATCACGCACTAACGAGATTCTTCATTTGCCTTACTACCTTACTTTGCCTTTGGTATTTAACAGTACTTCAAGAACCACTAATGGACATAAAACTAATTCAAGAATCACTAGTTTGCACAAACTCATAAAATTATCACCAAATCTACTCTGGCAAGGTAAAACACAATTGTTTTGGGTTGTCTTTTGAGACTCTACTTTCTTACATGTTATGATAGTGTTAATTAGGGATATACCTATACATATTACTTATAAGTTAGAACATGTATACTAGTATGATTACGGTCAGAGTACTGGAATTGATGAAACTCGTATATCTTACTCACTCGTGTATCTTACTCAATACGTGATCTAGTATGAAGCTACGTTGTATAAGCTATATAACATAATACATTGAACAAAGGTATGTATCATATTCAATGGATCTCATTCATCTTATCACTAGTAAGCTCTATACACTAAAAAGCTCGTATTAGTATCTGAGCATGGTTTCAGTTCACCCTTATCTATGAGTGAGCTAGAACAAAGCTCTATATAATTACATATGTTATATCTATATTAAAGCTGAATCCAGCCTATTAGGGAGATAACCAACCTGTGATACAGGTACTTTATCATATCTATACATGTATTTCTTAGGTTAGTACTGATAGGTCAACCTTTAGATGATGTTACTTATAAAATATCTGTGCTATTACTTATGCCGAGTGTAATGAGAATGAGACAAGAAAGTAATTAGGTAAATAAGAATGGTTAGAAAGAGTCATGTGTAACCACTGTGTTCTAATTCCATAGCTTGTCATAAGCTTAGATAAGGTACAAAGGTGACAAGCTAATCAATATACAACATGATATCCCGAGGTTCTCACTCTTAGTCATTCCTATTATATAAATACCTTTTTTCTTATTGGTATATAGAGTACCATTCTCTCCATAATCAATACATATGGATAGACTGTAATCACTGTATACGCATATCCTAATGTAACAAGCTCTGTTTCCTCATTACTTTGATTTCCATGGTTCTACTTATGGCACTGATTCAACCATTAGTAATGATTACACTCTACTCTATAGGGTAAGTACATATTGAATAGACCTGCTTATTACCTGTATTCCCTAATCTTTAACAGATATAAGGAGAATGACGTAATTCATACATGTTTACATACCTCATTGGTTTAGCTGTATAAAGCTATAAAAAGTAAATGGAAAATGATATTTGAAACAACTATCATAGAATCTACTTGAATCCACATAAAAGTTGCTAAATTGATGAACTATGGATTTACTTGGAATGACATTTGCAAAATTTTGACACTGCCCTATGAAAGTGAAACATTTACTCTCATTATGAAAACAGTAACATACATGTTGATAATTTCCTGTAATAGAGGAAAAGTATTTTTGCAGAAGTAATAAAGCATAATTTGACATATATTCTAATGTCTAAATGCATGCAATAATTTTATAGGTTGTTGCATATATGGCAAAAGGAAGTTACTCTGCTCGTACAAGGAGAAGTGGTAGGAGAGTGACAAGGGGTGCGCAGCTGTGATGCACATCGTCTGATGATGACAGACCAGCTGATGTCAATGCCGACAATGCACCAGGGAACATTGTTGAAAATGACCATGTGACAGCCGCTGATGTTAACACACCATCAGCCACAGAACCACCATCAACAACAGTCCAAGGGGCAAGCTCAATTAAAAAGATCAGTGCTATAAGAGGATGGACAAAAGAACAAATGTTAGTTGCAATTGATGACATAGAGTTTAATGGATACTCAGTTCGGGCATCTGCAAAAAAACATGGTATTCCTCCCTCATCAATACATTATTAGATAAATGGACTAACTCATACAAAACGTAGAGGGCCTCTTACAGTTATGACTGAGGAGGAGGAGGCCGAGGTGGTTGAGTGGTGTAAAGAGATGGCCCAGCTGGGACATGGGCTAGAGTTGATACAACTCAAATCAATAGTTACTCAAATCTATCAAGGGAGGCCAAACCCATTCAAAGATGGGTTTCCTGGTAAATCATGGTGGTTTGGGTTTAAAAAAAGGCATCCATAACTTGTATTGCGTACTGCTGAGGGCCTTGACAGAGACAGAGCATTAAATTTGCGCCCTGCAATTGTGCAAAAGTTCTATGACACACTTTCTAGTGCTTACGATAAACATTCTTATGGAGCAGACCATATATGGAATTGTGATGAAACAGGTTTACAAACAGGGAGGAATTGTGGCATGCGGGTAATTGCCAAGAGAGGGAGCCGAAATGTGCCAAATATTTTGCCCAAGAGCAGGGAGTGGATAACTATTTTATGTTGTGTTAATGCAATTGGTACTTCAATCCCAGGATTTTATCTATTCAAAGGTAAAAATCAACTGAAAAACTATATACAGAACTGTGAACCAGGTGCATGCATGGCTGCACATCCCCATGCATGGATGACTAAAGAACTGTTTCTAAGTTGGCTTTTTCACTTTGCTGCATCGGTACTAGGTGGCGTCTCGCCTAATAACAGACAACTTTTGATATTAGATGGCCATGGGAGCCACATGGCTGTACAAACAATTGAAGAAGCAAAAAATTTAGGCATCGACCTATTGACATTGCCCGCTCATACCACTCATAGGCTGCAACCCCTTGATGTTAGTATGTTTGGCCCTTTCAAGAACTATTTCAGGTCGGAGCGTGCTGCATGGATGGCAAAGAATCCAGGGGTTGAGGTGAAAGGGTTTGAGCTAGCAGAGCTTGCAAGTAAAGCTTTTAAAAGGGCTTTGACACCATCAAATATCAAGGCTGGCTTTAGGAGGACAGGAATCTGGCCACTGAAGTATGATGCTCTTATGCATGATACTGGTTGTAGCCAAGCGTTTCATGTGGATGGTCAGGAAGAAGGGAATGTCCAAACAGGTGTTGAAGTGCAAGAAGTAGATGACCAAGATGATGTTGTTGCAGCTGGTAATATGATTTCCCTGTCTCAAGGACACTTATATGATAAAGATGATGAAACTGTATGTGAAACACAATATGACAATGAACACATTCCTAGTAACATGGAGATTGTTCCACCAACTCAAGAACATGAAATTCCTATTGTTGATATTGCTAATGATATTGTTGAACATGCAGTTGACAATGACCAATTGACATTGCCAAGCCAAGTAACCCCACCTTCATGGCTAGCAGAAGCAATGATCAATATGAATGCACATAGTGTCTCAGCAACCAATGAAGAAAGCATGAACATGCCCTCACAACCAGCAGAATTGAACAGTGAAATTGTTCATTTTTTTGTGGACAATAGATCAATGGAAGAAGATGAAGGACACAATGAGGCATCAAATGAAGATAATGATATGGTTCAATCAGTTCCAACAGATACTGAAAGGGAAGTACCAAGCAATGACATGTAGGTGGGAGGGGTGGAGAAGACACTTAGATGGTTCCTAAAGCTACCAGTAGAGAGAATATCAATGAGAAAAAAGCAAGGTGCACCGGGTAGTCTTCGTCTGGGCCGAAGCTCACAGTTACTCACCTCAGAGGACTATATAAACCTGTTAGTTGAGTCAGAAAAAAAGAAATTTGAAATGAAAGAATTAAAACAGAAAAAGAAGGATATAGTCAAGGAGAAGAAGGCAACAAGGATTGTTGCAACACAACGTAGAGCAGAAGAAAGGATTGAAAGAGATAAAGCAAGGCAAGTTAAGGACCAACAAAAGCAAATGGCAAGACATGAAAAGGAAAAACGAAAGGCACAACAAATGCTTGAAAAGGAACAAGGGATGATCAACGATACAAGAATAGCTGATGAAACCAGGATTATTTCAAACTTATTGGACTCCATTGCAGATAATACACCATTATTCCAAGATCTCATAAACATTCAAGTGCCCCACTATCAAACTGAGGGTTTACCCACTTGCCTTGTTCCTACCAGAGCTGGTGTCAATTCTCTGTATGCTCATTACACATCTCCACTTAATGCAGGGGTCAGTAGTGCAAATGTGAGGTATGGGTACTCAGTACCTCCATGGTTGGAAGATGCAAATTGGAATCAATCATATGGCATCAATCAACCATTTCCTAATTAGCCCTTGACTGGTAGGCCAACCTACCTGGCTCAAGAAGGTAACTCGGGGAGTTTTGGCACTCAAGATTCTCAGGGCCATAAAGAATAGGGGCGTCATATGTTTTGGTTCTAACCACATTATGATGTGGATTTTGGATGGATTGTATCTTTTTCTTGGCACAGAAACATTTTGGCTTACAACACTAGATTGTATCTTTTTCTTGTCACAGAAATATTTTGGCTTACAACATTGGATTGTATCTTTTTCTTGTCCCAAGAAACATTTTGGCTAACAACCTAGTAGTGATTTCTTGTGGCAACCTAACTGTGTGTTGATAAGAAATTTTCAATGGAATATGTCTTTCTGTAAAATATTAATTATGATAAAACTATTTCTATAAGTTATTCTGTGCGCCCTCCCCGCCACGTCAGAAAACCATGCGTAAAAGCACATGGAGCCAGTACGACACTTGTCCACCGTGGAGCTCATGTGTTGGCCATCATATCATTGCATAAAACTTTGTGTTCGCGCCATTTCACAGGTTTGTTTGGGGTCATTGCTGCGATGTTTGGGAATTCAATAATAACATTTCAAGTTGCATATGAAAAAGGCTAAATACAGAAATCAAATGACCAGACAATCTTATTATGATTGAGAGCACTCATTATCAAGTTGAGTATGAAAAGGGCTAAATACAGAAATCAATGAGGAGGCAATCTACCTCATAATAAGTTTTATTAAATGTGAAAAAGCCACTAATAATTTTATTGATTGAGGGGACACTTGATAAATTGAGAGCACTCATTATCAAGTTGCATATGAAAAAGGCTAAATACAGAAATAAAATGACCAGACAATCTTATTATGGTTGAGAGAACTCCTTATCAAGTTGAGTATGAAAAAGGCTAAATACAGAAATCAATGAGGAGGCAATGTACCTCATAATAAGTTTTATTAAATGTGAAAAAGCCACTAATAATTTTATTCATTGAGGGGACACTTGAGAAATTGAGAGCACTCATTATCAAGTTGCTCTCATTATCAAGTTGAGTATGAAAAAGGCTAAATAAGTGGACCGTTATCTAAAGGAACATCATTCAACTTGATAGCTCATGCTTCAACCATAATGCTTACAAAGCAATTTCTACCCATTGTATTCTGTAATAGCTAGTCAGTGAACCCCAAGACGGGCTGGAAGCAGAGACTACTTCAGATATTCACACAATGAGTAAACTATTATATCATATACTAATATACATTAGAACTTTGAAGTGAACAACTGAATCAGCGGGACCTAGGAATAAGTCATATTTGCTCATTTACATGATCCACATCCTTAATTAAATTAAAATGAAAAGTAAGGCCACTGAATGTGCAAGCCGCATTCTTGGGAGCAATTGGAGGGATGACGTTGTTCGTTGGAAGTGAAGGAGGGAGAAGTATAGCTTTTTCCACTCAACTCCCTCACAATCAGATGGAAACCCTGAGACAGATACTCTTGATCATCCCGTATTGAACATTCTTTCGATTTCTATATGTGGTTCCATATTAATATGTCTCGGTTCTTCTACTTAGTGGACAGTTGGCACCTCAATGGCTCAATGGCTAGACAGTTGGCACCTCAATGGCTCAATGGATTTTCATGTGGTCAATAAATTTTGACATCAGATGTTAGGAGAGATGGGTTTGACACTCAACCCATTAATCTTTGGATGATCTTTTCTCTAAGAGCATTTTATACATTGTATTTTTTATGCCTTTGATCTCAACATTGAAGGCATCAAATTTGCAGCACTGTACAAAGCTCTAAACTCACTTATGGCTCCAATAAGTGGACCGTTATCTAAAGGAACATCATTCAACTTGATAGCTCATGCTTCAACCATAATGCTTACAAAGCAATTTCTACCCATTGTATTCTGTAATAGCTAGTCAGTGAACCCCAAGACGGGCTGGAAACAGAGACTACTTCAGATATTCACACAATGAGTAAGCTATTATATCATATACTAATATAAATTAGAACTTTGAAGTGAACAACTGAATCAGCAGGACCTAGGAATAAGTCATATTTGCTCATTTACATGATCCACATCCTTAATTAAATTAAAATGAAAAGTCACTGATACAGTAAGGTTTTATCGTTGGACCCCGAGAAGGGTTAGTTATTGAAATGCATTTTATGTATGAGAACATAATTCATTACTAAAAATATTTATTCTCTTATCTCTGTAACCATCAGTAACCGGTTTTGGAATCGACTGTAAAATGTGTGAACTCCTTTTTTTTTTTTCAGAGAAAAAAGCATCACAGATTATATTGACAATATAAAAAACATCATAAGATACAAAAGGGTGGCATATGACAGCCACTATTCGAGACATCTTGAAGAAAGGAAAATGTCAGAGGTTCGAAAAGGCACCATGTACAGAAAGACAAATACATCAGCATGGAAACAAAAAGGATTGTGTATACAGGATATCCATATTGCAAAACATATACATCAGGTTCATGAAAATAGCAAAAAGCATCAAAATTAATAACTAGGAGTAACAAATTCCATAAACGAACAGGACTTCTCTTCCTCTATAGTTAAATAACTACAATGGTAGACTTATACTGCCCCATACATATGGCCATTAAAGAATTTGTTATTTTCAGCACAACCAAAAAAACCCCAAATTTGCTTAAACTGTAAATATACTCAAATTAGTCAATTGAGAGCAGCGTCAGCATGGAAACAAAAAGGACTGTGTATACAGGATATCCATATTGCAAAACATATACATCAGGTTCAGGAAAATAGCAAAAAGCACCAAAATTAATAACCAGGAGTAACAAATTCCAGAAACGAACAGGAATTCTCTTCCTCCATAGTTAAATAACTGCAATGGTAGACTTATACTGCCCCATACATATGGCCATTAAAGAATTTGTTATTTTCAGCGCAACCAAACAAACCCCAAATTTTCTTAAACTGTAAATATACTCAAATTAGTCAATTGAGAGCAGCGTCAGCATGGAAACAAAAAGGATTGTGTATACAGGATATCCATATTGCAAAACATATACATTAGGTTCAGGAAAATAGCAAAAAGCACCAAAATTAATAACCAGGAGTAACAAATTCCAGAAACAAACAGAATTCTCTTCCTCCATAGTTAAATAACTGCAATGGTAGACTTATACTGCCCCATACATATGGCCATTAAAGAATTTGTTATTTTCAGCGCAACCAAACAAACCCCAAATTTTCTTAAACTGTAAATATACTTAAATTAGTCAATTGAGAGCAGCGACAGAGGGTTTTGAGGCTTCATTTCAAATACAAAGAGTGAAGTTCCTGATAGAAGCTTTCACGGACGAGGTGAAGACAAGTTATGCAAGTCAATTGAGAGCAGTGACAGAGGGTTTCGAGGGTTTGTTTGGGGTCATTGCTGCGATGTTCCATTTTCCCTTTGTCTTTCTGCTCGGGGCCGGTTGTGGGGCGAAGCCCTCAGCCGAGGATGGCACGGGACGACCGAGGATAGCACGGGACGGCCTAGGATAACAACGAAAACAACAAAAATAACAGCGAGGGCATGGGACAGCCGAGGATAGCACGGGACGACCTAGGATAACAGCGAAAACAACAAAAATAACAGCGAAAACAATGAAATTTCAGATAAACCCTAAACCTTCAACAACAAACAGCATCAAAATATCCCATAAACCCTAAACCCTAAAAAAAATCCTCAAAAAAATGCCATAGAAAGTTTACAAAATATCCAAAAATAGAGATGCCTGTGTTGAAAAACACAGAGAATGCTGGTAGGATTAAAATCCTACCGGATACATGGTCGCCGACCTTCCCCACCTTCCTCGGAGCTCGCCAGACCTTCTCCACACGTGCAACGACCTTTTCCACACCTGCAATGAGAAGAAAAATATATATTAGGGAACAGAAAACCACAAAAACACCACCACAAAACAAAAAATTAACAGTAAAACACCATTTTACCTCGAGCTCAATAAAACAGCGACCGACTCCTCCCCAAACAAAAAAATCGCCGAATAAAACCTGCAACAGAGAAATGCTAAACAACCGGCATTCCAGAACGACCAAGAAATCCAGGCGGAAAAGCACAAGAAAAGAAGAAGTGCTGTGCCAACCACAAACCCTGAAACTCCAGCAAACATTTGCACCAGCACCTGCATACCAGGCGAAGCGCGCAGGTCCACAAACCCTGTCAACCGAACAAACGCTTCAAACAACACACGAATAAACGACGAAGCGCGCAGGTTCCGGGTCCGTCCCGCGCCATCTTCGGCGGGAGGCTTCGCCCAACAATCGGCCCCGAGCTGAAAGACAAAGGGAAAATGGAACATCATAGCAATGACCCCAAACGAGCCTGTGAAATGGCGCGAACACAAAGTTTTATGGGTTGATACGGTAGCCAACACATGGAGCTCCACGGTGGACAGGTGTCGTACCGGCTCCATGTGCTTTTACGCGTGGTTTTCTGATGTGGCGGGGAGGGCGCACATGTAATGGAGACCCTCCCCTATTACCCAAACAAAACGAAACGCCACGCCCTCGCAGGAATGGCAACGTTACATAAAAGAGCCATTCTAAGGTCCTCACCGAAGGAAAAATTGATTTAAAATTCAGAATTGTGGTAGGCTTGACAACCCAAACTCAAACATATCATATTTTCGTTTTTCCCGAGAACCTACTGGATTAGTTTGTGGAAATTTGTTTCTCGCAATAAAACATTTAATATAGGTATTTAATATGACTTGAGGTGTAAAATTGGGTGGTGTTTATATATATATATATATATTTAATTTTACAATATTATTGTACTTAGTTTAAATCATTTTAATTTTGGATTTATTAAGTGTAAAGAGGGATCAATTATTTTTGCACTCAAAAAATAAGTTTGTATTTTGAAAGATTTGATCTTTTTGAGTGCTTGATAGATCCCGAGTTAAGATTGATCTAGGTTGGTTTGGTTAATTATAATTATTATTATTTTTTTTAAAGTTTATTTCATTTTTATTTTTATATAATTTGAGTGAGTCAAAATGTTTACATAATATAACTGGATAGGACATTACAACATCTCTTCCACACTAGACTAGAAAGTACTTCTAACACAATTAATTTTTCATAATAATTTGTATTATTTTTTTTGTCATGTTATAACCTATTATTCTATTTGTAAAACAAAGGTAAAATGTTTTTTAAGATTTAAAATAATTTAATAGTAAAAATCAAAATCATTATAACTATTATTGGATACGAACTCATCATATATTTGCAAGAATTAAATCTTGTTAAAAAGAAAAATAACCAGTCTTCCTAACCACTCAAAAAAATAAATCTAAATGTTTTGGGTGTTTTAAGTTATGGATTGGTAGAATGTTATAGCTCTTAGGTATCCTAGAAAATGCATTACTATGAAGGATGTTTGGCACAATTTCCCGTTCGGTTTTTATGATGGGGTGGCTTCTTCAGGGGTTTGTGGGAGCGAGATGTTGATTTTTAGGAATCCTCGTGACTTCTATAAGTTTAAATGGTGCAACAACTCTAGTACAAACATTAGGGCAGAGTTACTTGTTTAATGGGGCATCCTCTATTGTGCCATGTGGCTGGGAATTGACGAGATCGATATATTTATTGATTCAAAGGTGATCATCAATCGAGTAGATCAACATTCTTATTTGAAAGATCTTTCTCTTTCCCACTGGTTGATTAGGATTAGGACTTTGTTTTCAACGTTTCATAGGGTCATTGTCCCCCACATTTATACAAAACAAAATGTTGAAGTGAACTCATTATCTAAGGAAGGATGCAGGGTGTCTTTGGATAGGATTCATTTCCAAGAATTTTCCAATGGCACCTTGGTGCAAGATGGTCATCTAGAAATATGAGGAGATCTCTATATCATGGCCTGATTTTGCACAATTTTGAGGTTCGACTTCTCTTTTGTTGAACGGCATATCATGGTTTTTTTTTTATAACATTGTACTTTGTTTTTTTGAGTTGCAATATAATCATATGTTAGATTATGGGACTGAGGAGATCTACTTTTATTTTTGTGGAAAGAAGGAGCATCAATGATCACATCCTCACTTGTGGGCTTTCAGGGTAACATGTTATCAACCATATTGTATAGGCACCTAAAGAGATGAAATTGTTGTTTAGACCCATAATATTTTGTAAACTTTTCATACATGAATGAAAAATTCATTCTTTTGCTATTTAAAAAACAAAGCTCTTAACAATCATGATCAGAAAGTTGAAATTAATAATAATTTATATATTTGATTTCAATGAAATAACAAATATGCCATTTTTTTTCTAGAAAAAAATAAAAAATTTAATTCACTATAATTTATATTAACTATTTAAACATTTTTATTATTTTTCATTATTACATAGTTTTCATTTTATAACCTATTAAATTTTATTAATTATTTTATTTAATCAATAGATAATTTTTTTTATTACTTATTAAAGAATATTCTAAATTTATTTATTATTTTATTAATTATTTTATTTAATCAATAGATAATTTTTTTTATTAATTATTAAAGAATATTCTAAATTTATTTATTATTTTATTTAATCCATAGATAAATAAATTTTTTAAATGTCAATTTTATTCCAAATTACATGAAATTAATTTTATTTCAAATAATTTTTTTATATATAATTATAATTTTAATAAAATTTATAGTATTCACACACCATGTAAAGATCGAAAGTCATTAGGAGAAATCGAGTTTTATTTCTAATATTTTTCATTTCAAATTAAAAATTCTATATACAATTATAAGTTTAATGAAATTTATAACATTGACACAACCATATAAAGGTCGAAAGTCATTAGGAGGAATCAAGCTGGTTGCCATAATAGAGCATGGAATCAATCGTTAAACACTAATACAATCAAGAGAATAGACTGTGGCCATTGTCCCAAAAGAAGTATACTTGAGTTCGACTGCATATTTTTTTGGCTTTCATAAATTTGGACTCTCTATGCATGATCCATAGAAAGTGCAATGCATTCTCAAATAGAAGTATAAATTTATGGCACCCAATAAACTCAAATGCTATAAGATTAGCTTTTCATGGAAAGCTATTAGACATTTATTTTAATGGAAATATCAGTCAAAGAAAACATAAGATATTGACATAAACAAGTGACATTTAGTAAATATCTTAGATATTGATATAAACAAGTGACATTTAGTACTGGAAAATTACTTGCACTGAATTATTGGTACAAATTTCCAAATGAAGAATTGATTGAATGTTTTGTGAGAATTTTTTTTACAACAATTTCTGCTTTTGAAATATTATGTAAATTACCATTCTATTAATAATATAGTAAAAAAAAATAGTGGTTTAGGTTTAATAGAGCTACTTGGAAATTGAGAATTTGAAATTTCTAGTAGTTCATACTAACTCTAATTCTTGAGATATATATGTAAAAAGATAGAAATAGTTGGTTACCTAGAAACTGGAAATTCGAAATCTCTAGTGATTCACGCTAACTCTAATTTTTGAGATAAAATATATAAAAAGATAAAAATTGTTGGGATGGTATTGTCATCAACAAATTTACTTTGAGGTTTTTTTCTTTGAAATAGACTTATATATTCCATATGAATACTATGAGTTGTTAAATAAACTATATTCCACATGGATACCATGAGTCAATATCATTGGTTGTTAAACAGAGTAAAATGATTTTACCTCAATTTTATTTTAATTAATAATTTTTATTTTTATGTAATTTGACCCATCAAAATGTTTTATTAATCACCTCCAAAATGCTCCCAAACCCTTTGCTAGTGGCTCCCACACACCCACAACAAGAGAACCAGAGAATAGTAACAAAGAAATAACCCAAAACCTGCCTTTATGGACCAGGCAACACGCAATTCAAAGAAACACGTGTCCCGATCCGGACACGCATGTTTGAAAGACACACCCGGACAAGCTCAGAGGACACGTGTCCCACTGCCAAATCATGTTTGATTCATCCAATTCGCGTCAAAAAGTTTCAACGAATCCGGTTTCTTAGCTTATTATAACCATGATTATGAACCATTCTTGAATAGGAGTTGGAGATTCCGGTGACGGAATCCGGCAGGAAAAATTGAGGTTAAATCTTGATTTGTATTATTTAAAATGGTTTTTTAACTGCATATTTGGATTTAGCGCCCTGAAAAACCTCTGCGACGCTTTGATGTGCAGAAATTAGCTATCAAACTTGCGATTTCAATAAATTGCTGCCGAATTTTGATCGGAAAAACCCACGGGAAAAACTTCTAAAAAAATCTTTTTAAAGACAACTCCGAATTATAGTAATTAGAATAACTTGTAAATTATGCAAAGGTTATCACGACGGCAGTGCCATGCATGTTAGTTTACCCTACGTTTTGTCCTTCTATCACAAGACTCACTATAGAGGCATCAACTTAATGAACCTCAGATGCAATTACCATTAGCATGTAAACAATATTCAGTTCAAGTTTCAAGGCAGGCAACAACTCTATTGTAAGGAAGTGGCAGGGACGCAGCCTTTAGTATATTATTTGCAACATATCCCATTCAACGTCATTCAACATATGCTTTGATGCCATCACCAATCCAACGTGAACTAAACATGAATATATGTATATACTGGTTCCAACAAGGCAACTACATGCACATGCCTTAATAAATACTAGTGGCAACAAATTCCTTTAACAGCTACGCAATCCTTGAAGAGGGCATCGGTTATTTACTAGGAATATGGACTCTAATGGCAACACTTATACATGAAAAAACCAGGGCAGATTTATAATCAGTCAGTTTTATCACATGTGTCAACAGTTTTGCGATAAGTTACAATTATTGGTTTTGTTTTCCGTAAGAAAAAACGTCTGCTTTTATATTAGGTAAAAAACAGTACATATTCCTGGTATTGTGATTATTAATAACTTTCGTATTTTTCTAGGATATATAGGATATATACAAACAGCTTGACCTTGTATTCAGCTAATCTTATCATCATTCTTAATGTGTCCCATGTATGAGCTCAGCGGAAATTTATGCAAAAGCTATATCAACCTATGTACAGGTATTTGAAAGCATATATCCTCAAGTAATCAACTTATAGTGTATGCTATATACAAAAATACAAAAAAAAAAAAAATTATTTATCTTAGGGAGGCTTGAAATCATTTGTTTGCATAAGACCCATGGAGCTGTTTTGTTATCCCGGCAATGTAGAATATTAAATAAAATTAACACACATAAAAAATAATAGAAACATAGAAACACCCGAGATGGCAGAAAAAGTCTCAGCGTTACTGTATTTCTCTCATAATGCAATGCAATGTACAAATAATGATAATAGTACAAATAAATACATGAGAAAGTTTGTCTCAAGATAGTACGTCTGTTTTGGACACTATGGTTGAAAAAATCTCTCAACCAAACACTATTCTAGGAGCCTAACTAGTTGGAGAGAATCTCTCAACCAACTAAGCCTAAAATGACTCCTAACCATGAGGAAAACTCAATTTAAAAAGGTAGGATTAAATCCAACTTTCTTGATTTTAATTAATTTTATTATTTTGGACTTATAATTGTTTGAAACACATGAGAGTGAGACTAACATTCCTCCCCTCAATGATAAGTCCAAAATAAGAACTAGGAACCATCTTCCAGTTCTCATGCTGAAATTGTTGATCCTAAAAAAACACTGCCTGAAAAATTGCCAAACTTGGATGCTGAAAAAGCTCCAATTTGAAGAGAACATGAGTCAGCTGCAAGTCTGAGTCATCTCTGGAATTTTGCTTGACAACTCCATCATGTGCCAAGCTGCAAAAGGATCCATCTGTCCTTTGCTTGCAATCAGCATCCTTTGTCCATTGACAAAATATTGAGAACACCCATTGGCTACTTTGATGTTGATGAACACCCACTGGCTTCTTTGACGATGCCCACTGGTTGATTTGTTGATGATGTCCACTGGATGATTTGAAGATGTCCACTGGCTGCTTTTGATGATGTTGTCGAGACTTTCAGTCTGACAACCACCCGTAATTCCCTCCTTTGTCAGCTGAAAGGAAAGACAATCATCTGCATTTGATTTTGAATTTTGAACTCCCCCCCTTCAGGTGTAGGAGAGTTTCACTGTTGTACTCCCACTTTCAGGTGCATGAGAGTACCATCTTCATTTGACTGTTGGCTGCAATAAGTGAGATTGAATTCTTTTGTAAAGCCTATATAATCGTTTTACTGTTGACGACCATTCCCAAGGATCGATCCATGCATAATTGATCTTTAATCTGGCAAGTTGGTGTTGTTTGCAACATTTCTCTGATGAATGATTCTGCTTGCCACAATGGTGACAAGGATGGAGATCAAAACAATGATCTTCCATGTGACCTTTTCTTTGACAATGTTTGCATGTGGGTTTGTCTACAACTTTCTCATGGCTTGTTGATGTTATTTGATTAAGAAATCTTGCACTGATGAACTTGATCGGCTTAGAATAATCTGGGATATGCAAGTTATTTTCATCTTTGTCATATCCTAATCCTCGTCGATTTTTGTTACTTTGGAGTTCTTCCCACGGCTTGATGATTGGTTTGGAAGAAACAAGTTCAATTTGATCATGAACAACTTCTACACTTGAAGTTGTTTGGATAAGTGACTTGGAATCAACATCTTTATCTTCATCTATATGGTTGAAAGGCTTGGAAGCATCACTCTTCTGTTGCAATTCATCTCTTTGAAGTTGTGACTCTAGTTGAAGGAACTCAATTGTGTCATGTGCCCGTTGGAGATTCATTGAAATATCATCAAGAGTTGCTTTGCTGATTTGCACCATGTCTTCAGCAGTTGAGAGGATCAAATTGTTAAAAATCTTTAACAACTGAAGGCTTTTCTCCATGTTAACTTGCTGGAATTCACGCTCGCTTGCTTTTAATACTTGCTGGATTTTTAAAACTCGCTTGCTTGAATGCTTGATCTTGCTTGATTGAACTCGCACTCGCTTGTTGTAGATATGAACAGGCTTGGTGGTTGTTTGAATATCAAATTTGCTCTCTTTAGAGCTGAACTCGCTCGCTTGATGCTTGTTTCAACCAGTTTCAGGTTCGCTTGATGTTGTGAACTTTGCACTTGCTTGAACTCACTCTCTTGATTGATCAAAAGAAGGGTGTCGAATACTATCAAAAATGCACCCAAGAGAAACGCTCATAATGATTTGAACGACTCAGTTAAAAACAATGGATTCACTTGGTTTAATTGATTTCCTATCAATTCAAATCTTGGGTGTCAGTTTCAACTGAGAATGCACCCTTACAATTCAATTCAATTTGACTTTGATTACAAGCCAACTTATTAAAAAAATGATGCAAGTTCATTTTCCAAAACAATGCTTTTGAATTGATGCAAATGTTGTTGATGTAGATGACAACTTCATTAACTTGATTGAATGTTTGATGTAGAATCATCTTTGACAACTTGATTATGTATTGCTGCTTCTTGATTGCTAAGTTTAGTTTGTTTGATTACATAAGCTTGAATGGAATTGATTATGTGCATGCAATTCGCTAATTTGTTGTGTGCTCCATGTGTACCATATTAAAAGGCTAGTGTCAAAACTAGACACAAAACAAAAATAATATTAGGAATCATGCTGATCACAAACACACTCACAATGTATTTAAGATCCCCTTATTCAATTTCGGGCGGATCTAGGACACTTCAACACCACACAAAAATTGTCTTTATTAAGTATTGAAGTACATCAACCTTCACAACATTGTGATTGAAATTTCTCAAACGATAAAAATGCAAGCTAACAAATTCTTGAAGCAACTTGTTTTCAAAATTAAAAGGAACTTTTCAAACCACAAGTTACAACCTTATCACTCCAAAGATTTATAAAACTCACACCTTATGGCTCCAAATTTCAAAATAATACAAATTATACCTTAGCAGCCCATTACAAAAAGTTCACTTCACTAACTATTTTAAAAATCCAAACATAAAACTTTTATGAGAACTAATTTCACTCATAAGCACTAATTTCATGACTTTACTTCACAACTTTCATATGTGCTCTTCCAATAAACGCTATACATTTTCCAGCGATCAAATATAGTTAGCATCTGTCCACACTTGTAGCGACTCAACTCAACATGAAATTAAATTTGAATGAACGAACCCACACTGTTTACCTTCCATTTAGATCTTTAAGGCTAGGTACTCCACGCACATCAGTCAAACAGGGTCCACGCTGGTTTCAGAAGGTGCCAACGCTGCAAATTGCAGTGGGCCATGCTCATTTAATAGCTAAAGGCATTCCTTTCTTGCGCTCCTTCTAGCCATCGCTGAGTCTAGTTTGTTTTTTTTTTCACAACACTGATACCTTTGTTGTCTTCCTTTATGCTTCTAAGGTTCTCTGACTGTTGGGAAGGTCCTTCAATTTCAAACATCTCATAATTTTTCTGATTTGCCTCTTAAGGCTAATGAATAGAAATGACATATCAGTGTTGCATGAGAGGAAATGTGAAAAAACTGTTGCAGAGAAAAAAAATCCAACTACGCAACATTCAATACATCTGCTTCATGTAGATTTCAACCCAGATCTTCTTCAACGCAGATTTTCACACAATGAACAAGTCTCCAACTGGCTCTACAACCGACTTTCTGGGCCAGAGGATAGAGGCTTGGGCCGCAACAAAGAAGATTCGGCGTCTAGGATAGTCACATGGGACGACTACCGGAATGTGGGGCTTTTACTCGACTTGGTGAGCCCTGAGGTCGTGCCTGACATCAGAGCCATCGCGAGGCGACTGATTGCAGGCCAATACGATCAAGAATGCTACTGAGCTTACGCTGATGTTAGAAAAGAATTCTTGGATGAAACTTTGCGTCGATTAGGGTTGGAGAAACTTAGCATAGACGAAATTCATAAGACCGTCTGCGCATCACTGGAGGGAAAAATCAAGAAATGGACTCAGGCGATCAAGATTGTCGTGAGGGTTTTGTTTCCCGGCAAGAAAAAAGCTCTGCAATCAAATCTTCCAAGGCATGGGTTTAATCGAACAGGTTTGCTTCTCAGAAACCTACGAATTAAGTATGATGCAACTCGGATAATTTCACAGAAGACCTCAAATCCTAATGATATGGATGGCGAACCCAATAGCGAGCTAGTTGTGGTTTAGAAGGACCTAAATCGTATAAACAAGGAGAATCACAGATTAAGATTCCCGTTGAACCAGATAAAAAACAACTATAACAATATGCAGTTGCTACATTTGAATACACACCTGCCGATAACTCGGGCCCTCCAATACGGAGTGGTTTCAACACTGGATCGTAACTTTATCACACTAGTGTCACGCGCAGTCTGAATTCTGGCATGTTCCACAACCAACAGCACATAAATTTATAAACACCACTCAGGAAGAAGCGTCAATACGCCACACAGTTCCAACAACACAACAACGATTTGGCATTTCCTTCTTTCACCAATTTGATCTACACCAACGTTTTCAATATTGAAATCAATGTTTGGTTACATTAAATCTGATCTACACAACAATAGACTAACATTTGCAATCAAAACAATTCGGCATTAACTGCATGCTCAATTGACCGATCTGAGATAAGCAGTGGTGTGGATTGAGTTTTAAACTTCTGCATAATTCAGTTGTCAATCAACAAAAGCTCTGAACAATATTTAAAGCAAGTTAATGCCCTCATATACAAATGCAACTTGCTTTCTCTCATAATTGATTCAAAATTTCCATCAGATTCAACGACTTCAATGCTGTTCTACCTTGTCAAATGGAATTCTTGTTGAAGGTGATTCTGGCCAAACAATTTATGCTTATTGACCAAGAAAATCTACTATTGATTGGTACAGGGTTTGCGTTCTTCCATCCATAACTTGCAAGTTTTCTTCCATTCAAAGAGAAAATGAGACAACACTCCCTACACGCTTCACAATGGGACACATACCTGGAAACATATTAATACCCTGCATCTTGAAGACTTTGCCTCACAACTCAGATAGGTAAGAAATTCCCATCAGCCATGGATCTAAACACAGAGCTTGAATGCTAATAAAATCATGTACACTATACTAATTACAACAAATCATATATTCAATATACAGATGTCAGTCGAATTTTGTAAATCAACGCTCCAGTCACACTAGATTTCATCAAGTCAACGCTACAGTCACACTAGATTTCATCAAGTCAACGCTAGAGATTTATTTTTATGGTTTGACCAAGGAGGAATTGATTCAACCGATCTATGCCATTCATCTCCAAAATTCAATGCCCCAACCTAAACCTGGAAACTTATCTTTGGCAATGTTTGTAGTTCTGGCTTGCTACGGGATTCAAACGAACTCTCCACTAGAGATTTATTTTTATTGTTTGACCAAGGAGGAATCAATTCAACCGATCTATGCCATTCATCTCCAAAATTCAATGCCCCAACCTAAACCTAGAAACTTATCTTTGGCAGCGTTTGTAGTTCTGGCTTGCAACAGGATTCAAACGAACTCTCCACGCAGATATCTTTTGCTCTGCCCACAATGAAATCCATTCATCTGTTCACACGCTGCTCTGTTCACACACAGAGTTGCATACACCTTCGTGCTCCAACATTCTTCCCACATGCAAAAGGAATTCACACAACAGGTTGCATGCTCTGTATATCTTTTTAGCTCCGATACCGCATGTAGAATATTAAATAAAATTAACGCACATAAAAAATACTAGAAACATAGAAAAATCAGATATGGCGGAAAAAGGCCTCAGCCTTACCGTATTTATCTCATAATGCAATGCAATACAAATAATGATAATAGTACAAATAAATACATGAGGAAGTTTGTCTCAAGATAGTATGTCTATCTTGGACACTATGGTTGAGCAAATCTCTCAACCAAACACTAATCTAGGAGCCTAACTAGTTGGAGAGAATCTCTCAACCAAGCCTAAACTGACTCCTAACCATGAGGAACAAACTCAATCTAGAAAGGTAGGATTAAATCAAACTTTCTTGATTTTAATTAATTTAATTATTTTGGACTTAGAATTGTTTCCATCACATGAGAGTGAGGCTAACATTCCAAAGCTGCACACCCAACATCTACAGTATTAGCTCCCATCTTTATTTCAATGTGCATACCATCCGGTTCATCTGCTAGACCCATATTGGACATATGGTCTGTGTTTTGGTTGTATTCCCATCCAATGTGCTGGATCATTGAGTCTCTAAAAGAGACCCATAGATTCTCGATCCAACAGAGCCATCCATGAAGCATATTCTATTGTATTTTGTTTCTGCCCAGTACATGTTCAATAGTGATACGAGAATCTCCAAAAATGTGCATGGATGGAATGTTAAAAAAGTAGAGAACCAAAGCAGACCCCATAAGCCCATGGATTCTGCCTTCATATTTGCGCCCCTACTAGCACCCTAGTGGACCCAAAATTCTTAACCTTCTGTTACTTTGATCCAAAAACCACATCCACATAGTCATCTTTGTAATGCACCATCAAAATAACCTGCTTGTCTCATAGGGTTTGTGGTATCTAAAGAAGGCTCAGACATATCTTTTTCTTGGGTCCACATTTTAGTTTAATGCCACCATTGTACCATTTAGATATACGGTCCATTACCAGCACATCTTTTACCTTATAATTTTCAAATATAATTTGATTGCGCCAATGCCATGTCTCCCAGAAGACAGCCAATGGAATCAGCCTCCATGAGGATTTTTGTTTACTCCACCAATACAAACAGTCAGATATATTATCATATTGTATGAATGAGATACCTATATAGTCGGCAAAATAATGCCAGATTTGTATCGATATAGGACACTTAAAAAAAAGATGAGTGTTATCCTCCCCCTCGTTCCTACATAAATGACATATCCCCAGCCCCTGCCAATTTTTCTTTTACAGGTTTTCCCATGTTAGATTTTTATTTTTCCAAACAAACCATAGAAACATAATAATCTTGATGGGCATCTTAGCACACCAAAATTTATAGAACCAACATACCTCTGTGTTGTGGAACTCTTGTGTGCAAAGGTTGTGATGTGCATCAACCACCTCTACTTCTCCCGCCTTTATCTTGCTGGCCCATGTAATATGATCTCCACGCTCATCCCGGCAAACTCCAATAGATTGCATCCTATACTTGATCTATTCCCATTCATATGCCATCTGGCCTGTCAAATCTAGTTCTCCGACCCTTTTCCATATTGGAACATATCCTTGCCATTCCCGAATGACCTGGTTCCAAAAAAATATACCTCGACTTTTAATAAACTGTATTAAGTCCACAGGATATGCTCAAGTCCCTTCCCGTTCCAAGGATCTGGTCCAGTCTGATCATTTCCCGATGTCCAGTCCCAAGTCGGCAAACTAAGTTATGAAGAAAACATTTTTTGATCTTATTCAGACTGAGCCATATGGTCGATCTTGTGGGAGTCCCAATGGAGCCACGACACATCCAAACCGTGAGCTCTTTGTCCTTAAGGTATTTGTGCCTAATAATTCTGCCCCATATGCCATCCCCAAATAATGCCCTCCATAGTGTCTTCTGCAACAATGCCCATCTGAAACGTCTCAGGTTCAATATACCCTAGCCTCCCAGTTTTTTTGGCATAGTAATGTACTCCAATTTAACCAGATGATATTTGAATGTGTGTGACACTCCTGACCAAATATATTGAGCCGTAATGCGGTGCAGTGAATTAATAATAGAATGTGGGAGATAATATAAGTGTGCCCAATAGACACCCAGCTGTGTGATCAGAGATTGTGTGAGGGTAATGTGACCTCCTAGTGAGTGACATTTGAATTCCCACTCCATGATTTTCTTATAAAATCTATCAACAAGCCACAACCAATCATTGATTTTGTACCGACAGGGCTTGATATTATATCCCAGGTATTTCATACCTCCAACCAAAGAATCGGCTCCCACTCCAAAGAGTCTCTGAATATAGGCAATGTCGTCCAAATCACTTGAACTATATAAAATGTTTGATTTCAGAAGATTCATAATAAGGCCCGTAGCCCTTCCAAATTTAGTGAAGATATGAAATAAGGAAAGCCATTTAAATCTATCAATCATCCCCATAATCAAAAAATCATCAACAAAGAAACTATGTGAAATCTTGATTTGCCAACCCAGGGGCAGTGCGCCAAATTGGCCCTCAGTCACAACTTTTTTATGTGTAAGCTGAGGCCATCCATTGCCAGAATGAACAATAGAGGTGACAGTGAGCACCCCTGTCTTAGTCCCTGACCCGCCCCACAAAAACAAGAAGGATATCCATTAATAACAACTGCATAACTGACGTTCATTACACATGCAATTATCCGTTTAGCGCCTTTGCCCTGAATCCCAAATTTTTGAAGTACCATCATTAGAGATCCCAAATCAAGGCAGTCATATGCCTTTTGTAAGTCAACCTTCATAACAACAACATTTACTTTTTTAACATGGATTGTATGTTAACACTCTTGTGCAATAGACACAACATCATGTATTTGTCTATTATGTAAGAATCCAAATTTCTCAGGAGAAATGTACTTTGATAGCGTGTGCTTGATCCTGGTTGCAATCGTCTTAGAAATAATCTTGTAAATAAGATTGCAAAGAGAGACAGGCTGATAATCTGAGAACGTGTAAGAGGAGGCCTTCTTAGGGGTGAGATCTATATAAGTGGAGTTTATATGAGGGTGTATGGATCCCCTATTTCTTGATTCTTCCACCATATCAGTAAGATCTTGGAAAATGTCGAAAAAATGGGTGAATAGTTCCACCGTCTAGCCATCTAGACTGGGGCTCTTGTCACCCTTTAGAGATTTAAGCACCTGTAGGATTTCTTCTCCCGAGACTGCCTTATATAGGGCCGCATTGGCTTCCTCATCAAACATCATGGGATATTCATTTACCCCCCACACTTGATCCTCTACACATTCTAAACCCTGCGTCGATATGCCCGTTCAAAATGTGCTACTGCCAGTCTTGAAATCTCCTGCTGTGTCTACACCCGATTACCTTCAGCATCAAAAATCTCCCAAATAGAATTAACCTTCCTTCTGTGATTTGCGTAACGGTGAAAAATTTTTGTGTTCTTATCCCCTTCTCGAATCCATAAGGCCCTACTCTTAAGGCGCCATGTCAATTCCCTTTTTTGGAGAATATATTTCCTTTTGAGCTCTAGTGCTTCTATTTGATCCTGATCCTCTGTCGATGGGAGATGTGATAACATGAGCGACTAAAGAGACTCCAAGGTCACGTTTATATCATTTAAATCCTTTTTCTATTGGGCATTTTTCCTCCACTCCCATGACTTCACCACAGCCTTTAGGCCCCGAAGTTTATCTTGTATATGTACCATGGGAGAAATATTCCCAAAGCGACCCCTAGACAAGTAATCCCACACCAGAACTTCAAATTTTGGGTCTTCTAACCAGACTTGATTGAACTTAAAAGGAATCCCATATCTAAGATCCCCATGGTGCCAAGTAAGCATTATGGGACGATGATCAGATATATAGTTGTTCACAATATTAGATTGCACTGACCCGAGCTTCTCCACTAACTGTTCATGTAGTAAAAATTGATCTAGCCTTTTAGCTACATATCCTTCCCCAACCCTACCATTATCCCATGTAGGAGAAATTTTTGGTGGGCATATATCTATCAAGTTATAGACATTTGTTATGTCTTTGATCAAATCCGCCATGTTATCTGTTCTTCTGGATCTACTGGGCCAAACCTCATCCAAACCGATGGTGCAATTTAAATCACTCGCCATGATTAAAGTAACCATACCCAACATCCCATATAATATCAGGTTATGCCAAAATGTGTCTCGTTCCCTGTACGAGGCATATATATTCAAAATATGTATTCTTCCCGGTAGACCTCTGATATGTCCAACAAGGAGAATACCCGCAAAACATGAAAAAGCCTTCATCTTGACTCATCTTGGATCCCATAGGGCTACCAAACCCCCCGAGTGCCCAGCTGCATCAGTAGCCACCATATGCCAGTCTGGGAGCATCTTCCTGAAATAATTGATTGCCTGCCGAGCTAGATGCATAGTTTCCTATAGAAGAATAATATATGGGTGCATAGAATGGAAAAGTTCTTTGAGGGTCAAAAATTTGTGTAATGCCCCCAGACCCCATATATTCATGGATAGGATAAAATTCATGACGGTCTGGATTCGGGCATCGTTGCTCTAAGGGCCCGAGGAGAGATTGGAGATGCAATAGGCATGTCAATCAGGGTTAAAGGGTCTGTAGGACAAATATGGGAATTTCGGGTGCGTCCTCCGAAATGACGACTATCCCTACTTTACTTCCGTTGAACAGTGATATTTCCGGTCGAGGAGGGACTAATATGTCGAGACGAAGAACCCAGAGACTTATGGATCGTGAGGGTGCATAAGTCGAGGGTCTTCTTCTGTAAAAGGAAATCTAAACCACTGTCTACCGAATTAGTTGGTGAGACCACGAGTGACATGGGTGAAATAGGTCGGGTGTTGGACGTCAGAGAACGCTGGGTGATGGGTGGAGGGGCGAGGGCTGGAACATATGTAATGTGAGAGGTGGAGGGGATGTCATAAGGCATCATATGGGATGGAACAAAATCAAAAAGAGGAGGAGCATAAATTGTAAGCATGGGTATCTTTTCCGTCGGGGTCAGGGAGGAGTCATCCATAGTAGGAGAACCAGAATCTTTAGAGGTCCAAGGAGATGATGGCACCAATATAGGGGCCGAATCAACATTTATCTTAGGGTGTGAAACAAAAGGATGGAAAAGTATAGGGTGTGATAGAGTACCTATTATTTGTTGTGTGCCACCTAGACGAAAACACTCCCCATGTCCAGTCATGTAGAAGTCTGGACAACCGTCAACTGCCTCCTTAACGTCAACATTATACTGCCCTCGTGGTGTCCAATGATCACCCATCCTGCATGTACATTGTGCCATAAGGTGTCTACTGTGATGGCACATGAGGCAGCGAATAGAACACCCTAGAAGTCCAGTTGCTACACCAAGTGAGTGTCTTCCCATTGTTGCTCAATATGATCTGGAAACCATCCACTGTAGTCCTTCTCAATCAATATCCATGCAATTCTTTTGTCCCAGGCGCCCAGGCACTTTGGATCGATATACAAACTTGCCAATCACATTGCCAATGTCCATGAGAACTTGTTGGGTCCAAAATTCAATTGGCAGGGCCGATAATTTAACCCATATAAGTTTGTTCCTCGACGTCTCCTTCAGTGGGTTGAAACCAATGTACCAAGAGTGCAACGCTAAGAAACTTCGTCCTTTAATCCATGGAAGTCCCTAGATTTTGTGTAAATCCTCCTAGCTGAGGAAGTGAAAACTATACCAACCACCCATCAAACGCACCACAGAGGGCATATAGCCAAGCAGTGATTTCCACTTCGTTTCCACCCAACTCCTCATTTCACCCTCACCTACTTCAACAAAGTGCCATTTTCCAACAAGGGCCCTCTTCTGTAAGCTGGTAACTTTGTTGATCAGAACATCATGACTGAAACTGAGAAATGGACCTGGGGTGGTAATTTTAATGGCATGATGTTTATGGCGACCTCGCATATCACCACCTACGTGACGTGCCCCGTGTGAGGCAAGGTAGCATGTCCTCCATCTGGAAAATTAATCGGATCTACCGCGGGACGCCTTGCATGCGAAATAGTGGGGCCCTCCCCCCTCTCAGATCTAGAATATATTTGATGTTGTCATTCAGCCTCCAGCGTGGCCCGTATAAAGACCTCATGTTTCGATGTGTTAGATGCAAAAGGGTCCAACGTGGACATATTGCGGGAGTATATAGAGATATGGATGTAGAGAATATAGTAGAATGTTAGTCATAAACAGATGTCAGGGTTGGTAGGTGAGACACCCGATGAATCTAGCAGAGATCCCTGCAGGAATGTTTTGGGATCCACGTTCTTAGGATAGAAATCTGAACCCACACTGAAACATACCTGCATAACACTGATCGGGGGACTCCACCATCAGATCGCGTCCCGAAATGGAAAAGAAAAAGTTCCGTACACATAAAAATAGAATGCCCGATTTGATGAATCTACGCATAATCATCCACATCCTAGAGTGTCAAAGGAAACTGACATATGAGTAAAGAAGAATAGGACCCCAGTCTATTCACTAATAATGATCCCAACGCCCGCTAGGTAGAAATTCAAAAATAGTCGGAGCTATAATTTACCGGCTAACGGAAAAACCCAGGGCTTCCGAAGTATTATGCAGGAAACAGAGCAAGTAAACTGCAATGCAGGATACTAGAGATGAAATGTGGTAGAACCAAGCTATAATCCCTTGTAGCAACAACATCAACAACATCCCTAGCAGGTCCACCACCAGTTACACAACCTGAAACCAAAATCCTTGCATGGCCTTGATATAATGAACAAATTAATCCAACGCCTCTAGAGAGAGTAATAGTTGATGGGCCGAAGACAAGAGCCCTCCTCCAGATTATATTGTGGGCATAGAAGAGAAATAATGTCAGGCCAAATAGGCATCTGGATGCTTGGGGGCAGAGGGAGTGTGTGTCCTAATAATGCACTTAAGAATGTATATGGCAGTAAGGAGTAACAACAGGATATGGAAAATCTTCGATTGTAGAAAGGAGAAGTGATGAGCTGGAAAAGTACCATGCATACTAAAACCAGTTAAAATAGTGACCACAAAACATATAAATGGTAGACTACCCACCCAGATGAAGGATATAAGTGCAGGGGAGCAGTATGTCTGTAATGTATGATCAACTACGGGACGGGGAATATTATTTGATAAATATATATATATATATATATATATATATATATATATATATATATATATATATATATATATAGATATATATATATATATACTCACGCACGCACCAAAGTGGTGCGACCAAACGAGAAAAATAGATACAGAGAGAATCAAGGGCAAAAAAGCACTCTGTAGGTTGTATTGCTACCAATAGGAAAAATGACATTACATTACATATTGGTTTATGTTTGGGTTGTATTCAAAAGAAGGTTTCAAATCACTAAGAATCCTTAGTACGAAGGTAATTTCATCCTGGTAAGATAAGATCCTTCAACTGCCAAATTCTAGTGCCTGGTGATCCAACCTTGAGGTGACATGACAAGACCTGGTATAATTGTTAAGGTCATGCTCCAAATCCAGTTTTTTATTTCATTCATAGTTGTGACATATATACATATAAATACAACAACATCTAGTCTTAAACATGTGAGTATCATTTCTTTTTTGTGTTTAACATATGAAATAGAAATTGATTGCTAGACATGGGAGTTGGCTCCTTGAGAAATGAGGAAGCCAATCCCTCAACAATCAAGAGTACTAGAGGCTAAAAGTGCCAAGTCCACAATTGCAAAAATATCTTAGGGAGATGGTAATTAATCAAACTTTGTAATTTCTCTTCACTCTATATTCACCAACATACAGTTTTAGCCTAATTCTTATGCCTTCAGGGGTTGAGAGGATAGCCTACAAGGCAACCATACAACCCATCAGGCCTTAAAAATGTCCCACAGTATGGAATTGGTATGGATGGCCAAGTTCATAGGCATAGGCTGAACCCCAGTAAGGAAAGTGCAACAAAATTCCTGGTTGTCGCGTTAGAGCAAATTGACACCAACCTCACATAGCCTCTACATCAGACCCTTAAAATTTTGCAAATTGTGTGATTAAGTGCGTAACCTTGACCATTACTGGCAACGATTCTTCCATTTAAATCATGGTTTATAGCATCACAAATAGCAAAACACTCAAGGAGTACACCAATACATATAGTATACATTTGTGTGAGCAACAATTAGGGAGGGCATGTATATATAAAATAAATTCTTTAATAATAGTCGAGTTTATCCAAGGAAACTTTAGTGATAGAGTCATCATAAGCCATTGTCAGTAGTATATGCCAATAGATTGAAGCATGTACAAGGCTAGAACAAAGTCTTAATAAGCCTCAAATGTATGCCCAATCCATACATAAACAATATTATTCCAGATGTCCTAGGTTTTCTTCCTATGAACATCATGAATTACAACTGAGACATCAAGTGTCATACTATTTTGATATTGTGAATCCTTTCAAGTGTCAGACACCACCATATGAAGTCTAGTGGCCTCGTCTTAAGGAGGCCTGAGGCCTTGTTTCCTGTCTATTATCTCCTAAGAACAATACCATCCCAATGATTGTGTAGATCGTTCAGCTTGTAGAGGCCCATTTAGTGTATGGGGTGGCCATGGAGTCTAGGTGTACAACAGAGTTTAAGACTACAAATCCATGCCTAAGCATACAACTTTGTTCACAGTTGCAATTTCAACCACAATGGCTAAATGTACTGCTTAATCCATGCCTACATATGGTCTCAAAATGTCATGTAATTTAGGCAATACTTGCCATTTTGTAACCCTGATTTGTAATGAATTGTTTGAACAAGTTCTAGGCATTATAGTTATTAAGATACCTCAGAATGGGCATAGGGATAGGTTTCATGATTTTCCTCCCAACCATTTGTTGGGCAATTTAATTGCTTAAATTGCTTTCATTAAATTATCAACCAGGGAAACTCGTAAGCTTGTGATGATGCCAGAAAAATATATGCAGGAGTAGGCAACTAACTCTATGTCTAACTAAATGATTTCTGATTCAATATAATATGCAAGGGAAGAGGCTCCTAATTGAGGAGGTCCTGGTTGTCCTTCCCTATAGTATTATAGATTGAAAAGAAATCATTGATTACATAAAACCAGAAACTTGAAATAAAGACAAGAGAATGAATTTTAATTGTTGTTCAGATTCAAATAGAGAGAGAGACTAACTTAGTCCCTTGATTGTCTCCTCGTATACTGATCCATACTAAACTAAGATTCATTCATAAGCATAAGAAATTAAGTAACTTGAAACTTAAAAGAAAAAGAATGAATTTTAATTATCATGCAAATCAAATAGAGGGAGAGCCTAACTTAAACCCTTGGTTGTTCCCTCATATGCTAATAAGATTTTAATTTAAAATCCATTCATCAATCACAAACAAATCCTAAAACATCTAGGCAATGAAATGAAATAAGATCTATTATGAAATAAAATGTTTCTTTGATCTTTTCAGAGTGAGCTCAATTCTCTTAAGAACAAAGTGACAAGATATTCCATATACTACATTAAGACAATTTATATCTAAAACTATAGAATGAAATCTATGTAAAATGAAGCTTTATTCTATTCCATCATAAGTTGGATACATGCTCCAAGAGTCCTCTCCTTGGAATGGAGGAGCTACTCCTATTTATACAAAAATTTAAGCAACTAACTCATTAATGGGGATCCACTAATCCCTCATATGATTACAACCAATATGAGACACATATTCCTTTATCCATGATTTTTCTCCATGAGATATGCTTGACCCCCATCCCAATCTCCTTCAAATCTTCAAGAGAATTCGAATTTGAGTCTTGGAGGCCACATACGAGTATCTTGGAACCTTCCAAATCACCTACACATGTCACCAAACTCATTCCACCTTTAGGTATAAGCAAATACATGTTATTTTTCTAACTTTTAATCATAAATTCACTTTAAATACTTGAAATTAATAACTTGGAAAATGAAAATATAAACCCATATGGTAATGGAAATATAGGGTTATGTAATGATAATGTGATGAAATGAGGTGACAAAATGAGGATAAAGGTGAAAATGGAGTGAAAATTTATGTTAATTTGGCGGCCCAACATACCCCCCAACTTAAGTTATTGCATGTCCTCATGCAATCTATTACATTGATCATGATTTGATCTTTTAAATTGTCTTGATTTTACATGAACTTTGGCTAATATCGATTTCACATAATTTTCTTTTTGACAACTTTGTTCCTTTTTGCAAAGTCTTCTTTCTTGAAAAACATTTGATTGCAACATATTATTTTAGTTGGTTCTTGTGTGACAACCAAAATTTGATTAGTATTGGTTCTTGTGTAACAATACTTTCATTGTTTTTATGTTGCATCAAAAGACTTTCAAAACATTTAATCAACCATTCATTCTTCGATCATTATTTGTAAAACATGTAATGTTTGAATCATAATGTAATAGTAATTGTTTGGAGAATGTATGTTGGTTAGGATGATATGTGTAGAAAGGAAATATATGACATATGGAAGGTGATAATGGAGTATGAATGTGTATATGAACATGGTGAATGTGAATGTGAATGAACATGGTGAAACATTTTCCAAAAATTATAATTTTAGTATTAAAGGAATTGTATGATAAAAAGCTAGAAAAGAACATACCTTTACTTACCTAAGTGGACACACTGAGTATATGTAGAAAAAATGTAGCTCCTACTGCTGAATCATGGAATGAAGAATACAATAATGTGATCTGTGTCTTGGTTGCATACATGATGGATGAAGTCATAAATGTGGATCCTTTATTATTGCTGAATCTACCACTGAACCATATAGTCTTCATGTCGTTCCATATCGTGGCACAATTATTTCCATGTGAATAAATGTGTCGATGTCGAACATGGAAAGAAGTCATTGGATTACTGACCATTGATGAATGTCGTTAACCAATGCGAGGCAAACTCACCATTAATGTCAATGAGTGCCAAGGTACCTAAGTACATCTTGCAAAGTGCGAATAGATGAGCTGATGTCGAGCCACTTGCAAGATCCAACGATCAAGGGACATTGGTGTATTCCCATGATTGCTGGCAAGAGAGCCTGTCATTAAGGCATACAAGCCTCAAGGTACTAATAATGACTCTAGTCTTTATCCCAGATAAGGTGCTGAGGTCGATGGGTCAAGACTTGTTAGAAGGGAGGCCTTAAGGAATCCTCCATCATCTAACACGAGTATGAAATAATGATTTTGAAGGACCATAGATGGAAAATTTGCATTGAAGCAGGGTTTATTTGGAAGAAAAGGAAAATGGGGTGACTCAGCTTTGTAAGGGAGATGAATGAATTTATTCATGGGCTACAGGTTAGTGAAAGAGATAGGAAAATGACTATGAAGGAAAATGAACAATGGATCAAGGTTTTATTTGAAAACATGAAAAGGAAAATGGAATGGAAAATTTATTGACTAAAGAAGTGGGAATGCAATGAAGTTTTTATTTACTGAAAAGGAGTAGAAATATAATGGTGAATGTAAAGGGAAATGAGGCGAATGTTTATTAACTGAAGAAGCATGGATGCAATGGAGACACTGACATTTGAAAGGCTTGCAAGTGATGGATCTGATTTGACATCATGTGCTCATGCATTGATGTCTCATCTTTGTTGCTGCTTTGATCATTTTCTTGTGAAAGAAATGTCATCTTTGAGAGGCTGATATGATGGATATGATGACATTCTCCCCCTTTTCTTACCCAAAAGCATGTCCTCATGCTTGAAATGGGGTCTTTAAAAGACACTGTTTGCTTGTGGTCATTTTTTTATCTTCCTCGAACCTGCAAAAACTTAGTACTTTTTCTGCAATGAAATGTAAGCTTATCATAATAGAGAGGTGATCAATCTCTCTATTTATGACATTTACAAAAAGAAACTGAGAATTGGTACTAATGAAACAAATTCTTAAAAGAAAAACCAAAAGAATTTTTACTTGTCTCGAAACTAGTGCCTCATTTTACCTGTTATGTCTTGTCAGAAATTTCTTCATTCTTGAACTATTTCAAACTATTTTGAAAGCTTTCTCATTGTGTAGATCTCACCGAGATCTTTCCAACGATGCTTGAATCGTTGAAATCCGATGTCGTATGAGAAAGTTGTGCTTATTTGAAATTTGGGTGAAACAGTGAAAATTGTCAAGAGGTTTCTAGGCTGTAGGATTGCGCCCTTCCTGCATCTTAAAAAAAATCTTGTCAATCTTCTTTGGCTGAGCCATGGCATAAGATTTTCCAGTTTTTGATACCTTCGAATTTTATACCTGCAAGACTAAAAGAATCATGATCGTTCTCTATAAAAATATGTGAAAACAATAAATTTATCTAGAGAATTGCCATCGACTTAAAAAAAACGTGATTGTGATGAAGTGGCTTCTATGCATGCTCAAAGTAGGAATATTTTTCCAAAGGGTTTTTTCTGCATTTGACTTTCTACTTTATCGTGTATGACTCCCGGATTCCCCTTTCAAAACCATTTTTCCAAACTTACTGGAGACTTACGTTCTAGCCTGGGCTTTTTAATTGTAAAAAGCACTTCACCATCTATATTTGTTCTTTCCATCTTTTCTGAATGGCTGAATGACTGCATTATGAGGTTCCATTTTCTTTACTCCATCGAAAACAGCGTGATCTTTAACCAAAAGATGGCTTCCCAAATCCTGATTAATATCAACTCGAGACTCAAATCCACTAAACCCTTCTCTATCTCCACTGTGAGCCCATTTCGATTGAATATGAAACCCTAAGTAGCTCCATAACCCAATTATGACCAACCACGGTAGCAGGCGCCGGCCTCGAATCCACTGAAGAGGACTTGCATAAAACCTCACATCTTTTTCTGGATTGAGACCTACGAAAAGAAGGAGAACTACGAGGAGTCAACTTGCCTGACAGCGTGGCCTTCAAACTGCTACCGACCCGCAAGGAAGGAGGCCAATTTTTTTTATGACTCGGCAACTGTTTTATCCATGCAATCCTATCTCTTCCTTCAGAAAATGACTTCTTGATCACTTCCCCTCAATTATCATTCTACAGGTGACATTACCAAAGACTGTCTCTTTAGAAATTGAATGCTTCTCTGTCTTGAAATCGATCTTTTGTCTTCTGCTGCAAAATGGAGTCGTGTAGCCGCAAACGCAACTGCACCCAATTGAAGTAACACACCCCATGAATCGAACTTGGCCTCCCCATATGCTGCAATGGCGACTCCAACTGATATGCCAATCCTATTCGCCATGGTATTAGGAATGAATTTATCTCTCTTAAGGGAAACTCCAATGGAATAGACAGCCACGGGCATGAGGGCCTTTAGCATCTGGATGGAGGAGACTGATAGGTAAATGTAATCTGAATTGGAGAACCAAAGGCTAAGAGAATAGAGGGATCCGATGGGAAATTTAATTGCTTAAATTTCTTTCATTAAATTATCAACCAGGGAAACTCGTAAGCTTGTGATGATGCCAGAAAAATATATGCAGGAGTAGGCAATCAACTCTATGTCTAACTAAATGATTTCTGATTCAATATAATATGCAAGGGAAGAGGCTCCTAATTGAGGAGGTCCTAGTTGTCCTTCCCTACAGTATTATAGATTGAAAAGAAATCATTGATTACATAAAACCAGAAACTTGAAATAAAGACAAGAGAATGAATTTTAATTATTGTTCAGATTCAAATAGAGAGAGAGACTAACTTAGTCCCTTGATTGTCTCCTCGTATACTGATCCAAACTAAACTAAGATTCATTCATAAGCATAAGAAATGAAATAACTTGAAACTTAAAAGAAAAAGAATGAATTTTAATTATCATGCAAATCAAATAGAGGGAGAGCCTAACTTAGACCCTTGGTTGTTCCCTCATATGCTGATAAGATTTTAATTTAAAACCCATTCATCAATCACAAACAAATCCTCAAACATCTAGGCAATGAAATGAAATAAGATCTATTATGAAATAAAATGTTTCTTTGATCTTTTCAGAGTGAGCTCAATTCTCTTAAGAACAAAGTGACAAGCTATTCCATATACTACATTAAGACAATTTATATCTAAAACTATAGAATGGAAATCTATGTAAAATGAAGCTTTATTCTATTCCATCATAAGTTGGATACATGCTCCAAGAGTCCTCTCCTTGGAATGGAGGAGGTGCTCCTATTTATACAAAAATTTAAGCAACTAACTCATTAATGGGGATCCACTAATCCCTCATATGATTACAACCAATATGAGACACATATTCCTTTATCCATGATTTTTCTCCATGAGATATGCTTGACCCCTATCCCAAATATCCTTCAAATCTTCAAGAGAATTCGAATTTGAGTATTGGAGGCCACATAAGAGTATCTTGGAACCTTCCAAATCACCTACACATGTCACCAAACTCATTCCACCTTTAGGTATAAGCAAATACATGTTATTTTTCTAACTTTTAATCATAAATTCACTTTAAATACTTGAAATTAATAACTTTGGAAAATGAATATATAAACCCATATGGTAATGGAAATATAGGGTTATGTAATGATAATGTGATGAAATGAGGTGACAAAATGAGGATAAAGGTGAAAATGGAGTGAAAATTTATGTTAATTTGGTGGCCCAACACCATTAACAACTGCCAACTGTGCAAGTGTCACCCCCTAGCTCGTGAAACCGATCCGAATGTTTAGGTCAAGGATTCTAGAGGTTTGTCCCACCTCCATCCTACATATTGTTGTTTGGTTGTAGGTTGATACAGGGGTTCTAGAGGTAGTGTTTCCTCCACCCAACAGTCTATAAGGGATTCAAAAGATACACATCTCCACCCATTGGTTAATAAGGGACTCCAGAGATACACATATACACCCACTAGTTAACAAGGGACTCCAGAGATACACATCTCCACCCATTAGTTAACAAGGGACTTCAGAGATAAACATATCCACCCATTAGCCAACAAGGGATTCCAGAGATAAAATCTCCACCATCACTTTACTCAAGGTTTCCAGAGACTTGTCTCCATCCTAAGGTTGCTCAAAATCTCCACCCTCACTTTACTCAAGGTTTCTAGAGTCTCCATCCTGAGGTTTCTCAGCAACTACAACCAATTTTGGGCATCCAGAGCATTCTGATTCTGAGATTTTGGCAAGGAACTAGGCTAAGACAACCCGAGGCCCTCACCCTTTTATACAATGAGGGGATCCAAAGATGAAGTATCTCCACCCTCAAACTTGGCCAATATTCTCATTTACAGTAGAAGAGAATTCATATTTCTGGTGTATTATTATAGAAGTTCACCTATCATTATTGCAAGATCTCATTTATGAGTAGTGGGCGAGTATTGACATTTCATAGGTAAATCCATACTGGTATGAAACAATCTATAGGGTCTACGCCTTTGGAAATATGAGGTTATTTAGGTTTTCATATTAGCCAAATGTGGACTCGAGTCTGAATAGCCCATCAGGCAATAAGATAACTATGAGGCTAGTCTGATTCTACTAAGTACATCTCAGGTAACTCAATGTCAATCAAGCGATCTACTAATATGACCCTAGCATCTAGACACAAAATCATTCTTAATATGTTTGCAGTCTGCTAAATAGCCCTAGCATCTAGGTATTAGGTAGATATGTAAACAATAGGAGCCTAATCTATGAGCCTCTGTAGGTTACTGTTACTAACCTATGGTGCTGCAGGTACTTCTGTGGCCCTCGTGATGTCATCCACGCAATTTCAAACTCATGCATCTCCTTCCTTTGCAGACAGATTCCCGAATTATTCTCCTCAGATGTTGAATTCAATGCTAACCTCCTCTCTGTATCCCACTAGTTACTTCCTTCCTTTACTACACTCTCACTATTGCTTCTTCTAATTCACTGTACCCCTCCTGGTCTTGACTTCCTCCTTTTTTACTGTTCACCAACTACTCTCAGTTAGTTATGGTCTGGCCCTATTGGACCAATCCCTGATGTTCGTCTGTCCTCCTAGTCTCGTCATTGCTACTCTGTTTTCTTTGGATAATCAGATCCCTGCCATTTGGCCCTCCTTCATTCTTGGTCTTCCATTTTCCATATTCTCAGAAGCACTTCTAGAATCGACAGGGTGTGTAGAAATATCTCGTCTACTGTGTGCTTGAATTCCTCTAAATATCTTCTTGTGACCTTCCTTCACTCTCCATCCTCCATCCTCTCTTGAAATTCCTGTGCACAGTCCTCCCCCAAAATGGTCCCCTTCTAATACCTTGTATATCATGTTGTATATGGTCGGTGTTCACAATACTTTGATTTAAAGTCACTATGATCCAATGTTCACTTAATTTGGAAAGTATTAACTAGGTCCATGCTTATACGAGCCATTCACTATCACCCCCATCAATATTAGAGTTATACCATATTTCATAGGTTTATGTACTAACGCTTACAAACCTTATAAGTAAAGAAATTATAAATAAAACTACTTTAAAACACATCACTTGTTATTTTGATATCTTTAACACATAAATATTCCGATCTATAAGAACACCAATGCTTGCGAATATAGGAATTTAATAGATCTCGGTGTTGAAGGAATACGGTAATACGGTATCTAACATGTGTTCATTTTATAACAAATCATAATGGCTGATAAAATAATTGACTTGTGACACTTAGGTATATATATTGAATGTATATAAGGATAACTAAGGGAAATATTTACATTAACCATACAAGTGTAAGGTGATAAAAAATGTCATTTATTATATAAATGACTACACCCTGATTGAGACAATATCTACATATTTTGCAAGATGACTGGGGTTATTACATGTATACTTGTTTCCTCATTTTACCTTGGTGGTTACCAATTGCAGTGTTGCTAACATCGCGATGTTTTAAAAAAACCACAAATTTTTCACAGAGATGATTTTATCGGTCGATGTTATAGGCGATTTTTTTATTTTCAAAAAATTGCGATCTGATCGTAAAAAATCGTCGGGGCGGAGAACAACGAACTTTTAAAGCTAAATTTGGTTTTTTTTTTCTCATTTTGCAGACAAAGGGCAAGAGTGAGAGCTAAGGATGAGGATAACTCATCTACAAGGGAAAGAGAGGAGAAAAGTGAAGAAATTTAGCATCCGAAGCAAACAGAATTCAAGTTTGGACCAAGTTTCTTCAGCGGAGCGTGGTTTTCAGATATGGGCATCAAATTTGGCCATTTTTTTTGTTTTTTCTTGTTTTTCCTTGGGTTTCTATCCCCCATTTATTTTCCATGATTTTTGTTTGGATTTGAGTGTGTTTTTTTTGTCATTTTTGTTGCATTTAATGGAGAGGGTTATTTTGGTAAAAAATGCAAAATCTTGATTGTCAGTTTTATTTGTTTAATTTCTTCTCGCACCCTAGCTTTTTCCATCATTTTTGCTTGGGTTTGAATGTGTATTTTTTTCCATTATTATTGCATTGAGTTGAGGGGGTCTTTTTGTCAAAATATAAAATGTTTTATGTAAATTTTAATTTCATTTGTTTAACTTTCTAATCTTCTTGTGCCCTAGGTTCAAACTTCAAACTTAAATCTTATATTAAAACTCGAGATTCAACAAAGTTACAAACATATCAAAGAAATTGCACCCTCTATGGGAATTTGCTGAACCTGATGGATGGTTTGACAGATCAAATTTGACTTGCAAGTTATGTGGGCATCATATGATAGGGGGGGGGGTATACAGATTGAATTGTCACCTTGCACAAGTTCATGGAGATGAGGTAGGGCCTTTCTCAAATATAAATCTTGAAATCATCCGAAGAGCCCTCAAATCATTGGAAGAAATAGAGACAACCAAATTTTTCAATGCAGGTCTAAAGAGTCAAATAGTAGGGAGTAGAGTCTCAGGATTAGGAGGTGACCGTGAGAGTGGTATTGGTTCTACTTCACCATCAACATCTATGCCCAACCCTATAGCTACCTCATCATTTTTTGTTCCTAGAACCACACCTGGTGCACAACCATCTATCTCATCAATTATTAAAAAAAGGGAGAAGGAAGAAGCTGACAAGTTGTTGGGAAATTTTCTTCTTTGGGGTAATATTCCTTTCAGCGTTGCTAGGAACAATCCATTTTTCTAGCCCGCAATTGATGCTATTACGATTGTTGGCCGAGGGTATAAAGTCCCTTCATATGATGACTTTAGAGGGTGTTCTTCAAAATAAAAAGGCTGACTGCACTAAGAGATTGGAGGATTTTAGGGAATCATGGTACACATAGGATGCACTGTGATGTCAGATGGTTGGACCAATCAAAAGGTTAGAAGCCTTATTAACTTCTTGGTTAATTGTCCCAGGGGGACAAATGTTTATGAAATCTATTGATGCATCTGCACATATCAAAGATGCACGGTTATTATGTGATTTTTTGGATGTGTTCATTTAGGAGGTGGGTCCACAACATGTTCTCCAAGTCATAACGGAAAATGCTGCAAATTATGTTGTTTCTGGCAAGAAGCTTATGGAGAGGCATCCTAGCTTATTTTGGACACCTTATGCTACACACTGCATTGATTTAACATTGGAGGACATAGGAAAAATTATTTTTGTCAAGGATATCGTTGAATCATCAAAAAACATTAATTTTTTTTTATATAATCATGCATTTGTGCTTCATTTGATGAGAACATTCACCAACAACAAGGAGTTGGTGCGCCCTACCATTACACGATTTGCCACCAGTTTCATATCTCTTCAATCCCTCTTGAATTCTATGTGGGACGTGAAGATAATGTTTCTTTCAGATAAGTGGCGTGATTTGGCATATAGCCAAAAACTAGAGGGAGAGGCCATATGGAGGTTAGTTTCATACCAAGAAAGCTTCTGGGCGGGAATGTAGGAGATGTGTAGCATTATTGAACCTTTGGTAAAGGTTCTTTGATTAATTGATGGAGACAATCCCAAAATGGGCTACTTGTATGAGGCCATATGGAGGTTAGTTTCATACCAAGAAAGCTTCTGGGTGGGAATGTAGGAGGTGTGTAGCATTACTGAACCTTTGGTAAAGGTTCTTCAATTAGTTGATGGAGACAAGCCCAAAATGGGCTAATTGTATGAGGCCATGGATAGGGCCAAAGAATCCATTCAAAGCTACTATGATGATAAGGGGGATGAGGGGTTTGAGAAACAACAACTCCTATGGGAAGTGATTGATGAGTGATGGAACAATACATCCATCGTCCCATTCATGCTGCAGGGATCTTCCTGAACCCCACATTTTCTTACTCTTGTGATTTCTTATTTGATGCTAAGGTCATGGATGGATTCTTCACTTGCGTTCAGAGGATGGTGCCATCTCTAGAAAAACATGCAGAAATCTCCAAAGAAATGGAGATATACAAGATGGCAGGTGGCACATTTAGCTTTGACATGGTTGTTGTGGATAGGAAGACTAAAATGCCAAGTAAGCTTTAGTTTGTTTCAAATTTCATTGTCTCTTCAAGTTCATACTTTGCTTCAACTTTCAAATTTCATTTTTTTCTTATGTTTATCTTATTTGTTGTAGATGCATGGTGGAGAAGCTATGGTGGCATAGTACCCAATCTCTGAAGGCTTGTCCTTCGAGTGCTCAGCCAAACATGTAGCTTCTCGGGATGCGAGCGCAACTGGAGTGTATTTGAAAAAATACATACCAAGAAGCGCAACAGGTTAAAATATTCCAAGTTTCCAATTAATTTTTTGGATTCATCAAATAACAATTTTATAATTATTATTTTATTATTAATAATTTATTAATTTATGACCCTTGTACAGGTTGGAGTTCCAACAACTTAATGACATGGTCTATGTCTACTACAATCTTTGATTGTGGGTGAGGCAAATTGAGAGGACACCTGATGTGGAGGCCATCTCATTGGATGGGATTGACACCACTGCTACATGGAGGGTTGAGGCCGAGAGGCCTATCATGGAGTCGACCCTTGATTGGTTAGAGCAGGAGGTAGTAGAGGGGGTAGAGGAGGAAGAGGAGGAGCAACAAGAGGAGGAGGTGACACCACCTACCCCTGTCACCAGTAGAGGATGTGGTCTACCTCCTATAGCTCCTATTTCTTCAAATTCTAGAGCACAACAGAGTCCACTTCCATCCCCACGACCTTCTTCATCTAGAGGGAAAAATGTTACATTTTCTCGCAAGAGGGGCATATGAAATCAATAGTATTAGTTATTTGGTTCATTTCATTGTATATGACATTATGACTCATGATATGAGATACATTATTATATTTTTTTTTGATATTTTGAGGCTGAGTTGGGACTCAGGACTTAGTATTTGGGACATGATTCGTTGTTATGTGTGATGTAGCACTAGACATGATATTACACATCTCATATATTAGTTATTTTTTCATATTTGTGTATCAATGTATTTATTTTATGTTGTGGATGCTTTAGATATTAAAAAATTTTAAAAAATGAATATTTTTGTATTTGTTGATTTTTACCGATTTTTACGATTTTTTTTTTTTTTTTTCTTCTTCAGACCCTCACCGATTTTATCTCGATCACGATGTTCGCAACATTGATCAATTTCTCCTAGCTTAGTGTGACCTTCCTTAGGTTTTTTCTTTCATTGTCTAGGAATGGCACAAATAAGAGGCTCTAATGATTGTTGTGTCTCCATGATATTCATACTTAACACTTGTCATGGTTTCCTTATTTCATTATCTCATCTTTTGTTTGGTTGTTGTTAGTCACTTATGTTTGATTCTTGTATAACTCAACTTATGAGGTTGAAGTTCCTGAGGTTGATGCACCTGTAAAAAAAGGAAAAAGCATAAGTCAAATGTCAAAATGCAAAAGAATAGAAAGGGATGTAAAGAAAATCAAAAGCCAATTTAACTTGAGATCTACCCCCTCTTATATAGCCACTCATCCCTAGAGTTCCATGCATATTTTACGTCTATCAATGTAAAATGAACTCTCAAAGGACATCCCACCCTTGAGATTAACTGATAAAATGCTTATCATTAAATGTGGATTACATCATCTTTACATGATAACCAATGAAGCTTGTTAAACAAGCCAATTAAAGCAAAGGAAAAGGAAAATCGGATGCTTGGAAAAACAAATGTGAGGGAAGGTAAATCAAGTCGCTAAGCACTCCCTCTACAGTGACACTCATGGGTGATGGTTTTACGTAACCTAGTATAAGGCTATGGTACCTCTCATGAAGTAAAACCCCAAGCCATAACACTTATCTCTTGCACTAATAATTTAAAAAGGTTCGCATAGGAATTGTTCCTCCTCTTAAGGTTGGAAGCACTTAATGTTAGCATGTGATAACCCTTACATACCTAAGACTGGCAACTTGTATACAGTCATAAGCTAGTGAGACATTTAAAGATGATACTTGTGTGAGGTACTTTGATGGCTTTGACATTAAATATGGTCCACCTTGAAGCTCTTATGGTCCTTGTACCCATGATGTTGATGTCACTTGATTCCTTGAGTATGTGCTAGATGATTCTTCCAAGTGCTACCAGGGCTCCTTGAGGGATGATGTGTTGCTTCTCCACCACTCATAGATGATTTCTAACCACATTCCATGATGACACAGAGAACTTTTTGGAGGATGTTGAGGCACCTTTGAGGAGCGTTTACCTTGATGAGGACTTGACACATATGATGAGACCCTCCACCATCCTTAGGATCTTGGAGTTGACTTTTTTGGCTAGGATGTTTCCTTGGGAGTAGGTGTACCTTTGAGATGATAGGATGTCCTTAAGCTGGCATTGTGGCTTCTTGATGGATGTTACTCTTCTCTTGATGATGGTTGATGATAATGATGACTTGGGAACCCTTTGGAGGGGATTTTGCACATTATACCATGATGACATCATGCCATAGCTTGATGATATCATTCTCTAGCCTACATTTGATGATGAAACAAGATTTTGGAGGATGATGTGGGCTTTTGAGACCTATTTTTAGTGACGAGGCTTCACTTTTAGATGAGGAGGCATGAATTTTAGGATGAAATATACCCCTTGAGCCATTCATTGCACCCTTTTATGGAGAGAAATGAATTTTTGATGATGATATTACCCTTGAAGGAATTTTTACTGACATGTGTGGTTCTTTGAGGCTATTTTCATGTTTATTCATTGTTGAGAGTATTTTTGGGGGTTGGCTTGATGACCTATCCACCTTGTATCATGGATTATCTATTTTTAGGGCATTTAGGCCTAATCGGAGGATTAAATCACTTGGTTCCCCTCATATATATAGAGGAGCAATTTACATCCTTAGATCATTGTCACAACTCGAGATCATTTCTCTCTTGGATTAGTCTTATTCTCTATTGTTTGCTATGGAGGACTAGTTAGTGACTTTTATTGGATGGAATTGTGATGTGATGTGATCCTTTTTCATGGATGCTTATAGTGGATCTTGGATGATGCACGGTGTAATTTTATTTGCCTCATCTTGGTATTATGATTTATTGGATGAATGTTCACGTGTTCAGTTAGTCTATTTGTACTCGCTTTATTATTCCTGTTAGGCTAAACTCTTCCTCCAATTATTTGAGGAATAGAAATATTTTTTTCTTTCCCTTAATCATCTTGAAATTTTGAGAGCCTTGATCTCAAACCCTAGGGAGAGTTAGTTTATTTACCCTAATTTGTTTGGATATTTTTGTCACTCAAACAAAAGCCTAAAATTTCTTTATTCCTAGACTCCATATTCCCTATATTGAGAATGCATTAGTCCATATCCCTTGTGGAAATCACCTAAATTGTCAAAAACATTTTCTATTTGTTTTGTCCTGAATTAGTTTTTTTACATTAAAATCTTGTATTTTAGCATGGAATGACTTGTTGATCTATGCCCAAGATTTAGAAATCGTTGAAAAATGCATTATATAAGTAAAAATGTTGTTTTACATGCATATTGTAACCATTTTCTATGGTTGATGTCAAGGCTTATACTGCTTTTATATGTCTTATTAACAATCAACTTGTGATTTATTTCCTAATTTGATCTTATATTTATCCTTCATTTTACACTTATTTATCATAGTTTCAAAGGGTAAATTTGTTGTTGTCATAAACGATTGTATTGCTGCAATTTGTGATTGTAAGCCATATTTTGTGATAAGTCTTGAGTTTTTCCTATCTTGGTGTGTTTCCATAGCCTTGAGATTGAGCCATATATGCCTTGAACCCAAATCTACAAATTACTCTTTTGTCCACACCAAACCCTAATTTTGTATACTTATATCTTGTGGATTTTCATTGTAGGATCCTTAAGGGGCACTTAGCTTAAGTTCCTTGGGTTACTTGATCCATAAGTTCTACCAAGGAAACATCCCTTGTGTTGGATTGTATGCATCACTAAAACAAGGGGAGTAGTGACTGAGATGGTAGTGACGACACTCCCATCTGTTTCACATTGTATAGGTCCCTTAGTGAGGCTTTCCACTAGGTTATATATTTTTCTATGGCAATCCTATTAGCCCATAATACATAGTTCAATTCACTATCCCGACTTTGTTTATTTTCTTCCATAGTCTTCTTAATGATCACTAGAATTTTTTTTTTACTTGATTCTGAAAAACCATTACCTTATGAGTAGTAACTTGAATTATGGGATAGGGAAATGCCATATTTGAAATAAAAATTTGACAACACTATTGAACTGAATGCTTTGGCATTGTCTATGGTAATTCTAGATGGCACATTAAATCTAGTGATAATCTTCTTCTTAAGAAAGTAGATGATATTGGCCCTCTTGATGGGCATAGTTGCAACCTACCATGTAAAGTAATACGTGGTAGTGAGAATCCATCTAAAATTGTTATTGGAATTTTCTTTGCAGTTTCCAATAAAATCAACACCCCACTACTATCTCTAGCTATAGAGGCTTCAAAGATAAGTGAGACAAATGTTGCTTGAAAACAATTGATGAGGCTAACATGCTCTAGAAAACTTATGTACATTTGGAAACATTATAGACAAATAATACCTAGCCCTAAAAATGTTATATTCTATAATATTCATTAAGTAGTGTCTTCCAAAAAATTGGCATACAATTCTATCATTAGTCTCTATTTGTCAACATCATTGACACATCTTAGGACCAATCCATTTGGGTTCCTTCAACCTAATCCTCCTTGAATCATGCAAATACCATGATGTTTTGGGCCTCCAAGCCCTCCTCTGATGATCAACCAAACTATTTAGACATGTAACGATTTTCAAATAATAGACAATGTTGAAATACCAATGATGATGCTCCAATTCATCTACAAACACACATACACCATCTCACAATCTTCCCTTTCTTCGACACCCAAATCTCCTCATTCCTTTCAGTGATCATCTTCACTAGTCGTTGGCCCTTCAGTAGTTTCTTTGGCCTAATCTCCTTAATATATTTTTGAATATGGGACACTTATTTACCTTTGATGCCCAAACAAACCTATTTTACTAATATATCTTCCACAGTTGAATGCAAAACATAAGTTGTGATCTTGAAATAAGCCACATAGCTCATGAATTGTTTTAGAGATTGTTCTAAAGCATAAGCTTGTTACTCCATGATAAAATATTTTAGTTCCAAATCTCCAAGTGCTTTGCTCATGACTATTATGGGTTGCTCCATATTCTTCTCATTCTTTTGGAGCAACACTCTTGTAGTAATGTCCGTGGAAGCAAATGAAAATATAAAAAATTCTTTGTTATAATCCAAGGTCACACTAACTAGGGTTAAAACAATTTCCTCCTTGATTATCTATAATGACTTCTTACTCTCATCATCCCATCTAAATATTGAATCCTTCTTCAACAAATTTGAGATGGATTTAGTGATTTATGCAAAGTTTGTTATGAACTTGCTAATAAAATTTATATTTGCAAAGAAAGATTAAATGACTTTTTCTCATCCAAGAAAGTGGTTATTCTAAATTCCTTATACTTTTGATGGGTCAATCTTTATCCCATCCTTTGGTGTGATGTGACCAAGAAGCATCCCTTCATCTACCTCCATAACTAATTTCTTGGGATTTATTAAATTCCCATACTTCCTACACCTTTCAAATACTTGTCCCGAATGAAGAATGTGATCACCTCTTTCCTTGGAAAAAACTATCAAGTCATCTTGGTATATCTCAATGACTTTACCAATCAAATCCCTGAATCAAGGTTACTAGGGAGTGGGAGTGAAAATGGGGAACAGGAGCGGGAGCGACATTTTCAGAAGCTCCTAGTTTGGAGCGATTCGGGGAGCGTTATATATATATATATATATATATATATATATATATATATATATATATATATAAATATATATATATAGATATCTATATTTTTTATTTTTTATATTTTGATGCATATCTGACAACAAAAGCATGTAGAATGATGCATTGGATATAAAAAAACATAGATTGAAACATATAACAAGAATCATCTAGAAGTTATAATCTTCATCAACCACGTCCACAAGTTAGTAACATAGTAACATACAACATATTGAGTCTCATGATTTATCAATCTTAAAATTTCAAGCTTTCAAAATTCAATATATAACATTTATCATCATTGATCACCAAAGTTGTACTTGTAAGCTAAGTGTAACCATTACAACAAATAATAGCTAACATGAAATGAAACAAATTTCAACTTTCATGAAGCATCATATTCGTAATTCATTACTAATGAGTTATATTTGCCAACTTCAAACCTCAAACTTAAATTGTCATATATTGTTTACAAAAATATCATAATAAATATGAAAGAGTCAATAGTTATAAACACTACTAGAAACTAGAAAAGACAAGTAAATCTATTATCTATTTCTATGCTTGGGCCTCTTTCCGCCATGAGAAATGTCTAATTTTTTAGTCTTGTTGGAAAATCAGGATCTTTGTCATTAATATCACCCTCTAAGCATTAATATCCATAGGTATCTTTGACATTACCTCTGGATGTGTATAGGGATCTTTGTCATTAATATCCCCCTCTAAGTATTAACATAAGATAGAAAAAGCATAGCATGTCAAGTCAAGATTTTGTTTGAGTGATGCGTACATTTTTTGGAGGGTCATGATAGAGGAGTTCGACAACCAATGTCACTAACATCAAGGTACATAGAGGGATTGGTGCTCTTGATTAAATACGAGTTCCATACCCTAATACATGACAAATTCCAATGGGAACATTGCAATCCCCCCAATCCTGGAATCCTAAAAAACTGATAAGTCTCCTGGATTTTGAATGAAATCTAAAATTCTACATTCTCCATATGAAATACAATGAGGTTGGAACCACTCTCAAACATCCTGAGTCATTTCATGGTAATGTTAAAAATTTAAGTAAAAGGATGAAAATGAAGATTAAGGAGAATGTCACTTTTACTTGGGGGGGGGGGGGTGCTACTCCCCCGCAACCCTACCTTGAATGCAAATTCCATGGCTCTTTGGTATGTAGATCCAATATTCAACAAACCAAAAGGCATCCCCAAATACTCATAGGTTCCCCATGGTGTTGTCAAAATTGTCTTGTGTTGATCTTCCTCTTTGACCATAACTTGATTACACTTCGAAACTCCATTTAACATGGACAACATACCTAAACTTGGAACCCTTTGTAACAAATTCTCCATATCAACCAATGGATAGTTAGCCTTGAGAGATAACTAATTCAGGTTTTTGAAGTCAACATACAATGATTTTTCTCCATTGTTTTTCCATGCTACAAGTTTGCTAGCAAAGATGATTGTCTATTTTGTGCAATTATCCTTGCATCCAACATCTTTTGAAGTTATTTTTTGGATAAGGGGGCCAATTTAGGACTAATTTTCTAATTTTATGTCTAAATGACCTTGCACTTTCCTTTATTGGAATGGTGTGCTGAATTATACCCCCCTTATAAGCTTTTAAGTCATCACGCGTCCATGCAAACACATCTCTATACTCCCTAAATCCCCTATTATCCTCTCCAATGTTGAAGTGTTCTTTCCCACTTTGATGAGTTTTAGACGGTCCTCCAACCCAATATTAATTTCAATGCTTCCTCAAGCATTATCACTTCCTTATTTTGTTGGCACATATCATGTCTCTTGAATATTCTCTCTAAGGGAGCAAGACATTTCAAAAATTCATTGCCCTAAAACTTTTTAATCTCCATCTCTCAAGTTTCTCACCACCTTCACCCCTAAAATCAACTTTATACTCAAGAAACTCTTACAAGTTTTTTGTGACTCTTGATTATTTAGACATCATCATGGAACACTTGCTAGTGCTCGAAATTGTCAAGAAATGGAGGTGTAAAGATAGTTTCCATCATAAATTCCCTTGAGACAAGGTTGTCACATGGATGAAGAGTAGAGGTAGCGATAATTGAAGAGTTAAATTGTTCATTTTGTTCTCTTGGGACAACACTAATGGAAAAGGCATCAAACAACTCAATAATGTCTCAAATTGCATGTCAACGTTGTTTTAACCTATTGTTCTTTATTGAAAACTCATTGTTCTCTTTCTTCATCATAAGGTTTGAATCACCAATAAATACCAACACCTTAATCCCCAATGTCTTTTACCAAATAAAGACCAAGTAACAAAACTTCAAACTCTAATTTGTAGGAATAGCTAGTATCACTTATGGACAGGTGAAAACAATAATGACACTGGCACCTGATCTAGATTGTGCTTCATCAAAATGCATGCTCTAACATCTCTTCCTTTCTATTTAGGTTCTTCTTTTCTTGGAAAAATGGAAAGTGGTAGCTATTAGTCTTATTTTCCTTAATCTTGATATTTTCTTGTGAATCTTATTTATATCCTTTATGTTCTTTAGTTATATCTTTTCATTAAATAATATCAAGAATAGTAATAGCAACAATAGAGGACACATATATTAGGCTCTTAGCCAGGGAAAAACCCCTCCAAGGGGAAAACCCAAAAACTCTTCTCTTCTTATAATCTACTTCAAATGAGATACAAAGACCCAAACCCTAGACCAAATCCTTCTCCTAGTACCAAGTCAACCCTTCTTCAAGTCCTTCCTTGATTCTGCACCAAACCTCTACACACTACAACTTTGACCTGCCAGCTTCAATATTGCTACTCAGCCTACAACTTCGACCCTGCAATTTTGGTCTTGCAACTTCCAAGGAAACCCTAGATTAGCCTCCTCTTGAGACCTTCCTAGAGCAAGACAACTCCTCCTAAGGTCAATGAGGTTTAGACAGAGTATCCTTCCTTCCAGCTACAAGGTGTTGCACTTCGTCCTACCGTAACTTGGTCCTATAACTTCGGCCTCTTCCTACAACCGAAAAACCCTAGAATTTCACACGTGTGAGAGAGATAACACTCAAAACAAGATATTTCCATCCTTCTTTCTAATCCCAGACCTTCACTCTCCTTTTCTGGTTCTCCCAGCTACAGATCAAACTTCTTCCTGATAGATCGAACTTGTGGAGTGAGTGTGTCCCAAATGAGGTTGAACTACTTCTTTATATAGCCTTCTCAAGGGGTCAAATTCCCTCCTTTAGGTCGACTTTATGCTGACAGGGCTGACTTGTACTTTGGAGCATCCAGGACTTTCTAGACTCAAAAATAATTCTTTTTACAAATATATTTTTCTCGGAAGGGTCTTATAAACATGATGTTGACTCCTTTGACTCAAGACAATAAATCCTAAGACCTAACAAACCCTAGAAGCATGAAGAACATGTTTTTACCTAGAAGACCATCAATAATGAGCATGAAACCCATGATTTAATAATAATAACTTTTTCTTTTCTTTTCTTGTTTGTTACATAGAATACATATTGAAATGAGTACAACAATTATGAAGACCAAAACTAGTTACATTTATCAACACTCCCTCTTAACTAGGGAGGTATTCATAATTGTACAACTAGTACAACATCATATCTCAAACTGAAGAGTTCTCACAAGAAGATTCAGATTGATAAGCTATATTGTAAGTATCATCATCATCATGACTAACACTGTCTCTGAGGCCTAACTAGACAAGCTCTACTTTAATCAAGAGCATTATGCTGGGAGGCTTTACATGTGATACCACACTACCTCTACAAGGTACATATCCCTTCAGGATGTCTACAAGGTATGTCCTTTTAGGACTATTCTTATCTTGGATCTCTAATTCCTGAGTCCTTGAAGAATATTGATCCTCTTTGACCACTCTTCTCTTGAATGTTTGTCCCATTCTCAAAGAGTGTCAGTAACTTTCCTTTATTGGATGTTATATCCTCAAGGAAACCACATATGCTTATCCAATCCTATGTCATTCTCTCTTCATCACTTGAAGAGGAGAATGCACATGTGATTTCCAACATCACTCCCTCTCAACCAAAGAGGACATCCCTATTCTCCTTTAGTCTTGAGAATAGAACCTTTCTCCTATACAAAGAGGCTCCTTTAATCCCTTTCAAAATTAGAGGAGATCTAGACTTCCTTTATATTTGGGAAGTCACCATCACAAGCCTTACAACTTCTCTTCATAAGAGTACCGACTACCAATTCTTCATAGCTTCCTGATTCCCTCTTTCCTCTACATCATCGAGCTTTCTTTCTTTCAAGGTATCATGGAGCCACCTTCTCTTTTAAAACTTGTGACAGGTTCCAATTCGCCTTTCTTGCTCATCACTCAACATCATAGATGAAGGCATTATATTTATCCTTTCCAAAACTTTAAGTTGATCATAGCTTCCTCTTGAAAGTGATCTTCCTATGACCTTTAGGTTACCTTCTCGCACTACTACCTTTTAATCCCAACATGTCTATATCATTATTTCATAGTTGCAAGGTACCAAATATTGAGCTTCCCTCAATATTATTCATTGATACAATTGAACTTTCCTCAACTGTCATCATATATTCCTGCAACATTCTTCCAGGTAGCAAAATTATATGTTAACTAGATAACCAACAATAATGAAAAATCAAACTTACCTCATCATGATGACCTTCTCGTTCCATCAACATCCTTATGGTCCATCTCCATATGACTTTTTCTTCATGCATCAGAGTGCCCAAGGATCGAACTTGATTACATATATTCTAGAGAAAGTCTTAAATTCTTTATACATCCTTAAGTAAGTCAAATCCTATTATTTTCAAGCATCATATATCCATATACCTAAGCATACTTTATGACCAACTTCCTTTCCACAAGATTATACTTTCAATATGAATTCTTATGCTTCCATCCAATCATCTAGCTATTCGTATATCTCACAAAGAGCATGCATCCTAACCCATTGCATTCCTTCATGCCTTTACCAATATTGATTCCTCATTACATGTAATTTCTACTAACCTTTTGTCATAGTGCTTCTTCCAAGAGCCTTTTCATAATTATGGTTCTTCTAGGATCATGATGATCCACCTAAGCAAGATGACTTCTTCTAACATAATGTTAGATAATGCCTGGATGATCAATATGCAAAATGGTCTATCTATCCATCTATCTAGATGATATCTACAAAGAAACTTAAATTCTAGACATGATACTATCATATGCTTCTTTCTATGATGCTATGCAAAACATACTATCCTAAAAGAAAGATTAAACTTCACAGAGAACTTGATATTTAGTGAACCTTCTTTAGTAGTAAAGATCATTCACTTTTTCCTTCTTTTCCTTCTTCTCAAGTTCTCCCACTGCCTCGACTACATGAGCTTCACTCCTTTCCTTTCTCTTGTTGTTTTGTAGGCTTGGACAATCCCTCTTAAAGCATCCAAACTCATTTCACTTGAAGCAATGAACCTTGGACATGTCTTTCTTCTTGGACTTACCAAACTTTCCCTTCTTTAGCTTCTTGACTCGGGCTAGAAAGGCTTGAGATTACTTATCTAATCCAATATCATCCTTGACCTTGATCCTTGTTTCCTACAATATGCACTGCATCAATAACTCATCCAAGGGAGTTGAATCCTTCTTGGAGTAGATGATTGTTGCAAAAATACTCCATTTTGGTGTCAATGCATTTAGTACATAGATGGTTACTTCTGAACCAGTAATAGGTTCCCCAAGTCCTTGCAGATGGTCTCTTAGTTGAGAGACCCTCATGATAAAGGATGCCACATGCTCATCCTTTTATTTCTTCATTCTATATAACTTGTTCCTCAACGACATCTTAAATTTGTCTTGTTGTACTTACCGGGTACAAATTTACTAGCTTGCCATACATAGCCTTAGAAGTCTTCAAATTGCAATGAATGGAACAAGAGAATCTTTAATGGATTCCACTATGATCCTTTGTGCCCTTACTTCCCCTTTCTTGTATTTTGCTAGTTCCTGTGTCTTTTCTTTCTCAGGTCCAGTAATTTCCTCGGCAACATATTCCATTATTTTTGTTCTGTGAGTAGTCAATTCATTTTTTCCATGCTAGATGGTTTGATTCCCCAACGAGCTTATTTCTCTCCTTGTAGAAAGAGCACATATGACTTGAAGATTCAGACATGATGTAATAATATGATACTTTCTTGAGACCAGGATTCTCTTGGATGATGCCTTCAAGATTTTTGAAGTGTCCTTGATAATATCTTCTGGAGTCCCTTGATGCTTTTCTTCAACGATGTCTTCCAAATAGATCTTCTTCAAAGATTGAGATCACTACTCTTCATGAAGTATTCCTTTCTGATCTTCCTTTGATGCAAGCTTCATGTAGACTTGATCTCTTTGTAGAAACCCTCCTTCCTTGAGTATTTTTCTCAAATTATTTGACAATCAACTTCTTCTTGAAGAGCTTCCATTTTCCTTCCCCTTGACAAATAACTCCTTATAGTGTCCTTCCAACTGCTTTCCTTGTTCACCTTAGCTTTGAAACCATGTTAGAAAAATGTAAAGTGGTAGTTGTAAGTCTTATTTTCCTTAATGTTGATATTTGTGTGTGAATCTTATTTATATCCTTTATGTTCTTTAGTTAGATATTTTCATCAAATAATATCAAGAGAAGTAATAACAATAATAGAGGACACGAATGTTAGGCTCTCAGCTAGGGCGAAATTGCTCCAAGTGGAAAACCCGTAAACTCTTCTCTTCTTAGAATTTGCTTCAAATGAAATACAAAGACCCAAACCCTAGACCAAGTCCTTCTCCTAGTACCAAGTCAACACTTCTTCAAGTCCTTCCTTGATTCTGCACCAAACTGCTACACACTACTACTTTGAACTTCCAGCTTTGATACTGCTACTCAGCCTGCAACTTCAACCCTTTTATTTCGATCTTACAGCTTCCAAGGAAACCCTAGTTCAACTTCCTCTTGAGACCTTCCTAGAGCAAGGCAGCTCCTCCTAAGGTCAACGAGGTCTAGACAAAGTATCCTTCCTTCCAGCTACAAGATGATGCACATCATATATTGCAACTTGGTCCTGCAATTTTAGCCTCTTCTTGTAGCCCAAAAACCCTAGAATTTCACATGTGTGAGAGAGATAGAGCCCAAAACAAGATATTTTCATCCTTCTTTCTTCTCCCAAAACTTGACTCTCCTTTTTGGTTTCTCCCAACTACAGATCGAACTGCTTCTTTATATAGCCTTCTCAATGGGTTGAATTCCATCCTTTAGGCCGATTTGATGTTGACAGGGCCAACTTGCACTTTGGAGCATCCAAGGCTTTCTAGACTCAAAAATAATTCTTTTTACAAGTATATTTTTCCCAGAAGGGTCTTATAAACATGATGTTGACTCCTTTGACGCAAGACAATAAATCCTAAGACCTAGTAAACCCTAGAATCATGACAAACATGTTTTTACTAGAAGACCATCAATAATGAGCATGAAACCCATGCTTTAATAATAATAATTTTTTCTTTTATTTTCTTGTTTTTTGCACAGGATACATATTGAAATGAGTACAACAATCATGAAGATCGAAGCTAGTTACATTTCTTAACATCTTTTCCTTTAGGAGTCAATGAGTGTGCAAGAATAAAGTGGTTACAAAATTCATTCTCTTCTGTGCACACCAATTGTTTCATGGGTTATTTTAGATCTTCTACGTTGTATTTTCTTGGAGGCTCTCAATATAAAGTCACAAATGGTCCCTCGCATCTTGGAATGGTAGCACAAGATATGTCTAATTAAATACTAGCTACCAAACTAGCAATACACTTTTTAGATAGCAAAATACCCCAAACATTGGGAACCTCTATAACCACCACATCCATCAAAACTGATATATTAGGGCATATTGCTAACTTTCATTTTAATCTTTTATTAGGCCAGACATATTAATATCCTTTGAGTCCATCCCACATACGTTTCTATAAGGTCTTGTGCTCCTGAGTCCCAATTGATTCATCACTTTGAAAAAAATGAGATTTGTCAATTCACTCGATTCAATCATGAAATTAGGTAACAAGTCATTAACAATCAAGGTAGTGAATAAGGGGTTGTGATTGCAGTTTTGTCTCCCATTAGTCATAGAATGTGACACTATAACGAATCTTTATTCATTTCATCCACAAATAACTTCTTATTTTTTTCTCTTTATGTAGGAAGCTTTGTGAATTTTGTAAAAGGAAATGACAATTTGAAATTGGGTAACACATGGGTCAAATCAATGCACATATCTAGATCTGCTCTCGTTGAAGCTTTTTTAGTATTAGGTTCTTTGGTTGCTCCTATGGTTTGTCTTTGGTTTCTATTTTTAGGAGCGCTTGATGAAGGTCAGTGGTACCCCTTGAAGGTAACTACCTCTGGATGCACACAAATTTGGGTGTGATAACGCTTCTTGGATTAGTTCTCTTGTTTATCTTCTTTGATTCAGATTTATTTTTGCACTTCTTTCCATCATATGCATACATGAGATCTTTCAGATGACTTTTCCATGGTATATTAGCTCCTATGCATTACACCTTAGATTATAGGAGCACTTACAAATGGTACTTCATGGCGATCTCTTAATTTCTATGGATTCTTTATGGTATCATGTGTGGGTACCTTGCTTATACATGGTGTGATGTTTGTACTTGTCATGATAGTAATAAATATTGCGTTATTGATAACACCTTTCAACAAAAAATATTTTTATTATTTTGTCTTATGTACCATTGGGGTACATAATTTTCCATATAGAAGTGTTGTCTTGACTTAAGCCAAATTTTAGTACTGGTGATCTAGGTGAATAATGTACTCCATATCCTAACCATACTTGACATTTTCCATCTTTTCTCTTTTACTACTGTCCTGTTTGTAAAAAAATATTATCCCCACTTACGTTTGACTTATCAAATGTCATCCAACAAGGTCAAATGAAGAAACTAAAGAAAAATCAAAGCAAGCTTAAGTTAAACAAAGCCAAAAAGGCTAGAGGTAAAAAATATAAAAGAAAAAAATGAAAAAATAATGAAGCTAGAACTATGGCACTTCATTAAAAAGGCCCACCCCCTAAATGTCCTATGCTAAAAATGCATATCTAAATAAAAGGACTAGGAAAATCATAGAAAAAATACAAAGGGGTAATAAATAAGGTGTCGAAGTGGTAACTCTAATCAAAATCTCCCTCTCGAAAGGTTTTTATGTATAAATAGAAGATACCTAGACTGTGGACATCATTTATATGACTTTGAGGGTCAATACATAAGTTTTCCTTTCCTCTTCCACAAGTTATTCATCACGTTTACCTATATCTAACTTGGTGATTTAGGAAATACTTTATGTTCTAGGAATTGACACATGTAATGAGGGTAAAAGTGTGCTATGTGGTGAACTTAGGAAGATGTATAAAATTAACTTATGAGGGTAAAAGTGTGCTATGTAGTGAACTTAGGAAGATGTATAAAATTAACTTATGAGGTTGTTAGAAGATATTTTATAATGTGATTTGCTTAATGACTTGAATTTAAGATTGACTCATCATTATAGGTGGGTGCCCCACATTGGGATCCATGCACCATGCCTCGAGATTTGTGACATGCTAGGTGATGGCTAATGAGGGGGGTACAACTCATGCTAAGCTTTTTCCCACACACTAATCAAATGTCCCAACCATCTTTTTCATTTTATCTATTTTTTTATTGTGGCTTTCTTATGTTTTTACTTTCTTTTAGCTACATCAACCTCCAAGCCTAATTTTTTGAGCCTAGACTCAAGGATGAGGATGAAGGGTGCCAATCCCATTGACCAATGACCACCAACACACAGAATGAAGATGAGTAAGGGGAGAGATGGAAAGCATTAAATATGGATTACCTTGGACACACTACTACAATTAGTGCTTCCCTAATAGTGCCCTTTCTAAAACCTTAAGGCGTCAATGGACTTCCCATTAGATTAGAGTCAAAAACTAATCTCCGAGGTGAAGCAAGGGAACAAGAATATAGTTGAGATTGGTCAATTATCTAGTTTCACCCCTTGACCCATATTAACATGCCCATAAAATTAAGTGAAAGCACATGATTGCAAAAGTGGTTAAAGTGCCTGTCGATGGATGACCCAACTTCCTTCAATAAGGATTGCCAGATGCAAGAGCAATATGATCAGAGAAAGAAGTGGAGGATCCTGACATCATGTTATGTGTTGATCATATAGGGTTGTTGGTTGGTTAGTTGTCCAAAGAGGAGAAATTTTTTCTTGTATGGGTTAACCACTTTTTGGTGGGTAACAAGCACCATTGAGTGCCCTTCATCAATTCATTAGGTACTTTTTTGACCATTTCACATTCACTCGTGCCACCTTATTTGACCAAGTTTCTTATGTTTTTACTTTGGACTAGTTGCATTTGTTTCACATATTTGATGATTTTTCCACTTTGGGGGAGGTGTTGCACACTTTCCTAGGGCATGCCTTTTTTCCCAATGACTTCCCTAGGGCATGCTCTTCATTGATATTATGTTGTTATTTTTTTTAGGGAGGTTGCAACTACATCGATTCTTTCTTCTAGGGAGCTCCTCTTGCAAGATTATTTTATGATATTTCTTGGAGAAGAAGTCTCTTGAGATGCGCTCTCTTTATGAAATATCATGTGGAGAGATAAAATAACATTGAAGACCAATTCTTTTACATGTATTATTATTTTATTTTGGTTTAACATGCCAACTTTGATCATTGAAATATTATTCTTTTACTATGAGGTGGTTGAGCTTAGAACTCTAAGTTAGAGGGTCTGTTTCTTTGTAATGGTTGTTGAGAGAGTGATCATTTTGGAGCAATTTATTTCTCATGTGCATGTTTTTGAGAGCATTCCTTTCATGTTTTTTTTTGTTAGGCTTGGTAGGACTCTCTCATTTTCGATTTTACATGTCCATTATTCACTCCACGACAGGGGGAGGGTAGTACAAGATTTGAACCCAAGATCTCTGGTTCGGTGAGACTTCATTCCACGACCATTGCCACTTGAGCTACCCCAGGCGGACGAGAGCGTTCCTTTCATGTTGTGTGAGCCTTGTATGTGATTAAATTGTTGGAGATTGAAGGTATGGATGTGCAAGGAGCTAGACCAAGGTCACAAGCAAGAACACTACCTCAAATGGTGGAGGCTATGTAGGTATGAAAACCCCTCTTTAGCTTGTTGTTGGTTTACATTTCTTATGTTTTATTTCCTTCCCATTTTGTAGTAACTAGGTCTAGTAAAATTTAGGCAAACACCTTGGATTAGCTTGGAAATGGACATCCTCTAGGATTTATTTGCTTGTGTGTCTTTAATGCTTTAATTTTCAGCCACAGGTTTTTTGTAGCATGCACTTGGGAATCCTATTAGTCCTAGGAAATAAATGAAAACTTTTCCTTCTTTCATGAAATTTATTTGACTCCATTAGCCCAAAGAAATATTTAGCTACTAGTTTACTTTTTTCACCATCCAAACATCTAATATTCATCATCTTTTCTGTTCTTGCATTATGAAAATACATGCAAATATTTGTTTCAATTTTTTTGCAATTTCTACATTATATTTGTTCTAGAAATTTTATTTTCCAGCATTGCATATTTGTTTAGAGACCTCATTTTCCTCATAAACTAAGCATGCTTTAATTTGCTGCATTCTTGGATATGTAGTTATATTTTATTTTGAATTTTCTGCATGTTCTAGTTCTTCATTCACTAATTGCAATTTCTAGAATGACATTGAGTCTAGATCCATCATTTTAGACCTAGAACTAGAATCTTTTAAACATTATTTTCATTTTGGAATTTATTGTTTGATTTTTATTATAAATTTCTGCATTTTATGTGATTCATATACTTCAGAAACTTTAAATTCCAGATTGCATTTGAGCATATAAACTCTCATTTTCACATCTTAAACTTGCTCAAACACTATGCTTTTGCAAATATGATTGTTACTTCCAACAATAATATTACCTAAATCATATTTGTAATAAGTCTATGCACCCTCACATATAAGTATAGTAGACTGGCATGATAGTATCTAAACCTAATTTTACCTTGCTCAAAACAACAATCTAGGCTTGATTCAAGTCCAAAACACTACATTTTAGACCTCAAACCTTGGACATGAACCTACCATAGAGAAGCTTCCCTTATGCTAGAGGAGAGCTAGCCTAAAATGAGAGGAAGAGCTACTGTGGTGATAAGGGGCAATCTTCCTAAGTTCAATTTAAGCTTGCGCTTTGGTGGTTGGGACTTTTTCACATTGGATGCTAGCTTTTGTTGTAAAAGGCCTCACTCCAAGAAGTTTCTCATTCAAGAAAAATTGTAAAATAATATTGTATAAGTTGGACACCCTAGGAGAATGAGTCAAAGCAGTTGTAACTTCCCCAAGAAAAAATAATCTAGAGGAAGAGTGCACCTTAGGGAAGTGTGCAACATCTCCTCCAAAGTGGATATATTATAAGATATGTGCAATAAATATTCAATTAGTTCATAGTCACTTTAACAAAGGTGAAACGAGGTGTGAGCAAGACTTATTCAAAGGTGCATGTGGACCCTTCTAGTAGAGTTCATCACCTACTAGCCTAGAAAAATGTACCTAGAAGATTGAAGGTGTGTAAGTAAGGGGGAGGGTTAGTGGATTTGAAGGGATGTGAGTGGAAGTGAGTAAATGACTAGGGTGCATGCATAACTAACCTCTCAAACCACGTGTAAAACTCAACCACTTTCTCCACATGTGTGCCAAGAGATAAGGTTGTAAACATGGTCAAACATGGTGGCACATGTGGACATGAATGGGTCAACAAATGCCAGGGGGTAACCGCTAAAAAATAACAATATTATATTGAGTTTCCTCAACATGTGTGCTAGAGCACTACCCTTGTGTTGTACCACATGAAACATTACGTTGCATTCCCTAGCGATTGATCTTCTTTTCCTATCGATTTTTCTTTCTTATTCAAATTGAAACTTAGGAAATGAAGCTTTAATGATGGTTTATAGCATATTAATATTAATAGGCCAATAATTTGGCACTCAAGGTAAGGCTTTGGTTAATCGGTTAGCAATAAGAATATCATAAACCATTTTGATGTGTTAACACATGGAGATGGTGAAATGATGTGATATGGAAAATCAAAGGCTAATTATGAAGTAAAACTTATATAAATATGGATGAAATGACTCATGTGCTAGAGGACACAAACAACTAAGAAGAAGACATTAACCCACCACGCAAAAGTAGTCACTAGAGGATCACGAACACGGGGAATAACAACGAAATATCCCCAACAATAATCCAACATGAAAAGTGTGCCTCCATCGAGTTGAAAGATATAGGAGAAACAATTGAAGCAACCTTCGCCAATGGTAAAAAATAGCCAATCCATCAAATATGCTAGTGAGAGTGAAAAGGAAGGACAAATTGATTGTGCAAAGTCGTTCTCCATAGATACCCCCATAACCTTTGGGTGACTAGGGTTTGATCAATTACAAGGTTAGCACCAAGAAGAACATGTGCACCATGATAATGCCCATGGTCTGTAAACTGGTCCATAGAAAGTCCATAGCTGTCATCCTATTAGGTGTCATGAAAAATGGCGTTTGATACCCGATACAAAATATGGTGAACACCATGAACCATGACATGAACTAGAATGAAAATATTGTCTAATTATATGACATAACATGTATATTAAGATCGAGGGCCAACATAAAACCATACCCTTTCCCTTGCCTCACTAGTTTGGTCCAACCAGTTCAACGCCTCTGAAAATAATGGCCTATGAGCCTCATCACCATACTATGTGACCTCAAGATGCCTGTTGTCTATTGGAATCATAATTGTTGTCACACCAAAACCTGTAGGTGTTAGTAAATGGATGCATCGCCAGAGTTAACGGATCCACAAGAGGTGGTTAAGCACATGTCGTGAAACACACAGGGAGCATTGGTTTATCCAATGTCCAACAATATCCCCCAGCGCGAGTCGGGTGTGATTCAAACTCGAGAGCTTTGGCTCTGATACCACTTGTTGGAATCACAATTATCGTTACACCAAAACCCGCAAGTGTTAGTAAACAGACGCATCGCCAGAGTTAACAGATCCACGAGAGGCGGTTAAGCACATGTCGCCAAACACACGGGGAGTGTTGGTTTATCCAATGTCCAACATTGTCTCACTATGCAAATGCCAAAATCGCTAGTGTAAAACTCAAAAATATATTGAAAAAGTGAGGTGAAAATGACAATTTTCGTACCTTTTATAATTAAGGGTCAATGACTGATCCAACTACTACTTCAGATATGTAGTCACACTATTAACTACACACAACTGTAAACATCTGGTGTTTACAGAGGATTTTTTTTTTCAATTTTGTTTTATTATTATAATTGGTTGGTTCCTTTCGAGTTCCTATGGCTGTTAAATTTTGATCCATATTCATGCATATGCATGCAAGGTGTCTTATCCTTTCCATATCTTATGTACTTTTTATATTGTCTCAATATAACTCTATGAAGATTTTTCTCTCTGAAAAAAAAATAATTGGTTGGTTGATGCCTATTAGGTAGCAATTTTTTTAAAATGTAATATATATATATATATATATATATATATATATATATATATATATATATATATATATATATATATATATATATATATATTTAATTTAATTTTATAGTTATTTCTACAATCATGCTAAAAAACTGAAAAGTAAAACAGAATCTTAAAACTCTGCCAGAAAAAAGAAAACATGGGCCACATACATTGATGTGATGGATGTCTCTGTGTTAGTCAAGCATGACTACAACTAGCATAATTGCTCGACTTCCTTGCCAATGGGGCCATGGAAATTTTCTATTAGTGAAACATGATTTACAAAGCATATTACAAAAAAGAGTACCGGATATGTCTCTGTGTCAGTCAATCATGACTACAACCAAGGAGTTACAACCAGCATAATTGCTCCACTTCCTTGCCAATGGGGCCATGGAAATTTTCTATTAGTGAAACATGATTTACAAAGCATATTACAAAAAAGAGTACCGCAAATAGGCTACTACTGTTAGGCAAAAATAGGGGTACGTTAAAAACCCCCACTAATCCAGATATTAAGTATTTTCAACAAATAAGATTAGTTGTAACAAACAATAAAGGTGATCATATTAAAATATGACAAGAATGTGAATGTCAATGCTACTCAAGAACGCTAAAATATAAATAAAATATAAATAGATACAACTGAAAAAGAAAGAAAAGTGAGTAGGTAAGAGGAAACTGAGAAGGTAAACTCTAGAAAGCTTTACATTGCATGAGATATAGAGGTAGATGTACAAGTGGGAGCAAAGGGGAGGAGATTCAAGTCAAGAAGAAGATTTAGGCGGTAGGGGACAAGTAGTAATTGTAGACAAGGGGAAGATTTAGTTTGAGAAGGACAATTAGTAATTGTAGACAAGGGTTATAAGCATGAAAAAAGATAATGTTTATGAAAGATATTCAAAGTAGTGTTGATAATATTGTTTAGATATTGGTGATTTTTCAGAAATATCGCGATATTTTCTCGGTGATATTATCACGATATTTTTGGCGAGCCGAAATATTGATGAGAAATTATTGCAATATTTCCGAGAAATCACTGATATCTCGGCAAAATATCACGCGACAATAGGAAAAATCGTGGGCAGGTTGGGCCATAGCTAGAAAAGGGAATTTTCTCTTTTCATTTGCTCATTTCTATTTCTGAGTCTTGGAGGAGGAAGGGAAAGAGCTTTTTGGTGGTTGTCAAGGAGGGATTGAGGATTAAACAGTCATTATCACCACCAACTAAGAATTTTTTGTGGATCAAAGATTGAAGAATAGTGGGACAAACTTCATTTCTTCCATTAACAAGTATGTTCTTAAAAACCCCTATGTTAATGATTTTTTTCATCAATTTACTAGGGTTATGCTTGCTTGCCTCTTTTCCTACCAACATTTTGCTTCTTTGTTTTTTTTCCATTTGCTATGATTTTCATGCCCATGAGCCAATGCAAGGGTTTTCTCCATATTTGGACAACAAGCTTCATTTTTTTTTTAACTTTCTTATGCACCATCTTATTGCCATTTTTCATTCACATTGCAAATAATGTAGTACTTTATTTTTTTTTTAAATGAGGTGGTTATTACTTATTATTTTTTGTGTTGGGGTGTTTAATGCCAATTTTTTGTTTTTTTGGTGCGTTAGGTTTGAATTAGTTCACTATAAATATGCCAAAAGCCTTGGACCCATTTTTGGAGTGTGGGGAGCCTGATGGTCAGACAAATCGGGCATATCTATCATGCAAATTGTGTGGGACCAAGATGGCAAGAGGGGTTACGCGATTGAAATACCATCTGGTTAGACAACCTGAACATGATGTTAGACTTATACGGTTTCTAGTGCGGGGGCTATACAAAAAGCTCTTGAAGCAATTGATGGAAAAGACAGAAAGATAGTTGTTAGGGAGAGGGCACTAATCTCAGATAAATAGCTACTAGTTTTATTTTTTTTGCTACATATAAGTTTATAACTCATGATGATGAGATATTTTTATATATGTGATGTTATTTTGTATTGGTTCTCCACATTTGAGTCTTTGATTGGACAATTATCAGGGATCAACAAGATTTGGTATCGCCTTTGATGTATCATTTTTATTTTACATCCACTACATCATATATATCAGTGCTTTCTTCATATTTATCTGCCAATGTGTTTATTTCATGTTGTTATTGTTTTATATGTTTAAAAAAATGAAAAAAAATTGAATATATTATGCATTTTTTTTTTTGCCGATATTTGTCGATATTTTGCCGATATTTTCGCCGATCTTGCCGATAAGATGTTTTCTGGACCCTCGCCGCTATTTTTTCGATACCGATATTTTCAACACTGATTCAAAGTACCCATGTTCCTTACGTTGCTCCCTCTCCTTTGTTTCGAAAGTAATACACCTTGTTGTGATGACCAAAGTTGGAGACTATCACAAATATAATAGCAACCAAATTGAGATGAATATGCTAATGTGACAATGGGTGATGTTGTACTTATGTGTTTGGGACATCACCTATTCAAGTGCTTTTTTTTGCCATAGAGTACCTCGGTTTACTCAACTTCCAACTTCACAATGTTTAGTTATATCAAGTCACGTTACACTCAATTGAGAGAGTCTAGTTGTTGAATCCATGATACTCATTTCTTCACTTAGAGAATTAATTGTTGCAGTTAACAGCTGAAGATTAGGAAACACATATAAAAATGATAGATATTCATATCATGAGATTGAATCAAACCATTTGAAAACTAATTATTATATATACATAAAAGTAATTTGGAAATTCAAGACAACATACTAGAAATCCATAGAAAAAATCACATTCCTTGCTATTGGGTGTGGAAACACTTGTTGGTATCACACAAGCTTTTCACTCAAAAGCCATGCTATCACCATTGTGGAATTACTCGACTCCCTAACCCTCTCTTTAGTAAAACCCCACTACTAAGATTGCATGAACTACCAACCATGCTCTTAATACCTATGACACTCTCAATGGTCTGCGTTATCTCTCCTTTATAGAATAGGAGAATCTAGGGTTTGCAATGCATATAGACATACTAATTAAAGCACTTATGTTAACTATGTCAAAATCTAACCCTAGTCTTGTCTAGTTTTCATGAGTCATTTCCCATAGAATGCCCACCTTGAGATAATGCATGTATACAAGAAAGCACCTCACTCCTATGGATTTACATCTTGTTCTATATTTGAAAAAGCCTTTAACTCATGTGCTTTCCTAATTAATAAGTGATAGTTGACTAGTTCTTGAAGTAACTAAACTAAAAAATGCATGTCGTGTTGTGTATGCAACATGGAGTCTATTATTGCTAAATTTACTCATCGCATTGTGTCGTACATGAGACTCACTCCAAGAGTGTTCTCTTCTTAAGCCATGCAAACTTTTCTCATAATGGCACACCATCTCTCTAGTAAAGCAATCAATCAAACAATAGTTGCACAACATGCTACATTGGAAGAGAAAACAACTTGTAACAACTAAGAAACTAAAATTGACATCCTTATTTTGCGACTTGGACCAACCTATAAAACAATCGTAAGATCCTATAGCCCACTTTAAACCTTCCTAGGTTTTAGGATATTAATTATATCAAAATTGATGTTTGCTCCCTTTCATTGGTCCTAGACAATCGTAAGATCCTATAGTCCACTTTAAAACTTCCTAGGTTTTAGGATATTAATTATATCAAAATTGAGGTTTGCTCCCTTTCATTGATCCTAGCCCACTTTAAACCTTCCTAGGTTTTAGGATATTAATTATATCAAAATTGAGGTTTCCCCCCTTTCATTCCTCGAGTAACTTGATTCACTTGATATTTTTCTATAGTTATTGGAAACATCTATAGAGGTCCCAAATTTCATTCCCTATTTTAGATTATGAAATGGAGGCGAAGCATCTTTCCTATTTTAGATTTTGAAATGGAGACGAAGCACTATCTAAATGTCATTGAAATGTTTTGTGGTTGTTTCCATTTTTATGAAATGATAGTTTCAATGTTTGGAAACATGGGTCCCACATTTGACTGTTGACCCAAAACCATTTGGGCATAACTAACAATGTTTTGGGCTGAAAACATAAAAATAATAAATTAGGTTGAAAACATTAAAAAATAACACAAGAAAAGCAAAAAAAAAATGCTAAAAGAATCTACACTAACCTAACCCTAAAAAGTAAGTCTAAAAACTTAAAAACAGTGTCTCTTGGGCCTCTCTTTAGAGTGTCAATACTCAATATGTTTTGAGTGTTTTTCTTGTTGTAAAAAATAATTGGTGTTGGACAGTTATTTAATTTTTCTTATTTGCATTTAACTTCTTTTTGTTGTTTCTTCATGTGCAAGTTGTCCATAAGAATATGTGGGGCTTTTTGTGTCAACTGAAATTGATTTGTGACTTACTATTTTATTTCTGAATACATGGAAGACAATTCTCTTTCTGGACAATGATAATGGTTGTTAAATAAGGGCCTAGTTTTATTCTTGAATCAACCTCTCAATTTTGATCTTTTGTTGGTATTGGTAAGGGCAACCTATAGAATCGAATATTTGGTGGATTGGCGTTGGACCCGGGTTCCACTTGTCTCTTTGGTGGAAGTATTTTTGGTTCATTAATTACTTCATGGTGTTGTTTAAAGATATTTTGTAACTCTTTTTGAGGAACTTCTCCATTTGGTGTGAGCTAATGAATTGTTGAGGTATAAAGAAATTTAGTATCACTTGTTTATTAACTTGAACCTATTGAAGAGTTTTTTTATGCTTGTAGTAAAGTGCCTAATGTTTAGAGTCATTGCACTTTCAAGCATAATATTCAAAACTAGAATCGGTAATTGGACTAGTTTACCTATTAAATTGGTTTTTGAACCAGAACTGGAAAAACCGGACTGGTCAGATCTCAATGAATCAGTGTTTAAAAAAGTATATGAAATAATTAATTTTAATGAAAAAAACTATTTTAAAGATTTAAAACCATGATTCCAAACCAATATAGACAAAATATGCAAAGTTTTCTCATCTATATACCATGTAAAGGTAAATATATTAAAATGGCACTAAGTGCAATACATATCAACAATAAAATACATAATCAATGAGGCTCTAAATGGCCTCTAGAGTCCAAAAAAATGCTACAAGCTATGAGGCCACTATCCTACTACAAGTCTACATATCAGTGATCAACATGATCATTGGTCATCATGATCAAACTCATCACCACTACTAGACATGGGATCATCAACATGAGCTATATAAACATCATCTAGCTCAAAGTCTGAGGACTCCTCAAACTCCTCTGCAATCTCAGTAATAGTAGTAGTAGCAGCAAAACTAGACATCAAAACTACAAAATATTGATCAACATACTCACTCATTAAACTCACCATTGATTCAACACCATTACAAATGGGATCATCAATAAGAGCTACATAAACATCATCTAGCTCAAAGTCTTCAGACTTGGATTGCTCAACTTTATGATATGGTAGAAATTGAAAAAATTTAACTTGTCAAACCAATGATTTTGGTTTGAATGAAGGGTTCATCTCCTCAGCCAAATAATATGGTAAAAAAAGCTTACCATGCCTCACCAACTATTTTTCTTCTAGTGAAGGGTGCATTTTGTTAAGGCCATGGTAGAGGAGTTCAACAATCAATACCACCAACATCAATGAAGTTCAACAATCAATGCCACCGCCATCAAGGTACTTAAAGGGCTTCATGCTCTTGATCAAATATCAATCTCATACCCTCACACATGACATAATCAAATGAAAACATTGCAATCCCCCAAATCCTAAAAACTATTAAGTCTACTGGATTTTGAGTGAAATTTAAAATTCTACATTCTCCATCTGAAATTTAATGAGGTTGAAACCATTCTCAAACATCCTGAGTCATTTCATGGTAATGTTAAAAATTTAAGTAAAAGGATGAAAATGAAAGATAACCATTGATTGTCAACATTGCTAGGGTTGAGATGTGTGAGGCAAATGAGAAGGGAGGCATCCTTTTAAATGCTTGGAGTGGTTGTTTTTGGAGGGAAACAACCCCTAGTTTCCCTAAAAAATGCTCACAAATGCCAAAAAAACAAGTTATGTGGGTCTACAGCCAAGTTGGTAATGAATCGGTCGGTTTATGATGGAATCGACTGATTTATGGAAAAACAAACCGGTTATGTCATAAATTGACCGATTTATGGTTGGTTTATAGAAAACCTTAGCCCGCCAAGAGCTCTAACCCAGTTTCTCAACTGGTTCATCCCCACCAACTAATGAATCGGCCAGTTTGACCAGTTTCCAGTTCCAACTCGCTGGTTTCGAATACTATGCTTTCAAGACCACATCCTTACCCATATGGATATTGAAAACATATTTGTTGCTAACTCATAATCCCCCATGATTAATAGCTATCTATGTGTGTGTGTGTTTAGCCCAAAGGGTTAGCTCAACTATTTGTGATTAATGATGATGTGCATTTGGCTAGTTCTATGCCAACAAGTACCTAGTTCAAATTCCCTTGGGTTATCTACACCAGTTTATGTTGATGGGTTTTCTACATGTGCCATATATGAGTGTGGGGAAGCATCCCTTGGGTTTCCCCATGAGGTTTTCCTTGGAAATATATAATAAATATTTCCAAGGAAAACATCAGACATAAACTCAAGGGATGCTTTCCCACATTTGTGAATAATTATATATATACACATCCAAAAAAAATATTGCAGGGAAACCCAACAAATGCTTCTGAAATTCATGGATGGCATCCCTATTAAATCCATTAGTAAAAACTAGTGAGCCTAACCCATGGGAATTTGCATTGGGCACCTACTGACATGGAACCAACAAAATACCTAATGACATTGGTCACAACTGATTAAACTAACCCCTTGAAATTCAGCCTTATATATGTGTTTTGTATTTCCTTGCCTTTTCATATGTAATCTTTTTGAAAATTTGTTTTATCCATTTCTCCCATGTTTCTATAATCATTTCCTTTTATGTTTTTGTGAAACATAGATACTATCTATGTGATTTTGGTTTGCAGATGTACAACAAACATGATTTACTAGCATGATGTAAACTGGGTGAATGGCATGGAACCACACTATAAAATAAAGATTAAAGCATTAAAGTGCAGCTTGCTTTAAAGTGTCACGGATTTCTTATTTAGCCCCATTGCTTGCCATTACACATAAAGAGCACTTCGCTCTACTTCCATGGATTGTGGTGGAACCATGAACACCTTTCTTTGCTTACATTTATGTTGGCGATTCTATCATCTTCCCTACACCATACTTGTATCCTGCGTATCTCTTATTTCCAAACTCGTGGCCTTATTTTGGCCTTTGTCATTGTTGTTGTGTTGCCTTTCGTCTTTGTTTTGGTTTGGTCTGAAATATTCTCTTAGAGGTATTATGTAAATTTTGAAACCGCACTTGTATTCTATGCCTCACTTTACAAATTCATGCCCTTACCTTTGCCATTGTTGGTATGTTACCTTTCTCCTTTGTTGTGTTTTTGTTTGCAATATTTTCCTAACTTGGTAGTTTGTAATACATGAAAGAGATGGGTTCCTCTGCCCCAGATTTTCAGAGCTTATGCAAGGTCAATAGTTTTAGCCAATTTTTCTTTCTGGTTGTATGTGTATTCTGTTTTTCACTCTGATAATCACCAAGTTATTTTGACTATCTTGCATATGCATTTGCAATGATTCATGGAAGACATCCATTGTGTCTTGTCTCTTATTGGTACTAAAGATGATATCACCTTCTTTGAAAAATGTATCATTTCATTGTATTTAACTTTTTGGTGGAAAATTTCAGAAAGAGTGAAGTGCTCTAACTACTTCCAATATCTTACAGGAGGTCAGGTTTGTGTAAGTACACCCATATTTCAGATACATCTGTGTTTCCAGGTATGTTGAAAGCTTAGTTTACAGTTATCTTTCTTTATTTTGTTGATTTTGTGTTTAGGTGTATTTATTGTCTCTATAGGAGTGGAAATATTATTTTGGCGTTGTCCAGTATTGTGTTTTAAACAGGCTTGAGACTATCTGTTGGTCACAAGAGAAGTTACTCCACTGAGGAAGACACAGAAAGTGACACTGGAAATTATATCAGTGCAAGGCCAGAAGAGATGCCAAATTCTTTGTGTTCAAAACGAGCTCGCTTAACCAGCAAATGCTTAACCATATGGACCGAGTGACCGCATGAACTGGTAAAATAGATGATCGCCATGACTATGTGAAGGGTGAGATCAGCAAATATGAGTTAGTTGTCAGCAGTCTCCTTCAACTTTTGCAAGGACCCCAAAGAGATTTCGTCATATGATAAGGGTATGGGCCCAACTCTAGTAAATTATGGAGCAGATTGTATCCAACCCCAATTTTAAATGGGGCATTCTTATCCAAAGTATCCATGATTTAGCATGGACCTTGTTTTCAAATGGTTAGTCATTGTTTATTCTGTGGAGCAGAATGCGTCCAACCCCAATTTCAAAAGGGAAAGTCTTATCTAAAATCTCCAGGATTTAGCATGGACCTTTTGTTCGAATCTAGTCATTGTTTATCCTATGGAACAGATCTATCAAACTCCAATTTCAGATGGGACATTCTTATCTGAAATCTCCAGGATTTAGCACGGACCTTGTGTTCAAATGGTTATAGTCGTTATTCATCCTCCGTTCTTGATATTTTAGTTCCAGACTTCAAATCATTGTATTCCTGTAAATAAGAATTGGCCATAAGATTTATAAACAAAATGTTTCACTTCAGTTGGTCTTTCTTATTGCGAAGAATTGTTTACTGATTGCCTCAAAATGGGAAACAATTTAATTGTCAACCCACATGGGCACATCTACTAGCAACCTACACTGTGAAGAGATTCGTGTGCAATATACAAAAGTGAGCTTTACAACACGGGATATACCAATAACATCCCATTAGGAGTTCCCTAGAAATCGAAAATGAAAGCATTAGATTAAAAAGGCCGTTTAAAATGGGTATTATTTGTACTATTGGTAACATCTCTTGAGCCAAACGTTTGAAGGGTTTAATTAAAGAATGACTTATTCGCATCCTCTCTTGTGCTATACCTACAATATCAATGATAATATTAGTAATTAGGCATTATTGATAATTTTGATTTGTTATTCCTATTTATATTTATCATAAAGTAATAATGTACTTTTAATAAATGTCAAATTTGAATTTATGGTGCATAATTAAACAATGCCATATCATAATATAATCATCAAATTTAAAATTTAACAATCAACTATGAAAGATATATGCATATACATCGCTATTAGTTAGATTATACACAATATACTTATACAACTATGGGTTATCTACAACATCTTAAAGCAAGAAAACTCACTGCCGATATACAATCCCCATTTTTCAATGTAATTAATAGCCATGAGTGGGGCTAGCATTCACTATTAGCACCTCATTCTAATTAAAAACCATGAGTGGGGCTAGCACTCACCATTAACACCTCATTCTACAAATGGAGTAGTGCTCTCCATTACAAATTATTTATATTAGAAAATAAGAAGAATAAGTAAAAAATTGTCAAAATGATAAAATAAAGAATATGATATCTATTTTTAAGAATTTATCAGGCAGATGAATTTATAATATATTCCCTTAACATTTATTATCCTCATTTTATACATTGATTATTGAGGTTTAACATTTACTCATCTTCTATTTATAATATTGGAATAGAAAGCACAACTATGAATAGTTAATACATTGATAAGCATCCTTGTTTCGGAATAGGGTTTCTAGAATTTTTGTTTTTTTGAATAAAAAAATTATATGGATGGGTGAAATTAAATTCTAACCCTAATCTTGGATGCTAATCAATTTTTACTTTATTATTTATTTCAACAATAACACATATATAACTAGGTGTAACTTGACCCCCCATTTTTTAGTTTTCAATTTTGGCTATCCATATTCATTTTCCCATAACAGTTCCCCATATCCATTTCTTCATTTTGCATTGATTACAATTCATGCTCGTAGAGTCTTGACTTGAATGCCATTGCATTGTCTACTTTGGTGGATCGTGGAGACCAAACCCTAGTCGTGAGAGCATTGGATTCACTATCTATAATGAAACCAAGGGCATTTTTTTTAGTTTTGTACATGTGTCAATGTTTGCTTCATAGTGCCCATTACAATTCACTAATGGTTGGCCTTTGACATGCTCTCCTAGTTGGCATTGTTGAATTTTTGTAGCTACGATCATTATTCTCCTTTTGTATTAACCCACAAAATAAGAGGAGGGAATTTGAAATTGTTCTGCCCCCAAAAAGGTCAAGTTGTCTCAATCAAGATAACACACCACTTGGGGCACATTAGATCTCTATAAATAAGTCATTTGACCTCCTCCACTAGACACCAACTCGAATCATAAAAAAAATCATCTGCTTTTGTTCATCCATGCAAAGAAGAAGGAAGAGATGAAAGTTGAAATCTATCCAAGTCTATTCATTAGAGAAATTTTGAGGTCTAAAATGGGCCTCCTAAGGAATAATATAAAATAATAATGGTTGTTGGGGGGAGGGGGGGGGGGGGGGGGAAGAGAAAACTACATTTTCAACTCATATTTTCAACTTATCTCCCTATAGTTTTACTCAAATTTCAAGTGGGAGCACTTGTTGGATGCAAAATTTAATTCCTCATCCAAGGAGTATCCATGTTGCCTGCTTTCAATGGGCCCTGCTACATGAAAAATGAGAAATACGTGAAAAAGCGTAATTGCAATCACACTTTTCATGTATTTCTCAATTTTTGTGTAGTAGGGTCCATCGAAAGTATGCAACATGGGTACTCCTTGGATTATGAATTAAATTCCGCATCCAATGAGTGCCACCACTCAAAATTTGAGTAAAATCGTAGGGGGATAAGTTGAAAAAATAGTTTTTTATTTTTTATTTTTTTATCTTTTTACTTTTTTACACCAAAAATGGTGAATTGTCCCCCATGTTGACATCATCATCTTGAATCCTATTGGTTCTTATAAAGTTGATTTTGGTTGTACATTTTTATTTTGAGGCCCATTTTAGACCTCAAAATTTCTCTAATACTAGCTCAAGTTTGACTTCTGCTGACTTCACACATGTGGAATCTTCTATGATTTTTCTAGGCAATAGTTTGAATTTCTGTGGAGAGTGTAGGAGAACTAAATTCGGTCTAGTTGGCATGTGGAAGAAGATGAAATTATCTTCATTTGACCATGTTTGACCTAGGTTTGATGGCTGGTCAATTTGACTTTATTTCACTGGAAAGTTCAGATTGTATCTCTTGTTGAATTGGACTATTTCTCTAAGAAAAGATTATTGGTTTTTTCCTTAGTTAGCTTTTTGTGTCTCTTATGTTTGGTTATCTCTTCATGATCCTATTGTCATTATTGTTTTACTGTTGAAGATTTTCTATGTATAATTGCTTAATGATGAATGTGACACAAGATAAATTAATGGAGAAATCATTAGAAGTAATTATCAGTCTAGAATATCATGAAAAATCAACATGGTTTCAGAGCCATGGTTAAAGAGAAGCCAACTTGTTTGAAGCTCCCTTCTAGGGCTTGTTCTCTGACACAATTTGAAGATCATCCTAATGAAGAGAAGCCCTAGTCCAATCTGAAGGATGAAGTGTATTCCAAAGGAGGTTTGTCTATGTTCTGGCCGAAGTTATGAAGAGGGACAAATCCATAGGTTCAAGGCTAAAATCCATCTCTTAGTAAGCCGAAATATCTCAAGACTAGGCCGCAACCTTTCTGAGGAAGACCACAGATAGTAGGAGGCCGAGAGAACTTAGGGGGCTGATCAAAAGAAGTCAAGAGTCCTGGAAAAACAGACCCGAAATATTTCGATCCAACAAAGAGGCCAGTGAAGTTGTCTTATGGGCAATAAGTTTGCTAAAAGTCTATTTGCAAAGGAGGTTTAAATAAGCATGATTTGATGCTTCCTTGAATTGCAATTCTTAAAAGTGAAATATGTAACTTAGATTGATTTACTCACTGCGATTTTTTTTTGGATCAAAGTTATTTTGGTATCGTTCTTGTAGATTTCAACTAGCTTGTTGATCTAAGAAGAAGAATATATTTATGCTCACTTGCCAACATTCAATAGCTTTGTCCACATTAAATTTTTTTATCATTGAGGGGATAAAAATTACATAAGATTGTGAGTTGAGTTGCAGATTGAAAGGTAGTTGAGGACCTCAATCTAGTCAGCAGGCTGAATAGAGCTCTAGTAAGTAGTATAACAAATCCTAGCTTAAATTATCTCATGCTCCTACCAATTGAAGATTGTTTGCTTGCCTCGGTTGATGGAGTGAGTTCTCTTGGAAGACTTCTATGGAAGACATTGAAACCTCTTATTTTGATGAAGCATTTATTGTTTGATTGATAATAACACCATGTTGACAACTTCATCACATATGCAGAGGCATGGGATTCCATGACACATTCTTGTTCTCTTATGTTTTGGATAAACTGACAAGAAAATTTGTACATGACATATTTGATGATCTTATTTGTCTTAGGGTTTGTAACCCTAGAAGACCTGAAGAGTATGTCTTAAAAAAAACAGGTTTTGAAGATGTTGTAAGGTCACTGCCTCACAATCAATGAATGTACACTTGTTGTTTTGTAGCATATAAGTCGTCTTGAGAAGTAATGACATCATAACAATTTTGAATTTGGATTATGTTTCAAAGTTCGATAAGGCCTAAAGGCAAGATAAGGCTTGTTAAAAGGAATGGACCAAATGAGCTCCATACACTTGTGTCGAGTTCATTTGGATTGAAGTTTTTGTATGAACCTGTATAGGGATATTTCCTTTGATTGTATTATATTGCAAGATATGTATTCAAAAGCAAAAGTGTTGTGCACAGATCTAAGCCTCTTATATCACATATCTTGTACTACTATGGAAATATCTTGTATGACTGAGTAAGGGTTTCTAGTTAAGTATGTAGAAAATTCCTTGCACTGCACTATTGTGATTATGATTGTATTGGCTGAGATATATTGTTGGTACTTGAGTCTTAACCAAATTGAGCTAAAGGAGAAAAAAAATTCTTCATCTATAAAGAAAAAAATTCCAATGATGAGATTCATAGGTGTTATATGATCCCCAAGTGTTCCAAATGATATAATGGCATACTGTATCAAATTATTTTTCAAGGAACAATGATTGGTTCCATGAATATATAAGGATGATTTACACATGAAAAATATGAAAATTTTGAAATATTAGGGTTTGTAAAAACCCTAGAGCTGGACCTAGATCAATGTTTTCGCTAAAAGAAGAAACACTAGCTCATGCAAGGAAGGAAATAAAAGAAACATGTTGATGATGAGGACGAGCATGATGAGTTCGCAGATGGATTTCAATGATTTATGCAAGGAGGCAAGGATCAAGAGGGAGTTGAAAATTTCCCTTCAATCCTCAAAAGAAAAGTACCTTATATCTCTCTTCCTTGATTATTATTGGTTTACCATTAGTTAACCTCTTGTATTTGTTTATTTTGTTGGTTCATAATCATTTCTTCCATGGCCTCTTAGTGAGGGTTGCAGGTACACCGTGAAGACTTCCAAGGCTCTGGCAGCAGCTGAAAGTATTGAAAGAAAGGATCAAAACTAGTGACAAGAGGATTCTCCCAGGCTCAATGATTTGTGTTCAAGAGGGAGAAATTGTACTGACATCTAAAATCATGATCAGAAGGGATCCTAATTCAGAGGGAGCAGGCAAGCCAACAAGTTTGAAGGATGTCACTGTATCGATATCTATAAAAATTCAATGATGACTTCAAGGTGGATTTACAAGATCAAGCATTTGATGGTAGCATAGAGAAGTATAAGGCGACGATTCTCCCAGAAAGAGGGAGAGGACAATGAAGAGACAATTGCTCCACTTGTAAGGTATACTTCTATTAAATTGATTAGTTATGTTTCTTCTATTATGGGTTTATATTTACATCAAGTGGATGTGGATACCATTTTTCTCAATGGTAAAACCTCTAGACTTTGAGATACTTTGAGAAATCTTGATGACAACAAAAGGACTCACATGTCAAAGGGAGCAACAATTGCAGGTAGATTTTCTTTCATGATAAAGGGAGAAATCATGACAGAAAGAGTTGATCTTTATGTTCGAGATGAAGGATCTTGGTTGGACACACTACTTCTTGGGACTAGAAGTATGGCAAAAATTGGATGAGATCTTCCTTGGTCAAAAGGAAGTGTATTATTACAATCCTTAAGAGATTTGGAGTGATGGACAACAAGTCCATGGTCATTCCCATGGTATCCAATCTGATGAAGCTAACTGGCAGAGGGAGCAACTTGGATTGCCTCAACAAGATTTTAGGGTGTTCGAAAGGAAGTTGGACAATTTATAATTGAGCCAAGGAATATGCAACAACATGTGTTGAGGTTCCATCATGATACAATTGGATATGAATTGAGTACAACTGCAGGGATTCACAGATTCAACTTGGGATCTGCTATGATGAGCAAGAAGCTGACAACACTACTGAAGTAGAGTATATTATGTTTTGGTGAGATGTTAAGCAATGCGGCTTCATAAGATACTCACAGGATTGTTTGATCAAGTGAGAGAGATGACCATAATGAAAGGTAAAAGCACATGGTACAAAAAGGAGTAGTGAGGCTTCTATGTATTTCTATGGTTGAGTTAGTTGCTAATATTCTCACAAAACCTTTGTGCCTGGATGAAGTTGGTATAATTTTGCGACAATCTTGGTATACTGGGAGCCATGGATTATAGCTGAGGAGATTGGCCCAGTGAGCATCGAGGCATGGATTTATCCCTCAATCAAGGGATATCTGACCATATTGACATGAGTTTTGGCTAGTGGGTTGAGCTTGTGCCTTATAACATCGGGTAAGTATTTTTACCATTCAATAGCATGTGATGACATGTGGGAATGGTAAATGGGCTTCGAGTGTCATCATTAGTCAGGTGGGTTCCTAACAAGACTCTAAGTAATGATTTGGTAGATTCCTGACTTCACCATGGGTTAGGTGGGTTCCTGACAAGACTCCAAGTGACAACTTGGTAGATTGTTGACCCAAGGACTAATGGGTAGCTAGTTCTTTTATTTGATGCTAATGCGGGGATGCTTTCTGCATGGTTTTGGTATAGAACATAAGGTGGATGGATTCATCAACATAATTGAGCTCGTTCAACCTTTTCTTGGTATAGAAGAATTTTTCAACAAGAGAACATCTGAAGAAATCATGACAAATACCTCCCTAACTAAGAGGGAGTGTTGAATTTTGTAGCTATGGTCAGTATTCTCCATTTGTATTAACCAACAAAATAAGAGAAGGGAATTTGTAATTTAAATTTGAAATTATTTTCCCCCAAAAAGGTCAAGTTGGCTCCATCAAAATCTAGTCGAATCAGTCAAGGTAACACACCACTTGGGGCACATTAGACCTCTATAAATAGGTCATTTGATCTCCTCCACTAGACACTAACTCAAATCATAAAAAAAAAACTTATTTGCTTATGTTCATCCATGAGAAAAAGAAGGAAGAGATGAAGATCGAAATCTATCCAAGTCTATTCTAGCTCATGTTTGACTTCTGTTGACTTTGCACATGTGGAATCTTCTCTAATTTTTCTAGGAAGCGGCCTGAATTTATGTGGAGAGTGTAGGAGACCTAAATTGGAACTAGTTGACTTGTGGAAGAAGTTGAAATTATCTTTGTTTGTCTGGGTTTAACTTGGGTTTGATGGCTAGACAATTTGACTTTGTTTGACTGAAAGTTTAGATTGTCATTAGGGGAATTTTGAGGTCTAAAATGGGCCTCCTAAGAAAAATGTACAACCAAAATAAACTTTATAAGAACCAATAGGATTCAATATGATAATGTCAACCATGGGGGATGATTCACCATTTTTGGAGTAAAAAGGTAAAAAGATTAAAAAATAATAATATAATAAAACTACTTTTTCAACTCGTATTTTCAACTTATCTCCCTAAGGTTTTACTCAAATTTCGAGCGGGAGTACTCGTTGGATGAAAATTTTAATTCATCATCCAAGGAGTACCCATGTTGCATACTTTTGATGGACCTTGCTACACAAAAAATGAGAAATACATGAAAAAATGTGATTGCAATCACGTTTTTAATTTATTTCTCATTTTTCGTGCAACAAGGTCCATCGAAAGTATGCAACATGGGTACTCCTTGGATGATAAATCAAATTATGCATCCAACAAGTGTTTCCACTTGAAATTTGAGTAAACCCATAGGGAGATAAATTGAAAATACGAGTTGAAAAAATAATTTTTTCTTTTTTACCTTTAAAATTTGATAATGTAATCTAATATTATTTTATTATTTACACTACTATTTTATATTTTCCATAGGAGGCCCATTTTAGACCTCAAAGCTCCCCTAATGATCTCTTGTTGAATTGGACTATTTCTCCAAGAAAAGGTTGTTGGGATTTTCCCAAGTTAGGGTTTTCCAAGGGTAAATTTTTGTCTCTTGTGTTTTGTTGTCTCTTCATGATCTTATTGTCATTATTGTTTTATTGTTGAATATTTTCTATGGATAATTGCTTACTGATGAATATGACACAAGATAAATTAATGGAGAAATCATTGGAAGTAATTATCAATCTAGAAGATAACGAAAAATCAACAGGTATCACCCACATTGTTGCCCCTACCATTAGAGAAATTTTGAGGGCTAAAATGGGCCTCCTAAGGAATATTATAAAATAATAGTGGAAATAATAAAATAAGATTAGATTAGATTACATCATCAAGTTTTGGAGGGAAAGAACAAAAAATTACTTTTTCAACTCGCATTTTCAATTTATCTCCCTATGTTTTTACTCAAATTTCAAGTGAGAGCACTCATTTGATTTAGAATTGATATACTAGCATTGCAATTAAGGGATAATCATTTCATTTCATGGCATTCATTGTATGTTTTGTCGATGAAGGGTGAGTGCAGAGTAAAAGACTCAACACTGAAGAGATATTATGATGTAAAATTTCTCTTTGCATGATCACTATGCACTACAAATGTTTCACAAAACCTTTTGTGCACTAGGGAATGAGTGTGAGAGTTACCTTCCACAAAACCCTCTATGGATGTTTTGTGAAACATTTATTATAAAGAAATCTCCAATTAAGGAATCCGTTATGAAGCAGACATGCATGGCTCGCAACAACATTACATTATAAGCACCATAAATATTTCTCTTAAATCTTATACAATTGTAACTTACGCTAAGGTTTCAACCTTCTTCTATTCCTTTCTCTTTTATATTTTCATCATTTTTTCAATAACGAGAAGATGGAGCATGTTCATGATCTTTCATTTTCTGAAACAATTAAGTGTAAGTAAATTTTCTTGTAATTGAGTATGCGAACAAAGAATTCATATGAGCAAACTAGAGCTACTTGTTATTGAGTATAATATATGATGGTTTTTTTTTTTTTTAATAAATCAAATTTGTAAATCGTCATTCTTTTTTACTACTAATATATTAACATATTTTTATTTTCCATGTAATGATTCTAACTCTATATTGTTAAATTTAGTATTATGAGTATACTTATGCATTTTCTCCATATGTAGATTTTTCCAAAACTGTAAAATATTAGTATCATGATTATAATTAACACATTGTTACTATTCTCAAAAGTGTGATATGATAGAATGGTTGATTATAGCTTAGCAAATATAATGTAGTCAAAATATTTTTTTTGTAATCTCTTTGCTTGTTTTTAATTGATAACAAGCTTCAATAGAGGAAAAATAACGTTTCTAATCATCCATAATAAATATGAACAAATATAATGCAATATATATTCAATTATATGTTATTAATTTAAAATTTTAATCCAATGTCTATTAGGTAGATTTGTCAATTGTTATCTATAAAATGTTATCTCATAAAATACACAAGGTCAGTTTTAAAAACATTTCACATCTCAAAAGATATCACAATTTATCCTTCACTAATCATCTTTGGCTTTATTAAATAGGTAATTGTAAGTAATTTATCTTGTAATTAAAAATCCAAAAACATTCAAGATTCTATATTTTGGTTTTATTAAAAGGTAACTGTCAGTAAATTATCTTGTAACTGGAAGTTTGAATAAACAATTCAGAGATTTTTTTCAAATACAATTATTAAATATATAACACAATCAACATATATCAACCACTTTATTAATATGGTTATGCTCGTATTTATCCTCCCATAATCCCTAATATTATCATTAGGGACACTTTGAATGATTCCAACATTAAGACCCATATAGTTTTCTCAAGGTTTCCTACATTTCAAATTTATGGCAAATATTTCATCTTGCGTTTATAATCTCTCAAGGTTTCCTAAAATTTTAGCGGCATGACAAACATTTCATCTCAAGTTCGATACACTTGTATGGAGGTCAATGATTGTAAAAAAACAAAATCCATAAACACTACCAATATTGAAAGAGGACAAGGAATGCTAAAATTACAAACCAATCAGATTGAACCTACACATTACTGCAACACCTAATTATGGTTAAAATAAAACTATTGGTGATTCTAGGAATAAATAGTTTAAGGCAAACTAAAATAAATGATTTGAGTATCTACAATTCCAATTATTAATGACTGACCTCTCTTATCTTTCATTCCCCTTGCTTTTATTTCTTGGAGGATATACACATTGAATGACAAAGAGGCAACACACTTCTTCCTAAGATTTCCATAACTGAGCAACTTTGCTTACATGGGGACAATTCTAGCTAATCTAAACTTATTTTCAACCATTATATATAGATTGAAGATAGTTACAATAACATCATAATACAATTCCACATCATCTTTTCTACAACACTCACTCATGGTTAAAATAAAACTATCGGTGGCCCTAGGGAACACAACATAAGCAAAATATGGTAATAAAATTATTACTAAATAGTATAAGGAAAAAATAAAATAAAATTATTTGAGCATATATACAATTCCAATTGCTAATGGATGACCTCCCTTCTCTTTCATCCCACATGTTCTTGTTGTCTAGAGGATATACATTTTGAATGACAAAGAGGCAATACATTTATTCCTAGGGTTGTCATCACTGAAAAACTTTCATAACAGAGAAACTTTTCCTGCATGGGGACAACTCTAGTTAATCTGACCTTATTTTCAACCATTGTAAATAGATTGAAGATAGGTGCAGTCACATCATAATACAATTCAACATCATCATAATCATAATATAATTGCTAGATAGTCGGGAGATTATATAGTCATTATTAATGGATAGATATAAAAGGGAATGTACCCATTGCACAAATTCTCTTTGAAATGGCCTCTCTTTGTGAATATTTTTAATGTCTATACCAAAGAAAACCTCAATTTATCTCTCTATCTTTAGTCCACAATACTACACAAAAAAAATAATACCACTCATATATCTAAGCATTGTTTTTTCCCTACAATATATTTTGGAATTATAAAAATGGATATAAGATATGAAAATTGTGAACAAATGTAGGGATTGGAAAATAATTGCCTATGACGCATTGGGATGATTAATTAAAAAACTATTTGTAATTTTTCTTTCACTCATTGTTAATAAAAAGGAATTTGCAATGTACACATTGCTTGAATTCTCTTTGGAATAGCTTACATTTGTGAATATTCTTCATGTCCATATTAGAAGAAACCTCAATCTCTAGTTCTTTGTATCTTCTATTCACTATACAAAACATAAAAATAATAATACTTATACATCATGTTTTGCCCCTAAAACATAGGTTGAAATCATAAAAATGGATGCACAACATGAAAATTATGAACAAATGTAGGGATTGGAAAATACTGAGTGTGATGCATTGGGGTCATTAATAAAAGGCTATATGTGATCTTTGTCCTTTACTAGTTATTAAGGAAAATGATTGTATACATTGCACAAATTCTCTTGAGAATGGCTTACATTTGTGAATCTTATTGATATCTATACAAAGAAAAATCTCAATTTATATTTCTCTATCTCTTCAGCTCCCTATGCCACACAAACAAATGATATCACTCGTTAGTCTAGGCTAACACTAATTTTTCTCCTACAATATAATTTGGAGTTGCAAAAATAAATATATATGAAAGTTGCAAACAAATCGAAGGATCATAAAATAATTTGTTCTAATGTGTTGTGAAGATTAATAAATGGTAAGTGTAATATGTCTCATTTTTTATTGATTTTATCTTAGGCCAATTTAGTTGTGGCTAATTTATTTCTTCCATGGGATAAACCATTATATAAAATTTAGTAAATTTGAAAAACCATTAGATTTTGGGTATAACACTAGTCATAGTACATACAAATACATTCAATAATCAACAATCATTTTTATCTCTTGCCACTTTGTCATTGGAGATTATCATCTTTGGTTATTACTTTTGATGGTTTATAATCCTTGCTTGAGCACCTTTTCTAAGTTATCTACAAACCATCACTTCATCATTCCATTAGTTTTGACAAAAATATTAAAAATAGCATTCAACATACAATATTAGATTCAATTTTGTTATGTTCCTCCTCTCTTCTATTCTTGACATTAAAATCATAATCAACAACCTGACAATAACTTTGACATCAAAATGAGAATTCTTCATATAAACCCATATTTTTACATCAAAAACACCAAAATCGAACTTCGAATTGAAAAGTGGTCCCAATAATATCACTTTTTCAAAAAAATAAAAATAAAATCTTGGGTTAAAGTACAACCTTTTACAACCATAAATTTTAATGTCTCTAACAACAACCTTAAAATCAACCCTCAAATAAAAAAATGGTACTACTAGTGATAACTTATCTTTTCAGAGTCAATATTACAACTTGTTTGAAACTATGACCTTAACGATTAGTACCGCTGCAACCAAAACATTAGAATCAAGCTTTGAATTCAAAAACAATAAGGGTGACATTTTTGGGGGATAAAATTACCACTCATTTGAAGCCATGGCCTTAACTGTTGATACTAACACAACTAAAATCTTAAAATCAATTCTTAAATAAAAAAAGGTTTTTACAATAACATTCTTTTTCTCTTAAAATTTAAATCTCCACATACCTAAACACTAACCTAAAAAAATAAAATAATATAGCTACAAAGAAAATTGCTCTATCCAACAAAAATTTAGAAAATCTTACTTAACAAGAGTACACATTATTAGAAAAAAAAAACAAATGTTTTTTTTTTTTAAACTTAACCATTAAAAAAAATGTAAATTGAGGAAATCTAGAACTACCTTCTAATTTAATTGTAGTTAACTAATTATTTCTATTTTTTTATAAATTGTTTTGTATTATTTTAATTGTTTATTTTTAAAAATTATTGATAATTTTATTTTAGTATTGAGAGGTTTTCGCAGTGCATTATATTAGATATCATATCGTGGATGTTTTTTCTTTTTCTAAATTCATTAACCTTGTTTTTTATTTTATTATTATTTGAAAAATAAACATTTATGTTTTTGTATTAAAATTTTTTTTTATTGTTTTTAAAATTTAAATAATTTTTTTTTTTTTCAAAAGCCTTTTTGGTGGTTGGTGGGGGTGCAAATGGTTAAGTGAAATGTAAGGGAGGAGTTTATGGGTGGTTTTGTTTCTAAAAATACCCATTTAATTTTGTTTGCACTAATCTCATTTTTAAGGTTATGGTTTAAAAAAGGTTGTAATTTTAAGTCCAAAAGAAAAATGATGCTACTATTAGCATCTTATTTCAATTTGGAGGTTGATTTCAAGATTTTAATTAAAATAGTACCCTTTGTTAATGTCATGGTTTCGAATAAGTCGTAAGTTTAGCTCTAAAAGAAATGTGCTATAGTTACCACCACTTTTCGATTTAGGTGTTGATTTTAGATTTTCTCTAAGCATTATAGGTCATGGTTACAAAAATTTGTAATTTTAACCCTTACCCCACAACATGCCCCTCTTGGCCCTCACCCCCACCCAAAAAATAACAGTGCTATTGGTAACACCACATTTTTAAAAGGAAGTAAACATTGTGTCTAAAAGTTGCCTCTTAAAAATGAGAACTCTAGACAATTGTCGTAAAGTTGGTAACTATTTTGAAACATAAACATGTGAAATCATAGACAACATGAAACCAATTAGATGAAATTGCTTTCAAATACATACATCAATACAAATGTTGTTCACTATACTACAATTTAGCACTAGAGGAGGATGAAGATGATTTTTGTGCACTATTGGATAATGAGTCCATTAATCACAAGAATATTCTCCACATTGTATATTTGTGGACCATTAGATGATGACCATGAGTCCATCAATGATAAGAGTCTTATTTATTTTTGTAATTCTTTGCGAGCTATGTCACCTCCCAAACTTGTAGTTTAAATGTAACAAATTATTTTGACAAAGTGTAACCCTAGGGGCACTTAGGGAGATGGCCCAATATCACCATAGTAGCGCTTCCTCTTGCTTTGGGCCAGTTCCTTTTTAGCACAAGAGAGACAACTGAAGATTTTTTTTTTTTTGATCTTTTCTTTAGAATAAGGTGGATTGTGAAATTTACCAAGGCTATTGCATATCAAATTTGGCCATGGAGTTGGGGGATATTTAGAACAAGAGGATTAAAATATAATGGAGACGACATAATTAAGTCATTAGTGATAACCAAACTAAATTTTCATATTATACAAGAATATCATGAGAACTCTTAAACATAACACCATGACAACCATGAAATTACAACTAACAATAGTCTACAACTAATAAATAAAGATGGAAACAACAATGTCTCCCAACAATAGAAATAAAAAAAATAAGATGCTTCAATAATTCAAGGTCATAACAGGGACTAGGGAAGGTTTCACAACCTTAACCCTAGTCTCTTCTTTTAAAACAAATTCACCTTTTTACAAAGATTATTTTAGCAAAAATTAATTAATTTTTCCAAATCTTGATATTCCGAAAAAAAAATAATAAAGAGGTGAAGATACCTCTACTTGAACCAATGCACCTTTCCAACTCTCCCAAAATATATTAACAAATGAGAATGATATCCTTCTATAGTGTTCATCTCTAGTGACTCTCCTATTGAATATTATTTCTTTAGAAGGCCATATAACCATCCTAATATGCAGCAATTACTTACCATTTTCCTTTTGATCGGATAAAATGCTTTAAATAGATTCACATTTTCACTTGGCATCTTTCTAATTCATGATCTTCTTAAAACATGCATTTATTCCTCATTTAATGGTTTGGCCATATTAACAATGGAACATGGCCTCTCCTCATGCAAAGATTTTTCCTATCCCAAATAGATGCTTATTAGGCTACATAATGTGTAGAAGTGCATTAAATATGTGTCCACAAGCCCTAGGGACCTAAAGATAAACTATACCTCCAAATATGTGAAATAAACATTGAACATTGTGTCTTTACCCCAAAATTCATCATCCAAGGTGAAATACACCACCAAATACATGGAAGCTCCTCCATTATTATATTTCTCACATTTTCTTGCCTTTAACACACCTTAGCCACCTATTTGAAGAGGGTGTTCAAGATTAAGTGGACCTTTGACCATTCCAAGTGTAATTTAAGTGCTACCATTAGAGGAAATTTTAGCCTAAAATTGACCTCCTAAGGAAAAATCAAGAAATTAATAAAAAAATGCCATGTAGACAATTTTTTAATATTACTTTACTTTTATCTATGTTCCACAATATTTATTAGCACGAGATTCAATACAATTTTTAATGTATTATTTCTATTTTTTTACTTTTATTGAAATCCCTCAATATATGACACTTATTAAAATAACTATCTATATATATTTTATATGTAATCATTTTTTTTTTTGTTAACTTTGGCAGAGCTACTATCTATATTTCAAAATCAAAATTTACATCCATCATCTGTTCCAGGTGGTAAACCTGCCCGGAGGAAACTAGGTCACCACCTGTCTGCGTTAAAACCAGCCCAAAATTTGAAAATGTTCATCTCTATGTATCTAACATGTTTGTTCTTACGAGCTCTACTCATTATCCTATCTTTTATTTTAAGGTAATACATCATATTCCAGTTTATCACAAAAAGAAAGCACTGACAAACTTAACATATTGCATCAATCCTCATCCGAGGAAATTATAGGGGCGGACGCCTTAGAGCTTGATCTAGGGATCTCACTTCTCTGCTCCATTGTCCATTTCAGGTCTCTCAGCATCTGTTCAATTCTCCCCAAGATGAGGTTGTTGCGAGAGGCCTGAATTTGTACTGCTACAATTTCCTTGAGGAGCACAGACTTGATGTTTTCCATTTCTTCCTGGTTCTAGTTCCATTGTTGTTCGTTCCGCTGCCGCATTTTCGCTTCTTCCTCTTCACGGGCAGCCCAATTCAAGTTCATGGCTCTGGCTACCACATGCTTCATTATCCAGTATTGTTGTAGAGTTTTGTTGAAGAGGGAATTACGGCTCCACGAGTTGCCAGGGTCCGGCACCATGGGCTCCCATTCTCCCCTGGGGACCTCTTGGTTCATGCTGATAGATCTCAGCTCTCTCTCCCATCCAGCTATTTGCTCCCTGATTTCAGGTGGGTTCCCTGCCATGTACGCATTTATAATGCTCATCATGTGCTCTGCCCCAAATTTCCTACCTCTCCTTTTCGTATTTTTGTTGGTACCCTCTTCCTGTTTTGGTACCCGTTTCGCTTTCCTCGGGGCCATTTTCTTGCTGGACTGAACGCTGCACTTTACTGAATATTTCTTACCTATCAAGACATGATAACATAAGTCAGTAACACAGTTTAGAATTTGATTTTTGATCCACTTACTTACCATCCTTTTCTTGCCAGGATTCTGGTTTCCCAGGGTAGGATAAGGGTGGAAAGGTGCATCACGCACCGAGGGCTAGCCTTTGAATCAGCCCATTTCATTTTCTCCTCTCATCATGGCTAAGGGTACCCCTTGTTTCCCATGTTTCTGGCTTTTTGAGGACCTGTACAAGTCGTCTTTTCTCCCTGACTGCCGAAGGAGGTGGTTTTCTCTCCTTTTTTTCCAGGGATTTCCTACCCATTCTTCCTCTGGCCTTTTCTATAAATTTTCTTGATACTTGGGTCCGGCTACTTACAGGGTTAGCTCTCCTTCCTGAGGTTCCTTCCTTCCCTACTCTGATAACATTCCTGGATTTAGTCTTTCCTTTCCTCAGGGGACCATTGGTATTTTTCCCCGGATGACCAGTAGTTTTCTTCGGAGCCAGGGCTTTCTGGCTTGCTCCTCTAGTCAGAGGTGGACACTGCTGCCCGGGTCTGAGGGCTCCTACATACTGGCTATGTCTACCTCCTAATCTAAGCTTCATAGTCCACTCAGGAATGTTGCCTAGACTCCTACTTCTAGCTACAGCATAACAGACCGAGCAAGAGGTTGAGATTACATCTATGGGTTGCTCCCGTCTACCACCTTTCTTCGTTCCAGCCGGCTTCGTTCTCTGCTGCATGCAAGTAGCAATTTCCACGTCAAGCCCTCTTGGGGTTATTCCTTTCCTTCTGTCCTTTCTGACCTCCACCTGTCCTGTTTCTTTACTGACACTCTTTCCGGAGTCCTCTTCTCGGGATGTGCCTTGACCGTTCTGTCCGCCTTTACTCGACATCACTCCCTATGTCCTCTTGGCTACTCTTGCTGTGTACTATCTACCCTTTTGCTACCACTTGTTGTCCCTTCTCTGACCCTTTGTGCGGCCTCACACCTGCCCTCCACCATCTCATTCCTTGATTGCCCCTCTACTGGCATCTCGGGGTGTGATCCATCCCTACCCTGCTCTGTCAGCTGCCCCTTTTGCCATTTACTCCTTTCATTTCGCTCGTGTGTCCTATCTATCATCGTCGGTTGTGTCCTTTCCCCGCTTCTGCCACTTACTGCCTTTTCTTGAACATTCCTTTCTTGATCTCTATTGCACTTCTAGGAGTTTCTGCAGCTGCACCTTCTCCTCTGGGTGAGGGAGCTCTGTTCCTCCGAGATCCATCGACCTTCCACTGTTTCGACTTCCCCAATTAGCCAGCCAGTCTACCAATCTGTTTCCTTTTCGCCTTACATGTGTGGGGATAATATAGTCTACTATGTTTATCAATTTCCCTATTTCACTGGTCAACCATGTTGTTCTCCAGCTCCTGCTGATCTTTTTCGTCAGTGTATTGTTTTGTAGTCGTTTTACCATGTTGACTACCAATTTCGAATCACCTTCAATCTGAAGATTCTGGTACTTTTCCCAGATGGCAATTTCGAGTCCACGTTTTAGCGCATGTAACTCCGCTTCATTGTTCTTTGCTTCTCTGCAATCCATCGCGTAAATTATCAGAGTGGTTCCTCCATCGTTCCTGAATAACCCCCCTATTCCTGCTTCTCTCGGATTACCTTTTGCTGCCCCGTCAAAGTTTAGCTTGACAAAGCCTTGGGGTGGATGCCTGTAAGTGCTAATCTCCTCAACCTCTCTGGTTTGAGGTTTACTTTGTGTTCTGTCAGTCATGCTCTGTTTTAATTGTAGGCGTTGCAAGATTCTCTCCTCTGTTTGGTTGATCTTCCAGTCTTCATCATTCCACCGTTCTGTTAGCATAGTTTCTCTGATATTTTGTATTGTTTGCTTCCATATTTCGACCGAGGTTCTCCTTTCTTCATTGAATATCACGCTGTTTCTTTCCTTCCAGATGTTCCAAAGCATGAGGCCTATGGACAGCATCCACGCACGGTTTAGGATCTGGTTTTGGTAAGGTTTTCTTGGCCAATTTTCCAAAGTATTTTTTATATTATGGTAGTTTCTATGACTGTTTTCAAACAATTGCTGGTGATTTATCCACAAGTTGTAGCTGTTGGTTAGGTGCTCCATCGTCTCCTCCTATTCTTGGCATAGTGCGCATTGTGAGGGTCCCTGCATGCCTTTCTTCCATATTTGATCCCAGGTTAGTGCTCGTCCATGGTGTAAAATCCAAAGAAAGAAAGCTACTTTAGGCCAAGTCTTAATTTTCCAAATGTTTTTCCATTTTTTTTATTCTGTCGGTCGATTGTGCCCTGCCTTTAAATGATAACCTTCCGCTATATAGAACGTGTCTTTTATTCGAGTTCCCCATTGGAGTATGTCCTTCCCTGTTTTAACCGCAACTTTCCTAGATGCCATTTCTTTGTTGTAAGTTTCCCAACTTGCTATCTCTGGGGCTGCTACCCAGTCATCCTTTTGCTTTGAATTTCTCCAGTATTCCCCTATGCTTGGCTTCTAGAATTTTCCGACCAATTTCCCTTCTGTTCAGGAGGTAAATTCATGGATTTCTTGGAGGGCTTCTTTATGGAGAAGCTTTTCTCGTTGTTGCCAGGATTCCTCCCAGAACTTGGCAGTGTCCCCCTCTCTTACTTCCCAAAAGCTATAATCTCTTATTAGGTCTTTATTGGTTCTATCCAAGTTCCATTTTGCTGATCCTTTTTTCTCTGTTTGGCTTCTCATCCTGTCTTCTGGCATCACTGCCTCCTCGTATTTCTTCTTCCATATTTTCTTCCACGGGTCCTACCCTCCCTGTGTCCACCGCCACCACAGTTTTGCTCCCATCACTTGGTTGAGGGTGTAAGGGTCACGCAGACCTAATCCTCCATCTTTGATAAGTTTGCTAAGCCATTCCCAGGAGAGCAATGCCCATTTTCGAGTTTTACTTGTTCCTTGTCATAAAAATTTCTTTAACATGGCTACTAATTTTTGACAGATAGATTTAGGGACAGCTTGGCTAGACATGTGATATATTGGGATTGATTGCAAGACTGCTTTTAGTAGGATTATCCAACTAAACAATGACTGGATGGGTAGAATGTGTTTGTCATGCATGCATGTCAGTTGCATATGTGTTTGTTACACATGCATTGTCATTGTAATTGTTGTAAGTAGTGTCGTCATGTAGAGGTTGATGATGTTGATGTCGATATGATTGATATGTTGATTTCATTGTGTGTGTGTGTGTGTGTTGTGCTAATCTAGATTGATCTTACAGACGAGATAGCCTCCCCTAAACTTCACTGAGGTATGTTGATTATGTTTATGTTGGGATTATCTAACATGGTACATTTGCAGGAAGTAAAGGATCAAAGATGACAAGAAAAATGGTGGACTATAGTTCATGGTGATGAGTACTCCCCTGACATAGAAATTACATTGAGAAGTTATGTGTGTGTGTGTGTGTTTGTTGTGCTAATCCAGATTGATCTTGTAGATGAGATAGCCTCCCCTGAACTTCACTGTGGTATGTTGATTATGTTTATGCTAGGTTTATCTAACATGGTATGTTTGTAGGAAGTAGAGGATCAAAGATGAATAGAAAAATGGTAGAGTATAGTTCACGTGATTATCCCTACATATCAGATGAATAACATGGTGATGAGTACTTCCTTGACATAGCATATATATTGAGAAGTTTGAAAACAGAGATCAGAAGTTGTAAGGTGGATAATGACAGAATAATTCAGTCACAAGAAAGAATTACTAGGGCACAAGAGAAACAAGCAAAGATTAATGTAGTAGTCCTTCAGTGTTTTTCAGATCTGCAAAGACAAGGACCGCTTAGGATTATTCATGAACAGGAGGAAAGGACCAATGGGGCATATGGCAGGAGGTCTCAATCTGGATACAAATTTAATAGTGATGATACAATCAGAGATGGTAGGTTCTTGGACACACCTGACTGGAGGGGTAATGATCATGGGTTCTATTCTAGTTCTGGTTAAGAGAGACAACATCATCATCACCGTCACCATCCATATAGGAGGAGTGAGAAGAAATACTTGCCACAGGAGTTCAAGAAAGAAAATCCCCCTACATTTGATGGAGAATGGAAGAAGACACAAAATGCAAATGCTTGGTTTCTTGGGATGAATAAGCTCTTTTGGTTGCATGATTATTCAAAGAATATGGAAGCCATGATAGCTACTTTCAGTCTTAAAGAAAAAACATACATTTGGTGGGAATATGTGAAGAATGTCATAGGCATTCGGGAAGAGGAGCTGACTTGGAGTGAGTTCGAGAGACTTTTCAGGAAGAATTATCTATCTGAAAGATACTATGATGACATGACAAAGGAGTTATATGAGCTAAAGATGGGATCTATGACCAATGAGGAGTATACTAGCATATTCTTGGATTTGTTGAGATATGCGCCTTATCTTAAGGAGGAGAAAGAAAATGTTCAGAGATTCATTAGTGGGTTGATGATATCGTTCAAAGATGGGATTGAGCTTGATGAGCCTAGATTGTTGGAGGAAGCCATCAGAAAAGTTGAAGCACTATTATGAACAATTAAAGTGCAAGACTGAGTCTAAGCAGGATTGGAAAGGTAATGAGAAGAATAAAGGAAAGTGGGTTGAGAACAGAGGAAAATCACAGGATACAGATGAAAAGGAGAATGCAGCACCGCACAAGAAGTTCAATGCAACTGATAGAGGAAAAGGATTTCAGTCTGAGGAGTACAATAAGGGTGACGACAAGAAACCTTTAAAATGTTGGACTTGTGGTAAGGATCATCGCAGGAGAGATTTTCCACAACATTAGGGTGGCAGACCACAAATCTACAGTGCTCAGGAGGCACAAATAGTTGGGGATGTTGGACAAAGTATTCCTCGGATTTTTGTAGCTTTGGATAATAGGCAGGTTGATCATCAAGCATATATTATCGAGACGGAAGGTAAGCTTTGTGATCAAGTTGTTTCTATTTTGATTGACCCTGGATCTTAACTATATTTATATCAATCCTGACCTGGTGGATAAGTGTGGTTTGAATAAAGAAGTGAATACAGAGTCTTGGATAGTGCAGTTGGCTACAAGTAATAAGAAAATAGTTCATCATTGGGTAAGATATTGTGCATTTGAGTTGAATGGTATGTCTACATGAGCGCATCTAAATCTTCTTCCGTTGGAATCATACAATATGCTATTAGGTATGGATCGGTTGTATATTCACAGGACTAAGGTGGATTGCTATGATAAGGCTATTGAGTGCTTGGATAATGGTGGAGAGAAGAGCATCTTGCAGGGTAAGAAGAATCCTGTATTAGTGAGGATCGTTACAACTATGTAGGAAAAATGTAGTAGCAGGAAAGGGTGTGTATTGTTTACGGTTCATATTTCTAGTGACAAGGGGAAATATGTTGAGGATGTTGAATTCATGAAGACATATCCAGTTTTGCAGTAGTTTCAAGATGTATTTCCAACATATATTTTAGAGTTACCACATTATAGGGAAGTGTATTTTTCTATTGAATTGGTACCAGGAGAAGTGTTAGCATCAAAGGCACCTTATAGGATGAGCACTCCAAAGTTAGTTGAATTGAAGTTGCAGTTGAAGGAAATGCTTGACAAGGGATACATTAGGCCAAGTGTGTCACCTTAGGGTGCATTAGTGTTGTTTGTCAAGAAGAAGGACAATACTCTCAAGTTATGCATTGATTACAAGTCGTTGAACAAGGTGATGATAAAGAATAGGTATTCGTTGCCAAGGATTGATGATTTTTTTGACCAATTGAAGGGACCAGTAGTGTTCTTGAAGAATGATTTGAGATGAGGATATCATCATGGTTAAAATAGGTTACAATCACATGAAACAAAAATAATAAGAAAAAAATGAAAAATGTTCCATGATAAAATTCAAGCCTTAAAAGCCAACGTGAGGCATCCCAATCGACAATGGCCTTGTTTGCGAGAAATTTGGTCCACAGAGCTTTCGAGTTCAAATCCTTAGTAGGTGGAAAATGTAATCATATGTAAATATTATATCAACCTTAAAAATAAAAATAAAAATTGAAGCCTTAAAATCAAACCCTTAAGTGTATATCATCTATAAAATATCTAATAATACATTAAATAAACTTGTAAAAAGTTAGCTTAATTTAATTAATCTTACAAAATGATTTATTGTGAAAAAAATTAATTTCATGTTATAAATGTTGAAGTTGGTTGAATTTTGTTAGGTAAACGTTAACAACGTGGAAGTCAAGTTTAGAGTGAACTTGTAAAATAATTTTCATAAAAGTACGTTGTCAATTGCTATAAACTGAGAAGGAAATCAAATGCATGGAAGTTGGGTGTAAACATAGGTTTCTATGTAATAGCATGGGTCATCATTTGAGGGAAGAATTTTAGATCATCTACTGCTCATTGAGATTTTTTAAAAGGTCCAATGATCCATCTAGATTTGAAAGTATTTTATTAACTACATTGTTAACTTTTAAAAGTTTTAATGGTCCACCTACATTTGAGGCTATTCTATTAATTAAAAATTACTTATTGAACTACTTATTTGCAAATTAACCAGATTAACCAAATAATTATTAAAAAAAATATGTAAATTATCCTAAAATTTTGGCAAAGCCATACAATATTTATTGTTATTAGTCCTTGTCATCAAGCATGTGACTATAGTAATCAGAGGATCAGAATCCTCTAATAAGCATTAGTTGGTGTATAATGAACCAACTAATTAACCTAAAGTTTTTAGGCTCGTCATGTATTTGCAGTGTATTTTCTATAATTCAATGGATTTCACCATCTTATTTGGCATCTTCCCGAGGCAGGGAGGTCAAAACCATAGGTTATGTTCATCAGTTTAATTCTTATTTTGAAAATGTTAAACTAATGCCAACATTGATTTAAAGCATTAAATGTTATGTGAATAACGTTGCTTTATGCAAAGTAACCCAGGTCAGTTGAGAACTAGTAGCTATGCAAAGTAACCCGGGCAAGCTGAGCATCAAAGTATGGGAGCCAAGTGGAGTATTGTACTTAGTCAGTTTGGTGGGTGTCCAACCTAAAGTCATTTATAGTTGTTGAAGTTGCCACCTGTGAATGCAGGTTGTTGCGATGTCTACAGTGGCGTCTATGGAAGACGGAAGCTGGTGAGAACGAGAGGATTCTAGTTGTCTAGTTGGAAGATGAAAGTTGGCGAGAATGGGAGGATTCTAGTTGTGCATCTGGAAGACAAAATTTGGGGAGAACGAGAGGATTCTAGTTGTGTAGCTAGAAGATGAAAGTTGGCGAGAATGGGAGGATTCTAGTTGTGTAGCTGGCAGGAATGGGAGGATCATAATGGGAGGTTCAAGATCATAGTTTTGTTTCTTCTGGAGGAAAACCAACCAAGGGAACAAGAGAGATATGGAACCCAGAGAGATATGGAAGCCAGGTTTTGTGGATGTATGGTATGTCCAAAACATTCTTCAGATGAATCACCTTCTGGGTTTTGGTGGTTTGGCTCCACGAAGTGGCCTTTACCATTGCCTTTATCATCATTGCTAGCTTGAGCACCTTACCCTTTAGGTTTCCCTTGGGGGAGAAGAGGTCCACTTCAAAAGAAGCTACAGACTCCAAATGTTAGCCGCCATCCTACCCAACATGATTCGTGGAGAAGGAAAATGAATTTTACTTCTAGCACAGAAAGTGACATTGTTATCATCTATTTCATCTTGGCTCTACCTCTACCTCTGTCTTCACAAGAAAACTGCATTAACCTCCTCCCATTTGTTGGTAAGGTCAAACTAACCTGGGACCTGTTGCTGCTTCTGGATGCAGTTCCGAGTGTTTCCAGTAGTTAAGAGTGCGGGGTTTAGTCCCCTCTTTTCTGTATGCAGTTCTAGATCTCGACCTTAGGAATGGTTGTACCATTCTTGGTCATAATCTATTTCTCAGACTCAAAGCAAAGACCATCTTAAAGCCATGTTTGGACAAGAGAGATCTGGAAATCAAGTTCTTGTGGATGTATGACATGTGCTGCTTTTGGGGAGCTTCTCTCTACTAATGGGGAGTAGTTCGTTATGCTAACCTATATATGTGAATGTGGACCCATTTCCACTGGAAGTAGGGACGGGGGCAACATATCCTCCCTGGCTGCTTGTCTGCCTAGTATCAGCTTAGCTTTTCCTCAAGCTAATCTTTACCGCTGCCTTCATTCTGTCCTTGCTTCAAATCCTATGAGGGATCACAATGGAATCTGAAAGATAGAGATACTTATTTCCCATGAAACTATGTTCTCGAATCACCCAACGCCCAAATGAACGATGTGTTGCTTGCTCCCAAATGAATGATGTGCTGCTCAAGAAGATGTATTCTTCATCATCCAGCTCCTAAATGAACGATGTGCTACTTAAGGGGATGTATTCTTCGTCACCCAACTCCCAAATGAATGATGTGCTGCTCAAGGGTATGTATTGTTAGTGTTGTTAAATAGATTCATGCGGCCATTGACCATGGTTATTCCATTTGGGAGGTGTGGCTCTCGATGCAGAGAGAATGATAAAAACTATGTTCACTAGTAGCCAGATAATCATCACCTACCGAGCTAACCCAGTTCAAGTCCCTTCATTGAATCATCTTTAATGGAGAGTAACTACAACTACGACGCATGCACAGAAAAATGGTAGCAGAAAACACTTGGCCACAAATTGCAGGGTTCTAGAAACATGTGACATATGTTGAGTTGACTGAAACACAGAAACACAAACATGTGACATTTGTTCAGCTGATTGAAACACATAAGAAGGCACATTAGAGTGCATTTAATTTAGTGTTAGGAAAATAGTAAAAACAATATCCATCAAGAATATTTTAATTTTAATAATTGTTTCTTATTAATGTTTTTAAGAGGTGTTTTGTGCTTTACCAGTTTATTTTGATTGTAATGGGCTTCTTTTGAAGAAATTGGAAAAGACTTGATACTTTCCCTAGTTATCTGATTATTTCATTTGAGAATTTAATTTTCACATGAGCTTACGTTGTCTAATTTGATGTCTAAATGATGGAAATGTCATGGAATGCAAAATCCTTATTTTTCTTGCAAAATTTTAATTTTTGTTTCCATTAAATTGTTTCATACCCAATAAAGGTTTGATTGTCTGGTTGTAAGACTCTAATTTTACCCTGAAAAGATTCATGTGTATTATCTGAAGGAGCTTCATTAATGTGTTTTTACTAATGTGTTTTTACATGGTCTGGATATTTTATGTAGTAAACTCTTCAAATATATGTTGTTGTTGTGTTTAAATATTCTGTGATTATGGTTGTAGTTCCAATTGAGCAAGCTCGTTTTAACTTTTTCTTTAGATGCAAAGGTTATCAGACATGTCGTTGGCATATGGCTCCTTACATTTACTTGGAGGTTGTTAATTAATGACATCCTTAAGACATGAAATGTGTATATGAAATTGTCTGATATCATTGTTTACTTTATTTAGATCTAAAGGGGGATACATGGAGAAGAATGGACCATGAAACTGATAATTCTCAGCAGATGTGAAACGAAGAAAAGGAGGTTGTTTCAGCTGTAGCAAATGTGCTCTCTAATCTATGTGGACCAGGTGAATGGATGCCAATGTCTAAACTTCATTCTAAGGTGAACCTTCTTTATTCCACATGAGCATTAGATAAAGCATAATGTTTTATATTATTTTATTTTATTTTTATGTGAGGCAAGGTCACCCTTTGGCTTGTTAAAAATGGTATTGGAGATAAAACTGTAGGGGAAGCCTTCTCTCGATAAAAGGATATAGATATGGACCAAAGCAATGAAAAGTGGTAGTATAAAGGGTTAATAACAACCTTATAATGATCAAAGTTCAAGTTGAATACTCAAACTTTGAAATGGCATTAGTGTTGTTTGGAGCCAACTCTATATGTGCTCAAACTCTTTGATGTTTTCAATTATTTGAATTCACTCATCTCTTGGAGGAAGCAATCCCAAGGAAGATGTTATGAGCTTGAGATGATACAATGGTTAAAGACTGCTAATATCATGCCATTGTCAAACATAGGTTGTTGCGAATTCGATTTCATCTACTAGTAAATGCAATTTTGAAGTTGTAAAGAGTTGATATTAATGAAAAAACAAATTCTTATATTTCCTCTCCAGAATGCATAGAGTTCATCTATGTAGAATTCTCAAGGAGAAGAAAATTATGAATTCTTAAATTTTCTTTGCATGTAAAATGCTTAAATTTCTCCTCTGTAGAATCTGATTTCACTTATGATTAAGGGTCAAAAGTTGATTACTACTGTAAGAATGCTATAGCATCTAGACTACACGTAGATGCATATGAGGGTCAAAAGTTACATACTACTTTATGAAATGTACAATAGTTGATTCTTTGTTATTTTTCTCTAATTGCATGTTACCTATGTAGCAATCTAGTTTGATAGAAAAAGAACAACATTCATTTGTATATCTCTGCCAAATGCTGCTAATAATGATAGCCTTGTTTGTGTTACCGTAATAGTAACTTTTCTATGTCTATAATGACCATTTTCTAAGCAATCTAATGTGATTGTTTTTGAGATTTCTTATTACATGCAACATAAAAACCATCTAATTTTATCTTTAGTATCATGATATCAGTAACTAGTCTTCTTTGGACATGTAATTATTTTGCAAATATCATATATTTGATGCTATTCATTAAAATCTTATGTGAATACATTGGAGGTGCTTGATGTAAGGCAACCATATTTGGGAGTATCATATTCTTAAGCTAAGATTTTTAAGTGTATCATGTCCTTTGATTCTGCAGGTTGATTTATTTTACTGGTTTTGGATTATTAATGATAATGCATAGAAATAAGATCATGTATAGCAACATTAATTTAATTCAGGTCTTTCAAATTTAAAGATCAATTACATTTTTACATTGTTTGTGCAGCTTCTTGAGCATTATAGTGGAATTTGGCATCAAAATAGGATAAGGAAGTATTTGACATCAGATGATTGGACTACGGTCAAAAGTAAAAGAAGGCCATGGGTTGGGCTTCTTGAGTTGCTAAAAAAAATCTGGAACACTTTGTTATCAACACAAGGTCAAAAGGATGGATGACTGCAAAATTTGGATCTTTGGTCTCTCTTCTGTCCTAATCTGACAGACTCTAGAGAATGATAGCTTTCCCAAAGAGATACCAAGAAGTGATAATATCTTCCACCTTAGTCACCATCTAGTGACAACAATGTTGCAAGCTTTTCTAGAAATAGCCTAGTGTTACTGTTAGATGTATTTGTACGAGGTTGAAGAACAATTGTCTTGAAGGGTTTAGATATAGTGTGTCTTGGGGAACAATCACAAAAATTGCATAGAATAGTGATACACAATGTTGTTATTTTGGAATCCCTGTTGATTGGCATAAGAATGTTTATTCAATAACAACCAACCCTCAACGTCTTTCCCATCCATCCATAATTTTGAGCCACCAACCCTCAATTGAGGAAACATTAATCTCACGTAGCTTTAGTGTCAATGCCTAGAATAAATGTTTGTGGGCACTTGGGGACAACTAATGAAAGCAAAATCCCCATCAGAATATTGAAGAAATCCTCTGGCATCCAAAGCAAACATAGTTACCAACTTCAAGGGATCCACCTTTGTAACTCGAGGTACCTTGGGATTCTTAGAAATTGAGTAACTGGGTCCCTTCACCTTCTCTTCATTCTCTGTCTCTTTATCATGTCCAAAAGATCATCGAAGGTTCTTTCCCAATCCTGGTAATTTGTTACTATATAACTGATGTTAGATGGGTTTTGTGGTTTTTTCTTGGACAACAAGCTGCTATGGCGTTGACCTTTGAGGCCTTACTATTAAGCAAAGAGAACTTTGTATCTTATCATTTGGAAATTAAAGTAAGTTTTGCAAGCATTGCCTCATTGCTCGAGGCATGATTCAATCCTTCTCTATAGACAAGAATCACACTCCCTCCAAAATCTTAGTACTCATGAGTCCTAATCCCCTGTTTGGCCAGTAATACCTTTGGTTGTCCCCTTAAGGTTTTCATTATATAATGATGCAGGGATTATGGTATAATGTGCTCAAAATCTTCGGTGACAACAACGTAAACTTTGAAACAAGAACCATAAACTCAAAACGAAAACTCTAGCAAAAAAAAAAAAACCCAAAAAAACATGAAAAATCAACTCGAAAATGAAAAGTGTTGATACTGCAATAACGTTTTTGTTTTCAGGATAAATTTTCAACATTTTGAAATAATGGCGTAAAAGATTTTATCATGATTCCAAAAAACATTAAAATTTAAAAAAAATAATGAAAACATAAATTTAAAATTAAAAAAAAAATTAAAACAATGAAAAAAACCCAAAAAAAAAGTAAATAAAAATATGTATATATATATATATATATATATATATATATATATATATATATATATATATATATATATATATATATATATATATATATATATATATAAATATAATATATATATATAAAAAAAAAAATAAATCATAAAAATATATAAAAAAAAGAAACAAAATAAAAAAATCATAAAAATGTTAAAAAAAGAAACAAAATAAAAAAATGCATTATTGGAAACTAAAGGAAAGACAAAAAAAAAAGGAAGAAAAAGAAAAGAAGAAGAAAAAGATTTTAATATACAAACAAAATTAAAATAACAAAAAACTCAATGAAAAATAAATAAAAAAACCATAAAACCAAAAAATTATAAAATAAAAAAATAAAAATAAATAAAAATTGTGCTCTTCGGGCCCTTGAGTGGGCTCAATCCGATTCTTGTAATTGGATTGAGCTTGCCCAGGGGCTGCAACTCCGCCCGCCCAGGGTCGCGGCCCCTCGAGCCCCTAGGTTGGCTCAATCCGATTACAAGAATCAGACAGAGAAACCCCAGGGGCTCAAGGTAGCTCCGCCCGCCTAGGGTCGCGGCCCCTCGGGCCCTTGGGCGGGCTCAATCCGATTCCGAGAATCGGATGAACCCCTCACTTGATTCTCAGAATCGGGTTGAGCCCACCAAGAAGCCCAAAGGAAGCCTATTTTTCTTATTTTTTTTATTTTTTTATTTTTTATTGTTTTTATAACACTTATATTTTTTAAATTTTTTATATTTAATTTAATTTTGTTCACATTTATATTGTTTCCTTTTATTATATATGTTTTTTTTCTTTTAAATTGTTTTTATTTTTTCAAATATTTTATATTTATGTATTTTTTTTTTAATCTATTTTTTTCAATATTATTTTTTTAAATGGTTTTTTATAGTTTAATTGTATTTTTAATTTTTTTTTTATGTGTAAGTTTTTTATTATTTTTTTAAATTCTATTTTAATTTTTTTGTTTTTTTATTTAAAATATATGTGAATCATTTTTTTTTTTTTTTTTTTCAAATGTCATCATTTTTTATATAAAATTCATAAATTTTGTTATTTCTCTTATTTTTTAATTTAAAATTTCATAAATTTTTTTATTTAATGTGGTTTTTTTAGCAAAATGTTCTAAAATACATATTTTTTTAGTTATATCTATATGCAAAATGTATATTTTCTGTCGAGTTTTTAATTTTTTTTAGTGACAATTATTTTTTGTGTATTGAAATATTAATTAACGAAAAAAAAATTCATAATCTCAAAATATTATTTTTATTATTTTTTTTAAACTTTGCAAAAAAATTAAAATTTTCATTATGAAAAAGCAGTGCAAAGGAAAACAAAAAAATAAAAAAAAAAAATTGGAAAACCCTTAAAAACCAAATATCTAAGGACGAAAAAGATGAAGAGGAATAAGAGAACTTGAAAAATGGTTAAATAATCAACATTTAAAAAGAAATATGTATACTTAGGATATAAGAACTTTAAAGTGTCAACAATATGCCTTAAAAAAAATTATTGACGTTTTTCTAAATCTGAGTGAAAATCACCAACATTTAAAAAAAATTATCCACGCTTAATACATTAGAAAATTTAAAGTGTCAAAATTAACATGAAAATCACTAACATTTACAAACAAATGTTCATACTTGATACATAAGAAAATTTAAAGTGTCAAAAATCTTCTATAATATATATATATATTCTGAATCAATGCTTTTCAAAATCGTTTGATTTTTTTGCTACCTAAAAAAACAGGTAATCATATCAGTTCTCGTTTCAAATTTTACGTTATTTGAGGTGGGCTCCTAAGGTTTTTTTTGCAATGAAAATTTGTCGCAGCATTGTTGTTTAGGCTTGTTCAAGCTTCAAAGCTATTTTTGGATGTTAAATGTCTTTTGAAAACGGTTAAGGCCACGTGGTTACATTTTTTTCTTCATTGAGAAATGATTAGATGTTGTTAGTTAAGGAATCTATATGATGGATGGCAGCGATTATGCTCTCATTCCTGCATGTTCAGTGGAATAACTAGAATGGTAAAATAAGCAATCTCAAATAACATGTCTAAATTTTTCTTCTTTTAATAAACTATGCTTCTCTTGTTTTGAATACTATATTATGGACAAACATGACCTCTTCATTGCACTAAGTTCTTGAATTTGGTTGGACAACTGGATTGATGAAATGGTCTAGGATAAATTTACTGTAGTTTTTGTTCTGCATCTTTTTATTTTTATAACTTGATTTCCAGTTTTTTTTGTAGTTGGTTCATACTATTTATCAAACTGTCTACCATTTCTCTAGCTAGTGAGCCTTTTCTAGCCCAATCAAATACCGTTCTGATAGTGGTGTATTTTGTTGCTCCATATTTTCTATTGGAGACAAACCTTGATTCTATTTCCCTTATAGATGCTCTTTTGGTTTTGTAGTATCACTCTTGTTTTCATGATATTTTACCTCTGCATCTTGTTGTCTGCTTAACGGAGTAGATATTTTTCGTTCTACAATGAAAAATTATCTGTCCTCTGTGACTTGTTCTGCATATCTAAATTTCATTGCACTGCACTATCAAATACCATGCTGGAATTTTGAATAGACCAACATATCTAAACATTATATGAGTCTGCTATATCAAACTCAATAAAGTGCCAGCTTAAACCGTCACGAATTGAAGCTTAAAAGATAAATATTGCACTTATAATGGACTTCTTTAGTATCTTGTTTTTGTAAATTGAGAAGATGCTTTTCAAAGTGAAAAAAGGAATTATTTATGCAACAGGTGGGAAATTATGTCCACAACATGGCAATGTTTTTTGGAGGCCTTGTTGTGGGATTCATAAACAGTTGGCAAATTGCCCTTGTAACTATGGCTATTGGTCCCTTTGTGGTTGCAGGGGGGATATCAAATATATTTCTCTATAGGTTTGCAGAACAAATTCAGGATGCATATGTTGAAGTTCCAAGCATTGCAGAGAAGGTTTGGAACCTTTTTAGTTAGATTTGTTATATTTTTTGAATAAGCATTATGCTTCAAATATTATCTGAACTTTGAGTGTGATCAAACTGGAGTCACTGTTGGCAGCAAATTGTATATTAAGCTAGTGATTTCTCCATACAAAAACAAAAGAAAACGACCAACTAAACCATAGTACAAGTTTTTCCTGTATAGAAAATATTGAAGCATCATAGCGTACAACATGGTAAAATATGTAAATTCTATGAGGCAACACACTGGCATCTGTCAATAAATCAAACTAAATGCTTAAAAACAACATTTTTTACTTGTAACCTTCATATTAATGCTTTATTATAAAAGAGTAAATATTGTTCTTGCACGTACTTGATGCACCATGGCTATGTAGCCTTTTGCTTTGTACAAGCATAGACTACAAAGACTGTTGGCTAGATCAACATAATAACTGTAGTGCTTCTTGAATCAACATAATAACTGTAATAAAGGTGTTGTAGCTTGTACGACCTTGAAAAGCAAGTTTTGGATTCTTTAATATGTCCTACACTGAGACATATATCTTTCACTACATGATTCTAGCTAACTTGGTCATGCAGATCGTGTGTGAGGAAAGGAAATTAACATTTGTTTATAGGAGACTAGTAGGATATGTGTCCAACAAGATCTTGAAATCAAGTTCCCCACTCTACAATTTTTGTTGTGTATATTCATATTTGGGTAGTTGCTAGATTGTAGATATTTAATTTTCTCTTTCATATGTCTCATGTTTTCCTCCCATTGCATTGTATTCTTGGTTGGTCCTTATGTTTTTTTCCCTCTTCATGCTTTTGTTTTACCTTGTTAAACGAAGAAGTTGAATGCTTTACTCAACCACCTCAACAAATAGACTTTTGCTAGCTTTGACTTCTATATTTTGGTTGCTAGAATATGATACCTAGTGTTGTTTGTTTAAGATTGGTCTCATAAGTTATTGGGATTTATTTGATATTAATAAAGCCTTTTGTATTTGATTATGTTTCTTAATTATGGACAACAAGATTCTTTGCCTTTGTTCACTCAACTATGTGACCATGTCTATTTTCTAGATCAAGAAAGTGATCATTTATAAATGAGAAATCAACCTTGTTTTCTGGTTTGTTATTACCCTGTATAATTTTCTTCAAGATTTTAAAATTGTGTAAATCAATATATGTAATCTTTTCATCAAAGTGCAAATTGTGTTCCTTTACTAAAATCATAATACTCTATAAATTAATGCATTTATTTTCCTCTTAGTATTATAAATTGATGCATTTATTTTCCTCTTAGTATGATGTTATTATAGCAAACCAAAATGTGGAATTCACAGGACGAAAATCAATGATTATTATGTTTACAATGTTTATTTTCTTCTTCCAATATTAGCCTTGCGGGAATCCCCTGGTCACTTCCCCACATTTATAGATCGTACCGAGTGTAAACTCATTGGAATTTGACCTATGGACATCAAGTGAAGCACACAACAGTGGCAGTTAGTCTGGGACATTAATCCCAAGATCTTCTGCATGAATCTTGAAGAACTCAATGTATGGTTGTGTAGGCATTGAGAACATGATGCTATTCAAGTGAGCTTGTTCTTGGTTACTTGAATGCTAAAGTTGTGGAGTTGTTTTGCATCAATAAATTATACTCAGTACATAATCTTGTTTCTCACTAAATTTGTTGTTCTAAGTCAGTTCTATGGCAATGCGTTTAGGAGTTTGATGATTGTGCTTTGAAGATTGCACAACTTTGTGTATGAATTCTTACGAAAATTATGTATTAATCCATCTAATAGAAACAAAAAGATCCATACCTATGTGCTTATTGAAACCTCAAAGAACCTCAAAGATCCATGCTATTGGGTTTGTTTAGAATTTTGCAGATGCCCAGCCTATAGAGATGGACCCACATGTATGGTTCTGTAGCATATAGTAATAGAAATTGATGCCATTCTAGTGGGCTTCTTCTTAGTTACTCAAATATGAAATCTGCAAAGTTGTTTTATAGTTAAGAAATTATATATCTCTATGAGGAAATTATTCATTAAATAATCTTGTTGCTCACTGATTTTTGTACTTTTAAGTTGGTGTTATGACATTTCTCTTAGAATGAGTTTGTTGATTGTGCTTTGAAGTTTGTAAGAAATCCATTTTCAAGTTCAAAACTCGAGAATGCAAATATGATTCTTATCTTTCTCAAGATATATATTTCTTACACATAGATGAAGAAGGAAGTCATGCTGAAATTGGCATCCTATTGGATTTGATCCCTGATTTCACTACTATTGTGCATACGTGCATTCAATGTTGATGTATGATTCTATTTTTTCTATGTATCAAAGCTTAAAAAATATTGTGACTAATTTTTGTCAATGATCAAAGCTCCTAGACACTAACCATTAGCCTAAGAATGCAAACTCACCTCTTAAATCTCTTTATAAAGGAGTCAGTTTATTTGTATAGGCAATTTTTAATAATAATATAAATTAGTCCTTTATGACAATATCCTTAGTAGTTGGGTCAATCAGTTGGTGCCATTGTTGCTAGGATGTGGCTTGTAATCTAGCACATTGTGCAGGTCCATGCTATGATTCCCATGGAGCTAAATCACATGACACTAGGGAACATTACACAGAGGATCTTAGATTGTATTTGGGTACTCCTGCCTCCTAAGGGGGTTCACTAGGATGGCTCAGGTGTCGTGGACCTTTGACTTTTCCTAGCGGAGGTTCAAATCTATTAATCGCTTTTAGCTATGCAACCATTGAAAAATTAAAAAGATTGTTATTTAGAACATTCATTGATTGGATGAAATTTATGATTTTCATATGAGTATTATACCTCTAAGCTCCAATATCTCAATCAGTTGGTGCCATTGTTGCTAGGATGTGGCTTGTAATCTGGCACACTGTGTAGGTCCATGCTCTGATTCCCCGTGTGGCCTTTAATCTAGCACATTGTGCAGGTCCATGCTGTGATTCCCATGGAGCTAAGTCACATGACACGAGGGAATGTTACACAGAGGACTTGGATTTAAAGCCTGACTATCTATTGAACTTAGATTGTGTTTGGGTACCCCTGACTCCTACAGGTGTTCAATAGATTGGCTGGCCTGGGGATGGAAAATGCTAGCTAATAGGCCAACAAACAAAGTTTTTTTCTAAGCCAATAGAGTTTTTTCCAAAGATACTCTATAGTTCTTGTTTTCTACATGCTAAACTTGTTTTCTTGAAGCTCCCCCCTCATGGCAGGGACTTACTCTGATGCAACCCTTCTTGTTTTAAATTACTTTTGAAGATAACACTTCAAATTCAGCGATTTTACTTTAATTGTGTTCAAAAATATTAATATAAGTAAAATAAAAAAAATAATATCTCTAAACAAATATTATGTATAATAAATATAAAAATCAATTGCAAACTTAAATTAAAATATTTAAAATTAAATTAAACAAGAACCAATTTAATTATTGAACTTTGAATGGTATGAACCAGTTTTTACATTTGAACAAAGGATACAAAGTAGTTGCTCTTGTTTAGTTTAAATATAGTTAAATTAGGGTGGAAAATAATAAATACATATAGCTTTATGGCTATATATATATATATATATTTATAATGTTAATTTTGTAAATTGTTGTTTAATTTTTTTCTCAAATCTGAATTAATTCTTATAGCTTAGTTTAAATAAAGCTAAATAAGATGGAAAAATTTTCACATATTAATAAAAAATACTTATATGTTCAAATGATAAGAAAAATAAGCATGTTGTGAAGGTATGAGGTCAAAGATAATTAAATCTTGGTTGAAAGCTTGAGAGAAGAAAAATATGCAAGTCAATATGTCTTGCAAAATATACACCTAATAAAAAAATATGCAAGTTGTTTATGCTATGGTTTTTTTACAAAGTAATAACTAGGCTACCAATTATTTAACATTTTCATATTATATGTGGCATAACATAATTGACTAACATTTTTTTTGTTTTACATCGGGTCTCATATATATATATATATATATATATATCATGTGGATGTGAGGTAAAAGTTCCTAAAAGGTTGTAAAACTTGTGTTGAGTAGGCTTGACTTTGAACTTATTATACCATGGACAAGTTCAAGTAAAAAATAAAATTTGTTTGATTTTTGTGGCAATTGGTGGTAATAGTCAAAGGTGGTATTGGAAAAAAATGTTTTTATGACATTTGTTGCCTTAGGACAAAAGTGGAAACCGATTGTTATGAGCCCTAATAAATTTGGTGATAAACAATAATGATTTAAAAATATTATATTAATTTTTATTTTTATTTTTATTTTGTTGCGCGTGGTTCATGGACACCTTGATCAACGGGTGGTGCTATGTCTTCGATCAACGGGTGGCGCTATGTCTTCGATCAACGGGTGGCGCTACGTCCACTGGAAAAATCTGGGTTGACGCCCCTTAGCCTACTTCGGGTGGCGCTATGTCTTTGGTCAACCAGCGTCTTTGTCAACCCGGGCTTGAAAATTGGGGCTTGAAAATATTATATTAAAAAACTATATCATAGGATAATTTATTTTAAAAGATAATATTGTTGATTAGAATAGTTTTGTGTTTATTTTTTGGTTTAAGATATAATATTATATTATTATATAAAACATAAAGTAGAGCAAATCTTATTTTCCTTAACTTAATATTCTCTCATTAATATAAAACTTAAATTAACATAAATTTATAACTCAAAATATTATTCTAACCAATTTCATAATAATTTTAATTAATTATTTCCGCTAAATTAAAGTTAGAAGTCGACTGCAAATTCCATATCAACTTATAACCATTTTTATCATATATAAGATTTTGTTTTCAAAATAAAATATTAACAATTCATTAAATTGTTCTCCTACTAAAATAAATTGCAAAAAAATAAGAATGACTAAACTAGGTGGATGACAATGGTTGGTAAATTACCAGGTAGATGTACTGGTTATTGGTGTTATTATTAATTATTTTACGACCCTCCATGTGGCCATTTGGCTTGGGCATTGCACAGCGGTGGAGAGGTTGATGGCCGCCGGGGCCGATTGGAGCCTCCAGAATTAGCAGGGATGGAACGCCTTGCGTGAGTCGGTGTGCAATTGGTCATAATAATAAGTTACAGTAACACTGGAAAATTATTTCAAATATCTCAGAATAAAGATTTCAAGGACATGTTCTGCCCAACGAGGCTCTATATAAAACTTTATAAATATAGAGAATAGAGATCAATAAGCCTAATAAGGAGTTAGGAGTTGTTTCCATTAATGGTGCATTCATTCCATTTCTTTTTCATGTGAATCAACTATTTTGAAAAAGATGTATTTGGAAAAGAGGATGCGTAAGGAAAATGTGTATGAGTGATTAAATTTTTTTATTTAATCATCATCATGAATTATATTTTACATTGATTTAATCTATTAAATTAGAATTTTAATTAAGGAAGTATTTTAGTAAAATAAACCGAAATATCATTTACAATCAAATTAGTAAAATACACAATATCTAAAAAATATTTTAAATTTTCAAGGATTGTGTCGAATATTTTTCAATTTTTTTAAAACCGGTCTTTTACTACAAAATTAAGGGCTCTACAAAGTCATATTAGAGAGGCAATAATTTACTATATAGGCTGTTAAGGGATATATTTAAATTTATTGTTGTATATATTTTAGAATGGTGCAGTTTAATAGATAAATGGTTTTTATTTTTATTTTTATTGAAATTAGCAAATACAATTTAGAGTAGAATTGAAATGGTTGTTTTTAATTTTTTAATTAAGTAATACAATTTGGAGTAAAATTAATTCTTTTTGTTATATAAAGTATACTTTTAATGTACAGTTAAATTTAGTATTCTAATTAATCTTCAAAACATTAGAATTTCACCTATTAAACAATTTATAATTTTTAAATAAAATTGAAAAATAATTAAACACAACTGAAAAATAAATAAATTGATGTGTCTATTCACAACTTGGTTGTGCAAGATGATCTTTCCAAATCTCCTATTCCTTCGGTGTATCTTTGCACTTGTAAGAGCAATTGCTAGTTTTATTTGTTTGTGCACGCCTTGCTTCGTTTCAATTCTGCAAGTGGCAAGGAGAACTTGATGGGAAAGTGAGGGACGTACCAAAGAGATCTCATTGCATGCAACCTCTATTGAAATTGTCATTTAAATATATTTGAAATTAAGATTTAAATATATGTGCAAATCTCTTAGGGTCAGTATTGGTGTCAATATTGTATGACAGTGAAATGATGGCAAAATAAGAGTATAACTAATAGAATGGAAGAAAAAAAAAATAAAAAATTATTAATATATATATATATATATATGTTAACATTAGATAGAGATTTTTAATTTTTGGTCAAAAAGCTATTAATTGGGTAGTCAATGACTTACCCAATGCATAAACTAAGATAAATATTTATTAAAATACAAATCAAAATATTTTAGAATAAAATCAATTTTAAAACATAATTCGGCAAAATTTTAAGGATGAAAAGTTATCTAAACATTTAAAAACTTTGGTAAATCTCATTTGTCCCTAATATACAAACTATAAAATGTTTGGAGATATTTTTATAAAAATATTACAATTTATAATGATTTCATATAATATTTATAAAATTCTGACCATTTTTAAATACGAGATAATATTTTTTTTAGAAAAAAATAGAATTATAATTTTTTTTAGAAAAAATATGAAAAATTAACTCACTCATTATTATTATTAAAAAAAAAGAAAAATTAACTCACTCAGCCTAAAATTTTTCTTAATAAAAATTATTTTAGAAAATCAACTATTTTATTCCCAACCAAAAAAGACTATTTTGGAAAATCAACTATTTTATTCCCAACAAAAAGTAATTCTAGAAAGACTTGTTGAAGTTCCACCTTTGCCAAGAGCCTGTATAACATTAATGTGCATTCCTGAACTTGTAAATTTGTTTGGGTAACATAACTTAGAACCATCTCACCCAAATGATTGGCTGCCTTTTGTGGCTGCTTCTCAGAGCACATACCAGTTATATGCTTCTTGTACACTTCAACAATTGGAGACCAATGCTTGAGCTTCATTTGGTTGTCTAGAATACCAACGGGATGTCGCAAATTTTGTTCTTTGCAAGGCTTGGTCACCAAAGTATTAAAAATGATCATGCTAGACGATTTGATGGAGAACTTATTTGGGTAACTTTTGTTGGCTACCATTTGATGGAGAAGGTTCACTGCATCATCCAGCTAGCCTGCCATGCAAAGACCATGAATGATGTACCTGCTATTATTGACAACATCAAGAGCAGAGCCACCCTTACTCTCCTCTCAGGCACCTCTCTAAAAACCCTGAATGCTCCATCCAATGTCTTGGGGTTGGCCTTGATCAGAAAATTGCAGGTCGATACATCGGGCTTAATGCCAATTGTATTCATATGGGCATAGAATTTATGGGCCAACTTTTGGCGATTTTCGTTGAAGAAAATAGCAAAGATGGTTGTGTAAGACTGCTGGGTGGGTTTGCATTGGAAGCCTTTATTTCTACGAAAGGTTCTCTATTTTCCAGGGCTAGGGCAACCTGCTTTTCTGTGCTGCGTTAAGGTTTTCTGGAAAATCGACACTGAGACTGTCATGCCTTTATTTCTATGAAAGTTTCTCTATTTTTCCAGGACTAGAGCAACCTGATTTTCTGCCTTGCGTTAGGGTTTTCTGGAAAATCGATACTGAGACTGTCATGCCTAGGTTCTCTATTTTTCCAGGGCAAGGGCAACCTGGTTTTCTGCGCTGCGTCATTACGGTTTTCTGGAAAATCGATTATGAGACTGTCATGCCTAGGTTCTCTATTTTTCCAGGGCAAGGGCAACCTGGTTTTCTGCGCTGCGACATTAGGGTTTTCTGGAAAATCGATACTGAGACTGTCATGCCTAGGTTCTCTATTTTTCCAGGACAACGGCAACCTGGTTTTCTGCGCTGCGTCAGGGTTTTCTAGAAAATCGATACTGAGACTGTCATGCCTTTATTTCTACGGAGGGTTCTCTATTTTCCAGTGCAAGGGCAACCTGCTTTTCTGCGTTGCGTTAGGGTTTTCTGAGGCTGTCATGCTCCTGAGATCAACTGGTAAAATCGATACTGAGACTGTCCTGCCTTTATTTGGACGGAAGGTTCTCTATTTTCCAGGGCAAGGGCATGGGCTTTTCTGCGTTGCGTTAGGGATTTCTGAGACCGTCATGGCAGGGACTTTGAACCCGACGTGAATCGAACACGCAACCTTCTGATCTGGAGTCAGACGCGCTACCATTGCGCCACGGATCCATCTTTACCACACATTACTGCGATATCAATCCGTAGTTTAGATACTCCAGACGCGCTACCATTGCGCCACGGATCCATCTTTACCACACATTACTGCGATATCAATCCACACATTACGTAGTTTAGATAATTCCCTGGATGCTACAAGTTATAATACTGCGAGCAAGGAAAACTTTCATCCCTCCGTGTTACATAATTCGTACCATAACCCCATGAAAGACCATACGCTATTGGAGATGCGGGGTACTGAACCCCGTACCTCTCGCATGCAAAGTAAGCGCTCCACCGTTTGAGCTACATTTTTTTCAATTCTATTCAATCCAATTCTTAACCGTCTTCGATTTGTATTATGTATTACTTACTTGTAGGGATGGAATTTGATGGGCAAATTGCTCGGGGTGATTTGTTTATCAAATACAATGAATTTTTTTCTATAATTGTCAATATTTTTTTTGTTAAGATGACTAAAATAGTTGTTAGACTTTGCTTAAACTGTCAGATTTGACAGGTGATTCAGATTTCAAATTCTTGCCCTGCTTACCAACCACGATCATAACTTCGATCATATGAAATTAATAATTTTTTTATTATTATTTTATAAGAATTGAAGTTTTGGTGATTTGAATTGTATTGAGTATTTTCTTCTAGATTTATGACATTCCAATTTTTGTGCTTACTATTAGTCAAGTATGATAGTTCATATTTAGGACAAATAAGTGATGAAAATTCTCTTAAGCTAAAAGAATAAATTGGAGAGGAACCATAAGGGATCAACATAATATATCAAGTTTGTATTAATTTAGTAAAATATAATTTGTTAATTTAATATTAAATAAAAATGAATGTCACTAACAAGGTACTAGCATAGATCCATCTTAACTCAGAGTTACCAAACGGCCAAAGGAATCAAATCTATTGAGATTTGCACCATGAAAGCTTTAATATCGACACTTAGTAGATCTAAGCTAAGATGGTTCTATGTCGACTATATATATACGCCTTGTGTCAACTACTTGTTAAGCATAAAAAGAATTCCACATCTCTTTCATTTCCAGCAACACACTAATAAAATGTTTTAAGCATAAGAAAATTTATATTTTTAATTGCTTTATACATATTTGACATTGAAATATTTGTAAATAGAGTCCCCCCTCATATTTAGAATTAGAAAGCATCTCTCTATTTCTCTTTGTGTGTGCTTAATTTTTTTTTGGTATTATCATTATTATAAAATACTACATGTCAATTCCATATTAAGCATTGAAATTGGACATTGGAATATTTTATTTATGGTCAACATTAAAATACATTTTTTCTTCTTCTCTCTATATATGTATGTATGAAGATGGATATGAAGTCATGGCGTAAAAGGGCTACAAGAGGGGTTTTTTTTCTTTTTTCTTTTTTCGTCTAGGATGCACTCTTTCTTCGTGCTGATTGGGCCTCCCAATTAGCAAACCAAGACCTATCTCTTTGATATTGCGAGGGTCTTTGGTCCTCCCCCCTTCACCATCTGGCACGTCCCTTTAGGATTGACCCTCTCCTATGCAAAAAGTGTTTCTTTGTTCTTATGCTAGATGGAAAGCGATCTGATGGATCTAGTACGAGGACAATTTTGTTCATGGCCATACTTTTCGGTGGCATAATGAATACCTGCCCCACGTGTCTTCAGTGTCGAATGGTTTTTCAGGCCCTTTTATGTCTTTTGCAATCGTGACAAGTGGTGTTTTGCATGATAGTGGCCTGAGATTTTTTGTCTCTTACCCTGCGCCCTTGCTCCCTTTCACTCTTCTTGTTTCCCCTTCTTCCCTGTCTACTCTTGGTTCGAACACAATTTTTCCTCTCCCTTCCTGTGAACCCTTGCACCCCTCTGTGTCGGTCTGCTCAGTGTCGTCGCACATAAGGGGCCAGTGCATATGTAAGAGAAGTGATGGAGTGTGCCTCACTATGGACATGGACATTGAAGTGACCAAGATTATGGATTTCGAGGGTAAAACTTTGATTGGATGATTTGGGTTTAAGTCATGCTTAGTGTTATCTTTGAGGAATTGGGTATCATCGGCATGGAAACCACTCGTAGGGTGCGTCTACACTTTCCATGTTCTGGAAAGAGGTTAGATCACCTTCATTTTTCAGTCAAAGGCCAAATGTTTGTGCATCTCTTGTCAAAATTAGAGATGAGGTGAGCCCAACCTTTTCTCAAGCCTTAGTTTGTCACCTTTGATCTAGTCAGGGTGTTTATGGAAGAGCTTAGGGTTTAGGAAATTCTACCTGTTCTACCTCTTCATTTCTAGAGTTTGGATTTTTTTTAAGTTGTAAGGCATAAAATGGGCTCTTTTGCAGATGTGGGAGAAGGTTTTCTCGTGAAGGAGGAGCATAGTTTGGCTTGGATTCAGGTGGATTTTGTCTCAAAGGAATTCTGGTCACAGAAGTGGAAATATCCATGGGTGATGTGGTGTGGGTTCAAAAAGTGAATTATTGGAAAATCCCTTTCAAGTTTCACTAATGACATGAGGTAAGGAAAAAAAATACCCTAGTCACGGTCTCTCGGTCCAACTTGATCCCTCTTTCAACAACATAAAGAAGCCCCATACATCATTTCTTTTGGCTTTGGTTTAGACATGGATAATGCTTAAGAGGAAGCAAAGTTTGAAATCAAGAAAGGAAAATAAGCCTCCTTAGCTAGGGCCCTTAGAGCATCCATAACCCTTTCCCTTGGGGCCTCATGATATTCCTTTCCTTTAATGCTAGGGGAAATGGGGGTGCCTACAAAATCATTCCCCTCAAAATATTGTTGGAGTCCAAAAAACCAGACATAATTTTGATCTAGGAAACTATGTGCCAATGCCTCAAAGCATGAAATATTCTTGTGGGTATGTTAAAGAATTGGTCTTTCTACCATGTTGACTGAAATGGTTTCCTTGGGGGCTTGATCACAGGCTAGAGCCCCAGTTGTAAGTTGCTCTCTTCTTCTTCTTTTCCATCTTCTCTTTTGGTTAAGATGTCTTTCAAAAATCTTCAATTTCCTAATTCTCTTTTAAATATTTATGGCCCTTATGCTAACCAAGAATTGTATTGCAAAGACTTAGCTACTGTGGGAGCCTTTGCAGATCCACACACTATTGTTGGAGGCAATTTGAATTTACGTTGGGTCTTCGGGAAGTCTATGGGCCTAGCCCCCGCCTAGACTCTCTCCATCTATTCTTCTCATATTTTCTTATCAAAACTCATTTAGTGGATTTGGAGCCTTTCAAGATTTCTCCTATGTGGATGAATGGAAAGTTAGGTGGAAGCAAAGTCTCTGAGTGGTTAGATAAATTCCTAGTTTTAGAGCCTCTTTTGTCCTTGGGTTTCTATTTTATATCCTTAGTGGAAGTTTACATGGTTTTAGGTCATAGGCTCATTCTTCTACAATTTTCATTTAATCACGGGTTCAAGGACATACCCATCCATTTCAATCCATCATAGATGGATGTGGAAGAGTATCACTCCTTGGTAGCTCGTCATTGAAGTATTTTAAAATGCTTTGTTTCTTCTTCCTTTATGGATTAATTTGAAAAAAAAATAGCCTTTTTCAAACAAGCTTTGAGGTACTAGGACAAAGGAATATTATGGAAAAAGGAAGGAAAGATTGTCCAAAGTTGAAGAGCAGATTGTTGATGTGTTCCCTAGATTGGACTCAAATGCTATCTCGACTGAGGATTTGGATTATATAAAAACCCTAGAAGAAAATGTTGGAAATACTGAGAGGGGGGTTGAACCAATATTTCTTAGAAATTAGCATTTTATTAATCATTTTCAAAGCATTAGTTAATCTTCAATAGTATTATTATTATTCAGTATCAAAGAATAAAACGAGTAAACAACACCATACAACAATGCAGAAAGATAGAAACAGTAGACACAAGATTTTAGGTGGAAAATCCCCTCTGGGTCAAAAACCATCGAACGCTTCTTAGTAATTGTATTCTCCTCTTTTAAAAGAAAATAATTACATCAAATTTTCAGCTCCAACTGAAGGAGGCTCCAACCCCTGGTTTACAGGCACAAACCTAAAGGACGCACCAGCGCCCTGGTTTATAGACACCAACATGAAGGACACACCAACATCCTGTGTTTTATCAACACCCACTGAAAGGAAACACCGATTCCCTACTATAGGCGCCAACCTGCCCTAGCACCACCCTGCCTCCCTGAAGTGTTCTAAGGCACCAACCTGAAGGTGACTCCAATCACCTGCCTTGCACCACCCTACCACCCTGAAGAGTCAATGAACGATGTTTCACAATTTTCACACTGGATCCCCCTTTGCTCTAAATCAATATAAGAATGTTGTAATGAATATAATGATGCTCTATATACTCTATCAAATCCTTATAACCACTACCAAATCAAGCCATTAATCAACTGCACATCAAATCTTGTTTATCAATGTTATCACATCAACTTTCAACTAACCAAGCTAACCACTACTCAAACTGCTACCAATGACCAATGCACATCACTGCTCAAATTGATCACTACATATCACTCTTGAAACTGACCACTAACCATTGCATTGCATTGCTCACAAATGAATAATTGTCTAAGAGTTCATAAAGCTAGCTACTAAACATCATTGTACCAAACTTCTTGTACTGCTACAAGTTCCGAACACAAGTTCCCGATATTGACACAATCCAAGATGCCTTAGGCCATCCCTATGACCTACTCTCAATGCTCTCAAACACTACCCGAGTAGGGCTACCAGTATATGTCTTTTCACTACAAAGATTGATCACAAGTAATACATTGTTGTTCATGTATTATGTTAATAATATGTATAACAAAGTGATATTGTCCTCAAATACCTATTGCCCTGTAAGGTCACCATTATGTGATTTACAACTAAGACAGTACAACCTTTAGGTCATCACTATAAGACATCTAGTACAAATCCCTAGGTCATCACAGTCACAAGTCATTGTCAAGTATTACCAGGTTGTATGTCATGTTAGTGTGTCAATGTGTCAAATCACAATAATAATAGCTCTATTTATATAATCAACCATATGCCATAGAAAACCAATTCAAATCACTGCTAAGTCGTGTCAAATCAAAGTCAAGCCTCTATCTTATATCTTATATCTTGTAATAAAAATAAAATTTCAACATTATTTATAATATATTTTTTACAATACCTCATATATTTGACCATAATAAAGTATCCTAGACCTCATATGAATTGGGTAAAAATCTTATATAAAAATAATATATATATATATATATATATATATATATATATATATATATATATATATATATATATATATATATATATTATTTCGTTATTTATTTAAATTAAAATGAAAATAAATTATCTCCTAATTTTTGGTCCAGCCAAAAGTAATCTTTTCATTATAGCTGTTGGAATTACCTATGTCTCTCTTTAACTTATTTCCATGATCTGATTCTTCATCTTTTCCTAACGATGAACCACACTAGTTTGTTCGAAATGCGTCGACAAATGAATTTTGATGTGATTACCACCAAAAAAAATTCTCAAAAATTATATCAGGTCACTGTGTGAAGTCAATTATTGATCATTCAAAACATTGTTGTCCACCTAAGCTCATTGTAGATGCACATTATCATAGATAATTCATAAGATGCAAATTTATGTCTTATTTTTTAATCAACCATCAATTATATGTTCGGTTAATGTATGTCCATTCCTTCTCGAGTATGTACGTATATATGTCAATAAGCCATTGTTAACATGTCAATATTGTCAAAGCTATTGTAGAGTGTTACTAGTCAAAATTTATCATGTATAAGTGATGTTGTGTGTCAAGCCAATAACTATATATGAGACATAAGTACTCACTGTCGATTTAGTATCAATATTGTCACCAACTACCACTATCAATTAAAATTATGTCTATGTTCAACACTTCTTACATAGGTATGAAACCTAGGATTTATGGATGTTCCCATAAGATTTCTCAGGTCCTAACACACTTTAAGGATGACTTCAATATTCAATTTTGTTATCAATTCAAGGATCTCATCAATTCACGATTAAGTCTATTTATAGGTGAAGTCACTAAGATGTTTCACTTGTGTGTCATACATTACTGCCATTATAATATCATTTACTATTGTCAAACTTAGTTATTATGTAGGTGAGAAGGTCATCATATACTATTATTATGTAGATGATAAGTCATTCATTGTGTTAATGCATTTGATCCTTGAAGTTCACCAATACATAATGAGATTGCGGTGAGAATTATTGTCACATATTGACAATTATAGGTGAACAAACTCCCTATACATTGCTTCTTACTTTGTTGAGTACCTTTAGTTCTCAAGAGGGTACTGCAAACTTTACTCAAAGAAGGTTTAAACAACCTTTATACTTCAAATCCAAGGTCTTCCAAATATAATTCTCCCTAAAATAGGGTTTACATACTTTTGAATTGTTTCATATAATGTAGGACATCAGACTTGTATGAAAATACTCTATTATTCAAAAGGATATCCTAAGGCCTAAATGCTCAGATTATATTCCTGAAAAAAAAAAAAAAAATAAATAAAATAAAATAAAAAATAAATAAATAAATAAAAATAAATAAATAAAATAAATAAATAAATATATATATATATATATATATATATATATATATAATAAAATAAAATGTGTCCTAGACCAGACTTGAACTACACTTATTCTTACAAGCCTATACTTAAATGAGCCCCAAAAGCCAAGGAGAAAATATCATAGACTAAGAAAAAGAGATATGAATGCTTTTTGGCTCTATAAAAGGGCCAAAAACTATGCTCAAGGGCTACCCAACGAAATGATTGGTGTGTTTAGTGAGTGAGGCTGAAATAATGAGGGCTTCTTGATGCCCTAGCAGAGTCTCAGAGGCATCAGAGATGAGCACTAAATTTTTATTTCATGTAGGTTAAATTCTCAAGGAGGGTTGAGGATGCTTTAAGTGTTGAAGCTAGGAAAAAACATAGAATATGTATGTTCATAAGAACCACAGGAATGAAAGGTCTAGTATTCAAAAAGGATAATGTTTCTTGGTGGTTGAGTGCACAAAAAAAAATGCTCAGGATGGAGTTTGAGACACAAGGTTCATCTACCCAATAACTTCACTTGTCCTACAATCAAATGTAGCCTTAAAAAAACAAAAAAAAACAATAGTCCTTACCTAAGAGATCTTCGCTTTCTCCATAGGAAGTCTTAACCCTTCTATTTTCCTTACAAATCCTAAGATATTTCTAAGACAGGCCGAAACGTTCAGAGCATTATCTTATGAAGATATGTTGAGTTTTAATGTGATTTGGGAGAGGATTAAGTTTCCTTTATAGACTTGGATAGGGGTTCCTAGAAGTTAACCATTGGAGGAAGGGAGGGGTTCCATGAGTGTTAATTTTTTTTTTAATTGAGATATATATGCCTTATGGTCTAAGATATGAAGTTTTATGGCCTTAAGAAAGACATATATATGTTTATTCACTATTTAAATGGTTAAGTGCACTTGCTAAGGGTGAAGGATAATATAATCCCTTATAATAAATCCATTAATAATAGTAATTAACCTTATGTTAGGTACTTAATAACAATTAAAAAATGAATGTGTGCTATAACACCATCCCATGGGGTCTTATCCTATCATCTAGGTTCCCCAACTTCAACCTTGAATATCTCTCAAATCATGAAGAACTACATGGCCTACCAGATACCACTGGAAACATATTTTCGAGGAAAATCCAATGACATGGATCTCCAAACCAAACTCAATGATTTTCCACTTCAACAACCCTTAACAAGGTTTGGGTATGTCCTCAGTATTGGGAACCCAAACCCTAGGACCTGGGTTTTCAACCATCCAACAAGAGAGCTTCCAACTTGATTTAATCTAGATACTTATAAGAAGCATTCATTAACCATTTGACATCAATGACTGGTGTTTTAGTCAAAGTCAAACTCCTGGAGTTGACATCAATGACAACACCATCCAACAATATCCCCCTTTGTCATTGATGGCAACACACATACTCCTTCTGTGAGTACAACTCCCCCTAACTTCATGCTTCCATCTCCTTCTCGTGATTTCAATCTCCTTCATGATTTATCTCCCCCTTTGACATCAATGGAAAAGGGTGATTCCCCCTGACAATCTTCCTACTTCCCGTGGACCTGCAATCTGTTTTTTCTCCCCATGAGGAGAATCCTTCCTTTGTCTTCCTACAAGTACTTGTCTACTTTGAATTTTTTGTCTCAATATTTGTTGCAATGACCTGTCTCCCTTTGTCATAATGTACTTCATACAGATTGCCTCTGTTGAATGTGGATCAACTTTTCATGGGCTTTTGCAATTTTGTACTGCTAACTTGCTAGTAATGTGGATGACTCCTTTGAGTTTTTCTAATAATTGATTGATGTGGACCTGTAATCCTTTAATTGTTCTTCTTCCCTTGAACTTGTTATGGACTTGACACATCTGACTTGATGTTGTTATTCTGTCCATGCTTCCTATCTGTCAACTATAGACTTGTGCCACATATTGTTGCATAGAATCCTCCTCTCTATAATCCAAATATTTCAAAATAATGTATCACCTAATGGACCATCTTGACTCGTGTCATTGTCTGAAGTATATGTTGATTCATCATTACCTTTCGCCATTACAAAACCTGAAAGCATAATTGTTGAGACCTTCTCATCTTCTTGATCTTCTTGTACCTGTTTTCTTCTCCAGACCTTCTTGTACTTGATTCCATTCATGGATGATTCCATATTATACCTGCAATCTCGAGCTATATGCCCCTAGTTGTGACATTTGAGGCATTCAATGTCAGGGTTGTATCGACACTCTTGAGCTATGTGCCCATAATTATGACATTTGAAGCATTCAATGTCATCCATATAATATTCCATATGATATCTGTAATCACGAGATATATGGCCATAGTTATGGCATTTGAAACATTCAATGTTTTACCCATCTGGCATGTACTTTCTGTTGAAAAAATCATCGTGGAACCTGTCTCGTGATCTTGCAAACTTGCTTCTAGGGTTTTGCGGATGAGAATTGTGTCTGTCAAAAACTCCACAATCCCTAGCCATATGTCCATAGTTAGTACATAAAAAAAAACCATTAAATGAATTAGCTTACTTGGATGAGTTATCTTGTCTTGATGGTCTTCTGTATTTATTCTTCTTCAGAGGCGGTGGTGTAGTCTTTTGTTGTCCTTTGTCCTTGATTGTTTTAGCATCATTCTTTAGAGTTGCAACATTCTTAATCTTCTTCGGTCCTTCACTTTGATCAGTCTTTCCATCAATCTAACCTTGCGAAGTCTTGGAGCTTATGCCTTCGTCACATGGAGCTTTACCTGATTCTTCTACCTTCATCTTCAACTGAGCCAATTCTTGATCTTCCTGTCAGTAACCTGCAAGTGTACTTTTTTCCAATCCTTGAGCTTGTTGATTTCATTAAGTGTTGCGTCAATTTCTTCTTCCTTTTTGGTAAGGTCTTCCTGAAATATGCTTTTCAAGATTTGTCTTCTTCTTTCTACTTCTCCTATTTGTAGCTTTAGACGAGTGACCTTTTTATGCTTCTCTGTTGAGAACTTGTATATGTTCCTTCTGCTTCTCATTTTCTTTCCTAAGTCTGCCTATTTCTACAACAATTGTAACCAATTCTTTTTTCTTTTCATCAATCTTATTTACATGCCTCTGACTAGATTCTTTTAATTTCCTATCAGGCCTTTCTCTTCCATTTCTTCTTCCTGCACTTGTTTCTTAAGCCTATTAATCTCTACAATGGCTATATCAAGTTATTGTTTCTTTCAATCGACTTCTTCCTTGAGCCTATGATTTTCTTTTGTGTTCTTGATTAATACTTCTTCTTTTTCGTCTTCTTCCTCATTGTCAGAATCTTCCATATGAGAGTCTGCTTGACTTGAAGCATGATCATTATCATGTTTTTCTTGTCCTGCATGAAGATTTTGGATTCTCTCTCAAAGATGTTTGGCAGATGAACATTGTCCTATATTGGATTTCATAGTATACTTAATATGATACTCATGTCTTTGGAATTGTATTTTCTTGATTTATCATTAGAGATGTCTCCAGAAACAACAGAATCCCATACATCATATACAATAGCTTGCAAATAGAATTCCATTCTATCTTTCCAAAATATAAAACCCAATTCATTAATCAGAGGAATTGGACCATCATGTTTCTCTTGGTCAATTATAATAGGTTTTAAAAGTTTTTAATACCAGGAACTTCCTTTGGCTTCTTCGAATGTTTGGTGACTTGTTTCTTGGATTTTCCCATCTCTTCTCTCTGAGATATACCTTCCATATGTTAAGTTGCTACTGAAGGAGCCTACTCTGATACCAATTGTTGGAAATACTGGGGGGGGTGAATCAATATTTCTTAGAAATTAGCACTTTATTAATCCTTTTGAGAGCATTAATTAATCTTCAACAATATTATTATTATTCAATATCAAATAGAAAAACTAGTAAACAACACCATACAACAATGCAGAAAGATAGAAAAAATAGACACAAGATTTAAGGTGGGAAACCCCCTCAAGGTAAAAAACCATTGAATGCTTCTTAGTAATTGTCTTCTCCTCTTTTAAAAGAAAATAATTACATCAAGTTTTCATCTCCAATTGAAGGAGGCTCCAACCCCCTGGTTTATAGGCACTAACCTAAAAGATGCACTGACGCCCTGGTTTACAGGCACCAACCTAAAGGACACACTAATGCCCTGTTGTAGGCTCTGACCTACCCTAGCACCACCCTGCTACCTTGAAGTGTTCTCAGGAACCAACTTGAAGGTGACTCATATCACCTACCTTACACCACCCTACCACCATTAAGAGCTGACATGCAACGTTTCACAGTTTTCACATTGGATCCCCTTGCGCTCTGAATCAATATAAGAATTTTGTAATGAATATAATGTTTCTCTGTATACTTTGTCAAATTTTGGTAGCCACTGACCACTACCAAATCAATCCACTAGTCAACTGCACATCAAATCCTATTTATCAATGTGTCACACCAACTATCAAGTGACCAACCTAACCACTACTCATCACTATTCAAACTGCTACCAATGACCACTACACATCACTGCATATCACTATCGAAACTGACCACTTGTCACTACACGTCATTGCACTGCATTACTCACGAATGAATAATTGTTCTAGAGTTCATAAAGTTGGCTACCAAACATCATTGTACCAAATTTACTGTACTATTGCAAGTGTCGAACACAAGTATCTGATATTGATACAATCCAAGATGCCTCAAGTCATCCCTATGACCTGCTCTCAATTCTCTCAAACATTGCCCAAGTAGGGTTACCAACATATGTCTTTTCACTAAAACTGTTGATCACATGTCATACACCGTTGCCCATGTCTTATGTCAATAAGTTGTATAAAAAGGTCATATTGTCCTCAAAGACGTGTTGCCTTACAAGGTCACCATTATGTTATTTACAACTAAGACAATACAACCTCTAGGTCATCACTATAAGACATCTAGTACAAATCCCTAGGTCATCACAGTCACAAGTCTATGTCAAGTATTACAAGGTTGTATGTCATGTTAGTGTGTCAATGTGTCAAATCACAATCATAATAGTTCTATTGATATAGTTAACCATATGCCATAGACAACCAATTCAAATCACTACTAAGTCATGTCAAGTCAAAGTCAAGTCTCTATCTTATATCAGGTCATCATGTCAAGTCAACTATTGATTATTCAAAGCATTGTTGTCCTTCTAAGTTCACTATAGATGCACACTATCATAGATAATTCATAAGGTGCACATTTATGTCTTATTATTGAATCAACCATCAATTATATGTTAGGTTACTGTATGTCAAGTCCTTCTCAAGTATGTATGTATATATGTCAATAGTCCATTGTTAACATGTCAAGATTGTCAAAGCTATTGTAGAGTGTTACTAGTCAAAATTCATCATGTATAAGTGATGTTGTGTGTCAAGCCAATAACTATATATGAGATAGAAGTACTCACTGTCAGTTTAGTATCAATATGGTCACCAACTAGCACTGTCAATTAAAATTATGTATATGTTCAACACTTCTTACACATGTCCAAAACCTAGGATTTATGGATAGGCCTATAGGAGTTCTCGGGTCCTAACACACTTTAAGGATGACTTCAAGATTCACTTATGTTATCAAGTCAAGCATCTCATCAAGCCAATGTTAAGTCTATTTATAGGTGAATTCACTAAGATGTTTCACTTGTGTGTCACACATTACTGCCATTATTATATCATTCACTGTTGTCAAACTTAGTTATTTTGTAGGTGAGAAGGTCATTGTATACTATTATTATGTAGATGAGAAGTCAACCATTTGGTTAGTGCATTCAATCCTTGAAGTTCACTGATAGATAATGAGATTGCGGTGAGAATTATTGTCATATATTAACAACTGTAGGTGAACAAACTTCCTATACATTACTTCTTACTTTTTCGAGTACCTTCACTTCTCAAGAGGAGACTGCAATCTTTACTAAGAGAAGGATTAAACAACCTTTCTACTTTAGATCAAGGGTTTTCCAAATAAAATGCTCAATCAAACAAGGTTTACATACTTTTGAACTATTTCATCTAATGTAGGACAATAATCTTGTATGAAAATACTCTACTATTTAAAAGGATATCCTAAGGCATATATGCTCAAATTATAGTCTTGAAAAAAACGTGCTCTAGATCAGACTTGAATTGCACTTATTCTTACAAGCCTATACTTAAATGAACCCCAAAATCCAAGGAGAAAATATCATAGAATAAAAAACTTAAATATGAATGCTTTTTAGCTCTACAAAAAGGGCCCAAAACTATACTCAGGAGCTACCCAACGAAATGATTGGTGTGTTTAGTGAGTGAGGCCACAGGGATGAGGGCTTCTTGATGCCCTAGCAAAGTCTCAGAGGCATCAAATATGAACACTGAGTTTTTCTTTCCCATAGGTTAAATGCTCAAGGAGGGGTGAGGCTACTTTGAGTGTTGAATCTGGGGAAAAACATAGAATATGTATGTTTAGAGGAACCACAGGCATGAAAGTTCTAGTCTTCAAAAGGGATAATGTATCTTGGTGATTGAGTGCACAAAAAAAATCTCAGAATGGAGGCTGAGACATAAGGTTCATCTACCCAAGAAATTCACTTGCCTTGCAATCAAATGTAGCCTTAACAAAAACAAAAAATTAATAGTCCTTACCTCAGAGATATTTGTTGCCTCCTCAGTAAGTCTGAACCCTTCTATTTTCGTCATAAATCCTCATATAGGTTGAAAAGTTCAGAGCATTTTCTTATAAGGATATGTTGAGTTTTAATGTGATTTGGGAGAGGATTAAGTTTCCTTTTATAAACTTGGATAGGGGTTCCTAGAAGCTAACCGTTGGAGGAAGAGAGGGGTTCCATGAGTGTTAAATTTTTATTTTTTAAATTGAGAGATATATGCCTTATGATATAATATAGGAAGTTCATTGGCCTTAAGGGAGATATATATATGTTTCTTCACTATTTGAATGGTTAAGTGCACTTTCTAAGGGTGAAGGATAATATAATCCCTTATAATAATTCCATTAATAATAGTAATTAACCTTATGTTAGGTACTTAATAATTATTAAACAACTCACGGATGTGGGTGATTAATCGCGCTGGTGCAGTGCAGCAAAGCTGGGCTAGCAAGTGGCGCGACCACATGGCCACCCACACTTCAACCCAGAAGCCCACTGCCATAATTAATGGCGTTTTAATGTTGTGTGAAGGCTGAGGAAACCTCACTCTGATCCATAAGATGGCGATTTCAGACCGCCTTCCCCCTGTTATGCCTCCTTTGAACTGTAAATGCCTCCCCGCTGCTGCAGAGCCGAGCTCACGCACGACAACAGGGAGAAGGTGCCAGATCCTTTGTTGTATTGAAATGGTTGAAGGTGCCCACTTCTTGCATAATCTGTTTTGCTGCTTCAGAACTATTGCTTCGGCCCTGAATTCTGCTTCTGAACATCGAATTCCCCATTCTCCTGCTCCCACTGGCCATTCTATCCCTCGTCTTGCTCCTCCTAGCACCCATCGAACCAATTCCAACTAGGCAAATATGCCTCGTTTGTGGCACGGGATGTGATGTAGAAGGGGCAGCAGTAGAGGCAGAGCAACTCGCCCTCCCTCGTTGTCCCACTCTGACTCTTCTCCTTCGAATTCCTCTACCCCCTTGACAACAGCTCACTTCACGGGTTGGTATCCCGCCACCCGCAGTGGTAGGGAGCGTGATCAGACAGCCGACTCTAGGCATGCTGCAGATGCTCATCAATCTCTTAATGCCTCTGTCCGATGATGCAACCCTGCCATACTACCCAGTTCTAGTTTCATTGCACGCTGGAGCGGCCGAGTATTATTGCGACCATCTCTGTTTCTTTCAGAGAGGAGACACAGAGCTATGTCGTCCCGACTCACATCATTCAGGAAAGGACCGGCACCAGTAGAAGGAAAACTCCTGGTAGCAGCTATGGGACTCATAGAACACATGGTGAAGCTTTGAACCAAACGAACATAGCTCAGGGACACAATACTCCAGGCGGAAATACGAATATGGAAGCAACTACGAGCGAGCAATAACATGATGAAGATGATATGGAGGCTTATAGGTGTCTAATTGTGGAGGAACCTCTGCCACCTAATGACACCTAGCAGGCTAAGGTTTATTTCAGGTTACTTTGAGCAACCGATCACCAACTTAGGGGTCTTTTCTGATGCTTTTTGTTGTAATTGTTGTCAATTTTGTTGTTTTGTTCAACAAACTATTCCACAATGTTAATATACGTTGGTTCCCCTGCGTGGGCAGCACACTCTTCGAGTTTTGGACTGGTTTCCCCAATGAGGGCATTCATTTTCAATTATTGTTTGTTAAAACATGGTAAAATCTGAGACAGGTTTTGCAGAGGCCGGTGCCTCCATGTACTATTTTTTGTTTCATTACTAGAATTAGTCTTATTTAGAAAAAAAATAAAAATAAATAAATAAATATTAAACAACAAATGTGCACTATAACACCATCCCATGGGGTTTTAGCCTACCAACCGGGTTCCCCAACTTTAACTTTGAATATCTCTCAAACTGTGAATAACTATCTGGCATGCCACATATCATTGGAAACATGTTTTTGAGGAGAATCCAATGATGTGGATCTCCAGAGATGTGCCCTCTTTGAGAGCACTCCTTCGACCCGAAGAGATGTGCCCTCTTTGAGAGCACTCCTTCAACCCGAAGAGATGCCCCCTCTTTGAGAGCACTCCTTTTCCTCGAAGAGATGCACCCTCTTTGAGAGAACTCCTTCGACCCAAAGAGATGCGCCCTCTTTGAGAGCACTCCTTCGACTTAAAGGAATGTGCCCTCTTTCTCTCCTTTGAGTGCACATCACACTTGGGAAGCCCGAAGCCTTCCCCTTCGTCCTTCGGACTTGCACCATGTGCCCTGCCTTAACTGTCTCCCTCTCTTGAGTGCATGAGCGCATGCCGAAGCCACAAAGCATTTCCCCTTCAACCCTTCAGCCTTTCAAAGTGTGCCCATGCGCCTAGAAGCCCCTTTGACCCTTTTGAGCGCACTGAAAAGGCATAAACGTAAAATATGCATAAAACATGGTAGATTAGGAGGTTTTTAGGTTAATATTTTCTTTTCATGGATGATTGTAGAAACAGGTATTCTATGGACCTCATGGAAAGCACACATAAGGAATATCGGGCAAAGAGGATAAACAAAGGAAGCATGAAAAGAACCAAGAACACACTTGAAACTTGATGATCGAAGCACCCCAAAGACTCCAAGATTGAAGACCCTTTGGAGGGTGAAAGCACCATGATCAGAAGATAAACAAAGAGCAAAGATAGAGTGGCAATCGTGTCACCACTGGAGAAAGTCCATGTCATCAGTCACTATCAGTCCCAGTCATCAAAGATAGTGACATGTCAAGTCTCATCATATGATGATGTGGAGGTCATGATGTAGTATTGTAATCATTGTAAAATACAAATAAGTGGAATTCCAAGAGTCATATGTGGAACATGAAGAGTCACATAATCATATATGGATTGTAAAGATGATTCAGGGGGCTCTAGAGAGACACAGGACAAAGATGGCTCAAAAAAACCAAAGTGTTTGGATTGTGCTCAAACTAGGACCATATCGAAGACCTCGTCGTCCTAATCGCAGAGGTGCGAGCAGTCCGTCAAACCGAGCTCGTATGCAAAAGATAGAGCTCTTCAAAGTTTGACATAACAGGGAAAAAGTAGGGCCTACAGTGTGTCACATGGCATTCCAGTAAGCGAGTGGGACCCACATGGCAGCCCATCAGCCATTGACACATGGCAATCCATTATTGACCTCTTAAACTTGCAAAAGAAACAAAAAAAATTCATTATTAAAAATCATACAACAAACATTATTTTTAATATAGTTATTAAAATAACTATATATAAAAATAATTTAACAAATTCATATAAAAATAAAACTAAAATAACCAAAGTCATCTATATATTAACCAAAAAAAAGTTAATATGCATCAAAAAAAAATGGTTATTGAAGTCAAGGCATATGGTGGAATAAAGGGGCATGGAGTTATGACAAAACATAAAAATATGCCATGTATATATAAATCATCCAACCGTTTTACAAAACCGCACATGGTATGGGCATATAAATAACATATGGAGTACGTAACCACCATGGGTTTCGGGGTTATGTATTAACCGTTGCATAAATCAACGCAGATCCAAAAAATTTCAAAAAATCGAGGATGGGGATGGGTACGGGCCACGGGAGGTACGGGCCCGCCACCCAAGTTTGGTTAAAAATATGTAAACCGTTATATATATATGTGTGTGTGTTTTAGGAAGTGCGCATGGTAAAGGTTGGTTCAATCAAATTGAGATATGGTAAAAGTAGAATGGCTTGGATTTGACGTCTTGACCTTCCTCAACCAATTTCCAAATTTTACTATTACACCAAATTGATTTTTTGGGGAATTTGTCCAGAAAATTATATAAACTCAGTGTTTTACTCAGAGCAGGGGGATTGCACGAATTTTGACGCAGGAGCTGGCATGCAAATCGAGGCAGTGTAATAATTTTTAATGCAGGAACCATGAATTTTGTAGGAGTGCAAAATTTTCAACTTCTCAAAAATTGACAAGTTTTATATGGACTTTACACTTCTCATCACCACGAACACGATGGCGCTGTCTGTTTTTCAATCTGAGGTCTGCATCTTCCAGTGATTTCCAAAATGCACGCGGAACCATGAGCCATGAAATTTTCCCACAGAGGTAAAATTTCACTTTGTCAAAATATCGTCGAGTTTATACTTGTTTTTCATGGTTTTTCGCAGGGATCTTAATGGTGAAATCAGATTTGACATTTGAGCAGCGGATTTTCAGCTCATACATGAAACAGAATCTTTGAGGAATCCCGAGGGAATCAAAAAGATTCCTTGAGCTCTGAATTTTCGAATCCTCAGAATTCAGATTTTGGATAGTTGTTTCAGCACTACTCGACGCCACAAATACGATGGTGTATTTAGATTTTTCTTTCTCTCATTTCTTCTTTCAATCACTTTTCGAAGTGCCAGTGCAGATGTCCATCTTCATGTGTGAATAGTCTTCTTCTTGCGATCGATGATGTGAGATCGATGTTTCAACAAGCTTCAGCACTTTGACAGCCTTTGCTTCAGATGGCCCTTGGTGGTGAGGTATATGATGTGTTCATGTACTTCTTATTTCTACATTATGTTGTACAGATCCATGATTGATGATTGATGCAGGATCTTGTTATTTCATGTTGTCACGATTCCTTGCTTCATGTTATGCGGAATCTTTCATATGATGTACTTTCTGTCATAACTCTTTGTGTTATGCTTTGAGATCCCTTGTTGCATGTTGTTGGGATACTCTGGTTGTCATCATGCATGTGTTTTGCTTTAACATCCCTTTTGTGCCATGTTGGCGAGATGCGCACCATGCTTGTTTTGTGTCATACTGATAGGAGTCTTTTGAATGAGAGTTCTAGCTGTGGAACATCTCTTAGAGCCACTCCTGCGTGAGGGCATTCTTCCTTGTATGATCGAGACATCATCTTTGTGTACATCATCTTTATTGACAACACATAATGCAGCGCCCTACATTATCTTGACACCAAGGCCCGGAGACATAGTCCCTCCTGGACGAACTCCGTTATCAACGGCTTTTGTTTTCATGTGCTAATGATTGTTATGTTCCTCTTCCTTCCAGTGTGCGGTTATATTTGTTAATGTTCTTTTAAAAAGCAATTTTAACACATCATGAAAGTAAAAGGTCTTGGAAAGGTCCTTCTTCACACTCGGACCTGGATCAAGTGGTATCAGAGCAGGTCTTTACGTGTATGTGAATTGCAGTGTGAACAATTGAACTTGCAGCGATAGAGAATGAAAGAGAAATGTATGATACCATGGTCAACATTTCCAAGAGAGTGGAAATCATGTATGAAACTCTACAGAAAGAGACAAAGGAAAAGGAGCGATTACAGCTTCAGTTGCAAGCCATAGAGAAGGCCATGGAAGAATTGAAGCAAAACAAACATAATCTTCAAACAGAGAACGATGAATTGAAGATGCGTCTACATGAAGAGAAAGAGGAAAAACAAAGTTTGCTACGACAGCTGCAAGCAAAGGACGAGGCCTTGGAAAAGCTGCAGCGTGACTCATGTGAGGTAAAAAGTAGTTCTCCATCTTCATGTATGTTTCCTGATGATTATTTCGCTATGTTTGAAAATCACACCACAGGAATTGGCTCCAAATTTTTGAAGAGAATGGTGTATGAAGGAAAAGGCTTGGGCATTAATGGCCAAGGCATTGTTAACCCCATCAAAGTAGAGGAATTACCCTGTCAAGCAGGACTTGGGTATGTCAGGAAAGAAGTTGGAGAGTGCTCAAAGGTGTCAGAGTCATCCGAGACATCGTCGAGGAAAGAGAATGATGGGGAAGCATCCCCATCATCCCATGGCAATTTCCGTCACAGGGAGAGAGTTGAGGCAAGCTCTCATTGGCATGCTGACATCAGAAACAGCAAAGGAAGGTATAATCACTTTCGATCTTCAAATGTTCATTTTGATTATGATCATGTTGTTAATAATGAACGAAGACAAAGGCATCGAAAAACATGCACTTTTTGTGGTTTACCTAACCATACCTTTTCCAAGTGTTGGAAAAGAATGGCAACACTCATGAGGCATGAAAAACCCTCTGCACATCATGAAAAGAAACAGGTTAAGCAGATATGGAGGAAGAAAGCCTACTGCAGTCATTGCGACAGAAATGGCCATCAAAGAGCCACTTGTTGGAGGCTCCATCCAGAGCAGCGCCTTAAAGACAAAAAGTCAGTGCGTGAACCATGAAGAGCAGTTGTTCAACAAGCAAAACCACCTCAAGGAGGTGACCCATTCACATTGAATAGTGAAAACTGGTTTTTAGACATGTTGTTGTTTCATGGTCATTCTTTTGTAAATCATTTGTTGCATTTTAAAATGTAAAAGTGATAATGTGTTTTCCATCACTTGGTCAGCAACAATGATGTCTGGTCATGTTTTGAATCGTATTTTGAGTTGCATGTTAAAACTCTGAAAGTGATGTTATGTTTCCGTCACTTGTCAAAACGATCATGTTTAGCCTTATGAGTGTAAATCATGTGTTGCAGTGATGATGTGTTTTCCATCACTTTTTGAAGCAACCATGATGAGTTGACCTTGTTGTCATAGCTGGGGTATTACGTCCATCTTGTTGTAAACTTGACCACCGAGTATGTGTTATAAACTCGTGGCAAGTATGGGACGTTTGGGTTTTTAGTTTGGTCATGTCATTCAAAGCATGTCATTTGCAAGCAATGTACTACAGGTTGCAGAAGTAGCAGGTGTCGGCTCATTGCTTAAAGCTCCAAAAGACAAAGGTGAAGGAAATGGAAGCGGGTCATTTCCAAGACGCTTGTGATGCAAACAGGGTACACAGAGAAAGTGCAGATTATTTTTTCATGCTTTTGGAGGACCAAAAGCTCCTCAGTGGGGAGGATTGATCCAGGAGGCTCCAGAGAGACACAAGACAAAGATGGCTCAAAAAAACCAAAGTGTTTGGATTGTGCTCAAACTAGGACCATATCGAAGACCTCGTCGTCCTGATCGCAGAGGTGTGAACAATCCATTCAACCGAGCTCGTATGCAAAAGATAGAGTTCTTCAAAGTTTGACATAACAGGGAAAAAGTGGAGCCCACAGTGTCACATGGCATTCCAGTAAGCGAGTGGGACCCACATGGCAGCCCATCAGCCATTGGCACATGGCAGTCCATTATTGGCCTCTAAACCTGCAAAAGAAACAAAAAAAAAATCATTATTAAAAATAATACAACAAAAATTATTTTTAATATAGTTATTAAAATAACTATATATAAAAATAATTTAACAAATTCATATAAAAACAAAACTAAAATAACCAAAGTCATTTATATATTAACAAAAAAAAATAAAAGTTTATATATATCAAAAAAATGGTTATTGAAGTCAAGGCATACGGTGGAATAAAGGGGTATGGAGTTATGACAAAACATAAAAATATGCCATGTATATATAAATCATCCAACCGTTTTACAAAACCGCACATGGTATGGGCAAATAAATACCATATCGATTACGTAACCACCATGGGTTTCGGGGTTATGTATTAACCGTTGCACAAATCAACGCAGATCCAAAAAATTTCAAAAAAACAAGGGTGGGGATGGGTACGGGCCCGCCCTCCAAGTTTGGTTAAAAATATATAAACCATTATATATATGTGTGTTTTGGGAAGTGCGCATGGTAAAGGTTGGTTCAATTACATTGATATAGGGTGAAATTAGAGGCCCGCCCCCCAAGTTTGGTTAAAAAGATATAAACCATTATATATATATATGTTTTGAGAAGTGCACATGGTAAACGTTGGTTCAATTACACTGATATATGGTAAAATTAGAGGGCGGAGGATTTGACCTCTTGACGTCCTTCAACCAATTTTTAAGTTTTACCATTACACCAAATTGATTTTTGGGAAAGTTGCTCAGAAAATTATATTAATTTAGTGTTTTACCCAGAGCAAGGGGCTGCACGAATTTCGAGACATGAATTGGCACGCAAATCGAGGGAGATTAATAATTTTTTAATGCAAGAACCATGAATTTTGCAGGGGAGAAAAATTTTCAACTTCTCAGAAAATTTTCTAAATCAGAAAACTAGAAACTATTCTATCAATTTGCAGAAGTAAATTCATGATCAAGAAAATAAATCATTAACATGCATCAATATTTAACAAACATACATAAAGATTTATCTAGGGGAAAGCAACTGCTCAAAACCCCTTACTATGTGTATAGCATTAATCAAATAATCTGGATGAATACAATATGCTCTACTCAAGCTTGAGCTCAACTTGCACATGTATCTTCTATCCTCTGCCTGGTTGACTGACCTTGGCCAACACTTAGCCAAAATTTTGAGCCTCCAAGCTCCTATTTCCTTACATTGTTCCCTTGGGAATTAGACCCCTATTTCCTCAATTTGGATTGCGTAATTCTATAGATCCTTCTTTGACTGCATGCATGACCTGTACAACTTGCACTAGTTTACAACTAATAGTACACTACCCTTGAAGTCAAATCTCAATAGTGTAACTTGAATTCTCTTCATGCATGAGTTAATTTAAGTTGATTGATCAACTAACTGGATGATTACTCAGTGTGAAAAAAGTTACACACCCTTGATTGAACCTCAACTAGTTCTACTAACAGTGAGAACTAGTTACACTAACAATAACTCAAATTAATTTTAACAGATTGCTATAAATTAGCAATCAATCATGTAGAATTGAACTAAATTGTATCCAACTCGAATTTACCGAGTTAACTATGTGACAAGAGCCATGTCACCTCAGTTAACTACCTCCAAGTATTTTGTTGAAATTGGAATTCGAATTTCTCCTAATTTAATCAAGGAAAAATTAAATTAGGAATTTTTTGTTGCATTTTCAACACTCCCTGATCCGGATTTAAACAGGAACACAACAAATTACAGAGATAACCATATACATAAAGATGCAACGGAAATAATACTTCATTTCATTAATGGAAAATACTGAAATATGCTTACAACTAGAAATGGAAATAAACTAGTTAGGGCGATGGTAGCTTATCTCTGAGAAGAGATGTGGTGGCTACATGCCTCTGAACTGTGTTACAATTAGGCTCGAAGGCGTATTTATTGTTGAGAAACAATGGAAAACCCTTAACATTCCAAAACCTAACCCTAGGAGGTGAAACGCCAAACTGTGGGCCCCGTTTGGGTAAATTGGTACATCAACTTCCCGGGGTCGTAACTTTGGCATACGATCTCCGTTTGACGCGTACAATAGCTCGTTAGAAAGATCTATCCGAGCACTACCACTTTGGGAAGGGCAACATCGGTCCATGGACCCATGTTGCCCCCAGATTTTCCAAAAAACGTCGTTTAGGGCCTCAAAACGGCTCCAGAAGTTCAGGACCCGAAAAACTACTAAAAATAGTAAATTGTGCTACAATTAAGGAAACTGAAAATGCTGAGAGAAACAATGGTGGGGGTCCAGGTGGACTTGGCAGGTGGCCACCAATATTCCCCTGGATCACTCCCTCTTAGCAAAAAAGAGATTATCAGATACCCCAATCTTGCTTCTATGGAACTCAAATTTGCGTCTTGAAAAGGCCTTTGCCAAAATATTTGCATCTTGTTCCTCAGTGAGAATGTAATGCAACAACATAATTTGCCTATGCACACAATCTCATAGATGGTGATACCAGATATCGATATGCTTGGATCAATCATGAAATATTGGATTCTCATAGAGTTTAATACAACCTTGATTGTCATAGGAAATCACTGGAGGATCCATCTTTTGGCCAAATAACCCAATAAGAATCTTTCTCATCTAGATAGCCTCACATGCTTCTTGACTTGCAGCCATGTACTCTACTTTTACTGAGTTGAGTACCATAGATATCTGCTTCCTGTTGTACCAAGAAATTGTTGTTGACCCAACACTAAAAATTCCTCCTGAAGTGCTCTTCCTGTCTAATGGACTCCCCGCCCAATCTGCATTTGTGAATCCTTGCAACTTCACACCCTATGTCTATCTGTGCCAAAGACTAAACTGAGTAGTGGCTCTGAGGTATCTCAACACATGTATTCCGTCCTTCCAATACAGTGTGGTTGGCTTAAAATAATGTAAACTTTGAAACGTGAACTCTAGCCAAAAAACCCTGTAAAAATATCAAAAACAATGCTAAAAACGAAAAGTGTTGATGCTGGAATAACACCTTTTTTTATTTTTATTTTTATTTTTTTAGGGGTAAATTTTCAACATGTTTTAAAAATGGCGATGAAAACCAATTTTATGTGCAAAATTTGACCAAAAAACACCCTCAAAACGAAAAGTGTTGATGTTCGAATAACACAGTTTTTTTTTCAATGGTAAATTTTGTGCAAAAAACACTCTAAAAACGAAATTGTTGATGTTGGGATAACACTTTTTTTTCAAGGGTAAAATTTCAACATTTTGAAATAATGGCGTAAAATATTTTATCATGACCCCGAAAAACATTAAAATTTCAAAAATAAATAAATAAATAAATAAAAATTAAAACAATGAAAAAACACAAAAAAATAAAAATAAAAATAAAAAATCAATTATACAAATGTAAAAAAAAAAAACAAACAAACAAAATTAACCCCCCCCCCAAAAAAAAAAAAAAAAAAAGTTAAAACAGAAAAATTTAAAAAACATTAACAAAAAACTAAAAGAAAACATGAAAATTAAAAACAAACTAGCTTTTAAAAAAAATAGAAAATTAACAAAAAAATTAAAAACTGCTAAAATTAAGATTAAAATGTTGATTATTTAAAAAAACAAATATAAAAAAAGACAAAAAAAATATTTCATAAACCATAAAATAATTTGGAAAATAATAATAATAATAATAAATAATAATAAAATAAATAAATAAATAAATTTAAAATTTTAACAAAAACTACGTAAAAAAAAAAAAAAAAAAAAAAAAAAAAAGTAAATTAAAGTAAAAAAAAAAAAAAAAAAAACTAGTAAAATTAATATTAAAAAAAAAACTTAAAAAACAAAAATAAACTCAAAAAAAAATGAAAATTTTAAAAATATATACTTATTTTCAAATTAAAAAATAAAAAATAAATAAATTTAAAGTTTATAAAGAAAGATTTATTTTTTATTTAAAAAAATAAAATAAATTATTAAAATTACATTTTTTATTTAGAAACAAAAGAAATTAAAAATTAAAAAAAATTATTTTTTTTAAACGATTTTTTTATTAAAAATTAAAAATAAATAAATAAATAAACAATATTTTTTTATTTAAAAAAAATTAAACATTTTTTTTTATTTAGAAAAAAATTATTAAATAATTTTTAATTTTTTTATTAAATTTTTTTTTTTTTTACCTTCGACCGCTTGTGGTGGCGCGGCCCTGGGCGGAGGGCCTGCGCCACCATAGGCAGTCAAGGGGGTGGAGGGGCTATTCTGGGAATTGCCCCTTTGCCTACTCGGTAGCTCGTGGTGGCACGACCCTGGGCAGAGGGCCTGCATGCAGGCCCTCCGCCCAGGGCTGCACCACCACGGGGGTCGGAGGTAAAAAAAAAATATTTAAATAAAAAAATTGTTTAAAAATAAAATTTAAAACTTTTTAATATTTTTTTTTTTTTAAATAAAAAGAAAATTGTTTATAATTTTTTATTTTTTAATAATTTTTTTAAATAAAAAAAATTGTTTAAAGAAAAAAATTTATTTTTTAATTTTTTTTTAAATAAAAAATGTAAATTTAATAAAAAAAATAATTTTTTTTTGTTTAAATCAAAAATACATATTTCTTTATAAACTTTAAATGTTCTTTATTTTTTTGAAAAGACATATATTTTTAATTTTTTTTAAATGTTTTTAATATTAATTTTACTAGTTTTTTATTTTATCTTTTTTTAATTTATTTATTTATTTTTTTCTTATATAATGTTTTTTTTTTTTACTTACTTTATTTTATTTTATTTTTTCCAAATTTTTTTTTGGTTTATGAGATAATTTTTTTAACATTTTTTATTTTTTATTTTTGTCTTTTTTATATATATTTTTATATTTGTTTTTTTAAGTAATCAACATTTAAAAAAAGGAAAATAAAACAACTTGAAAACTCGTTAAATAATCATAATTTAAAAAAATGGACATAGTAAATTTTAAAGTGTGAAAAATAAGTCTTTTAAAAAAAAGTATGTTGCATCAACACGTTTCAAAATCGGCATGAAAATCGCTAACATTTAAAAACAAATATTTATATTTGATACATAAGAAAATTTAAAGTGTCAAAAATATGCTAAAAAAAATGTATTATGCATCACCACTTTTCAAAATCGGGTCACGTTTTTACTACCCTACGAAATGGGTAATCGTATCAGTTATTTAAAGTGCCAAAGACTATGCTCTAAAAAAAATATGTGTGTTCTGCATAGTCCCTTTTCAAAATCGGGTCAATTTTTCGCTATCTCTACGAAACAGGGAACAGTATCAGTTCTCGTTTCAAACTTCACGTTGTTTTAACCATGGCTTGACTAAGTTGGTTAACTGCATAACACATGTCTGGTCGTGTGTTCACCAAATACATAAGTGAACCCACAAGCAACCTATAAATGGTAGCCTCCACTTCCTCACCTGAAGTGGCGTCCTCTTTCCTCCAGTTACCTACTAGAGGAGTGTCCATGGGTTTGCTACTCTCCATGTAGAACTTCTTCATTATGTCATTTCCATACTTTCCCCGAGAGATAAACAATTCCCCATCTCCCCGCTACACTTCCACAGTGAAGAAATAATGCATGAGTCCCATGTCCTTCATATCGAACTCTCTTGCAAGGTCCTCCTTGCAAGATCTGGCCAACTTCTCATCCCCAGTGAGGATCAAGTCATCGACATATAACACAACAATCAATAATTTACCTTCTACCACAATGTGATAAAGGTTTGCATCTACTTCACTTTTGGTAAAGCCCATGGCATCAACCCATACTGTTTGTTGCACTACTTCCTCGAATGAGGATGGTTTTGTCTCAACTAGATCACTCATCAGAGGCATGTACCTAGTGTATCGATCTAGTGACTTACTCTTCCTGCATTGTGATGTGGGTGCTCCCACATTCTCTCTAGCATCGTGCAATAATTTATCAGCTTCCCTTGTCCACTTCCTTCCTTCTCTGGATGTCTCTGCTTGAGTGGATGTCTCCACTCTCTACTCCTCTACTTGTGGCTACTTTACAACTTCCTGAGATTCTTCCATTGGAGCCAAAATCTCCTAATCAGGCTACAACTGAAGCTTCCTCTCAAGAGAACACCTCATTTCCTTCTCCTTATGAAACTTCACATCTCTCCTGACCACTGTCATCCTGATAGATGATATGTACACCTAATATTTATGAGGCAAATTTGTGTACCCCACAAATATGCCCAACTCTACTGTCGGCTCTAGATTTTTCCTTGCTTCCTTGGAAACATGATAGTAAACTGATGATTCAAAGATACTAAAGTGTGACACATATGGTTTCTTCCTTGAAAAACCTTCCTTTGGTGTACTCGTGCCAAGAATCCTGTGAGGACTTTTGTTTTGCAAATAGACCGTTGTGTTGCATGCTTTAGCCCACAAGTGTAGAGGTAGACTTTGGTCATGCAACATCGCTTGTGATACTCCCACAATAATTTTGTTCTTCCTCTCAGACATCCCATTATGTTGTGGGTTATGAGGTGTTGTCAACTCCCGTTGAATGCCTTCCTTTGCACAAAATTTTTTAAACTCATTCGACACGTACTCACCATTGTTATCGCTCCTGAGAGCCTTCACTTTCCCGCTAATATCTTTCTCAACAAGTGATTTAAACTCAACAAATTTGGAGAATGTATGGTCTTTCTTCTGCATGAAGTAGATCGAACACTTTCGTGAGAAATCATCTACAAATATAACATAATACATGTGCTTCGTGGTGGAGGTTGTCGAGAAAGGTCCACATACATCATAATGGATCCTTTCAAGGATTGCATGCGCCCTACTATCCCAATCATTGAAGGTGGATTTTGTGTACTTCCCCAAGGTACACCCTTTGCATGTATCTCTTTGCTCTAGTGCTCCATTAGGAAGGCCTGTAGAAATATATTGCATGATCTTCAAAGCACCATGATGCAAATGGCCAAGTATTCTATGCCATAATTCATTGACATCTCAACTCTGCATCTTCTCTTCTTTTGTGCTCAATGTTGCATAGTCTTCTACATCTAATTTGTAGAGGTTCTTCACTCGAAACTCGTTCTGCTTCACTTGTCCCATGGTGATGTGTCTCAAGAAATACTTTCTTTTGTTGAATATCACATTGTAGTCACGGTCTTCCAACACTATGACAAAAACAAGATTCTTCTTCAGACCCGGTACATACATCACATCCTTGAGCCTGACAGGAGAGCTAAACTCCCTTTGAAAAGTAATGGTACCAATGTCGGTCACGATATACCTTCCATCATCTCCCATATCAATGTGCATCTGGAGATCCTTCTCCTCTAAGTCGTTAAAAAATTCTTTGTTGCCCATCATGTGGAATGAAGGTAAAATCAAGTTCTAACTGTGAAGCCAAGGCTTCACCCACTACTCCTCTTGCGGCCTTATTTCTTGCCTTCTTGTGTGTACATTTCGTGGCATAGTGTCCTATTACATGACAGTGAAAGCACTTGATTTTGGACAAGTCTTTCTTGTTGCCCCGTTGACCATTTACCGAATCTTGATAACTATGCCAACTCTTGGGAAGACCTAAGAGGGATAGAGCTACCAAATCTTCTTCAGGAACAGTAACACCGACCCCGTCAAGTTCATCACGACATTGTGTAAACTTGCTCAGATACTGCGGAATTGTTTCATTCTTTTGCATCTTAATACTTCAAAGCTTGTCCTTGAGTGCCAACCTCCTGTGGTCACTATTGTTCTAAAATAACTCGATCAATGTTTTCCACATTGTGAATGAAGTCTCTTTCCCGTGGAGATTCAAGACAATATGATCTCGAACTCCCTCCAATATGATCCTCCTTGCTTTAGCCACATACTTCTTCCACTGAGAAAGATCCTGGGCATCAGATGTTGGGGGTTTTTCTACATTTGTCTTGATGTATTCTAGCATCCCATTATCATCCAATACTACCTCCATTCAAATCTTCCATGCCACAAAATTTGTGGTCCCTTCCAAAGCATACTCGAGCCTGAGTGCATTAAAAGCCATCTTCTCAGTCCTAGAGAAAACCTGCAACGCTGATCTTTAAATTCGAACCTCCTGCAATGACAACTTCAAATTCTCTTCTCTACTATGAATCTAGCTTTAATACCATGTAGAAATTAATGTGTAGATTCTAAACTACTCATGAAATTTTCTAAATCACAAGACTTGAAGCTACTCTATTGATTTGCGGAAGTAAATTCATGATCAAGAACATAAATCATTAACATGCATCAATATTTAACACACATACACATATATTTATCTAGGGGAAAGCAACTGCTAAAAACCCCTTACTATTTGTATTTCCTTAATTAAAGGATCTGGATGAATACAATATGCTCTTCTCAACCTTGAGCTCAACCTGCACCCGTATCTTCTATCCTTTGCCCAACTGATTTAACTTAGCCAACACTTAGCCAAAATTTCAATCCTCCAAGCCCCTATTTCCTTATGTTGTTCCTTTGGGAATTAGGCCCCTATTTCCTTTTGTTGTTCCTTTGGGAATTAGGCCCCTATTTCCTCAATTTAGATTGCACAATTCCTATAGGTCCTTCTCTGATTGCATGCATGACCTGTACAACTTGGACTAGTTTACAATTGATAGTACACTTCCCTTGAGCTCCAATCTCAACTGGGTAACTCGAATTATCTGCATGCATGAGTTAATTTAGGTTGATTGATTCGTTAATTGGATGATTACTCAGTGCCAAAAAATTTACACACCCTTGACTGAACCTCCACTAGTTCTACTAATAGTGAGAACTAGTTACAATCACAATAACTCAAATTAACTAAATAGATTGCTACAAATTAGAAATCAATCATGTAGAACTGAACTCAAGTGTCTCTAACTTGAATTTACTGAGTTAACTGAGTGACAAGAGCCATGTCACCTCAGTTAGCTACCTCCAAGTATTCCGTTGAAATTGAAATTCGAATTTCTCCTAATTTAATCAAGGAAAAATTAAATTAGGAATTTCTTTATGCATTTTCAACATTGTACTTGGCATAGGAGAGAAAAACTATTCTTTGGAGAAGCAAGAAGTGACTTAATGTTCCACTATTGGAACTAGTGTTCACAATTGTAATTGATGTACTTGGATCTTTCACCTTATAACTGAAGTTCTATGAGCCAACACATTTTCATGCATGTATTGCAAATGTTTTAGGATTATTCTTGGGATGTTTACGGTATATGTTTTGTTCATATGTACTAGAGAAATTAAACTATTTATGTGGCTTCGGTACTTATCTTGTTGAATGTGTGATGTATTCACCTTAATATCATTGTGTGAACTATTTCATTAATTAATCTTTCCATGCTCTCGTGTGCCTCTTCTAGGATAGTACTATTAATTTCCTCTTAGAGACTCACTTTTTGTCTCCCCTCGTGAAGGTTTCCTTTTACATCCTGCAATTGGTGCTTCACAATGTCATCTTACTTTCTTATTCAAGGTTTATGTATATAATTTCTTATGTTATCCGTTGAAACCAAGACGAACCTTTGTGTTATGGTGGTCGAGCTGATACTCTGAATGGGGCTCCTACTCTAAACGATGTGAGGTCTAATTGAGACTTCACATCGGGGAGACACCCTATATGTTGGCGGTATCCAGCATCGTCAACAAGGTGGTACTGGATATGATGTCAAAAAGTATGTGAGAAGTTGCAATAGTTGTCAAAAAATGGGCCCACCTACTAAATATGATGAAATGCTACTACAATCTCAACTTGTTATTGATACTTTTGAAATGTGAGCCTTAGAATTTATGGGGCCAATAAACCCTCCCTCTTATTATAAGGTCCATATCTTGTTCTACATAAATTATGTAACAAAATGGGTGAGGGCCAAGGCACTACCAAAGGCTACCAAGCAAGTTGTAGTATATTTTGTTTATAAGGAAATATGCATCTATTTTGGGGTACTTGTAAATTGTCATTGATGGAGGAACTCAATTCACTTCCTGATTTATTTAGAATCTTACCAAGAAATACTAGATAAGGCATAGGATCACATCACCTTATCATTTGCATGACAATGGGTAGGTATAGAGCACTAACAAGGTGTTAAATTCCTAAAATATATCATGCATATTCACCACCAAGAATTGGTTGTCATACTTCCGGAAGCACTCTTAGCATATTAGACCACATGGAGAAACACCATGGGACATACCCCTTATGAACTTGTTTATGTTAAGAGTGTTGTTATCCCCATTGAATTTGAAATCCAAATATTGATAACTACTTTACAAGTGGGCTTGGATCTCACTAAAGCACAACAATATCTCTTACAACTTAATGCACTTGATGAGCTTAATTAATTTAACCCACATTAGATCTATGTCGTTCAGAAGCAGTTGAAAGGAGGCATGATAGTTTCATAAAAAATAAGACATTCAATCAAGGATTTTGGGCCTTGCTATATGATTCTAGATTCAAGGATTTCAAGGGGAAATTTTGCACACAATGGCTAGGAGCTTATGAGGTAGACACACGTGCTATAATGGCTCATTTAGGATGAGGAGCATCGAGATGGATTGGATTCCCTTAATTTCTTATGGTCATCGGCTGTGATTGTATTGTAAACCATTTTCTAGGGAATCCTTTGTTTGATAGTTGATTTTTCATCCATATTTTGAGGTTTTTGATGTCATGGCTTCGCCATTGAAATTTATAATATAATGATTTGTTATTGCTTTATGAAAAAAAACACTTATTATGGTGAAAACCTATCTCAAGCATTAATAGAACTAGTAACACTGGAAAACCAACATTCAACCATTATTATTAGGCATACAAAAATTCTTCGTATGTTTTGAACATGATTAATTTTACCACTCCTAATTGGTCACATTTCTTCTACCTTTGCACAATAATTACAAACTCATTGTAGCATATTTTAATTATATAACATCCTAAATTTATGCCTTTTGCAAGCACAACACATCTTTTCTACAGTCTCATTGAAAACCAACATTCAACCATTATTATTAGGCATAAAAAAAATTCTTCATATCTTCTCAAGATGATAAATTTTACCACTCCTAATTGGTCACATTTCTTCTACCTTTGCAAAATAATTACAAAGTGATTATAGCATATTTTAACTATGGAACATCCTACATTTATGCCTTTTGCAAGCACTCCACATCTTTGCTATAGTCTCATCTTAGTCATGTTTTAGTTGTTTCCACAATTTCTAAAACAATCATTGATAGTAATCATGATTCCTATTGTTGCTATTGATTGAGACTCCTTTTGTTGTCATTGATCACGAGTCTTGTTCCCACTACTAATCAATATTCATGTCAATCACAACTCCATTTACTATTATTAATTGTGACTCATTTTTCTTCTATTAATCGTGGCTTCGACTGTTGTGACTAATCAGGAGACTTGTTGCTGCTACTTATCACGAGACTAGCCATTAATACTAAACACCATTATTGTTCCATTTTCTAACCATTATTACTTAGTATGTCCCTCTTGCTACTAATTTAGAGTACTACTAATATTTTTATAATATCTTATTTCCATCGATGGTGTTGTCGATTTTTGTCACTTTTATTTTCTACATCCACTACTCCAGAGTGTACTAGCTACCTACCATGTAGCCCATTCATCTACCACAACTTTATAGTAAACACATGCATTTGTTTTGCTTATTTATTAAAAACTTTGGAATGTACAAATATGTTAATTAGAATTCCTTGTTCACCTAGGGACTATCCACTCCTTCAATTTAGGTGCGGGGGGTATGTGTGCATGTCATACCATAATAAACCATTTTTTAAATGTATCCTCACCCAATGGGTAGATGATGACGTGGTACCCCAAACAATTTCTTTTTTTAAGCATGATGGCCACAGATTAGCTACATTCCCCTAATCCATATTTATGCAGGAACGAAATGAAATACATATTTAAACAGAAACACAGAGATACAATGAAAAAAAAACTTCAATTCATTAATAACAGATACTAAGAAATTGTATACATGCAAAATGGAAACAAACTAGCTCGAGCGATGGTAGCTATCTCTTAAAAGAGATGTGGCGGCTATACGTCTTCTGAACTGTGTTATAATGAGGTTCAAAGGTCTTTTTATTATTTATAAATAATGGAAAACCCCAAAAATGAATGAACCTAATCCTAGGAGATGAAGCGCCAAACGTTTGTGGGCCTCGTTGGGGTAAGTTGGTACATCAACTTCCCAAGTTTGTAACTTTGGCATACGATATTCATTTGATGCATACAATACCTTGTTAGAAAAATCTATCCGAGGACTACAAATTTCAATAAAAAACCCTTGCAATTACTTATTAGTTTTCCTGATTTCCAAAAAAACTTTGTTTAGGGCCTCAAAATGACTCCAGAAGTTTAGGACCTGAAAAACTGACAAAAATAGTAAATTGTGCTACAATTAAGGAAAATTAAAGAAATAATGGTAGGGGACCAAGTGGAATAGGTGGGTGGCCACCAATATCCACCTAAATCATCCCCTTAAATATTAAAATATATCCCTTTTGCATGTTATTGTATCTATGCCATTTTCTTTCTATTATGACCTTGACATTCCATTATATTTTTATTATAGCTTTGACACCTTAACAATGTAGCTTGATGAGTTTTAATAGTCAAAACTCCATCCTCTCCAATCATTTAGACTCTATCAATATTTATGCCTAAAGGTGATCTGAGTGCGATCAAACCTCACCATGAGAGGTATTGTTATCTACGGTGAGCCTCAAACTATGGGTATCATAAGGAAGGATTTGGAGTCGTTAAGGATTTTCACAAAAGCATGACGGATGGTGTGTTTTGATAAGTTTTAGGAGTTCAACAAGGATATTATAGTACAAATCTTGTAGACTATTTGGGAGAAAACTACAGAAGTATGAGGGACATTGCTTAAAGTCACCACGAAAAGCATTATGCATGTAATTGGACATTTTTTAATTGGTGAGTACTTGTTTGAATGCAAGGAAATAACTAACATTGTCAACAATGTGTTTCTACTGGGAAATGAGACTTTTAAGGGTTCATAAGATGTGGTTGAATGAGTTTCTCTTCTGTCACCATGGAATCACGTGGCTTTGTGCATTTAGAAGCTCCTAACATGTGAAGACATGTATGTTTTTTTCTTTGACTATCACTTCAAATTGTTGAATCATATTTGCCACCATAAGAATGTAAATATTCCCTATTTCCTTATTCATTCTCTATTACCCATGAGCATAAGGGTTTAGAAGAGTAAAAACTCAAAAAGTAGTGTGAATCACCTTGGGTTGATTAAACTAATGGTAATTAATGCTTAAATATAGAAAAATCAAACATGGAACATGTTTTTTAGCATGAGAAATTATTCTTTAGTTGTCCAAGTAGAACAAACCCGTACTTCAACAAAACATAGTCAAACTTCACACATTGTTGAGACCTCTGCTTCATAGGCTATTGAGAACCCCACTCTGTAGGCTATTAAACTCTCCACATGCAAAAGAACACAATCTATTATGATGAAAGAAAGAAGTCAAACCCTAATTAAACATCTTGAAGAAAGAGAATCACATCTTAAAATCAATATGGTGGATGTTCAAGAAATTGATTAATAGAATATGCAATATGGGCATCATGGATAGTTGGATGTATACTTCCAAAATGAGTTAAAACTTGTTGAGATATATGTCATGGAGACAATTGAACAACCCAGACTGGAAAAGTCAATAAATTAGAGGAAATATCTAATGGATAATATTCATGCTCTATCTAACATTGCAAAAAGTGAAATTTTCTATTGAACATTGTCATAATTTAACAAAAGATTGATAATAAAAAATAGGAGTTTGTGAAACTAGTTGGCTTAGGCTCAAAATCAATTGAGAGATTCTGAAGCTCAAATAAAGTTAGACGCATTGGCTCATGTTGTTCACAATGAGAAAAAATGATCATCGCCAATTTTGATCAGTGATGACCATGGTCAATTACCTTACCAAACAAGTAGAGGACCTCAGCCAATTGAATGAATTAGGAATAAATATGAGGCATCGATGATTGCACGGGATCTTAGGACAAGGGTACATTAACTATAACATGACAAATAATTGCTTTTCCTTTTATCCCACTCAACCACCTTCCAATTTCCTTCATCTTATAGTCGTTATTTTGAAAGAGAAGTTAGTTCCTCTCCAATTGAGGAGAACCAACATTTGGAGAGCCAAATTACATTCATACCATGAACAATTCACTCTTGGATTTTGTGATGTTTTGGAGGAGGACTAGAATCTTATGTTTGAACTTCATCAACACAATCTGCTACTTAAGGGATAGATGATTGGGACTTGAATCCTTATGTTGATGATATATATAATGGGTTCCCAAGTTGACATCCTTTTAGCACCTATACAACACCTTTATTAGTACCTTTTTCCATTTTTATATCACCCTATCACGTATTTTTCCCATATAGATTATTTTTTATCATGGTATAGTTATATTATGATTATGTCACTTTAATGTTCATTCTTTTGTATTTAGGAAGGAATTTTCCTTGTCATACTACCCATTAAGAATTCATGAGAATCACTTCAGGTAGGTTCATATAGATACTCTTGAAGTAATAGTAAAGGACAACTGCTACAACACCCTTTTATATTGTTGCAATACTTTTAGGTTACAAAAACACCCATATATCACTTTAACATCCTCGATACCTCACTGTTACAACACGACTAGGGTGAAGTGCTACAACTCTTGTCATTGCAACACATCCAATACATTGTTGCTGCAACACCTTCTGTACCTCGTTGTTGTAACATGACCTAGTTGTAGGTGTTGCAACTCCTACTACTGCAACAAGACGAAAGTGCAAGTTGTGCTTCAACTCCAACCACTACAATACCATGGAGTTAAGTGTTTTAACGTGAATAGAGTATAGTGCATCTACTTCGTTGAGGCAACATGATAGATTCAACATTGTAAAAATAATGTTGTAATACACCCAAGTTCGATTTTGCAACACCCTAGCAGTTGGCCATTAAGGATAACCACTGGAACTCAAGGATAGTTAGTACAACGAAGCACCAAACAACCTCCAACCAAATATGTTTCATCAACAACTTACCCATCAATAGGTTGACCATTTTATGACCCAACAAAGGAAGCGACAAGAGGTAGTTAGCTGCCCAAAATGGAAAGGTTGATGACAACAAATGATTGTTGTAATAGAGAAGAAAAAACTTGAGAATATGGATATTCTCACGCCTTTCCTTCATTCTGTTAACTAAATTAAGACCACAACACTGTGTATAAAAAGACCCTACTCTACTCGAGCTAGAGAGGTAGATTAGTTGTAATTTTCATTCTAAATTTATTCCAATACAAAGTTTGTGGTTCCATTCCATTTATATTCCTCTCTATGCACGTGGTGTGTTGCTAACTTACACATTCTACTACATTCATAATAGTGCCTCACTTAAGGAGGTAGGCCCCCCTCCTTAGTCAAGTACTGCTTGTAATCATATAGATTAGCTTTTAGTTTTATTCATATTTGTGTTGATTTAGTAATTACTATGTTTCTTTATGCTTCTGCAACTCATAAATCCAATAAGTAATTTACTCTACTTCTGGATATTGTGTTTCACTTACTTTGTTTTTCCATATTTGAAATGTTATAATTAATACACCTTGTTGGATTGGATTTTGTACATCACAATTTGTTAGCATTCCACCATTTCATATGCATATTTGTTGCATGGATTAGGATCATCAAAAACCTTGAGCAAGTCACCACTTCATTACCTGTGTGATTTGTTTATGCCTATGTGGATTGATCTACCTTTGTTGGGGGTTATAGTGTTAAGCTTCCTAAGCCCACTAGGTAGAAGTGAGCAATTTCTTCTCCTACAAAAGTAGATTAGCTATTCTAACTATGTTGGGGGTTACAAGGTTATGCTTCCCAAGCCCGCTAGGTAGAAGTGTGTTATTTCAATTTTGCAAGTGTGACCCTTAAATTCTTTTAAGTGTGGTTTTCTTTTCTTGGTGACTTGTAAAAGAAAATTAATATATTGCTTGATACACTCCCTTATGATACTACAATCCCATTGGAGCTTAACTAAATTATATTAGCATATACAGAGAACGATAGTTCACAAGTTTGATATGAACATCATATTGATTATTAAATCATGCATAGTTTCTCATTGATCTATTAAGTAATTATGATCAGGTAATTGTAGAACTCGTCAATACAAATTCGATCTTCTACTTCTTTTGTGAAAAATAGATTGCATGGGAAATTCTCTCTCTGCTCTTATCTTCATGGAGTGAAGACCTTTGGGTCCATGGAAGTCTAGATCATGCTCAATTGATTCTTGAGAAATTAGATATGCTTAAGGTAAGTTTATCATCATTTGAAAGTAGGGCAACACTAACCATCGAAGAAGCACCACACTCTTTCAAGAGAAGAAGGGTCACATTATCCCTTTAATAGAAGAAGTGTGAACCTTTGACTCTTAGAAAATTGGAATTTGCACTCAATTGTTTTTAGAAGTATGTTGATTATTTGAAGGAAAAAGGAACTCAGTGGACTAGATTAAGGTTTTAGTTTCCCACTTTATGGCATTATGTTGATCCCTCAAAGGAAGAAATGTATTGGGCTTCTACATGGAAAAAAGTTGGGTTATTATGCAGAATAGGAGTAGGCACAACTTACCTTTAACAAGGGCCAAATTTACTGAGATTCCCTTCCATACAATATCTTGGACTTAGATTAAGATGACTGATTAGATTGCATGAGGACATGTGGTTTCTCCAGTCTAGGGGAGAAGTTGGCTCACAAATATGACATCTTTTTTACAAGTCCTTTGTTCCATTTACCTTCCTTTTGTCATTTCCTTATACCATAATAACCCCTTTTTGACGACTAAAGAGTGGTTCGAAATAATGTATATGCTAACTTGTACAACCTTTCATTTTCATTAGTTATTTGATAATTACATGTTTGCATTCCTTTATTTGAAGTATTGTGAAGATGCTACAAATATTTCTCTGGAGAATGTTGCAAAACTCGTCTACTATAGATGCTCCTTCAAAAACTACTATAGAACAAGTTTGTCACATTTTTTACTAAACGATATTTGTTGAGACCAGATGGCATCTAACTCAAATTGCTATTCATAGGGAGGAACAAACACACCTGAAATTTTGAAGGTCGTGCTAGTCTGGCACATAATTGTGCTTTAAATATTTTTATCTTAATTGGCTTGATGGTTAAAACTGATTTGCTAATTGATTCAATGTATCTAGTAAATCTAAATGGCTTGATAATGTCAGATTCTCAAGCATGTTCTCGAAAGTTTCTCATGTTAATATCTAGGGATTATATAAAGTGTTGAGTTTACTCATAAAAAAATCCATCATTGTTATTATTGCCTATTCTATTTTGGTTTAAGTTATTGTATCAATCTAAGTGAATGCTAGATCAACATCATTGCCTTATGAGTTGGTGTGATTTGACCTTTTAGATTTTGGGGATTATATAAAGAGTTGAGTTTTACTCTTAAAAAAATCAATCATTGTTATTATTGCCTATTCTAATTTGGTTTACGTTATTGTATCAATCTAAGTGAATGCCAGAGCAACATCATTGCCTTATGAGTTGGTGTGATTTGACCTTTTAGATTTTGGAATTTTCTTGATACTCTGACTCTAAGAAAAGGGCCAACTCTGCAAGTTAGGTGTTGTTGCTATATTAGTTAGTTTTTGATATAATGATTAAAGTAATTTTCGTGATTGCTTAGGAAGCTAGTTCAATGAATTGATTAATTAATTATGTTGCATAACTATTGTAATTTCATTATTTTAATTTCTACAAGTAAGTTTCTTGGAGAGGTTGCAGTTATAGGATCTTTATTTATTGAACAATGGTTTGTATCTTGAATGCCAAATTTGTTGTGTTAATTCTTCCATATGATTCCTTAATTGAAAACTCAATTGACAAAGTTACTTCCACCTAAAGTTAATCCCATTGTATATTAATTTTTCAATCTGATTTTTTTAATTTCAAAATTATCATCGAAATTATTTACACTTAAACTGAGACCTCTACTTTCTTTTATTCTACAATACATGTTAGACAAAACTTACATAAATTTTACGTGTCACCGAAAAACACACGAATTAATAAAAAATTATTAATAATTAATTACATTGTAAATAATAATTAATTATTCTAACAATAATATTCTTTCTACTAAATTTGAATTCACCTCATAAATATATAGCAAGTTTTATTTCATAAAATAAATAAATATCATAATTATAAAGTGAAACAAAAATGACATCAACTTTAATAATTTAATCTCTTAATAAATAATAAAACCTATGTTATAAAAACATGTTGCAATACCTTATTATATGCTCCAACACATGTCCACATCCCTACACAATGAAATGGAAATTGGACTTCTCAATGAACCTTCAAATGAAACAAGATTTTAAAAAGAAAGATTACATAGATTCACTCAAAGTGTTTCCGTATTTAAATCTTCGTCTATTTATGCAAGCTATCATGAATCTAGTTAATTATTGCATATGTAGGTCAATTTCATAAATACAAGTCAATATCATAATTATGGGTTGGTTGTTATAATTTCATGAATCTAGTTAATTATGGTATATGTAAGATAATTTCACAAATACAAGTCAACAAAATAAGCCTTGTTATCATAATGTTGCCTACTCAAAACATGGCATCGTTTATTAAATGAAACCGAAGAGTAGTGGCGCCGCGTGGAGATGCGGGGTATCGAACCCCGTACCTCTCGCATGCAAAGCGAGCGCTCTACCGTTTGAGCTACATCCCCTTATAAGTATTTGAATGTTTTATGGTATTTACTGTTCCATCCCAAGATCAACGAGCTAAATTATCAACTGCATGTCAGCATTTTTACCCCGAGGGGATTATCTAAGGGGAGGTTCCTCGCCCAGCTTTCATCTGTCGAATGCCTACCTAAACATGCCACATGTCAATGTACTATCGGCTGCCTGCCAGATCTGGAATACAGCGGCGGGAGCGAACGGCCTGCATTTCGACGGGTTCGCTGCCCTGCACCGCTCTGTGGGAGTGCAGCTGCTCGACTACGGTCATATGGAATACGAAAGTCCTCAAGGCTTTTGGGAACGAGAGGGCTTTGTTCGGCGCTGCGGAACACAGTGACCGGTGTGGTGTCGGCGTTTGTAGTGTCAATGTTGCTTTTCTCCATAGTGCATGGCAATACTTTTATGTAATAGTAGTTTAAACGTTTTTGTTTTTTTTTTTTAAATTAAATTTTGGTTTTTTAAAATTAAATTTCGGTTATTTCCATTCAAAAATTATTTTTTGGTTATAAGAAGAGTTTCGGCATAAATCACATAGAGAAAGATCTTTGTCCACCGTTTCGAACCAGCAAGTGTGGCTCATCGTCAGGGCAAGTTTTGACGTTAAATTTTGGTTTAAAAAATTATTTTTTTGATGTTAAATTTTGGTTATTTTTGTTTAAATATATATAAGAATATGTTGAATAATAAATTTGAATTATGGAATTTGTATAATCACAATATTTTTAAAATTCTACAAAATGTTAAATAATTTATGTATTTAAAAAAATAATTTTAACTATGAAAAAAAAAAACCTTACCATATATTATATTTTTAAATTTCAAACAAAAACTTATAACAATTAAATTGTATTTTTTACATTATTAGAAAAGCCTTCAAAAACCCATCTAAATACAATCTTCTTCTCTTATTTACAGGATGATTTGATCATCTCATCACATCATTCCTCAAATTCTTTTGTTTCACTAAATTACTTTGCTTAGGAATATTTCAGCCAGTGGAGTTATTTTTTTATCCTAAATGGATTATCACAAGATTCATCCAGAGCAAATCTTGATGAAAGTAAATGAAATTTGTTCAAATAGAATTGGTATCCTTATAATTGCAACTGAGATTTGTCTTTATAGAAAAGCTTAAGTTTTACATAAATGTATGTTCTTGATTATAAGAAGAAATATTACTTTTAATAGAGAATCCACCCCACACTATACATGGGTGGATCCATATTTAGCATTTTTCAGCAAAAGATATTAGTTCATTTGAAATTAGTGCCAAATCACATATATTGGTTCTCTTTGTCTATGTAAAATTCTTAGCTCATTTGAAATTCGTGCCAAAGCATATATATTGGTTCTCCTTGTTTATGTAAAGGAGGCTTGAGGTTAATTTACATGTTCATGTTTTTGTTTACTTATGTATGATCATACACCAATGGTTTTATATGTATTAATGAAATATAAAAATAACTTTTTTAGAAAAAAGAAATGGATTAAATAAAGTTATCATTGTTTAGATAATTTTCGGCAAAATCACATAACCAATATTAATTAACTATTTTAGGGATTTGACCAGGATCTTTAGGTCAAAATTAGCCGTTAGCATTCTAGCTGTTGGAGTCTCTGCACACCCTATTTAATCAAGCTAAGCCGGATTGGTTCTTCAACTTGTCCTGACGATGAACCACACTGGTTGGTTCGAAACGCGTCGACAAAAAAATTGGTTATGTGATTTTGCCGAAGATTATCTAAATAAAGTTATCATTGTCAATAATATATAATTCATAGTCTATTTCTCACTTTGTGTCTATTAGATGTTTTTGTTCACAATTGCTTTTAACACTAATAAGTTACATTCAATTTTTGTGTATTAGTGAATGGATATTCTATGAAGAAAAACATGTCACCTTTTTTTTCACATGAAAAAACGAAAAAACTTTTATTGAAAAAATATGTTACATGGATCTTGGTCCATAGAACAACACTTCCACAAGAATAAAGTACATCCCAGGTGGGAAACAACCAACTGTCCAGAAAAAACAACCTCCATATGAGGCATTAGAGAAAAAGAAAAAGAAAATGATCCAAATCTATGCGAAGCAAAATAAAAGACCTGAAACTAAAAAGATATGTTAAATTCAGCCCAAAAAGGAGAAATAACCAAACTCCTCGGGCGCACCCTAAGTCCAAAGGTTGTAGTGGAAGAAATAGGAAGGCACAAAAACACCATGCTTACCCAACGCATCAACCACTGAATTTTGCCCCTGATATATGTAGGAGAAGGAGATGTGGTTGAAAGAGAGTTGAATCCCCAAGATATGTCGAAGTTGATGGTACATTGAAGGGACGTCTAGAGAAGAAGTACTCTGTGTTCAATTAATGGCCACCTTGGAGTCCCCAACAATAGTGATCTCATCAATGATGAGCCATCTTGCATTCTGCAACACACCCTACACACCCTAGAGAGGTAAGACCTCTGCCTTGCAGCTAGTGCTAAAGCTACTCGACAAGCAGAACCAATAAGTTGTAAGATGGTCCACCATAATACCACAAACACAATTGCCCTGAATGCAAGCACCATCAAAGAAGTTGTCTGGGTGGGAATAGTCAAGCTAAGTGAAAGAGGCCACTCGGTGACGATCACAGGGCACCCATGGACCCACCTCTAGGAAGTAATTTAGAATGCCCATGCTGGTAGGAAGGAAAACATGTCACATATGAATGCTATAGTTCATTTATGTCACTACAAGTTTATTCTTAATTCTTTTTTTTAGGTAACCATGTTGTTTATGTTGAAGAAATTTATCGTAGTGGTATGGCTTGAATGATTAGGTACTTGGAATTTTGGAACTATACACTGAATACATTGGCAGAGTTATGTCACATTTTCCTCATGTGTATTTATCTTTATGTTGCATAAAGATAGTATATCTTCATTTTTCTCATGTTGCACTATTCTATGAGGTAATTTCTTCTTTTAGTTATATTAAGTGTTTGTTGTTTTCTCCTACACATGTTGTCACTAAGCATGGACGAAGCTCGATTTAATAATTCCATGTGGGGCTCACTTCTAGTCTATGCTACAAGTATCCCTACTTTAGTTTATATTGTCAACTCTCCTTCAATAGTTGTAGTAACTTCCAATGATGTAATTGATATGTAAATGACTATCATTTGGTATTTTAAAAATAAAATATATCAAGTTTTGAAATTAAATATTAGTGATGAAACACATTTTTATTGACGTAAAGGGGTATGTGTATCACATTGATTCTTTCCACACACAGTGGACAAAGATTGGTAAGGAAAACAAGGTTGGGCTTAAGGGATACATGGAATTTGTTATCTAGGTTCAAATTATGTTTCTATTGACAAATTTCTCAAGCAAGCACATTGTGTTTTTGCTATCGGTTTGAATTTTGTTTGACATTTAGAGCCTTTTAAGTTTTAATAGTTGAGAAATGCAGTCATCTGATATACCAACTTTCTAAGAGTTGGTTGTTTTTTGTTTCAATATTCTAAGATACATTCCACATTTTATTTCAAATTGAGAAGATTATGCTCTTTCCTATGCAATTTAATTATACTCGTGGTGATTTATTATGGTGTTTTAGCGATTTATTTTGATATTATGTAGCTTTTTCATATTTTTGTCTTATACAAATCTTCATCTCATTTTACCTCACAGCCATATTACTTAATGGGAGAACTCTTTGTTTCAACCACAAAGTCAAATAACTTAATTAGAAAACTCGAAATGGCTCGAGATGATCATTCTTACCAATTAGTTTAGTGACAATATTTGAACACTTAACACTTAGTTATTGATATCTCTTTTTGCACTACATCTTAATTTAGGTTCAAGTGGCACAACAAATTTTGCTTTGCCTCTATGTGCTTAAGAGGAGGTAGAACAACCTCATTCCAATCAATGCATTATATTGGCAAAGATTGAGATGGCATTTGATTTTTGCACTCACAAAAATTGTGAGTATGTAATAAATTTATCTCTATGTTTATTTCCCAAGGAAAATAAATTATTTACTAAGAAAAAAAAAATTCTTCGTCCACAATTCAATGATGATCCATGATTAAATTGGTTGAATAACTTTTTTTAACAAGGTTAGTAGTACAAAACCATTGAAAACTACAAGCAGACTTTGCTTGCTATCTATTAGAAAAACATGTATTACAAGTCAGAATAGTTTTATTTTCCTACTCTTTTTTCTCCACTAATAAGCTACATGATAAAATTAAGCACTTCTTGCAATTATAGAGGATCATATTTCTCTGTAACATCAATTTGAACCAAATATTTTATTCCATGTGAGTTATAGAAAGACCACTATAATGTCATATTTTATGTCACTCACATGTTTTTTTTATGGGAAGCAATAAAACACTTTCTTTCAATCATTCCATAATTGAAAATACATGAAAGCCTCCTCTAATGCTTTTACATATGTTTGCAAGCAAAATCATCATACCATTTCCACTTTACATTTTTCAATAATATGAGACAAAAACATGTGCTTTTGGTTTTTTAAACTCAACCAACCCTTAGACCAAAAATATTTTCAAAGGGAAACCATCTAAAATAAATACTATTAGAACATATACAAACACAAGCTAATGTGTGAAAGTGACTAGATTTAGGTCTTCTTATGTAAATTACATCAAGTAGAACTCCTCCGGGATATATCTCATTAAATGCTAAAGCTCTAGTAAATTATAAATTTCCCAAGGAATCCTTGCTTAAGTAAAATATAAAATCATTTGGTTAATCACATTTCTAGGTAAGTTAACATCACTATGTAATGAGTTAGTCACTTCTAACGGCTTGTGTTTGAAGCAAGTTCAACTTCCATGGTCGCTTATGATATGTTAATATCTATGTTGCATGGGTTCCCGAACCCGGGGGTGGGGTTCTCGAACCCGTCCTGGGTTCTCGTCCCCAAGTATCGGATTCGGGTTCGGGTGCTTCTGAGAAGAACCCATAAGAACCATGTTCTTCTATGAAGAACCGAGTTCTTCATTAAAAAAATTTGGGTTCTTTTGTCTTGACGGGTACAGAGAACCTTGATGATGGGTACTTGGAATGCCAAAATCAGGTTCTTTTGGGTTCTTTGGGGTTCTTTTAGATTTTATTTTTTAATTAATTTAATGGGCTTCCCCTAATATTCTAGGTAGCTAGTTCTTCATCTTGCGATAGGAATTGGAGTACTTATGCCTTTATCCATTTAGTAAAGAGAAATATGTTGGGCTCAAAGAAGGCAGAGAACTTAGTGTACGTTCATAGCACACTTTGTCTCATATCTCGAAAAGACCCTGGATACGATGGTCCTTTCAAGGGATGGGACCAATACACAAACGATGCTATGTGTGTGGACGAGGAGATACAACCAGCTGGCCTTATTAAGCTACCTTCAATTGCTATGGATGAGCAAGAGCCTCAGGATGAGAGTGATCCCTACTTGGAGAGCATGCTAACTGAAGATCTGAGTGATGTTGATGACATCGCTTGAGGAAGCCATTGTTCACTATTAGGTATTTTTGTTTTAGTATTTTAAAATTTCCCAGTTCTTGTTTGGAGATGCCTTAAGACAAATTTTGAATGTAGTATGACAATGGACATATATCATGATTCTTATTAATATGTAAACTCCAATTTGCACTTGATATCAAACTATAAATTTTGAAATTTCATTGTGAATGTTGAATGTTCAATGATGTGCATGTTTAAATATTTAAAGTTTAAATCATAAATATTTTAATTTTCTTGTTTAAAGTTGAAAAATATACAAATTCATATATATTATAATTTATAAAAAATATATATAAATTATAATATACCCCTGATGAACCCATACACCTTGTTTCGAAAAATGGCGTACCCGTCCCCGTCCTCGTCCTCGAACCCACATTTCCTGGCAACATAGGTTAATATTAATGAGAAACATACAATGCTCATAGAAGAAGCTTCCATGACAATACCAACAATCAGTGGAGGAAGACAATGCCAAATTAATGAAAAAATAATTCAATTGCTACAGGGATACCCATTACATTATAATCCAAAGTCCATGAGTAATAAAGCTTGATTAATGTGAGTGTGCTCCTTAAAAAGGTTCAACATAAATAATGACATTTTCCATGCTACTTCTCATTAGTTCTATGTCAACAACTTCATTAGTACATTTGTACTAGCAACAATTACCATGTCCACATCCACAACCATAAGTGTTAGAGAATCATTGATGGCGTTACCTACCATCACAACTATCGTCTCAAATTTATTTTGAACCAAAAGAATGAGGAAATAAGTTCTCTTTATACAAAGCTTGATATTATTGTAAAACGAAATGTTTAGAGCTCAATAAAAATTCCTAACTTTTTTCAATAGTCTTACTAAAAATATACATGACCACGAAAAAGTATAAGAAGAAACAAATGATTGGTTGAGGCTTAGGGGTAAAATGACAATGGAATGAAAGTACCTCTAGCTCTTTCATTTTATCCACTTTTTCCTAAGGGAGCATTTCTTCCATAATAATGCAAATCCACCCTCCTTGGAAACAACATTTGTAGTATGCTAGTTGTCTCTCATGACCATAATATTTTTAACTTTAATCAATTTCAAAATGGAAATCTCTGACCAACTTAACTGAGTTTGACATGTAAATATCCCTACTAACTCTCCATTAGTAGACATAAAAAATCAAATTAGCATTAATTAACAATAATTGTTAGCAAAAGGGTGTCCTCATTCAAAGATCTCTTATTTTTTCTTAGCTCCCCCTTTCTCAGTGTATTTTTACTACTTAAACATCTCAATCATTCACCTCCTCTTGAGTCTCCCTTCTTCATTTTTTTGTTTCTCCTTTGCCTCCTTTTTGTGGCTTTTGAAAATTCTTCATTTTTCTTTTCATCATTCTCTATTATCAAACCAATTCTTCATAATAAAAAAAAGAGCTTTCCATTGGCCAAGCTTGAGGGAGGGGATTGCCTTCTCTGGATTAATTTGTTATGAAATAGATTGATGAGACAAATTCAAGAATCAAAGATGAATACTAATGAAGTTGAAATATATGAAGCCAAGAAAAAGAGTGAAAATTGTTGTAAATCTAACCACATGAAATAGCTTCTATTTTTATAAAAATAGCTTCCCCTCTACTTCTTAGCTGGTCAAATTGTAAGTCCTTTTCGGGGAAAGAGGAAGGAGATTTCTTTTCCCTTCTCTTCTCTTCTCTTCTATGGACTAATGTTCCTTCCCTTCTCTTCTTTAGATTAATTTGTTATGAAATAAATCCACAGGGCACATCACAAATGAATACCAGTAAAGTTGGAATTTACTGTTGGAATATATGAAGGGAAGAGAAAGAAAATGAATATTGATATAAATCAACACTAATTTAATAACTTGAGACACTTTCAACATTTATAAAAAATCTCTTCTACTCACCTTCCAGCGTGTGAAAATGCAAGTCCTTTCCAAAGTGGCAAAAAGAAGTGGAATGCCATGACAAAAGATGAATACTTGTTAAATTAGAATATATGGAGGGAAGAGAATGACAGTTAACATTGGTATAAATCAACAGTAATTTAACAGTTTGAAATACCTTCTACATTTATAAAAAATCTCCTCCACTCAATTTCCAGCCAGCTTGTGAAATTAAGCCCTTTTCAATCCGGCAAAAACAGGTGGTTTGTGACGAAGAAAGAAAACAAATCTCTTCAACTCAATTTCCAGTCAGCTTGTGAAATTGAATGCTCTTTTCAAGCGGGCAAAAACATGAGTACATGGATCAATGGTTGGGCCAGTCGGCTGCCACGCACCCCACTAGCGATTGAATCCCGATTTGTAATGCTGCGCAGCAGCATATATAAGTTTCAATGTGGTTGTAATGTAAATGTAACAAAATGTGATGAATGTCAGATTCTCTGACACGTATATATGTACAAAAAGAGGACCCATATATGCTCTTCTGGGAACTAGCCCCTCCCAATTTTATTTTTTTTTAAAACCAAGAAAAAAACAATTCCTGGTTAGGTGCCAATCAGATTCTCGACATTAAACCCACGCAACCTTCTTACCTCGAGTCAGAAAGTTGTTGGAGCCCTGCAAACTGAAATTGCAGATTAGTTGAATCGAACACGCAACCTTCTTACCTCGAGTCAGAAAGTTGTTGGAGCCCTGCAAACTGAAATTGCAGATTAGTTGAAGCTTCAATTTATTCTCGGAATGGGCGCAAACTGAAATTGCAAAATATGCTTGCCTGTGTTATCATAATGTTGTCACTCTTAACATTCTTAGATTAGTTGAAGCTTCAATTTATTCTCGGAATGGGCGCAAACTGAAATTGCAAAATATGCTTGCCTGTGTTATCATAATGTTATCACTCTTTTTCTCTGAAAAAGAAAAAAAAATGTTGTCACTCTTAACATTCTTAGATTAGTTGAAGCTTCACATTCTTAACATGCCATTCTCTGTTAAACGCACCATAACACAATCCAAATCTCAACATAATTGGAGATGCGGGGTATCGAACCCCGTACCTCTCGCATGCAAAGCGAGCGCTCTACTGTTTGAGCTACATCCCCATGACAAAACTCGAAACATCTTTCTCTTACTCTATTCGTACAGGTTTTTTGAATGAAATTTTCACAGCCAACTTTGATCTGGTGAGCTCTTACAGGAAACATGCCACATGTCAATATAGTCCGCTGCTGTCTGATCTGGAATCCATTCTTGATGACTTCGTTTGGGTGGGAGCCAACAGCCTGGATTTCGACGGGTTCGCTGCCCTGCACCACTCTGTGGGACTACAACTGCTCGGCTAGGGCACCCTGATTTTCTTTTTCGTCAATGGAGGTGGGGGCACTGTCAAGAATCAGAATGCTTTCACAGGCGAGATGCCTTCGGGGTAACCCCAAGAACATGTAGATGGATAACCCCAAGATCGAGGTCATATGGAATACGGAGGTCCTCAAGGCTTTTGGGAACGAAAGGGGTTTGCTTGGCGGGCTCAATCTGCCAAACACGGTTACGACTTACCGGTGAGGCGGCGCAGTTGGAAGTGTCAAGGTTGTTTTTTTTTTTTTTTTGTGGATGAAGTGGGCATTCTTTTTTCTATTACTCTCTGAACTTTTTTTGGTTTTAATTTTCTAATTTTACTTTTTGAGAAATTAGATTAAAATTGGTTAGAATCGAGTTATGTAATTGAGTTGAAAGGTTTATTTTACGATCCAATATGATGTGTAATTTTATTTGTCAGTTATTAAAGTTGAAATTTTATTCCGAGTGGCCAAAATAAAAAAATTTAAAAATCTAAAAATTAAATAACAATACAAAATATTAAATAATGTATGTTCATAAAAAAAATACTAAAGAAATTGGATCATGTTAGATCTTTTATATAATTGATCCGAGCTCAATGTGATGTGTAAGTCCCTCTGTCAGTGATCAAAGTTGAAATTTTGCTCTAAATCAAAATAAAAAAATAAAAATTAAAAATCTAAAAAAAAAAAAAAAAATTATACAAAACATTTAAATAATATCCGCTCATAAAACAAATTGCACGTGAGGAAATTGGATCCCTCTAGGTTCATGTTAGATCCTTATTTAAAATGGATCTATGCTGTGTATTTATGGTTTTACAAAGTGTTTGAATATATTTATATATTTAAAAAAATAATTTAAATAAGAAAAATTTAATATTTGCTTTTGAATAAAGTGAAATGGAATTCAAAACATCTATTTTTTATGATGATCTATGAAATTACAACTTTATGCGAAGTTATAAATTAATTGATAGATAAATGGGACGAGGTTGCCAACCTATAACAATTGACACCCGAGGACAATTCGGTGGTTTAGGAATTATTGAAACTTTCAAGAAGTCTTAGTTCTCAACATGTTTTCCTCCTTAAGAATCTTAACCATCTAATTTCAGCTCATTGGGTTTACATAAGTCTACTTCCTTTCAAATGTCTAAGGTCTTACATAAATTTCATTTCCTCAATTCTATCAAGGAGATCAATCTTCTAATCTCTCAAGGGCCCTGTATTCTAGAAGATTTCAACTTGATCAAATCCATTAAGGAAAAGAAGGGTGGCATTAGAAATTAGTGGCGGAATCTACTCTATTGCAAGACTTCATGGCTTCTTCCAACACCATTAATGCCATCCACACGTAAAACAATCACAAAGGAGGCTTATAACAAATAACCTCTAGACTTAACAAATACCTCACCTCAATGAATATAATGGCCAATGATATATTATGGAAGCTTTTATACTCACAAGTCATGGATCAGATCACTAATTAATCAAGCTAGACATAGACATCAAAGATCGACCAAAAACCCAGTGATTTTACTTGGAAATATTTTGGATTCAACACCCGACATTTCAAAACAATGTTAAGAAATGATGGGATGAAATGAAAGATATAAAGGGAAAAACCATTTATCAATTGCAACAAAAATTAAAACACCTCAAAAATTAGCTTAAATCAAATAGGACTTAAAAGTCAAAATGGAAAGTATTTAGGAAGAAGCCATCCACCAAGGCAAATTAGATGAATTAATTAATTGAGGAGGCCAAAATTCTTACCCAACTTGAGGAACGAAGAAAACAAAAAGCAATCCTATAGTAGCAAAAGCCATGAATCCATTGGTTAAAGGAAAGGGATAGAAATACAACCTTTTTTTCACAATTGTATGTTACAACACCACCACCACCACAATCACATCTTGTCCTTAAAGAATCGGGAAGGCAGTAAGGTGTAGGACCATGAGGATATGGCACATGAGATGGTCTGGTTTTACATAAATATCTTGTTAGACCCCAAGCCTCAATGAGATGTAGGCATGCATAGAATTGTGCAACATATCTTGTCACTAGTCACCAGCAAACAAAATGAAGCCATTATTCAAGAATAACTAAGAAGAAGTTGAATCAATGGTTAAATCCATACCCAAAAACAAATCCCTAGCTTTGAACGACTTTACTTCTAATTTTTTCCAAGCCTAATGGATGATGATCAACAATGATTTATGGGAAGTAGTGGTGGAATCTCAAAGGCCTCAAACCATACTAAGAGCTCTTGATGGCACCTTATTCACCCTTGTCCTTAAGAAAGACAAAGTGGAGGACCCTAGCAGCGTCTCTTGATTAATTTTTTATGAAGTACATCCATTAGAAAAATTCAAAAATCAAATATGAATACTAGTGAAGTTGGAATATATGAATGGAAGAGAAAGAGAGTGAACATTGGTGTAAATCAACACTAATTTAATAGCTTGAAATACCTTCTACATTTATAAAAATCTCTTCCACTCTACTTCCTAGCTTGTCAAATTGTAAGTCCTTTTTGGGCAAGAACAGGTGGAATGCCATGAGAAAGAATGTGCAAATGTTTCAACAAAATCAAACAAAGCAAAAGAATGCCATGGGTGTCCTTGCTTAAGTAACAATGCAAAATCATTTGGTTATTACATTTGTAGCTAATGTAACATTGCTTGTGATTGAAACAACTCCAACTTCCATGGTCGTTTATGATATGTTAATAACAATGAGCAACATACAATACTCATGATCTGAATGCGTAAACTAGAAGATTTTTAACAATTTGTAAGTTAAGTTTATATGTGTTTTGGGTAGAGGATCAATTTACTAAACACATAAACAAGTAAATTTTAACCACAATTTACAGCCAAACAGAGAAAAAATAAGCATATCTGAAACATACAACACAAAGCATGATAAAGGAGTTCACCCCTCTCTTGGACTACATCTCCTGGTCCAACTTCCAATGCAAGGCCTCTTTCATTAAAATGCTCAAAAGTGTGTTTACATGCATTTACAAAGCTCAAACAACAAAGCTGATATCTCCTGGTCCAACTTCCAATGCAAGGCCTCTTTCATTAAAATGCTCAAAAGTGTGTTTACATGCATTTACAAAGCTCAAACAACAAAGCTGATATCTCCATTGGATCCAACACTATCAAAAACCTCCATTATGGTTCTTTCTGCACCTCATTTGGCCAAAAATTGAGTAAATTATGATTGTTTCAAGTTTTTATTCCATTCTACATCTAATCATCCACCAATTCAGCCTAAACATGGCTTGAGCACCCCAAACCTAGAACTGATGCGCAATTCTTGCCTACACTCCTGCCTGATGGGCGAAATTGTAGGATCGTTAGTTCACCCATTAAGCCCCTGGTTCCGAAAATTTGGGTCACGTGGCATGCATATGACCGCATAGGGGGCCGAGACTCTAAGGCCTAACTCCGAGCCCCTTTTCTATTGCAGTAAGGTCACATGGCGCTCATATGTCCTGGGGTTGGCTCCCTCTGCGCTCACACCCTTGGTTTTATGGCCACCATATGGCCTTGGGGCTGGCCCCAATTACATTATCCGCCCGCGGTTTCTCGGGTTAGCTCTAGTGTATGGTAAGTGTTTGGTGTCGTGACCATGGGGTTGGCGCTAAGCCCTGGCCCTTGGTCCCACCCCTTGGTTTGGAGGGCACAGGGACCAAGGTTGGTGCTTAGCCCCGACCCCAACCACCATTACACACTGTGTTAAACATTAAGTGCCACCTGAAACCATAGTATGTTAAGAAACATGTGTACAATGCATTAGCGAGAGCCTGTAGTGTTTGCTACTGGGTCACAGATTCGATCCTTTAGAGGTCAGTTTGGACCCAAACAAATTTTTGCATGAATGAGTGGAGGCCACATGGCAGTCCCTCATTGGGCCACATCAAAAACCCATTAACCAATAAAAAAATCATCATTCCACAACCAATCAAAATGATACAAGTGGAAGTCAATGACTGATCCACCATATACTCAATCAAACCCAGTCAAATGTCTAGTCAATGTATAGACTATTGAATAGGTGTACCTACAACCCACATTCAAAATTTTTAGTTGTTTCCCAGATCGATTAGAACATGATATCAGGAGCATCCGATATCGGTTTTGAGTGAAACGAGTTGCGTTGAATTTAGATTGTCGAGATCTATCCACTCGTTCAGGTTTCAAGCTTTGTCGCACATTTTGAATTTTGATCACTAATTTGATCCACTAGATCAACTCATAGAAGAAGCTTCCATGACAATCCTAACAATCAATGGAGGAAGACAATGTCCAATTAATGAAAAAAATAATTCAATTGCTATGGGGATACCTAGTACATTATAATCCAAAGTCCATGAGTAATAAAGTTTGATTTATGTGAATGTGCTCCTTAAAAAGGTTCAACATAAGTAATGACATTTTCCAAGCTACTTCTCATACGTACTATGTCAACAACTGCATTAATATATATGTACCAGCAACAATTACCATGTCCATGTCAATAACCAGAAGTGTTGGAGAATCGTTTGTGTCATTACCTACCATCACAATTGTCATCTCAAATTTATGTTGAACCAAAAGCATGAGAAAATAAGTTCTCTTTGTACAAAGTTTGATACTATTGTAAAACGAAATGTTTAGATTCAATAAAAGTTCCTAATCTTTTTCAATAGTCATACCAAAAATACACATGACCAAGAAAAAAATATAGGAAAGAACACATGCTTAGTTGAGGCTTAGAAGTAAAATAACACGGAAATGCAAGTATCTCTAACTCTTTCATTTTCTCCCCTTTTTCCTAAAGGAGTACTTATTCCATGATATTGCAATTCCACTCTTCTTTGCAATGGCATTTGTAATGAAATTTGTAGTATGCTAGTTGTCTCTGGTGACTGTAATATTTACGCCGTAAGGCGTTCCCTCTGAGAGGAACTCCCCTCCGTGCCGCGGTGTCTCGTTATGGGCCCTTAGATCGATTGTTAGACGATGAAATAAACTCCAACCATTAGATCATCGGCGAGTCATTTCTCTGCATCTTCATCAGCTTCTGGCTCTTCTGTTTCATCTTCTGCATTGCCGCCCTTAGCTTCACCCTTCAGGTCTGCATGGGCAGGTTATGGAAAGACAGGTGGCCTGCGGCTTTCATCGTCTCTCCAAGACTTCTCAACATACCGCAAGGTTGGTTCTGAAGAAGGGGATTTAGCCTTGAGCGGTGCTGGTATTCTTCGAACAAAACCTTCATCGATAAGGGAGGGCACAGGAGGAGGCACTAGATTTTCAAAGGAGAAGGGCCTACCTTCAACACCATTGAGAAAACAATGCTGGTTAAAGGTGGCTGTTGGGTTTTTACTTCTCTTAATGCTTTTAATTCTGATCATTGCGGGATTTGGTTGGTTAAAATCTTATCGGAGTACAGAGGCATCACATTTTTCTATAGTTTTGGACTGTGGGAGCACTGGTACCCGAGTTTATGTGTATGAGTGGGTGCGGAATGATGGCAAGCATCAAGGGAGTCTTCCAATGGTGCTGCGCCCATTTCCTGAAGGTAATGATGGCAAGTCAAGGCAACAGAATGGTCGAGCTTATCATCGCATGGAAACTGAACCTGGTTTTGATAAACTTTTACACAATGAATCAGGGTTGAGGTCAGCCATGGAACCACTGCTCCAGTGGGCTGAAAAGCAAATACCGCTCATGCTCATAAAAATAGCCCTCTTTTCCTTTTGGCCACAGCAGGGCTTCGCAGGATGCCAAGTTCAGATTCAGAATGGATCCTGGACAAGGCATGGTCAATTCTAGAAGAATCTCCATTTATGTGTCGAAGAAACTGGGTTAGGATAATTACTGGGGTAGAAGAGGCTTACTATGGATGGGTAGCTCTTAATTATATGATGGGTAGATTGCAGAATATGCCGATTCTGGAGACGTTTGGTGCACTTGACTTAGGGGGTTCCTCATTACAGGTGACATTTGAATCTAAATATGGCTTGAATCTGACCATTGGAACAATGGAACGCCATCTAAATGCATATTCTCTTACAGGTTATGGCCTAAATGATGCCTTTGAAAAGTCCGTTGTACTTCTACTCAGAAAAAATTTAAAAACTGACAGTGGGAAATTCTCTGGTGGTCAGTTGCATCTTAATCATCCTTGCATACATGCTGGTTATAGACAACAATACTCATGTTCTTAGTGTTCTTTCTTACTCCAGAATGGAAGTCCTCTGGTTGGTGGAAGAGACATAAGTAAAGAAGAATCTCGAGTAGGGCTTGAGTTGATTGGTGAGCCCAACTGGGAAGAATGTGAAGCTCTAGCGAAATCAACCATAAATGCCTCTGAATGGTCACATTCGGGGGCAGGGACAGACTGCAAACAACATCCTTGTGCTATCAGTGATCAGCAGCAACAATCTCAAGGGCAATTCTATGCTATGTCAGGTTTCTTTGTTGTGTTCAAGTTTTTTAATCTATCTGCTGCTGCTTCATTTAATGATGTTCTAGAGAAGGGTCGGGAGTTCTGCACTAAAACTTGGCAAGATGCTGAGCGGAGTGTTGTTCCACAGCCTTTTATAGAACAATATTGTTTTCGTGCTCCATATATAGTATCACTCCTGAGAGATGGTTTGCAATTGAAGGAGCAACAAGTAGTTGTGGGGTCTGGTAGCATTACTTGGACTTTAGGTGCTGCATTGTTCCATCGGTAATGGAATTTCTCCAAGTCGTTCTGGTAAGCTCTGTAACTGAAACTTTAAATTATTCATCTTCAACAGTTTTTTTGCCATTTTGATTAAATTCTTCCAGATCCATCACAGTGAGTTTTTTGAGTTGACATTTTGATCCAGCCAGAGTGGCTCACCATCAGGACTCAAAAAACACTTGTTGGCTCGAAGCCTCCAAATATCAACTCAAAAAACTCAGTGTGATGGATCCAAAAAAAATTAATCAAAGTTATTCACATCACATAATCCTTAACTCAGGAAAAACTTATTTTACCAATTGAATAATCTTAATTGATCATTTTTCTTTTCCTTCACTCACTTGACAATCTGCCTCTATATGTTTGTGTTTATGTTGCCTTTTAATTCTCTTTTCTTTCAGAGGCTATGCATTTATTACTCTTCGCTGCATCTTATGCTTATGTCAAGTTTTTAACCTCCGTGGTTACAGAAATGTTGATTCCCCTGTTTTTGCATAAAATTTTCACTTAAGTTTCTTATTGAATTTACAAGTGTTTGTTGCTTGAGTGCCATGCTTGGTTGTCTTTGGTTTGCCAAAGGTTTTGAGAAGATTAATACGATTAGTTTGGACTAGTGCTCAGCTGAGTATTAGCAATAGTTTATAATTTCTGTAACTATACTCATGATGATGATTTGTTCCATGAAAAAATAACACACAACAAAGGATCTGTACATGTGAACCTGTAGTATGTGGAATAAAGTCAGCTCACTCCCGTTGAGGATGTCAATTAATTTTCTCATGTTCCACTAATCTCAACAAGGGTAAAACCACAGAAGAGGCATCCTCAGGTCATGAGCTGTTCAAGACTAAAAGCTCATGGGCTCTTGATATGTTTGGCTATTGCTGTTCCACATTTTTCATTTTTGTGATTACTACACAATTAAATGCAGAACAGGTTTAAAGTCTATGAAGTGTTTCAGATGATTGGGAACACCTATGGCAGTATTGTGTGGAAAATGGGTATATTATAATGTGGCATTGTGGCTGCATCTAATGTTTCCTCATAATCAGGTTTCTGGGATTCCAAGTGAGCTGAGGTGCCTCCCTTCCTGGATGCTTTGTTCACAAGGATGAAACCAAGTGCCTTTGATGCACCATTTGCGTGAGTCAAGAACTGTGGATATGAAGAATGGGATACTCGATGACATTCTACATGATATCGTTGACGTTGTTGGATTATGTCAAACAGTCAAAGTGGACAATGAAACATTTGGAGATTCCATGAATTTCAAAAAGCATGCCTTCCTTAAAGCAAATATAAAAGATTTAACACTGTACACAGGATACTTCCCAAAGCTTGTTTAATTATAAAACACATATATTTCTCAAATGTAGAAGTCATACCATGTGTGTGTTCCTTAATAAAGTTATAAACCTTATAATAGAGTTTATAGAGCTGATCTTTTCTACGGACGAGATAGTCATTTAGGAAAAGAGGCTAACTTGAATTTGAAATGTTGTGTGGTCATTAGTATGTGTCGTAACTATGTTAAAGAAGCGACCAAATTGAAGAAACAGCAAGTGTATTTCCCTGGAGGTACCTTGTAGTACTGAGAAATTATTAATGATATGTTTTTCACCCCTTGTATTTAATATGCAAACAGGAATCTAGCAATTAGTTATTTCGTTTTTTCTATTCAAGACCAGATCCATAGTGCCTAAATTTGCTACTGGGCTAACCTGCATAGCCATGACTCTTTTCAGCATCTGGTCACAAAGGAGTGTCCTCTCTAGTTCTGTTTTCACACCAACACGTTTCTTGGCATGTGCCTTAGGGCATCTTAGTTGACCCTTGTTTCTGGTCATATGCTCAGGATTCTTTCCTTGTTCCCTGCTTGTGAAATGTGTCAAAAAGATCTGAGCTATAACATCAATTGTAACATTGCAGATCATGCTTGTCACTATTTTTTTTATGCTCCTCTTCATTGGCCACTGATCCATGGCAATGCATTCCTTTTCTGATGAGTGACATTCAGAAGAAGTTTTTAACATTAGAATAGTTTGATTCCAATTTTGGTTATAATTTAATACAATGCATACTTCTTCGATCCTGGAAATTGAGGGAAAATTTTACATGCAAGAGATATCGAAGACAGTGCACCTTCGTAGGTAGTTAATCCAGGGGATAACCATCAACATGGTGACAAACTCAAGTTGAATGTGTTTCCCGTGTGATCTAGGCTTAACTTTCCCCAACCTCTTACATGCTCATTATTTGCTTATCATTTCCTTTTTTCTCCAAAGGCATTGCTCTAAGTTATTCTTGACAAACGGAGTTATATGGGGAAGTTGTTCATATCATGGACAGAATTAGCAAGGATCGAATAGAAGTTCACCACTTTTGCATCTCTCCAAAAGCTTTAGCTTTGTTTACACATACTGTAAACATGGATACGTTTTGGATCTGATTGGATTTCTTTTTTTATGGGCTTGGTTCTGATGCAACTGACATTTATTTACAATGAGGAATTTCATCTCTTCTTTTCCATTTTCCTAAAGTTGTTTGAACTCATTTCCAGAATTGCTAACTGGTGTGGTTGAAGCTACTATAAAAAACTAAAAAAGGATCAAATAAGGCAATTCTAGGGGATGGGCTGACATCCATTGTAGGAGGTAGGCTGCATGTTCTACTCTTCTCATGTATTATCATTGAACTGAAATTTAAGTCCAGGACTACAGTTTGTAGATCTGTTTCTATTGTCTTTGGTGCTTTGATCCTTCAACTAGTTTCCCCCATTTTATTCTGTCTCATGTGTTGTGAAACTGCCTTCCCTATAAGTGGTTCGGGGGAGAAGCTTTGCTTCTTTTAATAACATGCTCAGTCTACTAATCCTGATTGGATGGGATAGAAATTCATGTGGTCGCCATTAAGATTTCTATTGTTTAGTTTTACTTTACAAGAAGGATTTTGTATCTACTTTATTGATCTCATCACAGGAAACCTTCCAAATTCATTTGTCATGTAATTCTAATAATGTTGTTTATTCTTCCTTGAAATGAAATTAAAACAGTTATGAATCATGATGTTGCAAATTGTATATGATTTCTGTCTGTGTTTTCCCAAGCATCATATTCTGTAATGTAACTGGAATTATTTTTCTTCATTATTTTCAGGGGATGGAAGAGCAAAGATACCACTTAGCCCTTCAAATTCAGGGTGTCAGCAACCATTTGGACTTGCGCAAAGCCTTGCGGGTGGAAGTGTGCAACATGCTGATTCTCTCAAGCACCAGTCAACTGTGTCAGTTGGATTGTGTTTTCCAAGCAATTTGGGGCAAATACAAACTGATACTGGACCCTTGTGGACGCCTCACAGAGGTCAAATGCGGTTGCAGAGTCGACGATCACAATCAAGAGAAGATCTCAGTTTATCAGTTTTACAACTAGTTTCCCCCATTTTATTCTGTCTCATGTGTTGTGAAACTGCCTTCCCTATAAGTGGTTCGGGGGAGAAGCTTTGCTTCTTTTAATAACATGCTCAGTCTACTAATCCTGATTGGATGGGATAGAAATTCATGTGGTCGCCATTAAGATTTCTATTGTTTAGTTTTACTTTACAAGAAGGATTTTGTATCTACTTTATTGATCTCATCACAGGAAACCTTCCAAATTCATTTGTCATGTAATTCTAATAATGTTGTTTATTCTTCCTTGAAATGAAATTAAAACAGTTATGAATCATGATGTTGCAAATTGTATATGATTTCTGTCTGTGTTTTCCCAAGCATCATATTCTGTAATGTAACTGGAATTATTTTTCTTCATTATTTTCAGGGGATGGAAGAGCAAAGATACCACTTAGCCCTTCAAATTCAGGGTGTCAGCAACCATTTGGACTTGCGCAAAGCCTTGGGGGTGGAAGTGTGCAACATGCTGATTCTCTCAAGCACCAGTCAACTGTGTCAGTTGGATTGTGTTTTCCAAGCAATTTGGGGCAAATACAAACTGATACTGGACCCTTGTGGACGCCTCACAGAGGTCAAATGCGGTTGCAGAGTCGACGATCACAATCAAGAGAAGATCTCAGTTTATCAGTTTTAGAGAGCCATGTCGTCAAGTTGTGATGGCTAGAAGCTGTATATAGATTTTAGAGAAAGGCTGTGCTTTTCTCAAAAGTGTACATTACAGGAGAATCTGGAATATCAACTTGTTAAGCGAGTGTAGCTTTATGCAGCATCTCTGGGCTGGTTCTTTATGTATTGAGGGGAGATCCCTACAGCACAACTGAAATATATACTAAAATATTGCGAATTGTATTTTTGGTCTCTCTACATTTTGGCGGATGGTTGGATCTTGTTAATTTTATCTGTAATGTTAGCATATTCATCTCGCTTAGCGTCTTTGATGGATATTTGTAACATAAATGCATTTTAAATAACATTTTTTTTTCAACTTCAGGTCGCTGACAGCCAAATGTCATATTATAGAGTTATCATTTTATTCTTTTTGGAAATTTCGAAATCTCTTGGGACCCGTGTTGTTTCCTGGCAGTGTAAAGTTTCTTTACTTTTCAGAGGTTAAAAGGAAGATTCTGAACACAGTTCATTGGCAGTTCATTCATGTGTTATCTTTAATAGTCAAACTCCAAGTTCATAGGATTCAATTAGTCTCCAAACCTTTTAGACTATTTAAATTTATACCAATGGCAAATAATTATTACAACAATGTACTTGATTTATATCATTCAATTTTTTAATCAGGAAAGAAAATTGATCTTAAATTTAGGAAATGTCATTTTTCGGAGCCAAAATGGCAGAAAATAGTGGTTGGAATACCGTAATTACGCCGTAAGGCGTTCCCTCTGAGAGGAACTCCCCTCCGTGCCGCGGTGTCTGGTTATGGGCCCTTAGATCGATTGTTAGACGATGGAATAAACTCCAACCATTAGATCATCGGCCTTTTTAGAAACCAAGCGTCACCGAAGAGAGGCCAAGCGTCTGTGGATGGATGAGAGAGGACAGCAATCTGAGGCGCCTCGATCCCCTTCGATCTGAACATCAGGGAGCTCTATGAAGCGGATCATGTCCCTTGACGAAGATGGCAGGGTGTGGTGAGGAGAGCCGTCCATCCATTCGGCGGTGAAGAAGGTGACAGAAAACCCATGGTACACAGTGAGCCGAATATTCACACCAGTTCACACCAGTTCTTCACTTGATCGCTCTACTTTGTGGTCACTCATTTCAGGGCTCCTCGGCATTCTCGTTCTCTGTTGGCGAAAGCTTTCTTATTCTTTATTCTTATTCTTTCCCCCGTTGCAATTTCCACAGGGCTTTGCATTGCAATCAGCCATGCAATTCAAAGAAAAACCAAATATTCTTGCAGCAGATGTCTTCCCTGTACCTCTGGGCCCATGAAAAAGATAAAAGGGTGCAATCTTATCTTTGTTAATTGCACTGGAAAGAGCTTGAGCAATAATGCTCTGCCCAACCAGTTCCTCGAAAGACTTGGGACTGTACTTTTGACTCAAGCTTCTATTCACTAACATGTTTTCGTTAGTCCTCATCTGTAAGGATTCCTCCTCTGTCTCATATTCACTAATCCCTGACTTTCTGGTCCTGTGATGAGTTTTGATGAGAGGATGGAGATCTAGCTCACTGAAACGTCTGTTGTTTACCTGGGGAGAATCACCATAATCGTCCAGAGGTGAGTCCAAGGTTAAAACATTCGTGTGGGGGGGGATCTGACCAATGGGATTTCATCCTTTGAATAGGAGCAATCCGAGGAAGAAAAATCTGTAACATATTCAAATTGAATAGGTTCTTGATAGTGCAGAGTACTAGCAGAATCAAGAGTGATTTTCTCCTATTGGCAACCAGCACACCACATGAAAACCTCTTCCCTCTGATGCCCTTCAATTTTTTACCTCTACCATTTCGCCTTCCAAACCAGGACCAAGGAAGTCTGCATCCATTTCTTGAAATTGTTTGACAACCCCCAAACTCTTCAACATTTCTTTGTATGTCGATGTTGTTTTGCAGATTTTCCTCCCTTAAAGTTTTATGGTCATAAGGCCCAATGTAAGGGTCTATAGTATAAGCCCCATTGTCATCTAAAACAAGTTCGAAGCTTTCTTCTTTGCAAGTATTAGCGGGAGAACTAATCAATGAAAAATCATCTTCATCTACAGGCAGTGTAAACTCATGGAAGGAATTCAGAGCTGCAGGATGGTTTTCATCGGTAAATCCCTGGTATATTTTGAATGATCTTGAAGATGTAGATTTGCTCTTTCCAGCAACAAGTTTTCTTTTCTGAAAGTACTTGGGATTTTTTCGGTTGCTTTTCCTTCTATGATATTTGAGTGCACCTTCAGCATCGAGATCCTCTACCAGAGTACTTCCACCAACAAATTCTCTTTTTGAACTCTTAATATTTTGTATGATTTTCTGTACTGTATCATGTATGCTGTTTTTATCAGAAGTTGTCAAGTTGGTATCAGACACTTTTCCTTCTTGTAAGGCCATGGAACTCATTTATATTGAAGCAGTTAAAGATAATTTTGCATAGGTTATTCACATTAAGGACTGTAGCCTTTCAATTGTTCATCACAGACCAACATTATCAAAATTCAGTCACAAGTCTGGTGTCGAGATAAATTTGCCACGTCACCTGATTTTTCAAATACAAAAACAGATATCTTAGAATACCCAAAATAGGAAAGCTTATTTCTATTCCAAAATCTACTGTGCTTTTTGGCTTCTCTAAGCTCAGGTTTCTACTTTATGCCTGCAAGTTTCCTCATTCACTCAGTTTTATCTACGTTAAGATACCCATGAGTTCATGGACTCTCATTATGATGTTTTGATCTATTAATTCGTCGCAGAAATCCATCTTGTTTTATCTTACTTAGTGGTACAATTCCATCTTTACTTCGTAAAATTCCTGGATGTACCAATTTCAATGATTTTGAATAATTAAGACTGACACATCAAGGAGTTCTGGTTCAAAATCTCTCAAGTTAGACTCAGTTTCAGAATTCCAAGTCATATAATACGCACACCTAAACAGTTTAAGAGCATTAAAGTTTTATCGGAAATTTAAGGTTGAAAAGGCTTTCTGATGAGATTCTAGCTTTAGGAAAATCTGTGCGAAGATAGAATTTCAGTGCCATGGATGGAGAAAGTCAAAGTTATCCTCTACCGCCAGCTTAGACGCCATCAAATATTCCAAAAATTGAGGACTTCCTGTGAAAGTTCACGCTTTCCCTTCATCATTAATAGAGCAAGCAGCAAGAGCTTATCATTTCCCATGCACATGTACATATTATTCATAATGATCCCTATCCATGATTAATACATAGCAGTTACGATGAATCTACCACTCAATATAACTTCCAATTGCAGGGAACAGCACTAAGAAAAGAAAAGAAAAAAACCCTGCAACACAGAAATTGGACGAAAAATTCTATTATCTATAATAAACTCTTTGTGAGTTCATAACACAGATTATCCTTGAAATGAGAAAAAACCAATAACTTCCCTTTTTGATTCGGAAAGAGTAGGCAGTAGTAGGCAGGTTGCTTACTTGAATTTTGAATTTGAATGATGATATTCTCAAAATCAATGCCCAAGCCAGCACCATTGAATTATAATTGCTAATGTGACTAACTATATATATATATATTTATAGCACGATTTCCATCTCTACGACTTAATATAAGATTTGGAAATGGTGGCCATCAACTACTCCATCACCATTAGCAGGCCTGCATTTAATAATATTCAAATTAAATTTTGTGCAGGCCTAATGGAATGGAGTCATGCAGTTTAAATAAACAAGAGAGAACTCTTGTTAAATTAATTAATAGAAAATGCTGGTTGGTGGCAGAATGCAAGGTCATTTTAAGATCAGGAAGGTGACTTTCGTTGTATTGTGGATTTGTGTTGGTTTATTAATCACTTATTCTGATTCATATATGTTGATCTCATTATCTATATGATCCGAATATAAAAAGTAGAGGATTCCTGAGAATAGAGAATATATTCATTAGTTTATAATTTATGTTCTAGCATTATTTGGCTAGCTGACCAAGTCATTTGGACATGGCTTTGCCCTGGTTGCAGGTATTCTTCAAAGTGATCCACTAGTGCAAGTGTTTATCATATATCTCCACAAAAACAGTGAAGTGTTTATCATAGATCTTTATCATAGATCTCCACAAAAACAGTGAAGTGTTTATCATAGATCTTCACAACAACTATTAACAGTTAATCCATATGGATATAATTTCGAAAACAGTTTGGGATACAAAATTCAATTCATTACGCCGTAAGGCGTTTCCGTTTGAAATGAATTGCCCCAGCCGATGCCGTGTCTTATTGTTGACCGAGTTTGGGATACAAAATTCAATTCATTACGCCGTAAGGCATTTCCCTTTGAAATGAATTGCCCCAGCCGATGCCATGTCTTATTGTTGACCGTAGATTTGTGGTGTTAGACGATTGAAGGAAGTTTGGTCGTTGATCCTCACACTGTCCTTTTGTCTCCCAACCCAATGGCCTCTGTGTCTTCTGAGTTATTGTTCGGGCGGTGGCAGATTAAGCATTTCTTGCTGTCGAGCCTCGCACGGACACTGGAGGCCTTTCCTACGATGGTCATGATTTTCGCCGACTATGAACCCCATTGGCATTGCAATGGAGGGAAAACTCCAGAGGGTTTCCTTTCCGTGAAGCCAAGGTTCGAATCCTGCAGCCCGACGGGATCTATATGCTCCATGGACCCGGCCTCATGGGACTGGGACGGAGGCCCCGGGGTTTCGACGGTCTGCGGATGGGATCTCGTCTGCGGTCAGAAATACAAAGTTGGGTTTTTGCAGTCTGCGTTCTTTGTCGGGTGTTTGCTCGGTAATTGATATTTTCAGCCCCTGTGCGCTTTTATATCTGACGGCTGATCGCCATTAAGATTTTCTTTCAGTTTCTGATTTATTTTTTGATACAAGTGCAGGGATATCTGGGCATCTATCGGATTCTTCGCTGGGGCGTGAGGGTGTCTTGAAGTTGGTCTGCATCTGCAATGCCATTTTTTGGTTTCTTGACGGCAATGTCGCCGAATTTCTGGGTTTATTTAATTCTCCGTCTATTGACGGGAATTAGCAATGGTGGCCTGGGGTTGTCGTCGTTCGTCTTGGCGACGGAAGCCGTCGGACCGTCCAAGAGAGCACCGGTTGGCATGTCGACTTTCTACTTCTTTTCTCTCGGCATAGCAGTGCTGCCGGCTCTGTCCTACTTTTCCAGCAACTGGAGATATATGCACGTCGCGGGTTCGATCCCCTCGGCCGTGTATTGCATCTTCGTTCTGCCATTCGTTTGGGAGTCCCCGCGGTGATACCTGGTGAAGGGCAGGCTGAAAGAAGCCATGGGCATCATGAGATAATAATCATCATCCCTCCATGATTCACATTATAGAAATAATAATTGACATTATCCACATACACAACTCTTGTGATGCATCTTTCTCATATGCTCAGGTCATTTTTTGAAATAAGTGTACTCATCCAATGATGGAGACTCAACACGCATGAGGTACATTAGTCATTTATTCATAAGAATATTTTTCATTTAGTATATTGGGATGTAAAGATTGTGGGTTGAAGTTGGAAATGAATCATGATGCTTGGAACTTATACTTGTTGCATTATTTCATTTTTGTGGTTATATCCTCCTTCTAGTGAAGTGTAACCATATAGGGACTTGTCCAACCTCATTAAGAATAATAAGCCTAAATAAATTAAAATAGAGTGGCTATATCATTTCATACTCAACACCTTCCATGCATCCCTTTTTTCCATTCTCCTGTCTTTTAACTTACTTAGTGTCATTAGTTTGCAAGTTTCTTACTTGTCTCATTAAACCGATCGAGTATGATGTGTAAGGGTGTCCCTCCATCATCAAAGTTGAAATTTTGCTCATATCCACCAAAATAAAATAAAAAATAAAACTTTACAAAAACAAAAATAAAAAAAATAACCACACAAAACATTAAAATAATATTTGTTAAATAAATTAAATCCCTCTAAACTCATGTTAGATTTATATTTAAAATAAATCTAAATTAATTCTATTGGAAAAAATGGTGTCCATTTTCCCTGCAGTTCAACCTCGCACTTTATTTCATTTCATAAAAAATGAACACCACTCCATTCAAGTACAGCCTTTGACATGTTACAAAAATTGAAAGATCCATATAACCAGCATCCATATGCTCTTAATCCGTGCTGCTATGAAGCCTTCACATGGGTCCCCTTGACCTAAAATTATTTAATGAGAAAGTTCAAAGGGGAGGTGCATTTTCGAACGGGCTCGCCTTTTAACAACCTGCGGATCCTCACTTGATTGTCCGTGCTGCACTAATTTGTTTATCCTGTCGCACAAAAATTCTGTTTTCAATGACAAATTTTACAAGTAATAATAATTTTTTAAGATACAGTGAGCGTTTACAATGATTCAGTGCATGGTTTAACGACGTTTTAGGAGCTAGCCATGGGAGATTTCAGAAGACTATGCTGCTGCTGATGCCTAGAGAGGTTTGTCTATTTTGTTCATCTGTGAAGTCTCGAGGAGACTGCATTTGTAGTTGGGACACTGTTGCCTGCACCTTAAAGGCCTGCTTAGACCTTCATAAACAAAGTTACATTCAAATGAAGCATGCCAACCGAGCCAACATACTAAATAAGTAGCTTCCACTAGGTATTTAGTCATATATTCTCTGTTTGATATGTGCTTATTTATTTTTTATTTTTCAACTTGAAAGGGTGTACCTAATGTCTGTGCATATCCTTCTTACTTCCAGAACACCTAGAATAGGTTACATCATTTGCATTATCAAAAGTAGAATCACAACACACGCAAACAAATACATACACCCACCAAGCACAAGAAAATAGTGTGATGGCTATCAACTTTTTTAAATCAAACTTGTAATAATCTCAATAATAAATCTAATGTTCTTTAGAGAAGACCTGCTACTCTAGTTTTTGTTGGGTTTCGTACAGTTTATAGTGTATCATAAGGAAATACATTTCTTGAAGGGATTGCATCAGAAGGCTCAACGGACCTTTGAGCATTTTTGTAGGGGTTTATGTTATACAATCATTAAAATTTTTGATAAAATTAGTCTGGACTATCCACATGCCTATTTTTTTCAATAAATTTGAAGAAGTGCATGTTTTTGCTTTAATAATATGTATACTGAGAACTCCTAAAATTTTATGAACTGTAGTTTTGTGGGCCAATTGTTTTCTGTATTGTACGGTATCCACATTTGAATTCAGATTCTATCTTGATAACTATCATTTCTTAGTATGTTTTTATGAATATATTGCATTGTAAGTGTTCTCTCTTCTTACATTGGACAAGAGAATACGACTGTCTTTGACAATGTGAAGTTGTGGAAGATGCAAAACTTCCCTTGCTTTACATGAGCCAACTTGACCTTCAATAGAAATGTTGCTGAACACAATGAGAAGTTTCATGCTTCTTTAGAGAGCATCCCGAAAGGCTTGTGTAATTCCTGCTTTGTTTTGGTTGATGCCTTGCTGAGGAATCATTGAGACTCATCATGGTTTTGTGGTCCAATCAGAACCTATTCAATACTCACCTTCGTTGACTATATTAGTCGAACACAAACCCTGTCAAAACTCTCAAGCCAGTAGGGCTCGGGCACAATGTTAGTTCCTCAATATGGTGATCAAAGTCTGTCTTCAACATTACAATTGTCTTCACGCATCCTTTTTCTAAATGAATCTACATTACATGCGCTTGAAGAACTAGCTTTGAAGTCTCTATTCTCAGGCAATGTTCAGGTCTAAGTTCATGTAGGCAATTCTATGTTGAAATTATACTTGCATACCAGAATCTTATATTGGCGGAAGACCGTTACTCAAATGTCTGCCAAAAAGAGAACCCATTTTGACACACCACCTATGCAGAGGAAGAAGCTTCACAAGTGTTTGGGCTCCTTTTCTCTATCATGGCTGGGGAAGTAGCCAAGAGTAAATATCTCTACAGGCATGAAGTCCAATAAAAATAATGTATAAGACATATTTGACAACCAACAATTGCATCTAAAATGAAAAATATGTTCCCGGCCTTTCAGAAAATGTGGAGTCTAGCAGAATGTGAGGCCGTCATTATCATCGAAATTCCAACCAGATATGAATCTTTCAGTCTTATGGTATTATGGGACAATAACATCACTGATATATGAACTATATATCAAGCTTTTAATCCTAAAATATAAGTGATGGATGCTTCATTACAAAGCCTAGAAGTCTTCTTTCAAATGTAACAATTGGATGATGCACATAAGTTGATGCTAATAGAAGTCCGTATGGAGTGACCAACCCATAACATGGTGGTGGGCTCTTGTACGAGAAGCCTTCTTTCAAATATAACAACTGAATGATGCATAGAAGTTGATACTAAAAGAAGTCAGTATGGAGCGACCAACCCTTAACATGGCGGTGGGCTCTTGTACGAGACTTAGTCAACTCAAATTCACCTCCTACACAAACTTTGATATGCTTCAAGCAAGAAATACAAGATAGGTTATACCTGAAGGGGAAAGCAGAGGAAATCATGAAGCAGTGGATTCATGTAAGGCAAGTACCTAGTCAAAGGCATCAAACAATATTTTTGATGGCTTCAAGTCCATGGTGACGAATTGGAAGTTCCTCGACTCACTTCTCAGAGGACTCTCAACCAAAATATCCAAAGAAAAATGGACCTGCTTAGTATAAATGCTTTGGAGAATGCTTTACAAGTAGCTTTCGAGTTTGAGGCCAAAGCTTCAGAAGAAAATGTACTAAGCCTCCACCAACTAAAGTAAGGTTCTCGAAGCCTTATCTTTTAGAACCGTCTCTATTAGTAACTCAGAGCAGCCTTTAAATCAGGGAAATGATTACACAATAGATAAAATTGGCCAGCGCTTATCAAAAATTCCATCCTGCCAAATAGTCGATGCTCAATCCTACTTTATATTTTCTAAGTGCAACCAATAACTCCACGAGGATAACATGATCCCTATTTAGCAAATACACCCCCTGCCTGCTCAAATGGTTGGTACCTATAATCATAGCCCTGTATGGATAAAAATGATGACTACCAGTTACATTGGCTCTATACATTGATGGCAGTTTCTTTAGCTTTGCCAACAATCATTGTACTCTAGTATAGACTAAATGGACACTGGAATTTCCGTTATCCAGAAGATCGAATCTTATCCAAGGAATTCACAAAAGTTGTTGCCAACACACAATTGGTTGAAAATAATCTCCATCATCATAACCAACTTTATGCCCATAATATGCACAAATGGTAACACATGATACATCTCCCAAACCAACAGAGTCCAACTAAAGTCTAATCCGAGATCCTCCATTCTCAACACTTTATACATAAAAAAACTTGTTTGTAATCGACCTCTCTTTGCACTTTTTGGGGCAATTGCTAGTTATATTAAGTTACTTGAAAAATCGGTCTCCTACAATGTATTTTAGGTATTAGAGGAGGGAAATGGTTATTTCCATTAATTGAGGAATCATTTAGGCAATTTCAGTCTTGTAGAAAAGATTTGTGTTGGTTCAACCTGGGCTCGAAACTTTTTTGTTGTCATCTAATTAATGAATGCATTAGGTTGACCATAACAAAATATCCATTTTCAGAATACACATTATCGTCCACCCTTGCTTTCAACAATGTCCATTCACATGTCGCTATTCTTCCCCACTCTATGCCTTACCACTCTATGCCTTACGGCGTTTCCTTTGCAACATAAGGTGCAAATGCTAGTTTTAACTCTAATCAATTTCAAAATAGACATTTGTGTCTAGCTTAACTGAGTTTGACATGTAAATATTCCTACCAACTCTCCATTGGTAGACATAAAAAATCAATTTGGTATTAATCAAGAATAATTGTTAATAAAAGGGTGTCCTCACTTTGCCATCTTTTGTTTTTTCTTAGCTCTTCCTTTTTCAATGTATTTTACTACTTAAACATCTCAATCATTCAATCTTATTTCTTCATTTGTTTTTACTATGTGTTTTTTTTTGACTTTTGAGAATTTTTCATCATTCTCCATTATCAACCCAATTCATCATCAAAACAAGGTTTTACCCAATTCATCATCAAAACAAGGTTTTTCACTAGCGCTCGAGGGATCCCTTCTCTTTTCTTTATTGATTGGTTATAAAATAAATCTACAATAGAAATCTCTTTCCAGTTTGTGAAATTGCAAGTCCTTTTGAAGGCAGCAAAAACAGGTAGAATGCCCTGACAAAAGAATGTGCAAACGTCTCAGGGCAGCAAAAACAGTAGAGTGCGCCATAACAAAAGATTGTGGAAACGTTTAAACCAAAAACAAACAAAGCAACAAGAGTCAAACAAGGCAGAAAGACCAGCAACCAAAACCTGATATCAGATTTTACGAATTCAACCGGGCGTGAATCGAACACACAACCTCTGATCCGAATACTGAAGCGCTACCGTTCACTACAAAATTATGTGTTCCTTTTCGCTATAGATCTGTCATAGAGATATTTACTATATAGTGGGCATATGATGCGGTGAGCGTGGATCGAACACGCGACCTTCAGATCTTCAGTCTGACGCTCTCCCAACTGAGCTATCCCCGCAACGTGATGCCATTGGTTTATTGAATCCCAACTAGACAATTCCGCAAGCTGAATGGGGCGCAAACTGGAATTGCAAAATCGTTGAGGCTTCACTTTAATGTCCCAATGGGCGTAAACTGAGATTGCAGAACCATTGAAGCTTTGCTTTATTCTCCCTATCGGTGTTCGATGATAAGTATTATCATTACGTTTAAAAAAAAAGGAGGGGCTAGTCCCCAAACAGAAGCTTAATTGGGCTAGTCCCAAAAAGGAGGGGCTACTCCCCAAACACAGAAGTTTAATTGGACTAGTCCCCAAACAGAAGCTTAATTGGTTTTTTTTGTTACAATATACATATCAGAACAAGCTGATAAAAGTCAAATCGCAACTATCAAATCAATCAGAATATTCAATCATTCGCTGAATATACGCCAGCATCCACAGCACGGCAAGAATCGTTGGTGACGCCATCAAATCAATCAAAATATTCAATCATTCGCCGAATATGCACCAGCATCCGCAGCGCGGCCAGAATCGATCATAGCCGGGGTGCTTGAAATAGACTGCCCCAATCACTATGCCATGCACTCATGTGCAAGTATTATCATTACGTTGCTCACTCTTAACTTGCCATTCTTTGTTAAATGCGCCACACCATCGAAATCTGAACATAAATGGAGATGCGGGGTATCGAACCCCGTACCTCTCGCATGCAAAGCGAGCGCTCTACCGTTTGAGCTACATCCCCGTGACAAATTTTGAAAAAAAATCATGCTTTCTCCCTCCGTAAGGAATAGCCTCCTTTCACCTGTTGAGCTCCTAGCGGAAACATGCCACGCGTCAATATACTGCCCACTCCTGCCTGATCTGGAATCCGTTGCCGATGACTTTATCCGGGTGGGAGCCAACGGCTTGGATTTCAAAAACGATATTTTCTGGAAAACATTTTTATTTTATTTTTTTGGGTTGGAAATGAGATAAGAATTTGTTGGAATAGTATATTTGAGTTTTGGAAAGTTTGGTATATATTTATATATTTTAAAACATAATTTAAATAAAAAAATATTAAAATTTTTATTTTGTATTTATTTTTTTAAATTTCAAATAAAAAAACAAAATTGTAGAATAATTAAATTTTTTTTTTTTTTTATATGGTTGGAAAAATCTCCAAAACCTTTATAATTACAATCTTTCTCTCTTTTCTTGAGAGGATAATTTGTAATTTTTTCATAGTTTTGTCATTAGTCCTTGCCTCCCAAAGACGCCTCCCAAAGACTATAGCAATCGCCTTGTGTCAAAATAAGTTGACTTTCCAATATTTTGTCCACTTTTTATCAATTTTAACCAAAGTTTAGAGAAAATGCTTAATATTCTTCTTTTCCCCTAGATTCAAAAATAGTTTTATTTCTAATTTTCTATTGATTGAATGATGTTTGATGACACATAATTCCCTTCGTGGAGCGTGTTTTATTTTCGATATTTGTGAGTGCCTAACAATTCACTTTAAAATCAATCAAAAGAAAATTTTGTGAGTGGTCATTATGCGTGCTCTAACACTAACACTATTATGCTACTATTTTGCGCAATAATGCTATTGACATAATTACAAGTTTTTAAGTAGGTGGGGGCTAAACAAATCTCCATAAAATTGATACATTGTGCGAAGTGCAGAGAAAAAAGAGACTTTCACGTAGAAACTGAAAACCATAATTATAATAACTTATTTCATTGTGTGAAATTTTCATTATACAAAGCTTTCATTGTGCGAAAAAGACACATCGGAAAAAGAAACAAAGTGGGTGCTCTAACTGTGATAGCCATTTCTTCATTTGCTATGATCTCAAGTTATAACGCGTAGGTGGATACATTTTTTTTATCATTTTGAAAACTCGTTGTCAGTGAATTTGTTCTTACTTGCATATGCAAATTTTAGCGAGCTTGTTCTCAGGGTTTCTTGCGCTTTTAAAACTAGGAAATTCATATATTGAATTGGCCAACCGACATTTTGCACTCGTAGTATTCGGTCACATGAATAGCACATTATAGCATCTCCGCATCTTGCATCACGAATTATATAGGGTTTTTTCATTCTCTCGCTACTAAAGGAGACATCGTTTGCAGAGAGCACATGTAGTTTGAAGTTGATGAAACCATGCGCTGAGTGTGGAGGATGTTGTGCTCCTTGTTAATGGCAGTGTAGAAAGTCAACGCTACCCGTTTATTTTGTGGCATGTGCTTAATACTATAGATGTGTCTGTTTACTAACATCGGCGGGTTTTGGTGTAATGGCAATCGTGACTCTAACAAGTGGTATCAGAACCAAAGGTCTCGAGTTCAAAACACACCTGGCTTGGGTTGGGGGGGAGATTGTTGGGCTCCCCGTTAATGATGGTGTAGAAGGATAATCCAATGCTCCCCATATTTTCGTGGCATGTGCTTAAATCTAGTGATGTGTTTGTTTACTAACACTTGCAGGTTTTGGTGTAACGACAATCATGACTCCAACAGAAAAAGGTACTTTCATTGTAAGTGAAACAAATAATGTTTAATTTTTTTTATGGTGTCCCTAAAAAAGATTTCCAAAACTTAGTTGAACATCATATCACTATGAAGGTTTGTTGTCATTATCAATTCTAGGTAGCCTATTTACATGACATATTAAGTGTAAAAGCAAGTGACTATATAATTTTGTAATGCAGGGGTCGTAGTTCATTTTTTAATGATATAGTAATTATTCTAGTAGGTAAAATGAATGATATAGTAATTATTCTAGTAAGTAGAATAAGGCAAAGAAGGAAAACTAAACCATTGTAATTGCTCATGGGATAGCAAAGAAGTCTTAACAAGTAGTTAATCGCCATGACTATAAAGTATTCAGAGTCTTTCAAAGAAAAAGGAGTTTTGGCCAATTGTATATGAGAGGAATTGTTTTCTATTGAAGATATATTGAGAATCCCCAAGGCCTGTTGAAGAGAGAGGTGTTTTTCTAACATTTTTCACAAAATTATTGGAGACTATTTTATAGTAATATGTCTATGCTTGTTTTTGTATGTGAAGTTTATTGCCCATTGATAATTAATTGGCATATTTTACATGTTCAATCTTTCTCAGGGAATGAAATATTACTTGTTCAATCTTTCTCATGAAAATAGATGTATAGATGTCTCTATATTGAACTAGTTTGGATGGGATTAACATTGCTCATAAAGGAAAATAGTTAACTACTTTTCCCTTATTTACAACAATATTCTATGTCAATCGTTAATGCAGTGCCAACTTTAATCTTAATTAAATTAGATTGAACTAATTTAATGTATGCATTTAAATATATTTTCCTTTGGTTGTCCGTATTTTCTCTATTAAAAAAATCGTAAAACTTTATTATTGAATATATGGAGGGGAGCGAGTGTAAACATTGGTATAAATCAACGCTAATTTAACAGTTTGAAATATCTTCCAGATTTATAAAACTATCTTCTACTCACTTTCCAGCTTTTGAAATTCTTGTGAAATTGCAAGTCTTTTTCAAGCCGGCAAAAACAGGTGGTTTGTACCAAGAAGGAAGACAATTCCTGGTTAGGTCTGATAATTCTACGAATTGAACCCGACATTGCGCCATTGAATCGAACACGCACAGAGGATCCGGAAGACAATCCTGGTTATGTCTGATAATTCTACGGATTGAACCCGACATTGCGCCATTGAATCGAACACGCACTATAATCTTTTCAGTTTTTCCTACAACTCTGTCATAAGATTATTATTATATTTGTACTTGACACCATGATACAACTCTGTCATAAGATTATTATTATATCTGTACTTGACACATGATACAGTGCGGTGAGCGTGGATCGAACAGAAGACCTTCAGATCTTCCGTCTGGCGCTCGGTTATTATTATTATATCTGTACTTGACATGATACAGTGCGGTGAGCGTCGATCGAACAGAAGACCTTCAGATCTTCCGTCTGGCACTCGGTTATTATTATTATACCTGTACGTGACACATGATACAGTGCGGTGAGCGTGGATCGAACAGAAGACCTTCAAATCTTCCGTCTGGCGCTCGGTTATTATTATTATTATATCTGTACTTGACACATGATACAGTGCGTTGAGCGTGGATCGAACACAAGGCCAACAGAAGACCTTCAGATCTTCCGTCTGGCACTCGGTTATTATTATTATATCTGTACTTGACACATGATACAATGTGGTGAGCGTGGATCGAACACAAGACTTTCGGATCTTCCGTCTGGCCCTCTCCTAACCGAGCTATCGCCACAAACTAAGAGCAGAATTCTGTCTGGCGCTCTCCTAACTGAGCTATCCCCACAAACTAAGACCAGAAAGTTGTTGGAGCCCAACTGTTCAGCCCTGCAAACTGAAATTGCAGACTAGTTGAAGCTTTACTTGTTGGCTCCCCGTTAATGGCAGTGTAGAAAGTCAATGCTCCCCTATGTTTCATGACATGTGCTTAAGTCTAGCGATGTGTCCATTTACTAACACCTGCCGTTTTTGGTGTAATGGGAATCGTGTTTCCAATAAGTGGTATCAGAGCTAGGGTCGAATGCCGTTTTTGGTGTAATGGGAATCGTGTTTCCAATAAGTGGTATCAGAGCTAGGGTTGAATATCCACTGTGCAAGCGGCTTAGTGCCATCGCCTTACTCTAGCAACTTTCGTTAGAACATTGGTTGTTACCCCTGGTGCTGTTGAAGGATAGGTCCAGAAAATAGCTGAGGAACACTGGAACTAAAAGGCAGTTGTTGCAAGAAAAACAAAGTCGTGGATCTATGTTGAAACATGTTGCTGGAGTTTGAAATCTGGAGATCCGTAGAGATTGGAGTTGAAACGTGGTGTTCGTAAGGTTTTTTTACATCAAGGTTGCACATATACGTCAAGTTTTTTGCTCAAACCAACATATGTATGTGTGAAATGTGAAAATGTTAAAACATTGTATATGTTTTTATATTTATTATGAAACATATATAATTATATGTTGGAATTTTGAAAAGTATATTTTAAAAAGGAGCAGGAATTTTGAAAAGGGTATTTTAAAAGGAGGAAGATCATTATTACTAAATTTTAAAGAGTAATAATTAAAGTTTTATTTTTAAGTGGAGTTTTTTGGTGTGATTTTGATTGAAAATGGGGACAACACTTAAAGATATGGAGAAGTTGAGCAGGGCTAATTTTGCCTTATGGAAATCATGGAGAAGTTGAGCGGGGCTAATTTTGCCCTATGGAAATCATAGTGGAGGATATACTAATTTTAAAGGATCAGTATTTGCCGATTGAGGGCACAACAAAGAAACCCTCATCGATGACAAATGAAGAGTGGAATAAGCTAGATAGAAAGACGATTGCAACAATCCGCCAATATTTAGCAAATAATGTTTATTTCAATGTGTCCAGAGAAAAGACGGCTAAAGGACTATGGAAGAAGCTCCATAATCTATATGAGAAGAACACGACATCAAACAAAGTGTTCTTGATGAAGAAGCTTTATAATTTCAAAATGAAGGAGGGTGCTTCAGTTGCTGAGCACTTGAATGCATTTAATATTATTACTAATCAGCTTGCCTTTGTTAAAATCATTTTAGATGATGAAATTAAAATTATTTTGCTAATGTGTTCTATGCCAGACAGCTGGGAAAATTTAATTGTAGCTATGAGCACTTTAGCAACTACAGGGACCTTGAAGTTTGATGATGTCAGCAGCAGTTTAATGAATGAGGAGCTGCGACGCAAGTCAATTGCGGAAAATCAGGGACGAGAGGCTCTAGCTCTTGCTGATCATGGCAGGAGAATGGATCGAGGTCGGCAAGGGCGATCAAGATCGAGAGGCCGATCAAAATCAAGGAGAGGCAGAATCATCTGCTTTCATTGTGGCAAGCCCGGGCACATGAAGAAAGAATGTCGATTTTGGAAAAAATGACAAAAGGATCAGAGACCGTCCAGTACAAATCACAAGTCATCCAGCACAAATGAAGGTGAGACTATTTTTGTAGCCACAGATGGTGATGTGTTGTTTACTGTTTCAGTAGAGGATGCATGTGTATATACATCTAGCAGTAACTTTGATTGGATCCTTGACTCTGGGGCATCTCACCATGTAACCCCATGCAAAGATAGTTTTGTTTCATATAATCTTGGTGATTATGGTAGTATGGATTTGGGGAATAATCATTTTTGTAGTATTGTTGGAGTGGGAGATGTCCAGATCAAGATGAAAGATGGACAAGATATATTGTTGAAACAGGTTAGGCATGTACGAGAAATGCGCATGAATTTAATCTCTATGGGACGACTAAATGATGAAGGCTATTCGACAAGCTTTGGAAAAGGAGGCTAGAAAATTAGCAAAGGTGCATTGGTTGTGGCCAAAGGACCCAAGACAGGAACATTATACACATTGAAGACACTGATAGGAAAATCAGATTTGGCTGCTGTCACAAAAGAAGGAAATTCAGCAGATCTGTGGCATAAGCGTTTGGGTCACATAAGCGAGAAGGGCTTAAAAATCCTTATTGGTAAATATTTATTGCCAGGTTTGAAATCCTACAATCTTGATCTTTGTGAGCATTGTATATATGGTAGACAAAGAAGGGTTTCATTTCTTAGAGGTGGCCATGACAGAAAGAAAAATGTGTTAGAATTGGTACACTCAGATGTGTTTGGGCCTGTTAACATCAAATCATTAGGAGGAGCCTCATATTTTGTAACATTTATAGATGATGCATCCAGGATGGTTTGGGCATATCCTATAAAAAACAAAAGTGAAGTGTTTGGAATATTTCAAAAATTCCATGTTGCTGTTGAAAGAGAGACTAACAAATCGCCGAAGTGTTTAAGAACAGATAATGGTGGAGAATATTGCTCAAATGCATTTAAGGAATATTGTAACAGGTTTGGCATAAAGCATGAGAAAACTGTTCCTGGTACTCCTCAACAGAATGGTGTCGCAGAAAAGATGAATCGCACCATTATGGAAAAGGTGCGAAGTATGTTGTCTAATTCTGGTTTGGAGAAGAATTTTTGGGCTGAAGCAGTCAGGAGCGCTTGCTACCTCATAAATAGATCTCCAACTACAGCCTTGGATGGTGGTATCCCTAAAGAAATTTGGACTGGTAAGAATTTGAATTATTCTCACTTGAAAATCTTTGGATGTAAAGCATTCGTACATATTCCCAAAGAAAATAGAACTAAGCTAGATGATAAATCTATTAAATGCATTTTTTTGGGATATGCGGATGAAGATTTTGGTTATCGTCTATGGGATCCAGTCAAACATAAAATTATTAGAAGCAGGGATGTTATATTTAATGAGTCAGAAATGTTCAAGAGGACTGTAGGTGAGTTGGAGGTCAAGAAGGTTATTGACAGGTTTGAAGAGCAGCAGGAAACATACCACCAATACAAGAAAATGAACAGCAAATTCAGGAGCATGAAGAACAACAAGTGGAAAATGATGAACAACAAGAAGAATGAATCTTGCAAGGACCTTTACAGGAGATTCAACCTAATAATGCACCGCCACAGTTGGTTCAAAAATCTTCTAGGCCTCATAAGCCTTCACAAAGGTATCCTCCTTCAAAATATATTTTGTTCACTGATGAAGGTGAACCTAATTGTTTCCAAGAAACTTGTAAAGTCAAGCACAGTAAAGAATGGAAGAAAGCAATGGAAGAAGAAATGAACTCTTTGTAGGAAAATAAAACTTGGGAGTTGGTAAACCTCCCAAAAGGTAGAAAGGCTCTACAAAACAAATGGGTGTACAAGATTAAGCATGAAGGTGACGAAAAGAAGGAGAGGTATAAAGCAAGGCTGGTGGTGAAAGGTTTTGCCCAAAAAGAAGGTATTGACTTCACTGAAATTTTCTCACCTATTGGTAAAATGTCATCCATTAGAGTCATTCTTGGTCTAGTTGTTGCTTTAGCCCTAGAATGTGAATAGTTAGATGTAAAAACTACATTCCTTCATGGTGAATTGGAGGTAGAAATTTATATGGAGCAGCCAAAAGGCTTCATAGAAAAAGGCAAAGAAGGCCTTGTTTGTAGGTTGAAGAAGAGTCTCTATGGGTTGAAATAGGAACCTCGACAATGGTACAAGAAATTTGATTCATTCATGTTGGAACATGGTTTTCAGAGGTTGGAAGTTGACCATTGTGTCTATATCAAGAGGTATGATCAAAGAAAGTATATCATATTATTGTTATATGTGGATGACATGTTGATTGTTGGGCATGATAAGAATAAGGTCAATAGGTTGAAGAAATATTTGGGTAGCAAATTTACAATGAAGGATTTGGGACTAGCACAACAAATATTGGGCATCGGATTATGCGTGACAGGAAAAACAAAAGGTTGTGGTTGTCACAACAAAAATATATCAAGAAGGTGCTTGACAGGTTTAATATGAAGGATGCCAAGCGAGTTGGTACACCCCTTGCATCCCACTTCAAGCTAAGTACTGAATTATGTCCTAGTGATGACAAGGAGAAAGAAGAGATGAGCAAGATTCCTTATGCTTTAGTAGTTGGCAGTTTGATGTATGCCATGGTATGCACACGACCAAACATTGCATATTTAGTGGGAGTAGTGAGTAGGTTCCTTGCCAATCCAGGCAAACAACATTGGCAAGCAGTAAAATGGATTTTGAGGTATTTCAATGGTACTAGTCATTATTGTTTATGTTTTGGTCATGATGAGACTGTGCTTGAAGGATTTACAGATGCGAATATGGCTGGAGATATGGATACCAGAAAGTCCACTACAGGTTATTTGTATACATTTGTAGGTGCAACACTATCTTGGGTGTCAAGGCTACAAAGAATAGTAGCCCTCTCTACAACAGAAGCAGAGTACATAGCTGCAACAGAAGCTTGTAAAGAGATGTTGTGGATGCAGCAATTTCTAAGAGAGATAGGAATAAAGCAGGACAAGTATGTGTTATATTGTGATAGTTAGAGTGCCATTCACTTGGCGAAAAACCCAGCTTTTCATTCAAAAACCAAGCACATTGACTTAAGGTACCATTGGATCCGACATGTGTTGCAAGAAGAACAGTTATCCTTGGAAAAGATCCATACAAATAGGAACCCTGCTGATATGCTCACTAAGATTTTACCACGAAATAAACATGAGTTATTTAGAGGCAATTAAATCAAAGCCATAATGAGGGATTGTTCTTGCATGTTAACAATCAACTGGACATGGAATAATCAACTTAGCCATTACAATTCAAAGCAGACATAACTACCAACATCTTATAGTGCTGCAAGATGATGGATCGTCTCTGAAAACTATATGAAATACATATGATAATATGGTCAATATGCGAATGGAATCCTAAAAGTATGTGAATGATAATATGAATTACAAAATCAGCCAATAATATGGTCAATATGTGAATGGAACCGAATAGTATAGATGAAATATGAAGTACAAATTCAGCCACTATAACCCAAATAGTTATAGGTCGAAGCTAAAGTGACGACACCACACAATTACTAACACATTATTATTACTACTTCTGAAGGAAACAATACTGGGATATGAGGTTATTGGCAATGAAGAAAAATGCTGCTATTTTAGGCTTGGGCCTTTTCCCACTTAAGAGGCTTAACAGTCTCCCAGGTGAAATCTGGATCATCCCTGCCAAAGTGGCCATAGGCAGCCGTCTTCTAGAACCTCCCATTTCCTCCTCTCTTCAGATCAAGGTTGATCGTGATCATGCCAGGCCTGAAATCAAAGTTCTCTTTAATTATCTCCAGAATTTCCTTGTCTAGAATCCTCCTGTACCATACGAATCAACAAAGATAGACAGAGGCTCCAGCACTCCGATGGCATAAGACACCTGCACAAGGCATCTCCTTGCAAGTCCAGTTGCAACAATGCTCTTGGCAGCTTGTCTAACTATGTATGCCCCACTTTGGTCCACCTTAGTGGGATCCTTCCCAGAGAATACATAACACACAACGGATTTATACTCAGAGATAGACAAATGGAGAAACAACAAGATTACTCAATCAGAAATAGCGGAATAGATAAAACAATCACTAGAGAACAGAAATCACTTAGCATTACATAACAAGCTTGGACCTTGGCTTGCTTTCCTTGGCCAGAGAAATTACAAATTTATAGAGGCAGAAGAAGGATCTAGAATCCTGTATGTGCTTCAGATGGAGATCTGGAATGATCTAGAAACTAATGGTGGTGTAGAAAGATCTAGAATCCTGGAGATCTAGAAGGATCTAGAATCCTGCGTGAATTTGGCTTCACACTTAACATTACTTTATTCACGAAATGCTGTGTATCGAACCCCCTACCTCTCGCATGCAAAGCGAGCGCTCTACCGTTTGAGCTACATCGTTAGGACAATGTTAAACCACCTCTCCTTTAACTCAATCGGTACAAATTTTTCTGAATGAATTTTGACCCCAACTTTAATCTGTTGAGTTCGGAAACATGCCACGTGTCAATATAGCTCGTTGCTGTCTGTTGTGGAATCTATTCTCGATGACTTCTTTCGGGTAGGAGCCAACAACCTAGATTGTTAGAAAAACCTCCAAAGAACAACTGCATTGGTATATTTGTACCAACAACAATTACTATGTTTACATTTTCTATAAAGAGTTATGTTACGGAGAAATTTAGTAAGTATATATAGGGAAAAGAGTTGGATAGAAAGAAAAAGTATTATGTTCAAGAATTCAACCTCATGTGTGATCTCCAACAAAAAGAGTACATTGGAGCTAGTATTCTATGGAGAGCAAAAATTCTTATTGCTCAATTAAAAACTAACTCACATCAACTATGGTGTGAAAAGGGTAGGTGGAAAAGGCTTAAAGAAAGTTGGGAAGAGCGGGTGTGTACTTTTTGCACTTCTGGGCAGTTGAATCAGAAAAACATTTCATTTTGGAATGTGATGCTTTTAAAGACATCAGAGACAGTTACAACAGTCTCTTAACATCTGTTCTTTGACATTGTCTTTTCAATGAAGGGACTCTTAGAAGGTTGGGTCAACTCATTATTAATTTAATAATAAGAAGATTGCATTTCAAAAGGCAGAAAACAAAGACGCTAGTGATCCCAAAGACTATATTTAGTCTTGTGAATGTTAAAATTTCATTCATTCATCAACCAAAAATTAGAGAATCATTAATGCCATTATCCACCATCACAATTGTCATCTCAAATTTATGCTAAACCAAAAACATGAAGAAACAAGTTCTCTTTGTACAATGCTTACTCCTATTATAAAATGTAAATCTTTAAAGCTCAATAAAAATTCCTAACCTTTTTTAATAGTCATACAGAAAATACATATGACCCGGAAAGGTAAAATGAAACTGAAATATAAGTATTTCTAACACTTTCATTTTCTTTATTTTTTCCAGGTAAAATAAATCGACCTAACATTCAAAAATCAAGATGAATGCTTCTCTTCTTTTTATTGATTTGTTAGGAAATAAATCCACCAGACAAATTCAAAAATCAAGATGAATACACAGCTTGAAATAGCTTCTCCTAAAATCAAACAGAGCAACCAGAATCAAACAAGAAAGCAACAAGGAAAAAATCCTGAAAAGTTTTCTATCAGATTTTAAGAATTGAACACGAGGTGAATCGAACACACAACCTCGAACCTGAGAGGAGAATCGAACAAAACTTCTGATCCGACGTCAAACGGCGCTAACATTGCACCACGGATCTGGATGAGCATTGCCTTTTTTTCCCATAATCTGTCATGAAGTCAGACACGTTACAATTGCCACCACGAAACCATGGATGAGCATTCCCTTTTTCACTATAATTTGTCATGGATTATTACGATATAGTCGACATATGATTCAATGCGGTGAGCGTGGATCGAACACGCGACCTTCAGATCTTCAGTCTGACGCTCTCCCAACTGAGCTATCCCCGCAATCTGAAGACGTGAGTTTGTTGAAGCCCCACAATCCGAAATTAGATATTATTTGAAGCTTGTTGAAGCCCCACAATCTGAAATTAGATATTATTTGAAGCTTAACTGGAACTGCAAAATCGTTAAGGCTTCAATTTAATCTCCCAATGGGCGTAGACTGAGATTGCAGAACCACTGCAACAAAATATGCTTAACCTGTATTATCACATTATGTTGCTAACTCTTAACGTGCCATGGCTTCAGACACAATCGAAATCTGAACATAAATGGAGATGCGGGGTATCGAACCCCGTACCTCTCGCATGCAAAGCGAGCGCTCTACCGTTTGAGCTACATCCCCATGACAAATTACACTGATAATCATACTTTGTCTGTCCATAATGGAATATCCTCCCCAGCTTTCATCCGTTGAGCTCCTAGCGGAAACATGCCACGCGTCAACATACTGCCCACTGCCTCCCTGATCTGACATCCATTGCCGATGACTTCATCCGGGTCGGAGCCAACGGCCTGGATTTCAAAAACATTTTATTTTTCTTGGAAAACATTTTTATTTTAATTTTTCCTATTATTTTTTAGCGTTAGAAATTAGATAAGAATTTGTTGGAATAGTAGATTTAGTTATGGAATTTATATGATATTTGTAGTTTTAGAAAGTTTTGTAAATATTTATACATTTTAAAATATAATTTAAATAATAAAATTTTATTTTTAAATTCTTAATTAAAAAATAATATTGTAGAATAATTAAATTTCACTCTTTTTTACATTGTTAGAAAAATCTCCAAAACCCTTCTACTTATAATTCTCCTTTCTTTTCTTCACTGGATAAATAATAATCTTTTCATAGCATTGTTATTAGTCCCTGCCTTGCTAGGACTATAGCAATCACCTTGTGTCAAAATATGTTGACTTGCCAATATTTTGCGGAGATTTTTGCAATTTTAACCAAAGTTTAATGCTTAATATTCCTATTTTCCTCTAAAATAATTTTTTTTTCTAATTCTCTAGAAATCTAATTTCTAATTTTCTATTGGTTGAACAAGCTCTAATGAGACATGATTCTCATGGTGGAGGGTGTTTTATTTTTGGTATTTGTCAGTGCCTAACAATTCATTTTAAAGTCAATAAAAGGATAATTTTGTGAGTGACCATTCCATCAATGAGTGCTCTGACACAGACATTGTCTGATACTATCATGCTACTACTTTGCCCAATGATGTCAACAATGATGCAGTTGCAAGTCATTTACGTAGGCAGGGGCAAGGTGGCGGAGGCTGAACATATCTCCATAAAGATAATACATTGTGCAGAGTGTGGAGGAAGAAGAAGCATTCACCTAGCAAACTGAGAACCATAATTTCGTAACTTGTTTCATAGTGCAAAGTTTTCTTTATGCAAAGCTTTCATTGTGCGAAGGAAGCTCATCGGAGGAAGAAACGAGGTGGGTGCTTTGACATTGATGGTCATTTCTTCATTTGCTATGATTTCAAGTTATAACGCGCAGGTGGATACAATTTTTTATCATTTTGAAAACTTGTCATTTTGTTCTTGCTTGCATATGTGAATTTTAGCAAACTTGTTCTAAGGGTTTCTTGTGCTTTTAAAATTAGGAAATTCAAATTTGAAATGGCCAACCAACTTTACATTTGTAGGCTTATAGCCTTTGTTTTTGCATTGACAGTATTCGGTCATATGAGTGGCACATTTTTCCATGGGTACGTCGAAGCAAAGCAAACACAATTGGTTGTTAACCACAATTCCAATAATACATAAACACACTTCATAACTCTCCCTAATTTTGTTCCATAGGAGCTTTTATTGGCTCAACTTCCATATTGTCGCAACTAATATAATCATTTTTACTATAATGGTGTAGTTGTGTGCTTGTTCTTCAATAGTGCAAGGGTATGTTGTTCGAGTTCAGAAGTGCAGAGAATGTTGATTTCTCCGCACCTCCACAATGCCTTCTTGTACAAATCACGATATCAATCATGAGTTGTGAGAAGACAAAATGTTGAGCATTATGAAACTGTTCAACAATTTCATTATCTTTCCATGAGACCACATACATAGCGCCAATTAAAGCAATGTGTTGCAAATTGTTCATATTTGTTGGACACCTAATCATTTAAGGGTTGGTGTGGAATGTGAGCAGTCAAAGGGAGTCCAAGGGACCTTGGAATATGGAATCCAATGATCATGTAAAATGCATTATAAATGTACATCATGTGAATAATAAGGTATCACGTGATTATCTTTCACATTTGTTGTTCACATTCCATGTATGTTTAACATGGCATCGGAGTTGTAGAAGTATTCCTGCTCTGGTCCAATTTGAGCCATTATCCTGCCATCCCTAACACATCATTCCTATGTGTGATAGTCAATGCACATGGTCCTGCCATCTCTCAGTTTTTCCATTGTCATTATTGTGTAACTGCTCTAGTTATTCCTATGCGAAAATACATTTAAATTTTCATGCTCAATACAATGCCTAGTGCAACACATATTACGCTTGTCAGATTTGTCTTCCTGCATGCATTATTAGTTTGTCAGCATACAGACCCGTTACTTTTCTCAAGTCTATAGTGTTTTTGAATTGAAGGATATTCTATACTAAGTAGTGTTCATTTTATTTAGTGTCGATTCAGTTCATTTATGTGCTCTTCCTTGACTTGGGAATTCACTCTCATCTATCTAACATCTGCACTCTCACCTAAACTTGGATTTTCATAATCTGAATAAGCTCTCTGAAATTTAAGCGAGTACATTCCTAACCTGAACAATCTACATGAGCTCTCTCTTGTCCAAACTCTAGTCCTCACGCACCAAGGCATTATTCCATAATATCAACATTATTTCTTGTGCTTTGTTGTGCGTCTGCAAGTTTGGTCAATCGTGGTAGCGGTCGCCTCTTAGCTCCAATGATCACGGTTTACTTCCATGCTTTTGGAAACATGTGCTTGAAGGATGCTTTCTCATCCTAGTTTTGAATCCGGTTATAGATTTATACCCTGCTCGAATCTAGAGGTTTCATATATAGTTCCATCTCCTGGCGTTCCCACAACTAAACAGTCCTGCAAAACCTTCCTTCTGGAGCAAACTCTATGGACTAAGGCTGAAGGGTGACTTTGAGCAGCCATTTTATTGCCCAAAATTTATTAAATTGGGCTCTAGCTCATATTTGATAGACTCACATCTCTATGCCCAAAGGGATCGTTTGAGGGTACGCCCCCTCTCCTCCCCACCCGTAAAAGCATCAGTGACAGGTCCGTATCCGTAGTATTATCAACGTAATAAGGTTGGAAGGTAGGTTGGATTGGATGACGACTATGTCATGAATCTACATAAATACAAATAACATTAGTAATTGGTTGACCAAAAGTCTGAACGACAAAGAGGTGTTATTCCATCGTGGCGATGACTACTTCCTTTATTTATTTATGTTTTAAGATTTGGATAAAAATGATGCTATTGAGAGATGGGTTTATGTGTTGTTTCTCTCTATATGTAGGAGACATGGTATATATATGTTATGTTAGTGATGAAGTGTTAAAAATGCATTGAACCTTGCAAAGGAGTCGTGATATATATATATATATATGTGTGTGTGTGTGTGTGTGTGTGTGTGTGTTGGACATATTATTATACTTAGTGCATTGGATATTGGTAACCATTGTGGATGAATATTGGTGGGTCCATAACCTTGGTATATATTATTTATATTTCCTTTTTGCATTGATGTTTTTGAGGGCCGTAAATTATGGTATGATGCATGATTTTTATACATATGTTGGGTATGATGCATTGGTGGGTTTAAACAGTGGTTTCATGATGTTGTACATTGAATGGTATGCGTTGAGTTCTCTCTGAAGGCCATATAGTATGTTGGAGAGTGAGAGCATACAGTGATGTTCAATAAATGGTTCTTATATGTGCATTGATATTCCAAGATTCATGGTATATTAACTGAGTTGGTTCATATTTGAGGACTTCACTGGTGTATAGATTAGTTGATTACACTGGTTGATGCATAACATATTCATGTTGTTTTTTTTATCAAGATTCATTGTAGAGTTTGGATAGCAACATTCAACAACAACAAAAATGGCTAGACTTGATGATGCATAAGAGTTGTTGAATACTTTAATGCATTCCACTGTTGATGATATGGTAAAAGTCAACAAAATCACTCTCACAGACATTCAAACCTATCTGCAAAATGTACAAGATAAAACTGATTTCTTGCAGCTTGAATCACAACTTCAAAAAGATGAGCTTCAGTAGAAGAGTTTCCATTCTGAACCATTTTCCTTTGTTCAATATTGAGACAGACTCCCATCAACAGCGAGAAACTATTGATGCAGTACTCAATTCAAGAGCAGATGCAAAAGTTTAGTCTGCGCTTCCCAAGTCCATTACCAGACCTTGGGAAGAGCTTGTCAACAACAAGCACATAACTGGTCTTGGATATGCCAAGGAAGTGTCCTTTCCTATTCCAGACTATTCCAATCCCATTCATTTTCTAAGTGTTGGGTTTCTTCATGGCAATTCATCTTCACTTGTTTAAGATCTTGCTCCTCTTCCAAAGCAAACACCGATTATTAAATGCCAACATTGTGATAGAGTTGGCCATGTGAAAGATCATTGTTTTGATCTTCACCTGTGCAAGCATTGTGGTCAACACACTTGTTCTTCAAACATATGCTTAAAAAACAAGCCTTCTACAAGAACAAAGATTCACCTTGGATGGATCACTTGTTGGCAATGGGCTTCAACAACCAAGAAGATATTTTAGTCATATGTCAGAACTTGTTCTATAGTATTGAACAGTCTTACAGTTGAGTTTTCTCCATATTCTCAATAGGGGGGGGAGTGATGGTCATACACAAGATTCAAAGCAGCCCACATCAAGCAAGCCTGAGCCACAACCTGCCATACCAGATTCAGAGTTGTAGCCAGAGACAAAGATGCCCCTAAGCATGCCTTCGGTTGGTGGTCAGCCTTAAAAAATCTATGTGGAGTTGGGACCTCCCTTTTCAGATTGAGCTTCTCCCTCTTCAAAGAATTGGGGAAACTTCCTCTAGCAGAAGACTTCAGCTTCTTGCCAGTTTTGGAAGAGTTCCAGGAATTACATTAAGAATTCCAAAGTTGGTGGTCATCCTTAAACCACCATAGGTTGCAGACATCCCTTTTCCAAGTTAAAGGTCTCCCTCTTCAAAGAATTATGAACACTTCCTCTAGCATAACACTTCAACTTCTTGCTAGATTTGGAAGAGTTTCGAGAAATTCACTAAGTGTTCCAATGTTGGTGGTCATCCTTAAACCATCACCTTATACCAACATTTTAGAGAGCACATTCAGCATAGTGTTTCCATGCATTTTTGCACATTTTGTATTACAAATATCTTCTTAGACTCATACATACCCCTTCGAATCAAGCGGGGCGTGCGGGGGGGGATGTTGGACACCTAATCCTTTAAGGGTTGGTGTGGAATGTGAGCAATCATAGGGAGTCCAAGAGACCTTGGAATATGGAATCCAGCAGTCATGTAAAATGTATTATAAATGTACATCATGTGAATAATAAGGTATCACACGATTATCTTGCACATTTGTTGTTCACATTCCGAGTATGTTTAACAATATTCATGGGAAAGTTTAGTTTAATATTTTATTTGAACCTTACAGATCCTAGGAATATATATTTTGACTTAATAATGAACACGACAATAATAATGAACAAGACATGCATGCAATGTCATGAGACGATGTTGATATTCACTATACATTGGACATTATAGCGACTCAAATCAATAATCAATAGCACATTATAGCATCTATGCACCTCGCGAAACGAATTATATAGGGTTTTTCCACTCTCTGGCTATTGCAAGAGCAATTGGCTGCAGAGAGGGCATGTCGTTTGAAGTTGATGAAGCCATGTGCAGAGTGCAGAGGACGGTGCTTTCATTATGGGGTGACAAACAATTCTTAACTCCTTCTCGGTGTCCCTAGAAAAGGATTTCCAGAGCTTAACCCAATATGCAGTTGAACATCATGTCACTATGAAATTTGTTGTCCAATGGATCAAAATGATTTTGTCTCGTTATTAATTCTAGGTAGCCTATTTACATGCCATATTGGGTGTAAAAGTGAGTGACCGTATAATTTTTTAATGCATGGGTCCTAGTTCATTTTTGAATGATATATTAATTATTCTAGTAATTAGAATGAATGATATAGTAATTATTATAGTAAGTAATAGGGCAAAGAAGGAAAACTAAAAAGTTTTAATTGCTCTTGGGATAGCAAAGAAGTCCTAACAAGTAGTTAATAGCCTTGACTGTAAAGTATTCTATGTCCTTCAAAGAAAAAGGATTTTTGACAAATTGTATATGAGAGGAACTATTTTCTATTCAAGATGTATTGAGAATCTCCAAGGACCATTGAAAAGAGAGTTGTTTTCTAACATTTTCCATAAAATTATTAGATACTATTTTGTAGTAATATGTCTATGCTTGTCTTTGTATGTGAAATTTATTGTGCATTTATGAGCTGACTTTCTTGATAATTAATTGGTATATTTTGCATGTTCAATCTTTCTCATGAAATGATTTCAGATTCCTGAATTATTACTTATTGGTTTCATGTATAGATGTCTCTATATTGAACTAGTTTGGATGGTATTAACATTGCTCATAGAGGAAAACAATTAACTACTTTTCCCTTATTTACAACAATATTCTACCTCAATTGTTCATGTAGTGCCAACATTTAATCTTAATTAAATTAGATTGAACTAATTTAATGTATGCATTTAAATATATTTTCCTTTTTTTTCTTTGTATTTTCTATATGTAAAGATCTTAAACCTTTATTATTGAACATTAACAAAAGGTTGTTGAGCCAGAATCCAAATGGGTCTCTTACCCCAATGTTGTGAGGTCTAATTGGGACATTATATCAGAGAGTACCCCTTGATTGTTGCTAGGAATTTCATCCCTGCCAATGTCCTAGTAGAGTAACTAAGTCGCTATTATTATTGCAAGAACTTGATATTACATCATTGATAAGCCAAGAAAAGATTATGCAGCGAAAAATTTCCTTTCTACACTCGCCAATAATAATAATGTTATGCCTATAAAGGATAGCTTTCCTTATGAATATCTCCTTGCATTGTCTACTTACACAACATTATATATATATATATATATATATATATATATATATATATATATATATATATATATATATATATATTGCTAATTATTTAGTTGTAGGAAATTTCCCAAACTACCTTTCACTAAAATAAAAATGGTGCATCATTAGGCAAAGTGCTATATATTATTGGATCTAAGGTTGCCTCTTTTACACAAGACCAGATCTTATGATTTGATATTGTATCAGAGAGGATGAAATCTACGACATCCTCAAGGCTTGTCATGACGAGCCTTGTGGAGAGCACTCGATTAACAAAAGGGCTACCCACAAAGTTCTCTGAGGGTGGTATTGGCCTATGATGTCAAAACGCATGTGAGAAGTTGCAATAGTTGTCAATAAATGGGCCAACCTACTAAATATGATGAAATGCTACTACAATCTCAACTTGCTATTGATACTTTTGAAATGTGAGCCTTAGAATTTATGGGGCAATCAACCCTGCCTCTTATTAGAAGGTCTATATCTTGGTCAACACAAATTATGTAACAAAATGGTTGGAGGCCAAGGCATTGCCAAAGGCTACTAAACAAGTTGTAGCATATTTTCTTTATAAGAAGTATTCATCCGTTTTTGGGTACTCGTAAATTGTCATAAATGGAGGAACTCAATTCACTCCTTGATTAATTTATAAGCTTACCACAAAATACGAGATAAGGCATATTATCACATCACCTTCTCATTTATAAGCTAACGGGAAGGTAGAGAGAATTAACAAGGTGCTAAAAGTCCTAACAAATATCATGCATATTCACTGTTGAGAATCGGTTGCCAGACTTCCAAAATCTGTCTCATCGTACTAGACCACATGGAGAAACACCATGGGTGCTACCCCTTATGAACTTGTTCATGTTAAAAGTGTTGTTCTTCCCATTGAGTTTTAAGTCCAAAAATTGATAACTACTTTACTGGTGGGCTTGGATCTCACTAAAGCACATGAAAAACATCTCTTACGACAACTTAATGGGCTTTATGAGCTTATCCAAGTTACCTTGCATCAAACCTGTAATGTTCAGTAGTAGTGAGAAAGGTGGCACGATAGTTTTATAAAAAAATAAGACATTCAAGAAAGGAGTTTGGGCCTTGTTATATGATTCTATATTCAAGGATTTCAAGGGGAAATTGTGCACACAATGGAAAGGACCTTATGAGGTAGACACAATTGATGAGAATGACTTCATTAGGCTAAGGACCATCAATAAGGCTTGAATTCCCTTAATTTCTAATGGCCATTGATTGTGATTGTATTATAAACCATTTTCCAAAGAATCCTTTGTTTGATAGTTGATTGTTCATCCAGATTTTGAGGTTGTTGATGACATGGATTTTCCATCAACATCTACAATAAAATGATTAGGTATTTCCTTAAGAAAAAAACACTTATTGTGGTGAAAACCTAGCTCAAGCATTAACAGATCCAATGACACTAGAAAAGCAACATTCATCCATTATTTTTAGGCATAATTTTTTTTTCCATATCATCTCAAGATGGCTAATTTTACCACTCCTAATTGGTTACATTTCTTCTACTTTTGTGTAATATTTTCAAACTGATTGTGGAAAATTTTAACTATAGAACATCCTACATTTATTACTTTCGCAGGAACACCACATCTCTACTATAGTCTCATCTTAGGCATGTTTTAGTTGTTTCCACAATTTCTACATCAACCATTGTTATTGATCATAACATCTATTGTTGGTATTGATCATGACTCCTTTTGTTTTTATTGATCACGAGCCTTGTTTTCACTACTAATCAAGACTCTTTTCGTTGTTACTAATCATGACTCCATCTAATCATATTGATTGTAAATCTTATTGTTACTAATCACAACTTTGATTGTTGCGACTGATCACTAGTCCTATTGCTCCTACTTATGATGAGACTTGCCACTGCTACTAAAGACAATTATTGTTCCATCTGTTAACCATTATTATTTCCTATGTTCCTCCTGCTACCAATCAAGAGTACTACCAATGTTTTTCTACTATGTTATATCCATTGATGATGTTATTGATCCATGTCACCTTCTTTTCTACATCCACACTCCAGAGTGTACTAGCTTCCTACCATGTGGCCCATTTGGCTACCACAACTTTATGGTAAATACATGCATGTTTTTTTGCTTATTTATTAATAACTTTGGAATGCATAGATATGTCAGTTAGAATTCCTTGTTCACCCAAGGATTAGCCACTCCAATTGGGGGGCTATGTGTGCATGCCATACCATAATAAACCATTTTTTAAATGTATCCTCACCCAATGGGTAGATGATGATTTGGTTCCCCAAATGATTCCCTTTTTAAAAGTATGATGGCTACAAATTAGATACATGCCCCTAAAATATCAAAATATATCCCTCTTGCATGTTATCATATCTATTTCATTATCTTTCTATTATTACCTTAGCATTCCATTATCTTTTCATTATAACTTTGACACCTTGAAAATGTAGTTTGATGAGTTCCAATAGTCGAAACTCCATCCTTTCCAGTCATTCAGACTCTATCAATATGTATATCTAAAGTTGCTTTGCATGCGATCAACCCTCACCATGGGAGATATTGTTTTCTGTGGTGAACCTCAAACTATGAGTACCATGAGGAAGGATTTGGAAGTGTTAAGGATTTTCATAGAGGCATAATGGATGTTGTGTTTTGATAATTTATAGGGGTTCAACAAGGATATTGTAGTATAGTTTTCTTAGAATCTTTAGGTGGAAACTACAAAAGTCTGAGGATTGTTTCTTAGAGTCACCATGAAAAGCATTATGCATATAATTTAACTTTTCTTAATAGGTGAGTACTTTCTTGAATGTAGGACAATAATTGATATTGTTCGCAGTGAGTTTCTATTGGGAAATGAGACTTTTAATGGTTCATAAAAGGTGGTCAAATGAGTTTCTCTTCCATCACCATGGAATCATGTGGCTTTGTGAATTTAGAAGTTCCTAACATGTGAAGACATGTAATTTTTTTCTTTGACTATCACTTCAAACTGTTGAATCATCTTTGCCATAATAAGAATGTAAATCTTCCCTATTTCCTTCTTAATTCTCTACAACTCATGAGCATAAGGGTTTAGAAGAGTAAAAACCCCAAAATTAGTGTGACCAGCCATGGGTTAATCTAACTATTGGTAATCAATTATTTGATATAGAAAATCAAACTTGGAACAAGTTTTTAAGCATGAGAAATTCTTTAGTTATCCAAATAGAAAAAACCACTACTTGAACAAAAACTAGTCAAACTTCACACACTGTTGAGACCTCTCCTCTTCAAGTTGTTAGTATCTCTCCTCCATTGGTTGTTGAGACCTTTTCTTTGAAAGTTGTTGATAACCCCACTTTGTATGCTATTGAACCCTCCACATGCATAAGAACACAATCTATTACAATGAAGGAAAGAAGTAAAACCCTAATTATACTTCTTGAAGAAAGAAAGTCGCATCCTAAAATCAATATGGTGGACATTCAAGAAATGGAATAAGAGAATATGTAGTATGGGCATGATGGACAACTGGATGTCAAATTCCAAAATGAGTTAGAGCTCATGGAGATAGATGTCAGAGAGATATTTGAGCCACCTAGATTGGAAAATTCAAGAAAGAAGAGGAAACCTCTAATTGATAAGCTTCATGCTCTATCTGACATTGTAAAAAGTGAAATTTTCTATTGAACATTGTCACAATTTAACAAAATATTGAAAATGAAAAATAAGAATCTACAAAAGTAGTTAGCTTAGGCTCAAAAGAAATTGAGAGATTTTGAAGCTCAAAGAAATTTAGATACATTGTCTCATGTTGTTCACAATGAGAAAAAATGATCATCACTAATTTTGATTGGGGATGACTGTAGTCTTAGTAACCAAGGAAATAAAAAAATGGAGTTCATAGAACCTCAAGGTAAGGAAAATGAGGTTGAAAAATGGAAGGATAGGGTAGAGGATTTGGAAGAAAGCGTCAATTATCTGACTAAAAAAGTAAAGGACCTCAATCAATTGAATGAATTAGGAAGAACCAAGATGCATCGATGATTGCACAAGATCTTAGTAAGGGTACATTAACTAAAACATGACAAATAACTACTTTTCCATTTATCCCACTCAAATACCAAGCACCTTCCTTCATATTATAGCTGTTATTTTGAAAGAGAAGTTAGTTTTTCTCTAATTGAGGATAATTGGCATTTGGAGAGCCAGATTACATTATAGACCACGAACAATTCACTCTTTGGTTTTGTGATGTCTTGGAGTAGGATTAGAACCTTATGTGTGAACTTCATCAACATAATTTGTTACTAAAGGAATAGCTGATTGGGGTTTGAATCCTTATGTTAGTGATATACGTAATAGGTGCCCAAGTTGGCATCCTTTTAACACCTATCCAACGCCTTTTTGAGTACCTTTTTCCATTTTTATACCACCTTAACACCTAATTTTCTCATATAGATGTATTTTTGGTCAAGGTATAGTTATATTCTAATTATATCACTTTAATGTTCATTATTGTGCATTTAGGAAGGAAGTTTCCTTATTATGCTAACTAATGAGAATTCACGAGAATCACTTTAGGTAGGTTCATACAAATACTCTTGAAGTAACAACAAAGAAAAATTGCTACAACACCTTTTTATATTGTTGCAACACTTTTAGGTTACAACAAAATCCATATATCGTTCTAACACCCCCAGTACCTCTCTGCTGCAACATGACTAGGGTGCAATTGCTACAAATCTAGTCATTGAAACATGTCTAGTACCCTGTTGTTGCAACACCTATGGTACCTCGTTGTTGCAACATGACCTAGTGCAGGTGCTACAACTCCCACTGCTGCAACGAGACCAAAGTGCAAGTGTTGTAACTCCAACCACTACAACATCATAGAGTTTAGTGATATAACATGAATAGAGTTGCAACTTTGTTGTTGCAGCATGATAGAGTCAACACTGTAAAATCGGTGTTGTAATACACCCAAGTTCAATTTTGCAACACCTTGGTAGTTGACCATTGAGGATAATCGTTGTAACTCAAGGATAGATGGTACAATGAAGCACCAATAAACCTCCAACTAAATAGTTTTCATCAACAAATCACTCATCAAAAGGTTTACCATTTTATCACCCAATTAAGGAAGCAACAAGAGGTAGTTGTCTGCTAAACAAGGAAATGTTGATCACAATGAATGTTGGCCCAGTTGCTACCTGTCACAACAACTGAATGAGTTAGCATTTGTTTGATTTTTCTACTTTTTGGGGAAATTGTTGTAACAAAGAAGGAACAACTTGAGAATTTGAAGATTCTCATGGCTACTCTTCGATCTTTTAATTAAATTAATATCACAACATTGTGTATAATAATGTTGAAATTTTCAAAAAGAAATGTTAAAAATAACATCTAGAAATTCAAATTTAATGTGTCCTTGAATTAAATCGAGATTCTATTCTCATAGCAACTTGTAATAGTTAATTAAGTTAAATTGAATTAACTGACTTAGGAAATTCAAGTTGGAAGTATATCTAGAGTCATGCAAAGTGATCCCTAAATTTTAGGGGCCCAGGTTGAGTTCTTTTGAGTTGTAATTAGATAACTCAGTCTAACTGAGTTATAGTCAGTTAAACTAGTTCTAATTGTTGGAGGAACTAGTAGAGGTCTAGTAGTGGAGTAGTGCACTAATGCATCACCAGTACCACACCAATTAATTGAAGATTCACTCATAAATAAATCATGTATGTCAGTTTAGAGGAAGACCCATTTGAGATTAGAGTTCATGGACAGTGTAATATTAGTTGTATAATTTTCCGAGTTGTACAAATGGTGCATACAATCAGTTGAGGGCCTATGGATGGATTGCGCATATATGGAGAGGGAATTTCCACATTAAATAGAGGCTAATTCTCCGAAGAATTGCACAAGGAAGTAGGGGTTTGGAAGGCTAGTAAATTGGCTCAGTATTGGGTAGAGTCAGCCTAGGAAGTAGAGACTTAGATTCTATTAGTGCATGAATTGTTCAGGAGTAACAAGCATTGTATTTGCTTCTCAGATCTTCTAGTTAATGAAATATAGATAGTTGGGGGTTTTGAGAAGTTGCTTTCCCCGAAGAAATATTCAGTTATGTGTGATTAATATTCTTCCTTTTCTACTTATTGTTTTCATCGATCAATTTTAGTTTCTTCTGAAGAGTAGAGTAGATTCTTGTCTTGTGTTTTAGCATATCACATAAGCTGTTGAATCTACAGGAAAATCTACATGGTATAGGAGCCAAAGACAATATAGAAGAGGATAATTCAAGTTTGTTGTGCAAGTGAAAATTGAATTCGCAATTTCATACTTCAGAGAAGCAATATCTCATTCTACAGTTTGTGACTTGAGTATGCATTGGAGGGAAGCTTGAATTACATAGCTTGGAAGGACAAGGTGGAGGCAGTGCCGGAAGACAATGGCCTCAAGGAATTCATAGATCATGACATTCCTAAAGCTCTAGCATCAGATGCTAAAGATATGGATGAATGGAGAAAGTTTGTGGCAAAAGTGAGAAGAATTATCCTAGAAGGAGTTCGACACCGCATTGTCTCGAGTCTCCATGGTAAGGATACTCCATACTCAATGTAGAAGGCATTGGCAGACCTATTTCAAAATAGCAGTGACCATAGGAAGTTGCCATTGAAGGACAAACTCAGAAATATCAAGATGGAGAAGGGTAATTCAATTCCAAAGTACTTGACCAAGTTCACCCATTGTTGGGATGAGCTTGGAAGTGTTAGGATCACTGTTGCTGAGGATGATATGGTGAGCCTAACTCTTCTAGGACTTCCCAAGAGTTGGCACAATTATCAAGACTCTATCAATGGGAGGGAGAAGCTATCAGATTGGGAACAACTATGATTGGATTTGGTATAGTAAGAGATTCAGAGGAATACCCGAGACAGATCCTCATCAAAGACTGATGATGAGGAAAATTTTGCCTTAGAGGGTAAGGAAAAGAAAGGGAAGGGGAAGGCATCCCATTCCAAATCAAATTCTTGTCATGATAGAAAGAAGAAGGACATGTCGAAAGTCAAGTGCTTTCATTGTCACGAGCACGAGCACTATACCACAAATTTCCCATAGAAGAAAGCAAGCAAGAAGGAGCCTACAATAGCTACAAAAGGTGAAGCTCTAGCTTTACATTTTGAACTTGATTTCATTCTCATTGCATGCATGGCCAACACTATAATGAGAAGCGTGTGGTATCTCGACAGCAGTGCCTCATTCGATATGATGGGGAATAGATATCTCTTAAGTGATTTTGAGGAGAAATACCTCAAGCAGAACAAAGAGTTTGGAGATGATGGTAGGTATAGCGATACAGGGATCGTACCTTTCAGAGGGAGTCTGGCTCCCCTCTCAGAATCACAGATGTGATGTCTGTTCCATGACTAAAGAATAATTTTCTTTCCATCGCGGTATTGGAAGACCATGGCTATGATTTGATTTTTAGTAAGGGAAAGCTTTTCCTTAGACACATCGGCACGAGATAGGTGAAACAGATTGATGTGCGAGTCAAGAACCTATATGCATTCAAGGTCAAGGATGCACGCAAATCCTTGAGGAGCAAGGCAAAGGTTAGAGACTTGGTGGTTGAGAGGGAGAATGAATTACCTCTCAACATGTATCCCCAGAAGCAGCCTTAGAAGTAGTTTGAGAAAGTTGTGGAGCAGCCACAACTAGAGAAGCAGAGAGGACACCGAGTGGAGAGATCCACTCAAGCAGAGAAGAAGCAACGTCAGAAAGTTGTGGAGCATCCATAATTGGAGAAGCAAAGAGGAGACTGAGTGAAGACATCCACCCAAGTAGAGACCTCCAGTAGGGGGAAATTTCGAGCCAAGTGGGCAGAGGGAGCACATGCATCCATACCTCCTGGTGAGAGGTGGGGCGATGTGAAGTAATAGTCCCAAGAGCACAAAAATTTGGGCGGGGTCCATTGAGATGTTTTGTCTCATGGATCATTACCTTGCTATGGGAGCCCACAATACACATTAGCAGGATGGATCAGTGGCGGTTGATGCAGTCAGATATCAGAGTGACAAATGTAAGGCTAGCAACAATCAGTTACTGGAAAGCGCAGAGCATATTTGAAAGAACTGCAGATGGCACAAAGGCAGAGTCAAAATAAGCGTAAAGTTTTCAGTCCACAGAGGCAGAGCTAGTATTAGTCAGAGACTTTGGTGACAGATGCATCATACTGATTCAATTTGGATATATATATATATATATATATCTATATATATATATATATCTATATATATGTATGTATGTATGTATGTATGTATGTATGTATGTATATGCATATGTATATGTATATTATTTATTTATTTTTTACAGTTTCAGAAGTTGCAGCAGCAACAACACTAGAGATACGTGTTGCATGCAGAACATTCCAAAGGTACCAAATCAGGAGAGAGTCGAATTCTCATAACAACTAGTAATAGTTAATTAAGTTAAATTGAATTAATTGACTTAGGAAATTCGAGTTGGAAGTCTATCTAGAGTCATGTAGAGTGATCCCTAAATTTTCGGGGCCCAATTTGATTTCTTTTGGGTTGTAATTAGATAACTCAATCTAACTGAGTTATTGTTAGTTAAACTAGTTCTAACTGTTGGAGGAACTAGTAGAGGTCTAGTATGGAGTAGTGCACCAGTGCATCACCAGTACCACACCAGTTAACTAAAGATTCACTCATAAATAACTCATGCATGTCATTTAAGAGGAAGACCCAGTTGAGATTAGAGTTTAGGGACAATGTACTATCAATTTTATAATTTTCTGAGTTGTACAAATGGTGCATGCAATCAATTAAGAGCCTATGGATGGATTGCGTAGTTATGGAGAGGGAATTTCCACATTAAATGATCCGGATTTAAACAGGAACACAAAAAAATACAGAAATAACCATAAACACAGAGATGCAGTGGAAATAATACTTCATCTCATTAATGTAAAATACTGAAATATTCTTACAAACAACAATGGAAATAAACCAACTAGGGCGATGGTAGCTTATCTCTGAGAAGAGATGTGGTGACTACATGCCTCTGAACTGTGTTACAATGAGGCTTGAATGCCTATTTATTGTTGAGAAACAATGGAAAGCCCTAAACATCCAAAAACCTAGCCCTAGAAGATGAAACGCCAAACTATGGGCCCCGTTTGGGTAAATTGGTACATCAACTTCCTGGGGTCGTAACTTTGGCATACGATCTCTGTTTGAAGCGCATAGTATCTAGTTAGAAAGATCTATTCGAGAACTACAACTTTGGGAAGAGAAATATTAGAAAATGGACCCATGTTGCTCCCAATTTTCCCAAAAAACGTCGTTTAGGGCCTCAAAATGGCTCCAGAAGTTTAGGACCCGAAAAAATGCTAAAAATAGTAAAATTGCTACAATTAAGGAAACTGAAAAGCTGAAAGAAACAATGGTGGGGGTCCAAGTGGACTTGGCAGGTGGTCACCAATATCCACCTGGATCATTCCTCCCCCCTTAGGAAGAAATGGTCCCCATTGCGTTGAGTTCCTCCATGAGATGAGGAAACTTCTGCTGAACTTGGTCCTTGGTGAGCCACTTGCCCTGGTCAAGGAGTTGGCTTGCTTTGACAACTTGATACAGTTGGATATTCTACTGGTGAGTGTGCTTGATATGTGTGTCCATGATCCAATCAGTTGCAGCTTATTCCATGCAATCTGGATTTAACTCTGTGGGTGTGAGTTGTTTTGCAATGTCGGATGTGTCTAGTAATGGTGGAAAGTATGGCCAAAGGCGGTCCACATTGAACACTGGGTGCAGGCCAAGGAATGGGGGAATGCTGAGCTCAAATTCATTGTCTCCCACAACCTTGGTAATGGTGTAAGGACCATATTGGAGTGGTCTGAGTTTCTGATAGGCTCCGGTAAGGTGTTCCTTTTGCAAATGCAACCAGACTTTGTCGCCCACCTGAAACTTGTGTGGTACCCGATGTTGATCATGTCGCCACTTGTAGTTGGCATTTGATTTCTCCAGAATGTCATGGAATTGCTGGCGAATATGTTGGATGTTCTCGATGAAGTTGTTTGCCTTATCTATTTCGGACTGGACATGAGCCGAATCTGTGTGAGTAGCTACAAATGGCATGGCCACATCAATGGGACATAGTGGCTGGAATCTCAAGCCCACCTGAAAAGGGTTGTGGCCAGTCAAGCTATGGAGAGCTCAATTGTAGCTGTGTTGAACATAGGGGAGGCTCTCATCCCATGTGCGTAGATGCTTTGAGTTTTACATGTGCAGAATGTGTACGATCATCCTGTTGACAACCTCTATCTAGCCATTAGTTTGAGGATGGAAGGTTGTGGACTTAGTGAGTTTGGTGTCAAGCATTGACCAGAGATTGGACCAAAATGTATTGAGGAAATTTTTGTCCCGATCTGAGATGATAGATTGTGGGATCCCAAAGTGTACCCACACCCATTCAAAGAAGAGTTTAGTAGTGGCTTCTGCTGTGATATTCTTCTTGTAGGCAACCATAATGGCCATCTTCGAGAACCTGTCGATGAACACAAAAACACAGTCGTTTCCATGCTTAGTGGAGGGAAGGCCTGACATGTAATCCATGGAGATGGATTCCCAAGGTTGACTAGGGGTAGGCAGTGGGGTATAGAGGCCTTGCTTCTTGATGGTCAATTTGGCAATGGCGCATGCAATGCATGATCTGATGTGCTTCCTGACATCCTGTCGAAGATTCGACCAATATAAATACTTCTGCAGTACTGCCACCGTTTTCTCGACCCCGAAATGTCCAGTAGCCCGATTGTAGTGTGCTTCCCAAATCATCTTGGCATGCTCGCTTGAAGGAACACAAAGGTGACCCAGGTGGCATAACCGGGCATCCTGGAGGTGAAAATATGGAACATGTTGATCCTCCAAGAGTGTCTGGTATGTGTGGCCGAATTCTGGGTCACTTTTGTAGAGAAGTGGCCAATTAGAAGTCTCGTGCCCACAAGAGTTGAGCACAGTGGTTAACGCCATGATTGGTGGTCGACTGAGGCAATCTGCAACATTATTGGTGCTACCCTTCTTATACTTGATGTTCAAATGGAACTGTTGTAGGCATGTGGACCACTTTTGATGGCGATCATTCTGCAATTTCCTTTGGGTCTGTATGAACTGCAAGGGTCAGTGGTCTGTGTGGATGACCGTTTCCTTCCCCAAAATGTAATGCTTCCATTGTCGACAGGCCTGCACAATGGAATACATCTCTTTGTCATAAGTGGGATATTTCCGAACTGTGTCTGAAAGTGTCTCACTGTGATATGCCACTAGATGCCTGTGTTGACTAAGTATTGCCCCAATAGCATAGTCAGAGGCATCTGTCTTGACCTCAAATGGTTATTACAAGTCTGGTAATGCGAGGACTGGTGCCATGCAGAGGCGATCTTTCAACTCTATGAATGCCTTCTGTTGAGATTCAGACCAAAATAATTTTTCTTTCACTCCTCCCTTGGTGACTTGACTCAAGGGCCAAGTGATATGAGAAAATCCCAACACGAACCTGTGGTAGAAGTTAGCAAGGCCTAGAAAGATGCAGAGCACTGTTAGAGTGTTTGGAGATGGCCAATCTCAAATGACTTAGATCTTGGTTGGATCCACATGCACCCCCTGTTCATCAATAATGTATCCCAGATACTGAACTTGGGTCATGCCAAAAGTGCATTTCTCCAAATTAGCACATAACTTGTGTTGCCGCAGTGTTTGGAGAACCTGTCGGATGTGGTGGAGGTGCTCTTCCAAACTCTGGCTGAAGATCAGGGTGTCATCCAAGTATACCACTACAAATGAGTTGGTGAATGGCTGCAAGATGTCATCCATTAGCCTCATGAAGATTGCAGGAGCATTCGTCAATCCGAAAGGCATAACCAACCATTCGAAAAGGCTGTCCTTAGCTTTGAAGGCAGTCTTCCACACATCAGAGGGTTTGATTGGTACTTGGTGATATCCTGATTTCAAATCGATCTTGCTAAAATATTTTCCCCCCTTCAGTTGGTCCAAGAGGTCATCAATCTATGGGATCGGGTACCTATTACAAACAGTGATCTTATTCACCGCCCGATAGTCAATACAGAGTCTCCAAGTCCCATCCTTCTTCTGTACCAACACGATCGGGCTCCCACAGGGCGATGAACTCAGACGAATGTGACCTTTCTACAATAGCTCTTGAATCTGCCTCTTGATTTCATCATTCTCTAGAACAGAGCACCGATATATTGGTCCATTGGGCAACGACGCACCTGGGGTTAGATCGATGGAGTGCTTGACCTGACAGTGTAGAGGGACCCCTGCAGGGGAGGTGAAGATGTCCTCGTACTCCTCCATGATCTTTTCCATCTATAGTTGTTGTGCGGAGGGGCCCTGTCTAGAGGTTGTGACCATTGTATTCTTCTTTCCTTGAGGGCGTATCATCAGGAAAACAAATTTCCCAGTTTTCGAAACGAGCTTACTGCATTGTTTTGTAGTAATCAAAGAGATGGTAGTAGGCGGTGCTACCTACGGAATCCTGTACAACTTATTTCCCAAAGTAACAATAACAACACGGGGCCTTGATTCATACACAGCATGTTGCTTCCACAAATATGGTTATCCTAATAATACATCACAAACTTGAAGGGGAGCAATGTCACACAATACCTCATTCGTGAAGGGCTTGATTTTGTATGAAAGGCGACACTGCTAGCTCACGTGAAGATCTCATCCTTGGTGAAGCCACCCGATGGTGTACGGTTGTGGATATGTTGTGGTCAGTAAACCCAGCTGCTTCACGACCTCTGCCGAAATTAGGTTCTTTTGGCTCCCCTGTCGACAATGAACTGTAGCGGGGAGCCCTTTACCCACATCTGGGAGTGGAAGAGACGCTCCACCTCCTCTGGATCTTCGGGTTCCTCCTTTTGGATCTTCATGGTGGGAATGGTGGTGCTGGGCTTTGCATTGATAGTTTTCTTTCCTTTGTCATTCCCATTGTCGGGTTCTGACTCAGAGTCGGAACATGCATCTGATTCTGAAACCTTTAGCTCGACCAACAGTGACTGTTTGGCCCGACAATCACTTGTGTTGTGAGTGGAGCTCTTATGTAACTCACACCACTTTTCTGTGTCCTTTTTTGGCTTCACGAAGTTGTTATTTGCTTGCAGCTTTGGCGGGTTGTCTTGGGCCGCCCTGCCTTGGCTTTGTCCTTTGTTCTGCGGTTTTGGGGCACCTTTCCCTTGCTTTGGATTTGCAGATCCAAAGTCTCGCTTCTTCTGTTCAAACTTTTGCTTAACCTTGACGGCATATCGGTATGTTGTGCTGAGCGAGGGGATGTTTAGGAATTCTATTTCTTCCTGGATGTACTTGTGCAGGCAGCCATGATATTTGAGTACCAAATGCCGTTTTGAATCCTTGATACCCAACTTTGTGCGAAGGGTATGGAAAATATTGGTAAACTCTGGCACGTCTTGGTCCCTTCGCTGCCACATCGTAGTCCACTTTATGTATTGATCCTCATAGCTTCCGACAGGGTAGTACTGCTCCTTGATGGCATCCCGGAATGAATCCGAAGTGGTGCGACTGAAAATAGTGAGCCTGTACTTTCATCCTTCTGCTCGTAGTAGGTTTCCCACTAGTCCTTGATGTGGGGGGCTGCTTTGAGAAGAGCGAAAATAATCTTTTCCCGACCGGAAGAACCATGAATAGAAAAATAACCTTCTAGCATATTTAACCATTTATTGATGACATCTGCATCTATCTAACCCTCGAATATGGGGATTTCAAAATTAACTTGTACCTTAAACAGTGTGGCGTTTCCATAGTAGCTGTTGGAAGTCGATGCGTTGCCCCCGGGTAGCCGCTGAAGGATCTGGGCAAAGCTGTCCATCATCGCGTTCCTTTGTCGTTCGAGGGCTTCTTCGATCATGATTTTGATAGGATCTCCTACCCCCTTGTCTTTGTTTTCATCTGCCATGGGAGGCCGTTGGGATTTGCGAGGCTGGTCTTGCAATGGTTCGACCAGTTCAAGCCCTAACTCCTTATATTCCGACCTCATTGGGGACATGAAAAGAAAAACAAAGAAAAATCAGATTGATCTGATACCACTGATCCAAATTTAAACAGGAACAAAAAAATTTACAGAGATAACCATAAACACAGAGATGTAGCGGAAATAATACTTCATTTCATTAATGTAAAATACTGAAATATGCTTACAAACAACAATGGAAATAAACCAGCTAGGGCAATGGTAGCTTATCTCTGAGAAGAGATGTGGCGGCTACATGCCTCTGAACTGTGTTACAATGAGGCTTGAAGGCCTATTTATTTTTGAGAAACAATGGAATACCCTAAACATCCAAAAACTTAGCCCTAGAAGATGAAACACCAAACTATGGGCCCTGTTTGGGTAAATTGGTACATCAACTTCGTGGGCTCGTAACTTTGGCATATGATCTCTGTTTGACGCGCACAGTATCTCATTAGAAAGATCTACCCGAGAACTACAACTTTGGGAAGAGAAGCATTGGTCCATCAACCCATGTTGCTCCCAGTTTTCCCAAAAAACGTCATTTAGGGCCTTAAAACGGCTCTGGAAGTTCAGGGCCTGAAAAATTGCTAAAAATAGTAAACTGTGCTACAATTAAGGAAACTGAAAAGTTGAAAGAAATAATGGTGGGGGTCCAAGTGGACTTGGTAGGTGGCCACCAATATCCACCTGGATCATTAAATAAGGTCTAATTCTATCAAGAATTTCATAAGGAAGTAAGGGCTTGGAAGGCTAGTAAATTGGCTAAGTGTTTGCTAGAGTCAACCTAGGAAGCAGAGAGTTAGATTGTACTAGTGCCGAAATTGTTCAGGACGAAAAAGCATTGTATTTTCTTCTCATATCTTCTGGTTAATGCAATATAGATAGTTGGGGTTTTGAGTAGTTGCTTTTCCTAGAGAAATATTGTGTTATGTGCGATTGATATTCTTCCTTTTCTGCTTATTGTTTTCATCGATCAATTTTAGTTTCCACTTAAGAGTAGAGTAGATTCTTGTCTTGTGTTTTAGCATATCCCATAATGATCTGAATGGGATAATTAGTTTACTTCACTAAATTCCTTTTCAGAATATGTTAAAAGTGCTTAAGGATTCATGAGGTTAATTGCAAGTTTAAACATGAGTTTTTGAGTGTTTTTATGTAAATTTTATGTACAAATTAACATAAACAAATGACTGAACAACAACATATAACATACATGAACATCACCAAAACAATATCACAGTAGCACATGATGAAGGGGTTCACCCCTCCCGGGCTACTTCTCCTTGGTCCAACTTCTAATGGCTTGGCCCTCTCTATTATGCTCAAAAGTGTGAATACATTAGTTTACAATGCTCAAATAGCTCTGAAACCTATTCCAATGGCTCCAGAATGCCCAAAAATGCCTGTGTAGCCTCTTTCTGCTCCTGATTTGGTAAAAAACTGAAGAAGTTATGGCTTCCCCAAGTCTTTCTACTAATCGTACTACAAATTCCCGAAAATTCGGCACCATCCTACAATTTCTCCTAGATTTATGCTAACCGGGCGCCATTTCCGCTGATTTCAGGGTGAAATTGACTGACGCTTTAATTAGCCTATAACGCTTAAAATATGCAATTTATGGCCAAATTGTGGCCACGTGCGAAGTATGTAAAATAAGTTTGAAATATTGAAGCACTTTATCATTCCAAGGATCAGATCAGAGGCAATGGTCGGAAACTTGCAAGGAACATTCAAGGATTACAATGCAAATATGTATCAAAAATCATCTTTGAGGTAGGCATTCCCATACTCAGAGTAAAGTGAACTCAATGTATGAGCATGGAAAAACCAAAATCATATAGATAGTAGACACAACATGGATGCATCCATCTATCATAAATAGGTCTACATAATCATGAATGTAAAATCTCCTCACAACCTGGATTGATGAAACTAGATCTAGGGTCTTTATCTCCATCTCTCAATCTACAATACGAATCTAACCATGTGAGTGAATATTTCGAAGTCAAACATGGAATAAACCACTTGATTATCGGTCAATGATGTGAACCGTTAACAAGTGCAAAAGAAACCACCAATAATTACAATGGTTCTTAAGGTACTTCCAGTACAATCTATGAAGTGTGAATAGGTGATATGAAGTCGAACACCCATAGAATCATTCGATCGAAGGCGAATAATGAGAGCTTGTCATCGAAAACGAGAAGCCTACCATTAAGGCGTGCAGGTCTCAAGATACTGAAGGTTTCTAGATCAAATTCCTAGATAATGAGATGAAGTCGATAGGAAGCGACTCGTCATAAGAAAGCCTATGACACGAAACATAATGTCAAGTTTTGAAAATAGTTTGCAAGGATTGACTCAAGGATGGCCGACGCAATTAAAGGCTTGAATTTGCAAAGGGATTTTGAACCGAGGTTGAACTTCTCTTGAACACATAACGACACGAAAATTGACTTGGCAACATTTGACTTATTGATAATACCAAAAACCATGAAGAATTTCAAATGAATTTTGATTAATTGTAAGACAAATGGATTTCCCAATCTGGACATGAGAGTGAAGGAGTGTCATGTTCAAGAGCGACATGCTACCTTTAAAATGATAATATAAAATGGACACCTTTTCTCAATTTCCCCCCACCATTACTGGAAAGTACCTATTTATTTTTTACAACCTTGAGGAGGATAACATATGATTGGACTGTAAGATCATCCTTTGGATGAGTCCATCGAAGTATTTTTAACGAACCCTAAGAAGGAATGGTTTGGTCCCATTAAGCTTAACAAGTCTTATACTCTTTAGTTTTTTACGAGTCCGGTAAAGGAGTAACTCGATGTCATTTTATTTTAACGAGTTTGAAAAGGAAACAAAAAGAAAACTCATTCAATTCTTTTACCGTAAAATTTTAACGAGCCAGGAGAAAGTAAATCTCGACGTTTTTCAATTTTAGAGAGTAAGAAGAAAAACATATGTAGACTCCATCAGGTTCTTGTTCACAAGTTTTAGTCTCTCAGGTCGGAAAAAGGATAAAATAATACAAGAGAGAACTCCAATGACCATGTTCGGTCAACGTATACTTTTTTTGTAAATAACCCTAACTCAGTTCGTAAATTAGTTTTGAAAGAGTCTAACAAGGGTTGTAAAGAGGACTCCATGATTTTCGCTTTTCGTAATTTTTTTAAGAGCATGAAAAGTGATAAAAGTTTGTTAAATAGTCAAAATGATTCATCCTCATTCTATAACCTATCCTGCACATTTAAACTCAATAAATCATCATAATTGCTCGAAAATATCGTTTCCCCTCTCAAAAGGTTTTAAATATAAAAAATAATATTTTTTAGCTTCAAAAAACCCTATAAAAGTGGGAACAATAAATTATTTTCACCATTTGTATTTTTACCATTTGAGAGGAGAGAGAGGAGTTTTTACCATCAGACTTCCAAGACTGGTTCCAAGTTAACCGGTGGACGAAATCGTGCACCACTTCTTCCAGGTTGAAGATCTCTCCTTAACTTAGCTTTTCATCCATTTAAAATTCCATTTTAAGCTTCCAGTTATTTTTTGGGGGCAAAAATATGTTTAAAAATGTGCCCTCGGCCTTGCGTTGGTTCCTTTCAGTCAGGCCCACGCAGGCAGGTGAAATTTTCCATATAGAAAATCGCAGTGTTGAAAATAGCAACAAGAAATGATAAAAATAGAATCCAGAATATTCCAATTTTAATTTGTCCTTAAATTAAAATTGTGAATTAAAATTTGAATTTAGTCTCATCAACTGCTTGAAAAACAATTAATTAATTAATATTGAGTTAATTAGTTGGAGAAATTCAAGTTAGAAGTCTTTCTGAATTCCTGCAATAGTTATCCCTTAAATTAAGGAGATTATGCCTTAATTAAAGATATAAGATTGAGTTATATTTGAGTTGTAATTAGTTAGCTCAGTTTACTGAGTTAAGTCTAGTTAAATAGTTCCAAATTGTTTGAGGAACTAATTGCGAGTTCGGTCAGTTAATGCATGCATGCATCCAACTAGTGTACTCCAGATAACTGAAGATTCTCTCATCAGTAACTCATTCATGTCTATCCTGAGAAAGACCCAGTTGCGATTAAAGACAAGGACAATGTAGTATCAGTTGCATGTTAACTCATGCATGCAGAAGGAATAAGGTTCCTTGAGGATTGCGCAGTTTTATGTGGTATGAGATCAGTGTTAAACTTAGTAACAGGAGGATCACCCAGGAGAAACTGCGCAAGGAAATAGGAGGCTTGGAGGGCAGAGGAGAAGGTTTGTGAGAAGCCTTGTTTGCTTGTGAGCATCCAGGAGGATTGTACTGAGAGCTAAGGCTTTGTATTATTATGATATATTTCCACCTTGTATGATAATACAGATAGTGGGCTTTTTAGTTGACGCTTTCCCCAAAGTATTTTCATGTGTTTGGTTCATTGATTCTTCTTCTTCTGGTTATATGTGTTCAACTCGATCTTGCTCAATCTTTAAGCTTCCACAAATTGATTGTAGAAGTAGATTAAAGTATTTTGCTTTAGTTATATTGCATTATCAGGTTAATCTACAGTAAGAATTTCTACATGGTATCGGAGCAAAGGTTATCAGAGCTATGAACAGTATACCGAGAAGAGAATTCGGAGTTTGAAGTTCGGGGTTGCAGGTGCAAATTGAATTGTTATCATACTTAAAGGTTGGCCAATGGCGTTGTATGGCTTGAGACTCGAGTATGCCTTGGAAGGCAGCTTGAATTACATATCTGGTTAAGATGATCTATGAAATTTAATTTCTCCTTCATATTAATTTGATTGGGACTAGAGGCGCTCTCCAACCTAGTATGGAAGAGATGTTATAATGTCCTTTCCTGTCTTGTTTACATTTTGACTTGGCCAAATTACATAAGAATAACATTAAAATAAAAAATAAAACAAAATAATAAAGTAAAATTAATAATTAAAAGAAAATTAAGGTAAAATATTCAATTTACTGTTCACAGTTTTTGGGCTCCAAGCTTTGACAACCCATGTTTTTTCCAATGTCATTGTTAATTGTATATATATATATATATATATATATATATATATATATATGAAATGATATTTTAACATCCACGAGACTAAAAATAGCCTATGGGACCCTCGGTTCTCTTTTCTCCTTTTGCAATTCAATCCTTTTCTTATTCAAATTGATAATGAGCAGGCCCAACCTTCCTACAATCTCCTCGTTGAAAAGACAATGCCAAGAAACCAATGCTAAAATATTCTCATAACTTTCTTTGATGTCTTTGAATGCATCACATTCCAAAATGAAATGTTTTTCTGATTCCACTACCCTAGACGTGAAAAATAGACACACTCATTATTCCCAAGATTCTTTAGGCATTTTCCACCGTCCCGTTTCAGAACGAAGTTGATGCGATTTTGTTCTTAATTTAGCAATAAAAATCTTTTCCCTCCACGAAATGCTAGCTCCAATGAACTCTTTTTTCTATAGATCACACATAGGGTTGAATTCCTCAATGTAGTACTTCTTATTTCTACCCAACTCTTTTCCCTATACCCATTTATGAAACTTCTCCATAACAAAATTCTTTAGCTCCTTGCTATTTGTGGGACAAGCATTGAGGTAGATATTCCATTTTTGCATCCATGTGGTTTTGTCTCATCCATGTTTTCTTTATTTCACTCATGCCTTCATTGAAGATGACATTAGGCCATCTACATACTCCCATTTTCTCAATTATTTTTAGATATATTATGAGTCACACCATAGCAATTGCTTCGATGGGAGTTTCTCCTGTTTCACTTAACATTATCTCATAAGGTACCGAACTTTTTATTTTGAACTTGCTCACGACCAAAGTTTTTTGGGTTTTCTCAATTTGTTTCCATTTTTGAGACGGGGTGCTGCTAGCCCACAATTCACACCCATATAACATCATTGGACAAACTAGGAGTCCAAAAAGTACTTTAATGGTTTTCTAATTCCATAACTCTACCTCTCTACATCTGTTTTGAAGAGCATATAATGCATTCCACCCTCCTAAAATTCTCTTCTTTCTGCAATCCTCCTAATTAAGTTTGTTGTTCAAATCAATCTCGAGGTACGTGTACTCATTTACTTCTTCAAGAATCGGTTTCCTTCAAAGAAAAAGGTATCCTACCTCTTCTTCCTTTTATTAGAGAAAATCATTATTTTGGCCTTGCTAGTATTGACTTGCATCCCTACTTCTCTACAAATATGCTCAAGGTCATATAGGTGCGTCTGCAATCCATGGGCTGATTAGAAATCAATACAAGATCGTCAACATATAAAAGAAGCTTTATGACAAACTCCCCCAACCGAACACCATCTCCGCCTTGCAGATTTAGCTACCCTTCCAATTTATCAATATATAAACCAAAAAGAGTAGGGGGTAGAGGGCGACCTTGCTTTACTGCAATGTCATTTCTAAAGCTTTTTGAAATACTTTCTGAGGTTCTAATTTTGAATTTCACCTCTTCATAAAGTCTATGGACATCGGCTCTATAATGCAAAGGAATTTCAAGTTCTTCCATTCTACGCCACAACTTATCTCTAGGGATTGTGTCAAATGCCTTTTTTAAGTCAACAAAGTAGCATAATACTTCTTCTTTTTCCTCCCAAACCTTTTCAATAATGTGTCTCAATGTAATACCATGATCCAATGTAGAATGCTTCGGCCTAAAACCCGCTTGTCCTTTTGCCCTCTTTTCTTTTACTTCTTCCCACTCACTGATTCTATTTTCTACCATGATGCTGAAAAGCTTTGCAAACAAAGGATTAATCATAATGGTACTTAATTGGAAGGATTATTAACGTCTCCACTTTTAAAAATGTGTATTGCTAGGCTAGTTGTCCAGTCTCTCGAAATCCTTGTTGAATGATGGTGTTGAATATTTCCATGATGTGTGGTGAAAGAGTGTTCATTCCCCATTTTAGATACTTTTCTTAAAGTTCAACCAAGTCCTTTGTCTTTCCTGTTTTCTACTTCTTAATTCCAATCTCCACCTGCTGTAACATGAAGAGCTTTGTAGTGGTGTTGATCATGGGGGAAGGCTATGCCTCTGATTCTTTCTCGTAGATTTGTCTTGCATATTCAAACCATTGATTGAATGTAATATTATTTTCAGTTTTCTTCTTCCTTGGTTGAAGTTCTTGCTAGAAAAGCTTTGGGTTATTCTTGCCTAGATATATGAACTCTTCTCACCTTGTTCGCATGAACTCATAATTTTTTCCTTTTTAGTATCTTCTTATATAAATTTACATTCATATTCTCCTTGCCTGCCTTTTCAAGGTTTTCCTTTCCATTTTTCATTCCTCATCAAACCAAGTGATTACAGGAAAATAATTTGATTCTGATTTCCTTTTTTTTTTCATCTTTTCACTTCTCAAGTGGACTTTGAACTATATCTGTTAACTCATGATTTTTGAAACTTTTGAAATCAATTTTATACTTCTGAATTCATTTCTCTAACATTGTCTTGAAGATAGTACTATTTTCTTGTCTTAGAAGAATTTTGCCCCTTGATAGTGAGTCGAGAGCATTGGGTTTTCCTCCTATGCTGCCTTTCTTCTAACCATGATAACTTTATATAAATTGGGTTATGGTCTAATTTTAAGTCGAAAATATGCTGTCCAATCTTAACTTCGTCTATCTTTTCTATCAAGATTTGTGAACAAATCACATAGTCAACGACACTTGCTCCATTGTATGTGTTGCAAGTAAAGTTCCAAAATATTTTCCATCTATCTATACCATTGCAAATAATTAATTTGAAAGAACCACACAGTGTAGGCAGCTCCTCTCCAAAACGATTTCTAACTTTGTCATCTTCTGAGCACCTCATGCATTGGGGATTCTCCTCTTCAGTGAGCCAAATAGGATTGTGATCCTCTTTGCAACAAAGAATACTAGCTTGTTGATTTGCTTTTACAACATTGAAATCTCCCACTAAAAGAACTTATCCCTGCTGAGAGTACGTGGAAACATCTTTATTTAAAGTTGCATATGGATCCTTATTGTTTAGTCTCTTATTTTTGAAAGTTTTTGAGATTTAAGGGGAAAAATAACATGCTGCAATTATTATGTGATTCTCATTCTCTGATATTTTGAACCATAAATATTGTTTATTTGCATCTTCTTTCAGTAACCAAATGTGACAACCTTCTTTTTCTTTTACTAAAACTAGTATTCCCCCATACCCTTTGGCATTTTCTGCTACCTTATTCCAAATTGCTAACTTCAAATAATCGTCAAACACAGGGGTTTTGCAAACATCATGTTCATGAGTTTCTGTGAGACAAATCATGTCTCTACCTTTCGCAATAGGCCCTGACCTAGGTCCCCTCCTCCAAGGGTAACCTCTACAATTCCAAAAAACTAAACTTGAGTAGACTTGGGTAGGATTTGACTGCTACGCAGTTTGGCACATAAGACTCAAATTTGAGTCTTCATCTCTTTTCATCCATACTAATCTTGTTCATTTCCCCCTATTATCGAATTCTCTGTTTTTTCTTTACTGCTAGCTTGCTACCTTGTCTTTCCCTGAGGCCCAAACACTACAATAACTACTTTACCATTGTACAACCATGCCCTTTTCCCTTCATTTCTTGTTGCTCTAATTTTCTCCACTTCTTCCCTTCTCTCCTCTTGTTGTTTGCTGGTTAAATCTTCATCTAGGAAGAAGTGCGAGCCTTTAAAGAGTTTATTTTTTACCAACAGATGGTGTTTGTATTACATGCTTTCCATGGTGACTTTTATGGGTCAAAGTCTCTCTTCACATATTTCCCCACCCTCCTTGCTTGACAAATTTGTCGTTTACTATTGATTTGCGTTCCATTTTAAGATGTAACAAAAGTTGAGACTTGTATGAAAACAAGTCGCGATGACTCTTTAAGCCAATCTAAAAAACCACGAGACTGTTTCCCTTGAAAAATATTTAAGAGATTGACGCACAAACTGAGTTTTTTAGAACCCAAGAAATATTCCATCTTAGATTTACCACTATAGGCCACACATTCACTTATGAAGTTCTTAACCTGCTACAGGAGCCACGTCATCTGTAGAAATTCAAGTTTGTTGCGGAAGTCTACGAAGTTCACAAGCTTTTTATCTTCTAATTTTTATGCATAATCATAGCTCTGATGTGGGACCATTCCTATGGCTGCCTTGCATTTCTTGTGCTCCGTTTGATGGTCACAATATTAAATGTATTGAGCGTGTCTTCACATCCTTGAAATTTCGAAGGTTCAGTTAAGATAAACTCAGAACAACATTATGTTTTGATCTCGGTAAAGGACAATGCGACTCGTCACCTCGAACACCTGAAGTGACAAGTCTTAGGGGTTTTGAACCCACACTAGAGATTTCAGCCACACAAAAAATTGTTTTCTCGAAAAATTGAAGCGGATGGTTGCTGGGATTAAATTAGACTACATAATAATAATAATAATAATAATAATAATTATTATTATTATTAATTATTATTATTATTATTATTATTATTATTATTATTATTATTATTATTATTTCCCACGGGGCGTAGAATAGATGGTGATGAGGTCTATTGTTAAGTCACTCTGTGATGTGAAGGTCATTGGTTCAAAACTCTGTGGGAAAAAATCCAGTCATGTTAAGGGCTGGTGTGGTCCATGCCGGGTGTGATCCCTGGGTGATTTTGATGACTTAAATGCCTTGGGTCGTGGTTTCTCAAACCACGGGTCAAGCTTGATGTAATCTCTGATGAATTGAAACCACTTGACAAACAATAATAATAATAATAATAATAATTATTATTATAATTATATTTATAACTACAGTTATAATTAATAATTAAACCAACCTAGATACATCTTTAAATCCAACCTACCAAACGTCCAAAGAGATCAAATCTCTTGAGGTGCAAACTATGCAAACCTCTTTAACTCTGATCTACCAAGTGTCGAGAGAGATCAAATCTCTTGAGGTGCAAACTATGCAGCCCTCTTTTAGACTGAAAGAAGATTTGATCCCTCTGGATTCTTGATAGATCAAGAGTTAAAAATGGATCTAGGTTGGTATATTACAACACACACAATGAAATGGAAATTAGACTTCTCAATGGACCTTAAAACTAAACAAAAATTAAAAAAGAAAGATTACATAGATTTCTACTCCAAAAAGTGTTTTCCATATTTAAATTTTCATCTATTAGACATGTTATCATGAATCTAGGTTAATTATTGCATATGGAGGTTAATTCCATACATGCAAGTAAAAATCATAATAATTATAGGTTAATTATTTCATATGTAAGTTAATTCCATACAAGCAAGTCAAAATAATAATAAATATAGATTGGTTGATATAATTGCTTGTTGAATTTTTGTAAGTTTATGTTGATTATAGATATGTAGGAGTCTTGTGATAAATATAAATTGGTTTTTATTTTTTCAATTTGATTTATACTAGCACAACCACATAAATTAAATGGTTGGTAAAAGTTTATAAACATGAATCCATAATAAACATAAAAACACTTACTTTATCAGATATCTTACATCCTTCAAATTAAAAAAATGATAAAAATTAACTAAATTATAACTTTTCTTAAAAACCATGGTAAAAGGGCTAAAGGGCAAGCTGGTTTTAGGAGACATCACTCAACTATCAACCATCTTGTCACTCTCAGGATCATTGTAGAGGAATGTCGCAATAGTAAAGCCGATCTCTTTTGTTTTTGTGTGAGATTTAGAAAATCTTTTGACATTGTTCCTCAAGATAAGCTCTGGGAGAGACTTGAAGAGATCATGGTCCCTCCTGAACTGAGGATTGTTGTGATCCGCCTCTACGATACTGTCATTTCCAAGCTTAAGACCAATGAAGGGTGGTCTAAAGACATTAAATGCAATATCAGAGTTAAGAAAGGGTGTCCCCTATCCCCTAATCTTTTTGGCATATACATCGATAAGCTAGAGGAGTGTTTGACACTCCAAGCTGCAAGGGCACCGAGCTTTCTAGTATAATCGTCATTCTTCTCCTTTATGTTGATGATATCGTTCTTCTTGAAAAATTCCACGATGACCTCGACAAGCAGTTTAAGACTCTTCATGTCTACTGCTCCAAGATGGATATGACGGTTAATACCGACAAGACTAGAGCCATGATCATTAAATCCAAAAAGAGCACCCATGGTAGTTTTGTTTACGATAACCATTTCTTAGAGTAGGTTTCTCCTTATAAATATTTGGGTATTGAATTTCCTGAGTATCTCAATTGGAATTATAGCATCGAGAAAAGGATTATTGGAGGCTAGAAAACTTATTATGAACATGAAAACAATTGTAAGTCGGTTGATCTTTGCATTTGGATTAAAAAGAGGTTCCTCTTCGAGACTCTCGTCACCCCTGTTGTCTTATACATATGTGAAGTTTGGGGTTGCAATATATCCAAAGAGTCATGGAGAAAGATTGAGATGATTCAAAAGAAATTCATAACCTACAACCTAAAGATCAAGGGAAATACTCCCTATCCTATCCTCTTGATCAAATTTGGCATGTCCCCCATTGAAAGTATGACTATGTTTAGATATCTTATGTATAAGAAGAAGATTTATAACATGGACCCCAAGAGGCTCCCGAAGATTTCTTCTAACTCTAGTCAAAACCCCACCTTCACCTCAAGCATAGGTGTTATAAGGATGCCTAGTCTTGGCTCATCCGCTGGGGGAATTAAGGAGGAGATCATCATGGGAAGCAAGGATAGTGTCAAAGATGTTATTACCTCCAATTTTAAGGACAAGTTGTGGGATGATAAGGAGTTGGAGGGTAAAAGGAAGCAAAGATACTATAAGGGGATGATCAACCCCACCCTTGATAACCAAAATTATCTATCCGTGTTAACCAACACTAAGAAAAAAATGAACATCACTAGGGTAAGAACTAATTCTCATGACCTTCGAAGTGAAACCAGGCGGTGGTCTACTTCCAAGACTCCTTGGGAATTTGCTATACTAAGAAGGTGGAAGATGAAAAATGATTCCTTTTAGATTGCCTGACTCTTACTTGCATCCGCTCTCAATTCCCTAACATTTGTCACACTTCCAATCTTCTTGACATTTTTAGGCCAGCCCAACTATAGTGATCTTGGAGCACTTCTTTCCCTTCTCTTTGATCATAGAAACAAGATTTTGAAGAATCACAATTTTTTTTTTTTTTTCTTTTCTTGAGGTCTGATAGGCTGCATTGGTCTTAGTGGACGTTAATTATTATTATTATTATTGATGATAATAAAAATAATTAATACATAAGTTAAACATATAAAATTTGTTCATACGACATTTTCTTAATTAACGAATTTAATTAAAAGGGCTAAAAGGGCATAACTATTGTGTGTAGAAGTTTTCCTTGTCGGACGTTTCGGGTAGACACTTCATCCATTATCAGAAACTACTAGAAAGAAAACAAAGAAGACAAAGACTAAAATAACAGACATAAGAATAAAAAATATTAAAATAAGAAAATGAACTATTAAAAAAAAGGAATGTTTTTAATAAAAGAAAATAGTTAAAAAAATATTTAAAGAGGTAAATCGTAATAGAAGATGTAGTGAAAGAGTAAAATAGAATAATATATTTAATTTTATATTATATATAATTTATATTTTTAATTTTAATTTATATAAATAGAATTTGTGTTATTTTTTTTTTTGTAAACTTGGTAGGTCTCTATGTATTAGCTATTTTCAAAATTTTTTTACATCCATTTGCTCTGGGTAGTCACCTGCCCGAAGGAAACCAGGTGACCACCGGTCAGCTTTGAAACCAGTCCAAAATTTGAATAAGTTCATAACAATCCATCCACTGTTTCTATGTTGACTGTCTCTACTGCTATCTCTAAAGATCAAAATAAACATGCTTTTTTTCTTCATCAAATTCAAAATTCAAAAATCAAAACATGTTGTTTCACTTGATTAATCCTCATCTGAGGATACTACCAGAGCTGGTGCCTTTGCACTGGAGCCTGGCATCTCGCATCTTTGTTCCAGTTTCCACTTTATCGCTGTCAGGGTCTGTTCAATCCTTCCCAGGGCAAGATTGTTCCGGTAAGTCTGTATCTGTATGGTTGCTATTTCCTTGAGAAGTTCAGCTCGGACAGGGTCCTTCTCCTTTCTGTCTTCCTGTTTGTCAAATACTTCTCCTTCCATGTGCTCGCGGTGGAGGGTCATGGCCCATGCCACAACATTTTTCATGATCCAGTACTGGTGTAGGGTCTTTTTGAATAGGGATTGTCTTCCATTCGTTGTCCCGGGGTCTTGCACCATTCTTTCCCATTCCTCCATGGGTATGTCTCTGTATCTAAGATTGTCTCTTAGATCCTGCTCCCAGCTATTAATCTAGTCCCTGACTTCCTTCGGATTTCCTTCCATGTAGGAATCGATGATCATCTTTATGTGGTCTTTGTCTTGCTTCCTGCCTCTTTTCTTTCCCTGGCTGCTTGTTCCTTCATCTTTCTTAGCTGTCCTCTTGCTTCTCCTAGGAGCCATTCTGCTTTCAGCTTGGCGGTTGCAACCTTTAAGCTTTTGCTCCTTGACCTGTTCCGCGTGCTTTCCCTGTTTTGTTGCTAGACCTATCACAGAATCAAAGCATTTGTCAGCCATGTTATAAAGGTTTATATCATTTTCCTTGGGTTTTTCTCCCACCCTCCTTCTTGTGTTTCCCAACATCTCGTTTCCTCCCCCACTGAATTTGGCTCCGACTTTTTTAATTCTCCGGGTCATGGGGTAACAGTGGTTACATTTCTTTTCCCAGCCCACGCGGGAATTCCACTTCTGCTTTTTTTACCTCTTCTCTCCCAGGGCCTCGCCCTTGGTTAGATTTAGGCAGAAAAGGCCTCCCCTGGACCCAGTTTTCTCAGGCTTGATAGTAGGGTTTCTGCTAGCTTTTTCTTCTACCCTCCCCCTAGGATGCACTACCATCTCCCAGGAGCTCTGGGTTTTCCTTTCCCAACTTACTTCTCTCGGGGCTGCAGGCATTCTGCCTTTCCCTCCGATGAGTCTTGCTAGGACCCATATTCTAAGGGTGTAATTGTTTGAATTTTGTTCAGGAATGCCCTCGTTCTTATTAGGTTCTTCACCTCTCCTCTCCTTCTCTCTGTCCAGAGCAGACGAGATTTCTTCGGGTCTGTTTTCTTCCATTCCACTAAGATTACTAGCGTAATTGAAATAACAATACCAGGTTTGCTTACCATACCACAATCCTAAATTACTTCTCAAACAATTTAAGCTTTCAGGATTTAGGGCCAGAGGTATTACATACCCGCTTACCAAGCTTCGCCTTTCTTTCGTCTTCTGCATCTTCTCGCTGCCTCCTCTTCCTTTCTCGTCACCTTTCTTCGTTCTCATCTGCATGCATAATGCCTCTTTCCAATTTTCCTTAAGCTTTATTTCTTTTTCATTCTCGGCTCTTGTTTTTACCGCCAGCTGTCCTGTTTTTTCCTTGGCACACATCCCTTCCCTCCTGCCTTGGGATGCTGCCCTCATGTCCTGTCCACCATTGTCCTACATTAACTGCTTTCCTCTCCCGGCTACTCTTGCCGTAGGATTTCTGACTCTGCTCTGCCACTTGTCTTAATTCGGCTGCCTGTCTTCGATTTCTCTGTCCTTCCCTCTCCTCTGGCATTCCTTTCTGGCTCATCCCCCGTACTCTCGGGGTTTTTCCTTCCTCTGCCCTCCTCCGTCATCCTGTCGATCACCGAACTTCCCTTGTCCTCTCCTGCGTCTATCCTTTTCCCTCTCCCCTCCAGTCTTTTCTCGTCGAATTCTCTAGATGATCGCTCATATTCCTATCTTGTTCTACAAGTTGTATCAGTTGCGCCATGTCCGCCTTTTGGTTCAGTTCTGCCCCGCTTGCATCCAATTGCTAGTCTCCCTTCCTGCATCCCCAGTTCGCTAGGAAGTCGGCAGGTGCATTCCCTTTTCATCTCACATGGGAAGGTAGTATGTAAGCTACCCTTCTCAACTGTTGGCTTATTTCTTTGATTATCCATGCGGTCTTCCAGCTGTGACTCAGCTTCTCTACTGATGCTCCGTGCTGTAATTGTTTGAGTATGTCTATCACGAGCTTCGAATCTCCTTCTATCTGGAGTTTTTGATACCCCTCTCTGATGGCTATTTCTATCCCCCTGTTCAACGCGTGGAATTCTGCCTCATTATTTGATGCATTTCCACAGTCCATCGCATATACCCTTAGCGTTCTTCCTCTGTCATCCCTGAATATTCCTCCTATGCCTGCCTCCCCTGGGTTTCCTTTTGCCACTCCGTCAAAGTTCAATTTTGTGAAGCCCTGCTGCGGATTCCTGTAGTGCTCATTTTCTCCTGCTTCTTTGGCCTTATATTTCCTTGTTTCCATGTCTGTGATGCTTATTTTAAGTTGCAAACGGTTCAGAATTCGTGTCTCTATTTGGTTTGCTTTCCAGTCTTCGTCGTTCCACTTCTCTAGGATTATAGTTTCTCTTATGTTCTGGACTATTTGGTTCCATATATCCTTCGTTGCTTTGCCTTCATCCTTAAAAATCAGCCGATTCCTTTCTTTCCATATGTTCCACAGGGTGAACCCTATGGAGAGATTCCAGGCTCTATTCAGGACTGCATTTTGGTATGGTTTACTCCTCCAGTTTTCTACTATTAATTTTATATTGCTTGTATCTCTGTCGTTAATCTCAAAGAGCTGGTGGTGGTGTCACCACAGGATATTGTTGACTCGACAGGAGTTAGTCAGGTGTTCCATCGTTTCTTCTTGTTCCTGGCAGAGAACACAATGCGATGGACCTTGCGTCCCCTTCCTTCTCAACTGGTCCCAGGTTAAAGCTTGCTCGTGGTGCATTATCCAGGTAAATAATGCTATCTTTGGCCAAGTTTTCATTTTCCAGATTCTATCCCATTTTTTTGTTTCAGGATTACTGGTGTTACCGGTCTTTATGTAGTATCCTTCTATTGTAGTAAACATCCCTTTAATTCGTTTTCCCCATCTTATGATGTTTGTTCCTTCTTTAAATGTTATTTCCCTTGTCTCCTTCTCCTTTTTGTAGTTTGCCCATTGTTCTATTTCTGGTGCTTCTTGCCAGTCTTCTTGTGTTTTCCATTTTCTCCAGTATCCTTTCCTTTCATGGAGCCAGTAGTTCCGGACTGCGCCTTCCTCCATATGGGTGGTAAATTGGTAAATTTCTTGGAGTTGAGATTGCTGACAGAGGTTTCCTCTTTGCTGCCATGCCTCATGCTAGAATTTCACTTTGTCACCCTTCCTAAATTTCCCAGAAACTATGTTCTCTTATCAGGTCCCTATTTGATCTCTCTAGGTTCCAAATTGCGGAACCTTTCTTTTCTGATTGGCTTCTCAATTTTCCTTCAGGGGATTTGGCCATCTCATACTTCTTCTCCCATAAATTTTTCCACAAATATTCTCCTCCTTGTATCCATCTTCACCACAGTTTGGCACCCATCACCTGATTTAGGATATATGGATCTTGCAGCCCTAATCCTCCTTCTATTAAAGTTTTGCTCAGCCATTTCCATGATAGCAATGCCCACTTTTTAGCTTTATTTGTCCCTTGCCATAGGAATCTTTTGAAGATTTCCACCATTTTTTGGCATATTGTTTTTGGTATTGCTTGGCTTATCATTTGATAAATTGGAATTGATTGGAGGACCGAATTGAGTAGAATTATGCGACTCGGGGTGTTTAGAGCCCTGAAAGTCTAGTTATCCATTCGTCTTTATATCTTTCCCATCAAACCTCCCCAATTAGCAATTCTGTTTTGATTATCACTTAGTTGGATGCCTAGATATTTAGTGGGAAACTTCCCTGTTTGAAAACCCATGGTTCTAGCTATGAATTGGGAAGTCATTGGAGTGTTGAAGAAGTAGATTTCCGTTTTGTCTTTATTTATCTCTGTACCCGTTTCTTTTGTAAATTCCCTAAGGATTTCCATTAATTTCTTTGCTTCTTTGAGATTGGCTTGTCCAAACATCAGAACCTCGTCTACGAATTCTTGATATGTTAGGGGTAGTTCTTTTCCCCACAGTCTGAGGCCTTTGAGCTTCCCACTATTCACTCTTGCTTTTATTAGTCTTCCCAGACCATCAACAACTATTATGAACAGGAACGGGGAGAGAGGGTCTCCCTGTCTGAGTCCTTTGGACGGGTTAAAGGTTTTTGTAGGTGTCCCGTTTAGCATTATGGACATAATTGGCATGGTGATCATAGACATTACCCATTCTATCCATTTTTCGTCGAAATCGTAAGCTTTTAGAATTTTCTAGAGATATTCCCAACTTAGCCTGTCATATGCTTTAGCTAGGTCGAGTTTAATCATCATTCCCTTGTGTCTTGAGTTCTTCAGTGAATGGATCACTTCTTAAGCAACTATGATTCCATCCACTATTTGTCTCCCTTTCATGAACCTTGTCTGTTCCTCTGAAATCGGATCTAGAAGGATAGATTTTAGTCTATTCACCATTATACTGGCTAGGATTTTGTAAATTACATTACATAATGCTATCAGTCTGAAACCTTGAGGTTCTTTAGCCTTTTCCGTATTCGGAGTTAGGGCGAGGAAAGTTGCACTCCAAGCTAGGTGCATTATTTTAATGCATCTGGATTCTTCCACTACATTTACAATGTCTTGACTCATGAAGCTCCAGGTGGCTTGGAAGAATTCCGAGGTGTACCTGTCCGGTCTTGGGGCTTTGTTCTTTGTCATTGTCTTCACTATCTCTTCTACTTATTTCTCAGTTATCACCCTTAGGGGTGCCATGTTCTGTTCTCGATTCACCCTTCTGGGTATCTATTGACTTATTTTTGCTATATCTTCCTCTCTATTGCTATGTGTCTCGGTCAGAATTCATTTGAAGTGCTATATCAGCAAACTCTCCATCTCCTCTTTCTGAGTTAACTTGTTGCCTTGATTATCTTTTAGAGAGAATATTCTATTCCACTGTCTATGTTGTTGCATGGCCTTGTGGAAGAATTTCGTGTTTCTCTCCCCCTCTTTCAACCATTGTATTCTTGACTTTTGTCTCCATAAAATTTCCTCCTGTTTTCTTCTTTCTTCCAGCCTGTTTAGTACCACTCCTTCTTCCTCTGCTAGTTCTTCTGTTCTCCCGTCTTCTATGATTTTCTGTTGTATTCTTTTCATTTTTGTCTGAAGCTTTTCTTGGTCTTTTTGAATATGTCCAAATTCCTCTTTATTCCACTTCTTTATTTTGACTTTAAGATCCTTTAATCTTAGCTGTAGGGTATGCATCTTATTTCTTCCTTTTATTTCAATCTCATTGTTCTTCCACCATTGCTCCATTTTTTCTATGAAGGTTGGATCTCGCAACCAGAAAGCCTCGAACCTAAAGGGTCTGTTCTGATTTTGATGGTTCAAGGTGATTTCTAGTTTTATGGGCCAATGGTCTGATCCTTGACATGGTAGAATTGTCGCTTCATAGAAAATGTCTTTCCCTATTAAATGTTCTGTTGCTAGAAACCTGTCGAGCCTGGAAGCTATTTTCTTGCTTCCTCCTCTGCGGTTGTTCCAAGTGAATTTTCCATTAATGGTATGTATGTCTATCATTTTTAGTGCCGACTGTATGTCCCTGAATCTTTCCAGGTTTGGCTCTTCCCTTTGTAATCCCCCTTTCTTTTCCTCTTTTGAGGTTGTCATATTAAAGTCACCGGCTATCAGCCACAACTTTTCTATGTGCATGTTTCCTAACTGTTGCAGTTGGAGGAGGAAAATTCCTCTTCCCACTGTTACATGAGGTCCATAAATTGTTGAGACCAAGAACCAGTCTCTGTGGCCTATAAGTCTGAATCTCCCAGAAAGAATCTTTTTCATTCCTATCCAGTAGTCGACTGTGACTTCCGCGAGGTTCCATAATATTGCAATTCCCCCCGCACTTCCTTTTGCATCAATTGTCATGCATTCATATGTAGGTTTGATTTTGGTTAAGATCTCCTCCAATTTCCCCCTGTTATTTTTGTTTCCTGTAACAACATTATTTGGGGTTTTTCTCTTTTGATCCTTTCTGCTAGGTATCTCTGTTTACCTTTGATGTTAAGTCCCCTTATGTTCCAGGATGTAATTATCATTGGGTGGTTGGGGTTGTTTGGTGGAAGACCGCTGAGAGCGGTACTACTCTTCTAGTGTTTACTAGCATTTCTCCCATGATTTGTATTGATTCCTGAATATTCCTCCTGCCTCTTTTTTTTCCTCCTTTCACTTTACTTTGTTGATCTTGGTTGTTTTCGGGTTGGATGCCTAGTTGCTCAGTCATTCCTGTCTTTCCCTGATCTTGTTTTTCCTTATATTTTTGAAAGGTTTCTCTATATAATTTTTTATCCTCTTCTGGGATGAACCTTTCATCCAAGTGTCTCCATTCGTCTAGAAGTTTCCTCAGGATTTCTTCTTCTGACATTGGATCTTCCCCTCTACTGGTATCGATTTCCATTACTTCACTTTCCCGATTCTCCCCCTTTTCCTTTCCTACATTTTTTCGTTGTTTCTCTTTGGGTTTTCCTCGTTGTATTGTTTGCACCTTGGCTTGGGCTACCCTCCTGTTCTTTTTCTTCCTGATAGTCCATGATTCAAACTTCTTTGTCCTCTTCTTCTACCTGTAGAATTTCAAATCTGTTTGCCTTATTTGTTTTGGCTGGTTGTTCCTTTCTTCCTTCCTTGGGGTTTTCCTTTATGGGTCTTTTTTTATATTTTATCTCCTGAAACCCTTCATTATCTTCTTGATATTTCTTCTATTGCTTGCTTCTCCATTCTTCCTCTTCTGAATTAAGAGGACATTCCTTGTAAAGATGCCCATATTCGTGACACTTTCTACATCTGAAAGGGATGTGCTCGTAGTCCAGCGCCTGCTGCCACACCTCCTCATGGTATTCTAACTCAACTGCCCCCAGAATCGGGTCGGCTATGTTCATATAGACACATATTCTTGCATAAGAAGTGTATCTTCCTTTCTTTGTTGATTCGACTATTTTGACAAAGCTTCCTATGGTATTTCCTATTCCTTCCAGAATCTCAGGGTCCCAAAAATCCATTGGTAATCCAAACAGTCTTACCCACACTGGAGCTGCTAGGAATTTCTCTTTATCAGGGTTGTAACACTCCTCCCAATACCTCATAAATAAACCTGCATTATTATGAAAATATGGACTGTTTTCAAACACTCTTTCTTTATCTTGCAAATTTGAGAAAATTACCGTAAAGAAGCCTTGTGCACCCAACTTCAGCTCTATGTGGCCTTGGGGTTGCCATTTATGTTGTATCCATTTGGTTAGGTCCTTTTCTGATGGCCATACGCTAATAAACTTGCTTATTAATATGTGGTCCTTCATATAACTTTTATAGCGCTCGAGTTTATTCATGGGAATAATGAATCTCAGTTTTTCCATTGCACACGATAAGCATTTGCCTCTGCTTCCTGCCTGCCATCTTGCTCCGAGCACAAGTCCTTACATCTTTGTTTCCTCGTCCGGTTTGTTGTTGCTTGTTCCTTCTCCTGCCGCTGCATCTCTATAGGAGGGGATCTCTCCCCTCCTATCTTCCTCTGTCATTGCTGTAATCTCTTGGTTTCAGTGCCTCTATCTTATTGTATTTGTGGTTTTCTGCGCCGCCTACCTCATGACCGCATGACCATTAGGGTTGCGGAGCTCCAAAAAAACCTATACTAGCTAAAAGTATATTTTTTAAATAGAATTTGTATTATTATTATTAAGTGGATAATATATTAAAATGAAAATTTAGTGTAACCTTAAAAATATAACAACATATTTATTTAATTGTTAATCTATAATATTTTATTTAATTGTTAATTTAATTAATTTATAAATATAAAGGCATATGTTAATATTAGGTTAATAGCTGAGAATTTTAATATTAGTGAATATTAATAATATTATTTAATTATTATTATATATGTTATTATTAAATTATATATAAATAATATTATTAAATTAGTTAAGGAGAGGGCAGGGGTTTTATTTTAGAAAATATATTATTTTTATATTTATTTATTTATGGGAGAATATAATATGGTTAATAGAATGAGATATTTTGGCCGAATGTTATGATATTTAAAAATATATAAATGTTAATTTATAAATATAAAAATCATTTTTGTTTATTTTATTATTTGGTTAATTGTTTTAAATCTAAATTTTTCGTGTATCTATATATATACTTGAAATGTTGGATAAAGAAAATTTTCACACAACTCATATCTGACAGATTCAGAAAATATGAATGATTGTAGAATTCTCTACTCTAAAAAAGGCATAACTACTTTGGAGATCAATCTCAACCTTTGATCTATGTATACCACTAAAAGTATTCTAGAATATTTTATGGATGTTAAATCTCTATAATCCACCTAATAATTATCGATAATTAAATCAAAATTCTGGAAACCTAATTATGAAATAGACATGCCTTATGCCATTAGGTATGTCTATTTCAGAATATGGCTATCAATAATTTTTAGGTAGATGATAGAGATTTAACCCCCATGGAATATGCCAAAATAGTCGTAGTAGTATTCACAGATCAAGGATTAACATTTATCTCCAATTTAGTTATGTTATTTTAATGAATTTATCTCAAATTAATTAATTAAAGAAATGTCATATCAACACTTGTCTTATTTGACATGTAGTGTTGATAAGTTTGTAGAAATTCCCACTATAGATCAACAGATTATGCAATATACTAAAACACAATACATGATCTACTTCTACCATAAAATTTGCGAAAGCTTAATCACATATGAGCAGTATCAACCAAGAACATATATATTTGAGAATGAGAAGAAATCACACATAACAAAAAAGAAATAACCCGGGGAAAGCCTCAGCCCAAAACCCCAACTCTGTATTATCATACAAGTGGAAATATAGTCCGGATTACAAAAAGAATCATCTCACAAGCTATCATGCTCTCTCTGCAATCCCTCTGCTGCTCATAGACAGTCAAAGGCCTCTCTCAAACCTTCTCCTCTGCCCTCCAAGCCTCCTATTTCTTTGCACAATTTTTCTTGGGGTCCAGTGAAGCCACATGTGTGAATTGACCTCTTCACACACCCACAAACCTCTGATCTAACTATGTAGTCTTGAAGGAGATAAATCCTTCTCCATGGATGAGTTTCCTTTATAGGAAAAATCCATCCAACTGATAGTACATTGTCCCTCCTCTGATCTCAACTGGGTCTCTGTCTGAACTGACATGCATGAGTTATTCATGAGAGAATATTTAGTTATCTGAAGAACAACAATTACATGCATGCAAACATTAGCTAACTGAACTCACATTAATTTAAACAAACTGTTTAAATCAATCTAACTGGACTTGACTTAGTTAACTGAGCCAACTAATTACAACTCAAATTAGAACTCATCTTTATCTATTTAACTAATAGATAAATTCCTCAATTAATAGAGAAACTGTTGCATGTCCTCACATAGACTTCATGTTTGATTTTTCACAACTAATTAACTCATGGTGAATTAATTAATTTATTTTCAAATAGCTGTTAAGTTTAAATTCGAATTTTACTTCCTATTTTAGTCCAGGGACTGACTAAAAATAAAAATCCATCCCGAACTGCTAAAAATAGAATACTATTTTTAGCACTTCCATTTTTCATTCCCTATTGTTCAATCCAGCATTGGTATCCAAACTGCTATTTATAGCGGTGCTATTTTTAGTGTTTCTTGTTGCCATTTTCAACAAAGTCATGGCAGTGTAACAAATGCTATTTACAAGAACTAAGAATTTCCATGGTAAAGAGTGGGTGAATCTCCATGGTTAAGAATATTATTTAACTCATATATTAATTATTTAATAATGATATATTTTGCAGTATGTCCATTTTTGATTAGAAAAATAATCAAAGTGCCTTGTTTTAACACAACTTCAGCTTTGGAGAGTCCATTCCTATCAATATAAATGTGAGACATAGATGTATATGAAAAATATGTCAATAGATTGAGAAATTCATCATACAAGGAATTTAATATATAATCCTTAAAGGTCAATTTTATTTTTCATTCATTAAAAAACCAACTTTGAATCTCTAAAAGTTTGTAATTAGGTTACACCAATTATTTGTTCTAGTTTCAGGACTAGCTTTAAACCCATCAATTTACAAAAGTTGTTAGTTTCTTCACTAATTCCATCTTAAAAAATAAATAAATTATGATTTGAAGATAAATATAAAATGCATCTTGAACCTCCTTTAGAAGGGTTTCTGTATGATGCACGATAAAAGAAAATCCCATGAAATGTCCTTATTTGTTGTTGATTCACTTTGCATATGAGTAGTAGTTTTTTCTTCCACTTTTGGGTTCCAAATCTCATTTGAAACTCCCAAAATATAACATATTTCACAAGTGAGAATTGATATCCCATTGATTTATTTTGTTGCACTTCTAGATGTATACAAGAAAGATGTCAGTAGATTGATAAATTCATCATACAAGGATTTTAATATAAAATTTATAAGAGATTTTTTTCTTACATCAATTGAAAAACCAACTTTGAATCTCCAAAATTTTGTAATTGAGTTACACAAATATTTGTGCCACTTTCAAGACTAGGTTTAAACCCATCGATTCACGAAAATTGCCACTTTCTTAACTAATCCCATCTTGAAACAAAATGTTGTGATTTAAAGATAAGTATAGAATGCATCTTGAACCTTATTTAGAAGGGAAACCCTATGATGCACAAAAAAAAAACCATGAAATATCCTTATTTGTTGTTGGATCACCTTGCATATGAGTGGTAGTTTTTTCCTACGTTCGTGGTTTCTGAATCTCATTTAGAACTCCCAAATTATAACATATTTCAAAAGTGAGAACTGAGATCGTCTTCTTTTATTTTCTTGTACTTTCTTTCAAAAAAAATAATTCTTGGATTTCCTTCCACTTCTAGTGCAAAAGAGGTAAATTACTTCCTTGTGACTCTAGCCTATGGATGAAGTTCAAAGTTCACCCTCACGTTCTCCTAGATTTTTTCACCCTTTAGCAAAAGGGTGTCCTCACTAGCGAACTTTTGATTCTTCTTAGCTCCTCATTTCTCCTTGCAATTTTTTTTTTGTCCCAAAGGAACTCATTAGTTCCGCTGACACATAACTACTAGTAAACCTATGAGGGTATATGACTTTTCATCCTCTCCATAAAATAGGTTACAACCAGGGGGATTTAAACCTTGGATCTCATAGTTTTCACATACTTTACATTACTTCAATCACCAATTGAGTTTCCCCTCTTGAACTTTTCTCCTTGTATTTTACTAGTTAAACATATTAGTCATTCACCTCCTCTAGAGTCTCCCATATTAATTTTCTTGTTTCTCCTTTGCCTCTTTTTTAGTGGCTTTTGAGAGTTCTTCATTTTACTTTTCATCACTCTCCATTATCAAACCAATTCATCATCAAAGTAAAAAACCTTTCAGTGGCTAGGCTTGAGAAAGGAGATTTCCTTTTATTCTCTTAATTATTTTTTATGAAATACATCCATGAGACAAATTTAAAAATAAAAAAACAAATATCAGCGAAATTGGAATATATGAAAGGAAGAAAAATAGAATGGATGGACATTGGTGTGAATCAACACAAATTTACGCTATTTTAGCAACTTGAAATACCTTCTGCATTTATGAAAATATCTTCCACTTTAATTACCAACTTGTCAAATTACAAGTCCTTGTTAGGGCAAAGATAGGTGGAATGCTATGACAAAAGAGTGTGAAAATGTCTCAACAAAATCAAATAAAGCAAAACAATTCCATGACAGAAAAATGTGCACTAGTGGAATGCCATGAAAAAATAATGTGCAAGTGCTTCAACGAAATCAAACCAAACAAAAGAATGTCATGACAAAAGAACGTGCACAAGTGGAATGCCATGACAAGAGAATAAAGAAAATGAATACCATAACAGAAGAATGTGCACGAATAGAATGCCATGACAAAAGAATGCGCAAACGTTTAAGAAAAATCAAACAAAACAAAAAAATGTCATGAGAGAAGAATGTGTATAGGTGGAATGGCATGACAAAAGAACAAAGCAAAAGAATGTCATGATAAAGGAATGTGCAGAAGCTTTAATAAAATCACCAAAGCAAAAGAATGAAAGACAAAAGAATGTGCACAAGTGGAATGACATTTAGAATGCCAAAAGAAATCCATGACATACAAATAGCAAGGGTAAGATAAATATAACTTGGAATGTGTTAATCAAAGTTTATAAATTAGACCGACGTGAATTGAACTCACAAGATAATTTTTGAAGTCTAAAATGGGTCTCAAAACAAAAATGTACAACCAAAATCAACTTTATAAGAATTAATAGGATTCAAGATGATGATGTCAACCATGGGGGTTGATTCACCATTTTTGGAATAAAAATGTAAAAATATTAAAAAAATAAAAAAACTATTTTTTCAACTTATATTTTCAACAATGTTTTTCTCATTTTTCGTGTAGTAGGACCTATTGAAAGTATGCAACATGGGTAAAATTTGGATGATGAATTAAATTCCACATCTAGTGAGTGCTCCTGCTTGAAATTTGAGTAAAACCGTAGGGAGATAAGTTGAATTTTTTTTCTTTTCTTTTCTTTATCTAAAATTTGATGATGTAATCTAATCTTATTTTATTATTTCCACCATTATTTTATAATATTCCTTAGGAGACCCATTTTAGAGTTCAAAATTTCTCTAATGAAAAAAAAAGAATGTCATGACAAAAGAATGTTGATTTTTTTTTTTGCCCTCCCTCTAAAATTTGATGATGTAATCTAGTCTTATTGTATTATTTTCACCATTATTTTATAATATCCCTTAAAAGACCCATTATAAAGTTCAAAATGTCTCAAAAAAACAAAAAAAATGCCATGACAGAAAAGAAAAATGTGGAATGACATTTGGAATGCCATGAAAATAACAAGAGCATAGTTTAAAATGTGGAATGAAAATGGGAATGCCTTGACAATAACAAGAACATGTGTTTAGAATGTGGAATGACATTTAGAATGCCATGACAATAACAAGAGCATGTGTTAATATATTAACATTTGGAGAAGAATGTGGAATGAGCATGTGTTTATTAACATTTGGAGAAGAATCTGGAATGACATTTGGAATGCCATGACAATAACAAGAGCGCGTTTATTAACATTTGGCGAAGAATCTGGAATGACATTTGGAATGCCATTACAATAACAAGAGCATGTTTATTAACATTTGGAGAAAAATGTAGTATGTGTTTATGACAATAACAAGAGCAGGTCTGTTTATTAACATGACATTTGGAATGCCATAACAATAAGAAGAGCATGTTTATTAACATAATGTAACATGTGTTTATGACAATGAGAAGAGCAGGTATGTTTATTAAAGCTGAGAGCACCCTTTGAACCAAAGCCACCGTTGTCTAACTACTAATGCTTTCAAGCCTGACTGTAGCTAACCTTAGCATAGAAAAATTAATAAAACTTGAGATAAATATAATGCCTCAAATAGACCTGTGTCATTCTAGTATCTTATGATTTTGTGTATTTAACTTGGAAAGATACACCTTCAAAACAAATAGTTACAAATGCCATCAGATGTATCTATAACATTGCCTTCACGTGAGAACTTATTGATCTACACTGCCTGCACATGTTTCTAAATGTATTTTTCCCACATCAATACCACTTGAGACTAGATGGACTACATCCTGGTTACTCATGGGTTCACCATCCTCTTGATATCGTTTTGCACACCTTTAGATTAGTCATCCATTGGTGATTCACCAACATTCATTTTAACTAATTCCACGAGCTTACTTATCATTGAATCAAAATGTACAGTTTGGGCATAGTCTTGTACTATAAGCCTTGATCATTGTAAAAGAGGCATCTCTGTTTAGCTGGGAATCTGTAGCTAACCTTAGCATAGAAAAATTAATAAAACTTGAGATAAATATAATGCCTCAAATAGACCTGTGTCATTCTGGTATCTGATGATTTGGTGTATTTAACTTGGAAAGATACACCTTCAAAACAAATAGTTGCAAATGCCATCAAATGTATCTGTAACATTGCCTTCACGTGAGAACTTATTGATCTCCTTCACGTGAGAACTTATTGATCTACACTGCCTGCACATGTTTCTAAATGTATTTTTTTCCACATCAATACCACATGAGACTATATGGACTACCTCCTGGTTACTCATGGGTTCACCATTCTCTTGATATCGTTTTGCACATCTTTAGATTAGTCATCCATTGGTGATTCACCAACATTCATTTTAACTAATTCCAGGAGCTTACTTCTCATTGAATAAAAAAAGTACAGTTTGGGCATAGTCTTGTACTATAAGCCTTGATCATTGTAAAAGAGGCATCTCTGTTTAGCTGGGAATTTTTTTTGTTTATTTAGTTGTCTAATACCAATGATTCTATTTGCAATTCTGAGACAATAGAGGAGAGTTATGTTCGCCTTCCCATTCCAACCCCCTCAAAGTGCTTACTATCACTAAGTTAATTGTGTGCACACATCAAATACCAATGACTTATAATTCTTGCCACGATTGCAATTAATAGACTATTGTTCTTCAACGTCACAAGATGGTTGGAATTCACATCAAGTACAGGCTTTGAATTGCACATTTCAACAATCAATAAATTGTCTTTCTCCCACAAATTGAACTGATTTACTTCCTCTGTAGCAGGCGACTGAACAACACGTCTAGAAATGGTCCTTGTCAAGGTCATTATCACCGATAGAGATATTTTGACAAAGGAAATTTGACACTGCACGCAATCTACAATCACAAACAAATAAGAGATGGATTAAAAATAAAATTCCTATTTCCCACAGCCAAAGTGATGATCAAAGATTTTAGTCGATATTTTCAATACAGCATAACAACACTAAACATTGATAAATCATAAACAAAAAGAGGCATGCCTTCATTGCAAGTTCTTGATCGATGTTGCAACGATATCTAGCAGCACCTTCTAGGGGACAGTTTGTTCCTTTATACAAAAGATTGATATTACAAAGAGTTGAGAGTTGCATAAGAGCATCAGCCATAGGCCCCAAACCATTTTCATCAGCTGCAGATATATTGTCAGATTGTAGATTTTCCAATTCTTCATTTGCCACTGCTGTGATGCATTGGAAGATTGCAAGCAGCCTCTCCAGAGGGAAACTCCCTAGACCTTTAAGGAACTTTTCTTGCTCCTCATGTTCCTTTCTCTCTGTGGATTTTACACTCCTATTCACAAACCAACAAAAGAGAGTATACAATAATTACTCCCAAAGTGATGATTGGGATTGCATAATTATATGGAGGAAATGTTAACTTCTTGCTGCCATGAAATGGGAAAGAGGGCATAGTTTTCTATATGTGCAAATAGCTTGAATCATGAAGACAATATGTACGTTTAACCAGTGGTGTCAGCCTCGCTGCAACCATTTTTTGTAATAGAATTTTACCAGTTTCTGCTAGAAAAAACAGTGCTTTAAATCTCAATCATGCAATCGGTGCATTGAATATAGGTCTCAGCACAGGTCCATCTGCTGAGGTTGTTGAGCACCCTGTGCTCTACAATCCAGATGCACGTGGAGGATCAATCAACAATTCCTTTCGATATCAGTGCATTGGAATTAAATGACGAATTGGGTGGACGGAATAAAGACCTCAGCGCAGTCCCATCTAAACCCTGATTTGATATGAGATTATTGGGTGCACTGATTATGGACCTTAACGCAAACCCATCTAAACCCCGCTTGGATATAAGTTACTGGATAAATTTAATAAAGACGTTGGCACACACCCATCTAAACACTGATCTGATCAGAGGTTGCGAAACTAAATGATGCATACCTCAATTTCACATAAATGGCCGATGCAACTGTAGATGGGTCGTTGCTTTAGTCTAGAGATTATTGCTGCTACAATCACTCTTTTTACAAATGTAACACAACAAATATCTTCACCATTCCTCTACAGCTCTGCTTTCAGTAAGCCCTGTACTATGTTTTCTATATGTGCAAATAGCTTGAATCATGAAGACAATATGTACGTTTAACCAGTGGTGTCAGCCTCGCTGCAACCATTTTTTGTAATAGAATTTTACCAGTTTCTGCTAGAAAAAACAGTGCTTTAAATCTCAATCATGCAATCAGTGCATTGAATATAGGTCTCAACACAGATCCATCTACTGAGGTTGTTGAGCATCCTGTGCTCTACAATCCGGATGCACGTGGAGGATCAATCAATAATTCCTTTGGATATCAGTGCATTGGAATTAAATAAATGACGAATTGGGGGGACAGTTTGTTCCTTTATACAAAAGATTGATATTACAAAGAGTTGAGAGCTGCATAAGATTATCAGCCATAGACCCCAAACCATTTTCATCAGCTGCATATATATTGTCAGATTGTAGATTTTCCAATTCTTAATCTGCCCCTGTTGTGATGCATTGGAAGATTGCAAGCAGCCTCTCCAGAGGGAAACTCCCTGGACCTTTAAGGAACTTTTCTTGCTCCTCATGTTCCTATCTCTCTGTGGATTTTACACTCCTATTCACAAACCAACAAAAGAGAGTATACAATAATTACTCCCAAAGTGATGATTGGGATTGCATAATTATATGGAGGAAACGTTAACTTCTTGCTGCCATGAAATGGGAAAGAGGGCATAGTATTCAGATGAGCTGGAACTTCTAGATAAAAGAAATCAGATCCTTCCTTCTCTTGATATCGTTTTGCACACCTTTATATTAGTCATCCATTGGTGATTCACCAACATTCATTTTAACTAATTCCAGGAGCTTACTTCTCATTGAATCGAAATGTACAGTTTGGGCATAGTCTTGTACTATAAGCCTTGATCATTGTAAAAGAGGCATCTCTGTTTAGCTGGGATTTTTTTTTTGTTTATTTAGTTGTCTAATACCAAATATTCAATAAGAACTTTTCTTATGAGCCTTATGAGCTCATCTTGAATCACCTTCTGTATCATCTGGGACCTCTTATACTCGTCCACTTCCTGAAGCCACAGGTCTGCGAATTGACAATCTTTCCAGGCCTCGAACCAAGGACCTCCCATTGTATAATGTATAGCTTTGGGAATTTTTTTTGTTTATTTAGTTGTCTAATACCAAATATTCAATAAGAACTTTTCTTGCAAGGTGTGCTTCTAGTTAGTATAACTTGAATCCCCTGTTGTCAATTAATTTGCTGTTTCATTGTGGTCAAAATTTTCTTGGGCAGAATTTGGCAAAAGAAATTGTAAGATCTAGGCAAGCTATTCAATGCCTTTATGAGAACAGGGCACACCTGAATTCAATATTCTACACACCTTGGAGGAAGTGTTGGTAATTTTTTCTTTACTACTTGTTCTCGGATCATCTTGCATGCAGTTTAATCTCTGTTCTGTTATTGAATTTGGATGCTATGCGTAATTTGGAAAAGGCTTACAAGGTAACATTTCCCCAATTTTTTTTGAAATTGAGGAGCCATTTACCTGAGGCATTGTGGCTGTTTGTGTTCTTAGTGTCACTGCTAATCTAGATAGTATCATAAGGAGAATCCTCACTAGTGCATTGAATAGAGCTGTCTTGATTTGTTGACACGTCATATCGTCTTATCTCTATATAGTTATGCTCTTATGGTCTATACCATAATTATGTAGGTATTTTGCATGCAGACTTCGATTTAATAGGTTTGCTAAAAAAATTGATGGTTCCATGTGTGGCTAAAATACCATAAGCGATATTTCTAAAATGAAGAGAATATAGAAGTAAACAACTCCTTTATTTAGTCTTGAATTCGATCCTATTAAAATAGTAGATTAACATTCTATTTATATATATTCTCTTGATACTTTTAATGAACAAATCAATCTTTCTAAATGAATAAGTGTAAGGGATTTCTAATCTTGCCCAAATTAATCAGTTGCAAAGTTATATCATTACTAACTCTAACGTGTAAACTTACCATTTTTACTTCATTTTGTCCCACTGACACAATTTCTATCATTACATTAAACTAAATTTTCTTTAATAATTTCTATCATTACATTAAACTAAATTTTCTTTACTTTAAGGAAAAATAAGTATAATAAACCATATTTTGTTTTGTTCATATTAATTTCCCACTAATTCTTCTCACCAACTTCTCAACCAAAATAATTTGAAAAATCATATTAAAAATAGTAGTGGTTTAATTACGCCGTAAGGCAAGCTATAAAATTATTAGAAGTAATGAATCTGATCAAATAAAAGACACCACCAATTTGATAACAAATCTACTCTGCCAAATTTGTGCAACATTAAATATAAATCTAGGCTTCAACTTGGTCTTCAAGGTCTTATTCAGATCTGCTTTAAGAAGGACTACAATGTCTGCTCCAAACTTTTGCTCCAATACTCTTCCAATTTGCACTAAAAGTGAGCCCCAGATTTTCTGCTCCAAATCTTTTCAAGTCTGCAACAAGGAATCTCCAAGTTTGCTTCAAGAGAGGCTACAATGTTGCTCCAAAAGTTAACCCAAGGTCTGCCCCAAAAGGTACTTCTTCTACTTCTGGTTCAAGATTTGTTCAATAGGCTTCAAGATTTCTCCAAAAAACTCTCCAAGATGCTGATTCAAGGCTTATTCAAAAAGCTTCAAATTCTGTTCAAGAGGTTGATACATAATGTCTTTAGAAGCTGCTCCAAAGCTCTTCAAGGGTTACTGAGAGTCATTCCAAGTACATCACTCGACATCACTGGTTTGAGATCATTGCACTGGTCAATGTTCTGATTTGGAGCTCAAAACATAGAACCTATTTGCACAATCGCATTGATTCCTCACAGTGTTCCACTATTCATCATTTATTCCATTGTACATACCGACACTTACTTCGGACTTGCATCAACTGAGCATGGCCAGTTTTCCTAATCAGCAGAGATCTAAGCCTTGCATATTACCCTTTGCAATCGACTTCTTAAACTGTTCAATTAAACTGTTATATGTACCTTCGCTGACAACTTGAAGGAGGTCTGAAATTTTTATTCAAATAGGCTGAATAGAACTTCAGATGATGTGTCTGTGATTTCATCAGGTCCCATAAATAACCTGACAAAAGCGTGACAGTGTGTCCCTCAAAGAGGTATTCCAAATCATTTCCCAACATCAACATTGTTGATTGCATCAAATACTTCTAGGTAACAATATTTTGATGCATTGATCACTCCAACAGGGCCTTGAACATGGTGGAGTCCAGAAAAAAAGCTTAGAATTCCGAAGCAACACACCTATGCCTTACAGCATATGTAGAAACCAATGATACATAATTGATCAAATTCACAAATGGTGTTTCCAATAATTGTAAAGCTGCAATTGAGCCCTCGACTCTCCGAAGGGGTATCTTAGGAAAAACAATGGAACTCTATAGTATTGCATATATCTCAATGTCTAAACAATTAAGTTCTCACGGATAACTAAGGTAGCATGAGGCAAAGGAATGTTTAAAAAGAACAATCTTTTCTTTGTTAAATTCTTGAAATTGCTGTGACTCAAGCTTTGGACGACTCCCCCCAACTCTATTCTCTGTATCTGGGTGGATTTTTCTCATTGACCAAATCAGGTACAGGTCCCACCATAACATAATACGGAGGATTTAAAAAGAATGGGACAAGGAACCTTTCCTTCTTGTCATTCACCACCACCGTATGTTCTATACTTTCATATTTGTCTTTGCTCCAAACCTGCACAAGACAAAAAAAGGCTTGTTTCTATGAAAACTGTAGGGTGCTTAATATACAAGACAAGTTTAGCCTCTCTCTGTAAAGAGAAGCCTCTCTCTGTAAAGAGAAGAACAGAGGAAACAAAATTGGTACTTTACAACAAAGTTTCCACAATACATACAGAGTCTATAACTTGTATGCAGTGCCAGGATCATAACCCTCGTCTTTTTCAGGTTCATGCTATCATGGTTTGTTCTCAGAAAGTTGTGAGGATGTTGAGAAACAGTTTTATTTTAAATTGTCGTCATTCTAAGATCTGCTGTGTAAATCAATGTTGGTAAATTATCCTCATCTAAATAGCAGGGATCCCAGCTGGTCCTATTTTTTATTTTATATTGTTGTTGAGAAATTCGTGTCGATTTATATGTGCAGTGGCAATGTCTATCTGCTTGTTATTGCTGCACATCCATCAGAACCTAATCAGTTTGCCATTGGGTTGACTGGGCATTGTCTCAACACCAGGATTGTCGTTTGTTTGAAAGTTCTCCTTTGTTAAATAAGAGCACTCCCAATAGATCTCGGGATAGGTCCAAATATATTATTGTTAGAAATGTCCCTAAAAGTTCACATCACATCACAGGGCAATAGAAATGTAAGGTCTTCCCTTGCAGCTATTATGTTTTTTAGATATAGTTCTAAAAGGGAACCTTAGAAGCCTTAACCAAGACATTAGAATAACTAAAACTCACAATCTGTCTAAATTTATAGTATGCCCCAGCTCTCTAGTAATTGTTCTCGTGGTATTGTTGGAGGACAGATCGATGTTTGATACTTCCAACAGTCTCTAACTCAGTTTCGAATTCCCGCAAGCTTTGTGGATAGTGTGTGTATAGTCTTTTAATAGCAACTGACTTACAGTTCTTAAGATCACATCTGTAAGCTGTGCTTGTAGCACCATTGCCAATTATGAATTTCTCATTCAAATTTTCGGTCATTCTCATTATATCATCATACATGTATAGGGCCATATCCATGTGCAATATTACAAGCCTTGGAGAACCTGGTCAGGACATGCAAGAATCTTTTAACAAGAGGCATAGATATTGATGGTAAGATGATAGCTTTACTCTGAGAAATAACAAATTTGAAATGAGGCATAACACCTTGACCTGTTTTGCTTGATGACCCTTTAGTGAATGGTTTATGTTGATTTGAAAGGTAGAGAGTGATGGTGATTACACACACTAATATCACTGAACCTAATGAGATGCAAACAATAGTTGTTGTTCACACAGAAGCTGTCCATTTACACAATCAATAGATAACACTATGAATATAATCTAAAGGATATTTAATACAAATCTATGGAATCTGATTTGTAATATCTAGTTCTGTTATCACCTTTTGGTTGTCTGGCAGATATCCCACAAAGTCATCCAATCCAATAGCCACAGAGACCTGGATTTCCAACAAAACTGAGGCAAAAATCGTTCCCATCAGATAAAATGTACAGACTTGAGAATATCAAGAAGAAAACTGAATTTGATCTAGAAATAAAATGTGTTCATTATATCTATACCTTTCTGGGGTAAACCTTGTAAAGTTCTGTGTGACAGGAATATTCCCAGACAAATTGTTGTGGCAGAGGTTTCTGTAAAACAAATTGATCGTTTCCAGTATGAATAAGTACGAGTTGATATACGAGGATTGTTTCCTCTGTAATTTCACGATGAAATGAACAAAAAATAGCACCAATTCAGGCAAATTCTTATAGAGTAGTAAGGCTAAAGCAGTTGTTCAATTGCCATGGCATCTCCTCTGATAAACTGTTGTTATTCAGTATCCTGTATATTATCCACTTACAGAGTTATTTTCAGAATAATTGTGAGGGTATTAATAAATTGTAATTTAGGGACAATAAAGAATGTAGTAAATGATATTTATAGACAATATCCACACTAAAGAATAGTTAGACAGAAAATGAGATGCTAATATATATGTCACATAAAATGTGTAACAAAAATGAAGGTGGCATTGTTTATTTTTGGAAATGCTAATGTATTTACAAGCGTTCCAGGTATTTTTGTTCCAAGCAACCTTTAAGGAAAATCAAAGAGAAAGATGTAAAGATGGGATTATACAATGTGATACAAACCAAGCCATTTGTAGATAAATTGTAGAAGAGAAGATCTATGGTTTATATGTTAAGCTAAATGTGCAACTCTGAGTAGAAGCCATGGGTTCATACTATCACCTCAATGTACTATTATGGGTATTATTCTTCTCTTGAAATTGATGTAATTATTTTATCTCTATTTAATAATCCTCGTTGTTGTTAAGCTATGGAAATCTCTTTTGAAAAAGGGTTCAATAAGATGCTAGTGTTGTTCATGGGGCAACTCGGACTGTCAGAACTTAGACCTATGACAGCATGGAGAGGAAGAAATACTCAGAGAAAATGCAGGGTTAGATAGCCTAAAAAAATCTCTTCCTATACAGAATCCAGATTGCTGTGGAGACTTGAGGAAGGGATGGAATAACATCAAGAGAAAACTATCAAGATTCAAAACTAGTTTAGATAGACGAAGAAGGACAATAGTTTTGGTGCTGTATCTCAGGGTACAGAAACCAGAATTACAGGAATTAACAGCAGATGTGTCTGAGCAAGTTGAATTCTGCTATGTGATGAACTAGGATTTGGTGCCTATTATATTGATGAAATTTTTGTATTGAGGGTTACTTTTATTTCAGATCTTCTTTTTCCAGGTTTTTTATTAGGCAAAATGTTTGTTCTTTTAAAGTAGAAATATCATTATACTAAGAGGAATTTAGTCTTAGAAGAATTGTTTAGAATTTAGCTTCAATAACAAAGTTCGAAGTCATTAGAATAGAGCTCATCACATCACTTAAAATAATTGAACTTGGATGAGTCCTTTGCATGTTGTTGGTTATAAGAGCCCTATGCACATTGATGATGTACCCCAAGTTGCAGATGTGGAGAGGGCAGGTCGGATATACCATAAATTCAGAGATCAGCCAGAGGCCAAATGTCATACTGGTCATTAGCAAAAGGCTTATTCCTATCCCTCTTTGGAAGGAAGTCCTTTTGACTGCATCCTTAGTAGAACTGGAAACTTGTGGATCATATGTAGGTCGATATTTTATAAGTGCCTTTATTCTGTTTCTAAATGGAAAGAAAAAATTTGAAAGTCAAGGCTATGTGCTAGTTTGTGAATTTCTTGTGGCATAGGGTCTTCATCAATCTCAAATTTGAATTTTAGAAGTATCCATTTACTAACAAAGTTCCATTCAGTAAACTCAGGGCTAACACTCACACTCAGATATATTCTTTTCTTAGGAGACCAAGAAGATCAACTTCTTTTATTTCTTCACTTCTTATGTTAAATCTATTGTTTGCTGCAACTTTGTGATTGATATCAAGTAGGGGACAAATCTTGTGAGGTGTGTTTGCACTGAATGTTGGCTGATGTACTGCTTTCCATCATTTTTTATGTTTCTTGGGTTGAACCTCCAGTAACGATTCTTGTTATATTTCTCTCTAGTACAATTTCTAAATTTAATGATATCATATTGTACTAAATTTAATGATATCATGTTTGTGACTAAAGAACATCAGCAAGGTTGCTAGTGCTCAGAAACAGGCTTTGCTTTTATCTTTAATGAGTCAATATTTTCTTGGGCAGAATTTGGCAAAAGAAATTGTAAGATCGAGGCAAGCTATTCAGTGCCTTTATGAGAACAGGGCACAACTGAATTCGATATCTACGCACCTTGGAGAAAGTGGTGGTAATTTTTTCTTTACTACTTGTTCTCGGATCATCTTGCATGTAGTTTAATCTCTGTTTTGTTATTGAATTTCTCCCTACCTTTATCTCACAATATCCATTTTTTACTATATGTCAAGCAGTTGCAAACTAATTTGTAGTTGTTGTTCAACTTTCAGCGTTGAAGGACATTTCTGGACGTTCTCTGTATTGCTTCAACTTCGGTAACAGCCTTAATCTCCTTTCCGAGTTTTTGCTTCATTTCTATTTCATCCATGGACCATGATAGAAAATCCTCTTCCATCAATTGTACATTAGCCACTTAGCAACTATAGAGTCTTACTTGAAAGTAGAAAGTGTTTTTCATGTATTTAACATTATGTATATTATAGAAGTAAAAGATGAGTCTTTTATCATATTGTTCAAGTTCCTTTGGAGACAATGCTTAATAGTAAGTGGGTATTATGGTAAACATTTTTATTTGCTGGGGCACCCACATTTGCCTAGGATTTTATAACATAAGAAAACCTTTAAATCCCTGCAAAACCTTCCTCGTGAGGATTAGATTGTGTGGATTATGTTGGGTTTTCTTCCCGCAAAGACTATTAATTTGCATAGCACTGTGCAGCTTATGTTGGTTACTCACACAACAATGTTAAATACAGATACTTTGCCTTGGCCTACTCTGTTTTGTCACTGGGCAATCCAACTTTCAGCATTGAGGGACATTTCTGGGCGTTTTCTGTATTGCTTCATCTCCGGTAACAACCTTAATCTCCTTTCCAAGTTTTTGCTTCATTTCTATTTCATCCATGGGCCATGATACAAAATCCTCTTCCATCAATTGTACATTAGCCACTGAGCAACTAAAGAGTCTTATAAATTTCATTCAAAATTATTTCCCGATTGAAATGATTCAGTTATATATATGCTTTCTTGATAATTTAAACTTTATTCCTTTGTGTTAAACTAATGCAAAGTGGTGCCATCGTGGATGTCTTGTTTTTAGTGAACAAACTCTAGAAAATCTTAGATACAAACTTCAATAGCTTTGCTTATGTCTGTCGGAATTCTGGACTAGTCATATCCCTGTATTGATATTATATTCCACTTGGCATTTTTTTTGTCATCCACACATTAAGAAAGTGGAAAACAAATACATGCATGTACATTTACATTTAGAATGCATGCGGAAATTGATTTAGGACTTTGCGTGTGCTCTCTGCTCTATGTTGAAACAATTTCGCTTCTCTTTCCTTAGTAGCTAGGATTTTCACTGCAAAAAAGAAAGTAAACGATTGCTTATCATCTTAGATTACATATTTAGGAATTGTATATGTACATCACGCGATCAACCTTAAAGGCAAACTTCTTAAGAAAGATCAATTGTAAAATACATTTCAATAAACATAAAAATGCTTTGGAACCTAACGCACACCATTTAGAAGTCTAGGCTAGACAAGTGTTCCGGCGTCGTAAAGCCTGGTAACTATCACTTTCATCGTAGGTTGGGTGATTCCTCCTCTTTGAAATGACAAGTGCCAGTACGGACTTGTGCTCCCACGTATCGTCGAGTATGTATTGGGAGACCACAGTAGGCTATATCCTTTATCCTTAGGAAGTCGTGTCTGCCGCCCTATCGATCGCAATGCACTGAACACAGCATTCGGGAAGATTGACTGCCGTACCATAAAAAGTATTCTGCAGTTTTGCGATTGGTTTGGTAATCCCCCTGTTTAGATATCCAGAGTAGTCACTTTCGTTCCTTTTCGGACTCCTTAAAAGAAAAGGACCATCTGAGCACTTGTCACTTCAGGCTCGTTAAAAATCGAAGGCGACTAGAGTCATCTTTAGCTTTTTCTCGACTCTTAAAAATTGAAAAAGCAAATTGTGTCAAAGTGTCATAAAATTTATTTAAATTGGAATAACCTCATTGTTCCCTCGTTGGTCTTAGGGTGAGAAAATGGAGTCCACCAATCAAGGATTTCCCCTTGGAGGAATCCTGCTCCCTTTTCCTCTAGGGGAGATGTTGGTGCACCTCATATGGCTACATTGTCCCTTCCAGGGCTTGCAATTGGCCTACCAATATGCTTTTTCTCGACCTCTGCCGTTCAAAACACTGTGATTCTTGAACAATCAACTCAGCAACCAGATGATACTAGAGTTACCCAAATCGAAGGCGACTAGAATCATCTTTAGCTTTTTCTCGGCTCTTAAAAATTGAAAAAGCAAGTTGTGTCAAAGTGTCATACAATTTATTCAAATCGGAATAACATCACTGCTCCCTCGTTGGTCTCAGTTTGACAAAATGGAGTCCACCAATCAAGGATTTCCCCTTGGGGGAATCCTACTCCCTTTTCCTCTAGGGGAGATGTTGGTGTACCTCATATGGCTACATTGTCCCTTCCAGGGCTTGCACTTCGCCTGCTGGTATGGCTTTTCTCGACCTCTGTCGTTCAAAACACCATGATTCTTGGGCAATCAAATCAGCAACCAGATGATACTAGAGTTACCCCCAAACCTTCTATTTCGTTTGTTTCTCCCTCTCCTTCCTCTGCGCTTCGTGGAAGTATGCTTAAAAAAAAATGAACGTATAAAAGTTGTTGTAATAAATATCTTTCTTCATTATGTTTACAAGCTTAGATGCCCACTCATTTAGAAAAAAACTGAACATGCTTCTTTCAACATTTTTGTGTTTTGTTTTGTACCAGAAAATGACATCAAACCTCACTGAAAATGCAATTTCCTCAATGTTATCTGGATCAACTCATATTCAACCATACCTACAAATTGCTGAACTTGAGCCAATACAATCAATGCAAAATTCAACTCCACGATATCGTACTGCAATTTCAGACGGAACACATAAGAAACACATCATGCTTCCAAAAGATTTCAATGATCTCGTAGCAACAGGCTTGCTACAAAAGGGTTCTATTATAAATGTTAAAAGTTGGACTACCTCAGCTATTGGTCCTTCAACGTAAGTTTGTTATAAATTTCTTATTTCAAATTTAACATTTTTTATTTATAACACAACCGCTTCTAACAATTATTCCTTTGACTCTCATTTGTCGTGTAGGTCTATAAAGCTAATAGACTTTGAAATATCTACTTCATTTGCACCCTTAATTGGCAATCCAAAAACTATGAGTATCCCCATCACATCTGATGAAAACTCTCCATCCTCATCAGATCCACATCCTCCATCAAAAAGGCACTGCCCTCTTCCAACTACTCCAACCCCGTCCGTTCAACCAGTTCAAATTCCCATCAAATCGTTAAACCCTTACCACTCAAACTGGTGCATAAAAGGATACGTCCAAAGGAAAATAGCTCTTCGACAGTTTTAGAATCAATACGGACCCGGTAAAGTGTTTGGTTTTGACCTGTTCGATACAGAGGGTGGAGAAATACATATTACATGTTTCAACAATGTCGCAGATTATTTTTTCGACAAAATCCAAAATGGAAATGTCTACATTGTCTCTAAAGGGAATGTAAAAATGGCTAATAAGCAATACAACCACTTGAACAATGACTGGGAAATTTTGTTGAATGCAACATCTACCATAGAACATGTTGCCAACGAAAAAAAACATAATCCAACAGTGCGATTCAATATAAAATCAATTGATGATATCAGAACAACAAACGTCAACTCCATTGTTGATATTCTTGGTGTTGTCACAGACATTTCCAGTGTATGCACTATACGTAGAAAAGATGGCTCTGAAGTCAATAAACAAACAGTACAGCTTCGAGACATGTCAGGGTATAGCATAGATGCAATCTTTTGGGGAGATAATTTTAATGCCGTGTCACAGGAAATCTCCTCCCTATGTGCTACAGGAAATAACCCCATCATTGCAATCAAATTTGCACGTGTTGGAGAATTTAATGGAAAAAATATCGGCACTACAACGAGATCCATTGTTCTTGTAGATCCTGACATTGAAGAGGCCCATGCGTTAAAGTCGTGGTTTAAAAAAGAAGGCTCGACTGCAGCTTCTACATCTTTGCCAACAAGATCTCCTTTCGGCCACCAACAAAAAAAAATAACAATTGCTGACATTTACAGTATGGATTCCTTAGAGAAACCAACATTTTTCCAATTAAAGGGCACAATAACAAAAATTGGTATGGATAGTTTTTACTACATTTCTTGCCCGTCGATTGTTGGTGGGAAAAAATGCATGAAAAAACTTATTCCACAAAATACAGGGATGTGGTTCTGTCCAAAATGCAACGCTGAAGTAAGCGACTGTGATTACAGATACTTATTGAAAATCGACATACAAGATCACACTGGTGAATTGGCTTCAACTGTTGCTTTCGAAGACGTGGGCTCTACAATTCTTGGAAATAATGCCAAAGACTTCTATCTATTATCTTCAGATCTAGAACTAATCAAGGAAATTGTCTCTAGAGCTCTATGGACAGATCATATCTTCACACTATCGGTGAAGACAGAAACTTTTAAAGAAGTCCCACGATTGAAATGCGTTATCATAAAAGAAGAAAAACTGCATTTCACGACAGAATGCAACAACATCCTTCGAGAAATTCAGAGCATCTCGACATTGTAGATAAATATTGCAGAATGTATTCCTTGCTTTTTGGCAATTCCTATTGTCCAATTTTATAAATACAACTTTACAAGATATATTGTTGCATGTCTTCTTATGAAATTTTCTTATATACCATTGAAATAAATATTCGTTCTCCATTGTATCTAGCATTATGTTAGTAGACAAAATCACATTTTTTTTTTCCTTTTATCAGCTTTACACATGAAACTACCTACATGTATGCAGAAAAAATACTAATACGTTCTTTCAAAAACATTTCTCAAATAAAAAAATTCACATGGCACTGTTCAGAACTTAGATTTTTTCCCCTTCTTTCGTTTTCGCTTGCATTTTTTACCCTTCTTTCGCTTTCATACAATAACATGGTTGTTGTCTCCAAATAACATTCTTCTTTTCCCCTCCCTTGCTTATAGGTACCATAAATTTTGCGAATGGCTTCTTCTTCTAATAATGAACGTGCTCAAAGATACTATGCAACAAATAAAGAACGAATAAATGCACGACGCCGTGAGCTTTACCAAGCAAAAAAAAACATCATAGAATGTCAAAAACACAAAAAACAAAAGGGTGACCAACCTTCCTCGTCTGAAATGGCCCACCCTGAAAACAATCCTCCCTTGCAATTATCAGACTCTTTATCTTCTCAGCAAACCTCTCAAACAAATACATCCATGCCTCATTGCCCTAACCCCTCCTTCGCACATGCTTTCAGCAACGTTTATACTGATCAAGCACATCGAGATTTCTGTTCAAAGCTTGATAAACTTCCACCTAAATGCCCATGCTCCATTTGTCTTGAATCATATCCTGGAATACATATCCGCAATTCCAACCACATGTATTGCTGCTCCAGATGCGTCTCTGAAACAAAGGGTCATCGCTTCTCATTATCAAACAACATGGACCCTGGCCCTCAACCAGCTACCCTTACATCTCTTTCACAAATAGAAGAAATGCTCATTGCTAGGGTTAACCCTATACTGCAGGTAACACATGCACGTGGTGGCCAGTATAAATACAGTGGCCACACAATTTGTTTTCCTCAAGACATTACAAAAATCGCAAACATGTTGCATTGACGTGTTGAGCACTTGGACATCCTAATTGTCACGCGTCATAGTAATGACCATAAGGCTTATGATTTCATTGTCAGTAGACATCACGTTCTCGCTGCATTGGAATACAAATTGGCTAATGACCCATACTATAAGAATGTTCGTATTGATTCCAACGCACTGGCATCCTTACCAGCAATCCCCACCGATGTCTCCTCCTCCCTTCACCATTCCAATACTACAGAAACTGTAGAAATTTTGAATAATTTAACACATATTCAATGGAGATTATCCTGATCATGTACTATTGTGGAAAACATACACAATACATAAGCTTCTCTACGTTGATCAACAATATAGCAGCATCAATAACAATAAAACATCAAGAGCATTCACACATTAACACAGTATGTATCCCGGGGAAAGCATCTCGCTAAAAACCCCAACTATCTGTATATTAATGATTGAGTCATGTAACATTACACAGCATAATACTTCTCACAAGTATCTCCACCTCTGTTACACACAATACAGCTCAGATCTAATCTCCAAATCTCTTCCACTGCTTGCCTGCCTCCACTGCTCAATACCTGCTCAAGGACTGATGAGAATGGCTTACCAAACTCGTTTTTCACCTGCAAAATAGTCACTCACACTTTGTTGGACGTGAGCACAAGCTATAATGTGGGCCAATACGTGGGCAAACTCATTGGCATACTCAATCCCTTGATTGTGCAAGATCTGGTGCACAACTATAGTCACAACTGATAGCAATCTGATTCTCTACCACCTGTCCCTGTTGAACTGAACATGCACTGACATGCAACTGAGTTAACTGATGTATTCATTAGTTGTATTATGAGTTAATAACTTGTGAATTAATTAATAACTAATTCACCCAACTCATCTCTAGTCTATTTGTCAGTTAGACTAAATACAACCAGTTTAACAAAGCTAAACTGAACACAACTCCATCAACTCCACAATCAACTCCACCAAACTCAACTGATTGAGTTCTAATTGAAGTCATGCATGCAACAACTCAACTGATTCATAAGAAAAGCGTATTTCCTTCTGACAGGTGCATGTGCCACCTCTGTAGCTCAAACTGAAGTGCTCCAAGAGAATAAGATTAAGTTTATAGTCCAAATATTATTGTGAGATAATAATATTTGACTTTTCTATTTTTGACTTTGATCACTCACACTGTGATCACTCACACTTTCATCAAAAATAGAATTCCATCTATTTTTTCCCAACTTGATCAATCATCCATAAACAGCAACCTGCAATCCATAGACATGATCCATATGTCTAAAAATAGACATAGTCTAAAAATAGACTTGCGCCAAAAATAGCCTGCGGGCCCACTTAGTGAAGGCGACTCTTTTCACTAAGCTCCGTCATCTTGTTGCAATCTCAACACTCCCTCTCGACAAGATATGGATTATCAGCAACCCCTATCCTGCCTCGGTGGTACTCGAATTTGCTCCTGGTGAGAGCCTTCGTCAGAATATCAGCATCCTGATCCTCCGTTGGAATGTACGAAAGTAACATGATCCTCCGCTGCACACAATCTCTGATATGATGGTACCTGATGTCAATATGTTTAGATCTATCATGAAATACAGGATTAGCCGAGAGTTTAATGCAACTCTGGTTATCACAGTAAATCACAGTAGGATCCAAATGAGAACCGAACAAACCAACCAGGATCTTCCTCATCCATATAGCCTCGCATGCAGCCAAACTTGCTGCCATATACTCGGCCTCCGCTGAACTGAGTGCCACGGATCTCTGTTTCCTGCTGTACTAAGAAACTGCTGTCGATCCAATACTGAAGACCCCTCCTGATGTGCTCTTTCTGTCCGTTGGGCTCCCTGCCCAATCTGCATCCGTGAAGCCACATAGCTTCACCTCATCCTCCTGTCTGTACCACAAACCATATCCCGATGTGCCTCTCAAGTAGCGCAATACATGCTTGCCCGCCTTCCAGAAGAGCTTGGTAGGCTTAACCATAGCTTGTGAAAGCTGGTTAACTGCATAGCATATATCAGGTCGTGTATTGACCAAATACATTAGCGACCCCACCAACTGTCGATAAACAGTGGCATCCACTTCTTCTCCCGAAGTGGCATCCTCCTTCCTCCAACCTCCAGGAAGAGGAGTATCAATAGGCTTGCAGCCATGCATGTTGAAATTCTCTAGTATCTCCCGAGCATACTTTCCCTGAGAAACAAACAGTCCACCACTGCGCTGCCATATTTCCAATCCCAGGAAATAGTGAAGGAGGCCCAAATCCTTCATCTCAAACTCTGTAGCAAGATCCTTCTTGCATGACAGTATCAACAACTCATCACCCGTTAGAATCAAATCATCAACATACAGTACAATGATAAGCAACTTACCCTCCAACACAATCTGGTATAGGTTCGGATCCGCCTCGCTCTTGGAGAATCCAAGTCCTGTGAAATAGCTGTCTATCCGTGTGTACTAAGCACGTGGTGCTTGCTTCAACCCATACAACACTCTCTTGAGCCTGCACACATGCGACTCGCTGCTGAAGACTTCAAAGCCTTCGGGTTGCTCAATGTACACCTCCTCCTCAATGACTCCGTTGAGGAACGCAGTCTTCACATCCATCTGATGAATGTGCCATCCCATCTGCGCTGAGAGAGCAAGAATCGTCCGTATGGAAGAATACCTTGCGACAGGTGCAAAGGTCTCCTCATAATCGATCCCCTCATTCTGTGAAAAGCCTCGGGCAACAAATCTTGCCTTGTACTTCTCCACACTCCCGTCAGCTGCCTGCTTAACTTTGTAGATCCATCTCGAACCCACCACTAATTTCCCTTCCGGTCTAGGAACAATCTCCCATGCACTATTTCTGACAATAGAATCATACTCTTCCACCATGGCGTCTACCCATGCGGGATCCTCCACAGCTTCCTCGAAAGAGGATGGCTCAGTCACAACACACTTGCTCATAAGAGCCATGTATCCAGTGTACTGATCAGGTGACTGTCTCTGCCTACGTTGGGCTGTAGGTGGTCCTACAACTTTCTCTGCATCTTGAGCCAGTCGCTCAGCTTCTGTCAAGCGCTTTCGCCCTCTGATGGTTGGCGCTGCATGAGTGGTCTCTTCCACTCCATGAACCTCATCCTGTGGCTGATCCACATCCTGAAGCTCATCCTTAGGAACTAATAGCTCCTCATCTGCATGCAAGTGTAGCTCCCTCTCAAGCGAACACTTCATGGCTTTCTCCTCCTGAAATTTTATATCCCGTCGCACAACAGTTTTACCACTGTCTAGCAAATACACACGATAGTTGTGGGGCGTATCAGTGTACCCCACAAATATCCCAACCTCTGCGGTCGGCTCCAACTTCTTCCTGGCATCCTTCGTCACATGCATGTAAATGTTAGCACCAAAAATCCTCAAATGAGAAAGATCAGGCTTCTTACCAGAATAAGCCTCCTCGGGTGTACTCATGCCAAGTATCCTATGAGGACAACGGTTCTGCACATAAACTGTTGTATTGCATGCTTCCACCCACAAGTGAAGGGGTAGGCCCTGATCATGCAACATTGCCCGTGCAGCACCCACAATCGTTCTATTTTTTCGCTTAGCTACCCCGTTCTGCTGTGGGTTATGGGGAGCTATGAGCTCTCTACGAATCCCTTCTGTCTTGCAGAAATCCTTGAACTCGTTCGAGATGTATTCACCACCATTATCGCTCCTAAGAGCCTTCACCTTCTTCCCCGACTCCTTCTCGACCAGTGCTTTGAATTTACAGAACTTTGAATATGTCTCGCTCTTCTTCTGCATGAAGAAGATCTAGCACTTACGAGAGAAATCATCATCAAAAATCACATAATACCTGTGTTTTGTTGTCGAAGCAACTGAGAAAGGTCCACATACGTCTGTGTGAATTCTCTCAAGGATCGTCGTGGCGCGACTATCCTTCTCGTGAAAGGTGGCTTTCACAAACTTCCCCAAAGTACACCCCTTGCACTGATCTGACTGCGCAAGTGTGCCTTTAGGAAGCCCTGTAGTGATTTGCTGCAGTATCTTCAAGGCTCCATGGTGAAGGTGACCCAATCTCCTGTGCCACAACTCGCCATCATCCCGGCTCACCAATCCTTTTGCCTTGCCTGCCATTGCTGCACATCCATCTACATGCAACTGATAAAGGTTCCTCACTCGAACCCCTATCTTCCGGGTCTCACCAGTTGTCTTGCTGTGCAGGAAGGCCTTTCCCTCGCTAAAAACAACATCATACCCCTTGTCTTCTAACATCGCCACTGAGATGAGATTCTTCTTCAATCCTAGAACATGCATGACTTCCTTCAATACAAAGGGTTTACCAGACTCCCTCTCAAAGGAAATGGTACCGATACCGGTCGCATTGTATCTACCATCATCGCCCATCTCGATGTGCACTCCAAGATCTTTGTCCTCTAGATCAAAGAACAAATCTCTATCTCCCGTCATGTGAAAAGACGCACCACTGTCCAAGAACCACACTGATCCCATCACACTTGAAACCAAGCATGCGATCAATGAAAAATCAAGCTCAAACTGAGAAGCTAAGGCCTCTCCCCCTGCAGATCCAACAACTTGCTTGTTCTTCTTCTTCTACGGACAATTTGTGGCATAGTGTTCATGCTGGTGACAGTGAAAACACTTCACCTTGGACATATCATACTTCTTGCCTTTCGCACCAGACTGAGAAGCTTTCTTGCTCTTCCCTTTCTTTGCTTTGGTAGCCAAAGCGCAATTCTCTTCATCAGATACCTTTGATGAAGATCCATTCTCACCTTTATTGTTACTGAGTTTATCCTTGAGCGCCAGGTCGCTCTTGCTTTGGAATAACATTCGCAATCTGTTGAAAGACATTTCAACAACACTACTGCAAATTCGAATTCCACCAGCTCCAACTCAACTGCCTCGAATCTAAGATTCGTGAGAACACAATATTTCTCGTACAGAGATTGACTGTATGGGCATTCACCGGATATCTCACCTTCCAAAAGAAGGATGAATCCAGAGGCTACCTGGCCCGATTACAGACTCTGCCTGAAGAAATAGAATGTAAACACTTCCTGAATAGTAGATCTGATGATCAACAGCTCCGATACCATGTAGAAACTTTTCCTACAATTATCTAGCTCGCTCTGATACCATGTAGAAATTTTGAATAATTTAACACATATTCAATGGAGATTATCCTGATCATGTACTATTGCGGAAAACATACACAATACATAAGCTCCTCTACGTTGATCAACAATATAGCAGCATCAATAACAATAAAACATCAAGAGCATTCACACATTAACACAGTATGTATCTCGAGGAAAGCATCTCGCTAAAAACCCCAACTATCTGTATATTAATGATTGAGTCATGTAACATTACACAACATAATACTTCTCACAAGTATCTCCACCTCTGTTACACACAATACAACTCAAATCTGATCTCCAAATCTCTTCCACTGCTTGCCTGCCTCCACTGCTCAATACCTGCTCAAGAACTGATGAGAATGGCTTACCAAACTCTTTTTTCACCTGCAAAATAGTCACTCACACTTTTTTGGACGTGAGCACAAGCTATAATGTGGGCCAATATGTGGGCAAACTCATTGGCATACTCAATCCCTTGATTGTGCAAGATCTGGTGCACAACTATAGTCACAACTGATAGCAATCTGATTCTCTACCACCTATCCCTGTTGAACTGAACATGCACTGACATGCAACTGAGTTAACTGATGTATTCATTAGTTGTATTATGAGTTAATAACTTGTGAATTAATTAATAACTAATTCACCCAACTCATCTCTAGTCTATTTGTCAGTTAGACTAAATACAACCAGTTTAACAAAGCTAAACTGAACACAACTCCATCAACTCCACAATCAACTCCACCAAACTCAACTGATTGAGTTCTAACTGAAGTCATGCATGCAACAACTCAACTGACTCATAAGAAAAGCGTATTTCCTTCTGACAGGTGCATGTGCCACCTCTGTAGCTCAAACTGAAGTGCTCCAAGAGAATAAGATTAAGTTTATAGTCCAAATATTATTGTGAGATAATAATATTTGACTTTTCTATTTTTGACTTTGATCACTCACACTATGATCACTCACACTTTCATCAAAAATAGAAGTCTATCTATTTTTTCCCAACTTGATCAATCATCCATAAACAACAACCTGCAATCCATAGACATGATCTATATGTCTAAAAATAGACTTGCGCCAAAAATAGCCTGCGGGCCCACTTAGTGAAGGCGACTCTTTTCACTAAGCTCCATCATCTTGTTGCAATCTCAACAGAAACCACTGTCTGCCTTCCACTTGAACCACCCCATGAGCTCACCGAAGATTTCACAGACCCATCCGCTGGCCAAACATCATCGTTCGTACCCATCATACCCAATACAAATACAGAAATCCAAGAAATCCGCCATTATTTGCATGCTTACAACCACCAATCTGATACTACAATTGAGTGGCCAACAATTGGTTTATCGCCAGTCAATGAATACAACACAGAAGGTCTACTCTCTATGGCTTTCCCTGCCCTTTTCCCGACAGGCGCTGCAATGCCAAATCAGCCAAGAATGAAAGCAGTGCAGTTACATGAATATGCACTTCATCTCATACGTTACTACGATAACAGATTTGGAAGCCACCCACGCTTTCGTTATTACATATATAATCTCATGGTGCGGCATCGCAGTCAAGAAACAACGTCGATTTTTGTGAAAAAAAACATCACTGATAACTTTCCAATATCTATTCAAGATCTGAACATTCGATTAGAACAATTTCCAGATGAGCAATTGGCAGAGCAAGTCATGCGATTCGGTAGCTCTTTATGTGGAACAAGGTCATTTTGGCACAAAGCTAAAAATGAACTAATGGACATGATATCTCAACTCGGTTGCTCGATGTTCTTCTTCACATTAAGTGCAGTTGATACAAAATGGCCTGATCTTCATGCAGTCATGCCCAGATGTCTTCCTACTGATATTGGAAAACAACAAAAGTGGAGAAATGATAACATTATCTCTAACCCACATTTAACATCACTATATATGCACCATAGATTCACAGCATTTTGTGAGATTATCTTAGAGAAACACTTGAATACAAAAGATTACTGGTACAGGTACGCATTCTACCGCATTTTTTTTCCTCCAAGAACTCTAAACAACATTCCTCACCTATTGCAAAATTATCTTACAAAAACGCATACTTGTTAGGTATGAATGGCAACATAGGGGATCTGCGCACATCCATGGTTTCCTTTGGATAGAAAATGCACCTGATATGGAGAATCTCAACTGGGAAGACACAGAAGCAGTCGATATTGCAAGGCAGTTCTTCGACAAATATATTTCCGCTTGGAACCCTCGTGCTCCTTCGACTTCAAACCAACCAAATGCTTGGACAAATCCCGAAGACCCTTGCCTATTGTCCACACCACAAATCTTCAGAACCAATCCTTTCAGTGACTATGAACAGCTTGTCAATTGTGTTGAACATCACACAAAATGCTCAGAAAGCACGTGCTTAAGAAAAAATGGATCCTCACTCCAATGTCGTTATAAAGCACCGTGGGAATTACATCCAAAATCGGCCTTATTCATTGATTCCAATGGCCAAAAAACATACACCCCTGCTCGGAACGACGATCGACTCAATAGCCATAACCCTACCATCCTATCTATTTGGCGTGCAACTATTGACTGCCAACCAATACTCTCCATACACGCTGTACAAAAATATATCGCCAAATATGCATCGAAAGCAGAAAAAAAATCTGAAAGCTTCCACCACATGCTACGTAGAATTGTCCTGGCTTCACCCATTGCTGACCCAACAACATCCGCATTTCGAAAATTTCTTGCAGAAACCCTTGTTGATCGTGACATTGGAGCACAAGAAACCTGCCATATGCTGCAAAAATTACCATTAACATTATGTAGTCGGCCATTCATTTCTTTAAATGTAAAACAAAAAATTCTTATGCGCCTTCCACAAACGAACACCACCTCCACTACATCCCCGCACTTCATAGATACATATATCCAGCGCCCTTCTACCCTAGAGTCCACATCACTAATAGAGTTGGCAAGATCCTGGTCATATGATCCTCGTCGCAAAACAAACAAATGGAAACAAAGGCCTACAAAAGCAATTGTTCGGGTCATACCACGTTACTCCTCCATACCATCCACAACAGAACCTTGCTACGCTGACTTTTGCAGGGTTGAACTTATGCTATACAAACCTTTTCGCCGTATCGTACAAGATATAGGAGATTCTGCTGCAGAATTCATCGCAAATTGGCAAACATTTCGCCCATTCTACAATCCTTGGCATCAACACCGCACACTATCTGATATTGAATCTGTCACAAATGATACCTCAACTATGAATGAAGCCAATCCAACAGACACCATGGAAATAAATGAATGGGAATTACTTTCCCAATTACACCCTACAAATGAGCTTCTCATAAACGACCTTGACATGCTTGGTCTTCGTGGCTTTGATGACACCCATAACTGGAATCATACCACTATCCCATTGGATCTACAAAATAATGCAATACAATTCATTGAGAATAGCCGCTCCATCCACCGCATTCTTCAAACACATCAACATACCCTGCCGACCCTTACTACATTATCTCCAATGCAAAGAAAAGCTCTAAATATTATTTTTAATCATTTTGCTAGGAAGGATTATTTACCCGCTCTCAGAATGATAATACAAGGCACTTCTGGTACGGGAAAATCCCTCCTTATTAATTGCATCAAAGATATGCTCATAGGCCTTGCAAGCCTGGAACCTTCACCGATCATGCTCCTCACCCCTACAGGGGTTGCTGCCTTCAACATACAACATCGACAATCCATTCTGCTTTGCACCTTCCTTTAAAGGATCTTATGCCGTTAGAAGGTAGTGCTCTTGCAAAATTCCAAGAAGAACTCAGGCATATAAGATACATACTAATCGATGAAATGAGCTTCATTGGGCCAAAGCTTCTTAGCCATATTGATGAACGTCTTCGCGAGGCATTTCCCCACCAAAGAAACACTCCTTTCGGTGGTTGTTCCATAATATTGGTTGGTGATCTCGGTCAGCTACCACCCGTCAAAGACATACCTCTATATGCAGGGACGAGCCACGGAAGTGCACTGTGGAACACCTTCAACACAGTCATCACATTAGACACAATATTTCGTCAACAAGGCGACGACATTGCACAGGTTACTTTCAGGAACATTCTCCAGAACATTAGAGATGCAAATCCAACAATCGACGACTACAACGTACTCATGTCGCGCACAGATTCCTTTTTATCAGAAGAAGAAATATGTTCATTCCATGATTCCATGCATCTATTTCCAACAAATGCTCAAACAATGGTCCATAATAAGCAAATGATGAAATCTCTAAACACTCCTATCGCACGATCCATTGCTGAAGATGACAACACATATTCCAGTCTTTCCTCTGAAGACGAGCAACTTGAGCGAATTGTATTGCTATGCAATGGCGAAAAAGTTATGTTGACTTCCAACCTTTGGGTTTCAGCCGGTCTTGTTAATGGTTCCCTTGGAAAAATTGTAACCATCTTTTACAAAGAATCAACTGCACCACCACAAATTCCAACATTTGTTGTCGTAGATTTCCCCAAGTACATTGGGCCTCCTTGGGATGAAAGAAACCCCACTCACTTGCCTATTCCAGCAGTAAAAAGAAATGGTCGTGCAAAAATTCCACTGAAGATGGCTTGGGCTTTAACCATACATAAATCTCAAGGTATGACACTTCCAAAAGCAACAATTGACATTGGAAAAACAGAACGTCAAGGTCTCACATTCACAGCTATTTCAAGAGTGCCTTCTCTACAAGATCTCTGGATTAACCCCGCATTCAATTTCGATCGTTACAGTAAAATGAAGGACAACAAAAACATTGCTCGCAGAAAACACGCGGAAGAAATTCTCCGTTCAATGCCGTCTCCAGATAATCTGCTCCAACCCGTACTTTGACATCAACAAAAGGTTTCCTCCATTTATTTACCTCATTCTATTTCATAACATACTTTTCATATCTTTCAACAACAACAAACTTTAATCAATATTAGTAAATAAGCAAATATTAGAATGTCTTTATATTATCTGTACATCTCATTCTAACCTTTTCTTTCTTTTGCAGCAGGCCACATGGGCTCAGAAATAACATACCTGCACAACTACATGTAGATTGGCAAGCAAAAAAACTGCATCTCCAGCTGTGCATTAACCTCCAATGGTGTTCAATATGCCGTTATTCACCATGCATCTTCCACTAACAATATATGGATCCCCATAGAAAAGGTAACTTCATTACCATTCATTCCAGATTCATTTTAACACAACTCACCTGCAAAGTATTACTAATAAATTTCTGCAGCTGATTTACATATTACTAATTCTAACAAAATATAAATTTTGCAGGTCCATTACTGCTTCTTCAGGCCTTCGCTACCTCCACCATGTTTTCGTACAACTTCAAATATGGAATGACAAGCACAATGTTCTTTAGACTATTATATTCCTTCTCGAACCTCTTTTGTTACAATTCACTGTTTGTATTTTCCATTTCAAACTTGAAAAAGGATGTTTCAAGATCAAATACCGTTTTCATGGTTTGTTTCCTCACAACTATTTGTGTTTTCCATTTCAAACTTTAAAAAGGATGTTACAACACACTATTTGTATTTTCCATTTCAAACTTTAAAAAGGATGTTACAATACACTATTTGTATTTTCCATTTCACACTTAAAAAAGGATGTTTCAACATCAAATACCATTTTGATAGTTTATGTTCTCACAACTATTTGTGTTTCCCATTTCAAACTTAAAAAGGGATGTTTCAAGATCAATGCCATTTTGATAGTTTATGTCCTCACAACCATTTCATTGTCAATGGGTTTTAACATATTTTGTTTACAAAATCAATTGACTTTAATGATTATAATACATGTTTTCAATATATCTTCATATTAATTTAATTTTCCATTTGAGTAATGGTTTCTTAAATAGCCCTTTCCAAATCAATATGGTTGCCCGGTTGTTGTTCGCATATTAATTTAATTTCCCATTTGAATAATGATTTCTTAAATAGCTCTTTCCAAATCAATATGGTTGCCCGGTTGTTGTTCGCATGGATTCATTCATTTATCTTCACCTTTAACTCCACAATTTTTACCAACTACAAACAAAGGTCTCTAAACAGGTTCAATGCATATTTATGGCTACTTGCATTCCATTTCAATGGTTTTAGGCATCGCTCCCTCAAATTAAAACTCGAATTCGTCGACCCTTGCTTCCAAAAAAGCCCGCAAAAGCCTATTCACGTTTCAATATTCTTCCACACACTATGCCTTACGGCGTTTCCTTTGCAACACTAGGTACAAATGCTAGTTATTAACATTTGGAGAAAAATGTAACATGTGTTTATGACAATAACAAGAGCAGGTCTGTTTATTAACATGACATTTGGAATGCCATTACAATAACAAGAGCATGTTTATTAACATAATGTAACATGTGTTTATGACAATGAGAAGAGCAGGTCTGTTTATTAACATTTGGAGAAGAATGTGGCATTGTTTATGACAATAACAAGGGCATGTGTTTATTAAAATGATATTTGGAATGAGACGACAAAGCATGTGTTATTTAGAAATAATAAATTGAACCTGATTTGAATTGAACACACAACTCTAAGTTCAAACGTGCTACCATTGTGCCCTGTATCTAGGTTTAATATAAATTATTATATATTTCTAGTCGAAATATGATAGTCAGGTGAGCGTAAACACGACCTTCGGATCTTCAGTCTTACGCTCGCTCTCCCAACTGAGCCATCACCACAGAAGGATATTGTAGTGTTGTTGGAACCAAACTGTGCAGGCTTGCAAACTGAAATTGTAGAATAGTTGGAACTCTACTTAAATCTCCGAATGAGCGCAAACTGAAATTGCAGAATCGTTGAAGCTTTACCTTATTTTCGGAATGGGTGTTCGATGATGGGAATAACCCAATGATTGTTCAAAAATTAACCCAGATCATTATTGACCAGTACTGCAACAAAATATGCTTGCCTCTGTTAACATAGTGTTGCCTACAGCAGTTTGTCTTAAATGCACCACAAAAACTGTGGTGTTATACCACCGATACAGCAAGAAAATTTGAACAAGATGGGAGATGCTAGATATCGATCCTCATACCTCTCGCACGCAAAGCGAGGGCTCGCTGTTTGAGCCACATCCCCTGATATAAAAGTTAATCCTTTCTGAATTTCACAGTTCCATGCACGGACCAATGCGCTGAATTTCGAGCACGTCAATATTTTTACGGGGTTCTCAAAGGCGAGGTTCGTCACGGCAACAAATAAATTTTATGCTATCAGGCTTTAATTGAGCAGCGATATATATCAACTTTTCTATTTTACCAAATCCAAATCCAAATTTAACAATGAGCATATATAGTCTGGATTTAACAATGAGCATACACAGTCAGCGCTCAATACAACCGAATACCTTTCATATGTCTAGGGAATACCTAAGCATGCCATCTATCACTGTATTGCCCGCTGCCTAGTATGGAATCCATTGATAAGGTGGGAGCCAACGGCCTGGATTTTGACGGGTTCGCTGCCCTGCACCGCTCTGTGGCACTGCAACTGCTCGGCTAGGGCATCCTGATCTTCTTTTCCATCAATGGAGGCTGGGGCGTTGTCAAGAATCACGCTTTCAAAAATGGGATGCCTTCAAGGCTAGCAAGATCATGAGAAGATGGCGCTGGATAACCCAAGATCGAGGTCATGGAATATGGAGGTCCTCAAGGCTTTTGTATTTTTTTTAAATGTAAAATTTGGATATTTTTGTAAAAAATATGTTTTTGTATTTTTTTAAATGTAAAATTTGGATATTTTTGTAAAAAATATGTAAGAATTTGTTGGAATAGAGATTTTAGTCATGGAATATGACTAGACAACATATTTATTATTATTATTATTATCTTTAAAGATATTTGATATATTTATGCATTTAAAAATGTAATTTATATAAAGTTTTAGAATTTCACAATAAGTTATATATTTAAATAAAAAAATACAAAACAAAAACTTAAAACAATTAAACTACGCTCTCTTTTATTTTGTTAAAAAAAAGAGTTGTTTTTAGTGTGATTTTTTGGAAGTGTTTATAGTGGATTTTTCTGATGTAATTTCTGTAAAATCTAGCAGGAATTTATTGAAATCACAAGCTTGATGGGTAATCCTGTGAAATCGAAGTGTCCTAGAGGTTTTCCAGGGTGTTCAATCCATATATACAGTCAAAAAACTAGTTTAAATAACACAAATCAAGATTTCACCTCAATTTTTCCCACCGGATTTCAACATCACAAAGTCCAAAAAATTGCACTAAAAACAACTCCTTAAAAAAATCTCTAAAAACCCTTCAAAGCAAAATCCTCCTCTCTCTTCCTTCGAGAATGATTTATCAACTCATCACACCATTGTTTTTTTTTTCCTATTAATATGAAACATAATATAATTACATCGAGGCTCGGGCCTCAGCAATACTGAACATCCTTTATCAAAAAAAATATAACCGTCTTATCTCGACTGCCCCATCGATGGGGAAACCGGTCCATGAAGGTAGAAAAAAACCACACTGGGGTTATCAGTTTTAACAAAAAAATTATCAAACACTACAAAAAATAACCAGGAAAGTTTTGACAAAACAAATCATAACAGAAATAATCCAGTCAGCAAAAGAAACACCTAGCTGGCAGAAGGGCAACACCTAGTTGCCAAGTGTCAATCCTGGAGGTCGTCTGGGGCAGGCTCTTCCTCGATAAGACACACGTACTGGTACCACTCCTCCTCCTCTGCTGACGTGCCGCTCTGAATTCCACGAGCTGGTTGAGTGCCAATTGCTGCATGCGGGCCGGACGTGTCTCCCACTCTGCATCCTTGTGCCTGCGTGTCTCCAACTCTGCCTTCAGTAGCCTGCTGACTGCCAACCAACTCCTTGCCATGCGGGGTGGCAACATCCTCAACCAGCTGCTGCTTGCCTGGGTCGCGGGCGCTCCTGTTCCTTTGAGCGGCTCTCTGCTGCTCACCATTGTTCTCTGGCGGAGCTTCCTGTGGGTCGTTTTCCTCAGAGAAAGTGATGGTGACTGTGGCGGTGATAATAAGCCTATGCAGGGTGTTGTGGAAATGAAATTGTGTCATGTGGGGAGCGGGGTGAGGGGGAAGGGGAAAATTGGTTGTATGAACAACGGTGTCCCTCCTGCCTGCACATATGGGGAGCAGGGTGAGGGGGAAGGGGAAAATTGGTTGTATGAACAACGGTGTCCCTCCTACCTGCACCTTGGAGCTGAGCTCATCCTCTGCCGCTACGGGTATCAGGATACCGGCCAGAGAAGGAGCTATGAGGATTTGGGATGTCAGGATAAGAGGAGGGGGAGGCAGAATCTGGGCTGGGCATCGCAGGAGGATGGATGCCTCCGCCACGACTGCCCCCTCTCCTGCTACACATTTAGTGGCGGATGCAAGCCATGGCGGAATTCGACTCAGAGTTATCAGTGGGGAGATTGGCGGAATGGCTGAGCAGAGAGTGAGCGGAGGAAGTCTGAGCTGGAGTCAGATTGCAGAGCCTGGTGTGGGAGAAATGATACCCATTACCAAGGTCTACGCAGCTGAGCAGCCAGTAGTGGCTTCCCGTGACTGTGTGAGAACAAGGCTCTGCTGCCTGAGGAGGGCAAATGCTATGGAGTAGGGGAGGAGGAACAATGTTATGGTCTGTGGAGGCTATTACTATGAGCGTGATGGAGAAATCTCGACCAGAGCACCCATTTAATGTAACCTGCAAGGCGCCATGAATTCCTTTTAGGCTGGCATGGGAGGGGATGCAGGTGGCCATGTGGCCAGTCATCCCGTTGCCCGTCTGTGTAATCGCCATTAATGGCATGGTTATCACCTGCATCCGGGTCTTATCACACCATTTTTATTTCATTTTTTAAATTCTTTTGTTTTACTAAATTACTTTGTTTATAGAAATGTTTTACTAGATTATTAGAGCTTCTTTTCAATCCTAAATGGATTATCACAAGACTTCTCCATTAAAGCAATGCATAGTCTAACAAGGCGGAGGAGTTGCTTGGAAAGTTACGGAAATTCTGGTCATATTTAAAGAAAATCCGGTAAGGATTTTTCTAAATCCAAGTTATAGTTGTTAAACTTCAAAATTTTAAGTGTCCTACACGTTTTTGATAGTGTTGAATCCATTTCCACCATCAAAGACACGATTCAAACACTGCCTCTATAAGATTTTTTGAAATTTTTTTGCCTATATTCCGACCACTTTTGGCTGTCTGGTCAATTCCTCCGCCTCGTTAGACGACTTGTTAAAGCAAGCCTTGGTTAAAATAAATCAAACTTGTTCAAATAAAATTGTTATCGATGTGAGATATGTTTATATAAAAAAGTTTTACATGGATGGATATTTTTTAATTAGAAGTTGGCATATTACTTCTCATGGAGAATCCACCCTACACTCTACATGGATGAATCCTCAATCTTCAAATCCAATCTAGTCTTGTTCAAAAAAGATATTGACTCGCTTGAAATTGGTGTTGAATTTGATATCTCTACTCTCATTGTCTATGCAATGGTGGTCTTGGGGTAATCCACATGTTCATGCTTTGGCCTACGAATGTGTGATCACATGCTAGTAATTTTTATGTGCATTAATGAAATACAAATTAAATCTTTTAGAAAAGAATTAGTTAGGATAAGGTCATCATTGTCAATAATAAATGATTTATGTTAGATTTATCACCTTGTGTTTATTAGATGATTTTGTTCACAGTTTCTCTTCACACTAATTTATGTTTGTTATTGAATGGATGCTTTATGAAGAAAAACATGTTACCTATGAATGATATCATTCATTTATGTTGTTGCAAGTTAGTTTTTTATTGTTCTTTTTGAGGCAATCATGTTGTTAGGTTAAAGAAATTTATCAGAGTAGTATGGTTTGAATGGTTAAGCACATGGAATTTTGAAATTGCAAAGTGAATACATTGGTGGAGTTATGTCACATTATTTTTAAATGTATTTATCTTTGTACTACATAAAATTTGTATATCTATATTTTTCTCATGTTGCACTATTATATGAGGTAATTTCTTCTTTTAGTTATATTTGAGTTTTTGTTGTTTTCTCACACACAAGTTGTCACTAACCATTAACAAAGTTTGGTTTCATAATTCCATGCAAGCCAAATTTCAATCTATGCTATGAATATCCCTACTTTAATCTATCTTGTCAACTCTCTTGTAATAGTTGTGGTACATTCAAATGATGTAAATTGGGAGGTAAATGGATGATTATTCGGTATATTAAAAGTAAAATATATCAAAGTTTTGAAATTATATATCAATGGTGAAAGACAATGTTTATTGTACTAAAGGGGTATGTGTATGATCTCGGTTCTTTCCATACATTATGGACAAAGATTGCTAATAAAAACAAGGTTGGGCTTAAGGCCTACAAGGAATTTTTTATCCATGATCAAATTATGTTTTTGTTGACCAAATTTTAAGGAAGCACATTGGGTTTTTGCTTATTAGTTTGAATTTTGTTTGACATTTAGAGCCTTTTAAATTTTAATAGTTGAGAAATCTACTCATGTGACATACCAAATTTCTAAGAATTGATTCTTTTTTGTTTAAATCTTCTAAGATATATTCCACATTTTATTTCAAATTGAAAATATTATGCCCTTTCCTATGCAATATGATTATGCTCATGGTGATTTATTATGGTGTTTCAACAATTTATTCTGATATTTAGTAACTTGTTTATATTTGTATCCTATAAATATATTCATCTTGTTTTACCTCCAAGACATATTATTGAATGAGAGCACTCTTGTTTTCAACCACAAGGTGCAATAGCCTAATGAGAATACTTGAAATGACCCGAGATGATCATTTTTTGGTTAAAAAACTAGTTTACAGATAATATTTGAACACTTGCCACTTAGCTATCAATATCTCTTTTTGCACTAGACATCTTAGTTTAGGTGCAAGTGATGCAACAAACTTTGTTTTGCCTCTATATGCTTAAGAGGAAGTAGAGTAACCTCATTTTAATTGATGTATTATATTGGAAGAGGTTGAGATAGTTGTGTTTGATTTTTGCACTCACAATAATTGTATGTACGAAATTTATGTGACATCCCTTGGTTAATATTTTTTTTCATTGTAAATAAATTGTAATTAATTAAAGGTTGAGAGGAGGGGAACACAAATTCCAATTGCTTGAGGAGGGAGATTGCTTGAGGAATGGGTTGTTTTAAATAACAATCCTCATTGGATGAGTGGTTTTAAATGGGATGAATGTGAAATAAATTTAACAAAAAAGGAGATGACAGGTCCAGGTGTTCTTGAAGCGCCAACAACAAGCAAGAAGATGACAAAATATTAAAGGCAACATGGGTTGCATTGTGTAAGACAATTTTTTACTATGTGGAGCATTGGAGAGAGAGATGTTTGGTTTGTGGGGAGGCAGAAAAATAGGTCTGCGAGAAGGAGAATTGATATCATTCATGTCTACGCAGTGGAGAGGACAAAAAAACTCACTCTTATGCCTACACCAAGCAAGAGAGTTAGCAAACTAGCGATCAAAACACATGATGATCGAGCTCTAGAGTAAGTGACATTACAGAAATTTTGAGGACTAAAATAAGCCTCCTAAGGAATATTATAAAATAATAGTGGAAATAATAAAATAAGATTACATTACATCATCAACTTTTAGAGGGAAAAAAGAAGAAAAAACTACTTTTTGAACTGGTATTTTCAAATTATCTCCCTATGGTTTTACTCAAATTTCAAGTGGGAGCACTCGCTGGATGCAAAATTTAATTCCTCATCCAAGGTGTACCCATGTTGCATACTTTTGATGGACACTTCTACACGAAAAATGAGAAATACATGAAAACAACGTGATTGCAATCATGTTTTTCATGTATTTCTCATTTTTCATGTAGCAGGGTCCATCGAAAGTATACAACATAGGTATTCCTTGGATGAGGAATTAAATTTCGCATCCAACAAGTGATCCTACTCGAAATTTGAGTAAAATTGTATGGGATAAGTTGAAAAGGTAGGGTTTTTTTTTTTTTTTTTGTTTACTCCCAAAATGGTGAGTCATCCCCCATGGTTGATATCATCATCTTGAATCCTATTAGTTCTTATAAATTTGATTTTGATTGTACATTTTTGTTTTGAGGCCTAGTTTTTACCTCAAAATTTCTCTAATGACCAGCTGAGGAACCTTCAAAGAGGCTTGTAGTGTGAAAAACATTGTGGAGAGCAGTGACTTTCTTGAAAGCTGAAAAATCATTGGAAGCTTGTAGATTGATGAACCACCAAGTGTTGAAAACATTGGTGCATGCTCTCGCTAATGATTTATTTGGTAAAAATGGCTTTTACACTCCTACAATAACTTATCCACTAATGAATATTATTTAATGTGGACTCCCTTCTCCTAAATGCGAGCTAAAAGCTCTTTGCATTTTGGTATCCTGGTATGGATGTGATTATGCCTAAAAAGATTGAATGATAATGTGTGTAGCTAGTGGATGAAGGAATTGTGGTCATGTCTATCTTGTTTCAACTATTCTGTTGGTTGAAATTCCTCAGAAGCACTCCACCTCAAGCACTGAAATCTCGCTCAGGGGTGACAACTACAAATAACTGTGGTTGTATCTTGTTTAAGGTTATGTGGAGAGTTATAGTCCCACTCTCAGTTGCTAGGTCTCTTATAAGGTAAGTTCACTTTTATGTTTTTTGCTTGAGTTTGTTACTATGTCTATTTTATTAGCATGGAAATAATGTTATGTTAAAGCTATAGAGTGTTGTTCTTGCATAAATGAATAATGTAAATGATTGTGCAAAGATCCTCTGAGATGGACCATTACTTGTGGATGTACTCATCTTGAAATAGCATAATCATTCCTGCACACTAAGGGATTGAAATATCTATAAATGGGTAATTTATTTGTGTGACCCGTTGGAATATTTGGTCTCTATTTGATTGATTGGTACATGTTGATAATAAAGAATGTGATTTCTTGTATGGAAATGTATCATGGATATTTCGTAGGAATGATTTAACTTTTGTAATTATCCGAGTCTATAAATTAGTTTAAGTGGTTGTGTATGAAGGGATGTATCAATCTTTGTTAATCAATGAATGCCTATATCAACATGTTTTGCTATTTAGGCTAGTATTTACCCATAAACCAGGAGGGATAACAATCCATATATGTGTATGTACATTATATAAATATACATGTGCTTTTGCAGGATGAAGACTGGGTGGATGAGTAATTATACAAAGCTCAGAAGAGATGGAATAATTACTTATATGCATATGTGTAAGCACACACACACACGTATACACGGTGGATTAAAGCTTGTGGCCGAGTCTTGGCAAAGCTCTGAAGGGATAGCCTAGATGGGCTTGTATACTCATTATAGGTATATAAAGCCACACACAGCTAGAGCCAAGGTAAATGTCTCTTTCCTTCATGCAAATAGTTGATAAAGAACAAAGGGATGGGAACCTTAAGTCTGAAGCATATGACTTTGGAAGGAAATGGCTTATACCCTATTCGATCTTATTACTAGGCATGGTGATCGAGCACTTTAACAAGGAGAAATTTGGGTCGTTGAAGAGTTGAACGTGTATAGTTGCACACATGTCCCCAAGGTTCTACCCTATAGGCTTAGAGTAGAGGCCCTATGGAAACTTTGGGGATTTTATTTCTAGGAGGATGTGGCATGTGGGATAGTGGGCACATCATATTGAGGTCAAGTAAGCATCGTGGGTTTTTTGTGTCACCCAGGAAGTTTAAAAGGTGCAGGCCATCTCAATAGTATTGAACGTGTTGCCAAAGGGAATGAATGAGGTGATGTGGAAGCTTGGAGTTGAGCATGCAACTACAAAGAAGGTATTGGGACAAGCTGGTAGTAGGGTCCATGATGATCTGCACAATCCCAAAAGGTTCACCCCAGAAGATTTGACAGGAGGTTGTAAGAGGAATTCTTGGGATTTAATCTCTGGGATGAGGTGGCATATAGGGGTATTTACATGGTATGTATATAGTTGGAATGGTTTTAACCCTTGTGTTTAATGTATGTGTCTATTCTATTAGTCATGGAAGCATTATAACATGGCCAATCATGAGCGGGTCGGTAGCTTGGGTCAAGCTGCTAAGTGTCAATGAGGTGATAGGACTCTGATGGCCATGTGGGCACCATATGGGGATCACGTGGGCTCCATGTGGTAAGTTAGGACGATGTGGCATTCACTGATACGCCAATATTTGAATAGCCATATCTTTTAATCTGGGAGTCAGATTGAAGTACATTTTATATTTTTGAAAAGGACTTGACGAGATGAACGTAACGATGTCATTGGTCATAAGTTTTAAGAAATTTGTAGAAAGTGAAAAATTTAGACCCCATTCCCATAACAGGACTTTGGAGGTTGGGTCATTATAGTAACTTCCTTCTTCTAATCATAGTTAGGGTTGGGGTTAGTAGCGGGTATGTTACAGAGAGGTATTAGAGCTTAGAGGTTCAACACTTGGACTAGAAGGGCATCATCGCAGAACTACTAATTGAGGGTTCGACACTGGACTCTATGAGATCCAGCGAGGCCTTAAATCCTTGTGTCAAGATTTAGAATCTATCTATTTATGTATGGAGTATGTGTGTTTCGTGGAATATTTTATTATGTTTGCATGTGGCATAGTATGGATTACTTATATGATTTACTGATGTTAATGCACTGATTGAGGTGCATTATTGTAGCTAGCTTTGCAATAGTATATTTCCATCAACCAGCCAAGGTGATGATGTTTATTATGCAGTTGAATTTTGTTAAAATCTAACAGTTATGTGTGTGTATGACAACACATAAAAGACACTAAGGCTCAAAGAGATGAATTTTAAGGACCACATGAATAGCAAAGGGTGGTACAATATAGAACCAACAAACCAAGGAAAGAATAGTAAAATGGTGCAGTATAGCTTCGACCAATCACAACATGGACATGAAGAGGAAATATTAGTTGAACATCAAGGAGGGGTAGACTCTCCTGAGTGGATGGAAACACTAAGAAGCCTGAGAGCATAAATAAGGAGTTGTAAATTTGATAATGAGAGGCTTGTCAGAGTGCAACAAAGGCAAGTTGAAGTTAATGCAGTCATACTACAAATCTCATCAGATATGCAAAGACAAATTAAACATGAGTTGGGGATCATCCATAGAGGCATGTAAATACCATTGGGGTAGGAAAAAAGAACCAATGGGATGAATGAGAGAAGATCTAGAAAGAGGCATCGGTTTTCTAGTGAAGGTACGGTGAAAGGAGGTACTTTGTTGAACTCCTAAAAATAACTCAAGCACCCATGAACAACAATTGAGGATGCTAATAAAAGGCCCCATCATCATCACTATCATCATCATCATTATGGGATAAGAAGGGAAAGATAGTATATACCAAATTAGTTTAGAAAGGTTAAGCCTCCTACCTTTGATGGAGAAATGAGGAAATTAGAGGATGGAAAAGCCTGGCTGCTGGGAATGAAGAAGTTTTCTGAATCCATGATTACTCAGAGAACATGAAAGAAAAGGTAGCCACTTTCAACCTAAGAGGAAAAGGATGATATATGTTGGGAATATATGAAAAATGTAAATGGCATAAGGGAGGAATAATTATCCTGGAAGGAGCTTAAGGATTATTTCAGGAGCATATATCTATCTCAAATATACTTCAATAGCAAGGTGAAGGAGTTCGATGATCTCAGATTGAGATAAATGATAGATGATGAATACACCACCAAATTCTTAGAATTATTGAGGTATGTTCTTACTGGCAAGCCGAACTACTCAAAAATAAAGGGCCCCTCAATTTTTTTTTACATTCATTATTTTCATTTGTTTTGTTTTGATTTGATTGGATTGGTATTGGTTTGATCTCTGCATCCTTTCTTCTAATCATCATTTTGATTTTTAGGGTGAATTCAATTTTTTTTTCATGGTGGTTGTTTCATTGTAGGGAATATTCTTTCATTCAACAGTGATATAAGGATTATTTCCTTCGAATTGTATGATTAGTTGTAACCTATTTTCGCTTCTAGTAGCAGGAAAATGTTTAAAGTTAAAAGGCTGCTACAAAAATAAATATTTTGTAGCAGTCACAGGTGAGTTTATAATGCTAATAGGTTGATTTTCATAAACTATCATGATGATTCTTGTGTCAATCCTTATGTTTCCATGTGATAACATGTGAGTCCAAATGTTTTGATGGTTGAATGAATGGTAATAACCTAAGGCATACACATTATATATTATACATTGGTGGCACTATATGTTTTGAAAACACTTCATTTATATTAAAAGTTGGATTATATTACGATCACCTTGGATATGTATCAATATAGTGATTCATTGATCCTGAATTAAATGGTAAATCATTATGGATTTGTATTTATCTATTTCATTTAGAACTTTGGATTTGCACCTATGATGAACAATGGTTTTTCTAGCGATGGGTTGAGTTGATCATGTTATATGGATTACGCATCGACTGATTTGAATCCCACTCATGTGTGTTAAGTTATTGTGATGTGAATTTTTATATGGTCTATCAGTTTACAATGATCATTCATTTCCCATATCTCAAGGTTATTATGGCTCTGACTTGAGCCAGTACTTAACAATTGTTGAATTCATTACTGGGATTTTTCAAGAGGGTTCTTCGAACAACACCATTTCATTCTCCTTCTCGTTATGCCTCATAGGCTCTACAACCTAGGGTTTTGGTGCTTGGTTTGTTGCATTTTGCTGAACCCTATTTCACTTTGGCCATTAAACCTTTCTCCACAAAATTTTGCTTGTAGTGTGAACTGAAGTCAACGACATAACTTATTGAGGCAAATGAAGAATGATTTGCCATGTTCTGCCAAGTCAGTTGGTGGGAATTTTTGCAATTATTTCATGGACATAGAAACAAAGTTGTGAAAGACTTTGCTACCTCTTTTATGGGAAGAAATCCCATGTGGGAAACCTTGAAATAAAAATCAACCCAGAATTTGTAGCAGTAGTCACGCACCTTCATCTTAAAGGCGAATGTTGTTCCAATAATGTTGTAGTCTGAAATGTGCCATGGAGGAATCTCCTCGCCAGCAAGGACTATGAGTACCATGTCAAAGGTATGACATTCTCGTCTTTAAAACCCAAATGGCATGATTTTTTGCACTTAATTCATCAGTATATAACCTATGAAGGGCAGTACAACTTAGCATTTATGTATCATACCAAACCTTTGATGGTTTTCTTAGGTCAAAAGCTAAACTTGCTCTATTATTTGATGAAGAGTTAACAAAAATGTCTCAAGCTTATCAATCCAATTGCAAAAACCCTGAAAGGTCCTTGTTCCACCATGGTTTGATTTGCATATTAGTCATGTTGAAATTAGCAACATGAAATGCTAAAAATAGCATTGCTATAAATAGCATTTCAGGATATACTCCAACTTTTTTGGAAATAACAAAAAATAGAAATGATAAAAATAGCATTGCTATAAATAGCATTTCGGGATAGATTCCAATTTTAATTAGTCCCTGAATTAACATGAAGTCTATGTGAAGAAATGCAACAATTATCCCTTTGATTGAGGAAGTTATCCCTTAATTAAGGAGATAAGGATGAGTTGTATTTGAGTTGTAATTAGTTAGCTCTGTTAACTGAGTTAAGTCCAGTTAGATTAGTTCCAAATAGTTGGAGGAACTAATTGTGAGTTCAGTCAATTAATGCATGCGTGCATGCAACTAGTGTTCTTTAGATAACTGAATATTCTCTCATAAATAACTCATGCATGTCAGTTCAGACAAAGACCTAGTTGAGATTAAAGGAAGGGACATTGTACTATCAGTTGGAGGAATTTTCATATAATGGAAACTCATCCATGTAGAAGGAATGAACTCCTTCAAGATTGTGCAATTATTTCAGAGGTCAGTGTTGTGTGTGAGGTGAGAATCACACAGGTTGCAGCTAGAGGACCCGGGAGAAACTGTGCAAGGAAATAGGAGGCTTGGAGGATTGAAGGAAGGCATATGTTGTGTCTATTCAGTCTATGAGCAGCATTGAGGGATTGTACTGAGGGCTGGATAACTTGTGAGCTAAAGCTTTGTGTAATTCAGAGATATTTCCACTTGTATGATAATACAGAGATTGGGGTTTTTAGCTGAGGCTTTCCCCAGAGTATTCTTCTGTGTTCATGTGTGATTGTTTCTTCTTCATTTGTTATATGTGTTCTATGTGATATTGCTCAAAATTGATTAAGCTTCCGCAAGTTTGTTTGTAGAAGTAGATCAAGTATTTTTCTTTAGTATATTGCATTATCAGGTGATCTACAGAGGGAATTTCTACATGGTATCAAAGCGAGGTTTTGTAGAAAAAGTTCTACAAGGTATTAGAGCAAAGGTGATCAAAATGGAGAACAATATACAAATAAGGGAAAAGTTCGAAGTTTGAAGTTCTTGATTATAGAAATCAAATTCTTATCACATCTCAAATTTCACTAATGGCGTTCAACGGTTTGAGACTCGAGTATGCCCTGGATGGCAGCTCAAATTATATAGCTTGGAAGGATCACATGGAAGTAGTATTAGAGGACAACGGTTTGAAGGACTTCATTGATCAAGAAGTCCCCAAGCCAGCAGCTGCTAATGCCCAAGAATTGGTGGAATGGAAGAAATGCGTGGCTAGAGCGAGGAGGATTATTTTGGAGGGAATTCGAGACCACATTGTCTTGAGTCTCCATGGGAAGGAGACACCATTTTCAATGTGGAAAACATTGAAGGATCTATATCAAAACTACAACGATCAGAGGAAGCTGGCACTGAAAGACAAGCTTTGAAAAATCAAGTGTGAAAAGGGCGACATGATCTCTACATATCTGAACAAGCTCACCACTTGCAGGGATGAGCTTGGAAGTGTAGGAATCATGACAGCTGATGATGACATGGTGAGTCTTGCTCTCCGCGGTCTTCCTAAGAGCTGGCATAGCTAGTAGGACTCGGTTAATGGAAGAGAGAAACTGCCAGATTAGGAACGTATGTGGTTGGATCTGATGCAGGAGGAGATCAGGAGAAGCACCAAAGATGATTCTTCATCCAAGGAGGATGAAGAAAATTGTGCCTTAGCGAGTAAGGCAAAAAAAGGGAAGGAGAAGGATTCTCATCCCAAATCAAGTTCTTCTCATGGTGGGAAGAAGATTAACAAATCTAAAGTGCAATGCTTTAATTGTCATGAGGTGGGCCATTATTCAACTAACTGTCCATTGAAGAAATCCAAGAAGGGATCCAAGGAAGGATTTGAAGGTGAGGCATTGGCCTCTTAGTTCGAATTGGATTTTACCCTCATCGCATGCATGGTTTCATCGATGATGGGTTGTGGTTGGTTTCTTGACAGTGGAGCCTCATTCCACATGACCGACGATAAGAGTCTATTCAGTACCTTGGAGGAGAAAGACCTCAAGATACTCATAGTGATGGGTAATGATGAAAAGTATAGTGTTTCAGGTGTGGGCACGATTTCTTTTCAGAGGGAGCATGAAGCTCACATTACCTTGACAAACGTGAAGTATGTGCCAGGAATGAAGAAGAACTTGGTATCGATCGCGATGCTGGAGGACAAAGGCTATGATGTAGTCTTCAATAAGGGAAAGGTTTTCCTTAGACACATCACCACGAGACAGGTGAAGCAGATTGGTTCACGAGTCAAGAACCTGTATGCTCTTGAGGTTCAAGATGCATGCAAAGCCTTGAGGAGCAAGGCAACTGTTGGATACTTGGTGGTTGAGAGGGAGAGTACATTACCTCTCAACATGCAGTGCTAGAAGAAGTCTTAGACAATTATGGAGGAGCCACAATTGGTGAAGCAGCTTCAAGAGGTTGTGGAGTAGCCACAACTAGAGAAGCAGAGAGGAGACCGAGTGGAGGCATCCACTCATGCAGAGACCTCTAGTAGAGGGGAATTTCAAGCCAAGTGGGCAAAGGGATCACATGCATCCATACCTCTAGGTGGGAGGTGGGGCGATGTGGAGTGATAGTCCCAAGAAGGATGAAATAGGGGTAGGATCCTTGAGGTACCCATCCCCTTTGGTTAGACCTTGCTACGGGAGCCTCGATGAGGAGTAACAGGATTGGCTGAGTGGGTAGAGACAGATGCGGATGGAGTAGTAGAGAGAGCTACAATGCAGGTATCCCAATACAACACTGATCTAGCAGGCTGTAGCAATGTGAGAGGCACAAGAGTGTTGCACAAGTGCAGGATGGCACAGAGAGGTGTGCAACGGTGAGAGATGCAGGGAGTTGTTGCAACAACGTAGAGGTCAGAGAGGGAGCACTTGTCAGTGGCAAAGGGAGCTTCAACATCAGAGGGTGTTTTTAGCTCAACAGGGAGGTCAGTTGGGAGATCAGTTACTTACTTCTCAATAACTGAGTTGTAGTGCATCAGTGGGCAGCACAATGTAACATGATGAGAGGAGATGTAGTGCGGATGCAGTGCTGGGAGATAGGACCAGCAGCAGCATGGATGCAGCAGGAGGAATCAGTGTGATTGATGCAGTCAGAGATCAAAGTGACAGAGGCTAGAGCAATCAGATACTGAAGGGCACAAAGGTGCAGAGTTTTCAGTCAACAGAGGCAATAACAGTCAAGACTTTGATGACAGAGGCATCATTCTGATTCAGGTTGGATATTTTTTGTTTCTGGAGTTGCTGGAGCAACAACACTTGAGAGAAGTGTTGCATGTAGAACATTCCAAAGGTTCAGGATCGGGTTTGAGTTGAATGCCTTTCTTGTTGAGAGGGAGTGTTGAAAATAGCAACAAGAAATGCTAAAAATAGAAATGCTAAAAATTGCTATAAATAGCATTTCAGGATATACTCCAACTCTATTGGAAATAGCAAAAAATAGAAATGCTAAAAATAACATTTCTATAAATAGCATTTCGGGATAGATTCCAATTTTAATTAGTCCTTGAATTAAAATTTGAATTTAGTCTCATTAGCTATTTGAAAAATAATTAATTAATTCATCTTGAGTTAATTAGTTGGAGAAAATCAAACATGAAGTCTATGTGAAGACATGCAACAATTATCCATTTGATTGAGGAAGTTATCCTTAATTAAGGAGATAAGGATGAGTTGTCTTTGAGTTGTAATTAGTTAGCTCAGTTAACTGAGTTAAGTCTAGTTAGATTAGTTCCAAACAGTTGGAGGAACTAATTGTGAGTTCAGTCAGTTAATGCATGCATGCATGCAACTAGTGTTCTCCAGATAACTGAATATTCTCTCATAAATAACTCATGCATGTCAGTTCAGACAAAGACCTAGTTGAGATTAAAGGAAGGGACATTGTACGATGAGTTGGAGGAATTTTCCTATAAAGGAAACTCATCCATGCAGAAGGAATGATCTCCTTCAGGATTGCGTAGTTATTTCAGAGGTCAGTGTTGTGTGTGAGGTGAGAATCACACAGGTTGCAGCTCAAGACCCAGGAGAAACTGCACAAGGAAATAGGAGGCTTGGAGGACTGAAGGAAGGCATATGTTGTGTCTATTCAGTCTATGAGCAGCATTGAGGGATTGTACTGAGAGATGGATAGCTTGTGAGCTAAAGCTTTGTGTAATATGGAGATATTTCCACTTGTATGATAATATAGAGATCGAGGTTTTTAGCTGAGGCCTTCCCAAGATTATTATTTTGTGTTCATGTGTGATTGTTTCTTCTTCATCTATTATATGTGTTCTATTTGATCTTGCTCAAAATCGATTAAGCTTCTGCAAGTTTGTTTGTAGAAGTAGATCAAGTATTTTTCTTTAGTATATTGCATTATCAGGTGATCTACAGTGGGAATTTCTACAAGTCAAACATCATTTGGATGAAATATGTTAGAAAATTATATATTACAGAGCAATGGAACACATAAAATATTGTAGAAATATAAACACAGAAAACGCATAAAAGAAGAGAGACACAAATATACGTCGTTCACCAAATTTGGACTACGTCCATGGAGAAATAGTCAGTCCTTCCTCTAGCTTATCCAACAAAACGAAGAGATACAACCTACAGAAAATCTGTTGTAGTTTCCTCTTCGCTGTCACACAATCTCCTCTCTCTTTTGTCTATCAGAATACCCATCTACATAGTCACAATACAATTCCATCATATATATTGAGGGGTTTACTTATAGAGCAAAAAACCCTAAATCAAACATAACTTCTACCATCAGATCATCTGCCTAATGAACGACTCAGATTGACAACGAAATTACAATATTTTACAAGGAAAGTTTACATCTATTTTTATCTTCAGGGGCGCTGTGCCCATCACCCCCCCTGGACCCCCCTGGAGGCGAAGAAACGAGTGGTGTTGCCACCCCATTATGAACTGGGGTCCAATGCGGCGATACTCTGAATAAATAAGATAATCAAGCTCCCCACCCAACAAAATATGTAATAAATGGGATTCTTTTCTTACTTGTAACAATTATGATAAGCCTTTATCATTTAGTAATGTTTAATCTTGTGCTACAATGGCCCTAATCCCTCTCCTATTGGTTCAACTCCATCACTTGATGATGACTTTCGAGAGGATGAGTGTGAGGGATCTATTCAAGCACCAAGGTCACCTCTTTCTGATGATAGTTAGGTTGAAGTCTCAAAAATTTTAACCTCCCTTCATGTTACCATAAGTGTGGTGAAAGTGCATGATTTGAAACTCTCCATAGAGTCTCCTCAACCCAAACCAGAGTCTTCCCAATCTATGCAAGAAAAAAAAATTAGTCAATCACAGGAAAATAAATAGGATGCGGTTAAGGTAAAGGAACTTCAAAGGAGAATTTCTTGAGCAAGAAGAACTAGGCACATAAGTTCCCTTGTGAATGTTCCCTTGGTTGATTTGGAAACCAATCCCAATCCATCACCAAAAAGGAAAAAACTCTAATTTCAGGGAGCCCCTCATTATCATGACAAGATGACCTATTATGGTGATTCTTCCTCAGGTACTTCTCATTTAGATGAACTTATTGCAAATATGTATTGGAAAAAACAATACATGGTTACTATTCCTCGTTTGCAATATCGGATCAGCTAATTAATCTATGAAAATAATCAGCTGAGAGCCTCATTCCAAGCAAAGGACAAATCTAAAGAACATAAGTCATTCAGTGTTGAGGGTAAAACCCAGTCAAAGGATACCCACATCATGATTAAATCTCTGAATCACAAAGTCACTATTTCATTAAAATTAGAAGGATCATATGCAAATAAACAGTGAATTTGTTTTTATCTATGCGTATGAAATATTTTAGGTGTGCTTTGTTTTATCTGTTTTTCTATTTTTTAATAAAAGGTCACTACAAAATCAGAGATTCTGTATCAGCCTCATTTTAGTGTTATTTTGAGATTGCTTAATTTTAATTTGTTTGTATGACAAGTCTTCCACGTATGCAAGATAGTCATCTTTAACTTCATGACCCAGGATTCTCTCAATCACCATGTGTCTTTTCTTAGTTCCATATGGAAACGTTGTCTACCACCTATTTCATTTCAACATTGTGGTTCAATTGAGAGGCTTATAAAGAAATAATTTTCTTTTATTTTTGTTATCTATTGTTAAAGATAATTTTTAGCATTATTTTGAGGTTGAAAGGTTGAAGACCTATGTATATGGGTGGGGGGGTAGGGGGTGGTTTGCAAAAGGAAATGCTTCCTAAATTGTGAGTGTGAAATACAATTAATACAAGTTTATCAACTTGATTGCATTCAGTTTGTTTCTTTCCTTTTTTGTCCTATTTTTGCTCCCATAAACAACCTTGGATTGCTTACAAGACCAGTGCTTGGGCACATCTAGACTGGTGTGTCTCAAATGATTCTCGAAGAAGAGGAGACATCACATATGTTCTATATATACACACACACACACACACACACACACAAATATATAAGGGGAGTGGGTTGGTTCATTCATCCAAAGGTACAAGTCATGTATTTCTAGTACTTCTTTACATACACAGTTCCTAGAAATATACACATAAAATAGTGGGGGCCGAGTAGTTCGAGGAATTACAGTTTAATAAGCTTTTGCAGAGTAAATGAGAGAGGATAAGGAGAAAGAATAACTCATCACATAGAGTCCAAAGCATCAAGAATTCTATATTTAACACATAGAGCTTGAAACAATAAGAATTTCTACACTTATTTGAGTTACAGGTAGATATAATGGACAAAGAGAGGCTAGGTGCTATGATTCATGTAGCGTAGTTTTAAAGATATAATTTCAGCCCTTCATACAAGAATATGCATTAACAAATCAATACAAATGAATCTATAGGAAGTATGAAATATTTCTAGTAGTTTACTATTTTTGGCAATTTTTCGGGTCCTGAACTTTCGGAGCCGTTTTGAGGCCCTAATGATTTTTTTTGGGAAAATTGGGGCCAACAGGGGTAGTTAGCCTATGTTGTATAATAACAAGTTGTATTCCTTGGATAGATATTTTTAATGAGGTATTGTGCGCGTCAAATGGAGATGATATGACAAAGTTACAGCCCCAGGCAATTGATGTACCAATTTACCCAAACAGGGCCCATATTTTTTGCGCTTCATCTCCTATGGTTAGGGTCTTGGATGTTTAGGTTTTTCCATTGTTTCTCAATAATAAATAGGTCTTCGAGCCTCATTGTAACACTTTTAAGAGGCATGTAGCCGCCATATCTCTTCTCAGAGATAAGCTACTATTGCCCGTGCTAGTCTTATTTCCATCATGTTTGTAAGCATATTTCAGTATTTGATATTAATGAAATGAAGTATTATTTCTGCTGCATCTTTGTATTTATGGTTATATTTTCATATAACTATTGTTGTAAATTATCTCTGGTTGTGTGAAGAGTTATGGTCCCACTCTCAGTTTCCAGGTCTCTTATAAGATAAGTTCACTATTATGTTTTGTTCTTAAGTTTGTTGCTATGTCTTTGTTATTTGCATGGAAACAATGTTATGCTAAAGTTGTGAAGTGTTGTTCTTGCATAAATGAAGAATGTAAATTGTTGTGCAAAAGTCATGTGACATGATCCATTACTCATGGATGTACTAATCTTGAAATAACTTAATCCTTCTTGTGCATGAAGGGATTGAAATATTTGTAAAAATTTATTTGTGTAGACCTGTTGTAATATTTTGTCTTTGCTTTATTGATTAGTACTTGTTGATAATAGGGAATGTGATTTCCTGTACATAAATGTTACATGAATATTTTCTTAGGAATGGTTTAACGTTTGTAATTATATGAGTCTACAAATTGGTCTAAGTGGCATGCATATGAATGATCAGGTGCTCAGAATTATGCTCAAAAAAATAAAAAGTGCTAGAATCTTGTCAAACTCAGCTTCAAATTGAAGGGCTCATCATTCTGAATCCAACGCTGCAAACGATACTCAAATCCAAGTTCGTATGCAGAAGATAGAACAAGTCAAAGTTCAAGTTTGACTTGTCTATGTGGCAAGATTGGATGACATGGCAAGGGTCCTAGCAAATGTGGAAGTGCCAAGTGGCAAGTTGGCACTTGGTCCCCCATATCACATATTGGGAAAAAAAAGAGGTGCAGGATAAGAATCGTCCCCCACAAATTGCACCAAACACACTGTTGTTATGTTGTTACCACCGGTAAAGTTCCGATTGCGATAAGACTGTCGGGTGCAATACTTTTATGTGTTATAGTTTAACGTCCCAGCAGGCCGTCATATCGCACTGGTTATGTACCCACAACTGATTTCCAATTACGATAAGACCCGGACACGAGAATATTATATATCACAGTTTAATACCCCAGTGTTATAGCTCCAAACCTCACTCTTATGGTTTGTGATGCTGTACTCATGGCCTAGGGCAACCCCTCCTTCTAGACCTGGTCCTAAAATTTAAAAAATAGTGTTTTATCCCTTATACGCGACATTGACCTGAGTTAAACGCGTGTATACGCGGGTCTGTGTATATCCAACCCGCGTATATGTATTAAAACACTTAAAAAAAATATAAAATTCCTCATTTTCGGGCGGAGATCGCGGGTTTTACCTATTGATCACCTGTTAGTGCCCGTGGCCCAACTGTTCCCAACCAACTCCCAACTAAAAAACTACTTTGGGAGAGGTATAAAAAGACCTCAAAGGGAAGGCCTAAGGGAGGAGAGAAGAGAGAGAAAGGTTATTATGCTGAGATTTTTCCCTGACCAGGTCTGAAGTCCCTTGTGCCTTCTGCACTTCCCCCATTTGTCCAGGAGACCTTTGTTTCCTTGTGTGTTGATGTTCATCCACCATTTATGACATCATGGAGAGAGTCATGGAAGGAGTTTGTTAAAGGCTTGAGGCTGGAACGGATCCGGAAGGAAGCTTTGCTTGGAGCCTGCTGAAGGTGATTCAGGTGAAAATATTCCTTTTTTATGTACTTTATTTGTCTATAATAAAAGAAACACATGTCTTGGTTCCCGAAATGAATCTTCTTTATGTTAATGATATTCATGTTTAGAATTCATATGTAAATGGTTATTTGGATTTCATAACTAACTACCTTTATTTATAACATGAAGATGGTTTCTTTATAAGTTTTTGTCCATATACTGTTGTGTTCTTTGAATTGGTTTTTTTGTAGGACAAAAAAGAAGAAGGGAACTCCAAGAAGAGTTTGGACCCTAAAGGCCTTCTCAAACGTAGGGCCTAAGGTACGTACCCTTTACAATAGAATTTGCTTATGATAGCATAATGGCTGTGTGAATGTGTGCTTCTTTGAATAGACAACTTTCAGTCTGCTAGGGTTTCAACCCAAAAAGCCCTAGGGGAACATTTCCCTCCATCAGAATTGGTGAATCTACTGGCGACAACACTCTTGTTGTTCCTAGTTTGGGTGTTTTTCAAGCCAATCAGGGCTCAGCTGCCTGTTTGTTTGTTGTTGCTGTCTGGTCTGTTTTTGGACTTTAAGTTTTGCCAGTTTCTTCAGTTTGTTTTTTTATTTTTCTTGAAACCTTTTATATACGTTGTTTTTCTTAGTTACAGAGGCGTATGTACGCATGTTTCTTTAAGTGAACCCGCGTATATGTAGGTTTCCTTAGTTACAGTAGCGCATACACGCATTCTGTACATAAGTACAGTCACGTATATCTTTCAATTTTCAAGATTGGTAAATCTTTTTGTCTCTGAAGGTCTGTCTGGTAGTTTGAGTCAGTCTGAAATAGTCATTTTCCAGTATCAGTTATTTGTTTTACATCGAGCATCTTGTTCCGAATTCTCTCTGATTATAAGAAGTATTGGTCTTGTTTTTTGTTGATTGCAAGTGTCATATTTTTTTGCTAAAGCACGCAAGATTTCTTGTTAGGAATCTTGGCTGCTCTGATTTATCAGGGTAGGAAGAATGATCTCAATCTTTGTGTTAACTTTCCTTTTGGTGACTTTTTTTTTGCTTGACAAAAACCGCTTTTTGTGACCATCCACTTCTTTGTTTCATGAAAAGTTGTTGATTGACACTTTCTTGGAATTGGTCTTTTTGGTTTTCATTGCCAAAGCTTTCATTGCTGCTTTTGATTGTTAAGAGCACTTTTTAACACATTTATTTTTGTTGAGTTTTCATCCGTTGTGTGGGGTCAACTTGCAAAAGTGTTTGATTGCCTATTCTTCAATCACAAGTTTCAGTGTTGTTGAGAGCATTTTTTGAAAAGACTCTTTTGTTGTTGTTTTTGAAGAAAATCTTTTGAAAAACTTAGTTTTGCTTTCTTGAACTTGGTTTTCATTTGGTTTCCTTTTAGTGAGTGAAAGTGCTTTATGTTTGTCTTAGAACTTGTTTTTAGTGTTTAGATGAAATGAATTGTAGCCTCTCATATTCCATCTAGACATTTTAAGTGGCAAGATAGAGATTGATAAGCAAGCAACTTTCATTTGTTGTTTTTAGAGTAGTTTTTAAATCTTACATCCACATATATTTGTTGCATTAGGATATATTTGCATCTCCTTTTAGGAATACATAGCTTTGTTAGCTTTTGTGAGTGTGAAGCGTGAATTAACGAAAAGAAAAGAAAAAATTTGCTTTATTAGAAGGTCCTCTGAACCCTATAGAAATTGCTCTTCATCGAAAAACGAAAAAGTGCATGTGCATGTAGTTAAGTTTTTATTAATTTCTTTTGCGTCAAAAAACACCACTAGTTTCACTTCCATTACCTTGTGACTTAAAGAACAGCCTAATTTAAAATCAAGCGCTAACTAAAATTCACTAGAACTTTTTGTTTTAGTCAGTTACACCAACAAGTTTAGGATTTTAGGGCCTTAGATTAGGCAAGTGGAGAGTTAACTCTCCAAGGTCATATAAACGTCAAACGTAGGAGTCTGAATAACGAGAGAAAATCCAATAGCGTTAGGAAGACTAGGAAAGCTCCGGATCTGGGAGTTAAGCATGAGGGTCTGTGAAGACAGGGAAGAGAGATACCCCCTCTCCTACTTGCCTGAACTTACCTCACGACTGTTCCGCATGGCTTCTGCGACGAGTTGGTATCCATAGTTGCTACTCCTAGGGATCTACACAGGTGGCTGCGGAGGGGAATCCCGTGGCACCTGAGGTCGACATTGCATCACTCTTGACAGTACTACTGGAGGGCACCCTTGCGAAGCTTGGGGGCTTGCACCGGCGCAGGTTGTTGTTAGGAGGTCAGCGTAACTTCCTCTGATACCTTCGCTGATAGGACTGGGCCCTCATCATCCCAGACTATCTTCGGAAGGCCCCTTAATTTCACTTTCTTGTATTTTGGTGTTCGGTCTTAATCACCTGGAGTAGAAATACTTGGAAGTTGTTTGACTGGCAGTTATCTTTAGGGACTTTATAGTGTGTGCTCTGTGCTCTTAGTTGGCCTAGCTTTCAATTTTTTGAGTCTTTAGTTAGATCATAACAAAAAATTCAAAGTGGTTGACCGATCTCCCAGACGGTCTCGAAGACTTTGTGGTCTTTCGCCACCAAGTTTAGAGCCTTCTCCTAGAAGGCATAGAGGCAATACTACCGGTGGGTTCCGTCCGACGCCAGTTGACGCATCGGGGATTGATCCTCCTCTCGGGGGCATTAGCGTTCAAGCAAGGCCTGGCACTTCTGAACAAGAGAGGGACACTCTAGTCCTTTCTCGAGTTCTCTTTGAAGTGGAGAGTAACATAGAGGTAGAAGAACTCTCAGAGTCGTTAGCGGCTCCAAATTCTCCACTGCCATCTAGTCATCTGAACGTATTGCGATACGTTGGGACTCCGATGCATAGATCGTCAAGTCCAGGTTACGCTACGCACTTACCATCGATGACCACTACTGGAAGCATGGCTTCTACAAGTGTTACGACTGTGCAAACTCCAACATCGGTGCAAGGAGGAGGAACGATTTCCATCTCCTCTGCTTCCTTGTTCGGATCTTTTGCTAGCACATCTTTAGTTGGGTCTACCTCCATTCCGTCCATAAGTGGAAATGCCCAAACCAATGCTTTTGGTATTGGATTCTTCCCATTTGGCACCCACTCACAGGGTATTCCATCGGTTCTGTTTAGTGCCGCTACGTCCATGATGGGCGTATCGACTTCATTCCAGGGTTTTCCTTTCGGAAGTGGTCATATACCACATTCCAACCCGACGATAGGATCCATGCCTTTTTCTTATGTAGGACAAAGCAGCAATCCTTTCCAAGGTAGGAATAACCCTGGGGTTAATGGCGTGGGAATAGGGAATCTGTTTATCGGCCAACAAGGGAATAGGCCGTACTCCACGATTAGTTCGTTTCAAAGTATTCCTCCCTTAGCTTCAGCTTGGAATCCTTATCAGGGGTTATCAACTCCTTATAATCCTTTAGGAGGAAACTTTGCTGGTTATGGAGGTTTTGCGTCCGGAGTTGGTGAAACTCCGAATTTTGTTGGATCACAAGGCTTGCCTTTTGGTTCAGCCGGTTCTACAGGTTACTTCGGGCAGCCTGGTGCCTCCCAAAATCCAGGACAATCTTTTCAGAACTTTGGGAGTTCTGCCCATTCTGGGTGGAATCCCCAAGGTCCTCCTAGGCTTCCATTTTTGGCAACATTGAACTTGCCAGATCTCACTAAGTTAACAAATGACCCAATCAAATACAATCCGGCCTGGCCTCCGGTCCCAACCAAACTCCCTTCGGACATTCCAAAATTCGAAGGGAAGAGCGGTGAAGACCCAGGCGACCATGTAACCACATTCCATTTGTGGTGCTCATCTAACTCCCTTATCGATGATTCGATTAGGTTGAGACTCTTTCAGCGCACCTTGACTGGTAATGCGACCAAATGGTATATAGAGTTGCCAGGGGGCAGCTTCACATATTTCGCTGACTTAGCCAATATTTTCTTAAATCATTTCCAGTTTCCTGTCCGCTATGATGCCGGAATTGAACTTTTGGCCACTTTTCGTCAGGATAAGGCAAATCACATTTCTGACCATATTCAGGAATGGAGACGGAGAAAGAGGCTCATCAAAGTCAAAATCCCTCCAGAGTACTGTCTCGAGTGGTTTTTGAAATCTTTACAACCCGAGATCTCCAAGGATGTCTCCATGTTTGGGGTCTATTCTGAGGAGCAAGCCATTTTTAGGGCCCAGCAATTAGAATTGATCTACTCTCGATCTGGGATCCTACAAAAATAATTGCCAGATGCTCCTGGGTCTAAGGTTGACGTAGCTAAGTCAAAGCCAGGTCCGCACATGGATGGTATCTTCGGGTCAGTAGACACAACTACCGTGAACTTGTTGAATCAATTGCAGCAGTTGTCCTTACAAACTGCTTCTAACAACCAAGTCACATCGTCTAATCCCCCGGCTTCCCAAACTTCTTCAATTAATGCCATCCAATCTGATAACCCCAAAGGAAATCAAAATTCCAATGGGAAAAAGAAAGGACGAGGTAAGAAAAAGAACCAGGATGGGAAGCCTGATGCAAATAAATCCGACAACAACGCTGGCGGTGGTAGAAATGAGCCGAGAAAGAAAGTCAAGTTTCCATGCAAGTTGTGCAGTGGAGACCACTTAACTCATCTCTGCCCTAAGATTGAAGACGCTCAGCGCTTGTTAGGACATCAAGGGACTTCTATTTCTCAAGCTGTGTTAACTAACCTGTTTCCCCAAGGGCAGCAACTTCTTGTTGGCGCGAGTTCAAATCCTAGAACCTCCACAGGGGGCAACCAGGAAGGGGAAAAATCATCGAATGTTTTCATGATGGGTTCTAACGTCCATGTGGCTTCTCGGTCACGTGATTATGGTGAAGCCGAGACTTCCAAGGAAAAGACTGTTCCCAGAAGTACTGACCTTCATATTGAGCCTGTCGAGACTATACCACGGATACCGAAAGGTTCCGCTAAATGCACAACGATTAATCCTAATGCTAGGGCCGCCCAGAATTACTCCATTGTGGAGGATATGGCTCAGAGTCCGTGTGCCATGTCCGCTTTAGAGGTTCTCCAGTCGTGTCCAGCTCAGAGAAGTGCTTTACTTTCCGCGATTGGAGCAGTCGATCCAGCTAATTCTTTAGTGCTCACTTTTGACATGTTAAATGTCAAAAAGCGACTCCCTCATCATATGGCTTTCCAAATAAAGTCTACATACCGGAAAATCAATATTTTTCGTACCGTTATAGATGAAGGAGCTTCCACGTGCGTCATGTCGATGTCATGTTGGAAGGCTATTGGATCGCCTTTGGCTGTTCCTTCACCCACCGTCTTGACTGCATTTGATGGTCATTCTCATAAGCCGCATGGGATTATCCCGGCCTTTCCTATATGTGTTGGGGGGAAGGTCGTCAATATTGAAGTAGAGGTCATAGATGCTAACCTAGACTATAATCTCCTATTAGGAAGGAACTGGGTATACGAAATGGACGCCGTTGTTTCGACTCTGTTTTGTGTCATTTGCTTTCCTCATGAGGGGAAAATCGTTAAGGTTGATCAATTGGACTATTGTCCAGTTGATCCTCAAGCAAGCTCTAACTCTAATGTTCCTTTAGTGGATAACCCTCGCCCGCCTACTGAGAATTTAGGAGTGGGAATGTATTCCTCATTGATGGGTACCTTTGATCTTCCCTCTCCTTTCACCAAAATCAATGCCATTTCATCATCTAAGGAGTCCCCTCGAGAAGAGTTCTTCCGAACTCGTTATTTTTCAGACCCTTGGACCTTGCCTTCACCTACGACCACATTAGTTGAAGGACAAGTAAATGGAATGGCATTCCCTATATCTGCAGCTGAGCTTAGATGTTAGTCTATCATAGACTCTGCAGATAGCCACCCTGCTCCTTTTTCCGAAGAGGAGTTAGATGGTGATGTGGCTCCAGCTTGGAGCCTTGATTCTACCTCTGCCTTGGACTGCTTAGATACGGTTTTACCTTCGGAAGAAGCAATCCTCGAAGCAATGATGGGTATAGATCGACCTTGGGAAGACTTACACCATCGTTTGTACTTTCTTCCTCCATTGCAGGAAGTAGAATCTAGATTCTCCGAGCTCTTTACTAGTGATGTTTGTACGCTGTCAAATCCTTTGGGTCCAGCACACATTCGTGCCGAAGGTAATATGTCAGTAATTTCAAAAACGATACCTATAAACATCTCTAGGGACCCTAACGTCATCGAGAATCTCTTCATCGGAATTGAGTGTTCCCCTGAAGAAATTCAAATTTACACCGACCTATTTAAGGAATTTCGAGATGTATTTGCTTGGTCTTATGAGGAAATGCCTGGCATTGATCCTTCTATAGTTCATCATGAGATCAAGACGTATGAGAACACCAAACCGATTCGTTAAAGGCTTCGGCCGGTTAACCCTAGGAAAGCAGCAGCTATCAAAGCTGAAGTTGAGAAGCTGCTAAAGGCAGTTTCATATACCCTGTTCCTCTTACTGATTGGGTTTCTAACCCAGTCCCTGTGGATAAAAAGCAAGGAACAATCCGAGTATGCATCGATTTTAGGGACTTAAACAAGGCTTGTCCAAAAGATAATTACCCCACGCCATTCATTGATCAGATTATCGACGAGTGTGCGGGTAATGAGATTTTTTCCTTCATGGATGGTTTTTCGGGTTATAATCAAATTTCTATCTGTCCTGAAGATCAACATAAGACAGCCTTTATATGTCCCTGGGGTACCTTTGCATATAGAAAGATGCCTTTTGGTCTTAAAAATGCCGGAGCCACTTTTCAGCGGGCCATGTCATATGCTTTCCACGACATCTAACATGTCATCAAGGCATACTTGGATGATCTCGCTGCTCGTTCTCGAAAGAGAACTGATCACCCTAGTCATCTTCGGTTGGTTTTCGAATGATGTCGTTTTTATAAAATCTGGTTGAATCCCAACAAGTGCGTTTTCGCGGTTACGTCCGGTCGGTTGTTAGGGTTCTTCGTGTCCAATGAAGGGATTCGGGTTGATTCCTTCAAGGTTGAGGCAATAGTTCAGTTGCCTCCCCCGTCCTCGATTCGACAACTTCAAAGTCTTCAAGGGAAGGCTAATTTCTTAAGACAGTTTATAGCAAACTATGCTGAGATCACTAAAGGGTTCATGCGTTTTCTACGGAAAGGAGTTCCATTTGTGTGGGACAACTTTGCACAGCGGTCGTTTGATGCTTTGAAAAAGGCATTAATCTCTACCCCACTTTTGAGTCCATCGGATTATGGTAGAGACTTCCTTTTATATCTCGCAGCAGCAGAATCAACCATTGGTATGGTTCTCGTTGAGGAGGACGATGCTCTCACCGAGCATGTGATTTATTATTTGAGCTGAGGCTTAATAGGTCCTGAACTTCGCTATTCTTCGATTGAGAAGTTGGCCTTGGCAGCTGTCCATGCTGTCTAGCGGCTCCGTCATTATATTCTGCTAGGAAAAACTTTTGTCTTAGCGGCGGTCAATCCATTCCAATTTGTCCTCAGTAGGCGAGTGATTGGGGGAAAATATAATCGATGGATAGTCATTTTGCAAGAATTCGATCTTGAGTTCTTGTTTTCCAAGTCTAAGAAATCCATGGTTTTCGCGAAGCTAATTCTGAGCTACCTTGTGGAGAGGATACTGTTTATGAGGAAATTTTTCCCGACGAACATTTATTCCTCATCTCTTCACTCGACCCTTGGTATGGAGATATCATTGTCTATCTCCAAACTTCGAAGTTTCCCTCTACTTTCTCCAAGGATGAACGTCGAAAATTACGTCACCTGGCTAAAAACTATGTTATCATTGGTGACACATTATACCGTCGAGGGGTTGATTCAATCCTTCGACGGTGTTTAACCTTAGAGGAAGCAGAGTCAGTGCTCAATGACTGCCACAGTGGAGCTTATGGTGGTCATCTATCAGGGCTTGCTACAGCCCAGCGCATCTTACGTGCCGGCTATTTTTGGCCTTCAATCTTTAAATACTATGTGGAAGCGGTTAAACACTGTCACCCGTGTCAAATTTTTACTCGGAAGATGCACGTGCATACAACTCCTCTTTTTCCCGTTGTCACCGTCGGTCCCTTTACTAAGTGGGGTATTGATTTTACAACTTGTAATCCGCCTTTAGCGGCGAATCACAGGTACATTATCGTGGCCGTAGACTACTTTACAAAGTGGGCTAAGGGCATGCCTACTTATAAGAATGATAGTGACACGGCAGCATTGTTTCTTTTCAATCAGGTTATCTCAAGATTCGGTATCCCGAGAGAGATTGTCACTGACCATGGCAGTCATTTTCAGAATCAACTGATGTCCGAATTAGCTCTCAAATTAGGTTTCCGGCAGGAGCATTCGTCTCCTTATTATCCTCAGGCCAATGGACAGGTCGAGGCAGCCAATAAACTCTTAAGACGATACTCCAACGGACAATCGATAAAAATCGGTCCAATTGGCACGTTATGTTGTATTCGGCTCTTTGGGAATACCGAACCTCCGTGAAAACGGCTATTGGTTTTACACCTTTTCAGTTGGTTTATGGGATGGAATCTATCTTTCCGGTTCTCTTAAATTGGCTGTTGAGCTCCTTCCAGAGACTTCGAGTCTCGAAGAGCGCCTACTTCACTTGGAACATCTCGATGAGCAGCGTTGAGATGCCGCCACGATGAATGAGGCTCATAAGAAAAGGGTTAAAACGCAGTATGATAAATCTGTCCATCCTCGAGTCTTTTCTGAAGGTGACCTTGTCCTGGTCTATGACCAAGATAAAGACACCTTGGGGGTAGGCAAATTTAAGCCTATGTGGTATGGTCCTTTCATTATTAAACGAGTTTTAGAAAAAGGGTCGTATGAGTTAATTGACTTTGAAGGAAACAAGCTGGCGGAGCCCTGAATCGGGCTTTACTTAAAGAAGTACTTTGCTTAGTTTTGGCCAGGCAATGGCTTCTTTGTACTTTATGTATATTTGTACATATATCATCGAGAGTTTTATGATATCAGCACTTTTTGGTCTGCTGTGGCAGGTGTTGATGGATGATTTGGTCTATTTTGGGTTCGCCGATGGTGCTAGTCGGCACACTCAGAATCTCGCTTCCGCAGCTTGGGTACTCTATTATCCAACTGGTCAATTAATGGCATCAACAGGCGTGCGTATCGGTCCCGCTTCAAACAATATGGCCGAGTATACTGCCGTTATTAATTTATTATCCGAGGCAACCTCTCATGGGATCGACTCGTTGGTAGCGTATCTTGATTCTCAATTGATAGTGTCTCAATTAAATAACATTTATCAGGTACGGGATCCATCTTTATATCGCCAGTATTTAAGGGTGAGGTTGTTGCAAAGATCATTTACTTATATTAATTATTTGCACATTCCAAGATCTCATAATTGGTTAGCTAATTCTATCGCTAATCAGGCATTAGACTGGCACATCAATCATTCATCATAATAAAATCAAGCATCAAAAAATCAAAGCGTCTCGAGTATACATATGTGTGTCCAAAAAATATACAAAATTGGGACTCAAATGCCCATAATCATGTCCGACATATCTAATGCCTCGGCTCAGGATGAGCGTCTAAGTATGCAACTATCGCAGTGGCCACATGCCAAAAAGTGCGAACCCAGTCACGTGGCATGCCAACCACATGACGTTACATATCCTCAGGAAGGTCCTCTATGACGGCCATCGGTACTCGGTAGCTTAGCCTCGCCAAGTGTCGCTGGACGTTGTTTAGAGTCCATTCTGTATCAGCAGCTGCCTCTTCGGCTCCTCGGCCACGCCATCCATGCCGAGGGAACCCATCTGGTCGTACTGGCCCAATATCTGGAACATGATCATCATATCAGTCATTTGAATCTCATCAAAAATATTTTTCAAAATGCATCATTATATTTGAAAAATCCAAAAAAAATCATAAAATTAAAAATTCTTACCAATTTCGCCCCATGCTGCATTTGGTGGTAACACTAGATCAGGATCTCCTCGAAAATCTAGCCCAGCATAGGGGTAGTCATCCACAGCAATGATCTGCTGATCCCACTAGGTGAAGAAGTCATCGTTGAAGGCAGTCCTTGGGACCTCCCCACCCCCTAGACGTTTCATCAGATCGGCCCATCGGCCCATGCGTGGATCGTGTGGGGTACTGATGAAAACTGCTACCCTGGGGCGGAGTGCGGGAACCTTCTCGAAAAAGAAAGTACACAGGATAGTCCCATATCCAAAGTTCTTGGTCTGTCCCCTCCTGATAGAAGTGAGCTAGCTCTTCATGTTGGCCAGAAGAGGAGTACACCAGTCAAACATAGTATTGAGACAGTCAACTGCCACGCTCATGGTGACCCGTGATGCCTGATGCAGAGAGGATGATCCGTTCACTCGAGCTATGGTGAACAGGATTATCCTAAGTGACAAACTCGCCACATGTGTGATGGAAATCTGGCTCCCAACCTTCTTGGGATGTCTCGGGCAGTATATCTGTACATAGTCCTCTATTGAGAGGCTACTCCGTGTCCTGCCTCGGGAATGTACTACCTCTCCCCTTCAGGAAAGGCCCGTGATAAAATAGATATCCTCCACTTCTACCCTGAGTAGCATCTGATCGATCATAAAGGCTTCCTCCTCGACGTCCCAATAATCGATGAGCATCTCAAGCAGACGCGTGTTTGCTTTCATATTTGGCAGTTTGAAAAATTTAAGCAAACCGCATCCCCGTAGGGCATCTAATGCTTCTGGACTGTTCATAACTTCATTATCTACTACTGCATGCTCTCTTTCATGCCACGTGACAGGAATCTTGAGGAAAAATCGATTTAAAATCGTTAGTTTTTGTTTAAAAATGGTTCGCGGCATATACGCGGGTCCCTGTGCACACAGTCGCGTATAGGGCCCGCGTGTACGCGGGTTCAATATTACCAACCCGCGTATACGCTGCGGAGAAATTTTTGACAAAAGTTCAACGGTGAAACATCAATCAAAAATCTTAAAACATGTCACAATCAATTGCAAGCTAAGTATAAGAGTTACCTGGAGGTCTTTGATGAATTTGAACGGTTGAATCTGGCTGTGGGAAGTTTGCTCCTTTTGCTCCAAATCCTTTGCTCTCAAACTCAAATGGTAGAAATGGTGAGTCCAAAATGATTTTTATAAGTTTTGAAAATGTAAAATTTTTTCAAAATTTTATTTTGTTTGGCCTCATGTGACTTTTAACTTGGGAGCTTGGAATGTCGAGAATGGTTTGTTTTTCAGGACATTTTGGACGTTTTTCAGTTAGACGGTTCCATGACTGCTGACCTGTCATGGCAGGTATCGTTTTCTCACTGGCATATAGGTTAGGGACACCACTTTTCCGTTGCATTATGCATACTAGCCTCCATTTGCTGATACATCTGCCATAGGGTCGATCCCATCGTGTTATGGTTCGTAAGCCATTTTCACTTGCCGATTCTTTAAATCATGACACGATGGTAGAGCCATCCTTTACATGGGCATCATAGTTAGCACCTCACTGACATTTGTTGCCCATGCTGCTCCATTGAGTAGGCTCGGGAGTCCTTTGTAGTCCCGCCATGACTTATGCGTTGAAGACTCATTCCTCTTAGCTTCTCCGCTTTGTTCTGGCCTTATACCCTAGAGGCTCCTTTGTGTTGAGTTGTACTACTGCATTGCATGTTGACCACTTGCACCTTTTGGCCTAGAGCCGGCTTCACTTGGACTCGTGTTTAAGCCAACTTTTGACCATGACGACTGCAAAATCAACCTTGCATACATTTGACTTCTGCAGCTTGACACAGCTTGACCCGTGGAAGGAACACACCTTTGAGTGTCACTGACCAGTTTTCACCTCCCTGCATTGAGCATAGGAACGTTCCATTCCTAGGAACTAGATCATCTGTTTCACCGACACTCGTTCTTTCCACTGTACCATAGCATTCTTTTATTATTTTTCCAGCTTAACAGAAAAAGACAAAAAAATTAAATATTCCAAAAAAGAGCGGGAACGGGATAATATTTCCATTTATTGTTGGCAGCTAGAGTCAGTCTTGTCGCCCTTGAACAAAGCACTCAAAACAAAGTCTCCTCCGCATGGGTGGGATTTAGTTTGACTTAGGTACGCCATAACCTTGTTATTGAGTCAATTCTCCCCTGATTGGTTATCTCTTCCAATCATATGGAGGGTTCGTTCGTGCCTTCTGCTTGGCGAACTTATGCAGAGTCATCATATGCTGCCACATAGTCACATTGAGTCGTGCTTTTGTTCAAGGGAAGTTAGCCTGAGTCAGCCTCTCTGCGGTGTCTCTTGACTCATTTTTCAGTCGGCCATCCCTGGTTGTCAGTGTCATGTCTATCATCACATCAGTTATATTGGTCCTTTACTCGTGCCGGTTTGAGAAGGTACCCATTGACTTCTTGCTGGCGGGTCTTGTCCTTATCGACGACGACACCTTGCTCTGAGGACAGGCCTAGAGCTGCATCCTGGCCCTATTTTCATTATTGATAGGTCACCTTGTGCTCAGCATCAATCAGTATCATGGGTCTTTGACTGAGTGGTTTCCCTTGTGTTCAACATCAGCTTACATTATCACACATTGGGATTCATGCAGTACCTTGGTTTCCATTTGACCCTATTGGTGGATACCTCGCCTCTGTGTCAGCTTTCATTATTGGTTGGTTCAGAGGGTTTCTGTCGTGCGCTAGCCGCATCTTGTGTATGTCGGAAACGTACTTCGGTTGGGTTACTACATCTTTTTCGTTCGATTCCTTCCACATTATTGGCCTATGGGTTACACTCGCGCTAGATTGATGAAGGATGCCTTAATGCCTTCCTTCTAGCGGATCTTTCCCTATCGACTCCGACTTATTGCTCTGGGGCAAAGATCTAGAGTCCATTTGGCAGTACCTTGGGGTTTGCAGTCATTAGTGGCAGATCCTTCGCTATCAACAGTGGGAAATCATCATTGTCTCCTGATCGATAGATTCTTACAGGTGTTCAACTTTAGCTCATCTATTCACACTTGTTAGACTGTACTGGGTACCTTGACACTCATTATCATTATCGGTGAGTAGTCTCGAGTTTGTTAACGGTATACAATAATGACCGGTAATCAAACGATTTCTCACATGGTCGACTTCAGATCATTTATTTCCCATGGTGTAGAAATGTACCACGGCGGTCGGTGAAGACCTCAGGTTGTATCAACATTCATTGGTTCACTTGACAGTTGCTCCTGTTGCTGCTAGTTGATACCACTCCACCTCATATGTTGCAGTCAGTCATGGCGAAATTCTATATGCTGGCACCTTAGTTTGCAATGTAGTACCATCCTATTCCATCATGTTCAGTTGGTACCTTTTGGGATCAGTCTTTGATATCAATGATCTGTTGCGTCTTTCAGCATCATTGACAGTCTTATATGTGATATTCATACATGTACTTGTTTATTATGATCAGATGATCCATTATGTATCTTTCAGTCATTTATACTTATATACTTAGTGGATCCGCTTGTACTTGATATGCGGACATGCTTTACTTTTTCTGAGCATGGGTATGCCTGTCAGGCAGAAAGAGTCGATAGTGCGGACACAAATCAACCTCCCTAGGAGCTTAAGACTCTCTAGTGACAAACAAGACAAACAAGAGCAATCCTTCTCTAAACATGCATTTACTATATGGGAAATCAAGTGTTTAGATCCTACCTGTAATCCAACGCTGTTGTAGCAGTCCAGCTCCGCTGATCCGGATGAGCTCCTCCTTCACTTTGAAACCTGCATACACTAACAATCAAACAATTAAATAGCACTTGATAATCTCATAGAATAAAACGTATTTAACACATAGACCAAGGAGTACATGAAACAACTCATAAATAACAAGTTATTGAGAAGAATGGACTCATTTGCATTAATAGGTAACAAAAGGAACAAATACAACCTGAGCCTTGGTGTTGTGCAAGTCCCTCCCAGGGTCCATCAAGAGTTCTCCTTTACTTTGACAAAGCTCACCCACTTCCAAATAGAACAAGCAAAGATGGCAATCTCTCCTCACAAGCTTCTAAATGGGAGTCCTAATTCCTGCAGCATTTACCCTTAGAAATGTATAGCTTCCAACCTCTCTTCCTTCTGACCCAATGCCTGTATTTATAGTGTTCAAGAGGAGGTTAATCAGGTCCACCATCAATGGGATAATCCCCTCTTTGGATGGGATAGCTCCCTTATCGATGGGATAAGTTCCTCTTTGGTAGGGGTGCATGAACCATCTGGAGGCGCTCAATACACGTCGAACAACCTTCTAGAATGCTCTAAAAATGACCACAAGTAACTTTTTAAAGATGAAACTTGCGCATTTTAACCTTTACAGGGGGACGCACCTGCACCTTTACTTACAGAGCGTCCAAAGACGCAGCTTTTGTGAACATTGGGTGCGTCCCCGCAGGTAAGGTTGAGAGAACCTGCGTACCCAGAGATAAATACATTTATAAAGACTTTCTCTCTTTTTTGGAGTTTGACATGGAGAGCAGAGGTATAAGACTTGCCTAAGAGGATAGCATGACTATTGATAGAGCCATACTAACTGTAAATAGTCATGGTGACATTTTTTAGTGTAACAGATTGCCCCCTAAAGTGCGAAGCCTATAATAGATTAGGGTTTTGTATTATCTAGGAAGGGTGAAGCGCTTTATCATTTCAAGGATTATCCCGCGGAGAGCCTGGTTAGAACCTGCAATTTTCAACACAAAATACATGTATAAGATTATATCATCACTGAGGTAGGCATTCCCATACTCAGATTAAAACTTTAACTAACGGACTAACTACTCTGATACAGGAATGATCTTGCAGTACATCATAATCATAGACTTTTGTAGACACAGTATGGGCGCAGCCATCTGTTTATGATTAGTCTACTTAGATAATGAATACAAAACTCCTCGCAGCCTGGATGGTGGAAACTAGATCCAGGGTCTTCATTTCTACTTCCCGAATTGGTACGATTCTAGCCATGCGAATAAATGAGTTGATGTCGAACATGGTAGAAACCACTTGATTACCAGTCGATGATGAAAACTGTTAACAAGCGTGAGAGAGACCACCAGTAATGTCAATGGTTCTCAAAGTACCAGTACAATCCATGAGATGTGAATGAATGAGTTGATGTCGAACATTTCACAGAATCCTTCGATCGAAAGTCAATGATGTAAACTGACGTCAAAGGCGAGAAACCTGCCATTGATGCATGCAGACTTCAAGGTACTGACGATTTCTAAGTCATCTCTCTAGATAATGTGCCGATGTCGATAGAAAGCGACTCGTTGCAGGCAAGCCCGCAACACGAAATCATTGTTCAATGTTGAAGAAATGTTGCTGTAAGGACTGACTCAGGGATGGTCAAATGGATGATAAGTATTTTGCAGATGAAAGTTTTGTTTGCAGACCTCTTGAACACATAACGACACAACAGATGGCTTGGTGATAAATGACTCAAAGTTAATCCCCGGAACCCGGCTGTTGTGGGGAAAAGTATCCGACTCGGATGACCCTATCCCTACTCTAAAGGTGACAGTCTTTAGCAACAACTGAAAGTAAAGCTTTAATGTTTTCCTTTATGAAAGTACAGAGAGAAGGAAGAAAAGATTAACCAACCGGTGTCTTTCGCTTTTGTCGATCCTTATCCTCTCTCTTTGTCTCTTGTTCCCAGCTCCTTGCTCCCTTTGCCGGTCCAGCTACACACAGATCCTGCACAACAGAGAGAAGAAAACTACAAGATACATGTACTCATAACTGATGCATGGATTAGGGTGAATCAAATATACAAGTAAATACAATACATCAATGCAATACAAGTATATAGGAGAACATTCAAAGCTTTATTGATAAAAGTAACAGGGTTCTGAGAAAGTTACAACCATCAATGGCTCCAATCCAGCAGCACCTCCCCAGCAGCAAGAAATCTCCTCTTCACCTCTATAAAAGCAATCACCCAATAGCTCTAACTGTAAACCAACAGCACTTCCTTGCTTTGCACAAAATTCCAGCCTCCCTAGACCTCATAGAAGAGCTCTATATATAGGAGAGAAGAAGAAAGGATGAGTCAGCTTGAGACTGACATAAAGCTGCCTTGTGTCCTCTCCCTCTTCAGTTAAACTTCAGTTCTTGAGTCCACTTGGAGATCCTTGCTTACACATGGAGATCAAGTACCTCTTACTCATCACAGGGCGAATCTCTTGAACCAAGTGTCAGTTTGGAAGCTTCCTGGGCAGTTGACACCTTGCAGAATGACTGTGCCACTTGGCCAATCTCGCCCAGCGCAGGTAGCCTTCATTAGTTTTGACTTTCAGCGCAGGTACAAGGAGGAGCAGTTGCATTCCAGCGCAGATGCTCAGTGGAGCAGCTGACATGATCCAAAAATAGCCTGTTTTTGAATGTTTTCAGGTGGAGAACTGATGGGAAGTGCTGTGGTTTGCTGACCTTGTTCTTCTAGGGGTAAGAACAACATGTTTAGGGACTGAGGATCCCTGTAATTATCGACATTTCATGCTCCATGTTACGAGGCACAAAAATGTCTATAACAGTTGCCCCCTAAAGTATGAGGCCGTTTATCGGGTGAAATGCTTTATCTAGAGGGTCCGAAGTTCATTCCAGTGCTGAGGAGGCGCCCTGTAATACAATACAATACAATACATTATTTTTCATTCTATTTTCATGATCTAGCTGAGGCGGGCATTCCCATGCTCAGCTTTATAAATACATTTTGGTACATAGAACAGACGACCGTCTGATGGTAGACCGATAATTCTCTGCTGGAATTATCATCCTTTGAGTAGGATGATCATCTGCTGCAATGATGTACATGACAAATGCTTTTATATATCCTGAATATGTATCGCAGCCCGGATGGATGAAACTAGATCCGGGGTCTTCAAACTCGTTCGATCTTCACTCTAAGTACAAGTCGATCCATGTGAGAATTTCGCTGAAGTCGAACATGGAAAGACATCGCTTGATTACCGGTCAATGATGAAAACCGTTAACAAGCGCGAGAGGAATCACCGATAATGATAATGACCCTCAAGGTACTGCAGTACAATTCACGTGGCGTGAATAAAGGACTTGGCGTCGAACGCCACGCAAAATCTTCTGGTCGAAGGTCATTGATGTATACCTGTCGCCGGAAGTGAGAAACTTGCCATTGAGGCATGCAAGCTTCAAAGTACTGATGGGGTTGTTCCTAGATCAACTTCTTGGATAATGAGCTGAAGTCGACAAGAAGCGATCCGTCAAAGGAGGGCCTTAATGAATCCCACATCAATGACAAGGAACGGAGCTAATGATTTTAGTGGAGGTGAAAACAAACTGTGATATATGATTCAGGGTGGCGATCATGAATGGATGAAGGATAATGTATGGCAGTGGATGGGACACGGTTGACACTTTCAGAATGACCCCTCTTGAACATATAACGACACTGATGCGATGGATCGGTAGCATTACCCCAAATGTGGATGGTTTGGCGAAGACCATGGTGATGAAACCGGTGAATGAAACAACCCAACCCGATGTGGAACGGAGGAAAAGTGTCATGTTCAAGAGTGACTTGCTACCATTAAGCTTTGATGTTCTCCCAATTTTTCCCCAGTCATTTCTGACCAGTACCTCTTTATTTTTGTCAAGCTTGAGGAGGATAACATATGCTTGTTCTATAACCTGCCCTTCGGGCAAGCCCATCGCTATGATTTAATGAGCTTAGCGATAGGGAAACTCGTTCTCGTCTAAAGACAAGTTTGTCGCTATTTAATCATTTTAACGAGTCTAACGACAAAGAAAACTCGGTCCTTTTCATTTTTAGAGAGTCTGAAAAGGTACAGAAAGTTAACTCCATAATTCCTTTTTCGTCATCTAATCCCTTAAGTCCGAAAAAGTATAAAACAATACAGAAGGGATGAGTTTTCGATTGCTTTAACGAGCCGAACAAAACAAGCGCTCGATCTTTTTGTGCAATAATCCCTCAGGTCCAAAAAGATTAAAATCTAGAGGAGGGATAGCTCTTCCGGTCGCTTTAACGAGCTGGAAGGCCAAAACTCGGCAAACTTTTCATATTTTACGAGTCAGTGAAAAGAGCTCAAAGAAGACTCGTCTTCTGAGGAACGAGTGATAAACAGGGATAGCAACTGATTCCAGGTACAAGTTGGAATATTCCAATCACGGCAGTGTCACAAGGATGGCTAAGTGAAATCACTCTTCGCAGATGTTCCTCAAAATGGGTAAACACACAAAAGGAAGTGAATGATCAGCCAAATGACGGTGGAGGTGACGGTGCACAAACACGACCAAGGCTTTTATGGCTGATGAATTTACGATCTCAGAAGGGTATTTACCGGTTCATTTTTTCTGAATGAGCTTGAACTCTAAAGGAAAGCCTGCTCATAAACTTATGTTTATTTTTTAACGAGCATGAACTATATGCTAAAACTGCTCGTTTTGTTTTGCATGCCCCCAGCATCATAATAACGCATGTCAAAGGAGGGTGCCCCCTAAGCTTCATTGCATTTAATTTGGTGGTTGGAATGAAGGTTTACCTTTGAGTTTTGAAAGGGGATTTGTTTCATTTTTTAATGAGGTTGACATAGTAAAAGAACTATCCTCATGACTCCTTGTTTCATTTTTTAACGAGGTTGACACGAGATAAGAACCGTCCTCGGTGCCGACAAAATATCTAGGAATCTTCCGAATCCAACCAGAAGATTGGATTAGATTTCATTTTGTAGGTTTCCACCGTGGCCACTTCCGCCAGATTACTTGGAGGCGGTAGGGCGAAAGTACCCATTAAGGCAGGGTCTTTTAGGAGACCTACTCCGATATTTTGAAGCCAATGATTCCTTCCATGGATCATTGGAATGCTTCCTGTAACTTGTGAACTGTTGGGGAGAAATGTTTGTTGGTCAACGATTGTAATTCCTCCTTGGAAGGGAAATGCAATCTTTCTGAAGTAGGTCGACACAACTGCGGCCATGGCATAGATCCATGGTCTTCCAAGTAGGATGTTGTAATCGAGGTTTCCATCAATTACTTCAACATCAATTCCTACTGTTTTGCCCCCCAGTTCTACTTGCAAGTTACTCAAAATCCCGTATGGAGTGTATGATCGTCCATCAAATGCTTTTAACGTCGTTGACGATTTCGACAAGGGTGGTGAGCCTAAATCTTTCCAGCAACTCATCGACATAAGACATGTAGATGCCCCCTCATCAATAATTGTTCGATGAACAGTTTTGTTGAGGGCTTTCACTTGAATAAGGAAAGCTAGTTGAGTTGGTAATTGCGGGTCATATCCTTTATGATCAAAGGCCACAAGATTGGAATCCATTGGGCCAATCCCACCTTTTGCTGATAATAAAGCTTGCCCTTGGGAGGGGTAATTTTGTGGTACCTCAAGTGTCGACATAGTGGACGGCGATTGGGCCAGGTCCTTTACTATATTATAATTCTATGCTTCTTTGGCACGAGGATTAAATGTCGATTTGTGTACTACTCCCTTTGGCGACTTTATCATTGGCTCAGGAACGATGGGTGGCACAACTTCGGTCAAAGTTGTTGTTGAACTACTAGGTCGTTCATTAACCTTGTTGTTCGACAGCTTTGGATTCCCGTAATCTTTATTCCTTGTCAAAGCATTATTCTGTTGCTTTGAGGTAGACAACATAAGCACTTGGGATCCAGAAGCATTTTGATTAGCAACCAGATTTTGACCTGGATTAGGAAATGGATCAGTCAATACTGCTGGGGTTTTTGAACTCTTGAAGAGTTTCTTAACTTCAGCTATATGTGGACAATATTTCGTCCAATGATCCTCATCGCATATATGACACCCTGCCGGGGGTTTCCTTTTTCTCCCTGTCTTTTTCTTCTTGCCCCCTGGTTGCTTCAGCTTTTTGCCCTTGTTGGTCGACATGGCATTTACTTCTGAGGCAAGAAGTTCTTCATTTGCATTTTGACTATAAATTTTGCGCTTGCCAATCACGCCATCGCCGGCGTGAGAGTCATTGTTTGATTTAGGAGGAGGAGGAATTGAGAATTCCGGTCTAGGGGCGTCAGGTATTTTGTCGTAGAGCGTGCCGGACTGAGTATAGACCAAGTCTAGATACTGTGCACGAGCGATAACTTGCTCCTCTGTTACGACTCCCCCCTTGGCCACATCTTCCGTTATAGCGGGAAGTAATGACTTTATAAACCATTCAGCTAACAGCTGATCGGGAACGTATGTTTTCACCATCCTACGACGACGACGCCACTCATGTATATGATCAGATATATGGGTGGCCGTCGTCTGTTTGAAGTTGGTAAGGAGTTCTGTTCCCGTTTCATACCTTATCGGTAATTGAAAATGGGTTAAAAAGGTTGTGGCTAAGGTACTGAAGTTGTCGAACGAAGCTCTAGGCAATTCAATGTACCATTTTGCCGCTGGACCCGTCAACGTCCTCTGAAAGAGGCGAAGTCTTATCGAATCATCATTCAAGGTGTTCGATGAACACCATAGATGGAATGTCATCACATGATTCGACGGGTCTTCACCCGGATTTCCATTAAATTTAGGAATATCTGACGGAAGTTTATGTGGAATCGCTGGCCACCAAGGGGCATAAGCAATTGGATCATTCGTCAGCCGGTTTAGATCTGGTAGTTCTAGAGTTGCTACAAAGGGCAATTGTTGATTCAGGTTAGGTGAAGCATATCCAGGATAAGATGGAATCGCCTGAGCAATGGGTCTTTGCATACCAGCATAATGTTGGCAACTTTGACAAGGTTGATGGGCATAACCATTATAGTATGGTTGCCCATTATTTACAAAGACTTGTTGCTCAGGTCCTTGATATGATTGCTGGAATTGCGATTGTTGAGTTTGAACCAGCTCTGGTTGTTGGACCATTTGCTGATGCCCAATACCAGATGATTGACCAAGATGAGGAGTCACAGTACTTGTTTGATCCTGAGTCGCTCCAGATAAGGAGGCACTGACCTGAGGTTGCGATTGAGATGTCGAGACAAGAGGCTGTTGTATGGCAACCTGAGAAACTTGGGGTTGACATACAGTAGGCAGCGCTTGTACTTGCGACGCAATCACCATACCAGGTATAGTGGCAACATTCGACACAGGGCGGACTGGTTGCATAGAGTATACAACTCCTGGTTGTTGAGGCAGTATTGGTACCCAACCGCTGGATGTAATTCCAGTTTGACCTGAACTTTGTTGTGAACTCACGGATGGGCATCCTCCCGGAGGAGGTAATGAAAGGGCATACTGCCCCCCATATGGTATCAATCCAGAACTCAAGGGGATCGATTGCCCAGATTGACCTCCAAATGGATCAATTTGGCGAGTTTCAACATAAGAAATACCAGATGATAATCCGGATGAAGAAATAGGAACTAACCATGTCGTTGTCCCTGATTGGACTCCGGCTTGTTGTTGACAATTTGCCGGGACAGATGGTATACCAGCGAACATCGTTGGAGTAGCAGCAGGAGGCTCTGTCGCTGCTGTGTCGGATGACACAGTCCTGGATGTCGACGGTTGTTCAGACATATTTAGTCTATCCAAAAGATTTCCTAGCGATTCTACAAGAACTTTGTGATGAAGGTAGACTAACTTCGAAGATCAACGTAGGAATAAAGGGTGATTGTTCCGTTTAAAATAAATTGTTAACGACGCTTTTAGACACAACTTGCTTTTTCAGTTTTTAAGAGTCGAGAAAAAGCTAAAGATGACTCTAGTCGCCTTCGATGTATTAACGAGCCCGAAGTGACAAATGCTCGGTTGGACTTTTTCAGTTATAGAGTTTGAAAAAGGCCAAAAGAAACTGCTCTGGAGATCTAGGCAGAGGGTGTGCCAAACCTTTCGCGAAACCACAGAATACGTTTTACGGTACGGGTGGTCGATCTTCGTGAATGCTGTGTTCACTGCATCGCGATCAGTAGGGCGGCCGACACGGCTTCCTAAAGATAAAGGATAAATGCCTATAGGGGTCTCCCAATATACGCGACGGTACGCGGGAGCACAAGTCCGTATTAGTGCTATCGTCCCTCAGGAGGAATCACCCACCTTCGTAGAGATCGACAGTCACTACGTTTAACGACGCCGGAACACGTCTCTACCTAGACCTCTACTGTGAGCGTTATGTTACAAAGCGTTTTTAGATTCATTCAATATATTTTAAGTTGATCTTGTTTAGCAGTTTGTCTTTCAGGACCACCACGAGATGTATTGGTACAAATTCCTAAATGCAGCTAAAATGATAAGCAAGCTTTACAATCTTTTTAGCTTTGAAAATCCTAACTACTGAGGGGAGAGAAAAACATTATCTTTCCACACAGAGCACAAAGCACAAACTAATGCACTTTCTCCTAGATCAATCACGCAAACTTATCAAAAATGCAAATGAAAGATGCATGTATTTCTTTTCTTTTCCCTTAATGTTGATGTAAGACAAAAAGGAAACTGTCGTATAATTTTCGAATTCAATTTGAAGCGTAAACAAACAAGTTTTGTCTAAAATCAAAAGACACCTTATAGGTACTTGTTTCGACACTAAAAATGTATGAATTCAAACCATAAGATGAAAAACAAACAAACTCAAACAGCCATGAACAGTAATAAAACTAGCTCTTAAGATCACTACGACACTTTTACAGTTCTGGATCTAAGAGGTCACAGCTAGACTAGTTCGCTTTTCACAATGGGAAACTGTAAATGAAACAAGAAATACTGAAAGAACAATCACAGTTTCATCACACAACTGAGGCGGAATAATGGCAAGGACAGTTGGTTTCAGCAAGGTACAATGACAAGCAACAGCAGGAAACCCTAGTAGCAATAGGCAAAACTGGTTCAGTGCAGGTGATACACTGTCAGTTTGACATTCAGCGCAGGTAGCCTTCACGGGACCTGCGCTGAAATGCAGAATGCCTTTGGACAGCCTGCACTGAAGGACGAGAGTTGCGTTTTCTACAACCTGCGCTGAAATGCAGAATGCCTTTGGACAGCCTGCACTGAAGGACGAGAGTTGCGTTTTCTACAGTTTCCGGGTCATAAAATGCTCAAAAATTCACAGTTTTTGCTGAAATAGAAAGCTATAGGTCAAGTACAAGCTAAGGGATGATCAAGAGGATGAAAAGCTGTCACAAAGAGTACAAGAGTCTTTTGTAGATCAGCTCTTCAAATCATGAATCTGCTCAGAAAATGAGCAAGAGTAGCAGCCCCTCTACTTCGCTTTTGATATAGTCAAAAGCTTTTCGATTTGGTACTCTTTTCTTCAGGAAATGAATAGCAAAGATACTACAAACACCAACAAGATACTAGGCTCCCCAGCGGAGTCGCCAGTTTGTTGTGGGGAAAAGTATCCGACTCGGATGACCCTATCCCTACTCTAAAGGTGACAGTCTTTAGCAACAACTGAAAGTAAAGCTTTAATGTTTTCCTTTATGAAAGTACAGAGAGAAGGAAGAAAAGATTAACCAATCGGTGTCTTTCGCTTTTTTCGATCCTTATCCTCTCTCTTTGTCTCTTGTTCCCAGCTCCTTGCTCCCTTTGCCGGTCCAGCTACACACAGATCCTGCACAACAGAGAGAAGAAAACTACAAGATACATGTACTCATAACTGATGCATGGATTAGGGTGAATCAAATATACAAGTAAATACAATACATCAATGCAATACAAGTATATAGGAGAACATTCAAAGCTTTATTGATAAAAGTAACAGGGTTCTGAGAAAGTTACAACCATCAATGGCTCCAATCCAGCAGCACCTCCCCAGCAGCAAGAAATCTCCTCTTCACCTCTATAAAAGCAATCACCCAATAGCTCTAACTGTAAACCAACAACACTTCCTTGCTTTGCACAAAATTCCAGCCTCCCTAGACCTCATAGAAGAGCTCTATATATAGGAGAGAAGAAGAAAGGATGAGTCAGCTTGAGACTGACATAAAGCTGCCTTGTGTCCTCTCCCTCTTCAGTTAAACTTCAGTTCTTGAGTCCACTTGGAGATCCTTGCTTACACATGGAGATCAAGTACCTCTTACTCATCACAGGGCGAATCTCTTGAACCAAGTGTCAGTTTGGAAGCTTCCTGGGCAGTTGACACCTTGCAGAATGACTGTGCCACTTGGCCAATCTCGCCCAGCGCAGGTAGCCTTCATTAGTTTTGACTTTCAGCGCAGGTACAAGGAGGAGCAGTTGCATTCCAGCGCAGATGCTCAGTGGAGCAGCTGACATGATCCAAAAATAGCCTGTTTTTGAGTGTTTTCAGGTGGAGAACTGATGGGAAGTGCTGTGGTTTGCTGACCTTGTTCTTCTAGGGGTAAGAACAACATGTTTAGGGACTGAGGATCCCTGTAATTATCGACATTTCATGCTCCATGTTACGAGGCACAAAAATGTCTATAACACCGGCTGAAGACTTTCAAAGTGGTTTGATCAACTGTGAGGTAAAGGATTTCCCAACCCAGGTGAATGAAAAGTGTCGTGTTCAAGAGTGGTAATAAAGTTTCTTCTGAGACAAAAGGTAACAAATGGGCTCATTCTTCTCTCTTTTCCCCCACCATTTCTGGCAAGTACCTCTTTATTTTTAACAAGCTTGAGGAGGATAACATATGCTTGATTATAAGCTCATCCTTCGGATGAGTCCAACCTAGTTTTGATTCGAACCCTAGGAAGGAGCGGTTCGTTCCCGTTTGTAATTGAACAGGTCCTTTACTGTGAAATTTTAACGAGCCCAGTATAGGAGAAACTCGGTGTTTTTCAATTTTAGAGAGTCTGAAAAACTTAAGAAGACTCCAAGTTGAACTTTTTCGTAGATTTGTGTCCCTCAAGCCCGAAAAAGTATAAAATAATACCTGGGGGAACCGCTTGATCTCGCGACCAAGGAGTACTTTCATAGCTAGTGCCATTGACCTGAAAAGTAAAAAGCGATCAAGGACACGTCGTTTTATTTCCGTATCGAGTTTGAAACGACAAAAACCCGGCAATCTTTTCCTGATTTTACGGTCAGAAAAGAGCTATAAGGGGACCGTCTTTTAATTCCGTTTTAACGAGTGTAAAAGAAACGCTCGGCAATCTTTTCATTTTTTAGGAGTCAGAAAAGGGCTTAAAAGATGACTCTGATATTTTGGTTTGTGAAAAATGACAATTTTCCCTCTAAGTCCCTTTGTCCTGCACAAAAACAACACATTACTTATACCTGTTTAAGATAGGCAAAAATACATCGAAAAACATCCTTCCATGGTAAAAAATGAACAAATTCATCCAAAAAACCTATAAAAAGACTTTTTACCATATCATTTTTACCGTTTTACTGTTGAGGTTGAAAAAAGGGCTTTTGGCAAGAAACTTCCCGTGGTCGCTGCGGAAAATCCGACCGTCAGAATCGAACGCCGTCTCTTCCAGGTATTTTACAACATCCTACTCTTCAATTTCATCCGATTAAAATTGTATTTTAGGTTTTAGTTTTGTTTTTTGGGGGGGGTTTAGGTTTCAAAATGCGCTCTGCGGTGGACGCAGTTGCCCTTCGGGTGACCTGCGTCCCCCGACTTTTTCCTATACAGGAAAATGGTCAGGGGACGCAGCCCACCTTCAGGACAGCTGCGTCCGGACGCCCTGTATTCTAAATGCGGGGTGCATCCTCCGTGGAATGCAGAATTTGAAACCCCAATCCTCACAAACAACCATTCAAATTTCCCCAAATTAATTCTAATCATTGTTTCTTGGTGTGTAGGGCACTCATCATGTTGGATTGGAGAGAAAGAGAGCACGAGGACGTTGATTTAGCTGCAATTGAACATCAACCTTCCATTGATACCCTAAAAGCATGCGGGCTATATAAATACTGGGCCATACCTGGCATGAGGGCTCAGGTGAGATTCTTAGAATGGCTGGTTGAGAGATGGAACGTTCAAGAGCAATGCTTTTACATAGGAGGGCACCAGCTCGAGATAGAGCCCTCTGATGTATACTTTCTCACTGGCTTGCCAAATAGAGGTGAGCAACTCAATCTAGCCGGGACTAGGCCGGGTGGCCAATCCCTTGTTAGTCTCCGGGCGGATTGGTGCACACCCAATGCTCACCATGCGAAAGGCGTGGAAATCAAACACATCTCTCTGCGTGAACTCAAAGTTATAGCTTTCACGGTTACCAGAATTTGCGGCGCGGCTGCTTTACATATTGCCTCCAGGTCCCAAATGCGGATGGCGATTGACTGTTACCAAGGCACCATTTTCAACTGGTGTGATGCTGTGTCAGCTAATATGAAGAGCCAACTGACTAGGGCAAAGGATGGACGACTGAAGACCTTTGGATATGGGCCTCTAGTTGTGAGCTTTGCCTTAGAGAGAGTTCCGATGCTGATCCCTCAGCAACTCACTGTTGATATCTTGGGTCCTCGGGAGCCAAAGCTGATACGATGGGTTACGGTGATGGCCCGGCATCCTGACGAGGGCGCGGCAGTTGTTCGATTCTCTGATAGTTATTTTCACTGGTTAGAGGACCAGGTTTTTTCGATCCAGGACTTTCCGTATGCCGGAGTAGATTTTCGAGGTGATCCGGACATGGTTCTTCCACAGGGAGAACAATGGGATGACAGAGGTACTTTATTTTTCACAAGTTTTCAAATTATGTATTTTTTTTGTTTTTTATATATATCGTCTCAAAACTGACAGTAAATTTTTTTTAAAATGCAGATGTTGGTCCACAGCGCCCGGCCAACCTCTGGCCTTTTGAGAGGAGACATCCAGTTGCACCGGTACCGGCCCCACAGGACGCGGCTACAGAGTCACTAGCTGAGTTGGAGCAGGATCTAGAGCGTCTGACGGTGGATATACCTGAGACTACCATAGATGATATTCCTATCAGGCTTTAGCGCTATGTAGTCGTAGTCCCTGGACCGTTTAGGAGATTTTTGTGTAAGGTAGCCCGTGCAGTGGTGTCGTATAGGGAGCACCACCAGTGATTGGCTAGTCACTTTGTAGACACATGTGACATTTTTGACTTTTTGTACTTTATCATTTTTGCCGATCATAAGGTGTTTTTCAACCTATGATCGAAGACGATGTATATTTTTTTGAAACACTCCTATCTATATATATATCACTATTACCGGCTTATCTTGTTTAACATATGTGATGAAATGTTTTTAAATTTACTTGCATGATTATTGTAAATGTATGTCCAACATTCGAGAAGCAATTGCATCTGCTAATGTATTTAAAGACCTTGGAATATGCTGATATTCAATGTAATCAAATTCACATTCCAAGAGACGCACTCTCAAAAACAACCTTAATAACACAGGATTTCTAATGGCATAAACTCTATTAAGCTGTAATACAACAAGTTCAGAATCTAACCTCACTATCAAACGTCGAATTCCAAATGAAATAGATTCGGATAACAATTCAACCACTGCACTGTATTCTGCAATGTTGTTCATTGTTTGACCGAGGCTTACCCCATGCATAGAAACTGTTAGCTACCTATACCAGTAGGTTTCATATTTCATGATCGGCTATGGAAGGTCCAAATATGCTCTGCTTTGATGATTCAAAGATCACATATTTCCTAGGAATTTTTGATCAGTGCTAATAGCTTGGTATGGACTCAAGGTTTTGATGGATGATTCAACAGTTTAATCTGGATCATGCCATGTTTTCAATTTTCAATTATAGAATAGAGAAAGGAGTCTGTCCAAACTGTTCAATCTTGGCAGACAAATAGTTCAGGTAGAGAAAAAAAGGTTCCCAACAGCTTAATCTGGGACCTTGGAAGAGACAAGGGTAGAAGTAGATAGAAAAAACAAAGAAAAAGCCAAAGAAAAGAAAAGGCAAGTAAGGGTCTGCAAGTTCAAGTGCACCCTCCAAGAAGAAATAAAAAATGCTAGGCAAAATAGTTGGGTAGGTAGTGGTGGTTGCAGAAAAGGCTACTTTCACCATTGCAGGCGTGGTGACTATGATTACCAAGGCAAAGTCTATCAAGTGACAAAGTGTGCATATTCATCAAGTTGCAGCAAGGACCATGACTAATTTCCCTCATTCCCCTCCAATTTCATTTCTAACATTCCCCCATCAGCTAAGATTCATGGAAAAGACTAAGGTTTCATGGTGGTTCTTAATCTTTAGAAGCCACATTTCTTGTCTAAAAATCTTTTCATTTTGATATACTCTCAAAACCAAGTTTGTTTCACATAAACTTAAATGGTTTCCCCTCCACTCACCCCCTCATCCATATTAACTCTAATTCTATTATATAAATCCCTTAAAACACCTTTTTCCCTATTATTACTAACACCACGGTGTATAAACCCCAAAATCTTATAAATATTCCCCCTTTTGATATTATAGTCAATAAAGTTTCAAGTCAGGAATCAAATGACACCAGGTCATGTTGATGAACCTATGCCAACTACCCCTGCCCCTTCATGAGCTGATTCCTCTATTTTTACCCCTTTTGCACATAAAAAACCCCTAAAGGGCTTAAATTCCACCTTTACCCGCTTCAAAGGGCAAAAAACATGAAAAAACCCACTTTCAGCCGTATAACCAAGGTTAAGCGCATGCAAATCGTCTTTTCGGAATACATTGAAAACCCGTTCAAAACATGTTTTATTGCCTCCGCCCGCTTCCGTATACACTGCCCATGTCACCTTCCCGATGACCGTTGGATCAGGCCCTCCAGATCCGACGGCCCTGATCGCGTCGGAGTCCTTCCGACGTCCGACAGTTATGCGTACTATCCCCCTGTCATATCAGCCATCCGATCACCGTCCGATCAACCTCCGTAGATCTAACGATCACCATGACGTCGGAGCTCATCCGTTGCTCGAAACTTATCGCCCGACATCCGTATTTTGAGTACGTCACTCCGCTGCCACGCGCCCTCACCACAATGCGTCGGAGGTACAACTGCAAATACCGCCCCCGTACAAGAAACGGTGCGATACGAAACCACTGCCGGTTTCCGAGTTCCCCATCCCGCCTGCTCACGTCATCGCCGTGTCATCAACATGTCATCGCTCCGTCACCCAGGTACGCTGTCCCGTCAGTCTCTTGCCCTGCCATTGGTCCACCTGTCCTGCCATCTCACTACCCCTATGGACCAACCAGACCCCGCCACGTCACCCGATGACGTCAGCATGACGTCATCCGACCTTGACCCCACCAATGACGTCATGCTGACGTCAGCACGGATTCGCGCCAAAAGCACCAAAAGGTCTATTTTAGCCAAAAATTCGTGTTTTTTACCATTTTTGTGCATTCGTCGTTGTTGTGTTCTGCATGCAAAACTACGTTTAAACCTGCACCAGCCGCGGAAAGGAGTTTCCTGACCACCGGAACGTAAATTTCCTCAGCGCCAACAAGCTCTGACCGATCCAAATCTACAGGTATTCCTCATTTGAGCTCTGAAACTCCATTTTCACTGCATTTCGCATGTCAATGAGTAACAGACCTTAAGACTCCAACTTCACCGTTAAATACCATCAACTTGACATTTAAATTGAACCAGAGCCGTCACTAAGCTACTGTCAAAGCCAATTGTAGGCAATTCGAAAGAAAACTGTCACTGGTTCGCGCAATCGTGAACCCGTCACCTGCAGGAGACAAATACACCGCAAAAGAGTATCCTCTGAACATTTCCGCCACCCACCTAATCACACAGAGGCAGTATTTCAACTGCTGCAGCCTTACTTCCACCTTTCACTTGCAAAACCAACATTCTCTGCAAAGAAACCTTGTTGGTGTTACTCTGCATAGTAACACAGTCCTTGAGCAAGCAGAAATCCTAAAGAAGAGCCATGGACCCCCCTGTAGCCCCTATAGCCCTCAATGTAGCTCCCCTGAATGCCCCTCACAGAGCATTGGACTGGAAAGCACTAGCTGACTTAGATTGTAAGATATCAGAAGAAATGCTAAGCAGGAGCAGGTTTCATCTCCAAATCCTAAATGAAATAAAGATCAAACATCAGAATGGGACAGACATCCTGGGAATTTGGGATTCATTTCTCCCAATATTCAAGCTTCCTCAGGTTAATCAATTCCCTGAGCTTATCCACTTACTTGCTGACCACTATGATGCATCCCAAAGGGCAGTGCTAGACTCTTCAGGCTCAATTTTGTTTTTCATTACCCCTGAAGCCATCAGGGAGATGCTGCAGTTCAAAACAGATAAGAAGTTGGTCCCTCTATCACTAGCTGATTTGATTATGGAGGGAGCCAGAATGACAGAGGCTCAGATTACAAAACTTAACCAGTTATTCATCAAAGCTAACACTGTGCAAGTCCCTCCCATCAACTATGTCTACCTCAACTAATTGGGCCTGGACCTCGTTGACATGATCAGTCCCATCCTGGGATATGATTCAGTGGAGTATGTGGATGAAACAGTTATGCACATAATGCTCATGTTTTCTCCAGGAAGAAAACCAGTCTGTTATGACTATGCCACATACATCTCAGACAAAATGCATGAGCAGTTGATGAACCTATCAAGAGAAAGGGTATTTAAATATACTTCTTACATATATCATTTGCTTTTATACTTCCAGCATGAGAAGTTCTCCTTCCCAATGAAAAGAGAAGATGCACAGGGAAATTTGAGATCGGTGGTGTACTGGACATCTGCTTTCCACCTCAATTTCTATTCTCCATACACCTACTGTGAGTTCATTGATAACTTCATTCATCCAGCCATGACTCTACTTTTGGGCTCACCTCATCCCGGATTGACAGATGATATGCAAAGACTCCTGCATTTATCAAAAGCATACAGCATTGGGGATTGGTACTTCTACCAACACCACACCGTTATTAGAATATATGGGTGTGAGTTGCCCCCATTTAGACTACCCAGGTTTGTGCCCATGAGACTATTTGCCTTAGAATACTTCAGGCAGTTTGGCTTTGTGGACATGTTCCACTTTTCAGGCAAAGGTAAGAAGGCACAGTTAAAAGTCAGAAGTCAACTTGGCCATTTCCTCTATAACGAAAGGGATGAAGGGTGGAAGGAGGCAGATAGAATACTTGGGGGCCTTGGTCTTAAATACAGCTTCCTATGGAAACCTTATGACCCTAACAACTTCATTACCATGAGGAGACTTAAATACAAGTTGTCTGCTTATGATCATTGCAGCCTTCCTCACATAGAAAAATATGCCAATCAAAGTAAATGGAGGAGAGGGACTTTAGAGGAAGCTGTTACTCAAGAAGAGCTTAATCAAAGAGCTCAAAGAAACATAAAGAAAATGGCTGACCTTGAGTTTTATTCACAGGTCAGCTCAGTACCAAGCATACAAATTGGAGCAGCAGCATCCTCCTCAACTGCCCAACAGCAAGCCACGAGAGTTGCTGGAAATATATCAGAAAAGGGAAAAGAAAAGGTGATGGAGATAGAGCCAGAGCAGCAAGAGCAGGAACAACAACTAAAACAACAACAGCAAGCAGAAGGGCTGCAGCAAAGGCAGCAAGAAGAATCAGAACAGCAAGAGCGTCAACACCAAGAAGAACAAAGGCAGGAGCAGTCTGCCCAGCAAAAGAAAACAGTGGAGACTCCTCAGACCACTGAAAAAACGGTGCCTGCAAGACAAGACACTACCTTTGATGCCTCGGTCCTCCAAACCCCTCAAAAGGAGGATACATTTATCTTTAGAAAAAGAGACAGAGAGACTCCCCTGACATCCTCTGTAGACCAGGGAGAGAAAAGGCAGAGACTCAATGATTTTCCAGAGGAGGATATAGCAATAAGAGAGGCATTGGGCATGGGCCCACCCAGCAGAGAAACTTCAGCAAGTTCCTTCCAGCAGGAACAGGACAGGACCATGGGAGGGGAGGTCAGCTCCTCCAGCCAGCAGAAAGAAGGACAAGTAAGCATCAAGCAGCAATTTATAGACATCAAGAGGAGGAGTGATCCTATCAAAGTGCAACTGTACAATCACCTGCTAAACATGGCTCCTTCCAATCAGCAAAGACTTATGTCTGCTTTTGATGTAAGTGAAGGCAAAATGATAATGAGTCACTTTATGCCTACGGCGCTCCAACCACAATCTACTGCTGACTATCTTAGGACTAACCTAGAGGTCCTCGCCAAGGACATACACCCTATGGACAAAATTGAGCTGCATAAGCAAACTGGCGAAATGGTGTATGCTTCATTGGCTGACAAAACTTTGGAGAATTATAAATTGACAAGCAGTCTGAATGCCACAGCTTCCCAGCTAGAATTGGAGAGGGCCTCTTCTCAGGCCAAAGACAACAGGATAAAATCCCTGGAGGAAATCGTTATAGAAATTGGGCACAATCCCAATGACATCAAAGGGATACAAGAGATCCTGAAACTTAGAGATGCTGACATGGCTGCATTAAGGAAGAAAGTCAAACTCCCAGCTACCATTCACCCCCAAACAGATGAGGTAGCCCAACAGAGGATGGAAAAGGATGCCACAGACCTACTAATATCTATATATAAGCAGCTCCTGCAGACACAAGAGAAATTAGGAGAGTCTGAGGCCGCACAGGTGGCACTGCAAGCAGCACTAAAGCAAAGGGAAGAGGGCCAGACCTCTCAGCCTCCCCCGATCATCAATCTTGAGAACACTTCTCCTACCACTGTGCCTCCACCTCAACAAACTGAACAAACAGCCACATCTACTTCAGCAGCACCCATCAGCACAGATCAGAGCCTAGATATGCAAAAGCTAAAGAATGAAATACAAGTTTTGGAAGCCCAGATGACAGAGCTGAATGAAACTAAGGAACAGCTGGCCAAGGTAAATGAAAGGCATGATAAGACAAAAAGAGAAGTGGGAGAGAAGGCCAGGGAAATCAAAGCCCTTAAGGACAAAATCAAGGAGCTTGAGAATGAACTCAAGCTAGATAAAATCATAGCTGAGATCAGAGCAATGATATGGTCCAATATTGGTAAATCCATCAACAACCAATGGCCATACATCGAGACAATCCATGAGCAACTAGAGCTCATTCCAAAGGCACAGAGGGAAATCCGAACATCAAGGGCCTTATTGGGAAATATGCCTGAAATTGCTACAAGAATGATCAATGTGCTCAATCACAAAACAAGTTCTCAGTTGGCCACCATGGGAATTGCAAATAGAACTGAAACTATTCAAATGATCAAGAGGGTTCTTACTCTTAGAAATCTGGTACAGACATTGGACAGAAGAACCCAGGATATGCAAACAGAGGTAAACAGGTTCATGGAGAGATTCCAGGTATTGCAGAATAGAGGACTCCCTAGCTTGCTGAACAGCGGAGGGAAATTATTCACCCATGAACAGTATGCTAAAAGAGTGAATGTTCTTGCCTCAGCACAGGTCAATGAGAAGGCCAGCACTTCAGAAGACACAGGGCCTATTACAGGGCAGATTTTCTATGGTAAGATAGAAAATCTATTTTATATAATGAATGAAATTAATCACTTATTTGATGTGGCCCCAAATTTTTTCAAATATACTGAAGCAGAAGAGACAATGGAGGCCATCCTCAGGCACCAGCTCCCTACACAGGAATGGTGGACAGATGCAATCCAGAGAATATTGTAAACAGTAACTCATGCACCAACTTCTGTTTTTCCTACAAATTTTGATGAAAAGAAAAGTCAACAAAGTCAGCAGGCATCATAAAATCAAAGCTGAGCCAACTCAGCGGATGTAGCGGCCAACAAAGCAGAAAAAGAGAACCACAGCTGGCAAATCCGAAAACTCACTGCGCAGGCAAAAGTAAATGCCTACCTCCAGAATTAATACAGAGTAATGCAACCGACTCAGTGACTCCTAAAAGTCAAAACAATCCTCTGACAGACATGAAGGGCATTTACGCTGCATTTAACATTGTAATAACTTCTTGCCTACTTTCTGAACACTACTGAAGATATTTTCTCTCTCTCAGATGACTCAATACCTGAGATATTTTGTATACATATTTCTATATAAACCCCTTCGCATGATATAGCAAGGGTTGTTGTGAATTTCTCCTGTAGAGTCTCTTATGCTGTAATTGTTTTCTGAAAGTTAATAAAGGAAGCAATGGAATTTCGTGGATGCTTGATGTGTTGAAGATGTTCCGTGCCTGTTCATGACTGCTGGATCCCTGCATATCTTACCATGCAATAAGTCTCTGTAACTGTCTCCATGTTTAGATTGTTTTGTTATAAATCCATATACGCTATCTGATTTCCAATATTAAGCAACAGAGAAAAAGAATAACTCCCAGGATTTGTTTACTGAGCACCCTGAGTTCAGTCTGTGTTGTTTATAAATGTTTTCTTCAGGTGTAATCTATATAAAGTGTGATTCTTAAGCTGCTGCACTTTCAGAATACATCTTTCACATTGACCACTGTCACAGGAATTCATACTTTGCTCCTGTGCTCTGCGTTCATTTTCATTTCACCAACATAACAGAAAATTCTTAACAGATTTCTGCTGGTTGACATATATCATCACTTAAGTCTAAACTTGTCTGTTAAATACACAATAGGCCTTGCAGTTAGAACACTACTCAGCATATAAGATCATCTCACAGCATCTAGACTCCATTGCCCAATGGAAACTCACCATCAAAGTATTACATCATAAGACCTGAACGAGATCCTTCAACCAAAACATAAACAAAATCTAAGCATCATAGCTAGCCTAAAACACCATCATAACAGAGACAAATCATAAAGAGAGAGCCCTCTCTGGTTGCAGTTAGGCTAGGAACTGTAACCCAAAGATTGGTTAGTGGTTACCCCGGCCGTATTCCCTTGGGAGTCATAGGGAACAACCTGGGTGTTAACATAATTGGCGACTCCACTGGGGACTTTTAGATTTTGTCATTACTATCTATCTTCCAAAGTCATCATCAAGCCCGAAACCAGCCAAGAGGCCTTAGAACTGTTTCTGTACCACAGTCACAGCTTTGGGGAAGAGCTAGATAGGGAATCTTCATCTTAACTTTGAAACATACATAGCCATTTCAAAATCTTTATCCAGTCCTTACATAAAAAACTTCCTATAAAATTCCTGAAAAAATAGTTGGAAACTGGCTCCTAAGAAAAATCCTCGGCACACTAGGGCAAATCCTGACCCTGATCCACCCATCATTGTTGATAATCCAAATACCATCCAAAAAAACATTAGAAAGCAGCAAAAACAGGACCAGCCTGCCATTTCCACCTCGATTGCAGACTTTCCTAACCTTTCTACCCCACTTAAAGTCCTCTTTAGGTCTGTCCCTAGTTCCCCTAGTTCATCATCAACACCTCAAAGCCCTCCTCTCGCATCTTCACCCACTGCAAATACTCTTTCAACCACTCTCCCATTAGTTACCCATCCCATTAACCTTGTTACACCAGTAATCCCTGTTGTCCCATTTATTCCTGTCAACCCTATAAATCCCATAAACATGGCCAACAGGTATGCACCTCTGCAGATACCAGCTAATGCTGCAGCTTTACCTCAAGATTATCAAAGTAAAATCTCATATTTTGACTCAAATGGCTCTCTAACAGCTGTCCAGCATGCCAAGAAGATGCAAGACCATTTTGAGACCTATGAAATAGATGATGACAGTGTCCGAATGAGGATGTTTGTTCAAAGCCTTACCGGGGATGTGAGAACTTGGTTTAGATCCTTGAATGCAAATTCCATTGCAACTCCCAATGATCTGTATCAGGCCTTTATTAGCAGATGGGAGAAGAAGAAAGATCCCCTGCACATACTTGCTGAATATGAAACAATCAAGAGAGGTCCGCAAGAGACCGTTTTGGAGTATTGTGCTAGATTCAACAATGTGTACAATGCAATACCACAAAACCTAAGACCTCCTCCCGATTTGGCCTTATACAAATTTCCTGATGGATTTGATCCTGACATGGCATATCAGTTGAAGGAAAGAGAACCTGAAACCCTTGAAGATGCCCAAAAGGCTGCTGTCACAGTGGAGGCAAACCTGATTGCCAAAAGGAACAGGGCAAGGTTAGAAAAGAGAAGCATATACAAAGAAGAACCTACAGCCCTTGATCAAAAACTTGATGCAATACTTAATGGTATGAAAAGATTGGGTGATAGGGTAGAATCGGTTGAGAGAAAAGCATCATGGGAAGCACCACAAAACAATCCTCCTAGGAATCCAAATTTTAGGAGAAACCCAAACCCAAATATTGGCAAGGCCAGTGCTGACCAAGACATAAGACCCCCTTTCCAAGAAAATTATGCAGAAACTTCAACACCAACTGAGCCCAATGAAGATCCTGAGATTAATTTAATAGGTCTGGATGGTAAAAGCCAAGTTTTTCTAACACAAAAAGATCAAGAGGATGAGGAAATCCAACTATTCCAAACTAAATCAGGAGAATCCTTTGACTTCAAACAAGGCTATGACACTGCAGTTTATGAAGTCCATAAACAATACAAGCTGAGGAGCAGAACAGTAAATATTAACCAGCCTGAAAAGGAAAAGGATAGTCAGCATCCTGAAAGAGTCACAGGCAAGGAACCCGGTGACAAAATAAATTCACATACACAACAAGTGATTGTTGAAGAGATCATTGAACCATTGCCACCACAACAACAGCCTTTGGCAGCCTCATCCTCATGCTCTAATCTAAACTCTATTCCTCATGAAAAGGGTGAAAAGGGCAAGTCTCAAAGTCAAGATGAAAACCAACAAGAAGACTTGATCAACAAAGAAAGGACTGTTATCCATAACCTCAAAACCCAATCTGATAAACCTTTTGACTTAGGCACAGAAATTGGCAAACTAAAGATAGCGATTCCCCTCTCAGAATTAGCTAAGCATGACATCTATAAACAACAGATCAAGAAATCACTACAACTCACTAGCAGCAAAGATGATGTCAATGTGCTGGATGACACTCCTGAATTGCTGTTTGGTCCAGAAGTGGATGGAAAAACAGTAGTCACAGGAGTATTACCTTTTTATGTTAGCTTACACATCCATGATAAGGTACTACACAATGCAATGTTTGACTCAGGTGCATCTCACAACCTTATGCCAAAAGCTGTCATGGAAAGACTGAACCTAGACATAACAAGACCATATAAGGACCTGTTTTCTTTTGACTCCAGCCAAGTCAAATGCCTAGGGCTCATAAAAGATTTATGCGTGTCTTTAGTTCAATATCCAAACAAGACAATCCTAATGGATGTGGTAGTTGCTGACATCCCACCCAAGTATGGGATGCTGTTATCAAGATCATGGGGAGCTAAACTCCAAGGTTCTCTGCAATTAGACATGTCATATGCCACCATCTCTGTTTTTGGGCAACCAAAAAGACTGTACAGAGAAACACTCATGAAATACATGGTCAGCAGTGAGGAAAAGCCTCAAAACTTTCCCATATATGCTATCCATTCAGACATAGACTCATATATCCTTTTCAATGACACCACAACTCCCTTGCAAGGGGAAATTGAAATCAAGACAATCACACAAAAAAGGGGCTCAACTGAAAGTATCACCACCCACGAAACAGCAGCTAAACAAACACTAAATGCTGCTGCTGTTTTAAATCCCAAGCATAGCCAATCAAGTGAGGAAATTGCCCTAGAAGACAAGCTTGAGACAAAACCCCAACTCCTGCTTACATTGCCATCCCATGAACCGATTTTTAAATCCCCTGTCAAGCAAGATATCCTGTGGTCCCTAGAATTTGATGGCTCGGTTAACAAGTTAGGGGCAGGAGCTGGAGTTTGGATACATAACAAAGAGAAAACCCATGCAGAAGGCAGAGCTTATAGATTAAACTTTAGATGCACTAATAACATGGCAGAATATGAAGCTCTGTTACTAGGTCTCAAGCTAGTAAAAGCATTACAAGCTCCTACAGTTTCGATCATGGGAGATTCTGATCTAGTGATTCAACAAGTGAAAGGAAGCTTTGTCACCAATGACAAAAGGTTGAGGTCTTACAGGTCCGCTGTAATTGAAATATTGAACACTTTCTCTGAGTTCCTTATCACAAAAATTTCAAGAAGCCACAATCTCCATGCACACAGTTTGGCGACATTTGCCAGCACTTTCAAATTTCCACTGGAACCCAACAACTGCTTCACTGCCGAGGTCAAGTACAGACCCTCCATTCCAAACAATGTCAAAGAATGGCAAGTATTTGAGAATGATATGCAAATAAACAATTTTCTAACCTCACAACAAGAGTTTGCAGGATTAAATATTGACACTGAATCAGCAAGTCAATCACAAATACTTGATGAAGCAAGTCAATCACAAATACTTGATGAAGCAAGTCAATCACAAATACAGTTCCAACAGATGGTTCATCCAATATCACCTAGAACAGCAAAACAATTACTGAATCCAACCATTTTCAATAATCAAAACATTCAGCAAATTCACCAAATTGACTGTGAAGAGGTGAGCAATGCTGAAGCTGAAATCATACAACTCAAAGACAACTTCCTTCCAGTAGGCCTTACCCCACTAGAGGACATTTTTGATTCAAATGATCTCCCCAGGAAGCCAAAGATGCAGCCATTAGACGCAGCAGTTGAAGAATGCAACATTGGTACTATTGACAAGCCTAAAATAATAAAGCTATCTGCTTCTTTGCCCCCTGATCAAAAACCCAAATACATTGACCTCTTTAAAGAGTTTCAAGATGTTTTTGCATGGGGTTATGAGGATCTAAAGTCCTATGATACCTCTGTCATCCAGCATACCATTCCCCTCAAGCCTAATCAAAAACCATTCAAACAAAAATTGAGAAGGATCAATCCTATGCTCCTTCCTTCTATTGAAAAAGAGTTGCATAAAATGTTCAAAGCTGGTATCATAGCACCAATCAGATTCTCTGAATGGATTTCCAACTTAGTCCCTACAAGGAAAAAGACTGGTGAGATTAGACTTTGTGTAGACTTAAGGAATCTGAATCAAGTATCACTCAAAGATAATTATCCCTTACCTAAGATGGATCATATTCTCCAAAGAGTGGTAGGGGCCTCAAGGATTTCATTACTTGATGGATTCTCGGGTTTCAATCAAATCCTAGTACACCCTGATGATCAAGACAAAACGGCATTTACAACCCCATGGGGAACTTTCAAGTATGTTAAAATGCCTTTTGGGTTGAAGAATGCCGGGGCAACATTTCAAAGAGCAATGGATATTGCTTTCGCAAAGGAAATTCATGATTTCCTTGTCATTTATTTGGATGACCTCACACCTTTTTCTAAGTCTGACCAAGAGCATTTGAAACATTTGAGACAGATCTTCCTAACATGTAGGAAATATGGAATTTCGCTGAATCCCAAAAAATCCCTGTTTGGTTTAGAGGAAGGTAAACTATTGGGCCACATCATCTCTAAAGATGGCATAAGAATTGATCCAGACAGGATACAAGCGATCCTACAAATGCCCCACCCAAGAAATATAAAAGAATTGCAAGGATTCTTGGGAAAAATCAACTTCTTAAGGAGATTTATTCCAAATCTGGCCGAGTTGATCAGATTGCTTAACAACATGTTAAAGAAAGATTCAAAGGTCAAATGGACTGTTGAAGCCAAGCAAGCCTTTGAAGGAATAAAACTGGCCCTTACCCAAACTCCGGTGCTGACCAATCCTCAGTTTGACAGAGAATTCATTATCTTCTCTTTTGCCTCCCAGCATACTATTGCTGCTGTTTTATTACAGAAAGATGACCAAGGGAATGAGAAGCCTATTGCCTTCTTCAGCAGGGCTCTTAGAGATGCCCCTCTAAAATATCAAATTATGGAAAAACAAGCATATGCTTTGGTCAAAGCTATTAAAGACTTTAGGATTTACATCCTTTATTCCCATGTTGTGGCTTATGTGCCAAGTCCTATTGTCAAAGACATTCTCACCCAAGAAAACTTAGAGGGCAAAAGAGGAAAATGGATTGCTAGCATACTAGAATTTGACATTGAAATAAAACCTACAAAGTTAATAAAAGGGCAAGGCTTGGCCAAATTGATGACAGAAACAAATTTGCAAGCTCTAGATATCAATCAGCTGGACAGTGAAACAGAGCTGGCGACTCCCAAGATCAATGTAGCCTTTGAACAATCTCCTTGGTACTCTGACATCTGTTATGTATTACAAAACCTGTGTGCTCCCCCAGGACTGTCCAGAACTAAGTGTAGATTCTTAAAAATGAAAACATCAAGATTTTGTGTGATGGATGGAAATCTGCTTTGGAAAAACCATGAAGGTATATTGCTGCACTGTTTAATTGAAAAAGAAACTAACAGAATTATGGAAGAATTTCATGCAGGTCATTGCGGTGGACATTTGTACTGGAAGTCCACTGTGGACAAGATACTGAGGGATGGTTATTACTGGCCCACCATGTTCTCTGATGTGAAGAAATTCACAGCCTCATGCCACAAATGCCAACTCTTTGAGGGCAAAAGACAGTTGCTGCCACTTCCCCTAAGACCTATTGCAACAGAGAGACCTTTTCAACAATGGGGCTTGGATTTCATTGGGGAAATTCATCCCTCATCTTCAGGCCAACATAGATGGATTTTGACAGCCACAGATTACTTCACCAAATGGATTGAAGCTGCCCCATGCAGACAAGAAAATGACTCAGTAATTATCCAGTTTTTGGAAAATAACATACTGGCTAGGTTTGGCTGTCCTGACAAAATAATAACAGACAATGCTGCTGCTTTCAGATCTAAAAAAATGGTAAACTTCTGCCACAAATATCATATTACTTTGGGTCATTCTACGGCATACTATCCCCAAGGAAATGGCCTAGCTGAATCATCTAACAAAAGCTTAATAAATATCATAAAGAAGGTGCTGGAAGAGAATAAAAGGAATTGGCATAAGAAACTAGTCAATGCTTTATGGGCAGACAGACTGACAACAAAAAGATCAATTGGGACCAGCCCATATGAGTTAGTTTATGGATTAGAAGCCAAATTTCCTTCATCACTAGGAGTGCCTGTTATGAAGCTTCTGCAAGAGAGTCAAGCAGAGCCAAATGATATGCAAAGGAGGATCAATCAGATAATCTGTTTACAACAAACTAGAGAACAAGTTTTCAGCAGAGTGCAGATATTACAAGAAAAATTAAAAAAGGCCTTTGACAGAAGAACTAAGGCAGAAGATTTCAGCATTGGTGATAAAGTCCTCAAGTGGGATGCAAGGAGAGAAGAAAAAGGAAAACATGGGAAATTTGATTCCCTTTGGAGAGGACCATTTGCTGTCCAAGCAGTACAAGGTAACAATACTTACTTCCTCAAAAGTCTAACTGAAGCTGACCTGGATGAAGGTCCTGTTAATGGCAGGATGCTTAAGCATTATTTTGACTATTTCCCATGAGTGCAACCTGAGGTTCCTTTGTATATATGCGGATGTACATATTATTTTCTATCTAGATTGTAAAAAAGCAGTTTTCCAAGTTATTCACCAATCAGCAAAAGGTAAAATAGAATCAGAAGTCTACCAAGAAGGGAAGCACAAAATTTGGCACTTCAAAGCAGCAAACTTCAAGAATGATACAGGCAGCAATGGAGCAAGGCAGTCTGACCTGCTGTTCTTGGTCTTTCAGGAGAAAAACCATCCCCATGTGGAGCCACTGTTAGCTACCTATACCAGTAGGTTTCATATTTCATGATCGGCTATGGAAGGTCCAAATATGCTCTGCTTTGATGATTCAAAGATCACATATTTCCTAGGAATTTTTGATCAGTGCTAATAGCTTGGTATGGACTCAAGGTTTTGATGGATGATTCAACAGTTTAATCTGGATCATGCCATGTTTTCAATTTTCAGTTATAGAATAGAGAAAGGAGTCTGTCCAAACTGTTCAATCTTGGCAGACAAATAGTTCAGGTAGAGAAGAAAAGGTTCCCAACAGCTTAATCTGGGACCTTGGAAGAGACAAGGGTAGAAGTAGATAGAAAAAACAAAGAAAAAGCCAAAGAAAAGAAAAGGCAAGTAAGGGTATGCAAGTTCAAGTGCACCCTCCAAGAAGAAATAAAAAATGCTAGGCAAAATAGTTGGGTAGGTAGTGGTGGTTGCAGAAAAGGCTACTTTCACCATTGCAGGCGTGGTGACTATGATTACCAAGGCAAAGTCTATCAAGTGACAAAGTGTGCATATTCATCAAGTTGCAGCAAGGACCATGACTAATTTCCCTCATTCCCCTCCAATTTCATTTCTAAACATTCCCCCATCAGCTAAGATTCATGGAAAAGACTAAGGTTTCATGGTGGTTCTTAATCTTTAGAAGCCACATTTCTTGTCTAAAAATCTTTTCATTTTGATATACTCTCAAAACCAAGTTTGTTTCACATAAACTTAAATGGTTTCCCCTCCACTCACCCCCTCATCCATATTAACTCTAATTCTATTATATAAATCCCTTATAACACCTTTTTCCCTATTATTACTAACACCACGGTGTATAAACCCCAAAATCTTATAAATATTCCCCCTTTTGATATTATAGTCAATAAAGTTTCGAGTCAGGAATCAAATGACACCAGGTCATGTTGATGAACCTATGCCAACTACCCCTGCCCCTTCATGAGCTGATTCCTCTATTTTTACCCCTTTTGCACATAAAAAATCCCTAAAGGGCTTAAATTCCACCTTTACCCGCTTCAAAGGGCAAAAAACATGAAAAAACCCACTTTCAGCCGTATAACCAAGGTTAAGCGCATGCAAATCGTCTTTTCGGAATACATTGAAAACCCGTTCAAAACATGTTTTATTGCCTCCGCCCGCTTCCGTATACACTGCCCATGTCACCTCCCCGATGACCGTTGGATCAGGCCCTCCAGATCCGACGGCCCTGATCGCGTCGGAGTCCTTCCGACGTCCGACAGTTATGCGTACTATCCCCCTGTCATATCAGCCATCCGATCACCGTCCGATCAACCTCCGTAGATCTAACGATCACCATGACGTCGGAGCTCATCCGTTGCCCGAAACTTATCGCCCGACGTCCGTATTTTGAGTACGTCACTCCGCTGCCACGCGCCCTCACCACAATGCGTCGGAGGTACAACTGCAAATACCGCCCCCGTACAAGAAACGGTGCGATACGAAACCACTGCCGGTTTCCGGGTTCCCCATCCCGCCTGCTCACGTCATCGCCGTGTCATCAACATGTCATCGCTCCGTCACCCAGGTACGCTGTCCCGTCAGTCTCTTGCCCTGCCATTGGTCCACCTGTCCTGCCATCTCACTGCCCCTATGGACCAACCAGACCCCGCCACGTCACCCGATGACGTCAGCATGACGTCATCCGACCTTGACCCCACCAATGACGTCATGCTGACGTCAGCACGGATTCGCGCCAAAAGCACCAAAAGGTCTATTTTAGCCAAAAATTCGTGTTTTTTACCATTTTTGTGCATTCGTCGTTGTTGTGTTCTGCATGCAAAACTACGTTTAAACCTGCACCAGCCGCGGAAAGGAGTTTCCTGACCACCGGAACGTAAATTTCCTCAGCGCCAACAAGCTCTGACCGATCCAAATCTACAGGTATTCCTCATTTGAGCTCTGAAACTCCATTTTCACTGCATTTCGCATGTCAATGAGTAACAGACCTTAAGACTCCAACTTCACCGTTAAATACCATCAAGTTGACATTTAAATTGAACCAGAGCCGTCACTAAGCTACTGTCAAAGCCAATTGTAGGCAATTCGAAAGAAAACTGTCACTGGTTCGCGCAATCGTGAACCCGTCACCTGCAGGAGACAAATACACCACAAAAGAGTATCCTCTGAACATTTCCGCCACCCACCTAATCACACAGAGGCAGTATTTCAACTGCTGCAGCCTTACTTCCACCTTTCACTTGCAAAACCAACATTCTCTGCAAAGAAACCTTGATTGGTGTTACTCTGCATAGTAACACAGTCCTTGAGCAAGCAGAAATCCTAAAGAAGAGCCATGGACCCCCCTGTAGCCCCTATAGCCCTCAATGTAGCTCCCCTGAATGCCCCTCACAGAGCATTGGACTGGAAAGCACTAGCTGACTTAGATTGTAAGATATCAGAAGAAATGCTAAGCAGGAGCAGGTTTCATCTCCAAATCCTAAATGAAATAAAGATCAAACATCAGAATGGGACAGACATCCTGGGAATTTGGGATTCATTTCTCCCAATATTCAAGCTTCCTCAGGTTAATCAATTCCCTGAGCTTATCCACTTACTTGCTGACCACTATGATGCATCCCAAAGGGCAGTGCTGGACTCTTCAGGCTCAATTTTGTTTTTCATTACCCCTGAAGCCATCAGGGAGATGCTGCAGTTCAAAACAGATAAGAAGTTGGTCCCTCTATCACTAGCTGATTTGATTATGGAGGGAGCCAGAATGACAGAGGCTCAGATTACAAAACTTAACCAGTTATTCATCAAAGCTAACACTGTGCAAGTCCCTCCCATCAACTATGTCTACCTCAACCAATTGGGCCTGGACCTCGTTGACATGATCAGTCCCATCCTGGGATATGATTCAGTGGAGTATGTGGATGAAACAGTTATGCACATAATGCTCATGTTTTCTCCAGGAAGAAAACCAGTCTGTTATGACTATGCCACATACATCTCAGACAAAATGCATGAGCAGTTGATGAACCTATCAAGAGAAAGGGTATTTAAATATACTTCTTACATATATCATTTGCTTTTATACTTCCAGCATGAGAAGTTCTCCTTCCCAATGAAAAGAGAAGATGCACAGGGAAATTTGAGATCGGTGGTGTACTGGACATCTGCTTTCCACCTCAATTTCTATTCTCCATACACCTACTGTGAGTTCATTGATAACTTCATTCATCCAGCCATGACTCTACTTTTGGGCTCACCTCCTCCCAGATTGACAGATGATATGCAAAGACTCCTGCATTTATCAAAAGCATACAGCATTGGGGATTGGTACTTCTACCAACACCACACCGTTATTAGAATATATGGGTGTGAGTTGCCCCCATTTAGACTACCCAGGTTTGTGCCCATGAGACTATTTGCCTTAGAATACTTCAGGCAGTTTGGCTTTGTGGACATGTTCCACTTTTCAGGCAAAGGTAAGAAGGCACAGTTAAAAGTCAGAAGTCAACTTGGCCATTTCCTCTATAACGAAAGGGATGAAGGGTGGAAGGAGGCAGATAGAATACTTGGGGGCCTTGGTCTTAAATACAGCTTCCTATGGAAACCTTATGACCCTAACAACTTCATTACCATGAGGAGACTTAAATACAAGTTGTCTGCTTATGATCATTGCAGCCTTCCTCACATAGAAAAATATGCCAATCAAAGTAAATGGAGGAGAGGGACTTTAGAGGAAGCTGTTACTCAAGAAGAGCTTAATCAAAGAGCTCAAAGAAACATAAAGAAAATGGCTGACCTTGAGTTTTATTCACAGGTCAGCTCAGTACCAAGCATACAAATTGGAGCAGCAGCATCCTCCTCAACTGCCCAACAGCAAGCCACGAGAGTTGCTGGAAATATATCAGAAAAGGGAAAAGAAAAGGTGATGGAGATAGAGCCAGAGCAGCAAGAGCAGGAACAGCAACTAAAACAACAGCAGCAAGCAGAAGGGCTGCAACAAAGGCAGCAAGAAGAATCAAAACAGCAAGAGCGTCAACACCAAGAAGAACAAAGGCAGGAGCAGTCTGCCCAGCAAAAGAAAACAGTGGAGACTCCTCAGACCACTGAAAAAACGGTGCCTGCAAGACAAGACACTACCTTTGATGCCTCGGTCCTCCAAACCCCTCAAAAGGAGGATACATTTATCTTTAGAAAAAGAGACAGAGAGACTCCCCTGACATCCTCTGTAGACCAGGGAGAGAAAAGGCAGAGACTCAATGATTTTCCAGAGGAGGATATAGCAATAAGAGAGGCATTGGGCATGGGCCCACCCAGCAGAGAAACTTCAGCAAGTTCCTTCCAGCAGGAACAGGACAGGACCATGGGAGGGGAGGTCAGCTCCTCCAGCCAGCAGAAAGAAGGACAAGTAAGCATCAAGCAGCAATTTATAGACATCAAGAGGAGGAGTGATCCTATCAAAGTGCAACTGTACAATCACCTGCTAAACATGGCTCCTTCCAATCAGCAAAGACTTATGTCTGCTTTTGATGTAAGTGAAGGCAAAATGATAATGAGTCACTTTATGCCTACGGCGCTCCAACCACAATCTACTGCTGACTATCTTAGGACTAAAGCAAAGGGAAGAGGGCCAGACCTCTCAGCCTCCCCTGGTCATCAATCTTGAGAACACTGCTCCTACCACTGTGCCTCCACCTCAACAAACTGAACAAACAGCCACATCTACTTCAGCAGCACCCATCAGCACAGATCAGAGCCTAGATATGCAAAAGCTAAAGAATGAAATACAAGTTTTGGAAGCCCAGATGACAGAGCTGAATGAAACTAAGGAACAACTGGCCAAGGTAAATGAAAGGCATGATAAGACAAAAAGAGAAGTGGGAGAGAAGGCCAGGGAAATCAAAGCCCTTAAGGACAAAATCAAGGAGCTTGAGAATGAACTCAAGCTAGATAAAATCATAGCTGAGATCAGAGCAATGATATGGTCCAATATTGGTAAATCCATCAACAACCAATGGCCATACATCGAGACAATCCATGAGCAACTAGAGCTCATTCCAAAGGCACAGAGGGAAATCCGAACATCAAGGGCCTTATTGGGAAATATGCCTGAAATTGCTACAAGAATGATCAATGTGCTCAATCACAAAACAAGTTCTCAGTTGGCCACCATGGGAATTGCAAATAGAACTGAAACTATTCAAATGATCAAGAGGGTTCTTACTCTTAGAAATCTGGTACAGACATTGGATAGAAGAACCCAGGATATGCAAACAGAGGTAAACAGGTTCATGGAGAGATTCCAGGTATTGCAGAATAGAGGACTCCCTAGCTTGCTGAACAGCGGAGGGAAATTATTCACCCATGAACAGTATGCTAAAAGAGTGAATGTTCTTGCCTCAGCACAGGTCAATGAGAAGGCCAGCACTTCAGAAGACACAGGGCCTATTACAGGGCAGATTTTCTATGGTAAGATAGAAAATCTATTTTATATAATGAATGAAATTAATCACTTATTTGATGTGGCCCCAAATTTTTTCAAATATACTGAAGCAGAAGAGACAATGGAGGCCATCCTCAGGCACCATCTCCCTACACAGGAATGGTGGACAGATGCAATCCAGAGAATATTGTAAACAGTAACTCATGCACCAACTTCTGTTTTTCCTACAAATTTTGATGAAAAGAAAAGTCAACAAAGTCAGCAGGCATCATAAAATCAAAGCTGAGCCAACTCAGCGGATGTAGCGGCCAACAAAGCAGAAAAAGAGAACCACAGCTGGCAAATCCGAAAACTCACTGCGCAGGCAAAAGTAAATGCCTACCTCCAGAATTAATACAGAGTAATGCAACCGACTCAGTGACTCCTAAAAGTCAAAACAATCCTCTGACAGACATGAAGGGCATTTACGCTGCATTTAACATTGTAATAACTTCTTGCCTACTTTCTGAACACTACTGAAGATATTTTCTCTCTCTCAGATGACTCAATACCTGAGATATTTTGTATACATATTTCTATATAAACCCCTTCGCATGATATAGCAAGGGTTGTTGTGAATTTCTCCTGTAGAGTCTCTTATGCTGTAATTGTTTTCTGAAAGTTAATAAAGGAAGCAATGGAATTTCGTGGATGCTTGATGTGTTGAAGATGTTCCGTGCCTGTTCATGACTGCTGGATCCCTGCGTATCTTACCATGCAATAAGTCTCTGTAACTGTCTCCATGTTTAGATTGTTTTGTTATAAATCCATATACGCTATCTGATTTCCAATATTAAGCAACAGAGAAAAAGAATAACTCCCAGGATTTGTTTACTGAGCACCCTGAGTTCAGTCTGTGTTGTTTATAAATGTTTTCTTCAGGTGTAATCTATATAAAGTGTGATTCTTAAGCTGCTGCACTTTCAGAATACATCTTTCACATTGACCACTGTCACAGGAATTCATACTTTGCTCCTGTGCTCTGCGTTCATTTTCATTTCACCAACATAACAAAAAATTCTTAACAGATTTCTGCTGGTTGACATATATCATCACTTAAGTCTAAACTTGTCTGTTAAATACACAATAGGCCTTGCAGTTAGAACACTACTCAGCATATAAGATCATCTCACAGCATCTAGACTCCATTGCCCAATGGAAACTCACCATCAAAGTATTACATCATAAGACCTGAACGAGATCCTTCAACCAAAACATAAACAAAATCTAAGCATCATAGCTAGCCTAAAACACCATCATAACAGAGACAAATCATAAAGAGAGAGCCCTCTCTGGTTGCAGTTAGGCTAGGAACTGTAACCCAAAGATTGGTTAGTGGTTACCCCGGCCGTATTCCCTTGGGAGTCATAGGGAACAACCTGGGTGTTAACAGAAACTAACTCGTCAGAGGGTGAATAGATAACCCAAGCTGCGGAAGAAATATTCCGTGTACTACGACAAGCACCATCAGCAAATCCAATGTATGTTTGGAGAGGCGTCGACATCTGCAATATCAAGAGTAAAACCAAGATAAGCCAGAATAACGACGAAAAACACACTCTCTAAGCTAAGCACACTAACAAACATACTAGCTAGAAAGAAAACCTAACCTAACTAAAAATTCTCCATACCCACCACTTAAGCATAATACCTCTTTAGGTAAAGTCCATTTCTGGGTTTACCTAAAGAGTCCCCATCAAAATCTACCAGCTCATAAGCCCCTTTTGCTAGCTTTCGCTTTACAATGTAGGGTCCATGCCACATAGGAACGAATTTTCCAGCACCTAGCTTATCGTTAGCTTGATCATATAATAGCACTAGGTCTCCCTCCGAAAAACTTCGAGGGGTCACATTTCTATCATACTGAGCTTTCATTCGCTTCGCGTGAGTCTCGATTGCTAATGCAGCGTCACATCGAGTCTCATCTAATTTAGCTAAGTACAATAAACGTTTCTCCTCTTCGGAAGTGGCTGGAAGTAATTCGACAGCCATTTGAAGTGATGGGATTTCGCATTCAATGGGTAACACAGCTTCTAAGCCATAAACTAGCTAGAAAGGAGTGAACCCTGTTGAAGTTTTCACTGAGGTTCGATATGCCCATAGCGCTGAAAATAACATGTTGTGCCAATTCGACCGATGAATACCAATGGTTCGTCGGATCATGATAACCAGAACTTTGTTGATAGACTCAACCAAACAGTTGGCTTGCGGATAATAAGGAGTAGAGCTATCGTGGCGCAAACCAAGCTGGCTTGTAAGCTCAGTCATCATGATGTTTCGAAAATGGCTCCCATGGTCAGTAATGATTGCTTGTGGGACACCAAACCTAGTTATAATATGATTGAATACGAAAACTGCAGCTGTTTTGCCGCTTGCGTCGAATGTAGGCATCACCTCGGCCCATTTAGTGAAATAATCAACCGCGAGGATGATATACGCATAGTTGTTTTGCCGCTTGCATCGAATGTAGGCATCGCCTCGGCCCATTTAGTGAAATAATCAACCGTGAGGATGATATACGCATGCCCCCCGGCCGAGTGAGGGTTACAAGTAATAAAGTCGATACCCCATTTGGCGAATGGACCAACGACAATTATAGGGTGGAGAGGAGCAGGTGGTGCGCGCATCTTGCGATCAAACACTTGACAGTTGTGGCACTTCCGGACTGCAATGATACAATCTTTAAACATAGACGGCCAGAAATAGCCAGCGCGCAACACCTTCTGAGCTGTGGCATACCCAGACATATGACCGCCACATGCTCCAGAGTGACAATCATTCAAAACCCTCTCAGCCTCTTCGTGAGTTAAACAACGTCGAAAAACTAAGTCTGCCCCCCAGCGATAAAGTGTATCTCCAATAATTTTGTATTGCTGGGATTGAAACCGAATTTTTCGACGTTCCGCCTTTGAAGCTTCAGGCCGAAAGGTTTGGGTTTGGAGATAGATGATTATATCCCCATACCACAGATCTAAAGTACTGATAAGAAACAAAGATTCGTCCGCAATGGACTCCTCTGCCACAGTCTCTGTGTCAGCACGAGGGAAATCACACATCAATTCCGCAAAAACCAAAGATTTCTTAGACTTGGACTTCTGGAATTCCAAGTCGAACTCTTGCAGGATAACAATCCATTTAGAGTACTTGCCCCCTAGCAATTGTTTTGTCAAAATGTAAATCATAGGGTTGCAATCCGAAATAACTGTAGTTTTACGGAGAAGAATGTAGTGACGAAAACGCTGGACAGCTTGAACGGCTGCCAGGGCCAATTTCTCCACATGCGAATATTTTAGCTCAGTGGGATTTAAGGTCTGACTGAGATAATATATCACATGTTCCGCTCCGAATTCATCTTCTTGAACTAAGACCATTCCGATGGTGGAATGCGAAGCTGCGAGGTATAAGAAGTAGTCCTGGTTGTAGTTGGGAGGATGCAACAACGGTGCATGGGTTAACGCGTGTTTAAGTGCATCAAAAGATTGTTGGGCAATCTCGTCCCAAAAGAATTGAGCGTTCTGTTTCAACAACCGTGTAAAACCTTTAGTGACCTCGGCGTAGTTTGGGATGAATCGGCGTAAAAAGTTCGCTTTCCCTTGCAAACTTTGGAGTTGGCGCAAACTCGAAGGAGGAGGCAATTTGATGATAGCTTCGACCTTCGAGGGATCGACGCGAATGCCGGCTTTTGAAACAACAAATCCTAGCAATCGACCTGTTTCTATACAGAAAACACACTTGTGGGGATTCAACCGAATTCGATAATGCCTACACCTCATAAAGATTGCTCGTAAGTGGACAAGGTGATCAGCTCGATGTAAAGAATGAGCAGGCAAATCATCGAGGTACGGTTGCACAATGTGCTTGATGTCATGAAATGCATAAGACATCGCCCGTTGAAAAGTGGCCCCGGCATTCTTAAGCCCAAAAGGTAATTTGCAATAAGCAAATGTCCCCCATGGACAAATGAATGCCGTTTTTGGTTGGTCGGCAGGTAGAATATTGATTTGATTATAGCCCGAAAAACCATCCATAAAGGAAAACATTTCACTTCCGGCACAATCATCAATAATTTGATCGATATAAGGCGTAGGATAGTTGTATTTTGGACAAGCTCGATTTATATCCCTATAGTCGATACAGATTCTTATTGTTCCTTGTTTCTTGTTGACCGGAACAATATTCGATACCCAATCCGTTAACGGGATCGGATAAATGAAACCTGCTTTCAACAGCTTTTCGACTTCTGCTTTAATCGCAGCCGCTTTTCGAGGGTGAATCTGACGCAACCGTTGCCGGACGGGTTTAGCATCCGGGTAGGTTTTTATTTCATGAACAACAATGGCAGGATCGATTCCCGGCATTTCCTCGTAAGACCAGGCAAACACGTCGCGGAATTCTTGGAATAGGGCCTTGTAAGTTTGGATTTCATCTTCTGTACACGCGGCACCTATATGAATGTTCTCCTCAATTCCGGGCTTCACTGAAATGTCAATGGGAATAGTGCGAGAAATACTCCCTAAATTCAACTCTGAATCAGGATGTTTCATTGGATTCTGAGCGTCTTTGACATATTCAGCGGTAAAGATAGATGAAAAATCATTTTCAAGAACATCATCTTCAGGTAAAAACGAAGATCTGTGATGGAGATCTTCCCATGGTAGATCGTCTACACTTAGGATTTCGCGAAGTTGTTCATCAGATGACACGACTTCGGGAAACGCTATCCGTTCTAAGGATGATGTGAAAAGTGATTCTTCACTGACCACATTCATTTGGTCGATTTGGGTTGAACGCGAGTCGGTAAAAGACACGACAGCTTCATAAGCAATCTCATATGGACTCAAAGGCATAGCATCACCGAATGAGTCTATCTCAGATTCAGATGGGACGATCCAAGGATCATCATAAATAATGTTTTCTGATGTAATCATATGAATTGATGCAAATGAAGGGTCTGCGTTGATTGGAGGGAAAGGAAAAGTTCCCAGCAAGCCGAAATCTTTAACTAAACCTACGCCAACGTCCCTATAAGGGATTGTCATCTTACCGACATGCTGGATACTTTCTGAAGAGGCTGGGTCGGATGAAAAGTATGTCAGCTGATCAATAGTCACGATCTTACCGTTATATGGAAACTTAATTACTTTGAAGACTGATGAAACGACCGCCGTCATAGCATATGACCAACTTCGACCCAAAAGAAGGTTGTAGTCTAGAGGGGCATCAACCACTTCCACATCCAGACTAACGGTTTTACCTTCTACCCCTATAGGTAATTCCTGTAGAATACCAAACGGATGGAACCCACGGCCATCAAAGGCCTTAAGGATGGTGGGGGATTGGTTCAACGAAGGAGAACCAAGAGATCTCCAACATTGAATCGACATAATACACGTAGAAGCTCCCTCATCAATCACAGTCCGATGAATAGGCCTGTTTTTGACTATCACTGGGATTTGGAAAGCCATTTGATGGGGTAGACGTGGTGTACTAGTTTCTAGATCGAAGATTATCAGGTTCGGGTCTTGAACGTCAACAGCTCCGATAGCCGACAAAAGTAATTTTCGTTGTGCTGGGCATGATTGCAGCACTTCTAATGCCGACATTGCTGAGGGTGAAACAGCTAAGTCCTCAACAATGTTGTAATTCTGGGCTGCTCTCGCATGTGGATTGAAAGCAGACCTTCGAAGTACACCCTTGGCGGGCGGTTTGATTACTAAGTCCGGGTTAGGTTTCTCGATCTGTAGCGGATCGGAACCAGGAGCTGAGGTTGATGGGTTAGAGTGAGAAGATTCTGCTTCCTTACCATCAACAGGATTCTTACTACCATAATCTTGCGATCGAGTCGCAATCCTCACATGAGACATCATCAAAATGGGTTCTTCACTGGCAGTCGAGGAAGAACCTATCATCTTACTCTCCTGCTTTGGAAATGGATCTTTCAACACAGCAGGAGGGGGAGAACCTTTGACTATTTTCACAACATCGGCCCGATGAGGGCAATCTCTTGTAAAATGATCCTCTTCACAAATAAGACAAGGATATCGAGGTTTGCGCTTTTCGTCATTGGTTTCCGACTTTTCTGTTTTCTCCTTCGGAGCCTTGTCTGCTTTAGCCTTCTTCTTTCCTTTCTTCTTTCCACCGTTTTTTGATTTGGCCGTAGATGACTCTACAGCGTGAATATCGGCGGAAAGTTCAGGAGAAGACTCTCCTGTCGGGGAATCAGGCAAGGTGATTATAGGAGTAGTAGAATTCTTGGAAGACTTCTTCTTGCTCTTAGTGTTCACCGTACCAATCATACCATCAGCGGCATGAGATCCCGAAGGAGCAGCAGCGATTTGATTCGATTTTGGAAGATCCGGAATCTTCTCGTGTAAGGTACCCGACTGAGTATAAACTAAGTCAAGGTACTGCGCCTGAGCAATGACTTGCTCCTCAGTAACTACTCCGGCCTTAGCTACATCTTCAGTAATCTTCGGTAACAATGATTTAACAAACCATTCAGCTAAGATTTGGTCTGGAATAAAAACTTTCACCAACCTTCTTCGACGTCTCCACTCATGAATGTGATCGGAAATGTACGTGGACGTCGATTGTTTTAGTGAAGTTAATAACTCCGTGCCGTTATCGTATCTGACCGGCAACTGAAAGTGAGTTAAGAACGAGGTAGCTAACTGACTAAAATTGTAAAAAGAGGCCCGTGGTAACTCAATGTACCACTTGGCCGCGAGACCAATGAGTGTACGCTGAAAAAGACGTAAGCGGATCGAATCATCCGAGATAGAATTTGAAGCGCACCAGAGGTGGTAAGTCATCACATGATTGGACGGATCCTCTCCAGGCTTACCTTCGAACTTGGGTATATCACTGGGCAACTTATTTGGCATTGGCGGCCAGAACTGAAGATATTGAATTGGATCATTCGTTAGGCGCGTCAAATCTGGTAAATCCAAAGTTGCGATAAACGGTAACTGCCGATTAGGATCTCTAAAACTTTGAGTCATGACACCAGCCCCAGGAGGAGGATATCCAGGATAACTAGGAACAGGAATCGCATTAGGGATATTATATCCTCCTGGAAAACCAGGATTAACCGGACCGTACTGGGGTTGTTGAGGTTGTTGATAAGTGTACCCAGGATACGGTTGATACTGGTAAACTGGCTGCTGGACAGCTTGCCTTTGTTGGTACTGTCCCTGGTACGGTTGTTGAACAAATTGAGGTTGAGAAGTGACAACTGTACTTATACCAGGCTGACCCATAGGCATCTGGACCGTGGTTTGAATCGTAGGTCCAGACAACGGTAAAGATGCCTGAGGAGTGGTTGCAGAGACAGTAGAAACCGGAGCTGTCGATACTCCAGAAGTAAGTGCGGTAGATGCAGCGGTAGTTGCCGCAGCCGTTTGAGATGGAGTACTAGGTGCAATTGGCGGCTGAGTAACTACTGAAGTTACAGAAGTTTGAACATTTGACTGGGCAGGTTGCGGTTGCTGGGGTGAACCAGAAACTACGGGTTGTCCAGCTTGAGGTACCAACTGTACACTTGGCTGCAACACCTGTTGACCCTGTGATGGATCCCACACTAACATTCCAGGGTATTGACCCGTAACAGGTTGAGAATACTGAGGTCCATAACCGGATTGAGGATAGGATTGATAATTGAAAGGTGCAGTTCCCACACCTTGACCATATGACTGACCTTGAGGTGGTTGATAACCTTGACTCGAGTATTGACCTTGAGGTTGATAACCTTGGGGTAAATACTGATACTGGGGTTGACCTTGACCTTGAGGTTGGTACCCTTGAGGTTGATACCCTTGGGGTTGATACCCTTGGGGTTGCCATCCTTGAGGTTGCCATCCTTGAGGTTGATATTGATACTGAGGTTGACCCTGGGGTACATATTGAGGCTGGGGTTGACCTTGAGGCATGTATTGTACCATAGGTGCATACTGACCTTGAGGTTGCCCCCTAGACACGATTTGTGTACCTTGAGGTTGCCCCCCAGGCGTTAACTGAGGCTGCCCCCCAGGCGGTAATTGGCCACCTTGAGGTTGGGAAACGGGAACTGAACCTGACATCATGTAAATGTCTCCTACACCCAATGGTATATTACCACTGTTTCCAGTTAATAACCCATGATCAACGGGTTGAGGAGATGCCCCCGCAAAGGTACCAGAAAGTGCTTGATACCCAGTGGGAACAGAAGGACCGCCGTGTAAGAACGATTCAGGACTTTGAGTAAACACGGACGACTGACCAGACATATTTACAGGAGTATGAATACCTCCAGGTGGAAAAGGAGTACGAGGTGGAGAAAAACCTATCCCTGAGTTGTCTAAATAATTAGTTAACGAAAGGTACCAAGTAGTACTTCTAGGAGGACTGTAAAAGATAGATTCACGCTCCCTGAGCTCAATATTAAGTTGATCTTCAAGGTGAGAAACGCCTATTTCTTCCTCTGGAGCAAGTTCTTCGATAGCAATCAAACCAGTAGGAAGATTTTCGGTGATAATTCGTTCTATTCTCGGTGAATCTGGAACACTAGAAGTTGGAGTAACAGGTTCAGATATTTCAGGTTCTTCGCCTGTATCACTAGCAGACGAAAAACTTCCAACAAGCTCAGAAACTGTAACAGCTTCGGGATTATAACCTGTCTCTAGACTTTGGTAATCTGGATGGACTACCAAGGAAGATTCTCCTTCTTCAGGTGAACCTACTTTACTGCCACTAGGAGGAGTTACAAGGACCTTCAGCCCTTCGTACTGACCCGGGACGTCTTCAGGAGATCCACCTCGTGATCTACGGAGTTTCCTCAACAAATCAGTTCCGGTAACAATCTCAGGTGACTTGCCCCGAAGTCTACGGGACTGTCTCGGTAATTCCGCCACAGCTAAAAACTTTTAACTACTACACACGAAAACAAAATAAAATTTCAAATCAAACCACCTAAAGTCTCTAAAGAACCAAACAAATTTGAATCACACGCCTAAAGAATCTAGAGCATCAAACCAAGCACAAACAGTAGCCTTCCAGACCGAAAGTGCTAGTTGGTGATGAAGCCCAACATCGCTGGATTCAGTACAGAAGTGGCGGGTGGAACAGTTACCCCGGCAACCTGCTTAATGAATAGACTGGACCAAGTTCCTCCACTTTAACCGTCTCGAGTGAAGCGAACCCCCCAGAAAATCCAAGTGAGTCTAGCCGACGTCTGTTCCAGGTACAGTGGGATCTTCCCTCCACCGTCACCTCGGTAGAATCCTAAAGATAATGGTCACTAAGGTTACCAACCGCAACAAATGCACCTGGGGGAACAGTCTAAACTCCGACAGCACGCAAGGGCAGAGTATCAAGCTCAATCCCCTTGCCGGCTCCTTGACAATAATCCAAGGTTTACCGACAAGTGACCCCTGGCTCCTCGACAATGGTTAATCCGAGGTTTACCGTTTGTAATACGTGCGTGTCTGGCGTCGTTCCCAACGAGGGGGGACTTATCCCCTCACTGGTTCGGACACGAGCTCGTGCTTCTCCTTTAAGAGGAGCTTTCCCAGAGTACAAATGAGACAATTGGATTTATTCTATCACAAGATAAGCTACTTGTTTGGTTTTGTTGTCTTGGAGAGTTAATTACTCACCTACTCCAAGACACTAGCCTGATCTAAATGGGTGTTTCAGAGCCCTAGAAAATAAAAGTTACTACGTCGATTTTACTTTAAGCGTTAATTTTATGGTTTTCCTTAAAGACAAAAGGTAGCGGAAGTGAAACGAATGGTGTGTAGACTCGACTCAAACCACTACAAAGATGCACCTAAGATGATTTACGCTACTTTCCTTTTTCAATGAAATTCTTAACTAAGAGAGTTGAGAGATGCAAATTTTATAGAAAACAACTTTCTTAATAAAGACAATCAAAGAAACAATTCTCTTTATCTTTTCAAGCATACAAACATGACCACTCTTTACGTGCACGAAAAACTCTTTTTCTTTCAAAACTTTTCAAAGCTACTTGAAACAAAACTTTCCAAAGGAGATGTTTTTGTATTTTCTCTTTTTAATAAAGCATAAAAATCTATTTTAACGAAAATCAATCTCAAAAACTATAAAATCTATGAAAACTTGACTCACAAGCAAATGAAAAAAGGAAATTACTCTAAGCAAACCTAACAAGGCAAAATCTTACAAAGATGATTCTAGGTTGTTTTACTTGACCAAAATCAAATCAAGGACCAGCTAATGCAGAATCAAAAGACTAGTCAAAACAAAACTCAAATCTTTTTGTTCTTTTGTAAAATGGAATTCAAGACTCAATCAACAAGCACTTCGAAATTTGCCCAAAGAAACAACTCAATGGTAAGGTGCTCTCACAGGTAGACTTTATGACAGGTCTGACTTCTAAGAATGCTGACAAAACCAGAGATATCTAAGGCTTGACAACTTCTACCGCCAAAGTCACTACAAGACCTACTCAAAAATCAAACCCTAGGGCTTAAACTTCTATGAAATCCACTAAAACACTCAATGCTATCGAAACAAGTTCAGGTGAAGATCTTTGACAAGAGACTAATGAATCTGGGCAGTAAAAACTAAGAAAAAGCAAAATCTAAGAGAAAAAATGCAAAAAATGGAATTTTTTCAAATTTTATCAGGGGACGCAGGCGACCCGTTAAGACAGGTGCGGGCCCGCTCTGTGCACACAGCGACAGTGCGTCTAGGGACGCACTGTGTAGAATTCAAAGGGTGCGTCCTACTGGAAAATTCAATAAAAACCAAAATAAATCTAACCCTAAGCTAACCCACCCAAAGACAAAGTCACAGAGCCAAAAACCAGAAAAATAAACCAATTTTCTCAGAGCAAAGTTCCTACAAAGGAAAAGACTTTCACATCAATGGAGTCCCCAGTGGAGTCGCCAATTTGTCAGGCGGAAAGAGTCGATAGTGCGGACACAAATCAACCTCCCTAGGAGCCTAAGACTCTCTAGTGACAAACAAGACAAACAAGAGCAATCCTTCTCTAAACATGCATTTACTATATGGGAAATCAAGTGTTTAGATCCTACTTGTAATCCAATGCTGTTGTAGCAGTCCAGCTCCGCTGATCCGGATGAGCTCCTCCTTCACTTTGAAACCTGCATACACTAACAATCAAACGATTAAATAGCACTTGATAATCTCATAGAATAAAACATATTTAACACATAGACCAAGGAGTACATGAAACAACTCATAAATAACAAGTTATTGAGAAGAATGGACTCATTTGCCTTAATAGGTAACAAAAGGAACAAATACAACCTGAGCCTTGGTGTTGTGCAAGTCCCTCCCAGGGTCCATCAAGAGTTCTCCTTTACTTTGACAAAGCTCACCCACTTCCAAATAGAACAAGCAAAGATGGCAATCTCTCCTCACAAGCTTCTAAATGGGAGTCCTAATTCCTGCAGCATTTACCCTTAGAAATGTATAGCTTCCAACCTCTCTTCCTTCTGACCCAATGCCTGTATTTATAGTGTTCAAGAGGAGGTTAATCAGGTCCACCATCAATGGGATAATCCCCTCTTTGGATGGGATAGCTCCCTTATCGATGGGATAAGTTCCTCTTTGGTAGGGGTGCATGAACCATCTGGAGGCGCTCAATACACGTCGAACAACCTTCTAGAATGCTCTAGAAATGATCACAAGTAACTTTTTAAAGATGAAACTTGCGCATTTTAACCTTTACAGGGGGACGCACCTGCACCTTTACTTACAGAGCGTCCAAAGACGCAGCTTTTGTGAAAATTGGGTGCGTCCCCGCAGGTAAGGTTGAGAGAACCTGCGTACCCAGAGATAAATACATTTATAAAGACTTTCTCTCTTTTTTGGAGTTTGACATGGAGAGCAGAGGTATAAGACTTGCCTAAGAGGATAGCATGACTGTTGATAGAGCCATACTAACTGTAAATAGTCATGGTGACATTTTTTAGTGTAACAATGCCCGCCTCAGACAGTGTTTCTTTCTGATCTCCTTTGGTGGCTTGGCAGGCTGAATTCTGGTGAAGTCCTCCTCGGTTTTTGACAGACTTCCTTTCCATGTACTGGCATAATATATTTCGGCCATCATGTACCCCTTCTGACCTCATATATTAGGGGGCATCTGTTATAGCTCCAAACCTCACTCTTATGGTTTGTGATGCTGTACTCATGGCCTAGGGCAACCCCTCCTTCCAGACCTAGTCCTAAAATTTAAAAAATAGTGTTTTATCCCTTATACGTGACATTGCCCTGAGTTAAATGCGTGTATATGCGGGTCTGTGTATATCCAACCCGCGTATATGTATTAAAACACTTAAAAAAATATAAAATTCCTCATTTTCGGGCGAAGATCGCGGGTTTTACCTGCTGATCACCTGTTAGTGTCCTTGGCCCAACTATTCCCAACCAACTCCCAACTAAAAAACTACTTTGGGAGAGGTATAAAAAGACCTCAAAGGGAAGGCCTAAGGGAGGAGAGAAGAGAGAGAAAGGTTATTATGCTGAGATTTTTCCCCTGACCAGGTCTGAAGTCCCTTGTGCCTTCTGCACTTGCCCCATTTGTCCAAGAGACCTTTGTTTCCTTGTGTGTTGATGTTCATCCACCATTTATGACATCATGGAGAGAGTCATGGAAGGAGTTTGTTAAAGGCTTGAGGCTGGAACGGATCCAGAAGGAAGCTTTGGTTGGAGCCTGCTGAAGGTGATTTAGGTGAAAATATTCCTTTTTTATGTACTTTATTTGTCTATAATAAAAGAAACACATGTCTTGGTTCCCGAAACGAATCTTCTTTATGTTAATGATATTCATGTTTAGAATTCATATGTGAATGGTTATTTGGATTTCATAACTAACTACCTTAATTTATAACATGAAGATGGTTTCTTTATAAGTTTTTGTCCATATACTGTTGTGTTGTTTGAATTGGTTGTTTTGCAAGACAAAAAAGAAGAAGGGAACTCCAAGAAGGGTTTGGACCCTAAAGGCCTTCTCAAACGTAGGACCTAAGGTACGTACCCTTTACAATAGAATTTGCTTATGATATCATAATGGCTGTGTGAATGTGTGCTTCTTTGAATAGACAACTTTCAGTCTACTAGGGTTTCAACCCAAAAAGCCCTAGGGGAACATTTCCCTCCATCACCCAGTGGGTCCGCAATACCGCAATCACAGTGTTCCCATGTTAAGAAGACCTTCAGTTGTTGAACTTCGCCGATTGTGATGAGTGGGAGGTTCTGGACGTGGGATTATATACGTTGCAGTTAATTATCCCTGGTAGGCCCACAATACCACAATTGCAACATTTTGTTGTGCTCGAAGCCTACAGAACTTACCGATTGTGATTTGGATACAACCGACATGATATAGACCGCCGAACGAAGAATTTCTTGTTCCATTAGTAGATTTTGGAGCGGAAATGAGGTTTTTGGTCCGTTTTGGAGCATTTTGTGGAACAAATAGTGGAAGAACTGGGAGAAGTCATAAATTCTTCAATTCTTATCCAAATTGGATGCAAAAAGAGGCTAGATATCCATTTTTGAGTATTCTAAACTCATTGAAATAGGTTTCAAAGGCATTTGAGCATTGAAAACACATTGTTGTTGTAATTTGAGCATAATAGAGAGGCCCAAGCCATTGGAAGCTAGACCAAGGACACGTAACCCAAGAGGGGTGAACACCTTTATCATGTGCTTGTTGTGTGTTGTATTTTGATGTCCTTTGTTGTTATTTTGTTTAAATTTGTTCATCATATATTTTTATGTTAAATTTTTTTATAACATTTACATAAGAAACTCTCGTGGGAATTAGTTAATTAAGAAAAATTATTGAATCCTTAAGCGTTTGATAAGAAAATGATAAGCATATTGAGTTTTATTCTGAATGGGGAATTAGCACAACATTATTAATATGCTCCATTTCAGATCAAGTTGGTATCAAAGCACTAGTTTTTGTTTACTAGATTTTCTTTGTGAAAGAAGGATTTAATTGTTTTCAAGTTTATGTCATGCTTACAAGGTTAAAACTCAAAAGAGGAGAAGGGAAGTTGGTTGAAAGCCCTATAGTTGGCTCAAGGGGAAGAAGAGAAAGTTTGCCAAAGTATTCTACACTAATACATCCTCAAGTTGCAGAAGTTTCAGTTGAGTCTCTAGAGATCATGTCTCATGAAGGAGAACCTATCATGATAGAATATGAGAAGACCTTCAGAAAGTATTTCTTTGATATGACATAGATGGTTAAGGTCCTCTATGAAGAGAGGAATATCAAGTTGCAAGGAGAAAGTTCCAAGCCTCCCAATGGAGAAGGCTCTTCAGGAGGAGGTAATGGAAAAGAAGATAAAGTAAAAGGAGGTAATGGGAATGGAGGCAAACCTCCACCATCTCCATCATCTTCTTTGAAGGCATCTTCACCCTCTTCCACTACTACAACCCATACTCATACTCATCATCATTCTTCAAAAGGAACTGGTAAATCACCTTTCCTAAAGCATGATGTTATATTTGAGTTGCCTATGTACAATGGTGAAGTTAATGCAGAGAAGTTGGATAACTGGATTTGTCAGTTGGAGGTGTATTGTAGAATTTATAACCTTCAAGAGGATGATATCAAAATTCATTTGGCTTCATTGAGAATGGAGGGAGCATCACTTGTATGGTTGGAATCAAGGACTCAAGACGAGATCAAAAAACATGGTAAGATCTCTATTTCTTGGAATGATTTCATTGCTTCTATAAAAAGATAGTTCTACCATTTAGCTCATATGAAAAAATATATCATGAATTGGCAAAATTTCAGACAGTTAAAGGTCAAAATGTGAGCTCATATGCTAGGAGTAGATTTACAATCACAAGATACTTTGCTGAAATACATAGGAGGGTTGCATAGTTATCTTTGACATTCCATTCTTATGTTTAGTCCCATGAACCTTGATGAGGCATGTGTTCAAGCTACACAACACGAAGCAAGAGGGAAAAATGTACAAGAAGAAGGTAAGAAGAAGTCATTCCAGAGTGGTGAAAAAGGGAAGAAATTTAAAGGAAAGCAGAAGAAAAATGCTTCTGTTAAGAAAGAAGGGGAGAAACCCATGTGCAAGGATTGTTCCAAGAAGGGTCATGATGAAGCACGTTACTGGAAGCTTCATCCAAAATTAAGACCGAAGAAATTTAACAATAAAGGGAAACAGAGGACAAACGCTGCTGCACAATAAGACTTGGGTTCCGACCCAGGAGATGAAACCAAGATTGCAGCCACAATCACTAAGGGAAAAATCGTGGAAAAAGCAAGAAAAGAGGAAGTCGTGGCAAGAACCAGTGCAACAAATAACTCCAATAACACTTCAAATGAGGACAAAAAAATTGAGTTGTTCCATATCAGAGTTATTTCCAAACACTAAGATTGATACGCTGTTTGACAGTGGATCTCAAGAAAATTTAATTTCTCTGGATTTGGTCAAGAAATTGAATCTAGAAATCGTGCCTCATCATAAACCGTATTTGTTGGGTTGGATAACCAAGGATGCCAATTTTCAAGTCACACGGAAATGTGTTTTTAGGTTTGCAATCACTGCCAATTTCATTGATGAAGTTGAATTAGACGTTATGCCATTGGATATTTTTGGGATTGTGTTGGGAAGCCCGTATCTGTATGAGAGGAAAGTCGTTTTCCACCGATTTGAGAAAAAAAATATCATTTCTTCAAAAAAGGAGTGGATTATATTGTGAGAGCCCATCGCAGAAAGCTTAGTCTATCTTTAGCAAGCACAGGGGAAATGAAGCGACTAGTCAATTCCAGCAAGAGTATCGTGCTCCTTATGATCAAGCAGAAGAATGACACGAAGCAGGAACCCTGAAGCTGAAAGCTGAATTGGTTGATGTGGTTAATCAATATGGAGACATGTTTCAAGAACCAAAAGGATTGCCACCAAAAAGAGGACTTCAGCACGAAATTCAGCTACAACAATATTGTCCACTCCCAAACATCGGTATGTATTGAATGTCAATTCTGGAAGTTTAGAAATTAAGAAAAAAGTCCAGGAATAGTTGGATAAAGGTGTAATTCGTCCCTCGACTTCACCATGTGGTTCACCAATTGTATTGGTACCCAAGAAAGACGAAACCTAGCGCATGTGTGTAGATTATCAAGCTTCGAATAAGATTGCAATAAAGAATCGATACCCACTGCCCAGAATAGATGATTTGCTAGATCAATTGAAAAATGAAAATTATTTCAATAAATTAGACTTGAGAAGTGGATATCATCAAGTAAGAATAGTTGAGGAGGATATTTGGAAGATTGCTTTTAAAACCAAACAAGGATTTTTTGAGTGGCTGGTTATGCCTTTCGGTCTTTGCAATGCTCTAGCTACATTCATGAGAGTTATGAATGATGTTTTAAGATAATTTCTTGATGAATTTGTAATTGTCTATTTACATGATATTTTGATATTCAACAAATCACGAGAAGAGCATGTCAAGCATGTGAGGAAAGTTTTGGATATCATGAGAAAAGAACAGTTATTTCTGAAGATTTCTAAATGTGAATTCGGGAAAAAACCTTTAGTGTATTTGGACCACATAGTTGGAGGAGGTGAGTTGAAGATTGACCCCTCTAAAGTTTTGATCACTGTGAATTGGCCAATACCCAAAACAGTGATAGAAGTAAGGAGCTTTCTATTAGCAGTGCAATATTGGAGGAATTTTATTGCTAACTTCTCTTCCATAGCAACTCCACTACATGCTTTGACTAGCTAAAGGTTGTCTTCCAGTGGGGATGCAAAACATCAAAAAACATTCAATGCTTTGAAACAAAAGATAAGTTCAGCCCCAGTTTTAGCATTGTCGGACTTGAAACAACCCTTTGAAATACAAACAGATGCAAGTGACTACGTCATGGGTGCAATTATTTTACAACATGGTAAGCCCATTTCATTTCATTATGATATTTTTAATGGTGCTATTATTAATTATCCTATGTATGGTAAAGAGCTTTATAAATTGGTACAAAGTTTGAAGAAATGGAAGCATTACTTGATGGGAAAAGAAACAATTATTCACACTGATCATCAACCTCTGCAATAACTACAATCTCAAACTAAATTGCAACAGTCAAGGCACTTTCGTTGGATGGGATTTTTCCAAAAAATCCATTTGGTAATCAAATACAAGAAAGGTATTTATAACAGAGTTTCTAATATGCTTTCGAAACCAGTCATTAATGTAGCCATTCTACTCAAGAACCATTTTGTTATGCCTGAAAGTTATGTTGAACAATACACACAGGATGTTGACTTTGAAGAGGTATATTTAAACTTGAGTCAAGGCCACCAAGTTGAGGAATTAGACTACCATGTGCATGATAACCTTTTATATCATTTGGGAAAACATTGTGTTCCACAGGGAGAGAGTAAATTTCATAAGGGAAGTGCACACTTCTCCTATTGTTGGACATTTCGGTGTAAGTATGACAGTGGCAAATCTTTAGAGGTATTTTTGTTGGCTGCGTATGCTTGAAAGTGTGCCATGTTTTATCAGAGGTTGTTCATTGTGTGCAATCAGTAAGCCTAGTAATAGGAAACTAGGATTGTACACACCAATTCCAGTGCCTTCACAACCATGGGAAAGTGTTTCTATGGATTTTGAAGGAGGTCTTCCTTTATCAAGGAAAAGTCATGATTATTTATATGTAGGCGTGGATAGGTTCAGTAAGATGTGCATATTAATGCCTTGTAAAAAGAAAATTACAACTAAACAAACAGCTCAAATTTTCTTTCAAAATGTATGGGTTCATTTTGGATTGCTTACTTTTATTGTAAGTGATCGTGATCCTCGATTTGTTGGAAATTTTTGGCCAAGTTTATGGAACTTGATGGAAACCAAGTTGAATAAAAGTACAACCTTTCATTCGCAAACAGATGGTCAAACTAAAGTTGTTAACAAGACAATTATTCATTTGCTAAGAGGATATTGCAGCAAACATCCTAAGTTGTGTGATGAACAGTTGCATTATATTCAACATGCTTACAACTGAGAAAAACACTCTTCTACTCTAACTCCGCCTTTTGAAGCATGTCTTGGTTATTTGCCTAAACCACCTTTGGATTTCATCTTTGACAAAGATGTAGTTGTAGATGGACATAGTGACATAGACAGAGCAAAGAAATTCATTGAGAAAAATCAGTTGATTCACTAAACAGTTCAAGAACAACTAGAAAAGAGTCAAGGCAAGTATAAGGCAAGGCATGATAAGCATCGTGTGAATCATCATTTCAAGTAGGTGATGAAGTTTGACTATACATTAGTAAGGAGAGGCTTCAAGGTAAGGTAAAAAGCTAAAACCAATTTGTTATGGTCCATTTAAAATTTTGGAAAAGATTGGTAATAATGCTTTCAAGCTTGATTTTCCTTCACATATGCAAATATATTCCATTGTTAATGTTGAAAATTTGAGATTGTATGAACCTCCTTTAATTAAAGATCAAGGAGAGAATGTTCAAATTCCATCTATTGAAGACTTTTCTCCAGAATTCCTTGATGTGCTTCAGCAAGACACTATACTTGACAGAAGGACAAGGAAAACTAAAAGGGGAAGTATTGATTATCCTTGGGTGGGTCTCAAAGGTACACATCCATCAAAGGCCAAATGGATTGAAGTGGGGAAGGTGAGGGAATAGTATCCTCATTTGTTCAATAACTGAATATAAATATTTTGGGGTCCAAAAGGATTCCAGTGGGGAGGAGTGATCGGGTGCTTAGAATTATGCTAAAAAAAAACCAAAGTGTTAGAATCTTGTCAAACTCAGCTTCAGATTGAAGGGCTCATCATTATGAATCCAACTGTGCGAACGAAACTCAAATCCGAGTTCATATGCAGAGGATAGAATAAGTCAAAGTTCAAGTTTGACTTACCTATATGGCAGGATTAGATGACATGGCAAGGGTCCCAGCGAACAGGGAAGCGTTAAGTGGCAGGTTGCCACTGGGTCTTGCATATCGCATATCAGGAAAAAAAAAGGCGCAGGATAAGAATTGGCCCCCGTAAATCACACCAAACACCCTATTGTTATGTTGTTACCATTGCTAGAGTTCTGATTGTGATAAGACTGTCAGACGTGATACTTCTATGTGTTACATTTTAATGTCACGGTGGGTTCGTCATATCGCACTGGTTATGTACCCAGAACTAATTTCCGATTGCGATAAGACCCAGATGCGAGAATTTTATATATCACAGTTTAATACCCTGGCAGGTCTGCAATACCGCAATCGCAGTGTTCCCATGTTAACAAGACCTTCGGTCATTGAACTTCACCGATTGCGATGAGCGGGAGGTTTTGGACGCGGGATTATATATGTTGCAGTTAATTATCCCCGACGGGTCCACAATACCGCAATCACAACATTTTGCTATGTTGGGAGCCCGCAGAACTTGTCGATTGCGATTTGGATACAACCGACAAGATATAGCCCGCCGAACGGTGAATTTCTCGCTCCATTAGTGGATTTTGGAGTGGAAATGGGGTTTTTGGTCGATTTTGGAGCATTTTGTGGAACAAATAGTGGAAGAACTGGGAGAAGTCATAACTTCTTCAGTTTTTATCCAAATTGGATGCAAAAAGAGGCTAGATAGCCATTTTTGAGTATTATTAACTCATTGAAATAGGTTTCAAAGGCATTTGAGAATTGAAAACACACTTTTGTTGTAATTTGAACATAATAGAGAGGCCTAAGCCATTGGAAGCTAGACCAAGGAGACATAGCCCAGGAGGAGTGAACTCCTTTATCATGTGCTTGTTGTGTGTTGTATTTTGATGTTATTTTGTTGTTGTTTAACATATATATTTATATTAAATTGTTTTATAACATTTACATAACAAACTCTCATGGGAATCAGTTAATTAAGAAAAAGTGTTCAAGCCTTAAGCACTTGATAAGAAAATGATAAGCATCTTGGGTTTTATTATGAATTGGGAATTAGCACAACATTACTAATCTACTCCATTTCAGATCAATGAAGAGATGGATCAATCTATGTTAATCAATGAATGCCTATATCATCATGTTTGGCTATTTAGGCCAATATTTACCCATAAACTAGGAGGGATAACAATTAGTATATATGTTTATGTACATTACATAAATATACATGTGGTTTTACATGTTTCAAGACGAGTAAATGAGTACTTATACACAGCTAAGAAGAGATAATATAATTACTTATATGCATATGTGTAAGCACAAACACAAACATACACACATATATATGGTGGATTAAAGCTCGTGGCAAGTCTTGGCAAAGGTTAGAAGGGATAGCCCAGACATGCTTGTATACTCATTATAGGTATATAAAGCCACATGCACTTGAAGCCAAGGTAGAGGCCTCTTTCCTGCATGTTGATAAATTGATAAAGCATGTGGGGATGGGAACCTTAAGTGAAAAGTCCATAAAATATGAATTTGGAAGGAAATGGATTAGACCATCTTCAATCCCGTGACTAGGTGCGACGATCCAGTGCTTAAACAAGGAGAAATATGGCTCGTCGAAGAGATGAATGTGTATAGCCGCACATGTGTCCTAGAGGTTTTACCTTGGAGGCTTCGAGTGAAGGACCTATGGAAACTCCCAGGATTTTATTTATGAGAGGACATGGAAATTGGCCCAGTGGATGCATTGTATTAGAGGTAGGTAAGCATTGTGGTCACCCCAAAAGTTTAAAAGGGCCAGACCATCTCAACAGTATTGAATGTGTCACAAAGGGAATGAGCGGGGTGATGTGGAAGGCTAGAGTCAAGCAAGAAACTGCAACAAAGATATTGTTGTAACAACCCTGGTTAAAAATCCCTATAATAAAGTTAATAAAGGAAAAATAATAACCAAGGTCATGGGACACTTATTCCAAGTTGAAGGTTGGAAAAAAAATCCTAGTGTGGGTGTTCATTTGGTTTATTATGGCTAAGGAAATTGGGAAAGGAAATGGAAAAGTCTTTGGAAAGGAAAAGTGGCATTAATTGGCATTATATCAATATGAAAATAATGAAAAATAGGAGAAAAGGAAGGTGAAAGGTCACAAGTTGCATGTGAGGAGGAAAATGATTGAAAATAATGGAAAATGAAGAAAATAGAGGCCTCATTAATAAAAAGGCTTTTGAGGATCAGTTTGGAGCTTTTTTTTTTTAGTTTAGTTTTGGAGCTCTCTCTCTCATACTCTTGGACACAAATCATTCTTGGAGCACTCTAGAATTGGAGGAAAGAAGGCAAAGGAAGGACAAGAAAGCAAGAGGAAGCAAAATATCAAGCAAGGAAGAGAAGGATCAAGCGGCTACAACATGAGTACTTGCAGATATCGAACTATTGTATGTATGATTTCCTTGCTAGTTTTGGCATGCATGGTACATGCATGTGTGTTTTTGGATCTTTTGTTGTCACTGGCATGGGTTTTGCTATGTGTAACAATGTTCTTCAACCTTGCCTTGTCATTTCCGGATAGCCATGGTGTGATGGGGTTCTCTTGTTTTGGTTGAGCTAGATTGTCGAATAGATTCGAAGCTGAGTGGGGTAGTCTCAAGATTTATCACAAGGCCTAGGAATCTTGAGGTGGGATATACGGTAAAACTTGATTGTGAATACCCTTGATTGGGACTAGGAATCCCTTAACCAGAAATGGAGGGATACATGGTAAATCCCAGAGGGTGGTGACCTTATAGGCCTAAGAATCCCTTGACCGATAATGGTAGGATACATGGTAAAGTCAAGAGGTTGAGATGAACAAATTCCTAACAGTTTAGATGGAGAGATCCAAAGGCATCCATGTTTGTTTAGGGCCTAGTGAACCAGTGGGATTGTAGTAAAGCTTGGTTGTATTGATGAGGGCTTCAGGACTAGGAATCCCTTAGTGGATATACGGTAAAACCTGAGGAAACCTTGATTATTTCTATTGTGAGTCCCACATTCATGCTTAGAATATGGCACGGGGGTGATTGGCTAAAAGAAATATTTGGTTTAGCCAAATATATGGTCGAGTGGTTCGTGGAAGTCCCTGGCTTGGTTGGCTTTTACATATGTTAATAAGAGATCCTTTCCTCTTTTTTTCTATGTGTAAATATACTTGTTAATAAGTCGTTTTAACGGTTTTTCATCGTTGATATTCTGTTGGTTATATCATAGTTGTAAGCATGGTTGATGACAAACTTTGTTATGAAACCAGCTCAAGAAAAGATAGATCAATGCCTTAGAATTCAGCCTTTTCGAGGGGGCAACCTCCTTTACATTACATAAATGAACAATTCTTGGATGATTCACATGACAAAACCTCCTTTCTATATATAGGAGTCTAAGGAGTCACAATATAATCCAACCGACCTAACAATGATAATATAAAGCCACAAAAATAACAATAGAGGGATTCTATGGGGCACAATAATAACAATATGGGGACAATAGGGGCACAACAATATTAATAAGGGATACAACTACAATAGTAATCGGGTAATCACTAGTATTATAGGGACCTAACATGCCCCTAGTATTATCAGATACAAAGCAACGAAGATATCCTTCCAAACATTTGTTTACTATCTCAGTTTGCTCATCAGATTGAGGATGATAAGATGAGCTATGAGCTAACTGAGTACCAATACAAGAAAATATTTCTGTCCAAAAATTTCCAGTGAAAATGGGATCTCTGTCACTTACAATAATCTTTGGGTTTCCATGTAGCTTTTGAATTGTTTCCATAAATGCAGTAGAAACTGTACCAGCATTAAATGGATGTGATAATGCACAAAAGTGTGCATACTTGGTAAGTCTGTCAACTACCACCATGATGACACTCTTTCCCTCAGACTTGGTTAAACCTGTGATAAAATCCATTGAAACCTCCTCCCAACATTGGCTTGGAATGGATAAAGGTTGTAATAGACCCGGTGTCTTAATTGTTTCAACTTTATTTTGTTGGCAAACCAAACATTCCGCCACAAACTTTTGAATATCTGATTTAAGGCCCTCCCAAAAAAATTCCTTCTTAACCCTGTGGTAAGTTTTTAAAAATCCTGAGTGCCCTCCTAAGGGAGAAGTGTGCAATTCCATAAGAATCTTTTGTTTTAGCTGGGAATTCTTACAGAGGTATAAGCGATCTTTGTACCATAACGAATCATTTTGCCAGCTAAATGTATCAGACGTACTGGAGTCTTGTTGTAACTTTCGAATAACTGCCCACACTTCTTCGTCGTTCTTCCATTCCTCCCTTGCTTCGTTTATCCAATCTGGTTGGGTAATAGAAATGGCGCACAACAATGCTTCCACATCCTCATCCTTTCTTGAGAGTGCATCTGCCACAACATTTTGCTTCCCTTTTTTGTAGATGATTTCAAAGCCATAACCCAACATCTTTGTGACCCACTTTTGTTGCACTTCAGAGGATAATATTTGTTCTAAAAAGTATTTAAGGCTATCATGATTAGTTTTTACCTTGAAGTGTCTTCCCATTAGGTAGGGTCGCCATTTCTTAAGTGCATGGAGTATTGCCAACATTTCCTTCTCATAAATAGCTTTGTGTAAAAACTTTCCCTTGATTGGACGACTTTCAAAAGCAATGGGTCTTTCATCTTGCATTAAAACAACACCAATTCGATTTCCTGAAGCATCGCATTCCACAATAAAGGTTTTTGTGAAGTCTGGTGTAGCTAAGACTGGTGCTTGGCACACTGCCTCTTTAAGATACTCGAAGGCCTTTGTTGCTTCTGGAGTCCATGAAAATGCATCTTTCTTGAATAATGTTGTTAGAGGTGCTACTATTCTCCCATAATTCTTAACAAACTTGCGATAATACCCTGCCAACCTGAGAAACCCTCGCAGATTCTTTATGGATGTGGGGATTTTCCATTCCTTAATGGCTTTAATTTTGCTAGGGTCTACCTTAACTCCTTTATGAGATACAATATGACCCAGATATTCCACCTTTTGTACTCCAAAGAAACATTTGGATCTTTTTGCATATAATTGTTTCTCCTCCAATAGTTGTAGCACCCTGTCAACATGTTCAACATGATCCTTTCAAGAGTTGTTGTAGATTAGTATATCATCAAAAAATACTAACACAAATTTTCTAAGAAATGGTTTGAAAATGGAATTCATCAAACCTTGAAATGTTGAAGGTGCATTGGTAAGGCCAAAAGGCATGACCAAAAATTCATAATGACCCTCATGAGTTCTAAATGTTGTTTTCGGAATGTCTTCAATCTTCATTCTAATTTGATGATATCCTGAATGAAGATCCAACTTGGTGAAGTAAATTGATCCATGCAATTCATCCAGTAATTCATCAATGACAGGAATGGGAAACTTATCTTTAATAGTGAGTTTGTTGAGCTCCCTATAATCTGGACACATGCGCCATGATCCATCCTTCTTGTTCACCAATACTACTGCAGCAGAGAAAGAACTTTGACTCGGTTGAATTATACCAGCCTCTAGCATTTTTGCAACCATACGTTCAATTTCACTCTTTTGGGCATAGGGATATCTGTACAGCCTGATGTTTGGAGGAACACTTCCTGGAATCAGATGAATAACATGATCATGATCATGAATAGGTGGGAGACCTTTGGGAGTCTTAAATACCTTGGAATGATTGTCCAAGACTTTTTGGAGATCTGGAGAAATAGATGATTCCAACATGGAAACATCTAGCGAACATAATTGTGCAATTACACCTCTTTGTTCCTTTTTTAGAAGCTTTGTCATACCATTAGAGCTGATTATCTTTCCTGGTTTCCCTGCAATACCCCTTAATTCAACTTCCTTTCCTTCCACATAAAATTTCATGAAAAGTGATTGAAAATTAAAAGCTATTGTACCCAAGGATTGTAGCCATTGGACTCCTAGTACAACATCAACACCTCCCATTGGAATGGAAAGCATTGGTCTAGTCAATACATATTCTCCCATGGATAGCTTGATATTATGGCACTTTCCAGAGAAATTTATGGTTCCTCCATTTGAAACCATCACTTGACACTCTAGTGTTGGATATAAGAAGCAATTCAATTCTTTTGCTACCTTACAATGAATAAAATTGTGGGTACTTCTTGAATTAATCAACACTATTACCTTTTTCTTCTTGATTTGTCCTTCTATCTTGATGGTTTGAGGAGTGGTAATTCCCGCCACTGCATTACAAGATATGGTTAGATTCATTTCTTCTTTATCTAGGCTTTGTTCTTGGAGTATATCCTCTTCTTTTGACCTTTATTGCTCCTTTTCTTCTTCCTCTTCACAATCTATGTAGAAGAATTTCTTCTCAGCACACTTATGACCTTTAGTGTATTTGCTATCACAACTGTAACAAAGCCCTTTTGCTCTTTTTTCTTCCAATTGTTGTGGTGTCAAACTTATAGGTTGTGGAAGACTAGGGGCAACAACACTTCCATCTTTATAGTTGTGAGTGGTATGCTTCCTGGTTGCCATAATTTTGCTTTCCTTTTTTCTTGCTAACCTGAATGCCTTCTCTAATGAATCAGGTTCCCAAAGGCGAACATCATGTTGGATATTATCCTTTAAAGTCCCTATGAACACATCAATCCTATGCTCCTCTGGAATATTTTTTACCCTTATGTTCAATTTTTTGAACTCCTCAATGTGCTCCATTATTGAACCCTTTTGTTTGAGACTTATCAATTGGCTAAAAAAAGTGTTGCTTTTTGTATCCTCATAATGTGCTATCAATTCTTCCGTAAAAATTGCCCAAGTGATAATTTGTTTACTAGAGCAAAGCCATTGATACCATACAAACTGATTTGGTTCCAAATATAAAGTTGCAATACGTACCTTTTGTGTGTTTTGCATATTATTGAGATCGAAAAATTGCTCCATCTGTAATATCCATATTGCGAGATCCTTGCCATCAAACTTCCTCATATCGATTTTTGGAATATGGCGGGTCTTCGATCCAACATTAGAGTCTATGGAATCATGATTAACATTTCTTTTGTTCTCATCATGAGTTTCCTTTACTACCCTTTCACCATTAGTGACCATTTCTTGTAGCAACTTATTCATATTTATCTTCAATTCTTCCATCTTATCATCCATGCCATCAATTTTAGTGTCCATGCCATTCATCTTAGCTTCCATGCCATCCATATTAGCTTCTACGCATTTCTTTAAACAATCCATCTTAGCTTCTACACCTTTCTTTAAACCATCCATCTTGGCTTCTACATCTTTCCTTAAACCATCCATCTTAGATTCTGTTGCTTTTTGTGGAAGTGACACTTGTTGCACTTGGTCTCGTAATTTTGATATATCATGTTGCATTTCTTCCTCTTCTTCATGAGTCATGCTAGAGCTTTCAGGTTTCTTACTAGGTGTTTGCATTTTCTTTCCTCAGGGCATCAATTACCGATTCAAACTAATTTTTCAAACCAAGCTTATGCAAAAATTTAAAAAAAACTACACACATTTTTCACTTTGTAGAAGCTTGATATTGAATCTGATGTATCTCTGCAATTTCGAATCTTTCAGTTTTGAAATTGTGACCTATAGTAGCCCTCTGTGTCCTCTTTCCAATGCCACTAGTCTGATCCAAATTGGATTCTCCAAGGAAGAGTTATGCACAATCTCCCAAGATGACCTGATTATAGACTAGTTCAGTAGAGCGAACTTGTACGACGTGCTACGAGTCACTGTTTCGACCTTTGACTCTGAAAAATATATACAAGAAACTACAGTCCGTCCTCTTTCTGTACCTTCTTACGAAATTTCAATCCGATGCTCAGAGAGAAAGTTATGATGATTTTCCCCAGGTCACATGTTTGGAATGTAATTCAGGAGTATGCAAAAAGACCAACTTCCTCAGATCATATCTCCACAAATATAGTGCGAAAAGCTCTGAAATTTGGACCCGAGATTCAGCACAGTTTCTTCTCAAATGGGGTTTTTTTTAGCTTCTAAAGCGTTGCAGAAAAAAAGTTATAACGAAAATGCCACGATGACCTGTTTGGAGCAGCGACACCCTAGAATCAAAAGCTCTGATACCAAATGTTATGAAACCAGCTGAAGAAAAGATAGAAAAGATAGATCAACGCCTTAGAATTCAGCTTCTTCGAGGGGGAAACCTCCTTTACATTACATAAATGAACAATTCTTGGATGATTCAAATGACAAAACCTCCTTTCTATATATAGGAGTCTAAGGAGTCACAATATAACCTAGCCAACCTAACAATAATAATATAAAGCCACAAAAATAAAAATAGAGGGATTCTATGGGGCACAACAATATTAATAAGGGATAAAACTAAAATAGTAATGGGGTAATCACTAGTATTATAGGGACCCAACAAACTTTGATTATGGATCTTATCATGATTTGATTAGTATATGAAATGTGAATGAATATATGACCTAAGAGATTATAATGCAACTATTTTGATAAGGCTTCAATTCTTCTTGATGACTCTTAGATAAGTATGAGACCCCATGTTGATATCTATGGTTATGACCTGTAGATTACATGTTTGTGATATGTTTGACGAAATGTCTGTCTTGGCTAGTAGGGGTTTGATCAAGTCATTGTACCAATGTTTGCATTAGTGGCTTTAATTCATTGTTATTTATCATTTCTATAAGTTTCATGAAGTTATGGGTAGAGGCCTGAGACCTAGCCCTGAAAAAGTGGCACAGAATCTCAGGTTGTTGGCATAGAACTTCTTGAAAAAGGCCACATGCGTTGGAATTCCTTGTTGTGAGAGTGACTGGAGGGCCTCAGTCGCATGCATGTCTTTTCATGGGAGTGGTTGGGGGTCTAGCTCTACAAAAAAGACAAGTTGTCTCAAGGGTTAGGCACATGGGAGGGTTGGTTGTCTCCTGAAGGGTCTATAGTTCTTGAGTAAGGTCAGTTTTGGGTTTTTTTGTCAGTTCCACTTCCTTAACTGTGCATGGGGATTTGAATCACATCATAGTATCCTCTCATCATATTTTTACCCCAGTGGACCAGTTAGCTTGGGTAAATGTGGGAGGAGGGTGTTACAGATTGGTATCAAAGCATGGTTCACCCCTTGGACTAGATGGGTGAAATGTGTTGGTCATGCATACATGTCAATTAATTATGTGTTCTTCATGCTTGTGGTCTATGTGATAGTTGTGTATGAATGGTGGTGGGCATGGTTGTAGTTGTTTCATCGTATGAAAGTTGATAGTGTTGTCGTTGGATGTGGTTGTCATGAGTGTATGTCGGTTATGAATTACTTATGCATGTCACTATTTACGTGTTGTTATGCGTATATTGACATGGTTATAGTTGTCGTGCATGAGGTCATGGTATGTGGTTGGTATGGTCATGCATGATAGTTGGATAGTGGTTGAAATGATGATTATGTATTGATATGATTATGTTTATATATGTATTTCCCTAATCCGATTGATCTTGCATATGAGATATCCTCCCTTGAACTATACCGGGGTATGTTGATGGTTTAAGCTGACATGGTATGCTTGAAGGATGAATATAAAAAATGACTAGCAAGATGGTAGATAGTTCACGAGACTCTCCCTATGGATCAAATGAGAAACGTGGGGGTGGGCACTCTTCTGACTTAGCAGACACATTGAGAAGATTGAAGGAAGAAATAAGAAGTTGCAAAGCAATAATGACAGAATCATTCAAGAACAGGAGAAACAAACTGAAGTCAATGTAGTACTTCTTTAGAGTTTGTCATAATTATAGAGGCAGGGACTGCTTAGGATCAACCATGGGCAGGAGGATAAGACTATTAGGGCATATGGATGTAGATCTCATGGTGGGCACAAGTCAGATAGAGATGATCAGAGATGACAGGTTCTTGGATACGCCAGATAAGAGATGTGATGGACACAAGTTTTATTCTAGTTTTGGTTCTGACATATACCATGATCGTCATCATTATCATCCTTACAGGAGGAGTGACAGGGGATATTTTCTAGACGAGTTCAAGAAAAATTAAGCCACCTACCTTTGATAGGTATTTGAAGAAGTCGAAGGATGCAGAGGCATTGCTACTTGGGATGAAGAAGTTCTTTGAGTTCCATGATTACATAAAGAATATGTGTTGGCATTATGATACATGTGTTGTCCTTGATGGCAACTCGCTCAGAGGTATGATACAGGTGTTGTCCTTGGAGGCAACTCAATCAGAGGAAAAATCTTAATACAACAGGTCAAGAGAGAGATATACGCAGGTTAACCTTGATGAAAGTGCGTATACACGCGGGTGAGAAGAAAAAAAGGCGCGTATACGTACACATGTAGGTTCACAGAAGGAAAGGGGCGTACATGTCAGAAAACTAAGTTTTGGTCCGTGGTATTTGGTCCATGGTATTTTGGTATTGGTCCATGGTATTTGGTCCGAAGTGTTGACCCCAAGTATTGGGTCCAAGGTATTGGTTCTAAGTGGTTTTGGACCATGGTATTGAAAGATGCCTAAACCTATATAAGGAGAAGATCATTAGGCCAAGGGGTGGAAGTGTAAGTAATGAATGTCTGATGAAGTGTGAAAATCTAGTATGCTAGTTATGGGTTTGTGATGCTTAGCTCGATCTGAATCAAGTTGGAAATGGCAGCAAAGGTATAAGTAATTATCTTTAGATCTGTACGCGGGTTCTCTCTGGTGAAAGCGCATGTACACGCGGTTTTGACACAGTCAAGTAGCGTATACATTATGAGATTTGATGTTTCAGGTTGCTGTTGGTTCTAGTGGTTGTTGCAGAGTTTTGGGCTCTGGTCTGTGTTCAGGTAACTTTATTTTGATAACATGGTTTCAATGATTCAATGTTGGGTGATTCAAAGATTGATGATGCAAGTATAATTTGATGAGTGTATTGCAGTGGTGATTGTTTTGTATTTATGGATACAATCTGAAAATTTATGAAACGTGGTCCCTGGAAGAAAAGAGAAGGTTGTAGCCTTCTATAGGTCAGCACCTACGTACTAGTACCTCAGCTAGTACAAGAGCTAAGGGGGTTGTAGCTCCCTTCCAGGAGAGTCTGGAGAACGAGAGAAGGTTGTATCCTTCTGTAGGTAGAAGCCTGCGTACTGGTATAAGATTGCACCAGTACAGAACCATTGTAAAAAGAAGTTTCTTATTAAAGAAGATAGAGACGAATTGCAGCAGGTGGTTTTCACCCACATTGGGTTTCCACCTTATATCATGGTGTTCATGTGTGTTGCTTATGTGTGATGATCTGTTCTGTTTTACTGATCCTATTTACTGTTCATATAGTTAATAATGTTCTGATGCACTCATTAAAGATCAACTAACTGAATCATAAGTTTACTGGATATACGCTTGTTGCATTACACACAGTTGCGTATACACACGGTTTTCCTTAACTAAAGTAGCGTATATGAATCTTAATATGGAAATGAAAAAGTTATATTGATTTGATAATACTAATTCACCCCCCCCCCCCTCAGTATTATTTCCAACAATTGGTATCAAAGCAGGTCCTTTGGAAGAAGCTTGATCGCTTGAAGGAAAGATACATCAGAATGGGTAATCAAGAAAGAGAAGCATCCATCATGCCACCAATCTTTGATGGGAGAAACTTTGTCTACTGGAAGATAAGAACCACATCATATCTACAGTCGCTTGGAACAGATGTTTGGGGAATCGTGGAAGGATGATACACATATCCATCAGCAATTCCTACAGATACCGCAGAGAGAAAGCAATATGAACTCAATGCCAAAGCGGTTACTGTCTTATTGGGAAGTTTTTCACAATCAGAATTTGTCAAGGTCATGCAGTTCAAATCAGCCAAAGAAATATGGGACAAAATCATTCTAAGCTACAAAGGAGATGAACAGGTAAAACAAGCAAAGCTTCAAACTCTCAGAATACAGTATGAAAATCTTAAGATGCATAGTAATGAAAGCATAGCTAATTACTTCCTGCGTATAGATGAGATTGTCAATTGTATGAGGAATCTGGGTGAAGAATTTAAGGAAGTTGTCTTAGTTGAAAAGGTTTTAAGATCCCTATCTGCCAAATTTGATTCCAAAGTTTCTGCCATAGAAGAAAAGGAGGATCTACAGAAAATCACTATGACACAGCGTCATGGAATCTTAAGATGAGAAAAGGAGGACCATTAGATATGAGAGAAGCCGCATTCGAAGTGTCAGCAAATGAATTAGGATACATTTTAGAAGGAGAAGATGAGGTCAATTTTGTCAAGAATCTTGAATGGGGATTTGGAAGGTTCGAAGGTAAGCTACCTTTCAAATGCTTTTCATGTGGTAGAGTTGGTCACTACGTTGCTAGATGTCCTCATAACAAAGGAAAGATGTCTGAAGAAGGTAATAGAAGTTGTTATACCCATGATAAAAGTAACGACTCATCTAATAGTGATGAAGACATTAGACTTCTCATGGCATATGAAAATAAGGATGTAGAACTAGAAGAAGTTACTAGATTAAAAGAACAATTGGAGTCAGTAACTAGAGTAAGGGAGCAATTGCAGGATATAGTAAAAGATCAAAGCATAACAATTTAGAGACTTGAATCGAAGATCCTCTCTCTAAGAGAAGATCTTAAACAATCAAAGAAGCATAATGAAGAAGCTCTTGAAGAAGAAGGACATGAAGTAATTGAATTAAGGAAACAAGTGGAAGAAGGAAGAAAATCTGAAGAAAACATAAGGAAGAAATATCTGGAAAAGGAAGAACAACATCAGGTTGAGGTAAATATCTTAAAAAACAAATTTTAAGAAAAGGATAAACAGTTACGATTTCAAGATAGTACTAAGATTTTGGATGACATTCTTGGTAGTCAAAGATCCCCTACTATCAAAACTGCTCTTGGCTTTTATGAATATGTTGAAGGTGAATCTAGCTCACAAGGTGAGTGTTATAGACATTTTTGGGCACTACAACCCCAAGCATGAAATGTCCATAAACCAAGGGCTCCTAAGTCCCTAAAAGTGTTGTTCTAACCCCTAAAGGAACAAGGTCAACTGATTACAGCTTCTCCCAGAAGTTCTCTATGAAAAACTGCTCAGAACTGGTCAAAACAAGATCATTTCAGCTGCTCCATAGGCAAAGTGCATTGCATCTCACCTAAACACACTGTGTGGGTGCATTGCATTTCAAAAAGCCCTTCTATGGGGTGCGATGGGCGAGAAGTGACAAATGGCAGTGTCATTCCGCAAGGTGGAGAGGCATGGAAACTTCCAGAAACTTCTCCTATGACACTTGCCTCTCTGAATTTGACCAAGGATGAGTAAGAGATCATCAATCTCCAAGTGGAAGCAAGAACTATTAGAGGGAAGAAACTAATCAAATCACAAGCTGACTCATCTCCCTTACAGATATCTATATATGGATCCCTCATCCCAGAGATCCAGAGGCTGGAATTTTGCATATTGTAAGGAATTGCTGTTGGTTTCTTGAGACAACATCAGATTGTTGGGTGATCTAAGCTTTGTATGAGGTGAAGAGGGGCTTCCTTGCTGAGAGGATGATGCTGGGTCAGAACAACTGGTTGTAACTCCCATTGGCTCTTTCTTGTTTATCAATAAAAGCTATTCAAGTTTTCCTCCATGCTCTTGTGTCATTCATGTTTGCTGCATTTGTATGGTCAATTTACATTTGATCCTAGATTGTTTATGATTATAGATCCATGTTCTTGTATAGTGCTATGCTATTGTGATCTTACAAGTACTTTGTGAAGCTCGGCGTGCAAGGGAACAAGTAGCAAAAGACTATGAAGAGAGAGAGGAATCGAACTAGGAGATTAGCGCAAGACAGAGGTTGGTCTTCTTTGTTCTTCTCTCATCTATACTTCATAAAGGAAAAACGAAAGTAGCTTTATTTTGTTTGTTTCTAAGGTAGCTATCACACCTTAGTGGGATAAGCAGTTCTGTGTAGACACTTTTCCCTGTAACAAAATGGCGACTCCGCTGGGGACAAATTAGTTTGTTTGTTTATCTTCCTTGTTGTCTATTTTATAAACTTACAGACAGAGCCTGAAGTCGAGCCAGGTAGCTTTCGAACTGCATTTACTATGCAAATGCAAAGTAGATAAATGTCGCTTCAGTCAATCTTCTGGATTTGTTTATAAATTAAACAACTGATTTACAAACTCTCTGATTGCCCTTGTGATAGCTCTTAGATCCTCTTTAGATCTACCCCTGATTGTTGCATTACTGATTACCATTTGCTTGGCCAAAACCCATGAACTGAACTGCAAACTGTGACCCGGAACCCAAGCCAAGTCTCGTCTCTGGCCCAGTGCAGGTACTGTTCTGTGAATCTGAAATTCAGCGCACTTCCCGAGTGTAGTAGGTGCGCTACATTTCAAATTCCCTGTGTTACAGGTGCGCTGATCAGACTAGGCATTGTCCAGTTTTGGTTCCTGTGATTCATTCTTTCCAGTTCTATTCATGAATTTTGCTGCCTGTGATCAGTATATCTCTGTTTGAAACCCCTTTTCTTTGCTATTATTCTGCTTCCTTTGTACGAAAGAACTGTAAATGTTTTTGTGTATTTGTTGAGTCATTTTCAGTTCTCCTTTCCAAAAGTAACGTAATCGTACTATCGTCCTTTGATTTGAAAGCGTCGCAAGTGTCATTTTCTGTCATAGGAAAGAGTTTTCTTGCTGTAGATAGTCGATTATCCTGTTACTATTGTATTTGGTCTGAATTTGTAATTTTTCTAGTGTCGAAAGTAAGTATTCATTTCTAAATTGTAAAATGTTGTGATTGCCTCCATTTTTTATTTCGAAAAGAAACTTGTTGATAATTGTCTCTTGAAAAGTAATTCAGATTTGTGCATTAGCTTTCTTTTCTCCATTCACATACTAAGAAAGCCGGAAACAAATACATGCATGTGCATTTGCATTTAGACCGTTTGATTGGTTTGATTTAGGAAAGTGCATTTAGAGTGTGCTCTTTGCTCTTTGTGAAAGAATACTATCTCTCTTTCCTTAGTAGCTAGGATTTTCATTGCACAAAGAAGATAAAAGATTGTTTATCATCTTAGATTGCATTTTAGGAATTACACATCTACATCTCGCGGTGAACCTGAAAGGAAAAATTCATAAACAAGATCAACTATAAAATAAATTCAATGAATCTAACAACGCTTTGGAACCTAACGCACAACATTTAGAAGTCTAGGCTAGAGACGTATTCCGGCGTCGTAAAACCTGGTAACTGTTATTCTCACTGATGGTTGGGTGATTCCTCCACTTTGAGACGATAAGTGCCAGTACGGACTTGTGCTCCCACGTACCGTCAAGTATATTTTGGGAGACCACAATAGGCTTAATCCTTTATCCATAGGAAGCCGTGTCTGCCGCCCTATCGATCGCAATGCACTGAACACAGCATTCGGGAAGATTGACTGCCGTACCGTAAAAAGTATTCTGCAGTTTTGCGATTGGTTTGGTAATCCCTATACCTAGATTTCTAGAGCAGTCCCTTTCGTTCCTTTTTAGACTCCTTAACGGAAAAGGTCCATCTGAGCACTTGTCACTTCAGGCTCATTAAAAATCGAAGGCGACTAGAGTCATATTTTGTTTTTTCTCGACTCTTAAAAATTGAAAAAACAAGTTGTGTCAAAGCGTCTAAAATTCATCTAATTCGGAAACATACTTCCCCTTTATTTTTAGTTGATCGAGTAATCCGCAATCATGGAAGAAAGTCAATTGAAACCCCGTCGTTTGCGGAGGCTTACGAGTCAACCGTCTTTGTCTCCGGAATCAAAGCTAGTACGGACAAAGCGAACTAGTTTAACTGGTTCCAAATATCCTGTTAAAGTTAGAACAAGTGTTCCAACAACATTAGAGATTCCGGTTACTCCAAACATTTCTGGTATCCCTGCCTTTACGGAAGAAGTTCAGCGGCCACAGAAGGACAGTGGTACTGATCCTAGTATGAGGGTAAGCACTTGTATCATTGAACCTGTTCCATCTACAACTGGTTCAGAGAGTGTTTCCCCCCAAACATCTGTCGCTGCAGATTCCATACCTTCTTCGGCACCAGAAATATTCTACGGACCTGACGGTCTACCCCTTCCACCTGGTCTGATTGCTATAGAAGAGATTGTGGAAGATCCTCCATCTAGTACTCCATCGCAACTTGGAGTCGGGATCACTCTGTATCCTTCTTCATCAGAAGTTAGTCTACCGCCAGTGGAAGCTCCTGTAGAAACGCTAGGTAATCTTTTGGATAGACTAGAAATGTATGAACAACCGTCAACATCTAGGACTGTGTCATCTGACACAGCGACAACAAAACTCCCTGCTATCACTCCAACAATGTTCGCCGGTATACCATCTTTCCCAACTAGCTCTCAATCGCTAGAAGGAGCCCACTCAGGGGCCATTTCGATGGTATGGTATGTTCCTGTTTGTTCATTCGGAATAATATCCAGAAACTCTTATGTTGAGTCTCAACGAATTGATCCATTTGGAGGTCAATTTGGGCAGTCCGGCCCTAAAGGGCAAACCATTCCCTTAAGTACCGGATTACCACCGTATGGGGTGCAGTATGCCCTTTCATTATCCCCTCCGGGAGGACAGCCATACGGGAGTTCACAACAAAATTCGGGTTATGCTGGAATTACTTCAAGCGGTTGGGTATCGATACTACCTCAACAACCAAGAGTTGTATATTCGATGCAACAATGCTTACCTATGTCAAGTATAACAACTACGCCAGCTATTGTGATGGTGTTGCAAGTTCAAGCGCTACCTGTTGTATGCCAACCTCAAGTTTCTCAGGTTGTAATGCAACAGCCCCTTGACCCTGCAACTCAACCACAATCGCCGACTAGTGGAATGACACAGGTTCAAACGGGTACAATTACCCCTCATCTTGGTTAAACAGTTAGTATCGGGCATCAGCACATGGCTTCACAACCATGGCTAGTGCAATACCAACAACCGCAGTTCCAACAAGTATACCAAGGTTCTGAACAACAAATCTTTGCGAATAGTGGGCAGCCGTATATTCAAAACGGTCAAAATCAACCATTTTACAATGGTCATGCCCACCAACCTTACCAAAGTTACTAGCATCAAATGCATTATGCTGGTATGCAAAGACCAACTGCTCAGGCAATCCCATCTTATCCTGGGTATACTTCACCTAACCTGAATCAACAGTTACCCTTCGTGGCAACTTTAGAGTTACCTGATTTAAATCGGTTAACAAACGATCCAATCGCTTACGCCCCTTGGTGGCCAGCGATTCCACATAAACTTCCATCAGATATCCCTAAATTTAATGGAAATCCGGGTGAAGATCCGTCAAATCATGTGATGACCTTTCATCTGTGGTGTTCATCAAACACCCTAAACGATGATTCAATTAGGCTTCGCCTTTTTCAGAGGACGTTAATTGGTCTGACAGCAAAATGGTATATCAAATTGCCTAGAGCTTCATTCGACAACTTCAGTACCCTAGCCACAACCTTTTTAACCCATTTTCAGTTACCGATAAGGTACGAAATGGGAACAAAACTTCTTACCAACTTCAAACAAATGACGGCCACTCACATATCTGATCATATACATAAGTGGCAACGTCGTCGTAGAATGGTGAAAACGTATGTTCTCGATCAGCTCTTAGCTGAATGGTTTATCAAGTCATTATTGCCTTCCATCACGGAAGATGTGGCAAAAGGGGGGGTCGTCACCGAAGAGCAGGTTATCGCTCGTGCGCAATATTTGGACTTGATTTACACTCAGTCCGGCACGCTCTACGATAAAATACCTGACGCTCCTAGACCGGAATTCTCAGTTCCTCCTCCTCCTAAATCAAACAATGACTCTCATGCCGGCGATGGCGTGATTGGCGCAACAGACATGAAATTGACAAAGGCTACATCTAAAAAGGCCCGTAAGATTTCCGGTCAAAATGCAAATGAGGAACTTCTTGCCTCGGAAGTAAATGCCGTATTGACAGATAAGGGCAAAGAAACTAAGCAACCAGGGGGCAAGAAGAAAGGCAAAGGGAAGAAGAAGAAACAGGAAGAATCATCACCTAAAAAATCTTCTACAAACCCTCCTAGAAATAGGAAACCAAAAAATCCATGCTTTATATGCGATGAGGATCATTGGACTGCAAATTGTCCACACAGAGTTGAGCTTAAAAAATTCTTCAAGAATTCAAAAACCTCGGCAGTATTAATTGATCCGTTTCCAAATCCAGGGACAAATCTGTTGGAAATAATACTGAGAGGGGGGGGGGGTGAATCAGTATTATCAAGTCAATAAAACTTTTTCATTTCCAAACTCTAATTCATATATTCTACTTCCACAACTTCTTATGATTAAGTTAATTGATCTTCAATGAGTGCATTAGAACATTATCAACCATATTATCAGTTAACAGATGTAGTAACATAGAGTAGATCATCACACATAAGGCACACACATGAACACCATGATATAAGGTGGAAACCCAATGCGGGAGAAAACCACCTGCTGCAAGTCATCTCAATCTTCTTCTTAATAAGAAAATCCTTTTACAATATTTTGTATTGGTGCAGTCTTATACCAGTACGGGAGCTACAACCCCCTTTGCTCTTGTACTAGCTGATCCATTTACTAGTACGCAGGCTGCTACCTGCTACAATGCTCCAAAGGTTTCCTTTAGCTCTTGTACTAGCTTAGATACTAGTACGTAGGTGCTGACCTACAATCTTCTCTCCTCCAGGTACCACGTTTCATCAATTTTCAGACTGGATACACTGAAACACAACACATAATCTGAAAGGCCACATTTCATCCAATTTTCATACTCGACCCAACAACAACATTGAAGCTCATAATCAAACAACCTTCTGAATCACCTAATCACCAGATCAATACATATACAATGAGAGTTATCAACCAGATCTAGTCCACCATATCATATAAGGATAAGTCATTAAGAACCTGATCCATTCATCTATCAATACTGAAGCTAATCATAATCATTCAATCAATCACTGCTGTTATCAGAACATAATACCAGACATCACTTCAAAACCCAGAACACAACAATAATAAACAGGGGCAGCTAAATAGATTTCATGAAAAGTCTGCAGCTTCACCCATAGAACACCTGCGTACATCCGCACTGTTTCCAACTGCTTTCCTGCGCACCCACGCACTGTGTCTCACGGACTTCCTGCGCACCTCCGCTCTGTGTCCAATGGAATGCCTGCGCCCCTCCGCATCTTCTGCAATTCTGGGCCTGCGAACCTGCGCACCTGCAGCGCTTCTGCGCCTGCGTATCTGCGCACCTGCAACGCTTCTGCGCCTGCGTATCTCCGCACTTTTCTTTCACTGCACTTGCGGTCCTGCGGGTATAGACAATTTTCAGACTTCAAGGATAACCCAGACTATCAGATCTACAGATCTGATCATGCGCCGAGGAGATATCAACCCATTAGTAGATCTGACTTGTAATTCTCATGTTTCTCCTTGATATTGATTCAACTCTCTCTCACAAACTGATTACAAGAATTTCAGATCTAGCTTCTCTTAAGATCTTCTAATTTCACAAGTGTCTAGCCAAATGATCTCCTTTGCTTTATATAGGCAAGCTCTTGCTAAAACCATGAATCAATACCATAGATAACAAATACAAGGGATCCAAACCGGGGCTAAATTAGATCCTATACCACGGGCCAAAACCATAGAATCAAGAACGGCGGGCTAAATACCACGGGCCAAACATAAGAAACCCCACGTGAGCACGCTTCTCTGCCTTGAAGTGAGTGAACTGGGGTCCGCACCTTTTACATGGTGTACCTGCGGGTATGTACGCACTTTATCTATGATATTCCCGCAGGTCCGCAACTTTTGTATGGTGTACCTGCGTACCTCTTATTTTCTTCATTATATGTGAGCTAATCATCAATCTCTGCTACTGACCTGTTGTACAGTGATCCATCACCTGTATGAGTTGCCATCAAGGACAATACTTAAGCCATAATGCCAACAATCTCCCCCTTTGGACTTGATGGCAAAGCTTACTTGTCATACTAAGAACTTGTCATTTGATTCCTTTGAACTGTCCTGCATCCATGAATTATGTTACATCTGATATCTCTTCTGTAGATTCAGCTGAATGTATATAAGTGAGATGTTCTTCTATGAGTGGGTTGCCATCAAGTACAACACATGCATCATAATGCCAACAAAATCTGGTTGATAGTGGAAATGCTTCCCCGTCTCAAGTGCTAATGTTGTCGATTTCCAAACAACAAAATGATGCTTTAATATCGATAAGAAACAAAGATTATTGGAATCCACAGCTGTCGAACAACAAGGATAAAGATCAACCTAGTAGTTCGACAACAACTTCGACAGAAGTTGCGCCACCGATCATTCCCGAGTTGAGAATAAAACCGCCAAAGGGAGTAGTACACAAGTCGACGTTTAATCCCCACGCTAGAGTGGCACAACATTATAATATAGTGGAAGATTTGGCCCAATCGCCATCCACTATGTCGACTCTTGAGGTACTACAAAATTGCCCATCCCAAAAGCAGGCTTTATTATCAGCCATTGGTGGGATAGACCCAAAGGATTCCAATCTCGTATCCTTCGATCATAAAGGATATGATCCTCAGTTACCAGCTCAACTAGCTTTCCTCGTTCAAGTGAAAGCCCTCAACAAAACTGTTCATTGAACAATTATTGATGAGGGGGCATCTACATGTATTATGTCGATGAGTTGCTGGAAAACTTTAGGATCCCCAACCTTGTCGCGATCTTCGACAACATTAAAAGCATTTGACGGACGAACATATACCCCATATGGTATCCTAAGTAACTTGAAGGTTGAACTAGGAGGAAAAACAATAGAAATAGATGTTGAGGTAATCGACGGAAATCTCGATTACAACATCCTACTGGGAAGACCATGGATATATGCTATGGCTGCTGTCGTGTCGACCTATTTTAGGAAGATTTCATTTCCCTTTCAAGGAGGGATTACAATCGTCGATCAACAAAAATTCCTCCCAAATGGTTCTCAAGTTACGGGAAGCATTCCAATGATCCATGGAAGCCCCAATTCGTTTCAAAATATAGGAGTAGGCCTACTAAAAGATCCTATATTAATGGGAACTTTCGCCCTTCCACCTCCAATCAATTTGGCGGAAGTAGCATCGATAGGAACCTGCAATATGATATCTTCTAAAAAGATCTCAGAAAACGATATTGACATGGATCATGCACAAGTTTTGCCTCCAAGCCCAACAGAAATATTGTAGCAATCAATGTTCCTAGCATGGGAGGTAAACCCAAATCAACGCTCATCAAGCATATGGATAGATAGGTCTGAGGAATATGGTACCCCTTCAGATCCTTGGTCATGAGTGCATTTCACCGATGAAGGGATTGTTCAATCAATGGTAATCGAAGGGGCGCCATGGGATGATTACCACCATCGTTCCCTTCTTCCGGATTGTGAAGAAAACACTCCTGATGAACTTTATCATCCTTCAGTTTTTGATTACCTATCAAATACTGTAAACACGGTGGATTCCGAATGAAACGTGTCCAACATTGAAGAGACTATAGCCATAAATATCTCGACCAAAACAGATGTTGTAGAGAATATTTATGTTGGCAAATGTTGTTCTCCTTCAGAACTGGAAATATGTAATGCTCTTTTTCGCGAATTCAGAGATGTCTTTGCTTGGTCATATAGTGAAATGCCAGGCATTGACTCGAGTATCGTTGAACACGAAATCAAGATGTATCCAGATGTCAAACCAGTACGACAACGGCTACGGCAGGTGCACCCCAAGAAAGCCGCTGCCATTAAGGCAGAAGTTGAAAAACTTCTCCATGCTGGTTTCATTTACCCGGTACCTCTAACCAATTGGGTATCGAATATTGTCCCTGTTATGAAAAAGCAAGGAACAATTAGATTGTGCGTCGATTATAGGGATGTAAATCAAGCTTGTCCAAAAGACAACTACCCTACACCCTTCATCGACCAGATAATTGATGAATGCACCAGATGCGAAATATTTTCATTCATGGATGGATTCTTCGGGTATAATCAAATAAATATCTGCCCACAGGACCGGTCAAAGACTGCATTTATTTGTTCGTGGGGCACATTCGCATATCGAAAATTACCCTTTGGTTTAAAGAACGCAGGGGCAACTTTTCAGAGGGCAATGAATTATGCCTTCCATGACATCAAAAACATCGTTCAACCATACCTCGATGACCTTCCGGCTCATTCACGAAAGCGGACTGATCATCCGCAACATTTAAGAGCGATATTTCTACGTTGCTGACACTACAAAATACGACTCAATCCACACAAATGTGTATTTTGTGTCAGTTCTGGTTGATTACTTGGCTTTGTAGTCTCAAAGGACGGGATTCATCTCGACCCAAGTAAGGTTCAGGCAATCATAAATTTGCCTCCACCTTCAAATTTGCTTCAGATTCAGAAACTCCAAGGGAAAGCAAACTTTCTGAGGAGGTTCATTCCAAATTACGCCGAACCAGCTAAAGGTTATACGCGTCTTTTGAAAAAGGAAGTATGCTTTGTCTGGGATTAGGTTGCGCAAGCTTCCTTTGATGCTTTAAAAGAATCCCTAATGAAAGCATCATTAATGTACGCCCCTAATTATCAAAAAGACTTTAACTTGTATCTGGCTACAACGGATACAACCATCGCAATGGTTTTAGTTCAAGAAGACAACGAAATTGAACATCCTATATATTATTTAAGTAAGAACTTAAATGGTACAGAAAGCAGATATTCTTATGTTGAAAAGCTAGCGCTCGCAGCTGTTCAAGCGATACAGAGATTTCGACACTATGTCCTCTTTCGAAAAACTACCATTCTGTCATATTGCAACCCCATGACTTATATATTGTCGCGACAGTTGCTGGGTGGCAAATATTCAAAATGGATAGCAATTATACAAGAGTTTGATATGGAATTTGTAAAATCCAAGTCAAAGAAAGCTCTGGTTTTCACAGAATTATTATGCGATCTCCCATCATCGTCCAACGATGAAACATCCGAAGAAACAATCGTGGACGAAAATTTGTTTCTGATATCTTCAAGCAATCTGTGGTATGGGGATATAATCATTTATCTCCAAACCCAAAAATATAGGCCAAACACTTCTCGCTCCGAACAAAAATGTATTCGATACCAAGCAAAGGACTACATGATCGTCGGTGATACACTTTATCGTCGTGGTATCGATACCGTTCTGAGAAGGTGCCTCACCCATGAGAAGGCCGAAAAAGTCCTGAATGATTGCCATTCAGGCGCGTGTGGGGGGCATCAATCCGGTTATGCTACAGCGCAAAAAAATTTACGAGCAGGATACTTCTGGCCAACAATGTTCAAAGATTGCATAACTGCAGTCAGAAGTTGCCATGCTTGTCAAATTTTCAATAGCAAAACTAGAAGACCACCCACACCTCTGCAGCCAATAGTTGCTGTCGGGCCATTCGCCAAATGGGGCATCAATTTCATGACATCTAACCCCACCTCGACTGGGGGGCATGGGTATATCATAGTCGCAGTCAACTATTTTACCAAATGGGCCGAGGCGATGCCTACATTAGATAATACTGGTGAAACAGCTGCCCTCTTCTTTTTCAATCATGTAGTCGCCAGATTCGGCGTCCCACAAGCTATAGTCACAGATCATGAATCACATTTTCGCAATCACATGATGGTCGAATTAGCTGCCAAACTAGGGTTGTCTCATGACAGCTCTACTCCATATTACCCGCAAGCCAATGGACAAATTGAAGCAATCAACAAGGTCCTGAAGCGCATGCTGCAAAGGATGATTGTAGTTCACAAAAGAAGTTGGCACCTAATCCTGTACTCAGCCTTGTGGGCTTACCGAACATCGGTAAGGAATGCGACCGGGTTTACACCGTTCGAACTGGTATATGGCCTGGAAGCAGTCTTACCAATCCAGTGTGAAATCTCGTCCCTCAAACTCGCAATTGACCTTCTCCCCGGAACTTCAGAAGAGGAGGCTCGTTTCTTGGAACTAATCCAATTGAATGAAACCCATCATGATGCCACTTTGGCTAACGAAGCCCATAAGAAACGAGTCAAAGCGCAGTTCGACAAGAATGTCAAACCCCGTGTCTTCTCAGAAGGTGACTTGGTCTTGCTTTACGACCAAGAATCCGATAAATTGGGGGCAGGTAAATTCAAGTATTTATGGATGGGCCCCTATATTTTTAAGCGAGTGTTAGCAAAAGGAGCCTACGAGCTAATGGATTATGACGAAATTCCACTGGCACAACCTCGTAACGGGTTGTACCTCAAGCGTTACTATGCATGATTCAGTATAATAACCTGTATGCTTTTGTTATGTTTTTGTTTTCGCTAAAGTGTTTGTTTTGGTCAAGTAATCCACTTTTTACATTTATTGCAGATGTCAAACCTATCGGAGTCATGTGTTGGATATGCCGACAGAGCGAGTCGTAGTTCGTGGAACCTATCTTCCGCGGCCTGGGCCATTTTTGATCCAAGCGGCGAGTTAGTAAGTTTCAGAGGGGTATGTATTGGTCGATCAACGAATAACATCGCTGAATATAGCGCGTTGATAGAACTTCTCTCTGATGCCATCACACATGGTATACGCCGACTAATTGTCAGGTTAGACTCACAACTCGTCATACTACAACTCACTGGTATCTACTATGTCCGAAATCCAGCTATTTATCGCATGTTCCTAAGGGTTAATATTTTGGAAAGACAATTTGATTTTATTCAATATCAGCATATTTCCAGAACCTTAAACATATTAACTGACTCATTGGCGAATTATGTGTTAATAAGACATTTGTAGCATTTATAAAAAGAAGCATACCATCAATATTTGCATTTGGATCATGTAACTTAACCAAAATAAAGCTTCGAAAATCAAAAATATATATATAACTGTTTATGGTTTACACATAATGTTCTGTAACCAAGACAAAATTGGTCAAATGACCAAAAACTCAAAACGCTAGGGGGCACCCTAGTCTAATGATGCTCGTGATAGCAAGTCACAGCCTGTGCGATCATGCGTAAGAGCTGAGTCCATCGTCTTGCAACCTCAAGGGCAGCTCGTCAGTCCTCACATCTGGAATACCAAGAGTGAGGCCCTCAACCTGTTCCTGTAATGCTGTGAGAGTCTCGACCACATCAAGGTCGCGAAGGATAGCCCTTCCAACAGCCTCTCCTGCTGGGGTTGCAGCTGGCACTCTCAGGCGTACTACTGGCTGAATGGGACCAACATCTGCATGAACACATGAGTTTGGTTAAGTCTTGACAGAATAAAGCACAAGGAAATTATAAAAGAAAAACAATAAACAAGGATATGGTCAAACAATTTACCAATGGCACCCCACTGTTCGCCAGCCGGGAGTACTAAATCTGGATCACCCCGGAAGTCCATACCGGCATATGGATACTCGGAATAAACCATCTCCTGACGATCAAACCACCCGAAGAAGGTATCAGAAAAGGAAATCTGAGACTGACCAGCATGCCTAGACATATGGTCGACCCATCTCTGCATACGTGGTTCAGTCGGTGAAGGTAAATCGAGTGCAATATACTGCGGCTGCATCAGTGGTATCTTTTCCAAGGCAAAGGCAGTCAAGATAGAACCATAACCAAAGTTCTTCAACCTCCCACTCTTCACCTTGGTCAACTGTTCTTTCATCACAAGAAGTACTGCGTCGCACCAGTTGAACACCTTCGGTTGGAGACATTCCAAGGCATACTGCATATAAGATCGGTTGGCTACATGAAGAGCCGCACCACCAGCCGTCCTACCAAAAGTGAATAGAATAGTCCTAAGAGACCTGTCAGTGACATCACGGATGATAATCTTGCTGTCTTTACTCGACTAAGATCCCTCTCTGCAATACTGACGAACATAATCTCTCATAGATTCAGCTCCTCGAGCCGAACCTGATAAAGAGATGGCGGCACCCCGCCTCGACAAGCCAGTCAAGAAATAGATGTCCACTATAGTCAAGTGGATGGATTTGCCCCTAATCTGGAACACCTAGTTGGTAGGATCCCAAGCATTGAGCAAATACTGCAGCAAGTTGATCTGTTGTCTCATGCTAGAAATGCGGAAAAACTTCAGCAAGCCACAGTTTTGCAGTGCGTTTACTGTAACCGGATCATGTAAAGCAAGCATGTCCTCTTCTTCATGCTCACATTCTCGCCATGTAATAGTCATATTGCTCCAAAGATCTCTGAAAAAAAACAAGAGAAGAGTTAGATCTTGATTTTGGTAAGAAACAGGCAAAATTTCCATAAAAAACTGTGCACAAAATTCCTTCCTTGCGCCCATCGCACCTACAAAAGTGCTCTGGGTGCGTTGCATGTCAGATGGCCAGTAGACAGGCCAACATCCAATGCACCTTTCGATACACAAAGGGTGCGTTGAAGCCAGGGCGAGTTCTTCAAACCCCAGAGGCTCAGAAAAACCAGGAATCAAGCTCAGAATGCAAAATGGAAAGCATGAAATGAAAGAGCTCAAGTTTAGCTCCTACCTGGTCCTGACGGTGCCGAGAATCGTCCACAGAATCTCCCGAAATCAGCTGATGAAAATCAAGGGGGAAAAGCACCTCCAAAGCTCCAACAAACCAAAGTTCAAATGAAATGGTAAAATGAGAGGTAAAATCACTTTTACATTACTTTTTATGTAGTTCGAAGTAAAATATTAGTGTTATAACTCATTTTTCAAACATATATTGTTCATTTCTAACTAGTTTGATGAAGCAATTGAAAATGCAGTACAGTCTTTGAAAGAACAAAGCTATTTATGGTAAAGTCAAGAAGTGACCGTTGTATTGAACGGTTTTAGCGCATGGTTCAAGCTCGTTAAAAAATAAACATAAGCCATGAGCAAATGTTTCCCCCCGTGTTTAAGCTCACTAAAAAATGAACTATTTCTCGGTAAATAACCATCGTGAATGTAGTACTTGAGCCTTTAAAAGCCTTGGTCGTGTTCTCATCATCACCTCCACTCTGTATTGGCCGATCGTTCACCTCCATTTGATTGTTTACCCCTTTTGAGGAACAGCTGCGAAGAGTGATCTCACTAGCCATCCTTGTAACACTAGCCATCCTTGTAACACTGTCGTGATTGGAACATTCCAAACCTTACCTGGAATCAGCTGCTACCCAATTTTATCACTCGTTCCTCAAAAGACGAGTCTCCTTTAAGCTCTTTTCAACTGACTTGTAAAATATGAAAAGATTGCCGAGCCATTGGCCTCTCCAGCTCGTTAAAGGGACCGGAAGTGCTATCCCTCCTTTAGATTTTAATCTTTTTGGACCTGAGGGATTATTACACAAAAAGATCGAGTGCTTGTTTTGTTCGGCTCGTTAAAAGTATCGAAAATTCATCCCTTCTTTATTGTTTTATACCTTTTCGGACTTAAGGGATTAGATGACGAAAAAGGAATTTTGGAGTTTCCTTTATGTTCCTTTTCAGACTCTCTAAAATTGAAAAGGACCGAGTTATCTTTGTCGTTAAACTCGTTAAAACTTAATAGCGACAAACTTGTCCATAGCAGACAAGAACAAGTTTCACTATCGCTAGGCTCGTTAAAACATAGCGATGGGTTTGCCCGAAGGGCAAATTATAGAACAAGCATATGTTATCCTCCTCAAGCTTGAAAAAAATAAAGAGGTACAAGTCAGCAATGGCTGGGGAAAATTGGGAAGAAAACTTAAAGAAACTTTGTTGGTAGCAAGTCGCTCTTGAACATGACACTTTCACTCTGCATCCAAGTCCGGTTGGGTTGTTTCAGTCACCGGTCACATCACCATGGTCCCATCACACCATCCACATTTGGGGTAATGCTACCAATCCATCATGTCAGTGTCGCCGATATGTTCAAGAGAAGTCATTCAGAGAATTCACCTGTGTCTCACCCGCTACAATACATTATACTCCATTCTTTCATGACCGCCACCCTGAACCGTATGTCATCAAATCGTTTTCACCTCCATTAAAATCATTTGCTCTATTCCGTGTCATGATGTGGGATTCATTAAGGCCCTCCTGTGATGGATCGCTTCTTGTCGACATCAGCTCATTATCCAAGAAGTCGATCTAGGAACACCCCGTTCAGTACTTTGAAGCTTGCATGCCTCAATGGCAAGTTTCTCACTTCTGGCGACAGGTTTACATCAATGGCCTTCGATCGAAAGATTTTGCGTGGTGTTCGACGCCAAGTCCTTTATTCACACCACGTGAATTGTACTGCAGTACCTTGAGGGTCATTATCATTATCAGTGATTCCTCTCGTGCCTGTTAACAGCTTACATCATTGGCTGGTAATCAGGCGATGTCTTTCCATGTTCGACTCCAGAACATCTCTCACATGGTTCGACTTGTACTTTGAGTGAAGATCAAACGAGATTGAAGACCCCGGATCTAGTTTCATCCATCCGGGCTGCGATATATATTCGGGGAAATAAAGACATTAAATGTACATCATTGCTGCACAGATAATCATCCAATCAAAGGGATGATGGCTCTACCAGAATCATCAGTCTACACTCAGACGATTGTCTGTCCTATGTACATGAAAATGAATTTATAAAGCTGAGCATGGGAATGCCCGCCTCAACTAGATCATGAAAATATTATGAAGATAATGTATTGTATTGTATCTTATTACAGGTCTCCTCCCAGCTTGAAAGAACTTCGGATCCTCATAATAAAGCATTTCACCCGACATCAAAAGATTAATGACCTCATGCTTTAGGGGGCAACTCTTATAGACATTTTTGGGCACTACAACCCCAAGCATGAAATGTCCATAAACCAAGGGCTCCTAAGTCCCTAAAATTGTTGTTCTAACCCCTAAAGGAAAAAGGTCAACTGATTACAGCTTCTCCCAGAAGTTCTCCATGAAAAACTGCTCAGAACTGGTCAAAACATGATCATTTCAGCTGCTCCATAGGCAAAGTGTGTTGCATCTCACCTAAACACACTGTGTGGGTGTGTTGCATTTCAAAAAGCCCTTCTATGGGGTGCGATCGACGAGAAGTGACAAATGGCAGTGTCATTCCGCAAGGTGGAGAGGCATGGAAACTTCCAGAAACTTCTCCTATGACACTTGCCTCTCTGAATTCGACCAAGGATGAGTAAGAGATCATCAATCTCCAAGTGGAAGCAAGAACTATCAGAGGGAAGACACTAATCAAATCACAAGCTGACTCATCTCCCTTACAGATATCTATATATGGATCCCTCATCCCAGAGATCCAGACGCTGGAATTTTGCATATTGTAAGGAATTGTTGTAGGTTTCTTGAGACAACATCAGATTGTTGGGTGATCTAAGCTTTGTATGAGGTGAAGAGGGGCTTCCTTGCCGAGAGGATGATGCTGGGTCAGAACAACTGGTTGTAACTCCCCTTGGCTCTTTCTTGTTTATCAATAAAGCTATTCAAGTTTTCCTCCATGCTCTTGTGTCATTCATGTTTGCTGCATTTGTATGGTCAATTTGCATCTGATCTTAGATTGTTTATGATTATAGATCCATGTTCTTGTATAGTGCTATGCTATTGTGATCTTACAGGTACTTTGTGAAGCTGGGAGTGCAAGGGAACAAGTAGCAAAAGACTATCAAGAGAGAGAGGAATCGAACTAGGAGATTAGCGCAAGACAGAGGTTGGTCTTTTTTGTTCTTCTCTCATCTATACTTCATAAAGGAAAAACGAAAGTAGCTTTACTTTGTTTGTTTCTAAGGTAGCTATCACACCTTAGTGGGATAAGCAGTTATGTGTAGACACTTTTCCCTGTAACAGTGAAGTAAGGAACTCTAATGAGAATTCTGAAATGATCAACAAGGAGATGAGAGGACAACCTCATCAACAACCAAGGAAAGAAATTCCTCAAATAAAATCCTTTACTCCTAACTATGGAAGTGATAGACGATTATTTCCTCCATTGAATAATGTTGAATGTTATGTATGTCATAATCTTGGACATGTTGCAGCCAGATGCAGAAGTAGAATGGTTCAAGACCGTCACACAAGATCATCACATTCCAGGTACTTCAAAGGATATTTTTTTGCTTGCAATATGTTTGGCCACAAAGCAATTGATTGCAATAGAAGGAACATGAAACATGTAAGATGTTATGCATGTAACAAGTTTGGACATAAAGCAAGGGAATGCATGAGCAAAATTCAAACTCCAAAGAAAGAGGATTATACATCATCATAATTCCAGGCATTGAAGAAGACAGAATTAGAGATAGAAAGGTGTGACATAACTCAGTTAGCTGACATGACAGACATAGGGGAAACTGAAAGTGTAGACCTTTAGTATTCCATCTTGCATACGCTGATATAACAAATGTAAGTCACATATATACGCGAATCATAGGTTGCACAATCGCGTATATGGAGCTCTGAAGAAAAGCAGCAGAACAGACTCAGGAAATGGTTCAGTCGTAGTATATGATGGTTGGCACAGGCTCAGGGGGAGCATATGTTTTGAATAATGCATTGTTGGCATTATGGTTAGAAGTCCTTGGTGATGATGCTTATTGACACATCTTGCTACTGATTGTTGATTGAACAAGAGAATGGATTGCAGGTTATGATGCTTATGATGTAGATCATATGGTGTATGATAGTTGCTGATAACTATCATGGTCATGTTTAGGTCCTTGGTCCTTGTGAGTTCATATGATGTATTTTGTTACCCCTCTATGCATGGGATGGATGATGTAATGGTTCTTGTTGTTGAGTCATGTATAAACATTTGGTATATCCCCACTTGGTTGGGTGGATGAGCCTAAAAATGGTGTATTCCCACTTGGTTGGGAGATTGATGTATAGAGTCATGTTATGATTTTGCAGACCGTGCATGTGCTCAGGGGGAGCATGAATGGATTAGTACATCTTGGCATATACAAAGGGGGAGCTCAATCAGATATTTCAGCAAGTACTCAGGGGGAGTATGGACAGCAGAGGGAGAGAACTTCTTGGTCTGCCCTTTTCCCTTGATGTCAAAGGGGAGAGTGACTTGGTGTGGTGGTTGCCATCAAGTCCAAAGGGGGAGATTGTTGGCATTATGATACAGGTGTTTTCCTTGAAGGCAACTCGCTCAGAGGTATGATACAGGTGTTTTCCTTGGTGGCAACTCAATCAGAGGACATATCTTAGTACACTAGGTCAAGAGAGACATATACGCAGGTTAACCTTGATGAAAGTGTGTATACATGTGGGTGAGAAGAACAAAAGGCGTGTATACGTACACATGTAGGTTCACAGAAGGAAAGGCGTGTACATGTCGGAAAACTAAGTTTTGGTCCGTGGTATTTGGTCCATGGTATTTTGGTATTGATCCATGGTATTTGGTCTGAAGTGTTGACTCCAAGTATTGGGTCCAAGGTATTGGTTCTAAGTGGTTTTGGACCATGGTATTGAAAGAGGCCTAAACCTATATAAGGAGAAGATCATTAGGCCAAGGGGTGGAAGTGCAAGTAATGAATGTCTGATGAAGAGTGAAGATCTAGTATGTTGGTTATGGGTTTGTGATGCTTAGTTTGATCTCAATCAAATTGGAAATCGCAGTAAAGGTATAAGTAATTATCTTTAGATCTGTACGCGGGTTCTCTCTGGTGAAAGCGTGTGTACACGCGGTTTTGACACAGTCAAGTAGCGTATACATTATGAGATTTGATGTTTCAGGTTGTTGTTGGTTCTAGTGGTTGTTGCAGAGTTTTGGGCTCTATTCTGTGTTCAGGTAATTGTATTTTGATGACAGGGTTTCAGTGATTCAGTGTTGGGTGATTCAAAAATTGATGATGCAGGTATACGTTGATGAGTGTATTGCAGTGGTGATTGTTTTGTATTTATGGATCCAGTCTGAAAATTTATGAAACGTGGTCCCTGGAAGAAAAGAGAAGGTTGTAGCCTTCTGTAGGTCAGCACCTACGTACTAGTACCTCAGCTAGTACAAGAGCTAAGGGGGTTGTAGCTCCCTTCCAGGAGAGTTTGGAGAACGAGAGAAGGTTGTAGCCTTTTGCAGGTAGAAACCTGCGTACTGGTATAAGACTACACCAGTACAAAACCATTGTAAAAAGAAGTTTCTTATTAAAGAATATAGAAATGAATTGCAGCAGGTGGTTTTCACCCACATTGGGTTTCCACATTATATCATGGTATTCATGTGTGTTACTTATGTGTGATGATTTGTTCTGTTTTACTGCTCCTGTTTACTATTCATATGGTTAATAATGTTCTGATGCACTCATTAAGGATCAACTAACTGAATCATAAGTTTACTAGATGTACGCTTGTTGCATTACACACAGTTGCGTATACACGCGGTTTTCCTTAACTGAAGTAGCGTATATGAATCTTAATATGGAAATGAAAAAGTTATATTGATTTGATAATATTGATTCACACCCCCCCCCCCCCCTCTTAGTATTATTTCCAACAATATGAACACCAAAATAACTATCTTTAGCCTCAAAGGAAAAGCAGACATTTGGTGGGAAGATGTGAAGCGGATTAGAGACATCAGGATGGATGAGTTGAGTTGGCATGAATTCAAGAGACTTTTCAGGAAGAATTATTTTTTAGAGAGGTACTACAACAACAAAGCTAAGGAGTTCTATGAGCTAAATGTGGGAACAATGACACATGAGGAGTATACCAACAAGTTCTTGGAGTTTTTGAGGTATGTATTGTATATTAAGGATGAAGAATCCAAAGTCCATAGATTTGTCAGTGGATTGCCATTAACATTTAGAGATCGGATTGAGTATGATGAGCATCGGTTTCTTGAGGAGTTCATTGGGAAATTGAAGAACTGCTATGAACAATCAAAGCATAAGAAAGAATATTAATGAGGTTGGAAGGGGAAAGAAAAAGCTAAAGGTAAATGGCAGCCAAAAAGAATAAGACCTCATAATGCAAGAGAAAAAGAGAATGTTGCACCCTACAAGAATTTTAATGGGTCACAACATGGAGGGAAATAGAATAAAGGTGATGGTAAGGGACAATTGCAGTGTTGGATATGTGGCAAGGATCATCTCAAGAGAGATTGTCTGCAGAATTAGGGTGGTAGGCCTCAAATTTACAGTACACAGGAAGCACAAATAGTTGGGGATGTTGGGCAGAGCATTCCACGAATCTATGCATCATTTGATAACAAGAAGGTGGATCACCACGCGTCTATTATTGAGATGGACAACAAACTTTGTGATCAAGTCATTTCTATTTTGATTGACCATGGATTTAATTATAGTTATGTTAGTCCTGACCTAGTGGATAAGTGTGGTTTGAATAAAGAAGTGCATGCAAAATCTTGATTAGCTCGTTCGATACATGTACAAATAAGAGAGTTCATCATTGGGTAAGAGCTTGCGTATTTAAGTTGAATAGTATGCCTACCTCAACATATTTGAATGTACTTCCATTGGGATCATATAGTATGATTTTGGGTATGGATTGGTTGTATCTTCATAGGAATAAGGTGGATTGTTATGACAAATTTATTGAGTGCTTGGATTACAATGGAGAACAGAGGACCTTGCAGGGTAAGACGAAGGCTACATCAGTCAGAATGGTCACAGTTATGCAGGAAAAGCGCAACTACAGGAAAGGGTGTCTGTTATTTGTAGTTCATATTTCTAGTGATAAAGGTAAAGATGTTGAGGATGCATAAGGTATGAAGAGGTACCAAATCTTGCAGCAGTTTCAGGATATGTTTCCAGCATAGATTTTAGAGTTGTTGCCTCATAGAGAAGTGGACTTTTATATTGAGTTGGTACCAGGGGAAACACCAGCATCAAAGGCGCCATACAGGATCAGCACACCATAGTTAGTAGAGTTGAAGTTGCAGTTGAAGGAAATATTGGACAAGGGATAGATTAGGCCAAGTGTATCACCTTGGGGCACACTAGTGTTGTTTGTGAAGAAGAAGGATGATACTCTCAGGTTATGCATTGGTTACAAACAATTGAATAAGGTGACCATCAAGAACAGGTATTCGTTGTCGAGGATTAATGACTTGTTTGACCAGTTGAAGGGAGCAGTAGTGTTCTCAAAGATTTACTTGAGATCATGATACCATTAGGTACACATTGAAGAAGAGGACATTTACAAGACTGCTTTTGGACCAGATATGGGAATTATGAGTTTGTCATAGTTCCATTTAGTTTGACTAATGCTCTAGCTACCTTTATGTGCTTGTTGATTAGTGTGTTGCATCCTTATCTGAACAATTTTTTTATTGTGTTCATTGAAGACATCTTGATATATTCTAAAAATGAGGAGGAACATGTCAATCACATAGCACCAGTATTGAGATTGATGGTCAACTGTATGCTAAGCTCAATAAATGCAGTTTCTTTCAAACAGAGGTACTCAACTTGGGGCATGTGGTTTCCAAGGAAGGTATAGTAGTAGATCCGGAGAAGATAAGGGCTATCATGGAGTGGACAACCCTTAGAAATGTGGATGAGGTGAGATCATTTATGGGGCTAGCAGGTTATTATAGGAGGTTCATTAGGAAATTCTCTCAGAGGCAAGGTAAGAAATTTTAATGGATATAGGAAAGTGCAACAAGTTTTGAACAATTGAAGCAATTGTTGACAAATTCTCCAGTGCTAAATATTGTAGATCCAAAAAAAATTTGTGGTGTGTACAAATGTCTGCAAGAGAGGACTTGGTGGATTCCTAATGTAGCAAGGACAAGTAGTGTGTTATGATTCATGAAATTTGAATGAGCACGAGCAGAATTATTCGACACATGATCTTGAGTTGGCAACGATTATTCATGCATTAAAGATATGGAGGCACTATCTTCTTGGCGGGAGGTTTGTATTGATGAGCGATCACAATGGATTGAGGTATTTATTTGAATAATGAAATTTGAATGTCAGGCAAGCTATATGGTTGGCCACAATAAATGAGTTTTATTTCGAGATCAAGTATATTAAAGGAAAGGAGAATAAGGTTGTAGATGATCTTAGCAGGAGAGTACAAGTGAATTATATAGCAGCTATGAGTTCTTATGGGATATACTTACATGATCAAATCTTACAGGCAGGACAATAGGATGACATGTAGATGGATCTTAGGAATAGGTTACAAAATGGCACAGGTGAGCAAGATGTGGACTATCATCTTACAACATATGATTTGGTCAAATTTAGGGATAAGATATATGTGTCGAATGATAGTGAGCTCAAGAAGACTATCTTGCGAGAATTTCATGCAAAACCGTATTCAGGCCACCCAGGATACCAAAAGACAATGACAACAGTGAAGAAGTTTTATCATTGGTTGAATCTGAAGAAGGAAGTGGAAGAGTTTGTGGCTAGATGCTTGGACTGTCAACAAGTGAAAGTAGAGTGTAAGAATTCCGGTGGGTTGCTTCAGCTGATTCTGATTCTAGAGTGGAAATGGGAGGTCATCTCTATGTATTTCATCACAGGTTTGTCGAGGAAATATAGACAACATGATTCCATCATGGTTGTGGTGGACAAGTTGAAAAAGTTAGTGCACTTCATTCCAGTAAAATATACTTATTCATCTAATGATGTAACACATTTATTCATCAAAGATGTAGTGAGGTTGCATGGTGTTCCAATGAAGATTGTGTAAGACATGGATTCTAAGTTCACTTCCAAGTTTTGGAAGGATTTGTTTACATGTTTGGGGATAGATTTGGCCTTGAGCACAACTTATCATCCGCAGATAGATGGAGAAACAAAGAGGGTCAAAAATATATTGGAGGACATGTTGAGTATGCATGTGATGCATCAACATAGGAGATGAGAGAAGCACCTTCCATTGGTTGAGTTTTCTTATAATAATGGTTATCAAGATTCACTGAGGATGAGTGTATTTGAGGCACTGTATGGGCAGAGTTGTAATAATCCCATCAGTTGGAGTGACCCAATGAATAGGGTGTTGATAGGATTGGACATGTTGGCAGAGATGGAAGAGGAAATGAAGGTAATTAAGAAGAATCTAACGGAAACACAGTACAGGAAGAAAAGTTATGCAGATCGGAACAAGATGTTTAAAGAGTTTCAAGTTGGAGAACAAGTGTATTTGTGCATCAATCCGAAGAAGAGCTCCTTGAGGATTGGGTCATGTGCCAAGCTAGCACCTCAGTTTTATGGACCTTTCAAGATTCTTAAAAGGATTGGACCAATAGCCTATCGACTTGCACTGCCTCTGAAAGTGAAAGTCCATGATGTTTTGCATGTGTCATTGCTTATGAGGTATGTTAAAGATGTTGATCATGTGATTGACTAGTCTATATTACAAGTCTATCAATAAGGATAATTCTAGTCGGAACGTCAGTGTATTTTTCAGAGAAATATGCTCATGCTTCGAAACCAAGCAATCGAGTAGGTTAAATTGTGGTGGAAACAATTTATGCCCAATGAAGCTACATGGGAGATGGTGGACCAGATGCGGGCTATGTATCCTTCTCTATTCGTTGGTTGAGAAAATGTTTTTAGCATATGTTTTAGTGTGATGTTTTGGTATATGTATATATGTATATGGATGTAAATACCACCATGAGTTGTGTTATAAAGATCCAATAAGCAATATGGTTGTCATGTTGTTATGTTTGTCATGATGGTTTTATTTTTTAGCAATTTTTTCATTGTAAATATTGCAACGAGCTAACTTATAAATCTCCATGGGTAGTAATTTTTTATTTTTAGTGGTCTTGGTGGTTGTAGGTGTCATTGAACACTAAGGATGGCATTGAACACCGAGGACGGCGTTCAACACCGAGGACGGTGTTCCCCGAAGGGGGAGGATTTAGTAACAACCCTGGTTAAAAATACATGTAATAAAGTTAATAAAGGCAAAATAATAACCAAGGTCATGGGAAATGTTTTCCAAGCTGAATGTTGGGCAAAACATCCTAGTGTGGACGTTCATTTGGTTTATTATGGCTAAGGAAATTGGTAAAGACAATGGCAAAGGATTTGGAAAGGTAAAGTGGCATTAATTGGAATTTTATTTATGAAAATAATGGAAAATAGGAGAAAAGGAAGGTGAAAGGTCATGGGTTTCATGTGAGGAGGAAAATGAAGGAAAATAATGGAAAATGAAGAAAATAGAGGCCTCATTAATAAAAAGGCTTATGAGGATCAATTTGGAGATTTTTGTCAGTTTATTTTTGGGGATATATCTCTCTACTCTCTCTCTCTCATACTCTTGGACACAGAACATTCTTGGAGCACTCTAGCATTGGAGGAAGAAGGCAAAGGAAGGACAAGAAAACAAGATGAAGCAAAGGATTACTTGCAGGTATCAAATTAAATTTATGATTTCCTTGATAGTTTTGGCATGCATGGTACATGCATGTGTGTTTTTGGATCTTTTGTTGTAATTGGCCTAGGTTTTTCCAGGTGTGACAGTGTTCTTCAACCTTTCCTTTCCATTTCCGAATAGCCATGGTGTGATGGGGTTCTCTTTTTTTGGTTGAGTTGGATTTTCGAATGGATTCAAAGCTCAGTGGGGTGGTCTCAGGATTGATCATAAGGCCTAGGAATCCTAGGGTGGGATATACGGTAAAGCCTGATTATGAATACCCTTGATTAGGCCTAAGAATCCCTTGACCGATAATTGCGGGATACATGGTAAAGCCCAGAGGGTGGTGACCTCATAGGCCTAGGAATCCCTTGACCAATAATGGCGAGATACATGGTAAAGCCTATAGGTTGAGGTGGATGAATTCCTCACGGTTTAGGTGGAGAGATCCGAAGGTATCCATGCTTATTTAGGGCCTAGTGATCCAATGGGATTACAGTAAAGCCTAGTTGTATTGATGAGGGTTTCAGGCCTAGGAATCCATTGGTGGATATACGATAGAGCCCGAGGAAGCATTGATTGGTTTTGTTGTGAGTCCCACATTCATGCTTGGAATATGGCACATGGGTGATTGGATTAAAGAAAGATTTGGTTCAACCCAATCTATGGTCAGGTGGTTCGTGGAAGTCCCTAGTTTGGTTGGATTTTGCATATGTTAATAAGAGATCCTTTCCTCCTGTGTTCTATGTGTAAATATGCTTGTTAATATGTGGTTTTAATGGTTGTTCTATCATTTATATTCTGATGGTTATATGTTGGTTATAAGCATGGTTGATGATAAACTTTGATTATGGATCTTATCATGATTTGATTAGTATATGAAATGTGAATGAATATATGACCTAATAGATAATAATGCAGCTATTGCGATAAGGCATCAATTCTTCTTAATGACTCTCAGATAAGTATGAGACCTTTATGCTCAGGTATGTGGTTATGACCTATAGATTACATGTTTTTGATATGTTTGACGAAATTCCTGTCATGGAAAGTAGGGGTCCGTTCAATTCCTTATACCAATGTTTACATTAGTAGCTTTAATTCATTGTTATTTATCATTTTTGGAAGTTTCATGAACTTCTGGGCAGAGGCCTAAGACCTAGCCCTGAAAAAGTGGCACAAAATCTGGGGTCATTAGCACAAAATTGTCTAAAAAAGGCCACAGTCACTGGCATGCCTTATTGTGGGAGCTAATGGAGGGCCTCAATCGCATGCATGGCTTGTCATGGGAGCGATTGGGGGCCTAGCTCTGCAAAAATACAAGTTGTCTCAGGGGTCAGGCACATGGAAGGGTTAGTTGTCTCATGAAGGCTTTGTAATTACTGAGTAAGGTTAGTTTGGGGTTGTTTTCTAGTTCCACTTCCTTAATGGTACACGAGGAGTTGCATAACATCATAGTAGCCTCTCGTCACATGTTTACCCCAGTGGATCGTTAGCTTGGGTAAATGTGGGAGGAGGGTGTTACAATTAGGACACATTGGCAGTGGGGTCCATGATGATCCTCGCAATACTAGAAGGTCCGCCCCTGAATATTTGACAGTTATTAGAATAATTCCCAGTGTTTAATCTTTAGGATGAGGTGGCATATTGGGGGGTAACATGGTATGCATATAGTTAGAAGGGTTTTAACCCTTGTGTTTAATGTGTCTGCCTGTTCTACTAGCTGTGGAAGCGATATAATGTGGCCAATCATGAGTAGGTCAACAACTTGGGTTGTGATACCAAGTGTCGATAAGGTGATGTGACTCAGATAGCCGCATGGGCACCACGTGGCAAGTTAGGATGACATGGCATTCATTGATAGACCAATCTTTAAATGGTTACATCTTTCAATCTGAGAGTCATATTGAAGTAAATTTTATATATTTGGAAAGGTATCGACGAGATGAATACAATGATGTCATTGGTCATAAGTTTTGAGAAAATCATAGAAAGAAAAAGTTGTATACCCCATTTCCATAACGGGACTTGGAGGTCAGGCCATTATAGTAATTTCCTCCTTATAATCATAGTTAGGGTAGGGGTTAGTAGGGGGTATGTTACAATTTAAGTCTATTCTTATTTCCCGAGAAAAATAAAATCTTTCTTCATCCATAGTTGAATGATGATCTATGGTTAAATTGTCTAAATAATTTTCTTTAACAAGGTTAGCAACATAAAACCATTGAAAACTACAAGTGGAATTTCCTTGTTATCTGTCATAAAAACATGTATTACAAGTAAAAATAGTTTTATTTTCCTACTCATTTTTCTCCATTAATAGGCTACATATGAGATTAAGCACTTCTTGCAAATATAGTGGATCAGGATCATCCATAACCTCAATTTGAACATAATATTTTATTCCATGTGAATTGTAGAAAGACAATTATAATATCATATTTTGTGTCACTCACATATTTTTTATTGGAAGGAATAAAACACATTAATTCAATCATTTCATAATTGAAAATACATGAAATCCTCCTCTAATACTTTTACATATATGTTTAGCAAGCATTATTGTCATAGTGTTTCATTTGTATAATCTGCACCTTGCATTTTTCAATAATATGAGACAAAAACACATGCTTTTTAAACTCATTCAACCCTTGAGCGAAAATATTTTCAAAGGAAAACCATCTAGAAAAAATACTATTTAGAACATATACAAACACAAGTTTATATGTGAGAGTGACTAGATTTATGTCTTCCTATGTAAGTTACATCAAGTAATACTCCTAGATATATCTCATTGATTGCTAAAGCTCTAGTGAATTATAAATTTCCCAAGGAATCCTTGCTTAAGTAACAATGAAAAATCATTTGGTCATTATATTTCTAGGTAAGGTAACATCATTATATAATGAAGTAGACACTTTTAACTGTGTTTTTTTGAAGCAAGTCAAACTTTCATGGCCGCTTATGATATGTTAATAACAATGAGCAACATACAATACTCATAGAAGAAGCTTCCACCACAATCCCAACAATCAATGGTGGAAGATAATGTAGAGTTAATGAAAAAAATAATTCAACTGCTATAGAGGTACCCATTATATTATAATCCAAAGTCGACGAGCAATTAAGTTTGATTTATGTGAATGTGCTCCTTAAAAGGTCAACATATGTAATGTCATTTTCCAAGCTACTTCTCATCAGTACTATGTCAAAAGTTAGATTGCTTTATATGTACCATCAACAATTGTCATGTCCACATTAACAACCAAGGGTGTTAGAGAATCATTGATGCTATTGCCAACCATTATAATTGTCAAATTAAATTTATGTTGAACCAAAAGCACGAGGAAATAAGTTATCTTCGTACAAAGCTTAATACTATTACAAAATTAAATGTTTAGAGCTCAATACAAGTTTCTAACCTTTTTCAATAGTCATACCAAAAATACAAATGACCAAGGGAAAAGTATTAGGAGGAACAAATGCTTGGTTGATGGTTAGGGGTAAAAAGACACTGAAATGTAAATACCTCTAACTCTTTCATTTTCTCCACTTTTTCCTAAGGGAGCATTTCTTTCGTGACAATGTCAATTCAAACCTCCTTTGCAATTGCATTGTAGTATGCTACTTATCTCTTGCGACTATAATACTGCTAACTTATTTGAAAATGGGTATTTATCTCTGGGTTAATTGAATTTGACATGCATATATTCCTACCAACTCTCCAGTGGTAAACTTTAAAAATCAATTTTGTATTTAATCAAAAATAATTGTTAGCAAAAGGGTGTCCTTACTAGCCATATTTTATTGCTTTTCAATTCCTCCTTTCTCAATGTGTTTTACTACTTAAACAACTCGGTGATCAATCTCCTATAAATCATACCTTCCTCATTTTATTTTTTTTGTTTGCCTTTGTGCCTTTTGAGAATTCTCCATCTTCCTTTTCATGGTTCTCTATTATCAAACCAATTTTCGAAACAAGAGTTTTTCACGCCAAGCTTGAGGGAGGGGATTGCCTTCTCTTCTCTTGATTAATTTGTTATGATATAGATCACTAAGACAGATTTAAGAATCAAAGACGAATACTAGTGAAGTTGGAATATATGAAAGGAAAAGAACGATTGGACATTGTTTTAAATCAACACTAATTTAACAACTTAAAATACCTTCTACATTTATAAAAATATCTTCCACTCTACTTACCAACTTGTCAAATTGTAAGTCCTTTATAGGGAAAGAAAAAGGTGAAATGCCATGACATAAGAATGTGCAAAAATGTGCAAATGATTCAACTGAATGCTAAAGCTCTAGTGAATTATAAATTTCCAAGGAATCCTTGCTTAAGTAACAATGAAAAATCATTTGGTCATTATATTTTTGGGTAAGGTGACATCACTATATAATGAATTAGTCACTTATAACTGCATGTGTTTGAAGCAAGTCCAACTTGTGTGGTTGCTTATGATATGTTAATAACAATGAGCAACATAGAATACTCATACAAGAAGCTTCCAAGACAATCCCAATAACCAATGGTGGAAGACAATGTCGAGTTAATGTAAAAAATAATTCAACTGCTATGGAGATACCCATTACATTATAATCCAAAGTCCATGAGAAATTAAGCTTGATTTATGTGAATGTGTTGGTCAACATAAGTAATGAAATTCTCCAAGCTACTTCTCATCGGTATTATGTCATCAGTTACATTGGTATATTTGTCCCAACAACAATTACCATGTCCACATTAACAATAACAAGTGCTAGAGAATCGTTGATGTCATTGGCAACCATTGCAACTATCATCTCAAATTTATGTTGAACCAAAACATGAGGAAATAAGTTTTCTTTATATACAGCTTAATACTAAAAATGAAATCTTAAGAGCTCAAGAAAAGTTTTAACCTTTTTCAATAGTCATACCAAAAATATACATGATTAGGAGAAAACTATTGGGAGGAACAAATGCTTGGTTTCAGAGGCTTAGGGGCAAAAAGGAACTGAAATGTAAGTACCTCTAACTCCATTTTCTCCACTTTTTCCTAAGGGATCATTTCTTTCATGACAATGTAAATTTGAACCTCCTTCAGAATGTCATTTGTAGTATGCTAGCTATCTCGTGACTATAATACTTGTAACCAATTTCAAATGGACATTTATCTCTAGCTTAACTGAATTTGACATGCAAATATTCCTACCGACTCTCCAATGGTAAACTTTAAAAATCAGTTTGGTATTTAATCAACAATAATTGTTAGCAAAAGGGTGTCCTCATTAACCATCTTTTGCTTCTTCTCAACTCTTCCTTTCTCAATGTGTTTTTACTACTTAAACATCTCAGTGATTCACCTCCTCTAAAGTCTACCTTCTTTATTTTCTTGTTTCTCCTTTGTCTTTGTGGCTTTTGAGAATTCTTCATCTTCCTTTTCATGGTTCTCCATTATCAAACCAATTTATCATTAAAACAAAATTTTTCACTAGCCAAGCTTGAGAGTAGGGGTTGCCTTCTCTTCTCTTCTCTTGTGTTGATTAATTTGTTATGAAATAGATGACTAAAACAAACTCAAGAACCAAAGATGAATATTAGTGAAGTTGGAATATGAAAAGAAAAGAACGAGTGAGAGAGTGGGCATTGTTGTAAATCAACACTAATTTAACAACTTGAAATACCTTCTACATTTATAAAAATCTATTCCACTCTACTTACCAGCTAGTCAAATTCCAAGTCCTTTATATGGCAAGAACAAGTGAAATGCCAGTCTCTTCCACTCTACTTACCAGCTTGTCAAATTCCAAGTCCTTTATAGGGCAAGAACAAGACTAGGGGAAATGCCATGACAAAAGAATGTTCAAATGTTTCAACAAATTCAAACAAAGCAAAAGAAGGCCATGATCAACCAGAATGTGCAAATGTTTCAACAAATTCAAACAAAGCAAAAGAACGCCATGATCAACCAGAATGTGCAAACGTTTCAACAAATTCAAACAAAGCGAAAAAATAGGGGATTGCCTTCTCTTCTCTTGATTAATTTGTTATGATATAGATCACTAAGACAAATTTAAGAATCAAAGACGAAAACTAGTGAAGTTGGAATATACAAAAGGAAAAGAATGAGTGGACATTGTTGTAAATCAACACTAATTTAATAACTTAAAATACCTTCTACATTTATAAAAATATCTTCCACTCTACTTCCCAGCTCGTCAAATTGTAAGTCCTTTATAGGGAAAGAAAAGGTGAAATGCCATGACATAAGAATGTGCAAATATTTTAACAAAATCAAACAAAGAAAAAGAATGTCATGACATAAGAATGTGCAAAAATGTGCAAATGATTCAACTGAATGCTAAAGCTCTAGTGAATTATAAATTTCCAAGGAATCCTTGCTTAAGTAACAATGAAAAATCATTTGGTCATTATATTTTTGGGTAAGGTGACATCACTATATAAAGAATTAGTCACTTATAACTACATGTGTTTGAAGCAAGTCCAACTTTTGTGGCCGCTTATGATATGTTAATAACAATGAGCAACATAGAATACTCATACAAGAAGCTTCCAAGACAATCCCAACAATCAATGGTGGAAGACAATGTCGAGTTAATGTAAAAAATAATTCAACTGCTGTGGAGATACCCATTACATTATAATCCAAAGTCCATGAGCAATTAAGCTTGATTTATGTGAATGTGTTGGTCAACATAAGTAATGATATTTTCCAAGCTACTTCTCATCAATATTATGTCAGCAGTTACATTGGTATATTTGTACCATCAACAATTACCATGTCCACATCAACAATAACAAGTGTTAGAGAATCGTTGATGTCATTGGCAACCATTGCAACTATCATCTCAAATTTATGTTGAACCAAAGCATGAGGAAATAAGTTTTCTTTATATAAAGCTTAATACTAAAAATGGAATCTTTAGAGCTCAAGAAAAGTTTTAACCTTTTTCAATAGTCATACCAAAAATATACATGATTAGGAGAAAACTATTGGGAGTAACAAATGCTTGGTCAAGGCTTAGGGTCAAAAAGAAACTGAAATGTAAGTACCTCTAACTCCATTTTCTCCACTTTTTCCTAAGGGATCATTTCTTTCATGACAATGTAAATTTGAACCTCCTTTATAATGTCATTTGTAGTATGCTAGCTATCTCGTGATTATAATACTTGTAACCGATTTCAAATGGACATTTATCTCTAGCTTAACTGAATTTGACATGCAAATATTCCTACCAACTCTCCAATGGTAAACTTTAAAAATCAGTTTAGTATTTAATCAACAATAATTGTTAGCAAAAGGGTGTCCTCATTAACCATCTTTTGCTTCTTCTCAACTCTTCCTTTCTCAATGTGTTTACACTTCTTAAACATCTCAGTGATTCACCTCCTCTAAAGTCTACCTTCTTTATTTTCTTGTTTCTCCTTTGTCTTTGTGGCTTTTGAGGATTCTACATCTTCCTTTTCATGGTTCTCCATTATCAAACCAATTTATCATTAAAACAAAATTTTTCACTAGCCAAGCTTGAGGGTAGGGGTTGCCTTCTATTCTCTTCTCTTGTGTTGATTAATTTGTTATGAAATAGATGACTAAAACAAATTCAAAAACAAAAGATGAATATTAGTGAAGTTGGAATATGAAAAGAAAAGAACCAGTGAGAGAGTGGACATTGTTGTAGATCAACACTAATTTAACAACTTGAAATACCTTCTACATTTATAAAAATCTATTCCACTCTCTACTTACCAGCTAGTCAAATTCCAAGTCCTTTATAGGGCAAGAACAAGTGAAATGCCAATCTCTATTCCACTCTACTTACCAGCTAGTCAAATTCCAAGTCCTTTATATGGCAAGCACAAGTGAAATGTCAATCTCTTCCACTCTACTTACCAGCTTGTCAAATTCCAGGGCAAGAACAAGAACAGGGGGAATGCCATGACCAAAGAATGTCCAAACGTTTCAACATATTCAAACAAAGCAAAAGAAGGCCATGATCAACGAGAATGTGCAAACGTTTGAACTCTTCCACTCTACTTACCAGTGGAATGTCAATCTCTTCCACTCTACTTACCAGCTTGTCAAATTGCAAGTCCTTTATAGGCGAGAACAGGGGAAATGCCATGACAAAAAAAGTCCTTTATAGGCAAGAACAAGAACAGGGGAAATGCCATGATAAAAGAATGTGCAAACGTTTCAACAAATTCAGACAAAGCAAAAGAACGCCATGATCAACCAGAAACAAATTCAAACAAAGCGAAAAAATAAGACATTATCAACAAAATTTACACAAGGCAGAAATACCAGCAAGCAGTTGTAATTTAACAAGACATAATCAACAAAATTCACACAAGGTGGAAATACCAGCAAGCAGTTGTAGTTTAACAAAATTTACAGAAGGCAGAAATGCCAGCAAGCAATTGTAATTTAACAAGACATAATCAACAAAATTCACAGGTGGTGAAAATACCAGCAAGCAGCTGTAGTTTAACAAAATGAACCTGACGTGAATCGAACACGCAACCTTCTGATCTGGAGTCAGACGCGCTACCATTGCGCCACAGATCCCTTGCGTTTCATTATAATTTCCCTAATATTAATATTAGAGTAGAGGAGCGCACAGCTCGCTGACATATGATGCAGTGCGGCAAGCGATCGAACACGCGACCTTCATATCTTCAATCTAACGCTTAATTTTCACAAAATGGGCGCAAACTAAAATTGCAAAATCGTTGAACATAAATGGAGATGCGGGGTATCGAACCCCGTACCTCTCGCATGCAAAGCGAGCGCTCTACCGTTTGAGCTACATCCCCATGACAAATTTTATAAAAAAATCGTATTATATAACTTAAAAAATTATCTTAAGCAAGTTGCACCGTAAATATGCCACCTGTCAATATAATGTCCGCTGTTGATCTGGAATCCGTTCCCGATGACTTCATCCAGGTGGAGCCAAATTATATCTTGGGAATGTAGCTATGAATTATATCTTTAAATTTTAAATTTTAAATAAAAAAAAATTGTAGAATAATTAAACTACACTGTTTTAGATTATTGGAAAAATATGAAGAAAAGAAAACATTTTTTTTTTTAAATGGGCGGGGCTAGTTCCCTACGGAAGTATTATGGGCCCTCTTTTTTTATACATATATTACAAATACGTGTCAGAACTACGCTGACAACCGTCAAATCATTGATTAATCACCATGTACACACATGAACGCCAGCATCAGGACAAATGGGCTGCGGCAGCAGCGCTGCAGGATTTGAAACGGGTCGGGGGGTGTGCAAACCATCCGCCCCTACCGTCATAACATGCACATTGTAGTTACAATACTCCTCTTTTTTCTTTAGAGGATGATAGATAATCTCATGATGGCATTGTTATTTCATTTTTGAATTTTTTTTGTTGTTGTCCTAGATTACTTTGTTTATAGGATTATTTTAGCTCTGGGAGGTTTTGGTTTTTGTGTTTGGATTAGTGTAGGATTTGTTTATTAGAATAAATTTTGGTTAAAATGGTTATAGATTTATTTTAACTATGAGTTTATTAAAATTATAGAGATGAAATTTCGTAAAGCTCAAATTTATTTTAGATTGCGAAATTTTAAAAAATGTATATCTCAAGAGATTTGATTCTTCTCCACTTTTGTAGATTTGTAGTTAAAATAAGCATAGTCTAAAATAGCCACAAATTAGCCCGGAAAATATTGGAAATTTTGACACGATTATGACAAAATCTGACATAAATTTTTGAAAATCTAGGTTACAATTGTCAAACTTCAGGATTTTGGGTGCTCCAAGGGTTCTTGATGGTGTTGAATCCATTTCCACCATAAAAAAAGATTCAAACACTCCAACACTTTGATTTTTTGAAGAATTTTTTTTATAGGATTCCAGCAAAGAAAGCTATCATCCAAGCAAATTTGTGACGTCGGTAGACAACCTCGTTAAAATAGATATATATTGGTTATACACACACAAACCATGTGTACTTTTTCATTATTTAAATTGCATCTTTGCATGTATAAATGAATTCAAATTTTAAAATGAATTTTTAAATATATAAATGGATTCAATGCCCGTAAAATTGCAATTTCACCAAATCTTTAATAGATTTTAGACAAAATTAACTGTAAAATATATCTAAAAATGTATAAAAAATGGAAAATAATAAGACTGCTTGAAATTATTTAACCATAATTTTTTTTAATTGCTTTATATAATATAGACACAGTTTTTGTAACATAACCCCAACAAAAATTAAACCTGTAATATTCTAATATTCTAAGTCTATGGAGAATGAGCTAATAATTCAGTGTGATGCATCATAGATGTATGCTTGCTTGATAGATCATAATGTTGAATATCAAATAACCACGTTTGATATGAGGAGGTTGCTTTGCATACTATGTTTTTCCCCTCCACTTACATATGTTAAACATAGAAGTTTTAGTCATTATGCATGCAACTCATTTATTTTATATGATTTCATAAAGATTGCTCCCAATTTGTGGTGATGGCTCCATTTGCTAATGGCAGAATCCTTTTTGTGGTAAGTTGGATTTATCTACTTGATTATGACGATGGTGGAGTTAGTTTGTTTGTAAAGATTGGTTTCTAGCATTCATATTGTGGACATGACTAAATATCAACCAACTCCCCTCATCAAAAAAGAATAAACCACAAACTTTACATCTAATACATTAATGATATGATTTCTGAAGAAATGCAAGCATCATTAATCAATTATCTTTCCCATTCAAAGGGTCTCATTCTTATGAACTAACATCAATGCAACTAGATTTGAACTTCACAAGATTTTATTGTCTTTATAGGTGGCTCTGTAGTGACTATTGAATATAATGACTGATATATTTCATAGTTTTATGTAATGTATCTGTCATATACCCACAGGTCTTTCTTGGGCTCTAGTGCACTTCGTGTGCACAAATTGCTAGACTAGTTTTTCTTTTAACGTAACAAAGTCCATACTTCATATGCTCAAACAAATAGTTGCAGACAGATCATGTATATTCGAATTCACTTATTATCATAGTGTAAATACAAATCATCTCACAAATAGGCAAGCATGAACACATGGCTGTAACCGAGAGCATAAGTAAATAAAACTTATGAGATGCTAGGAACAATAGTGTGGTAAATGGTACAACATTTGACTTTTAACCAAGTATATCACAGGGTTTTTCGTGCACATTACAAAGCACATATAATTGTTATGAAACCAGCTCACAAAACGATAGAAAAGAGAGATAAACACCTTAGAATTCAACCTCTTTGAGGGGGCAACCTCCTTTACATTACATAAATGAACAATTCTTGGATGATACAAATGACAAGACCTCCTTTCTATATATAGGAGTCTAAAGGGTCATAATATAATCAGAGATGACATAACAATAATAATGTAAGGGCACAATAATAAGAATAGTGGGCTTCTATGGGGCACAATATTATGGGGACTACATGGACACAACAATATAATAAGGGGGTTGTACTAATAACAATAAGGGGTTACACTAGTATTATAGGGACCTAACATGACCCTCTCCCTCAAAAAGTGTTGTCCTCAATGCTTGAGTAGTTCTTGATGCTTCTATATAAAATTCTTGTCCTCCCATGTGGAATCTTCAGCAGGTAAGTTCTTCCACTTGATGAGATACTCTGAAATTGATCGGTTTCGCAGCTGTCAGGTTCTTGTTTCTGTGACTGCTCCAGGCTCCAATATGATTTTTCTTTCCTCGTCAAGTTCTGGCAATATTGTTTGAATTGGGATCTTCAACAACTTTTGAATGAGTGGCCACACTTCTTCATCCTTCTTCGATTCATCCCTTGCTTTGTTTATCCAATCTGGTTAGATAATAGAAATAGCACAAAACAATGCTTCCACATCCTCATCATTTCTTGAGAGTGCATCTGCAACAACATTTTGTTTCCCTTTTTTGTAGATGATTTCAAAGTCATAACCCAACATATTTGTGACCCATTTTTCTGTTCTTCTAAAGATAATCTTTGTTCTAAAAACTATTTAAGACTATCATGATCCATTTTTACCTTGAAGTGTCTTCCCATTAGGTAAGGTTGCCATTTCTTAAGCGCATGTAGCATTTCCAACATTTCCTTCTCATAAATAGCTTGCTTGAGATGTAGCTGTAAAAATACCCAATCGCCTACATCAAAACTTCTTTCATTGCAATGTTGATATGCCTGTTGTTTCATTCAATTCTGCCCCAAAGTGGCGTTATCCTTTAAAAGTTGGAGAACTTGTTGTTGATGCTCAATGTGATCTTTCACTGCTTGAATCTTTTTCTTCTTGATATGTCCTTCTATCTTGAGAGTTTGAGGAGTCGTAATTTATTCCAATGCATTACAAGATATGGTTGGATTCATTTCTTGATGTTCGATGTGATCTTTCACTTCTTGAACATTTTTCTTCTTGATATGTCCTTCTATCTTGGTAGTTTGAGGAGTGGTAATTCCGGCCTTTGCATTACAAGATATGGTTGGATTCATTTCTTCTTTCTGGATGTGATCTTTCACTTCTTGAACCTTTTTCTTCTTTATACGTCCTTCTATCTTGCGAGTTTGAGGAGTGGTAATTCTTGCCAACGCTTTACAATATATGGTCAGATTCATTTCTTCTTTCTCTAGGGTTGGTTCCTGGTGTATATTCTCTTCTTTTGATGTTTCTTGATCCCTTTCTTCCTCCTCTTCATAATCTATGTAGAATAATTTCTTCTCAGCACACTTATGACCTTCAGTGTATTTGCTATCACAATTGTAACAAAGCCCTTTTTCTCTTTTTTCTTCCAATTGTTGTAGTGTAAACCTTGTAGGTTGTGGAAGGCTACGAGAAAAAACACTTCCATAATTATAGTTGTGAGCGGTGGGATTCCTTGTTTCCATAATTTCACTTTCAATTTTTCTTGCCAACCGGAATGCCTTCTCCAATGAATGAGGTTCCCAAAGATGAACCTCATGTTGAATGTTATCCTTTAAAGTCCCTATGAAGCCATCGATCCTTTGCTTCTTTGGAATATCATTTACCCTTATATTCAATTTTTGAAAGTCTTCAATGTGCTCTACCATTGAACCCTTTTGTTCGAGATTTATCAATTGGCTAAAAAAGGTGTTACTCTTTATATCCTCATAATGTGTTATCATTTCTTCTGTGAAAATTGACCAAGTGACAAGTGATTTATGAGAACAAAGCCCTTTATACCATAAAAATTGATTCGGTTCTAAATATAAAGATGCAATATGTACCTTTTATAATAGTTGAAACTCATGTAGATCAAAATATTGCTCCAACTGTAGTATCCAATTTACTAGATCCTTGCCATCAAACTTCCTCATATCACCTTCTCTTGTTTTTAGGAGCTTGATCTTGAAACGACTGTAACTCTGTATTTAGATATCCAAGTTATGAAATTGCATCCTACAATAGCCCTCTGAGTCCTCTTTCTAACCCCGCAAGTCTGATCAGAATTTGATTCTGCAAGAAAGAGTTATGCCAATCTCCTAAGATGACCTGATTATATAATGTTTCAATAGAGCGAATTTGTATGACGTGCCACGTGTCACCGTTTTGACCTTCGGATCTGAAAAATATACAAAGAAAACTATAGTCCGTCCTTTTTCTATAACTTCTTACGAAATTTCAATTTGTTTCTTAGAGAGAAATTTATGACGATTTTCCCAAGGTCACGTGCTTAGAATATAATTCGGGAGTTTGCAAACCCCTATTTCCTAAAATTATATATCCAAAAATATAGCGCGAAAAGATCTAATATTTGGACCTGAGTGATCCGAATTGGATCCATAAAAGACTATCAAAGAACCATGATTGTATCAAGTCGGAGCAAATCTCTAAAGAATCCAAAACAACAATCAAAAACACCCTGAACCAGTGGCAATGGCAACCAGTGTGGAAAGACGAGGACCTCGGTAAAAGCGCGCTGACCGAGGCCCATGGAGACTGCACAGGAGGTCAAAGTAGCCCCTGGGAGCCCCGGATTGAGAAATGGAGGTGATTTTTGATGCGCAATTAGCGCCTAGCACTAATCATGCATCGTTGGGTGAACAGGGCCAAAATGAAGGAAGCCCCAGCACTCGATCACGTTGGGAACCAGAGAATTGCGGGCGGAAAAGGTAAAAGCACCAAAAGTACAAAGGCGAGACCTGCACTCTGGAAAACTGGCAGTATTGATTGGGGCACCCTCAAACGGTAAGTGGATTTGGACGAGAGCGGAGCGATTCCATTCATCGATCGACATGTGGCAGGCGGAGGTGAGAGAAAACTGTCGTTGATCGCACACTATTGGTCGAGCAAGTTAACCGTGGGAAATGTGCGTATGGCGTCAGATCTGGAAGCCCTAGATCGGACGGCTGAGATCGCACCCGATGGAGGAAGCAGAAACGACGAAGTAATACACCGTGTTTTATAAGGATTTGGAATTTGTTTAACCGCTACAGTGGAGGAAGAATGCATCCACGACATAGTTGAAGAAATGAACCGATGAAGCAGGCTGGCGCCGTTTAGAGGAGGACACGTGGCCACCTCCCTGAGCGTTGATGATGACGCCGAACAGGGAACTCCAAGCGCAACTGCAGAAGGTGAATCACAGAGGCGGAAGAGGAACCAAACATGCATTGGAACGAATGGCTAAAAGCCATGAATAGAGACAGGATACGCAGTTAATCAATCATCGAGAGAGACAAAGAAAGAGACCAGAATCCCAAGAGGAGGACGAAACACAGAGAAAGAAGGCAGTAAAGCAAAGCAGAAGAGGATAGAGGGTCGAGTTGACCAGAGGCAACATCGAGCACTAGAGGCTTGAGACATCCGAGCCATCCCAGAGAGGATCGGTCCGGGCTAAGCACCACATTGGGCTCTCCCTTGTAGACCAGAAGGTCACAGAGCTGGTAGGAAGAAGAAGTCTGTGTACTCAAGTGGCTTGGGGAATCCAAGAACCACCCTGCCAAGCAAAACTGCTTCAGGAGAACTCACTTTGAGTCCCTGCATTGTAATTCTCTACTTAAGGACACAATAAAACAAGGCCACCACTGAAAGTTGGACCGGAGACGTAGCCCTGGGAGAATAGGGTGAACTCCTTATTAAAAATTTCTTGTGTCTTTATGTTTGCTTACTATAATTCTATGTTGTCTTTCCATTTATATGTCTGTGTATTGGAAATCTGTTCGATCCGTTGCTTAAATAACACAGAACACACACCAGCACATGAGTCTGTAATACCTTTGTTTAATAAATCTTTAACTGATGTCACTCATAGGGTGAATATCAGATCAAGTGGTATCAGAGCTGATCAAGGCTGTAAGGTTAGACAAGCTTGTGTTGGTTTAGCTGTGAATGCTCACAAGATAAAAGCTCAAATTAGGAGAAGGAGAGTTGGTGGAAACTAATCCTGAAACTGGGAGAGTCTATCCCCGGAAGACAATGTCAGAGGAAGGTTCTGTAGGGCCAGACCCTCAATTCATAGAAAGTTTCCTAGCTATAGAGTCTATGGTAGAAGAAATGTATAGAGACTTTAGAAAGCATAAGGTTGAAGATTCATCAGGTTCTAAACAAGATAAAGAAGAAGATGAGTCTCACTGCCATGACCACTCCAAAGGAAAGGGGAAAGAGGAAAGATTTCTCACACCTCCTATTAGCCCTGTGCATGATATGAAAGCATCTTTGATTAAGCTAGATGTTAAATTTTATTTGCCTATATATGATGGAGAGCTAAATGCTGAAAAGTTGGACAATTGGATTAGAAAAATTGATGTGTATTGCAGGGTACAGAACATAGACTCAGACAAGAGTAAGATTCAACTGGCAAGCCTACACCTAGGAGGCACTGCCTTGGTTTGGTGGGAAGGCAAAACCCAAGCTGATATGAAAAAACATGGTAAGACCATCTCTGTCTGGAGTGACTTTGTTTCTGTAATAAAAAAGCAGTTCTATCCATTGGCTTACATGCAACAAGCCATGATGAGTTGGAAAAATCTTTGATAATTGAAGGGGCAAAGTGTGCAAGGTTATACTCAAGAATTTAGAAAGAGAGCATTGATGTTGGGTATCTCATTAGACTCACCAGAGACTCTTTTGAAGTACATTGGTGGTCTACACAACTACATGAGGCATACCATCCTCATGTTTAATCCCACTAGTATAGATGAGGTATCTGTACAAGCTACTCATCTAGAAGCTAGAGGAAAGAATGGAAATCCAGAAGTTGGGGGACCATACCAACCCACCGTAAGCAAGAGCAAGGAGAAAAGAAAGTAGAAGTGGAAAGCAAAAAAGGCTAACACTGCACAGAAAGCCAAAGCTTCATGCACTCACTGTAAAAAGGAGGGGCATGATGATGAGCATTGTTGGATTCTGCATCCAAAGCTGAGACCTAAGAAGTTCGAGGGCAAGAAGAAGAAGGCAGCTGCAGCTATTCAGAAAGATTTGGGGTCAGACTCGGGAGATGAAACAACTATAGCAGCCACAGGTATAAAAGGTAAGAATTTTGAAGCATCTACTAGTAATTCTGCTTAATCTGTTGTTGATGAAGAAAATGAGAGAAAAAGACATGAGCTTTTCCCTATTTGAGTTATTTCCAAAAATCAAAAGATTGATACTTTGTTTGATAGTGGCTCACAAGTAAATTTGATTTCTGAAGCAATTGTAAAGAAATTGGGATTAGCAACTACACCCCACAAGAAACCATATCCATTAGGATGGTTGAATGATAAAGCACAACTACAAGTGACTAGATAGTGCAAACTCAAGTTTTCTTTTGGGTCAACATTTGTAGATGAGGTGGAGTTAGACATAATTCCTTTAGATATATGTGGAATTGTCTTAGGAAGTCATTACTTGTATGATAGAAAGACTATTTTATATAGAGCTGAGAACAAGTATCTACTTGTTAAAGATGGAATCGAATACTTTGTAAGAGCTCATAAGCTCAAGAATAATTATACTCTCATAAACTCAGGAAAAATGAAAAGAATGATAAATTCATGCAAACAATTCTTACTGATGGTTGTAAAGGAAAAGAAACCTGATAAAACTAGTGTATTTGAGGGCTGTAATTTTGAACAACAAGCTGACATAGAAAAGGTTGTTTCAGAGTATGATGTCTTGTTTTAAGAACCTAAAGGTCTGCCACCCAAAAAGGGAATAATACATGATATTATTTTGCAGCAAGATGTTCCATTGCCTAACATTGGAATGTACAGGTTGTCTGCTTTAGAGAATGCTGAAATCAAGAAGCAGGTGCATGAGTTGCTCGAGAAAGGGTTCATCAGGCCTAGCACATCACCATGTGGGTCACCAATCATTTTGGTGAGAAATAAAGATGGATTGTGGAGAATGTGCATTGATTACTGAGCATTGAATAAGATAACAATAAAAAATTGTTATCCCCTTCCTCGCATAGATGATCTTCTAGATCAATTAAAGGAAGCTGTTTATTTCACCAAGCTGGATTTGCACAATGGATACCATCAGGTCAGAGTTGCAGAGCAAGATGCATGGAAGATTGCTTTCAAAACAAAGCAGGGATTGTATGAATGGCTGGTTATGCCTTTTGGCTTGACCAATGCTCTTGCTACTTTCATGAGATTAATGAATGATGTACTCAGACCTTTTCTTGATGATTTTGTTATTGTGTATCTGGATGACATTCTGATTTTTAGTAAAACGTGGGAAGAACATTTAAAGCATGTTAAGCAGACATTAGATGTTTTCAAAAGAGAAAAACTTTATGTTAAACTCTCAAAATGTGAATTTGGAAAAACATCTCTAAACTACTTGGGTCATATAGTAGGGGGAGGTGAATTGAAAATAGATCCCTTTAAAATGGTAGTCATTGTGAACTGGCCTAAACCCAGGTTTGCTACAGAAGTGAGAAGCTTCTTAGGAGCAGAACAACATTGGAGGAAGTTCATTTCTAACTTCTCCTTGATTGCAGCTCCCTTACATGCTTTAACAGGATTGAATAAGGTGTTTCAGTGGGGAAGTAAATATCAGAAAGCCTTTGACACCTTGAAAGAGAGAATTAGTACAACACCTGTACTAACACTGCTAGATTTACAAAGACCATTTGAGATCCAAATTGATGCTAGTGACTATGCCATGGGAGCAGTGTTGACACAACGCAGTAAACCCATATGTTATCATTATGAGACTTTTAATCCTGCAGTAGTTAACTATCCTACATATGATAAGGAATTGTATGCATTAGTTCAGAGTGTGAAAAAGTGGAAACATTATTTAATGGGCAAGGAGACAATAATACATACTGATCATCAACCACTTCAATATCTACACTCCCAAACTAAGTTGCAGCAATCAAGACATTACAGATGGATGGGTTTTCTACAACAATTTCATTTAGTAATCAGATATAAAAAGGGCATACATAACAAGGTTGCAGCCATGTTATCTAGACCCATTATAAATGCATCTACCATACTTAAGCATAATTCTGTGCTACATGAGAGCTACATAGAACAATATGCTCAGGATACGAACTTTAAGGATGTATATGCAAATTTGAGTCAAGGCAAAAGAGTAGGAGAATTGGACTATCATGTGAAGGACCGACTCTTATATCATTGTGGGAAACTCTGCATTCCAAAAACTGAGAGAGTAAATATAATTAGGGAAGCACACGCTTCTGTGATATCAGGTCACTTTGGGGTAAGTAAAACAGTTGCACAGCTGCAAAGGTTCTGCTATTGGCTGGAAATGAATGAGAAAATTTCTAGATATGTAAGAGGGTGTGCCATGTGTGCTAAAAGAAAGCCCAACAATAGAAAACTAGGCTTGTACACTCCATTGCCAGTTCCTTCTCACCCTTGGTAAAATGTTTCCATGGATTTTGTTGGAGGGTTGCCTAAGTCTAGGAAAGGTCATGATTATTTATATGTTGTTGTCGATAGGTTCAGAAAAATGTGTATTTTGATACCTTGTAATAAACAAATTACAGCTGAATAGACTGCAAAATTGTTCTTTGAACATGTATGGGTTCATTTTGGATTACCCATTTCCATTGTATCTGATCGAGACACCCGATTTTTGGGGAAGTTTTGGTCAAGTCTATGGGAACTGATGGACACCAAACTGAAGAAAAGCGTAGCTTTTCATCCACAAACAGATGGCCAGACAAAAGTAGTAAATAGGACAGTAATCCAGTTACTGAGAGGTTATTGTAGCAAACATCCTAAGCTTTGGGATGAACACTTGTGTTATGTGTAGCATGCTTACAACCAAGCAAAGCATTCTTCTACACAGAGATCTCCTTTTGAGACCTGTTTTGGTTTCATACCAAGGTCTCCTTTGGATTTTGTCTTTGGTAAAGATACCATGGTTGATGGACATAGTGATGTGGATAAGGGAACTAGGTTCATTGAACAGATCCAAGAGATCCACTAGGCAATACAGGAATCGCTGGAAAAGAGCCAAGCCAAGTACAAGGCTAGGCATGATAAGCATCGGATGGAGCATAGTTTTCAAGTTGGAGACCAAGTCTGGCTGTATATCAGCGAGGACAAGATGCAAGGTGAAGGTAAAGAGCTAAAGCCTATCAGGTATGGACCCTTTAGGATACTTGAGAAGATTGGTGAAAATGCTTTTCGCCTTGATTTACCAGCTTACATGCACATCTACTCAGTCATAAATGTAGATTTCTTGAGATTGTTTGAACCTTCAATGATTGAGGACCCTGAAGAGTAGAGTCAATTGCCTTCTATTGATGACCTACTACCTGAATATCTTAATGAGTTGCATGAAGACACAGTGCTGGATAGGAAGGTAAGGACGACACACAGGGGAGATGTTGAGTACCTCAGGCTTGGGCTCAAAGGTTCAAAGCCAAGCAGTGCAAAGTGGATTGAGATTGGACAAGTGAGAAAGAAATACCCTCACTTAATCGATGCTTGAAAACCAACTTTTGGTGGTCCAAAAGATTTTTCAATGGGAAGGCCATGATCTGAATTGGATCCATAAAAGATTGTCAAAGAACCATGACTGTATCAGGTCATAGCAAATCTCTAAAGAATCCAAAACAACGATAAAAAACACCCTGAACCAATGGCAATGGCAACCAGCGTGGAACGATGAGGACCTCAGTCAAAGCACTCTGACTGAGGCCCATGGAGACTACGCGGGAGGTCAAAGTAGCCCCTGGGAGCCCTGGATCAGGAAATGGAGGTGATTTTTGATGCGCGATTAGCACTAATCGCACATTGTTGGGTGAACAGGGACAAAATGGAGGAAGCCCAAGCACTCGGTCACATTGGGAACCGAGGAACCACGGGCGGAAAAGGTAAAAGTGATAAAACTACAAAGGCGGGACTTGTGCTCTAGAAACCCGACGGTATTGATCGAGGCGCCCTCAAACGGTAAGTGGTTTTGGACGAGAGCGGAGCGATTTCGTTCATCTATCGATGCATGGTAGGCAGAAGTGAGAGAAAACCGCTGTTGATCGTGCGCTATCAGTCAAGCAAGTCAACCGCACGAAATGTGCGTATGGCATCGGATCTAGAAGCCCCAGATCAGACAGCTTAGATCGCGCCCGATGGAGGAAGCGGAATCAACGAAGGAATACGCCGCGTTTTAGAAGGATTTGGAATCTGTTTGATCGCCATAGTGGAGGAAGAACGCATCCACGACGTAACTGAAGAAACGAACCAACAAAGCAGGCTGGCACCTTTTAGAGGAGGACACGTGGCCACCTCCGTGAGCGCTGATTATGACGTCGAATAGGGAACTCCAAGCACAACTGTAGAAGGTGAATTGACGGAGGTGGAAGAGGAATCGAATAGGCATTGGAATGAATGGCTAAAAGCCATGAACAGAGACATGATACATAGTTAATCAGTCATCGAGAGAGATAGAGAAAGAGACTAGAATCCCAAGAAGGGGACAAAACACAGAGAAATAAGGCAGTAAAGCAAAGCAGAAGAGGACAGAGGGCTGAGCTGACTAGAAGCAACATCGAGCACCAGAGGCTTGAGAGATTCGAGCCATCCCAAAGAGGATCTGTCCAGGCTGAGCACCACATTGGGCTCTCCCCTGTAGACTAGAAGGTCACAGAGCTGGTAGGAAGAAGAAGTCTGTGTACTCAAGTGGCTCGGGGAATCCAAGAACCACCCTGCCAAGCAAAACTGCGTTAGGAGAACTCACTTTGAGTCCCTGCATTGTAATTCTCTGCTTAAAGACACAATAAAACAAGGCCACCACTGAAAGTTGGACTGGAGATGTAGCCCTGGGAGAACAGGGTGAACTCCTTATTAAAAAATTCTTGTGTCTTTGTATTTGTTTATTGTAATTCTCCGCTGTCTTTCCATTTATATGTCTGTGTATTGGAAATCTGATCAATTCGTTGCTTAAATAAAACAAAACACACACCAGCACATGAGTCTATAATACCATTGTTTAATAAATCTTTAACTGATGTCACTCATAGGGTGAATATCAGATCACCGAGCTTCACCAAGATTTCGGCTCAAATGGGTTTTAATTTCAAAGTCTTAACCGTCGTAGAAAAAATATTATGGTCAAAATTCCACGATGACCTGTTTGAGATGAAATTCTAGAGCTTGAAAAAACCCTAACTTCCTCAGATCATATCTCCGAAAATATAGTGAGACATGATATGAAATTTGGACTCGAGGTTCAGACCGGTTTCTTCTCAAATGGTTTTTTTTTTAGCTTCTGAAACTTCATAGCGAAAAATTTATAGCGAAAATGCCACGATGGTTTGTTTGGAGCAGCGAAACCCTAGAATCCAAAGCTCTGATACCAAATGTTATGAAACCAACTCACAAAAAGAGAGAAAAGAGAGATAAACGCCTTAGAATTCAGCCTCTTCAAGGGGGAAACCTCCTTTACATTACACAAATGAACAATTCTTGGATGATACAAATGACAAGACCTCCTTTCTATATATAGGAGACTAAGGGGTCATAATATAATCAGAGTTGATATAATAATAATAATGTAAGGGCACAATAATAACAACAATGGGCTTCTATGGGGCACAATATTATTGGGACTACATGGTCACAACAATATAATAAGGGGGTTGTACTAATAACAATAAGGGGTTACACTAGTATTATAGGGACTTAACAATAATGGATACTAATATGCATATTGTTGGATAATCTAGGAGGGAAGGTATTTAAACAATTCTCCTTATCCTTGATAAAATCTTGTGAAATTATATTAGCTTCTTATTATTATTTGTTAGATTATTTTTATCAAACAATTATCAATAGCATAAACAATAAAGGCAATAGACATAAGAAGCAGGCTCCAAGCCAGGGAAAAACCCCTCTAAGGGGAAAACCTAGAAATAATCTATTATCTTCTTATAGAATCTAATCAAATGAGAAATATAAGACTCCAAGCCCAAAGTCAAGAACTTATCTAAGCACCAAATCAACCCGCCAAGAATCACTTTCAAACAAGTCAAAGATTGACCATGTCAGTAAAGGCCAAACTTCTTCCAATCTGTTTCTCTTTAGAATTTTGACCTTTTATTTCAAATCTACAACTTCAACCCCTAGAAACAACAGAAACCCTAGCCTTCTTACACGTGTTATCCTTCCAAGAGATCTTCCTTCAAGTGAGTCAAGGTCTTCAAAGTCAAAGAAACTCAAACTTGATCAAATCAGAGTCTTGACCCTTTATCTAAGTCTGCAACTTCGGCCTACAACTTTCAAGTATGTAACAAATGCAGAAACCCTAGTTCCTTTGCACGTGCGAGAGAAAATGATCACAAAACTCATATTTTTATTTTCTTCTTGAGATGCTTCTTTCTCTTAGACATTTTCTCTCTTTTCCCCTTGCTTTCTTCCTTGAGATTGAATTGCAGAAGTGTGTGTCCAAATGAGGTCGAGAAACTTCTATATATATGCTTCTGTAGAGGTTGAATAGCCTCAAACTGGGCTGACTTCCTCTAGCAAGGTTGACTTTGTCTTGGAGGTCACTATTGACTTTCTAGACTCAAAAATAATATATTTTACATGTTACAACTTGCCCAATAGGGTCTTATACAAATGATAAAGACTCTCTTGACTCAAGAAAAATATTATTTTGACTTGACAAACCCTAGGAGCATGAAATGCATGCTTGACCTAGTTGACCAATAAAATGGAGCATGAAACCCATGCTTAAAAATAATATTTTTCTTTCTTCTTTTTCTTGTAACATAAGATATACATAATGACATGAGTATAATGACAATTATGAAGACCAAAACTAATTATATTTTCCAACACTCCCTCTTAACTAGTTAGGTATTCATAATTGTACAACTGGTACAAGCATATTCTCAAACTAAAGAGTTCTCATAAGAAGAGTCAGATTGATAAGACATATTTAAGCATCAACATCATAACTATCATTGTCAACATAGTAAGGCCTTAACTTGACAAGCTCTATTTATATCAGATCATAATGCTAGGAGGATTAAGCTCTATTTATATCAGATCATAATGCTAGGAGGATTAAGCTCTATTTATATCAGATCATAATTCTAGGAGGATTTACGTGAGATACCATACTACCTCTAAAGGTACATACCCCATCCAGATGTTCACTAGGTATATCCTTTTAGGACTAATCTTATATTGGATTTGCTGTGCTCAAAGAATATTAGTCCTCTTCGATCACTCTTGTCTTGGATACTTGTCTTATCCTCAAAGAGTATCAGTCAACAAGAATACTTCATATCTTGGATTATTTATCCTTAACGAGTATTAACCTCATATACTTATCTAATCTTCCATTCTCCTTCCTAGTGCCTTCACTAAGACTTACGGTTATTAGTCCTAGTCTAGTGCATAACACATGGAGAATATGATGTCTAGCATCACTCCCTCTTAATCATAGAGGAGATTGTCATTCTCTCTTGATTAGGGAATTGATCCTTTCTCCTTTTTCATGCATTCAAGGATACTTCTTACTCCCTTTCAAATATAGAGGAGTTTCCTTCCTTTTAATTAGGAAGTCATAATGACAAGCTCTTTAGCTTGTCTTCATATATATATATATATATATATATATATATATATATATATATATATCAACTATTAATTCTTCATGGAGATATTCAAGTAGTAGTTGCATGGATACTCATTTCCTCGACATCTCATCATATTGAGCTTCTACCTTCCTTAATGTTATGGAGCCATCCTCTTTCTTTGATTTTGTGATAGGTTTCAAGCCATCAACCTTTCATATCACTTTTCTTTATTCATCATCAATAAAGGAATTATATTGAGCCTTATCAAAGTAGAACTAATCATATCCCCCTCTAGATATGAATATGGTCTTTATTGTTATTGAAACACAAATATCAGGTTATATTCTTATATTGCTACCTTTCAATTCCCAAGATGATGATGTAAACATCTTGACCACATAATCCTTCAAGGATTACCAAAACCATTCACTCAATCCATATGTTCTTTGAATTGAGTTCAAAACCAACAGTTGAACTTGCCTCAACTATCATTATGAATTTTTGCAAAAATTTTCTAGGTAGAAAAGCTATATATCAACCAGATAACCAATACCAAAATGTTAATATCAGAATTACCATATCATGATGGCCCTTTCATCAAAGTATTTGCTTACTTGTATTCTTTGAGATCAACATCCTTCCACTTGGTCCATCTCCATATTGTACAAGAATCCTTCTCCATGCATTCACATTAGATGAAATTTTAGCCTAAAAGTGGCCTCCTAAGGAAAAATAATAAAATAATAGGAAAATAATAAAATGAGTGTTATGAATTTTGTAGGGAAAAGAAGAAAATTATTTTTTCCATTATATTTTTTTCTTATCTCCTTATAGGTTTACTCAAATTTCAAGTGTAGACACTCATTGGATGCAAAATTATATTATGCATTCAGCGAATACCCATCATGCATACTTTTGAGAAGACCCACATTGATAAAAAATGAAAATACATTAAAAAACATGTCGAACACATTTTTTTAATGTATCTTCATTTTTTATCAATGTGGGTATTCTCAAAAGTATGCATGGTGGGTACTCGTTGGATGAAAAATTTAATTCTGCATCCAATGAGTGTCTACAATTGAAATTTGAGTAAACTTGTAATGAGATAAGAAAAAAATAGAATTAAAAAAAAATAATTTTTTTTTTTTTTTTTTCCCTCCAAAATATTTACATGTACCTCTTTTTAAATTTAAAGGATTTTGATTGGTTTACATATTTTGCACGTGAAAATTTCATAGGCACTTTTAGGCTAGAATTTCCTCGAATGCTTTTAATCAAGGTGTCCATGGATCAAACTAATTAGCATGCTACAATATTTTCCTTGGAGTTGTCGTTATTAACCTCTTTCTTTCTTCTAGAGACCATGCTTGATGTTTAGCAATATCATTGTGTTTATGTCATGCCATCTTTTGGGAGAGTCTTGATCTTTAGCCATTCCAAAGCATACCACAATTCTTCTTCCAAGCATCAAGTAACCACATGGAAGACTTACTGAGCACACTTTTATAGCCAACTCTTTTTGCAATATTCTTATATATATGAACCTTACCTTAGAGGAGGGTTACTTAAAACGATATGCATACATTTTCTTCCATATAACCATCAAGCCATACTTTCTTTGAATGAGCTTTCTTCCAGCCTTATTGAAGATAAGCTTTCATTCCTTAAGAGTAAAGGACTTCAATTTTGTCTTTCAAACTATCATTCGACCATCTGCATGCCTTCATCCTTCAAGACTAATATTTCCATACTAGATGGAATGCATACTAGTCATGTCATAATGCTTCTTCGAAGAACCTTCCTAAATGATGGTTCTTATTGGAGGATATTGATGGTCCTTCTTTGCAAGATGACTACCTCTAACATTATGTTAGAAAATGATTGGATGAACTATAATGTGCAATATGGTCCCAATCTTCTCATTCTCGAAAGCTAGATGACTCCTTTAAAAGCAACTTGATCATGTAACTTTAATTCCCTTACTATCATATGCCTCTTCCATGATGCCATGCTTTACAAAAACCAAGAATCTTCTACAAAATGCAATGATGCATGTTATTCAACTTTCTAGTTTCTGATAAAAGAAAAGACAAATTGCAAATGAACTTTATAGAGTTGGAGCTTCCTTCAATAGTAAATATCCTTGGCATCTTCTCCTTTTGACTTCTTCTCAGGTTCTCCCTTTTCTTTAGCTATGTGTACTTCACTCCTTTCCTTCCTTTCGTTTTTTTCTTGTTTGGACAACCCCTCTTATAATGTCCATACTCATTGCATCCAAAGCATTTAATCTTGGAAATATATTATTTTCCTTAGGACTTTTCAAACTTTCCTTTCTTCTTCTTCTTGGATTTTACAACAAAGTCTTAAGACTTCTCATTTGATTCAGTTTCATCCTTCGCCTTCAATATTGACTCTTCCAAAACACATTGAGTCCATAGTTCATCTAAAGGAGTAGTATCCTTTCTTGAGTAGACACATGGGGGCTTCACTCAATGAACCTCTAACATAGCATGTGAGTTCATGGCATACTAAACAATACCCTTAATTTGACTACAAATTGGAAAATACCACTAAAAATAACTTTATTTAACCCCCTAACAAAACTAACCCAATACACCTTCCCAATTTAAAAAGCCCCTAATTTCACTAGATATTGTAGGTATTCATTTTTTCATAAACATTTTTGACACCCCTTTATATTTATATCCCTTTATTTTTATTAACAATGGTTAGCAGATTCTGCACCTAAAAAAATTAACCTAAATACTAGGTCACTGAAAACTTGAAAGTTTTAATAAAAAAGAGGCAATTATAAGTTGGTTGATTTACAAATACATATTGTGGAAAATTTGAATCGAAAATAAATAGATTTTAAGTCTTAATTGCATCTATCTTCTATTGAATACTGAAAAAGATACACTACAACAATTCAAAATAAAACCACGATAACCAAAAAAATGACATGCCTTTCATCTTGCTTATAGAATAGGAAGAGGAGAGAAAGTACAATGAATATGGATACATGCAAAATCCTATTTAGTTGGAATTTGTCCAATCATAGCCCTAACCTAATCACCTAGTGCACCATATTTTCATGCTAAGAGTGCCAAGCAAGTTTGTGTCCATCAAAAAATGAACCAGAGCATGTAATCATGCATCCCTTCCTTGAGATCTATGTTCTCTACCTAATATGGGAATTTCACATGCATAAGTATTCTAATTGACTAAGGATCGATAGCCTCTTAGTAAGAATATATCATGCATGCTAAAAATAACACAAGAAAAGCTGTAATAATAGAAAAAATCTATCCAAAATTGAAATTGCTAAATTTGAAACAACATCTAAACTAGAATTAATTGAAGGTGTGACATGCGTTCCCTTAGCATGCATGCACTCTCTTAGAATTAATAGTCTATTTCACTATCTCCTATGGCATGCATGTGCCCTCTTCCAGTCAATAGTCTATATCGTTGTTTCCTTCACTTTCATTCAACCTATTCATCACTAATGTAAGGAAAGGGTGAAGGTGCCATATATGTTCTCTTCTCTACTGCCCCATCATTGGGAGGATCATTAGCGAAGCAATAGGTAAAAAATATTAATGCACACATGTATGTTCTACAACAAGGCTTCTTGGGAGAGGGGGAAAAAGAAAGAAGTGAGAGTAGAAGTGGGAAGTGGGAGTGGAAGCAGGAGTGAGGAGTGACATTTTCAAAAAATCCAAGGTTGGGAGAGATTTTGGGAGTGAATTTTATATAATATATATTTTTATATATTTTGATGCATATATGTCAACAAAAGCTTGTAGAATGATGAATTTGTGATAAAAACATAAAAAATGGATTAAACCATATAACATCATTCATTTAGTAGTTATAACCTTTATCAACCATAGGTCCATAAATTACAAGTTCTCAATTATATAACATGTATGGGTGCACATAACCAAAATAACATCAAGTGCAATCCATCTCTTAACGGAAAATACATTAAAAAAAAGGCTCTGGATGGCCTCTAGCATCCAAAACCATGCTACAATAAATACCTACATATAATCAAAATCATTGCTTGGCTTGGGTCTTTGTCATTGATATGACCCTCTAAGCATTAACATAAGATAGAAAAAATGCAGCATGTTAAGTCAAGAATTCATTTGAGTGATAGGTACATTTTTAGTAGGGTCATGATAGAGGATTTTGAAAATCAATGTCACTATCATCAAGGTACATAGAGGGCTTGGTTCTCTCGATTAAATACGAGTTCCATACCCTAGTACATGACAAAATCCAATGGAAACATTGTGATCCCCGCAATCCTGAAATCCTGAAAAACTAATAAGTCTGCTGGATTTTAAGTGAGATCTAAAAATCTACTTTCTCCATAGGAAATCTAATGAGGTCAAAACCACTCTCAAACATCCTGAGTCATTTCACGGTAATGTTAACAATTTAAGTAAAAGGATGAAAATGAAAGATAAAGGAGAATGCCACTTTTACTTTAAGAATTTAACATTACCATGAATTGCATGTTAATACTAGTGACATAGGTTTGAATATTAGGCTATTGTGGACCTAACATTACCATAGATTTTTCTTTCTCCCTCCCACAATACTCCTGAACCTCTATTTCTCCAACCCACTTGTTTTTTTCCTCTCTGTGGCCAATATATTGTATAAACAATACCTTATAATACACATATTTCTATACAACATATAAAAGGCCTTTACCCCCCTATTATATGCTCAATATATTATTTCATGTTTTCCTTAATTTTTATCCCTCAATATGAACGCACATGATATGGTATTTCTTTTTTAGTGAAGCCCCCGTGAGCAGACACTAGTTGCAAAATTTCTCCATTCAGGTGGAAAAGCATTTCGTACATAAGTTGTCATCTCTTAGTTGGAGATGACTTTCCTAAGCCCTTCTAGCTAGTCCCTTAATTGTGATATCTTCATGAGATATGTGGTCATATATTCATTCTTTGATATCCTTGTTCTATATAATTGATTCCTCAAGGATATTTTCTAACCTGATATACTTATTGAGTACAATTTCATGAACTTATCATACATAGCTTTATATGTGCTCAAATCAGCAATAAAGGGCATGAGACGATCCTTTTTGGATTCAACAATAATTATTTTTTTCCCTCACTTATCCCTTGCATTTTTCTAACTCTTGAGTCTTCTCTTTGTCTAGTATAGTAACTTCACCAAGAACATATTCCACGACTTCATTTTATGTGAGCACCACATCAATCCTCTTCTTCCATGCTAGGAAGTTTGTTGATCCAATGAACTTGTTGCATTCCTTGCAAAATGTATCCATTGGATCTGGATATTGAGACGTAGAAGACAATATGATACTTACTTGTCAACCAAGAATCCTCCTTATTGATGTCTTGAACTTTCTTAATGCTTTCAATGCCTTGAAAGAGATTTCAAAGATGTCTTTCAACAAAGAGCCTTCAAGAGAGATAGTATCCTTCCTTTCTTCAATGAGAGCTTGATCCTTCTTAAGATGATGAGGTCTTCAATGAGAGCTTGATGTAGTAACCTTCCTTCTAGGTCAATATGTCTTCTTCTTCTTTCCTTGTGTCCTTTTGCAAATTATTCCCCTTGACAAACAACCCCTTTTTATGTCAACAAGATTATCTTCAAGTTTCCTTCTCTTTATTCACCTTAGCTCTCATACCATGTTAGATAATCTATTAAGGAAACTATTTAGACCATTATCCTTATCCTTGATAAAATCTCGTGAACTTATATTAGCTTCTTATTATTCTTTTTTATATTCTTTTCATCAAACAATTATCAAGAGAATAAACAATAAAGACAATAGACACAAGAAGTAGGCTCCAAGCTGGAGCAAAAACCCTCTAAGGGGAAAACCCATAAATCATCTCTTCTCTTCTTATAAAATCTGATCAAATGAGAAATCCAAGACCCCAAGACCAAATTCAAGACCTCCTCCATGAACCGAATCATCCCTCCAAGAATCACTTTCAAATGAGTCAAATATTGACCAAGTCAATAAAGGTCAAACTTCTTCCAATTTGCTCCTCTTCAGAATTTCTCCCTTTTATTTTAGATTTGCAACTTCAGTTACTAGAAACAGCAAAAACCCTAGCCTTCTTGCATGTGTCAGCCTTCCAAGAGATCTTACTTCAAGAAATTCAAGGTCTTCAAAGGAAATGAAAGACAGACTTGATCAAATTAGAGTATCGACCCTTTATCTAAGTCTGTAAATTCGACCTGCAAATTTCAGTTATGTAACAACTGCATAAACCGTAGTTCCTTCGCATGTGTGAGAGAAAATGATCACAAAACTAAGATTTTTGGTTTCTTCTTGAGATGCTTATTTCTCCTAGACCTTCGCTCTCTTTTCTCCTTTCTTTATTCCTTGAGATCGAATTGCATAAGTTCGTGTCCAAATGAGGTCAAGCATCATCTCTATATATGCTTTTGTGGAGGTTGAATAGCCTCAAACTGGGTTCCTTCCTCTGGCAGGGTCGACTTGGTCTTGAAGGTCACTATTGAATTTTTAGACTCAAAAATAATATATTTTACATGTTACAACTTACCCAATAGGGTCTTATACAAATGATAAAGACTCTCTTAACTCAAGAAAAATATTCTTTTGACTTGAAAAATGCTAGGAGTATGAAATGCATGTTTTGACCTAGTTGACCAATAAAATGGAGCATGAAACCCATGCTTAAAAATAATATATATATATCTATATATATATATATATATATATATATATATATATATATATATATATATATATATATATTCTTGTAACATAAGATATACATAATCATATGGGTATAATGACAATATTGAAGACCGAAACTAGTTATATTTTCCAACACATAGTTGGCAAAACAAGGCTTCATAAGCAACAATACATATAGCTCATGATATTGTATCAATGTATCTTGCCCAGTAATGAAACAAAGGATGCACATTCTAGGTCATATTATATCATATCATGTGTTATGACCATGATAACACTTTTACAAAAACGTATTAAACCACACATAACATCATACCAATCAAGGATAAGATTTTCCTTGCCTAGGGTTAAGATGCATTATCACACTTGTTTTTATGCATAATTCATGACTATGCAATGACAACATATTGGGCTTCATTCCATCAACTTGTATCACTACTTAGTAATAAAACAACTCATATTATTTATCCAAAATATTATAGTGGAACAATATATACAATAATTTATACAGAGGATATGGCAATAAACTATAACAATGCAATTGAAGATACAAGAATTGCACATAGTCTTTTTGATAGTTGCATAATTCTTAATGGTGGATACACAAACCTTAGTGACATTTCATGATGTAGCAACATGTTAAAAGGTGATAGTAAGATATCAGATTGCTTGTATTTAGACATTCATTCATTGGTTATATTAATACATATCAACAATTTGAAACAATATGTAACAACTACCTATATGTGATAGTAAGATATCAAATTGCTTGTATTTAGACATTCATTCATTGGTTATATTAATACATTATGACTGTGTAATACTGGAAGATGACCTTACAATTTGAAGTTGCAAGAATTTCATGTTGTCACCAATTCTCTCTTTATATCTAGGTGAGAAAGAAAAATGTAACCATAGTAATTGATTCGGTATGAGCCTTTTTCCTTTCCACTGTGTACATATATATGGGAAGATTAATATTTTCATAGTCATTAGAGAGAATACATGTTACTAGAATAAATGTAAGAGAATTTTGGAAACAGAGCTACATTTAACCCTTGTCAATAATGAAGCTAAAGCAAGGAAAATATCTGGAACATAATTATATTAGGCCACAGCCAATGTGCATAAGCTAGCAATGTTACTCTAGATAATTTTGATGCATTCTTCCTATCAAACTCAAGGTTGTATTTGAGGCAATAAGGGAATTTCCTCCCAGATTTCACACTCTTTTACAGTGCTCGATGGCCCAAACTTTTTAATACCTTGCATGATTATTGCTTTTCATCCAACATCTAGAGGTACATTTGACATATAGTTTGCAACAATGCGTAAATGTACAACTTCAAAATCCATTAGACCACTCCCTACTATACCAAGTAGGGATCGAATATAATACTACCATATTGTAACCCTGATTTTAAGGTGTTTAGTTCTGAGTGAACTAGATTGGTATTATCATAATGTCCCTAATTATCCTCCAAACCATTGATAGTATACCAATAGAGCAGCTGCCACACCCTAGCTTAGGACCAGATCAGGGGTTCCATGGACCTTTTCCGCCTCCACCCTACCTATAGATGTAAGCCTATACCAAGATTCCAGAGGAAGTCCTCCTCCATCCATCAGCCAATGAAGGAATTCCATAGATGAAATTTCTCCACCTTCACCTAATTCAAGGATTCTAGATATTTTCTCCACCGTTCAAGGATTCCAGAGAATTTCTCCACCCTGAAATTGCAGCTTCAGTACCTCCACCATATGTTGGGAATATTTAGGGTACTGAATCTAATTATTTAGCAAGGGAAATCAGCATAAGCCTCCACCCATTAGATGATGAGGGACTCCAGAGTGTAATCCTCCACCCTCGATTTAGTTAAGAACCCTAGAGAACTAAACATTAACTATTTTTAATGTAAGACAAAGGGTTCCAAAGTTATTTTACAATGTTATGGGACATGAGAGGTATCCCTGATATTGTCACATTTCACTTGCTAGAAGTGACTAGCTATTAGACATGGCTGCAAGCTTTTTTCCCTAAGAAAAATTATTCCAACCAAGCAGTAACACACTAGTACATATGATGAACTATTCATTAACATTACTAAATGATCATTCTATGCACAAAGAGTTTATAAATCCCATCATTCATTTACATAATGTGTACAAGTAGCAAGGACAATGTCGAGAATAGTATAAGTAGTAAGAAAAATGCCAAGAATAGTACAAGCAATAGAAATCACAAGCAGGGTTTCATGTATCATTCAATATGCCTTTATTGGTATATACCCTAGGGTTTTTATTTTAATGAGTTGAGAATATAATGTAGTAAATATCAAGAGTGATTTTGAATGGGTCTGTCACACCTTTGGTGTTGCGACCTTCCAAGTCATGCATGTCTATCCTACTACCTTTGTGATGCTACTAAAACATGTATGATTTTCTTATCTCCAGCCACCGATACACTTGAATTTGGTCCTCGATGACTTCTTGCTCCTCCTCATTTCCATTGCGAACTTTTCCTTATTATCCCCATGTCCCTTCCTTCCTCTCCTTTCTACAATTCGAATTAAGGTTATTGGTTACTTAGGGTTCCAAGGTAGTTAGGGCCAACCCAACTATTTCACATAAAGATCACATAGCCAAATAACGTCTTCAATAGCTAAATGTGTTTACTTCTTGAAATTGCACTGATCACACACACACACATTCACATTAACCATATAAAATCTAAAGTATATATATATATATATATATATATATATATATATATTTTATATTCAAGCATTCATATGTATACACTAATAACTAAATAATGCAAGGTGATCAAAAGAATATTTATATGAATGTACCATGACTAAGACCATCACACACACATTCACCTTAACCATATAAAATCTAAAGTATATATATATATATATATATCTATATATATATATATATATATATATATATATATATATATATATATATATATATATATATATATATATATATATATATTTATATTTATATTTATATTTATATTCAAGCATTCATATGTATACACTAATAACTAAATAATGCAAGGTGATCAAAAGAATATTTATATGAATGTACCATGACTAAGACCATTAGCACAAATTTAGCCATAAAGGATTACAAAAACCATGTACATGCCTTTATATTCATTTACGTATACAAAATTATGCATTCAAGCATGTTCATACACATGTATATGCATAGACATGTTTATTATCATTTCATATGTATACACCAATAACTAAATAATGCAAGGTGATCAAAAGAATATTTATATGAATGTACCATAACTGAGACCATTATCACAACAACTTCTACCTACTTGCAAGATAATTGGGGTCATTATAATTTTGTATCTTTTTAAACCATATATAATATATACATAGTTGACATTGAAATATTGTATTTATGACACCTTGATTTTCTTTTTCGTTAATGGAGGTAGGGCCATTGTTGAGAATCAAAATTGCTTCACTGATGGGATGCCTTCAGGGCTATTAAAATCATGCAGAATATGGTGTTGGATAACCCCAAGATTGAGTTCATATGGAATACAGAGGCCCTCAAGGCTTTTGGGAATGACCGGGGTTTGCTTAGCGGTGCGGAACACAATGATCGATGAGGTGTTAATGTTGGAAGTACCCCTGTTAATTTTTTCCATAGGACATGAATTGGGTGTACTTTTATGTAATAGTAGTTTAAAAGTTTTCTTTTGTGTTCCTTTTATTAAATTTTGATTATTTCCACTCAAAATATGTATTTTTTTTTTTTTTTTTTTAAGTAAATTTTGATTATTTTCGTTTAAAAACACATAAGAATTTGTTGAAATAGTAGATTTGAATTATAGAATCTACATAATTAGAGTGTTTGGAATTCTACAAAATGTTGAATATATTAAAGTGTTCAAAAATGTAATTTTAACCATAAAAATTTAAGATCTCTCTATAAATTATATCCATAGATTTCAAACCAAAAAAACTTATAATGATTATATTGCATTCTCTTTTACATTGGTTAGAAAAGCCTCTAAATAGCCTTCTAAGTGCAATCATCCTTTCTCCTTCAAAGGATGATTGATAATCTCATCACACCATTGTTATTTCATTCTTCAAATTCTTTTGTTTTACTATATTACTTTGGTCATAAATATTTCAACCACTGGAGCTCCCTTTTTTTATATCTTAAATGGGTTTTTTAAGTCGTAAATGGATTATCACAAGATTTGTCCATTAAAGCAATCCCTGATGAAAATAAATGATATTTCTTCAAATGGAATTGTTATCGTTATAATTGCGACTGATATTTGTCTTTATATAATAGTTTTTCATGGATGGATGCTCTTGATTATAAGATGGTATATTACTTTTAATAGAGAATCCACCCCACACTATACATAGGTGGATCTGAAATCTGAGAATCGAATCTAGCATTTTTTAGAAAAGGTAGTAGCTCATTTGAAATTGGTGCCAAATAACATATATGTAAAGGAGGCCTCGGGGTAATTTACATGCTCATGTTTTTGTCTAGTTATGTATATGATCATATGCCAATGGTTTTTATGTGCATTAATGACATATAAGGTAACTCTATCAGAAAAAAAATTAATAAAAATAAATAGATAGAACATGCTTATCATTGTTAATAATATATGATTCATAGTCTATCTCTCACCTAGTGTCTATTAGATGATTTTGTTCACAATTTCTCTTAACACTAATAAATTGCATTTAATATTTGTATATTATTGAATGGATACTTTGTGAAGGAAAATTTGTCACCTATGAATGATATTTTTCATTTATGTCACTGTAAGTCCATTCTTAATTCTTCTTTTTGAGACAATAATGTTGTTTATTATAGTGGTATGACTTGAATGGTTAGGTACTTGGAATTTTGGAACTACAGATTGAATACATTAATGGACTTATGTCACATTTTCCTCAAATGTGTTTATCTTTGTGTTGCATAAACATTATATATCTTCATTTTTCTCATGTTGCAATATGTTATGAGGCAATTTCTTCTTTTAATTATATTGAGTGTTTGTTGTTTTCTCCCACACATGTTGTCATTAAGCATGGATGGAGCTCGGTTTAAGAAATCTATGTGGGTCTAACTTCTAATCTATCCTACAAATATCCATACTTTAGTTTATATTGTCAACTCTCCTTCAACCGTTGTAGTACCTTCCAATGAAGTATATGATATGCAAATGGCTATCATTTGGTATTTTAAAAATAAAATATATCAAAGTTTTGTAATTAATTATTAGTGGTGAAACACATTTTTATTGACTTAAATGGGTATCTGTATCACCCTAGTTCTTTCCATAATGGAGAAAGATTGGTAAGAAAAACAAGGTTGGGCTTAAAGGATACAAGGAATTTGATATCTAGGTTCAAATTATGTTTATATTGACGAAATTCTTAAGCAAACACATTGTGCTTTTCTAATTAGATTGAATTTTGTTTGACATTTAGAGCCTTTTAAGTTTTAATAGTTGAAATGCAGTTATGTAACATACCAAATTTCTAAGAGTTGATTATTTTTTGTTTCAATCTTCTAAGATACATTCTACATTTTATTTAAAATTGAGAAGATTATGCTCTTTCCTATGCAATTTAATTATGCTCATGGTGATTTATTATGGTGTTTCAACTACTTACTCTGTTATTCTGTAGCTTTTTAATATTTTTGTCCTATAAAAATATTCATCTCATTTTACCTCCAAGCCATATTACTTAATGGTAGCACTCTTTGTTTCAACCACAAGGTCAAATAGCTTAATCAAAATACTTGAAATGACCCGATATGATCATTTTGTTAAACAATTAGTTTTGTGAGAATATTTGAACACTTAGCACTTAGCTATTGATATCTCTTGTTTCACTACATATTATTTTAGGTTCAAGTGGCACAACAAACTTAACTTTTCCTCTATGTGCTTAACAGGAGGTAGAGAAACCTCATTTCAATCGATGCATTATATTGGCAAAGATTGAGATGGTCGTGAGTTTCGTTTTTGCACTCACAAGAATTGTGAGTATGTAATAAATTTATCTCTGTGTTTATTTCCCAAGGAAAATAAATTATTTTCTAAGAAAACTAAAATCTTTCTTCATCCACAGTTCAATGATGATCCATGGTTAAATTGATTGAATAATGTTTTTTTAACATGGTTAGTTGCATAGAACCATTAAAAACTACAAGCTTACTTCCCTTGCTATTTATTAGAAAAACATGTCTTACAAGTCAAAATAGTTTTCTTTTTCGTACTCATTTTTCTCCAATAATAGGATATATATGAGATTAAGCACTTCTTGCAATATAGAGTATCAAGTTCATCCTTGACGTCAATTTGAACATAATATTTTATTCCATATGAGTTATAGAAAGACAACTATAATGTCATATTTTGTTCACTCACATATTTTTTCATTGGAAGGAATAAAACACTTTCATTCAATCCTTTCATAATTGAAAATACGTGAAAACCTCCTGTAATGCTTTTACATATATGTTTAGCAAGCAAAAATGACATACCATTTCATCTGTATAATATGCATGTTACATTTTTCAATAATATGAGACAAAAACATGTGCTTTTTAGTTTTTAAACTCATTCAACCCATGAGCAAAAAAAATTCAAGGGGAAACCATCTAGAATAAATAGTAGTTAGAACATATACAAACACAATTTGATATGTGAAAGCGACTATATTTAGGTCTTCTTATGTGACTTACATCAAGTAGAACTCCTCGTGGATATATCTCATTGAATGCTAAATCTTTAGTGATTTATAAAGTTCCTAAAGAGTCCTTGCTTAAGTAATATTGCAAAATCATTTGGCTATCACATTTCTAGGTAAGTTAACATCACTATACAATGAGTTAGTCACTTCTAACTACTTGTGTTTAAAGCAAGTCCAACTTCCATGGTCGCTTATGATATGTTAATAAAAATGAACAACATACAATATTCATAGAAGAAACTTCCATGACAATCCCAACCATCAATGGAGAAAGATGATGTTGAGTTAATGAAAAGAATAATTCAATTGCTATGGGGATACCCATTACATTATAATACAAATTCCATGAGTAATAAAGTTTGATTTATGTGAATGTGCTCCTTAAAAGGTGAACATAAGTAATGAATTTTTTCAAGCTACTTCTCATCAATACTATGTGAACAACTGCAATGGTATATCTATACCAACAACAATTACCATGCCCACATCATCAACCAGAAGTGTTGGAGAATCATTGATGCCATTACCCACCATCACAACTAATCATCTCAAATTTAAGTTGACCCAAAAGCATGAGGCAATAAGTTCTCTCTCTACAAAGCTTAATAATATTATAAAATGAAATGTTTAGAGCTCAATAAAATTTCCTGACCTTTTTCAATATACCAAAAATACACATGACTAGGAAAAAAGTATAAGGAGGAACAAATGATTGGTTGAGGCTTAGGGGTAAAATGGAACTGAAATGTAAGTACCTCTAACTCTTTCATTTTTCTCCACCTTTTCCTAAGGGAGAATTTCTTCCATGATAATGTCAATTCCAAACTAAAAAATCAATTTAGAATTTAATCAACAATAATTGTTAGCAAAATTGTGTCCTCACTCCTCCTTTCTCAATGTATTCTCCTACTTAAACATCACATTCATTCACCTCTTGTAGAGTCTCCCTTCTTCATTTTTTGGTTTCTCCTTTGCTTCTTTTTTGTGGCTTTTGATAATTCTTCATCTTCCTTTTCATCATTCTCCATTATCAAACCAATTCATCATTAAAACAAGGGTTTTTCAATGGAAAAACTTGAGGGAGGGGATTTCCTTATCTTCTCTTATTTTGAGTAATTTGTTATGAAATAGATCCATAAGAAAAATTTAGAGTGGTGGGAGAAAAGGAGGAGCGGAGCGGCGATGGTGCTATTCCACGGGGTTTTATCCTAATTTATTGTCACGATTCCTTTTTTTTTTGATAGATTGGCAGATTTTGATTTATGCAGATTGATCGCATGAGGTTAGGATTCTGGTTTGTTTTTTGGTTTTGCCTAGGATGGTAGTTAATATTGGACAATATCTCTTGATTATCATCCAATCCCTATTGGGCCATTTTTTTTCTCTTTTGGAATATGAATCTCCCAGATTATCTCTAATGGTTGGATTGATTCCCATTTCATGTTATTATTTATCACATTCGACATCAACATTTTTTGATTTTATACTTCATCGATATATTTCTGCTAGAGGACTTGAATTTTCACAACTTCTTGACATATCATGTTCAGTTTTTCATATGTTTTTTTTGGTGCATACACCTTTTTTTGAAATTGAGTTTCTATGGGATGAACGATTCCATTACATCTTTTCTTTCGATATGACGTTGGGAGGGGAGCTACCAAGTAGTGGCACACTAGGTAACTATGATAGCCCTCCCACTCTTTCCCTTGTTCTGGATTCTTTTGTCCCTCATGAAGGAACTGATATGGTTTATCCACAACAAACGGGCCAGAATGATAATTTTGAGAAACCTACCCATTGTATAAATCCTTGGCTACACACCGGTCCAATGGTATGTGCTCCCATATTTAATGCTCTATGAAAACTAGATGACAGACTGATGGCCATGGTAAATTCTTGCCCCAATTTTATTGATGGATCAGATACATGCCTTTCTCCTCAACCCGTCCACCCTGACGCTTTGATGGCTCCTACTACTGGAGGCATCTCTAACTTTGATGGTACTTCTCCTACCAACTTGATTGGTAGCGACCTAGATTTCTTGGATCGAAACCCCCACATGGATCTGCTACCCCTTACCATTCATAAGGCATTAGGGTCTCCTATTAGATTATCCATTAGCCCTATATCTGTCATGAATGTTACTATCAGAAATAATAGGAATAGGCATGGCACACCATAAAAAAACATTGGTTCCGGGGCATTAAAAGTCCTAGACTTCATGTAAGACATGAATGTCCATGATGTATCCATTTCTAATGTTACTAATTCTTGGGTACTTAGAGGGGATACTCCCGATACGATGATTATCACATGAAGATCATTTCATTAAATTTTTAGGGGTTGGGGGATCCCTCCAAAAAAAATCTCTCAAATACCTTGTCAAGTCTACAAACCTTGCTTTTTTTTTACAAGTGGAAAATGTTGGGTTGTGTTATATTCTTTCCACGACTAGCCACCCTAGTCAACTGGGGGATTGGGGGTTGGGGGGGGTGGGGTGTGGTGGAGCCCCCCCTTTGTTGCACTAATTGCATAGCGAGGGGGTCACAAGGGTTTGAGGGGGGCAGTTAGCCCCCCTCTATGGGGTCCAGGGCAGCGCCTTGGGGAAATTGTTTTTGGACCCTATATTAGGTGGGTGGACCTACCTATGGTTTTGTGCATGGTTTTCGCACATGGTTTTGGGCGCGATGGTTTTTCAGTCCATGGTATTAGATGATTCGACATGTATATATATGTATTGTAACATTGAAAAGAACATAATGAACAATCAATCTGCTAGCCCCGATTTTGGGATCCAGGGGAAAATCTTTGTGTATATTTGTTTTATGTGTTATGCTCCCACTATTATTTATTTTATGTGTTTTAGAATTCGTATGTGATCCGTTAATGAAAAAGGTATTATAGACTATGTGTGAATTTTCTTATGTTACTTAGTGCAACAGATCAAAAAGATTCTGAATAAAATAAACACATAAACAACTTGAAAACACATTCAAAAACATCAACACAATCAAATTTAATAAAGGAGTTCACTAGAATTTCTGGCTGGATCTCCTAGTCCTTTTGCTTCTAGTGCTGACCTATTTATTTTGTCTTCAAATTGTTGTTACATGTATGAGATCGAAAATAAAGTCTCAAATAGGAAAATGGACATCACCACTACATTCATCTCGATATTTCGAGTCAAACGAGTATAAACTAGACCATATTTGGCCACTGTGACCTCCATACCCCCTGGAATGGTCCAAAACCACCTCTGTCCATGCAAAACCACCCTCTGTTTGGAAAAAACCACCTCGGATTGCGCGCTGGTGGTAGGGTGGGTTCGGCACCTGCAATGGTTTATTAAAAAATTGGTGGCTTGGTTAACTAAGTCCCACCCTTTGACATGTTGGTTTTGTTTTGGTGATATGGTATTGATATACCATATGTAGTTGCAATTTGCGGTGAATGTGGGATAATGCGATGACATAAAATCAAAGGATTGACGGTCGTGGGGTTGACCCGGACCATCCTGCCTTTTTCCATTGGAGATCCCGACACAAAAACAAATACAAGTTTATCATATCTATTACTAAGTCCCATCCGATCCAATGGCTATCGCGTCACCTGTTTGCCAACTATCTTGACTAATCTCCACCTCGATCAATCCTGCATGATCCAATGGCTATCGTGTTGTCTACTCACCAACTAGCCCGGAAAATCCCCACCATCCATGTGACCTATCCAATCAAACGGCTATTGCACAATCTCGCATAAATTCTTGCACTGATATCAGATCAAGAGCGCGCGAGAACAGTGGCTTTCTCATGCTACATGTCACTCACTAAGGTTAATCGTGTGAAATTGAGGAATACTATTTACCATTTTATAAGCACGCGAGATACTGCTTACCACTTACGAGTACTACTCTATTATGCTAACACGTGGCTTAATCTAATCTCTTCATTTCTTAACTTTATTTTGCGCGACTTAATCCTATACGTCTATCTCCCTCACTCTCATTCGTTGATCTGACTGATCCAACGACTGTGCTTCGCTACTCTGATACCACTTTCATATGCATTTGAAGACTTTGATCCGGAGGCAAAAATGAATCCATTTTGGATCACTCCTCCCCACTGGAAGCTTTTGGTCCACCAAAAGTTGGTTTTAGCACTCGAGTGAGTGAGGATAAAGTTCCCTCACTTTTCCAATCTCTATCCGTCGTGCTTTACTTGGATTTGTACCTTTTAGTCCAACTCGAAGATACTCAACATTTCCTCGTTGTGAAGTCCTTATCCTCCTGTCAAGAATTGTGTCCTCCTGTAGCTCATTAATATACTTGGGCAAAATATCTTCAATGGAAGGTAGCTGACCTTGCTCTTCAAGATATTCAATCAATGAAGGCTCATACAACCATAATTTTTCAACATTTACGACAGAATAAATCTGCATATAAGCTGGTAGATCTAGGTGGAAAGCATTTTCACCAGTTTTTTCAAGTATTTTGAAAGTACCATATCTAATTGGTTTCAACTTTTTACCTTCCCCTTGCAGTCTTTCGTTGTTGATGTACAACCAGACTTGATCACTGTTGGCATTATGATGCATGTGTTGTACTTGATGGCAACCCTCTCATAGAAGAATATCTCACTTATGTATAACTGGATGAATCTTCAAAAGAGATATCAGATGTGACTGATGGAGGACAGCTCAAAGGAATCAGATGATAGTTCTAAGTGTGACAAGTTAGCTTTGCCATCAAGTCCAAAGGGGGAGATTGTTGGCATTATGAGACAAGTGTTGTCCTTGATGGCAAACCACACTGATGACAAATCATAGTGCAGAAGGTCAGCAGCAAGGAATTGATGATCAGACTATAAGAAGAAGAGAAAGTTCATACACGCAGGTTCATTAAGCCCAAGTCGCGTGTACACGCAGGTTGGCTTCAGTAAAAGAGCGTGTATATGGAAAACTTATCTTTGGTCCACGGCGGTTATTCCTTGGAAGTTGTGCCTATGGTTTTGGACCTTGGTGTCTCGACGGACGTGTTGATCCCTAGTTTTGAAGTTGATGGTATTGGATTTCTATGGTTGTGGCCCTTGGTATTGAACAAGGCCTAAGGCTATATAAGGAGAAGGAAATCATTAGGCAAAGGTATCTGAAATGTCTTGAATATCTGATGAAGCATTAGATCCAGTATGCAGGGTTATGGGTTGATGATGCATTGCTTGATCTGAGCTAAGGAGAGATCTCACCGGTTGATGGAGAACTAGATCTAAGGAGAGATCGGGGTCAAATGGTTTGAAATGAACTATCTTTATGATGCTTATTCTAGATCTACATACTGACGCATGTATTGTTCTATAAGTGTTATGAGTATGACTGATGTCTGGTACAGCTGCAAGTTATGAGAAATTATTTTTAGATCTGTATGCGGGTTGTCTTTGGAAAAAGCGCGTATACACGCGGGTTTGATTCATCGAAGTAGCGTATACATTGTAAAGCTTGATATTTGAAGTTGCAGATGGATCTGATGGTTATTACAGAGTTCTGTGTCTGCTCTGTGTTCTGGTGACTGTTGTTAACAGGGTTTCAGTGATTCAGAGTTTGATGATTGTTTTGAGCTTCAATAATAGTTATGGGTCCAGTATGAAAATTGGATGAAAAGTGGCCTTTGAAATTATGTGTTGTGCTTCAGTGTATCCAGTCTGAAAATTGATGAAACGTGGTACCTGGAGGAGAGAAGATTGCAGGCAAGCACCTACGTACTAGTATCTAAGCTAGTACAAAAGCTAAAGGAGATCTTTGGAGCATTGTAGCAGGTAGCAGCCTGCGTACTAGTAAATGGATCGGCTAGTACAAGAGCAAAGGGGGTTGTAGCTCCCGTACTGGTATAAGACTGCACCAGTACAAACATTGTAAAAGGATTTTCTTATTAAGAAGAAGATTGAGATGACTTGCAGCAGGTGGTTTTCACCCACATTGGGTTTCCACCTTATATCTTTGTGTTCATGTGTGTGGCTCTTGTGTGGTGTTATGTTCTGTTATTCTGCACCTGTTTACTGTTAATATGCTTAATAATGATCTGATGCATTTACTGAAGATTAAGCTAACTGAATTATAAGATCTCTGGATATACGCGAGTTTCATTAGACACAGTAGCGTGTACACGCGGGTTCACTTAATTGAAGTAGCGTATATGTTTCTGAGTATGAAATTGAAAAGTTTGATTGATCTGATAATACTGATTCACCCCCCCCTCTCAGTATTATTTCCAACAATTGGTATCAGAGCAGGTCCTTTAATAGAAGCTTGATCGCTTAAAGGAGATCCGTGGAACAATGGGAAAGAAGATTAAGAAGAAAGCTCATAAGAAGAAGAAGACATCTCAGAAGATCTATGACAGTGGGAGAGTCGATTGGGGATTAGGTATAAGAAGCTCTTCAGATTCAGAATCAGATTCAGAATCATTATCAGGTATGAATGTGTTATCCTCTGATGTTCCAGCTATATTTCCTTGTGAAAGAGATGGAAGTGATAGTGAAACTACTGAACATGCTTGTATGGGTGAGCAAGAAAAGTGTCAAATAGAGGCAGTATTTAGAAGGCTTGCAGACAAAGTTAAAGATCAACAAGATCTATTGAACAAAAGGGAATGTGCTTTCAAAGAAGAAGTTACCAAACTAAAGGCCCAACTAGAAGAAGGAAACAAGGTAAGAAAGCTACTCAAGGACAAGGAAGACCAATGTCAAAAATTGCAGCATGAAGTGACATCATTAAGAAAAAAAGTCAACGAAAGAAGCACAACCATCAAGAAACTCAAAGATAGATCCAGCTACTATGAAAATCTTGAAGCTACAATCCTCTCACTAAAAGGAGATCTTGAAGAATCAAAGAAGCAGAATACAGATCTACTCCAAGCTGTTGCAAAACAAGAAAACGAAGTCACCAGCTTAAAATCTCAACTGGAATGTGCCTTCCGAGTTCGTCAAATGCAGCAGGATCTGTATGAAGAACAAGAAAAAGAAATTCTCAAACTAAGGGAACAAATGGAAGAAGGAAGGAAAGCTGAAGAAGTTTTGAAAAAGAAATCTCTTGAAAAGGAAGAACAGCTTCAGGTTGAGGTAAATATCTTGAAAGGTAAACTAGAAGAAAAGGATAAGCTTTTACGATTTCAAGATAGCTCTAAAGTATTGGATGATATTCTTAGTAGTCAAAGGTCCCCTGCTATAAAGACTGGTCTTGGTTTCCCTGAATCTAGTTCACAAGGTGAGGCAAGGAACTCTAAAGAGAAATCCAAAATGATCAACAAGGAGATGAAAGGTCAATCTCATCATCAACCAAGGAAAGAAAGTCTTCAAAGAAAATCTTTTACTCCTCCTATGAATAATATTGAATGTTATGTATGTCATAATCTTGGACATGTTGCAGCTAGATGTAGAAGAAGAAGAGTTCAAGACTATTATGCGGACAGGTCATCTCAATCAAGGTACTTTAATGGATATTTCTTTGCTTGCAATATGTATGGTCACAAAGCTGCTGATTGCTACAGAAGGAACATGAAACATGTTAGATGTTATGCATGTAACAAGCTTGGACATATAGCAAAGGAATGCAAGAACAAAGGATGGACATCACACCGAAAGGAGAAAACCTCATCACACTTGAAGATATGGAGGAAGAAAGAAGTACAGACAGCACAATGTACTGAGACACAGCACAACACAGACATATCAGACTCAGGGGGAGCTGAAAGTGTAAACCTTCAGTGTCCTGAATCTCATACGCAAGTTCCTTAAAGGGAAGTCGCGTATATACGCGAGTTCGACACTGCAAAGTCGCGTATATGTCAGTCTGAGGAAAAGCAGTGGGGACAGGCTCAGAAAAGGGATCTGATATGATTTGCTCTATTGGTTAATAATTACAGTCGGCTGAGGATGTGTGAAAATGCTTTGATACTTGTAAGATGTCTAGAAGTGTTTTGATCCTAACTTGAGGATAATGATGTTTTGATGCTTATTGCTGATATATGCATGATCAGATCTAACAGATGGCACTGGTTGAGGGGGAGCATATGCCTTTAGTAATTCATTGTTGGCATTATGGTTAATAATCCTTGGTGATGATTCTTATATGGCCAAATGATATATCTTGCTATGATGTGACTCTTGGGGCTACATAGTTAATGTTCAGATCAGATTTATGGTTGATTCTTTGATGATGCATATATGGTGCTTACATGGTGATCTTCATAAGGACAAGGAGAAGTACAAAGCTTGAATGCACATCTTCCTCTCTTGATGATGAGTCACTTATATACTGCTGTTGTCATATGCATAAAGATCATACAGTTATGATGCAGGCACTCTTGTGAATAAGGATTGTTGCTGTTGATGATATCAAGAAGTTTTTGAGCTTGAGCTCAAGATACATAGTGTTGATACATGGATGACTACTCAAGGTTGTTTTGTTGGAGACATGGTGATGAGTTCTTATCTATATAATGATAGGTTGATACTTGCATGTGTTGATTGATGCAGATGTTCCCAAGTAATGATACTTGGATCATGTAGAGCTTGATGAAATGGCTATGGTGGTTTCACACATGTGAATGACTCTGAATTCTGTTCAAAGGGATGAATTGATGCAGACATACCTTGTTATAGGTTGATGACTTATTCCCTACAGGACATTTACAGGTTGCTGATATGGAAATTGGTATACGCGAGTTGGATAAGGATTATCCGCGTATATACGCTTGTTTATGAAGATACAGACGCGTATATGATAATTTGAAGGAAACCAGTGGGTCAAACCCAGAATGAAGATTCTGATATAGGTCTGACAGAGACCATCTGGCACAGGTTCAGGGGGAGCAGATAATCTTCCAATGATGCATTGTTGGCATTATCTTAGAAGCCTTTGGTTCTAGTTCACAAGTTGTTGTTGATTTCAGGTGAAACAAAGTCAGAGGAAGAATCTCTTGGTTGCTGATCTGAATGCTGATTGACAAGATGCTGGCGATATCAGTTATTTGTGACTTTCATAAGTCTTGGTCTAGATCTATTGTCGCTATGTCATGTATCTCATTTGTGATATCTCTTTTATGGTGTCAAGGTCATGTAACGGCCTATTTTGGTTTCCCCACTATGCCTGGGATGATTGATGCAATATGATTGGTTGTCATATGTAAACTTTTGATGTATCCCCACTTGGCTGGCTGGATGAGTCAATTTTTGTATATCCTCACTAAGTTGAGAGATGGATGTATGTATGAGTCTTTGATGATAGGAAGGTCTTTTATGATGTATAGAGTCATGTTCTTCTTGAAGAACATCTTTTGCAGATCTTGCCTATAGTCAGGAAGAGCATGAACAGCACACTTCAGCGGTACAGAGATTCAGCATGTACTCAGAGGGAGCATGGACAGATTGGTACACCTTGGCATATACAAAGGGGGAGATTATTCAGAGATTTCAGCAGGTACTCAAGGGGAGTATGGACAGTGGAATGATTCAGCAAAGGAAGAGAATATCTTGGTCCACCCTTTGCCCTTGATGTCAAAGGGGGAGAGTGATTTGGTGTTGTTGCCATCAAGTCCAAAGGGGGATATTGTTGGCATTATGATGCATGTGTTGTACTTGATGGCAACCCTCTCATAGAAGAATATCTCACTTATGTATAACTGGATGAATCTTCAAAAGAGATATCAGATGTGACTGATGGAGGACAGCTCAAAGGAATCAGATGATAGTTCTAAGTGTGACAAGTTAGCTTTGCCATCAAGTCCAAAGGGGGAGATTGTTGGCATTATGAGACAAGTGTTGTCCTTGATGGCAAACCACACTGATGACAAATCATAGTGCAGAAGGTCAGCAGCAAGGAATTGATGATCAGACTATAAGAAGAAGAGAAAGTTCATACACGCAGGTTCATTAAGCCCAAGTCGCGTGTACACGCAGGTTGGCTTCAGTAAAAGAGCGTGTATATGGAAAACTTATCTTTGGTCCACGGCGGTTATTCCTTGGAAGTTGTGCCTATGGTTTTGGACCTTGGTGTCTCGATGGACGTGTTGATCCCTAGTTTTGAAGTTGATGGTATTGGATTTCTATGGTTGTGGCCCTTGGTATTGAACAAGGCCTAAGGCTATATAAGGAGAAGGAAATCATTAGGCAAAGGTATCTGAAATGTCTTGAATATCTGATGAAGCATTAGATCCAGTATGCAGGGTTATGGGTTGATGATGCATTGCTTGATCTGAGCTAAGGAGAGATCTCACCGGTTGATGGAGAACTAGATCTAAGGAGAGATCGGGGTCAAATGGTTTGAAATGAACTATCTTTATGATGCTTATTCTAGATCTACATACTGACGCATGTATTGTTCTATAAGTGTTATGAGTATGACTGATGTCTGGTACAGCTGCAAGTTATGAGAAATTATTTTTAGATCTGTACGCGGGTTGTCTTTGGCAAAAGCGCGTATACACGCGGGTTTGATTCATCGAAGTAGCGTATACATTGTAAAGCTTGATATTTGAAGTTGCAGATGGATCTGATGGTTATTACAGAGTTCTGTGTCTGCTCTGTGTTCTGGTGACTGTTGTTAACAGGGTTTCAGTGATTCAGAGTTTGATGATTGTTTTGAGCTTCAATAATAGTTATGGGTCCAGTATGAAAATTGGATGAAAAGTGGCCTTTCAAATTATGTGTTGTGCTTCAGTGTATCCAGTCTGAAAATTGATGAAACGTGGTACCTGGAGGAGAGAAGATTGTAGGCAAGCACCTACGTACTAGTATCTAAGCTAGTACAAAAGCTAAAGGAGATCTTTGGAGCATTGTAGCAGGTAGCAGCCTGCGTACTAGTAAATGGATCGGCTAGTACAAGAGCAAAGGGGGTTGTAGCTCCCGTACTGGTATAAGACTGCACCAGTACAAACATTGTAAAAGGATTTTCTTATTAAGAAGAAGATTGAGATGACTTGCAGCAGGTGGTTTTCACCCACATTGGGTTTCCACCTTATATCTTTGTGTTCATGTGTGTGGCTCTTGTGTGGTGTTCTGTTCTGTTATTCTGCACCTGTTTACTGTTAATATGCTTAATAATGATCTGATGCATTTACTGAAGATTAAGCTAACTGAATTATAAGATCTCTGGATATACGCGAGTTTCATTAGACACAGTAGCGTGTACACGTGGGTTCACTTAATTGAAGTAGCGTATATGTTTCTGAGTATGAAATTGAAAAGTTTGATTGATCTGATAATACTGATTCACCCCCCCCCTCTCAGTATTATTTCCAACAATCACCAACTTGAAAACTATGCTCAACTCGATGCTTGTCATGTCGAGCCTTATACTTTGCTTGGCTTCTTTCTAGCTGTTCCTGTACTGCTTGGTGAAGTTACTGGATTTGTTCAATGAACTTGGTTGCTTTGTCCACATCACTGTGTCCATCAACTGCTATATCTTTACCAAAGACAAAATCCAAGGGAGACTTTGGTATAAAACCAAAACAAGTCTCAAAAGGAGATCTTTGAGTAGAAGAATGTTTTGCATGGTTGTAAGCATGCTGCACATAACAAAAATGCTCATCCCAGAGTTTTGGGTGCTTGCTGCAATATCCTCAAAGCAACTGTATCACTGTCCTATTGACCACTTATGTCTGACCATCTGTTTGCAGATAAAATGTCATGCTCTTCTTTAACTTTGTGTCCATTAACTCCCATAGACTTAACCAAAATTTCCTGACAAATCGAGAATCTCGATCAGATACAATAGAAGTGGGTAACCCAAAATGAACCCATACATTTTGAAAGAACAACTTTGCAGTTTGTTCAGCTGTGACCTGTTTATTACATGGTGTCAAAATACACATCTTATTAAACCTATCCACAACTACATACAAATAATCATGACTCTTTCTAGACTTTGGCAATCCCCCAACAAAATCCATGGAAACACTTTCCCAAGGACGAGAAGGAATTGGAAGTGGAGTATACAAGCCTAATTTTCTATTACTTGGCTTGCTTGTAGCACACATAGTACATCCTTTAATATATCTAGAAACGGTCTCATTCATTTGTGGCCAATAGCAGAATCTTTGTAATTGTGCAACTGTTTTACTTACACCAAAATGACTTGATATGAGAGAAGTATGTGCTTCTTGAATTACATTAACTCTTTCAATTTGTGGAATGCATAACTTTCCCAAATGATATAAGAGTTTGTCCTTTATGAAATAATCCAATTCTTCTACCTGCTTGCCATGACTTAAAGTTGCATATACATCCTTAAAATCTGTGTCTTGAGCATATTGTTCAATGTAACTTTCATGAATTACCGAATTATGCTTAAGTATTGTGGATCCATTTATAATTGGTCTTGATAACATGTCTGCAACCTTATTATGTATGCCCTTATTATATCTAATAACAAGATGAAATTGCTGCAGAAAACCCATCCACCTGTAATGTCGTGATTGTTGCAATTTAGTTTGCGAGTGTAAGTATTGTAGTGGTTGATGATCTGTGTGTATGATTGTTTCTTTACCCATTATGTAATGTTTCCACTTTTTAACACTCTAAACTAATGCATACAATTCTTTATCATATGTAGGACAATTAACTACTGCTGATGTGAATGTATCAGAATGAAAGCATATAGGCTTTCTGTGCTGCATCAACACTACCCCCATGGCATATTCACTCGCATCTGTCTCGATCTCAAATGGATGCTGAAGACTTGGCAGTGCTAGTACTGGCGCTATACTGACCCTTTCTTTCAATGTGTCGAAGGCTTTCTGTTGTTTGCCTCCTCACTGAAACACTTGTTTCACACTTGTCAAAGCATGTAAAGGAGCTGCAATTAAAGAAAAGTTAGCAATAAACTTTCTCCAATATTGCGCTGCCCCTAAGAAACTTCTAACTTTTGTAGCAGTATTGGGCTTAGGCCAATTTACAGTGACTTCGACCTTAGAGGGATCTATCTTCAATTCACCACCCCCTTCAATATAACCCAAATAATTCAAAGATGTTCTGCCAAATTTACATTTTTACAGTTTTACATAGAGATTTTCTCTTTTCAAAACATCTAAAATCCGCTTTACATGCTTTACATGTTCATCCCATTTTCTATTGAAAACAAGAATATCATCTAAATATACTATTACAAAATGATCAATGAATGGTCTAAATACATCATTCATGACTCGCATGAATGTAGCTAGAGTGTTAGTTAAGCCAAAAGGCATAACCATCCATTCATAGAGTCCTTGCTTCATTTTGAAAGCAGTCTTCCATACATCCTGTTCTGCAACTCTGATCTGATGGTAGCCGCATCACAAGTCCAATTTAGAGAAGTAAACTGCATCTTTTAATTGATCTAATAAATCATCAATACGAGGAAGAGGATAATGATTCTTTATTGTGATTTTATTTAATGCTCTAAAATCAATACACATTCTCCATGAATCATCTTTCTTTCACACTAACACAATAGGTGATCTGCAAGGTGATGTGCTTGGTCGAATAAACCCTTGATCAAGCAACTCCTGTACCTGCCTCTTTATCTCTGCATTCTCTAGAGCTGATAACCTGTACATTCCAATGTTAGGTAGTGGAACATCTTGCTGCAAATAAATCTCATGTTCTATCTCTTGATTGGGTGGAAGCCCTTTAGGCTCTTGAAACAGAATATCATAATCGAAAACAACTTTAACTAGATTTGCTTTCTGTTCAGAATTACAACCTTGGAATGCATTAGATTTATCACTATCCTTTGCTTTTACAATCATAAGTAAAAATTGTTTACTTGAATTTACAATTCTTTTCATCTATCCTGAATTTATGAGAGAGAAATTATCTTTGAGTTTATGAGCCCTTACAATATATTCAGTTCCATCCTTAGTGAGTTGATACTTATTTTCAGTTCAATAGAATATAGCATTTCTATTGTACAAGTATGGACCTCCTAATACAATTCCACATATGTCCAATGGGACTATGTCTAACTCAACCTCATCTACAAACTTTGACCCAATAGAAAAATGAAGTTTACATTGTTTCGTAACTTGTAGCTTAGTTTTATCACACACCCAACCTAATGGATATGGATTTTTATGAGGTTTTGTTTCTAGACCCAAATTCTTTACAATTTCTTCAGAAATCAAATTAACTTGTGACCCACTATCAAATAATGTATCAATTTTGGTATGCTTGGAAATGACTCTAATATGAAATAGATCATTTGTTTTCCTCTGATCATTATCATTATCAACAGAATGTGAAGAAGTACTTATAGATGCTTTAGAATCTTTACCTTTTATACCTATAGTTGTAACCATTGTCTCATCACCTGAATCTAATCCCAAGTCCTTTTGAATAGCAGCAACATTTTTTCGCTCTTTACTCCCAAACTTCTTAGGCTTCAATTTTGGATGCAATGACCAACATTGTGCCTCATCGTGACCTTCCTTCTTACAATGAGTGCATGAAGGTTTATCCTTCTTCACAGTGTTTGTTTTCTTCTCCTTTCATTTAAGTTTCTTCGTGCCTTTATTCTTGCTTTCAATAGGTTTGGATGATTTTCCAACATCTTCGGTTACATTTTTTCCTCTAGCTTCTAGATGAGTTGCTTGAACCAATACATCACCTAAGCTAGTTGGATTAAACATAAGTATGTTATGCCTCAAATAAATATGAAGACCACCTATGTAATTCAACAATGTCTCTGGTGAGTCCAATGATATGCCTAATGTTGAAGTTCTCTTACAAAATTCCTAAGTATAACTTTGAACACTTTGACCTTTTAATTGACATAGTGTTTGCCAACTCATCATTGCTTGTTTCATATAAGCCAAAGGATAAAATTGGTTTTTAATAGCAGAAACAAATTCATTCCAAGTTGAAATGATTTTACCATGCTTTTGGAGATCGGCTTGTGTCTTCCCTTCCCACCATACAAGTGTGGTTCCTTCAAGTCGAAGGCTAGCAAGTTGGATATTCTTTCTTTCTGAAGAAACTTTCTGCACCCTGCAATACACTTCAATTTGTCTTATCCAATTATCAAGCTTTTCAATGTTACATTCTTCATCATAAATTGGCAAATCAAATTTTACATCTAATTTGATCAAAGAGGATTTCTTCTTCTTATTCTTAGAAGGACTAGATTTATGAGAAGAAGAGTATGATGATGACGATGATGGTGATGATGGAGGAGATGGTGGATGAATCATTCCTCCCTTTTCCTTATCTTCTTGATCTTTAGGTGATGAAGTGCCTTCATCTTTGTTCTTCTTAAACTTGTGATACATCTCTTCCACCATTGCATGTATTGTCACGAAACTATCCAAGAATTGAGATTCTGACCCAAGTGGAGTTTCATCTGCCATCCTTCTCTGTGAAAAGACCCTTCCAATCTCTGGATTCGCCTCAAAAAGTTCACCTTCACCTCGTCCGAGCCTCAACCTAGTAAGCATTCGAATCTCCACACAAACTTGTCAAACCTTCAAAACCTTGCTGCTTTGATACCGCTTGATTCGTTAATGAAAAAGGTATTATAGACTATGTGTGAATTTGCTTATGTTACTTAGTGAAAGAGATCGAAAATATTGTGAATAACATAAACACATAAACAACTTGAAAACACATTCAAACACATCAACACAACGAAATTTAATAAAGGAGTTCACTAGACTTTCTGGCTACATCTCCTGTTCCTTCCGCTTCCAGTGTTGACCTCTTTATTTTGTCTTCAAATTGTTGTTACATGCATGAGCTAAAAAACAGAGTCTCAAATAGGAAAATGGACATCACCACTGCGTTCAACTTGATATTTCGAGTCAAACGAGTATAAACTCAACCATATTTAGCCACTGTTACCTCCAAACCCCTTGGAATGGTCCAAAACCACCTATGTCCCTGCAAAACCACCATTTGTTTGAAAAAAACCACCTCGACCTGCATAAAACCACCTCGGACTGTGCATTGGTGGTAGGGCGGGTTCGGCACTTGCAATGGTTTATTAAAAAATTGGTGGCTTGGTTAACCAAGTCCAACCCTTCGGAATGTTGGTTTTGTTTTGGTGATATGGTATTGATATACCATATGTAGTTGCAATCTGTTGTGAATGTGGGATAATGCGATAACATAAAATCAAAGGACCGACAGTCATGGGGTTGACCCCAACCATCCGGCCTTTTTCCGATGGAGATCCCTCCACTAAAATAAATACAACTTTATCGTATCTATTACCTGTTCACCAACTATTTTGGCTGATCTCCACTGTCGGTCAATCCCACGTGATCCAACGACTATTGCGTCATCCGCTCGCCAACTAGCCCGGACGATCTCCACCGTCAATGTGACCCGTCCAATCGAATGGCTATTGCGTAATCTCGCGCAAATTCTTGCACGACCGATATCAGATCGAGAGTGTGCGAGAAAAGTGGTTTTCTCGTGTTACGTGTTGCCCGCTAAGGTTAATCGCGTGAAATTGAGGAATATCATTTACCATTTTATAAGCACGCGAGATACTGCTTACCACTTATGAATACTACTCCTCTATTCTGCTAACATGTGGCTTAATCTGATCTCTTCATTTCTTAACTTTATTTTGCGCGACTTAATCCTAGCCGTCTATCTCCCTCACTCTCGTTCGTTGATCTGACTGATCCAACGACTGTGCTTTACTACTCTGATACCACTTTCATCTGCATTTGAAGACTTTGTTTCGGAGGCAAAACTGAATCCATTTTGGATCAGTATGCAGGTAATTTATGTACGGGGTTAAAACCTACATTTGGTATCAGAGCTATTTTGGCTTCAAGGAGATGCCTTTGTTGCTGAGGGGTTTCACTCGGGCCCGTGGTAGACCCTGTTTAGTGGGAGATCTGTGGGATCGACTCTGGTGGTGAAAGAAGATGGCAAGTAGTGGAAAGATAGAGATCAAGAAATTTAATGGTCAGAGTTTCGAGTTATGGAAACTCAAGATGGAGGATATGTTGGTAGATAAAGATCAGTGGATCGTGGTAGATCCAGGTACTAAACCAACGAGAGTGTCCAATGAAGAATGGAAGAAGTTGGATCGGAAGGCTAAGAGCACAATATGATTGTGTGTATCAGATTCAGTATTGTTGAATGTATCAGGGGAAGCTATGACTAAGGCTTTGTGGGACAAGTTAGGGAATTTGTACCAATCTAAGTCTCTGGTGAATAAACTGTTTCTACAGAAAAAGCTATATAACTTGAGGATGAAAGATGGAGACTCAGTGATAGAGCATCTGAACGCATTTAATACTATGGTAAGTCAGTTTTTATCTACTGATATTAAAATTTCAGATGAAGATAAGTGCATTAGTTTTTTGTGTTCTCTACCATATTCGTGGGATAGTCTGGTTATTGCAATAGGTAGCAATGCAACTGCCTTGCAGTTTGATGAAATAGTCTCGTCCTTACTAATGGAGGAGATGAGATGGAAAAATATGGAGAGCCAAAATGGTGAAGCCTTGTCTGTACGAGGAAGTTCCTAGAACAAAAAAAAAAAAAATTCATCAAGTGGGGGATCTAAATCTATAAGGAGATCTAAATCTCCAGGAAAACTTGTAAAGGTGTGTTGGAAATGCGGAAAGGAAGGGCACTACAATAGGGATTGTAAATCTAAAGCTCCTAACAAAGGAAAGGGATCTTATGATGATCCTTCTGTAGAGGCGAAAACCACCTCAGATGAAGGTGGGGATGTGTACTTGGCTTCTTCAAGTACACATGTATATCATGAGGCATGGTCGATTGACTCAGGTGTATCCTTTCACTTCACTCCCCATAGAGAGTGGTTTTGCGAGTATGAGAAATATGATGGTGGTGATGTCTTCTTGGGGGATGACAGGAAGGCTATAATCATTGGTCGTGGAAAAGTTAAGTTGAATTTGCAAGGTGGAAGGATTAGAACACTTCCGGGTGTTCTGCATATTCCTGCATTGGCTAGAAATCTGATTTCTGTAAGCAAGCTGGATGATGCAGGTGTAAAAACAATGTTCAAGAAAGATACCTACAAGATGGTTTGGGGAGCAATGGTATTGATGTGGGGAGTTCGGATTGGAACTCTGTACAAGATGCAAGGTAGCACTACTATTGATGGGTGCAACAATTCTGTGGTTCCTGAAAGTGGAGCCGAAAATCGAGTGGTCTTTGGAGAAAAAGAACATGTTATGGCATCAAAGGCTTGGACATACTGGAGAGAAGGGCCTTCAAATACGTCATGGTAGAGGTATGGTATAAGTTATGACTAATAGCTCTTTGGATTTTGATTTCTGTGAAAATTGTGTATATGGGAAGAAAAATCAGGTGAGCTTCCCCTTTGGTGGTAAGAGGGTGAAACAAATGTTAGAGCTTGTGCACAGTGATGTGTTTGGACCTGTGAAGGTTCCATCACTGGGTAAGTCAGTGTACTATGTATCATTTATAGATGATTTCTCAAGGAATACATGGATATATTTCTTTAAGAAGAAATCTGAATTCTTTGACAGGTTTAAAGAATTTAAGGCTCTGGTGGAAAACCAAACAGAGAAGAAGATAAAGGTGTTGAGGACAAATAAAGGTGGAGAGTTTTGCAAGAAGGCATTTGAAGAATTCTGTAAGTGTTGGACTAAAAATTGTCACCTTGAAATTTTGCTATCTGTGTGAGTTCATTACCACTCATACTTTCCTCCTCTGCAAGTCTAAAACATCAGTTCCTCATATCAAGCCTGGAAAATAAGAGAAAGCCCTCAAAAGTATTTAAAACTCTGGTTCCACACTTTCTCTTTGTCTTACCTGTGGTCCCGCACCTAATGGTCATGTCTCCTGCGCACTTGACTGCACTGTCTTTGTGTTAAAGGTGCGGACCCCTGTAAAAGTTAAAAAGGCGTGAGCTTACTCTAAAAAACTCATTTTCAGTCATTTCTAGAAGCTTTTGGAAAGAATCTTAAGGTGGCAAGTTTGCTCTTTTAAGGTTCATGCACCCCATTCCTTAAGGAGCTAACCCCTTGATGTGAGGAGCTTATCCCTTTGAAGGAGGATTCTATCCCTTCATAGGTGGACCTGTAACCTCCTCCTCTGCACTATAAAATGAAGCATTGGGCTGGTTACTTTAGGAGTTAGAAGCTTGGTATTTTTGAGGTGAAATGTTGCTGGAACTCAGTCTTCTTTAATTGAGTTTTTATGAGGAAAGATTACATACCTCTAATATCTCATTTGGAAGAGTGCAAGGCTTGTCAAAGTAAAGGAAATTTTTGTTTCGGACCCCAGGAAGAGCTTGTTCAACATCAAGGTTGAAAAGGTTGTAAAGTTCTTCTACTATTCAAAGTTAATACAAATATATTTGTTTTTCTCAATAAGCTATTAATTGATGGTTTATTTTATGGATTCCTTGATCACCATAATAGACATGATTTATAATATTTGCTATGCAGGTGCTATTTAATGTTTGCTTCTTTGTGATTGCAAGTCCCCAAAGGTAACTCTTTTGAACGACCAGGGGATGACTACTATGAACAAGCACTGGATCTAAGGTAGGATCTTAACACCTTTGCAATATTTATTTATAAATCACATATGTCTAGAGAAATATAGGTTTGTTTGTCCGTTTGTTGCTAGACTATCTTCTGATACTAGGGAGATCGGTCTTGTCCACAAGATTGATTTATCTGGCCAACAAATTGGCGACCATATTGGGGATGGTATTTGATTTTTGGTTTTCCTTTGTTTTGACTTGAGAAAATTGTTTTGCTTTCTGGTTTTTGATTAATGTATACTTTCTTGGGTAGTTTTCAAAATCTAGAAGTATTTTTGGTTTTTTTTGAAGTTTTCGTGGGACCGCACTTTCTCTTCACAGACAATGCGAGCATCTCCACACTTTTTCTTTAGTAAACAGAGTGGAACCGCACCTGTTACTTCTGGAGCCTGCGGACCCTGTTAAAATTTTTGAAAAACCTAAAATATATTCTTTCAATTATGTTTAGGTTTGATTTAGGATTGTTAGTGTCTACCTAGATATGTATTTTTCTTGTCAAAAATCTCTTGTGAGTGAGTTCCGATAGTATTTTTGTTTTGAATGATTTTCTAGAAACTTTGCATGCTTGGAGTGGTTTTCACTTTGTCTCTGTAGTGACTCAAAGATCAGAAGCTTGAGAAACCTTAGATCACCCTGGTGTCTTTTCATCTTCTTGATGAGTCTGACTTGGTTGTGAAATCTATCCTTTGTGAGAAATAGATTTAGTTTTCTTGTTGCAAATCTTTGAACAAACTTTGTTATAAGTTCTGAATTTCATTTTTACAAAAGAAAACGTATCTGGATGTTTTTTGATTGGTTTGTTATTCTAAACAAATGAATCCTTAGTTTAATAAACAACTAAGTAAAACGTCCTCAAAAAAGAATTGAAGCTTTTATTCCATTAGATTTTTAAAGTTTTTATGTCTCAAAATTAGTTTTTGTAGTTCTGAGTGTTTTTCTAGAACTTGTAGATCTCTTTTGAATCAAATTGTTCTTTTTGTAGTTTCGAGTTTTGAAAAAGAAAAGGGCTTTATTATGAGCATTAGTTATTTGTCTCGTTTTGAGTTCTTATTGAAAAGACAAAAATATTTTATTTCCATTTCCATGTTGAAAGAAAGAATCGTTTCTTAAAGAATTGCATTCTCGAACTCTTTCTTTTAGCTAGAATTTCGTTGAAAGAAAAACGAATTGCTTTTCATTTTAGGTGCATTTTTTTAGTGTGTTTAGAGTCGAGTCTTCACACCATAAAAGTTTCATTTCCATACCTATCGAATTAAAGAACAACCCATAAAAGCAATGCTTAATTAAAATTGATCTAGTAATCTTTTCTATTTCTAGGGCTCTTATCTTTTTTTTTTGTGTAAGTCAGAGATTTATATTAACAGAGAAAAACTATAGTACAAAAATTCTGCACTAGCAGATCGAGGCCTGAAGAAAATAAGCCAAACATTCTGATTCCCACCCCTAAAAACCACAAAAATGGCTATCACCTGCACACCACGCAGGGTGGCTGTTTCTGCTATCTAACAACGCTTGTGAATAGAAAATACTGACACGAGGACCGCAATCCTTCAACCCGCATAGACTATGGTAATGACAAAATCCCATATTTTGGGGAGACCAAAGAAAACCGATCAGGATATATGAGCATTCAGGAAGAAGGATGAGAGATAACAACAGAACCCAAGAATTAAGGAGACTGCCCGAACCTGCTCATCGTATCCAAGGCCTGTTCCAGCACATGGCTGTCAACTCTTGCTTGCAGGGAGTGATAGCTGCGGCATTCCTCCTGCTTTTCTTGCGGCAGGCCTCCAGTTTGTCTTGCATCTGGACTGAGCGTCTGCCTGAGGAGCTTTATGAGCACCGTAACTTTCTTGGACAGTGAGTCAACCATCTCATGCACTGCAGTGACTTTGAAATCCAAAGCTTCATAAATGGCGTATAGACTTTTCATCTGTGCCTCCGGGATCACCTGGTCATTCTGGGGGAGCTTTTTACTGTCTTCCGTTGCTTCCAGAGCACGCGCCAGCAGGGTTTTGACTCTCCAGCTTTCCGCTTGAGTACGCACAAACTGAGTTGCGCGCTTAGTGACTGTGCCAGGATCTTGAAGCCAGTCGACTTCCTGCGCTATATCCTTCTCCGACCGCTTTCGTTCTTCTTCTTTCACCGAGGCCTCCAATTCAGACAGCTTGCGTTTGTTCTTCGCCGCTGTCCTGGTTTCATACATCTCCCTTGTTGTTTGGAGTTCCATGTTCGCCTTAACACTGCGGCAGCCATCACCTTCCATACTTATCCTAACACTTGCAGCGTAAGACCTGGCGCTGAGAGTCGAAAATGGATGAACCGGAGCGATGCAGTGCAAAATTCTGTTCCTGGCTATGCCTCCACTCGCTGCTAAATAGTTGATCTGGAGGATATTGCTCATGACCACCCGAATTGCCCGAAACGACGTGGATGTACTAACATAATTGTTGCTGCTTTGAAATGTGTTTTCCGAGTGGTGTATCCAACCTTTCACATTAATGTTGCCTCCTCCTTCTCTAATCAGAGAATGCCATGTGTCCTCCAACTTGCTGTGGTGACGGCGGTGATCGTTGCGGCCCATCATATTAGATTTGTTTCCTTTATTCCCCTTCTGTTGCCATAAACGCACCGGAATTACCTGTCCTTTTGTTTTCTGCCAGCTTTTAATGTCCGTGCCCACTTCTTTGTTCTTCATCATGAAGAGAAACCCGGTGTCAGAACGCCTTCCGGTTGAGCCCGGTTGGCAATATCCTTGTCTTGTTCGGCCAGCTGGATGCACTTCCTTTTCAAGTCTGGGCAGTTCACCTGCTGCCAACAGCTGTCCCATTCCCTATTTTGATTATCGATGCCATGGTTTGCTAGGTGGTCCGCAATCGCATTTGCTTTGCGCCTCACCGCCTGGAAGACTAACCCTCTCATACCGCTGATCAACTCAGCTATGTTTTCCGTCACCTTTGCTAATCTCCAATGCTTCGTGGCTTTGCTTGCTTTGGTTCCGCCATAGATTCTCTTAGCCACAGATATTACCAGGGCTGAGTCACCTTCAACCACCGCTGTATAATTCTGCATGTCTCTTAGAATCCGTAGTCCCTGTTCTAAAGCTACAAACTCCATTTCATTGTTCGTCCCCTCTCCCAGTGCTTTGCAGTAAATATGAAGAATGTCTCCTTTATGGTCTCTTATGATTCCTCCAATGCCCGCCATCCCAGGGTTTCCTCTGGATGCGCCATCAAAATTCAACTTCAGCCAGCCCACCGGCGGGTAAATCCAACTGCTGGACTCAGACTGCGGGCTTTGCTGGCTCCTCGACGTAGCCATGCTCTGGTTGGTGTGCAGCTGGAAGAGTTTTAGAATCCGTAAGTCACTAGATGACGGCTTCTCATTAGTTTCCTCTTTTACTTTTACTTGAATTAACTGTTTAATATTTCTCATGAGAGTGTCTATGGCATGCTCTGTGTTTCTGTATTCATCTTGGAATATTCTCCTGTTACGCTCCTTCCAAATGGTCCATGTTAAAAACCCGGGCATAACTTTCCAAATGCTGTTGACCCTGGAGTTTTTTGAGAAGTTTTTTTGCCAATTTTGTATAGTATCCTGAATGGACTCCCTATTTCTGTTAGAGTTTAGCATTACACCCTCCGCCCAATTCCATATATGGCAAGCCCAGTCACAGGAATTAAATAAATGATTCATTGTTTCTTCCTCTGCCATGCACATTGGGCATCTGGACGGCCCATGAAAGCCTTTGCTGCGTAGATTTTCCCAAGTCAAGGTTTTTTTCCTCATTAAAAGCCAGAGGAAAGTTTTGATTTTTGGCCAAAACAGGCCGTCCCACACGTTATGACTCCAGGGTGAAACCTCCCTTTGCTCTGTAATTTCTATTAGTTCCCTGGCTTCCTTGAGTGAGAAATTTCCGTTACCCTTCATTCCCCATCTGAGCTGGTCCTGTTCGTCCGTCTTCCTTATTTTCCTTTTGAGTAATTGGTCAGTTAGATGCTTTGAACTGTCATCTTCCCCATTGCTGTTATCCAAGTCAAATTTTATCCATTCTCTCCAGATGGGATCCCTGCTGTTCCAGTCCCAGTATTGGTTAACTCTGTAACGACCTTCGTGTTGACATTTCTGCTTGAGCTGATCGAGTTCGGGCTTTTCCAGTTTTGGGAGCTGCTGCCATGCATCTTCCCAAAAAAGCGCTGAATGCCCATTCCGGATCTCCCAGAAACTGTTTTCCTGTACCAAGTTGCGATTTTTCCGAGCAAGATTCCATATGGGTGATCCCTCAGGAACCTCCTGAAGCCTAATAAGATCATTACTATTGTATTCGGGGGTAATGTCTTGCCCAGGGGAGATGGGGCTCTTTTATCCATCGCCACCAGAGTTTAGCTCCACAAGTCATGTTGATGATTGAAGGATCCACTAGATTTAGGCCTCCCATAATTTTTGGTTTACAGAGTTTATGCCATGCTACAAGCGCCCATTTTTTCTTCTCCCCATTACCATTCCATAAAAAGGATCTTTGGATTGTTCTAATCTGTTGGAGGATGCCCTTGGGGGACGGCAGCATGGAGAGAAAGTACTGAGGTATAGCTTGCAGAACAGCCTTTGTGAGAACTAGTCTCCCCGCAAAATTAAGTGCTCTGTACGTCCAGTGCTTGCACCTTTTCTCCAGGTTAGCTATAATTCTCTCCCAGTGCACTTTTTGCCAGGGTTTGAGAGTTAGCGGTGCTCCCAAATATCTTGAAGGTAGACACCCTTTTCTGAACCCAAGTATATTAGAGAGGTGCTTCTGAATAGCTGGATGAGTATGGAAGAAGTAAATTGTGGATTTGGAAAAATTAATTTCCATTCCGGATGCCTTGCTGAAAAGATCAAGGATTTTCTTATAAGCTAGAGCCTCTTTCACTGTGGGAGTTCCATGTAACATCGTATCATCCACAAATTGTTGGTGTGTTGTTGCTGGCAGAGATTGGATAGGCTGAAGGCCCTTGATTTTCCCCTCTCTTTTTGCTTTGGCTATAAGTCTACTGAGACCTTCCATAAGAATAACGAACAGGAAGGGGGAGAGAGGGTCCCCCTGTCTGATTCCCCGAGTAGGTGAAAAGGGTTCAGAGGGAGATCCATTGACAAGGATTGAAAATCTGGATGACTTAATAAGGGCTAAGATCCAATTGATCCATAGTTTGCAAAAACCGAAGGCTTTTAGAATGGCTTCTAGATATTGCCAACTGACTTTGTCATAGGCTTTCGATAGATCAAGCTGCATTAGCATTCCTGCTAATTTCCTAGTTTGCAGGGTGTGAATCATTTCTTGAGCTAGAAGAATATTGTCTAAGATCTGTCTCCCTTCGACATACCCGGATTGCTCTTCTGATATGAGGCCAGGAAGAATAGGCTTGAGTCTATTAGCTATAACTTTTGAAATAATTTTATAAATGACATTACACAGAGCAATTGGTCTGAACTTCTCAGGAGAGTTTGCTTCTTCCATCTTTGGGATAAGCGCTATGAAGGTTGAGTTGAGAGATTTGAGGATGGTACCAGATTTTCTAGAGTCCTCAACAACTTCCCATATCTCATGCTTTACTAGGTTCCAGCAGGCTTTGTAAAAATTAATGGTGAAACCATCCGGTCCAGGGGCCTTATCACTAGGCATACTTCGGACAGCTTCCTCCACTTCCTCTAAGGTTATTTCTCTGCTTAGAGCTGAGTTCTGAGCTCCGGTGATGGTTTTGGGGATGGCTGAGATGAGCTCCTTGATGGCATCCTCTCTGTTTGCTGACGGTTCCTGGGCAATACTGCTGAAGTGCCTGGTTAGTAAAGCCGCTATGTCTTGGTGATTCTTTAAAGTTTCACCATTCTCATTCTTGAGTTCCAGAATTCTATTCGCACTTCTGTAATCTAGTGCAGATCTGTGAAAAAATTTGGTGTTCTGCTCACCCTCTTTAAGCCACCGAATCCTGGATTTCTGCTTCCAAAGAGTCTCTTCCTGCTGACAGCGTGTATGCCACTGACCAGTTAGAACCCTTTCCTGCTCTGCAAACTCTTCACTGTTGTGCCCTGAAGCCCACGCTTTGTGAATCTGTTCCAGTTTGTCTTCTATCAAGGTTTTTTCCTTAAAGATATCTCCAAACTCCGTAATGTTCCATTCTTTGATTTTGGCTTTTGTGTACTTTAGTTTCTTCTGAAGGTTGAACATTTTGGAACCCCCTCCAATCACTGGTTCAGACCACCATTTCTCTACCAGATTGAGGAAGTTGGGGTGATCCAACCAAAATTTTTCGAATCTGAAAGGTTTATTCCTGGGGGTACCATGGATAGCTGCTATTAAAGATATTGGCCAGTGGTCAGATCCTCCACTTGGAAGGATATCTGACTCAACTAGAATACCATTCATAATGATGCTCTCTGAGATGATAAATCTGTCCAGACGAGAGGCAATCAGCCTATCTCCCCCTCGTCTATTATTCCATGTATAAGTGCCACTCTTAGGTGGGATATCCACCAGTTTGGCACTATCAATGAAATTTGTAAATAATTCAGCATCCCTGCTGAGTTTTCTTATTCCCCCTTTCTTCTCCAGAAGAGTGGTTATCATGTTAAAGTCACCCCCCATGATGCACTTGGAGTAAGGATGTCTAGAAATTAAACTTGACAGAGACTTTAAAAAAGTTATTTTATCCTCTATCTTCTGGGGTCCATAAACATTTATACATAAGAAGGATTCAGAGTTACCTGTGGGCTGGGCTTCCACGGCTATAAAAGCTCTGGTTGCTTCTGCTGATATGATTTGAAGCACTCTTGAGTCCCACAACGTGACTAGACCTCCTTCTCGCCCCTGACTTTCTACTTCCATGTAGTTAAGGTGGTTTCCAAGCTGCTTTTTGATGTTAGCCATGCTTGTATTACTGCTTTTAGTTTCTTGAATGAAAAAGATATCCGGTTTTTCTTTCTGAAATTTTCTTTTCAGAATTCTCTGCTTTGCTTGGCTGTTTAGCCCTCTTGCATTCCATGATATGATTTTCATGATTAACTAGAAGAATTATTGGTAAAAAGAGAAGGCATCTAGAGCCTTCATCTTCCCTGAGTTTATCATTAATATTCCAAGCTCCTGCAGAGCTTCACCACTTGTTCTCCTTCCTCTCTTCTTTTTTTGCTTAGATCTTGTTGAGTTGTGGAGAAGCCTCTTTGGTGGGTTCCCAGCTCCTCTTGCTATACCTAACTTTCTGCTTTGTCTTTCTAACTCTGCTTTTTGCCTCGCAATGAATAGCTCATTGACCTTTCTGATTTCTTCTTCCGGCACATTTTCTATGCCTCGAGATTTCCAGTTTTCTGCCATGACTGGTAGGTTCATTCCTTCCTTTGCTAGAACTTCCTCCAGTTCTAAATCATCGCTTCCTCCATCGCTGGTGAGCATATCTGCATCCTCCTCAGGTTCTTCTGTTTGCTCCTTCATTTGGACTTCGGTGCTTATCATGTTTTCTTCTGTTTCTTTTGTAGTTTGCCCTGTACTATCGATTGGCCCACCATTGGAGGTGAGAGCTTTATTCGGATCCTCTGAGTCTGTGTCTAACTCTAAGACTTCAAAGGTATTCCTGTGGTATCCTCGTTCTGTTTCTATTATGTTTGCTCTTCTTCGGTTGGCTCTTTGTCTTATCTTGGGTTTTACAAAGTTATCTCTGCCTCTGTCTGCTTGCTCTGTTTTAATGACTTCTTCTTGTTTGTTCAGATGACATTCCCTCATTAGATGTCCATGCTCATGACATTTTCGGCAGCGAAAAGGAATTTGTTCATAATCTATTGCTTGGAAGTATTCCTCATCCCTGTACTCTAGCCATAGACCCTCATGTAGAGCCCTTGAGACATCCATTTCCATGCATATTCTTGCACATGAGGTGTATTTTCTTTGTATGGTCGCTTCTGAGGCCTTGACAAAAGTACCCAACCAATTCCCAATTTGTTTCAGTGCTGAGATACCCCAGTAGTCAATGGGCAGAGAGAACAGCCTTATCCATACTGGTACCTGAGTGAAAGTTTCCCTTTCTGGAACAAAATTTGGTTTCCATGGCCGCATGTAGAGACCTGCTGAAGCTAAGAAATACGGGCCTCCATCAAAAATTCTGTCCTTGTCCTCTAGGTTGGTAAAAACTACAGTAAAGAAGCCTTTTGCTCCTAAGTGTAGTTTCACATCGCCCTTGGGTTTCCAGTGTTGTCGTATCCATTGGCATAAAGCTCTTTCAGATGGCCATAAACCCATAAACTTGCAAATGACTGCATGCTCTGCCATGTGTTCTCGATAAGCTTGGATCTCCGAATCTACTATGACAACTCTTAGGGTCTCTACTTTTTTAGGTTTGTAGGTTCCGCTCGTTGTTGGGTGGTTGCTGGGGTTCGAGCTGGTTTCACCTTCCATTCCTTCTTTCCCCTGGGGGTCTTCCTTTTGTTCCCCCTTCTCCTTTGACTGCTTCTCATTATGATCCGCGAGTCTTTGTCCTGTTGTGGTATTTTTTCCATTATTCACCAGTCCCTCAACTTCTTTTTCATTGATTTGAGGGTTGCTGCTGGGTCCTCTGCCCTCTTCTTGTTTTTTCTCCTTGTTTTTCCCGCTATTCTGCTTGAGTCTCTCGTATCCTGAAATTCTGACTCCTTCCTGCGCTGTTAGTTTCTGCTTCTGCATGACTATTTGTTTGAAAGAAGGGGTCCCAATGGACCCCTCGTTGACCATCTGTAGGGTCAGATTTTGTCCCCTTCTGAGCAGAACCGCTAGCCTCGATCTATTCGCTTCCAGCTCTGTGTCTGTAATAGTGCCCAGAAACCCTAATCTCAAGGCGCCGCCATCGCTCCTGCTCTAGCTCCAGTTCATTGTTACCTATTCTCAATTTCATGGATCTGGTCTATTCTTCATGGTTCTAGGGCTCTTATCACCAATATAACTTAGGCTAGTATCTTGGAGTAGGGAGTAATTAACTCTCCAAGATAGTTAAAACAAACAAGTAGATACATCTTGTGGTAGGAAATAAATCCAATTGTAATTGATACATTCTGGGAAGCTTCTCTTAAAGGAGTCAATCACGAGATCATGTCCGAACCTTTGAGACAATCAATTCTGTTTCATTGGGAAAGATAGAAGATTTGTGCATATTATAAATGGTAAACCTAGGATTAACGATTGTTGAGGAGCCTGGGGTCACTTGTTGGTAAACCTCGGATTGACTAGGTCGAGGAGCCTTCAAGGAGATTGAGCTTTGTTGCTCTGCCCTTGTGCGTAGATCGGATCATAGACTGTCCCCCCAGTTGTAATTTTTACTGTTGGTAACCTTAGTGTCCATAAACTTAATATTATTTCCTATGGTGACGGTGAAGGAAGGATCTCACTGTACCTGGAGCAGACGTCGACTAGATTCACTTGGACTCTTTGGGGGGTTCTCTTCACTCGAGATGGTTTTGTGAAGAAACTTGTGCCAGTCTGTTTCATTAAGCAGGTTGTCGGGGTAATTGTTCCAACCACCCTTTTTGTATTAAACTTCTGCTGAGTTGGATTTCATCACCAACTAGTGTTTTTAGTATGGGATGTTGCTATTTGTGTGTGGTTTGAACTCTTATATTTTTTAGGCGTGTGATTCAACTGTTTGTTTCTTTAGAGACTTTAGGTGTTTTATTGAAATTTTCTTTGTTTGCGTGTGATTAATTAGTATTTAATCATGGTCGAATTATCGAGATAATCTCGTAGACTTTAGGGGAAACCTCTTGAGTATACACCAAGCCAACTTGAAGGGCTACGAGCTCTCGTATCACCTAGTGACAATAGAGTTGGATCACCAGTAGCTGGAGAGCATCTTTAATTGTTCATCCTGATTATCAAATACAAACAACATAGTATATTCAAGAGCCAATTTCATTTTCCGAAGTTACTGGTAGTATTTATCCTTCCAGTGAATTAGCTGAAGAACCTAAAATTTCTGAGCTTGACACTAAACCTGCTGTTACACCAACTTCAGGATTTTCTTCTCCAACTTCTAGTGGTCCTGGTTCACCTAGAGTAAGAAATATCATTACTCAAAATCTTCCTTCTAGCTTCATTTCTATTGAAGAACTTATTAGTCTAGACGAAGACGTAACTCTTCCCGAAAACCAACAGATTTTAAATATTAGGGAGTGTGAATCAATATTCTATAGTCCTTTTAGGAGTGACGCTTGGTATTTATCATTGACAAATTTTCTAGAAAACCGAGGTCTTAGTTTTTCACCACCTCAAATTCCTTTTCATCCTACACTAAGAGGTTATTATCCTTCATCGATCATGTCAAGACAATCATCCATGTTTTCCCAATCACCGGAAACATTTTTATCTGGCAGTCCTTTTGTTCCTTCGGGGTACCAGTCACTCTTTGGTACTTTTTCAGGAGCAACTCCTCGACCGATTGAATAAGAATTATCATCTAGTAGTAATGGAACTCAAATGTTGAACGCAGAGCAAATCCTTATGATGTCTGGTAGTACTCCAAAACCTCAACCTCAAGGTATTCAGTTACTGCCTGGGAGGCAACCTCAAGGTAGTCAGTTATGCCTGGGAGGCAACCCCAAGAAAGTCAGTTACCGCCTGGGGGGCAACCCCAAGGTAGTCAGTTACTGCCTAGGGGGCAACCCCAAGGTAGTCAGTTACCGCCTGGAGAGCTACCTCAAGGTTTTCAACCGTCAGGACAGTACATACCCAAGGTTCAACCCTAGACTCAATACATACTCCAAGGTCAACCCCAGAGTCAGTACATAGCCCATGGTCAACCCCAGAATTAGTATGTGCCTCAGGGTTATCAACCTCAAGGTCAGTACCCAACTCAAGGTTTCCAACTGCCTTCTTGTCAATCATTTTTACAAGGAGCTAGAAATGTACCGCTTAATTATGAGCCCTACATTCAACCAGGATATGGTCCTCCATATGCACAACCTTTTATGGGTCCATACTCCTGAATGAACATGGTGTGGGATCCGTCTCAAATTCAACAGAATTTGCAACCTAATGTGCAGTTACTTAATCAACATGGACAATCTTTGGTTTCTGGTCCAACCCAACAACCTATCCAACCTACTGTTCAAATCCCTGCACCTAGTTTAGTTCAGCAACTTGGGCCTAGCTCACCTAGTACTCCGCCTCAAACTGCTGCAACTACTACAACTTATATTCAACCTACAACACCTATTTCTGGAGTATTTGTAGCTCCGGTTTCTAGTATTCCTACATCAGTGCAAATTCGTCAAGTCTCTGTGCCACAGTTAGGACCTATAGTTCAGACTTCGGTCCAGATGCTTGCAGGACAAGCTAGTACAAGTACGATTGCTACAATTTCCACAAGTCAACCACAATTCACATATCAACCGTACCAGGGACAGTATCAATTCGGTCCTACTGTACAAAATCCAGTTTATCAGTATTAACCATATCCTGTATATACTTATCAATAGCCTCAACAACCCCAGTTTGGTCCGGTTAATCCTGGTTTTCCAGGAGGTTATAACATTCCTCATTCAAATCCGATTCCAGGTTATCTTGGATATCCTCCTCTTGGAATTGGTCTCATTACTCAAGGTTTTCGCAACCCTAACTGTTAGTTACCATTTATTGCAACTTTGGATTTACCTGATTTGTCGTGCCTTACGAATGATCCGACTTACTATCTTCCGTATTGGCCGCCAATGCCTAGTAAGTTTCCTAGGGATATCCCAAAATTCGAGGGTAAGTCAGGAGAGGATCCGTCAAATCATGTTATGACTTATCACCTCTGGTGTGCATCTAATTCAATCATTGATGATTCAATTTGATTGTGTCTTTTTCAATGAACTCTTATTGGTCTTGTCGCCAAATGGTACATTGAGTTACCATGAGGCTCTTTTTATAATTTCAATTAGTTAGCCACTGCTTTCTTAACTCATTTTCAGTTTCCTGTCAGATATGACAATGGCACGGAACTGTTAACTTCACTGAAACAATCCACGTCCACATATATTTCTGATCATATTCATGAATGGCAACGTAGAAGGCGTTTAGTGAAAGTTTTCATTCCGGATCAAATTTTGGCGGAATGGTTCATTAAATCATTATTACCCAAAATAACTGAAGATGTAGCTAAGGGAGGAGTTGTTATTGAAGAGCAAGTCATTGCTCAGGCTTAGTACCTTGACCTCATCTATACGCAGTCAGGTGCTTTACATGAAAAAATCCTTGATCTTCCAAAACACGGTCAAATAATTGTAGCTCCTTCAGGGTCTCATGCCATTGATGGCATGATTGGTTCAGTTAGTACTAAATGTAAGAAGAAATCTTCAAAGAATTCTTCTCCTATAATAACTTTACCTGATTCCCCGACAGGAGATTCTTCCGCTGAAATTTCTGCCGACATCCATGTCGTAGAATCATCTACAACCAAATCAAAATCCAGTAGTAAAAAGAAAAGGAAGAAGAAAAACAAACAAAATTCAAAAGATAAAATGGATAAAAATGAATCTGTTGACGAAAAACGGAAACCTCGCTATCCTTGTTTCATTTGCGACGAGGATCATTTTACCAAAGACTTCCCACATTGAGCAGAGGTTTTGAAATTCGTTAAAGGTTCTCAAATGCTTGCTATCTTGAAGGATCATTTTCCTACTCAAGATAGTAAGATGATTGGTTCTTCCTCGAATGCCTCAGAAGAACCCATTATGATGATGTCTCATGTTAGGATTGCGACGCGATCGCAAGATTATGGTAGTAAAAATTCTGTTGGTGGTAAAGAAGGAGAATCTTGTAATTCAAACACATCAACTACATCTCCTCCTGGTTCCAGTCCACTACAGATTGAGAAACCCAACCCTGACTTAGTAATCAAACCACCTGCTAAAGGGATACTTCATAAATTAGCTTTCAATCCACATGCGAGAGCTGCTCAGAATTACAACATCGTTGAAGACTTAGCTATTTCCCATTCAGCAATGTCGGCTTTGGAAGTGATGTAATCGTTCCCAACACAACGTAAAGCACTATTGTTTGCTATAGGAGCTATGAGTATTCAGGATTCGAACCTAATAATCTTCGATTTAGAGAATAGTACACCCCACCTACCTCATCAAATGGCTTTCCAGATTCCAATTTTAGTCAAAAACAAAGTGATTGATGAAGGGGCTTCTACGTGTATTATGTCGATCCAATGTTGGAGATCACTTGGTTCTCCCAAACTCAATCATTCTCCGACAATTCTAAAGGCTTTTGATGGCCGAGGGTTCCATCCTTTTGGTATTTTGTAGGATTTACCTATAGGGGTCGAAGGCAAAATCGTAAATCTAGATGTGGAAGTGGTTGATGCCCCTCTAGATTACAACCTTCTCCTGGGTCGCAGTTGGTCTTATGCTATGACTGCTATTATTTCATCAGTTTTTCAGCTTATCAAGTTTCCTCATAACAGAAAAATCGTTATGATAGACCAGCTGACTTATTCTTCATCTGACCTAGCCTCTACAGATAGTATTCAGCACATCGGTAAAACGACTATTCCTTACAAGGATGTTGGCGTAGGTTTGATTAAAGATTCTGGTTTACTAGGAACTTTTTCCTTCCCTCCTCCTAACGTATCACCTTCTATTGCAAATATTCATATGATTTCATCGAATACTATTACTTTTGATGATCCTTGGATCGTACCTTCCGATTCTGAGGTGGATTCATTTGATGGCGCAATGCCTTTGAGTCCCTTTGAAATTGCATATCAGGCTATATAGTCGTTTTCTGATTCCTGTTCAACCGCTTCTCTTCATCCTATAATTGTTGTCAATCCTTTCGCAAAGTGGGGTATTGAATTTATTACATGTAACCCTCACTCGGCTGGGGGGCATACGTATATTATCCTAGCGGTAGATTATTTTATTAAGTGGGCCGAGGAAATGCCTACATTTTTCAGCAGATGGCAAGACTACTGCAACTTTTGTATTCAATCATATAATTGCTAGATTTGGTGTTCCTCAAGTTATTATTACTGATCATGGAAGTCACTTTCGAAATATCATGACGACTGAACTGATAGATCAACTTGGCCTGCGCCACGATAGTTCTACTCCGTATTACCTTCAGGCTAATGATCTGGTTGAAGCTATCAATAAATTTTTAGTCACTATGATCAAACGAATCATTGGTATTCATAAGTCGAATTGGCATACCATGCTATTTTCAGCACTTTGGGCATATCGAACCTCAGTGAAAACATCGACTGGTTTCACTCCTTTTCCACTGGTCTATGGTTTGGAAGTAGTGTTACCTATTGAATGCGAAATTTCGTCATTACAATTAGCCATAGAATTACTCCCAGCTACTTTTGAAGAAGAGAAACGTTTTTTGTACTTAGCTCAGCTAGATGAGAATCGACGCACTGCTGCCATAGCAAACGAGACTCATGTGAAACGAATAAAATCTCAATACAACAGAAATGTTACACCTCGTATTTTTTCAGAAGGAGACCTAGTTTTACTATATGTTCAAGCGAACAATAAGCTAGGGGTTGGAAAATTTGTACCTATGTGGCATGGTCCTTACATTGTTAAGCGAAAGTTGGCAAAAGGGGCTTATGAATTGATAGATTTTAACGGTGTCTCTTTGGGTAAACCTAGAAATGGACTTTATCTGAAGAGATATTATGCTTAAATTCTGTGCAGAGATTTTTTGTTAGATTAGTTTCTTTACAGCTGGTGTGTTTTAGATTAGAAAAGTGTGCCTAGTTTAGAGAGTGCTCTTATAATTATTCCTACTTACCTTGATTTTACTCTTGATATTGCAGATGTCGACATCTCTTCAAACACACATTGGTTTTGCTGATGGTGCTTGTCGTAGTACACAGAACATTTCTTCCGTAGCTTTGGTTATCTATTCACCCTCTAATGAGTTAGTGTCTATGCATGGGGTAAGCCTCGGTCAAACAACGAATAACATTGCAGAGTATAGTGCAGTGATTGAGTTATTATATGAATCCATCTCATTTGGGATTTGGAGTTTGATAATACATAGGTTGAAAAACACCTTATGATCGGCAAAATGATAATACAAAAGACAAAAATGTCATGAGTCTACAAAATCAATCATCCTATCCCTGGCGATGACCACGATAAGAAACTACTGCTCGAGCCACCCTACATAGGAACCTCCTAAAAGGTCCTGGAACCCCAATCACATATCTCTGTAACCTAAGTGGAATATCATCTATATCAGTCTCTGGAATATCTAGTGTCAAGCGCTCTAGATGATGCTCCAAGTCGATTAGGATCTCTGCTGATTGGTCTTGTGGGGCTGGTGCTGCTGCAGCTGGTTGTCTCCTCTCGTAAGGCTAGAGGGAAGCTGGTCGTCATGGACCCACATATGCATTTAAACTTTTGATTGTCAGTTTTGGATGATTTAAAATATAAAAAAAATAAAACTTAGAAAGTGTTGAAAATGGTTTTTACCTGAATCATCCCATTGCTCTCCTGGTGGAAGTCTGGGTCGCCGCGGTAATCCATCCCGACATATGGAAAGTCCTGAATCACAAAAAGTTAGTTGTTCAACCAATGAAAATATTCAGGCGGAAATCGAACAACCTCTGTACCCTCCTCAAGGTGACGGGCCATCAAAGCAACCCAACAAACCATTCTAGGCTCTCGAGGAAGACTAGCATCAACAAGAATATGTTGTGGGGCTAACGTGGGGATCCTCTCTAGAGCAAAGTTGACTACGATAAATCCATATCCAAAGTTTTTCAGTTGTCCATTCTTTGCTCTGGTTAGTTGGCCTTTCACATTTACCAACACAACCTCGCACCAGTTGAATATGGTGCCTCGGAAATAGTCTACAACCATCTGCATCTGGGATCTAGTAGCCACATGCAATGCTGCACTCCCGCATAGCCTGGTGACAGTGAATTCAATAACTTTAAGCTCAGGATGGTTGATAGTTTTAATATCAATCCATTTATCCTTTGATTGATCATCACAAAACTCCAATCGGAGACTAGCGACAGACTAGCCACCTGGCCTAGTCCCGAAAAGAGATAATTGTTCACCCCTCTTAGACAAACTAGTCAAAAAGTATATGTCCTCTAGCTCGATTTTGAGCCGGTGGCCACCAATCACGAAGCATTGGTCCTGTGTGTTCCATCTATCTACTAGCCATCGCAAGAGGTCTACTTGGGCCCTCATGCCATGTATGCCCCAGAACTTAAGCAATCCGCATGCTCTCAATTCCTGCAATGTGGGCATATGATTTATTGCGGCAAAATCTACATCCTCGTGCTCGTGTTCTCGCCAAATAAGCATTTTGAATGTCCTACAATGCATAAAAAGACATATTAGAACAAGCTAGTTCGAAAAATTTTGGGCAAATTTGGAAGAAATTTAAGTTTGAAAATTCATTGTGCAGGGTTTGCACCCACTGCTTACAAACAATGCATAGGTCTGCACGGCTTGTGAGCAATAGGTGCGGACCCATGACTTTTTCCTTTATAGAAAAAAGTTGGGGTTCGCAGTGGCTGCATGTTGCACCTGCAGACCCCCGTGAGCGAATTTTTAAACCTAATTTTCCTTTTAAATCAAATTTAAAGCCTAAAAACGAAATGTAAACGGATGAAATGCAAGTTAAGGAGGACGTGGATTACCTGGAGCTGACGGTTTTCGATTCCGACAGACACATTTTCCAAAATCTTCACAGGAACTTTCTTACCCAAAAGCTCTCACTTCTCACTCTGAACTCAAATGGTAAAAATGAAGTTAGGAAAGCCCTTTTTATAAGTCTTTTCGAATAAATGAATTTTTAATTTATTTATTTTTCACTTTAAAAAGGTTAATTTTTAAAACACTTTTATTTATCTTAAACAAGTATGTGTAATGTTTTGATTTTTTTTGCAGAATATTGGTTTTTTTGGGAAATTGATCATTTTTCAACAAAGAACATACTTTTATCACTTTTTCGGACTCTTTCAAAAATTTACAAAAAAGCGAAACATTGGAGTCCTCTTTAAGCTCTTTTCAGACTCTCGAAAATTGAAAAGATTGCTGAACACTTGATTGTTCGAACTCATTAAAATAAATGAATAATTGTCCCTTTAGTATAAATTTACCCCTTTTACGGACCGAAATGGACTATTTACAAAAAGGTATACATTGACTAATTACGGTCAATAGAGTCCTCTTTAAACCCTTTTTAGACTCATTAAATATGAAAAGATTGTCAAGCGCTTGTCTTTTCAGCTCGTTAAAGTATTGGAAATGTCATCCCTCCTGTATTATTTATCCTTTCTCAGACCTGAGGGATTATTTTACGAAAAAGTAACCCCATGGAGTTTTCTTAAGTTTTTCTTCTGACTCCCTAAAATTGAAAAACACCGAGTTTTTCCTATACTGGACTCGTTAAAATTTTACAGTAAAGGACCTGTTCAATTTTAAACAGGAACGAACCACTCCTTCTTAGGGTTTGAATTTTAAACTAAGTTGGACTCATCCGAAGGATGAGCTTATAAACAAGCAAATGTTATCCTCCTCAAGCTTGTCAAAAATAAGGAGGTACTTGCTAGAAATGGTGGGGGAAAAGAGAGAAAAATGAACCTGTTTGTTACACTTTGTTTTGTAAAAAAACCATTAACCACTCTTGAACACGACACTTTTTGTTCACCTTGGTTGGGAAAATCCTTTGCCTAAAAGTTAATCAAACCACATTGAAAGTCTTCAGCTAATTTCTCGGTATTAGCTTTGGGTGAATTGTCACCAAACCATCTGCAGTGTTGTTATGTGTTCAAGAGATCAGTTCAAACAAACAACACATATTTCATTAAAATTGGAAAATATTTATTACAAGGATACCACTAGAATTGAGTTTTTTGGTTATTTTGAAATTCTAGATTCACTATTTAATTCCAAATTTAATGAAATATGTGCTAAACCATTCATCTGCAAGATATTTGTCATCCATTTTGACCATCCCTGAGTCAGTCCTTGCCAATATATTTCTTCAAAACTTGATCTATGATTTCATGTTGTGGGCTTGCCTACAACAGATCGCTTTCTATCGACTTCAGCTCATTATCTAGGAAGTTGATCTAGAAATCGTCAGTACCTTGAAAACTGCATGCCCTAATGGTAGTTTTCTTGCCTTCGACGATAGGTTGCATCATTGACCTTCGATTGAATGAGTCTATGACATGTTTGACTTCAGCTCATTTATTCACATTTCATGGATTGTACTGGGTACTTTGAGAGCCATTGACATTACTGGTGGTTTTTCTCACACTTATTAACAGTCCACATCATTGACTCATAATCAAGTGGTTTCTACCATGTTCGACTTTGACACATTCATTCACATGGATAGAATCGTACCAGTTCAGGAAGTGGAAATCAAGACCCTGGATCTAGTTTCTACCATCCAGGTTGCGAGGAATTTTGTTATTCATCATACAATGGACTATTCATAAATAGATGGCTACGTGCATACTGTGTCTACACATGTCTATACTCTTGATATATTACAAAATCATTCCTGTATCAGAATAGTTTAGTCAGTTTTCTAGTCAGTTTTGATCTGAGTATGGGAATGCCTACCTCAGCAATGATATGTCTACATATATATATTTTGCATTGAATGTTTTTATAGGTTCCGACTGGGGTGTCCACAAGATGATCCTTGAAATGATAAAGTACTTCACTCTTCATAAATGACAGACTCTATCTTCATCTATTACAGACTTCGCACTTTAGGGGGAAATCTGTTGCACTAAAAATTGTCACCTTGACATTCTGCTATCTATGTGAGTTCATTACCACTCATACTTTCCTCCTTCGCAAGTCTAAAACATCAGTTCCTCATATCAAGCCTGGAAAATGAGAGAAATCCCTCAAAAGTCTTTAAAACTCTGGTTCCACACTTTCTCTTTGTCTTACCTGTGGTCCCGCACCTAATGGTCATGTCTCCTGCGCACCTGACCACACGGTCTCTGTGTTAAAGGTGTGGACGCCTGTAAAAGTTAAAAAGGCGCGAAATTACTCTAAAAAACTCATTTTTAGTCATTTCTAGAAGCTTTTGGAAAGAATCTTGAGGTGGCAAGTTCGCTCTTTTAAGGTTCATGCACCCCATTCCTTAAGGAGCTAACCCCTTGATGTGAGGAGCTTATCCCTTTGAAGGAGGATTCTATCCCTTCATAGGTGGACCTGTAACCTCCTCCTCTGCACTATAAAATGAAGCATTGGGCTGGTTACTTTAGGAGTTAGAAGCTTGGTATTTTTGAGGTGAAATGCTGCTGGAACTTAGTCTTCTTTAGTTGTGTTTTTATGAGGAGAGATTACACAATTGACTTAGGAAATAGAAGAGGAAGAGTTGGAGGAAGAGGATACCTTCTAACCCATGGATGATGAACTAGGTTCTCGAGAAGAACCTCCCCTCACAGGTGGTCATCTTCCATTCGGAGAAATGGGAATCACACCTCTACCCGCAGATAGAGTCATGGATGTTTGCAGTGTAATGTTTGATCAAATTAAGAAGAGGATCGTCAAGCAGAGGCATAGATACTTCCCGAATGAACCTCAGAATCCAGCCCCAGTTTCTACAGAGAAGGTGATAATTTCCAACATCAGAAGGAATCCCCGAGCAATCATGGCAGCAAATGTTGTGTTTTCTACATTGACACAAGATAATTTTGAATACTTGTTGAATGAGAATGCTAGGTTGAGGAGAGAACTTGTAGCAATGAAGCAACAAGTGGAACATCTTGTGGCAGAGAAGCATTCGTTATCATCATCAAAGAGTCATGAGGAAGCTCAAAGGTCATTGTCATTAGTTATAAATAGCTCCTCATAACTCATGCTAAGGGCTTGGATTCTTGGAGTCTTTCCTTGGCTTCTCTTGTAGTACATAGGAGACAGATCATTCTTTAGAGAAGTAAGTTGTGGATTCATGTTCCATTACTAGATATAGTGTTTCATCTATGTAACAATGTACTTGGGTTCTTTCATTCTTAACCAAAAGCTCTATGATCTGACACTTCTTCATACATATATCATAGATATAATAGGATTATTATTGTTTTGTTTATGGTATATGTTGCTTTAATTACATATTAAGTTAATGAACTAATTTTTTGCTTAGCTATGGTTGTAATTGAATGAATGTTGTTATGCTTTAATGATTGTTGTTTATTATGTGGACTAATATGTAGGTAATCAACAAGCCTTTCTCTTCCTTCCTAGGTTCCCCTTTAGGATAGTACTATTACTTTTCTAACCGGAGGCTCATTTTCCTTTACCAGTCATGGAAGTCTCCCTCATACACCTTACATTGGGTGTCTCACAAAGCTTACATACTTGTTGCCGCAAAGAGGTGTTGCATTCTCTTGTGTGTGTTTGTAACCAAGGCATATCTTTGAAACCTTTCCAACGGTGGTTGGACCGTATCACCGAATGGGACTCCTACACCAAATAGTGTGAGGTCTAATTTGGACTTCACATCGGGGATATCCCCTTACATGTTGGCGTCATCTAACACCATCAACAAGTCCTACATAAATTTCATTTCCTTAATTCTATCAAGCAGATCAATCTTCTAATCTCTATAAGGCCCTAGATTCTAGAAGAAGATTTCAACTTTGATAAAATCCATTAAGGAAAATAAGGGAGGGCATTAGAAAATTGGAGGTGGTACTATATTCCAAGACTTCATGGATTCTTCCCATTTGTTTAATTTGGACACCATTAATGACATCCACACTTGGAACAATCGCAAAGGAGGCTCACAACAAATAATCTCTAAACTTGATAGATACCTCATCTCATTGAATATAATGGCCATGGATATATTTATGTAATCTTTTATACTCCCAAGTCATGGATCAAATCACTAGTCGATCAAGCTAGACATAGACGTCAAAGCTTAACCAAAAGACCAACCATTTCACTTGGAAATATTTTGGATTCAATGCCCGACATTTAAAAGCAGTGTTGAGGAATGGTGGGATGAAATGAAAGATATAGAGGGCATTGCCATTTATCAATTGAAACAAAAATTAAAACACCTTAAGTATCAGTTTAAATCATGGAACAAAGAGAAATTCCAGAATATCCTCCAAGCCAAATAAGACTTAACAACCAAAATGGAAAGCATTCAAGAAGAAGCCATCCACCAAGGCTGATTGGATGAATTAATTAAGGAGGAGGCGAAAATTCTTACCCAACTTGAGGAATGACGAAAATAGAAGGATATACTATAGTAGCAAAAGTCTTGAATCCATTGGTTAAAGGAAGGGTGTTAATTTTCCATGAAACACTATAGTTACTTAGATGAATAACTAAAAACTAAAATCTAGTTTACTTTCACCGAGATACATCACTATAGAGTTAGTCACCTCTAACATTTGTGTTTGAAGCAAGTCCAACCTCCATGGCTGCTTATGATATGTTAATAACAATGAGCAACATAGAAACTCATAGAAGAAGCTTCCATGACAATCCCAACATTCAATGGAGGAAGACAATGTCCAATTAATGAAAAAAATAATTCAATTGCTATGGGGATATCCATTACATTATAATCCAAAGTCCATGAGTAATACAGTTTGATTTATGTGAATGTGCTCCTTAAAAGGTTCAACATAAGTAATGACATTTTCTAAACTACTTCTCATAAGTACTATTTCAACAGTACCAACAACAGTAATTACCATGTCCACATCCACAACCAAAAGTGTTGGAGCATCAATGATGTCATTACTTACCATCACAATTGTCATCTCAAATTTATGTTGAACCAAAAGCATGAGGAAATAAGTTCTCTTCGTACAAAGCTTAATACTATTATAAAATGAAATGTTTAGAGCTCAATAAAAGTTTCTAACCTTTTTCAATAGTCATACCAAAAATACACACGACCAAGAAAAAAATATAGGGAGGTACAAATGCTTGGTTGAGACTTAGGAGTAAAAAGAAACTGAAATGTAATTACCTCTAACTCTTTCATTTTCTCCACTTTTTCTCAAGGGAACATTTCTTTCATGACAGCGTCAATTCCACTTTCTTTGGAAATGGCATTTATAGTATGCTAGTTGTATCCTGTGATCATAATATTTTAAACTCTAATTGATTTCAAAAAGGACATCTGCCTCCAGCTTAATTGAGTTTTACATACAAATATTCCTACCGACTCCATTAGTACACATAAAAAAACAATTTGGTATAATCAACAATAATTGATAACAAATGAGTGTCCTCACTAGCTATTTCTTGCTTTTTCTCCGCTCCTCCTTTCTCAATGTACTTTACTCCTTAAACATCTCAATCATTCACCTCCTTTAAAATCTCCCTTTTCATTTTCTAGTTTCTTCTTTGCCTTTTTGTGGCTTTTGAGAATTCTTCATCTTCCTTTTCATCATTCTCCATTATCAAACCAATTCATCATCAAAACAAAGGTTTTTTTACTAGCCAAGCTTGAGGGAAGGAGGGGATTTCCTTCTCTTCTCTTCTCTTGATTAATTTGTTATGGATCTTGAGAAATAGACCATGAGACAAATTCAAAAATAAAAAATAAAAAATGAATACTAATAAAGTTAGAATAGATATATATATATATATATATAAAAGAGAAAACATCAGTATAAATCAACACTAATTTAACAGTTTGAAACGTCTTCCATATTTATAAAAATCTCCTCCACTCATTTATAAAAATATCTTCCACTCACTTTCCAACCTGTGAAATTGCATGTTTTCTCCATTTATAAAAATCTCTTCCCCTCACTTTCCTACTTGTGAACAAAAGATTGTGCAAACAATTCAACCAATCAAATAAGGGATCCACATATGAATGTGGTTTTTTTCCTACAACTCTGTTGTGGATTACTTTCCAACTTGTGAACAAAAATCTCTTCCACTCACTTTCCTGCCTATAAATTTGCAAGCCCTTTTGAAATGCCTTCTACATTTATAAAATCCTCTTCCCCTCGCTTTCCAGCCTATAAAATCGCAAAAGCCCTTTTGAAATGCCTTCTACATTTATAAAATCCTCTTCCCCTCACTTTCCAGCCTATAAAATTGCAAGCCCTTTTGAGATGCCTTCTACATTTATAGGATCCTCTTCCCCTCACTTTCCAACTTGTGAACAAAAGATTGTGCTAACAATTCAACCAATCAATTAAGATATCCACAGACGAATGTGATTTTTTTCCCTACAACTCTGTTGTGGATTACTTTTCAGCTTGTGAACAAAAGATTGGGCATACATTTCAACAGTGCGGTGAGCGTGGATCAAACACGTGACATTCAGATCTTTAGTCTGATGCTCTCCCAACAGAGCTATCCACGCAAACTAATCTGTGAGTTTAGTTTGGAGCTCAAATACTCAATCTGGCAAATTGAAATTGTTTATTGAAGCCCAACTACTCAGTCCTGCAAATTGAAATTGCAGATTAGTTGAAGCTGGCGATTCCTGAATCCACCTCTATTGCATAGTTAATGCCCCTGACATGCGGGGGTGATAGCCACATATAACGCGTGCCGTGATGACGAGAGAAAAAAAAAACGGCGCGCATTATATGTGGCTATCGCCCCCGCATGTCAAGGGGCATTAACTATGCAATAGAGGTGGATTTAGGAATCGCCGTTGAAGCTTTACTTTATTCTCGGAATGTGCGCAAACTGAAATTGCAAAATCGTTGAAGCTTTAATTTAATCTCCCAATGGGCGTAAACTGAAATTGCAAAATCGTTGAAGCTTTACTTTAATCTCCCAATGGGCGTAAACTGAAATTGCAGAATCATTGAAGCTTTGCTTTATTTTCTGTATCGGTGTTCGATGATAGGAATTACTCGATGATATTTTTTACGAGCACTGCAACAAAATATGGTTTCCTATATTATCATTATGATGATGATGATAGTGGTTACCGTCCACTGAGACCAAATTGGTCTATCGGACCTACAATTTTTAATTGTTTGGCTCCTCATCTTTCCTTACATTGGTCTATCGGACCTACAATTTTTAATTGTCTGGCTCCTCATCTTTCCTTACTCTTAAGATGTCGTTCTCTGTTAAATGCACCCTCAAAAAGAAGGGGCGATATGCCATCCTACACCATCGAAATCTGAACATAAATGGAGAGGCGGGGTATCGAACCCTGTACCTCTCTCATGCAAAGCGAGCGCTCTACTATTTGAGCTACATCCCCATCACAAAATTTTAAAAATATCATACTTTCTCCATCCATAAGTCCAGCTTTCATTTGTTGAAAACCTGCTGGAACATGCCACGTGTCAATATATTGTCCGCTGCCGGCCTGATCTGGAGTCCATTGTCGATGACTTCATCCAGGTGGGAGCCAACGGCCTGGAGGATTTCGAAAACTTTTTTTTTATTTTTTATTTTTATATATATATATATATATATATATATATATATATATATATATATATATATATATATATATATATTGAAAGAGTAGATTTGAGTTATAGAATTTAGGAGTTTTATAAAATTTGCCATATGTATATATATTTTAAAATATAATTTAAACAATAAAAAATTAAGAGTTTATCATCTAGTCTTGATGATGAATCACACTTGTTGGTTTGAAAGTATTGGTTAAAAAATTTTCTCATATGATTTGTACTTAAAAGCTTTGTTTAATTCATTATGGATCACATAAGCTTGAATACAGAAATTAAGATTTCACTTTGAACTATATCTTTAAATTTCAAATCAGAGAAATAAATTTGTAAATAAATAAACTCCACTCGCTTTTAAATGGTTAAAAAAATCTCCAAAAACTCTTCAAATTACAATCCTTCTCTTGTTTATTTGGAGGGAGGATAATTGAGTATCGAATCATAGCATTGTTATTTCATTTTTCAATTTTTTTGGTTTTATTAGATTACTATGTTTATAGGATTCATTTAGTCAATAGAGTTTTTGTTTTGTTTGTTTTTTGTTTTTCTAAATGGATTATCATATGAGTTGTCTATTAGATCAAACTTTAGTTATGACTAGTATAGATCCATCTTAACCAATGATCTATCCACTGTTGAGGGGATTAAATTTTTTATCCCCTTTTAATCCCTTTTGGGGCTTGATATATCCATGGTTAAGACACACACAATGTGTAATTTTTCATTATTTAAATTGGATTTTTAAATCTATAAATTGATTCAAATCTTAAATTAAAATTCTTTTTGCCACTTGGATTGTATAGACTACACAACTTAAAATTGCAATTCCACCCAATCTTTGTTAGATTTTATACACAATTGACTATAAAATATATGTGAAAATGTACCAAAATGTAGAATAATAAGACTACTTGAAATTATATAGAGTGAGTGGGCCTAATGGTTCAAAGCATGTGTTTCCTCCTAAGAGGTCACAGGTTAGAGGGGGTAGAGTATGTATGCCTTAGTAATTTGGTGCCTAGCTTGGTGGTGACCTTAAAATTGGATAATAATAATTTAACAATAAAAATTTGTTTTTTTAGTTGCTTTATATAATGTGTACATCATTTTTATTGTATATTGAAATATTTAATTATCACTCATACTGAACTTAGCTGTGAGGAGGTGTGTCCCTTCCCACAAACAAGGAGGTCCCATACACCAATTTGGTTGGATAATAATAATTTAACCATAAAGATTTATTTTTTTAATTGCTTTATATAATATCTACATCATTTTTATTGTATATTGAAATATTTGATTATCACGTATATTGAATGTTTGCAAAAGGTGAGTCACTTGTCCCACAAACAAGGAGGTCCCATAATGAGATGATACTTTAAGGTCCACCAGACTAAAAATAGTCTATGAGACCATTAGTTCCATGTTTTTTGCTTTTTGCAATTCAATCCTTTCCCGATTCAAATTGAATTGATGATGCGTTGGCCCAACCTTCCAAACCTTCCAATAATCCCCTCGCTAAAAAGACAATGCCAAAAAATTGATGTTAACATGTTCTCATAACTTTCTCTAATGTCTTTGAATGCATCACATTCCAAAATGAAATGTTTTTCCGATTCCAAGCCCCAGACGTGAAAAATGTACACACCTATTCTTCCCAAGCTTCTTTAGGCCTTTTCCACCATCCTGTTTCACAACTAAGTTGATGTGAGTTGGTCCTTAATTGAGAAATAAGAACCTTTTCCGTCCATGAAATGCTAGATCCAATGAACTCTTTTTTTGTAGATCAGAAGTAGGGTTGAATTCCTCAATGTAATATTTCTTCTTTCTACCCAACTTTTTTCCCCATACCTATTTACAAAAATTCCCCATAACAAAATCCTTTAGCTCCTTGCTATTTGTGGGACAGAGATTGAGGTATATATTCCATTTTTGAATCCATGTGTAATTTTGTTTCATCCATGTTTTCTTTTCTTTCAATCATGCCATCATTTGGTGTCTAGCTTGGCCGTAACCTTAAAATTGGATAATAATAATTTAACCATAAATATTTATTTTTTTAATTGCTTTATATAATATTTACATCATTTTTATTGTATATTGAAATATTTGATTATCACTCATATTGAATGTAGTTGCGAGGAGGTGGGTCCCTTGACCCACAAACAAGGAGGTCCTATATACCAATTTGGTTGGATAATAATAATTTAACCATAAAGATTTATTCTTTTAATTGCTTTATATAATATATACATCATTTTTATTGTATATTGAAATATTTGATTATCACACATATTGAATGTTTGGGAGGAGGTGGGTCTCTTGTCCCACAAACAAGGAGGTCCCATACACCAATTTGGTGTCTAGCTTGGTTGTGACCTTAAAATTGGATAATAATATATATAGATGCCTTTGGGATTAATCACATTATTGGGATTTGGTCAAATAATGTGATAATAATAATTTAACCATAAAGATTTATTTTCTTATTTGCTTTATATAATATGCACATCATTTTTTTTGTATATTGAAATATTTGATTATCACTCATATTGAATGTTTTTGACCCAAGAGGCTCATTTTGGAGCCTAAATGTGTAGTATGTCCGTCCCTTTTAAAATTAAAAATAAAATATTCTCTAAATAGAAAAACAAATCGACTATAATAAAAAAGAAAAAATAATATGTTATGCATAGTTAATTAGTTGTCCATATGACCTAATATAATTTCATTTCAAGTAATTAAAAGTAAAAAAAATGTGAGTAAGATGTTTATCAACTTCATATATATCTATATATAGAAAAAAATGTTTAAAGAAACTATTTTAATGTTGTATAGAATAACATATCCAATGTTAATTATGAATAAAATATTTTAATATGATGTTAGATCTTAGACTTTTGTGATCTATATTGATGAAGTTGTCTTTCATATTAATAACATCATCCAAATTTTGAGATTTGTTCGAGGTTTTGAACCATCTAATCTGGTTCATCCTCCTAACAAAAAGGTGAAAAAATCAATCTACCCATAAGTTTAAATAGCAGATGGGTCAAGAGTTAGCCGTTTAGAAATTAGCCATTAAAAATTAGTTATAAGAAGAATAAAATTAATATTATTTAAGTATTTAATTAAATAAAATTAATATTTAATTATAAATTAATAAATAGCTATTATGAAATAGTTGTTAGGATATAGTTGTTGTTAGCCATTAGAAATTAGATGTTAGAACAATAGTAATTAATTAAGTAAATTATTAATATTATTATTATTTCTTAAATTAAATTAAATTAAACTAGATTTGATTAAATTAAATTAAAATTAAAATTAATTTTTTTGTTTTTTTGTCTAATTTTTTTATATGTATGTTGATTATAAAACCATATTAATGTTAAAAAAGAAAGAGGGGAGCAATCAAGAAGAGGGGACAGGAACTCAACTCGTGCTTAATTTCCAACTATCGTCCCTATTGAGATTGATTTAATGTTTCTCAATCTCAATTGTTTCTCTTAGTTTCCTATGATGGAAGTCATTAACCCTTGGGATGACCCGAGAATTCTCAATGCCAACATGGTTTTTAAAAATAACACTTTTTTTGCACTCTAAAATAAGTTTGCACCTAAAGAAATTTGATCTCTCTTGGTTCATGTTAGATTTGTGCTTAAGATGGATCTTTCTACAATCCAGTGAAAGCTATGTGTAAGTATGTCCATCCTTCTTAAAATAAAAATAAAATATTCTCTAAATAGAAAATCAATGTCGATTATAATAAAAAAGAAAAAATAATATTGACATATCTTTGAAATTATAATAACAATAATAAAATCATGTGCACTGATAAAATGGTTCAATACACATGTCATGTAAAATACAATTTAAACAATAAAAAATTACACATTGGTTTTTGTACTCTAAAATAAATTTGCACCTAAAGAAATTTGATCTCTCTCGGTTCATGTTAGTTCCCTACTTAACATGGACCTATGCTAGTTTATTATCATTGATATTTTTTAATTCCAAATATCAATTTTATTTTAAGAATTAATTGAATTATATATATTTTCCGTATTAAAAAGTAATCATTTTTTTTTACTCTTAATTACTTCTTCTCTTTAGATATTAAAATATTTTATTTTGGAAAACATTAAAATATTTTTTGTCTATCATTTCTCTCTATGTATATACATATATATGAAGTTGATATTGGAATATACTAGCTAGTATAGATATTCAGATAATTTTTTAAGTCTTATATTGAAATATTTTTAAAAATGATAAGAATTATATATATCCCCACAACACTCAAAAGTGAAAATATAATTTTTGATTACTTTCAATTACTTTATGTCTCTTAAAAGTTTGATATAAAATTATATTATTTAATATGAACACCTAAATATTTTATTTATAGGTGAACCTAGGAGTGAAATATTTTACCACATGTTCTTGGTACTAGTCATATTTTCAAAAATAAACCTAGTTAACATGGTGAAAGTGGGGCTATTGATGTTTTAGAACGTTGTTCATAAAAACTAACCAAATAGGTATATTCATTTTTGTTTTTTTATGATGTCTCATTTTCTCTTTTATTTAAAAAATATTGTTTATTATAGCAAATATTATTTTGTTTTTATTTTAAAGGTGACGCTTGTACTCCAAGTTGAGCATAGAAGGAATTACACATCTTCCTAATATTTTGTTGTAGAATGTGTGATAATTGAAGTTTTATAATTGTTTTAATTAAAATTAACTATATATATATATATATATATATATATATATATATATATATATGTTTGTTTTTTATTATAGCCTATATTTTTTTTTATTTTTTTTTAAAAGGGACTTGTGTAAACTCTAAGTTGAGCACGGAAGGAATTACATAGAATGGGTGTCTTGACACAATGAACCACATTGTTCACCTTAAAATGTTTTTTTCTTATAATATATTTTTAAAAAGGAGTAGGCTTTACCTGCGACATTTTGGAGTTTTTTTGGCTGAAATCCAATGAAACAATTTGTGGCCAAATCTTGATTTGTATAGCTTAAATTGATTTTTTGATTGCATATATGTATTCATCACCCTCAAAAACCCATGTGGCACTTCGATTGTGAAGAGTTCCTATGTCAAATTTATGATTTCAATGAATCTCTATCGGATTCTAGATAAATTAGATCATAAAATAAAAAAGAAGTCACACTTAAAGACTGCTCATTTTTAAATATATATCAATGTTACTTAGCTCTCCATATTGAAATATTTTGTTTATGGTCCACATTGAATTTTTATTATTATTAATATTTTTTAAAGGCGTAAATGGCATTTTTCACAAAATTTTTTCTAGTTAATTTTAACCAAAATTCGGCAAAAACTTGAGTTAAAGTTGTTTAATCTGTAGAATTTCGAGTGCCCTAGAGGTTTTTTAGGGTGTTGAATCCATTTTTGCAATCAAAAATGTATTTTAAACAACAAAAAATCGCATTCTTACTTAAAATTGTATCGCTGGATACCAATGAAAAAGGTTATTTCATATAACTACGCCTTTTTTAAATGATACATATTAATTTTATATTAAAAATTAAATGAATTACACATCTCCCTCTTATTAGGAAATAATTGAAAAAAAAAAATTAATCTTATTTTTTAGCTATATATATATATAATAAGAATTATAAACCATCCTCACACTAAAAAAGTAAAAATATATATATTTTTACTTTCAATTATTTTATGTCTCTTTAAAGTTGATTAAAAAAATGTTACTTTCACACAAACATTGAAATATTTTATTTATGGTAAACAATGAAATCATTAACCAAAGCATGTATATTTATTTTAAAATAAACCAAATATGTATATTTATTTTTATTGTCGATAATGACATTGTTTTTTTTTTTTTATTTAGAGAAAATTTTATTTTTATTTTAAAAGAGATATTTGTCAAGTCAAGGTCGAGCACGAAAGGAATTACACATCTCCCTCGTAATGAGTTGTAGAATATGCAACTGCAACTAAAGTCTGTCTATTTTACATGGATAGATGTTCTTGACCATAGGATGACATACTACTTTAATGGAGAATCCACCCTTTACATGGATGAATCCTAAATCTTCGAATCCATTATATCATTTCAATTCTCAACTAGGATAAGGTTATTTAAAAAAGATATTGGATCATTTGAAATTGGTGCCGAAGCACATATGTCATCTATCCTTGTCTATATAAAGGAGGCATCAAGGTAATTCACATGTTCATGCTTTGGTCTACTTTTATGTGTTCATATGCCAATGGTTCTTATGTGCATTAGTGAAATATAAGGTAATTATTAAAAAAAAAAAGAAATAGATACAACAAGGTTATCATTAGAATAATATATGATTCATACTCCATACCTCACCCTATGTCTATGAGATGACTTTGTTCACAAATGATTTTAACACTAATAAAATACATTTAATCTTTCTCTGTTATTGAATGGATGCTTTGTGAAGGAAAATATGTCACCCACGAAAGATATAATTCATTTATGCCACTATAAGTTCATTCTTAATTTAATTTTTCTTTTTGAGGTAATCATGTTGTTTATGCTAAAGAAATTTATCATAGTGGTATAGCTTGAACGGTTAGGTACTTGGAATTTTGGAACTACAGATTGAATATATTGGTGGTGTTATGCCACATTTTCCTCAAATTTGTTTATCTTTATGCTACATAAATGTTGTATATCTTCATTTTTTTTTCTTCTCATGTTACACTATTCTATGAGGTTATTATTATTTTAGTTATATTTGAGTGTTTGTTGTTTTCTCTCACACATGTTGTCACTAAGCAAGGATAGAACTCGGTTAAAGCATGCCATGTGGGGCCAACTTTCATGTTATGCTACAAATATCCTTACTTTAGATTATTTTGTCAACTCTCCTTCAATAGTGATAGTACCTTCCAATGATGTAAATTGAGAGTTAAATGACTATTATTTGGTATTTTAAAAATAAAATATATCAAAGTTTTGAAATTAAATATAAGTGTTGAAAGAAATTTTTATTGTACTAAAGGGGTATGTGTATCACCCTAGTTCTTTCCACACATAATGGACACAGGTTGCTAAGAAAAACAAGGTTGGGCTTAAGGCATACAAGGAATTTGTTATCCAAGTTCAAGTTATGCTTATGTTGAACAAAATTTGTAAGCATATTGGGTTTTTCCTATCAGTTTGAATTTTGTTTGACATTTAGAGCCTTTTAAGTTTTAATAGTTGAGAAATCTAGTCATGCGATATACCAAATTTCTAAGATTTGATTGTTTTTTGTTTCAATATTCTAAGATACATTATACATTTTATTTCAAATTGAGAAGATCATGCCCTTTCCTATGAAATTTAATTATGCTCATGGTGATTTATTTATTTATTCTATGTCATTCATGAACCCCAGAGATCGATGGCCGCTATGTCCACGAAATATTTGTACCAGGCAGATCCATCGAAAGGGAACACTTCCTGCTAACTCAACCACAAAGCCTGACCTTGAGAGTGTTGAGAGAATTGAACTTGTGACCTCTCACTAGCAAAGGTGCTTTAACGACAAGGAATCGACCAATTGAGCTAACACTAGGAGCTTGCTGATGGTGATTTATTATGGTGTTTCAATGGTTTATTCAAATTTTTTTGTAGCATGTTTATTTTTTTGTCCTATAAAAATATTAATCTCATTTTACCTCGAAGCCATATTACTTAATGTGAGCAATCCTTTTTTCAACAAGAATGTGAAATAGCTTAATGAGAACACTTGAAATGACCTGAGATTATCATACTTTTGTTAAAAAACTAGTTTAGTAAGGACATTTGAACACTTATAACTTAGCTATCAATATCTCTTATTGCAGTAAACATCTTAGTTTAGGTTCAAGTGGTGCAATAAACTTTTATTTTCCTCCATATTCTTAAGAGGAGGTACAACAACCTCATTTCAATTGATGCATTACATTGGCAAGATTGAGATGGCTATAGTTTCTATTTTTGCATTCACAAGAATTGTGGGTATGTAATAAATTTATCTCTATGTTTATTTCCCAAGAAAAATAAAATCTTTCTTCATCCATAGTTTAATGATGATCCATGGTTAAATTGAATGAATACTTATTTATTTATTCTTATTATTATTATTTTAAACAAGGCTAGCAACATATAACCATTGAAAACTACAAGTAGACTTTGCTTGTTATCTCTCACAAAAAATATATTACAAGTCGGAATAATTTCTTTTCCTACTCCTTTTTCTCCACTAATATGTTATGTATGAGATTAAGAACTTCTTGCGAATAAAGATGATCAAGTTTATGCATAACATCAATTTGAACATAATAATTTATTCCATGTGAGTTATAGAAAGACAACTATAATGTCATGTTTGGTGCCACTCACATATTTTTTTATTGGAAGGAATAAAAAACTTCCTTTCAATCCACTCATAATTGAAAATACATGAAAACCTCCTCTAATGTTTTTACATATATGTTTGGAAGACATAATCATCATACCATTTCATGTGTATAATCTACACCTTAGATTTTTCAATAATATGAGACAAAAAATATGTGCTTTTCAAACTTATTCAATCTTTAAACAAAAGTATTTTCATAGGATAATTATCCGAAATACATACTATTTAGAACATATATATGAGAGTGACTAGATTTAGGTATTCCTATGTAAATTACATCAAGTAGAACTCCTCCTGGATAAATCCCATTGAATGCTAAAGCTTTAGTGAATTATAAATTCCCCATGGAATCCTTGCTTGAGCAACAATGTGTTGAAATTTGCCTTGCACCCAAGTACTACTCTATGAGTAGACTAGCATATAAACACACTAGCAACGCTCAACCAAAAGACAATTTTGCACATCGAAATATGACAACTGACAAATCAATACAAGTACATAGAAATTATTGGCCCAAATCATGTTTCTCATTAATCCATCAATAAGAAAACATCAGGGCTCCCATACCAAGGATCATGGACCTTCAGAAACCTTGATACAAATTTATAATACACGGTCAAATCTTTGACCAAAACAACTAGAGTTGAGGCCTAGTCCATTAGGACCTCATCCGCTCAAACACAAAATACAAATGGTTGTCCTTTACCTACAAATAAAAAAAAAAGATACTTGACTTACTCGGGTTGTTCCTTTATCCTACTGACCTTAGTATCAACTTGTTGTCCTTGTTGTAGTTTCCTTCCTTCAATGCTATGAACTTCTTTATCATTGTTGGCCTGCTCCTTTAGGCCAAACCCTTTAGCCAATATTAGCTTCCCACCTAGAAGCCTAGGCAGAATCTTCTTGTCCTATTTCCAACTGATCTTGGCACTTTCTAGCCCTCAGCTGTCCTCATTTATTTTTGTCTAGCTGATCTAGGCACTTGTTCTATTTGTGCCTTACCCTAGCCAGGGATCCTAACTCACATAATCACTTGTAACCCTCCACGATAGTCTTAATCCACTTTTTAGGCTAGTGGTTACTCAGATATGTCCTCAGCTGGGTTTTCTCTAGCTCTAATAGACCCTCATCCCACTAGATCTACCACTTTCTCAGTTGTGGGTGGCCTCTTCTAGGCCTAGTTGTCTCGTTCTAGGCTTGCATATCCTCCTTTGTTCTATGTCCAACCTCCTCTAATAGATCTCAACATCCTTTGTTCTATCTAGTTAGCGCTTGGTCTAACCCTCCTAGCCACGGAAAGCATGCATCCACCTTCTTCCTTGCTAAACAGCCTACTCATCATATTTTTCATTAACATATATCCCGAAAAGAACACTAAATCAGTCTCTTTACTGGCTACGACTCTCTCTATAGAAAATTATCTTGCTCACAAATGAGTCCATCCACTTTTGATCTTGGTCTATCCTTTGGCCCATATTTATACTTATTTAGGGGTGGAAACCCCAAAGGTCATATCCCTTGGACTTGCTGGCCAACCTGAGCCTACATGACTGAAAATCAAAATAAATTTATTTTCTTGGTTTTAAGCCCATAACTTTGGGTCCAAAACCCCAAACTTGGGTATCTTTGTCACAAGGTCCCTTTTTGTGGGTTTTCTTCTGTTAAAAATACCTTATGAGCTACCCAAATTTCAACACTCTCTCTTAGTGAGGAATGTATTTCCATCACACCTTAAAATCTCTAGCTCCATGATTTTCCTTGCATGCCCATCAATGTCATTGCATGAGTCATGACTTTACTTGCATGACCATAACTATCCTTGCATGTGCCATGTCTTCTTTTGTACTTGGCCAAGATTTATCTCGCATGGTGCATCACTGCCCTTGCATGCAACATGACTTTTCCTTGCATGCTCCATAATTGTCCTTGCATGAGCTACGACTTTCCTTACATTGGTATATGTGTACCAACAACAATTGCACATCCAATTCAACAACCACAAGTGTTGGAGAATCGTTGATGCCATTTCCCAACATTAAATCTATCATCTCAAATTTAGGTAGAACTAAAAGCAAAATGAAATAAGTTCTCTTTGTACAAAGCTTAATACTATTATAAAATGAATTTTTTTGATATTAACAAAAGTTTCTAATATTTTTCAATGGTCATACTAAGAAGACACATTACCAAGAAAACAATATAGGGAGGAACAAAAGCTCAGTTGAGGCTCAGGGGTAAAAAGGAATTGAAATGTAGGTACCTCTAACTCTTTCATTTTCTCCAATTTTTGCCGAGGGAGCATCTCTTCCATGACAATATCAATTGCAACCTCCTTGGAAATGGCATTTGTAATGTTCTTCTTGTGCCTTGTGGCCATAAAACTTTTAACTTTAACTGATTTCAAAATGGACAACTGCCTTTGGCTTAAATGAAGTTGACATGAAAATATTCCTACCAACTCTCCAATGTTATAAACCAAAAATGAATTTGGTATTAATCAACAATAATTGTTAGCAATTAGCCATTATTTGCATAATCTGCTTTAAATTTTGTTTGAGAAAAAGAAAGGAAAGTGAAGAATATTTATTTAAAAAATAGATTACTGGAAAATAATAATTATAGGAAAATTTTACACAATTTTAGTTTATTTAGATAGAAAGAATATGCTTTGTGAATATGGACTTAATAAAATTGTAGCAATTAGTTGTTCTTAGCTATATTTGCTCGAGGAAAAAGTTTGTGAAAAATAAATTAATAAATTTAATGAAGAAGATTTATTAAGAAAACTAAATAAATAAAAACAATGTGTGTTTTGTTTTAAATCGATAATTAGTGTAGGCTATGAGAATATGGAATTCATCATTAATAACTTATAACAGTTGGTCATTATTTATAGTAACAACAAAAAATGAATATGATGATTTAGGGGGGTGGTGTTCAAGGGATTTAAATTTAAATCATGATTATAGGACAACAGTGGGAACAAAATATTATGAGGAGTTTTGAAGAAAATACTAGAGAATTATCAACCACAACTATGTAGAAAGTGAGGAGACATCATATAATTATGAACCCATCCCTAGTAGGCTCTTGTAAAGCAACTTTCCCTAAATAAATAATTTGTAAATGAAATTCTCCAACACAACTATTGTTTAGAAACTAGAGTTTGGGAAGTTGGTTTCTAGTTATTTAAGAAACAATTAAGGATTTGTAACCATCTTCTTGATAGTATCAAGAGGGATAGACTAACTATAGTGAAATTAAAAATATTCTTGACCTAGTGAAGACCACCAAGAATTTTAGTGAAGGACAATGCCATTAGATCAATAAAGAGATTATTTTGTTTGTGAATTTTGATACTCCATTTTCCCATATCAATTTGGAAGTTATTTACAATATCCACAATTGATTTCAACAATTGAGGGGATTTATCCCAAGAAAATTCTTTTCAACACGTATATAAAATATGATAACTTAATGGATGCTCACAAAGTTTTCCATAGAATGATTGAGTGATACATGTTCTAAGGGACTATGGTGATTGCATCTTACGCCACAAATGGGATAGCTCATGAGGCGATGGATCTCTTCTATCAATGAAGAAAAAAAACTCCTAACCTATTGTGTTCACCTTTTCCAGTGGTATCCCAACAACTATACACTTGGGAGCTCTATCATAGCGTATGGAGATCCATATAGAGGTAATTAGTTTTGCATTTTAGTTTGAGGTTGTTGTGATGGATGCCCTTTTAGGTTTGTATGCAAAATGTGGGAAGATAGAGATTGCACATGTACTATTTAAAAAAATATACCTCAACAAGATGATGTTTATCAGATAGTTATGATTGTAGGGTATGCACAAAATGGGTTGGAGGAGGGGGCATTGAATTTTTTTAAAAATATACAAATGAAGGAGTTAAGGCTAAGCTCAAAAATGTTTTTTTATTGTTATCTTGGTTTTCACAAACCTTGTAGATCTAGAGCAAGGTATAGCCATACATAGAGAATTGATTACAAATATAATTAAATTTAATATGTTTGTGGAGAGTTGTTAGGCCCCTATACTACTAGTGTAACCCCTTATTGTTATTAGTACAACCCCCTTATTATATTGTTGTACCCATGTAGTCCCCATATTGTTACTATTGTGCCCCATAGAAGCCCACTATTGTTATTATTGTGCCCTTACATTATTATTGTTATGTCGGCTCTGATTATATTATGACCCCTTAGACTCCTATATATAGAAAGGAGGTCTTGTCATTTGTGTCATCCAAGAATTGTTCATTTGTGTAATGTAAAGGAGGTTTCCCCCTCGAAGAGGCTGAATTCTAAGGCGTTGATCTATCTTTTCTATCTTTTTGTGAGTTGGTTTCATAACATTTGGTATCAGTGCTTTGGATTCTAGGGTTTCGTTGCTCAAAACAGGTTTTCGCTATACCTTTTTTTCTGCGATGTTTTAGAAGCTTAAAAAAAACCCATTTGAGAAGAAATCTTGCTGAACTGTGCATCCATATTTCAGATCTTGTCTCACTATATTTTCGGAGATATGATATGCGGAAGTTAGGGTTTTTGCAAGCTCGAGAATTTCATCTAAAACAGGTCATCGTGGTATTTTCGCTATAACCTTTTCTCTACGAAGTTTCAGAAGCTAAAGAGAAAACCCATTTGAGAAGACATCTTTCTGAACCTCGGGTCTAAATTTTAGAGCTCTCGCTATAGTTTCGAAGATATGATCTTAGGAAGTTAGGGTTTTTGCAAGCTCCAAAATTTCAACTAAAACAGGTCATTGTGGGAGTTTCAGAATCTAAACTAGAAACCGATGTGAGAAGAAATCGGTCTAAACCTCGGTTCTGAATTTCAGATCCTGTCTCGCTATAGTTTCGAAGATATAACCTGAGGAAGTTAGGGTTTTTTAAAACCCCTGAATTACATTCCAAACAAGTGACCGGGGGAAAATCATAATAACGTTTGCTCTGAGCGTCAGATTGAATTTTCATAAGAAGTTATAGAAATTGGATGAATTGTAGTTTCTCGGATATCACGTTCAGAAACTAAGGTGGAAACAGTGACCTGTGGCACGTCGTACAAGTTTGCTCTACTGAACCAGTCTATACTCAGGTCATCGTGGGAGATTTGGCATAACTCTTCATTGGAGAATCAAATCTTGATCAGACTTGTGGGGTTAGAAAAAGGACTCAGAGGGTTATTGCAGAACAAAATTTTAGAACTTAAAGATCCAAAATTACAGAGTTACAGCCATTTCAAGATCGAGCTCCTAAAATCAAGAAAAAGCGAGATGAGGAAGTTTGATGGCAAGGATTCGGTAAATTGGATACTACAAATGGAGAAATATTTTGATCAACATGGCTTACCAATGTTACAAAAGGTATTTATTGCATCTAATTATTTATAATCAAATCAATTTTTATGGTATAAAGGGCTTTGTTCTCGTAAACCACTTGTTACATGGTCAATTTTCACGAAGGAAATTATAGCACATTATGAGGATACAAAGAGAAACACCTTCTTTAGAGCAACACCACAACAATTGGAAGAAAAAAGATAAAAAGGGCTTTGTTACAAAGTGGAAAGAAAAATACTAGAAACAAGGAAGTCTACCCCTCACAACTATAAAGGTGGAAGTGTTGTTTCTCCTAGCCTTCCACAACCTACAAGGGTTACACCACAACAATTAGAAGAAAAATGAGAAAAAGGGCTTTGTTACAATTGTGATAAAAAATGCATTAAAGGTCATAAGTGTTCTGAGAAGAAATTATTTTACATAGAGTATGAAAAGGAGGAAGAACAGGATCAAGAAATATCAAAAGAAGAGGATATATGCCAAGACTCAACCCCAGAGAAAGAAGAAATGAATCCAACCATATCTTGTAAAGCATTGGCAAGAATTACCACTCCTCAAACTCTCAAGATAGAAGGACATATCAAGGAGAAAAAGGTTCCAGAAGTGAAAGATCACATCAAGAAAGAAGAAATGAATCCAACCATATCTTGTAATGCATTGGCTAGAATTACCACTCCTCAAACTATCAAGATAGAAGGACATATCAAGAAGAAAAATGTTCAAGAAGTGAAAGATCACATCGAGCATCAAGAAATGAATCCGACCATATCTTGTAAAGCATTGGAAGAACTTACCACTCCTCAAACTCTAAAGATAGAAGGACATATCAAGAAGAAAAAGGTTCAAGCAGTGAAAGATCACATCGAGCATCAACAACAAGTTCTCCAACTTTTAAAGGATAATGCCACTTTGGTGCAGAATTGAATGAAACAACAGGTAGATTAACATCGCAGTGAAAAACATTTTGATGTAGGTGATTGGGTATTTTTACGGCTACATCTCAAGCAAGCTATTTATGAGAAGGAAATATTGGCAATACTACATGCACTTAAGAAATGACGACCTTACCCAATGGGAAGACACTTCAAGATAAAAATGGATCATGATAGTCTTAAATACTTTTTAGAACAAATATTATCTTTAGAAGAACAGAAAAAATGGGTCACAAATATGTTGGGTTATGACTTTGACATCATCTATAGAAAAGGGAAGAAAAATTTTGTTGCAGATGCACTCGCAAGAAAGGATGAGGATGTGGAAGCATTGTTTTGTGATATTTAAATTATCCAACCAGATTGGATAAATGAAGCAAGGGATGAATGGAAGAAATACGAAGAAGTGTGGCCACTCATTCAAAAGTTGCAGAAGATCCCAATTCAAACAATATTGCCAGAACTTGAAGAGGAAGGAAAAATCATATTGGAACCTGGAGCAGCCACAGAAAAAAGAACCTGATAGCTACGAAATCAATCAATTTCAGAGTATCTCATCTAGTGGAAGAACTTACCCGCCAAAGATTCCACATGGGAGGACAAGAATTTTATATAGAAGCATCAAGAACTACTCAAGTGTTGAGGACAACACTTTTTGAAGGAGAGGGGCATGTTAGGCCGCTATACTACTAGTGTAACCCCTTATTTTTATTGGTACAACCCCCTTATTATATTGTTGTACCCATGTAGTCCCCATATTGTTACTATTGTGCCCCATAGAAGCCCACTATTGTTATTATTGTGCCCTTACATTATTATTGTTATGTCGGATTTGATTATATTATGACCCCTTAGACTCCTATATATAGAAAGGAGGTCTTGTCATTTCTATCATCCAAGAATTGTTCATTTGTGTAATGTAAAGGAGGTTTCCCCCTCGAAGAGGCTGAATTCTAAGGCATTGATCTATCTTTTCTATCTTTTTGTGAGTTGGTTTCATAACAAGAGTGCTCTTTAAGGCACGTTGGAGCAAGGCTTCCTTGGATGTTTAATCACAAGACAGCATGGGGCTTCATCATTGAACTATTTCAACCAATATTATTTATGAGAAAATCCCTTTAACCTCTTTTCATCATCAAAATGGTTTGATTGTTGTTGTTTTTTAATATCTTAAGTGGAGTTGGGTTACTATGAATTGAAGGGGTGGAAGGAGGGGGAGGGGTTCCTTATGACCCTAAGGAAGTCAAAGTTATAGAGTATTCATGGGGTTTAGAAAACTTGATGAATAACCAAGCTAAAGGCTATAGTCTCTATCAAGGTCTTTTGTTGGATAAAGAAAATCATGTCAGTGCACTCACTGTCTTCAGAGATTATCTCCTAATTATCTAACATTTGGTTAAGGGATCCTCCCTGAAGGAAATAAACCTAGAATCCCTTATGAAAAGAATCCAAAAGACTGTAGAAGGAATCTTCTCACTAGAATTATTCCATGGCCTAAGGGACTTCAATAAACAAGTGAACCATTATGCCAACGATGGGTGTAAATTTGTGTATGGGTGAATTGAAAGTTAATGACCAAATTAGGACTTCTCTAATCCCTTACAAATGGATGGAGTTAAAAATAAAAATAAAATTATTAAAAAAATAAGTTTTTATTCAAAAAAAATGTTGAGGGCCCATGGAAAAATGTGGAAACTCCTATGAAGGTAATGCATACAATCAAACCCAACCTTCATTCCTATATCATTTCATAAACTATGAAGCTCCAGATGGTCATCCCTTATGGGAATCAAAATATTGGGTACCTCACCTCCCAGATCATGCTCTTATGAGTTGCCTTCAATTCACATGGGGAGTCAATCATGAAGAGTTATGGAAACTAGTGTGTTAGCAAATGTGGGAATATGGTGAAAGGATGGCTTGGGTCAATCCTGCCACCAACGTTCCTAGTGTATGATGTCCAAGAGTAAATTAATTTAGCAGAGAGGCGTGGGAAAAGGTACCATTCCCTATTTTAAAAGTCTCCTCAACAACTAGTGTTTTTTGGAGGCGGGGGGGGGGGTAATTTCCCTTCGATTGAGGGGCAAGCTCCTTTGGTGGCTAGTAGATACCATGAAATTCTCCTTGGAAACGTATATTGATGGTTTTGATGATGGGTGTTCACACCTTACAGATCAGTATTCAATCTGTCTCTGTGTCTATAAATTAGCATGTAAGGTGTGTTATCGTGGGGAAAGGTATTGAAAGTAGTTTTAAAAATTTATGGTGTAGCATCACCTGGGTTCTATTTGATGAATGTTGTACATCTTAGTTTGATTTGGAAAGTTTCATGATGGTTATAGTGGAGAATTACTAGAGGAAATGACACATAGACTATGTTGTGAATCCTATGATAGAAAGGTTCCTTTATGTGTATGAGAACTAGATAATTTTGTTGGTCTTTGTGGATTACCATGGTCCCATTCCTTTTTCTTCGACTGTAGTTGTAATGGGCCTTCTTGACCTTGGCCTGATTTAGAGTGCATTTTTGAATAGAGAGATTTGTGTCCACATTTCAATCACTCAAGTAATTAACAACAAATTACCCTTACACAGTTGGTTTCTCAAGGGCCTAGGTATCAAATTAATTTCCCCTAACAATTTTAGTGTTGTTGGCATTAACAATAAGGAATCCATGGGGTGTAATCACAAGGCATCCATTTCCTAGATTGCAAAGATGCTTGAATAACTACAATTGGATATTTTCAAGCTAAATTGAAGCAAATTAATGAACACATAGCTTCTACTTCTTGTGTCATGGAAAATCTCCAAGAGGTGAAAGCAAAATCATAGAAAAATAAATATGAAGTGGATGCACTTTGGAGGTGGATAAAAGAGCTCCAAGTGAACAACTTATCTCTTAGCATGATGGATACAACAAATTCAAGCAATCCAAACAATGTTAATTGTCCAGACTTAAATGAGCCTACCCAAGATTTGAGTAATACAACTAGTTCAATCATCTTAGATACCATAAATAGTCTTCATGTAAATGAACCTACCCATGACTTAAGCAAGTTCATTATTATGATTGATTCTATCATAAAATAATAATTGAATGAAACATAAATTTTACTTTTTAATGGGGTGATTTTGTAAGGTGTAAACCTACAAAAATCCCCTTTTATGATGTTTAGAGATGTGTCCCTCGGGATAAAATTGTAATTTTATTGAATAGGAGGGAACACTATGCATTTTTGTTGATGTTGATATGTAATACTTAAAGTATTAGTTGCGACCAATGTGAAAATTTTTATATTAATAGGAAAATTCCCATTCTTGGTTAGAAAAACAAAACCATAAATTGAAGATGACATCCATGGAATATATAAACTTTAAAAGAGAAAAAAAATGTAAGTAATAATAGTGCACCCACTATAATTTAAAGAAAAAATGACTTCCTTTTCTAACATATATATTTTGCAACTTGTTTAACATTCCCTTCCCCACTTTGAAAATATGCTACTTATCATTTACCTTCACATTTATAAAATGAAATATATTTGACTATAATTTTTTTTACAATTAATAACAATTTATTATAATCGCTTTAAAATTTTTAAATATAAAATATATTTTAAATTTAAATACAATTTATATCTAAAATATTAAGCTTTACAATTAAGATAATAAATACACTGTTTATTTTTTTTATTAATTAAAAAATACAAATAAATGGTTTATTTTTCATACTAATAAAAAACATTATAAAATTATCTCGAGGCAGCTCAATTGGTAATTGAAGAATGTGAGTTTTGAGAAAATTGAAAGATCCAAGGTTCAAATCCCTAGTTGTGACCTGACTTATGGAAAAAAAATAAACCGTAAACTTTCAAATATTCACTAATAACCACATGTAAAATGTATATATATCTATAAATATTACTCTCGTAATTCTCATCACTATTCCTTTTGTATACTAATGTCACAATCTTCGTCAATATGTTTTGTTTTTATACATCGAAAGTACTTAATATGATTAAAGTTATGTCCACCAACATATAACTCCTATTATCTTTTGTCCCCTAGAATCATTATTCCAAGACCGTTTAATTATGGAAGTTCAATCTTCAATTTGAGTTTAGTTGAGATTGTTGTAATATTTAATAAAAAAAAATTGTAAACCTTTATCTCATGGTGGGCGCAATTTAATCTTAGTTAATCTATTTTTAGATTATAGAGTTATTATTTTAAAAATAAAGAAATATTATTAAAAAACTTTTCTTTTTATTTAAATATAATTTGATTTTCTAGTTTTATATATATATATATATATATATATATATATTTATTAAATTATCATTACTTAAAGAGAAAAAATGTCATATAGGTCGAACCTCAGTTTTATGATTTTAATTTAACATTATTATTCCTTTTTTACTTAAAATCCATTATTTTAAAAGAGAAAAAATGTCACATACGTCGAACCTCTTTATTCAAGTTTAATTGAATTTTTTATTGTACTCAATTCAAAGGTTAATATTTCCGATTAGAATTTTGTTACATTTGAGTAGAAAAAACTGAGCAAGTCCTAAACCCCTACTTGTATGGTTTTGTTAAATTTCATTTTAGTTGAAAATCATCAATATTAATTTAATTTTTACTAGTAAGGTGAGTGCAATGACTAACTTTAATTTTAGGACAGGATAGAATGTATATAATTACCTTAAATTTTATTTAGTTTTTTTTGGAAAAGTTGTATTTTGTAACACAATAATATAAAAATAAAATATTCAATCCCCACTACATATTCTTTTGGGTGAGAGTGTTGCATCGCGTCAACATAAAATTAAGATCTTCATCTATTTGGAGAATTTAGGATTGTTTTTGGTTTGGGGGTTATCCACTTGGGAGATTTAGGGTAGTTTATGGTTGTGACGGCTTTTCATTTTAGGACCTGATAGAATGCAAGTTTCCTAAAGTCCCATTGACCTCTCTTGCATGGTTTGTTCCTATGTAATATAACAATACAAAAAAAACACATCCTTACCCAGCACCACTCACCTTCTTAGGGAGTGAGAGTGTGGTAGTGCAATAACTTAAAACTCACACTCATGTTAACCCTACATTAGCTCAACCCATTACTTCCAAAAAACTTTGAACATTCTCAATAAAATCATGAAGAAACATTTACATGGTTGTTGCATTGACTACCTCTCTCATGAATACTATATTTAGTCATTTTTACATTTGTAGTACTTAGGATGCAAGATACCTATCATATGCATCCCCCCTCTCTACATTATGTTATCACTCAGAATTTTCTCAAGGTTAAAGAAAGAAATTTCTGAGGTAATCACAAACCAATCTTTCAGGCTTAGGCTCTAGCCAACCTAAGTCCAGAGAGGGCTCTCTCTTTATAATTTAACTTTCTTTTGGGTGGAATTTTAGGCTAGTTCTTAGTGCTCATAAGGTTTTGAATTTGGTTGGGTGGTGGAATTAAGAAAACAGATGGACAGAGTAAGTTTTCAGGCCATTGGGCTATGGAGTCAATGAAGAGTGGCTTAACTGGATGTGATCAATCATTAAGGTAAGAGTTCACAGGGCAGGCTAGCACATCAAAAAGCAAATCTGGAGATTCAAATGGATGAGGTAGTCCTAACCAGGGGAAAGGGCAATGAAGAATCCTTAACCGAGATTAAGATGAAGAAAGGAAGGATGATCAGTAGTAAAGGGCAATGAAGAATCCTTTACTATGGACCAAAGGGGGGGGGTAAACTACGGAAGTAAGGGAGCAATTAAGAATTCCCAGACCAAGATAATTTAGTAGAAAACATATAGAAAGTAAACAGTTAAAACAAAGAGCATTTAAGCTAGTTTTGAGATATTATTCCTTGTTTACTTTTCAGATTTCATAAGAGACACATATGAATATTTATAACATGAACAGAAAACAATATTTAAACATGAGAGATAATACTTATTTGTTCCAACTGTGCACAAGAATCCAGTGAAATGTCCTCAGCTTTATTTCATATCCAGCAAAACCAGTCCGGTCTTGAGTTCAATAGCTCCTTAGCTCAAAATAAAATGTCTACAAAAATATATTTTAATCCACCCCAAAATACTTCAAATGAAGAAGTATTTATACTAATTCTAAACTGAAATATCTTGAAGAAATATCAAGATTGGTTTTACAAATATTTCAAACTGTTTTACATTAATAGAACTTAAATAAATGACACTCAAAACTAATGAATCTACTTGGCACTATTTTTATGGATTTATGGTGGAAAATAAGAGAAATTCAAATTTGATAGCAACTCTTAAGTGATAATGAGGCTTCCAAGTCACTAACTGCCTCTTTCCTTAGCGCATTCTGCCCCAGAAATTCTGCAAACTTAGGGTCCAATGATACGCTTGTATATCTCAATATGAGCTAGATATGTAAAAAGTGAAAGAGGTTATTGTAGATAAGAATGTTTGTGAGATAAACCTCTCTAAATTTCCCAAAATTCAGCTCCAACTGTTCACAACATTCTCTGCAAACAGATGTCAAAAACAGGACTTTGCACAAACTAAAAACTAGGCTGTGAAGACATGCACTTATCTCACTTTTGGTAATACCTATGTAAATAGTGAGATAGGTTTTGTATATTGGTCTGTTAGGAACAAAAACCTCCTCCAGTTTCTCAAAATACTTCTCAGATTGGCCACAATAGTTTCTGCAAAGCTATGACTTAAACAGGAAATTTCTGAAGAATGTACCATTTCTGTTCTGATTTCATCTTTTAATATCAAATTTCTTTTAACTTTTTTTCACTTTTACTTTGGATAAAATTCATTGTTGCTGGTGAAAGTGTTTTCATCTTTGTTTAACCCTTACTACATCCAAGTTTACTTTTACTGTTCTGTTTTTTCATCTGTCTTCACTTTGACATGAATCTGTATGCTATGCTTTGTAACTGTCTTCCCTGCTGTTTATCTTCATGCTAGTTGATTTACTTGACTTGGTCTTCAATATGATACTCTTTAACCCTGATACACTTTGACTGTTCTTTATTGTGTCCTTTTACCTTCACTGTATATTTTAGGTTTTTACTGTCTATTTCAACAGTAAATCCTTTTATTTTTGTGTATATCAGCATCAGGTAGTGGATATAGGTTAAGTACATGCATATTTTGTTCACTTTTCTTGTAACTATATTCTCTGTCTGGTTGCTCTGTTTTGACTGTCAATGCTCTATGTAGTTGTCTTCTTCTTTGTTTCCTTGTATAATTCTGTTCATCCTTTGAGCACAAGTTCTAAATGAGCTTTTCTGTTGATTCTTGGAATAAACCAGTTCTGTGACTAGTATTGGAACTATTTATCCAAGATCTGATGTTAGTTTGATAACCTGAAAAAATTTAATAATATTTAAGAGAACATAGGTCTTCATGAAGGGTTTTTGATGGCTCTATGGCATAGGGATGACTAGGAAAGGGGTTGCAATAGAGTTTTGGACGGAAAACAGATGCTGAAATCGTGTTGCAGAGGTTCAGGGAGTCGCTGGAGGGTTTCATAGGTTTACATAGTCGAACGGGCGAAAACCATGAAAACACAGGTTTTCACGTTATAAGGTTTAACGGGCAGAATTTCAAAATATGGCGCGAAAGTAAATTAAATGAATAGACAGGCGGTTTATTGAGATGGAGGGGAAGCAATATTGAAGGGCCATCACACCGCTTATGAGGCGTGGGGGGTTTTGAGGGAAGGGCACCCGATTCCACTCATCGGGTGCCACGTAGCACCGAGGGCCTAAGGGAAAACAACCCATTTCAGGCGGGTAAAGTTCAGGTTTGGGGCCCGTATGAAATGGCTTATGATCATTGGATGTGGGCCTTTAGATCGGACGACGATCGTGCTGCGGAGTTGCACGGAGGGTAATAGGAAGGGGCCTGATGGGTTAATTGTAGTGGTATGGGATTAGTTTAGGGTTAAGGCGAGATTTAATTGGATGGATTAACTGTAATTAATCGTGGATCAATTAATTAATTTGATTTGTTGGAGTAAGGGGTTGTAATATAGTTTTTATAAAAACTAAGGGTAGTGTTATTTTACATAGGGATTTAATAAATATACGGGAAAAAGGGTTTTATAGGGATTTAGATAATAAAGTTAATAAATTAATATGAAATTGGCAGAAAGAATTTTTACCATAAGTTTAATGTATAACACATGATTGGCACACTTTATTCATATACACAAAATACTTAGGTTAAGATGGCTTTTATGAGTTGTTTGAGTGGAAAGGGGTTTATATGGGGGGATTCACTTTTCCTAGGTAACAAGGTGTTATCCTTAGAAAAAGGGGTTTATTAGGGGGAAATCACTTTTCTTTAGAAAAAATGATGTTTTTTCTTACGAAAAGGGATTTGTTTGGGAAAATGAGTGATTTAAAGGGGGTGACTGTTTATGAGGGGATTTTTAGTACTTAGACCCTATAAGTTATTGGGCCGAGGGTCCAGTCCCTCCAGAAGTTAGAGAAATGCTCTGAGCCCCTTTAACTTAAGGTTTTAGGTACTTTTGACTTTGCTTATGGGAAATTAGTAAAATCAAAGGTAAAATGAATGGGGAAATTAATCACTTAACTTTGTGTAAATGTCCAATTATCATCCATACTTTAGCAACTTGTTGATGAAAGTAAATGATATGATCTTAACTAATCATTCATCACAATTCTGCAACCATTCAACTACTTACCCATCTACTCATCCTACCATTTTTTCTACTCTTTATTAGGGTGCGCTTATGCTGGCAAACCCTTATCCAAAAAATTTCTTTGCTTTTACAATAATAATCTATCTAAGTCTATCCTTATTACATCCAAGGGCTCAGAGTAAACAGTTGAGCTCATTTTATTTACTCCACCTAATCTAATTATCTGCCAAGATTAAACAGTTTGGTCAGATTTTAATTCTCTATCTATCAACATGAAATGTAAAACATGAACTAGCCAAGTTTAAACACTTTGACTGTCATGGATTGTGGCATAAAGTACAAGCTGCACACAATCTTTTATTTTACATCCAAGGTAACTAGGAGTGGCATTTGGACTTGCTCACTTTCATGGTCTTTTTCTTGGGGTTCATTTTTTCATTTTTTTCTGACCTTTTTTATTCTTTTTGCCCTTTGATTTTTCTTGTAAGGCATACCCTCTTTACATTTTTTATTTTTTTTGAGAATATGGAAAACATTTGTAGAAAGCAAAAGCATGTACATATTACAGATTTAATCTCAGTCATTCAAAAATTATGACTCCTATTGGTATAGGAACCTAACAGTGGCTCCACTTGGGGATGGCATTTCCTTGTGAAATGTCAAGAATACCGTCGACCAGTAGCCTGATCCATTGGGCCAATCCCACACATGTATATTCCCTGTTGTATAATCTTTGTGACTAAAAATTTGGAACTGAAACTAAACCCTTTTCTGCAAACTAAAATCTGATCTAACATAAACATGTTGCTGAAAACTGAATTCATTCAAACTGAAATCCTACCTACTTACTCTAATAAGCTTTTTGACTGCTGGTTAGGTAAAATGAAACAACCAATGCAACCACTCAAGCATCATATACATTGGTGTCTTTTTTTGCTTGTGCTTGTTAGTGGTTAAAATTGAGATCCTAAAATCAAATATAACTTTGTTAACCTTTGAGAAGATAAGGAAATTCCTGATTTCCTTTGTTGACTCTAGAAACTGTACAAAAGGATCTTGTAAAATATATACACTATTCTTGAACTGATTCAAACAATTGTACATCTGTTGTGTATGGCCTGCATGCCATGAAACTGAAATAATACCTTCATCTTTATCACCCTACATGTTTTCAAATGAGCTTTGTGATGATGTTTCTTCTGAAAATGGCAAGAAAACTAGTTGCCTAGCCAAGTCTGTATCAATACCTTTTTCAAAGTCATAGTTAGTTAATGGAGAAGGAATTTGACTACAAATGCCATCCAACACATCAGCTATTGGATCATGAAAAACTTGAAGAGATTGTTGCTGTCTATTTTCTATTGGTTCCAATGAAATTGCATGATTTTCTAAAAACTGCTCATCCTTTTTTACAGATAGATTATACAAAGTTCATTTCAAAAACTGAACTGCCTCAGAACAGAATGTTAGGGAATTATCTTGGATAATTTGATCATATGTTCCAGCTTCCAAGTCTTCCTCTGCAACCTAACATTCAATGGCATTTTGGGGTTGCAAATCTAGATATGAGAAGTCTTGAACAAGGATTTTATTGCCCTCTAGATGGTTAAAAACTTGTTGACATTTGATTTCTAATTGCATGAAAATTATCTCTAATAAACTAAAACGAAGCAAAACACAATGGTAAAGTTCCTTCACTGATTTCAAAATTTTCTACACTTTCCTCCTCATTCTCATAGCTGAAATGAACAAGCTGATCACTATTTTCAAGCTGCTGAACCTGAACTTCCTTATTCCTCAAATTAGCTTCTGATTCCTCTGCAAGGTTAATTTGGATTTGAGGAACATAATCATTATTATAGTAATCACTCTTAGGCACATCATCATAAGAAGTAATGTCACCAAATGTACATATTGGATCAACAGATTGCCTCTCCACATATGGTTCTATAACTCTATCTTCAAATTTATGGTAGTTGGAATTAATAGGAATTTGTTCATGGCTGTCAACCTCTTCTTTTTGTGAAACAAATGTGTCATGGTGATTTTGAACAAAAAGTTCATCTTTCATGGTGATCTTTTGTATCCTCTCCTCTATCTTCTTTACCAAAATGTCGAGTTTTACCTTTGCTTCTGCTTTCAACTTTTCTCTTCTAATTTGCAGATTAACTTCTACATCTACTGCCATGTTCTGCATTTGTTCCAGTGTTGAGGGGTTTCTTTCTCTTAGCTGAAATTCTATCTCTGGATCAAATGCTCTTGGGTAATGCAAAAGAGCTGAATCAGGGGGAGGTCTTATATTTGATGGCATTGAATAATAGATTTGATTAAATCTGTCTGAAAATTGTTGTATTGTTTCATCTGGATGTCTTTTTAACTAATTATATTGTTCTATGATCACAAACAGATTAACTTTGATTATCCATTTATCAAGGAAGAATTTGAGAAACTGCTGGAGATTTGAGATGCTTGCCTCAAGCAGGGTTTTAAACCAACTCTTGACTTTGTCTTGCAAAGAAAGAGAAAAAATCCTAATACTGACATCCTCTTCATCTACTTCAAATAAGTTAAGATAATTCTCAAAAGATTGAATATGTTTTTGGGCAGTGATACCATTCTCTCCATCAAACCTAGGGAGGTGCTTGTGATAATCGTTAGGGAAAGCATGGAGTGTAGCAGGTAACATGAGGGGCTTATATCTATCAGGAACTTTACAAGGTATAGGAACATGTACAGGGATTGTATGATTAGTCTTGATTGTTTCAGATTCTTTGATTGGAATATGATCTTCATTAGATTCAGAAGAAAGTTGTTCAAATATGTAAGGAGACTTTATATATACATTTTTTAAAGGGAAATAATAAAAAATTAATCTAAAATCTTCTCTAAAATACAATATATATTGAAAACATTTATCAATGAGAAAGAACATAATGTCTTGGATAACAATCCAAGTTAAAAGCCTGATCTTTTCACATAGTTCTTTCAGGTTCATTCCTCCAATGGAGTCTTGATTGTGGAATTGATTTGGAGTCACCAGGTGGATGATTTTAACCTTTGTGTGTCTGATCACTGTCCACCATCATAGATCAGATCTAAACCTGTAAAACAATTCTGAAGAAAATGTTAGTTCTCCCTAGTATGGTCGCCACTATGTTATCACTCGAAATTTTCTCAACGTTAAAGAAAGAAATTTCCAAGGTAACCACAAACCAATCTTTTAGGCTTAGGCTCTAGCCAACCTAAGTCCAGAGAGGGCTCTCTCTTTATAATTTAACTTTGTTTTGGGTGGAATTTTAGGCTAGTTCTTAGTGCTCATAAGGTTTTGAATTTCGTTGGGTGGTGGAATTAAGAAAACAGATGGGCAGAGTAAGTTTTCAGGCCATTGGGCTATGGATTCAATCAAGAGTGGTTTAACTGGATGTGATCAATCACTGAGGTAAAAGTTCACAGGGTAGGCTAGCACAGTAAAAAGAAAATCTGCAGATTCAAATGGATGAGGTAGCCCTAACCAGGGCAAAGAGAAATGAAGAATACTTAACTGGGATTAAGATGAAGAAAGGAAGGATGATCAATAGCAAAGGGCAATGAAGAATTCTTTACTATGGACCAAAGGGGGGGTAAACTACGGAAGTAAGGGAGAAATTAAGAATTCCCAAACCAAGATAGTTTAGCAGAAAACATATAGAAAGTAAACAGTTAAAACAGAGAGCATTTAAGCTAGTTCTGAGATATTAGTCCTTGTTTACTTTTCAGATTTTGTAGACACATATGAATATTTATAACATGAACATAAAACAATATTTAAACATGAAGAGATAATACTTATTTGTTCCAAGTGTGCACAAGAATCCAGTGAAATGTCCTCAGCTTTATTTCATATCTAGCAAAACCATTCCAGTCTTGAGTATAATAGCTCCTTAGCTCAAAATAAAATGTCTACAGAAATGTATTTTAATCCACCCCAAAATATTTCAAATGAAGAAGTATTTATACTAATTCTAAACTGAAATATCTTGAAGAAATATCAAGATTGGTTTTACAAATATCTCACTCTGTTTTACATTAATAGAACTTAAATAAAGGACACTCAAAACTAATGAATCTACTGGGCACTATTTTTATGGATTTATGGTGAAAAATAAGATAAATTCGAATTTGATAGCAACTCTTAAGTGATGATGAGGCTTCCCAGTCACTAACTGCCTCCTTCCTTTGTGCAATCTGCCCCAGAAATTTTTCAAACTTAGGGTCCAATGATACGCTTGTATATATCAATATGAGCTAGATATTTAAAATGTGAAAGAGGTTATTGTAGATAATAATGTTTTCGAGATAAACCTCTTTCAGTTTCCAAAAATTCAGCTCCAGCTATTCACAATATTCTCTGCAAAAAGATGTCAAAAACAGGACTTTGCACAAACTGAAAACTAGGCTCTGAAGACATGCACCTATCTCACTTTTGGTAATACCTGTGTAAAAAGTGAGATAGTTTTTGTATAATGGCCTGTTAGAAACAAAAACCTCCTCCAGTTTCTAAAAATACTTCTTGGATTGGCCACAATAGTTTCTTCACAATTATGACTTAAACAGGAAATTTCTAAAGAATGTACCATTTCTGCTCTGATTTCATCTTTTAACCTTAAATTTCTTTTAACTTTTTTTCACTTTTACTTTGGATAAAATTCATTGTTGCTGGTGAAAGTGTTTTAATCTCTGTTTAACCCTTACTGCATCCAAGTTCACTTTTACTGTTTTACTTTTGCCATTCTATTTTTTCATCTATCTTCACTTTGACATGAATTTGTATGCTATGCTTTGTAACTGTCTTCCCTGTTGTTTATCTTCATGCTAGCTGATTTACTTGACTTGGTCTTCAATATGATACTCTTTAACCCTGATACACTTTGACTATTCTTTACTGTGTCCTTTTACCTTCACTGTATATTTTAGGTTTTTACTGTCTATTTCAACAGTAAATCCTTTTATTTTTGTGTATATTAGCATCAGGTAGTGGATATAGGTTAAGTACATGCATATTTTGTTCACTTGTCTTGTAACTGTATTCTCTGTCTGGTTGCTCTGTTTTGACTGTCAATGCTCTGTGTAGTTGTCTTCTTCTTTGTTTCCTTGTATAATTGTGTTCATCCTCTAAGCACAAGTTCTGAATGAGGTTTTCTGTTGATTCTTGGAATAAACCAGTTCTGTGACTAGTATTAGAATTGTTTATCCAAGATCTGATCTTAGTTTGATAACCTGAAAAAATTCAATATTATTTAAGAGAACAGAGGTCTTCATGAAGGGTGCTTGATGGCTCCCTGGCATAGGAATGACTGGAAAAGGGGTCGCAATAGAGTTTTGGATGGAAAACAAATGGTGAAATTGTGTTGCAAAGGTTCAGGGAGGTGTTGGAGGGTTTCATAGGTGTACACAGTCGAACGAGCGAAAACCATGAAAACACAGGTTTTCACGTTATAAGGTTTAACGGGCAGAATTTCGAAATATGGCGCGAAAGTCAATTAAGTGAACGGACGGGCGATTTATCGAAATGGAGGGGAAGCGGTATTGAAGGTCCATTGCATCGCTTATGAGGCGTGGGGGGTTTTGAGGGAAGGCCTCTCGATTCCACTCATCGGGCGCCACGTAGCACTGGGGGCCTAAGGGAAAACAGCCCATTTCCGGCGGGTAAAGTTCGGGTTTGGGGCCTGTGCGAAATGGCTTATGATCATTGGATGTGGGCCTTTAGATCGGACGACGATCGTGCTGCGGAGTTGCACGGAGGGTAATAGGAAGGGGCCTGATGGGTTAATTGTGGTGGTATGGGATTAGTTTAGGGTTAAGGCGGGATTTAATTGGATGGATTAATTGTAATTAATCGCGGATCGATTAATTAATTTGATTTGTCGGGGTAAGGGGTTGTAATATAGTTTTTATAAAAACTAAGGGTAGGGTTATTTTACATAGGGATTTAATAAATATACAAGAAAAAGGATTTTAGATAATAAAGTTAATAAATTAATATGAAATGGGTGGAAAGGATTTTTACCATAAGTTTAATGTATAACACATGATTGGCACACTTTATTCATATACACAAAATACTTAGGGTAAGATGGTTTTTATGAGTTGTTTGAGTGGAAAGGGGTTTATATGGGGGGATTCACTTTTCCTAGGTAACAAGGTGTTATCCTTAGAAAAAGGGGTTTATTAGGGGGAAATCACTTTTCTTTAGAAAAATGGTGTTAGAAAAAGGGATTTTTTTGGGAAAATGAGTGATTTAAAGGGGGTGACTGTTTATGAGAGGATTTTTAGTACTTAGACCCTATCAGTTATTGGGCTGAGGGTCCAGTCCCTCTAGAAGTCAGAGAAATGCTCTGAGCCCCTTTAACTTAAGGTTTTAGGTACTTTTGACTTTGCTTATGGGAAATTAGTAAAATCAAAGGTAAAATGAATGGGGAAATTAATCACTTGACTTTGTGTAAATGTCCAATTATCATCCATACTTTAGCAACTTGTTAATGAAAGTAAATGATATGATCTTAACTAATCATTCATCACAATTCTGCAACCATTCAACTACTTACGCATCTACTCATCCTACAAATTTTTCTACTCTTTATTAGGGTGCACTTAAGCTGGCAAACCCTAATCAAAATATTTTTCTTTTCTTTTACAATAATAATCTGTCTAAGTCTATCCTTATTACATCCAAAGGCTCAGATTAAACAATTGAGCTTCTTTTATTTACTCTACCTAATCTAATTATATGCCAAGATTAAACAGTTTGGTCAGATTTTAATTCTCTATCTATCAACATGAAATTTAAAACATGAACTAGCCAAGTTTAAACACTTTGACTGTCATGGATTGTGGCATAAAGTAGAAGCTACACACAATCTTTTATTTTACATCTAAGGTAACTAGGAGTGGCATCTGGACTTGCTCACTTTCATGGTCTTTTTCTTGGGGTTCATTTTTTTTTTTTTTTGACCTTTATTATTCTTTTTTCCCTTTGATTTTTCTTTTAGGGCATACCCTCTTTACATTTTTTAATTTTTTTGAGAATATGGAAAACATTTGCAGAAAGCAAAAGTATGTACATATTACATATTTAATCTCAGTCATTCAAAAATTATGACTCCTATTGGTATAGGAACCTAACACATTATTCACCACCCTACAATATCCCAACACTTAGCCAATTTCAATGCTTGTAGAATGCGTGATGTAGGAGTCAAGTGAATCGGGTTTTTCATCTCACCGATATGTTCTTGTCACCCACTACAACGATGACTTATGTAATTATTAATGAAATCCTCTTTACATTTATCAATAAATTGTTTGAATCTATGTATATAATTTGTGCCTAATTATGTTTGAATATTGGGTTATTACGTCAAATTCATGAACAAGTTTAGTCTATCTTAGAGTGCTAAGAAAAAAAGTACAAGTAAAGACATGATGCACATTGGGTAGCTCACTCTTTTCAAGTATGTGACTGAGTTTGGTTATAATTATAGAAAAAAAAGCTAAAGCATCCTTGTAGAAATATCAAACCACTTTGAAATCTAAGCCCTTGCTCACTTGTCAAAGCAATCAAATGCAATGCTTTCCAACTTGATTTATCACCTTACATGGGAATTTTTCTAGTGTTTAACGTTGATCTACTTAAGCCTTACCATATTATCATTATTTGATGAAAAAACTAATGTTTTTGTTACTACTTATTTAGATCTAGAACACTTAGCACTAGCTCAAACCAATTAAATCATTGATCAACGACCTAAATCTACCTGTCTTGAAGACATTCCAACATTTTGAGTTGTTCAAGCCAAAAAATATTCACATAAAGCTAAATGATACATCTTCAAGAATATAAGAGTTCAATTTCCTTAGTTTTGACTATAAGAAATGGGGTACATTGATTTCCTACAGGAGATGAATGATTAACATCATGCCTTAGATACAAACAAGAGCAACCTCTTCACCTCCCAAATAAAAGTGTGAAACTCATGTAGTACCCTTCATATTTGCAAAAATCCTTCATCAATTTATGATATTCTCTATGGTCATCTAATGCAACCAGCTTGCAACCTCACATCCTCATAACTGATAGAAAATGATCTAAGTGTTGTTTGATTTATGTAGTACTAATAATATAAAACTAAAGATTTAGTTCTTGCATTTGTATCCAATTAGTTTCTCCTTTATAAAGAGGATTGCATGGAATATTAAGGGGAGGTTAATACATTTTATCTCATGTTTAATTCATGTTTAGGATTTTTCCACTAACAAAGATTTTCCATGCAATTCAATGTAATTAATAACATAGATTATTATTATTTCCATATAGATTTTTCATTTTTGTTTGCCTACATTTCTTCATTCTACATTATAAGTATTTATCCCTTCAACAATCTCTTCCTTGATATTTCCCATGATTTTCCATGGGAATCATACTAATACTTTACCAATCACATTGGCCATGTTGAGGATTGGGGCTAATGTTGTAAAAGTGGTTAAAAATAAAACAACCCAAGACAAGGGGGTAATGATCTAGATTTAAACAAGAACGCAACAAATTACAGAGATAACCATAAATACAGATATGCAGCGGAAATAACACTTCATTTCATTATTGTAAAATACTAAAATATGCTTACAAACATAAATGGAAATAAACTAGCTAGGGCGATGGTAGCTTATCTCTGAGAAGAGATGTGGCGGCTACATGCCATTGAACTGTGTTACAATGAAGCTCAAAGGCCTATTTATTGTTGAGAAACAATGGAAAACCCTTAACATCCCAAAACCTAACCCTAGAAGATGAAACACCAAATTGTGGGCCCCATTTTGGGTAAGTTGGTACATCAATTTCCTAGGGTCGTAACTTTGGCACCCGATCTTCGTTTGATGCGTACAATAGCTCGTTAGAAAGATCTATCCGAGCACTAAAACTTTGGGAAGAGCAACATCAGTCCATGGACCCATGTTACTCCCAGATTTCCCAAAAAACGTCGTTTAGGGCCTCAAAACGGCTCCGGAAGTTTAGGACCCGAAAAACTGCTAAAAATAGAAATTGTGCTATAATTACGGAAACTGAAAATATGAAAGAGATAGTTGTAGGGTTCCAAGTGGGATAGGTGGGTGGCCACCAACATCCACCTGGATCATTCCTCCCCCCTTAGGAAGCAATGGTCCCCATTGCGTTGAGTTCCTCCATCTGTTGAACTTGGTCCCTGGTGAGTTGTTCTGCAATCTCGGATGTGTCCAGTAATGGTGGGAAGCATGGTCGAGGGCGGTACACATTGAACACTTGGTGCAGGCGAAGGAATGGAGGAATTTTGTGCTCCAAAGCATTGTTTCCCACAACCTTGGTAATGTTGTAAGGACCATGTCGGAGTGGTCTGAGCTTCTAATGGGCTCTTGTAAGGCATTCTTTTTGCATATGTAACCAAACTTTGTCACCCACCTGAAACTTGTGTGGTGCCCCTGTGGGTGAGGAGAAGTTATTCCTGTGTTCTTTCATGACCGTATCCCTCTGCTGCTACTGCTATGTGGAGGAACCCTTCGCGGGGGTCATGGATGTGGCGACGATCTTCCCCTTAATTTGGGAGTGAACCAGACAGAAAATAAATTTCCTAGTCTGTGAGATGAGCTTGTTGCCTTTCTTAGCAGCGATCAAAGAGGTGGTGGTAGGTGGGGCTACCTCCGGTATCCTGTATAATGAATTTCCCAAAGAAATAATAACAACGTGAGGTCTTGACTCATACATAGCATGTCGCCTCCACAAGTATGGTTGGCCTAATAATACATCACAAATATCCAGAGGTGTAACATCAAACAATACCTCATCTGTGAAGGGCTTGATGTTGTAGGGAAGGTGACACTATTAACAAACTCAAAGATCTCGTCCTTGGTGAAGCCACCCGATACTGTACGGCTACGGGTTTGGTGTAGTGAGTAAGCCCAACCGCTTCACGACCTCTACTAAAATGAGGTTATTTTGGCTATGACTATCGATAATGAATTACAGCGGTGAACCCTTCACCCACATTTGTGAGTGGAAAAGACACTCCCCCTCCTCTGAATCTTCGAGCTCATTATTCTAGATCTTGGTGGTGGCAACAGTGATGCTGGGCTCCGCATCAATGATTTTCTTCACTTTTCCATTCCCCTTGTCGTGTTCTGACTCAGGGTCGGAACATGCATCTGATTCTGAAGCCTTCAACTCGGCCACTAGCGACTACTTGGTCCAACACTCACTTGTGTTGTGAGTGGGGCTCTTATGGAACCCACACCACTTTCCTGTGTCCTTCTTTGACTTCGTGGTGTTTTTCTTTTCTTGTGGCTTCGATGGGTTGTCTTGGGTCACCCTACCTTGACTTTGTCCTTTGGTCTTTGGATTCGTAGATCCAAAGTCTCGCTTCTTTTGTTTGAAATTTTACTCGATTTTGACAGCGTATTGGTACACCGTGCCCAGTGAGGAGATGTTCAAGAACTCCATCTCTTCCTAGATGTATCTGTGTAGGCAGTCGCGGTATTTGAGTACCAGATGCAGCTCAAAATCTTTGATACCCAACTGTGTGCGAAGGGTATGAAAAATGTTGGTGAACTCCGACACATCTTGGTCCCTTCCCTGTCGCAGCATGGTCCACTTTATGTATTTTCCTCGTAGATTTTGATAGGGTAATACTGCTCCTTAATGGCATCTCGGAATGAATTCCAAGTGGGTGTGGCTGAAAATAGTGAGCCTATACTTTCATCCTTCTGCTTGTAGTAGGTTTCCCACCAGTCCTTGATGTAGGGGGCTGCTTTGAGAAGAGAAAAAATAATCTTTTCCCTACTGGAAAAATCATGAACGGAAAAATAACCCTCTAGCATATTTAACCATTTATCTACGGCATTTGTGTCTATCTGACCCTCGAATATGGGGATTTCAAAATTAACTTGTACCTTAAACGGTGTGGTGTTTCCAGAGTAGCTGTTGGAAGCCGATGCATCGCCTTTGGGTAGCTGCTAAAGGATCTGGACAAAGTTGTCCATCTTTGCATTCCTTTGTCACTCGAGGGCTTCTTCGAGCAAGATTTTGATAGGATCTCCTGCCCCCTCATCTTTCTTCTCATCCGCCATGGGAGGCTGTCGGGATTTGCGGGGCTGGTCTTGCAAAGGTTCGACTAGTTCAAGCCCTAACTCCTTATATCCCGACTTGTTGGGGACATGCAAAGAAAAACAGAGAAAAAGTAGACTGCTCTGATACCACTGATCCAGATTTAAATAGGAACGCAACAATTTACAAAGATAACCATAAATACAGATATGCAGCCGAAATAATACTTCATTTCATTACTATAAAATACTGAAATATGCTTACAAATAGATATGGAAATAAACTAGCTAGGGCGATGGTAGCTTATCTCTGAGAAGAGATGTGGCGGCTACATGCCTCTGAATTGTGTTACAATGAGGTTTGAAGGCCTATTTATTGTTGAGAAACAATGGAAAATCCTTAACATCCCAAAACCTAACCTTAGAAGATGAAATGCCAAATTATGGGCCCCATTTTGGGTAAGTTGGTACATCAACTTCCCAGGGTCATAACTTTGGCACCCGATCTTTATTTGACCCATACAATAGCTCGTTAGAAAGATCTATCCAAGCACTACAACTTTGGGAAGAGCAACATCGGTCCATGGACCCATGTTGCTCCCAGATTTCCCAAAAAACGTCGTTTAGGGCCCCAAGACGACTCTGGAAGTTCAGGACCCGAAAAACTCCTAAAAATAGTAAATTGTGCTACAATTACGGAAACTGTAAATCTGAAAGAGACAATTATGGGGGTCCAAGTGGGATAGGTGGGTGGCCACCAACATCCACCTAGATCATTCCTCCACCCTTAAGAAGCAATGGTCCCCATTGCATTGAGTTCCTCCATCTGCTAAACTTGGTCCCTGGTGAGTTATTCTGCAACCTCGGATGTGTCCAGTAATGGTGGGAAGCATGGTTGAGGGCGGTACACATTGAACACTTGGTGCAGGTGAAGTAATGGAGGAATGTCGTGCTGCAAAGCATTGTTTCCCACAACCTTGGTAATGTTGTAAGGACCATGTCGGAGTGGTCTGAGCTTCTGATGGGCTCTTGTAAGGCGTTCTTTTTTCATATGTAACCAAACTTTTTCGCCCACCTGAAACTTGTGTGGTGCCCCTGTGGGTGAGGAGAAGTTGTTCCTGTGTTCTTTCATGACCGTATCCCTCTGCTGCTGCTGCATGAAGGAACCCTTCGCAGGGGTCATGGATGTGGTGACGTATCTTCCCCTTAATTTGGGAGCGAACCAGATAGAAAATAAATTTCCTAGTCTGTGAGATGAGCTTGTTTCCTTTCTTAGCAGCGATCAAAGAGGTGGTGGTAGGTGGGGCTACCTCTGGTATACTATATAATGAATTTCCCAAAGAAATAATAATAATGCGAGGCCTTGACTCATACACAGCATGTCGCCTCCACAAGTATGGCTAGCCTAATAATACATCACAAACATCTAGAGGTGTAACATCACATAACACCTCATCTATGAAGGGTTTGATGCTGTAGGGAAGGCGGAACTGCTGGCAAACTCGAAGATCTCGTCCATGTGAAGCCACCTGATACTGTACGGCCGCAGGTGTGGTGTAGTCGGTAGGCCCAACTGCTTCACAACCTCTACTGAAATGAGGTTCTTTTGGCTACCATTATCGACAATGAATTGCAGCGGCGAACCCTTCACCCACATTTGTGAGTGGAAAAGGCACTCCCCCTCCTCTAGATCTTCGGGCTCATTATTCTGGATCTTGGTAGTGGCAACAGTGACATTGGGCTCCGCATCAATGATTTGCTTCCCTTTGCCATTCCCCTTGTTGGGTTCTGACTTAGGGTCAGAACATGCATCTGATTCTGAAGCCTTCAACTTGGCCACCAGCGACTGCTTGGTCTGACACTCACTTGTGTTGTGAGTGGGGCTCTTATGGAACTCACACCACTTTCCTGTGTCCTTCTTCGACTTCGTGGTGTTGTTCTTTTCTTGTGGCTTCGACGGGTTGTCTTGGGTCACCCCGCCTTGGCTTTGTCCTTTGGTCTTCGAATTCGCAGATCCAAAGTCTCGCTTCTTCAATTTAAACTTTTTCTCGATTTTGACAGTGTATTAGTACACCATACCAAGCGAGGAGATGTTCAGGAACTCCATCTCTTCCTAGATGTATCTATGTAGGTAGCCACAGTATTTGAGTACCACATGCAGCTCAGAATCTTTGATACCCAACTGTGTGCAAACGATATGAAAAATGTTGGTGAACTCCATCACATCTTGGTCCCTTCCCTGTCGCAGCGTGGTCTACTTTATGTATTTGTCCTCATAGCTTTTGACAAGGTAATACTTCTCCTTAATGGCAACCTGGAATGAATTCCAAGTGGGTGCAGCTAAAAATAGTGACCCTGTACTTTCATCCTTCTGCTCGCAGTAGGTTTCCCACTAGTCCTTGATGTGGGGGGCTGTTTTGAGAAGAGAAAATATAATATTTTCCTGAATGGAAGAATCATGAACAGAAAAATAACCCTCTAGCAGATTTCACCATTTATCTACGACATCTTCGTCTATCTGACCCTCGAATATGGGGATTTCAAAATTAACTTGTGCCTTAAACGATGTGGCGTTTCCAGAGTAGCTGTTGGAAGCCGTTGCGTCCCCTCTGGGTAGCCGCTGAAGGATCTGGGCAAAGTTGTCCATCATCGAGTTCCTTTGTCGCTCGAGGGCTTCTTCGAGCAAGATTTTGATAGGATTTACTGCCCCCTTGTATTTCTTCTCATTCGCCATGGGAGACCGTCGAGATTTGCGAGGCTGGCCTTGTAAAGGTTCGACTAGTTCAAGCCCTAACTCCTTATATCCCGATCTTGTTGGGGACATGCAAATAAAAACAAAGAAAAAGCAGACCGCTCTGATACCACTGATCCGGATTTAAACAGGAATGCAAAAAATTATAGAGATAACCATAAATATAGATATGTAGCGGAAATAACACTTCATTTCATTATTGTAAAATACTGAAATATGCTTACAAACATAAATGGAAATAAACTGGCTAGGGCGATGGTAGCTTATCTCTGAGAAGAGATGTGGCGGCTACATGCCTTTGAACTGTGTTACAATGAGGCTCAAAGGCCTATTTATTGTTGAGAAACAATGGAAAACCCTTAACATCCCAAAACCTAACCCTAGAAGATGAAACACCAAATTGTGGGCCCCATTTTGGGTAAGTCGGTACATCAACTTCCTAGGGTCGTAACTTTGGCACCCGATCTTCGTTTGACGCATACAATAGCTCGTTAGAAAGATCTATCCGAGCACTAAAACTTTGGGAAGAGCAACTTTAATCCATGGACCCAAAAAATGTCGTTTAGGGCCTCAAAACGGCTCCGGAAGTTTAGGACCCGAAAAACTGCTAAAAATAGAAATTGTGCTATAATTACGAAAACTGAAAATATGAAAGAGATAGTTGTGGGGTTCCAAGTGGGATAGGTGGGTGGCCACCAACATCCACCTGGATCATTCCTCCCCCCTTAGGAAGCAATGGTCCCCATTGCGTTGAGTTCCTCCATCTGCTAAACTTGGTCCCTGATGAGCTATTCTGCAATCTAGGATGTGTCCAGTAATGGTGGGAAGCATGGTCGAGGGAGGTACACATTGAACACTTGGTGCAGGCGAAGGAATGGAGGAATTTTGTACTCCAAAGCATTGTTTCCCACAACCTTGGTAATGTTGTAAGGGCCATGTCGGAGTGGTCTGAGCTTCTAATGTGCTCTTGTAAGGCGTTCCTTTTGCATATGTAACCAAACTTTGTCACCCTCCTGAAACTTGTGTGGTGCCCCTGTGGGTGAGGAGAAGTTGTTCCTGTGTTCTTTCATGACTGTATCCCTCTACTGCTACTGCTACGTAGAGGAACCCTTCGCGGGGGTCATGGATGTGGCGATGATCTTCCCCTTAATTTGGGAGTGAACCAGATAGAAAATAAATTTCCTAGTCTGTGAGATGAGCTTGCTGCCTTTCTTAGCAGCGATCAAAGAGGTGGTGGTAGGTGGGGCTACCTCCGGTATCCTGTATAATGAATTTCCCAAATAAATAATAACAACGTGAGGTCTTGACTCATACATAGCATGTCGCCTCCACAAGTATGGTTGGCCTAATAATACATCACAAATATCCAGAGGTGTAACATCACACAATACCTCATCTGTGAAGGGCTTGATGCTGTAGGGAAGGCAACACTATTAGCAAACTCAAAGATCTCGTCCTTGGTGAAGCCACCCGATACTGTACGGCTGCGGGTTTGGTGTAGTGAGTAAGCCAAACCACTTCACGACCTCTACTGAAATGAGGTTATTTTGGCTACGACTGTCGATAATGAATTGCATGAGGTATTGACTCATACATAGCATGTCGCCTCCACAAGTATGGTTGGCCTAATAATACATCACAAATATCCAGAGGTGTAACATCACACAATACCTCATTTGTGAAGGGCTTGATGTTGTAGGGAAGGCGACACTGTTAGCAAACTCAAAGATCTCGTCCTTGGTGAAGCCACCCGATACTGTACGGCTGTGAGTTTGGTGTAGTGAGTAAGCCCAACCGCTTCACGACCTCTACTGAAATGAGGTTATTTTGGCTACGACCGTCGATAATGAATTGTAGCGGTGAACCCTTCACCCACATTTGTGAGTGGAAAAGACACTCCCCCTCCTCTGAATCTTCGAGCTCATTATTCTGGATCTTGGTGATGGCAACAGTGACGTTGGGCTCCGCAACAATTATTTTCTTCCCTTTGCCATTCCCCTTGTCGTGTTCTGACTCAGGGTCGGAACATGCATCTGATTCTAAAGCCTTCAACTCGGCCACTAGCGACTACTTGGTCCAACACTCACTTGTGTTGTGAGTGGGGCTCTTATGGAACTTACACCACTTTCCTGTGTCCTTCTTTGACTTTGTGGTGTTTTTCTTTTCTTGCGGCTTCGATGGGTTGACTTGGGTCACCCTACCTTGGCTTTGTCCTTTGGTCTTTGGATTCGTAGATCCAAAGTCTCGCTTCTTTTGTTTGAAATTTTACTCGATTTTGACAGCGTATCAGTACACCATGCCCAGTGAGGAGATGTTCAAGAACTCCACCTCTTCCTAGATGTATCTGTGTAGGCAGTCGTGGTATTTGAGTACCAGATGCAGCTCAAAATCTTTGATACCCAACTGTGTGTGAAGGGTATGACAAATGTTGGTGAACTCCGGCACATCTTGGTCCCTTCCCTGTCGCAGCGTGGTCCACTTTATGTATTTTTCCTCGTAGCTTTTGACAGGGTAATACTGCTCCTTAATGGCATCCCGGAATGAATTCCAAGTGGGTGCGGCTGAAAATAGTGAGCCTATACTTTCATCCTTCTGCTTGTAGTAGGTTTCCCACGAGTCCTTGACGTAGGGGGCTACTTTGAGAAGAGCAAAAATAGTCTTTTCCCTACTGGAAAAATCATGAACAGAATAATAACCCTCTAGCATATTTAACCATTTATCTATGGCATTTGCGTCTATCTGACCCTTGAATATGGGGATTTCAAAATTAACTTGTACCTTAAACGGTGTGGTGTTTCCAGAGTAGCTGTTGGAAGCCGATGTGTCACCTCTGGGTAGTTGCTGAAGGATCTGCACAAAGTTGTCCATCATCGCATTCCTTTGTCACTCGAGGGCTTCTTCGAGCAAGATTTTGATAGGATCTCCTGCCCCTCATCTCTCTTCTCATCCGCCATGGGAGGCCGTCGGGATTTGCGGGGCTGGTCTTGCAAAGGTTCGACTAGTTCAAGCCCTAACTCCTTATATCCCGACTCGTTGGGGACATGCAAAAAAAACATAGAAAAAGCAGACTGCTCTGATACTACTGATCCAGATTTAAATAGAAACGCAACAATTTACAAAGATAACCATAAATACAGATATGCAGCCGAAATAATACTTCATTTCATTACTATAAAATACTGAAATATGCTTACAAATAGAAATGGAAATAAACTAGCTAGGGAGATGGTAGCTTATCTCTGAGAAGAGATGTGGTGGCTACATGCCTCTGAATTGTGTTACAATGAGGCTTGAAGGCCTATTTATTGTTGAGAAACAATGGAAAATCCTTAACATCCCAAAACCTAACTTTAGAAGATGAAATGCCAAATTGTGGGCCCCATTTTGGGTAAGTTGGTACATCAACTTCTCGGGGTCATAACTTTGGCACCCGATCTTTGTTTGACCCGTACAATAGCTTGTTAGAAAGATATATCCAAGCACTACAACTTTGGGAAGAGAAACATCGGTCCATGTACCCATGTTGCTCCCAGATTTCCCAGAAAACGTCGTTTAGGGCCCCAAAACGACTCCGGAAGTTCAGGACCCGAAAAACTGCTAAAAATAGTAAATTGTGCTACAATTACAAAAACTAAAAATCTGAAAGAGACAGTTGTGGGGGTCCAAGTGGGATAGGTGGGTGGCCACCAACATCCACCTAGATAATTCCTCCCCCCTTAGGAGGTAATGGTCCCCATTGCATTGAGTTCCTCCATCTGCTGAACTTGGTCCCTGGTGAGCTATTCTGCAATCTCGGATGTGTCCAGTAATGGTGGGAAGCATGGTCGAGGGCGGTACACATTGAACACTTGGTGCAGGAAAAGGAATGGAGGAATTTCATTCTCCAAAGCATTGTTTTGCACAACCTTGGTAATGTTGTAAGTACCATGTCGGAGTGGTCTGAGCTTCTGATGGGCTCTTGTAAGGCATTCTTTCTGCCTATGTAACCAAACTTTGTCGGCCACCTGAAACTTGTGTGGTGCCCCTATGGGTGAGGAGAAGTTGTTCCTTTGTTCTTTCATGACTGTATCCCTCTGCTGCTGCTACTGCATGGAGGAACCCTTCGCGGGGGTCATGGATGTGGCGACGATCTTCCCCTTAATTTGGGAGTGAACCAAACAGAAAATAAATTTCCTAGTCTGTGAGATGAGCTTGTTGCCTTTCTTAGCAGTGATCAAAGAGGTGGCGGTAAGTGGGACTACCTCTGGTATCCTGTTTAATGAATTTCCCAAAGAAAAAATAACAGCGCCAGGCCTTGACTCATAAACAGCATGTCGCCTCCACAAGTATGGTTGGCCTAATAATACATCACAAACATCCAGAGGTGTAACATCACACAATACCTCATCAATGAAGGGCTTGATGTTGTAGGGAAGGTGGCATTGCTAGTGAACTCGAAGATCTCGTTCTTGTTGAAGCCACCTAATACTATACGACTGCGGGTGTGGTGTATTTGGTAGGCCCAACTACTTCACGACCTCTACTGAAATGAGGTTCTTTTGGCTGCCATTGCCGACAATGAATTGCAACGGCAAACCCTTCACCCACATTTGTGAGTGGAAAAGACACTTCCCCTCCTTTGGATCTTCGGGCTCACTATTCTGGATCTTGGCGATAACAACAGTGACGTTGGGCTTCGCATCAATGATTTGCTTCCCTTTGCCATTCCCCTTGTCGGGTTCTGACTCAGGGTTGGAACATGCATATGATTCTGAAGCCTTCAACTCGGCCACCAACGACTACTTGGTTTGACACTCACTTGTGTTGAGAGTGGGGCTCTTATAGAACTCACACCACTTTCTTGTGTGCTTCTTCGACTTTGTGGTGTTGTTCTTTTCTTGTGGCTTCGACGGGTTGTCTTGGGTCACCCCGCCTTGGCTTTGTCCTTTGGTCTTCGTATTCGTAGATCCAAAGTCTTGCTTCTTCTATTTGAACTTTTGCTTGATTTTGACAACGTATCAGTACGTCGTGCCCAACGAGGAGATGTTCAGGGACTCCATCTCTTCCTGTATGTATTTGTGTAGGCAGCCGCGGTATTTGAGTACCAGATGTATCTCAGTCTATTTCTACCCAACTATGTGCGAAGGGTATGAAAAATTTTGGTGAACTCCGCCACATCTTGGTCCCTTCCTTGTTGCAGTGTGGTCCACTTTATGTATTTGTCCTCATAGCTTTTGACAGGGTAATACTGCTCCTTAATGGCATCCCGGAATGAATTCCAAGTAGGTGCACAATGAATTCCAAGGATCTGGGCAAAGTTGTCCATCATCGCGTTCCTTTGTCGCTCGAGGGCTTCTTCGAGCAAGATTTTGATAGGATATCTTTCCCCCTCGTCTTTCTTCTCATCCGCCATGGGAGGCCATCGGCATTTGCGGGGCTGGTCTTGCAAAGGTTCAACCAGTTCAAGTCCTAACTCCTTATATCCCGGCCTCGTTGGGGACATGCAAAGAAAAACAGAGAAAAAGCAGACCGCTCTGATACCACTGATCCAGATTTAAACAGGAACGCAACAAATTACAGAGATAACCATAAATAGAGATATGCAGTGGAAATAATACTTCATTTCATTACTGTAAAATACTAAAATATTCTTACAAACAGGAATGAAAATAAACTAGCTAGGGCAATGGTAGCTTATCTCTGAGAAGAGATGTGGTGGCTACATGCCTCTTAAATGTGTTACAATGAGGCTCGAATGCCTATTTATTGTTGAGAAACAACGGAAAACCCTTAACATCTCAAAACCTAACCCTAGAAGATGAAACGCCAAATTGTGGGCCCCATTTTGGGTAAGTTGGTACATCAACTTCCCGGGGTCGTAACTTTGGTGCCTGATCTTCGTTTGACACGTACAATAGCTTGTTAGAAAGATCTATTTGAGTACTACATCTTTCGGAAGAGCAACATCGGTCCATGGAGGAATGTTGTGCTCCAAAGCATTGTTTCCCAAAACCTCGGTAATTTTGTAAGGATCATGTCGGAGTGGTCTAAGCTTCTGATGGGCTCTTGTAAGGAGTTCTTTCTACATATGTAACCAAATTTTGTCGCCCACTTGAAACTTGTGTGGTGCCCTTGTGGGTGAGGAGAAGTTGTTCCTGTGTTCTTTCATGATGATATCCCTCTGCTGCTACTGCTGTGTGGAGGAACCCTTCGCGGGGGTCATGGATGTGGCGACGATCTTCCCCTTAATTTGGGAGCGAACCAGACAGCAAATAAATTTCCCAGTCTGTGAGATGAGCTTGCTTCCTTTCTTAGCAGCGATCAAAGAGGTGGCAGTAGGTGGGGCTACCTCGAGTATCCTGTATAATGAATTTCATAAAGAAATAATAACAGCGCAAGGCCTTGACTCATACATAGCATGTTACCTCCACAAGTATGGTTGGCCTAATAATACATCACAAACATCCAGAGGTGTAACATCACACAATAACTCATCTGTGAAGGGCTTGATTCTATAGGGAAGGCGGCACTACTGGCGAACTCGAAGATCTCGTCCTTGGTGAAGCCACCCGATACTGTACGGCTACAGGTGTGGTGTAGTCAGTGTAGAAATTCCCACTGTAGATCAACAGATTATGCAATAGACTAAAGAAAAATACAAGATCTACTTCTACAACAAACTTTGCGGAAGCTTAATCAATTTGAGCAAGATCAATGAGAACACATATAACTGAGAATGAGAAATCAATCACACATAACACAGAAGAAGTAACCCGAGGAAAACCTCAGCTTAAAACCCCAATCTCTGTATTATCATACAAGTGGAAATATGTTCGAGTTACAAAAAGAATTAGCTCTCAAGCTATCCCGCTCTCTGTGCAATCAAACAATACAGCTCACAAACTGAATAGACACAGTATATGTCCTCCTCAAGCCCTCCAAGCCTCCTATTTCCTTGCGCAGTTTTTCTTTGGGTCTAGTGATGCCACATGTGTGAATTGGCCTCATCACACTCACAAAAACTAAAGAAGTAACTGCGCAATCCTCAAGGAAAGAATTCCTTCTGCATGCAAGAGATATTCAAAATGGAATATTCCTGCAACTGATAGTACATTGTCCCTCCATCTGATCTCAATTGGGTCTTTGTCTGAACTGACATGGATGAGTTATTTATGAGAGAATATTTAGTTATCTGAAGTGCATCAGTTACATGCATGCATGCATTAACTAACTGAAATCACAATTAATTCAACAAATTGTTTGAATTAATCTAACTAGACTTGACTCAGTTAACTGAGCCAACTAATTACAACTCATCCTTATCTCTTTAACTGATGGATAAATTCCTCAATCAATGGAGAAACTATTGCATTTCCCCACATAGACTTCATGTTTGATTTTCTACCACTAATTAACTCATGGTGAATTAATTAATTATTTTACAAACAACTGCTAAGATAAAATTCGAATTTTTACTTCTCTATTTTAGTTCAGGGACTAACCAAAATAGGAAGGTATCCCGAAATGCTATTTATAGTAGTACTAAATTTAGCACTTCTATATTTAGCATTTCTTGTTGCTATTTTCAACACTCCCTCTCAACAAGAAAGGGATTATTAGTAACCCCAATCCTGTCTCTGTGGAACTCGAACTTGCATTTTGACAATGCCTTCGTCAAAATATTTGCATCTTGTTCCTCGGTCGAAACATACAACAACAACATGATCCTCTTAACCACATAGTCTCAAAGATGGTGATACCGGATATCAATGTGCTTGGACCTATCATGAAAAACTGGATTCTTAGAGAGTTTGATACAACTCTAATTATCGTAGTAGATCATGGTTGGATCCATCCTATGACCAAACAATCCCACTAGAATCTTCCGCATCCAAATGGCCTCACATGCAGCCTGACTAGCAGCCATGTATTCAGCCTCTGTTGAGCTAAGTGCAACTGATCTCTATTTCCTGTTGTACCAGGAAACTGCAACTGAACCAAGGTTGAAGATTCCTCCAGAAGTGCTCTTCCGATCTGATGGACTCCCTGCCCAATCCGCATCTGTGAAGCCCTAAAGCTTCACTCCCTCTGTCTATCTATACCACAATCCAAACTGAGATGTGCCTCTGAGGTATCTCAGCACATGCTTCGCTGCCTTCTAAAATAGATTGGTAGGTTGAACCATAGCTTGACTCAGTTGGTTCATAGCAAAGCATAAGTCAGGTCGTGTGTTCACCAGATACATAAGTGAACCCACCAGCTGCCAATAAATAGTAGCAGCTACTACCTCACTTGAAGTAGCATCCTCCTTCCTCCAGTTCCCAGCTAGAGGAGTCTGCATGGGCTTGCACTTCTCCATGTGAAAGCACCTGTGTGTCTCATTGGCATACTTGCCTTGACACACAAATACTTCACCATCTTTCTGCCACACCTCCATGCCTAGAAAGTAGTGCATAAGACCCATGTCTTTCATTCTGAACTCTCTCGCAAGATCCTCCTTGCAAGAATGTATCAGCTGATCATCACCTGTCAAAATTAAATCATCGACATAAAGAACAATGATTAATGGTTTACCTTCTACCATGATGTGGTAAAGGTTCGCATTTTCTTCACTCTTGGTGAAGCCCAACCCAGTGAAAAAACTATCGATCCTGGTGTACCAAGCACAGGGTGCTTGCTTCAACCCATACAAAGCCCTCTTGAGTTGGCACACACGTGACTCACGATCGAAGGTCTCGAAACCCTCTAGCTGCTCAATGTACACCTCCTTCTTAATCTTCCCATTGAGGAATGCTATCTATCTGATGGATCTTCCAACCCATCCGAGCTGATAGTGCCAACATTGATCTGATAGATGAGTACCTTGCTATAGGAGCAAAGGTCTCATCGTAGTCGATCCCCTCAACCTATGAGAAACCACGGGCAACAAACCTTGCCTTATGTTTCTCAACACTGCCATCAGTTGCCTGCTTTACCTTGTAAAGCCATCTAGAACTCACCACTGACTTGCCCTGAGGTCTTGGGACAACATCCCACACACTGTTCTGAATGATAGAGTCGTACTCCTCTACCATTGCATCAACCCAAACTAGTTGCTGCACTGCCTCCTCGAATGAAGAAGATTCGGTATCTACACACTCCCCAACCAGGGCCATGTACCTAGTGTACCACTCGGGCGACCTCCTCTATCTGTGCTGAGAATATGGCTGTCCCACATTCTCCCGTGCATCCAGCATCAACCTGTCAGCTTCCCTTGAGCGTTTCTGCCCATCTCTGGAAGTCTCAACATGAGTGGATGTCTCCACTCTCGGATCCTCTACATGCGGCTGCTCCACATCAATCTAAGGCTCCTCCTCCTTAGGAACTGAAAGTTCCTCCTCTGCATCCAAATTGAGCTCTCTCTCAAGTGATAATCACATGGCTTTCTGCTCATCGAACTTCAGCTCCCTATGTACCACTGTCCTCTGATTGGTAGGCAGGTACACCCGATAGTTGTGGGGTGTATCAGTGTACCCCACAAGTATTCCCAACTCAGCTATTGGATCCACCTTCTTCTAAGCATCTTTGGTCATATGACAGTAAAATATGATCCAAAGATTCGGAAGTGACTCACATCTGGTCACTTCCTGGAAAAGGCCTCAATAGGTGTTTTCATTCCCAATATATGGTGCGGGCTTCTATTCTGCAAGTATATTGTTGTATTGCATGCCTCAGCCCACAAATGCAGTGGTAGGATTTGGTCATGCAACATTTCTCGAGCTGCTCCCACAATCGATCTGTTCTTCCTTTCGGCCACCCCATTCTGCTGTGGGTTATGGGGTGCCATCAATTCCCGTTTAATTCCTTCTGCAGCGCAGAATTCTTTAAACTATTTGGAGACATACTCTCCACCATTGTCGCTACACAAGGCTTTTATTTTCTTTCTATATTCTTTCTCTGTCAAGGCTTTAAACTCACAAAAGCTCAAGAAGGTATGATCCTTCTTTTGCATAAAGTAGATCCAGCATCTACAAGAAAAATCATCAATAAAAATAACATAGTACCTTTGTTTAGCGGTGGAGGATGTAGAGAAAGGTCCACAAACATCTGAGTGAACTTGCTCCAGGATTGCTCCAGATCTACTGTCTCGATCCAGAAAGGAAGATTTCACATACTTACCCAAGGTACAACCTTTGCATGTATTTGTCTGCTCTAGTTTTCCCTTGGGTAGTCTGGTAGAAATCTGCTGCATGATCTTCAGGGCTCCATGGTACAAGTGGCCCAATCTTCTATGCCATAGCTCACCAACATCTTGGCTCTGCACCATCTCAGATTTGGAACTCAATGCAGAATAGTCATCTACCTCAAGCTTGTAGAGATTCTTTACTCAAATCCCAATTCGATTTGTATGTCTAGTACCGATATGCCTTAGGAATACCTTTCCTTTACTAAAGACTACATCATAGCCTTTATCTTCTAACATAGCGACATACACAAGATTCTTCTTCAGACCTGGTACATAATTTACATTAGTTAAGGTGATGGGAGCTCCATGCTCCCTCTGAAGCACAAATGTACCTTCACTTGAAACACGGTACTTTCCATCATCGCCCATCTCGATCCGCATCTGGAGATCCTTCTCCTCCAAGGTACTAAAAATATTCTTGTCACCTGACATGTGGAATGAAGCTCCACTGTCTAGGTACCACACACATCCCACCATGGATGAAACCATGCATGCGATAAGCGAGAAATCCAACTCAAACTATGAGGCCAGTGCCTCACCATCAGATCCCTTCGAGGAACCCTTCTTGGATTTCTTCTGTGGACAATTCGTAGCATAATGGCCCACTTCATGACAATGAAAGCATCACACTTTTGATTTGTCAAACTTCTTCCCACCATGGGAAGAACCAGATTTGGGATGGGACGCCTTCCCTTTCCCTTTCCTCGCCTTACTCGCTAAGGCTAGATTTTCCTCATCATCTTGCTTCGATGAGGATCCATCTCTGGTGCTTCTTCTTATCTCCTCCTGCATCAGATCCGACCAAAGTCATTCCCAATCTAGCAATTTTTCTCTTCCATTAACCGAGTCTTGGTAGCTATGCCAGCTCTTAGAAAGACCGAGGAGTGCAAGACTCACAATGTCATCATCAACAGTCATGATCCCTACACTTCCAAGCTCATCCCTACAAGTGGTGAGCTTGTTCAGATATGTAGAGATCGTGTCACCCTTTTCACACTTGATTTTCCAAAGCTTGTCTTTCAACACCAGCTTCCTCTGATTGCTACTGTTCTGATTTAGATATTTCAATGTTTTCCACATCGAAAATGGTGTCTCCTTCCCATGGAGACTCGAGACTATGTGGTCTCGAACTCCCTCTAGAAGGGTTCTCCTTGCTCTAGCCACACATTGCTTCCATTCCGTCAATTCAATAGCATCAGTCGGCTTGGGGACTTCTTGATCAATGAAGTCCTTTAGACTGTTATCCTCTAATACTGCTTCCATGTGATCCTTCTAGGCTATATAATTCGAATTTCCATCAAGAGCATATTCAAGTCTTAAAACATTGAACGCCATTGGTGAAATTGAGATGTGATAAGAACTCGATTTCTATATTCAGGAACCTCAAACTTCAAACTTCTCCCTTCTTGTATACTTTTCTTTTGCCTTGATCACCTTTGCTCCGATACCATGTAGAAATTCCCACTGTAGATCAACAAATTATGCAATAGACTAAAGCAAAATACAAGATCTACTTCTACAACAAACTTTGCGGAAACTTAATCGAATTGAGCAAGATCAATGAGAACACATATAACTGAGAATGAGAAATCAATAACACATAACACAGAAGAAATAACCCGGGGAAAGCCTCAGCCTAAAACCCCAATCTATGTTTGAGTTACAAAAAGAATCAGCTCTCAAGCTATCATGCTCTCTTTGCAATCAAACAATATAGCTCATAGACTGAATAGACACAATATATGTCCTCCTCAAGCCCTCCAAGCCTCCTATTTCCTTGCGTAGTTTTTCTTTGGGTCTAGTGATGCCACATGTGTGAATTGGCCTCATCACACTCACAAAAACTAAAGAAGTAACTGCGTAATCCTCAAGGAAAGAATTCCTTCTGCATGCAACAGATTCACAATGGAATATTCCTGCAACTGATAGTACATTGTCCCTCTATCTAATCTCAACTGGGTCTCTGTCTGAACTGAGTCTCAGGTGAGTCTAAACCTATGTATATTACGCTAATCTAACATAGCTACCAATATGATATGCTCTACCAATTATGCTAATGTAATTTATGTGAAAAACAATTTGGTCAAATGAATTTTTTTACTAGTCCTAGTGAGTTTAGGAGACAACCTCTTTCATTTGGATATTTCACACCATACATTTTATTTATGACTTCTATCCAAATTACTCCATAGACACCCAATTTCTATTTAGGTAATCCTTTCAATCCTCAAAAAATCTCCTCATCCAACATTAATTTGGTTCAACCTTTATCAATTTGTTGTTAGCTAATATTGGGTGCAACAACCTAATTACAACCATAGAAATAACCAATGCAAAACCTAAGGTAAAAATAAGAACAAGAAACAAACTATAAATTAATCAAACTATGAATTAGAGGGGAATGAAAAAACTAAGGCAAATAATATTCTAGATAATGAGAATTCTTCGGTCTACATATCAAAGGAACGAAGAATTTTTGGGATATGGAGCAATACGTTCAGGTTTCGTTTAGGTGGAAAGAAAGCTCAGGTGTCGCCGCCATGCATGAACCCAATCTTAGTGCTCTTGATACCTCAGGACAAGGTTTGACCATGCTCCTTTCTACAAATTGTGAAGGTTATGGATGTGTATGGATGATTCTGCTGGAGATGTTGTTCCTATCCCAATGTGGAGGAGTACAAAATGGTGCGGACATAGGAGGGCCTGAACCATAGGAAGCATCCTTTTTTGGGGCTATGTCTTGGATGGATCTTTGTTTCAAATATGTTTTGAGAAGCCTTTTTGATAGTATTGTTGAAGACCTTTTAGTTACGACATGGATGGGAGGCAAACACAAGACAGGGCAGTAGGTCCTCTCTTTTTTCTTTTCTTTTTTTCATATCGAAATCCAGGTAAAGTTTCGAGCCTGTATGTGGATAGAAATTGGATTGGATCAGCGGGGTTTGGAAAAAATATGCTCTAGATCTATAGTTCAGGCTTCCATATACTCAAATCAGAGTCATGGGGCCTCAGATCTGAACCGTAAGGAAGAATCTCAAATTTATATGAAGACTTTAAGTGGAAAATCTCCCATTATGGAGAGACAAAGAGAGAAGATACCATTGTGCCTAGATCTAGATCTAGAGGAGTTGTTCCAGTCTTTTGTCAAAACCCTTAATGGAAAATTTATCTTGCTAAGGGTTTGAGGAGCAGATATAGTGAAAGATCTCAAACAGATTGCTCTAAATATCTCAGGTATACTAGCATCTCTGCAAAGACTCATTTTTGCAGGAAAGGTATTGCAGGATGTGCTTTAGCTGAATGATTATGGTATACAAAGGAACTCCAACATTATCCTAAATTTAATATTAAGGTGGATCCCTAGGAGCAGGCATTCCACCTGGATCATATTCTGCTGGCAAGGGTCTAATTTCATTTAAGGACGTTTTTGAGAGGGAAATCTACCATGCCAGAAAAACAATCCCCAAATACGACAATTTCAGGTTCGTATCTAGTAGAGAAGATGGAGAAAGCTCAAGATTTATCAATAAAATTACGAGAAGTGAGTGATATTTTAACTACTTTGCAAGCCAAAGCTATCATATGTCGATTTAATGGATCTTCTTCATGTTAGGGTCCTATATTTCATAGGATGAGTTGTTTTTACCTGATGATTTATATTTGAAAAATGTAAATACAGTTTCATGTTTGAATTTTATTTCCAAAAGAAAATAATATATATATATATATATATATATATATATATATAGATATATATAGATATAGAAAAAGAAAAAAAAATTATTTGTAGGGGACAAAAAAAAAAGAATGAAAAAAGAAAAGAAAAGAAAAGAAAAAAGAGAAAAAATATATGAATATGTCCCCCTAGGTGAGAAAGTCTAAATGCCACCAAGAAAAATCAAAAGTGCATGAAATCATACTTCAAGAATTTTTTTAAATAAAGTGTGCAGCTTGTTTAAATTCCACATTGTAAATAGGAGAATTAGAAATAGTTAATCTAATCCCACAGTTTAAACGTGATTAGGCTGAAAATAAGTTTAATTAGGTGAGTGAATAAATCAATCACATAGTTTAATCATGATTGAGCTAGATTAGTGAAGTTAATCACACCATTTAATTTTGGTTAACTGACAAAGGAAAAAATAATCAAAAACCTTAGAAAAATGAATAAAAGGGCTTGCAAAATTAAATGTGCCCTAGATTTGATTAATTTGGTTTAAATTAGTTAATTTGATTTGGAATAAATTAATCATGAGGTTAAACATGATTAATTTTTTGTAATAGTGTATATTATTCCTTAACGTTTCAAAGGTTGTAATAAAGTTCGAATGTTGACATATAAGTTCTATCGACGTAGGATTATCAAGTGCACAAGGATCGATGGTTGATCTCCCCCACCCAGATCAACGGTGGGGGAGTGCTTTCACCCGCCCCTGAGCTCCATCCCAGTTTATCCAAGGGGGCTTTTGGGGGGGGGGGTATGAAAGGTCCACTACGTGTCACCCTCACATTGTTTCGCACCCCCCCCGAAAAGTCTTCTAGCATTGACAGCTCACTCCTCCACCAATCCCTATCTGCCACGACACCCTTCTCGACCCCACTCACCATCCGTGAACTCAGCCTCATGGACCCCAGTCCCATAACCTTCCCTTCTGTTTAACCTATCCTGAGCATCCCTCTCACTCCCATTCAAATTTTTCCATCTGGCACTCTCCTGTCCACGTCAACAAACTGTTACGCCAATTAAATCTTTTCCTGCTCCCTTTACAATGGACTCGCTCCCGGTAACGATAAAAAATGAAACGATAACTTTTGAATTACCTTATTAAGCATTGCTAAGCAACAAAATTTCCTTCCTTCATTTTTTTGTACATTTTGTTCGAGTTTTCAATCCTCCACGTTGTTGTAGTAATCAGAAAATGATCCAATGATAGTGATCCAATCACTATCAGAAACCCCACTCCAGCGTTCTGCAATCAGCTTCCTGTTCCAAGTAATCCTAGTGTCGTTGTCCCTCTGTTTTTAATTTTAAATATCAATAATTCCTCCTAAGAGTAGACCCCTAAGGACAAGGGAAAGAAACCAGAGGAAAATCTCATGTTACCCGCTCATATTGATCTAGATCATCTACCCTTAGTCGATTTACAATATAAAATCACTTAAACAAACTGTGAATTTGACTTGTTCGAACTTCACAGTTGGTTGAAGAAGAAATTCTTAGACCAAAGCGATGAATTGAACTATGGGAGTCTACCCTCCCTCAATTCATGTTGCCACAAACCCATCACTTCCCTGAGCTAGTGTCTTGGTGTCAATTAAGTTATGTACCCTTGCAAAGAGAAATTATGAGTTGAAATGGTGAAATTTTGATCACCACCACATCAGAAGCCATATCTCAAATACTCCAAGTGACAATTCCAGAGTCTTCCAAGCCACTGTCAGTAGACTCTCTCATAGAGCTCTAGAAGAATTTAACCTTCCCACGGAGAGCTAAAATATTTGCAATATTTCTTCCCGAAGATGCCAAATTACCTAAAACAAACCCTTCATACTCATCTTCTATGTTCCTTGAGGTAACCAAACAGATCATCAACATCATCTCATACCTACTTGGTTATCACTCTGATTAGTGGGTTGATGAGGCCATTATTGGATTCTTGTCAATTTTTACCACCGGTGAGAAACCTATTATTTTTAATTACAATGAATTTATTACATAGGTAATGCATGATCAACTCATGAAGTTTCCTAGAGAGGAGCTTTCAAATATTATGATGTGTTAGTTTATATGTTTATTTATCATCTAGCAGGCATGCTTCCCTTAATACTTAATTTCAAAGACTATGTTGATCAGTTTTTGTATACAATTATTTGTCTCCTGCATAGTGATTTGGAGCCTAGGATATGAGCAGATATTAAGAAGGTGTTACATCTTAGTGACCAAGTGAAGACAGCTGACTCATATTTATACCAGAACTACACCGAGATCAGATTCTGTGGGTGTGAATTTCCACCCAATAGATTGCCAAAATTTGTTCCCATGATATTGTTCTCATTAGAGTACATTAGACAAATGATACATATCGATGACCTACATTTTGTGGCAGCTAAGAAGAAGGCACAATTTAAAATCAAATCACAGGTAGGACCTTTTGTGTGTAATACTAGAACAGCTGGGAAAGAATTTGATTTGCTCTTGAGGCAATTAAATTTCAAATTGAGCTTTACCTGGTCTTATGACCCTTTTTGTATAATTTCAAAGCCAAGGGTGGAGAAAAAGACTACTCCCTACACACATACTCCTTGGCATGAGATCGAGAAATACATGAACAAATATTAGTGGGAAGGGAACACCTTGCAGGAAGAAGAGGAGTAGATTTTATCTACAACCACCTCACAAACACCAATCCCTTAGGAGAAGCATGATAAAAGGCCCAGAGAAGAAGAATCTTCTCCATTGACAGAAATTGAAGCCAATTAGTTCTTAATTTATTCAAAGAAGCCTAAAAATAATCCACCACCAGTTTTTATGCACAAGGAAGAAGGACATACCACTATAGTCATGATAGATAAACATGTTTCAACAACATCAGAAGACATCTTTACAGGTGCAAGACAAGGGGACATTTTTCTAGGCTCTCCCTCTTCCTAAGTTTCACAAGATCTTCTAGAAACACCACAAATAGGTGACTTGGCTCAAAGCACTGTTGAGCCTAATATTTTTTCCAAATACGGGGCAATAAAAAAGAGGAATGAGATGCTAAAAGCCACAACCTACACACAATTTTGGAAGAAGACAACTACATCACAACACATGCTCCTTTCAGCATTTGACATGGAAAAGGGGAAATTGAAAATTTCATTCCTTGAAGCTAAAGTTCCAGCCCCAAGGACACCATTAGATTATAAAGAATTTGTGTTTAGTTTTGGTACACAACAAATTCATCCAATAGATCAAAGGGACATTCACAAACAAACTAGTGAAATGATGTATTATACACTAACAAATGTTGCCATGTCCACTTCTAGATTGTAGGTATCATTAAACAACACACAGTCATAGCTAAAGTTGGAAAGGATTTCATCCTTAGCCAAGGATACCAGGATCAAGTCACTTGAAGACTTGGTGATCAAACTGGGATATAATCCCAAAGATGTAAAGGTAGTAGAAGAGCTGGTGAAAAGAAAGGATGTTGATATAACAACATTGAGGAAGCAACTAAAATATCCCACCATAGAAGATCCACAGGCTAAGGAAGTCGGAGAGATGGAAAAGCAAAAAGAAGATATATTCCGGATAGTGATTGAACAAAATAGCTAGATTCAGGACATGGAAGTAGAACTGGAGAAACTGCTCAAGGAAAAAGAGCAGACAAAATAGTTGACCATAGTTCCACTTACAACAATCCCAATTTTGGCAACCACAACCCCAAGAGAACCTACATCAACTTCAACACCAGCACAAACATTAGATTCTGCAAGTGAACTTTTTAAAGCCATGGATGACCTGTCCCTTTAGGAAATAGAGATTGCTAAGTTAAAAGCTCAACTCAAGACATTGTTAGAACATAAATTAAAATTCGATAATTTTTATGTGGCAGAGTTGCAGAAAACCCATCAGCTTAATCTAAAAATTGAACAGTTTTAGAGTGAATCAGTTATGGATCAAACTCTGGCCCAAGCTAGAGAAAAAATATGGCCAGAAATTAGTGAAGCCATCACATAAATATGGCCTTTCGTACAGATTATTTTTGATCAACAAGAATTGATAAAGAGGTCCAAAGAGGTAATAAGGCAAATCAAAATAGACTTAGGACAAAAACTTGGGGAAGCAACAACACTTATCACATTCTTGAATTCCAAAAACAGAGAAGAATTAGAAAAACTGGGAATTCAAGATAGGACATGGACTATTTTAGAAGTGAGGAGGATGAACACCAAGAGGAACCTTATGCTACAACTTGACAATAAGTGTCAAAGTCTAGAAACTAGCATACAAAGATTTCACAAGAAGATGTAGTTGCTGAACATGATAGGTCTACCAGTACTGGTTGGTAGGGAAGATAAACTTATGAGCTTGACAAAGTACCAAGAGAAAATATCCACTATTTCCCAAGACAAGTCAAGATTTGCAGGTATAAGGGGGCATATAACAGGGAAAGCATTCTTGGAGGCTTTAGATATCGATTTGTTCATCAGTCATGAGCTCATACATTTGTTCATCATCAAACCTACTTTCCATAAGTACACAGATGTCGATGAGGCCTATAGAAAATTAGTTAAATTTTCTATCCCTACTGAAGACAGATGGGAGAGGCTATGTGAATTACTTGAGTAATTTTTATCTTTGACAACAAGGAAAACAACGCAGAAAATTTGGAGGCTCAGTCATTAACAGCCATCCTCAACAATAGGGCCAGGAATTCCAGCAATTCGAAAATTCCTAAATTTTTGTACTACTTTTGTAATAAAATCTTATATATTTTTAGGATCCTATCTTGATCTTTAGAATCAAGATATTTTGTAAAATTTTCTATAAGTACTTTATAATTCTAAGTATGAAGGGTTGGGACTTGTTTGAAGAAAAGGACATATATTTTAAAGCATCTCATAGAGCCACCATTGATCAGATTTTCAGTAATATAGTGCATTCATTACATGATTCTTGTGTCATTTTTATTGGTGAAGTGCATCTATCTTTGTCAATTTGTTTTCATTTTATTGTCATATGTGATTCTAAAATCTGAATTATTCTAAGAAGATAAAGAACATAATTTGTTTGAATGTACACTCTATCTCTGGCTTAAGAATAATTTTTATGTTTTCCACTGAAGATTAAAATCAAAATTCTTAACTGCTCTATTTTTAATTGGATTTCTAAATCTTTCCTCTCCTTCACACCATAGATCTTAAAGGATCTAGTGAATTTGCCTAACCTGCCCTGTAATTTTAGCCTGTAAACGTTGTATTTGATCAACCCAAACCTGTGGACTTCATTTTCCCAATGGCATTTCTTCTCGGTTTCAACCGAACAACACAAAAAACCCAAACCTAAACTTAATAGCTAGCCTAATACTTTCAGTCAAACAAAGCTAAATCATAAAGAGAGATCCCTCTCTGAAATTAAATGGGCTAGATTCCCAATTTCCAAAGTGGTTCTGTGGTTACCTCTGTGATTTTTTTTGCAACCTCAAAAATTATGGAGTCATAATATCCTGGTGACCATACTAGGGAAGAACATACCTTAGCTTGAAATTTTATTTCCCTGGTTAAAAACTTTATTTCAGCAACAGTTAAGATTTATTTTTCATAAACAAATGTTTTGAGGTTGTAAAATTTGTGCATAGTTGAAATTGTGTGTTTAATACTATATAGATCTGGCTCCTAAAAGAATTCATACCAGAGCTCATCCAGATCTGAATCCTCCCAATATCCTAGATAATCCTGAGAAATTGATAAGAAAGAAAATCTTGACAGAAAGTCAAGGGAGTAGCAGTCCTCTGCCAAGAGCTAATTCTTTTCGAGAGATATTTTTTACCATAGAAAACATTCAATTTGATCTACCCTTTGAACTTAGTTTGTTTAGAACCAAATCTGAAAGCTTTGCAATTGAAATTGTCCTTGATGAGTCGATGATAAGACCATACATATCCAAAAATCAGTCTGTAGACCAGGATTTTGACAAACAAGCTCTCTAGTAGTTTGAAAAATTAAAAGACCTAGTGGCAGACCTAGACTAAGCTATCCACAAAGCCTACATCCAACAATTAATTGAACTTTTATCCCTATCATTCTCTTTTTCCTCTCCCATTACACAATCTTTACATCTTGTTTCCACTAGTTCCATCTCTTCAACAATTTCCACTACCTCCCCATCAACATCACAAATTGTAATTCAAACTGTCTTAATCCCTTCCACATTTGCACCTCTTACAGGTTCATCTGTTGTTCATTCCCATATATTAGTCATGGCAACTTGATATGCTCCCCTGGTTTTACCTGCACAATTACATAACATGCCTCAAGGCTATCAAAGTAGGATTCCTCAGTACGATGGCATTGGATCCATCATTGCACAACAACATGTAGATAAAATGAATGACTACTTTGACCTTTAGGAGGTTGATGAAGAATATGTGAAGATGAAGATTTTTTCCCAAAGCCTTAATGGAGAGGTAAGAAAATGGTTTAAATATTTACCAATAGCTACCATAAATGACCTTACTGCATTTCATCAATCTTTTCTCAATAGATGCGAGACAAAAAAGAATCCCTCCAGATTTTAAATGAATATAAAAATGTAAAACGAGGCCCCAATTAAATTGTTGAAGAATATTGTGATAGGTTTAATCGAATCTATAATGCCATTCCGTCTGCTATAAATCCCCCACCAGGGTTATCCATCATTCATTTCCCTGAAGGATCTGATGTTGACATGGCCTACCAATTAAGAGAAAGAGACCCTACCACACTAGAAGAAATGCAAACTAACACTGCCAAAGTAGAGGCTAATTTATTAGCCAAAAAATCCATGCTTAAAACTGAAAGAAGGGTTACCATTAAGGAGGAACCTTTCTCCCCTTCATTGGACTTAAAACTAGACAACCTACTAGTCAAAAACATGGAAAGAATGATGGGGAGGATGACAGTGGTTCATAGAACCCCTCCTTGGGATAACCAAGGAAATTCTCAAAACAGAAATCAGAATCTCAGGAGAAATCCACCTCCGATAAAACAAATGGAACAGAGGAGCCCTAATGATCAACAACTTAGGCCTCCTTTCCAGGAAAATTATGTTGAAGAAGAAGTGGAACTAGAAGAATATTTAGAAGAAAACCAAATTAATCTGTTTGGGGAGACATAATTTGATCATATCTTTTTTACCAAAGAAGAGCAAGATCAGGTTCTGCTTTCACAACCAAAAACAATTCCATTAGAGTCTGAAGAATACAAACAAGGTTATCATAATGCCATAATGGAAGTGCATAGGCAATATAACCTCAGGAGTAGAAAAACTGATGATACTCCTATGAAGAAAATTCCTGATACTCCTTCCAAAAAGAGTGTTGATAATCCACCCACGAAAAATGAAACTGATATCCCTTCTTCTCACCAAACTAAAGATGTTCCTTCCTCTAGTCAATCCAAAGAAGATGCTCAAAATAAAACCTTAAAAAACAAGATCAAAACATGAAGGAAACAAAGAAGCCACAAACCTCTTTTAGCATAGAAAATGAATTGGATAAAGTCAAAATTTCAATCCCCCTACTAAACTAATGAATAAGAATGCATACAGAACACAAGTAATGAAAGCCTTAAAAGTAGGAGAAGGAATAGATATTGTAAACCTCATTGATGACAAGAATGAACTGTTGTTTGGTCCAGAGGTAGAAGGTAAACCCCAAGATGGAACTATTCTCCCTTTCTATGCCAATCTCAATATTCTTGATAAAATTCTTCACAATGCCATGCTCGACTTTGGTGCCTTACACAATTTAATTCCCTGAGCCATAATGGAGAAATTGAATCTTGACATCACTAGGCCATATAAATATTTGTATTCATTTGATTCCAGCAAGGTAAGATGCCTTGGTCTCATCAAAGACCTTTGTGTCACCCTAGCTCAAATCCCTACCAAAAGCCTAGTTATGGATATTGTAGTGGCAGACATACCCCCAAAGTATGGAATGCTACTATATAGATCACGAGGAGAAAATCTTAAAGGCACCCTACAAATGGATATGATTTATGCTACCATACCTGTTTTTGGTCAGCCTAGGAGACTTTACAGAGAAACACTAATGAAATGCATGGTTAGTAGTAATGATAGACCAAACAACCATCCATTGTATTCAGTCCAGTCACACCTAGACTCTTTTATGTTGTATAATGATGGAGATATAGAAGAAAAAATCCCTAACCTAGAAAATGATTTGTGTGAGATGGAAGAAATCAAAATAGACATTGTAAAATTTGATGAAGAAAAGGAGCCTTTATGGAACATGGATTTTGATGGAGTTGTAAGCAAGGAAAGATCAGGAGCTTGTGTGTGGGTTTTGAATTAACAAACTAGAAAAGATGAAGGACATTCATATAAACTAAATTTTCAATGCAGCAATAATATAGTTGAGTATGAAGCCTTAATCCTAGGATTGCACCTTTTGAAAAAATTAGGTGCCAAAAGAATTTCAGTTCATGGAGATTCTGAACTCATAATTAAACAAATAAAAGGGGAATACTTAGCTAAATATCCAAGGTTAAGGGCTTATAGGAATGTTGTTCTAGATTTCCTTGAACACTTTTTTGAGTATGAGTTATCTGTAGTTCCAAGAGGTCAAAATATCATAGTTGATGATTTGGCTACTTCAGCTAGTACTTCTACTTCTTATTACCCCTAGGGTAATGGGTTAGATGAGTCCTCAAACAAGAGTTTGGTTAACATCATGAAAAAATTATTGCAGGAGAACAATAAGTCATGGCACAAAAAATTAATCAACACACTATGGGTTGATCGAGTTACTACCAAGAAGTCCATTGGAATGTCACCATTCCAAATAGTGTATGGGATAGATGTAGTTTTCCCAACTTCTTTGGGAATTCCAGTGCTCAAACTTCTGCAGGAAACACAAGTGGAGACCAATGATATGTAAAGAAGGATAAACTAGACTATTTAGTTACAACAGTCAAGGGAGGAAGTCTATCATAAAACTCAAGTCATCCAAGAAAACATTAAAACGATTTATAATAGAAGGACTAAAGCAGATGATTTTCAACTCAATGAACTTGTTTTGAAATGGGATTCCAGAAGTAAGCATAAGGGGAAACATGGTAAATTTGACAACTTATGGAAAAGACCTTTTAATATTGATGCTTTCAGAGGTAACAATGCATTCCTTTTATCATATTTGGAAGGAGAAGAGTTGTCAGGTGGACCAGTGAACGGAAAATAGTTAAAGCATTATTTCCCGCCTAATTAGATCAATTCATTCATCAACATTGTAAAATATCATTTTACTTTTATATTGCAAGAGTGTAGGTGACTCTCAGCAGAAGTTGAAGCCCACAGAGAAGGCCCTAAGCTTCTGATGGTGTGTTACCATAGGTATGAATAATACATAGGTATAACAGTTCAGTTAGAATATTTTTGAAACAAGCCCAAGGAATTAGGCTACTAGTCTACGATGTTCTTTGGCACCTCACTGGGAGGATGCCATCCCCAGTTGGAGCCACTATTAGGGTCCTATATTTCATAGGATGAGTTGTTTTTACCTAATGATTTATATTTGAAAAATGTAAATAATGTTTCATGTTTGAAATTTATTTCCAAAAGAAAATAAAAATATATATATATATAGAAAAAGAAAAAGAAAAATAAATTGTAGGGGATAGAAAAAATAGAATAAAGAAAGAAAATAAAATAAAATAAAAGTAAAAGGAGAAAAATATATGAAAATGTCCCCCTAGGTGAGCAAGTCTAAATGCCACCAAGAAAAATCAAAAGTGCATGAAATCATACTTCAAGTTTTTGTAAATAAAGTGCTTAACTTGTTTAAATGCCACATTGTAAATAGAAGAATTAGAAATAGTTAGTCTAATCACACTGTTTAAACGTGATTAGGCTGAAAATAAATTTAATTAGGTGAGTGAATAAATCAGTGACATAGTTTAATTGTGATTGAGCTAGATTGGCGGAGTTAATCACACCATTTAATTGTGATTAACTGACAAACAAAAAAATAATCAAAAACCTTAGAAAAATGAATAAAATGGCTTGAAAAATTAAATACACCCTAGATTTGATTATTTTGGTTTAAATTAGTTAATTTGATTTGGAATAAATTAATCATGGGGTTAATCATGATTAATTATTTTGTAATAGTGTATATTATTCCTTAATGTTTCAAAGGTTGTAATAAAGTTCAAATGTTGACATATAAGTTCTGTTGACGTATGATTATCAAGTGATAAGGATCGACGATTGAGATCTCCCCCACCCGGATCAATAGTGGGTGAGTGATTTCGACCCCCCCCCTGAAAAGTCTTCCAGCATTGATCGCTCACTCCTCCATCAGTCCCTATCTGCCACGACACCCTTCTCGGCCCCACTCACTATCCGCCAACTCAGCCTTGCGGATGCCACTCTCACAACCTTCCCTTTCGTTTAACTTGTCCTGAGAATTTGTCTCACTCCCAATCAAATATTGCCATCTGGCGCTCTCTTGTCCATGTCAACAAACCGTTATGTGAATTAACTCTTCTTTCGCTCCCTTTGCAACAAACTTGCTCCTGGTAAAGGTAAAAAACGAAACAGTAACTTCTAAATTACCTTATTAAGCACCATTAAGCCACAAAATTCCCTTCCTTTGTTGTTTTTCACATTTTGTTCGAGTTTTCAATCCTCCACGTTGTCGTAGTAATCAATAAATTACCCAGCGATAGTGATCCAATCGATCAGAGATCCCACTCCAACATTCTACAGTCATCTTCATCTTCCAAGTAATCATCGTGTTGTCGTCCCTCTTTTTTTACTTTTAAAGTTCGATAATGACTCCTAAGAGTAGAACCCCTAAGGACAAGGGAAAGAAACCAAAGGAAAATCCCATGTTACTCCCTCCTATTGATCTGCATCATCTACGCTTATTCGATTTACAATATAAAATCGCTGAAACAAACTGTGAATTTGACTTTTTCAAACTTCACAATTGGTTAAAGAAGAAATTCTTAAACTAGAGTGATGAATTGAATCTATGGGAATCTACCCTCCCTTAATTCATGTTCCACAAACCCATCACTTCCCTGAGCTAGTCTCCTGGTGTCAATTAAGTTATGTACCCTCGCAAAGATAAATTATGAGTCGAAATGGTGAAATTCTGATCACCATCACAACCGAAGCCATATCTCAAATGCTCCAAGTGACAATTCCAGAGTCTTCCAAGCCACTGTCAGTAGAATCTCTCAGAAATCTCTATAATAATTTGACCTTCTCACTGAGAGCTAAAATATTTGAAATCTTTCTTCTCGAAGATGCTCAATTACCTAAAAAAAACCCTCCATACTCATCTTCTATGTTCCCTGAGGTAACCAAACAGATCATCAACATCATCTTATACCTACTTGGTTATCACTCTGATTAGTGGGTTGATGAGGCCATTGTTGGCTTCTTGTCAATTTTTACCACTGGTGAGAAACCTATTATTTTTAATTACAGTGAGTTTATTGCAGAGGCAATGCATGATAAATTCATGAAGTTTTTCATAGAAGGAGCTTTCAAATATTCTTTTGTGTTAGTTTATATGTTTATTTTTCATAAGCAGATAGGTTTCCATTTACTTTGCAGAAGATGGATGAGCAGGGTAGTGCTCAATCAATCATACATTGAACCTTTCTAGTTAGGAAAAACTCCACAGAGTTCACTTTCACAGACTATACTGATCAGTTTTTGTATATACTTATCTTTCTGCTACATAGTGATTTGGAGCCTAGGATAGGAGCAGATATTAAGAAGGTGTTTCATCTTAGTGACCAGGTGAAGACAGGTGATTGGTATTTATACCAGAACTACACCGAGATAAGATTTTATGGGTGTGAATTTCGACCCTATAGGTTGCCAAATTTTTTTCCCATGAGACTATTCCCATTAGAGTACATCAGAAAAATGATACATATCGATGACCTACATTTTGTAGCAGCTAAGAAGAAGGCATGTGAAAATCAAATCATAGGTAGGACCTTTTGTGTGCAATACCAGTACAATTGGTAAAGAAGTTGAATTTCTCTTGAAGCAATTAAATTTCAAATTGAGCTTTACTTGGTCTTATAACCCTTTTGGTATAATTTCAAAGTTGGGGGTGGAGAAAAAAGACTACTCCCTAAACACATACTCCTTGGCCTGAGATCGAGCAATACATGAATAAAGATCAGTGGGAGGAGAACACCTTGCAGGAAGTAGAGGGGCATATTTTATATACAACCACCTCATAGACACAAATCCCTCAAGAGAAGCATGATAAAAGGCCCAGAGAAGAAGAGTCTTCTCCAATGACAAAAATTGAAGCCAAGCAGTTCTTAATTTATACAAAGAAGCCTAAAAGGAATCCACCACCAGTTTTTATGCAAGAGGAAGAAGGACAGACCACTACAGTCATGACAGGTAAACATGTTTCAACAACATCAGAAGACATTTTTGCAAGTACAAGACGAGAAGACAATTTTCTAGGCTCTCCGTCTTCCTCTATTTCACAAGATGCTCCAGAAACACCACAAACAGGTGACTTGGCTCAAGACACTTGAGCCTAATATTTTTGCCAGATACAGGGAAATAAAAAAGAGGAATGATATGCTAAAAGCCACAACCTACACACAATTTTGGAAGTAAACAACTACATCACACCACATGCTCCTTTCAACATTTGACACGAAAAAGGGGAAAATGAAATTTGCATTCCTTGAAGCTAAAGTGCTAGCCCCAAGGACACCATTAGATTATAAAGAATCTGTGTTTAGTTTTGATACACAAAAAATTCAGCCAATAGATCAAATTGACATGCACAAACAAACTAGTGAAATGATGTATTCTACACTAACACATGTTGCCATGTCCACTTCTAGATTGCAGGTATCATTAAACAACACACAGTCACAACTAAAGTTGGAAAGGATTTCATCCTTAGCCAAGGATACTAGGGTAGAGTCACTTGAAGACTTGGTGATCAAACTGGGCTATAATCCCAAATATGTAAAGGCAGCAGAAGAGCTAGTGAAAATAAAGGATGTTGATATAGCAACATTGAGGAAGCAACTAAAATTTTCTACCACAGAAGATCCACAGGCTAATGAAATCAGAGAGATGGAAAGAAGAAAGAAGATATATTTCGGATAGTGATTGAACAAAACAACTAGATCTAGGACATGGAAGTAGAATTGGAGAAATCGCTCAAGGAAGAAGAGCAGGCATCACATTTGGCCATAGTTACACTTACAATAGTCCCAATTTTGGCAGCCACAAACCCAAGAGCATCTACATCAACTTCATCACCATCACAAACATCAAATTCTTCAAGTGAACTTGTTAAAGCCATGGACGATCTATCCCTTCAGGAAATAGAGATTGCTAAGTTAAAATATCATCTCAAGACACTGTTAGAACATAAATTAAAAATTAATAATTTTTATGTGGCAGAGTTGCAGAAAACCCATCAACTTAATCTAAAAATTGAACAGTTGCAAAGTGAATCAGTTATGGCTCAAACTCTGGCCTAAGCTAGAGAAAACATATGGACATAAATCAGTGAAGCCATCATAGAAATATGGCCTTCCATACAAATTATTTTTGAGCAACAAGAATTGATACAGAGGATCAAAGAGGTAATAAGGAAAATCAAAATAGACTTAGGACAAAAATTTGGGGAAGAAACAACACTTATCAAATTCTTGAATTCCAAAAACAGAGAAGAATTAGAGAAGTTGGGAATTCAAGATAGGACAGAGACTATTTTAGAATTAAGGAGGATGCACACCAAGAGGAACCTTATGTTACAACTTGAAAATAAGTTTAGAAACAAACATACAGAGATTTCACAAGAAGATGTAGTTGCTGAACAGGAAAGTTCTACCAAGATTGATTGGTAGGGAAGATAAAATTATGAGCTTGAGAGAGTACCAGGAGAAAATATCCACTATTTCCCAAGACAGGTCAATATTTGCAGGTATAAGGGGGCATATAATAGGGAAAGCATTCCTGGAGGCTTTAGATTTCAATTTGTTCATCATCCATGAGCTCAGACATTTGTTCATCATCAAACCTACTTTCCAGAAGTACATAGATGTTGATGAGGCCTATAGAAAATTAGTTAAATCTTTTATCCCTACTGAAGACAGATGGGACAAGCTATGTGAATTACTTGAGTAATTTTTATCTTCGACAATAAGGCAAACATCGTAGAAATTTTGTGTGAAAATTTTTGAATCTTTACAAATATAAATCCTACTGTAGTTGTTGGTTTAACATCTCCTACTTGTTATTTCACTCAAAAAGTTATTTAATTAGATAAGCAGTGATGTAAACACTATTGCAGACTACATTTACATACAGATCATAAACTAAAACAATAGATGAGACAAACACACAAAGGACATCGTTATTTTTGGACAACATGTCCCTGAGAAAACCCAATGCGGGAAAACCGATGCAATAGATAGAGGGTTTTTATTATTAAGAAAGAAGAATTAAGTACAAGATGTTGCCTCTCACATCGGCTAACCTTACAAAAAAATCACGGCAATAAGAAATGAATTCGAGGGTTTACCTCGTTCCCCAAGTCACAACTGATCCAATGAGTGATTTTACCATCTCGGAAAACACTACGAAGTCCCTGTGCAATCATTGTGTGGGCCAGCATCTTGCCTCTAGAAGACTATGTCACCCTTTCTGCTGGATCGATTTGCTGGATGAAGGCTATTGTTCAGTCCTCCTGGCTCAGAACCTTTCTTCTCCAGCAAAATCTCAGACTACTGACGAATACTTTGCACTACTACTGCAAGAGCCCCTATGGACTGCGTCAGCTTTGCGTGAGCGCCCTCCTGGGCTGCATAGGCCTCTACGTTGCCTTAAGGGATGCTCAGGTTGCATGTCTACTACATACTCTTTAACTCAAAACTTCCCCTCTGATCCAAATCTCTTCTTCTGCCCCTGTCACTACAACTCGGATCACTTGTTCGATTTTCTCAGCAAACCACGCCCCAGAAAAATTGAACTAACTGATCAACTTGGTGTATCTCCAATTGACCCTCAAGCCTCCTCTTATACCTTTCCTATTGATGAATCAACGACTGAGATTAAGTCCCTAATCAATGGCTAAGATTAAATTAGACTTGATCTTCGTCACTTAGAAGCTTCTAACCCATATTTTCATTAATACCCATTAATATTTTTATTTTCCTAAGTTTAGACTTAGGAACCCCCATTAAAAATATTAATTATTATAATAAAACAAAATCCCAGAGGAATTTCACCAAACCATTTATGGGTCTTGGAGATCTCATGTGTTATAGCCCCTCCAAAAAATTTCGACGCTAGAGCACATACAATGCTACCCAAAATCAACAATCCCTCTTAGCGATGAATGTGATCTAGCAATACTTCCCAATATAAGTATCACACTGATCCATGGCATCGGTCATCTGTGTTGTTGATGCTCAACATGCTGCCCTTCATCCACTAATCTGTTGCAACCTATACTGCTACCAATGACACTGCCACTGGCACTACTAACTGTTGCATCATGCTGCCCATAGCACTGCCATTACTAACTGTTGCACTACAACTCAATTGTTGAGAAGTAAGCAAATGAGAAAGTCACGCAAAAGCCGACATGATAACTATTGACAAGGTTAATCCTCTCTGCGGACAGAGACAATCCCTCTATCCCAATGAGTGGGTCTAGCAACTGAAGGGACAATCAACTAGACATCTTCCTAGATTATAATTGAAAAGTATAACAAGAGAGAAGGCCTACCTTGCTCTGATGCTAATCTGATTTCTTTTGTTGAGATCCTCGAACCGCTTGTGTCACAGACTTGTTCCTACTTCTTCCAGTGCTTATGTACCTGCACAAGTGACCAAGATACAACAAAGCATACCAAAACCAATAGAAAATCCAATAACAACCTACTTATCTGATCAAGGAATGCCAAGCCAATACATACATGAACTTATATAGTTTGGGAAGATGAACCAGCAGTTGTATTATTATTTAAAGAATAAAGGGGAAGCTTATAGCCATAGGCTTGATGTTGAAAGGCTCTCCTTGAATGGTAATCCAAGTCCAAACCAAGAAAATCTCCAACACTCCTTCTCCAAGTCTAATGAATAGCCTCTAAGCACAAGCTCAACATAGGGGTGCAAATGGACATAGATCAACCATTTGGGAATGGGAGAGGAGGAATTTATAGGATGGGAGAGGGATTTAGGAGTCCTCTAAAGATAGGATTAAGCCAACATCTCAAGGAGGTAGCTCATAGGGATAAGACAAAGAGGTCAAGTTAGGAGGATTCGACCTCATCTATGTGAAACCACCTCCAGCTCATCGCTTTGGAAGCTTCTAGATCACGAAGCTTCTCATCCTCTTTGGGAAAATTACCTTTTTTGGATCATCACGGGTATGACAGGGAATAGAGTGATGCCATCATGGGTCAAACATGGTGAAACAGGCGACCATTGTGGTTTTGAGCTTCATAAGGGCGATGACCCTCATTTTAGGGTTTTAAGAGCTATTTCTTCAGGGAAAGCTCCATAAATTTTCCAAGCAAATTTAAAGGAGGGATATGAACTATATACATGGATGAGTATACTGTATAATGATCATGTTTCAGGAACTTCAGGGTATGTCATAGGGAAGTGTAGGAGGTGTGACAAAATACTGCGTAATAGATGCCCTAAAGCATGAAGGTAGAACGAGGAATGATGGTTGAGATGCTTTACAAGATTTTGGTAAGGACGAGGAAACACATTGTCAGGAGACCTGCAAATCAAGAACGCATATACATATACATATCTAAGATCAAGACATGAATCTACGACATGGGTGCAGCCATCCAGATGATGAAGACTATATGAAAGATGCATGGTATGGGCACAACCATCCAGATAACGAGGATCGTCATAAATATAAAATCTCATGGTATGGTCACAACCATTCGTATAGTAGAAACATGTATACAATCATGAAAAACATATAACTCCATGCAATATGAGTCATATCAGACAAGACTCAGGGTCTTGCTCCATCCCTACCCGACCAAAGTACGAATTCTAACATGCAAATGAATGTGTCGTAGTCGAACATGCTAGAAATCCCCCTGATTAGCGGCCATTGACGTGGACCGTTAACATGTACAAGAGAAACCAACCATAATGAAAATGGCTCTCAAGGTACAATAGTACAATCCATGAATGTGATAATGAAGTTGAATTCAAACATTCGTGGAATCACCTAATCGAAATCCATTAGTGAAAACCTGTCGTCAAATGCGAAGAACTAGCCATTAGGGCATGCCAGCTCTAAGGTATTGAAAGGGAGTTTCTAAGTCATCTTCCTGGATAATGAGCTGAAGTCGACAAGAAGTGACCCATTGAAGGAGGGAAATGATGAATCCCCCATCATCGACACAAAACAAGGAATAAAGTGGAATAATATTCAGGACTGTAGCAATTACTCAAACAATGTATAGGTAAATAACTACAGATTGGACTTCTCTTGAAAATATTGGTGACATGACTCCAGAGTGTGGCAGAATTAGACTCAACATAGGACCAAGGGTCATAATGACGAGGTGGAATAGTCAAATGAGAGGCAAAATGGATCACCCAAACCTGGAAGGACAAGTGACTAAGTGAGGATATCCCAAACCCGACACGAGAAACAGATGAGTGTCATGTTCAAGAGTGACATGCTACCAATACAAAGGATGTTTCATCTTCACTTTCCCCCCACTATTTCTAGCAAGTACCTCTTTATTTTTACACAAGCTTGAAGAGGATACCATATGCTTGTCATATAAGTTCACCCTTCAGATGAATCCATCCTAGTAAGTTTTACGAGTCCTAGGAAGGAGAAACTCGAGCTCGTCATGGTGACAAGTCTTTCATCGTTTGCCTTTTACGAGTCCGATGAAAGAGTAACTCGGTGTATTTTTCATATTTAGAGAGTTTGAAAAAGAGACAAAAAATAAAATTCCATCAGGTCCCTTTTCGTAATTTGTCTCTCGAATCTGAAAAGGTAGAAAAAAATATTCGAGAGAACCTCTTAGCCATGTTCGACTAAGGTGTTCCTTTTTTGTATAATAATCTATCTCAGTCTAGAAAAGGGTTAAACTTATCCTGAGTAGACGTCAATTCATTTACTTTAACGAGTTCAAAATGACAATTACTCGACAATATTGTCATATTTCTAGAGTCTGAAAAGAGCTGGAAGGGGACTCCACCTCGAGGAATGAGTGGTATAAAAGGATAGCAACTAGTTTTGGTAATGATCAAACTGCTCAAAACATGTAATAGTCAAGAGGCTGGCTAATACCACTCATCACAGATGTTCCTCAAGCAGGGGTAAAAAAACCTAGTGAAAGAATATGATCGGCCGAAGAGATGGTGACAATGGAATGAAAGAACCAAGGCTCATCTGGAAAAGATCAGCTGATAAAAACAACAATCATGAGATGTAAAATGGAAATGGTTTCATTTTTACACAAGCTTGAAACAGAAACAAACTATGCTTGGGTATACTTGAAGATGGTTTCATTTTTACACAAGCTTGAAACATGGGAAACTATGCTTGAGTATACTTGAATATGGTTTCATTTTTTACAAGCTTGAAACATGAGAAAATCTATGCTTGGATTTGGTTTCATTTTTACACAAGCTTGAAACAAAAATAAACTATGGTTGAGTTTGGTTTCATTTTTACACAAGCTTGAAACAAAGATAATCTATGCTTGAGATAATTTTGCATGCCCCCAGCATAATGAAAATTCGAGTTACATTCCCCCCAAGCTTCATTTCATTCACCTAAGTAGACTATTGGTTACTAACAGGTAGATGGAATGAAGATTCACTTACAAGATCAAGTGAAAGATGCGAATGGGATTTTACGAGATATAATCAAAGACTTAAAATGGGAAGGGGCTTTGTTTCATTTTTTAACGAGCTTGATAAAGGAAAAGAACCATGCTCATGACACCTATTTCATTTTTTAACTAGGTTGACATAGTAAAATAATTATCCTCATGGCCCTTTTTTCATTTTTTAATGAACTTGACACAAGACAAGGAACTTTGCTCCATATCCCCGTTGATCATAGACCAAAAGAAGCCATGGCTTCTAAGAGGTACTCATCAGAGGGGATAAAAACATTCTGGAAGGGATAAACATCCATGGATCCAAATGAAAAATCAGGCTCCAGTGCCCCCAGGACATGGTGTACTACATCACCTATTAGATCATCAGTAGATGTGGGCATGGAATAGGTGGCTACGTAATTAACCTGTGGCGAGGGTTATACCGCTTGCAAATAAGAATCATTTAGGGATGATGGTTGATTGGGAGCTGATTCAGGACCAATGAATGTAAGTTGATCAATGATCACAATGATTCCTTCATGCGGGAAACACATCACTCAAAAGAGAGAAGAAACAAGAGCTCCCATGACATAAACATAGTCACAACTAAGGAGTAGATTAAAATCCAATAGGCCTTGGACAACCATCACGTTTATATAGACAGTCTTTCCTCCCAAAGTAATAGGAAACTTAGGAAGGATCCCTAATGGTTAACTAGTTCCTCTGTTAAAAGCTAACAAATTCTGGGTGACAGGGACAAGCTGAGGAGAACCCAAAGCTTTCCAAGAAGTTGAGGACAAAATACTAACAGATGCACCCTCGTCTATGACTGTGCTAGGTACGGCCATATGGTAAGCTTGTACTATACTCTAGAAAGGCACATAAGATGGAAGGTGATATCCTACCAGTCGACTCCAATCAAAATAACTGACTAAACTACTCAGAGGGGGTGTCATGGGGACATGAGATTTGACTTCTTGCTCGATGGGAACAAGAGAAATGCTCTCATGCACCTTGAGAACATGAGGATTTACCCCCAGTTCATTCGAAACTGAAGAGACCAGAAGAACCTGAGCAGTATGAGTTTCACTCTCTACCAGAAAGGTGCGTTAACTTAAGGTGGAGTTAAGTCTACCGGTTTCTCAACCAATGGTTGGTCGGGAACGAACTCACGAGGCTCACTCTCAGAGAGAGTTAGGTTGACCAAAGATGACTTTTGATCAATCACTGGATCGACTAGTGAAGGATCAGGGGAAATATTTCGATAACCAGTCAAAAGATGAGGTTGAGAAACTATAAGGTTTTCCAACTCTTTGGAAGCTTCATCCATAAGTGTGACAAAGGTGAATGGGATGATTACCTTCACACAACTTAAAGGGAAATTTGACTTTTCCTTGTTTCCCATGAGCTTTACTAGTTGAAGGTTTATCACCATCATGATCTCCAGAGGTTGATGACAAAGGTTGATGTGAACCTGTAGACCACACTTATAATACCTTGGGAATACTAGGACAATTCCGAAGAAGCTGGTCACCCTTACATAACATGCAAGGGAATTTTACTTTCCGAGGCTGATTGGAAGATTTTTCTACATCAGTTACATCATGTTGACGGTGCTGGACCCACCAACATGTCAAGGGGATCTCCCTGGTAAGAAGTCCCAATTAGACCTCAGACGTTTGGTGTAGGAGTCCCAACAGTGGATCGTAATGTCATGCCTTGACTGCGGTGTCACACAGAGGCAAGTAGAATAACTATGTCAGTAGCAAGGGTGTGACTGATGCAGTGAGTCAAGGAAGGTGTGTGAGAGGTTCCAACACTTCAAAAGGGGAAGGAGGTGAAGGTGAGTTCCAGGTTGAAAGGAGGCAGTCCCAACTCAGCTAAGAACACACAACACAAAGGACATGCACAACTTCTGGTGGAGCAGTCCACTCAGATGCGATAGTCACATCATACAACTTAAGATAACATGTACAAAAGTCATGGATTAGTCCGAGACGAGTGTGATGACTGTTATAGCAGGGTTCAAGTGAAAGGTCTGTCTGATGTCCGACATAGTAGTCGATAAGGACGGTGACAGCATTAAAAACATATGCAACACATTAACAACAAGATTCATATACTTTCAGTGAATCAATTCATACACAAGTATGTAAGTTAAACAACACATATCATTAAAGCAACTAGAGCAGTCCAACTACAATAACAACATATGCATGAAAAATGTGCTAGCCCTTATTATATAAAGAAGTGTAAGTCATAATCATACAATACTTCCATGTAAACCTTCTAGCCCCAATAGTGGAATGTTACAGCCACATTCACTTGCTCCTCCAAAGAGATGTACTAGCTCTGTGCAGTGGAGAAGCCAAGGCGTGTTACAATACTGTCCAAGCCTTCTTCAAAATAGTCTTAGTAGAAGCTTGGTTGAGCAAAAGCCTATACAATGAGTTATGAGGGACTATTTATAGCAAAGGGTGGGGTGACCCTTGACATTCCCCTTTGTGACCATTCAACTACCCTCATGACTCTTCACCTGCTCTATGACTGTTACATCCACTCTTGACACTTGACTTACACTTGACATGACTCAACATTACAATGCACATGTACCCATGTGAACGATGGCTTGGAAAGCCGAACTAGACATCATTCAGACTTAGACAACCATAGAAGTCCAATTGCTCAACATCCTCATGCTGATAAACATTGACACATTGATGCCAAGATTGGTAGTCCTTGAGAGTGTCTATGTGTTCTGCTGTGACATCCGTCTGAAACCTGAACCTTGCCTCCATAGCATCTGGGTACACTGCTCGAGATCCTCTGTCCAACTCATCTGTGAGCATGTGCATCATTGTCTTTAGTGTGGCCAGACCAACAACATACTTGTGCAGGATGTATGCACTGATAGGCAAGTATGATCTTGGTCTTCACCTGAGGGTCCCAAGTGATGGGATCGCATGAGTGTGCACTATAACCTCCATTCTTTTGAATACTCGTGCATGGGAAGTCTATATGCTAGTGATGAGTTGCGGCAGGTCTTCATAGTTTCGGACCTGACTCCAGATACATGCTTGTAGCTCGACTGCATTAGCCTTCATCATCTTGGCAAGTGAAGTAGGGCTCCCTTGTACTTCATCATCCATGCTCACATGTTACCAACAATAGTATGTATGTTCTTCAAGATGTGTACTCTTCTTACACATCGGTGCTGCCATCCGTGGAGATGAACGACTTCTTGATGCACAGTACCAAACTGGGAGTATAATGCTCGCATAACTGTGTCCAAGGACAATACTTCATCCAGTATTGCCTTCTTCAGTTTAGCTTGGGCGAACATTGTCGCCAAGTCTCCTCCCTGCTTGGCCACCTGTAGTTCCTTCACCATTCGCTCATTCTCAACTATGAGAAAACGAACACTTGACCCAGTGGCTTTGGTATACACTCTAGTTGCATCGGCCAATGCAGCTAGATGTTTGTGCACATCAGTCATGATCACTTGCTCTTCAAAATGTGTAGGGGATGTTTGGTCTTCCAGAGTCGATACTCTCTGAGACTGCACAAATCTGTGATGAGATTCGTCAAAGGAGATGTTGTGCATCTCTGCTTCTGGTTAACCACCAAGGATCTCAGTGCCTCCTTAGTCATCCGAGACTTGCTCATCATCTAGATGCATTGAAGCAGGTGAGTCGACCTCTCTTTGGTGAGGCATGAGGTCAGTGTCCTGTTCCAACTCCTGCTGCTCCATGTCTACATCCAACTGTTCAAGATACTATTCTATCTCCTGAGCAAAGTCTTGCCCCTACGAGGGTTCACCCTATTCACTTGATGCCAGCTGTTCAGAAGAATCAACTACTTGTACGGGCATTGCTTCATTTGTTTACATGTGATGCGCCCCCTGCTGAACCTGCTGCTGTTGCGCTTGCTTCTCTAGTTGGCGCAACTCTTGTTCTTTCTGGAGTTTCTCCCTTAGCTCATGCAACTCCTTCTCTTCTTCTTCCATTCTCTTCTTATCCCTCTACCTTTGCGCGATTCGCTTGTCGCACTGCTACCTCTTCCGTTGAATAGCCATAGATTCTTGTTCTACAAGTGGATCTGCTTGAAATTGGCAACTTTGTTCCTCCTCCATGCAGTCGATAATATTTCTCCTCCCTTTGTCGCCCATAGGTATGCTTGGCTCTGTTGTTTCTGCTACTGCTGTTACTACTGGTGTTCTCCATGATGCTGTTGTGCTAACCACTCTACGGCGAAACCAACCTATTCATTGGGTCTGGAGGAATTGTAGAAATACCTCCATGAGTCCTCCTCAGCCCAATGACATGCCCCGTGGATCCAATTGAACTGAACTCTCATGCAGTGATCCTTCACAATGAAATGTGGGTCATACGGGTTGAAGCTTTGGAGGTCAAATGGGTATTTCTTCATTTGTTCAGCTTTGACATCCGCTTTCTTGATGCTCTAGATCTCATATAACCCAATCCACAATGTAAGAGTGGGCCAAGGTGCCTTCTTCTTCCGCTGCAGCCTAGCTATTAATCCTTTTGAGATATGATTCACTACTTCCTGCATGACAAGCACGTCCAAAGCAAAATTTGGCAGAACACGTGGAGGCTTCTTCGCACTAAACACTACGATGAATGTGCCGTCTGGTGCAGCATACCAATCTGCGATGCCTTCATCGCTTCTTTGACATGCAAGGTGGATCCTATTCGAATATCAACCTATACACTGGGGTGACAAGATGGTCGGACAACCATATGATCACTCCTCTAAAGTTGTGCTCTGACAAGAATTTGAAATACGTGCTCACAATAGTCTCTGTTAGTGACCATGCCCACTCTAAGCCCAGGAACTCGTGTCGGGCACATACTGCATCTAGAATGTAGGTGGACATGTAAATCTCTACATGCATGCCTTCGGGTGACTGTCAAGCCTTCGTGACTTGCTCCTTTAGCTGATGAGCCAGTATGCCAGACCAGTTGCATGGTCTTCCTTCTCTAGCCATTTGGTCCAGTGCGACCACCCAAATCTGAGGGAAGGTCCCAGTGCTCGCTTGGCCACTCAGTCGAAATGTGAATATGACCAAGTATTGGTATGCCTTCCTCAATATATTCGTCTTATAGATCTAATTGGGGGTCATCTGGAAACGAGCTTGCTCCTTTACCAAATCCTTCAAAATGTCTCTGGAGTGGCCTCTGCTGTTGGGCAAGCTAAATGGCAGAGTCATGACAGTCATGGGCTCGGTCATCTGATACATCTCATCGTAATCTAGTGCACAGAAGGTGAAAGCTTAGTCCCACTGACACTGCTCAAGGTCATCGTCTCGGGGTCAGTGTGAGAGAGGATCTAGTGAATCATGTCTGCGAATGGGAACACGGGGTATCTGCATGCAATCCAGTACAAGCCAGACTTATGAATGTTCACATACACCTGACGGTCTTCAAGGTCTTCCCCAAAAGTACCTTTGAATTTTTCATTCACCTCTTGCCACTTCAGTTTGATGTCCTTGTCTAGTTACAACTTCATATCTTCATAGATCGGTAGACCAGAGGACTCCTGCTCAGCTGCTACTCTAGTTACCATACCATTAGTGTCCTGAGATATTGTTCTCTTGGAAGCCATTGAGACAGATGGACACTTGAAAGATCTGGAACCAAGTCGTATGCATGGCAAGAAATATATCAGTGAAAACAAAGCAAATCTGGGGAAGGACACAACACATACTTAAGAAACTAATGAGCATGGTTGCACAAATTTCAATGGGAGGCTGAGTGACTGGCTGCCAAAACTGCGCAAAAGGCAAGCTGGCCTAGCTGGGAGGCTAGACTGGCTGCTGGATCTACGAAATGCACAATCCAGTTGGGCAGTTGGCTGCTGGGATTGTGCAACGTGCAATTCCAGCTGGGAAGGACTGCTAGCCCAGGGACAAATTTGCGCAATTTCCTGGGCCAAGAAGCCACTGTCCTCCAGGAATGCGCAGAATAGTCCAGGAGGCCAGTGCTGGGATAGAATGCACAAATATGGAGAGGAAGGTGAGCCTTCCTTCCCTATATTGCGTATGCAACCTTGGTGAAGGCAGAGATTGGGCCAAGGTTGGCCCAACTCTTTGATGGGCAACTGAAAGAAAGTAAGTCGATGAAATGCATGGAAACACTAAGTGATAGTAGAAGTAATAGACAATGCATGCAAAACATGAATGGAAGATTCAACAAACATATCAACATGCATGTGGGTGAGGTCGTTCGCTGGTTGGGCGAATGTCCATGCAAAACAATTTCATGCATGCGACAACAGTGAGATAGAAATGAAAATTGAAACAAAACTAGGACAAGCTATAATATATGTAAATGACAGCAGGAATTCAAAGAAATCAAGCAAACAACACTCACACAAGCGAATACACAAGAAGTGACAGAAATGCTGAAAAAGACAAGTTGAGGCCACTTACTTGTGAATAGCTGAGCCATATGTGTCGAAGAGTCTTGGATGTGCAGTGGGATGTCAAATATCCAAGATTTATGTGAATGAATGAGCTCTGATGTGTCGAATAAATAATTTTGGTCTCATGACGTGCATGCCACAAATCTAGGAAAGAGCGACACTTGGAGGGAAACTTCTAAAACAACTTTGCATGTAACCCTCGGCTGCTAAAAATAGTTTCCTACATAATGGGATGCCTTTTGCATGTTGTCTCTTGCTATTCTGGGAAGATCAAGCCATGCATGCATGCAAGTCAAGTTTCCTCAGTCCCGGGTGGAATTGGTCAACCAGATCGTTCATGCTTGCGAGTGCTCAACTGCTTGGGAAAAATGCGCATTCCTGTCTTGGAGCTGGGCTAACTGGCCAAGGGGATCATGCAATTTATGGGCATAGTAGCTGACTGCTACCCAGATTTGTGCAAATCCTAGGCTGAACAGCCTGCTGCTCAGAAAAACTGCGCAATTCCTACTGTGAGGGTTGGCTGGCAAGATTGCACAATCCTGGAGCCCAACAGGCTGTGAGAGAGGATTGTGCAATTCCTAGAGGGAAGGCTATTTTCCCTCCAGGAATGCACAATTTTCAAGGCGGAGCTGCTCAACCTACAGTTGGATCAAGTATGGGTAAGTAGCCTATGAGGGGAATCGATCGACTGTGATCAACAGGATGTTTTTGTGCGAGGAAAACATTGAAGATTGAGTACTTGACAAAGCAAGACAAAGTGTTGTGTAAGGTTGGTAGGGAGACTCCAAAACATGTTAAGGAAACATTTTGGAGGGTGGTTGTAGCCACTAAAACACATCCATAACAATGACTGCTTGGTTTCCCCATTGCTTATTTTTCTTCTTCTTCTTCTTCATAGTTTCTTGGTTACTAGAATCCAGACTTTCACCAGGCGAAGAGGAAGAATGAGGTGAAGAAATAGGTGAAGAAGTTGAGGGGTAAAATTTAAGATCAACATGAAGTTGATGTTGTTCAGGTGGAGGAGAACTTGGTTGAAAAGCAGTTTGGACACTTAGAACCGTCGAGCTTGAAAACAACCAAACTGGCAGACCAATGGTCAATCCAGGAAGGGACAACGTCACCATATAGGGAGCACGAGTATTTTCGAAAGAAGGAAAAGGACTAGGATTCCCGTTAGAGGGGTTTCCTTGATTGGTAGACTCAAGAAAATTTGCCATTGGTATCAAACTAATGTCTACTAAGGAGTATTTCCACAAGAAGGATGTTGTTCCGCGGTCAATTAATTTTAGAATTTGAAACAAAAACTTTTCCTTTTCATGTTTTAAGAGTTGAGAAAAGGAAGAAAAGGTGACTCTAGTCGCTTTCGTTGGTTTAGCAAGCTTGAAAGGACAAGTGCTTGATGATCTTTTCAAATTTAAGGAGTCAGAAAAGATCAAAATTACTGCTAAGGTGAATCTAGGTAAAAGGAATACCAAGTAACCGTGAACTACAATATACACCTTAGCAAATGAATTCACCAAGGAATTGATGTACATGTAGGCAATCTCCCTGAATGTTGTGTTCGGTGTATCACGTTTATAGAGCGGCAGACTCGGCTTCCTATGGATAAAGGTTTTCAACCTATGGGGGTCTCCCTTTATATACGTCACGGCACGGGGAGCACAAACCCGTGCTAGCGCTGTCTAGTGCCGAAGCGAATGACAACTACTAAATTTTAAAGACGCTGGAACACATCTCTAACCTAGACCACTAAATATGAGTGTTAATGTTTCAAATGCTCCTTAGATTAATTGATATTTTTAAATTTGATCTTGAAATTATGTTTCGATTTTAAGGCCTTAATGATGTCACTTAAACACCTATGATGCAACTATATGAGAAAAATAAAACTTTTGTTTCTATGAAAGCTAGACTAACCAAGGGAAGAAATTTCAATCAATAATGCATCAAACAAAATGCATCATGCAAAATGCCTTCCACTAACTTTCACTTTCGTCTTCCAAACGCAATGCCAAAAGTAAAAAATATTTTCACTTTTCACTATCCTAAATGCAACTTTTTGAAAGAAAAATGATTTTGACTTTACAAAGATGCACTTATATGAATTATGCTTTTCTTTTCATTTTGAATGATTTGATGCACCTAATACAATTTTTAGCTTTCAATCATCGAAAAATGTGATCTATTCTCAATGATGAATCTCAAAAAATAACTTCTCAATGCAACTAATCTAATGCATTTTCACGAAAAGTAAATTTTGAAATACAAGCTAAAACAGATGCAAAATGATGTTTTCAATGATTTCTATAGAAAACAACACTCAATCAATCAGAAAAACAAACATCTCAATGACACTAACAAGAAGAAAACGATGACCAATTAACCAGAAACCCTAGAACTCAGTCTGATTTCACTTTGAAGACAATGAGACAAATTTTTCAAATTAATCAAGGCAATCAATCAAAAAACTAACAAATCCAAGCATACAAGATGGGAAAAGACCTTTGGGGCCAAGACACACTAGATTCTAATGAAGAAATCTTAAAAATTCTCATATTCAAGGATCATCGCTACTTTACATACCCAAACCCACGATTATTGCTACTTTTCATAGGCAAACCCGTGATGGCATCTCTACTTTGTATAGGAAAAGTAGTGATGATTTCAACATGACCAGAAAATGAAGAAACATTTTGTCATTGCAACTGTAAAGGTAAAACTGTGATCATCGCGACTGTAAAGGTAAAAACTACGATGCCATCGCAACTGTAAAGGATAAACCCATGATGGGCGAGGAATATGAAAACGAAATAAAAATATTCCAAGAAACAATCCAGACTTAACACTCTAAAGTAGTAACCAGTGATGGTATAAACCCAAACTGATAGCTAAAAGATCGACGGTTGGTCAAACTAGTCAAAAGATCAGGGTGAAGGATTGGATGGAAAGGATCATAGGCTCCCCAATGGAGTTTCCATTTTGTTGACAAGGTTAATCCTATCTGTAGAGCCCAGTGAGTGGGTCTAACAACTGAAAGGACAATCAACTAGACATCTTCCTAGATTATAATTGAAAAGTAGAACAAGAGAGAAGGCCTACCTTACTTTGATGCTGATTTGATTTCCTTTGTTGAGATCCTTGAACCGCTTGTGTCACAGACTTGTTCCAACTTTTTCCAATTCTTATGTACCTACAAAAGTAACCAAGAGACAACAAAGCATAACAAAACCAATAGAAAATCCAATAACAACCTACTTAGCTGATCAAGGAATGCCAAGCAAATACATACATGAACATATATATTTTGGGAAGATGAAACAACAGTTGTATTATTATTTAAAGAATAAAGGGGAAACTTACAACCATAGCCTTGATGTTGAAATGCTCTCCTTGAGTGGTAATCCAAGTCCAAGCCAAGAAACTCTCCACCACTCCTTCTCCAAGTCTAATGAATAGCCTCTAAGCACAAACTCAGCATAGGGGTGCAAATGGACATAGATCAACCATTTGGGAATGAGAGAGGAGGGATTTATAGGCTGGGAGAGGGAGTTAGGACTCCTCCAAAGATAGGATTAGGCCCACATCTCAAGGAGGTAGCTCATAAGGATAAGACAAAGAGGTCAAGTTAGGAGGATTCGACCTCATCTATGTGAAACCACCTCCAGCTCATCACTCTGGAAGCTTCTAGATCACGAAGCTTCTCATCCTCTTTGGGAAAATTACCTTTTTAGGATCATCGCAGGTGTGATAGGGAATAGAGTGATGCCATCATGGTCAAACACGGTGCAATAGGCGATCATCACGGTTTTGAGCTTCATAAGAGCAATGACCCTCATTTTAGGGTTTTAAGAGCTATTTCTTCAAGGAAAGCTCCAAACATTTTCCAAGCAAATTTAAAGGAGGGATTTGAGCTGTATACAAGGATGAATATACTGTATAATGATCATGTTGTGGGCACTTCAGGGTATGTCATAGGGAAGTGCAGGAGGCGTGGGAAAATACTGTGTAACACCTCCTAGCGAGGAATGTGCTCTAGCAATACTTCCCAACAGAAGTATCACACTGATCCATGGCATTGGTCCTATGTGTTGTCGATGCTCGGCTTGCTGCCCTTCATCCATTATACTGCTGCAACCTATACTATTGCCCATGACACTGCCATTTCCACTGCTGCATCTGTACTACAACTCCCTCTCAATATGTTGCATCATGCTACCCATAGCACTGCGACTGCTAACTGCTGCACTGCAACTCAGTTGCTGAGAAGTAAGCAACTGAAAAAGTCACCCAAAAGATGACATTCTAGTCAGTCTGGATGTCCCTGGATGCTGAGGCTACCTCTGCTTCTAATTTGTGTTGACCCTCTGATGCTATTGTGTTGTTGTTGTGCCTGCTTTGTGCCTGCTGCACTGCTGCAACATTCCACTACACTACTTCAGAATTTGGCATTCTAGATCTACCACTGTCGCTCCATCATTCCTTGCACCAACTGACTCCCGTCATTCTGCTACTATCATTAAGGGCTCCCATAGCCGTATATGATCCAATACTTTGGGCACCTCAAGGATCCTACCCTCGGTGTAGTCCTCCCGACTACAACTCAATATCACCCCACCTCTTCTCTAGAGGTGCATGAGCACTCATGGCGCAATCCTCATCATCGTCCTCCTTGTTAGCTTTCGCTAGAGAAACCTTTGAGTCAGAATTCTCTTCCTTGCCCTTTTTCGAGGGAACTGAGTGGAAAAATGACCCAGTTCCCCACATCAGAAGAATTTGACTTTGGATATGTCTTTCGTTTTCCTCTTCTGCTGCCCTTGCTATCCCACTGATGTGAGAGTTGCATCCTCCTCTTCCTCCTTGACTTTGATTCCTTTGCCACTACTTCCCACCTTGGTTAACCGTTTGATATCTTCCTATCAAAGAGATTCCCACATCCCTTCCCAACTAGTGAGAGAATCCTTTCCCAAGATTCTCTGGACAAAGGTCTCCCAGTCTTCAATGACTGCATTTAGGGCAGTCCTGACCATGAACTCAGGATTTGGTGTAGACCCCACGAAAGCCAGCTGGTCTCGAATCGCTTGTAATTTGAGAAGGACGGGATCAATTTCTTCTCCCTTCTACATCTGGTATTGTCTTAGCTAATTCTCAAGCAACATCTTCCGTTGAATGGAAGTCCTCTCGTACAAGGTAGTCAAGGCCTCCCACATTTCCCTTGTTGTGTCCTTTTCAAAAATATGTGGGATCAAATGATCCTTGACTCCATCCAATATCATGCACTTCTCCTTTGCTTGAGCCTCCTCGTATTTCTTGAGAGGATCAACATCAACCGGAACAACAACCACTTTCAAGGCATAATCCTTGATGCAATTATTTTCCAAGACTGTCAGGATCCTGGCCTTCCAGATGACAAAGTTGGACGCTCCATCTAATTTTTCCTAATCCTTCAGTTCATTAACTACCATCTCTGCTCAAATGAGTGTCAAATAGGTTCTCTTCTCCCTCTTTCGTTGATGCCTAGCAAAACTCGAATCTGGAGTTCTTTGGTGCTAGAAATCCTCATAGGAACAAGTTTCCTCTAGACTCCCTTTGAGTCTTGATTTCCTTCACGGAAATCCTTCTGTGAGACAATGTCAAATCACTCCTCCCCAATCCTCCTTTGCTGCTACTCAACAACCTGGACCTAGATTTCTTTGGCAATAAATATGTTAAGGAAGTGACTCCCTTTAGGGTCTCAGTTCCATCTCCTCAGACACTGTTTTGCAACAACAACAACAAAGTCCCATCAACACCACAGATCTAATATGCACTGCTCCTACTGCCCCGAAAACTTACTGATCTGAGCCCCTTAGGCTTTGCACTAGCCCAGAGAGCTGATGTAGTCACTGTGTGGGCTCTTCTCAACTATTGTTTCACCTCCTCCTAACTCAAAACACTAACGCATGCACTGTGTGAGCTTTTGCATCACTCCTCTTGCACTGCATCACCCCTTCAGCTGCTCCTCTGGCTTTGAAATAGTGTTGTCACTCAGGATAGTTGCCTCTCTGCAGCAGATTTGCTGGATCTCCTCGGATGATGGCTTCAATGTCCTATGATCTAAAATCGCTCTGATACCATGTGAAAATTTATGAATCTTTACAAACAGAAATCCTACTGCAGTTACTAGTTTAATATCTCCTACTTGTTATTTCATTCAACAAGTTATTTAATTAGATAAACAGTGATGTAAACACTACTGCAGACTACATTGACATACAGATCATAAAATGATACAATAGATGAGACAAACACACAATGGACACTGTTACTTTTGGACAACCCATCCTAGAAAAGCCCAATGAGGGAAAATCGGTGCAACAAATAGAGGGTTTGTGTTATTAAGCAAGCATAATTTGAGTACAATAGGTTGCCTCTCACACCAAATAACCTTACAGATAAATCATAGCAACAAGAAATATATTTGAGGGTTTACCTCGTTCCCCAAGTCACAGCTGATCCAATGAGTGATCTGACCCTCTCGGCAAGCACTGTGAAGTCCCCGCGCAATCACTGCGTGGGCTAGCACCTTGCATCTAGAATACTATATCACCCTTTCTTCTAGATCAATTTGCTGGATGAAGACTATTGTTCAGCCCTCCTGGCTTAGAACCTTGCTTCTCCAGCAAAATCTCGAACTACTGGCGAATACTCTACACTGCCAATGCAAGAGCCCCTTTGCACTGCGTCAGCTCTTCGTGAGCCCCTCCTGTGCTGCGTAGGCCTCTGTGCTGCCTCTACTAATGCTCAGGTTTCCTCTCTGCTACGTACTCTTTGGCTCAGAACTTCCCCTATGATCCAAATCTATGCTTCTGCCCCTCTCACTTTAACTCAAATTACTTGTTCAATTTTTTAGCAAACCACGCCCCGGAAAAATCGAACTGACTGATCAACTTGGTGTATCTCCAACTGACCCTCAAGCCTCCTCTTATACTTTTCCTGTTGATGAATCAACGATCGAGATTAAGTACCTAATCAATGGATAAGATTAAATTAGATTTGATCTTCAGCACTTAGAAGTTTCTCACCCATATTTTCATTAATACCCATTAATATTTTTGTTTTCCTAAGTTTAGACTTAGGAACCCCATTGAAAATATTAATTATTTTAATAAAACACAATCTCGGTGGAATTTCACCAAAGAATTTATGGGTCTTGGAGATCTCATGTGTTATAGCCCCTCCTCAAAATTTCAGAGCTAGAGCACATTCGATGCTACCCAAAATCAACAATTTGGAGGCTCAGTCATCAACAATCATCCTCAACAATAGGGCCAGCAGTTCCAGTAGTTCAAAAATTCCTAAATTTTTGTACTACTTTTGTAATCAGTTGTTAGATATTTTTAGGATCATATCTTGATCTTTAGAATCAAGATATTTTTTAAAATTTTCTATAAGTACTTCATAATTCGAAGTATGAAGGGTTGGGACTTGTTTGAAGAAAAGGACTTATATTGTAAAGCAGCTCACAGAGCCACCATTGATCATATTTTTAGTAATAAAGTGCAATCATTACAGGAATATTGTGTCCTTTTTAATGGTGAAGTGCATCTCGCTTTGTCAATTTGTTTTCTTTTTATTCTCATATGTGATTTTAAAATCTGAATTATTCTAAGAAGATAAAGAACATAATTTGTTTGAATGTACACTCTGTCTCTGGTTTAAAAATATTTTTTATGTTTTCCTTTGAAGATTAAAATCAGAATTCTTAACTACTTTGTTTTTAATTGGATTTCTAAATCTTTCCTCTCCTTCACACCATAGATCTTAAACGATCCATTGAATTTGCCTAACCTGACCTGTAAGTTTAGCCTATAAACATTGTATTTGAACAACCCAAACATGTGGATTCCATTTGCTCAATGGCCTTTCTTCCCAGTTTCAACCCAACAACACAAAAAACCAAAACCTGAACTTAATAGCTAGCCTAATACTTTCAGTCAAACAAAACTAAAATCAATGTAAACTTTGAAATGGGAACTATAAACTCAAAACGGGAACTCTAGCCAAAAAACCCCGAAAAAACATAAAAAACAGTGCTAAAAACGAAAAGTATTGATGCTGGAATGACACCTTTTTTTCTTGGGTAAATTTTCAACATGTTTTAAAAATGGCGGTCAAAACCAATTTTTTGCACAAAAATTATCCAAAAAACACCCTCAAAACGAAAAGTGTTAATGCTGGGAGAACACTTTTTTTTTTCAAAAGTAAAATTTCAACATTTTGAAATAATGGCGTAAAATATTTTATCATGACCCTGAAAAACATCAAATTTAAAAAAAAATAATGAAAACATAGGGGAAAAAAACAGAGATATATATATATATATATATATATATATATATATATATATATATATATATATAAATTAAAATTAAAATTAAAACAATGAAAAAACACAAAAGAGGGGTTAAAAAAAAATAGCAAAACATAAATTAAAATATATACTAAAAAAAAAAAAAAATCAATCATAAAATAAATAAATAAATAAAATAGTGAAAAAAAATGGGGGGCAAAAATAAAAAAATAAAAAAGCTATCTTGTAAACCATAAAAAATTGGCAAAAAAAAAAACATTTAAAATAAACTATAAATTAAGTAAAAATGGGGAAAAAAAAAAAATAAACAAAAACAAAAACAAAACAAAACAAAAAAAAAAAAACAAAAAAAAAAAACAAAAAAACAAAAAAAACAAAAAACAAAAAACGAAATACGTAAAAATAAAAATTAAAAACAAACTAGATCTAAAAAAAAATAGAAAATTAACAAAAAAAAAAAAATTAAAAACTACTAAAATTAAAATTAAAATGTTGATTATTTAAAAAACAAATATAAAAATATATATAAAAGAAAAAAAAAAAAAAATGTTAAAAAAAAATTATCTCACAAACCATAAAAGAATTTGAAATATATATATAAGTAAGTCAAAATAGAGAAATTAAAAAAAAAACATTAGCAAAAACTAGGGGAAAAAAATTGAAAACAAACTAGTTTAAAAAAAAATAGAAACTTAACGAAAAAAATGTAAAAAACTTGTAAAATTTATATTAAAAAAAAAGAAAACCCAAAAAATGCGTATTTTTTATTAAAAAGAAAAAAAAAATATATATATATATATATATATATATAGATATAGATATAGATATAGATATAGATATAGATATAGATATAATATAGATAAGATATATATATATATATTATTAAACATACATATTTTATTTAAAAAAATAAAAAATTTAAACAATTTTTTTTTTATTAAAAGAAAATTTATAATTTTTTTCAAACAAAAAAATTATTATTATTATTATTATTATTATTATTATTATTATTAATTGAAAAATACAAATTATTAAAACTACATTTTATATTAAAAATAATAATAATAATAATAATAATAATTTACATTTTTTTAAACATTTTTTTTATTAAAAAAAAAATTATAATTTTTTTTAAACAATTTTATCTTTTTAATTTATTTAAAAACACAAATAATATTTTAATTTTTTCAAAACAAATTAAATTTTTTTAATTTAAAATTTGAAAAATTATTAAAAAAAAAATTAAAAGTTAATTATTATTATTATTATTATTTTAATGGTGGGGCCCTCCATCCCCAGGCCGCCCATGGTGGCGCGGCCGTGGGGCGGGAGGGCGATTCTGGGAATCGCCTTACCGCCCCTCGGCCGCCCGTGGTGGCCCACGGAATTGCCCTCCCGCCCCCCGGCCGCCCTTGGTGGCCCACGGAATTGCCCTCCCACCCCCCGGCTACCCGTGGTGACGTGGCCGTGGGCGGAGGGCCACCATTTAATTAAAAAAAACAAAAACACCATTAACTTTAAATTTTTATTTATTTTTAATAATTTTTCAAATTTTAAATTAAAAAAATTAAATTTGTTTTAAAAAAATTAAAATATTATTTGTGTTTTAAAATAAATAAATAAAATAAAATTGTTTTAAAAAAAAATTATAATTTTTTTTAATAAAAAAAAATGTAAATTTCAATATATATATGTTTAATTTTTATTTTATTTTTTTAATATAAAATGTAGGTTTAATAATTTGTATTTTTAAATAAGAAATAATAATAATAATAATAATAGTTTAAAAAAATTATAATTTTTTTTTAATAAAAAAAAATTGTTTAAAAAAAATAAAATAAAATATTAATTTATTTATTTTTTTAAATAAAATATGTATGTTTAATAAAAAATAACTTATTTATTTATTTATTTATTTTAATAAAAAATACACATTTTTTTGGTTTTTTTTTAATTTAAATTTATTTTTAATATTAATTTTACAAGTTTTTTTAATTTTTTTCGTTAAGTTTCTATTTTTTTTTCAGCTAGTTTGTTTTTAATTTATTTTATTATTATTATTTTTCCTCAGTTTTTGCTAATGTTTGTTTGTTTGTTTTTTTTTCTCTATTTTTACTTATATATATATATATATATATATATATATATATATATATATATATATATATATATATATATATATTTTTAAATTTGTTTTTTTTTTTTGGCCAAATTCTTTTATGGTTTGTGAGATAATTTTTTTTAAACATTTTTTTTTAAGATTAATTTTACTAGTTTTTTTTAATTTTTTCCGTTAATTTTCTAATTTTTTTTTTTAATTAGTTTGTTTTTAAAAAAAAAAATTCCAAGATTTTGCTAATGGTTTGTTTTGTTTTTGTTTTTTTGTTTTTTTTCTCTATTTTTACTTACTTATCTATATATATATATATATATATAATTTTGTTTTTTTTTTTCCAAATTCTTTTATGGTTTATGAGATAAAAATTTTTTAACATTTTTTATTTTTTTATTTTTGTCTTTTTATATATATTTTTATATTTGTTTTTTAGAGACAATTATTTCATGTGGATTGAAAATTTAATTAACGATGTATAAATATGTAAAATATCGAAAATGCAAAATATCGACCTTCTTCTTTAAATATGAAAATAAATAAAAACCTCACTACAAAAAAAATAAAAATAAAAATAAAAACAAGAAAATATAAAGAAGAAGACCACTTCCAAAATTATTAAATTTACAAAATAATTATTTACATTTCATACATTAGAAAATTTAAAGTCAAAAAATAGGTCTTTTAAAAAAAGGGTCTGATGCAGAATAACCACTTTTTTAAATCAACGTGAAAATCCCTACCATTCTAAAATGCAATGTACATAAAAAAAATTAAAGTGCCAAAAACTATGCTCTAAAAAAAATGTGTGTTCTGCATCACCCCTTTTCAAAATCGGGTCACTTTTTTGCTATCTCTACAAAACGGGTAACAGTATCAGTTCCCATTTCAAAGTTTACATTGATTAAATCATAAAGAGAGATCCCTCTCTGAAATTGGAAGGGCTAGATTCTCAGTTTCCAAAGTGGTTCTATGGTTACCTCTGTGATTTTTTCTGCAACCTCAAAAATTATGAAGTGATAACACCTCAATTGGACTAAAGTTTGTGATATTTATCTGTGTGTGAAAGGAATTGTTTTGGTCTAGTTCAATAATGATAAAGACTTGGAATATGTCATAAATGAAAGACCATGGTTTTGGGGAAGGGCAGGTCTCTTTGTAACTCCATGGTTTCCTGGATTCGATGCCAATACAATGGTGGTTACGAAAATGTTGATATGGGTAAGGTTACATAATAGTTGACTTCCCTTTTGGCATCACCAAGTCCTAGCAGGCATTATAAATTCTTTTAGGAGATTCCTAAAGATAGATCGAGAGAGAATGGACAAAGGTATCTTCACTTTTGCACGCATATGTGTGCAGATGGATTTATGTAAAGGTGTTCTAGATTGTGTTCATCTAACACACCAAGAATTCAAATGGCAACAATGGTTAGATTTTGAAAACACTGATTTCAGGTGTCGTATCTTCCATCAGACAGGGCATTTGAAGAATACATGCCAAGGACAAAGAAAAGGATGTAGAAGCCAAAAGCATGGAAATTTCTAGACCCACATTCTTTTGATGATGAAGATCAAGAAATGGATGAGAGCCAGAAATATCTAGAGGCAAAGGACCAACAATGATCCCGAAAGGAGGATGGAGAAGAGAAGTCGAAGGATCAAGAAAAACAAACGGAGAAACCCAATGACTTAGCAATGATCTAGACTCATAGACATCGACATGAGGAAAAGAGAAATAGTCAAGGGCCAGGTGGAATAAAGCGATCACACATCTCTGAGATCTTGCACTCAGACAAAGAAGTGCCAACAATATCAGAAAGTGATGTGTTCGCAACTGTCATGGCTACTCCATCTCTTGGGGTTTGGCACAACGTTCAAAAGAAAAAAGGTAAAAAGGAGAAAACCAATTTATCTAGGTAAATGTAAATATTGGTAGCCTAGCTACAATGAGCGCTTGAAGCACATACACATGGTCCTCGACGACAATATATAGATGCACTTGTGCATTTTCTTATGTAACTTTTTACTTTTATTACTAAAAAGTTGTGATTTTTCCTCTAGAAAAGAAAACAAAATCTAGACAATGAAGAATAAAACCATGAGATTAAATAACAACAACCTATACATAGAAAAAATGTTGGAACTAATCCAACCACCTCTATTCTAGATGATGAAAAAAATTTCCATTATACTTATCCTTGTCTAGATCTTCTAGCCATTCCAAATCCTTACAATCAATAAAACCAAATTCCATATGAACTCTTGTTATGCTACAAAATCCATTACCCCAACAAAACTTAATTGTTATGGATAGTGTGAACTCATACACTTTCATCCCTTTACGAAGAATTAAGGGGGTGATCCTTATTTCCAAAATTTGTGTCTATCATCTAATGAGGTGAATAGTGAGACACAAAATCACAACTATGAAACATCTTATAGATATATAATTAATAAGGATAATTCTCAACCTCCATCTAATGATTATTTACAAATAAATCAATCCTAATTTGAAACCTATCCCTTGTGTGCCTAAAATCCCTTTGAGGTGAATAATGTAGAATCCTCACTCTAGGGATGCCAAACAGTATAGTACTATTAAATTTTTAGCCCAGTCTCATTCTACTTTGTTAGCACTAGAGGTTGTCTAGACTAGAACTTCCCAAAGGTTGCCTTTATTAAACACTATTGGACATATTGACCATGTTAATTATTTTCTAATCACTTTCAATTTTGAAAATGCTAAAGAATGTCTCCCTCATACCATTTCTTTTCAAATTCCTCTCATAGTTAAGAATATGATCATTCATCATTTCATCATGGATGAAGAGGATTCATCATTCATTATCCTCTTTTACAATCAACAATATAGCCATTCATTATTGCATCATGCTTGAAGGGGCATCATCACACGACATGCCCATAGTTGTTTGGAGAAATATGGGATCCATTCTTTTTCTTTTGTCAACAATTACTTTGCACAATTTTGATGGGAGAAAATTAAAACCATATGGGACCCCATGTAACCCTCCCATTGAGTATGGTTTTCGGGGGGTGGTGTGGGTGTGGGGGTATGGGGGAACTGTCATGATCAATATGCAAATGGTGGGCGGAAACTTACATGACAACATGAATTTGGGTCACAATTACATGTATGCCATCAATGTGGTTGATTCTTTAGTTTTCCACATATTTTTATTCCCTAATGATGGAAAAGTGGCCTCCAATAACCAACTTGAACATTATGCTTGCTCATAAAAATGATAAGGCATGATAAACAAGGGTATGACATCAAAGGTATTCAATTATATTAGACTAAATTTTTAGGACCTTAATGAGGCTAACTATGGGTGAAGAACACAACTATAGAAGTAGCTTATAAGTACCTAGGTGATATGGCTAATATCATTAGAGAGACATGATAATATAGATCATTAACCTTGACAATGAAGAATTGAATGAGAATTATGATCAAAATGAATATCTTATAGTGACAACCATGTTCCACTATGGATGCCATGTACATTGTTTTCATGAGAAAACACCAAATTAATATATTAGTTGTGATCTCTAGTATCATTTTCGATAAGCCTCAATGAGTTTCCATCGACATGTGATACAATAGAATAAAATTATCCCTCATCACCAACAAATTCTACTACAAGATGGGAAATAGTCTTAATGTCATTGATCTATAGTTATGGAAACTTGGTCTACTATTTTTAATTCTTAAAGCTAGGGTATTCCCTATAGTCATATATAATTGGAACTTGAGAAAATATCTAACATGTGGGAGTGAGTGGAATGGGAAGATATAAAACAAATGTAGAGAAGGGAAACGGTAAGAAATGGATCTAGATGGGAATGCGATTTTCCATAAAGCGATGAGGTGATAAGAAAGTGATTGGGAATTTAGTCAATGTGTACTATGGAATAGTCTAAGGTTAGAATCACTAGTGGATTCAACAAAACCAACAAGTTTCTCAAAATAGAACTAGGGAGCCATGGGCTCATAGGGGTCCACATGAGGTTGAGAGGCATATTAACTGACATGTATTGGATGAAAAGTATGGTCTCTACTAGTGATAATAATGACCTCCACTAGGGAATAGTCATGAGATTACATGGTTGTGCTATTGTCTTACTACATAAGATATGAATAATATTATCCATCCAATGTAAGGTAGTAGAAGGTGTTTGGTCACAAGTGGTGGCCCCAATTCTATAACAAGTAGGTGGGATACATGTCTTAATGAACCACAATCTGATGAGAATTAATGGAAATACATAATATATTAGTTCTACCAATTAGGAAAAACATCTATGATTTCATTGTTGCATGGGTTTTATAAATTTCTTTAGTGGTTGAGTGGATTCCACATAGGGGGTTCATAAATAAACAATATTATACCACATCAATTCATATTAGGGGGTTTTTAATTACTAAAAAAGATAGGGTTCGAGGGGTATTTTTAATATATTAAAAACATATGGATAATTGATATTGGGGGTGGGGATAGGGGGGAGAGGGTGTTGGATAGAATTTTTTATCAAGGGGGAATGAAGGTTTGAGTAGGTGGCTTTATACTAGATTAGCTTATGCCCTTAAAGATATGGAATACCATATTCATCCTCCTCATATGCTCTTCTTCCTCTTTGTTGTTGTATGCCCATAACCCCTTTTATGACACCAAAAATATATGATCACATATGCAACAATTTATACAGTAGTTGAGGCATTACATGGATCAAGATATCCCCCAAATTTCTCATATAGACCTGATGTGTCTATTTTATCATTAATTTAGGCCCCACCAAAATTAGGGATCTGACAAAAAAAAATCAATGAAAATAGAGGATTTTACCAAGACATGGAAAAGTTTCTTTGTGAAAGGAATTTATAATGAATCTTTATTTGGTAGAACCATAGGTGTTTCACCTTGTTGATCAATATCTTATCATGTTAATTCATAAAGGTGGATTTGAAATTGTGACAAATAGAATCAACATATAACAGGGTTTGGGGGCAGGGGATCTATGGGTGTGGGGGCAGGTGGGTGGATTCCTAGGTATTATGGGGTTTAAATAAGGGTACTTGGTAAAAATAGGGGTTATTTTTATTTGAAATATATACTGGGAAGGGGGTTCGGCAAAAGGATTTTTGGTATTTTTATCAAAATCCAGTGATATTAGAGGTATTCTTTAATATTACCTGAACACAAGTGTTATGGCATAGGTTAATTGAGTGGAGATCCCATGTTAGAAATAAATAAAGATCATAGGAATTTGTGCTTGTAACTTCTAGAAATGATCTTTCTTCACCCTATGAGGAGTGTACTATAGACATTAATATATTGATGACTCAAAATATAATGTGCTAGTCTCTTTTATTGGTTTGTCCTTTGAGAAAGAGAAGAGGAGATGTGATTTAGGTAACTTGGACCATTGCAACCCCATTGTATGATGTAAAGTAATTAGTGTCATTAGAATCTCCATTTATCTCCAATCAATCCATTTATTTAATTAAAATTAAAAAATGGAGTCATTGGTTTTCACACTATTAGGATTGGGTACAAAGTTTGATGTTGGATTGACATTTATGACATCTATCTCATTTTGATATCAACCTTTTTAGAACATCAATCTACATTCTTCAATTTACTAATTCTCTAATAAATATGTTGACAATGTGTCAGTATATTGACACCATCTAGAGGTTGAACATTGATGTGGCACATATGGGTGCTTTGTTATACTAACATTCTATCAATGAACTTGCTATAATACATAGACATACATATCAAATTGATTAATAATGTACACATATCTATATATATATATATATATATATAAAGAAAGGAAGACTCAGTTATTGTGAAGGTTTCTTCACCCAAGAGTTATAGGGTGTAGATTTAATATAATTTCAATTAAAATTGCTAATTCTAAATGAAGGATAATTATAAAAGCCACTAACACATTTTAAAAGATAACACTTATATTTAATTAATAGAGCATAACTAAATGACTATTGAGACTTGAATCCAAATCTTCTTAGAAGGTTCCAAGCACCTTACTTGGGTTAGCATCCATAATGAGTAAAAAGAAACCATAAAACACAGGTTAAAAAGAGAAGGCAATATATAATTTGAAGGGGGACTAAATTAAATGAGGGTATTTTTTTATTTTTTATTCACATTATTTTTCAAAATCCATATATATATATATATATATATATATATATATATATATATATATATATATATATATATATATATATAGAGAGAGAGAGAGAGAGAGAGCTATTTAAAAGAAAAACACATGAATTTTTTTTTATAGACAAAAACAAGGTTAACAATATTTTAAAAGTAACAAGACTACCATGAAACCCCAAATAAATTTTTCCTCTATCTATAATGAAAAAAATGAAAAGGAAATGGGAATAATTAAGAAAAGAATGAGGTGGATAGAAGAGATGGTTTCCTTCAACTTCCAAGCTAAAAAATAAAAGGGTGGCTTTACATGGCTATAATGGGAGGAGTAAATTCGTGGTTCTTCATCCTTCAAATTTGTCAACACACGGGGGCGGGGGGGTGTGTTTGTGCACAAAAATAATGTCAACGACGTTTAAAAATGAATAAGATGAACATGAAACCCAAAATAAATTTTTCCCCTATTTATACAAAGAAAAACATGAAAGAAAATGGCAACCCCACAAAAATAGAAAGGGGAGATAAAATAAGTCTCCTTAATGTTGCAATAAAAATAAATAAAGAATTAGGATTTTCCATGGGTGTTATGGGAGGATCATAGCTTTGGTTATTCATCCTTTAAAACCTACAAACAAAACCAATAATGAAAATACTAACAATCGACACACACATAAAAGAAGCCTTCAAAGCTCTAGAACCATAATGGAGGTATTATTAACATAGCCAAGAGAAGAGAAATATCTTTATTCTTTCCTCCTCAAGATCTTGGAACCCCAACCTCCATATAATAGAAACCCTAACTATACAACCTTAAGAGGAAGAAAAATAAAGGATATGAGAAGAATAGAAGTGAGAATGAAATGAGAAATTACGGATGAAAGATCATTTTTTTCTTCAGAAACTTGTGCTCTAAATTAAAATAAATAGCTACAATATAATTCAAAATTTAAACTTTTTAATAGACATGTCAGTACATTGACATCCTAAATCCCATTAATGTGATCAATTTTATTTGATTAAATTTGCAACCATGTCAATGCTATAAAATATCATCTAGGTGTTTATGTGTAGACACCTTAAGGGTAACGTAAATATACCAATACCTTATTAGGGCTAATAGTGTAAAAAAAGGATGAAATTTCAAGAATTTACTATGAAATGTGGCATCAAAATCAGTTATTACCATCACTTTACTGTGAAAGGTGTATTTGAAGTAGGGTTCAACAAAAGGATTCGATATTTATTCTTTCATATCTATTTAAATGATGGTATTCCTTGAGTGTGTGTGTTATTTTATAGCTCCATTGAGTGAACTCCTCATGTGAATTGATAAAGAAGTCACCAAGTTTACTTTCAAAATGGTGAGTATATAGCTCCATCAAATACAAAGGTATTTGCTTCCATAAATTAGAATTGTTGTTGACTACAACTTCATTTGGACAACTTATGGTTGTATATACATGCAAAAGATTTGAATATTGAGAAGTCAAGCGAGTTTCCTAAGTAAAGGCTAGATTGTGGCACAAACATTGTATTCCACCAATCATCAAGGTTGTTGATTATGTCTATCAAACTTGGGTGACTAGAGGCGTGAGTTGAGGAAAAATAATGCATGAGAATATCAAAGAGGTTTCAAATATGGAGTAGGGACTCCTAAATCTTTATGAGTTCAATACATATGAATGTATCATGAAAAAGGGTGAAAAAAATGGAATATAAGGAGTGGAGTTGAGATGGTAGTGTTATTGTGACAAGAGATTGACCATCTATACCTTATAAAAATAAATGAGCCAATGGGAGGCTAATAAGGGAAAAGTAGTACAATAGATCCATTATGCCATGATGTGCATCATATGAAGAAAATTATTAAAGATATCCAAAATTCAATGGTACTTTACCCCAAAGAAATGTTGTTTCTTAAATGTACACTTATAAAACTTTGACCTTTGTTTATCTAAAAAAGGATGTGGAAGTCAAAGAGAGGGAAAACCTTCATGTTCTATATTGCTTTATTCTTGCCATGAAAGTGATTTCTTCTTGAGTGTGTATAAACCTTATTGGAAAATGTGCATAATGTTGCATAATATTTGCATTGACTTGTAGGAGATTATGTACACACAATTGTGAAGGTCAAATACCCTAGCCTTGTTCAAATGAAAACACAAAAAAAAAACAAACAAACAAAGTTGAAAATACTTTAATAAGAATTAATAATATTTAAAATATTAGGAAATTTAAAAAAATCAACAATCAAATTGTTTGCCAAAAACATTTAGATGTGTTTTTGTACTATTGTCTATAATATACAAAAAAAATCATGTGAGGTTCACTAACAATGGAGATCAATGGTCTCTATGCCCACAGAAACTATCTGAGTAGATCCACCCAATGGGATCACTTCCTACTGACTCATTAACAAAGCCTAATCCCAAGAGCGTTGAGGAGAATTGACCCTGTGACCTCCCATTAGTAAGGTGATTTTAATGATGGGAACTCAACCAATTGATCTAACCCTTGGGTATATCTATAATATACAAAATTATATGGATCATAACTAAAATAAGTGCATCTTCACTCTATGAATAATAAACCTCTCGATCTTCCATAACTAGCTAACATTAATTACTATCATAAAGAAAACACTTATCGTTTAAATGTGTCATATTCCTGTTAAGAAAATATCTACCTATAAAAAAGAGTGCATTGCATACTATGGTTGCTAAACCCTAAGTATTGTTGCTAAATCCTAAGACATATCATGGGTGACTTTGAAAGAAAACACATCTCTATCCATTTGACTTGGATGACATTGCAATACATCATATTTCTATTTGAAAATGTAAATACTTATTTTATATTTACCTTTAATATTAAAGATTACGATAAAGGATTTTAATAATAATAAAATAAATTGTTGTAATGTGATGAAAACCCTAATATCTTCAACCATCGCCCTATTTCTTGAAGACTTTCAACTTCAAGGCTCTTTCTTTTGTCTGAACGCCCCTCATATTGGTGTTATTGCTGCAGATATGGGAAATTAGGGGAACTTATTTGGCAGCAGGATTCTTCCCACATCTAAGCTGAGAACATCATTCTATATCTCTCAAAATTTTTGGCCTTCATGAGGCCAATCTCAAGGGGTACCTTTTGCATGCTAGTGAAATCTACTGAAACGTTCTCTTTACTCACAGCCAAAATTCAAGATTAGATATGCATCCCCTCCATCTTTATACAAATCCTACACGGAGGTAGAAAACTACAAGAAAGGAACTTTCTCAGAGACTACAACATATCCAAGGATGTTTCAATCTTCCTAGTTTACTATTTAAATGGTGGAGCCAAAGGCTGAGGTGCACCCTCTTCTTCTCAATCTCGATCTTTTAAGTACACTCTAAAGTCAAGTCTCTCACAACCGACTCACAAATACCTCTTAAGTCCATCCTTCATTATGGAATAGGCAGAATATATTCCAACAATTGAGGTGGATCATCCTTTATCCATCCTTTCTAGCATTGCATATAAGCAGAATGCCATTATTTGTCATTTTAGTGGCGTTTTCCCATCGACATTTGTGCTCCAAGAATGGGTGCATAAGGCCTAGTCCCCAAGCACATATATGTATTTTTCTTTGAAGGGTTTCTTTTATGGTATATTTCTACAATCCAAAGGATCATCAAAAGGTTTTAATCAAGGACTCTAGTTTTGGGGCCACTCTAGGCTCTCCTTTTAGCCATGGTTTCCAAAATTTGAACCTCTATCCATGACAACTCTGGCCACTTCAGTCTAGGTAAGACTCCCTAATATGCCCATTCATTTGATACATTTAGATATATTATTTGGTGTGGGAAACTCTCTCATTTGCTTCATTAAGATTGACACAGATAGGCTTGAGCGTCATATTGTAACCTTTGCTCACATATGTGTTGAAATAGATCTCATCAAAGGGCTTCCTGATCACATCATCACCAATTGGAATGGTCTAGCTTATTCATAGCTAGTGGATTATGAAAACACATATTTCCACTACATAATCCATAAACAACCAGGTCATCTCCAAAATTCCTTCCCATCTTCCTAGGGGCTTTCCCCCCTGGATAACAAGAAAAATAATTGAGGATGGAAATACCCAAAAGATCTAAAAGGATCTAACAATTCTTCATCTCATAGGAAATTCAACAAGAAACAAAAAAATATCTTGCAACTAAATCAAGTCCTTCAACATTAAGTCAGCCACCCGTAACATCACCTCATCCCTTAGACATTAGGGGGCACCCCTTGAATGGGGATTAAAGGGACACAACTATGATCTTGGATTTTTCAACGAGTGGGGACAAACTTTTTCATGAATCAGATCACTTAGATATTGATAAGGAAACAACAAATATCGTAGACCCTCCAGAAACATAATTGTCTTAATGAAATGCAGCCATTGTCTCCCCTTTCTCTCCCCTTCATCTATTCCTAATAACTCCTTGGAATGGATTGATGTTCGTAAGAAAAAAAGGAAGAGATGACAACTGGAAAACTCCATGATCACTCTCGTCCTCAAAAACTAGGAGCGTAGTAAATTTATTGGCTATGTCAATCTCAGGTTAGCTTGTCTTTTGATTTTGGATTTGGTCGGACTTACGCAGGGACCAACTGATTCAAGTTTCTCATTTTTTATGTAATCTGAGGTTAGCTTGTCCTTTATTTTTATTTTTTTTTGGATTTCCCCTTGGACTGACCAATCTAAATTTCTCAGTTTTCATGTAATTTGCAGATGAGAGGGTAATAAAATTTTTAATTAAAAAAAAAAACTTAAGATAAAGATGGATATTTTGTGTTTATAATTTTTTTTTAATACCAAAGGAATCAACAATTGGGTCAGGCTTATACTTGTATAACATAAGGTCAATTATGAACTCTACCACTATACCTCTGGGGCCTACGACAATCCTACTCTCCATAGACCTGGTTACTCTAGGGGAATTCAAATCTTGGAACTCTTAGTTTACACAATACTTCATATCACAATACCTGCCAATTGAGTTGCCTTCCCCCTCGCCCCCACTCTTTATGTTTTTATTTCCCCTTGGACTGACCAATCTAAATTTCTTAATTTTCATGTAATTTGCAGATGCGAAGGTAATACAAATTTTAATTAAAAAAAAAAAACTTAAGATAAAGATGGATAATTGGTTCAGGCTTATACTCGTATAACATAAGGTCGATTATGAACGCTACCACTATACCTCTGGGGCCTACGACAATCCTACTCTCCATAGACCAGGTTACTCTAGGGGAATTCAAATCTTGGAACTCTTAGTTTACACAGTACTTCACATCACAATACCCGCCAATTGAGTTGCCCTCCCCCTCGCCCCCACTCTTTATGTTTTTATAAATTATATATATATATATATATATATATATATATATATATATATATATATATATATATATATATATACATATATATATATATATATATATATATACATATATACATTTACATATATACATATACATATATACATATATATATATACATATACATATATACATATACATATATACATATACATATATACATATACATATATGATTTTTAGCATAGTTTTTTTTTAACTTCAAATTGATCAAGTGATGAAAATTAAATTTCATTTTGAGTACAAAATTTGAAAAAAGGTTTGTACCTTAAGATACTTGATTCCTCTCAACACTTGGTAAATCTAGAGTTACGATGAATATATGTTGATTCTTAATAATATTATTTATTTTTATATAAATTTCACATCTTTATATATAGAAATATTCTTATTTTTACTTTTATTAAAATCTTAATAATACACATAGTTACAAATATATGTGCCTGGCATTTTTCTTTGACATATTTTATTGTTTTAATTTAATTTGTAAATGTGATTTGCATAGTACTATATGTGTGTGTGTGTTTTGCATAATAAAAAACGTACTTATGCTATTTCAATATAAATCAAAAAGTGCAATCCCTTGGCTACCTAGTAGCTCGCTTAAATGCATGAATACCATATATATTCAATTCAACTAATTAGATAGAAACTTCTAACTCAATGTATGAAGAGTAAAAATAAATAAAAATAAAAATTTAGATACTAAAACATCATTACATAATTCTAAGATAGAAATTACTCCATCATCTAAAAGTAATACTTGCTTTGACAACATGTCTACTATGAAATTATTCTCCCTAAAGGCATGCAATACCTAAATGCCATTGAAATACTCCTGCAATTGGTGAATCTTCCTTTGCCATGCCTCCAGATGAAGAATTCTCAAATCAACCTTCTCATTAAACCAATCCAATAAAACTTTAGAGTCCCCTACCAACTTTAAAGATTTCACTTGTTTCCACAAAGAGACACGAAAGGCATCCCACATAGCCACCACTTCAACAAAAAAATTGTTCCTTTACCAATTCCCATTTTTCATTTAAACTTCACATTTTCTGGGAAGAAAAATGCAACTTTTTCTCCACACCTATCTCTTTGATTGGAATCATCAAAGAATCGGCATACCTCACCACCAGATATATCCAGAGTTTTTGCATATTTTTTCTTGTTGACTTTCAATGAATTTACTAGTTCAATAAAATAAGCCCTTGTGTTATGAGAAATTAAACCAAAAGATAGTGCAATATTTTGAAAAAGATATTTATTCCTTCCTAGCCAAACTTCCCATAACAAAAATATTGGAAGGAACTTGAATGAGTAAATCCTATATCTATGAGTCCAAACCCACAAGCATTATTCCATAATTTGACCTATCCATATTCCTTTTAAGTTAAAAAAGGACATTACATATTTCCACACCTAAATCGCAAAGAGGCAAAAAACAAAAAGATGTTCAATGGATTCCCCTTCAATACATCACAAGATATATCTACCTGGTCCCTCTCATCCTTTTTTTGCTAACACATCCCAAGTAATAACTTTTCATTCTAGAAAAATCCATAGAAAAAGACAACATTTTGAAAAACCATGCCCCTTCCACACCATATTGTACCACCACTTATGGACAAAAAGCATATCTTCTTGAATTAGTGTTTCATATCCCAACCTCATTGTGATAGCAACCCCTCACTTATTTTTTATCCAAAAAATACTATCAATTTCATCTATGTTAATTACTATACCAAATATTCTAAGAGAATACAAATATAAGTTTGGTTCTTATTTTTGAATATTTGGAATTTTGAGATCCTGCACTAAAGCCCATTCTTGATTGTCTATTCTGACTATTCCACTTCTCACCACATTATCTAAGCTTGTAATACCTGTAGAGTTCAGGTGATGGATAAACTATTAGACAACATGTAATAAGCAACACATCCCACCCACAGATCACGACCAATTAAAACATTTGCACCATTCCCCACTTTCCACATGAACCATTTCTCTAAGGTCTGAATTCCACTTACCATAATGCACCACATCATCGACCCAATTTTGGTTGATTTGAGTTCTAACCTTAACCAATATACCACTGATAATTCCTTTAGGTATTTTGATCTCATTATGGATCTCCATAGACTGTTTCCAAAAAGCATTCTCCACCCACTTTTAGAAACAAGGGTTATTGGAAAGATATCCAATTTTCAGATTCCCCATCCTCCCATTTTATTCGAAAGAGAGAGTTTCTTCCACTTCAAAAGACTCAAACCTCTCTTCTAACTTTTACCATTCCAAAGGAATTGAAAACATAACATCTTGATAGCAGTAAGAATACTTTTCAAGGTTTTAGCAAGAGTTGACCAATATACCGAAATACCCTCCAACACTGATTTGACAAGGATTGGGTGACCTACTAGAGAGAGCTATCTATTGCACCATAATCCAATTTGCTTCTGCACTTTTGTTATCATCCATTTTCAATCCAAGATTCTATAATCATTTGGAATTAAAAATAAACCAAGGCATTTTAAACCATCACTTAAATGACCATCATTGAGAGGGAAGATACCTTTGATATTGTTCAATGATTCATATTCCAAGTTACTACTAAGATCCAATGGCTTTTCCAAGCTTATCTCCATCCCTGTAGTAGCACAAAAGTGGTTTATAAGTTCTTTAAAAACAATCCAGTCCTCCACAGTCCCTAATCAACAAAAGAACACATTGTCGATAAAAAGAATATGACTGATTTCCCAATTATATCCAACTTCAATACCTTTGATCCTACCTTGAGATTTTTCAGCCATAATCATTCTACTTAACCCCTCTATGACAAGAAGAAACAAAAATGGAGATAAAGGACACTCTTGCTAGATACCTCTTGAGGCCCGAAATAAATATGAAGGTTTTCCACTGATAGAACAACATAGTTGGTTGATTGCACACAACCCATCATCCATGAGAGGACATAAAATTTTAATCCTATTTGAATCTCAAATAAGACCAACCAACCCTATCAAAGGATTTTCTTAGATCCATTTTCATTACCAGAGTTGACAACTTGTGAGATTTAATAGTGTGCATTACCTCTTGTGCCATTCCTACGATGTCATTAATCTTCCTTTTGTTAAGAAAGCCACATTTTGTTGAAGACATATGATTGGAAAGCCCATCCTTCAACCTATTTGCAATTAACTTTGAGATGATCTTGTACAAGGAGTTACAAAGGGATATCGGTCTGAATTCATTGAAATGCTTGGGCTATGTCACCTTAGTGATCAAAGCAATACAAGTTGCAATTAAACTTCTTGAAACATATCCTCTTCTCGAAGAATCTTCAACCACCTAAAGAATATATTTACCCATCAACTCAAACAAGTGCAAATAAAGCTCTATAGTCAATTCATTAGGGCTTGGAATTTTTTCCTTAGGCATATTTTTTATAACATTAAGAATCTCTTCTTCATTAGTCAACCTTCCAATCTAATATTCGTCATCTTCTTAAAAGAACCATGGATAGTTTTTAATTGAATTCATTTGATCAAATATGTTTACGTTCCCTATATCTTCAAACAATTTCTAATAAAATCCCTTCCTTCTCAAGCAATATCTTTGAAGGAAGAAACATAATTTGACTCATCCATTGTGTAAATTTCCCATATATGATTAGCAACTTTGTGGTGAATTTCAAAATTGTGGAAGAATTTGGAATTAATATCCCCTTCTGCTACCCAAGTAGCTCTACTCTTGAGTTTCCAATAAAGCTCTCTCTATTGGGAATAATTTTTTTTTTTATATTCTAGTCTTATCACTTGCTCAAGTTCAAAGTCTATTAATATGTCCTCTCCCTATTAACACAAGTTCTAAAATTTTCTTTTCTAATTTTTCTAACTCCCCCACATAATTTTATTTTCTTCTTTTTTTCCACCAACACACCTCATCCTTCAAGTTCTTTAAATTTAGCAAAAATTTCTCCATAGGAGAAGCTCTGCTAGCACTATTAATATGTTTCCATATTGAATTAACAATATTTATAAAACTATCATCTTGCAGCCAAGCCTAATTAAAGTGAAAAGGATAGTGTCTTCTCTTGATTTCACCTTATTCTAAAATAGTAGGTTTGTGATCCAAGATAGACTCAGAGAAAATTGATGGACAAAAAATGTAAACTTTGAAAGAAAAGACTCTTTCATTAAGAATCCATCCAGCCTCTTATCCACTGCTTGATCTCCTTTATGGTTGTTCATCCAAGTTGGAATAAATTTCAAAGGTTCTATATCCACTAGCTCTATCGATTCCAATCAGCGACGGAAAAAATCATGCTTGATTATCATTCCTTCCATTAAATCCCCATATTTCTCTTCGATTTAGAGTAAATTTAAGGTTTCCTATAATGATCATATTTTATTTATTGATGATATCGATATGTAATACATTCATCTAGAAAATTTCATGGTTGTCATAAGGGGCATAATAATTTATAATAAATAAGCATAAATCAATAGCTAGAACAAAACCTTCCATAAGTAGGCCTACTACACAAAGCGAATACGAAAAGGTCCCTATTTTAGGGGACCACCCTGTTATTAACCATCCATACATCTCACAAGTGTCCAACAACTCAAACTTCCACTCTGCAATGCCTTTGAGAACACCTTGACTACTTTCTCACCGACACACATAATCTCTTGAACTGCAATATATAAAAAATATATAAATATATATATAAATAAATATATATATATATATATATATATATATATATATATATATATATATATATATATATATATATATATATATATATATATATATATATATATATCACATCTTTATATATAGAAATATTCTTATTTTCAATTATGTGTTTATTAATTAATTTTTATTAGGTTTTTATATGTTTATTAATTATATGTTTTGAAATATTGTCAAAGGACAATATCCGAATTTATGAAGAGAACAAAATGAAAGACATATTTAAAACCAAAACATAGAGATATAATGAAATTTGAATTCAATTAATAAATAGAAAATCCTCAAACTGTATACATGCAGGATGAAAGAAAACTAGCTCAGATGGTGGTAACTTATCTCTGAGAAGCGATGTGATTATTACATGCCTTCTTGAATTTTGTTATAATGAGACTCAGAGGAACTTTTATTATGAAGAAGCAATGAAAAACCCTAAATGTCCAAAAACCTAACCCTAGGAGATGAAGCACCAAAGGCTTATGGTCCCTAATGGGGTAAGTTGGAACATCAACTTCTTGGGGTTGTAACTTTGGCACACGATAGACTCCATTTAGTGCACACAATAGCTTGTTGGAAAGGTATATATTAGTAGCACAATTCCTAGCTATTGTCAACATGTTTCCAAACAAAATGTCGTTTAGGGCCTCAAAATGGCTCCAGAAGTTCAGGACCTTAAAATTGCCAAAATAGGAAAATTGTGTTATGAAAAAGTGGAACAGGTGGGTGGCCAATGATATCCACCTGGATTAGTACCCCTTCCTTAAGAATTAATGATCTCCATTGTGTTGACTGCTCCAATGAGATGGGAAAATTTCTGCTGAACTTGGCCTCTATTTCGCCACTTGCCTTGGTGCAGGAGTTGGCCTGTTTTGACAACTCGATATGTAGGCTTTAACCTTGTACATAAATTACTTGCATACGAATTCTAAAAAACAAAAAATTAACAATGGTGAAAACATTAAACATAAAATAGATATACACAAATATTTCCCCTGGATCCCAAAATCGGGACTACCAGATTGATTTTTCATTATATTCCTTTCAATATTACAATACATATATATACATGTTGAATCATTCATAAACCCCAATCCATTAACCCTGGATTAGAACATAACCATAGTTCCCTTGACTGAATCTACAAAATACCATGGGTAGAAAACCATCATGCCCAAAACCATGTGTAAAATCCATGTACAAAACCATAGGTAGGTTCGCCCACCTAATATAGGGTCCAAAAAAAAAATCTGGGGGCATTCCCTCGGACACTGTGTAAGGGTACTACTACCCCCATGAAACCCCACAATAAGGGGGGTTGTGACCCCCCCACATGTGCAACTAATCGTGGAAATAATATAACACACACCCAACATTCTCCCACTTGTTGTTTTCTTTTCCACACAAGGAGTCACAAGAGAGCTTAGTCATTGGTCCAACCCTACAACACCCATTTTTTCTCTGCACCAAGAAAAATTCTCAATGCTTATCAACTTCATCAATGCATCTACAACATTCTTCAATGTTTCCACCTTTACCAGCAACACATTTTTGTCCTCAACCATATCCCTCACAAAGTGATACTTAACATCAATGTGCTTTGTCTTTGAATGATAAGCAGGGTTCTTTGCCAAGAAAAATGCACCTTGGTTTTCACAGTCTATCCTTATAGCTCATTGTACTAACCCCATACTTGAACACAATATTTGCAACCAAATTGCTTCTTTGCTTGCATGGGTGACTTCCATGTATTCTTCCTCTGTAGTTGAAAATTCCACTACAGTCTATCTCTTATTCATCCAATTGACTACACCTCCAAATAGGTTAAACACATACTCACTTGTAGATCTTCTCCTATCCAGATCTCTAGCCCAGTCTGCATCAACAAAGCCATGGATATCCAAAACCCTGTCTAATCCTGGTCTTCCTTGGTAGCACAGACCATAATCACTAGTGCCATGCAAATACCTAAAAACCCGCTTCAGTGTTGTCCAACGCTCCTTCCCTGGTTTTGACATAAACTTGCTCAATACTCCCACTACATGTGCAATGTATGGTCTAGTACAGACTATTTCATACATCAAGCTATCGACTGCACTTGCCTATGTAACACGTGGCATGTTCTATTCCTCTTCTTGTGTCTTGGGACACTATTCAACAGATAAATTTACACCTACATGAATAGGAACCTTCACCGGTTTACTATCATTTATATTAAACCATTGCAGTATTGTCTCGACATACTTCCTCTAGTTTAACTAGAGCTTCCTCTTTGCCAGATCTCGTTTAATTTCCATGCCCAAAATATAGTTTGCAGCACCAAGATCCTTCATGTCGAATTTGGAGGACAATTGGGTCTTCAAATCCTAGATAATTTCATTGTCATTTCCAATAAACAACATATCATCCACATACAAGACCAAATAAATAACACGGTCACCAATTAATTTAAAATACACGCAGTGATCCTCTTTGCTTCTGGTGAAGCCAAGTCGCCGTATATATGTATCAAATTTTTGATACCACATCCTTTGTGACTGTCCTAAACCATACAAATATTTTTTTAACCTGCATACCATTTCTTTCTTCCCCTTCAGTGCAAAGCCTTCAAGTTTCTTCATTTAGATCACTTCTTCTAGATCTTTGTAAAGAAATTTTTTCTTCACATCCATCTGTTCTACCTCAAAATAAAAAGTAGCAACAATAAATAAAAGTAATAGTATAGAAGCCACCTTGGTAATAGGAGAAAAAATATCACAAAAATCAATTCCCGACACTCGGGGATAACCTTTTACTTACTAATGGAGCTTTGTATCTCCACCTTGCCTTCTGCATTCATCTTCTTCTTAAACACCCATTGGCTTCCAATGGGTTTCCTTCCAGCTAATAACTCCACTAGATCCCAAGCTTCCTTTTTTTCCAAAGATGCCATTTCATCAATCATGGCCTCTTTCCAGAGTTTTCCATCCTCCGAATCTACTACCTCCCTGGTAGTTCCAGGATCATCATCAGTAATAGATAAAGAAAAATTTTAATAGAAAGAAGATGGATTGTACCATTTTGGTTTCCTTCTTTCTCAAACTGATCTTCTCACAATTGGAGTTTGTGTATCTTCATCTTTTGATTCTTGTTCTATTGTAGATTTTGATTCTTCCTCCTTTAGCTCAAACTCTATCTTCTCATGTTTCTTTGTTAGGACTTCATGTTTAATAACATCTTTCACCTCTATAAATACCACATCTAGTTTGTACACAACCTTCCTTGTTTCTAGGTTCCAAAGCTTATAACCTTTTAAACCATCCTTATACCCAATAAAGATGCACCTTTGAGATTTGCTATCCAACTTGGTTCTTTTCTCCTTTGGAACATGTGCACATGTATCGTAACCAAATAGCCTCAGATGTGAAAGAGAGGGTTTCTTACCAATCCATACCTCATGTGGAGTATTATCCTCCAATGCTAATGAAGGTGATCTATTAGCCAGGTAAAATGTAGTCTCCATTGCCTTTGCCCAGAATTCCTGTCCTAACTTGACACCACTGAGCATGCTTCTTTCCTTTTCCATCAACGTCTTGTTCATTCTTTCTACAACTCTATTTTGTTGAGGTGTGTATGGAGTAGTCTTTTGCCGTGCTATACCACACTTCTTAGAGAAAGTTTTCAAATTCCTTCTTGTAGAATTCTCCACCATTATCTATGCTCAACACCTTTATCTTCTTCTCTGCCTAGTTTTCCACCAGAGCCTCAAATTCTTTAAACCTATCAAAGACTTCAGATTTCTTCCTAAGGAAATATATCGACGTATTCCTTGAGAAGTCATATATAAATGATACATAGTACACAAACTTACCCAGTGATGGAACTGACACAGGTCCAAACACATCACTGTGCACAGGCTCTAATATCCCTTTCGCCCTCTTAGCACCAGAGGGGAAACTCACCCGATTATGCTTCCCATATACACAATGTTCACAGCAATCAAAATCCAAAGATAAATTATACATGCCTTCTACCATACCATTACCATGAAGTATTTGAAGGCCCTTATCTCCAATATGTCCAAGCCTTTGATGCCATAGCTTGGTCTTTTCTCCAAAGACCACTATATTTTCTGCTCCACTTTTGGAACCATAGAAATCTTGCACCCCTCAATAGTAGTGCTACCCAGAAGCTTGTACAGAGTTCCAATTTGAACTCCCCACATCAATACCAGTGCTCCCCGAACCATCTTGCAGGTATCTTTCTCGAACATTGTTTTTACACCTGCATCATCCATCTTGCTTAAAGAAATCATATTTCTGGCCAATGCAAGAATATGTAGAACACCCAAAAGTGTTCTAATCCTTCCACATTGTAACTTCAACTTGACTTTTTAGTGTATGACTATTATAGCCTTCCTATCATCCCCTAAGAAGACATCACCACCATCATATTTCTCATACTTGCAGAACCACTCCCTATGGGAGTGAAGTGAAAGAATGCACCTAATTCAATCAACCATCCCTCATGATCTACATGTGTGCTTTAAGAAGAATTCAAGTACACATCCCCACGTTCATCTGAGGTGGTTTTCACCTCTGCAGAAGGAGCATCATTAGATCCCTTTCCTATATCAGGAGCTTTAGATCTAGAGTCGTTTTTGAAGTGCCCTTCCTTTCCACATTTCCGGCACACCTTACAGGTTTTCCTGGAGATTTAGATCTCCCTCTAGATTTAGATCTCCCACTCAAGGACTTATTTTTATTTCTATTCTGGAATCGTTCTCGTACAGACAAGGCATCTCCATTATGGCCCTGCATATTTTTCCATCTCATCTCCTCTGACAATAAGAATGAGATTTTTTTGTCAAACTTTAAGGTATTTGTATTGGTACCTATTGCAATAACCCGAATATCCCACGAATCGGGTAGAGGACACAACAAAATGATGCACTTATCTTCATATAAAATTTTAATATCAACAGATAATAACTAGCTTACCACAGTATTAAAGGCATTCATATGCTCTGTCATAGAGTCTCCATCCTTTATCCTTAGGTTATACAAATTTTTCTGTAGGAACAGTTTGTTCACCAAAGACTTAGATTGGTACAAAGTCCCTAATTTGTCCCACAAATCCTTCACCGTAGCTCCCCCTGATACATTCAACAATATTAAATCTGAGATACGCAACCATATTGTGCTATTTTCTGTTTGATCCAATTTTTTCAATCTTCATCTAACATTGTTGTTTGTTTAGTACCAGGATCTACCACAATTCGTTGATATTTATCCACCATTAGATCCTCCATCTTGAGTTTCCAAAACTCAAAAATCTTACCATTAAATTTGTCGATCTCTATCTTTTTGTTGCTCGCCATCTTCTTTCATTGCAAGAATCGATCCCACAGATCTCCCACTGAACAAGGTCTACCACAGGCTCGAGCAAAACCCCTCAGCAGCAAAGGTGTCCCTTTGAAGTCGAAACAACTCTGATACCAAACGTAGGTTTTAACCTTGTACAAAAATTACCTGCTTACAAGTTCTAAAAAATAGAAAATGAACAATGGCGATAACATAAAACACAAAATAAATATACACAAATATTTTCCCCTGAATCCCAAAACCAGGACTACCAGATTGATTTTTCAATATATTTCTTTCAATGCTACAATACATATATATACATGTCGAAGCATTCAAAAACCCCAATCCATTAAACCTGTATTACAACATAACCGTAGTTCCTTTGATCTGATCTACAAAATACCATGGGGAGAAAATCATCATGATCAAAACCATGTGTAAAACCCATGCACAAAATCATAGGTAGGTCTGCCCACCTAATATAGGGTCCAAAAAAAATTATCGAGGTGCTACCCTAGACCCTCTGTAGGGGGGATATCGCCCCTCCGTGTGTATGACTAATCATGGAAACAATATAACACACACCCAACATGATACAACTGAACCCTCTTTGACAATTACTCTTAATATGTGTGTCGATGATATGATTAGTTGTGGCTTGTTCAATGCAATTCGGTTTGAGCTTTGTCGATGTCAGCTGCTTTGCCATGTATGATGTGTCCAACAATGGTGGAAAGTATGGCCGAAGGTGGCCTACATTGAACATTAGGTTCATGCCAAGTAATGGGAGATACTCAGCTCAAAAGTGTTGTCACTTGGTGTTGATCATGGTGTTGTTTATACTTAGTATTAGTTTTTTTCAAGATATCATGGACCTACTAGAGGATGTGTTGAATTCATTAAATAAACTTGGTAGCTTTTTCGACCTCAGATTGAACATTTACAGACTTTGCTTATGTAGTGTGACATCAATGGAATTTAATGGTTGAAATATCATGCCCACGTAAAAGGGGTTGTGGCCAATTGAGTTATGGAGAGTTATGTTGTAGTTCTGTTGAACATAGGGGAGAATCTCATCCCATGTGCATGGATTCTTGGATTTGTACATCTGCAAAATGTGCATGATCATCAAGTTGATGACCTCCTTCTAACCATCACTATGGTGGTGGAAGGCATTTGATATGGTGAGCTTGGTGTCTAGTAATGACTATAGGGTCGAACATAATATGTTTAGGAACCTGTTATCCTAATCTGAATGATAGTCTGCGGAATCCCAAAATGTACCCACACCAATTTGAAGAAGAGCTTGGCAATGTTTTCTATTGTGATACTCTTTTTGCAAGCAGATATGATGGAAATATTAGAAAATATATCAATAAACACAAACACACAATCATTACCATGATTAGTAGAAGGAAAGCTAAACATATAATCCATCGATATGGATTCCCAAGGTCGATCAGGAGTAGGAAAAGGGTTGTATAGGAATTGTTTCTTAATGGTTGGTTTGGCAATGGCACAAGCGGTACAAGACTTGATATGCTTGCAAACATCATGTCGAATTTTCATCCAATAAAAATACTTCCATAGTATTACCGATGTCTTCTCCACACCAAAATTCCCTGCTACCCAACTGTAATTTTCCTCCCAGATTAGTTTGGAACGCTTGCTTGAAGGAACACAAAGGTGTCCCAGGTAGAAAAATAGTTCATCCTAGAGGTGGAAGTCTATAAATTTATTTCCTGCCATCAACATCTATATGTGGTAGCAAACTCTAAATCATTGTTGTATAGTTCTGTCCATCTAGAGGTATCATGCCCACAAGAGTTGAGAACAACGGTCAATGCCACAACCGAGGCCCAACTAAAGCAATATACAACATGGTTAGTGCTACCCTTCTTTTATTTAATGTTCAAATGGAATTTTTGTGGGTATGTGGACCATTTTTGATGGTGTTCATTTTGTAACTTCCCATGTGTCTGCATAAATTGAAGAGGTTGGTGATCTGTGTGGATGATCATCTCCTTCACTAAAATATAATGTTTCCATTGTTGGGAGGCTTCCATGATGGAATATATCTCTTTATCATAGGTGGGGTGTCTTTGAACAATATCAAAGAGTTTCTCACTATGATAGGAAACCAAATGTCCTTGTTGAATGAGAACTGTATCAACAGCATAATCAAAGGCATCTATTTCAATCTCAAGTGGTTGTTGTAGGTATGGTAGGGTGAGGACTAGTGAAAAGCAAAGACGATGTTTCAACTAATCGAATTCCATATGTTATGACTCAGACCAAAAAAACTTTGATTTTACTCCACCCTTGGTAACTTGAATTAAGGGCCAAGCAATATAAGACAACCCCAACACAAATATTCAGTAGAAATTAGTAAGGCCCAAGAAGTTGTGAAGCTCTGTTAGAGTCATTAGGGTAGCAAATCCTGAATTATATGGATCCTAGATGGATCCACAGGACCTTCTCCATGCCGAAGGAGAAGTTTTCCAAGTTAGTGGATAGCTTGTGTTGTTGCAGAGTGTGAAGGACTCGTCGAATATTGTTGAGCCTCATAATTGCTTCTTTTTCACACCCTTTTTCCACCTATTTTACTCCTTTTTTATCATCATAATCACTCAATTGGAAACAAATCACAGAATCCATGGCATAGAAGGTATATGAAATTCTTTTATTTCATAAGTTAATAATGTTCTTTATTATTAGCCTAATATTTGTTTTAGCTATCGGATTGGGGTGATTCTGCAGTTAATGTCTAATTCTACAGCTAAGTCCATTGTTTCATAGGTTCTAAGTTGCCAGTTGGAGTGAGAAATATATGGGAAGATAGCAATCAATGCACTCCACGATTCCTTCCTACCTTCATGAACTAGATTGATCAAGAAATCTTCCAGTTACGTGGTCAAAGGCAGATGTCAACTTTGTTAACTATATAGGTGAGCGAGGAACGATATATACACTTAACGATTTTGTTTGTTAAATAGAAAATCATTAGCAAATTTAATTACAATATCTTTCATAGTTAATTTTAGTATTTTTTTAAGCGAAGCTAGGCATGAAGCTCTACACATTTAATGCTATAGGATTTATAAAAGACTTTGTAAGCAAGAAAAAACACAATGATTTTATTATGCGACAATGAGAATTAAAACTCTGTTTTCAATTCAGTTATAAAGAATCCTTCTTATTTCGATGTGTGGTTGATTGTTCAATTGGATCTCGTGACCATCTGCTTATGGAGGGTCCCCTCAAGCAGTAAGGTTATTTTATGTTTTTAAGTGAATTTCCTTATAACATTTTGTAAGTTTATTTTCTGGATGCATGGTGTAGAATTTCCTTATCGTTTTCCTTTGTTGATTTCTAAGTTAAATAGCAAAAGTGTGATTGTCTTATTAACTAATTTTCTTTATTGATTCATGAAAAAATGAATTGAGTTTAATGTGAGTAATGATAACAACTGTGAGAGTTTAGATTTAGATTAAAATTGTAATTCTTAAAAACAAAGGATTTGATTACAAGTCTTATTTCAAGCAAGAACGATTTATGATCTTGAGCAAGTGAGAATATATTTTCAACTCATTTTGGATTTTCATGCAATGGTTTGTTAGTATTATAGATGATTTGATTCCTTTAGAGAATTGGGTTTCTTTAAAAGCACAACAAAGAGAGAGTGTGTGTGATTTTATGAGTTAAATTTCATTTTACAAGTGTGAGACTAATTTATAATTATGAGATTTTCATAAGTTGTGTGGATTTCATAATTAGAATTAATTTTCATAAGTGTGGGATTGATTTACTTTTATGCAGAGTTGTGAAATTTTCTTTTGAAGCAGTTGATAAAAGAGTGTGATCATTTTATTTTCTAAGAGAATTTGCTCTACTCATGTGCATTCCAATAACTTAATTTAGAATCCATATTTCAATAACTCAGTTTAATTTAGAGGTGTGAATAATCAAGGGCATCTATCACATACAATGCACTTACAGTTCATTGCTTACTAGCTTTGGTCGATAATTTATGCAAGTAATTTAAATTTAATTAAATTACCAAACATTTTGGCACTGTTGCTGGGGAAGTGTAAATAGGAGTCTTTTCTTTTTTATCAAAAAAACAAAAACAAAAACAAAAAAAACAAAAAAAGAAAACAAAAAAAAAAACAACAAAACAAAACAAAAAACAAAAATGATATGCATAAGGAAATGGATTCTAGAGGTAGATTTGCAGGTAGAGGTAAAAGTTTAATTCCAACAACATCACTCACCCCACCATGACCTCGTTGTGCTACACCACCCACTCAACCTCATATTCCACCATTTGCAGGCAAACATAAACTTCCTGAGGTATGTAGATCCAAAATCCAACCTAGAGATTAACCAACCTCATCAACCGAAGCAGTAATAGATGAAGAAGATCCTACATCCCCAACACAAGGAGTATTTTTCCTATCTTCAACTGGAGAAAGACTTATAGTACAAGAGGTAGAGATCCCTAGTGAAGAAGAGGAGGAAGAAACTTATTTTAACTTACCATTGATAGAAGAACCATAACTAGAAGAGCTAGAAGAAGAACCAGAAAACCCAATTTTGGAACCTTATATTAGTTCTGAAGAATCTACAATGGCTAGAGAAGGGGAAGGAGAGGTACATAATGTTAATGGTGAACAACCTAGGATTGGAGGAGGAAGAGGAGGAAATAGAGGTGGAGGAAGAGGGAGAGGTGGAGGAAGAGGGAGAGGAGGAGGTAGGGGAGATCCAAAACCCTTTGGATTTCCTATCCTTGATGAAGATACAATAGCTACAATGAAAAACATCTCACCCTCCATCCTTCCAAACTTTCATGGATTAAGAAGTGAGGATCCTGAAACATTTCTCTTTGAGTTTGAAGTCTTGTGTAGATCTTATGATTATCTGCTTGAACCTCAAAAGTTGAAATTGTTTCCAACAAATCTTAAGGATGTAACATTAAAATGATTCATGGGATTAGGAGCACACTCTATAAGAACATGGGAAGAAATGAAAACTACATTCTTAGAGAAATATAAGGATTATTGTATGCCCCATAATATTAAGGATGAAGTCTTTAAAATGATGCAGAAAGAAGATGAAAATCTTGAAGATTTCATTGAAATATTTGCTTATAATGTTAAAAGGGATAAAATGCATGAACTAGATGAAGAAACTTTGAAAGCTCTCTTATTAAAATCCATCAGAGATGAGTGGATTGATCTCCTCAATTTGATGGGTAAGGGAGATATTTCTCAGTTATCATTTGGAGACATTTGTGAGTTGTGCATACACATTTCAAGAGGTAAGGCAAGAACTGGGAAAAATCCAAGAGATCCTCTCATGTCTAGGATTAATAAATCTACAGTTGGGACTGTAAGTAGGGATGAATTAGGTAATTTTCTTGACAAATTTAAAACAAACATTTTGGGAAGTCTTAGTGAACAAATAGATACCCTTAAAGTGAAAAACAAGAAAAATGTTGAAAATGTTGCATTGTCAATTTTTTGTCCCAAATGTAGAAAGAAACATGCTCTAAGAGAATGCCCTCTTGATTTAAAAAGTGTAGAAACCTGTGTTATATGTGCAGAAAATCATGATACAAAAGAATTTCCTTCAATGTCGAGCCTTAAAGCAGTTTATCAAGAGGAAATGATACCAAATCAGATAGATCCCCTCTGTTTTATTGCTAAGAGACCATTGCAAAATTCACAACCAAATATGACTCAAGAATTTACCACAAGCATTTTCACAACCATTAAAAACAATTGGACTGCACCCATGCCTTGGAAATCTTGGCCTCAACCTTGGGCACAAGGATGGTAAAGTCCTTATGGAAAATATCCTCAATATCAACAACCTTATCCTATTTTTCCACCACAATATATTCCTCAACATGTTCAACCAACTCAACCTTAGAATCCAAATCCACAAATTTCATTACCATTTCCGCAAAGACCAAATCAATTGCCTACTCAAGTACTTCCAAATCCAAATAATAATAAAATTCACAACCTGTTTACAACATGGAAGGACAAAATTTCCAAACTTACATGATATCTCCACTAGATCTAAACAACATCCACCTTAGATATGGTAGAGTATTGGAAAATAAGTCCTCGATGGTAGCTATTTAGGAATCTAAAAAAAGAGAATGCCTCTGAAAAAGAGGAGCCTCTCAATGAAAAATAAAAACTTCAAAAACTAACCACCCCTACACATTATGATGACATTCCAACTTCTATTATGGAAAACCTTCAGTATCTGTTTCAAAACCACCTTTTCTTGAAAGATTAAAAATTGATGAAGGGGTAGAAAAACAAATTTTATTGCTTGATTATGATATGTTAGATGAGCTGAAGAATGTTTTTATACAAATTCCTTTGCTACAAGCCATTAAGGAAATACCAATTTTTGTAAAGACAATTAGGGAGTTGAGTATTAAAAGACTAGGGAGAAAGAGAAAAGAAATCAAAAGAATTCAGTTAGTTGGAAAAATTGCAGATATCATGATGGGAAAAACAAAAATTCAGAAATACCTTGATCCAGGAAGTCCCATTGTGAAAACACGTATCAATGGTATTGAAATTCCAAATACATTGATTGATTTAGGAACAACTATAAATTGTTGAAGGAAATGTAACTAGGCTAGGTTTTCTTAAATGTAATTTTGATATTTGTACTTATTCAAGAAAAGAGAAATTATTTTTGTATTATTTGTCAATGAGTTTCTTACTCATTGAAAATAGGTCAAGCACATTTTGAAGTGCTTCTAGAGAGTCAAAGTCAAAATGTAATTATGATAAGACCCTTTGAGGGCATGTTACATCATGTAAGTCATCATACAAGGTCATGGGAACACCTCCAAGCATGGTCAAATCCTCTCCTAGCAGCAACGAAGTCTACAAGCAACAAAACGATGGGTAAAATTGAATTATAGAGAAAAATTGTAAGTCAGCCTTAAGGATAATCATGTCGGCTTGAAAAGGAGCAGCAAACCTATATTTATAGAGGTTGTCCACTCCTCAAAAGGACAAGAAACTTCTCTCTGAAATCCGCAAGCAAGAAGAAGGCTTAAAGGACGAATAAAAGGCAAGGAAGAGGGATACAAGGGCAGCGAGTTAAGAAGACAAGACAACGAAGGTATGCAGGTCATTTCTGAAGCAGTTACAGCCACACATGCGAGGTCAAGGTAGGGTTGACTGCAGACATAACAACATAAAAGAATAAGTCAACATATCTTACTGTTTTGGGTGGAAAACAAGGTCTACTAGGCCTCTCTCTACAAGCAAAGGAGAAGCCCTCATATACGAAGGAAGAAGGACAAATATCGAAGAAGATAGGACTGTTTATAGGGCTAGAAACAGTCACATGTGCGAGGTGCAAGAAGGGTTTGACAACATTTTAAGGCAACAACATGACTATCCTCATTCAAATATATACCTAGGCCTACAAGGTATCCAAAGAAAAGTGAAGAAGCCTCTATCTATAACAAAGTAAAGAAGCCCTAATATTCTAGGGTTTCATATCCTAGAAGACAAAGTGTCGGAAGTGACAGTGCATAAGAAGGAAGGATTTGACTTATGCTTTGAGGATATCCTAATCAAGGTCTAGGGTTTGGCAGTTGTTAAAATAAGAAGCTTCAATAAGAGAAATATTACAAAGGGTTTTCCTCTCAAGAGTGGAGAGGGTTTGCCCCTGGCAGAGAGCCAAATTCTGTGTTCTTGTTATTTTGTTTTGGTAGCAGTTTGATGAAGCACACACATATGCACTAATAATAAGAAGAAGAAGTACAAGCTAATAAGAAAAGTAAAATGACTTCACAAATTGTTATTAAGTCATAGAGAATCATCACAACACTACTTTGCCTTAGATTCTCTAACATGGTATCAGAGGTAAGGTGACACATCAAGGAAAGGGCAACTCAAGAACACTCATCAAGGAGAAACATTTACAAAGTTGAAGCATCAATCCTAGAAGTCTCAAATCACTTCAAGGACAAGAAGGGTCTACAATCTATCATCCACCAAGGAGGTCTACAAAGCAAGAAGAAGAGCCTTACATAAAGGCACGTACAAAGAAGAGCAGATTGGAGCAGGACCTACATCGAGCTACAAGTCGTCAAGAAAATCTCATCATCAAGCAAGTCCACTTGAAGAAGGCAACTTGAAGAGCATCAAGATCCAGGAAAGACAAGACACCAAGCCTACAAGGATGAAGCAATTCCATTACATCTCAAAATATATCAAGTACATGTCCCCTTTTGAATATACATCAATGTCTTCTTGCAAGGAAAGCAATAAATTGGTAGGGACCAATAACTTTCTTGCATGGAAGAAGAGGATTGATCTACTTCTCAAGGAGAATGAACTCCTAGAAATTTTCAAAGGGAATATCACTATCCCAGCTAAGGAGAAGACTCAAGCCTTAGCCAAGTACAATAAGGATGAGACAAGACCTCAAAGGATTCTGATAGAATCAATCAAAGAATCTCTCATTCCCTATGTCTCCAAGTTTGAGACATTGAAAGAAATTTATGATAAGCTAGTAGAGCTATTCTCGGTATCTACAACTGGAGAAGTAATATCCTTGAGGAATGAATTATACAAGACGAAGATAACAAAGGAAGGAATAGTTCCCTACTTCATTAAAATCTCTGAAATGAGAGATCAACTTCAAGAGCTTGGGGAAGTCATGTCTGACAAAGGGATGACATCTGTTGTACTCAATGCTCTACCTGAGGAGTGGGAAAACTTCACATCTATCATTTATTCCAAGAAGGAAGCAACCACTCTCTGTGAAATGTGGTCTCTATGAAGAACATAGGAAACCAGACTTAAGGAAAAATAAGATGTGGGATCAAAGGATCAATCATTTGCTACCATGGCCAAAAGAAAGGGTAAATTTGGCAAGTTTGGTCCACGAAGAACAAACAACAAAGACATGTCCGAGATCCAATGCTTTGAATGCCAAGAATATAGACACTACAAAAGGAATTTTCCTAAGATTAAGAAGGACAACAATAACAAAATCAAGAGGGAAGAAGCTCACATAACTCAAGAAATGAAAGAAGAAGGAAAGAAGCAAAAGAAGGAAGATCCTCCAGATCTCTACTATGACTAGGTAAAACTCTTTACTTCTAGACTTCTTTCAAAGTTTTGAGTAGAATAGGAGCATGTAGGAATAAATTAAATTGAATGGCTAGAATCACCCTCTAGAATCTAGCAGCATGATGTACATAGAGTTCTACACACTCATGTAGATGTAGCATTTATGATAAGAAAAAAATGCATAAGTAGAAATATCTTCTAGAATATAGGAGCATGGCAGTGTTGACGGTGTTGGACCCGCCAACATGTCAGGGGATTTCCCCAGTAAGAAGTCCCAATTAGACCTTAAACCATTTGGTGTAGGAGTCCCAGTAATGGGTCGTATGGTATCACCTTGACCACGGTTTCGCACAGAGGCAAGTAAGATATCCCTATTGGTAGCAAGGGTGTGACATATGCAGTAAGTCAAGGAAGGTGCATGAGCGATTCTAACACGCAGAGGGTGAGGTGAGTGTGCCCCTTGGAAACCTGTGACAACACAGAGTTAAGAAGGGAACGCACGAGCTAAGATGCATCACAACATGGAAGGCAAGTAAACTAGCAATCCCAAGTGATGGTTAAACCAACAACACATCTCAGAAAGATTCTTACATACATATACAAAAAATACCTACACATGCATACGTAAGAAAATAGATACATATATCATTTAGAGTAAAGAAGATAGCTGAAATACAATACAACATAAGCATGAAACATGTTGGCTCTGTTATATTGAGTGTAAGTTCCAGTCATACAATACATCCATGTCCAACCACTAGTTCTGAGAGCAGAACGTTACAGTCACAACCGCTTGCTCCTCCAAAGAGATATACTAGTTATACACAGTGGAGAAGTCAAGGCTCGTTACAATATTGTCCAAGCTCTCTCTAAGATAGTCCTATCGGAAGCTTGGGTGACCAAAAGCCTATACAATGAGTTATGAGGGACTATTTATAGCAAAGGGTGGGGTGACCCTTGACATCCCCCTTTGTGACCGTTCATCTACCCTCATGACTCTTTAACTAATCTATGACTGCTACATTCAACTATCGACACTTGAACTTCCACTTGACAAGACGTTACATACAATCTGCACGTGTACCTATGTGAGACAAAATGGCTTGAGAAAGCCATGCAAGACATCACTGACACTCGGACCGTTGTGGTAAGACCAACTCTTTGACATCCTTGTGATGGTCGATGGTGGCAAAATGATGCCAAGCTTGGTCATCCATGATGGTGCCCGTGTGCTCAATGGTGACATCCTACTATAAGCAAACTCTTGCTTCCATTGCATCCAGGTACACTGATATGGCCCCTCTGTCAAACTCGTTTGATAGCATGTGCATCATTGTCTTAGGTGCGACCAAGCCAGCAACACATTGATGCATAGTTTTCATGTTGATCTCCAAGTGTGTGCTGGTGGTTATGCACATCAACTATCAAACTGCATGTTCAGCCCCAGTCGGACTCAGTTCTTGTCTTCGTCTTGGTGAGGGTTCCAAATGGGTGGGATCACATGTGCGCGTGCAATGACATGCATGTTGCTGAGTTCCCTTGCATGTGATCAACAACACTGCTCACCTTGTCTTCTCTATGCCAGCTGTTGGGATGGATCTATAACTTGTGTGGGCATAGTTTCATCCGTTTATGCATGTTGTGCGCCCTCTTGTATTTGTTCCTGCTGCAACTCAATCTCTTGTCTGTGAAACTCCTATTCTTCCTTGAGTAGCTGCTTCAGCACATGCAACTCCTTCTTTGTTTCTCTCTATGCCTTCGCGTGATCTTCATGTTGCGCTGTCACCTCATAGCCTCAATCTCCAAAGCTGCTTTCGTCATGAGTGGATCTGCTTTGAACTTGTAGCTTTGCTCCGCCTCTATGTTGTCAACAACCCTCATCTTAAATTCGTTCTGTTAATAGGTGCTTCCTTCTATATTTGTTGATGGTGCTTCTCACTGTGATTCTATTGCCATGTTATCTTGATGCCCCCTTCTACGAACAACTTGATGTCTTCATACGTAGGCAAGCTCATAGACACTTGCTTGGCTACAAACCCAATTGTTCTCTCAACGATGTCCTTTAACTCTTCTCTCCTAAAGGCCATTGTCCTTATGCTGATGAGAGATAAATGGACATCTGTGATGCCTGGAGACATAACAACACTCATGGAAAGAAATCTGTTAGTCGAAAACCAAAAAACAAACTTGACAACTGACTTGCAACATACCTGTGTGATTGATCGTGAAGGTTGCACAATTTCCACTGGGAGGTTGGGAGACTTACTGCCAAAACTGTGCAAGGCACAGTTCGGGCTGTCAAGAGGTTGACTAACTACTGGAACTATGCAATGCACAATCTAGCCTGGCCTGCTAAGCACTGAAACTGCACAATGCGCAATTTCAGTTAGCAGTGACATGCAACCAGCAAACTGCATCGCACAGTTTTTGGGGCCATCAGGACGCTGCCTCCAAGAATTGTGCAATTCAAGCCTGGAGGTCAGTGTTGGGCTAGACTTGCACAAGTTCTGGAGGGAAGGCAGAGCCTTCGTTTCTAGAAATGTGTAGTGTTATCCAAGCAAGGCATGGTCTGGGCCAAGGCAGCCCAGACTGGCCGATAGGTGACTGAAAACATGAGAAGTCTGAATGCATGATGAGATGAGTGAAAACAAGTGTGAATGAATATACATGCAAACAGTAAGTGCAAGATTCAGAAAATAGGTCATCATGCATGCGAGTGAAGCAGGTCGCCGCAACAACGACCGTTCGTGCAAAACAATGTCATGCATGCGACAACAATGAGATGTGAACGAAAATTGAAACAATGATTCTACAAGCTAACATACATCAAAACGACATCAAGCACTCATAGAAATCAAGGAGACAACACTCACACGAAGTGAAACACAAAAAGCGACAGAAACGCAACACGAGACATGAAAAGCAGGCTTACCCCGAAACAACTGAGCTGAATGTGTCAACGACTCCTAGATTCAATGTGGGATGTCATAGCTGCAAGGTTGATGCGAGGAATGAGCTTTGCAGTGTCTGGTTGATGAGTTTTGATAAGATCAAGGTTGTGATGCGCATGCCACAAATCTAGGAAAAGTGACACTTGGCGGGAGGTTTCTAAAATGATCCTTACATGTAACCTCCGGCTGCTAAAAATAGATCCCTAAATCAAGGGATTCCTTTTCATGCTGCCTTGGGAGAAGCAGTCCATGCATGCAAATTAGTTTTGCTCGGTCTCGGAGGGAATCGGCCAACCTAAAGGCACATGCATCGGTCTGCAAGCCTGGGATGAAAATATACACAATTTATGGGCTGAGAAGAGATGATTGTCCCAGAGAGATTGCACAATTTCTGGGAGGAACAGGTGCCTGTCTCCCAGGATTGCATAATTTCTGGGCTGAGCAACTATCCTAGGTCAGACCTCGCAATTATTTCAAGGAAGCTTGTCTGATTGTATCTTGCAATTTCTGAGACTAGGAAGCTGCCTAGCTGGATTTGCGCAATTTTTGCTAGCTGCTGGGCTAGTTGTCCCAGAGGGATTCCACAATTTCTAGGAGCAACAGGTGACTGTTGCCCAGAATTGTGCAATTTCTATGCTGAGCATCTGCCTGGGATGAATTGTGCAATTTTTTAGAGGAAGACTGACAAGAAGAATTGCAAAATTCTAGAGCCCAGCTAGGTGTCTATATGGGTTTGTGCAATTTTTGGAGGGAAGGCTAGTTCCCCTCCAGAATTGCACAATTCCCAGAGGTAGCTACTCAATCAACACCTAACACTAAGTTCGGAAAGCAACCTGTGAAGGGGGTGGAACAAAATTGCATGCACAAGCTGACAAGACTCTATGAAACAACTGAGGCTGATGTACTTGACATTGCAAGACATGATGCTGAGGATAGTCGATAGGGAGGCTCCAAAACAAAGCTAAGGAAAAATTTTGGAGGGTGGTTGTAGCCGCTACAACACTTGGTGACACACGGGTAGAACTCCAGCTCTCAGAATGGACCTTGTTCGTGAAAAGCAAGGCTAACTCCTTCGGAAGTATTGTTCAGTTCTCTGTTCATCTTGGTTTCCACACTTGCTTGATTGTAAGATGTAGCACCTACCAAGCCCTTGGTCAATCAACACACATTCCAAGCCAAGCCAACATATTTGTTTCAATTGGGAATGAGGGGTATATTGGTGCACAAGCTTTATAGTTGTCAGAGTTTTAGTTTCATCTCTGGTGTTGCTCTGCTACTAGCAGGCCTGGACAGTACCCCGACAGAGTCATGCAGAAACACAATCATCGCTCCACTTCTAGTGAGCCTGGTCAGTGCCCCGGTAGAGTTACTTGTATCACCTCTCTGCGTAGGAAGCCTTTCTCTTCTTTTTCCTTATTCATTTTCATTTTTTTCAAAATTTTCCACTTTTCATTTTTCATTTTTTATAAATGTGCATAGCACTTATTCATTTCAGAGGTGGAAGAGGGATCCTAACTTATTGAGAGCAAAATAGGTTGTTCCTTCAGAGAAGTATTTATTATATACCTTTGACGTGCTTGTTAAGGTTTTCCCCCTCACCTTACTCTACTTGACTAAACTGACAAGGATTAACCCAAAAAGAACCGACTAGAGTAAGTGATACTAGTTAGGACGCAAGTGTTTTATTTTACCGAGGTTCACTTCAAACAATACATATTTTCCATTGATGTACCATGGAATGAAGACAACAAGTTCTTAGATAAGAGAGAAGACAACAGATAACCAAATGTTTATAGCTGTATAAGTCCTCTTGTATTTTACCCAGCTTGTTTAAGAGTCGCACATGGTCCAGGCGAAACTAACCTAAGGACATAAACAAGCAAATAAACCAAAAGAAAAAAAAAAGAAGAAGTGAATGCGTAAGTAGAGCGAGTAAGCAAACAAACACACAAAGAAAGAAGAAAACATGCATGAAAGCAAACAACTCAAAAGTAAACACTACTCCTACTCCTAAGCTAACAGTGCATGGGTCGTCTCACATGAAGTGATACTTCCAATGCAGTCACCGGCGCATTGGTTGACCCATGTTGGTGAAGGCATGGTTCGCGAACACAAAGATGTGTGAACCAGCAGATGTGAAAGATCCAACAATGAAGACAGACATACTCCGAGCTTGCAAGTGTCCACAAAACAAAAATGAGTGAAAGTACGTGACATGTAGTCTGTGGACATACCATGATGATGTGTGACACCACATGTAGATGTTGAGCACACAGATACTCTTGATTGTGACATGTAAGCACGCGTGAGGAAGGTAGACCACTTACGTTGCGCAAGTGTGCTTGCTGAGTAAGATTCCTCCAATGCATGAGTGATGGGATTGTGTAGTTCGAGTGGAGGTAGTGAAATATGAGTGTTAGATTGATCTTCAACGCATACAGATGAGTGATGAGGAGCCTTGCATGTTTGAACAATTTCCTGATTAGAAGTGAAACCAACCTCAGGACAGCAAGGGCCTGACATAACCATCAGCTCGGGCTGAAATGCCTCAATAGTCTAGGGGGTTTCGATTTTGTTGACAGATGGATCATCATAGACCAATGGCTTAGACAGATTAACAACAAGTGAATCAACATCGTGATTGGATGATGAGGTAAAGAGATCACGACAACCAAGATCAGAAAATTCAGGATGTTTGTCGGCATCCTCATGATTCGATGAATCGCACAGAGGGGTAGATGAGAAGCAAGAATGTTTACCCTCTGTGTTTCCGGAAAAAGAAGATGAAAAATCAAGTGGATTTCCAATGAATGATTTGTCCTCTTTGTTGTCGTATGATGGGATGACATATGATGTGTCTTGCGAATGGTCAATAATGGGTGCATCCATGGACAGAGATACACATGAAAAATCAGGGATGGCAGGATCATCAAGGATGTCAGGAAAAAACGGAGGAGGTACGGACAGACAGGAATGGTCCTATGCTCCCGGTGGATGTTCAATCTCCCCGTCATACTCTTCATGAATGCTAGCGCATGTTGGTTGTGCAACACCAACTCCATCAATAGATCGATCCTTGTTCAAAACAAGTGTAGAGTCTAAAATGGAAGAACACAAGACAGTTTCATTCAGAGAATGATTAGAATATGAAGACAGAGGTTGAGGTACAAAATACATGTGACGAGGTATGGGACTCACAACCTCTATGTGAAAATCAGAAGGAGTGATGTCAGGAGGATGAGACAGTTCAACAAATGTGTCTTCATGCTCTCCCACATCACTCTGCAATGGTGGAGCTATTTGATGAGGGAATGACAGACAGTCACTTGTGACAGCGACTGTGTCCATCTATAATTGTGTAGCTCCATCACCGAAGTATGTTGAGCGGGGTTTGAGCTTGAACTTCTTCTTGGGATTGATAGATTTGATAAGGAAATATTCAAATCTGTCCATGAGATAATAAAATTTGATCTGGATTTTCGGAGCTTGAAACTATAAAACAAGGAAGTGTTGCCAAAAATCATTAGGCGATTCATGTGGGGCCTTCCATTGTTGTAACAATTTTTGGTCAAGATATTCTGGATCAAAATGATGGAAATTATCTTCAATGAGATCATATAAATGCTCAAGTGAGTGCACGCTGTCAGCCGGTAGGCTGCAGAGCCACCGTAGTGGGGATTCGCGAAGTGTGTATGAAAGAAGCATGTTGGCCTATTCGTTGGAACATCCATTGTCCTCGTCAAGCATGGCAAGGAAGTCATGTCAGAACATATGCCAGGCCACTTCGCCTTCACCATCATACGTGTATTTGGACAAGAGATCAAAGAACTCCCTCGTGATGTTGACAGGTTCGGCATGCGAAAAACATCGTGGAGGGTTGAGTGTACAAGACTCCATGATAGATGTGCAAAGGTTCAAAACAGGATGAGAGGACACAGCTTGTTATTTGTCCCTCCTTTTAGCACCATAAATGTTGACAGTGTTGGACCCGCCAACATGTCAGGGGATCTCCCCGATAAGAAGTCCCAATTAGACCTCAGACCGTTTGGTGTAGGAGTCCCAACAGTGGGTCGTAAGGTATTGCCTTAACCGTGATTTCACACATAGGCAAGTAAGATGTCCCTGTTGGTAGCAAGGGTGTGACATATGCAGTAATTCAAGGAAGGTGCATGATCGGTTCTAACACATGGAGGGTGAGGTGAGTGCGCCCCTTGGAAACCTGTGATAGCACGGAGTTAAGAAGGGAACACACGTGCTAAGATGCATCAAAAAATGGAAGGAAAGTAAGCTAGCAATCCAAAGTGATGGTTAAACCAACAACACATTTTAGAAAGATTCATACATACATATACAGAAAATAGCTACACATGCATGCGTAAGCAAACAGATACATATATCATTTAGAGTAAACAAGATAGTTGAAATACAATACGACATATGCATGAAACGTGCCAACTCTATTATATTAAGGAGTGTAAGTTCCAGTGATACAATACATCCATGTCCAACCACTAGTTCCGATAGCGGAATGTTACAGTCACAACCGCCTACTCCTCCAAAGAGATATACTAGCTATACACAGTGGAGAAGTCAGGGCTCCTTACAATATTGTCCAAGCTCTCTCTAAGATAGTCCTATCGGAAGCTTGGCTGACCAAAATCATATACAATGAGTTATGAGGGACTATTTATAGCAAAGGGTGGGGTGACCCTTGACATCCCCCTTTGTGACCATTCATCTACCCTCATGACTATTTAACTACTCTATGACTGTTACATTCAACTATCGACACTTGAACTTCCACTTTACAAGACGTTACATACAATCTACACATGTACCCATGTGAGACAAAATGGCTTGAGCAAGCCATGCAGGACATCACTGACACTTAGACCATTGTGTTAAGACCAACTCTTTGACATCCTTGTGATAGTCGATGGTGACAAAATGATGCCAAGCTTGGTTGTCCATGATGGTGTATGTGCACTCAATGGTGACATCCTACTGAAAGTGAACTTTTGCCTCTGTTGCATCTGGGTACACTGATACAGCCCCTCTGTCAAATTCGTTTGATAGCATGCGCATCATCATTTGGGTATGGTCGGGCCGGCAACACACTAATGCATAGTGTTTGTGCTAATCTCCAAGTGTGTGCTTGTGGTCATACACATCAACTTTCAAATTGCATGTTTAGCCCTAGTCGGACTCAGTTCTTGTCTTCGTCTCGGTGAGTGTGCCAAATGGGTGGGATTCCATGTGTGCACGCAATGACATGCATGTTAATGAATTCCCTTGCATGTGATCAACAACACTGCTCACCTTATCTGCTCTGTGCCAGCTACTAGGATGGATATATAACTTGTGTGGGTGCAATTTCATCCGTATGTGCATTTATGCCCCCTATTGTACCTGTTCCTGCTACAACTCATTCTCTTGTCTATGAAACTCATGTTCTTCCTTGAGTTGCTGCTTCAGCACATGTAACTCCTTCTCTATTTCTCTCTCTTCCTTTTTGCGATCTTTGTGTCGTGCCATCACCTCATAGCCTCAATCTCCAAAGCTTCTTTCGTCATGAGTGGATCTTCTTTGAACTTGCAGCTTTGCTCTGCCTCTATGCTGTCAACAACCCTCCTCTTGCATTCGTTGCATGCAGGTGTGCTGCCTTCTATTGTTGTTGATGGTGCTGCTCATTGTGATGTTGTTGTCATCTTATCTCGATGTCACTGTCTATGAACAACTTGATGTCTTCATAGGTAGGCAAGCTCATAGACACTTGCTTGGCTGCGAACCCCATTGTGCTCTCAATAGTGTCCTTTGACTCAGCTCTCCTGAAGGCCATTGTGTTTGTGCTGCTGAGAGATAGAAGAAAACCTGTGATGCTTGGAGACATAGCAACACTCATGGAAAGTAATCTTTTAGTCGAAAACCAAAACAAACTTGACGACTGACTTGCAACATACCTATGTGATTGATTGTGAAGGTTGCGCAATTTCCACCGGGAGGTCGGGAGACTGACTGCCAAAACTGCACAAGGCACAGTCCAAGCTGTTAGGAGGCCAACTGACTGCTAGAACTACGCAATTTACAGTCCAACCTGACTTGGTGAGGACTGAAATTGTGCAATGCACAATTTCAGTCAGCAGTGACATGCAACCAACAAATTGCATTGCGCAGTTTATGGGGCTAGTAGGACACTACCTCCAAGAATTGCGCAATGTAAGCCTAGAGGTCAGTGTTGGGCCAGACTTGCACAATTTTTGGAGGGAAGGCAGAGCCTTCACTTCCAAAAACATGCAATGCTAGCCAGGAAAAGCATGGTCTGGGCCAAGGCAGCCCAGACCAACCGACGGGTGACTGAAAACATGAGAAGTCTGAATGCATGATGAGATGAGTGTAAACAAGAGTGAATGATTATGCATGCAAATAGTAACTGCGGGATTCAGAAAACATGACAACATGCATGTGAGTGAAGAGGGTCACCGCAACGACGATCGTCCATGCAAAACAGTGTCATGCATGCGATCGTAGTGAGATGCGAACAAAAACTAAAACCATGCTTCTACAAGGTAACATACATCAAAACAACAAAAATCACTCACTGAAATCAAGCAGACAGCACTCACATGAAGCGAAACACAAAAAGCGATAGAAACACAACGCGAGACATGAAAAGTGGGCTTACCTTGAAACAACTGAGATGAATGTGTCGATGACTCCTAGATGCAATGTGGGATGTCAGAGCTGCAAGTTTGATGTGAGGAATGAGCTATGTAACATCTGGTTGATGAGTTTTTATAAGATCGAGGTTGTGACGTGCATGCCACAAATATAGGAAAAGCAACACTTGGCGAGAGGTTTATGAAATGATCCTTGTGTGTAACCTCCAACTGCTAAAAATAGATCCCTAAATCAAGGGATGCCTTTGCATGCTGCCTTGGGAGAAGTAGTCCATGCATGCAAATCATTTTTTCTCATTCCCGGAGGGAACCAGTCAACCTGAAGGCACATCCATCGGTCTTCGAGCCTGGGATGAAAATCTGCATAGTTTCTGGGCTAAGCAAAGATAGTTGTCCTAGAGGGATTGCATAATTTTTGGGAGGAACAGGTGACTATCTCCCAGGATTGCGCAATTTCTGGGCTGAGCAGCTATCCTAGGTCAGACCTCACAATTTTTTCAAGGAAGCCTTTCTAATTGCATCTTGCGATTTCTGAGCCCAGGAGGCTACCTAGCTGGATTTGTGCAATTTATTCTAGCTACTAGGCTAGCTGTCCCAGAGGGATTGCAAAATTTCTAGGAGCACCAGGTGACTACTGCCCAGAATTGCACAATTTATGGGCTGAGTAGCTGCCTTGGGATGAATTGTGCAATTTTTGAGAGGAAGATTGACATGAAGAATTGTGTAATTTTGGAGCCCAGATGGGTGTCCATCTGGGTTTGCACAATTTCTGGAGAGAAGGATTATTCCCCTCCAGAATTGCGCAATTCCCAGAGGTAGCTGCTCAACCAACACCTGAAACTAAGTCCAAAAAGCAGCTTGTGAAGGGGGTGGAACAAAATTGCATGCACAGGCTGACAAGACTCTATGAAACCGCTGAAGTTGATGTACTTAACAGTCCAAGACATGCTGTTGAGGATAGTTGGTAGGGAGGCTCCAAAACGAAGCTAAGGAAAAATTTTGGAGGGTGGTTGTAGCTGCTACAATAGGCAGATATAGCTCAAGATATTCATGTAGAAGAAGCATACCTAGTATAGGACCTCATACATGATGAAAGAAAAATTGATCATGATAATAATCTTAGAAGACCTACATCATCAAAAGAAAGGAAACATTTGCAAGGCAAGGATCTTCAACATCCTGCGATAGAATCTTCAAAAGAAGGTTCATGGACCAAAGAAGATGTCTCATTAGGAATCCCATTCATGGGGTTCAAGAAAAGGATGATATGCAGGCAGGCTAAGATGAAGCAAGAAGGGCCACACCAAAGAATGATCAAGGAGGATCAAGATGAGGTATGTATGCATCAAAGTTTAAGTCATGTTTTTAGTTGTATATTATTAAGTCATGGGTATAGTTCTATAACATGATCAAGCATGAAAGAATCTCTTTCACCAAGAACATCCTCAAAGGCATGTACCACAATGCAATGAAGACCAACAAAAGAACATGCTCACATAAGGAGCATAATATTGTTGACTAAGAAGCAAGAAGAAATGTTGACAAGTCCAGAAAGAAAGCAATGAAGGAATGCTTCCACAAGAATCATTAGATGGTTGACCTATCTATCTAAGAAGAAGCAAATGAAGAAAGAGATCAAGCATGTGAAGAACACCATGATCACCAAGAATCACTATCTGACTAAATTCCTTGAAAGATATCTCCCGAAAGAAGGCAGGACAAATCTGATAAAGGAAGAAAGGACCCTTGACACCTATGAAGGCCTTTGAAATATAAAAGGTGCAGATAAATGATTCTACTCTATGAATATGTCGTAATGAAGAAGCCATCGAACAAAAGGAAAAGAAATGTTAAAGAAATATCAAGACGAAGTCATGATGAACTACTAGGTCAAAGCATATAACCTAGCAAGTACGATGGATCATCCATGAGGAGAGCATTCCGAGGCATGGACAAGATGACAAAGGAGTAGCCAAGATGACAAGAAGAACCAGATAGTCACTTTCCATGAAGCAATGATATAACAAACAAAGAAGGAAAGTGATTGATGGATGGTACCCTACTGAGAACAAGTTCGATCAAAGACTTCATGACATCAAGAAAGGAAGGATATCAAGCAACTGAAGGACCCACAAAGAAGAAGTTGTTGATGAAGAAAAGAGTCCCTAGTTAAGAGGGATCTCTGACAAGTCCTTGATCAAGAGGGAGTTTTGGATCACCCATGATTACAAAGGAGTGACAATTGTGTTTTCCATTTCATGGGTCTTGCACTAAAACAAGACTAACAGCCGTAAGTCTAGATGAAGGCCATGAATGGAAATGTAGACACAAGATAGACACAACATTCTTGTCTTCACTTGGGAAGAAATAATGGGAGGATTAGGTAATCATCTGGCATCCGATACTCTTTGAGGATGTGTAGGGCATCCAAGAAAAGAGTAGGCAAGAGGATTGATATTCTTTGAGGGCTGGGAACCCAAGATAAGAATAGTCCTAGAAGGTCATACTCAGAGAATACCCGGGTGGGTATGCACCTTGAGAGAAAATGATGGAGGTGTCTATAAATCATTGATCTCGCCAGAATTGTAGCCCATGGTCTTGAAAAGAGATGGAATTGTTATTCAAGGCCTTGCACTATGACAATGTTGATGAATATGATGCTATAACAGATGGATTGTAAATTCAGTTTCTCTTATGTGAATTCTTCAAAGATTGAAAATTTCCAAACACCTTGTAATGTTGTATGAATACCTCCCTAGTTAAGAGGGAGTGTTGAAGGAAAATAAATGTAATTTTGATATTTGTACTTATTCAAGAAAAAATAAATTATTTTTGTATTATTTTCCAATGAGTTTCTTGCTCATTGAAAATAGGTCAAGCACATTTTGAAGTGCTTCTAGAGAGTCAAAGTCAAAATGTAATTATGATAAGACACTTTGAGGGCATGTTACATGATGTAAGTCATCATACAAGGGCATGGGAACACCTCCAAACATGGTCAAATCCTCTCTTAGCAGCAAAACAATGGGTAAAATTGAATTATAGAGAAAAAAATGTAAGTCGGCCTTAAGGAAAGTCATGTCTGCTTGAAGAGGAGGGACAAACCTCTATTTATAGAGGTTTTCCACTCCTCAATAGGACAAGAAACTTCTCTCTAAAATCCACAAGCAAGAAGAAGGCTTAAAGGACGAATACAAGGCAAGGAAGAGGGCTACAAGGGCAACAAGTTAAGAAGACAAGACAACGAAGGTATGCAGGTCATTTTTGAAGTAGTTACAGCCACACATGTGAGGTCAAGGTAGGGTCGAATGCAGACATACCAACATAAAATAATAAGTCAACATATCTTACTGTTTGGGTGGAAAACAAGGTCTACTAGGCCTCTCTCTACAAGCGAAGGAGAAGCCCTCATATACGAAGGAAGAAGGACCAAGATCGAAGAAGATAGGATTGTTTCTAGGGCTAGAAACAGTCACACGTGCGAGGTGCAGGAAGGGTTTGACAATAGTTTAAGGTAGAAGCATGACTATCCTCATTTAGATGTATACCTAGGCCTACAAGGTATCCAAAGAAAAGCGAAAAAGCCTCTATCTATAACGAAGTAAACAAGCCCTAATATTATAGGGTTTCCTAACCTAGAAGACAAAGTGCTTGAAGACAAGGTGCCAGAAGAATTGCTGGAAGTGACAGTTGAGAAGAAGGAAAGATTTGAATTATTCTTAGAGGATATCCTAGTCAAGGGTCTAGGGTTTGGTAGCTTTTCAAATAAGAAGCTTCAATAAGAGAAATCTTACAAAGGGTTTTCCTCTCAAGATTGGAGAGGGTTTGTCCCTGGCAGAGAACCAAATTCTGTGTTCTTGTTATTTTGTTTTGGTATTAGTTTGATGAAGCACACACATATGCACTAATAAGAAGAAGAAGAAGTATAAACTAATAATAAAAGTAAAAAGACTTCACAAATTGTTATCAAGTCACAGAGAATTATCACAACACTATTTTTCCCTACATTCTCTAACATAAAAATCATGAGTAAGCAAACTATGAACCAATTGAAACCTCCTAATATTCAATATACACCTACATTGTTGTAATTAGCAAATAGATTTGTTATTAAACCAGATGGTGTATTAGAAGACATATTTGTATCCTTAGATTCTTGGGAGTATCCTGTTGATTTTATGATTCTAACACCCAAGAGTAATTTAGGAGGACATCCATTGATTCTAGGAAGACCATGGTTAGCTACAGCTGATGCATTTATAAGTTGTATATATGGTGATATGTTTATTTCTAATGGAAGTTCAACAAAGAAATTCACATTATATCCTCCTACAAAAACAACAATAGAAGTAGAAAGTGAATAATGGATAGATGATGATATTGATATACGACCAATCTTTGTTACTTCACAAATAGATGAAGAAGATTAGATTTTGAATTTAATGGAAAATAATGAGTCTTCCTCATATTGTGAATCTAATCAAAGTTTTCAAGAACAATGCAATATTAAATATTTATCATCTCGTCAATTATCGTTACATTCAATGGAAAAATTTGGCATCTCTTCAATAGAAATCTTTCCAGAAAAACTTTGAATATCAATAATAATCTGGAAGAATTTCAAAAAAAAGATTTAATAAAGATGTTACAAGAACATTCCTTTGATTATGCATGGAAATATACTGACATGAAAGGAATCTATCCTAATACTTGTATACATCATATTTACATTGAAGAAAAATCTAAACCAATCCGACAGCCTCAAAGAAGAATGAATCCAAATTTGAGAGAAATTGTTAAAGAGGAATTACAAAAATTGTTAAATGTGAATTTCATTTATCCAATATCAGATAGCCAGTGGGTTTCACCATTGGTAATTGTTCCTAAAAAGAATGGAAAAAAGAGAGTATGCATTCACTATAGGGAATTGAAAAAAGCTACCTTAAAAGATCACTTCCCACTTACTTTCATAGATCAAGATTTAGACATATTGGCAGGAAAGAAATTCTCTCATTTCTAGATGGTTTTAGTGGATATAAACAGATCCAAGTAGCTCTAGAAGATCAAGATAAAACCACTTTTACCTTTCTATGGGGAATTTATGCTTACTGAGTACTTCCTTTTGGGTTGTGCAATGCACCTGCAACATTCCAAAGGGAGGTTTTAGGAATTTTTTCTGATCTAATTCATGATTGTGTGGAAGTTTACATGGATGATTTTACGGTTTATGGAAATTATTTTTAAGAAGCTCTTAAAAAATTGGAAAAAATTCTCATTAGATGTAAGGAAGTAAATATCTCATTAAGCCATGAAATTTTTTTTATGATGTTTACTGAGTGAATTGTTTTAGGACACCATATTTTAGGAAATCGAATTAGAGTGGACACATCTAAAGTAGAAGTTATTTCTAAATTGTCAATTCCAACTTTTCTACGAGATGTTAAAACTTTTCTTGATTTTACCGGTTACTATAAAAGATTCATAGAAAACTTTACAAAAATTGCATCTCCAATTTTTAAATTGCTCACAAAATATTGTGAATTCAATTGGAGTTCTGATTGCCAAAAATCCTTTGAAACATTGAAAGAAAATATTTCTGAAGCACCTATTCTAAGAGGGACAAATTGGAAATTGTCTTTTCACATTTCAATAGATGCTTCAGATACAACATTAGGAGTTGTACTAGGACATAAAAATTTAACCCCTTATGCCATTTATTATACTAGTAAAAATTTGACTCCTATAGAGTTAAATTATACTGTAACAGAAAATGAGTTTTTAGTTGTTGTCTATTCCATCAAAAAATTCAAACATTCTATCACTGGCTATGAAACCTTTGTACATATTGATAATTCTACAATTAGGTACTTAATGAATAAATCAATTACTAATGGAAGAATTACCAGATGGTTATTGTTATTACAAGAATTCAATATTACTATTTTGGATCGACCTGGAAAACAAAATACAGTTGTTGACTTTCTATCTAGGACTCAAAATGATAATAGTGATGTACTTGTAGAAGACAATCTTCCTAATGAATATTTATTTGCAGTATCTACTAAATCTCCTTGGTTTATAGATATTGCTAATTATTTGGCTACAGGGAAGTTACCATTATATTTGTCTCCTCGAGAGAAAAGAAAGGTAATTCAAATTAGTGCATCTTGTTCATGGATGAATGGAGAATTGTACAAAACAGGGCTAGATATGATTATTCGAAGATGTGTTAGAGAAGATGAAGTACCGGAAATACTAAAAGCTTGTCATGATGAGCCATGTGGAGGACACTTCATTGATAAAATAACTGCTTACAAATTCCTTCTCTTATCATACTGTTTCCCTTCCCTTTTGAAGGATGCCAAAGAATATGTAAAGATATGTGATAGTTGTTAGAGAATGTGGAAACCTATTCCTTCAAATGAAATGCCTTTGCAACCTCAGCTACTCATTGAACCTTTTGAGAAATGGGCTCTAGATTTTGTTGGTCCAATTAATCCATCATCTAGACAAAAAAGGTACATGCTTGTTTGCACTGATTATGTTACAAAATGGATAGAAGCTAAATCATTTTCTTTTGCAACTGAAAATGTTGTAGTTTCATTTATTTTCGAGGATATTTTTACTCGTTTTGGTGTCCCAAGGGAGATTGTGACAGATCAAAGAACTCAATTTACATCCAAGTTGGTACAAAAGATAATGGGGGAATATAAAATCAAACATCGGAAGTCCACTCCATATCATTCACAGGAAAATGGGCAGGTGGAATACACCAATAAAGTAATTGAAGCAATTCTTACCAAGACTATGCATCTGCGTAGAAGAGGTCGGGTAGAAAAGCTTCCAGAAGCTTTATGGGCATGCCGTACCACATGGAGAAACATTATAGGACATACTCCCTATGAAATTGTTTATGGGAAGCAAGTCTTATTTCCTATTGAGTTCTAGGTAAAGACCTTCAAGACAACAATCAAATTAGGTTTTGATCTATCTGAAGCACAAAAACAAAGAATGGAGCAGTTGAATGAACTAGATGAGATAAGGCAAGATGTTATTCAAAGAACCAACATAGTTCAACAATAAAGATCCAGGTGGCAGTACATAAATGAAAGAAAATTTCAACCATGAGATTGGGCATTACTTTTTGACTCAAATTTTAAAGATTTTCAAGGAAAATTTCAAACTCATTGGCTTGGGCCTTATGAGATTGAAATTGTCTTTGATAATGGTGCAGTAAGGATCAAAATCATTGATGAAGAAAGAGTGACCTTCCTTGTAAATGGTCATCGATTGAGAATTTATCACAAGCCATTGACAAAAAGGGAATTTGTTAAAAACCTACAAGACAATATTGATTTGAAGATGATTAGGAAGGATTTTCCTTCCTCTCCAACTTGATTTGTAAAGATTTTTGTTTTTCTTATAGATATATATATATATATACATACATGAAAACTAACTCTGTTGGCATGTTTATATAGAAAATCTAGGGAGAAAACCAAATAATTTTGGCACCCTAAATTTTATTTTTCAATCCTATTCTAATTCCCATTTTCTTTATGTCCTTATTTTTCTTTTCAGAATAAGTAGCTACAAAATTGTTGAGAATCTGCAGCTTTGATGAAATTCTGCTGTTAATATTGACAGGAATCACTGACTGGAATGATTACAGATTGTAGTTGAAGGAAATGATCAAGTCCACAGTGGAAGCACCTAAGGACAATTTCACAAGAACAATCAAGTATTAGACTCACAAGTTGAAGGTATCCAAATATATGATTCAATAATAAAGGTAAAAACATTACATTATGAAATAATATAGACGTTGTACTGCCATTTAAAATAATGATTACTGATGTAACTTCGAAATGAGTTATAAATATCATGTCATATCAATGAAGTTAGTCTGAAAAGCCCATTTTCTATTCATCATCCTCACTCAAACACATCATTTTCGAAACCTTGCTTATTTGATCATTCTGCTCGCTCGTGTCCATTATACTATGTTTCTCAAGAGCTATTTCACTCATTTCCCGTAGCCGTCTCACTCATCTCCATTTTCCATTTCACTCTCCTATCCATTCTCCTATTTCTGAACCTAATACCATTTCAAAACCCTACCAAAGAAGCAATTGTGAAGCGAGACTTTCCAACATGGGAGTCATTGTTAGAGTAGAATCGAACAAGAAGCAATTTATGGAAGGAAACCCACAGGTCAAGCAAATGCTACAGCAAGCACAGTGGTTAGGTTTTATAGAAAAATTTGATGGTTGTGATAGAGAAGTAACCGAATCTTTTGCTCAGCCCTTTGATGGAACTGAGGCAGAAATTGGGGACATCAAAATTGTCGTGACAAAGTCCTTCATGGTTGAAATGATTGGACTACCCAGAATTTGAAAAAGGTGGTTCAAAAATAGGGGTATTGAAGGGAATGAATGGAAGGAATTTCTAAAGAATCCAGTGTGGATACTACTGTTTTTAAAAAGGGTATTTTGAACACAACTCTAAAGGGTAAATGGAGGAATTTACTATTAGTAATTCATAAGTTCATTACTTGTGAGGGTAGATTTGGTAGCATGCTTTTATACCATGTTTGTTTAATGGTGAACTCTCTTGAAGGAAATTAAATCAATTTACCCTATTTTCTACTTAATAGCTTGAGGAAGATGTATGGCAATACACAAAGGAAAATTCAATCCATTGAAAACACTCTATATCATCATGGCCTTGTAAAGATGCTTATTGAAGCCCATCTTGAGAATCTAGGAGATAACTGGGAGAATTTCTTAATTAGAAATCATTTTAAAGAAGTTGAGCAAGGAGAACCAAGTCGCAATAAGATAAGGAGGAGAATAAGAAAATTGTCTAAAAACCCTACTAATAACCCATCTCAACCAGAGCAGCATTCAGAAGATGAACTTCCTTTTGAAAATGTTTTAGACAAACTAAAGAAGAAAGTTGTTAGAAGAAAGAAAGTCAGTGAAAAAGAAGAAAATACACCCAAGGAGAAAACAAAGGAAACAAAGAAGGCCACAACAAAATAGAATAAAACTCAAAAACAAACTCCTCTCTCATCCACCATAAGGAGAAGCGCAAGACTTAACAAATGGTAAACGAGTCATCTCAACAATTCACAGAGTTTTTTAATCTAGAAGAGGAAGAGGAACCAAAGGTTCCATCACCAGCTTTATCACCAGTGTCATCACCAATAGATAATCCAGTGAGAAAAACACCAGAGATTGATCCAGTACAGCAGGAGATATATGACTACATTGAGTCTCTAGAGAAAAAGGCTACAAAAAAAGTATCTTCTTCTTCAATTCAAGGAAAAGAAATCCATACTGACAATCGACAAGAATCTCTAATTGTGAATACTTTGAAGCAAGAAATGTTTGAATTAGAGACACTAAAAAAACATCTAAAACAGGAACATGAGACATTAAAGGTGCAAAATGAAATTCAAAGAACCAAAAATGATAACATTTTGTTGCATCTAGGCTTATGGTATGAAAAGAACAAAAAATTAAAGGAGAAGAACAAGTCTCTCAAGAGAAAGGTCATAAGTTTGAAATACAAAATTTTGATGAAGAAGCCTAGGATGGAAATTGCTAAGAAGAAGGTAAGGAAAACAAACTTGGATGTTTTAGCTCAAGCTTATGAAGGAGTGCAGTGACAGAGAAAGACTATCAGTTTTGAATTTTTGCATGAGGACATGCAATGACCTCTGTGTGGGGGAATGTTGAGCCTCATAATTGCTTCTTTTTTACACCCTTTTTCCACCTATTTTACTCCTTTTTTATCATCATAATCACTCAATGGGCAACAAATCACAGAATCCATGGCATGGCAGGTATATGAAAGTCTTGTATTTCATAAGTTAATAATGTTCTTTATTATTAGTCTAATATTTATTTTAGCTATGGGATGAGGATGATTCTGCAGCTAAGTCCATTGTTTCATAGGTTCTAAGGTGCCAGCTAGAACGAGAAATATATGGGAAGATAACAGTCAATGCACTCCACGATTCCTTCCTACCTTCATGAACCATATTGATCAAGAAAGCATCCAGTTATGTGGTCAAAGGAAAAAGTCAACTCTGTTAGCTATACAAGCGAGCGAGGAACGATATATATGCTTAACGGTTTTCTTTGTTAAATAGAAAATTGTTAGCGAATTTCATTACGATATCTTTCATAGTTAATTTTAGTATTTTGTTAAGCGAAGCTAGGCATGAAGCTCTGAACATTTAATGCTACGGGCTTTATAAAAAGACTTCGTAAGCAAGCAAAAACATAGTGATTTTATTATGCGACAGTGAGAATTAAAACTCTATTTTCAATTCAGTTATAAAGAATCCTTCTTATTTTGATGCGTGGTTGATTGTTCAATTGGATCTCATGCCCATCTTCTTGTAGAGGGCCCCCTCAAGTAGCAAGGTTCTTTTATGTATTTAAGTGAGTTTCCTTATAACATTTTGTAAGTTTATTTTTTGGATGCATCCTATAGAATTTCCTTATCATTTTCCTTTGTTGATTTCTGAGTTAAATAGCAGTAGTGTGATTGTCTTATTAACTAATTTTCTTTATTGATTCAGGAGCACATGAATTGAGTTTAATGAGTAATGATAACAACAATGAGAGTTTAGATTTAGATTAAAATTGTAATTCTTAAAAACATAGGATTTGATTACAGGTTTTATTTCAAGCAAGAATGATTTATGGTTTTGAGCAAGTGAGAATATATTTTCAATTCATTTTGGATTTTCATGCAACAATGTGTTAGTATGATAGATGATTTGATTCCTTTAGAGAATTGAGTTTCTTTCAAAGCACAACAGAGAGAGAGTGTGTGTGAATTTCTGAGTTAAATTTCATTTTACAAGTGTGAGATTGATTTATAATTCTGATATTTTCATAAGTTGTGTGGATTTCATAATTAGAATTAATTTTCATAATGTGGGATTGATTTAATTTTATGCAGAGTAGTGAAAGTTTCTTTCGAAGCAGTTGATAAAAGAGTGTGATGATTTTATTTTCTAGGAGAAATTGATCTACTCATGTGCATTCCAATAACTTAATTTGGAATCTATATTTCGATAACTCAGTTTAGTTTAGAGGTGTGAATAATAAAGGGCTTCTAACACATACAATGCACTTACACTTCATCATCTTACTAGCTCTGGTCGATAATTTATGCAAGTAATTTAAAGTTAATTAAATTACTATACAAATATGTTGCAAGTGCTCTGCACAAGTCTTGATGAAGATGAGAATATCATCCAGATATACAACCATGAAAGAGTTGGTGAAAGGTCAAAATATGTCATCCATCAACCTCATGAAATTTGTTGGGGAATTCGTCAAACCAAATCACATGACCAACCATTCAAAAATACCCTCCTTGGACGTGAAATTTGTCTTCCACACATTAGTTGGTTCTATTGGAACTTAGTTATAGTTGGACTTTAGATAAATCTTGTTGAAGTACTTGGACCCCTTGAGCTGGTCAAGAAGGTCATCAATTCAAGGAATCATGTACTTGTTCCTAACAACAATTTTTTTCAAAGCCTGATAACCAATGTAGAGACTCCAGGTCTTATCCTTCTTTTGCACGAGTACAATTGGGCTCTCACGGGGTGGGGAACTTGGTCAGATGCGCCTTTTCTGTAACAACTCTTGGATCTACTGCTTGATTTCCTCATTTTCCAGAAGAGAGCAGTGATATATTGGACCATTGGGTAGTGGTGCCTCGAGGGCCAAATCAATTGAATGCTTGACCTGACAATATAAAGGTACTCTCATCAATGAGGAGAATATGTCTCTGTACTCTTCTATGAACTTATCCACTTGAATCTACTGCACATAGGAGCCATGTGTGGAGGCCACGAATGTGGCCATGATCTTCTCCTTACTTTGAGAGAGAATCAAGAAGAAGACAAATTTCCCATTATAGGAGATGATATTGCTGCATTGCTTAGCAAAGATCAAATAAATTGTAGTAGGTGAGTCTACCTATGGTATCTAGTATAGTTTTATACCCAAAGTAATAATAACACTATGAGGCCTAGAATCATACACATCATGACATTTCCACAAGTATGGTTGGCCTAAAAGAACATCACAAAATTCAAGGGGAGAAACATCACACAATACCTCATCCGTGAAAGACTTAATGTTGTAGGGTAGGTGGCATTGTTGGTTGAAGCGGAGATCTCACCCCTTATGGAGCCACCTGATGATGTATGGTTGTGTGTGTGGTGTTATCGACATTCCTAATGAATTAATGACCTCTACTGAGATGAGGTTCTTCTAACTTCTAATATCGACAATGAAGTGCAGTGGAGAACCCTTCACCCACATTTTTGAGTGAAAGAGACACTCACCTTCCTTTGGATCTTCGAGCTCACTTTGTTGGACCTTGGTGGTGGAAACAATGGTAGTAGGTTCAGCATCAATGATCTATTTCTCATTTTCTAGGTCTGGTTTAGAGTTGGAACATGCATATGACTATGAAGCTTTTAGCTTGACCACTATTGACTGCTTTTGCATGGCATTCATTTGTGTTATGAGTGGGGAACTTATGGAACTCACACCACTTTCTTGTGTCTTCCTTCATCTTCCCATTACCATTCTTTGTTTGCAGCTTTGATGGGTTGTCCCTAGGTGGTCCACCCTAGCTTTGTCCTTTGTCCTATCATTTGTGCATGCCCTTGCCCTACTTATGCTGTGAAGGATTCACAGATCCAAAGTCTCGCTTCTTCTGTTTAATTTTTTGCTCAATTTTTGTAGCATATCAGTATGTTGTGCTAAGCGAAAGAATGCCTAGGAACTCCATTTCTGCACAAACAACCATGCTATTTTAGCACCAAATGTTGCTCGGAGTCCTTGATAGCTATCTTGGTGCACAATGTATGAAATATTTTTGTGAACTTTGGTACAACTTGGTCCCTTTCTTTCCATAGTGTGGTCCATCTCATGTACCAGTCTTCATATCTTCCAATAGGGTAATATTGTTCCTTAACATCATCCCTAAAATGATTCCAAGTGGGTTGACTAAAAATAGTGTGGATTCCTCTGTGGCATTTTTCTCATAGTAAGTTTCCCACCAATCCTTGACATGGGAGGCACTCTTAAGGAGTGCAAACGTAATATTTTGCCTATCAAAAAATTATGGACTAAAAAATATCCTTCTAGCAAATTTAGCCATTTGTCTAGAGCATTTTCATATGTTTGGCCTTCAAATATATTAATATCAAAATTAACTTGTACCTTAATGGGGGCGATTCCTCCGAAGTGGCCACTAGATGAATATGTGTCACCTATTGGTATCTACCAAAGGATATGGGAAAAATTATCCATCATCTCATTCCTTTGTTGCTCAAGGGATTCTTCAAGCAACATCTTGATAAAATCTCTTATTCCCTTGTATTTTTTTCCTTTTTCCATGGGAGGTTATCGTCGTTGGCGAGGACGGTTGATCTAAGTTGGCTCAACTCCCAGATTTAACCAAGATATTTTGCTTTCGTGATGTGATTAGAATTGCATTTAAAAGAGGATAAAGGAACATATATGCATGTTGTAAAGAATAAGGAACATGACAAGAATCAGTGATATAAAACACAAGACGTTGATAACGGAGTTCGTCCAGGAGGGACTACATCTCTGGGCCCCAGTGTCAAGATGGTGTAGGCCGCTGCATTAAGCGCTGGAAAGAGTGAAGATGTACATGCATGTGTTTTCTCTATCATACAAGGAATATGGCCTCATGCAAGAGTGGCTCCAAGAGATGTTCCGTTGTAGGAACTCTCATTCAAAAAAGGACTCCTATCAGCATGACATAATTTCACGTATGTTAATAATGATCATCCTGCCAACATGGCATCAAAGGGATCTCAATTCAAACATACATGGCGACACATGAGTATCCCATCAACATGACGACAAAGGGATCTCAATAAAAACATGACAATAAGTACATCTCACATCAAGAAAAAAACAAGATCCCACATTGAACATCAAACAAGGATCTATACAACACAATGCATCTCAAGCAAAGAGACAAAGAAGTAAATGATCACACTACATATACCTCACATCAAGGAGTTATCTGAAGAAGAGGATGATAAACTGTTGGATCTGGCTGCACCATCAATCTCGTGGTGTAAAATATCATGGAAATGATTACTGCACATTGAATGTTGACACCTGCACTCCACTTTGAAAAGTGGCTGAAAAATGGAATGACCAAATGGAAAATCTAGTTACACCATCAAATTCGTGGCGTCGAATAGTGTAAAATATACTGTCAAATTTCTGAATTCTGACAAAGTGAAAATTTGGGGTTATAGGAATCTTTTAGATTCCCCCTAGATTCCTCAAAGATTCAATCCTCTGAGTCATCTGAAGATCTGCACTTACATCAAAATTATGTCTGCACCATCAAGATCCTTGCGAAATTCTAATAAGAATGAGTATGAAGTTGGCTGCATTCTGACTCTGGCGAATTTCAGCCTCCACAGAATCTGGAAGATTCCCTCAAGATTTTCAAAGATTCTCCTCCACTGGGAATATGAAAATCTGCTGCTCAAAAGGCGAACCCGACCTCGCCATTGCGTTTCCTACAAAAATTTGAGAAAAATGACTGTAAACTTGATTACATTCTGATAAAAAGAATTTTTACTTCCCCATGGAATCTCAAAGATTACTCATAGCATCAAATGATTCTTGTCTCAAAATCTGTACCACATGGTTCCGCCTATGTGGACTGTGTCATGGTTCTACTTGGGCGTGGTTCCACTTAGCTCTGCAAAATGTGGTTCCATTCCTCTGTTTGGCGCTTGCGTCCTATTCTTCTCCCGTGTAAATGAGAAGATATATGTTTAAATATATTTCGTGGCGGAGATATCAAAGCTAACCTTCGTGGCTCAACGGTGGCATGCTATGTTGGGCAGGCGGAGGTCACAAGGTCGAACCTCCCCACCCTACCATTGCTTAATTTTTGCGTGCTGTGTAATTTTGGGTCGCGGTTGCACCGTTTAATGTTGTGGATAGAGTTTTTATTGCACGTTGTGTGGTTTGACATGTCGTTTAAGTGGTGGTGTTAAATGGGGCCGCCACATGGTGGCGAGCCGACCCACGTGGTTGGCAAGGTTCAATACCTGCTAGGCTCTGTATATATTAAAAGTGGTATGGCAATGGGGGCGTGGACCGGGTCCACTGGAGGTGGCCCACCGACCCCAATATAATTATATATAATGTATAATGCGGGTATGGTGGCAGTGGGCCGGCGGATGTCATGGCCTGTCGGCCCTTTTTTAATTAAAATATTGTTTTTTTAATGTTAGGTTTTTGGGTCCGATGGAGGTGGCGGGGGTCATGGCCTGCCACTTATTTTAATATTTTTTTTTTTTTTTTCTTTTATAAATAAAGGTCATTTTTTATTGTATCTAATATAAGGGATATTAGACAAATTAAGTATCCCACAAATTTGCCCGCTCCTCGGGATCCATATTCCCTATCTGAGACTCAGTCAATTTGTAGGACACTTAAACCTGGCCCACAACCCAACTTTGATCATCTTTTTCTCCCTCATACGAGCTCAGATTTGAGTGTCATTCACACCATTTGAATCACGGCGACGAGCACTTTGATCTGGTGCTAGTTTGGGAGCAATCTGACCACTTTGAATTTTGACCCTTTTTGAGTCCTCTGGGACTTCTGCATGTGTCTAGAGCCACCTGGATCAACGGTCTTGCAAGGGCTCAAATAGTTCTAGTCCCAACTCCTTATACCACGAACTCGTTGGGGACATGCATAGAAAATAGAGAAAGAGCATATAGCTCTAATACCATTGATCCAAATCTACGAAGGGAACAAAAATAAATGTAAATTTAAACAAAAAACATAGAGATATAGTGAAACTTGACTTCAATTAATAAATGGAAATGTTTAAATTGTATACATGCACAATGAAAGAAAACTAGCTCAAATGATGGCAACTTATCTATGAGAAGAGTTGTGACAACTATGCACCTTCCTGAACTGTGTTACAATGAGGCTTAAAGGCCTTGTTATTATGAAGAAGCAATGAAAAACCCTAAACATCCAAAAAACTAACCCTAGGAGATGAAGCACCAAAGGCTTATGGGCCCTAATGGGGTAAGTTGGAATGTCAACTTCCCAGGGTCGTACGTTTGACATATGATCTTCGTTTGGCGTGCATGATAGCCCATAGGAAAGGCCTATCCAAGGATTAAAATTTCTTATTCTCGTTGGATCATTTCCCAAAAAAATGTCGTTTAAGGCCTCAAAACGATGCCAAAAATTCAAGACTTGAAAACTGCCAAAATAGGAAAATTGTGTTGTGAGCCAATAGAATAGGTGGGTGGCAACCAATATCCACCTGGATCATCTATGCTATACACTTTTCAAATTTTTTGGCCATCAAAATCTCAAGTAGAGAACAAGATGAATAATCAAAAAATTTTATGCTTATGCTACTGATCTGGTTTCCCAACTAGAAAACCAGTGGCGATAAATATCAATGTATATCTATTCTTTTGAAAGTAATATAAATATTTTAATCTTACAAATAATAATAATAATAATTTAGTTATTTTTTATCATTTTTTAAATATTGATAATGTGAGATATATTATAAGGTATATGTTTTGTTATCTATGATAAATTGATGCCTGTCATAAAATAAGTGTTTTGATGTCTATAATGAATTGATGGCTATCATAATTTTATGCATTTTGATGTATATCACAAATTGATACCTATCCATATTTATCGTTCATTCAATGATACTCTTATGATAATTATAGAGGAATGTCAGAATAATAAGACTAATCCATTTTGTTGTTTTCTTCACTTTAGAAAAGCTTTCTACACCATTCCTCAAGATAAGTTGTGGAAGAGGATAGAAGATATAATGGATCCTCCCAAGCTAAGGGTTTTTGTGACTAGGCTATACAAGAATAGTATTTCCAAGCTTAGGACCACCGAGGGTTGGTCAGAAGAAATTACATGCAATATCATAGTTAAGCAAGGGTGTCCCTTATCCCATACCTTTTTTAGTATTTACGTCGATAAGCTAGAAGAGTGTTCGAGAGTTGTACGATGTGATAACCCTAGGCTCATTGGTATGGTCATTAATCTTCTCCATTATGTTGATGATATTGTTCTTTTAGCTATGAGTCATGACGATCTCGACAAGCAGCTTATAATCCTCCAAGATTACTGCTCCAAGATGGGTATGATTTTTAATATCAATAAGACAAAAGTCATGATAATTAAATCCAAAAATATCAACTATGATAATTTCATTTATGATAATAACTACTTGGAGAAAGTTTCTTCATACAAATATCTAGGAATCAACATTCATCATCAGCTCAATTGGAATTATAGCATTGAGAAAAGGATAATTGGAGGTTGGAAAGCTTATTACGGGCTTGAAAACAATGTTAAGTCGACAAATATTTGGGCATGGAGTTAAAAAAAAAAATCCTCTTTGAAACTCTCATCACCCCTGTTATTTTATATGAATGTGATGTTTGGGGTTGCCGTATATCTAGAGAATCAGGGAGGAAGATTGAGTTGATACAAAAGCAATTTATAACCTACAACCTCAAGATTAAAGGAAATACTCCCTACCCTATCCTCTTTATTGAAGCTAGCCTTTCCCCCATTGAAAGCATGACTATGACTAGGTATCTCATGTATAAGAAGAAGTTATACAACATGGAAGCCAAGAGGTTTCCTAAAATTTCTTATAACTCTAGCCAAAATCCCCACCTCCAGCTGAAACGAGGTTGGCATAAGGATGCCCAGTCTTGCTTAGACCATTAGGGGGTAAAGGAGGAGATCATCTTGAAGAATAAGGATAATATTAAAAATATTATAACCTCCAAATTTAAGGATAAGTTGTGGGGCAATAAGGACTTAGAGGGAAAAAGGATGCTAAGGTATTATAAAGAGGTGATCAACCCCAATCTCGAAACCAAAAGTATCTTTCTGTCTTGACTGGTGCTATGAAGAAAATGGACATTTCCAAGATAACGACTAATTCTCATGAGCTCCAAAGTGAAATCGGACGTCGGTCAATTCCAAAAACACCTTGGGATGAAAGAGTATATCACCTTTGCGATACTAAGAGGGTTGAAGATGAAAACACTTTCTCTTGGATTGCCCAATGCTTACTCACATCCATTCTAATTTTCAAAATCTTTGGCACACTACCAAGCTCCTTCACTTGTTAAGTTAGAAAAACTATGGTGATGTAGGAACACTTCTCTCCCTTCTTTTTTATCATAGGAATAAAATGTTAAAGAATCTTAATTAATATCTCATTTTCTTAAAGTCCTATAGACCATATTGGTCTGAGTGGAAATTAATCATCATCATCATCATATATGACTACACTAGTCATACATTTAATTTATATGACTACATTCATCATCATCATCATCATTTAATTTATATGATTACACTAATCATACATTAATCTCAATTAATCTCTTACTTTCTTAAGATCTGATAGACCATATTAGTTGATTGTCGTCGTTGTCATCGTCTTCGTCGTTGTTGTCATCGTCATCATCATATATGACTACACTAGTCATTCATTTAATTTATATGACTACATTCATCATCACCATTCAATTTATATGACTACACTGATCATACATTAATCTCAATTAATCTCTTTGGTCCAATATACTATACTCGTTGTCGTTGTCGTCATCGTCGTTAATTTACATGGCTACACTCCTCATCGTCATCATCAAATTTACATGACTATGACTACAGTGATCATACATTACATATAATAAATTGATCATAAATTAATCTCAATTAATTTCTTACTTTCTTAAGGTCCAATAGACCATACTCGTCGTCGTCGTTAATTTACATGACTACATTCATCATCATCATCATCATCAAAATCAAATTTACATGACTATGACTATAGTGATCATACATTACATATAATACAATGATCATATATTAATATCAAGTATTCTCTTACTTTCTTAAGGTCCAATAAACCATACTTGTCGTCGTCATTAATTTACATGACTACACTCATCATCATCATTCAATTTACATGACTATGACTACAATGATCATACATTACATAATACAGTGATCATCGTCATCATCTCAAATTGAAAACAAAAAGATAGGCATTAAAACTATCCCTATGGTAGATGTGATATTGATGACTACAGTGGTCATCATCATCGTCGTCGTCATCATCATCATCATCATCATCGAGCTGCCATGTTGAATTTTGTTTAGAGTTCAATAGGCATGGAACAATCAATGGTAGATGTGATATTGTCAATTTAATATGATTGTCTAGAGCTGCCATCATCATCATCATCATCATGCCATGTTGAATTTTGTGGTATCATCATCATCATCATCAAGCTACCATGTTGAATTTTGTGGCATCATCATCATCGAGCTGCCATGTTGAATTTTGTGGCATCATCATCATCGAGCTGCCATGTTGAATTTTGCATTTTGTTTAGAGTTCAATAAGGATGCATCATCATCATCATCATTTTGAATTTTGTTTAGAGTTCAATAAGGATTCTTCATCATCATCATCATCATCGAGCTGCCATGTTGAATTTTGAATTTTGTTTAGAGTTCAATAAAGATGGAACAATAAATGGTAGACGTGATTCTTCTTCATCATCATCATCGAGCTGCCATGTTGAATTTTGAATTTTATTTAGAGTTCAATAAGGATGGAACAATAAATGGTAGACGTGATTCATCATCATCATCGAGCTGCCATGTTGAATTTTGAATTTTGTTTAGAGTTCAATAAGGATGGAACAATAAATGGTAGACGTGATTCTTCTTCTTCATCATCATCATCGAGCTACCATGTTGAATTTTGAATTTTGTTTAGAGTTCAGTAAGGATGGAACAATAAATGGTAGACGTGATTCATCATCATCATTTTAGAGTTCAATAAGGAAGGGACAATAAATGGTAGACGTGATTCTTCTTCTTCATCATCATCATCGAGCTACCATGTTGAATTTTGAATTTTGTTTAGAGTTCAGTAAGGATGGAACAATAAATGGTAGACGTGATTCATCATCATCATTTTAGAGTTCAATAAGGAAGGAACAATAAATGGTAGACGTGATTCTTCTTCTTCTTCTTCTTCTTCATCATCATCATCGAGCTTGTTTAGAGTTCAATAAAGATGGAACAATAAATGGTAGACGTGATTCTTCTTCATAATCATCATCATCATCATTTTAGAGTTCAATAAGGATGGAACAATAAATGGTAGATGTGCAGCAGCAGCAGCAGCATCATCATCATCATCATCATCATCATCATCATCGAGCTTGTTTAGAGTTCAATAAAGATGGAACAATAAATGGAAGAAGAAAGAAGTGATATTGCCAATTTAATATAATTGGCTAGAGCATCGATTGAATTTCTTCTTCATCATCATCATCGAGCTTGTTTAGAGTTCAATAAAGATGGAACAATAAATGGTAGACGTGATTCTTCTTCATAATCATCATCATCATCATTTTAGAGTTCAATAAGGTTGGAACAATAAATGGTAGATGTGCAGCAGCAGCAGCAGCAGCAGCAGCATCAGCAGCATCATCATCATCATCATCATCATCATCATCATCATCATCATCATCATCATCATCATCATCATCATCATCATCATCATCATCATCATCATCATCATCATCATCATCGAGCTTGTTTAGAGTTCAATAAAGATGGAACAATAAATGGAAGAAGAAAGAAGTGATATTGCCAATTTAATATAATTGGCTAGAGCATCGATTGAATTTCTTCTTCTTCATCATCATCGAGCTTGTTTAGAGTTCAATAAAGATGGAACAATAATTGGCTAGAGCAGCATCATCCAGCTGCCATGTTGAATTTTGTTTAGAGTTCAATAGGCATGGAACAATAAATGGTAGACGTGATATTGTCAATTTAATATAATTGGCTAGAGCTGCCATGTTGAATAGTCATGGAACAATAAATTGCAACTCCAGAAGAATGATGAATATTATGTGGATTCTTTTGAAAAAGAGATATACGTTCCGGAATTCATATCCGATCTCTATATTATATAGAAGAGAAGTTACAAAACTATAATAGTTTAGTTTATTATATGACGTTGTAAGAACTAGCAGACACCTAGCTCAATTTGATATACACTAGTTCCACCATTCTTGCTGCTTTTCTCCCGAATTTATGGGATTTCAAGCTTTCTACTTTCCCAGCTGCCACGAGTGTAATACATTCATTCACTATAACTACACCCCACGAGTCTGAAATCCCCTGAATCCTTAAAAAACTGAAGAAGCATGGAGGTTTCCACCATGAAATGTTGGACTGCCTTCTTCACTTTAATCTCTTGCCTGGGAATTGCAGTAACATTAGAGATCCCTGTGACTGCTGGTACGTGGGATCTGTTAGTGAAAAATGCAGGTGTTTCTGCAATGCATATGACAACGACCCATTTCAATACAGTGGTGATGTTTGATAGAACAAACTTCGGCCCCTCGCAGCTTCGGCTTAACAATGGCAGATGCCGAGATAATCCAAAGGATCTCGCCCTGACACACGATTGTTGGGCTCATTCCATAGAGTACAATATCCTCACCAATGAAATTCGGCCATTAATGGTGATGACCGATACCTGGTGTTCTTCTGGAGCTTTTATGGAGAATGGGACTCTGGTTCAAACAGGGGGGTACCGTGATGGTGAAAAGTCTATAAGATACTTCAGCCCTTGTGGGGATAATTCAATGTGTGATTGGGTTGAATATGAAGAACCCAAGCTCTCTGATAACCGCTGGTATTCCTCAAACCAGATTCTGCCTGATAGAAGAATTATTGTTATGGGAGGCACTAAGGTTTTCACATATGAATTTGTTCCCAAGAGCAGCTTGGTGGAGGGGTCTTTCAGTCTTCCTTTTCTCAGTGAAACTAATGAACCTAACATTCAGAACAACTTGTATCCATTTCTGCACTTGTCTTCTGATGGAAATCTGTTCGTTTTTGCCAACAGAGATTCAATTCTCTTTGACTACAGGAATAATGTGGTTATGAAGAGGTTCCCAAGCATTCCAGGGGGTCCCAGGAATTACCCCTCCTCTGGATCTTCAGTCATGCTTCCTCTTATGGCAACTGATGGCTTTCAGAGGGTTGAGATATTGATCTGTGGAGGAGTCCCAGAAGGGGGTGTTGAAGCAGCCAGAAGTGGGACCTACATAGATGCTCTTGATACCTGTGGAAGAATGGTGATCACAGATCCTAATCCAAGCTGGACCATGGAAACCATGCCTGCACCCAGAGTAATGGGTGATATGCTTATACTGCCCAATGGAGAAATCGTTATTATCAATGGTGCAGGGAAAGGTGCTGCAGGCTGGCTGTTGTCCAGAAACCCTTCCTTCAGCCCTTACCTATACAGACCCAATGATATACCAGGACAGAGATTCTCAGTCATGGGGGCTACCACTATTCCCAGGCTTTATCATTCATCTGTAAATGTTTTACCTGATGGAAGAATTCTAGTAGGTGGGTCTAATCCCAACAGAGGTTACACTTTCACAGGAGTTCTATATCCTACTGAGCTCAGGATTGAAGCTTACAGTCCATATTATTTGGACCAATCCTACAAGATTTTGCAGCCCACCATTACATTTGTCTCTCTTTCTTCAATCCCCTATGGTTCTGCATTTGTTGTGACATTCTCTCTCTCTAACATTATTGCAAATGGTAGCTGCAATATTCAGTTCAATGCCTATGCTCCATCATTTACTACTCACACTAATTCCATGAACCAGAGATTGCTCACACTGTCTGCAACAAATCCAGTGGCCGTACTACCTCTGTATTATAGTAGCATTGTGACTGCACCTCCCAGCCCTGTGGCTGCACCTCCTGGCTACTACATGCTGTCTGTTGTAAACTGTGGAATCCCCAGCGCAGCTCAGTGGCTTCAGTTCAGGTCATCATAGCTCAATATTTTAGTTTTTCACAGTGTTTCATGCTGATTTAGAGGATCAGATGGGAAGATTCAAGTGGCATGCCAAAATATTGTGCTAGTCTTCAACAAATAAGTGTTACAGTTTGTTTCTTTTCGAGCATAACCTATTCTATATATGTGCAATTATAAATAACGATGCAATAGCATTCTAATTTTTGCGTTTGCCTTGTTTGTTTTAAATATTGCTACTTCCTCATTAATCTATGACATTATGGTATCTCGTTTTGTTATTTTATTAATATTTTGGAATTTAGTAAATTGGAGCTAAATTAAAAAAATTACATCAATTTATTTTAGAATGTAATAAAATTTATTCTAATTACTATACTGCTATTTATTTAAAAATATTTTCAAAATCTAGATCCATTCTAAAATCAAATATACTTATTAATTACTATATTTTTATTTATTTAAAAAAAATTTAAAAATTTATAATCCAAACTAAAATATTTTTGAAATCTCCCATTTAAATTTATTCACATTTTATAAGTTTAAATCAAGCTTTATTGTTAAGACACGTCCATTATTTTCCTAACACATTCAATAAATTAACTTACCTTTTTACAAATGATAGAAGGTCCTTATGGAACTATATCAATATAGATCCATTATATTCTGAAACATAGTAAATTCATGGATCATAAAGATATCCCAAATGTACTGTGGCAGCATTCAGATTAATGAAAAAGTTTTTTTTACAGGTGATAGAAGCTCCTTATGGGACTATATCAGTATAGATCCATTATATTCCAAAACATTATAAATTTATGGATCATAGAGATATCCCAAATGTGCTGAGGCAGCGTTCAGATTAATGAAAAAAATTTGAAGTGTGTATTAAGTTTCGAAGTATTAATGAAAAAGTTTTGAAGTATGAATTTAAATTTCAATGTTTTTTATAAGGTTTTATTTTATGTTCTAATTTAGATTATTGTGTTTAATAAAAAAATTGAGTTTTATTTATAGTTTAATAGTGTGAATTTAATTTTTATTAATTTATTATTATTATTTAAATTTATTTATATGGTAATTGGTTGAAGATTTATTATGGGTTGTTTAGTAACTTCTATTTTTATTAGTTTTTGTTTTTAATTTTATTTCTTCTTTATTTTATTTTTCCTTTTTCTATTATTTCCATTTTTTATAATTATAATTTTTTTCTTTATATTTTCAATTTAAAATGACTTATTATTATATTAAAAACATATTTTAATAAATTTAATTATAAAAAATTATATATATTAATAAAAAATAAAATTATATATATATATATATAAGTGTATATATGTTAATATAAATAATATTAGTTAATCATGTTTCTTTAGTTAATTATATTTTATTAATTGGTTTATTTTTGTGATTAAATTTTTTATTTTTATTATTTTTTAGTTTAATTAAACTATATTTAAAATAAACAATAAGTAATAGCTATTATACAGTTTTTGTTTTTTAAATCTCTATATTTAATAGATAAGAAAAAATCACAATTAATTTTATCTTATATTTGTTAAATATATAAATTTACCATTAACATAAATTCAAATTTATAAATGTAAATAAAATAATAAAGAATAAATTTTCAAATCTCAATGGCTTCTCCAGCGAAACCACTGGCCATTAGTATCAAACTCATCTTTCTCGTACTATAAAATTGAGCTGAAGCAAATCCAAACTCGTTAAATCTCATCTAGACCCTTGGAGATGGCCTTCTCGCAATTCTTGGAGATGACCTACCAACATGAGTTTTAGAAACAACCCTCAATGAGAAGCTTAGTGGAGGATAGCTAACCTTTAATGAATTTGGTTTTCAGTATCAGTGTAAATGAAGTGAGGTGGAAATTGGGACGCTTTTATGCCTTACTCCTTACCAAGCGGTTAGTGTATAATTTATTAATAAAAGTAAAGTTATATTATAAGTATACATAATATACATGAAAATATAAAGAGATATTTTTTCATTTAAATATTTTTATATATATTTAAACACATTTTATATATAGAATGGGTTTAATGGTTAAGAGTATGTGTTTTTCTTAAGAGAAGAGGGGTAGAGTATGTATGCCTTAGTAGATTTAGAGTCAAATCGCTGAGTAGAGGTGGGTCTCTTGTCTCAAAAGCAAGGTGTCACACCCCTACATTAGCGGTACTCTTCCAACCGCACTATAGGAGGTGTGGCACAACCAACTACTTTCTTTTCACCAATACTTGTAGTTATGGACTATGCCTACTTTCGATACTTAGTTTAATTTTCAACAGCTAAGCATATCTTTCGTTATATCATTTATCATATTAACTTCATTACCATGAATCAGCATTAACATGAAATGCACAACAATATAACTGGGAGGGGCAACTCCCTGTAATGAGTCTGCCCTTAATAATAATAATAACAATTTACATATAAGTTACAATCCTGGAGGAAACCCCAGATTTCCTTGACACTTAAAATTTTTCCACCGGTGCCACCAGCTCGTCATCGTCGCACCATGCTGACCAACTCGTCGTGTTGTGCGTGCCCACCCAGCTGCCCGAACGATCCTTTGTCCGACTCGTGCCTTCATGCACGACTGTCCGCACGTCAGCGTTTCACCCGAACACGTTCAACCGTTCACCAACCAGCGTTCGCATGTCTCGTTCACCCAACGCCTTCGCACACCCTCGGGCAACTTCCACGTTTCCACCGAATGCTTCGTTTCACCGGCGCCCTCGCATGCCCTACCGTTTCACCCATCGCACGTTTTGCTCGAACACCTTCGTTCACCCGGACGCCCTATCACATCCTCCGTTTAACCGTCGTTCACCCAGAGGCCCTACCGTGCCCTCGCCCGACGTTCAATCGGACACCCTATCGCGCCCTCACCCGGCATTTGCCCGAACGCCCTACCACGCCCTTGCCTAGCGTTTGCCCGACCGTTCAGCCAGACGCCCTGCCGCGCCTTCACCCGACTCGTCGTTTGCTCGAACGCCCTACTGTGCCCTCGCCCGACGTTCAACCGAACGCCCTGCCACACCCTCGGCTCGTTCAACAAAACTCGTCCATGTGCGTCCACCCACGCCCTTGCCCTGCACCTTGACTCGTTCAGCTGCACTACAACCTGCACCTTGGCTCGCACTTCCTCTGTTCCGACGTGAGTGCTTCGGCCCTTGACTGCCTGCACTACGCCTTTGTTCAGACTTCAACCTTTGCACTTTGCTTTCCATGCTTAGACGCTTATGCCTTGATCAAACTTCGATGATAGAATGACTCTAAACACCATTCTACTTATACTCTTGTGCTACCATGGAGTGGCACGTCAGCTCACCCGGCCGACCTCCGTTCAGCCCTTCGTTTCAACACTCAAACGCATCAGCTTGCCCCTTGGCCGACCCAACTCCTCAACCGTCGTGCCCGTTCGCTCGGTTGTCTTCGCCCAAATGACCAAACACTTGGTTATTCTGCATTTTTCTTAACCGTACTACTGCTCCCTTGGGTCGTCGCCCTTACATGCCCTTGCTGTGTCGCCTGCAGCTCATGGACATTACATTCTCCCCCACTTGAAGTCATTGTCGTCCTCGACAATCTCTCATCCCAGCAACCATCTATCACCAAGATATCCATACCAATGCCATATAAACCACCGGTATGTCCTCCATAAATCGGAAAGTCTCCTCAATCCATGATCATCAACCACCGTGTTGATTCCACCATGTGTCGTCATCGTGTGAACTACTGCCATGATACTCCAACACAATGCTAACACATCTCTGTACACCGTCGACCCCCATGACTTGAACTAGTCGGGTAGCTAATCCAACTGTCATGCTTAAACCATGAGAATGCACATTCTCATGCCATCATCAGTCGTTTCTCAGACTCTTGTCACAACACCAACTCGATCAAGAATCCATATCCATGTAAATATAAGCCATGTCCAGGTCCATGAAGTAATCTTCATCTCATTTGTAACATGCTATCCATGATGTTTGATATCAATTTGCTGTTGTCGCATCCATCCAACATCATCATCCATCTGTGAAAAATCCATCTCCTCAAAGTGAAGAGATCCTCTCATCAAACCTCGACTCTTGATGTGCCACACCCAGGTCCTTGAAGCCACCTCCATCATCTCTGCAATGTGCCATCCCTCAAGTCTACCAAGGAAACAAGTATACACTTGTCTCATCTCTCATGTATCAAAAGTGGTTAAGTCTTGGCTAAACCCATGCCCAAGTGTTGCCACCAAGGCATCATCATCGTTGCAACTCTATCACTCCAAAGTCTCTCGTATCGATCCTCCTCATAAAGTCACTCTTTCAAGCACACCCATACATGTACTGAAAAGTATGCACCCCATCCTGCATCAAAGTCCTTGACCTCAACTCCTCAATGCATCAAATCCTCCAAGTCCACCATAATATGAAGTCCCCAAAAGTCACAACCTCATGTCATCATGAGTTCCATGAGTCATCTCCAACCAACACCCTGGCAAGCATACATGTCTCGACCCAAAGGTCTTTGCAAGATGCCTCGGCTCTCCATGTAGTAGGAATGCTCCATAGTCTGCTCACAAATCCACCCAAGTCCATGGCCTTGTTGTACTTAACTGCACAACATCCCCATCAGCTCATAAATAAAACATCTCCATGTCACATTAACAAATCCACCTGCAAAACATCCCTGCCTTAGCACTCCTCATTGGATGCCCATAAGTGACACCTCTACAAGTGCTCCTGCATAATGTCTCTGCATAAGACTGCCATGCACCATGTCTCCAACTTGATGTCCATGACTCAAATTGCCCATGTTTTCCAACTAAGTAGAGCCATCACAACAATCGGTCATCCCCATCCAAGCCTACAAATCCGGTCTAGTGAAGTCGGTCACCCAAACCATATATATCATCATCACATGAGTCTCTTCCACCATGGCTCCCCCACTGAAGGTTCCACCAAGACTTCCTCTTGGTCTCGGCCATGAGAAGTCCACCCAAGTATCATCATACTCAAGTGTGTGCCCTTCTCCAATCTATCCATGAGTCATGCCGGGCACTTAGCCAATTTCTCCATATGGCTAAAGCATGACCCATTCCTCCGCAATGATCATCATGTTCCTCCCTTGTCACGGGCCCTCGTACCTTCTGCCATAAGGTTACAGACAACCCCAACAAGCCCTGCAACAGTCAATGATCCTTTATTTTCCATACACGGTCTCTTCATAGACATCCATGGTAAGATCCTCCCTTGCATTGGCAAACTGATTTTGCTCTTCCCTACATATGGTTCATCTACCAAAAGCTCAACTGAAACACAAGTATAAGTAGTACTTACTTCATCATGAGGCTCCTCTATGTGAGTATCCTCATCCACCAATGTCTACAAGCTGCATGATCCTAGTCTAACTTGGTCAATTCCAAGTTCCTCCTTTATTGTTGTCATATCTGCAACATCCTCCATTTGTGTATACTTCCATTCTGTATACCCGTATTGGTCCTGGAGTTCTTCAAGTTCTTCCTTTATCTTCGCATAGCCTTCACGAATCTGCATGTTCTCGGCTTTCATCGAAGCCCATTTAGAACTCCATTCCCTCATTGTTGGAATTATGATACAGGTGTTGTCCTTGATGGCAACTCATTCAGAGGTATGATACAGGTGTTGTCCTTGGTGGCAACTCAATCAGAGGGCAGATCTTAGTATAGCAAGTCAAGAGAGAGATATGCACAGGTTAACTTTGATCAAAGTGCGTATACACGCGGGTGAGAAGAAAAAAAGGCACGTATACGTACACACGTAGATTCATAGAAGGAAAGGTGCATACATGTTGGAAAACTAAGTTTTGGTCCGTGGTATTTGATCCATGGTATTTTGGTATTGGTCTGTGGTATTTGGTCCGAAGTGTTGACCCCAGGTATTGGGTCCAAGGTATTGGTTCTACATGGTTTTGGACCATGGTATTGAGAGAAGCCTAAACCTATATAAGGAGAAGATCATTAGGCCAAGGGGGAAGAGAGGAAGTGATGAATATCTGATAAGCTGGTTATGGGTTTGTGATGCTTTGCTTGATCTAAACCAAGGATGCACTCATGTGGATGATGATGAACGATGGATCGGGGTCTTAAGGCTTGGAATGTTTATCATTATATGGTTTGATTATGGATAGACTAGATCTGAATTATTGACGCATGTTTTATTGTATGAATGTTATGATCTGGGTATGATTGATCTCTGGAACAGCTGCAAAGTTATGAGTAAATATTCGCAGATATGTACGTGGGTTGGCTTAGGTGAAAGCGCGTATGTACGCTGGTTTGGTTCTTCATAGTAGAGTATACATCATGAGATATGATATTTGAAGTTGCAGTTGGATCTGGTTATTGTTGCAGAGTTCTATTGTCTGTTCTGTGTTCTGGTGACTATGTTGTTGACAGGGTTTCAATGTTTCAGTATTGGGTGATTCAGAGATTGATGATGCAAGTGTAGTTGATGGGTGTATTGCAGTGATGATCAATTTTGTGCTTCAATGTTGTTGATGGGTCCAATATGAAAATTGGATGAAACGTGGCCTTCAGATTATGGTGTTGTGCTTCAAGAGTATCCAGTATGAAAATTTATGAAACGTGGTCCCTGGAGGAAGAAAGAAGATCGTAGAGTTCAGTAGGCCGGCGCCTACGTACTAGTAAATGGATCGACTAGTACAAGAGCTAAGGGGGTTGTAGCTCCCTTCCAGGAGAGTCTGGAGAACGAGAGAAGGTTGTAGCCTTCTGCAAATAGAAGCATGGGTACTAGTATAAGACTGCACCAGTACAGAACCATTGTAAAAAGAAGTTTCTTATTAAAGAAGATAGAGACGAATTGCAGCAGGTGGTTTGCACCCACATTGGGTTTCCACCTTATATCTTGGTGTCCATGTGTGTTGCTTATGTGTGATGATTTGTTCTACTTTACTACTCCTGTTTAGTGTTCATATGGTTAATAATGTTCTGATGCACTCATTAAGAAGCAACTAACTGAATTATAAGTTTATTGGATATACGCTTGTTGCTTTACACACAGTTGTGTATACACGCAGTTTTCCTTATCTGAAGTAGCGTATATGAATCTAAATATGGAAATGAAAATTTTATATTGATTTAATAATACTGATTCACACCCCCCCCCCCCCTCTCAGTATTATTTCCAACAATTGGTATCAGAGCAGGTCCTTTGGTAGAAGCTTGATCGCTTGAAGGAGATGCGTAGAACAATGGGAAAGAAAGCACGTCAAAAGAAGAAGACAGCTCAAAGGAACAATGACAGCCTGTCGTTGAGTGGAAGCAAGTATTCAGATCCTGAATCACCTCAAATTGAAGATGAACAAGCAAATGAAGCATCAGATAAAATCATAGATCAACAAGAGCTACTGAGCAAAAGGGAGAGTGCACTCAAAGAAGAAATTATCAGTTTAAAAGCTCAGCTGGAATGTGCCTTCAGAGTTCGTCAAATGCTGCAGGAGTTGAATGAAGAACAGGAAAAAGAGATTATCAAACTAAGGCAACAAGTGGAAGAAGGAAGAAAGTCTGAAGAAATTTTGAAGAAGCAATGTCTGGAAAAGGAAGAACAACATCAAGTTGAGGTAAATATCTTGAAAGGTAAATTAGAAGAAAAGGATAAACTATTACGATTTCAAGACAGTAGTAAGACTTTGGATGATATTCTTGGTAGTCAAAGGTCGCCTGCTATCAAAACTGGTCTTGGTTTTCATGAATCTGTTGAAGGTGAATCTAGCTCACAAGGTGAGGCAAGGAACTCTAATGAGAAATCTAAAATGATCAAGAAAGAGATGAGAGGACAACAGCCAAGGAAATAAATTTCTCAAAGAAAATCTTTTTCTCCTAATTGTGGAAGTGATAGATGATTATTTCCTCCGATGAATAATGTTGAATGTTATGTATGTCATAATCTTGGACATGTTGCAGCCAGATGCAGAAGTAGAATGGTTCAAGACCGTCACACAGAAAGATCATCATGTTCGAGGTACTTTAAGGGATATTGTTTTGCTTGCAATATGTTTGGTCACAAAGCCATTGACTGCTATAGAAGGAACATGAAACATGTAAGATGTTATGCATGTAACAAGTTTGGACACGTAGCAAAGGAATGCAGGAGAAGATTTTGGGCACCATACCAAAAGGAGAAAACTTCATCACAGTTAAAGATATGGAAGAAAAAGGAAGTACAGCTAGAAAGATGTGGTATAGCAGTGTACATAGACATGACAGACTCAGAGGAAGCTGAAAGTGTGGAACATCAGTGTTCTAAATCTCATACGCATGTATCATGAAGATAATTCGCGTATATACGCGAGTTAGAAACTGCACAGTCGCGTATATGGAGCTCTGAAGAAAAACAGTAGAATAGACTCAGGAAATGGTTCTGCCATGGTATATGATGGTTGGCACAGGCTCAGGGGGAGCATATGCTTCGAATAATGCATTGTTGGCATTATGGTTAGAAGTCCTTGGTAATGATGCTTATTGACATATCTTTCTACTGATTGTTGATTGACCAAGAGAATGGATTGCAGTTTAAGATGCTTATAGTGCAGATCATATAATCTATGATAGTTGCTGATAACTGTCATGGTCTTGTTTAGGTCCTTGGTCTTTGTGAGTCATATGATGTATCTTGTTACCCCACTATGCATGGGATGGATGATGTAATGGTTCTTGTGTTTGAGTCAAAAATGGTGTATCCCCACTTGGTTGGGAGACTGATGAGTCTTTAGGAAGGTCATTGGCAATGTATGTATAGAGTCATGTTATGCTTTTGCAGACCTTGCATGTGCTCAGGGGGAGCATGGACGGATTGGTACATCTTGGCATGTACAAAGGGGGAGCTCAATCAGAAACTTCAACATGTACTCAGGGGGAGCATGGACAGCAGAATGTATATCAAAGAAGAGAATATCTTGGTCCACCCTTTGCCCTTGATGTCAAAGGGGGGAGAGTGATTTGGTGTGGTGATTGCCATCAAGTCCAAAGGGGGAGATTGTTGGCATTATGATACAGGTGTTTTCCTTGATGGCAACTCGCTCAGAGGTATGATACAGGTGTTGTCCTTGGTGGCAACTCAATCATAGGACAAATCTTAGTACAGCAGGTCAAGAGAGAGATATACGCAAGTTAACTTTGATGAAAGTGTGTATACATGCGGGTGAGAAGAACAAAAGGCGCGTATACGTACACAAGCAGGTTCACAGAAGGAAAGGCGCGTACATGTTGGAAAACTAAGTTTTGGTTCGTTGTATTTGATCCATGGTATTTTGGTATTGGTCTGTGGTATTTGGTCCGAAGTGTTGACCCCAGGTATTGGGTCCAAGGTATTGGTTCTACATGGTTTTGGACCATGGTATTGAGAGAAGCCTAAACCTATATAAGGAGAAGATCATTAGGCCAAGGGAGAAGAGAGGAAGTGATGAATATCTGATAAGCTGGTTATGGGTTTGTGATGCTTTGCTTGATCTGAACCAAGGATGCACTCATGTGGATGATGATGAACGATGGATCGGGGTCTTAAGGCTTGGAATGTTTATCATTATATGGTTTGATTATGGATAGACTAGATCTGAATTATTGACGCATATTTTATTGTATGAATGTTATGATCTGGGTATGACTGATCTCTGGAACAGCTGCAAAGTTATGAGTAAATATTCGCAGATATGTACGCGGGTTGGCTTAGGTGAAAGCGCGTATGTACACTGCTTCTTCATAGTAGCGTATACATCATGAGATATGATATTTGAAGTTGCAGTTGGATCTGGTTATTGTTGCAGAGTTCTGTTGTCTGTTCTGTGTTTTGGTGACTATGTTGTTGACAGGGTTTCAGTGTTTTAGTATTGGGTGATTTAGAGATTGATGATGCAAGTGTAGTTTATGGGTGTATTGCAATGATGATCAATTTTGTGCTTCAATGTTGTTGATGGGTCCAGTATGAAAATTGGATGAAATGTGGCCTTCAGATTATGGTGTTGTGCTTCAGGAGTATCCAGTATGAAAATTTATGAAACGTGGTCCCTGGAGGAAGAAAGAAGATCGTAGAGTTCAGTAGGCCGACGCCTACGTACTAGTAAATGGATCGGCTAGTACAAGAGCTAAGGGGGTTGTAGCTCCCTTCCAGGAGAGTCTGGAGAATGAGAGAAGGTTGTAGCCTTCTACAAGTAGAAGCCTGCATACTGGTATAAGACTACACCAGTACAGAACCATTGTAAAAAGAAGTTTCTTATTAAAGAAGATAGAGATGAATTGTAGCAGGTGGTTTTCACCCACATTGGGTTTCCACCTTATATCTTGGTGTCCATGTGTGTTTCTTATGTGTGATGATTTGTTCTGCTTTACTGCTCCTGTTTACTTTTCATATGGTTAATAATGTTCTGATGCACTCATTAAGAAGCAACTAACTGAATTATAAGTTTACTGGATATATGCTTGTTGCTTTACACACAGTTACGTATACACGCAGTTTTCCTTATCTGAAGTAGCGTATATGAATATGAATATGGAAATGAAAAAGTTATATTGATTTAATAATACTGATTCACCCCCCCCTCTCAGTATTATTTCCAACACTCATTTGTTCCAATACCTTACTTCGGAAATCTTTTCCAGCATTGTGGCTCGATTCACCCGTCATAACCTGAGGTCCTTCTGCCATTTCTGTCATCTGCTTTCTTTGCAAACCTAAATCACCCTTCAGATTTCAGAATCACCTCTAATACCACCTGTCACGAAGTGCAGTGGGATCAACTCCTTGTCCCGATCAGCTCTGATACCACCTGTCACGTTAGTGTAGTGGGATCATCTCCTCGTCACGATTCCCCAAATTAGCTCCGATACCACCTGTCACGCCCCTACACTGGCGGTACTCTTCCAATTGCACTATAGGAGGTGCGGCACCACCAACTACTTTCTTTTCACCAATACTTGTAGTTATGGACTACACCTACTTTCGGTACTTAGTTTATTTTTCAACAGCTAAGCATATCTTTCGTTATATCATTTATCATATTAACTTCATTACCATGAATCAGCATTAACATGAAATGCACAACAGTATAACTGGGAGGGACAACTCCCTACAATGAGTCTACCCTTAGTAATAATAATAACAATTTGCATATAAGTTACAATCCTGGAGGAAACCCCAGATTTCCTTGACACTTATACTTTTTCCACCGGCGCCACCAGCTCATCACCGTCGCATCGTGTCGACCAACTCGTCATGCCGGGTGCACCCACCTGGCCGCTCGAACAATCCTTTGTCTGACTCGTGCCTTCGTGCACGACTGTCTGCACGTCGGCATTTCACCTGAACGCGTTCAACCGTTCACCAACTGGCGTTCGCACGTCTCGTTCACCTGACACCTTCGCACGCCCTCGGGAAACTTCCACGTTTCCACCAAACGCTTCATTTCACTGGGCGCCCTTGCACGCCCTACCATTTCACTCGTCGCACGTTTTGCTTGAATACCTTCGTTCACCCGGATGCCCTGTCGCATCCTCCGTTATAGAGTCAAAGTTGAACAGGTTAAACAGTGATGGTTTTGGGGCACATGGTATTGTGCACCCATAGTATTATTCCCGTGGTATTATATGTAATGGAGCTTATAAAAGGCTGGAAGGACTTCATTGTAATGCAAGACCTGGAGGTGAGCAGTGAAGGCTCACTTGGTCAGATTGGCCAGGGTTTTGGCCAATGCTAATGAGATCTTATTAGGTTGGGTTTTTCCCCAGATTTGGGGTTTTCCCGGATAAACATTTGTGTTTATGTGTTTATGGTTGTTGCTGGTTATTTTTATATTTATTCCTCTCAGTAATTATTTATGTTATGCAGTAAATTTCTTAACAACTGGTATCAGAGCCAGATATTGGCTTTAAAGGGATTCTTTGATGCCAGGGGTTTATAGTGCCTGATGAGATCAATGCAGCCTTTTTACAAATCTGGGTCTGGAAAATAATGGTGGAACAATCGTACGCGGAAGAACCTCAAGGAAGAATGTGTGGAAGATAGTGCCGTAACTGCCAAGGATCGCAGTGCATTTGCGATATTTACCGGTTTGGAACATGCTGACGAATTGTTCGGGATTCATGCGGCTATTTAAAGAAGGTTAGCAAAAGAAAATTGTTCATGCGGCTTCGAAAATTGTTCGTTTTCTGCTATGTGAGGCCACCAGTGCTGGAATCTACGAGGTTCTCATTGGGCTCGCAATTGGAGCGGTTTGATAGAAGTTTTTGAGCAAATCAAATTGAGAGAGGATGGATCAAAATCGCAGCAACAATAAACAAAAAAAAATTAATGAATTCAAAATTATTGCATGTAAATGGGCATACTACTGTAAGACCTGGTAAGGCATGTGTACCCCTCAGTGATCACCGATAAAGTCTAAGTTAGACCTAGGTGATAGGGGGGATGTCAGGTTAACAATACCCCGGGTAAAAACTCTGAGGGGGGTAAGAGCTAGAGTGAGCGGGATTGTCTCACTTAGCAGGTTTGGCTGGAGTTAGTTAAGGAACCCCAAGTCAAGTTTAAGGGGGGATTGTTAGGTAAACTTGACTCGGGATAGAGTCAAAGTTGACCAGGTTAAACAGTGATGGCTTTGGGGCACATGGTATTGTGCACCCATAGTATTCTGCTTGTGGTATTATATGTAATGGAGCTTATAAAAGGCTAGAAGGACTTCATTGTAATGCAAGACCTGGAGGCGAGCAGTGAAGGCTCACTTGGTCAGATTAGCCAGGGTTTTGGTCAATGCTAATGAGATCTTATTAGGTTGGGTTTTTCCCAGATAAACATTTGTGTTTATGTGTTTATGGTTGTTGCTGGTTATTTTTATATTTATTCCTCTCAGTAATTATTTATGTTATGTAGTAAATTTCTTAACACGAGCAACTTCCACATTTCCACTGAACGCTTCGTTTCACCGGGCGCCCTTGCACGCCCTACCGTTTCACCTGTCGCACGTTTTGCTTGAACGCCTTCGTTCACCCAGATGCCCTGCCGCATCCTCTGTTCAACCGTCGTTCACCTAGATGCCCTGCCACGCCCTCGCCCGACGTTCGACCGAACACCCTACCACACCCTCGCCTGGCGTTTGCCCGATCGTTCAGCCAGACGCCCTACCATGCCTTCGCCCGACCATCATTTGCCCGGATGCCCTGCCACGCCCTCACCCGACGTTCGACTAAACGCCCTGCCGCACCCTCGGCTCGTTCAGCAAAACTCGTCCGTGTGCATCCACCCACGCCCTCGCCCTACAACCTGACTCATTCAACGGCGCTACAACCTGCGCCTTGGCTCGCACTTCCTCTGTTCTGGTGTGAGTGCTTCAGCCCTCAATCGCCTACACTACGCCTTCATTCAGACTTCAATCTTCACACTTCGCCTTCCACGCTTGGACGTTTATGCCTTGATCAAACTTCGATGATAGAATGACTCCAAACGCCATTCTACTTATACTCTTGCGCTGCCATGGAGTGGAACGTTGGCTCGCCCAGCCGACCTCCGTTCAACCCTTCGTTTCAACACTCAAATGTGTCAGCTCGCCCCTTGGCCAACTCAACTCCTCAACCATCATGCCCGTTTGCTCGGTTGTCTTTGTCCGCCCATCGGTTCACCGGGACCGCACATCGGCCTATAAACCAAACGACCAAACACTTGTTATTTCGCATTTTTCTCCACCGTACTATTGCTCCCTTGGCTCGTCGCCCTTGCGCGCCCTCGCTGTGTCGCCTGCAGCTTGTGGACGTTACACAAGGGGTCTCATACACCGGTGGGTCCCTTGTCTCACAAACAAGGGGTCTCATACACGAATTTGATGTTTCTCTAGTCTCACAAGCAAAGGGTCTCATACAGTGATGGGTTCCTTGTCTCACAAACAAAAAGTCTCATAGACCAATTCAACATCTAACTTAACCATAATCTTAAAATTAAATAATAATAATATAAAACTTTCTAAAAATTCTAAAATTTTTATATAAAAATTTTATAAAAATTATAAAAATTTATTTAAACCTAAATAAACTTTTAAAACCATATTAATGTAATATAAATTTAACATGTGGCCCTAAAAACAATTTTTATCTTATATAGGCCCTTCATAGAGGGCATGCATCCAGATCGATGATTCTACTACCATTGGTTGGTTTTTGGCTGATATATAAATTTACGCTAAATGTTTTGAACAGTTTACTTGTATGTCGATAATATTTATGTATTTTTTTGTTTTATGTTTCCTCTTCTCATCTTTACTTGATTTATTGTATATATATAGATTTCACTGGTCCAAATTTTGACAAGACACGGTTAGTTAAGCTGGAGTTTTTTTAAGTATAATTTATTACACGTATAATAAAAACTATGTTTTTTAGAAAAATATATAAATGTTATTTTATTAATTATTTATAAAATAATAATAATAATAACTATAATAATTATGATATTATTATTACAAAATTATATATATTTTTAATTATCAATTTAATTGAAAAAAAAAACAAAAACAAAAACTCTTTTAAGAAAAAATAATTTTATTTTTATTTAAAATAAATTTAAATTATAATGTGAAATTATAAAAATATAATTGTATAAACAATTTTTTATTCATTATTAAAATACTATATTTTAACATTTTTTATAAAAATATTATATATTTATATAATTTAATATTTATATTTACGTATTATATAAAGTACAATAATTCATATATATTTTTCTTCCTTTTGAAATTTATGAAGGATAATATTTTTATTATTATTAATTATAATTTTATTTTTAGTCCCTGCCATCTGGCATCCGGCAGGGACTATAGTAACCGTTTGGAGGGCAGTTAGCATTAATTTACTTGGTTTTTTAGTGTTATTTGCACTTATATTCTAAAGTTTGGAGTTCAGCTTGTGTTCGCCTTCTTATTTGGCCTCTTCCCGAGGCGGAAGAGGCCGGACCATAGCCTAAACTCGTATTTAGGCACAATGAACTGGCCCTGACCGTCAGCGGTTTCATCTTAATGCTAACATTAATTCGTTAATGTTTAATGTTAATTCGTATTCGGTTGTTTGCAGGTTGGTATAGCAGGTTTGTTTGCAGGTTGGCAGCTGTTCTGCATGAAGTGGTGTACGTGTCGATGTCTCCACTGAATGGCTGTTGCAATCTCCCAAATAAAGTCCCTCCATCTCCCAGCGCTTTGTTAGGGTAACAATTGCCCTTTTCCTTGCTTCACTCCGGTCATTCGTGCCTCTGCCGCAAGGAGGTCTCGGCTCATCCACTAGTTGCAGCCCTCTACGGTGACTCTTTCTCTCTTCCTGGTGGGTCTCATTTGCTCATTCCCTGCTCTGCATCTTGCTTCCTATTGTTGAAGAGGGTTTACCAGTTCTGAAGGTTATTGCAGTCCAGCCATGGCAATTGTTCATAGCTCTGGAGTCGTGTCAACGCTACACGGTCTGATTGAACCATCAGGTAAGAAAAATTCTTCAGTTTGCCTATTCCTTCGAGGCTACCAAATCTGTAGGTTTTCATTAAATGTTTTCAATCTTCCGGTTACTATTTTTCCCATGCAGTGGCCCAACCTCTTACCACACTATGAAAGATCAAGGGTTTACAGAAGCTTCATAGTTTTTCCCACTTTATCTTTATTCTTTTCCTGTTTTACCTATTCAGTACTGCTGCCACTTAATTTTTTTTTAATGTGCAGTTATAAAGAGAATTTCCCTTCCGCAGCTTCATCTTGCGTGCTAGATTTTTCTCTATGCCAGTTGCAGGGTTCAGGTTAATTCCTCCTCCTTGTCTATTTCTTCCACCGAGAACCGGTTAAATAATCCTCATTTGATTTTCAGAGTTAAAGACTGTATTTACCCTTCTTCCTTTTTTGCGTGGTACAGGTACGCTACCATTGGGTTATGCTCAACTGCCTGGAGATTGACTGATGACTTCTTCTTTCCATTTCAGGTGTTCTATTCTTCACAATGTCTCTTAGATGGAGAAAATCTTATCACCTCTTCGAATACTGGAAATACTCGAAATCAAACCCTATTTGGGTTAGTTTCTCTGGTTCTTCTTCTATGTTCTGGGTTATATTGTCAGCGGCATATAATTGTCAGTTCCAGGATATAAATTAAAAGGATCTCTACACACAGTTTGTTGTAACATTGATTCTGGGATCTATTATTTCATTTTTGTAATGAACAATGTTAAGTTTAATACATATATACCGTTAATGCAAACCCAAATTAAGGGTTTCCAAATAGATTATTTGGTATTTTGGATTTGCTATCATTCATTTTGGCCGACGACCTTTTTACAGAATTTTTTGTTTATTGTCATTCACATATTCAAGATGTCATCAAGGGCTTTATGTCATGCAGCTATATTCGAAATATAGCTCGAACTGTACTCAGTTCGAGCATAAAGGAAAATCTACTAGTCTTTGTCAAACATTTTTTTTGTGTTTTTCAGATATTATCAGTAATTAGTTTTGCAATTTAATGCATTATCACTAGCTTACAGGCATGAAATTTCTTACCTGCGAATGCGTGCTCAGTAGTCGGTTTTCATTGGAATTTTGTGGAACGATGAATGTTCTGAAGTCTGGTACACGCGTTTTCTGGTATACTGTTACCCTGCTTCATACGTTTCTCTGACCGTAATTAGTTTTGCAATTTAATGCATTATCACTAGCTTACAGGCATGAAATTTCTTACCTGCGAATGCATTACTGCAATGCCTGTACCTGCTTTCCAAATTTCCTTTTCTTTTGGGCAGGAATAAACTGTTCTCTGTTTGTAAGAAAGAGGCTGAAGTACTTCTTCTGTAAAAACCAGATGAGAAAAAAAAAAGACAAATTCTTCGTACGATTTTGTCACGGTGGGGTAAGACTACTGTTCAGCTGCGGTAAGACTACTGTTCAGCTGCACATCTTCCTCAGAGCTCTGGAGCCCGTGGTCTTCTCCAAAAACTCTGGCTCGATGAGCCGTTGTGGAACACTGTAAAAACTTAGGACACTCACGACTTTGTAAGTGACACTTGCCATCCATGCAAGTGTGTTGGCGCGAAAAATAAAACTTAAGTCACCAGTTTTGAACATTGTTTCATTTAACTGGACATTAATTGTTAAAATTTTTATTTTTTGACAGCTGTAAGAACTCGGTGTAAATACATATAGTTAATTTCACTATGTACCTATCCTCCTCTACTAATGAGCAATGAGCTATGATCTGGTGGATGTTTCAAACTTATGACACTTGCCATCCATGCAAGTGTGTTGGCGCGAAAAATAAAACTTAAGTCACCAGTTTTGAACATTGTTTCATTTCACTGGACATTAATTGTTAAAATTTTTATTTTTTGCCAGCTGTCTATTTAAGAACTCGGTGTAAATGCATATAGTTAATTTCACTATGTACCTATCCTCCTCTACTAATGAGCAATGAGCATGGAAGCAGCGGCATATAAGCATGGAAGCAACTCGTTTTCACTGTCGCTGTGTTGTTATCAGCGCTCCTTCGGGTCCTGCTCAAACTCTGGGTGCCGCTACCCAATCATTCCATCACTTCCTAAAGGCTCAACTTGATGCAGGGACTCGCTGCGTCGCAGCTGCCCTTGTTTAAGATAATATTTGATGATAATATTGATTTTATCATTATTATGGCTTCTTTATATTGAATTATTAAAAAGATTTTCTTAATAATTAAATGTGTTTATCAAATTTATCAATAGGATAACCATATACATTTAAAAAGAATTCTAAATATTTAATGTTTACATGTTCATCACCAGATGAGGTGTCAGAATCAAGAAAGGGTGCGGACTAGGTTATTTCTATCCCACCAAGCCACACACATGAGGGAGCCCTTACACTCATTTGCCCAAAGGTCTGCATAAAGCTTGTTTACAGCCATTACAATTGAAATTCTATGAGAAGCAATTCTGATAGGTTTTATCCTATATCCGATCCGGATACTAGCTTGTCTAGTGCACCTATCATTTCACTCAATCCCATTAATAATGCATTCATTCTAGCATGTGAAGAGGTTAAGGTGTGGTATACAACTCAAGGATTTCATTATGCATTATTTCATGGGAGGCCTTCAAACATATTTCAAGTCTCAGGGCAGTGACTTGTGGAGAACGTATCCTCAATGCACCGAAACTATGTGTCACCCCCATCTATTATAGTGGAGGTTCAGGGTTATGTCTCTCAGGTGTTGTGTACATATTGGTAGCTCCATCAAGGGATTAAGTTGGAAAGACAAGATTGCCTTAATGGTTTCTTGGCTATGTTTCAGTAATTTTTCAACCCTTTCACGAAGATGGCTAAAGTGGAAAGGGAAACAATTCAGCTAGCTATGTAAAACAATTCAAATTTTTCCTAGCTCACAAGTGATGGAAGGTAACCGAGTTGGGCAATGCAAGTCTGAGGTCCTATGCACTGGACTTTTTTTTAAATTCTCTTCATCTTTTCTTTTGAATGGTTTATTGTTTCAAAACAGAGGGAAAGTGATAGCCTCACCTTTGGAAAGGGCCTTCACGCTCCTGTGAAGTCATTGACAATACTCTTAGTTTTGGTTGCCTTAGCCTTCCTCCCAAGGTAGATCAAGCCCTCATTGGCCCTTCACTTCATAAATCAAATTTCTTCGTGCACATTGACTCCTGACCTACAAGACTCGTAGTTCAATTTGACTCATTAGTCACTCCAAAGAAAGGAAATATGTCACATTAACATGCCCATGTCTACCAAGGAGCTTCTTATTATCAAGATCATGGGCATGTCATAGCCCAATTGAGAGCTAAAAGCTCTACATCTAGGTACTGGGAACTTATCCCTCAACTAGTGCCAGAGGAATTAACTCAAGTAGAAATAGAATTGGAAAATGAACATCACATCCTTATAGACACGAAAGTGTTGACTGAGGTTGTGAATTGGGTTCATGATGTCATTCATACCTGCAAAAGATATAACCAGTATATGTACACTGTGGACATCTACTTGCACCTCAAATTTCCCATTGGCAAAGTATTGATTAGCATAGATGAAATCTAAGAGGACATTCTTCTCTCCTTGGATCACATGCAAAGGAAAATGGCAGCAATGAATTCAAGACTATGAAACATTGAAAAACACATAGGCATGCCTCCTAAACCAAGTTGCTCTCCAGGAAACAACAAGGAGTCCATACAAGTAGAGGCCATCAATTGAGATAACTCTTCCTAATGGTCTTTTAATTTCTTTTGTTTTCTCATATGCAACAATTTTGTAATTCTCAGTTTACATTAGGCCCTAAAGGCTGAGCTATCTGTTTTATCTTTTCAAACTTGAAAAGGCGTGATTGATTTTCTGACTACTACTCTTTTGAAAATATTGAAATTTTGCATCTAATCGGGCCTTTCCAATAATAAACTCGATCATATCAAAAACTAAAATATAATCTTCTATTCACATAAAATACAAATTTTTTATTTAAAAAAAAATCTATTTTTATAAATATCTTTAATATTTGTGAAAAAATGCCCAATATTTCAATTTAATCAAAATAACTAAAATACATAATAATTAAACATATAAAATACAACCAAATGCATTAATTAATGATTCATCTCTCAATTTTAATTTAATTAATCAAATATATATCTATCTATATATATATATATATATAATTAATTAATTAATTAATTGTACAGAAGAAACCTGGCATTTTTTAATCATTTATAAAGAGTTTTTATAATATAATTTTAAATTTTAAATTAATTTAATAAAAATAAAAAATTATTATTTAAAATTACATTTTCAAATATATACATTTAATTCAAATTAACATTATAGTTATTTGTTTATATTAATTTTTATATATTACATTTTTATAAAACAAAATATATAAATATGATAAAAATACAATTAAAAATTTTCTTTATATTATTTATCCTTATACATTTGCTTCATTGCAAAATAAATTGGACTAAACATTACATGGTTGGAATATATTATTAAAGTAAATTGTTTTCGAGGAGGAATGACCTGTTATAGAGTTTTATGAATCCAACGTTTCAGACTACCAAGTGAGTCCATCATCAGAGGATGCGTCAATAGATATTCTTCAGATCTTAATGATGTATCCAAGAACTAAATTTAGGATATATATATATATATATATATATATATATATATATATATATATATATGTTATTAAAGAAAAGATATAAGAAAATAAGTCGGCCATTATTTTATTAGTTTTTTTTAATTAATTAATTAATTTTTTATTTTTTTAATAAATTATCAAATTAATAAGTTTAGAGGATAAATTAATTCATTAATTTATTAATAACTTAACAGGATAACTTAATTAATTAATTTTATTATTTATAGAATTACTTATTATGTTTATTATTTTTATTTTTATATAAAATTAATTATTTTAATTAGTTGATTTAATTGATGTATTGATTTATTTAATTAATTAATTACTTAATTAATTAAAATAATTGCTTAATTAATTAATTTTATTATTTATTATTTATTAATATGTTTATTAATTTATTATATTGTTAATTTGTTAATTTGATTAATTAAATTAATTAATTAATAAGATGAAGGGATAAATTAATTAATAAGATAAAGGGATAAATTAATTAATTAATTTTATTGTTTGTTGATTTAATTGTTATGTTTATTTCTTTTATGTAAAATTAATTGTTTAATAATTTGATTAATTAATTAATTATCTAATTTGTTTGATTAATTAAAAGAATAGATTAATTTATTATTTGTTAATGTGTCTATTAATTTAATTTTATGTATTTATTTCATGTTTAATTATTTATTTATTTTTATTTGATTAGTTTATTATTATTTTTTTTCCTTAATTAATCCTTATAGATTTGGTGAGTTATTGCTATAATATTATTTATCATTCCTAGAGTTAATTTTTAACTGTTTAGATTTTTTTATTAGTTATACTTAAATGTTATCAAATGATTATGTGTGAAGTAATCAATTACTAATTTATGATTATGTTGTTGATTGTTTTATTGTTTAAGGAGGATGTTATATGATTGATGTTTATGTTAATTATTCTATTGATTTGTTTATTTTTATTTTTTTTTAAGAGAGGAGGGAATAGGTTAATTTAAGGGATAAGGGTTAATTATTGGTTTTTAAGATTTCAAGTAAAGGTTTCCAGGTGTTTCTTAGTTTTAATCCATCGTCCCGGTTCAAGTTGTTCTTCCTTTTTTCTATTTCAATGGCTTCTTTGATTTTCCTTTTAAGATAGTGGTCCTCTTTTCTAACCAGTTTGACTTCTTCCATGCAGATGTAATGGGAGGAAGAGTGAACATGTTTTGCTAAGGCCGACTTAGAGGTCCTATCTCTTCTTAAGTCAGCAGTGTGTTCTTTAATTCTAATATTAAGAGACCTACCTGTTTCACCTATATATTCCTTACCGCATGAGCAAGGAATCACATAAACACCTTTTTGAAGTTTAGGGTTTATGGGATCCTTGACTGAGTTGAATAATTGTCTAATGGTGTTAGCAGGGGTGAATGCTACATTAATGTTATGTTTATTAAGAATTTTAGTAATTTTATCAGTGGCACCTTTTATGTATGGAAGGGAGACCTTAGGAGTTGATAAATTTTGATTTTTAATGTCCTTGTTATTCTTGTTTAGGGATAGGTGCATGGATTTCTTAATGGTATTTCTGTTGTAGCCATTTAGTTCAAACACTTTGTGTAGATGGTTAAGTTCATCATTTAAATGGTCAAGATCAAATATTCTGGACACCCTAGTGGTTAGGGTCCTAATGATGCCAATATCTGATCCTAACCATTTAAATAATGAACTTAACCATCTAAACAAAGTGTTTGAACTAAATGGCTACAACAGAAATACCATTAAGAAAGCCATGCACCTATCCCTAAACAAGAATAACAAGGACATTCAAAATCAAAATTTATCAACTCCTAAGGTCTCCCTTCCATACATAAAAGGCACCACTGATAAAATTACTAAAATTCTTAATAAACATAACATTAATATAGCATTCGCCCCTGCTAACACCATCAGACAATTATTCAATTCAGTCAAGGATCCCATAAACCCTAAACTTCAAAAAGGTGTTTATGTGATTCCTTGCTCATGCGGTAAGGAATATATAGGTGAAATAGGTAGGTCTCTTAATATTAGAATTAAAGAACACACTGTTGACTTAAGAAGAGATAGGACCTCTAAATCAGCCTTAGCAAAACATGTTCACTCTTCCTCTCATTACATCTGCATGGAAGAAGTCAAACTGGTTAGAAAAGAGGACCACTATCTTAAAAGGAAAATCAAAGAAGCCATTGAAATAGAAAAAAGGAAGAACAACTTGAACAGGGACGATGGATTAAAACTAAGCAACACCTGGAAACCTTTACTTGAAATCTTAAAAACCAATAATTAACCCTTATCCCTTAAATTAAACTATTCCCTCCTCTCTTAAAAAAAAAATAAAAATAAAAAAAGTCAATAGAATAATTAACATAAACATCAATCATATAACATCCTCCTTAAACAATAAAACAATCAACAACATAATCATAAATTAGTAATTGATTACTTCACACATAATCATTTGATAACATTTAAGTATAACTAATAAAAAAATCCAAACAGTTAAAAATTAACTCTAGGAATGATAAATAATATTATAGCAATAACTCACCAAATCTATAAGGATTAATTAAAAAAAAATAAAAAAAATTAAACCAAATAAATTAATCAAAATAATCAAATAAAAATAAATAAATAATTAAACATGAAATAAATACATAAAATTAAATTAATAGACACATTAACAAATAATAAAATTAATAAATTAATCTATTATTTTAATTAATCAAACAAATTAGATAATTAATTAATTAATTAAATTATTAAACAATTAATTTTACATAAAAGAAATAACAATAACAGTTAAATCAACAAATAATAAAATTAATTAATTAATTAATCCTTTTATCCTATTAATTAATTTATCCCTTCATCTTATTAATTAATTAATTTAATTAATCAAATTAACAAATTAACAATATAATAAATTAATAAACATATTAATAAATAATAAATAATAAAATTAATTAATTAATCAATTCTTTTAATTAATTAATTAATTAAATAAATAAATCAATACATCAATTAAACCAACTAATTAAAATAATTAATTTTATATAAAAATAAAATTAATAAACATAATAAGTAATTCTATAAATAATAAAATTAATTAATTAAGTTATCCCGTTAAGTTATTAATAAATTAATGAATTAATTTATCCTCTAAACCTATTAATTAGCTAATTTATTAAAAAAAAAAAAAAAAAAAAAAAAACCTAGTAAAATAATGGCTGACCTATTTTCTTATATCTTTTCTTTTTCTTTTTTTTTAAACTGAAACGGTTAATTTTTATTGATAGAAAGCTGATCGGGCATAGCTTGAACGACCATTACAATTTCCATTGCTGATTACAACACTCTTTCACTTAAGGGATGTTTGCCTTAGTTGGAGTTCTTGCATTTATGCTGATCATTCCTTCCTGAAGAGAGCATCCTATATTTGCCAATCTGTCTGCATCTTTGTTTAATCCTCTAAGAATATGGTATATTTGAACCGAATAAAGGTCTTTCAATATTCTGTTTACTCTTGCTAGCTGCTTGTTCAGTGCCGGATCCTTGAGCTTTTCCTTTTTTACCATTGTTTTTATCAACAGTTCTGAATCTCCTATTATTAAGATTTCCTTTGGGTTTTCTTTACTTGCAATTTGGCAAGCTTTCCAGAGGCTAAGTATTTCAGCTTGGTTGTTTGTTTTCACTCCCAGGCCCCAACTGAATTCTTCTTTTTTCCCATTCCGATAGAAGATCACTCCTCCTGCTCCTGATCTCCCTGGATTGCCTTTTGAGGCTCCATCAAAGAAGATGGTGCATATGTCCTGGGATTTCCTCCACTTTTGAAAGTTGTCTTCAGTTTCACGAATCTGCCATCTTTCCTTGTGGATTGGTCGTTTAGTTGCTTGCTGTCTGTCTTTTCCTGTGTAGTCTTCCAACCACGCGCTTTCTTCTCTTCTTAGTGAGTTGTCTTCCTTTGCTATATGATGATTTAGAGTTTCTAAGAGAAGTTTCTTTGCCTGTTTCGCCACTTTCACAGCTGATAGCTCAATGTTATTAAAGATGGTCTCATTCCGGGCTAACCAAATTTTCCAGCAAACGTATTTAGGCACAACTGTCCATACTTTGTGCCAAATTGATTTGTTGACAATACGGTGAGGGTAGTTGTCATTCCAGGATGTAAACATGGAGGTTATTGTACTTTGGGAAGGGGCACTCACATTTAGTCCGAAAAAGAAAATGGACCATACCTCCTTCGCGAACTCACACATTATGAACATATGGTTTGCTGTTTCTAGATCTCTTTTGCAAAGGATGCATCTGTGTGGCCCTGCTATACCCCTTTTGCTCATATCTTCTCCTATGAGGATTTAGTTATGAAATAAAGTCCAAAAAAAGAAGTTGATTTTTGGGATGCTAAAGCTGTCCCAAATCTGCTTCCAGACAGATCCCTGATGTGGTGAATCTTGCTTGCTTTGCAATTGATGGTATCCCTGGTTTGCTGTATATACTCCATTCTTGCCCCATCCCCAAATGTCCTCCTCATCAATGTGGACTGGAGCAAAATCAGCGATTTCTTCAATGAGGACAGCGAGCTGGTTTTTTAACTGTTCTGGAATTCTGGGCCATTTCCATCTCAACCAATTGCCTTTACTGTCCCATTCTGATAAATCCTCTATTTTTTTAATACCTCTTGCTCGGAGCCAATCTCTGATCTCGACGATCTCTGTTTTTTGGTTTAGCGGCTGATGTCCCATTATGCGGTCTTTCCATAGATTAGTATTCTTCCCATTGCCCGGAATACGATATAATTCACTTCTGAAAAACTCTATTCCTTTGGCGCACAGTTTCCAGGCCTGCGTGCCTTTAGGATGCTTCTCCGGTTTATGATTCATGATGGATCGATTCTTGAGATATTTCTCGTTAAGGATCTGGCTTACAGGATGGTTGGGCTCCACGCATAATTGCCATAGCAATTTGCATCCCAGGGCCACGTTTGCAAACCCAGGGTCGCGCACCTGAAGGCCTCCTTCCACCATCGGCCTTTTAACTGTGTCCCATTTGATTAGATGGAGTCGGTTGCTGTTCCCTCGCCCACCATTCCACAGAAAATTGCGTATGTACCTTGAGATTTGATCGGAGATGTGTTTGGGTGCCATCATCAGAGCCGCTTGAAATGTTGGCAATGCTGAGAGGATGGATTTGATTAAGATGAGTTTGCCTCCTGTGGATAACCAGAAGCCTCCCCACGCTGCTATCCTCTTCTTGTATTTTGCTATTACTTCGTCCCACAGGTGGTTCCTGTTTGAGCCCAACGTTATAGGAAGTCCTAGATATTTGATTCTTTCCCATTCCGCATACCCTTTGTATCCCTAGTCTTCTGCGATTTTCCCTATTGAGTGCTGGTCTATGTTCCAACCATAGACTGCACTTTTCTTTTCACTTACTAGAGCGCCCGTGATGTTGCAAAACTTCTGTATATGGTTTTGAATGCTGATGCTATTCTTGAGGAGGCCCCCCCCAGTAGGAGCGAGTCATTAGCGAATAATGCATGGTTCATTGGTTCTATGCCTTTCTCTATTCTGATCCCTGGTATACAACCTTTTTGTTTTTCCATAGTTAACTTTCTACTTAAAGAGTCAGCCATTAGAATGTAGAGGAAGGGTGAGAGGGGACAGCCCTGTCTCAGGCCCCTTGTCGCTGGGAAGAAGTTTGCAGGTCTGCCATTTATCATTGGTGCTATCCATATCTTCTCCAGGCAGGCTTTAATTAAATCAATGAAATTCTGGTTGAAGCCAAAAGTTGATAGAACCCTGTATAAAAAGGATCTATTTACTCTATCAAAAGCATTGCACATGTCCAGTTTGATTAACATACCTTGTTCTCTACGCAGCTGACTTGAATGCAGAGCTTCCTGCACTTGGATGACATTGTCCAGGATGTGTCGTCCTTTCACAAAACCTCCTTGTGCTGGAGTAATTAATTTTTGGAGTAATGGTTTGATTCTATTTGCCATCAACTTGCCAAGTATCTTGTAGGATGAATTGCATAAAGAGATAGGTCTGTATCTATCAAATGTGCCTGGATTGGCTTCCTTTGGGATTAGAGCGAGGAAAGTTGAGTTTATGCCACCTCCGACTTTTGCCTTCCTCATGAAGCCCTGGACCATTCTCATAAGATCAGTTTTGATTATCTCCCAGCAGATTCTGTAAAAGTGGATTGAAAATCCATCAGGCCCGGGGGCTTTATCTGGCTCCATGGACCAGACTATATTTAATATTTCTTCTTCTGAGGCTGGCCTTAAAAGAGTTTCATTGTCATCTGAGCTTACTAGCTGGGGAATATTTGTGAGGAATTCTTCTATGTCCTCCTCGCTCCCATCTTTTCCAGCGCTGAGAAGATTTTGGAAATGATTTACTGCTGCCTCCTTGATCTGTTCAAATCCTCTACATACCTGTCCACTGGAAGTAGTAATTTCTGCAATGTGGTTTCGCGAGATCCGTGCCCTGTATTGTCTATGGAAATATGTTGTGTTCCTGTCCCCTGCTTTGAGCCACAGGCTGCGGGATTTTAATCGCCAGAATTCCTCCTCATTTCTAAAGGAGCTGTATGCTTTCCTTTGGGCATATTTTTCTTTGTCTAGATCTGTGGCTGAGATGGCTTTCTCTTCCAGCCCCAATTGAAGTTCTTCCAACTGTTTTGTTGCTTCTTTCCTCTGGCTGGTGGGGGAGTTGGCGTCTTTCTTTATCCATTCTTTGAGTGCCTTTTTGGTGTTCTTAATTTTTTGCTCCCACACATAGCTTGGGGAGCCTAAGATATCTTTTTCCCAAGCTGTTTGTACAGTTTCAAGAAACCCCTCTCTTTTGACCCAGAGGGGACTAAATCTGAATGGAAGAGGACCGAGGTCTTCTTCCTCCTTTATGCGTAGAAGAATTGGCTTGTGGTCCGATGTTAATTTTGGCAGGATCTTAGAGAAGACTATTCTATTGTCCATCATAATTGCGCTGCTGGCGAGGAATCTATCTAGCCTTGCTGAAATGTGTTGTTCCCCTGTTCTATTATTTGTCCAAGTGTATGCTCCTTTCACCGGCTTAAAGTCAACCAAGTCCCATGACTGGATGAGATTTTCCACAGTGAGGAGGAAGGGATCTCTTGTAGAGGATCCTCCTCGTTTTTCTTTTGGATCTAGGATTATATTCAGGTCTCCTCCTATGATTATATTCGTAGGGCTGCATTGCTCTATGTAATCTGATAGGGTTTTCCAGCACTCTTTTTTCTCCTCATAATGCACCGGGACATACATATTAAACAAATCTAGTTTAACTTTGCCTACTGTGTGCCATAGTTATGTATATATCCAATGTTGAGTCTCATGTATTCTGCTAAGGGTGAATAGGTTCTTTGACCAGAATGTGCCTATTCCTCCAGCCGATCCTCTTGCACTGATTACCTTCCCTGAATCAAATTTCCATTTGGTGGTGCTGGTATTTAGAAGGGTCTCCCCTTCTATTTTGGTCTCTTGGAGCATGAGTACGTCTATGGGTTCCATTTTCATTAAGTCTTTGATGGCCTCTGCCTTATTGGGGTTACCCAGACCCCTGCAGTTCCAAGATACCAAATTCAGGTTCATCATTTACAACTTGTTGGTGTGGGGCCTCCTCCCTTGGATGCCCTTGGCCTGATATTCCTTCCCAGAGTCATTTCTATAGTAGCTTGACTTCCTAGGGTTTTTTGCTTTTCTGATTCTTCTTCCCTTACTTCCTTGTTTGATCTCCTTCCAGCTCGCTTGGATGGCCTTTCTTCATCATCCGAGGAGCCAACATTTTCTGTCTTTTTCTTCTTCTGCTTAATTATGTCTGCGTATGAAGGAGAAGAGTTATTGCTTGGATTCGGATTTGATGTGTTACCTGGATCTTGAAAATCGTTGTCTTTGTGCTGGGGTGGATCTTCTTTCTCTTTCTCTAGAGGCTCTGAGGGTGGTGTGAGAGATTCGAAAGGGTTTTTGTCCTCTGCTGCACTGGTGACTTCCTTGCTCCCGGCATTTTGTTGACTTTCAGTTTCTTGTCCTGATTTGTTCCCTGTCTCCTTGCCTTTGTTTTTGTTGTTCTGCCTATTATTTGCTGCTTTCTTTACTTTCTTCCATTGCTCTCCTTTTTCTCTCTCTGTGGTTTCCTCATTTTTCTTCTTACAATATCTTGCGAAGTGTCAGTATTCGTGGCAGTATCGACATTTGAATGGAAGCTGCTCGTAGTCTAGTTCTTGAATATGCGTCCATTCTGCCACCGAGAGCTTGATGGCTTCAGGGAGCCCGATTTCTAGGTCAACCTCTACGCAGATTCTCGCACAGGAGTATTGATCCTTCCTTGGCGCCTGATCTATATATCTGCCAAGTGCATTTCCAATAGATTGCAACGATTTCTGGCTCCAACAATGGAGGGGAAGGTGAGGAAGGCGCACCTAGACTGGCACTGCCTTGGGCACATCTTGGGATGGGTCGAAGTCGGGGGACCATTTGTTCAGGTACAGTCCTTGAGGGCCCATAAAATATGGCCCGTTTCTGAAGATCAGGCTTCTATCTTTTGCATTTTCGAACACGAACACAAAAGAACCCTTGCCCACGAAATGACTTTTTATTCCTTCTTTGACCAGGGGGATCCAGTTGCGCTTTACCCATTCTTCAACTCCTTTCGGGGAGGGCCATAACCCTGTGAACTGACCGATTAGTCCTCTTTCGGCGAGATTCAGTGCTGATCTGCATGTGTCCTCCACCGGCAAAGACACCGTTGGAATGCTTCCCAGTTTTTTAACAAACTTGAGCTGAGGTCCGGAAGGCTGACGTTTTCCTGAGGCTGCCACCAGAGCACTGAATGCCTGCAGTTCTGATGGGGTTTCGGAGCCATCGCCCCGTTCCATGTCTGAGGTTCCTCAAGGGTGAAACCAGCCCGAGTTAAGTCGTAGACGGGGCCCCCATACGAGGGCGATGCCGATTTCAGCCGATCCGCAGGTCGCTACCAACCTACGCCGCTCTAGATAGGTCTCCTGCTTGCCTGATGCGCGCCTAGGAAGAGTTGCAGAGCTCCCGCGCACGTTTCTGTGAGTTCTAATCTTATATCTTTTCTTTAATAACCTATATATATATAACCTAAATTTAGCTCTTGGATACATCATTAAGATCTAAAGAATATCTATTGACGCATCCCCTGATGATGGACTCACTTGGTAGTCTGAAACGTTGGGTTCACAAAACTCTATAACAAGTCATTCCTCCTCTATTAAAAAACTATCCTCAGCTGTATGGGTTCATTATTTAACAAAGTAAATTGTGTTGAATTTACATCTTATTCAATATGTTACATGTTTTAACCACTTTATCTATTAGATGTAATATTGAAATAAGTGATCATTTTGATGTGAAGTATGTGAATTATTAAGAATTTCAAAAAAATATAATAATGTTTTAATTAATTTATTAATTTAAAAAAAAATAGTTTCTTTTTTAGTCAAAAAAATTAGAATAAAATTATTGGTATTGCTAATTTATATTATATTTATTTAAATGTTTATAAGATTTGAAATCATTACAACAATATTTATGAAAACATTATCATATTTCTAACTCAAATTTAAAATTAAATAAAAAAATAACAATTATTCCACTTAACCACCAAAAATAACCTAATTAATTGTTTAACTATTTTATCTATTAAATATAATATTAAAATAAATAATAACTTTGGTGTAAAATAAATATATGAATTAGGAAAAACTCCAATATTACTGACTACGGATAAAAATGTTACTAGCCTTCAACAACTCTTGAGTTGGGCTATTATTGATAAAAACGAAGGTGATATATATATTATAAAACCACATATCTACACTAAAACAAAGCCCAATTGTGATAAAATTAAAATGAGAGTATTTATTTATATTGAAAGGAACTCCTTTTGATTGAGAAGAATCCACAAACAAGGAAAATCACTAATGAAAACTATAAGTGAGTGGGTAGTATATATGTGCCTAAAACAATCTAGGCAATGAGGCATAACCCTTCTCCGTTAAAAAGGTTTATATTCCATTTTAGTGCTATAATATTGTTCATAAATATTAAGCGGTTTAATATTTTTTCATAAATATTAAAGATATTTTCATCTAATTTATTATATTTTTCACTATTTTCATCATCCAACTTATCATATATTTTTATATAAAATATATATTTGTATATAAAATAGTTATCTAAATTGTGTCTTAAATCCAAAAGACATAATTTCCTCGCTTGTTTACTTCACTATGTTGATGACCACTCAATATTTTAATTCACATTGATCATCAATAATAAGTGTCGGAGGCAGTGGTAGTCTCTGTCGGGTAGTCAAGCCAATAGTAATTTTTTAAATTATAACTTTTAATTAGAATGAGCAACAGAAAGCTTTAATTACAATGAAAATTTACTTTTTTTTCAATCTCTCTAGCATATTATATTAAGCTAAACATAGTGCTGAAGTAAGGTTTGTCTTTCTAAAAATTTGTTGCTTATTTTTTTGGTTGTATTTTAGGTGAATTAGCTTATTTTATGGTGTTTTTTTTGTTTTTTGTTTGTATTTTTAGTGTTTAATCTTGAATGTCACGACAAGGCAGGAAGCAAGAATCCATTGCACCAAAAAAACAAAACAATTCTCGAAATTAAGGAAGTAAAGCAAAAGATATCAGATTTGGAAGTAAAGCAAAAGATATCAAATTTGGTGTTGAATCTAGAGCTGCACTGTTGCAAGGTGTGGAACAACTAGGAGATGTTGTAAAGGTGACAATGGGATCAAAGGGTCACAATGTTGTTATTGAACACAATTATGGTTCTCTAAAAAGGCATCTTTATGTTGATTGTTGATTCCCCGAATATTCGGGAATCAGACATACATGGGCGCGGTCAATTATTTAACCGCACCCATGTCCGTCTGATTCCTAAATATTCGAAGAATCAACAATCGACATAAGCTCAGGGCTCCAAAAGCAACAAAGGATGGTGTTACTGTGGCAAAAAGTATTAAGTTCAGTGACAAGTTAAAGAATGGTTGTACAAATATTGTGAAGCAAGTTGCCAATGCTACAAATGATGTTGCAGGAGATGGCACTACATGTGCGACCATCCTTACTCCTGCAATATTCACGAAAGGCTGTAGGTCAGTTGCAACTGGGATGGATGCAATGGACTTGAGATAGGGCATTAGCATGGAAATTGATGCAGTTGGGGCACATTTGAAAAGTTGAGCAAGGATGATAAGCACATCCGAGGAAATTGTACAGGTAGGCACCATCTTAGCAAATTGTAAAAGGGAAATTAGTGAACTGATTGCGAAAGCAATGAAAAATTTGGAAAGGAGGGAGTCATAACTATTGCAGATGGGAAGACATTATACAATGAATTGGAGGTTGTTGAAGGAATGAAGCTAGACAGAGGCTATATATCTCCGTATTTTATCACAAATGATAAGGCCCAAAAATGTGAATTAGAGAATCCTCTAATTCTGATACATGAAAAGAAAATTTCAAATTTGAATGCAGTTGTCCGAGCAATGGAGCTGGCCTTGAATAAGCAAAGAGCTCTTCTAATTGTTTCTTAGGATGTAGAGAGTGATGCACTAGCAACCCTAATTCTAAATAAAAATTCATGCAAAGCTCCAGGATTTGGAGAAAACAGAAAAGCCAACTTGGAGGATCTTGTTGTACTTACTGGTGATCAAATGATTACAAAAGAACTTGGCATGAAGCTTGAAAAGGTTGAAGCTGATATGTTTGGTTCAACAAAGAAGGTAACTGTATCAAAGGATGACACTATTATTCTTGATTGAGGTGGTGATAAGAAGGCTATAGAAGAAATATGTGAGCAGATTCGGGCCGTCATTGAAGCCAACACAACAAACTATGATAAGGAAAAGTATCAAGAGAGGTTGGCAAAGCTTTCAGGAGGAGTTGCAGTTTTGAAGATTGGTGGAGCTAGTGAGGCAGAAGTAGGGGAGAAGAAGGACAGAGTTACAAATTCCTTGAATGCCAATAAGGCAACAGTAGAGCAGGGTATTGTTCTAGGAGGTGGCATTGCTCTACTTCATGCGACAAAGGAGCTAGAAAAACATGAGACTACTAACTTCGACCAAAAAAATGGAGTGCAAATTATTCAGAATGCATTGAAGATGCCTGCATACACGATTGCTGCAAATGCTAGTGTCAAAGGTGCAGTGGTTGTTGGGAAATTACTGGAGCAAGATAATCTTGACCTTGGCTACGATGCTACCAAAGGATTTCTTCTTTCTTCTTTCTTCTTTCTTCTTGTGTTTATTATTATACCATTTATTCAAAGACCATATCGTGTACATTAGAACCAGCTATCTGAGTTTTGGTGAAGAGGATGATAGAGGCATAGATAAAAGAAAATATACAAGAAATTTAATAAAGTAGCCAAGCCAATCAGCGACCTCTTGACAATTCAATCCTTTCAAGGAATGTGAAACTCATATCCAACGAGCACCTGATGGATCAAATTAGACAGTTCAATCCTTTCAAGGAATGTGAAACTCAGATCCAACGAGAACCTGATGGATCAAATTAGAGGAACTGATTTATTTGTAACTTATGGATCAAACAAGGATTTCAATTGCAAGAATATAAAACTGTCTGACCTGTTACACAGTATTTATTTTTCTTGTTGAGGTGTTTTTTTTAATAAAGTAATAATGAATGGTTTGAAATACTTAATTTCTCGAAGAACCAACTTTGAGCATAATCTTAGTAGTGCTAAACATGCATTGTATCATAAGCGATTGCATTATTTCCTCTCTGAATGATTCACTCGAATAACCAACTTTGAGCATCTTCAGCATGAAACCTGCATTGTTTATAGAGATCGATTCTAAATCTCATTACCAAAGGACGCGATGGCTGCTAGACTTGGCCAAATGACAAGACGACACAGACGACAACCTTCCACTAACCAACAACCCCATCTAACGCCAAGTAGAAGGCCATGGATTCCCCCCTCAGTGGTGGCATAAAGCTTGCCTGGAATAAGAGTTATCGCTACCATAGGATATCTGGAGACCAATAATTCTTCGACAATTCTGCAACTATGGTAAAGGAATTCTAGTAAAGACTGAGTCATTCCACCAGAGCATGGAAATTATGGTAAGAAAAATTATAACTAGAAATAACTAGATGTTGGAAGTAATGCTTCCATGTCATGTGTAGTTGTCATTAGGAGTTACGAGGAGTCACTCTAGAAGTCATCGTTTCCAATGTGTGAGTTGTAATGGTGATCTGGTTGTGTCGAAGTCAGTAATTTGTGTCTTATATATTTGTACCTGTAATGATCAATAAAAATATCAAGTGAGATTTTTGTCCCTGTAATGATCAATAAAAATATCAAGTAAGATTTGTGTTGTGTGTAATCGCTCTCTTCTCTCTCGTCTATTTTCTAACATGGTATCAGAGCCAGTTCTGGCTTAACTCCCTCAAGGGAGAGCCAGGAATATGTGAGAGATTCTGAGTATTATTGTTTCTGTGTATATATTAGTATAGATCTATGTATTGTGTGAGTATAGTTTGTGTATAGTTTGTTCTGTGGAGTGATTGTTGTGAGCTAGCGGCCTTCAATAGTAGATTTCTTTGTGAGCCACCGATTGGATCCCAAACCATCGCAGAATTTCTGATGAAAAGAGGATCGTGCTTTCAAGAATGGTGATCGGTCCCATGAGCTTTTCTAGCATTGTCACGATTGTGGATCTTGGATCCGTGTGAGAGAGGAAGAGATCGTGGATCGTGGATCTGTCGACCAATATTTTGGCCGAAATATACGCGTCAATCGACTGTGCTGCGGTGGAGAGTTTCATGCAGGGTGATTTTCTTAATAATGGTGTTTTCCAATCAGATCCTCGCAGTGGGATGTTTCACAGCCGATTCATCATATTTGCAATGATCTGCAACTTTGACGTCAATGGTTATGTCGAGCGTATGGAGGTTCGATCTCGTTGGAGGGCATGCATTGCTGTCAAAGGAGGCGTCTCACGCTTATGATCGTATCACTTATGAGATGCATGGTTGTATGGACTTAATTTCCCACTGCACGTCGCTTCAAGGAACAATAAGATGAATTTATTTCATTAGCTATGTATTTTAGCGGCATGTGCTAGTAGATAATAACCGGCATAGAAAATGAGTGTAAGGAGGCCACTCGCTGAATATGGAATTTTATTAATAATTAAAGACCCTACATCATCATGGTCATCGAATACTTTAATCCATGAGCCAACAACTGTCGTGAGCCACAAAGGGTTCTTGCGAAAGATTGATGCAAGGTTGATTTAAGAAAATCTGAAGTGGGTTTATTTCAAACAGTTGCCAACTAGAGAAATGATGCAATGCTGCAGAGGTTTCATTGGTTAGCTCCACATTCTTTGGCTATTGGGAAGATTTTCTTTGAATATGTCAAATTAGTTATATTATTTAAAAAAAAAAAGTCTGAGTTGACAAAAAAATATTGTGTGTTTTTTATTGGTTATAAAAAGCGTTGATGGTTCTTAAACTGGAAGCTCCGATGTCCGAAACGTCAGTTTTTGTGTTTTCGTAATTTTGGTTATAAAAAGGGTTGGTGGTTCTTAAATTGGAAGCCTCGGTGTCTGAAACATAAAATCTTGTGTAAGGTCAAGTTGTTTGATATACTCTTGAGCACATTCAGTATTCAAACCTCCATCATATCAACTAACGGATAACCGAAAGAGAAATAGCTGACAGATGGTGATTGGTCCATAGGATGTTTCATTACTTGACAGATCTTATCGCGGAAGCCCCAATGAGCCGATTTGTCAATATTGTTGATCCTGCAAAGTTCATCAAGGATGGTCAGAAGCGGTTACATTTTAAATGGAGGTCGAGTAACAGCTTGAAGATGTGGTGGTGAAAGAGCGATGTTTGTGAGATTCCAGAGTGGATGTGGGTGTCGATGAAGAAAGGGTATTGGAAGTATGCTTCCATGTCATGTGTAGTTGTCATTAGGAGTTACGAGGAGTCAGTCTAGAAGTCATTGTTTCCAATGTGTGAGTTGTAATGGTGATCTGGTTGTGTTGAAGTCAGTAATTTGTGTCTTATATATTTGTACTTGTAATGATCAATAAAAATATCAAGTGAGATTTGTGTTGTGTGTAATTGCTCTCTTCTTCCTCTTCTATTTTCTAATACTGGAAAGAACATAAATGGAATACTTCCTCTTAAGGATCAAACCCTTTCGTGGTTAACTAAGGAATTGAGAAACCACCAAGCTTCTCATGAGCCTAGGAATTGCAATAATAATGTTGCAACACCTAGGGCTACCAACTTTACTTATCAACCCAGGGTTCGTCCAAACTTGGTGGTGATAGTGCTATATGCACAAGTAGAAGTGAAGGTATTGCCTGTTGTCATTGCTCATCTGGAAAGAGACCCCAAGGGTTCCAAGCCAGACTTCTATAGGGTCAGAAGAAGCTTAACTCTTTGATGGAAGAAGAGAAAATCTATCCTAAGGGAGAGCTACTTCTACTGCAGTATTGAAGAAAACAACATGTAATGCTAAACCACACCATAACCTAGTTAACCAGTTAAACAACTATACCTAAACAAAATTTCCAAATCAACACTAACCTAATGTTAATTATCTAAGTTGCAGAAGTAAAGAGCATCAAAACTAGACTAAGGCGTAAGCAAAGAACGAAACTAACTCGGTTTTCAAGCGGAAGAGCAGTCGGAAGACGAAATCAGTGAAAGGAGGATGTGAGGGAGCAACAGTGCATAAGAACCGTTAGATCAGTTGGGTGAAAGGCAAATGAACAATAGAGATTGGATCACAGGAGGTTACGTAGATAGATGGGCGAGTAGGGTTAACTAACATGATGAACGGTGGAGATCTTATCGCGAAGGGGTAAGTGAATGGATGGACAAACAAGGGAACAAAGCATATGAATGTCGGATATCTAATCATAGAGATTTAAGTGAATGGATGGACGAATGAGGTTAACAGGAAATGAATGGCCAAGATCCAATCATGAAAGATTAAGTGAGTGGATGGACGAATGAGGTTAATAGAGCGATGAACGGTTGAGATCTTATCGTGTGGATGAAGTCAAGAGATGGACGACGAAGATCGCATCGCAGGAAAAAGAAACATGGGGAAATGATAGTGCAGGTTTCTACAGCGGTAAGCAGTTTCTCGCACGCCCTCAAGGTTGTAGGTTGTATTTTAAAATTTCACATGATTAGCCTAACTGCGCGACACATAGCACGAGAAAACCACTTTTCTCGCATGCTCTTGGGTGGATAACGGTCGTGCACTAATTCGCGCGAGATTGCGCAATAGCTGTTGGATCAGGTGGGGCTAATCAATGGTGGAGATCAGCGAAGCTAGTTGCTGATCAGGTGAAGCGATAGCCGTCAGATCAAGTAAGGCAGATCGACAGTGGGGGTTTAAAGCTCCTAAAGTGATTAGGTGATGCGATAGCCGTTGGATCAGGCGAGGCAAATCGACGGTGGGGACTTAAAGTGCATAAAGTAAGTGGAAGACTTCTTGCGAGGCAACAATTAGAGAAAATAATGAATCAGACGGTGATTGTAAAGGTTTGTTCTGGATCGGACAGAGAGGAACAGATGCCTGCAGAACATGTTGAAGGAGCTTTCAAAGGGAAAACGACAAAAAAAACAATGAGGTGAACGAGTAAATAAATCAAACAACAAACTCCATAGCTCATGCAAGAACCAAAAACCTGTGTTTTGGGGGGTTGCTGAAGGGTGTCTTCCTCAAGTCATGGTCCCAGAGGGAGGAGATGAGGCTGAGACACCTGCGCACAACCTTATGGTGATCCTTTTCTCCTAACTAACCTGTGAACTGAAAGAAGGCATAAATGGAAGTAAACTGAAGCAAATGAAGCTGCTGAAGCAACTGAACAGAAAAACTATGAATCATCTACGCTATACTGCTATAATGGAAATGCAGCTATTTAAACAAATAAATAGAAAGCCATGAATCTACTTAAGCAAATGAACAGAAATAGGAAGCTATGCTACTTAAACAAATGAACAATGAAAACCAGGAAACTATGCTAGCATACATCTACAGTAAAGAGGAGATTTGGTTGCTTGGGTCGGGCCCTAACCCAAAAGCTTCAGCTCTCGAAGTTAACTCAGAGCTGGCTTAAACATAACTCATTCTTATTATACAAACCATGGATTACAGAGGAAACTGTCACAAGTCTTTGCAGCTCAGAAATAAAATAGATAGAAGTTTGAATCCTACTGAGGTCCTAAGCCTCTCTATTTATACATTTGAAGTCTCTAACGACTTCCTTCCCATTAGGGAGGCTTGGCCTCTAACTCAAGAAAAACTGGTTTCTGTCCTTTTCACTTGCTTGGCTATCTTCTAGTCTTCAAATTGATGGTTGTTTGCACTCCGAGCTGGTGGAGGAATATTCAAATGGAAGGGTAGTAAATGAGGAGGATTTACCTCCTATAATTACTCTCCCTTGTCCCATTCTAGTTTTACCAAGGTCTTTGTCATAGTTCGTTGCTTTTATCCTTTATACCTTCGTTTTTCCTTGCTTTTATCCTTTATTCCTGCATTACATGCACATTAGACCACAAAGCCAAATATCTAACTCTAACTCATTTCATAAACAAAATATAATCAAAAGTATGCAATAAGCTGTGAAAATAGTTGGTTTGACTAAGCTAGGAGGTGAATTAAGGCCAATTAAGGCCCATATAATTACTCAATGATGAGGTTCATCATCAACCCCCTGCTGAAATTGTTGCTCATCCTTTGAGAAACTTAGTCAATGTCCATGTCCTTCATGGCTCTGGTAGCCTCTTTGATGTCTGATGCTTCTTCTATGATATCTTCTTCTTGTTTATAGAAGCCTGCTTTCCTTTCTACTTCTTCCCACTGCCTCTTTCATTGGCTTCTTTTCTCCCTTCTATCATCCCTAGGAGTAGTGGTGGACTGAGTTTTAGGCCTATCCAATTGACCTTCAACCTTTGCATTGATTGCTTATACATAGGTGTCCTGTTGAGTGCTTTTCTTAACCTTTGAGGGGAGTGATACTCTATGATCTTCAAGCTATGTGGCAGTGTGTTCCATCTCCTTTAGCATGCATGTATATTATCATCTTAGCAGCCTAAACATATCCTCAAAATGTGAAATTGTTTGCTCTTGGGCAGCAAGATATCTAAGTGCCAGCTGAGGATCATTTGCTGTCCAGGACCGGGTGTGAAAAAGGACCCTTCTAAGAACTTTTACTTTCGTGACGTGTTAAATTTCATTTTTAACAGACATAAATGAATACATGTGCATGTTGTAAAGAAGAGGAACATGACAATCATCAGCAACATAAAAAAATTATCCCTTGATAACGAAGTTCGTCTAGGAGGGACTACGTCTCCGGGCCACGGTGTCAAGATGGTGTAGGCTGATGCATTAAGTGTTGTCAATAGTGGCGATGTACATAGAGGGGATGTCGTTGTCCTACAAGGAAAAATGCCCTCACACAGGAGTGGCTCCAAGAGATGTTCTGCTACAGGAACTCTCAGTTAAAAGGACTCCTATCAGTATGACACAAACTCATGCATGATGAGCATCTCGCCAACATGGCATAAAAGGGATCTCAATGCAAACATGCATGACGACAACATGAGTATCCCAGCAACATACAACAAAGGGATCTCAAAACATAACAGGATGAATAATGACAACAAGTACATCACATACACGATTCCACGTCACATCAGGCAGGAATCATGAAAACGAGTAAGAAACAGGATCCCACATCAAACATCAAGCAAGGACCTGTGCAGTGCAATGCATAGCAAAAGAAGTACATGAACACTACATATATCTCACAACCAAGGGCCATCTGAAGAAGCGGATGTCAAACTGCTGAAGTTGTTTGTGCCATCGATCTCATGGCATCAATCGCATGGAAATGGCTGCTCGCACATGAATGTTGACACCTGCATTCCACTTAGAAAAGTGGCTGAAGAATAGAATGAGAAAATGAGAAATCTGAATGCACCATCAGATTTGTGGTGTCGAATAGTGCAAAATCGACTGTCAAATTTTTTAATTCTGAGAAGTTGAGAATTTGGGGCTCAAGGAATCTTTTAGATTCCCCCTAGATTCCTCAAATATTCTACTCCATAGGTGCACTGGAAATACGAAACTCCAAAGGCGAATATGACCTCGCCATTGCGATCCCTGCAGAAAACCATGAAAAATGATTATAAACTTGACTATATTCCGACATGGAGAAAAATTACCTCCTTGGGAAAATTGCAAGGATCATGGTTCCGCTCCTTGTTTTTGTAGCAATCATGGTTCCACCTGCATACTGAAAAATGGCCGAAAAATGTATAACTTTGATGGAGAAACTGATAGCGCCATTACGTTCATGGCATCGAGAGGTGCTGAAACCATATAAAATTTGTCCAAATCTGACAAAGTGAAATTTTGCCCCTCCTGCAAAATGCTGCCTCGAACTGTGTGCCAATATTCTGCCTCCTCTGTCCCGAAATCCGTGTCCGCTCCTGGTTCCTCCATCTGTCTCATGCATTGAGAAAACTAGGTTTATATACATTTCTTCGAGCAGATATTCCAATATAATAGTTTGGTGTAGTGGTAAAGATAGTCGTTTGTTGAGGAAGGCTTGGGCGGTCAAACCCCACCCCTACCTTTTTTTTTACACATTACAGTTTTAACAAAACCACATGTCCTTTTAATTTAGGGGTTAGGTCTGCATTGGGTGGCCCGCCCCATAACCCTGTAACCTGTTTGATTTAAAAGGGCGCATTGATTGTTTTAAGGTTGGGCGCATTTATTGGTTGCATTAAATTTTTTTGGAGTGTCATTGTATATGGGTTCATTATGGGGCCGCCACGTGGGCGGGGCCGGCCCTCCCGCCGGCCATGGGTTCAACTCCCACCGGCCCCTTTAATGTGATACGTATAGTGTATAAGGGAGAGGTGTGGGGTGGTGGGGGTGGTGACCCACCACCTCCCTTTTTTTTTATATTTTTTTTTTGTTAAACAAACATTCACATTTTTGAAAATTCAAATTGAAGCCATAGGAGTCCTTTTAACAAGGCCACAAATTAGCCCAAAATCTGGCCTAGGTTGGCCAAAATCCGGTGGTCGGGTTCTGTCAAAATTGTGGCCTCCTTAAGCCTGCCTAGTTAGCAAAAAGTCAACCCAACTTTGACTGCTTCTAACTTTTGCATACGGACTCGGTTTGATGAACCATTCACACTGTCGCGATCAGGACGACGAGATCTATGCTCTAGTCCTAGTTTGAGGATAATCCAAACACTTTTATCTTTGAGATTTCTTGAGTCCTCTGTCCTGTGTGTGTTATGCTCTTAACCTGCAAAATAATACCCAAATACAGAATATGCGAAGAAAAAGATACCCAGAACACAGAATAGCAATGATTTTATTATTCAGAGAGCAATGTTTACATGCCTCTTCGAGGGGGCAATTTCCAATAGAGCAGAGCTCGATTACAAAAATAAGACACAATGCTCCTCGCAGGGAGTCTCTATCCTTTATATATGACTCATACATGCAATACCACGGGCCAATACCGTGGGTTTTATTAATACCATCTATCTAATACTACGGCCCATTTGCAACTAACCGTGGTCCCGTCATTAATTGCGGGTTAACCACTTACAAATATTAATATGGGCTTTATTGACTCTTGACTATGACGTGATCCCATGACATAAATAAGGGGGTTAGGGTGGGACCCTAACATGCCCTCCCCCTTAAGACTAGCCTTGTCCTCAAGGCTGAAGCTGCGGAAACTGCTGAAGAATAGTGGCTGGTTCCCAAGTTTCATCTTCCGGAGAGGTGTCTTTCCATTTGACGAGGACTTCCTTAATCATGCGGCCGCGCAGGTGCTTGTCTCGTGTATCTAGAACCTGTTCGGGTTGAAGCCAAATTGACCCTTCTTCGTCCAATTCAGGTAGACTGGTTTGAACTCGGCAATTGTTCCCAATCACTTTCTTGAGGCACGATACATGGAAAACTGGATGGATTTTTGCCGTAGGTGGCAAAGCCAACTTGTAAGCCACTTCTCCAATGCGTTGAAGTACTTGGTATGGTCCGTAGAATTTTGGAGAGAGCTTTTGACAACCCTTGTCTTTGAGTGATGTTTGCTTATATGGTTGCAGCCTCAAAAAGACCTGATCCCCTTCTTGAAATTGGCGCTCTGAGCGATGTTGGTCGGCCTGTTGCTTCATGCGGTTCTGAGCTTGATGAAGATTCTCTCTAAGATGGGTGAGCATGGTTGCACGGTGTTGTAGGAGTTGATCCACTGCTTGTACTTTGGAGCACCCCTTGAGATAAGAAGTAGGGGAAGGCGGAAGTTGACCATAGACTGCTTCATAGGGAGTCATTTTGGTGGTGGCATGATAGTTGGTGTTATACCACCATTCAGCCAGAGGTAACCACTGTACCCAAAGGTGTTGCTTTTCTGAAGTGAAACACCTAAGGTAGGTTTCTAGACATTTGTTGACGGCTTCGGTTTGACCATCTGTTTGCGGATGATATGAAGTACTGAGTTTGAGTTGAGTGCCTTGTATTCTGAAGAGTTCCTGCCAAAAATTACTGGTGAAGATCGGGTCGCGGTCGGACACAATAGAAGTGGGCATGCCATGCAATTTGAAGATCTGATCCATGAAAGATTGAGCAACCAAAGTTGGTGTAAACGGGTGGGGTAGGGCGCAGAAATGAGCATACTTCGACAGTCGGTCCACAACCACCATGATGACTGACTTGTTCCCTGACTTTGGAAGACCTGTAATGAAATCCATAGAAACCTCCGTCCAAATTGATGCCGGAATGGGCAATGGTTGTAATGAGCCTGGTGTGTTGACGGTTTCCCCTTTGTGGCGTTGACAGACATCACATTCTGCTACGAAAGTAAGGATGTCCTTTTTCATGCCTGTCCAAAAAAATGATCTTCTGGTGCGAGCATACGTCTTCTGAAAGCCCGAATGTCCTGCAATGGGAGATGAGTGCAATTCTGCCAAAATGCGACTTTTGAGGGTGGATGTTGGTGATATTACAACTTTGTCCTTGTAGCGAAGAATATCATTCTGCCACGAGTAGCCCTTGCTGGAATTAGGATCTACCTGCAATTGAGAAATGAGTTGGGAGAGCCCGGGGTGTGAAAACCATTCCCTGCGAGCCTCTTCAATCCAGTCTGGAATGGGGAGGGAAATTGTGAGCAGAGTACTTTCCTCCTCAAATTGGCGAGATAATGCATCTGCTACACTGTTGTCTTTCCCTTTCTTGTAAATGATCTCATAATCATATCCCAGCATTTTGGCTAACCATTTATTTTGTTGTGGGGAGGATAGGCGTTGCTCCAAAAAATATTTAAGACTGTGATGATCTGTGCGGATTTGGAAATGTCGCCCCAATAAGTAAGGTCGCCAGGTCTCGACTGCATGTAAGATGGCCATCATTTCCTTCTCGTAGGTAGATTGGCCCAGATTCCTCCCACTGAGTTGTTGGCTTGTGAAGGCCAATGGTCGCCCTTCCTGCATTAAGACCGCCCCAATACCTGTACCCGAAGCATCACATTCAATGACAAAGGATTTGGTGAAGTCAGGTAGTGCTAAGACTGGAGTGGAACACATGGCGTTTTTGAGAGCGGTAAATGCCTGTTGTGCTTCCTCGTTCCAGAAGAAGGAATTTTTCTTTAGGAGTTGAGTGAGGAGCTTCGCTATGGGGCCATAGTTGCGAACAAATTTATGATAATAGCCTGTGAGACCCAAAAATCCTCTCAAGCTCTTCAAGTTCTTAGTTTGAGGCCATTCTTGCATTGCCTAGATCTTTTTGAGGTCCACCTTGACACCTTCACGCCCCACAATGTGGCCCAAATACTCAACTTCTTCCATGCCAAATGAACACTTAGACATCTTGACAAATAATTTATGCTTGCGGAGCAGTTGCAAGAGTAGATCTACATGCTGAAGATGTGCCGCCCAAGTGCCACTATAGATGAGGATGTCATCGAAGAAGACAAGGACAAATTTTCTGAGATATGGTTTGAGAATGTGATTCATAAGGCTCTGAAAAGTAGAGGGGGCATTACAGAGACCAAATGGCATGACCAGGAACTCATAATGGCCTTCATGAGTTCTGAAAGCCGTCTTGGGAATGTCGACTTCCTTCATGCAAATTTGGTGGTAGCCTGAGCGAAGATCCAACTTAGTGAAGAATTGAGCCCCATTGAGTTCGTCCAACAAATCGTCAACCACCGGGATGGGAAATTTATCTTTGACTGTCAACTTATTGAGGGCCCTGAAGTCAGGACACATCCACCACTCCCCATCTTTCTTGAGGACCATGACCACTGGGGATGAATAAGGACTAATGCTGGGATGAATGACACCTACTTCCAACAATTCCTTGATGATTTTTTCTATTTCACTCTTTTGGGTGAACGGATATCTGTATGGCCGCACATTTGGGGGTTGGGCCCCTGGAACCAAGGTGATGCTATGATCATGTTCCCCTCGCGAGGGTGGAAGCTCATGAGGCTTGTCAAAGACTGTCCGATGGTTATTTAAAATCTGTTGCATCTCAGGATGAATTGGCAGAGACATGGTTTCGACTACCTGGATGGCATTAAATTGAGCGACCACTCCATGATGGCCCTTTTTTAACAATTTTTCCATCCTATGCGAGCTGATGATAGAGGGGGCTCCCGCCTGGAGTCCACGGAGGGTATGTGTGGAGTTGTTCTGCTTAAAACTCATATATAACTCTTGGAAATCCATTGTGATTGGCCCAAGAGTGCAGAGCCATTCAGCACCTAGGACAATGTCGCAACCCCCCATGTGTATGGCAAACATGTGGGTTTTCAACTGATAATCCCCCATTTGAAGTTTGAAATTTTCACAGCGGCCTTCACATTTCATTGTGCCCCCATCTGCAATTTGGACTTGGAAGTTAGAAACTGCCCGTACAAAACAATGCGCTGCTTCTGCGATTTTTTGATGGATGAAATTATGGGTACTTCCACTATCAATCAAGACTACTACTGGGCAATGTTTAAGAAAACCCCTGATTTTGAGAGTTTGAGGGGAAGAAATTCCTGCCAACGCATTTAGCGAAATAACTGGTTCGTCAGATACAATCTCCTTTTGGTTGTCTTCTTCGATCGCCTCCGGTTCCTCAAGTGGTGGATCTTCCTCAGTGGAGCTGTAGTCAGTGGCATCTATTTGAAAAAACTTGGGCTCCTTGCATTTATGACCCGGGGAATATTTTTCATCACGGTAGTAACATAGTCCTTGCTTCCTTCTTTCGGCCATTTCCGCAGGTGACACCTTTTGAATCTTAAGTGTCTGAGTCGTGTTGGGAGCCTGTGGGGGACGACCTTTAGCGGGGAAATTGGGGCGGCTGTATTGGGCTGCTAATGCATGTTCCACCTTACGAGCTACTTGGCAAGCCTCTGTCCACGTGGGAGGGTGGTGGAGTAGAACTTGAGCTTTGATGGCTTCTTTAAGACCGCTGATAAAACATTCCGTGTAGAACTCATCTGTGAGACCCTTAGTGCGGAAGGCTAAGGCTTCAAAAGCGGTAATATATTCATCCACTGTACCCATCTGTCGGAGCTTAGTGAGACGCCCCAAAAAAGAGTCTTCCTGTTCAAAGCGATTTCGAAGAGCTTTGGTAAATTGGGCCCAATTCTGAAAAGGTCCATTGCAACACTGATGCCATTCCCCCCATTGCCATCGTTCATTGTCCAAGTACATGGTCCCCACCATAAGCTTAGTCCAATCATCTAGGATATGATTCAATTTGAAATACTGCTCCATTTGTGCTAGCCATGCGGACGTGTGAGAACCGTCAAATTTATGCATATCCAACTTGGGAGGTCGCTGACTGGGTGGTGGATGGGTGTGCCAGACGTGAGGAGAGTGGCTAGACTCACCCTCATGGTATTCATGGCCATTATACGCCTCCTCGTGGGCTGGCTCCTTGCCCTTCGAGAGTGCTTGCTGTATCTGGAGACTTAGTCCGCTAATCTCACGTTGGAGGGAGTTCATATTTTCTTCAAGTTTGTCCAGCCTTTCATTGGCCATCGCTTGAGCTCTAGTTTCTACCATACACCAACTTGATGAAAAATTGGGACCGCCTAAAATTTTTTTACTAATAAATTGAATGGTACCACCTTGCTCAGCTCGTCGTCCTGATGCTGATGGGCTAGATCACCAATAAGCGCCTCGGAAGATCTCAGACTTTTTTTTTTTTTTTGGAAAACTCCTAACGGAGTTTTACTCCTTCTTGATCAATACTGCAGTCGCCAAATCCTCAAAATGTCAATGCTGCCAAAAGTCTCCTGCGCAAAAGTCAATACCCCGGTATAGGAACCCTTCACAACAACTCCGATCTGGTGGATCTGAGAGATCTGAATGGTGGAACAACTGCTGCTGTGGATCTGATGGAGTTGCGGGACTGATGTCTGCTGCTGCGGCATGTCTTTGCACACGCGGATTTGGAATAGATGATGTGTGATCCCCCGATAGAAAAGGGAACTATGGTCTAGAGGAGTGTCAGGTGCTACAAACCGCAATATACATAAGGGTCTGACAGTAGTACTCGGCCCAATGTTTCAGGGCTCTAACTAAGGAGGATCGACCGTACCCTTAGCCGTACAACTCGACTACCCTATCGTACGGGCAAGTAATCTCTCCGAGTGTTGTTCTCGGTGTACTGTAGCCACAAGACGGCTGAAGGTTTATCTATGGCGAGGTTTCAAGGGAGCCCAGGGGGCTTCCTATATACCCAGAGGGTACGTGGAAGACAGTCCGTGCGCGGTTCTGTCTAATGTGCTACTACTCGAAGGGGTACCCACAGGGGTTACAAGGGAGTCCAACAAACGTGACCACCTCTTGTATTTCCTGCGTGCATGCCTCCCCAAATCCGCAGGTTTATGCGCTTAACGACAGATCCCGTGGTTTAAAGACGCCGGAACACGTCTCTAGCCAAAAAAAAATTTGCTAAAAATTGGAGATCCCACCAAGCCCTGGAAAGTGCTCTGATACCACTTGTTATGCTCTTAACCTGCAAAATAATACCCAAATACAGAATATGCGAAGAAAAAGATACCCAGAACACAGAATAGCAATGATTTTATTATTCAGAGAGCAATGTTCACATGCCTCTTCGAGGGGGCAACCTCCAATAGAGTAGAGCTCGATTACAAAAATAAGACACAATGCTCCTCGCAGGGAGTCTCTATCCTTTATATATGACTCATACATGCAATACCATGGGCCAATACCGTGGGTTTTATTAATACCATCTATCTAATACTACGGCCCATTTGCAACTAACTGTGGTCCCGTCATTAATTGCGGGTTAACCACTTACAAATATTAATAGGGGCTTTATTGACTCTTGACTATGACGTGATCCCATGACATAAATAAGCGGGTTAGGGTGGGACCCTAACAGTGTGTGTCTCTGGAGCCACCTGGATCAATCCTCCCCACTAAGGAGTTTTTGGTCCTCCAAAAGCATGAAAAAAATCTGCAACTTTTATGTACCTTGTCTGCATCACAAGCATCCTGAAAGGTCTCGCTTCCATCTCCTTCACCTTTGTTCTTCAGAGCCTTAAGCGATGAGCCGACACCTACAATCTGTAGCACATTGTTTTGAAAATTACATGCTTGTCTTAACTGACCAACTAATGACCCAAGCGTCCCACACTTGTCACGAGTTTATAACACATACTCGGTGATCAAGTTCACAACAAGATGGATGCAATACCCCAGCTACGAAAACAAGACCAACATATCATTGTTGCTTCAACAAGTGATGGAAAACACATCATCACTGCAACACATGATTTACAATAATAAGGCCAAACACTATTTTTGCTTGACAAGTGATGGAAACATGACATCACTTTTACAGTTTACCATGCAACTCAAAATAAGACCAGACATCATTGTTGTTGAACAAGTGATGGAAAACACATCATCACTTTTACATTTTAAAATGCAACAAATGATTTACAAAAGCACGACCATGAAACACTAACATATCTAGAAACCATTTTTCACTTATCAATGTGAATGGGTCGCCTCCTTGTGGTGATTTTGCTTGTCGAACAACTGCTTCATTTGGTTCATGCATCGACACTTTGTCTTTAAGGCGCTGCTCTGGATGGAGCCTCCAACAAGTGGCTCTTTGATGGCCACATCGATCACAGTGACTGCAATAGGTCTTCTTTCTCCAGATCTGTTTAACATGTTTCTTTTCTTGCTGTTGAGGGGGTCTTTCATGCCTCCTCCTTTTGTGGGCTACTATTCTTTTCCAACACTTAAAAAATGTATGGTTATGTAATCCACAAAAGGTACATGTCTTCCGATGCCATGTTTTACATTCATCATTAAAAACATGATTATAATCAAAATGAACATTTGAATGTTGAGAGTGGTTATACCTTTCCTTGTTGTCTCTGGTGTAAGTATGGCGATGATAGCTTGTCTCAGCTCTTTCCTTGCAATGGAAATTGTCATGGGATGATGGGGATGTTTTCCCATCATTCTCTTTCCTCAAAAATTTGACGATGTTTCGGAAGAATATGACACCTTTGAGCATTTTCCTTTGGTGTATCTCAAGCTTGCAAATCGATGTTTATGCACAACCTCCAAAGGTTGATTTATGCCTTGGTTATTAACACCAAGTTTTTTTTCCTCCTTGTGCCTCGTCCTTCTAAGGAGCCTCATGTTTGTCCCTGTAATTGGGATCTCCAAATTTCCAACAGAAATCATACTATGTGAAGACGAAATCGAAAGGAAATCAACATATTTTACCTTCTCTGTCGGCTTGGAAAGAATTGATGAGGATTTCTTGTCATCTGTTGTTGGTGGTTCACTAACTGTCGTGGCGCATTCCCCAACTTCCTTTCTGACATACCCAAGTCCTGTTCGACACGGTAATCCTCTACTTTGATGGGGTTGACAATGCCTTGGCCATTAACGCCCAAGCCTTTGTAGGTTTTAACCCTGTACAGAAATTACCTGCATATCAATTATAAAACACATAAAATAAACAATGCGAGAGCATAACGCATAAAACACATGCACAAATATTTTCCCCTAGATCCGAAAACTGGGACTACCAGCTTGATTTTTCATTATGTTCCTTTCAATGTTACAATACATATTTATACATGCCGAAGCATCCAATACCATGGACCAAAAAACCATCACATCCAAAACCATGGACCGAAAACCATCGCATCCAAAAACATGTGCGAAAATCATGCACCAAACCATAGGTGGGTCCATCAACCTAACATAGGGTCCAAAACCAAAATTTTCTGGGGCGCTACCCCGGACCCCATAAAGTGGGGTTACGCCCCTCAAACCCCCTATGACCCACCCCTGCTACACAATCGGTGCAACAAAGGGGGGCTCCGCCCCCCCTCTAACCCCCCAGTTAACTACGTGGGCTAGTCATGGAAAGAATATAACACAACCCAACAACATTTTCCTTCATACCCCATTCTCTTCAATAGTTTGGAGCCAATTCCTATGGTATGATTTTCAAAAGTAGCAAAATCATCATCAAGACATATACATGAATTCGAAGAATTTCATTTTACCTCACATGGGTCACGCTGTAGCTTTTCCAAGGGCTATCGTAGCAAACTGTGCTTCTCCTCTTTCTCTTCTTGTAGACACATCGTCAATTCAATGTTCTCTGTTTGAATATTTTGGTTGTTGTGCTTCAGTTCTTCCATGGCCTTTTTCGTGGCTTGCAACTGAAGCTACAATCACTCCTTTTCCTCTGTCTCTTTTTGTAGAGTTTCATACATTACTTCCACTATTTTGGAAATTTTGAGCATGGTCTCGTACATTTCTTTTTCATCATCTGTCGTCGCACGTTCCGTTGTTCACACTGAAATTCACATCATGCAAACACTGCTCTGATACCACTTGATCCAGGTCTGGGTGTGACAAAGGACCCTTCCAAGACCTTTTACTTTCGTGATGTGTTAAATTGCATTTTTAACAGAACATAAATGAATACATGTGCATGTTGTAAAGAATAGGAACATGAAAATCATCAACAACATAAAAACATAAGCCGTTGATAACGGAGTTCGTCCAAGAGGGACTACGTCTCTGAGCCTCAGTATCAAGACGGTGTAGGATGCTGCATTAAGTGTTGTCAATAGTGGTGATGTACATAGAGGTGATGTTGTTATCATACAAGGAAAAATGCCCTCACGCAGGAGTGGCTCCAAGAGATGTTTCGCTACAGGAACTGTCAGTCAAAAGGACTCCTATCAGTATGACACAAACTCATGCATCATGAGCATCCCACCAACATGGCATAAAAGGGATCTCAATGCAAAGATGCATGATGACAACATAAGTATCCCAGCAACATACAACAAAGGGATCTCAAAATATAACAGGACGAATAATGACAACAAGTACATCACATGCACGATTCTGCATCACATCAAGCAGGAATCATGAAAACGAGTAAGAAACAGGTTCCCACATCAAACATCCAGCAAGGACCTGTGCAGCACAAAGCATAGCAAAAGAAGTGCATGAACATTGCATATACCTCACAACTAAGGGCCATTTAAAGAAGTGGATGTCAAACTGCTGAAGCTATTCGTGCCTTCGATCTCATGGCATCAATCGCATGGAAATGGTTACTCGCACATGAATGCTAACACCTGCATTCCACTGAGAAAAGTGGCTAAAAAATAGAATGAGAAAATTGGAAATCTGATGCATCATCAGATTTGTGGTGTTTAATGGTGCAAAATCGACTGTCCAATTTTTTAATTCTGAGAAGTTGAGAATCTGGGGATCAGGGAATCTTTTAGATTCCCCTAGATTCCTCAAAGGTTCTGCTCCATAGGTGGACTGGAAATCTGAAACTCCAAAGGCGAATTTGACCTCGCCATTGCGATCCCTATGAAAAACCATGAAAAACAACTATAAACTTGACTATATTCCGGCATGGAGAAAAATTACCTCCTCGAGAAAATTACAAGGATCATGGTTTCGCTCCTTGTTTTTGTGGCGATCATGGTTCCACTTGCATACTGAAAAATGGCCAAAAAATGCAGAACTTTGATGGAGAAACGGATAACGTCATTGCGTTTGTGGTGTCGAGAAGTGCTGAAACCATATAAAATTTGTCCAAATCTGACAAAGTGAAATTTCACCCCTCCTACAAAATGTTGCCTCGAACTACGTGCCAAGATTCTGCCTCCTCTGTCTCGAAATTTGTGCCTGCTCCTGGTTCCTCCATCTATTTCATGCACTAAGAAAACTAGGTTTATATACATTTCTCCAGGCGAATATTCCAATATAATAGTTTGGTGTAGTGGTAAAAATAGTCGTTTGTTGAGGAGGGGTCGGGTGGTCAAACCCTGCCCCTCCCTTTTTTTACACATTACAGTTTTAACAAAACCACATGTCCTTTTAATTTTGGGGTCGAGTCTGCATTGGGAGTTCCACCCCATAACCCCGTAACCTGTTTGATTTAAAAGGGCGCGTTGATTGTTTTAAGGTTGGGCGCATTTATTGGTTGCGTTAAAATTTTTTGGACCGCCGTTGTATATGGGTTCATTGTGGGGCTGCTGCGTGGGCAGGGCCGGTCCTCCTGCCAGCCGTGGGTTCAATTCCCATCGGCCCCTTTAATGTGATACGTATAGTGTATAAGGGAGAGGTGTGGGGTGGTGGGGGTGGTAGCCCACCACCTCCCCTTTTTTTAATATTTTATTTTTTTGTTAAACAAACATGCACATTTTTTAAAATTCGAATTTAAGCCGTAGGAGTCTTTTTAACAAGGCCACAAATTTTCCTAAAATCCAACCCAAGTTGGCCAGAATCTGATGGTCGGGTTTTGTCCAAATTGTGGCCTTCTTAAGCCTGCCCAGTTAGCAAAAAGTCAACCCAACTTTGACTGCTTCTAACTTTCACATACGGACTCGGTTTGACGAACCGTTTGCACCACCATGATTAGGACAACAAGATCTACGCTCTGGTCCTCATTTGAGAATAATCCAAACACTTTTATTTTTGAGCTTTCCTGAGTTCTCTTTGTCTTGTGTGTGTCTCTGGAGCCACCCGGATCATTTTGAATTAGATTATGGGTGTTGATTAGGGCCATGGGATTTGATTGTCCAGTTTTGATAAAAATAAATTTATTTTTCTCTCTGGCCAATGTTCTTTTCATCTTTGCAGCCTTGACTTCTCATGGTTCATCGATGATGCAAAAGCCATTAATTGTAGATCTCCTAGCTCTGCATTAGGATCTCAGATATTCATGTCTATGAGGGCCATGTTGTGCAAGTAAAACTCAACCATTTTGGCCCCATCCCTTAGTGCACTTTGATCACAAAGATCAATAAATTGTCTGCAGTCCTGAAATGGCATGGTGCTCCTTTATGTTAGTGTTTTAGTATGAAATTGCAGCCATTGTTCTCTGAGGTAAAGAGCATAGGATTTAGTTGGCATCCTACACTGAATGGCCTCCAAGGAGAGGCTGGGCATATATGCTAGTTGGTATTTCTTTTCCTGCAGTTGTCCTCTCTGTTTTTCTTATCTTCTTCCTTTTGTTGTTCTTTCACATCTTCATCAGTTTCTTCCTTTGTTTCCTCTTCTTGTTTCAGCATCATCCTCCTTGTCTTCTTTCAGCATGTTTCTCTGTATTAGTTTCTTCTTCACCCATCTCATCCCCATCTAGCTTTGTATCTTCTTCTTCTTGTTTTTCCTCCTCCTCACTGACAGAAGGATTAACATCATAGGTGAGGGTTTTGATTTCATCCTCTGCTAGTAAGTTTCTGAAGACTGACCATGTTATGGGGATCTTGAGGCTTTGGAGGGAATCCTTAATGAGGATCCTGATCAACCCATGGTGAACTAACTGTTGGGAATTTCCTTCCTTTACTTTGCTACTAGAGTCTATGAGTGATTACATCAAGAAATAGGGTATACTGAGTCTTTGGTGATGTAGGTTTTAACCCCGTATAGAAATTACCTCCATACGAATTCTAAAACACATAAAATAAACAATGCGAGAGCATAACACATAAAACACATATACACAAATATTTTCCCCTGGATCCCAAAACCGGGACTACCAGCTTGATTTTTCATTATGTTCCTTTCAATGTTACAATACATATTTATACATGTCGAAGCATCCAATACCATGGACCAAAAACCATCGTGTCCAAAACCATGGATCGAAAACCATCACATCAAAAACCATGTGCGAAAATCATGCACAAAACCATAGGTAGGTCCGCCCAACCTAACATAGGGTCCAAAACCAAAATTTTCCGGGGCTTTGACCCAGACCCCATAGAGTGGGGTTATCTGCACCCCTCCTCCTGCTATGCAATCGACGCAACAAAGGGGGGGCTCTTCCCCCCTTCTAACCCCCTGGTTAACTACATGGGCTAGTCATGGAAAGAATATAACACAACCCAACATTCTCCCACTTGTTTTTTTCTTTCCATAGGGGGCCACAAGAGAGCTTAGTCATTTATCTAGCCCTGCAATGCCCATTGTTTCTCTACACCAAGAGAACTTCTCAGAGCTCACAGATTTTTTCAATGCATCTGCAGTATTCTTCAAAGTGTCCACCTTTACTAGCAACACCTTTTTGTCTTCTATCATATCCCTCACAAAGTGATACTGAACATCAATGTGCTTTGTCTCTGAATGATATACAAGGTTCTTTGCCAAGAAAATTGCACTTTGGCTATCACAGTGTATCCTTATAACTCCCTGTATTAACCCCATATTTGAACATAATCTTTGCAACCAAACTGCTTCCTTGCTTGCATGAGTGGCTGCCATGTATTCTGCCTCTGTAGTTGATAGTGCCACTACAGATTGTTTCTTACTCATCCAACTAACTGCATCTCCACATAGGTTAAACACATACCCACTTATAGATATTCTTTGATCCATATCTCTAGCCCAGTCTACATCAACAAAGCCACGAATATCCAACACTCTGTCTAATCTTGGTCTTCCTTGGTAGCACAAACCATAATCACTAGTGCCACGCAAATACATGAAAACTCGCTTCACTGTTATCCAATGCTCCTAGCCTGGTTTTGACATAAACCTGCTCAATACTCCCACTGCATTGCAATGTCTGGTCTAGTACAGACCATCGCATACATCAGGCTACCGACTGCACTTGCATATGGAACATGGGACATGTCCTCTTCCTCTTCTTATGTCTTGGGACAATGTTCAACAGATAAATTTACACCTACAGGAATAGGAACCTTCGTCAGTTTACTATCCTGCATATTAAACCTCTGCAATATTGTCTTGACATACTTTCTTTGGCTTAACAAGAGCTTCCTCTTTGTTTGATCTCTTTTAATTTCCATGCCCAAAATATAGTTTGCAGCACCAAGATCTTTCATGTCGAATTTAGAGGACAAATGGGTCTTCAAATCCTGGATAATTTCTTTTTCATTTCCAACCATAAACATACCATCCACATACAAGACTAGATAAATAACACGGTCACGAATTAATTTAAAATACACACATTGATCTGCTTTTCTTCTAGTGAAGCCAAGTCCCCGTATAAATGTATCAAATTTCTGATACCACATCCTTGGTGACTGTTTTAACCCATACAGAGACTTCTTTAACTTGCATACTAGTTCTTTCTTACCCTTCACTGCAAAGCCTTCAGTTTGCTTCATGTAGATCTCCTCTTCCAGATCCCCATGAAGAAATGATGTCTTCACATCCATCTGTTCTACCTCAAAATCAAAAGCAGCAGTGACACATAAAAGTAATCTAATAGAAGTTACCTTGGCAACAGGAGAAAAAATATCACCAAAATCAATTCCCAGCACTTGGGAATAACCTTTTTCTACCAACCGAGCTTTGTATTTCTCCACCTTTCCTTCTGCATTTGTCTTCTTCTTGAACAGCCATTTGCTGCCAATGGGTTTCCTTCCAGCTGGCAACTCCACCAAATCCCAAGCCTCATTTTTGTGCAAATATGCCATTTCATCAACCATAGCTTCTTTCCAGAGTTTTCCATCCTCTGAATCTACTACTTCCTTCACAATTCTAGGATCATCATTAGTAATAGATAAAGCAAAATTTGAACAAAAAACAGATGGACTATACCTTTCTGGCTACCTTCTTTCTCGAACTGATCTTCTCACACCTGGAGTTTGTGGCTCTTCATCTTCTAATTCCTCATCTACTATAGATTCTAGTTCTTCCTCCTTTAGCTCAAACTCTATCTTCTCAAGTTCCTTTGGTTGGACTTCATGTTTAATAACATCTTTTACCTCTCTGAACACCACATCTCAGTTGTACACAACCTTCCTTGTTACTGGGTTCCAAAGATTATAACCCTTTAAACCATTCTTATACCCAATAAAGATGCACTTTTCAGATTTACTATCCAACTTGGTTCGTTTCTCCTTTGGAACATGTACATATGCATCACATCCAAATACCCTCATATGTGAAAAAGAGGGTTTCTTACTAGTCCATACCTCTTGTGGAGTTTTATCCTCCAATGCTAATGAAGGTGATCTGTTGACCAAGTAACATGTTGTCTCCACCGCCTCTGCCCAGAATTCCTATCCTAACCCGGCACCACTAAGCATGCTTCTTGCCCTTTCCATCAACGTCTTGTTCATTCTTTCTGAAACTCCATTTTGATGAGGTGTATATGGAGTAGTCTTCTGTCATTCTATACCACACTTCTTACAGAATTCTTCAAATTCCTTACTGCAAAACTTTCCACCGTTATTTGTCCTCAGCACCTTTATCTTCTTCGCTGTCTGGTTTCCACCAGAGCCTTGAATTCTTTAAACCTGTCAAAGACTTCAGATTTCTTCTTAATGAAATATATCCATGTATTCCTTGAGAATTCATCTATAAATGATACATAGCACACAGACTTACCCAGTGATGGAACCTTCACAGGTCCAAACACATCACTATGCACAAGCTCTAATATATGTTTCGCCCTCTTACCACCAGAGGGGAAACTCACCCGATTTTTCTTCCCATATACACAATTTTCACAGAAATCAAAATCCAGAGAGTTATTACTCACAACTTCTACCATACCTTTACCATGAAGTATTCAAAGGCCCTTCTCTCCAATATGTCCAAGCCTTTGATGCCACAACATGGTCTTCTCTCCAGAGACCACTAGATTTTCTACTCCACTTTTAGGAACCATAGAACTATTGCACCCATCAACAACCGTGCTACCTTGCAGCTTGTACAGAGTTCGAATCTGAACTCCCTGCATCAATACCAGTGCTCCCCGGACCATCTTGCAGGTATCCTTCTCGAACACTGTTTTTACACCTGCATCATCCAACTTGCTTACAGAAATCAGATTTCTAGCCAATGCAGGAATATGCAGAACACCTGGAAGTGTTATAACCCTTCCACCTTGCAACTTCAACTTTACTTTTCCGCGACCAACTATTCCAGACTTCTTATCATCCCCTAAGAAGACATCACCACCATCATGTTTCTCATACTCGCAGAACCACTCTCTATGGGGAGTGAAGTGAAAGGATGCACCTGAGTCAATCAACCATGCCTCATGATCTACATGTGTACTTGAAGAAGCCAACTACACATCCCCACCTTCATCCGAGGTGGTTTTCGCCTCTGCAAAAGGAGCATCATCAGATCCCCTTCCTTTATCAATAGCTTTAGATTTACAGTTCCTTTTGTAGTGCCCTTCCTTTTCGCATTTCCAGCACACAACCTTTACAAGTTTTCCTGAAGATTTAGATCTCCCACTCGATGACTTATTTTTGTTTCTATTCTAGGACCGTCTTCACATAGAAAAGGCATCACCATTCTGGCTCTCCATAGTTTTCCGTCTCATCTCCTTCGTCAACAAGGATGAGACTATTTCATCAAACTGCAAGGTAGTTTCATTGCCACCTATTGCAATAACCAGACTATCCCACGAATCTGGTAGAGAACACAACAAACTGATGCACTTATCTTCATCTGAAATTTTAATATCAACAGATGCTAACTGACTTACCACAGTATTAAATGCGTTTAGATGCTCTGTCATCGAGTCTCCATCTTTCATCCTCAGGTTATACAAATTTTTCCGCAGGAACAGTTTATTCACCAGAGACTTAGATTGGTACAAAGTCCCTAACTTGTCCCACAAAGCCTTCATCGTAGCTTCCCCTAATACATTCAGCGATATTGAATCAAAGACACACAATCGTATTATGCTCTTTGCCTTCCGATCTAACTTCTTCATTCTTCATTGGATACTCCTGTTGGTTTAGTACTCGAATCCACCACGATCCACTGATCTTTATCCACCAACAGATCCTCCATCTTGAGTTTCCACAACTCAAAACTCTGACCATTAAATTTCTCAATCTCTATCTTTCCATTGCTCGCCATCTTCTTTCACCACCAGAATCGATCTCACACATCTCCCATTGAACAGGGTCTAACACAGGCCCGAGCGAAACCCCTTAGCAACAAATGTGTCCCCTTGAAGCCAAAACAACTCTGATACCAAATGTAGGTTTTAACCCCATACATAAATTACCTGCATACGAATTTTAAAACACATAAAATAAACAATGCGAGAGTATAACACATAAAACACATATACACAAAGATTTTCCCCTGGATCCCAAAACCGGGACTACCAGCTTGATTTTTCATTATGTTCCTTTCAATGTTACAATACATATTTATACATGTCAAAGCATCCAATACCATGGACCGAAAACCGTCTCGTCCAAAACCATGGACCAAAAACCATCGCATCCAAAACCATGTGCAAAAATCATGCACAAAACCATAAGTAGGTCTGCCCAACCTAACATAGGGTCCAAAACCAAAATTTTACGGGGCGCTACCCCGAACCCCATAGAGTGGGGTTATCTACACCCCTCCCCCCTATGACTCCCCCCCACTATGCAATCGATGCAATGAAGGGGGGGCTTCGCCCCCCTCCTAACCCCTTGGTTAACTACGTGGGCTAGTCGTGGAAGGAATATAACACAACCCAATAGGTGAACTGGTGTTTCTACCCCAAATCTTAATTCTTCAAGCATTCTCAAATGGTTGCCATAACAACATTGTATCTATGGACTCTTGCATTTTATTTTGACTTATTAAAGAATTTCCTTTTTGCCACCTTTTCACTTATAAACCAACTACCTCTTAATCTTTACAACTTTTGATCAAATGATGCATATGAGTGAGTGAGTGGGATGCTTATCTGTGGTCTTGATACCATGCTGCAGTTGTTAAAGATTAGAGGTGTTGCTAATGGTCATTCTTCTTCCTCCTCTGTTGTCTGCTAATGGTTTATTATCTTTTGCAGGTGTCTGTGACTAAAGATCTGATGTTGTTGTTGTTGCTGTGGAGCTCTTGGATCTGATATTGTTGTTGCTGTGGAGCTCCTAGATTACCACTCGGCAATGTTTGGTGTCTCCCTTAGAATTTCTTGATCGTGTTGCTGGATGGTGCTATGAGGATGTTGTAATGAATGGATAAAGAGAGTAGGAGTGTATGTGGATGCAGGGATGATGGTAATGTTTGAGGTGATTCTGTTAGAAAACAAAATCTTCACCTAAATTGAAGCAATGAAGTGAAAAACAATAGAATTGATGGAGGGATGCATGGTGAGGAGTGGAGGAGATGAAATATATGTGAGGCAAGGTTCCCTTTGGATCTTATCTTTGCTCCTTAGTTGTTTTTCTCACCCACCTGCACATAACAATTATGTTTTTTTCTTTTCTTTTATTATTATATATATTTTTTAAAAACACCTAGGCTGCCTCAGAGAGGCTTTCCCCCTAGATATATGCCCTGGGCACCTCAAGGAAGGTTTTCACCCAGGGATCTTCTTATCCTTTTCATTTCTTTCATCTTTGGGCCGCCTCACGAGGTTTTCAACCCAAAGATGGGACTCAGACGCCTCATGGAGGTTTTCACTTGAATCCTTATTCTTTTTTCTCTTTTCAGTGACCTGATGAGGGAGGAGCTGGAACTTGCTCCACCATCATCACTGTCTTATTGATATTGTTAATTAACTCTTGTTTTGATAAAGACCTCTTGTACATTTTCAATCAGTGTCCATTGACTAGCAATGGAATGGCTTCTTCATCAATAGTTCTGATTTGCACTGAGCCATTGTCATGGCATCTTTCCACCACATAAGGCCTGAGCCACCTTGTCCTTAGCTTGCCCTTGAAGTCTTTAAACCTTGAATCATATAACAATTCCCAGTCTCCCTCTTGAAATTGCTTCTCCTTAATGTGTTTTTCATGCCAGATCTTCCTCTGAAGCTGAACTATCTTTGTATATAAGAGGGCCTGCATTCTGAATTCATCCAATCCTTTCAAATGTAACAATATTTTTTTCTGTGCATGACTGAGATCCAAATCTAGTTGGGCTGCCATCCTCAATGTGTTATATTCAAACTCAATGGATAGCCAAGCTTTTTTCCCATAGACTAGCTCATAGGGTGTAAATCCAGTGGTGGTCTTCCATGTTGTATTATAGGCCTAGGTGGCCTCAACTAGTCTCTCTGCCCAATCCTTCCTGCTGCTGCTCACTACCTTGGTTAATATGTTCTCCAGTGCCCTATTGGTCACCTCCACTTGCCCATTAGCTTGTGGATGATAGGGAGTGGAGGTCCTATGCTTGATTTTGTGATGGCTAAGCAGTTCTTCAATCATGTTGGAGGTAAATTGGTTGCCTTGGTCTGTGACTAGCTCTCTAGGGTACCCAAATTTGTAGAATATATTCTCCCTTAGGAGCTCAGCCACCTTTTCTTCTGTTGCTACCTTAATTGCCTTGGTTTCAGCCCACTTTGTCAAATAATCAATGTACACAATGATGTGTTGTTTTTGCTTTGAAGGAGGGTTGATAGGCCCAATGAAATCCGTGCCCGACTTTTCAAATGGCTCGAAAGTCACTTGAGGTTGTAGGCGCATTTCATCTCTTGTATTAGGCTTTCCCATCCTCTGGTACCGACCACACTAACTAATGTACTTTTTCACATCTTGATGAAGAGTAGACCAATAATAGCATGCTTGCAACACTTTGAATGTTGTCCTCTTTGCTACAAAGTGACCTCCAAAAGGCCAATCATGACAGGCCAGAAGGATGTCAAAGACTTCCTCTTCCTTTACACACCTTCTCAAGATTTGATCTGGGCCAAGTTTGAATAGATTGCTCCGAATCCAGGTGAAGGGGGCACTCTTTCTAACTGTCTTTCTCTTTTCTTTGGAGGGCAAGTTTGGTGGGAACTGTGATGATACCAAATAGTTTGCTATATCCTCAAACCATGGGGAGAGAACTGAAATAGCAAACAAATGCTTGTCTGGTAACTGGTCATCCACCATTCTTTCTTCACCTGCAGGCAGATTCATCCTAGATAGAAAGTCAGCAACAACATTTTCCTTCCCAGGCTTATCAACAATAGTTAGATCAAATTGTTGTAATAAAAGCAACCATCTTATAATTCTAGCATTCACATCTGGTTTGTTCATTAAATATTTGATTGCAACATGATCAATATGCACAAATGTTTGATAACCTATAATGAAATGCCTAAATTTGTTCAATGAATGCACAACATCCAGGAGTTCCTTTTCGGTCACAGTATAGTTTAGCTCAACCTTTGACAGGTTCTTACTGGTAAAATAGATGGCATAGGGTAATTTCTCCTCTTCCTGACCTAAGGTTGCTCCTATGGCTTTGTGTGAGGCATTCGCATGAATATGAAAAGGGAGGGCCTAGTTTGGGCCTTTAAGGATTGGTGCAGTGGTTAACTTACCCTTTAGAATGTCTAAGACCTCTTGACAACTTTTTAACCATATAAACTCAGAATCTTTGGCCAAAAACCAAAACAAAGAAGAGGCCAACTTGTTGAAGTCCTTTATTAGCCTTCAGTAGTATCCAGCTAACACTAAGAAACTCCTGACATCTCTATGCTTTTGTGGAGGTGATACCCTTTGTATGATTGTTATTTTGTTTGGGTCCACATACAGTCCTTACTGAGATATTAAATGACCTAGCACAGTCCCTTCAGTCATTAAGAATTCACATATTTTTAGACTAAGAGACAGATTCATTTCAATGCATTTGTGCAATACTTTGCCTAGGTTAGTCAGGGCTTCTTGAAAATCACAGCCATAAGGTGTAAAATCATCCATATAGATTTCCACTGCATCATGTACTAATTCAGCAAAAATACTCAAGACTGCTCTCTGGAAAGTCGTAGGAGCATTGCATAGGCCAAAAGGAAGGACCCTATAGGCAAAAGTACCCCAAAGAAAGGTGAATGTGGTCTTATCCTGGTCTTTTGGGCAAATTTGCATTTGGTTGTACCCACTGAATCCATCTAGGAATGAAAAAAACTTCTTCCCTGTTAGGCCATCTAGCACTTGCTCAATGAAGGGTAAGGGGAAATGATCCTTCTTTGTGCCTTTGTTCAACTCCCTATAATCAACACAAATCCTCCACTTACCATTTTTCTTGGGAACGAACACTAAAGGAGAGACCCACTCACTGTCTAAGATAGGGTAAATGAATCCTACATCTAACAATTTTTGCAGTTCCTCTTTGACTATGTCTTTAAGGGTTGGATTCATCCTCCTTTGTGGTTGCCTGATTGGCTTGCAACCTTCTTTGATGTATATGTGGTGAGTACACACTGAGGGGTGTACTCCCTTCATTTCCTTATAACTCCAAGTGAAGGCTTCTAGATTTTCTCTCAACATGTTGCATAGATTTTCCTCTTCTAAAGCAGAAAGAGATGGATTAACTTTCAAAGTTTTCTCTGGGCCAAATTCTATGGTATTGAAACGGAGTGGGTTGGAATTGGCCAAGCATAAGTCAATTGGATGATTGTTCTGGGTTTCCCTTACTTCTTCTTCTAATGGTAGTGAACTAGGAGTTGGACTTTGGAGGTGTTTAATTAAGTCATCCTCATCTTGTTGTCCTCCTCCTATGATTGCTTCTAAAGCATAAAGTTGGGCAAAATAAACCTCATCTTCTTCCTCCTCCTCTAACCATAAAGGTAAATCATTCTCTAAGGTAGGTTGAGTAGGAGGGTATAAGTCTAACTATTTAGACATATGCCCATTCTTGATGGTCATATTCCAAGCTCTGCAACTAATGTAAGCATCAGTTGTGTCCAACCATGGCCTCCCAAGGATGAAAGGATAACCAGTAAGCTTAGCCTTAGGCTGGAGAACTAGGAAATCTCCAGGTACTCCCAGAAGTCAATGGAGACCATCACATCCTCCACAATTCCCTCAGGGGTGACTACGGAATGGTCTGCAAGTTGCAGAACTGTTGTGGTCTTCCTTAATGACCCTTGGAGGTTGAGCTTGAGCATGGTGTCCTTGGTCATCACATTAATGGCAGCCCCAAGATCAATCAAAGTGTGTGGGACAATGGTGCCATTGATGTGCACATCTACTACAGGGCTTCTAGGGTCCAAATATTTTGGACATATTACCTACCCTAGCATTAAGTTAGACAACTGCCCAATGACATTAATGGTAAGGGCATCCCTTTTTCTTCTTCATAGATGCTTGAATCACTTCTCCTTAATCAACTTATTGTAAATGGGAACATCTTTGGTTGCCTGGAGAAGGGGAATCTTTACACATAAATTTTTCAATTCTCCTAGAAGTTTAGTTTCTTCTGGGGTAGGTTGGAGTGGTTGGGTTAATCTCTCAGGAAAGGGTGGATTTACTTTAAGGTTGCTTTCCTCTCTTTCTTCCTCAACCTCCCTATGTGGAGAGGGAGGTTGGTTGTTTGGGAGAATCCTCCCAGATCTTAGGTTGATCTCCTGGATTTCTACAGCATAAGTTGGGTATGATGTCTCTCCATTGTATGCTTGTTGAGCTTGCCTATTGTTTGGGTTCAGATTTGGCTGGGCAGGCATCTGGGGTTGCCTAGGTGGAGTAGAGTGCAAGAGTTGTGGTTGGGTAGGTGGTAGAGGCAATAGGGTTGGAACATTGTTGAACTGGGGCCTCCACCCCTGGTGTGGGGTATTCCACTGATGTTGTGGATAGACATAATGTTGAAATGACTGGCTGGCTGGCTGGTATTGATATTGAGATGCACAATACCAAGGAGGGGGTGTAGACCAGGAAGGATGAAAGGTATAGTTGTGGTTTGGTTGGGGTCATAATATGCATCGGATGACCCTTGCATACCCTGCTGGTATGGTCTAGGCCCAGGAGGTCTCCTTTGGTTGATGTAGCAAAGCTGCTCTGTGACCCCTTCAACTCCTTGATATACAACTTTGAGTCCATGTAAAGAAGAAAACTTGTCTGTGGAGTGGTTTTCTTCACAGACTGAGAAAATCTTAATACATTTCAATGGACATTCGTTCTTAGGATGCCTCCTGGTGCCTCTAGGACAAAAGATGGCCAAGGCTCTCTCTACTTCCTCTTGTTTTCTTTTGATGTTCATGGTGTCTAATTGCATGGCAAGGGTTTTCAGCATATCACTTTTGAAATATTCTAGCATATTTCCAATTTCACCCTTGATGGATAAGTTGGAGGTTGATGTATTGACCATAGGTTGACTACCCCTACCCTTTTTCCTGGATGCCCTAGAATGGTTTCTAAAGACAGTCTTAATATCCTCATAGGGTAATTGGTATACATCTCCTCCTGCTATCATATGTAAGGTATCCAAAAGATCCTCCCTTACTCCTCTAAGCAGGACCAACTTTAATGACTCAGGGTCAAGTGTGCACCTGGCCCTTTTGTAACTAAGCTAGAATATTCTTCATAGTCTTCTAAGGATTCATCCTGGCCTATGGTTGTCTTGAAAATATCTTCTTTAGTATCCTTTGACCTACAGTAGTCCCTATATTTGTTGTTAAAAGTTTGCTTCATCTGAGCCCAAGTTGTGATGCTATCTCCAGGTAAACCCATGAACCAGCGCAATGCTGCATCCTTGAGGGTAGATGGAAACAGTTTTAACTTTTTCTCATCATCTGTATAGTCATAAGTTTGACATATAACAACAAACTCAAATAGGAAAGTGTCAGGGTCCTCTGTGGTCAGGCCATGGAAATGAGGTAGATCAGAGAGGCTTATGTTCTTCATCTTAGTGTCCCCATTGATTTCCCTGATGGCGAAGGCACCCTCAATTCTCTCTCTATTTCCTCTGTCATTTCGGTTTTCGGGCATTTGTTTAGTAGGAATGGATTATTCCTCTTCTTCTTCCTCTGTAGGTTTCTCACCTAAAGGGTCTTCCACTTCACCGTCACTGAAGAAGAAAGAAGGTTGACTGTTGGAGGCAGTGGGGGTATTTGACAAGAATTTCCCTTAATTGTCCCTATTCCTACAAGGCATGAAAGGAAATGTTTTTGGGTTGGTTTTGTAAGATTTTCTTCAAAGCTAGAAAGTACTTGCAGAATGGAAATGAAAGCAGCTAATGAAAAATGAAAGAAAGGAAGCTACTAGATTACTTTTGCAGAAATAAACTAATGGAAGGAAATTGGAGACTAGAAGTAGAAGAAAAAGAAAGTTGGAGACTAAAAAAATAGAAGAAAGCAGTAATTACTTCTACTTAGACACCTCCTTGGAAACGGTGTCAAAAAAGTGATGAGTCTAGGTATTGCAACAATAATGATGCAACTTCCAGGGCTACCAGCGTTAATTATCAACCCGGAGTTCGTACAAACTTGGAGGTGACAATGCTATATGCACAAGTAGAAGTGAAGGTACTGCCTGTTGTCAATGCTCATTTGGCAAGAGACACCAAGGGTTTCAAGCCAGACTTTTATAGGGTCAGAAGAAGCTTAACTCTTTGATGGAAGGAGAGCAAATCTATCCTTAGGAAGAGCTACTTCTACTGCAGTATTGAAGAAAACAACATGTAATGATAAACCACGCCATAACCTAGCTACCCAGTTAAAAAACTATGCCTAAATAGAATTTCCAAATCAACACCAACCTAATGCTAATTATCTAAGTTGCAGAAGTAAAGAGCATCAAAACTAGACTAAGGTGTAAGAAAAGAACTAAACTAACTCGGCTTTCAAGTGGAAGAGCAGTCGGAGGACAAAATCAGTGAAAGGAGGACGTGAGGGAGCAATAGTGCATAAGAACCGTTGGATCAGTCGGGTGAAAGGAAAATGAACGACGGAGATTGGATCGCAGGAGGTTACGTAGATAGCTGGGTGAACAGGGTTAACTAATAGGATGAACAGTGGATATCTTATCGCAAACGCTTAAGTGAATGGATGGACAAACAAGGGAACAAAGCAGATGAACGTCAGAGATCTAATCGCGAAGATTTAAGTGAATGGATGGACGAATGAGGTTAATAGGAGATGAATGGCCGAGATCCAATCGCGAGGGATTAAGTGAGTGGATGGACGAACGAGGTTAACAGAGCGATGAAAAACTGAGATCTTATCACGCTGATGAAGTCAAGAGATGGATGGAGGAGATAGCATCGCAGGGAAAAGAAATGTGCGGAAATGATGGAGCGGGTTTCTACAGCAGTACGCAGTTTGTCGCGCGTCCTCAAGGCTGTAAGCTGTATTTTAAAATTTCATGCGATTAGCCTAACTGCGCAACATGTAGCATGAGAAAACCACATTTTTCGCGTGCTCTTGGGCAGATAATGGATGTGAACTAATTTGGGCAAGATTATGTGATAGCTATTGGATCAGGCGAGGCTTATCAGTGCTGGAGATCGACCAAGCTAGTTAGCGATCAAGTGAAGCGATAGCTGTCGCATCAAGTGAGGTAGATCGACGGTGGGGGTTTAAAGTGCCTAAAGTGATCAGATGACATGATAGCCATCAGATCAGGTGAGGTAGATCGACAATGGGGACTTAAAGTGCATAAAGTAAGTGGAAGACTTCATGCAAGGCAGCAGTTAGAGAAAATAATGAATCGGACGATGATTGTGAAGGTTTCTTGTGGATCACACGACGAGGAACCGATGCCTTAAGAACGTGCTGAAGGAGGTTTCAAAGGGAAAACGACAGAAAAACACAGTGAGGTGAACGAGTAACTGAATCAAACGACAAACTCCATAGCTCATGCGAGAACCAGAAACATGTGTTTTGGGGGTTATTGAAGGGTCTCTTCCTCAAGTCATGGTCCCAAAGGGAGGAGATGAGGTCGAGACACCTGCGCACAACTTTATGGTGATCTTTTTCTCCTAAATAACCTGTGAACTGAAAGAAGGCATAAATGGAAGTAAATTGAAGCAAATGCAGCTGTTGAAACAACTGAATAGAAAAACTATGAATCATTTGCACTATACTTTTGTAATGGAAATGCAGCTATTTAAACAAATAAACAGAAAACCATGAATCTACTTAAGAAAATGAACAGAAACAGGAAACCATGCTACTTAAAAAAATGAACAATGAAAACCAGGAAACTATGCTAGCATACATCTACAGTAAAGAGGAGCTTTGGCTGCTTGGGTCAGGCCCTAACCCAAGAGCTTCAACCCTCGAAGTTAACTCAGAGCTGGCTTAAATAGAACTCATTCTTATTATAAAAACCATGGATTGCAGAGGAAACTATCACAAGTCTTTGCAACTCAGAAATAAAATAGATAGAATTCTGAATCCTACTGAGGTCCTAAGCCTCTTTATTTATACATTTGAAGTCTCTAACGACTTCTTTCCCATTACGGAGGCTTGGCCTCTAACTCAAGAAAAACTGGTTTCTGTCCTTTTCACTTGCTCGACTGTCTTCTAGTCTTCAAAGTGATGGATGTTTGCACTCCGAGCTGGTGGAGGAATATTCGAATAGAGGGGTAGTAAATGAGGAGGATTTACCTCCTATAATTACTCTCCCTTGTTCATTCTAGTTTTACCAAGGTCTTTGCCATAGTTCCTTGCTTTTATCCTTTATACATGCATTTTTCCTTGCTTTTATCCTTTATTCCTGCATTACATGCACATTAGACCACAATGCCAAATATCCAAGTCTAACTCATTTCATAAACAAAATATAATCAAAAGTATGCAATAAGTTGTGAGAATAGTTGGTTTGACAAAGCTAGGAGGTGAATTAAGGCCAATTAAAGCCCATATAATTACTCAATGATGAGGCTCATCAACTTCTGAAAAGGTTAACAATAATGCCAATTATATTTGGAAACAAAGAAATAATTTTACACTTGGTTCTACGCAAAATCTCCATTGCAAATCATCATGGCTAAGAAACCATTGTAGTTGTGTATCTAGAAGGAATGAGGAGTAAATTGATAGAAACCCTTTCAAATTACAATATTGGAGTTAACAAAAATCCTAACTAGGACAAACAAGAGAATCACTACCTGAGAATAGTATAAGTGATTTGAGATTTTCTCTTAGAAAATTGAAGGAGAAATCAATATCCAAAATATAGCCTTATGTAGAAGACAAGTGTAAACGCAAATGTCACATACAAATATTATATAATCATCTAATATAAAGAACCCAATTGTCACATACAAATATTACTAATCATCTAATATAAAGAACCACTTGTTTGACACTGGGTGCACAATTTTAAGACTTGTTTGATCCTGTGGGCCCACAGTCTTACCACTTGTTTATCTTGCAAACACCGAACATGCATGATGGATAACACGAAGCAAAGACGCTCCTTTATTAAAGATGAAGGCAATTCCTAGTCCATGTTCTAGTTTCCTTTGTGGGTTTTTTGAGAGCATATCTCATATCAGACACAATAGAAAACTCCAACGAGAGAGTCCAAATGAGTAAGATTCAATAGACTTGTTCTCAGTTATACAATCAAAGACTTGCTTCATACAGTTCTTGAGATAGTGCGTGCTGGAGGGGCCCCGAATTGTGAAATCAATGCCCAAGATCAACCTCCAATCTGGTGAAATTTCCACCTTTCTTCTATAACCTCCCTTGGCCAACCAGAACAGATCTCTAATGTCTTCCCATATCGATCTTGACCTCATCTACATCCATCTTAGTAAGTTGGATTCTTCCTTCGAAATTGAAAGTCAAATTCAAGTTGTCGTGACGTCTTTTGGCTCGTAGAAAGCAGCAAATAGGCGGGCAGGGTATGGATGTTAGTCTGAAATGCACTTGACCTTTCAAGGCAGGTATTTAAAATGTGCTCGCATTGTGGATTCGATATCTCCTCCTCTCCAGACCTCGACTTGAATAAAATATTCGTTATGGAAAATGAGTCGATTGGATAGCACCATTGATCTTGCTCTTGCATTTATTCTCCGTAACCCCGAGGTTGATGGAGCGACCTATCACCATAGTTTTTCATTTGTTGTTGTTTTCAGTGAAATCGCTTCGCAAAATTGCTGAAGTCGATAAAGACAAAATCCTGTAAAAAGGCACTATCAAAGGCACTATCAAGCATCTCAAATTGTCCCATCTTACCAATCAAAGAAAGAACAATGCAAAATAAGCTCAAGAAGCTCATAAAAATGCCACAAGTGTTGCCGATGCTTCACTTGATTGTATTGATGTTGTCCATGCCAGCTCACTAACCAGGTACTTCCATGTCCTCCTTCCATTTTTCCATTATTACTTTACATTTAGCTTCACATCTCTAGAAATATCTATGATGATTTAGCCTTAAGCACATTCAATTTATTTTGTGCTTTCATTCCTTGAATCATAGTTGCATGCAGATTCTTGAAGAACAACCATATTCGAAGGCTTGTCAAATGTGATTACTTCGCCTTCAAATTCGTCTCCAACAGTGGTTTAATGTCAAGGCAGCAACCGACTGCAAAATCATTGTTCCCAACCGCTTCCATGCTCACCCCACCACCAAAAATCCTTTGTCCCTTTTGTCACAGACTGTGGTTTGCAGAGATTTGCCTTCGCTCAACACCTCTAAAAATGTAATTTAGATTTCCATTTCTGTTAAGGGTTTCTTCGATGCCATAGCTAAATTGGCTCTGGCGATGTCTGGAAATGGCTCCAACTACCCAAATTTCTGCACATCCCCACGGAGCGTTTAACATAATAGCTCGATCGGAAATTATTATATTCCAACAGTAAGCATTTAATAGAATAGCTCGATCGGAAATTATCCTATCAAAAATCATTCTATTCTAATAGTGAGCGTTTAACAGAATAGCTCGATCGGAAATTATTCTATTCCAATTCTATTCCAACAGTGAGGAAGAAATCTTCAATTATTCTATTCCAACAGTTATTCTATTCCAACAGAGAGGAAGAAATATTCAAGGCAGTGGGATGAGACCAAGAGGTAGGTGTTGAGCCTGCTTGGCTACACCTGACAGCTCTGTCTCTACGTGGCTACACTTGACACATAAGTGGCAGAGGTGGCAAAGGTGCATGCAAAAATCACTGTTATAATGCACAGACTTTGGATATAAAAAAAAGTTGGATATAAAATGCAGTAAATTGGATATAAAGATATCTCTTGTAAAACTTTTGAATTAAAATACAGTGTACCAAAAAACTTTGCATATAAAAAGGTTGCCCCAATCTCGCATCAGGCCATGTGAAGTCTGTAATAAAAAGTCTAATATTTTTTCACCCAAAAACTTTGGTTAAAATTTCAGTGAATGAACATTAAACTTTGGTTAAAATGAGACAGAGCGAAAAAGAAATCGGTCAAAAAATGAATCAATAAGTGATCAACAATCGCTCGATCCCTATAATCACGCTGAGAACAGAGACTAATAAATAAGCATTGTAACCTTTAAAATTGTTAAGGTAAAACACATAAGATCTTGATACAAAAGAACAAAATATATTAAAGCACGTAATACATGAAACATAATCAGTTAAGCACAATAATACTCTAACGAAACTTGAGAAAAATTATTTATAAGAGATTTGATGGGCTATTGAGGGGTGTAAGACGACGAACCTTTCCAAATATTTCTGATGTTTCAAAGCGAAGCCATTGTTGTGTGAAATTATTAATAGAGATATAGCATTTGTGGCGTATAATTTTACGTTAATTTATATATATATTTTAATTTTGATTTTAATACATAAAGTATATATGATTTTTAAGATGTTTAAGTTTTTTTAATGTAAGTATAAGTTTTAAATGTTTTATTAATTAAATATAAAGATTATGATTATTATTTTAATTTATAAAATAAAATGGATTTTAATTTATAATTATTATTTATATTTTATATATATTTCACGTTTTTATATATAAAAATGTTTTTTGTTTTTATTAAATATTTATTAACTAAATTTAGATATGGGCCAGTATTAGAAATATAAAAATTATTATTAGAGATAGAGATCAAAAAGAGAGTAATAAATACGAATTTGGAACACTCTAAATATTTTTTTGGAACTGTCATGACTTTCAATGGCGTAAAGAGGTCCTATGTTAAGTTGGATCCCCATTAAAGTTGATATTATTCTTTTAGTTGAAACTTGGGAGCATGATGAGTCTAAGGTCCCTCACATAAATGGATTCATTTTGTGGTCAATATGGAACAAGAAATCCTCTCACATAAAATTGGAGGAATAACATGTTACATAAAAAAGAGTATCTCTCCTTACGCTCTGATTCGTAAGATAACCCCCTCAATCAATACATTTAGATTGAAATCTCAAATATTAACATTAAGAGGGTTTATATCGCAATTTGTTATTTCACACCTATCAACTCTACTTTTCATAAGAAAAATAATCTAGATAAGAATTGCCCTTATAATACCTTAGAGCAGGATATTCATAGTCTAAGGAATGAAGGTAATATCCTCTTGTTAGGAAACTCCAATGCTAGAGCTGCATCTAACCAATAATTATTCAAACTCTAATCCTCTTTGGCAAGATGAGGACCTTGATTTAGCTAGTATATTCGAGGGAAAATTTGGAGACTTAACTAAGAATTGATTTGATTCCGAGTTAGTCAAACTCTGTAGTTCTCAAGACCTTCTAATTTGCAATGGTGTAATCAAGTGGCCAAACTCCAACCAAATGACTTGTATTCCTAGCCTTGGAAATAGTGTTGGGGATTATGTGATATATAATTTCCTCATTTCCAACGAAATTGTAGACTTTTACCCCTTAAATGACCATGACCCTAACTCTAATCATAAACCTTTAACCTTAAATCTAAACTTTGCCATGCAAAATAAGCACATGCATGAGGATTGCGAGAGCCAAAACCACGTGCTTTTTAACAAGAGTAAAATGTTTCTCCTCTTATAAGATTTAAATATGGATTTACACCTCTTAACTTATATGAATAACATTAAAAACCTTTATCATAATTTTACTACAACTCTCTCTACTACCATTATCAAGTTCTCTACCAAGGTGTCATATAAAAAAAATAATAGAACTATGAACCCTTGGTATGATAATGGTTTCAAAATTGCTAGAAAAGCAATTAGGGATGCTCCTAACGAAACCTTAAAGCTTGATAAGATAAATATGTACAAAGATCTTATTAAATAAAAGAAAATATATTATATAAGTAGAAAGCAAGAGCAATTATTGCACCTCTCTAAGTTTGATCCTAGAAAGTTATGGGGGAAAAATATCATTCGTAAGAATAAAGAAAATCACTTGATTCCCTTAACGAACTAGAATATTTACCTTAAAAACCTCTATGAATCTGTAATACCATGAACACCATTTTGAATGCCTCTATAGAGGATGATATTTTTTCTTTGGAAGTCATTGAGTTTGGGGTTAAGAAAATCGTTAATGGGAAGCTGTTGTAGCGGCTACAACCACCCTCCAAAATTTTGCCTTAGCTTCATTTTGGAGCCTCCCTACCAACAATCCTTAGCAACATGTCTTGCACTGTCAAGTACATAGGCTTCAGCTAAGTTTCAATGGTCTGTCGGCTTGTGCATGTCAGCTTGTTTGTCTCCCTCCCACAGGCTAGAATTCCGGACTTAGACTATTTGCTAGCTGAGACACTCCCCTAGAAAATTGCACAATTCTAGAGGGGAACCAGCCTTCCCTCCAGAAATTGTGCAAATCATCTAGGTAGCCTGCTTGTTCCAAAATTGCACAGAACAGTTAGGCAGTCCTCCTTTAGAAAACTGCACAATCTCACCTAGCACTGGGCCTCAGCCCATAACTTACGCAATTCTAGGAGGTAGTGACCTATTCAGTCCAAAAATTGTGCAAATCTGTTGGGCAGCCTGCTCGGCTCCAAAATTGTGCAGAACAGTCAGACAAGCTTCCTTGAGAAAATTGTACAATCTGGCCCAACACTGCAGCTCAGCCCAAAAATTGTACAATTCTAGGAAGAAATCACATGCTGACCCCAAAAATTGTGCAATCCCTGAGGGACAGCCAACCCAACTCAGCTCAGAAACTACACAAATCCCTCTCCCAGTCTGGTAGGCTATTGCATGTGCCTTTAGGTTGACCGATTCCCTCCGGGACCAAGCAAAATTGATTTGCATGCATGGGATGCTCTTCCCGAAATAGCACAACGCAGCATGCAAAAGGCATCCCTAGATCTAGGGATCTTTTTTTTTTTGACAAATTCGGTTGCTATATTAAAGGCTGAAAAAAGAGGAGTCAGTTCTCCTGGAGTACAATATGTTCTTGGTGATTTGGATCAAAGGAATTACAAAATGGGATCTTTCCTTGATCCTTGTTCTGCTGGTTTTACCTCTAAAGCTTCCTGAGCTGCTATAGATTCTTACATATTGAAATGACCAAAATTTACAATTGCATAACATCTTTAATCTATTTCTATGTGGCTTATCTGCCTTGCCGTGGACTCTTCCGGATTTGGGTCCGGTTCTATCTGCTTAGCACTGGAGGAACTAGTTGCTGCCTTGTTCTTTTTGTCCATCATATACTGCAGTATTGCTATGGATTCCTCAGCATGGCTACAACGGTTCGACATATTTCTGAATTGCTCGTGGAGAGAGGCTACCCTATGCAGAAAGAGATCTATCTCTGCTCTGTATTTATCATTGATGGTGCGATATTGATCCTCCATTCTGGTCTCCAGATTCCTGACCTGATTCTCCAAGGTGCGCTGTTGCGCCCTTACTTCCTCCAGTTCCGCTTGCAGGTCCGCACAATGGAAGCAATCCTCGGAGCGAGCCATGCTTGCTTCAGGGTTGTTGCTATCCAGAATCCCTGCAGCAAATAAAGAAACAAAAAACAGGGGAGCACGAGCTTGCTTGAAGGCGTTGATGGTCAAACAGGAGCAGGGAGGGGCTGTCCAGAGGTTCTGATAGGCGCGGAGGGAGTAGGGATAGCTTCTGAGGGAAACGCAACAAATCGTTGAAGAAGACGAGACAGAGAGGACTTTACAGAACTGATGCTCGCAGAGGTAACAAAGCACAGAGTGATGAAAAGAGCGATTTGGGGAACAATAAATAGGAGGAGAGTGCGTAGATCGAAGGCGGGAAGGGGTCATGCTTATCGCGTTGGAGATATGGTGTATCTGCAGTAAGGACTGGAGCGTATCCTGCAAGGCTCGAGGATCGGGTCTGAGAAGACGTTTACCGGCTGGGATATTGAGACTTTCAATGCTCTTGAGCGTTTCACGAATTTCATATCTATTCAAAATCTTCATACCATAAGCTGTTCTGTTGTCGGCCCAGATCGCATGATTCATCGCAGTGATTCTGTCAGTGATGCAATGCTTGCTGCTGAGGAGATGTGACTGAGTCATGGCAAGGGTTGGAAGGACTCGCTGGAGTTACAGCTCAGAATGCCGATGGGTCTTTCGCATGCTTTGTTGGCACGCTCATCCGCTTTTTTATTCAAGTTACGGAGAATATGGTAGTATTTGATATCTTCCATTGCCTGATGGAGGATCTGGTTGCGTTTATTAATTTGCTGAAGGAGAGTATTTGGTGTATTTTGCTGATGCACCATGAGACGAATAACGACTGAGGAGTCCCCAAAAACCTTCGCCTTTTTTATTCCTAGCTTACTTAACTGGGTGAGGCCCTGGAACAGAGCTAATGCTTCAGCTCTGTTGTTAGAGTTCTTCCCGAGACCCCATTCGTAATGGAGAATACATTCTCCATTGGCATTACAAATCAGCCCTCCTGCTCCGGCTAGACCCGGATTTGACTTGGATGCCCCATCGAAAAATAAGTGGAAGATGTTACAGTTGCATATCCAGTTAGCAAATTCCTCTTCTTTTAGTCTCAGTTTCCATGTACTGACTTCTCCTTTTGCCTGAGTCTCCCTCCTGCGGGTTTCCTGAGCATTGGGATTGTTCTCCAGGATGTAACTGATTAAGTTCACTCCTCTATGCTGTAGTTTGTTGCATCTATCTTGCCGGTGGTGTTACTTGAGATTGTTTCCAGAGCGAGTGTTTTAGCTTTGTAGCAAATTTTACGTATGCTTGAGCCTTTATCCTGGAAGACTTTATGGTTTCGAGCTAGCCAGATGCGCCAGAGTAGAGTGAGTGGGAGGGTGTTCCATACTCTCTTCACCAGACTACTTCTTTTTTCTTTCCAGGGGCAATCTTTCCTCCATTTATATATTGTCTCTGCTATAGTGGGCTGGGGCTCCCAATTTATATTTCCAATTAAGGCCATTTTCCCCCAACAGCCAACAGCAACAGGACACTCTATGAATAAGTGGTGCATCATTTCCTCTGATTTGCAACAATTCGGACATCTGGATGGACCAATAATGCCTCTTCTTCTTAGATTTTCAGCTGTTAGAATTTTACCTTTCAGTAGGAGCCAGATGAAGAATTTTATTTTTGGAGGAGCCTCTGCTCGCCATACTATTTTCCAATGATTCCAAAGGCTTATTTGATAGATGCTATTATAGAGGTATTGATGACTGGCTTTAACTGTATAATTTGTTCCAGATGCATCCCATCGAAACCCATCCATTTCACCTTCTTGAATGGGAGCCTTGCTGTGAAGGAGCATCTTCAGAGAGTTGAAACTAGATTCTAATGCATTGGGAAGCTCAGGAAAATTCCAGCCAATCCAAACATGGGAGAGGGAGTCCCAACTTGAGATTTGAGACAAATGGTAGAATCCTTTATTGTTAAGCCAGTTTATAACAGGAGTTGCCTCTGCGTTCATGCCCAGAGGTTGCTGCCCCAGAATTTTGTCTGTTCCAAAATTAATGCTGGTTCCCCCGCCAGGGACTTTCGAGATATTTTGATGCATAAGTGGAAGAGCCTTCTTGCAAAGTTTCCAGATTTTTGTGGATTCTCTGTTAGGAATGTTGGTGTCTAAAAGTTGTTGTCTTGGACAACTCAAGTATTTTACCTCCAGTACCTTTTTCCACCACACTGTAGGTCCTGTGATCAGTCTCCATATAATTTTTGCGCCAAAGGCCAGATTTAGGAGCTTTGGTGATCTGATGCCAAGCCTGCCTCTGTCTTGGGTTTGGATTACATTTTTCCAGCTAACTAAGTTGAACTTATTCTTATCAGTTTTCCCCCCTTGCCAGAGGAAATGTCTAAGAGCAACTTCCATTTTATGATGAAAAATAGCTGGAGCTTGATATAAAGAAAAGCGATAGATAGGAAGTGAAGCAATACCTGATTTAAGGAGAATAAGCCTGCCTGCTGGATTAAGCCACATTGTACCCCATTGCTGCACTTTCCTCTTAATCTTGTCAAGGATTCCATTCCAGGTTTCGGCCTTCAAGGGCCCCATGCTTACAGGCATACCTAAATAGGAAAAGTGGGTCCATTCCAGGTTGCATGTGACTCCAAATATGCTTGCAATGCTGTGTATAACATGATTTGCAGTGTTCCATCCATAGATGCAGCTTTTGAGCTGATTGACTTTGCCTCCGGAATACTCCATGAATTGGTCCAGGAGTTTCTTGAATCGCCTTGCTATTGTGGTGGATGCTCCCCCAATTAGCAAGGTGTCGTCAGCAAACTGAGAATGGTTAATATTCTTTGCTCCATTCCCAAATTTGACGCCAGTAATGAGCCCTACTCTGCGATTGTAATCTAAGGCTTGGCTGAAGGATTCAGCCATGAGGATGAACAGGTAAGGAGATAGGGGGCAGCCCTGTCTTAGCCCCCGAGAGGATTGGAAAGCTTCACAGGGCCTCCCGTTGATCAGGGGGGATATCCAGGGCCCAGAAATGCAGGCTGCAATCATGGTGATGAAGGATGGCTCGAATCCCATTTTGTATAAGACAGCAAAAAGGAAGGAGTGTCTCACTCTGTCGAAGGCATTTGCAAGATCCAGTTTTAAGACAAACCCTTTTTCCCTCCTAGTTAAGCTTGAGTGGATGGCTTCTTGGACAAGAAGAATGGAGTCGGTGATATGCCTGTTGGGGAGGAAGCCTCCTTGATTTTCAGAAATCAAAGAGGGAAGAAGAGGTTTGAGCCTGGTTGCTAAGATTTTGGAAACAATTTTATAAGACGAGTTACATAAAGAAATGGGTCGGAATCTAGAGAAGGAGGAGGGGCGGTTTTCTTTAGGTATGAGAGCAAGATAAGTGGAGTTAGTGAATCCTCCTATCTTTCCTTTTTTCATCACCCAACGGATCATCTTTATCAGGTCTTTTTTTATCATTGTCCAATACTCCCTAAAGAAGCAGATGGGGAATCCATCCGGACCTGGAGCCTTGTCAGGATGCAAGCTCCAAATAGCTGCCTTGACCTCCTCTTCCTCTATATCTTTGCTGAGCTTGTTGTTCATTTCTTGAGTAACCCCTTTGGGCAGATGCTGGAGCAAATCTGAATAGTCTTCCTCCTCTTTACTTTCAGTTAGTAGATCCCTGTAATGCTTGGTGGCAGCTTTCTTTATAGTTTCCTGAGTGCTGTATCGATTTCCTTCATTATCCGTGATTATGCTTACTGTATTCCTGAGCTTTCTAACAGTAGCTTGTTTGTGGAAGTATGTTGTATTTTTATCTCCTGCTTGAAGCCAAAGTTGCCTAGATTTTAGGCGCCATTTTATCTCTTCCTCCCTGTTAATTTGGCTTAGCTGTGCATATAAGTTGCCTTCTTGATCTTTGTTGTGCTGAGATAGTCCTTGTGCTTCTATTTTTTGTTGAACATCTTCTAGCTCTCGTTTGACTTTCTTTTTGTTCTCTTCTGGTTCCTGATAGCTGTCCCTAGCCCAATCTTTTAGTGCCTGCTTGACTCTTTTAAGCTTTGATTCCCAAATAAAGCTTGGTGAGCCTTCGACATGTTGGATCCATGTCGTTTGTACCACTTCTCTAGCTGCTGGCATCCGGTTCCAAAGGGGGTTGTATTTAAAGGGGATGGGACCAAGAGGGCAGTGATTTTGCAGAGTCAACGTAATAGGGTAATGATCAGAGGCCGATGTGTTGAGAATATTAGCGTAACCCGCTGAGAAAGAGGAGAGGAAAGCTATATTGATAAGAAATCTATCTAATCGTTCCATTATGTTACCAACACCGATCCTTCGATTGCTCCAGGTGTATCTGCGATTTTTGGGGATAACATCAACTAAATCGTGCTCCTGGATGATGGTTTCTAGCCGACCTCTGGAAGGATCTGGAGTGAAGGTGCCTCCTCTTTTTTCATTGGCGTGAAGGATCAGATTGAAGTCTCCTGCAACTATGAGATTGGTGTTTTGTTCCCCTTCTATGCTTGCCTTCAGATCGTCCCAACAGATTTCTTTTTCTCTGTAATGGTTGGGAGCATAAACGTTGTAAATGGTTACTGTTTGACTGCCTGTTCTGCTATCGAGGGTGGTTTTGATCCAGTTCTGATGAATGTTGGTAGAGCTGCAAACCCATTTGTTGTTGTCCCATATGGTTACAATGCCTCCGGAAGCTCCTCTTGCTTCACTGATGCTTCCAAAAAACTGTCTCTGCTGGCTTATTATTCTTTTCATCTCGTGCTGATCTTGTTTTGTTTCCTGTATTAGCATGATTTCAGGTTTTTCATTGTGAATTAGTTCTCTGAGGGCAGCTAGCTTGGAGGGGTGCCCTAAACCCCTGCTGTTCCAAGAAAGAATTTTCATCATGAGACATTGGGCGTATGGAGAGGTGCTCGCCTCTCTTGGCCTTTACTGCTTGTTTCTTTTTCCTGATGCCCAAGAATGAAGGATTCTATTGGGGTTTGCGTGCCCATAGCTATATCTTTTTGGGCGCTCTCATCCCTCTGTTGCCTGGCTGATTTTCTGCCCGGTCCCTGTTTTTTCGAAACATCACTAGCTGCTCCATGTTCCTTAGAAGAGCTTCTGGTGATTCTGGATGAAAGAGGATCAGGAGGGGGCTGAGAGGAGAAGGAAGGAGGTTGCTGAGAGATTGGGGGTTCAGAGGAGGGGTTGTCTGGGGCAGATTCTACCTCAGAGAGGATAGCGAAGGGATTGGTAGAGGGAGGAAGGGGCGGTTCTGGGGGTTGAAGATCTGAGGGTAAAGGGGAAGAGGAGGAAGGGCGCGGATTGGATGGTCCAGGAATTTCAGGGTCCAAAGAAGGCTTGGAGGGGGGGGATGGTTTCTTCTTTTTGACAGTTTCCCAGTGGCCATCCTGCTCTTCATTGTCTACATTAACAACTTTTGTGCATCTATTAGCGAAATGTCCATATTCGTGACATACCTTGCATTTAAAAGGAATATGTTCGTAGTCCAGCTGTTGGATATGGCTCCAATCGTCCACTTTCAGCTTTATCGCTTCCGGCAATCCTCGACCTAGATCCACTTCAACACAGATCCTTGCGCATGCTTGCATGTTGTCCTTGGGCTCACTGCGATCGATGTACTTGCCAACAGCATTCCCTATTGCCTTGACTGAATCATCCCCCCAGCAGTGCAGAGGAAGGTGAGGTAGGCGAACCCAGACTGGAACAGCACTTGGGATATCCAGTTCTGGGTCGAAATCAGGGGTCCATTTGTTGAGATAGAGTCCCCTTGAGTCCATGAAGTATGGCCCGTTCCTGAATATCAGATCTTTGTCCTCCTTTGATTCAAAATGAAATGTGTAATACCCTTTGCCACAAAATCTGATGGATATTTTCCCTTGGATCTTGTCTGACCAATTTCGCTCGACCCATCTTTGAACTGTTCTGGGCGATGGCCAAAGCCCTGTAAACTGCCCGATTAATCCTTTCTCGGCAAGGGAAAGTGCTGCCATACGGGGAATAGTTGGCGGCAGTTGAACTTCCTGCAGCACATCGAGTTTCTTGACAAATTTCGTGGTAACAGGTCTGGGTCGTTGCGGGGGGAGGGACTTCACCAGTTCAGAGAACGCTCTTTGCGGATCAGGATCCTCATGGGACGGATCCGAAGGGCCCATGGCTGGGCCAAGGCCCAGGCCAAAGAAGATCTGTGATCAGAGGCACGCGGTTTAGGCAAACGCGCGTAGCGCAGCAGCATGGTTCTTTCTTCTCCAAAAGGTAATACTAAGACAAAATCTTAGCAAGGTTGGAAAGGGAAAGAGATCTAGGGATCTATTTTTAGCAGCTGGAGGTTACATGCAAAGATCGTTTTAGAGACCTCCCATGGAGTGTCGCTTTTTCCTAGATTTGTGGCATGCACGTCATAACCTCGATCTTATCAAAACTTATGAACTGGACACTACAGAGCTCATTCCTCACATCAATCTTACATCTTTGATATCCCACATCGCATCCAGAAGTCTTCAACACTTTCAGCTTAATTGTTTTAGGGTAAGTCTATTTTTCATGTCTTGTACTGCGTTTCTGTCGTTTTTTGTGTTTCGCTTCATGTAAGTGTTGTCTTCTTGATTTCAATGAATGTTTGTTCTTCTTTTATCATCATTCTTCCTGTTTGCTCTTCTTTTATCATCATTCTTCTACCCTGATGATGGATCCCACTTGGGATTCGAAACGTTGGTTCGAAAATAATTCTACTGTGGATTCTCCGATCATTTCAAAATGAATGTTTGTTGTCGTTTCAATGTATGTTAGGTGTTATAAGCACCGTTTAAATTTTCATTTTCATCTCATTGTTGTCGCATGCATGACATTGTTTTTGCACCGACGGTCGCCATTCCAGCGACCCGCTTCACACACATGCATGTTTTCCCGTTTTCTGAATTCTGCACTTGTTATTTTCATGCATGATCATTCACTCTTGTTAACACTCAATTTCAACATGCATTCATACTTCTCCTGTTTTCAGTCGCCTGTCGATGGCTCTGGATTGCCTTGGCCCAGACCTTCCCTTGCCTGGATAGCATTGTGCATTTCTGGAAGTGAAGGCTCTGCCTTCCCTCTAGAAATTGCGCAAGTCTGGCCCAACACTGACCTCTAGGCTTTCATTGCACAATTATGGGAGGTAGTGCTTTGCTCGCCCTTGAAACTGCGCAATGTAGTTTGCTGGTTTGCATGTCACTGCTAATTGAAATTGCGCATTGCGCAGTTTCAGTCCTCAGCAGGCCAGGCTGGACTATGCATTGCATAGTTCCAGTAGTCAGTTAGCCTCCTGACATCTCGACTATGCCTTGCACAGTTTTGGCAGTCAGTCTCCCAGCCTCCTGTGAAAATTGCGCAATCTTCATAGACAATCACAAGTATGTTGCATGTCAGTCATCCAATTTATTTTGGTTTTCAACTGAAATATTTCTTGCCATGAGTGTTTCTATGTCTCCAGGTATCACAGGTGTTTGTCTAGCTCTCAGCAGCACAGGTACAATGGCTTCTAGGAGAGCAGAGTCAAAGGCACTGTTGAGAGCACAACTAGGAATGTAATCGATCAAGTGTCTATGAACTTGACTATCTAAGAAGACATCAAGTTGTTCATGGACAAGGATATTAAGATGAAATGACAGTGGCATCACAATGAGCATCACCATCAGCAGCAGCAGAAGGTAGCACACATGCATGCCACAAATTCAAGAGGAAGGTTGTCGAAAACGCAGAGGCGAAGCAAGGTTGCAAGTTCAAGCAGATCCACTTGTGATGAAAGCATCTTTGGAGGTTGAGGCTATGAGGTGACAACGCGACAAGAGGAACGCACGAAGGCAAAGAGAGAAACAAAGAAGGAGTTGCAGGTGTTGAAGCAGTAACTCAAGGAAGAATAGGAGTTGCATAGACGAGAGAAGGAGTTACAATAGGAACAAGTATAGTAGGAGGCACAACATGCACAAACTGATGAAACTGCACCCATACAAGTTATAGACCCAACCCAATAGCTGGCACAGAGTAGACAAGGTGAGCAGTGTCATCGATCGCATGCAAGGGTGTTCAGGAGCATGGATTTCATTATGCTTAAACATGCGATCCCACCCATTATCACACTCAACGAGGCGAAGACAAGAATAAAGTCTGACTCGAGATAAACATGTATTTCGACAAGTTGATGTGCATGGTCACCAGCACACACTTGAAGATCAACATAGACATTATGCATCAATATGTTGTTGCTCTAGTTGCACTCAAGACGATGATGCACATGTTATCAAACGAGTTGGACAGAGGATCCATATCAGTGTACCTGGATGCAATGGAGGCAAGAGTTTACTTTCAGCAGGATGTCACCATTGAGTGCATAAACACCATCACGGACAACCAAGCTTGGGATCAGTTTGCCACAGTTGATCATCATAAGGATGTCGAAGAGTTGTTCTTACCACTATTGTCTGAGTATTAGTGATAGCTTGCATGGCTTGTTCAAGCCTATTTTGTCTCACATGGGTACATGTGCAGATTTTATGTAACATCTTGTAAAGTGGAAGTCCAAGTGTTGATAGTTGAATGTAACAGTCATAGATTAGTTGAAGAGTCATGAGGGTAGGTGAACAGTCACAAAAAGGAATTTCAAGGGTCACCCCACCCTTTGCTATTTATAGTACCTCATAACTCATTGTAGAGGCTTTTTGTTGGCCAAGCTTCCGATTGGAGTATCTTAGAGAAATCTTGGAGAGTATTGTAATGAGCCTTGGCTTTTCCATAGTGCAAAGCTAGTACATATCTTTGGAGGAGTAGGCGGTAGTGACCGTAACGTTCCATTATTGGGACTAGTTGTTGGTCATGTTTGTACTGTATGATTGAAACTTTCACTTCTTAATATAATAGAGTCAACACATTTCATAAATATGTTTTTATTGTATTTCAGTCAACTTGGTTACTCTAATGATATATGTATTTGTTTGGTTGTGCATGTATGTATAGACTCTTTCTATATATGTATGTATGAATCTTACTGAGATGTGTTGTTGGCTTAACCATCACTTTGGATTATTGGTTCACCTTCATTCCAGTTTGCGATGCATCTTTGCTCGTGTGTTCCCTTCTAAGCTACGTGTTTACACAGGTTTCCAAGGGGCACACTCATTCCACCTTCCTTGTGTTAGAACCATTCATGCACCTTCCTTGGCTTGTTGCGCATGTCACACCCTTGCTACCAACAAGGACATCTTATTTACCTTTGTGTGCAACTGCGGTCAAGGCAATATTGTACGACCCACTGTAAGGAATCCTACACCAAACGATCTGAGGTCTAGTTGGGACTTCTTACTAGGGAGATCCCCTGACATGTTGGTGGGTCTAGCACCGTCAACAATTTTGGCGCTAGAAGGATGGCTAGATGACAATTTAAGTCCTCACAATCTGTTTTGAATCTTCATACATCTATCATGGATACTATCAAACTTATCCCTCTATGATTTTTTTCGCATGCCGAACCTCTCGACATCATGAGGGAGTTTACTAATCCCTTGTCCAAATTCATGTATGATGGTGAAGGCAAAGTAGCCTGGCCTGAGTACTTAGAATACTTCTATGCATTCCTTGCAGACAAGTTCGATGTAGAAGAGGCTAGCGTGTTTCTTGCATACACACTTCGTGAATCCCCACTACAGTGGTGCTAGAGTCTTCCACCCGGCAGCGTGCACTCACTTGAGTAGTTATGTGATCTCATTGAATCTACTTTCCATCATTTTGATCCAGAACCTCTTGACCAAAAATGGTTACAACAACGAAAGACCTCGCAAGAATCACCTATGGATTTTTGGGAACGCTTCTGTGAGTTGCAATTTCAAGCTTTGAAAAGTAGGATGAAATTCCAGTATCTCATGGATAGTTTTGAATATTTCCTTACCAAATTTATCAATCCTAAAAAGAAGTTCAAGCTTAAACCCCACTCAGCATGCTTCGGTGATGGAGCTACGCAATCACAAACGGACATGGTCACTGTCACAAGTGACTGTCCGTCGTCCCCTCATCAAATAGATCCACCACCGCAGAGTGATGTGGGAGAACATGCACACACATCTATTCAACTGTCACATCCTCCCAACATCACTTCGCTCCATTTCCGCATAGACTTGGTTGCGAATCCCATGGGTTGTCATGTGTATTTCGTACCTCAACCTTCGTCTTTGTATTCTAATGATCCTCTGAATTGCATTATCTTGTGTTCTTCCGTTTCGGACTCTACACCTATTGTGAGCAAGGATTAAGCCATTGACGGAGTTGGTGTTTCACAACCAACCTACGTTGTCATTCATGAAGAGTGTGGCTAGGAGCCTAAACATCAACCCACAGCGAAGGATGATTCCCTTTTATCCGCGCCTCCTCCATTTTTCCCTGACATCTTTGGTGATTCTTCCATCCTTAACTTCACATGTGCATCTCCATCTTCGGGTGCACCCATTGTTGATCTTTCACAAAACACACCGGATGTCGGTCCATCATACGATAACAAAGAGGACCAATCATTCCTTGAAAATCCACTTGACTTTTCATATTCTTTTTCCGGAAACGCAGAAGCGAACATTCTTGCTTCTCATCTACCCCTCTGTGTGATTCATCAAATCATGAGGATGCCGACAAACATCCTGAATTTTTTGATCTTGGTTGTCGTGATCTTTCTACTTCTTCATCCAATCACGATGTTGATTCAATCGTTGTTAATATGTCTAAGACACTAGTCTATGATGATCTATCTGTCGACGAAGTCGAAACCCCACAGATTGTCGAGGCACTTCAACCCGAGCTGATGGTTATGTTAGGCCCTCGTTGTCTTGAGGTTGGTTTCACTTCTGATCAGGAAATTTTTCAAACACCCAAGGCTCCTCATCACTCATCTATATGCACTGAAGATCAATCTAACACTCATATTTCGCTTCGTCCTCTCAAACTACACAATCCCATCGCTCATGCATTGGACAAATCTTACACAGCAAGCACACTTGTGCAGCGTAAGTGGTCAACCTTTCTCATGTTTTCTTGCATTTCACAATCAAGAGAATGCATACACTTAACATTTGCACGCATTATAGCACAACACCATGGCAAGTCCACAGAGTGCATGTCATGCGCTTTCACTCACTTATTTTATGTGGATGCACTTAAACCCGAAGTTTTTTTGGCTTCACTGCTATATATTTCATGTTTGCTGGTTCACATATTTTACTTTTTGTGAACCATGCCTTCATCAACATGGGTCAACCAATGCACCGGTGGCTGCATTGGAAGTATCACTTTACATATGCAGACCCATGCACCATTAACTAGGAGTAGGAGTAGTGTTTTCTTGCATGCATGTTTGCTTCTTACTTTGAATGTTTGTTTGTTTGCCTACTTGTTTGCTTACTCGCTTTGCTTACGCATTTACTTCTTCTTTTGCTTTGTTTTATTTTTTTCTTGTTCGTTTACATTCGTAGGTTAGTTTCACGTGGAACTGTGTGCAACTCTTGAAACAAGCTGGGTAAAATACAAGAGGACTTGTGCAATTATCAATACTTGGTTATCTGTTGTCCTGTCTCTGTATGAAGATCTTGCTGTCTTCCGTCCATGATATATAAATGGGAAATATGTTTTGTTTGAAGCGAATCTTGGTGAAAACACAATTCTTGCATGCTAACTAGTGTCACCTACTCTAGTTGGTTGTTTTCGGTTAACCCCTGTTAGCTCACTCAAGTAGAGTAAGGGGAAGGGGAAAACCTTAACAAGCATGTCAGAGGTATATACAAACTAATTCTCTAAAGGAAAAACCTCTTCTTCTCTCAATAAGTCGAGATCCCTCTTCTGCCTCTAAAATGAATAAGTGTTATGCACAATTTTGAAAATGAAAATGAAAATGTGAAAAATTTCAAAAAAATGAAAATGAATAAGGTGAAAGAAGAGATAGGATTCCCATATAGAGAGGTGATGCAATTAACTCCGCTGGGGTACTGACCAGGCACACTCGCAGTGGAGCGATGCTTATGTTCCTACATGACTCTACCAGGGTACTGTCCAGGTCTGCTGGCAGCGGAGCAACACCAAAGATGAAACTAAAACTCTAACGACCATAAATCTTATGCACCAATATACCCCTCATCCCTAATTGAAACAATTGTGTTGGCTTGGCTTGGAATGTGTGTCGACTGACCAAGAGCTTGGCAGATGCTACATCTTACAATCAAGCAAGTGTGGAAGCCAAGACAAAAAGAGAACTGAACAATACTTCCGAAGGTGTTAGACTTGATTTTAACGAACAAAGTCCGTTCAGAGAGCTGGAGATCCACCAGCGTGTCGCCAAGTGTTGTAGCGGATACAACCACCCTCAAAAAATTTTCCTTAGCTTTGTTTTGGAGCCTCCCTACCAACCATCCTTAGCAGCATGTCTTGCACTGTCAAGTACATAGGCTTCAGCTGAGTTTGAGTGGCCTGATGGCCTATGCATGTCAGTTTGTTTGTCACCCTCCTGCAGGTTGGCATTCCAAACTTAGACTATTTACTAGCTGAGACAATCCCCCAGAAAATTGTGCAATTCTGGAGGGGAACCAGCCTTCCCTCCAGAAATTGTACAAATCAATTGGGCAGCTTACAGGGCTCCAGAATTGCGCAAAACAATGAGGAAGTCCTCCTTCAGAAAACTGCACAATCTAACCCAACACTAGGCCTCATACCATAAATTGCACAATTCTTGGAGGCAGTGACCTTTTCAGTCTAGAAATTGTGCAAATCTATTGGGCAGCCTACTGGGCTCCAAAATTGCACATAACAGTCAGACAGACTTCCTTGAGAAAACTGTACAATCTGGCCCAACAGTGCAACTCAGCCCATAAATTGTGCAATTCTAGGAAGTAGTCACCTACTGATCCTATAAATTGTGCAATCCCTCAGGGACAACCAACCCAACTTAGCTTAGAAACTGCACAAATCCCTCTCCCAGTCTGGCAGGTTGTTGCATGTGCCTTTAGGTTGACCGCTCCCTCTGGGACCGAGAAAAACTGATTTGCATGCATGGGCTGCTCTTCCCGTAATAGCAAAAGGCAGCATGCAAAAGGCATCCCTAGATCTAGGGATCTATTTTTAGTAGTTGGAAGTTACATGGAAAGATTGTTTTAGAAACCTCTCACTGAGTGTTGTTTTTTCCTATATTTGTGGCATGCACGTCATAACCTCGATCTTATCAAAACTTATGAACCGGATGTTGCAGAGCTCATTCCTGACATCAATCTTACATCTTTGACATCCCACATCACATCTAGGAGCCTTCAGCACTTTCAACTTAGCTATTTCAGGGTAAGTTTGCTTTTCATGTCTTGTGCTGCGTTTATGTCACTTTTTGTGTTTCGCTTCGCGTAAGTGTTATATGCTTGATTTAAATGAACTATTGTTGTCGTTTTAATGTATGTTAGCTTGTAGAAGCACCATTTCATTTTTCGTTTGAATCTCACTATTGTCGCATGCAAGACACTGTTTTTTCACTGACGGTCACCGTTGCGACGACCCAATTCACGCACATGCATGTTTTCCCGTTTTCTAAATTCTTCACTTGTTGTTTTCATGCATGATCATTCACTCTTTTTTACACTCAGTTTCCCCCATGCATTCATACTTCTCATGTTTTCAATCGCCAGTCGGCGGGTCTGGGCTACCTTGGCCCAGATGATGCCTTGCCCGCCTAGCATTGCGCATTTCTGGAAGTGAAGGCTTTGCCTTCCCTCCAGAAATTGTGCAATTCTGGCCCAACACTAACCTCCATGATCGTATTGTGCAATTCTGGGAGGCAGTGCCTTGCTAGCCCTAGAAACTGCGTAATGTAGTTTGTTGGTTTGCATGTCACTACTGATTTAAATTATGCCTTCCACAGTTTTAGTCCTTAGCAGGCTAGGATGGACTGTGCATTGCATAGTTCCCACAGTTAGTCAGCCTCCTGATAGCCCAGACTATGCCTTGCAAATTTTTTGCAGTCAATCTCCTAGCCTCCCGGTGAAAATTGCACAAGATTCACAGACAGTCACACAGGTATGTTGCATGTTAGTCATCCTATTTGTTTTGGTTTTCAACTAACATATTGCTTGCCATGAGTGTTTCTATGTCTCTAGGTATCACAGGTGTTTTTCTGCCTCTCAACAGCACAGGTACAATGGCTTCCAAGGAAGCAGAGTCAAAAAGACACCATTGAGAGCACAACTAGGGATGTTGTCCATCAAGTGTCTATGAACTTTCCTATCTATGAAGACATAAATTTGTTCATGGACAAGGATATCAATATGAAATGACAACGGAATCACAGCGAGCAGCACCATTAGTAGGAGCAGAAGGTAGCACACCGGCGTGCAACAAATGCAAGAGGAAGGTTGTCGAAAATGCGGAGGCGGAGCAAGGTTGCAAGTTCAAGCAGATCCACTTGTGATGAAAGCATCTTTGGATGCTGATGCTATGAGGTGACAAAGCGACAAGAGGATTGTGTGGAGGCAGATAGAGAAATAGAGAATGAGTTGCAAGTGCTGAAGCAGCAACTTAAGGAAGAACAAGAGCTACACAGACGAGAGAAGGAGTTACAACAAGAACATGTACAGTAGGAGGCGCAACATGCACAGACTGATGAAACTGCGCCCATACATGTTATAGACCCAACCCAACAGTTGGCACAGAGAAGTCAAGGTGAGCAGTGACGTCAATCACATGCAAGGGTGTTCAGGAGCATGGATGTCATTATGCGTACACATGCGATCCCACCCATTGGCACACTCACCGAGGCAGAGACAAGAAGCAATTCCGACTGGAGTTGAACATGTATTTCGACAAGTTGATGCGTATGGTCACTAGCACACACTTGGAGATCAGCACAGACACTATGCATCAGTATGTTTCTAGTCCATCTGCACTCAAGATGATGATGTGCATGTTATCATACAAGTTGGATAGAGGAGCCATATCAGTGTACCCGAATGCAACAGAGGCAAGAGTTCACTTTCAGTGGGATGTCACCATTGAGCACACAGACACCATCACGGATGACCAAGCTTGGCATCAGTTCGCCACTGTCAATCATCGCAAGGATTTCGAAGAGTTAGTCTTACCACAACTATCTGAGTGTTAGTGATAGCTTGCATGACTTGCTCAAGCCTATTTGCAGATTGTATGTAACATCTTGTAAAGTGGAAGTCCATGTGTCGATATTTGAATGTAACATTCATAGAGTAGTTGAAGAGTCATGAGGGTAGGTGAACAGTCACAAAGGGGAATGTCAAGTGTCACCCCACCCTTTGCTATTTATGGTACCTCATAACGCATTGTAGAGGCTTTTGGTCAGCCAAGCTTCCAATAGGAGTATCGTAGAGAAATATTGGAGAGTATTGTAACGAGCCTTGGCTTCTCCATAGTGCAGAGCTAGTACATCTCTTTTGAGGAGAAGTCAACAGTGACTGTGACTTTCTGTTATTGGGACTAGTTGTTGATCATAGTTGTACTGTATGATTGGAACTTTCACTTCTTAATATAACAGATCCAACACGGTTCATGCATATGTTGTTATTGTATTTCAGTTAACTTGGTTGCTCTAATTATATATGTATTTGTTTGCTTATGCATGTACGTATAAACTCTTTTTGTATATGTATGTATGAATCTTACTGAGATGTGCTATTGGTTTAACCATCACTCTGGATTGTTGTTTCACCTTCCTTCCAGTTTGTGATGCATCTTTCCTCATGTGTTCCCTTCTAAGCTGCATGTTTAGAAAAGTTTCCAAGAGGCACACTCATTCCGCCTTTCATGTGTTAGAACCATTCATGCACCTTTCTTGGCTTATTGCGCATGTCACACCCTTGCTACCAATAAGGACATCTTACTTACCTCTACGCGCAACAGTGGTCAAGGTGATACCGTACGACCCACTGCTGGGACTCCTACACCAAATGATCTGAGGTCTAGTTGGGACTTCTTACCGAGGAGATCCCCTGACATGTTGGCGGGTCTAGCACTGTCAATAGAAGCTAAGGACATTGAAAGCTATTAAGCTGAAATTTTTAAAATGGTAGAATGTATCCTCAACCTACATATACAGAAGATATTTAACTTAGAGATGAAGCAAGGCTCCCCTAAGCCTTGGATGCAGAGATTTATTGTGGCTATATTTAAGAGGGGGGATAAAAATATTCCTTCTAATTACAATCCATTATGATTAGTCACATTTTATCCAAGTTGTACAGTCTTATTTTGGAAAAGAATATTAACCTTTGGCTTAAAATCCATGGTAAAAGAGTTAAAGGCAAAGCTAGGTTTAGGAGATATCATTTAATCATGCACCATCTTGTTACTCTTACGATAATTGCAGAGATATGTCATAATAATGAAATTAAACTATTCTATTTTTTTGTTGACTTTAGAAAAGCTTTTGTGATCTGAAAAATTTTCGTGACTGCTTTCAAACAAAAATCCCCATCATATGGGACCTTTTACTGACACTTATATTTTCTTTTGAAATCGTGAGCAATGCATTATCTAAACAACTTTAGAAAACCATCAATCATGAAACAAGAAGTAATAATCATGAATAACCATAAACACGCGATATGATAATGGAGTTCACCCAGTGTGGGCTACGTCTCTAGGCCCGATGTTAAGAGTGGGGAGGTTGCTTCATTAGTTGTTGCAAGAAGATGATGAGTATATGATGAAATCTTTTTCAATACAAGGATGAACCCCGTTAACTAGAGTGGCATGTCTCTCCACGAAATGTTCTCCTATAAGAACTCTCACTCATAAAAGCTCTCCCATCGTGTTCCTTATGAAAAACCGTGAAATATGACTGTAAACTCAATCCCTTTCTGACTCGAATAAATTTGGGTTTCGTGGGAATCTCAAATATTTCTCAAATATTTCCTTATGTCGATTGACTGAAATTCGGTTGTTTAGATGAAGAAACGGATCACGTCATCGTGTTCCTTACGAAAAATAGAAACAAAAGAGTATAAAGTTGGCCTGGTTATAAAACCATCAATTTCAGGCCTCGAGGGAATCTTTTAGATACCATGCAAATCCCTACATCAAGGTTCCATCTTGATGGTCATGCCCTCAACATTCTACTTCTGGAAAATCCATTGCTTAGATCAGGAAACTAGTCACACCATCAAACTCCTAGAAAATTTCTAGTTAAGCTGAGAATAAACTTGGCATAATTGTGACTCTGTAAAAAATTGGCTCCAAAAGAATCTTAAAGATTCCTAAACATTTTACAAAGTGAATATTTTGTAAAATATTCTCTCGAAAACGGTGCCCAGGGTAGACCCCTCCTAGTTATACTACTTGGTGTTTCACTGCTCTCCTCCATTGTTGGCTCCATTTGCACAAATAAACCTGGCTTTAAATATTAAATTCTTGATGTTAATTTCAACAGGGAAGCTTGTTGATGACTGGTGCTTGAAACACTGGAATTCTCGTTGGTTACGGGTTCAAATCTTTCTCGTGATGTTGGTATGGTGTTATATATGTTGCGATGGTAAAACATAATCGTTAATGGTTTGGAATGGTGTGGTTTAGTTACAATGGTCATGTCTCTAAGGCATGACCATACCATTTATTCTGCCTCAGTTACATGGTTGATATGACTTGTAATAAAATGTTATTGTTATACCTTTTGACCTCCAAACGTTTATAATATGGTTTACCATATGTTATATATGGTTTCATTAAAATGTTTGGCACCGTGTTATGCCATTTTTAATATGGATTTATATGCTTTAACCCATCCATATATGAAGTAATATGTGATCTAGGTGGATGTTGGTGGCCACCCGCCTATTCTACTTGGACCCCTGCCACTGTCCCTTTCAGTTTTTCAATTTCCTTAATTTTAGCACCATTTATTATTTTTGGCAATTTTTCGGGTCGTGAACTTTTGAAGCCATTTTGAGAACCTAAAAGACATTTTTTGAGAAACCAAGGCCAAAAAGGGTCATAAATTGATTTTTTCCACTCAAAATTTGTAGCCCTAGGATATATCATTCTAACAAGGTATCGTGCACATCAAATGGAGATGGCATGCCAAACTTACGACCCTGGGAAGTTGATGTACCAATTTACCCTAAGGGGCCCATAATTTTGGCGCTTCATCTCCTAGGGTTAGGTTTTTGAATGTTTAGGGTTTTCCATTATTTCTCAATAATAAATAGGCCTCTTAGCCTCATTGTAACATAGTTCAGAGGCATGTAGCTACCACATCTCTTCTCAGAGACAAGCTATCATCGTCCAAGCTAGTCTTATTTCCATTCTATTTGTAAGCATATTTCAGTATTTGATATTAATGAAATGAAGTGTTATTTTTACTGCATCTTTGTGTTTATGGTTATATCTGTAATTTGTTGCATTCCTCTTTAAATCTAGATCAGTGGTATCAGAGCGGTTTGCTAGTTCTCTATTTTTCTTTCCATGTCCCCAACAAGGTTAGGATATAAGGAGTTAGGCTTTGAACTAGTTGAGTCTTTGTAGGACCAGCCTTGCAAATCCCAACGGCTTCCCATGGTGGAAGAAAAGAAAGACGAGGGGGTAGGAGATCCTATTAAAATTTTGCTCAAATAAGCCTTCAAGTGAAATAGGAATGCGATAATGGACAACTTTTCCCAAATCCTTTAGCGGCTACCCAGGGGTGACGCATCTACTTCCAGCAGCCACTTTGGAAGCACCACACCCTTTAAGGTACAATTTAACTTTGACATTCCCATATTTGAGGGTCAAATAGATGTGAACGTCATACATAAATGGTTAAACCTTCTAGAAGGATATTTTTTTGTTCATGATTTTTCTAGTTGGGAAAAGATTACTTTTTTTATTCTCAAAGCTGCCCCCACGTCAAGGACTGGTGGAAAACCTACTACGAGCAGAAGGATGAAATTACGCCCTCACTATTTTTAGCCACACCCACTTAGGATTCATTTCGAGACACCATCAAGAAGTAATACTATCCTGTCGGGAACTATGACGATAAATACATAAAGTGGACCACACTGTGACAAGGTAGGGACCAAGACGTGTTTAAGTTTACCAATGTTTTTCATACCTTTCGCACAAAGTTTGGTATCAAGGATTCTGAGAAACATTTGGTACTCAAGTAATGAGGCTGCCTACATAGGTACATCTAAGATGAGATGGATTTCCTGGACATATCCTAGCTTGGCACGGTGTAGCGATATGATGTCAAGATTGAGCAGAAGCTTAAATAGAAAAAGAGATATTTTGGATCTATGAATCTGAAGCAAGGAAAAATTGCCACCAAATCACATAACAAAGGGAAAAGCCAAGGCAGGGCAACCCAAGATAACACATCAAAGTTGCAAACAAAGAAAAACACCACGAAGACAAAGAATGACACGGGAAAGTGGTGCGAGTTACATAAGAACTCCACTCACAACACAAGTAAGTTTTGGGCCAAGCAGTCACTAGTGGTCAAGATAAATGCTTCTAAGTTTGATGCATGTTCCAACTCTGAGTTAGAACCCAACAAGGGGAATGAAAAAGGGAAGTATATCATTGACGCGGAGCCTAGTTCCACTGTGGCTGCCACCAATATCCATAAGATTGATCCTGAAGATCCAGAAGAGGGGGAGCACCTATTCCACTCATAGATGTGGGTGAAGGGTTCTCTGTTGTAGTTCATTGTCGACATCGGGAGGCAAAAGAACCTCATTTCAGCAGAGGTCATGAAGTGAATGGGCCTACCAACTACAACACATCTGCATTCATACACTATCGGGTGGCTTCACCAAGGACGAGATCTTCGCACTAGCTAGTAGTGTCACCTTCCCTATAGCACCAAGCCCTTCACGGATGAGGTATTGTGTGATGTTTCACCTCTTGAAGTTTGTGATGTATTATTAGGAAATCCATACTTATGGAAGCGGCATGTTGTATATGAGTCTAGACCTAGCTTTGTTATTATTTCTTTGGGTACTAAGTTATACAGGATATAGGAGGTAGCTCCACCTACCACCATCTCTTTGATCTCTACTAAGCAATGCAGTAAGGTCATATCTAAGACTGGGAAATTGGTTTTCTTTCTAATTTTCTCGCAAAGTAAGGCAAATATCGTAGCCATGTCCATGGCCCTGAGAAGGATTCCTCCAAGCAACAAAAGCAGGTGGATGAAGTCGTGGAAGAGAATAGGGACATATTCTCCTCACCCACAGGGGTACCCTTACATTTTCAGGTCATGCATTAAATCAATCTCACTCCCAGACCACCTCTACCCAACGGGCCGATATATCGTTGCTCCATTGTGGAAAATGAAGAGATCAAGCAACAAATCCAGGACTTGCTGCAAAAAGGGCACATCCGACCAAATTCCTCACCTTGTGGGAGCTCGATTGTACTAGTACAGAAAAAGGACGAAATCTAGAGGTTCTACATTGATTATCGGGTATTAAACAAAATAACTCTCAAGAACAGGTATCCAATCCCACGGATTGATGACCTACTGGACCAGCTCAATGGGGCCAACTATTTTAGTAAGATCAATTTGAAGTCTGGTTATCACCAGGTTCCAATAGAGCCCACAGATGTATGGAAGACTGCCTTTAAATATAAGGAAGTCCTTTTTGAATGGTTGGTTATGCCCTTCAGGTTGAAAAATGCCCCCACCACTTTTATGAGGCTAATGGATGACATCTTACGGCACTTCACCAACTCGTTCGTGGTGATTTATCTAGACGACATCCTCATCTTCAACAAGAGTTGGGAAGAACACTTGTAACACATTCGACAGGTCCTTCAAACCCTTCGACAACACAAACTATGTGCCAACTTGGAGAAATGCACCTTTGGCATGAGCCAGGTCCAATACTTGGGGTACATCATAGATGAGCGTGGTGTGCATGTGGACCTAACCAAGATCCAAGTCATTCAGGATTGGATAGCCTCGACCACTCTAACGGAGCTTCGCAACTTTTTGGGCCTTGCAAATTTTTATCAGAGGTTTGTGTTGGGATTCTCCCATATCATTTGGCCTTTGAGTTAGATTACTAAGGGTGGGGCAAAAGAAAATTTTTCCTAGTCCGAGTCCCAACAGAAGGCATTCATTGAGTTGAAGCGTGGCCTCTACTCTGCACTAGTACTCACACTGCTAGACCTGCAGAAGCCATTTGAAATCAAGACAGACGCGTCAGACTATGTTATTGGTGCATTCCTCACCCAGCATGGGCATCCAGTCACATATCATAGTGAGACACTTTCCAATACAATTCAGAAGTACCCCACCTATGATAAAGAAATGTATCCCATCGTGTAGGCTTGCCGATAGTTGAAGCACTACATCTTGGGGAAGGAGACGGTCATCCACACCGATGACCGACCTCTTCTGTTTATACAGACATAGGGGAAGTTGTAGAACGATCGTCATCAAAAGTGGTCTACATATCTACAAAAATTCCACTTGAACATTAAATACAAAATGGCAGCACCAATCATGTTGCAGACTGCCTCAGTCGGCCCCCAGTTGCAGTACAGACTATTGTTCTCAAATGTTGTGGTCATGAGACCTCTAGATGGCCGCAACTATAAAAAAGTGATCCAGAGTTTCCCTCGACATACTATATGCTAGTAGTTGGCAAGCAATTTCCCGATTTCCACCTCGAGGACGCATTATTATGCTACCTAGGATTCCTTTGTGTTCCTTCAAGAGAGCGTGCCAAGATGATTTGGGAGGCACACTACAGTTGGGTCGCAGGACACTTTGGTGTGGATAAAATTGTGGTTGTACTACAAAAGTACTTTTATTGCCCCAAACTCTGACTGGATGTTGGGAAATATATCAAATCCTACACTGCCTGCATCATCGCCAAGCCAACCATCAAGAAGCAAGGCCGGTACACTCCTCTGCCTACTGCCAGCCAACCGTGGGAATCCATTTCCCTGGACTACATGTCTGACCTCCCTTCTACTAAGCATGGTAATGATTGTGCTTTTGTGGTCATGGACAGATTTTCTAAGATGGCTATATTGGCGGCCTGCAAGAAGAGTATCACAACAGAGGACACTGCCAAACGCTTCTTTGAATAAGTGTGGGTACATTTTGGGATTCCACATACCATTATCTCAAATCGGGATAGAAGTTTCCTGAGAACATTCTGGTCAAGCCTCTGGACACTATTGGACACCAAGCTCACCAAATCAACTTCCTTCCACCCCCAGACTGATGGCCAAACGAAGGTCGTCAATAGGATGATAGTGCATATACTCTGCATGTACAAATCATAGCATCCTTGAACCTAGGATGAGAGTCTTCCATATGTGCAAAATAGTTATAATAGAGCTCTCCATATCCTGACTGGTCGCAGTCCCTTTCAAGTGGGTTTAGGATTTCAACCATTGTGTCCAATTGATGTTGCCATGCCTCATGCAACTATGTAGACAGAATCCACACATATACTGTCTGAGGATGATAAAGCGACCAGATTTATTGAACGCATCCAACACATATTCCAGCAGGTTCATGACATCCTAGAGAAGTCAAATGCCAAGTACAAGCAGCGACATGATCAACATTGGGTGCCACAAAAGTTTCAGGTGGGTGACAAAGTTTGGTTGCATTTGCAGAAAGAATGCCTTACCGAGCCCATCAGAATCTTAGACTACTCCGATATGGTCCTTAAACCATTACCAAGGCTATAGGAGATAATTATTTTGAGCTCAACATTCCACCATTCCTTGGCCTGCACCCAATGTTCAATGTGGACCGCCTTTGACCATACTTCCCACCATTGTTGGACACATCAGACATTGCAGAACAGCTCACACCAACAAAATTAAACCCAGACTGCATTGAAAAGGCCACAACTGACCAAATTATGGACACACCAGTCAGCAACACTTGCCATCATAAGATCCAATTATATCAGGTTGTCAAAGCAGGCCAATTCTTGCACCAAGGCAAGTGGCTCACCAGGGACCAAGTTCAACAGAAGTTTCCCCATCTCATGCAGACACTCAACGCAATGGGGACCATTGCTTCCTAAGGGGGGAGGAATGATCCAGGTGGATGTTGGTGGCCACCCGCCTATTCCACGTGGACCCCCGCCACTGTCTCTTTCAGTTTTTTAGATTCCTTAATTGTAGCACTGCTTACTTTTTATGGCATTTTTTTGGGTCCTGAACTTCCGGAGCCGTTTTGAGGCCCAGAATGATGTTTTATGGGAAAATCGGGGCCAACATTGGTCATAAATTAATGTCGGCCACTCAAAATTCGTATTCCTCAGATAGTTATTTCTAACAAGGTATTGTGTGTCAAATGGAGATCGTATGCCAAATTTAGGACCCTAAGAAGTTGATGTACCAATTTACCCAAACGGGGCCCATAGTTTGGCGCTTCATCTCCTAGGGTTAGGTTTTTGGATGTTTAGGGTTTTTCATTGTTTCTCAATAATAAATAGGCCTCTGAGCCTCATTGTAACACAGTTTAGAGGCATGTAGCTACCACATCTCTTCTTAGAGATAACTACCATGACCCAAGCTAGTCTTATTTCCATTATGTTTGTAAGAATATTTCAGTATTTGATATTAATGAAATGAAGTGTTATTTCTACTACATATTTGTGTTTATGATTATATCTGTAATTTGTTGCGTTCCTGTTTAATTTCAGATCAGTGGTATCAGAGTGGTCTGCTCGCTCTCTATTTTTCTTTGCATGTCCCCAATGAGGTCGGGATATAAGAGTTATGGCTTGAACTGGTCGAACCTTTGCAAGACCAGCCTTGCAAATCCCAACCGCCTCCCATGGCAGAAGAAAATAAAGATGAGGGGTTAGGAGATCCTATCAAAATCTTGCTCTAAGAAGCCCTTGAGTGATAAAGGAACACGATGATGGACAACTTTGCCTAGATCCTTCAGCGGCTACCCAAGGGTGACGCATCTACTTCTAGCAGCTACTTTTGAAGTGCCACAACATTTAAGGTACAAGTTAACTTTGACATTTCCATATTTGAGGGCTAGATAGATGCAGGTGTCATAAATAAATGGTTAAATTTGCTAGAAGGATATTTTTCTGGTCATGGTTTTGCCAGTCAGGAAAAGATTACTTTTTCTCATCTCAAAGTCATCCCCCATGTCAAGGACTAGCGGGAAACCTACTACAAGAAGAACGATGAAAGTACACCCTCACTATTTTCAGCCACACCCACTTGGGATTTATTCTAGGATGCCATCAAGGAGAAATACTACCATGTCTAGAGCTATGAGGATAAATATATTACGTGGACCACACTGCGACATGGAAGGGGCTAAGACATACTAAAGTTTACCAATGATTTTCACACCCTTCGCATGAAGTTGGGTATCAACGATTCTGAGAAACATTTGGTACTCAAGTATCGCGGTTGCCTACACAGGTACATCCAGGATGAGATGGAGTTCCTGGACATCTCCTCAGTTGGCACAATGTAGCGATATGCTGTCAAGATTGATCAGAAGATTAAACAGAAAAAATGATACTTTGGACCTGCGAATCCGAAGCAAGGGAAAGTCAACCCCAAACCGCATAGCAAAGAGAAAAGCTAAGGATGGGTGACCCAGGATAACCTACAGAAGCCACAAGAAAACAAAAACACCACGAATACAAAGAAGGACACGAGAAAGTGGTGTGAGTTCCATAAGAGCTCCACTCACAACACAAGTGAGTGTCAGGCCAAGCAGTCACTGGTGGTCAAGCTAAAGCCTTCTGATTCCAATGCATGTTCTGACTCTAAGTCAAAACCCAACAATGGGAATGAAAAACGGAAGTAGATCATTGACGCAGAGCCTAGTTCTGCTGTGATCACCACCAAGATCCATAATATTGATCTTGAAGATCCAAAAGAGGGGCAGCGCCTATTCCACTCACAGATGTGGGTGAAGGGTTCTCCGCCGCAATTCATTGTCGACAGTGGGAGCCAAAATAATCTCATTGCAGTAGAGGTCATGAAGCAGTTGGGCCTACTGACTAGAACACATCTACAGTCATACACCATCGAGTGGCTTCACCAAGGACGAGATCTTCACATCAGCCAGCACTGTTGCCTTCCCTACAACATCAAGCCTTTCACGGATGAGGCACTATGTGATGTTTCTCCTCTTGAATTTTGTGATGTATTATTAGGAAAACCATACTTATGGAAGCATAATGTTTTATATGAGTCTAGACCTCGCTATGTTATTATTTCTTTGGGTACTAAGTTATACAAGATACTGGAGGTAGCTCCACCTACTGTCATCTCTTTGATCTCTGCCAAGCAATGCAGTAAGGTCATATCCTAGGCTAGGAATTTTTTTTCTCTTTGATTCACTCTCAAAGTAATGGGAAGTTCGTAGCCATGTCCATGGCCCCCAGGAAGGGTTCCTCCAAGCAGCAAAAGCAGGTGGAGGTGGTCATGGAAGAATATAGGGACATATTCTCCTCACCCACATGATTACCCTTACATTGTCAGTTCAAGCATTCAATAGATCTGACTCTCAAAGCACCTCTATCCAACGAGCTGATATACCGCCGCTCCATTCTTGAAAATGAAGAGTTCAAGCAGAAAATCCAGGAGTTGCTGCAAAATGGGCACATCTGACCAAGTTCCTTGCCTTGTGGGAGCCTGATTATACTGGTACAAAAGAAGGACAAAACTTGGAGGCTCTGCATTGATTGTCGAGCATTAAAAAAAATCATTGTCAGGAACAGATATCCAATCCCATGAATTGATAACCTGCTGGGTCAACTCAAGGGGGCCAAGTATTTCAGCAAGATCGATTTGAAGTCTAGTTATTACCAGGTTCTAATAGAGCCCACAGGTGTATGGAAGATTGCCTTTAAATCCAAGGAAGGCCTTTTTGAATCGTTCATTATGCCCTTCGGGTTGAAAAATGCCCCAAATATTTTTATGAGGCTAATGGATGACATCTTGCGTCCCTTCACCATCTCATTCATGGTCGTTTATCTAGATGACATCCTCATCTTCAGCAAGAGTTGCGAAGAACAATTGCAACACATTTAACAGGTCCTTCAAACCCTTTGACAACACAAACTATGTGCCAACTTGGAGAAATGCACCTTTGGCATGATCCATGTCCATTACTTGGGGTACATCATAGATGAGCGTGGTGTGCATGTGGACCTGACCAAGATCCAAGTCATTCAGGATTGGCCAACCCCGACCACTCTAACGGAGCTTCGCAACTTTTTGGTCCTTGTAATTTTTTATCGAAGGTTCATGTTGGGATTCTCCCATATCACTTGGCCTTTGAATAAGATTAATAAAGGTGGGGAAAAGGAAAAAATTTCCTGGTCTAAGTCCCAATAAAAGGCGGTCGTTGAGTTGAAGCACCGCCTCTGCTCTGCACCAGTACTCACACTGTCAAACTTGCAACAACCATTTGAAATTGAGACAAACACCTCAGACTGTGTTATTGGTACAGTCCTCACCCAACACGAGCATCCAGTGACCTATCATAGTGAGACACTTTTTGATACAATTAGGAAGTACCCCACATATAATAAAGAAGTGTATTCCATCATGAAAGCTTGCTGACAGTGGAGGCACTACATTCTAGGGAAGGAGACAGTCATCCACACCAATGACTGACCTCTTCAGTTTATACAAACACAAGGGAAGTTGCAGAACGATCGTCATCAGAAGTGGTCTACATATCTGCAAAAATTTCAATTGAACATTAAATACAAAAATGGTAGCACCAATCATGTTGCAAAATGCCTCAGTCGGCCCCCAGTTGCAGCACTAACTACTGTTCTCAACTGTTGTGGTCACAAGACCTTTGGATGGTTGAAACTATACAAAAATGATCCAGAATTCTCCTCGACATACCATATGCTAGTAGCTAGCAAGAAAGTTCCTGATTTCCACCTCCAGTTCTCATTATTATGCTACCTGGGCCACCTTTGTGTTCCTTCAAGCGAGCATGCCAAGCTGGTTTGGGAGTCACACTACAGTCGGGTCGTAGGACACTTTGGTGTGGAGAAAATTGTGGCTATACTATAAAAGTACTTTTATTGGCCAAAACTCTGACTAGATGTTGGGAAATATATCAGATATTGTACTGCCTGCGCCATCGCCAAGTCAACCATCAAGAAGCAAGGCTTGTACACTCCTCTGCCTACTCCCATCTAGTCATGGGAATCCATCTCCATCGACTATATGTCTGGCCTCCCTTCTACTAAGCATGGTAATTACTGTGTATTTCTAGTCATAGACAGATTTTCTAAGATGGTTATATTGGCGGCCTACAAGAAGAGTATCACAGCAGAGGACACTGCCAAAGGCTTCTTTGAATGAGTATGGGTACATTTTGGGATTCTGCATACCATTATATCCCATTAGGATAGCAGGTTCTTAAGCACATTCTAGTCAAGCCTGTGGACACTATCGAACACCAAGCTCACCAAATCAGTGACCTGCCATCCCTAGATTGATGGCTAGACGAAGGTCATCAATGGGATGATAGTGCACAAACTTTGCATGTACAACTCCAAGCATCCTTGAACCTGGGATGAGAGTCTTCCATATGTGAAACACAGTTATAATAGAGATCTCCATAGCTCGAATGGTCGCAGTCCCTTTCAAGTGAGTCTAGGATTTCAACCATTATGTCTGATTGATGTTGCCATGCCTCATGCAACTATGCATACATAATCCACACATGTACTTTCCCAAGTTGATAAAGCAACTAGATTTATAACGCATCCAACACATCTGCCAGCAGGTTCATGACATCCTAGAGAAGTCAAATACCAAGTACAAGCAACGACATGATCAACATTGGGCGCCACACAAGTTTCAGGTGGGTGACAAAGTTTGGTTGCATTTGCAGAGCCCATCGGAAGCTTAGAATGTTGTGATATGGTCCTTACACCATTACCAAGTCTATGGGAGACAATGATTTTGAGCTCAACATTCCCCCATTCCTTGGCCTGCACCCAGTGTTCAATGTGGACCACCTTCGACCATACTTCCCACCATTGTTGGACACATCAGACTTTGCAGAACAACTCACACTAATAGAATTAAACCCAGACTGCATGGAATATGCCACAAATGATAGTATTATGGACACACAGGTCAAGAACACTCACTGGCAGAAGATACAACTATATCAGGTTGTCAAAGTAGGCCAACTCCTGCACCAAGGCAAGTGGCTCACTAGGGACCAAGTTTAGAAAAAGTTTCCCCATCTCATGGAGGCACTCAAGGCAATGGGGACCATTTCTTCCTAAGGGGGGAGGAATGATCTAGGTGGATGTTAGTTTCCACCCATCTATTCCACTTGGACCCCTGCCACTCTCTCTTTCAGTTTTTCAGTTTCCTTAATTGTAGCATCGTTTACTATTTTTGGCAATTTTTCGGGTCATGAACTTCTAGATCCATTTTGAGGCCCTAAACGGCGTTTTTTGGGAAAACTCAAGACAACTTGCATTATAAATTGAGTTTGACACATGAAAGTTGTAGTCCTCGGATAGATCTTTCTAACGAGGTATTGTGCACGTCAAACAGAGATCGTATGCCAATGTTACGACCCTGGGCATGTAAGGTGGAAATCAGCTAAAAGGCCAGTCAGAGTTGGCCCTATCCATTAGTGCACCCCATTTTTTCATTTCCAGACCTGACCCCTAACCTCTGACCTTATCAGGGTCGACCCGCTTCCTTGGTAGATCAACTTGCTAGAGTCGTGGGCATTCTCAACCCTGACTACCTGTCCATTGACTGTGATGCACTCTGACTCGGTCTGATTCAAGTCTGGTGAAGTCCCTCCATTCTTACCCCTGGTTATTGGACCTTTCGAACTCCGATGCTATCCTTGTATGTTGGTCTCGGGAAATCTACTTTTGTCACGTCACTGCTTGCTACTACAAAGCATTATACATACACACACGCACAGATACACACACACACACACATATATTTTTTCAATTTATAGTACTATTAATTATTTTTTATTTTTGTATTGATTTTTGAAGATAAAATAATAATTTTATATGCTAATTCGTAATTTTATCATATATAATAAAATTTCCAAAACCATTAATTAACATAGATAATATTTTTTTGGGAAACTATTAGTTATCATTGTAACAACACCGCCTACCTTCACATTCCCCTCCATCCTCCACAAGGCATCCACTTAGTGTCCCAAATGGTAGTAGTTGGGGCTCGGTTACCATGGACAAGGCAAGTGGCAGTCAACTCGAAGGCCAGTCAAGGTCGACCCTATTTGTTAGTGCGGTTGATTTTGTTATTTCTAGGCCCAACCCCCAGTCTGTCAGGGTCGGTCCCCTTCCTACGTACATCAAGCTATTGGAACAAAGGGCATTCCCGACCCCAACTACTCATCCTTCAATTTGGATGCACTTACACTCTGTGTCATTCAAATAGGGTGAAGGCCTACTGATGCTACACCCAATTATCTGAACTTTCGACCCTCAGCGCTCTCCTCCTCTACTCATATGGGGAAATTTGCCTCCATCCATGTCACTCCTTCTGTCGCATAGTGATAGGGCGGTGCCTAAGTGTCTAATCTAGAGTTTCCACAATTAGGTCATCTTTAGGCTCGATGGATAAGGGTTATCTAATTATAACTGTAAGGTTTGATTGTTGCCTAGCTTCATTGAAATGTGACTCTCTATAGGATCTTACTATGGTTTGACTAAGGAGCTCTTCGCAACTTATGAGTAGTTTTCTCAATCTTGGATCTGGTAGCTTTTATCAGGTCTTGATCCCTTCTTACACATTGTACATATCCAGCATGGATTTAGCTATGGCTTCACTATAGTTTTTTTGCAACTAACCGGACATGCGTCAACATGCTTCCAAACTCCCAACGGCTCACTTGAACGTCCACTGGTGCTATCCCTCCCAAGCTTATGACAATGCTACTCTTTTTGAGCACAACAAATTCTCGAGGTATAGAAAAGGACACAAATATTGGAATTTGTCACGCAGATGAGGAAATTCTCTTGAAGGTTCAAATACCAGTGTCAATTCTATGGATAAGGGTGCCTCTTAGGGACAAGTAATTCCATGCATGTCTGCGTACAGAATCTTTCATCAACCCCCAGCTAAGAACTTGATGGTTGGTGAAGGGCCTCCATCTCTCTTTCCAATAATAGTGATATGATATGCATCATTCATGGGTGGGATGCCTTCATTTCAAATCCAATAATTATTATTAGTCATTCATACGAGACATTAACCCATCAACTCAGGGTTGAGATACTACGTAGGGTAAGGCTTTTGGCCTCAGGAATTTCAACAACAATGCAATGCAAATCAATTCCTCTAATGAGGTTGTTCCCTACTCAAGAGAGTACATCCCACCATAGGCTACAAAATCCCTCATATCAAGTTACAGCCTAAAAGCTAAGAGATAAAAATATCCTTAGAATTCCTAGTGGGTGATCGCATTCTGTAACACAAGATTTTGGCCCTCATAAGCTCATAGACTAGGTCGATATTTTGTCCCCGATGTAACCTATTAACTGCAATGAAAGGAGTCCTTTGTTAAACATTGTCATAGTTAGTTCAGGTCTTCATGGACTCTGTCAATGCTTCCACACTTTGAAATTTATATTATTATTAATTATTTTTTATATTTCTATTTATTTTTAAAAATAAATTAATTTTTTTATATGCTACTTTGTAAATTTTTCATAAATAATAAAATTTCCAAAACCATTAATTAACATGAACAATATTTTTTTGGGAAACAATTTATTGCCATAAATTTTTATTGTTATTACATTGCTTAAAAAAATAAGTTTATATTTTTATTATAAATTACATATAAATTAATTACGATTCCACTACTTAAAAACCATAAAATCTTTGTGGTTTTATCTCTATTATAGTCAAAAAGAAAAAAACTATAATGATTTATCACATCATATTTTTTCCCATAAGCATCAAATGTCATATATAAAAAAAGATATGTTAATTTGTTATATTTAGCCCCTTTTTCCCGCTTAACGTTGTAAATATAGGCAATAATAATTTTACAGATGTTAATTGAGTATGATTTGAATGACAAAACAAATTAAAATGGCGTTGATCGAGGTAACAGTTGAATGAAAGCAGTGTAAATTCTATTGGGGGGTTGCATGGATCCCCTATTTCGTTACTGTGATATAAATTGTGTTGACAATATTTGTTTTGGCTTTGTATTAATTATGCTTGCTTTCTATTAAGTACACATTGCATCTTCTTGACTAAGGCATTATTAATTGTTTGTACAAAATCCCAAGTAAATTTAATATAATAGCACCTCTCTACTAATGGTGCTTTAATCATTAGAGAAATTTGAGGTAAAAAATGGTCCTCAAAACAAAAATGTACAACCAAAATAAACTTTATAATAACCAATAAGATTCAAGATGATGATGTAAACCATGGGGGATGATTCACCATTTTTGGAGTAAAAGAGTAAAAAAAAAAAAAACTTTTTCAACTTGTATTTTCATCTTATCTCCCTATAGTTTTACTCAAGTTTCGAGCGGGAACACTCATTGGGTGCATAAGTTAATTCCTCATCCAAGGAGTACCCATTATGCATACTTTTGATGGACTCTGCTATATGAAAAATGAGAAATACATGAAAAACGTGATTGCAATCATGTTTTTTTCATGTATTTCTTTTTTCATATACCAGGGTCCATCAAAAATATGCAACATGGGTACTCATTGGATGAGGAATTAAATTATGCATCCAACGAGTGCTCCTGCCGAAATTTGAGTAAAATGGTAGGGAGATAAGTTGAAAATACGAGTTGCAAAAGTAGTTTTTTTTCTTTTTTTCCCTCCAAAATTTGATGATGTAATCTAATATTATTTTATTATTTCCACTATTATTTTATAATATTCCTTAGGAGGCCCATTCTAGACCTCAAAATTTCTCTAATTATTTGCATTTATTTTGTTTAGATTTTCCATTTATCGAAAACATAAATGTTCGAGTCAAATCGACAACAACATGATTTGAATCATGCTGATAGTGTGCATTATTGTGCAAGCTCCAGGGAATTATATTTGAAGATATTGTCACTCTGACAGAAACAAAGAAACAAAAATGGCCTGTGCACAACAATATGGGGGTCAACATTTTTCTCTATTCGTGAATTTGTTTCACTGCCCACACTCAACTCTCGATTAGCCAATGGAACTCAGGGAGAAAAGTCAGGAGCACAAAGTTCAAAAGTTTAGAAAACCACTGTCAATTCCATTGTTGTAATTAGATTATCATAATAATATATAATGTAGTATTTATTTATTATAAAAAGGCTGAGTCATCATATATATATATATATATATATATATATATATATATATATATATATATATATTATTATATGCCTTTGAGCATGGTTTAAATGAAAGCAATATCTCCACGAGTCTTTGTTTCTTTCTTCCACGCTAAAGAATTCCCTTTCACGGATCTCTTTTATTTCCTTAAATAAATTCAAAGGACATTTTAATTGGAATGGCCTAAGCACAATTCCTTAGACTAAGTCAGGCGTCGACCTTTTTCTGCGTTCATCAAATTCTTTCGCTGCCCACTCACGACTCTCGATTACCTAGAGGAAGTTAGGGAGAAAAGTTAGGAGCACATTATATGTACCTGTTGTGTCCAGAAACAATCCCCCTTTTTATTTAGTTTTATCACTAATACTAAATAAGTGGGGACCCTTATTCAAAATTTTAAAAAACGATTAATGCTTGTATTTTCTTTTTTAATAAAACTTATTATCATAAACTTAGGAGAATATCCTCGAAAAATCTAAAAAGTCTTAAGTTTTATGATAAGTTGGAATAAAATCACTACTTAAAGCGCGTCGCATTGCAAAAAGGTAATGGATTCCTTCCTACAAGCGGAATTCTAAGATTGCGAAATCGCGATGCGAAATTACGCATAAAAAGACCCTCATCGCATCGCATGCCTCAAACATCACTTACGTTGAAATAACTTAAACCACCGATATGCGATGGTGCATCTCTCAAATCGCACTTCGCAGAAAACACATTGACGGATGATTACCACACACAACAGATTTGCAATATTGCGAAGCAAATCGCCTTATCGCAGATTTGCAGGGCTCGTTGTTTGAAAAATCCTTTTCCATAAACCAAGGACCGGTTATGCGCGTTAATGTTAATCAATGAGTTAGTTGGAAATCATTAATGAAATATGGTTTTGATCTTATCGAAGAGCCATTTCATGTAAGGTGGTATATTTTATATGTTTTCTGCATTTAAAGCTTTCCCGTCACCTTTTTCTTATCATTATTATCACCTCGTTTGTAAACTGCAGGAGTGAAGAGCAGAGAAGTATACATAGCAGTGTTCAGGATATTATGGGAAAGAAGGGTAAACCTCCAAGTTCTGAAGATAAAGAAATGACGCCCTTGTACACAGACACCACCTGTAACAAAGATGTCGGTATTACTACTTGGGAACGCATGTACAATCTACACGAGGAAGAAAATCCCAAGGTAATGGAGGTTACAGCTACTACAGGCTCACACGGGTCTTCTGAGGCGTCTGTTACAGACATAGCATGTTCATTCTTGCATAGGATAGCGGCGAGGCCCAAAATTCTTCCATACACAGACATGGTTAAATGGATATTGGATAGTGTTGATATCACAAACAGACAATTCAAGACTCAGGGTCAAGGACTCATTGGCTTGTTCACTCCACAAGATTTGAGGCTCATGTATCATCTACCAGAGCCATAGGCGACTTATAACAAACAATTCATGGAGAAGTTAGCTAAAGAAAATGAAGATTTAGCAGAATGCACCAAGGAATGGTCAAGAAGGGATGAACCACTAAAAAAGGATAAGCACGGTATGTATAGTATTGGTTCTCTCACCTCCCCATATTGCTTTGCTACTGCTATGCTCTGTAGACTTTTTGGAAAGCCAGACGTTAAAAAATTTTCATCTGAATGGCTACCATTATTGGATGCCACCACTAATGCTACTATTGTGGATTGGGCTAAGATATTATCTGACAATTTAGCCACAACCATTTTGAATTACCGGTCTAAAAGAACTATTTCTCAAAGAATTTATCCCCCTTTCTACTTATCTGCATATGTGATGGATGCAATCTGTTATGTTTCCAAGTTTCCTCTAATGTGTTGGAAATGGACTACTCAAGATCCCTTACCCATTCATATTTATCACAAAGAATTGTGGGATTCCAAGTTCACTCCATATTTCTACAAGATTTGTCATGGAATCATGTTACCTCTGTACAATGTTGTATGATAAAGATCCTCCAAGATTTTCTGCCGAAGCGGAGGTCGATATGCTCCCTGTCGCGAGATGGTTCAGAGAAGAACTTTTCACATATGTTAGGGTACTCGGAAGTCTTGCTTCCCCTCATGTCTTACCTTTATATGTTCCTAATAAACTGCTGGCACGAGAGATTGCTTATCAGACCTGTAGAGGAGGTATGAGTAAATATTTGAAGGACAAGAAGAAGGCCATTTGGCCACAATTTCCTGTGGCCTGTGGGGCCTTTTCACTATTTGATGTAGGCCATGCATTCAAAGAAGTAAACAACATGTTATGTCTACGATTGTTTAAATTTCCAAGAAGACCGTTCGGCCCTTCTGATATTGTTAATAATTTCACTACTGCAGTCAAAATAAAGGTGTTTTCTAAAGAAGATGATATTTTTGATGATATGGTCCAATAGAAAAGTACACTTAAAGAAGTTTTGCATTCGGCCCAAATGCGATTTCCTCCACCAGAATTTCAAGAATTAAAAATATAGAGAGAAAGGAGGTTAGCTAATATCCCTTTGGATAAATTATGTTTGGAACCCGTGAGGGAACCAACTCCCAGTATTAGTCTCAATGGAAGTTCAAGAATAGACAAGTCTAAATCTAAGTCCGGGAGAGAAACGTCACAACACTCCAAGAGGTCCGAAAGTGACCATAATAAAAGTGAAGGATCAGTAAGGGATACTGCCCAATCTAAGGAGCTCCCAAAGCAACAGGTTTTGACCTCTCCATAGGTATATCCTCCCCCTCTCATCGTCCAGCCACCATCAGTCAGAACTGAGTTGGATAAATAATGGGAGACATTCAATGAATTAATCAATATTGAGGGACAAAGCACAAAAACACCTGAGAGTAATGTACAGACAGTGAGTGATATAGTCACAGGAACAATCAGCAATGTCCCAGAAATGGAACATATTCCCATTACCCCATCCTCTGAACTTATGCTCAAAATAGAGGAAATTCCCCCTCTCGATGTATTTTACAGCCCGCAGCATAAGGCTGTGGTGAGAAGACAAAGAAAGAAAAGGAAATTGGAAAGCATGCTCTCTCATGATGCAGAACAATTAGACATCCTTTGGCAAGATCCTACCACTGATCCTACTGAAAATCTCACTAAATTATCTCAGATCGCAGGAGCATATGCTTCTGTGACCATTGATAAAGCATCTGAGGTACAACAAATACTGAAAGAAAAAGAAGATCAAATACAAGTTTTGCAGCAATAGCTACAACAAGCCAACGCCAACAGCGAAGCACAGAAACAGCTTGAAAGATTACAGCTGGACTTTCAACAAATGCAGATAGGATACCATAACAGTTTGGCTGAAAGAGAAAAAAAGTTACAGGTTATGAAAGAGATGCACAAGGATGATCCTAAGATCACATAATTCATCATAGAATCCATTTCCTTAAATGATCAACTACTACAACAGCAAGAAACATTGTGCCAAAGAATATCACAGTGGAGCTCTTATTGTGAAACAAGCAATAGAATTACTAATCAAGTCGTGGACTTGCGACATGATTACGATTTAATTGATAAAAGAGTTACTGAGTATTTGGCTTGGCAGGAAACAGAGGAAGGAAAAAAGGCAGGCGCACCAATAATCAATGACACCCACAAAGAAATTCTCTTTAATAAGTGGGATGCACAGATCAGGAAAGAAGAACAAGCGGCAGAAGAAGCAGCCACAACAACAAATAATGTCATTGACTGCATCAATGAAAATTTACACAGGGAAAATCTGATCTCAGAGACCACTCTAGGATATCTACCGAATGTATAGCATCTACAGACAAACTGGAGACAAAAGGCTCAAGAAAGGGCAGAATCCATCAAAAGATTAACCAAGTTGAATTGGGATTCTTACTGGGCGTACTTGGTAAAACCACATAGCCAGTGCATGACTCTCAAATGTATCATCAATTCTGCCACGAAGATGGTGCCAGCTCTTACCGATTCCGTTTTCGCGGGACAGCTAAAATCGGAAGTCAGCCAACCAACTCTCCTCAAGCAAATGCTGAACGCTTGCGATTACAAGGAACAGATACACAGATAGTTAGTTGTTAGTTTTAGTTTTAGATTCAATTTTAGTTTTAGTTTTTCTTTATTTTTGCCTGAAATGAGGACGGTCATTTAAACCACATCCTACATTTTTGTAATAAATTATTTTTAGATTTAGTTAGTAGTATTTAAACCCTTCTCATGCATTTAGAGAAGGGTCCAGAAATTTATCAAAAACTTGTCCTCAGAACATGCACTTTTGCACCCTCCGAGGAGGTTTTGATGAATGAATGGAACAGGATTTATTGATATCTATATTTAATATCTGCTACTGATGTTTCACTTCTGTACTCTTAGTGGATGTTGGATTAAGAAGAGATAGATCATTATTGTTGGAGCTCATGATTAGAACTAGTTATAAATGGTACTTTTATCTCATAACTATTTCTACTTATGTGTTAAGGTGATATTCATGTTCAGTTATTTATATATGAATGCGTGAATGCTTGAGTTATCATTTGGCACTTCTGTACGGTGATAGCTATTTATTTATATTTAATTTATGAGTAGCTTATTATGCAATATGTTCTTCACAACTGTTTCGTCTAACTTTTGATATGAAATGGTTTATCTTTATTGAATTATTTTATCATAGCAGTTGAATGATCTTTATTACCAACTGTTATCTGAAATCATTCTAGATCGCATAACGGAAAGATTACATCCTGGGTTAGTTTAGAATTAGATATTTTTGTTTATTAGAATACAATTGCATGTTGTTAGATTAGATTTAGAATAAAAGCATTTTACTTAGGAACTATTAGAAAGGAAATATCAATTCTCAACACACACACACATATATTGGGAAACTAGCCCCATATCCCCAGTCGGACCCACTATACCAAATGGAAAAGGAGCTTCTAACCAAGGTCCGGACCGGGTGGGTATCCCCCTTGTTGTAGACCCGATTTTCGGGGCTTCAACATATTTAGCGCTAGAAAGAGGGCCTCGAACTATGAATGGCAAGTAAATCTAAATCTAAATACCATTCTGAGAGTAAATCGCCCTCACCATCTCCCCTGACTTCTCCATCGCACTAAGAATTTTTAAATCTTGAGCAAGAAGTCGAAAGAAAAACAACCACTGCCACAAACCCTGACATTTCAGAGAAATCTACTATTGAACCTCCTGAAATTGAATCTTTGATTCATAAACTTCAACGATATTCTATATCACCTCAAAGATCTCATAAATCTCAAGGTAGTGTGACTTCGCAATATAACCCTACTCATCTTCTCACCAGATTAAAGAGTGAAAAGTTTGGTATTGAGCCAACTGAGTTACCTCTACCTACAAGGAAGAGAGCAAGGAAATCACCTAAAGGGTCTGATAGTGGGACTCTTTCATCATCATCATCCATCTCAACCTCTCCACCGCAAAGTCAACCATCCACTCCTCCACTTCAAATCATCGCCCACCAGACCACTGGAAGTTCGACATCTCCTTCTCAATCATCTGGAATTGTAATATCCTCATCTTCCCAACCGCAGGGATCATCTTCTTTGCTTTCCTCTATTAGCAGTTCAATGATGGCCCAAACGCCATGGAATAACCTAGGGGCAGTCTTAATGCTTGCACCCTTGAGTCAATTACCGGACCATCCTGAAAAATGGCTGCCTAAGTTTAATCCTGAAGCAGGCATGCTAGCAGAAGAACACATAAACAACTTCATGTTATCCATAAATCTCAATGGGGTTACTAATGAAGACGCTGTTGTTCAGCTCTTTCCTTACACTTTGCAAGGAGCAGCTGGATCATGGTATTTCTCATTACCATCTGGATCTATCACTAATTGGGATATCTTCCAAGAACAATTTTTGACTAAGTTCGGTGATGACAGGTCTACTGCGACATTGATCAATAACCTGTGTAACCTTAGGACTGAGTCAAAGGAACCTATCAAATATTTTAACTCACGTTTCAATAAACTATTGAACAAAATTCCTACTGCTTCTAAGCCTAGCGAAGAAGTGCGAAGTGAATGGTACATCTCTGTGTTACCATCAAACATAGCAATCTTCGTTGACAGGGCTAATAAAACAACTTTAGCTAACAATATGAAGGAAGCAATAGTGGTAGAGAAACGTATCATAGCCTTAGAAAAGAAAAACGCCGTTGAAGAACGTAAATCTAAGAAGGTTTCTTTCAAAGAAGATCTAAAGAAAAAATAGCCCAAAGACCCATTTGATTTAGAGGGATTACAGAAAGTTTTGAAAACCATGTCTAATGAAATGGTTGACACCAAGAAACAAGTAGCAGAGACTTCTAAAAAGCCTTACAAGCCTTATAGAAGAAATCCTTCAATTGATTCAAAGGCTCCCAATGCTATTACTAATGCTGAATCAGAAGAAGAAGAAGAGGAAATTGCCACCGAAGAGCCTACCGATGAAGAAGAAGTTGTAGAGGTACAAGGTATGTGGGATTTCATCCTACCAGATGAAGAGGATCAAGAGGCATCGCCGGTTAGTGCTCGAAGTAGAAATCAACTCGATCCTCCTCAACCTATTCCTAAGCCAAAGAGTGCAAGCTCAATGCCTAAGGATAAAGTCGCAGCCAAGAAAACGACATCCAAAGCGACTCAAACAAGCCCAATCCAAAAAGATTCACCAACCCCATCTAAAACATTGATTGTTTCTGATAAGATGGAGTATAATATCATAGAAGACATGAAGAATACTAAGGCTAACATCACTTTTTATGAATTGAGCAAGTTAAAACATCAACAAAAGCTCCTTTTGAAAGAATTACACGCAATACCAGTTGCACCTCTGCCTGCCGTTGTAATCTCGCAAGCTTCCAACGAGATGGGAAGACCTCCAAATACTATGACCAGTAAAGTTGATCCTAACAACATCGCTCTAGTTGGAGGAAGGTCAAGATCTCATACTCCGCCATTTCTTCTTACTTATGAAATTTTCAATAAAAATTTGCATAACTATTTAGTTGATTCAGGAGCTTCATCCAATGTCTTACCTAAATCAATATGTGCAAAGCTAAACATTCAACCCCAAAAATCAGCAGTGCGTATAGTTCAGCTGGATCGGTCGCAGGTTGAAGTAATCGGAGAACTAAATCAGGTTACCATAAGGCTGTCATCTAATCCAAAGGTATGTCAAGTTATCGACATTTTAGTTGCAGATATTCCAGAATTTTATGGCTTAATTCTTAGCAGAGATTGGTCAGAAAAACTTCATGGATACTTTGCAACCGATTGGTCGCACATGTGGCTCCCTTACAATGGTAAACCAAATCAGATAAAGGTTGAGCGAGAAGGACATCAGAAATACATAGCAACGGAATTGGAAGGAGAAAATGAACTGGTAGCATACAGCAATAATATTATTGGCAACTATTCTGTTGATTCTTTCCTAGGAAATTTTAATGCTCACACTTCACCTTACTTAGAACATTATGTTTTATGTAAAGTAGAAAAATTTTCTCAAACAGATAGTTCTAAATGTATTAATTTTATAGATAGTCCTGTAAATAAATCTTTATTTTGGAAGTTATTTTTTTGACAGTTCTAAGTCTAACGAAGGAGCAGGAGCAGGATGCGTATTAATCAGTCTAGATGGAAACAAAACTATGCTAACTTGTAGACTCGAGTTTGGTTGCACCAATAATACTGCAAAATACGAGACTTTAGTCCAAGGAATACATAAAGCAATCGGATTAGACATCAAATATCTACAAGTCTTTGAAGATTCTGAAATTGTTATCAGACAGGTACGAAATACTATACATTGTCTATCAGGTCATTTAAAGCATTATCAATCTTTAGTACAAGATCTGACTGAACATTTTATAGCATTTAATATTTCATCAATTCCTAGACTCCAGAATGCTAGTGCCGACCTCTTGGCAAACGTAGCTTCCAAGCTCATTCCCTCAAAAGACTATAGCCCCGATAGATTTTCAATCAAATTAATCTTTAGACCCTCAATTCCTAATAACATTACCAATTGGAGAATTTTCAACGATGATCCTGATATTGTAAGCTTCCTCACATCTGAGGGATCTTACACCAATCAAATAATTGATGAGGACCAACATGACAAACAATTGCAACAAGATAGCACTAATAATGTTCTGCCAAAATCAGTAGTCAAATTGAAAGACTTATACAATTTAAAAGATCAATTCAAAAGATCTACCAATTACTAAATCTAGGAACTGATACCAAGCCACAGAATATCAACCTAGGCCTTGGCCTAGCTCCCGAAGAAAAAATAGCGTATGTTTGTCTCTTGAAACAATACAAAAGTGTCTTTGCTTGGAACTATGATGAACTTAAGACTTACGACACTTCTATCATCCAACATACTATCCCAATGATAAACGATGAAAAACCTGTCCAGCAGAAGCTGAGAAAGATCCATCCTAATCTAGAAAACCAGATCAAATCTGAGCTCAATAAGTTATTGAAAGCCAAAATCATTTTCCCCATGCAACATTCGAAATGGGTTTCCAATATGGTTCATGTTAGAAAGAAAAACGGAGACATTAGAATTTGCATTGACTTTCGAAATCTTATCAAAGCCTGCTAAAACGATAATTTTCCTTTGCCTCCTATGGAGCAAATATTGCAGGTAGTTGCAGGATCAAAATTAATGTCCTTCTTGGATGGTTTCTCCAGCTACAACCAAGTTTTGGTCCATCCCAATGATCAATTAAAAACCACATTCAGAACCAAATGTGGTAATTATGCATATCAAAAGATGCCTTTTGGTCTGATCAATGCTGGTGCCACATTCCAAAGGGCCATGGACATCGCATTTAAGGGATTAGTAAACAAATCAATAGTAATCTACCTGGATGATATAACTGTATATTCCAAGAGGTGAGGCAATCATCTCAGAGATTTAGAACAGATATTCCAACATTGTCAAAGGTATGGAATTTCACTTAACCCAAAAAAGTCCTTTTTGCATTAAGTGAAGGAAAACTTCTTGGATTTATAGTGTCAAAATCTAGAATCCATATTGATCCTAACAGAATCAAGAAGAATTCTGAAATACCTTTGCCTTACAACAAGAAAGCTATGCAATCTTTCCTTGGCCAGATTAATTTTGTAAAGAGATTTGTTCTAGATTTTTCAAGAATCGTATCTCCTTTACAAGCAATGATTAGAAAGAACTCAATCTTCAAATGGGGCCAAGACGAATACGAAGTATTCAATTTGATCAAACAAGCGATTGTTAACGCTCCATCTTTAGCAACTCCAAATTTTTCCGATCTTTTCATTTTATATACATTTGCCTCTGATAGATCATATGCTGCGATACTCACTCAAGCAAATCAAGACAAGGCAAAAGCCCCAATTGATTTTTTCAGTTAAAATCTACAAGGGGCTGAGTTAAATTATTCAGACATAGAGAAACAAGCATATGCTGTTTTCAAAGCGATAAAATATTTCAGACCCTTTTTGCTTAAAACCCATACAAAAATCATAGTACCATTTCCAGCGGTAAGAAATCTCTTAGTACAGAAAGATGTGGGTGAGAAAAGAGCCAATTGGGTTACCGCATTACAAGAATATGACGTTGAAATTAAACCAGCAAGTATTGTAAAAGGTCAAGGCTTTTGCAAAATGTTAGCTGGAGCATCGCTTATTTCTGAAATACCATCTACAGAGATACAAATGTACGAGGTAAGCCTAAATGATGTTGATTCATTATACGTTGATATCATATTTTATCTAAAGAATGGATATGCCCCTTCAAACCTCGATTATACAAAGAAAAGAGCTCTAAGGTTGAAGGCTAAGCAATATCAGCTCATGAATGATGTACTTTTTAGGATGAATTATGATTATGTTCTCCTTAGATGTCTTGAGAAATATGAAGCTGAAAAGGTGTTGCAGGAACTCCACGATGGACTAGCAGGTGGACATTATGTTGGAGATGCTACTGCACATAAAATCCTCCACGCAGGCTATTATTGGCCCACACTATTCAAAGACGTGCATAGCTACGTAAGGAAATGTCAAGTTTGTCAAACTGCTACTGGGAGACAAAAGAAACCATCATTGCCTTTGCAACCAGTCAACATTGAATAGCCTTTTGATCAATGGGGATTGGATATAATAGGTGAGATTGTTCCTCATTCTTCTAAACAGCATAGATATATCCTTACAGCTACAGATTATTTTACTAAATGGGTAGAAGCAGTTCCTCTCAAGACAGCTAATGCCAAACACATCATTGATTTCATAGATCAGTTCATAATCACCAGGTTTGTTTTGCCCTCTACTTTAATGTTTGATAATGCATCGTATTTTTCTGGCAATGCTATGACTGAATTTGCACTCAAAAGAGGTTTTAAGCTTAAATACTCTGCCAATTATTACCCACAGGGGAATGGGTTAGCTGAATCTACGAATAAAAACTTAATCAGAATCATTAAGCGAACCATTGATCAAACTCACAAGAATTGGCACAAGTCTTTAATATATGCTTTATGGGCAGACTGAATAATGCAGAAAGCCTCTATTGGCACTTCTCCCTTTAATTTAGTTTATGGGAAAGAAGTGGTTCTTCCAACTCATCTAGCAATTCCCTCTTTGGCCTTAGTTCAATATATTGATGAAGCACCAACTTCTTCCTTACAACTAAGGCAGCTGCAAATCCTTAAGCTAGAAGAGCAACGAGAACAGGCTAAAATAACTCATGCTCATCACTAAGCATTAGTAAAAGCTTCTTTTGATTCAAACATAATATCCAGAAAAGACTTTCAGATAGGGGATCTAGTTTTAAAATGGGATAAGGCTCATGAGAAAAAGGGCAAACATACGAAATTTCAACGAATGTGGATTGGCCCTTTCCAAATTACAGAAATCATAGGCCCATCTACTTTTATGTTACAGGATTTAACAGGAAAAAGAGAATCTTTACCTGTTAACGGGCAGACCCTCAAAAAATACTTTCCATAGGAGATCATTCTTCTATAGTTTTTCCTTTATTTTCATAATAAAACCAATTTTAAATGGTTACATTTGGAATTCACAAAAAAGACAAGTATTTCTCTTAGATTTTGTTTTTTCGCTTGTATAAATAGAAATGATTTAGAAAATTGGTCATTATTATTCAAAGATATAGTCAAAGGCTATAAGCTTGAAAATGATACTAGTTTCAACCTTGTAAAATTTGATAAAAAACAACCTTTAGTTGGAATTTGTTTTATATCAGACAAATGAAAGGTATCAATAACAAAACGAAGATTCTCTGTAGAAAAGCTCTTTCCAAAAAACTCTACCATTGTCGTCGAGAGATATTCTTAAGGAAACAATGACTTCCTCCCCACCTAGGGAATTACAAGTTTCAAGGAATAATCCAGTGATACACTTTAAACTTAAAGAATAAGAGGTCTCATCACGAGCCAACTTATCATGATCATAGATATTATAGCTCGCTGACTTTGCCAAACCTACATACCACAATAGGGCAATGACTCAAGATTGTTGCAATCAAAAGACAAGGGGTCTCATCACGAGCCAGCTTGTTCAGTAAAGCTATAAATCAAGTGAGTGGCACTGTCATAATTTGGCTACCAAACCAAGGCATTGTTATTTAAGTATTAAAAGAAAATGAAAGCAATAAGTGTAGATATGGATTTCTCTTTGAAAATTGTATATTTCTCCAAGTAGGATACAGGATCATTGCTGGGTAATAGGTAACCCTGTCAAAACTATAAACACCTGCTGGCAGCAGTGGCTCTACCTACGACAAATGAGCAAATTTAAAACTTATTTATAGAGAAGACTTTGTTTTTATCTTTATAAACCAAGTAGTGACTGATGTAGATACAATGACTAGATCTAGGAAGTAAATAACCAAAGTTAACATAGAAGAAACAAACTATTATAGATAGCTAAAAGAATAATGTATTTTATATTTCTATAATAAAGTTTGATTTTCTAGAAAAATTTATGTTTTGGAAGTTTAGAAAATTCAAAAGAAAAGCAAAGATAATTGGTTCTTCCAAGTGAAATTCCAATTGTTGTGGCCAGCAACAACCCCCCTTTTTATTTAGTTCTATCACTAATACTAAATAAGTGGGGACCCTTATTCAAAATTTTAAAAAATGATTAATTCTTGTATTTCCTTTTTTAATAAAACTTATTATCATAAACTTAGGAGAATATCCTCGAAAAATATAAAAATACTTAAGTTTTATGATAAGTTGGAATAAAATCACTCCTTAAAGCGCATCGCATCGCAAAAAGGGTAATGGATGCCTTCCTACAAGCGGAATTCTAAGATTGCAAAATTGCGATGCGAAATCACGCATCAAAAGACCCTCATCCCATCGCATGCCTCAAACATCACTTACGCTGAAACGCCTTAAACCACTGATATGCCATGGCGCATCTCGCAAATCGCACTTCGCAGAAAACACATTGACGGATGATTACCACATGCAACAGATTTGCGATATTGTGAAGAAAATCGCAAAATCACCTTATCGCAGATCTTCAGGGCTCGTTGTTCGAAAAAGCTTTTTCCATAAACCGAGGCCCAGTTATGCGCGTTAATGTTAATCAATGAGTTAGTTGGCAATCATTAATGAAATATGGTTTTGATCTTATCGAAGAGCCATTTCACGTCAGGTGGTATATTTTATATTTTTTCTGCATTTAAAGCTTTGCTGTCACCTTTTTCTTATCATTATTCTCACCTCGTTTGTAAACTGCAGGAGCGAAGAGCAGAGAAGTATACATCGCAGTGTTCAGGATATTATGGGAAAGAAGGGTAAAGCTCCGAGTTCTGAAGATAAAGAAATGACGCCCTTGTACACAGACACCACGTGTAACGAAGATGTCGGTATTACTACTTGGGAAGGCAATGGAGGGTACAGCTACTGCAAGCTCACACGGGTCTTCTGAGGTGTCTATTACAGACCTATCATGTTCATTCTTGCATAGGATAGAGGTGAGGCCCAAAATTCTTCCATACACGGACATGGTTAAATGGATACTGGATAGTGCTAATATCACAAACAGACAATTCAAGACTCAGGGTCAAGGACTCATTAGCTCGTTCACTCCACAAGATTTGAGGCTCATGTATCATCTACCAGAGTCACAGGCAACTTATAACAAACAGTTCATGGAGAAGTTCACTAAAGAAAATGAAGGTTTAGCAGAATGCACCAAGGACTGGTCAAGAAGGGATGAACCACTAAAAAAGGATAAGCACGGTATGTATAGTACTGGTTCTCTCACCTCCCCATATTTCTTTGTTGCTGTTATGCTCTGTAGACTTTTTGGAAAGCCAGACGTTAACAAATCTTCATCTGAATGGCTACCATTATTGGATGTCGCTATTAATGCTACTATTGTGTATTGGGCTAAGATATTGTCTGACAATTTAGCCACATCGATTTTGAATTACCGGTCTACAAGAACTATTTCTCAAAGAATTTATCCCCCTTTCTACTTATCTGCATATGTGATGGATGCAATCTGTTATATTTCCAAGTTTCCTCTAATGGGTTGGAAATGGACTACTCAAGATCCCTTACCCATTCATATTTATCACAAAGAATTGTGGGATTCCAAGTTCACTCCATATTTCTACAAGATTTGTCATGGAATCATGTTACCTCTATACAAAATGTTGTATGATAAAGACCCTCCAAGATTTTCTCCCGAAGCGGAGGTCGATATGCTCCCTGTCGTGAGATGGTTTGAAGAAGAACTTTTCACATATGTCAGGGTATTTGGAAGTCTCGCTTCCCCTCATGTCTTACCTTTATATGTTCCTGATAAACTACTGGCATGAGAGATTGCTTATTAGACCTACGGAGAAGGAGGTATGAGTAAAGATTTGAAGGACAAGAAGAAGGCCATTTGGCCACAATTTCCTGTGGCCTGTGGGGCCTTTTCACTATTTGATGTAGGCCATGCATTCAAAGAAGTAAACAACATGTTATGTCTACAATTGTTCAAATTTCCAGGAATACCGTTCGACCCTTCTGATATTGTTAAGAATTTCACTACTGTGGTCAAAATAAAGGTGTTTTCTAAAGAAGATGATCTTTTTGATGATATGTTCCAACATAAAAGTACACTTAAAGAAGTTCTGCATTCGGCCCAAATGCGATTTCCTCCAGCAGAATTTCAAGAATTCAAAATATACAGAGAAAGGAGGTTAGCTAATATCCCTGTGGATAAATTACATTTGGAACCTGTGAGGGAACCAACTCCGAGTATCAGTATCAGTGGAAGTTCAGGAACAAATAGGTCTAAATCTAAGTCCGGGAGAGAAACGTCACAACACTCCAAGAGGTCCGAAAGTGACCATAATAAAAGTGAAGGATCAGTAAGGGATACTGCCCTGTCTAAGGAGCTCCCAGAGCAACAGGTTTTCACCTCTCCATAGGTATATCCTACCCCTCTCATCGTCCAGCCACCATCAGTTAGAACTGAGCTGGATAAAGAATGGGAGACATTCAATGACTTAATCAATATTGAGGGACAAAGCACAAAAACACCTGAGAGTAATGTACAGACAGTGAGTGATATAGTCACAAGAACAATCAGCAATGTCCCAGAAATGGAACATATTCCCATTACCCCATCCTCTGAACTTATGCTCAAAATAGAGGAAATTCCCCCTCTCGATGTATTTTACAGCCCGCAGCATAAGGCTGTGGTGAGAAGACAAAGAAAGAAAAGGAAATTGGAAAGCATGCTCTCTCATGATGCAGAACAATTAGACATCCTTTGGCAAGATCCTACCACTGATCCTACTGAAAATCTCATTAAACTATCTTAGATCGCAGGAGCATATGCTCCTGCGACCATTGATAAAGCATCTGAGGTACAAAAAATACTAAAAGAAAAAGAAGATCAAATACATTTTTGCAGCAACAACTACAACAAGCCAACGCCAACAACGAAGCACAGAAACAGCTTGAAAGATTACAGCAGGACTTTCAACAAATGCAGATAAGATACCAGAACATTTTGGCCAAAAGAGAAAAACAGTTACAGGTTATGCAAGAGATGCACAAGGATGATCCTAAGATCACAGAATTCATCACAGAATCCATTTCCTTAAATGATCACCTACTGCAACAGCAAGAAACATTGTGCCAAAGAATATCACAGTGGAGCTCTTATTGCGAAACAAGCGACATAATTACTAATCAAGTCGTGGACTTGCAACATGACTATGATTTAATTGATAAAAGAGTTACTGAATATTTGGCTTGGCAGGAAACAGAGAAAGGAAAAAAGGCAGGCGCACCAATAATCAATGACACCCACAAAGAAATTCTCTTTAATAAGTGGGATGCACAGATCAGGAAAGCAGAACAAGCAACAAAAGCAGCAGCCACAGCGGCAAATAATGTCATTCACTGCATCAATGAAAATTTACATAGGGCAAATCTGATCTTAGAGACCACTCTAGGATATCTACCGAATGTATAGCATCTACAGACAAACTGGAGGCAGAAGGCTCAAGAAAGGGCAGAATCCATCAAAAGATTAACCAAGTTGAATTGGGATTCTTACTGGGCGTACTTGGTAAAACCACATAGCTAGTGCATGACTCTCAATTGTATCATCAATTCTGCCGAGAAGATGGTGCCAACTCTTACCGATTCTGTTTTCGCAAGAAAGGTAAAATCGGAAGTCGGCCAGCCAACTCTCCTCAAGAAAATGCTGAATGCTTGCAATTACAAGGAACAGATACACAGATAGTTAGTTGTTAGTCTTAGTTTTAGATTCAATTTTAGTTTTAATTTTGCTTTATTTTTTCCTGAAATGAGGACGATCATTTAAACCGCATCCTACATTTTTGTAATAAATTATTTTTAGATTTAGTTAGTAGTATTTAAACCCTTCTCATGCATTTAGAGAAGGGTCCAGAAATTTATCAAAAACTTGTCCTCAGAACATGCACTTTTGCACCCTCCAAGGAGGTTTTGATGAATTAAGGGAACAAGATTTATTGATATCTGCATTTAATATCTGCTATTGATGTTGCACTTCTGTACTCTTAGTGGATGTTGGATTAAGAAGAGATAGATCATTATTGCTGGAGCTCATGATTAGAACTAGTTATAAATGGTACTTTTATCTCTTAACTATTTCTGCTTATGTGCTAAGGTGATATTCATGTTCAGTTATTTATATATAAATGCATGAATTCTTGAGTTATCATTTGGCACTTCTGCACGGTGATAGCTATTTATTTATGTTTAATATATGAGTAGCTTATTATGCGATAAGTTCTTCACAACTGTTTCGTCTAACTTTTTATATGAAATGGTTTATCTTTATTGAATTCTTTTCTCATAGCAGTTGAATGATCTTTATTACCAACTATTATCTGAAATCATTTTAGATCACATAACAAAAAGATTACATCCCGGGTTAGCTTAGAATTAGATATTTTTGTTTATTAGTATACAATTACATGTTGTTGGATTAGATTTAGAATAAAAGCATTTTACTTAGGAACTATTAGAAATGAAATATTAATTCTCAACACACACACACACATATATTGGGAAACTGGTCCCATATCCCCAGTTGGACCCACTATACCAAACGGAAAAGGAGTTGTTAACCAAGGTCCAAACCGGGTGGGTATGCCCCTTGTTATAGACCCGATTTTCGAGGCTTCAACAATACCATATACAATCATGCTATAAATATTTAAAAATTATAATATCGTATAATATCGGTTGTATCTAGGGTTGTTGGCATAAAACTAGCCTTTGATATTATAAAATTGTTAAGCATGATTGAAATTATCTGAAGAAGCTAATGTTGCTAATGTGTGAATAATTATAATAATAATAATCACATATCGAAATTTTTGAAAACTCGATTTTGCTATAGCATTCAAATTTTATGCGATCTTATGCATTGAATGAGAATACTTAGATCTTTAACAATTGATAAAATTTTGTGTGTCATTGCCAAGAAAATCAAATCGCAAGTTTGTAAACATTTATTCCTGTTACGATCATTTCTGTTGTGAATACTTCGAATAGCATTTCAAGTTTTTCAATAGTTTTCATTAGTTGAGAACACTTGAAGGAGTTGGGAGAAAATATTTTCAAGAAACAAAAACTTTGGGAAACTACCTGCAATTGAATCTGTGTTGTGGAAAGTCATTGTCAATAAGGTATATGACTCTCCCAACTTTTTTTGTTTCGAACTACAACAAATTGATTTGTTACATCGTTTCTTTCAAAGTTGAAAGGGTGATGAATTTTTAGTTAATCATTTTTTCGTGATTTTCACCCCTTTTCTATCTTTATGATTCAGTATCTACTCTGAAGAATCTGTGTCCTAAATTTCATGGTTTTCCTTCACAGCTATGGAATTCTCTCCATTGTAACCACAAAACTAATAATACCTTAGCAATTTTGTCAAAATTATATTTGACAAAATCCATTAAAAAACATAATATAAAAGAGTTACAGAGTGCCATGTCCTTTTTTCATGCCCTTGAACATATATATAGCGCAACAATAATATGTCATTTAAGTAAAGTGTCTCTGGGATAACTCAAAAGTGTCAGAAGCTATTGAAATCTGAACTCAAGTTCGCAGGAGAGGTCGCCTTGCACTGGCGTCACATAAGGAGCATCATCTTAAAATTTAATGAAAATTCTTAGAGGAACTCAAATTCTAAGTACAAATTGTGTAAATGATCGAGATTTAATAATCTTATTATATGCTTTGTGCTTGAAATTTAGTTTTCTTGGGTATCATCTAAACTTCCCCTCACATTCTGTAATTTCCCACATTTTACATACTTTTTCGCCCATGCCATTACAGATAAATTAATGAACAATTCTATAATTTCATATAAACAATAAGTCATTGGTTTCATGTAGCATAGACAACACTATTAAACTATATTTATGGTGTGTGCATTATGTTTAATTATTTTAATAAGCATTATTTCAATTTATGCATATGATGTCACATGTTCAGAATGAAACTAATATCTTAACTATTAATTTGCAGATAGAAAACTACATTTCATTCACTAAATTTGGGTTGGATCTTGGCTAGATAAGAGCTTCAAATTTGTGAACCGGATCTCATACTGGGTCAGTCGCTTCTATCTAAAGTCATTAGTGTTTTTTTTTAGCATATACAAAAACAAGTATGCAAATTTGTCTCATTTTCCTCCAATCGTGATCACATTGTGTTTAATATTTTTTTCAAATCCACTTCTATATTTCTTGCATTCAGGTTCCTGAATAGAAACATTCTCCATATTTGTTTTCCTTTGAATGTTGCACTTTCATTAAAAAAACATTTTAAACATTAACTAATATGAATATTTAAACGAAATTCCTTTTAAAAAACTTTAGTGTTAATTTCATATAGCATAGAGAACACTATTAAACTATATTCATGGTCTGAACACTGTGTTTAATTAGGCTATTGCAGATTGTTGTTATAGGGGAATTAGTACCACATCCCTTGAGTGGAAATTGTTGTGGAAAACACTATTATTGTGCTTGATAATTTTCTAAACTCTATGGCATACATATCCATATCAGTCCGAGAAATAGAAAAATAGAAACAACAACAACCAGGAAAAGATCAAAAAATTATGCCATAAATAACCTTGAATTTCCTAAGAATCACATGTTTCTATAGATGCAATAAGGAATTGCAAATAAGAACTCATCACTTTAGTCTACCAGGGAACACAAACTAGAGAAAGCATGTTAGGTTTAGTCCATTCATTGGTCATTATTCTCCTTTCTTGAAGTTTCCTATTGCTTTTGTTATATGTCATAAGTCAATAGTTTCACAGATAGAAACTCATATGGAAACTTCATTGTCTTCTTTTGCAAAGGTGTTTTGCAAATACATGGAAGTAACAACGTCAAGTTAGTTGCACGTTATACCATCCATTTTGCTTTGTTTCATTGCAAATACAATTTCTCTTTCCTGTCCCAAGTTTCCCAATCTTGCAAACACAAGACAATTGCATTTAGCTAGCCAATTTCAACGAAAAATTTAACCAAACAACTATACAAAGATGGCTGAAGTAATTGATGTGGACAATTACCAATCAAAGAAGAAATGCAACAATGATGCGACTATTTACGATGTCTTGAACACCAATAATATTTTTAGACTTTAGGCATTTTCATATAGTCCAAGTGATTGTCTTTTCAATGCAATTGAAGTAATTTTGCATTTTTCTTATATGTCCATTGAATTGAAAAATGGCACAATAGACCACTTCTTGATATAACTCGAACAAGGCCATACAAAGGCAATAGAATCATTTAATTATGAACTAGCACCTTATTTCTTCTATCAACTTCATGGAATTCATGATGTCAAAACATATTTGTAGACAATGCATATTTCTTGCTTCAAATAGCCCTATTGGAAACGAATGAGGACTATGGGGAGATACATTTTGCATATGTTGGTTGGCCAAATGGTTGAATTTACCAATAGGAATATGGTCAATTACAAAAAAAACAAGGTATTTTCTCTTCAATTCAAACAAAACAACAAACCCATTGCATATATTGTTCCATGATGAGAACCCTCTTAATGGGCACTATGAATCATTGTTGTAAAAAAAATAAGTTGATCCATTGTAACATGAAATGAATACTTCTCTCCTTCCTACAAAGATATACAAAGCTATTTCCAAACAATGAATAACAAAATGCAAGTCCATGGATTGCATAAAGGAAAAAATATTATATCCATTTGTGGAGATAACATGTTCTCTACACTTTGTCATTTGATAGCACCTAGACTTTGACGTAGAATCCTTAAGAATTTACATTGTCCAGTCATTTTGCAATTTGATAATGTGCAATGCACAAGATGCATTGCATTGTTTACAAAAATATCTATCAAATGATGTCATAAAAACTCGAAAAAAAAAGGTTGCAAACTGGAAAGCATACCTTATTAATATGGAAATTCCATATGAAAAAGGTGGGGTTGAAGGCAGACCATTTTTTTTGCAATGGGAAGCAATAATATTCAAAGTAAACATACAAGAATGGTCCTTTCTAACTAGGGGCATTGTGAATTATTTCCAATGCAATAATTGTTCAAATCAAACATACAATATAGTGGCATTTGAAACAAATACATTGCACACCCATTATGCACCTTTGTCAATAGATAACATAGCAACAAACTCAAAGTACATTGTCGACTACTTCCAATAGAAACAACCTTCTTGCACATGCAACATGGACCTATGTCAACAAATGCACATAGGCATGAAGAAAAATTGCACTATAGTATGGTGCCAATGAAAAAAGATAAAAATAATAAGATCAATGTCCATAGATTAAAACAACTATTGCATTTAGAAACAAAAGACCATAAAAAATCATGCAAACAAAAGTTGCAAATTCAACATCGTTGCTTATCAAAAAAGAATCCTTTAACAATTTACCTAGCCAAGATAGAAGACACACCTGAAAAGAAATGTCCAATATGTAAACATTTTTAGTTTCAAAATAATATGGAGAGCATTGGACACAGCTTGGAACAAATATATGTAAATTTATCCGAACACCATAGAAATCTACACACGAAAGAAATATGCAAAGTTTGCAAAAGAGCACTTCAAAATGGAAAATTGCCACAACTTGCTACATCTAAGAAGATTAGGTGAAACAAACCATTGCCAATTGTAACCGCACTCTTAGAACTTAAAGAATGTTTTGTGGCATTAAGAATTCAATTTGCACAAATAAGACAATGGGGTCATAAACAATCAAAAATTGGTTTAATAGGATCAACTATCAATGTTCCTGACCAAATAGACATTGTTCAAACTGCATTGCCACAATCTATGGAAAACACAACAATACTTGTTATTGCATTGAAAATATGATTGGAATATAAAAATTCATTTCAAACAGAAAATGTTTGCGCCCACAATATGATGAAGGAATTCAAAGAACTATGTTCTCGACACCTTTATAGAGCTAAAAACATTAGCATAAATAGAAATTGGGATAGCATCTTGTAATCAACTGCCTTAAATGCTCCAAATAAAAATGTGGACATTGAAGACAAAAATGAAACAACTAGTGATTTAGAAAATGAAACACCAACTGAAACATTGGTACATGGATACATAGGGTCCCAATGCATCCATGATTTGCAAGACAAGCTAATTGAACTTGCTCCAGCTAAAGGGAAACGCCCCCTTGGAATTTTCAGAGACAAATATGCAGAGGAAATGAACTTTCCAACCCTTTTCTTTGGTGACTCATGTGATAGTGACATTGTAGAAAGATTTTTCTACCAAAAAATAACGCAATGGGAATTAATGCACTATAGTGGTGATTTCTCTTACCACACAACTAATTTGTTTTTCAAAACATTGTGAATAATAATTGAAAAAGTTATTTCATGCATTTCAATAAGAATCATAAAAGGGAAATTAAAAGGAAGAAAGTTACTAGCAAAAGATGTTAAATACAAACCAAACTTGGACAACATTCTTAAAAGTGACATTGGTTACATGGATTTCAAACACATAAGAAATTCTCTTGATTTCCTACAACAAATGAAGAAAAATATATTTTCCATGATACGTCAACAAGGACCACCAACTTTCTTCGTCACATTTACAAGTGTTGAACATTGATGGACTCCATTGATCAACACATTGACTAGATTACATGACAAAAGGAGAAAAAGAAAACATATTGAAACAATAGAAGATTGTAACATTGACTATCTCATAAGAAAAAATGCAGTAACATGTACTTGTTATTATAGGCATAGAATTAATGCCTTAAAGCAAATGATATCTCAAGATAAAACATTCTTCAAAGAGATAGTGGATCACTACTTCGTAACTGAATTCCAAAATAGAGGAAGTGAACATGAACATGGGTTGCTATGGGTAGAAAATGCACCAATATATGGAGTCAATAGTAACATTGATATTGAAAACTTCGTAAATAATTATTTGACTTGTAACATAGATCACCTTGATCCAGAGCTTGCAAAAATACATGAACACCACCATATAAAAAGTTGTAAAAAGAGAAAAATCTCACATTGTAGATACAATTTCCCAATGCCACCCATGAGAAGCACAAAATTTCTTGAACCAATTGGCTTAGTAGATGACACAATGAACATAAAAGCGAAGTTGTTATATGATATCCTAGAAAACAAAAAATATGATAGCAACAACACTTTTGACCAATTCTTGGATGAATTACATTTAACTGAAACTGATTACATCGTAACAATACAAAGTACATTGAAGCAACCAATGATTTTATTAGAACAAAAACCCTCTCACATTTGGAACAATAGCTTTGCAAAGAACATGCCACAACTGTGGAATGCAAATATTGATGCCCAATTTGTCCTTAATGCATATGCAGCTGCATCATATTGCACATATTACATGACAAAAGTTGACAAATCAATGACAAATGCATTCAAAAGAATAAGAAGAGAACATGAAAAGAGAAAAGTAAATGTTATTGAAATGATACATTCATTGGGAAATGCTTTGCTTAATCTCCAACAAATCTCAGCTCAACAAGTAGTACATATAATACTTTCTCTTCCATTGAATCATAGTTCACGAGAATGCATATTTATAAACACAACACCAATGGATGAACACACATTTATCCTCAAACCATCATTCCTGCTAAAACAAGAAGATGACAACTCCGAAAATGTAATGTGTAATTCCATTATTGATTATTACATTGATCAACCTAATGTTATAAAGCATATATGCCTTGCTAAATTTTCCTCAAGGTACAACAAAAATGGCACACCCATTTCAAAAATAAAGAAACCAAAGGTCATATGGTTCATCAAATACAAAAAACACATTGACTATGAAAACTATTGTAGGGAAAAGATTATGCTATATGTCCCATTTGAAAAAAGCGAGAATGCATTCAAAGAAAACTTGCTATCATGGGAAGTCGCTTATATATTACATGAAAACACAATAAATATAAATGAGTCTAAATTCACATATAACATCAACCCGCTATGGGGCAATCTAGAGAATGCAATTCAAGAAATCCAAAACAACTCCATAGATTCCACTGATACAATGAAAAACAAAAAAGTGTTAAACATCTTAGAAAAAAATATGATTTGGAAATAGATTTGCAATGTTCCCATCACTATGAAAAAAAAGAAGACAATTTAATATTGGATTCTGAGCATCCATTTCTACTTGAAAATGCAGAATATCACAAACTAAGAAGAATGCTCAATAGAGAACAATAAGCAATTATCAAATACATTGCAATGAAAAAACGTATGAATATGGAAAAAATGATATATTTATTCCTAACTAGAGGAGTCGGAACTGGGAAAACATTCACAACAAAAGTAATATTCCAAATGCTCATGTGGCTTTATGATGCACACCATTCAACTGATCCTTTGAAACCAAAGGGGCTGATACTATCATATATAGGCAAAGCCACATCTGTTACACTAAAATTTGTCACCATGACTATCTACAGTTAGTATGGCTTCATCAACTGTCATACTATCCTCCTTGGCAAGTCTCATACCTCTGCTCCTCATGTCAAACTCCAAGAAAGAGAGAAAGTCCTTAAAAAGTCAATTAACTCTGGTTACGCAGTTTCTCTTAGCCTTACTTGCGTGTACGCACCCCAAGTTCACAATACCTGCGTACTTGTACGCTCTGTCTGTAAAGGGGTGGGTGCGTACTCCTGTAAAGGTCAAAAAGCGCAAGTTTCACTTCAAAAAAGTTACTTGTGGTCATTTCTAGAGCATTCTAGAAGATGGTTTGACGTGGATTGAGCGCCTCCAGATGGTTCATGCATCCCTATGTAAGAGGAACTTATCCCATGAAGAGGGGAGCTATCCCATTGAAAGAGGGGCTTATCCCATTCATGGTGGACCTGATTAACTTCCTCCTAAGCACTATAAATACAGGCATTGGGCCAGAGGGAGGGGAGGTTGAAAGCTGAAGATTCCTAAGGGTAGATGCTGCTGAAATTAGGACTCCCTTATAGAGCTTGAGAGGAGAGATTCCCATCCTTTCTTAGCTTCATTTGGAAGTGGGTGAGCTGATCAAAGTAAAGGAAAACTCTTGCTGGACCCTGGGAGGGACCTGCACAACACCAAGGCACAGGTTGTAATGGTTTCTTTTGTTTCCACTTAATACAATTAAGCTCATTTTTCTCAACAAGTTGTTATACATGATTTGTTTCATATACTCCTTGGTCTGTATGATGAATATGTTTTATTTTATGAGTTATTCAGGTGCTATGTAATCATTTGCTTGTTAGTGAATGCAGGTTTCGAAGAGGAGGAGGAGCTCATCTGGATCAGAGAGACTGGACTACTACAAAGCGTTGGACTAAAGGTATGTTATAAACGCCTGATTACTTGTATTCTAAATGCATATTTAGGGAAAGATAGTGTTTAATTGTCTTGTTTGTCGCTAGAAAGCCTTAGCTTCTAGGGAGGTCGGTTTTGTCCGCAAAATTGACTCTTTCCACATGACAAAATGGCGACCATACTGGGGACCATGACAAACAAACTGACATTTGCGATAATCATACATGTAAATTTAAAAACATTTCATCACACATGTTTAACAAGATAAGCCGGTAATAATGATATATATAGATAGGTAGATATGAGCATAGTTCCTTGTCTTGTGTCAAGCTCATTTTCAAACATGAAACAAGGGTTTGAGGATAGTTCTTTTCTTGTGTCAACCTCCTTAAAAAATGAAACAACTCCCTTTTTGAGTCGAATCTTTTCAAAAACTTGAAAGTAAACCTTCATTCCATCCACCTAGTTGAATGTAATGAAGCTTGGGGGGCATGTACCTCGCTTTGCATCATTATGCTGGGGGCATGCGAACTTTTTGAGCATGGTTCCTTGTCTTGTGTCAAGCTCGTTAAAAAATGAATCAAGGATTTTCGAGGATAGTTCCTTGTCTTGTGTCAACCTCGTTAAAAAAATGAAACAAGGATAGGTTAAATAGGTAGATTGTAGAGAGTAGTTATGAGCATAGTTCCTTGTCTTGTGTCAAGCTCGTTAAAAAATGAATCAAGGATTTTAGAGCATAGTTCCTTGTCTTGTGTCAAGCTCGTTAAAAAATGAATCAAGGTTATTAGAGTAGAGTTCCTTGTTAGGTAGATTGTAGAAAGTAGTTATGAGCATAGTTCCTTATCTTGTGTCAAGCTCTTTTAAAAAATGAAACAACGGTTTTGAGGATAGTTCTTTTCTTGTGTCAACCTCACTAAAAAATGAAACAACTCCCACAAGTCTTTCCAAGATTTTGAAAGTGAACCTTCATTTCATCCAGCTGGTTGAATGCAATGAAGCTTGGGGGGCATGTACCTTGATTTGTGTCATTATGCTGGGGGCATGCGAACTTATAACAAGCATAGTTTTTCGTTTCAAGCTTGCATAAACATGAAACCGAATCCGAGCATAGTTCTTTTCCTGTGTCAAGCTCATTAAAAAATGAAACAAATCCTCCTCTAATTGAGTCGCGAGTTTGACTAGATCTCATAAATGTTAAGTTGTATATTTAGGTTACTTATTTCAGTGTTTTGCATAATTTTCTTACAGTTTTAGGCCGAGTCTTTCAAACGATCTCGTACATGAACCTTCATTCCATCCAGCTTGTATTTAGTTGAATGAAATGAAGCTGGGGGGCATGCGCTCTAGCAGTTACGCTTAGGGGGCATCAAGCACATTTTTCTCTCTGTTTCAAGCTTGTGTAAAAATGAAACTACTTTGAAGCATAGTTTTTCTCTGTTTCAAGCTTTTGTAAAAATGAAACCTATCTCGAGTCAATTTCAGTTATTTTCAAGACTCGTTAAACTCATGAAAATCCCGAGATTATTTTGCTATCTTTCATTCTCGTAAAACAAATGAAAATGCCGAGTTCTTTCCGTCTTTTCCTGCTCGTAAATTAAATTGAAAGTCGGCCATATGAGTATATTTTTATCATTTTTTCGAACTCATTAAAGCTTACGAGAAAATGAAAACCATGAGTACATTTTTATCATTTTTTCGAACTCGTTAAAACTTACGAAAAAGTGAAACCTTACAGTCATCTTTAAGCCCTTTTCTGACTCCTAAAATATGAAAAGATTGCCGAGCGTTTCTTTTACACTCGTTAAAACGGAATTAAAAGACGGTCCACTTACAGCTCTTTTCCAACCGTAAAAACATGAAAAGATTGCCAGATTTTTGTCATTTCAAATTCGATATTGGTTATAAAACGACGTGTCGTTGATCGCTTTTTTACTTTTTCGGATCAGTGACACTAATAACGAAAAGTACTCCTTGGTTGTAAAGATCAAGCAGTTCTCTCAAGTATTATTTTATACTTTTTCGGGCTTGGGAGACACAAATTTACGAAAAAGTTCAACCCTGGAGTCTTCTTAAGTTTTTCAGACTCTCTAAAATTGAAAAACGCCGAGTTTCTCCTATACTGGACTTGTTAAAATTTCACAGTAAAGGACCTGTTCGATTACAAACAGGAACGGACCACTCCTTCTTAGGGTTCGAATCTAAACTAAGTTGGACTCATCCGAAGGATGAGCTTATAATCAAGAATATGTTATCCTCCTCAAGCTTGTAAAAAATAAAGAGGTACTTGCCAGAAATGGTGGGGGAAAAGAGAGAAAATGAGCCTATTTGTTATCCTTTGTCTCAGAAGAAACCTTATCACTACTCTTGAACACGACACTTTTTATTCACCTGGGTTGGGAAATCCTTTGCCTCACAGTTGATTGAACCACAGTGAAAGTCTTCAGCCGGGTATTAACTTTGGGTCAATTGTCACCAAGCCATATGTCATGTCGTTATGTGTTCAAGAGGTCGCTGCAAATAAACCATTCATCTGCAAAATACCTGTCATCCATCTTGACCATCCCTGAGTCAGTCCTTACAGCTACATTTCTTCAACTTGATCTATGATTTCGTGTTGTGGGCTTGCCTACGACGGATCGCTTTCTATCGACATCAACACATTATCTAGAAAGATGATCTAGAAATCGTCAGTACCTTGAGATCCGCATGCATCAATGGCAGATTTCTCGCCTTCGACGACAGTTTACATCATTGACTTTCGATCGAAGGATTCCGTGATATGTTCGACATCAACACATTCATTCACATCTCATGGATTGTACTGGGTACTTTGAGAACCATTGACATCACTGGTGGTCTCTCTCACACTTGTTAACAGTTTACATCATTGACTGGTAATCAAGTGGTTTCTACCATGCTCGACATCAACTCATTTATTCGCATGGATAGAATCGTACTATTTCGGGAAGTAGAAATGAAGACCCTGGATCTAGTTTCCACCATCCAGGCTGCGAGGAGTTTTGTATTCATTATATAGTAGACTAACTATAAACAGATGGTTGCGTCCATACTGTGTCTACATGAGTCTATGATTATGATGTACTGCGAAATCATTCCTGTATCAGAGCAGTAGTTAGTTTGTTAGTTAAAGTTTTTTATCTGAGTATGGGAATGCCTACCTCAGCGATGATATGATCTCATACATGTATTTTGTGTTGAATACTTGCAGGTTCCAACCGGGCTCTCCACAAGATAATCCTTGAAATGATAAAGTACTTCACCCTTCCTAGATGATATGAAACCCTAATCTACTACAGGCTTCACACTTTAGGGGGCAATCTGTTACACTAAAATTTGTCACCATGACTATCTACAGTTAGTATGGCTTCATCAACTGTCATACTATCCTCCTTGGCAAGTCTCATACCTCTGCTCCTCATGTCAAACTCCAAGAAAGAGAGAAAGTCCTTAAAAAGTCAATTAACTCTGGTTACGCAGTTTCTCTTAGCCTTACCTGCGTGTACGCACCCCAAGTTCACAATACCTGCGTACTTGTACGCTCTGTCTGTAAAGGGGTGGGTGCGTACTCCTGTAAAGGTCAAAAGGCGCAAGTTTCACTTCAAAAAAGTTACTTGTGGTCATTTCTAGAGCATTCTAGAAGATGGTTTGACGTGGATTGAGCGCCTCCAGATGGTTCATGCATCCCTATGTAAGAGGAACTTATCCCATGAAGAGGAAAGCTATCCCATTGAAAGAGGGGCTTATCCCATTCATGGTGGACCTGATTAACTTCCTCCTAAGCACTATAAATACAGGCATTGGGCTAGAGGGAGGGGAGGTTGAAAGCTGAAGATTCCTAAGGGTAGATGCTGCTAAAATTAGGACTCCCTTATAGAGCTTGAGAGGAGAGATTCCCATCCTTTCTTAGCTTCATTTGGAAGTGGGTGAGCTGATCAAAGTAAAGGAAAACTCTTGCTGGACCCTGGGAGGGACCTGCACAACACCAAGGCACAGGTTGTAATGGTTTCTTTTGTTTCCACTTAATACAATTAAGCTCATTTTTCTCAATAAGTTGTTATACATGATTTGTTTCATATACTCCTTGGTCTGTATGATGAATATGTTTTATTTTATGAGTTATTCAGGTGCTATGTAATCGTTTGCTTGTTAGTGAATGCAGGTTTCGAAGAGGAGGAGGAGCTCATCTGGATCGGAGAGACTGGACTACTACAAAGCGTTGGACTAAAGGTATGTTATAAACGCCTGATTACTTGTATTCTAAATGCATATTTAGGGAAAGATAGTGTTTAATTGTCTTGTTTGTCGCTAGAAAGCCTTAGCTTCTAGGAAGGTCGGTTTTGTCCGCAAAATTGACTCTTTCCGCATGACAACATCTAATGCAGGTGGTACAACTATCCATTCTACACAACTTATGCCTTTTAACAAGTTTGTCCCTACACCACTTAGCAATGAAACATTGGATGCGATCGGAAAAGTTTACCAAGAATTGAGACTAGTTTTCACTTATGAGGTTTCACTACTTAGAAGTTGTTTCTTGTTTTGCATTGATGATCAATTAAGAAACATAAAACATGTACAAACAAAATATTTTGGAAATGTCCATATAATATTTTGTGGATCTTTATTAAGCAAAACCTATACAAGATTCCCTGATATTTAAACAACATATTCTCAACAAACAACCAATTCCATATGACTTGTGGAAAGAAAATGTAAAATGATATGAATTGCACACTACAATGCGACAAACAAACGTGAAATTCATCTCAGTATTGGATAGAATGCGAACAAGCACTCAAATAGAAGATGATCTGGAATACTTGAATAAAAATTGTGTTAGAAATGAACCTATTGACCCTGCTTTCCCCTAATTTTTTTATAAAAATAAATATGTTTCTTTTCACAAAAAGAAAACGTTGTCAATTGTTCATGGTATCGAAATTGTCATTAATGAAATTAATCAAGAAGAAGAAAACCATGGCAACTTCCCTTCCTATTTACATACAACAATATTTCCATCACAAATAGTCATGAAATTTAATATGTTAGTTGAAATCTATGATGGAAATTACGAGTCACAAGATGGCCTTGTTAATGGAGTAGATTAAATAATTAAATCCTACAACAACAACAAAAACAAAATTGATGTCATATGGATCAAGTTCTTTGATGAAAACATAGGGCATCGCCAAGTCAGAAAGTTTGCTCACTTATATAGTGGAGGCACTTTCTAAGACTGGATCTCCATATTGCGAATAGAAAAACACCATCAGCAAAAATAGGATATATCAAAATACAAAAAAATACATAGATCACAAGGGCTCACACTAGACAACCTTGCATTTTATCCTAATGGAATACAAACCCATGTCTTAGCCTACACAACTTTGTCTCGTGTTAGGAATATGAAATCCTTGTTCTTGTTAAAACCTCTACAGAAACAAAACTTCAAAGTTAAGCAGAAAATAGCAATCGAAATGGATTATCTACGACAAACTACAAAATGTGAACTAGATTACAACTATCAATCTTTGCACACATTCATTCAAACATCAGTTCTCTCTCTAAACACTTGCAATCTAGAATCCTATATCAACGATTTCGTTAATGACTATGTGTTAGTATGAATTTTCTTAGCAAGTGTACGAAAAATAGTTCACTTAAGTCACCAGTGACAAGTGACCCTAACAAAAAAACATGGTTGTTTCTATGCTTCATATCTGCATTAAAATGTGAGAAAGCCCTGCAATAAATTATATGATGCAAGCCCAAAACATATAGCAACAGTAAATGAAAGTGCAATAACCCAATGGAGGACTTTAAATGAATAATATTTTTTATTAAAGCACCTAGTGAAGAAGATTTACAACATGGGTCTATAGATTCCCCTCCGTGGGATGGGTCCTTTTGATGTCTGTGTGCTTCAACGATTTGTTTCTCTTCTCAACTTGCAATGGGTAGAAAACAAACAAAAAATAGCTTGAACTCAAGTGCGAGCTAAAATGTGATGAAACAATAGTGATGACGATGAGAATGATTAAGGTGACCAATGAATGGAAAACTCTCTTATTTATAACAAAGTATTGAGCTAAATTAGGAATTAGAAAATAATAAAATATTATTGACCAAATCAAGTTCTGGCCGTTAGGAATACTTTATTATATTTTTTGGAGAGTGAAAAGATATTCAAAATGGTCAAATATATTTATTTAGAAAATGGTTGAAGTAATTAAAAAATAAAATGATTTATTAATTACTTTGTGAGAATTAAGAAAAGTGCGAATTTGAAATAATTATTAAATAGTGGTTTAATAATTATTCCAAAAATAAGAATAATAAATAATAAATAAATAATTATTTATTTAATTATTTCAAGGTGATTTAGTCAAATTTGACAAGGAATAATTGTCAAATAATGATTTAATAATTATTCCTAGAGAATACTAAATAAATGTTGATTTATTTAAATATTCTTATGGGTTTTCTTAATTTTAATAATTAATAAAAATTAATAAAAATGGTTTACTAAATTATTTCCTATGCTGAAAGTAAATTTAATATGGTAAAATCAATTCTACATGGTGTATTTCAATCGACCTAGGAAGAAATGGCTAGGTGATCATTTTTTGGGTGATAACAGATTGCCCCCCAACATAAGAGTGTCAAGAACAAATCGTATGACCGAAATATGTTGTAGGTTACACTTCCACAAGACATCAAAGGGGAGTCATAGAGAGAGAAAGAGAGAGAGTTGAAGAAATGCAAGGAAGGACTGAAGAATGGAGGGGGCAAGACCTACTAATTTGATATATGTCTCCTTTTATTTTGGATTATATGATCTCAAATGAGATAATTGAGTACAAATAATAATGGTGCATCCAATAATGTGGGCCAGAAAGTGATACAATGATACAATGAGTCTTGTATGCATAATGTGCTTGGAAAAACAGAGGTGAGGACTGAATACAATAACATATGTTGATCTAAGTACATGAGACACAATGCCCCCCAAGTTGATATGGTGAGGGAATATCACAACCAAAGAATCCATGTTGAACAAGAAAGGGCTCTAAAGATCTGAATGGTCCATCTGAATGAGACATGCATGGTGTGGGCTCTGCAAGCAGCTGAAATCAAACCTGTCAAATCTATGAAACTATATCTGAGGTTGGATCATAATCTGTGGATATTCGTGCATGTGGGGGGCTAATTGAAGGGCCACCCCCTCATGAGGTATAGAACATCTCACACACACCCAAGAAATGTTGGTACAATCTACTAGATCATTGGACCATCAAGTGTATGATTCTTGATCGTGTGATAATGAGCTGGAATCAAGCACGCGAGAAACAACTAAGTCAAAGGGAAATGATGATTCTCTTTGCTTGATCTGAGGCACCGGAAAATGATGAAGGTTGGAACTTAGGTACACCTCCCTCTAGACCACTCTCTTAGAATAAATGTGTTGAAGTTGACAGAAGAGGACCCGATAGAGTGGAGGAAATGAGGATTCCTTGACAAAGGCACAAGGATCACAGTGATGTGACTAATGGATTTACACCAAGGATGGTCATGGAAGGATACAAGATGAGTGATGGACTAAAAACTTCCCTTGTTAGAGCATAATATGCATGGTTGACTTGGCAATGATTGAATCGATTCTAGAGGAGATGGTCAAATACTCATATGGGGGCTTTTCAAAGATAGTTTAGTATAACTGGAGGCCAAATATGAGCAATATGGAATGAATATGACGTAAAGATGGATGAGATACTATAACTATTTGTTTTTGTAGCATCGTATCTGTTCTAGCCACGAAATTTTGTGGAGAGGCTAGAATACATGTATTCTCCAAAACCCTGAAATCATTTATGGAAATTCCACCTAGAGATGACTTAATTAAAATAATTAATTGTTTTTTAATGGATCAAACTCTAGAGTAGCACCACTATGTTTCTGAAGAGAGAGCTAGTGATCTCGAAGAAGTGAGGGAGGAGTAGGGATAGTAAGGCTGGAGGGATATTTTCCAATCCGGTGAAGTGCATTGTGGAGAAGAAGTGAGTGCAATAGAGAGGTAGCGCAGAGCCACGTAGAGGCAGTGCAGTGCTTCAGAGGGGAATCTGTATTTTGCTGGGGAGAAGTAATGATTTAGTGCCAGAATCTAGAGTGGGAGACCAGAGGCTAGGATGGTCCATATATCAGACAAAAATTGATCAGATAGCAAGAGAGATGCAGTTCTGAGTTGTGGGACGCAGTACTGCATAGGCTGACATGGGGACTACTCAGAGGTAGCAAAGAGTAGCTCATCTTGAGGCAAGGTCAATGTCAGGTCACCAGTGGGAGTGAGATTTTTCTCACTAGACTTTCTATCAGTCACTTTTGTATGGATTGCTAGATTTGAGAATCCATAGTTTTGTACTCATATTTACTACTACATAATAATAAAAACCTCAGTTGTTGCACTAGTTTTCCCAAGTTGGGTTTTTTCAGGTACATTGGTCCAAAAATAAATGTGTATTTCTGTGTGTGTGCATTTATTCTTCTAGGGTTTTTATTTCTTCCATAGTATTTATTTTTCCAAGGTTGTAGTGTATTAGTTTTGATATTTACCGTAGAACAGAGTAAATAATTTGTTCAAATTATTTAACAAATAGAAGAAACTTAATGAGTTGTTGTAGTAGGATTCGGGGTTTTATAAATGTTCACATGGTATCAGAGCACAGCTTGTAAGTTATAGAGCTCAGTGGAAGAATGGAAGAGGAATTTTGAATCTCTGCATAGACAACACAATTCTTAGCCAGGAGGGTCGATTTTTTGAGGAAAATTTTATTTCTCTGAGAGAGTCGACAAAGAATAAATTTTCTAGATCAAAGAGTACCAGAGGCAAATGGAGAAGCAATATTTTTCTTGCAGAGAAGATCTTCAGTTGGGATGAAGTTATTTTGGAGCGGTTTTCTAGTGCAAAATATCATCAAAAGGAAGAAAGAACACACACTAAGGGAATTCTTTCCTCGGGGAACTTCTAGTCCAGAAGTTTGATTTTTCCTAGCAGAGTAGCAGTATTTGTAAGCATATTTTCCCACTCCAGCAAGGAATGCATAGAGCCAATCAACAGCTACACAAAGGAAAAGAGGAGGAATTAGACTTTTTGCAGAGATGGCATCAGCAGAGATGAGAGATCAAGATCGATTGGAGGGAGCCTCCAACTATGTGATCTAGAAGGCAAGAATTTCATGTCTTCTAGATGAATACGATCTCAAAACCTACATCAATAGTGTGGTAATTGTACTTATAGATGCAGATCCGCTAAAGGCCTACAAGAAGGAGATGGCAAAGGCAAAGAGGCTGATTCTCGATGGGGTTCGAGATCACGTAGTGTCTCACATAGATGGCAAAGATATTGCCCAACAAATTTGGTAGGCTCTTGCTACACTATATGAGGGATCTTCCGAGCAACAGAAGATGTATCTTGAGGAGAAGCCAAGATGCACAATGATGCAGAAAGGGAAGCGCATAGAACCCTTCCTCACTAAGCTTCAGGATATCCGAGACTAGCTGTCTGTAGTAGGTTTAGCACCCCAGCCTACAGAATTGGTGTGGTTATCTCTAAAAAGTGTTTCTGAAGAATGGCAGGTCTTCGTCTAGAGTATTATGGGGAGAGAAAAGTTGTCATATTGGGATCAAATGTGGGTTGATCTGCAAAAGGAAGAGATGAGGCGAGATTTGGTGAAGAGCACCATCAATGGCACTAGTAGCAGCAGTGGTACAAAGCAATTAAAGGAAGAGGAAAATGTGGCCCTCCCATCAAAGGGGCAGGAGGAAAAGAACAGGAGGAAGAAGGAAATTTCCACGGTCAAATCATTTACATGTGGTGATCTTGGCTACTACATCTCTCAATGTCTTCTGAGAAAGAAGGACAAGGAGGAGAAGCAGGATCAACAGGTTGCATCCATAAAGATCGATAGGTTGTCCTCCAGATTGGAGGAATAGGTTTCCATGGTCACTAATATACCTCCAGGAGTGAGGTGGGGTGATTTGGTTTTGTAGCCACGAAGAACTACATGATGGGCATGATTCTTGAGGAGGTCCACCTCATGAATTAATACCTTGCTATGGGATCCCATAGCATGCAGTAGCAGGATGGATCAGTGGTAGTTGGTACAGTCAGATGCCAAAGTAACAGATGTAGTAGCTAGTAGCGGTCAGATACTGGGTAGTGCAGTGCAGGGTTGTAATTAGTGCAATTGGCACAGAGAAGAGTCACCAGCAGCGTAGAGGCTTCAATGGCAATGCAGATTCTAGCAGCAGTCAGGACTCGAGTGGCAAATGTATCATACTGATTATAGTTGATTCAGTATTTAGGATGCTTTTCAGTTGCAGATGTTGTAGTTGCAACAGCAACAGATGGAGAGGGAGTTTGCAGTGCAGATGCAATGTTGGCAGCAGTTTAGTAAGGCCAGAAGTAGCACAGATGCAGTGTATATTAGAGTTGCACAGTACTTGGTGGGGAGAAGAAGCCAGAAATTAGCAACGTAATAGAGGATGGTGCAGAGATAGGTTGTTGTTTCAGTCGGTTACAGTGCTAGAACACATTCCTTGCTAAGAGGGAGTGTTATTTTTTGTAACATCAGATGTGTCCTAGCCACAAAATTTGGTGGAGAGGCTAGAATACATGTATTCTCCAAAAACCAGAAAATTTTTCTGGAAATTCCACCTACAAACGACTTAATTAAAATAATTAATCTTTTTTTAATGTTTCCTAAGTCTAAACTTAGCAAATCTGTTAATTAAAGGGTATTAATTAAGTCATGGTGAGAATCTTCCAGAAGAAGACATGGATTGAGATCTAGTTAATCTTAGCCATCGATTTTGTTTAAATCTTGGTTGTTGATGTCTCAAAGAGAGATTATAAGAATAAATTCAATGGGGGTTGGAGAACACACTTGAGCCACTAGCACTTCGAATTTACTGGTGGATCAAACTCCAGAGTAGCAGCATTGAGTTGCTAAAGAGAGAGTTAGTGAGCTCGAAGTAGTGAGAGAGGGGCAGGGATAGTAAGACTGGAGGGAGCTTTTCTAGTCCGATGAAGTGCATTGCAGAGAGGCAGTAAGTGCCATAGAGAGGTAGCACAAAGCCACAGAGTGGCATCATAATGCTTCATAGAGGAATCTGTATCTTGCGGGGGAGAAGCAGTGATTTAGTGCCGGAGTGGAAGCCCGGAGGCTAGGAGAGTCCATCTTCCAGACTGCAGTTGATCAGATAGAAAGAGAGACACAATCCTGATTTGTGGGATGCAGTACTGTGTATGCTAATGCAGGGACTCTATAGAGGTAGTAGAGAGAAACTCATCTTGAGTCAAGGTTATTGTCGAATCACCAATGGGAGTGAGATTTTTCTCACTAGACTTTCTATCAGTGATTTCTTTGTATGGAATGCTAGATTTGAGCATCCATAGTTTTTTACTTAGATTTACTACTACATAATAATAAAACCCTCAGTTATTGCACAGGGTTTTCCCAAGTTGGTTTTTCTTGGGACATTAGTCCAAAAATAACTGTGTATTGATGTGTGCGCACATCTATTCTTCCAACATTTTTATTTTTTCCGCAATATTTATTTTGTGAAGGTTGCAGTGTATTAGTTTCGATATTTACTGTAGAACTGTTGAAAATAGCAACAACAAATGCTAAAAATTGAAGTGCTAAAATTAGCACTACTATAAATAGCATTTTGGGATACATTCCAATTTTTAGTTAGTCCCTAAACTAAAATTGAGAATTAAAATTCGAATTTGATCTTAGCAGTTGTTTGTAAAATAATTAATTAATTCATCTTGAGTTAATTAGTTGTAGAAAATCAAACATGAAGTCTATGTGAAGACATCCCTTGATTAAAGGAGATCAGGATGATTTGTACTTTGAGTTGTAATTAGTTAGCTCAGTTAACTAAGTTAAGTCCAGTTAGATTAGTTCAAATAGTTTGTTGAACTAATTGTGAGTTCAGTTAGTTAATGCATACATGCATGTAACTGCTGCACTTCAGATAAATAAATATTCTCTCATAAATAACTCATGCATGTCAGTTCAGATAGAGACCCAGTTGAGATCAGATGATGGGACAATGTACTATCAGTTGTAGGAATATTCCATGGAGAATATCTCTTACATGCAGAAGGAATTCATTACTTGGAGATTGCGTAGTTACTTGTGGGTTTGATGAGTGTGTGATGAGGCCAATTCACACAGGTGGCAACATTGGACCCCAAGGAAAACTGCACAAGGAAATAGGAGGCTTGGAGGGCTGAGGGAAGGCATATCTTGTGTCTATTTAGTCTATGAGTTGTATTGTTGGATTGTAATGAGAGCAGGATAGCTTGTGAGCTGATGCTTTGTGTAATCTGAACATATTTCCACTTGTATGATAATACAGAGATCGGTGTTTTTAGCTGAGGCCTTCCCCAGAGTAGTCTTCTGTGTTCATGTGTGATTGATTTCTCATTCTTAGTTATATGTGTTCTATTTGATCTTTCTCAAATTCGATTAAGCTTCCGCAAGTTTGTAGTAGAAGTAGATCTTGTATTTTGCTTTAGTATATTGCATAATCTGTTGATCTACAGTGGGAAATTCTACATGGTATCAGAGCAAAGGTGATCAAAGCAAAGAACATTATACAAAGAAGGGAGAAGTTCAAAGTTTGAAGTTCCTGATTATAGAAATTGAGTTCTTATCACATCTCAATTTCACCAATGGCATTCAACGGTTTAAGACTCGAGTATGCCCTTGATGGCAGCTCGAATTATATAGCCTGGAAGGATCGCATGGAAGCAGTATTAGAGGAAAACAGTCTAAAGGACTTCATTGTCAAGAAGTCCCCAAACCTGCAGCGGCTAATGCTACATATTTGGCGGAATGGAAGAAATGTGTGGCTAGAGCGAGGAGAATCCTCCTAGAGGGAGTTCGAGACCACATTGTCTTGAGCCTCCATGGGAAGGAGACATCATTTTCGATGTGGAAAACATTGAAATATCTATATCAGAACAGCAGCGATCAGAGGAAGTTGGCGCTGAAAGACAAGCTTCGGAAAATCAAGTGTGAAAAGGGCGACATGATCTCTACATATCTGAACAAGCTCACCACCTGCAGGGATGAGCTTGGAAGTGTAGGGATCACGACAGCCGATGATGACATGGTGAGTCTTGCTCTCCTCGGTCTTCCTAAGAGCTGGCATAGCTACCAAGACTCAGTTAATGGAAGAGAGAAACTGCCAGATTGGGAACGACTTTGGTCGGATCTGATGTAGGAGGAGATAAGAAGAAGCACCAGAGATGGATCTTCATCAAAACAAGATGATGAAGAAAATCTAGCCTTAGCGAGTAAGGCGAGGAAAGGGAAAGGGAAGGTGTCCCATCCCAAATCCAGTTCTTCCCATGGTGGGAAGAAGTTTGACAAATCGAAAGTGTGATGCTTTCATTGTCATGAGGTGGGCCATTATGCTACGAATTGTCCACAGAAGAAATCCAAGAAGGGATCCTCAAAGGGATCAGATGGTGATGCACTGGCCTCACAGTTCGAGTTGGATTTCTCTCTCATCGCCTGCATGGTTTCATCCACAATGGGATGTGTTTGGTACCTGGACAGCGGAGCCTCTTTCCACATGTCTGGTGACAAGAATATTTTCAGTACCTTGGAGGAGAAGGATCCGCAAGAATATTTTCAGTACCCTGGATGGAAAGTATCGTTTTTCAGGTGAAGGTACGGTTGTGTTGCAGAGGGAGCATGGAGCTCCTCTCACCCTAACTAATGTAAAGTATGTACCAGGTCTGAAGAAGAATCTTGTGTCTGTCGCTATGCTAGAAGATAAAGGCTATGATGTAGTCTTTAGTAAAGGAAAGGTATTCCTAAGGCATATTGGTACTGGACAGACCAAGAGGATTGGGATTCGAGTAAAGAATCTCTACAAGTTGGAGGTAGATGACTGTGCTGCATTGAGTTCCAAAGAAGAGGTGGTGCAAAGCCAAGATGTTGGTGAGCTATGGCATAGAAGATTGGGCCACTTGCACCATGGGGCCTTGAAGATCATGCAGCATATTTCTACCGAACTTCCCAAGGGAAAACTGGAGCAGACGGATACATGCAAATGTTGTACCTTGGGTAAGTATGCGAAATCTTCCTTTCAGGATCGAGACAGTAGAGTTGGAGAAATCCTGGAGTGAGTTCACTCAAATGTTTGTGGACCATTGTCTACAACCTCCACCGCTAAACAAAGTTACTATGTTATTTTTATTAATGATTTTTCTCGTAGATGCTGGATCTACTTTATGCAAAAGAAGGATCATACCTTCTTGAGGTTTTGTGAGTTTAAAGCCTTGGCAGAGAAAGAATCCGGAAAGAAAATAAAAGCCTTTCGTAGCGACAATGGTGGATATTATTTCTCCCAACAGTTTAAGGACTTCTACGTTGCAGAAGGAATTAAACGGGAGTTGACAGCACCCCATAACCCACAACAGAATGGGGTGGCCGAAAGGAAGAACAGATCAATTGTGGGAGCAGCTCGAGCGATGTTGCATGACCAAAGCCTACCACTTCATTTGTGGGCTGAGGCATGCAATACAACAGTATACTTGCAGAACAAAAGCCCACACTGTATACTGGGAATGAAGACACCTATGGAGGCCTTTTCTAGAAGCGACCAAATGTGAGTCACTTCAGGATCTTTGGATCATCGATTTATTTCCATGTGACCAAAGATGCCTGGAGGAAGCTAGATCCAATAGTTGAGGGGATACTTGTGGGATACACTGATACACCCCACAACTATCAGGTGTACCTGCCTACCAGTTAGAGGACAGTGGTACGCAGAGATCTGAAGTTCGACGAGCAGAAAGCCATGCAAGTATCACTTGAGAGGGAGCTCAAGTTGCATGCAGAGGAGGAACTTTCAGTTCCTAAGGAGGAGGAGCCTCAGATTGATGCGGAGCAGCCGCATGCATAGGATCTGGGAGTGGAGACATCCACTCATACTGAGTCTTCCAGAGATGGGCGGAAACGCTCAAGGGAAGCTGACCGGTTGATGCTGGATGTGCAGGAGAATGTGGGACAACCATCTTCTCAGCGTAGACAGAGGAGGTTTCCCGAGCGGTACACTGGTTACATGGCCCTAGTTGGGGAGTTTGTAGAGTCTGAGCCTTCTTCATTCGAGGAGGCAGTGCAACAACCAGTCTGGGTTGATGCCATGGTAGAGGAGTATGACTCTATCATTCGGAACAGTGTGTGGGATGTTGTCCCAAGACCTCAGGACAAGTCAGTGGTTAGTTCCAGATGGCTTTACAAGGTAAAGCAGGCAGCTAATGGCAGTGTTGAGAAACATAAGGCAAGGTTTGTTGCCCGAGGTTTCTCACAGGTCGAGGGGATCGACTACGATGAGACCTTTGCTCTTGTAGCAAGGTACTCATCTATCAAATCGATGTTGGCACTATCAACTCAGATGGGTTGGAAGATCCATCAGATGGATGTGAAGATTGCGTTCCTCAATGGGAAGATTGAGGAAGAGGTGTACATTAAGCAGCCATAAGGTTTCGAGACCTTCGATCATGAGTCGCATGTGTGTCAACTCAAGAGGGCTTTGTATGGGCTGAAGCAAGCACCTCGTGCTTGGTACACCAGGATCAACAGTTGTTTCACCGAGAGTGAAGCAGATGCAAACCTTTACCACATCATGGTAGAAGGTAAGCCATTGATCATTGTTCTTTATGTGGATGATCTGATTTTGACAGGTGATGATCAGTTGATCAAGTCTTGCAAGGAGGACCTTGCAGGAGGTTTCGAGATGAAAGACATGGGTCTTATGCACTACTTTCTAGGCATTGAAGTGTGGTAGAAAGATGGGGAAGTATTTATGTCTCAAGGCAAGTATGCCAATGAGATACTCAGGTTCTTTCACATGGAGAAGTACAAGCCCATGCAGACTCCTCTAGTTGTGAACTGGAGGAAGGAGGATGCTACTTTAGGTAAGGTAGTAGCTGCTACTGTTTATCGGCAGCTTGTGGGTTCACTTATGTATCTAGTGAACACACGACCAGACTTATGCTTTGCGGTGAACCAGCTGAGTCAAGCTATGGTTCAACCTACCAAGCTTTTTTGGAAGGCAACGAAGCATGCGCTGAGATACCTCAGAGGCACATCTCAATATGGATTGTGGTACAGACGGACAAAGAGAGTGAAGCTTCAGGGCTTCACAGATGTGGATTGGGCAGGGAGTCCATCAGACTGAAAGAGCACTTCTGGAGGAATCTTCAACCTTGGTTCAGCTGCAGTTTCCTGGTACAGTAGGAAACAGAGGTTAGTTGAAATTAGCTCAGAAAACATTGAATACATGGCTGCCAGTCAGGCAACATTCGAGGCCATTTGGATGCGGAAGATTCTAGTGGGATTGTTTAGTCAGAGGATGGATCCAACTATGATCTACTACGATAATCAAAGTTGTGTCAAACTCTCTGAGAATATAGTTTTTCATGACAGGTCCAAGCACATTGATATCCGGTATCACCATCTTCGAGACTATGTGGTCAAGAGGATCATGTTGTTGTTGTATGTTTCAACCGAGGAACAAGATGCAAATATTTTGACTAAGGCATTGTCAAAATTCAAGTTCGAGTTCCACAGAGACAGGATTGGAGTTACTGATAATCCCTTTCTTGTTGAGAGGGAGTGTTCAAAATAGCAACAAGAAATGCTAAAAATAGAAGTGCTAAAATTGTCACTGCTATAAATAGCATTTCAGGATACATTCCAATTTTTAATTAGTCCCTAAACTAAAATTGAGAATTAAAATTCGAATTTGATCTTAGCAGTTGTTTGTAAAATAATTAATTAATTCATCTTGAGTTAATTAGTTGTAGAAAATCAAACATGAAGTCTATATGAAGACATGCAACAGTTTCTCCATTGATTGAGGAATTTATCCCTTGATTAAAGGAGATCAGGATGAGTTGTACTTTGAGTTGTAATTAGTTAGCTCAGTTAACTGAGTTAAATCCAGTTAGATTAGTTCAAATAGTTTTTTGAACTAATTGTGAGTTTAGTTAGTTAATGCATGCATGCATGTAACTACTGCAATTTAGATAACTGAATATTCTCTCATAAATAATTCATGCATGTCAGTTCAGACAAAGACCCAATTGAGATCAGATGATGGGACAACGTACTATCAGTTGCAGGAATATTCAATGGAGGATATCTCTTGCATGCAGAAGGAATTCATTCCTTGGAGATTGTGCAGTTACTTTTGGGTTTGATGAGTGTGTGATGAGGCCAATTCACACAGGTAGCAGCATTGGACCCCAAGGAAAAATGCACAAGGAAATAGGAGGCTTGGAGGGCTGAGGGAAGGAATATCTTGTGTCTATTTAGTCTGTGAGCTGTATTGTTGGATTGTACTGAGAACAGGATAGCTTGTGAGCTGATGCTTTGTGTAATCTGAACATATTTCCACTTGTATGATAATACAAGATCAGTGTTTTTAGCTGAGGCTTTCCCCAGAGTATTCTTTTGTGTTCATGTGTGATTGATTTCTCATTCTCAGTTATATGTGTTTTATTTGATCTTGCTCACATTCGATTAAGCTTCCACAAGTTTGTTGTAGAAGTAGATCTTGTATTTTGCTTTAGTATATTGCATAATCCATTAATCTACAGTGGGAAATTCTACAAGAACGCAGTAAATAATTTGTTCAATTTACTTAACAAATAGAAGAAACTTAATTAGTTGTTGTATTAGGATTTGGGGTTTTCCGAATTTTCGCAATAATTGTTCTCAATGGGACTCGAAATAGACATCGTGGATGCAAGGGTGACTCATCTCTGATGCTTTGAACAAGGGTAACTCTATGATGTTGCCACATGGGAGAGGCCTAGGGGGACCATAAAAACATGAGTAAATAATGGTTATTTGTGAATAAAATCAACACGTGATTTGACAAGTGCAAAGGTAAAGTGGTACTAGAGTACATGTGACTCATATGGAGAAATTCGATTTCAATAGGCAGCAAAGTAAGACCTCCTGGAAAAAATGGCTTCCTGGTGAAGTTTCAAATTACCAAAAATGAAGGGAGACCTTTATACAACTCAATGAGATATTTCCAATGATGCTGACGGTTTCTCAAATTGAGCTATGGTTTGGTCGGAATTGGCAACAAAAAACTAGGGTTTTCTTATAAAAGGGCTTCTTGCCCCCAAATCCAATTCATTTGCGTTGTTGGAGAATTTGGAGAGGAGGAGAAGGCCCTAAATATTGGTGAGCTCATAGCATAGAAACCGATCGTCGGAATTCATATCTGTGACTTTCAGGTAGGTGGCCTTACTTGTCTAAAGATGGCCTTAATGCTTCGTGGAAGGATGTTTCCTGGTGATGAATCAAGGTAAGAAAAATGAGGGAATGAACTATTAGAGGAGGTCTATAATCATTCCCACTGACCAAGTAAAACTTGGGGACCGAGTGTTAAGTGCGACATCACATATAGTATAATGTTTTAATGTATCGTATGAATCAGAAATGATATGTGATGTGCATATGGCTCATCAGTAACGAAAAACTATCCAAGGAATGAAAGGATAGTTGACCTTACCTAGATCATTGGGGTTTAGGCCAAAAATTATGTGGATTAAGTGAGGAAGTGGGTAAGGATTCCATCATGCCCCCAAGCATGAGATATTTCCCCCGAGCATATGATGATGGATGGGACTTATCGTGTGTGCAAATGTGGGAAAGATGCCCCTAACTAGAGGTGTTTGTGGAGCATCATGGTGTTCCAGGTGATCTAATAAGGGATTTGAGCATCTGGTTCTACAGGCATGAGATTCTCTAGATGATAATGAGTAGATGTAGGGGCATATGTTCCCCCAAATTTTGGATGGATGGATATATCATGATAAGGATATGTCGAATGTATTTAGAATAGTGGACTCTAAACACATTTTGATGATGTGGTTCACCATTTATTTATGTTATGAACGTCTTCTTATGGGAAGAATGTATGATGGGTGCAATATGATAAAGGAAATGGTGAATTAGTAATCTCACTTAGCACTTCATATATGAATCAAATGGAATGAATTTATGGGTTCGCATACATGGTGTCACTATACCAAAGAGTGGCTTCAGATATAATGAATTGATGCTCACCTAGATGACATGGTGGTCTAACAACAACAATGTCTAATGGACTAGGTTGTTAATGTAAGATGGAGAAATAATTAATTGAACCATCCCTAGAGTGATCTGAAGTGATATGAGACTCTAGAGGTTCTTCTCAATGGGGAATAATAATGGTACTAGAGTCGACACTACCAGATGAACTAAGAGGATTGGGAAGAATTGCTTCTCCTAGACTCTCAAGAATAGATGCCCTCTAACCCAAACATTGGGTGTCAATGTAATGGACATAAGGTGGATGTGGATCGAATGCATGGGTTCGAAGTAAGGGGTGATGGAACCAATCATCATCATTGGAGACATGGTTCACATGTGCATCATTAGAAGGGTTGGACTGATGACTAGTAGATATGACATCTACTGATATTGATATCGAATTTCCTTCTAAAGAAAGTTCGAAAGAAGCACAATAGGAAAATCCTAAATATTCTGAATACATCGATCCCATGGATGACAATAGGTAGATAATGGGGGATGAATTATTCGTCATATCAACATCAAGAGGTGGAATCACAATGGTGGGTCCAAAAACCTCACATCCTGGCAAATCATTAGGGCCAGGACCCACAGGTGAGGCAAAGGTGGAAGCACTACGAGCAACATATAACTCGTGAAGCACTTGAAGTGTATCATGGAAATATTTAAGACAGGGACAGTGATGGGAGTAATGTCTATAGTTATCATAGAAAGCATAAGGGTGATTCATGTGTAAGGTTTTATTCTTATTAGATGACTCATGTAAGGTAACATGGACCTTAGGAATGTTAGAGTCGGGAAAGGTATCAAAGACCACATTCTAGATATGAGGTAGCTCAGGAAAATTGTTGGTGGCATGCCCAACAACATCACATAAAGTGCATGGAGGAGAAGGCTTGGGTGCTTTAGGAGGAGTGGGAGTTGCTTGGGGTGCCTTATCTTTGATTCCCTACTTCTGGGCTTTTCCCCCCTCACCAGATGCGTTTGAAACATGAGTGGTGGCATGTTGAGGTTCCTGAGGAATTGAAGCAAAGGAAGGTGTGGTTATAATGGGTTGAACCAGAGTCAAATTTGTATAAGGTTTGAGTTGGTCAGGAGGAGTGTTTGCGAGAGGATCGATGTAATAGACTGGGATCCCCAAGGTGTTGTTAGGAAGAATCAACATAGCCATTATAGGGGTAGAAAATATTCCTAGTGGCATGAATAATAAGGGTAACTAACTGGAAGGGTAATGACCAAGGGGGAATGGTTCTAGGTGGAAAAGGACTAGGGGAGATACCAACAGGAGGGAATTGGCCTTGAGGAATTGTACCTTAATGATGAGTTGATTCTAGAGCAGGAGGTTGCGAAGGAGTTGGTTGTTGAAAAGGCATACCAGACCGCTTGTCTGTGGCCTGTGATGCTTGGAGCATGCAAACACTAGAAGAGCTAGGCTCAGAAGGAGTAGGTAGTGGGCCATAGTAAGCCCCAAGTAGTGTGGAATATTTGTGGACTTCATGAGAAACATTGGTTAAGGAAGTGATAATCTTATTATTAGTCATCAATGAGATAGTGGTCAGAAGAGATGTCTGAGACTAAGGGTCATAGTAAGTCAACTGATCGATAGTGAAAATCTTTCCATTATGAGGAAATCACATCTTGTGAAAGACAGAGAATGTGACAGTTGACATGGAATATCCATAACTATGACCCAAGAGGATCTTATAATATAATGGGGTGTCAATGACTTCAATATAAATCAAGACTTTCATGCCAACAACAGTGATGGGGAAATTGCGATATAAAACAAGGGGTTGCGAGGGGTGACCGTCCCAAGCATGGAGAGTGATAGTGGACGGAGACAAGTTAGGGGAACCAAGTTGCTTCCAAACATTAGTGGCCATCACATAAGTGGACGTGCCTTCGTCTATTATACACCACTGGAGAGTGGCATTTTTAAAGGAGACTGGTATTTGAAACGCAACATATGAAGGAAGGGGAGGATGTGTCAATTTATTAACATCAAAGACAAGCATACGATCTTCAGAGGGATCCATAGCGCCCAAATCATATAGTAGAGCTTTCTGTCGGGATGGGCACGTCTAGATGACTTCTAACATTGACATGGAATCATATACTATGTTATAGGTATGGATGTCTTAAGTTTGGCAAAAGTTTGATGAAAAGAGGTCAAGAGTTCGGTACCTATTGTGTATTAGAGAAGTAACTGAAAATAGGAAATAAAATATTTGGCAAGAGTCACAAAAGTGGAATGGGAAGAGGCGAAGACGATATTGATCTAGTAAGGGTGTGTTGGAAGAGGCAAAGATGAATGGATTCTTCAATGATAGAATTTGATGAACATCACAAATGGAAAGAGTGAACATGATTTGTGGGGTCTTCTCCAAGATTACCTTCAAATGTGGGGATGTCGAAAGGAAGCTTGGTAGGCATAGTATGCCAATTGGGGTCATGGAGAAGAGGATCGTTGATGGTCTGGTTGAAATTAGGGAGGCTCAAACCAACCATATAGGGAAGAAATGGAAGATTGGTGACCAGACCGGTAGAGGTTTCGCCTTGGGGATTACCTTGGTTTCCCACACCAGTGTTGGTGTCTGACATGGTGGCGGTACGGGGTTGGGAAAATGTGAAATCAAAGGAAGAACTAGAAGAATCAGAAGAACCAAAGTTAGTATGGGGACTCAATGGAGGACTAAGAGGATGAATTCAAACTCAACGGGGAGGAGTAAGATGTCCTAAAGGAAACTAGGGGTAAAATCCATGAATTTTTCATGACAAATGCCTAGGGAGTGCAATGATTTCAAGACAAGGATGACTCAATAGACTACAGGATGATGATAGGAGAAAAATAGAAAAAAAAAGCAAGCAAAGACCTAGTGCAATGGTGCCAAGTGTAAACCAATTATATTAATATGCTACTCTAACTCAAAAAAACACATCCTATCAAAGAAAAATGACCTCTAGCCTATAGGTGATCTAAATACTCAAACAAGTCCTAAATCTAATGGTTCAGATGGCCTTCCAAGAGACTTATTACTTGATGGAATTCGATCCTCGCAAGTAGAGTTGTCTAGAGAAAATGGGGTAGAGAACCAAATGTTGCCCACAACCAGTCCTATAGGGTATTTTCTTATGATTAGCCACTATGGTTACATTCATCCCACAAGGGTGGTTGAGTCTTGAGCTTCTTGGTTATCATCCAAAGCATGAGATTACCTGCCACGGTTGGGTAGGCCTGAGGAGAACCGCTCACACGATGACCTAGTCTAACCCCCTCTGAATCATTTTTTTGACACGCTCCAGCTTCGAACCATGGGATGACGAAGTATTTTAATATCCCTAATATGTCAACAAGCTATGTATCAATGTAAGTCATCGATGGTTGTTATTGGAAGCCTATCCCACTAGTGCTACACCTAACTACATAGATTGTTTGACCCTCTTGCCTAATTGGGCTTAATCTATGTGAGTTAATTTATTATTATGTGGCTTATTTCAAGCCTTGGCTTGGTGGTGATAACCAAGCTCATGTTCACTTAAGGTGTGCACGTGTGTGTGAAAAGTGTGTTCAATTTATAACTTAATTGATTATGTTTTATGATGTCATGTGCTGAAAAAATTGTAAATAATGTTGAAAATGGATAGTAAAATGAGCAGTGAATTCAAGCACATAAACCCCCACCAAAAAGGGAAAACAAGTAGAAAAAAAGGAGGTGGAAAACAAGCTACTCAAATACACACTTATGGAACAAAAGATCAAAATTTAAAGGGACTTGGATCTACAGGAAACAATCTAGTGTTAATGATGCAAAAAAATAGTAAAGAACATAGGGTAAACAGTTGGTAAAGGGCAGATAAATGGTTGAAAACTGAAGGATACACAAGGGGATCTTATGGAGGAAAGTCAACACTAGATTCAAAGTGGAATAAAGTGTTGTAAAAATGTTATGAAACCAGCTCAAGAAAAGATAGAAAAGATAGATCAACGCCTTAGAATTCAGCCTCTTCGAGGGGGCAACCTCCTTTACATTACATAAATGAACAATTCTTGGATGATTCAAATGACAAAACCTCATTTCTATATATAGGAGTCTAAGGAGTCACAATATAACCCAGCCGACCGAACAATAATAATATAAAGCCACAAAAATAACAATAGAGGGATTCTATGGGGCACAGTAATAACAATATGGGGATAATAGGGGCACACCAATATTAATAAGGGATGCAACTACAATAGTAATGGGGTGATCACTAGTATTATAGGGACCCAACATGCCCCTCTCCTTCAAAAAAGTGTTTTCCTCAACGCTTGAGTAGTTCTGGATGCTTCTGTATAAAATTCTCATCCTCCCATATGGAATATTTAGCGGATAAGTTCTTCCACTTGATAAGATACTCCGAAATTGATCGACTTCGTAGCTGTCGAGTTCTTATTTCTGTGACTGCTTCTAGTTCCAATATAATTTTTCCTTCCTCTTCAAGTTCTGGCAATATTGTTTGAACTGGGAGCTTGTTGCCTATAACCTTCTTTAAACATGAAACATGGAAAACTGGGTGCAATCAACAAGTTGCAGGAAGCTCCAATTTGTATGCCATAGTACCAATCTTTTGCAACACCTTGTACGAACCATAATACTTTGGTGATAATTTATTATCCTTCTTAGCTTGCTTGAGGGACATTTGCTTGTATGGTTGTAGCCGTAGGAATACCCAATCACCTACATCAAAACTTCTTTCGCTGCGATGTTGATCTGCCTGTTGTTTCATTCTATTATGTGCCAACACGAGGTTATCCTTTAAGAGTTGGAGGACTTGTTGTTGATGTTCGATGTGATGTTCCACTGCTTGAACCTTAGAATTTTCTCTTAAATATGATGTGATGGATGGTGGCTAATATCCATAAAGTGCCATAAATGGGGTCATTTTTGTTGCTGTATGGAAGGAAGTGTTATACCACCATTCATCTAGAGGCAACCATTTGACCCATTGTGTTTGTTTATCAGATACAAAGCAACGAAGATATCCTTCCAAACATTTGTTTACTATCTTAGTTTGCCCATCAGATTGAGGATGATAAGATGAGCTATGAGCTAACTGAGTACCAAGACAAGAAAATAATTCTATCCAAAAATTTCCAGTGAAAATGGGATCTCTGTCACTTACAATAATCTTTGGGTTTCCATGTAGCTTTTGAATTGATTCCATAAATGCAGTAGAAACTGTATTGGCTTTAAATGGATGTGATAATGCACAAAAGTGTGCATACTTGGTAAGTTTGTCAACTACCACCATGATGACACTCTTTCCCTCAGACTTGGGTAAACCTGTGATAAAATCCATTGAAACCTCCTCCCAATATTGGCTTGGAATGGATAAAGGTTGTAATAGACCCGGTGTCTTAATTGTTTCAACTTTATTTTGTTGGCAAACCAAACATTCTGCCACAAATTTTTGAATATCCAATTTAAGGCCATCCCAAAAAAATTCCTTCTTAACCCTGTGGTAAGTTTTTAAAAATCCTGAGTGCCCTCCTAAGGGAGAAGTGTGCAATCCCATAAGAATCTTTTGTTTTAGTTGGGAATTCTTACAGAGGTATAAGCGATCTTTGTACCATAGAGAATCATTTTGCCAACTAAATGTATCAGACGTACTGGAATCTTGTTGTAACTTTCGAATAAGTGCCCACACTTCTTCGTCATTCTTCCATTCCTCCCTCACTTCGTTTATCCAATCTGGTTGGATAATAGAAATGGTGCACAACAATGCTTCCACATCCTCATCCTTTCTTGAGAGTGCATCTGCCACCACATTTTGCTTCCCTTTTTTGTAGATGATTTCAAAGTCATAAACCAACATCTTTGTGACCCACTTTTGTTGCTCTTCAGAGGATAATCTTTGTTCTAAAAAGTATTTAAGGCTATCATGATCCGTTTTTACCTTGAAGTGTCTTCCCATTAGGTAGGGTCGCCATTTCTTAAGTGCATGGAGTATTGCCAACATGTCCTTCTCATAAATAGCTTTGTGTAAAAACTTTCCCTTGATTGGACGACTTTCAAAAGCAATGGGTCTTTCATCTTGCATTAAAACAACACCAATTCCATTTCCTGAAGCATCACATTCCACAATAAAGGTTTTTGTGAAGTCCGGTGTGGCTAAGACCGATGCTTGGCACATTGCCTCTTTAAGATGTTCGAAGGCCTTTGTTGATTCTGGAGTCCATGAAAATGCATCTTTCTTCAATAATGTTGTTAGAGGTGCTGCTATTCTCCCATAATTCTTAACAAACTTGCAATAATACCCTATCAATCCAAGAAATCCTCACAGATGCTTTATGGATGTGGGGATTTTCCATTCCTTAATGGCTTTAATTTTGCTAGGGTCTCCTTAACTCCTTCATGAGATACAATATGACCCAAATATTCCACCTCTTGTACCCCAAAGAAACATTTGGATCTTTTTGCATATAATTTTTTCTCCTCCAATAGTTGTAGCACCCTGTCAACATGTTCAACATGATCCTTCTAAGACTTGTTGTAGATTAGTGTATCATCAAAAAATACTAACACAATTTTTCTAAGGAATGGTTTGAAAATGGAATTCATCAAACCTTGAAATGTTGAAGGTGCATTGGTAAGGCCAAAAGGCATGACCAAAAATTCATAATGACCCTCATGAGTTCTAAATGTTGTTTTCGAAATGTCTTCAGTCTTCATTCTGATTTGATGATATCCTGAACGAAGATCCAACTTGGTGAAGTAAATTGATCCATGCAATTCATCCAGTAATTCATCAATGACAGGAATGGGAAACTTATCTTTAATAGTGAGCTTGTTGAGCTCCCTATAATCCAAACACATGCGCCATGATCCATCCTTCTTGTGCACTAATACTACTGGAGCAGAGAAAGAACTTTGACTCGGTTGAATTATACCAGCCTTTAGCATTTCTACAACCATACATTCAATTTCACTCTTTTGGGCATAGGGATATCTGTACGGCCTGATGTTTGGAGGAACACTTCCTGGAATCAGATGAATAGCATGATCATGATCACGAATAGGTGGGAGACCTTTGGGAGTCTCAAATACCTTGGAATGATTGTCCAAAACTTTTTGGAGATCTGGAGAAATAGATGATTCCAATGTGGAAACATCTAGCGAACAAAATTGTGCAATTACACCCCTTTGTTCCTTTTTTAGAAGCTTTGTCATACCATTAGAGCTAATTATCTTTCCCTGTTTCCCTGCAATACCCCTTAATTCAACTTCCTTTCCTTCCACAGAAAATTTCATGAAAAGTTCTTGAAAATTAAAAGCTATTGTACCCAAGGATTGTAGCCATTGGACTCCTAGTACAACATCATCACCTCCCATTGGAATGGAAAGCATTGGGCTAGTCAATACATATTCTCCCATAGATAGCTTGATATTATGGCACTTTCCAGAGCAATTTTTTGTTCCTCCATTTGCAACCATCACTTGACACTCTGGTGTTGGATATAAGAAGCAATTCAATTCTTTTGCTACCTTACAATGAATAAAATTGTGGGTACTTCCTGAATCAATCAAAACTATTACCTTTTTTTTCTTGATTTGTCCTTCTATCTTGATGGTTTGAGGAGTGGTAATTCCCGCGAATGCATTACAAGATATGGTCGGATTCATTTATTCTTTATCTAGGCTTTGTTCCTGGAGTATGTCCTCTTCTTTTGACCTTTCTTGCTTCTTTTCTTCTTCCTCTTCGCAATCTATGTAGAATAATTTCTTCTCAGCAGACTTATGACCTTTAGTGTATTTGCTATCACAACTATAACAAACCCCTTTTGGTCTTTTTTCTTCCAATTTTTGTGGTGTCAACCTTATAGGTTGTGGAAGACTAGGGGCAACAACACTTCCATCTTTATAGTTGTGAGTGGTATGCTTCCTAGTTGCCATAATTTTGCTTGCTAACCTGAATGCCTTCTCTAATGAATCAGGTTCCCAAAGACGAACATCATGTTGGATATTATCCTTTAAAGTCCCTATGAACACATCAATCCTATGCTCCTTTGGAATAGTTTTTACCCTTATGTTCAATTTTTGGAACTCCTCAATGTGCTCCATTATTGAACCCTTTTGTTTGAGACTTATCAATTGGCTAAAAAAAGTGTTGCTTTTTGTATCCTCATAATGTGCTATCACTTCTTCCGTAAAAATTGCCCAAGTGATAATTTGTTTACGAGAGCAAATCCATTGATACCATACAAACTGATTTGGTTCCAAATATAAAGTTACAATACGTACCTTTTGTGTGTTTTGCACATTATTGAGATCGAAAAATTGCTCCATCTGTAATATCCATGTTGCGGGATCCTTGCCATCAAACTTCCTCATATCGATTTTTGGAATATGGTGGGTCTTAGATCCCACATTAAAGTCTATGAAATCATGATTAACATTTATTTTGTTTGCATCATGAGTTTCCTTTACTACATTTTCACCATTAGTAAGTATTTCTTGTAGAAAATTTGTCAAATCTGTCTTCAAATCTGCCATGTCTCTCTTCAAATCTGTCTTCAAATCTATCTTCAAATCGTCCATCTTAGCTTCCATGCCCTTTATCTTAAATTCCAGGCCATTTATCTTAGCTTCTGTTAGCTTTTGTGAGAGTGACATTTGTTGCACTTGTTCTTGTAATTTTGATATATCATGTAGCATTTCTTCCTCTTCTTCATGAGTCATGCTAGAGCCTTCAGGTTGCTTACTAGGTGTTTGCATTTTCTTTCCTCGGGGCATCAGTTATCGATAATAATGCTCTACTATGCCCTTTGAATTCCTTCAAAATAAATTTTCAAACCAATCTTAAGCAAAAATTTGAAAGAATCTACACACCTTTTTTTCACTTTGTAGGAGCTCGATATTGCCTCTAATGTATCTCTATACTTTTGGATCATCCAGTTCTGAAATTGCGACCTGCAGTAGCCCTTTGTGTCCTCTTTCCAATGCCACCAGTTTAATCCAAATTTGTATTCTCCAAGGAATAGTTATGCGAAATCTCCCATAGTGACCTGATTATAGACTAGTTCAGTAGAGCGAACTTGTACGACGTTCCACGAGTCACTGTTTTGACCTTTGGCTTTGAAAAATATATACAAAAAACTATAGTCCGTCCTCTTTCTGCACCTTCCTATGAAATTTCAATCTGATGCTCAGAGAGAAAGTTATGACGATTTTCCCCAGGTCACTTGTTTGGAATGTAATTCAGGAGTCTGCAAAAAGACCAACTTCCTCAGATCATATCTCCGCAAATATAGCACGAAAAGCTCTGAAATTTGGACCCAAGGTTCAGCGTGATTTCCTCTAAAATGGGTTTTTTTTTTAGCTTTTGAAACGTCGCAAAAAAAGAGTTATAGCAAAAATTCCACGATAACCTATTTGGAGCAGTGAAACCCTAGAATCCAAAGCTCTAATACCAAATGTTATGAAACCAACTCAAGAAAAGATATAAAAGATAGATCAACGCCTTAGAATTCAGCCTCTTCAAGGGGGCAACCTCCTTTACATTACATAAATGAACAATTCTTGGATGATTCAAATGACAAAACCTCCTTTCTATATATAGAAGTCTAAGGAGTCACAATATAACCCAGCCGACATAACAATAATAATATAAAGCCACAGAAATAACAATAGAGGGATTCTATGGGGCACAGTAGTAACCATATGGGGATAATAGGGGCACAACAATATTAATAAGGGATGCAACTACAATAGTAATGGGGTAATCACTAGTATTATAGGGACCCAACAAAAAAAGTGTTTAAAGGACCTATTATAACCTGCTAAAAATACTAGAAAATAGTGGTTGAAACTACTGCAAACTAGACTCCTCACTATAGAAACCCTTTTCCTAACTGATGAAGCTGTACTCTAAACCCTAGGGTGATTTTTTCTTCCTCAACAATAATTTTCTATGTGGATATAGGCCTAGCTATGACATAGGCAAGATAATAAACCCTACCCAACACACGCAACAATCTCATAAAAAATCAAGAAAAAATCTGAGAACGCAAGTATTGACCTATAAAGTATGTTTGAACGTAGTTCAGGACCTAAAAAGGGCTTTGGGATGCAGAAAAGAGCCTGAAAAGAATGTTACATTCCTACAACTCTCACTCGGTAGTTCTCACCCAGATTGTGTCGCCTCTTATTTGGTTGGTACCTATGACCTACGGAAAGATGTGGAACCCTAATAGACAGAGAAAATTTTCCAAAAACAAAGGAAATATAAAAGTAAAAGTGAGTGCTAAAAATAGCTGGAAAAACACTAAATATCTCTGAAACTATAGTCACCAAGGATATGAATTACTACACCAACGGATTCGCCATTTGTTGATGACTATATAGCTAATTCCCTAATGGAGTTGCCATTTGTTGACAGTTGTGTAGATAAAGACCCTGTGGAGTCGCCATTTGTTAGTGTAAGGATTTATTAGCAAGTGTACCAAAAATACTTGGCTTAACTCACTGGTGACAAGTGACCCTAACAACAAAACATGGTTGTTTCTATGCTTCATATCTGCAATAAATTGTGAGAATACCCTACAAGAAAATATATGATGTAACCCCAAAACATATAGCAGCAATAAATGAAAGTGCAATAACCCAATGAAGGACTTTAAATGAATAATAATTCTATTAAAACACATAGTGAGGAATATTTACAACATGGTTTTGTAGATCCCCCTCCGTGGGATGGGTCTTTTTGATATCTTTGTGCTTCAGTGATCTGTTTCTCTCTCTCGACTTGCAAGAGCAGAAAACAAAAACAAAAAATTAGCTTGAACTTCAATGGGAACTCAAATGTGATAAGACGATACTGGTGATGATGAGAACGATCAAGGTGAAGAATGAATGGAAAACCCTCTTATTTATAACAAAGTATTGAGCTAAATTAGGAATTAGAAAATAATAAAATATTATTAACCAAATCAAAACCTAGCCGTTAGGAATACTTTATTATATTTTTTGGAGAGGGAAAAGATATTCAAAATGGTGAAATACCTTTATTTAGAAAATGGTTGAAATAATTAACAAATAAAATGATTTATTAATTACTTTCTGAAAATTAAGAAAAGTGTTAATTTGAAATAATTATTAAATAATGGTCTAACAATTATTTCAAAAGTAAGAATAAGGAATAATAAATAAATAGTGATTTATTTAATTATTCCAAAGTGATTTATTAAAATGTGACAAGAAATAATAATCAAATGATGATTTAATATTTATTCCTAGATAATATTACATAAATGTTGATATATTTAGATATTCTTATGGGGGGTTTAATTTTAATCATAAATAATATAAAAAATAAAAATGGTTTACTAAATGCTTTCCTATGGTGAAAGTGAATTTACTCTAGTAAAATTAATCCTACATGGTGTATTTCAATCGACCTAGAAAGAAATGGCTAGCTGATCATTTTTTTGGGTGATAACACTATGATCTAAAGGATGCTAACATTTTGTGTCTACAGTAGATACATTTGAAACAAGACATGTTGTAACAAAAGTTCAAAACCTTTAATTTCATATCAAGCCATAACAAATATGTATTGCTCACATGCTGCAAAGAAAGCATAAGAATAATTGAACATATGCAGTTTGAACAACAAAATGTAGAAGCATTGATGACAAATGTCATTCTACACGAAATGCAAATTACAATTGTCAATGTTTATACAGCAACCTATTCCACATCGCCCAATATACTAAATATTATTAATAAAGCATTTTTCAATATATCTATTGGTGAGCCAATAATCATTGTAAGAGATTTCAATGTCGATGTGCGTCAAAGTAGCAATAGAGAAAAGACACTAAGATAGGATATGTATAGATACCACCTCCATTTCCTTCTAGATACTAATATGTGTCTTCCCACATCTCTTATTGATCATGTATGGTCTAACATAACACACAACTACACATTTATAAGCTAGATACATATTGGTTAGAGAATGGCACAATTTGTATCATAATGGACCTTATATATGCAAATGAATCATAAAACATGTTGAATTCTTTCAATATTTGTAATTAAATTGTTTTTTTTTCCCTTTCTGTCACCATTGAAGCTTAACTATTTATTAATGTTATTTTGCAAGCATCAACTGCATCCATATCCAAAGAAGCCTCAAATGAAATTTCCTTTTTTCTATAAAGCCAAAATGGATCAAATCTACAATGACCAAATACGCAAAAAGTTTCTAGTTCTTTTGGAACCTTATTTTCATATACAAATTGGTTTCCATGTATCCATAGTAACTAATTGCATTCTCTGCCCATTATCATTTGCAATGCAACAAATAAGTTGATGCAAAAGAAGAAGTTACTAAAGCCTCTAAAAGTTTCAGTACTACCCTCTTTATCAACTTTGACTGTTTGAATAGAGATCAAATTCTTATATTGATAAAAAGGATTAATGCTTGGGCACCATGGAAGTTATTAAGTCTTGTATCTAAAACACAAGATAGATAATATGTGTTTAGTCCTGGTCTTACAAATGGATTTATCCCAAACTATATCAGACCTATATGGATATATTTGTATCCATTCTCCAGGCTCCATTCAACATCTTCGTTGTTAATCAAAGGAACTTGGTAAACCTATTGATTTAACGATAGATGAACATTGACAAAGGCAAAGCAAAATAAAATTTCAGCACGAAACTTGAACATAGGCAAATTATATATTTTTTCTACACCAATTTCTAGGAGAGTCCAATTAGGTTGTGGATCAGATTCTTGAGATATCACTCTAGTGTTATAGATTGAATCTTTATCATTTTTGTTCATAATATTTGCTAACCAAGACCACCTCTTCTCATGAGCAACTTTCTTTGAACTAGAAGACTCAGGAAATTCATAACTTTGTCTAGGAACCATTTCAAAAATAAAATAAATAAGTGCAGAAACACCTTAAATGGCACACTATGGATGCAACCCTTGGCCTATCGCATGTACGCCCAAACACGACACACCGAGCCTAAAACTGGGACTTAAATGGAAGTCGGCCTTCAACTTTTTCCTACAACAGCTATCATACCACCTTGACGAATAGAAGACAGAGTAAGAAGAATTCAATGGCTCTGATACCAATCATAGAATGACAACTCCAAATGAGATTATCAAACAACAATCATAGAATGAAAACTCTGAATGAGATTATCAAACAACAGTCATAGAATGACAAATACGAATGAAATTATTAAACAACAACCATAGAATGAAACAGTCGACTCTTTCATTACTTTCATCATAAAAATTACAATGCCCATTCTAACAAGAGGAGAGTTTAAATAGATATTTTCGCATGCCTCCTTTGATAAGATAGGCATCATTCCATATCATAGATACATAGTGGAGATTCCTTTTTAGGGAACCCAGGGAAGCCATTATTGTATTTAAAGTAAATACACAGTGGAGATTCTTCACAAGAACCCATGAAAGAGTGAATTATTGTACTTTAGAGCTAAGGACGATAACCTTTCGGACTACGGTCAGAATCTGGGTCAGACTCAGATTCATAACTTTCATTATTTGATTGTACCCCTGGAATTATGTCATCTAGCCAAGTTGGTGCATGTTGACCAAAAAAAGCAGAAAAATGGGAGAATCTCATGTGTGATTCTTGTTCAATGTCAGAGAGGCCTACTTCTCTAAAGAAATCATTAATAGTTGAGAAACTATAACCGGAGGCTACTGATGTATCTTTATCCATAAAAATTGTAGTTCCTTGGTATATGAGGTCAAATTCAAGGATATTGTAACCAAGGGCTCCTTCTTCCATTTCTTTTTTAAGTATAGAGAGTAACCAATGAGGAGTTACAGTTTTCATTTCATCGCTCCTTAGTATATATTGGTATAATAGTAAATTCATCGAAGGACTCCAAATCCTATACGGGAAAGCAATGTCTTCACAGTACATAAAAATGGAAACCTTGTCGAATGCTCTAGAAAATTGGAGAATTCCATAATATTCAATCCACCTGAGACTGGGATCAAAGATGTAAACAACCCTTATGTTGATGTATGGTGGTCGAGCTTGTCCAAAGAAGACATGGAAGTTATTTATGAGATTCCACTAGATATTATAACTCTATCTCCCAGCTTTAGAATTCAACCATTTATGTAGGATTAACCACTAGATTTCAATTGGAAGAGATTTGAGTTTCTCCAACAAATAATCCCAGCAGTAAGATCAAGAACATAGTGGACATAATTCAAATTGAAATTTCTCTTTCTTTGAGTTTGAACTTTCTCCTTGTTCAAATGACTTAATTGTAATAATTTCATATCCTTATCGAGAAAGCATATCTGCAAGATAATTTTCATTCCCATATTTGTATATAATATCAAAGTCAAAACGTTCGAGCCATACTGCCCATTGAGGACTCTGGAATTACCTTTTTCTAGCAATTTTATGTTGCCGGGCATTCCTTTCATGTGTTTCAAATCAGTTTTTACTATGAAATGCACACATTTGAGAAATGATCGAAACATTTTGATCCCTCTTTTAATAGATAGAATTTATTTATGAGATGAAGGATATTTAAGTTCATTATCTAAAAAACTTCCAGAGGTATAGGCACAAACTTCTTCGTGTTTTCCATATTTTTGTAATAATATTGCAGCCCAAAGTTTAGATATCATAAAACAGCTGAACAATCTTCCATTTTATCTCTCAAGGCCATAGACCTTCAGGAAAATGCACAGATTGAGAAAATTGCTATGGGAATCAAAATTTCCAGGGAAAAACTAGAACTATTAAAATCAAAGCTTTATTCTGTCCAAGAAATAAAAATGGTTGGTACTGTGATTGAAGAAGTTGGAAAAACCTCAAGTAAATAGAAATGGTCTGAATCTTTTAGTTTTTCAAACAAAGCTCAAAAGACTACTAATTCAAGTTCCCGTCAGAATAGAAGTCCTTTTTCTCAATGAGCTAAGCATATGGATGAATTTGATGCACAAAAAGAAGTTACTGAAGCCTTTAAAAGTTTTGGCACTTCCCTATTTATTAACTTTGACTATTTGAATAGAGATCAAACTCTTATGTTGTTACAAAGGATTAATGCTGGGGCATCTCAAGGAAAGGCTGAAATAAAATCTCCCTGGCAAGACATAGTTATACAAATTACATGGGAATTGACATGAAATGTAAGGTTATGGTGGGAGAAATTGAAAAGTATCGAAAGATTAGAAATATTGGACAATCAAGACCCTTTGCAACCCATCTTAGTTGCATCATCTCATGAATTTTTGGGTATTATTCCTACATACACAGTTCATTATGCACAACTATTCATGAGCCAGAGATTATGTGATCTGGATTTATTATTTGAATACTATTGCACAATGCAAGGATTATTATACAAGATCCCTGGTCACCATAATGTAGCTTATCTCTGGCATTATATTACCTCCATGCCTGGAATAATTTCGTAATTGGTCCATCAGTCTCTCTTATCGCAGAAAATTTCTATTGAATCACTTTCCTTAGCCGCCTTGCACCTGCATATTTTTGCCATACTTAGAAATTAGTGTACATCCTAAAAGACTAAGAATAATCTCAAGAAGCAATTATATTTTAGTCCTACTATTTGTTATTCCTTCAGTGAAACATACCGCTTTGGGTGCTATAAGAACCTTGTTAAGAGTTCTCACAAAAACCAAAGCCATACCTGCCATTGCTACTCGAAGAAACATGATACATCTTATAAAAGACATAAATTATAGAAACCTTGTGTTTATCAGTGTTCCTCTAGACCTTATCTCAAGAAAAGATCAAGATATGTCTTCAAGAAAAGAAATAAAACAACAAAAGATTCACAATGTTTTTTATGTGGGAAAATAGGTCATTGGTAAAATAGATGTCCAGATAAAAGAAAGGAGCATAGATGAAAATGTTTAATCTATTCAATTCCTCATATGATCCAGTAGAATGGGAGCTTGTTTATGATTCTGATCCGGATGCTAAATGTTTCTCTACAGATAGTTCTAGTGATGAAGAAAATTTGGATAATGATTTTCAGAAACTATTTGTACAAAGTAGTGATGAAGAATGTACATATATATCAGATTGCTTTATGTTTTCAGCTCATAATATCAAGGAGAAGATAGACCTTTTACAACAGCACAAGGATGCATTAGCACCAAGATTAGTGATACCCAAAAGAATAATTCAAGCAAAGATTGAAGAAATGACAAAGTCATTGCCCCATGCACAAAAAAAGGTCAATGAAGATGATGAAGATGAGATTGATAGAAAAGAATGGTTTAAGACATCCTATGCATATGTTCTAATAAACCTTGATAAGATCAATATTCCTAAAGAACAATATCTTATGGAACAGATCAAAAAGACAAAAGAAGAAATTATGCAAAAAAGACAGCAAATGATTGAACTTGCCAGGCAAATCCAAAAGGGTGTCCAAGAGTTAGATGATTTAAACTCACAATTTACTGCTTTTGTTCTTAAAAAATCAGAAGAACCAAATAAAACCCAAGAGGACATCTATGAAACATTTGTTATAGACATCAGTAGCATAAGTGACAGAATGGTTATTACAATGGGAATAAAAACACCAAGATATAAACTCTATCATTTGGATGCTTAGATTGATATAGGAGCTATGAGTAGTTGCTATAAGTACAATTATATTCCTTCTTATTTTTTGCAACCTACCGAGGTTCATTTCAAAGCTGTTAATAAGCTATTTTGATGAAGATCTCTTATATTCCTCCCGGTTTCCCAATATTGTTAAACTCTACTCTTGTTTATGTTAATTTATATAACTATGATACTGGATCATATATCCTGCTTGGATAAGATTTTGTTAAAAAATATATGCCAATGACAGTAGACAAAGCTTCAATTACATTTATATTCCAATCTCAAAAAATTAAAGTCCCAGTAAAAAAGTAAATATCTTGTAAGGATCAAGCCTAATGAACAGTATAGGGTAGAAGAATTTGTCAAAGAATTGTCCAAGATCCAAAAGATAATAAAGCATGCAGAAATACATGGCCAAGAAGTTCTAAAAGAAGTGGCAAAAAATTTGAAAAATGATTGTACTGCAGATCATCCTGGTGCTTTTTGGTTACGTGAAAAATATTTTGTTACCTTTCGATATAAAGACAGTGCTTCCTACAGGCCTCAAAAATCTTCAACCAATTTTATGAGTCCCTCAGAACAAGAGCTATGCAGGAATGAGATCCAACAATTGTTGGACAGAAAATTGATTGAACCATGCAAAAGCCCCTGGGCATGTCCAACCTTCTATGTCAATAAACACTTAGAGCATAAACGAGGGAAAAAGGGGTTAGTAATTAACTATAATGCCTTGAATGATGCTTTATTACCAATCAAATATCCACTTCCAAATAAGGCGTTGTTGCTTTCTAAAATTGGTAAAGCTAATATTTTTAGAAAATTTGATCTAAAGAGTGGATTTTGGGAAATCGGGATTGCACCAGGAGATCATTATAAAACATATTTTGTTGTTTCGAGAGGACAATATCAATGGAATGTCATGCCTTTTGGAATGAAAAATGCTCCATCATAATTTCAGAAGAGAATGGAGGATATTTTCAGACAATTACCATTTGTACTTGCACATATTGATGATTTTCTTGTTTTTAGTAAGGGTGTACAAGAGCACAAGAAACATTTAGAAGTTTTTTATAATTTAGTATAAACCCATGCTTTGGTTATTTCAGCATCTCCGGATAAGTTTGTACTAGCACAAACTATGATTGATTATCTTGGTTTACAAATATCTCAAGGAAAAGTCCAGCTGCAACCACATATTTTGCAATGTTTATCAAAGTTTCTAGACAAGTTGTTAGACATTAAATCCACTCAAATATTTCTTGGTTGTTTAAATTATGTGAGACATTTTTATGCCAACCAGACAAAGGATACAAAAGTTATCATGCAGCGACTAAAACATGGAGTACCCTTGTCTGAAGAAATGAGAAGGGCAGTCATTACAATCAAGCAAAAAATTCAGTCTTTGCCTCCTCTGTCTTTACCAGATCCAAAATCACCTTTCATCTTGGAAACAGAATCTCATGACGAAATTTGGTTTGCATACTTATTACAAAAACTTACATGGAAAAGAAGAAGAAGTGTGTGCCTATACCTCTAGAAGCTATTCAGATACTTAAATATCCTTCATCTCATAAATAAATTCTAATTGTTAAAAGACGGATCAAAAGGTTCTGATTCTTTCTCAAAAGTGTGCATTTCATAGTAAATATGATTTGAAACACATGAAAGGAATGCTCAGCAACAGAAAATTGCTAGAACAAGGTAATTCCAGAGTCCTTAGATGGGAACTATGGCTCGAAGGTTTTGACTTTGATATTATATACAAAGCTGGGAATGAAAAGTATCTAGCAGATATGCTTTCTTCGGAAGGATATGAAATTATTACAATTAAGGCATTTGAATGAGGAGAAAGTTCAAACTCAAAGAAAGAGACATTTCAGATTGAATTATTTCCACAATGTTCTTGCTCTTAATTCTGGGATTGTTTGTGTTAGAAACTCAAATCTCTTCCAATTGAAATACAATGGTGAATTCTACATAAATGGTTGAATTCTAAAGCTGGGAGACAGAGTTATAATATCTGGTGGAATCTCATAAATAATTTCCATGTCTACTTTGGATAAGCCCGACCACCGTACACCAACAGAAGGGTTGTTTACATCTTTGGTCCCAGTCCTAAGTGGATTGAATATTATGGAATTCTCCAATTTGCTAGAGCATTTGACAGGGTTTCCATTCTTATGTACTCTGAATACATTGCTTCCCCATACAGGATTTGGAGTCCTTGGATGAATTTACTATTATACCAATATATACCAAGGAGTGATGAAATGAAAACTGTAACTCCTCATTTTTACTCTTTGTACTTGAAGAAAAAATGGAAGAAGGATTCCTTGGGTAGAATATCCTTGAATTTGATCTCATATACCAAGGAACTACATTTTTTATGGATAAAGATATATCAGTAGCCTCCGGTTATAGTTTCTCAATTGCTAATGATTTGTTTGAATAAGTAGGCCTCTCTGACATTGAACAAGAACCACTCGTGAGATTCTCCCATTTTTCTTCTTATTGTGGTCAAGATGCTCCAGCTTGGCTAGACGACATATTTCCAGGGATACAGCCAAATAATGAAATTTATGAATTTGATCTAGATATTTCAAATGATTCTGATCGTAGTCTGGAAGGTTGTCCTCCTTAGCTTTAAAGTACAATAATTCACTCTTTCGTGGGTTCTCGTGAAGAATCTCCACTGTGTATTTACTTTAAGAACAATAATTCACTCTTTCGTGGGTTCTTCTGAAGAATCTCCACTGTGTATTTACTTTAAGTACAATAATTCACTCTTTTGTGGATTCTTGAGCAGAATCTCCACTGTGTATTTAGTTTAAGTACAATAATGGCTTCCATAGGTTCCCTAAAAAATAATCTCCACTATGTACCTATGATTTGGAATGATGCTTATCTTATCAAATGAGGCATGCAAAATATCCATTGTTTCATCTTGGAAACAGATGCTTCTAATAAAATTTGGGTTGTAGTCTTATTACAAAAACATGGCCAACAAGAAGAAGTTTGTGGCTATACCTCTGTAAGTTTTTCAAATACTGAACTTAAATATCCTTCATCTCATAAATAAATTGTAGTTGTTAAAAGAGGGATCAAAAGGTTCCGATTATTTCTCAAAAGTGTGCATTTCATAGTAAAAACTAATTTGAAACACATGAAAGGAATGCTTAGCAATATAAAATTTCTAAACCAAGGTAATTCTAGAGTCCTCAGATGGGCACTATGGCTCAAAGGTTTTGACTTTGATATTATATACAAAGCTGGGAATGAAAATTATCCTATAGATATGATTTCTTGAGAAGGATCTGAAATTATTACAATTAAGGCATTTGAACAAGGAGAAATTTCAAACTCAAAGAAAGAGAAATTTCAGATTGAATTATGTCCACAATGTCATTGCTCTTAATGCTGGGATTGTTTGTGTGAGAAACTCAAATCTCTTCTAATTGAAATCTAGTGGTTAATACTACATAAATGGTTGAATTATAAAGATGGGAGACATAGTTATAATATCTGGTGGAATCTCATAAATAATTTCCATGTCTTCTCTGGACAAGCCCGACCACCATACATCAATAGAAGAGTTGTTTACATCTTTGATAACAGTCTCAGGTGAATTGAATATTATGGAATTCTCCAATTTGCTAGAGAATTTGACAGAGTTCCATTTTTATGTACTATGAATGCATTGCTTCCTCGTACAGGATTTGGAGTCCTTGGATGAATTTACTATTATACCAATATATACCAATAAATGATGAAATGAAAATTGTAACTCCTCATCGATTACTCTTTGTACTTAAAAATAAATGGAAGAAGGATCCCTTGGTTAGAATATCCTTGAATTTGATCTCATATAGCAAGGAACTATAGTTTTTATGGATAAAGATACATCGGTAGCCTTCGGTTATAGTTTCTCAACTACTAATTATTTCTTTGGAGAAGTAGGCATCTCTGACATTTTACAAGAACCACTCATGAGATTCCCCCCTTTTTCTGCTTGTTTTGGTCAACATGCACCAGCTTGGCTAGATGACATAATTCCAGGGATATAGCCAAATAATGAAAGTTATGACTCTGATCTAGATATTTCAAATGATTCTATTGTAGTCCCAGACGTTATCCTCCTTAGATTTAAAGTAAAATAATTCACTCTTTCGTGGTTTCTCGTGAATAATCTCCACTATGCATTTATGTTATGCAACCAGCTCACAAAATAGAAGGAAAGATAGATCAATGACTTAAAAATTATCCTCTTTGAGAGGGAAACCTCCTTTACATTACACAAATGAACATTTCTTGGATGATACAAATGACAAAACCTCCTTTCTATATATAGGAGTCTAAGGGGTCACAATATAATCAAAGCCAACATAACAATAATAATATAAGAGCACAACAATAACAATAGTGGGCTTCTATGGGGCACATTAAGAACAATATGGGGACAATATGGGCACAACAATAACAATAAGGGCTATAATGACAATACTAATGGGGGAATCACTAGTATTATAGGGACCTAACATGCCCCTCTCCTTCAAAAAAATTGTTGTCCTCAACGCTTAAGTAGTTCTGGATGCTTCTGTATAAAATTATCATCCTCCCATGTGGAATCTTCAGTGGGTAATTTTTTCCACTTGATGAGATACTCCGAAATTGATCGATTTCGTAGTTGTCGAGTTCTTGCTTTTGTGACTGCTTCAAGTTCCAATATGATTTTTCCTTCCTCGTCAAGTTCGGGAAATATTGTTTGAACTAGGAGATTGTCACCTATAACATTTTTTAATCATGAAACATGGAAAACTAGGTGCACTCGGGAAGCTGCAGGAAGCTCCAATTTGTATGCCATAGTACCAATCTTTTGCAACACCTTGTATGGACCATAATACTTTGTTGATTATTTATTATCCTTCTTAGCTTGCTTGAGGGACGTTTGTTTATATGGTTGTAGCCGTAGAAATACCCAATCACCTACATCAAAACTTCTTTCGATGCGATGTTGATCTGCCTGCTGTTTCATTCTATTTTGCGCCAAAGTGAGGTTATCCTTTAAGAGTTAGAGAACTTGTTGTTGATTCTCGATGTGATCTTCCATTGCTTGAACCTTAGAATTTTCTCTTAAATATGATGTGATGGATGGTGGATGATATCCATAAAGTGCCATAAATGGGTTCATTTTTGCTGCAGTATGGAACGAAGTGTTATACCGTCACTCAGCCAAAGGCAACCATTTGACCCATTATGTTTGTTTATCAGATACAAAGCAATGAAGATATCCTTCCAAACATTTGTTTACTATCTCAGTTTGCCCATCAAATTGAGGATGATAAGATGAGCTATGAGCTAACTGAGTACCAAGACAAGAAAATAATTTTGTCCAATTAAAATTTCCAGTGAAAATGGGATCTTTGTCACTTACAATAATCTTTGGGTTTCGATGTAGATTTTGAATTGTTTCCATAAATGCAGTAGAAACTTTACTGGCGTTAAATGGATGAGATAATGCACAAAAGTGTGCATACTTGGTAAGTTTGTCAACTACCACCATGATGACACTCTTTCCTTCAGACTTGGGTAAACATGTGATAAAATCCATTAAAACCTCTTCCCATTGTTGGCTTGGAATGGATAAAGGTTGTAATAGACCTGGCGTCTTAATTGTTTCAACTTTATTTTGTTGGAAAACCAAACATTCTGCCACAAACTTTTGAATATCATATTTAAGGCCATCCCAAAAAAAATCCTTCTTAACCCTGTGGCAAGTTTTTAAAATCCTGAGTGCCCTCCTAAGAGAGAGATGTGCAATTCCATATGAATATTTTGTTTGATTTGGGAATTCTTACATAGGTATAAGCGATCTTTGTACCATAACGAATCATTTTTCCAGCTAAATGTATCATATGTACTGGGATCTTTTTGTATCTTTTGAATGAGTGTCAACACTTCTTTGTCATTCTTTCATTCATCCCTTGCTTCGTTTATCCAATCTGGTTGGATAATAGAAATGGCGCAAAGAAATGCTACCACATCCTCATCCTTTCTTGAGAGTGCATCTGCCACAACATTTTGCTTGCCTTTTTTGTAGATAATTTCAAAGTCATAACACAACATCTTTGTGACCCATTTTTGTTGCTCTTCTTAAGATAGTCTTTGTTCTAAAAAGTATTTAAGACTATCATGATCCGTTTTTACCTTGAAGTGTCTTCCCATTAGCTAGAGTCGCCATTGTGCATGTAGTATTGCCAACATTTCCTTCTCATAAATAGTTGTGTGAATATTTTCCTTTGATTGGACGACTTTCGAAAGCAATGGGTCTTTCTTCTTGAATTAAAACAACACCAATTTCATTTCCTGAGGCATCACATTCCATAATAAAGGTTTTTGTGAAGTTCGGCATAGCTAAGACCGGTGCTTGGCACATTGCCTCTTTAAGATTTTCAAAGGCCTTTGTTGCTTATGGAGTCTATGAAAATGCATCTTTCTTCAATAATGTTGTTAGAGATGTTGCTATTCTCCCATAATTCTTAACAAAATTGCGATAATACCCTGTCAACCCAAGAAATCTTCACATATGCTTTAAGGATGTGGAGATTTTCCATTCCTTAATGGCTTTAATTTTGCTAGGGTCTACCTTAACACCTTCATGAGATACAATATGACCCAAATATTCCACCTCTTGTACTCCAAAGAAACATTTGGAGCTTTTTTCATATAATTGTTTCTCCTCCAATAGTTTGAGCACCCTGTCAACATGTTGAACATGATCCTTCCAAGAATTGTTGTAGATTAGTATATCATCAAAAAATACTAACACAAATTTTCCAAGGAAGGGTTTGAAAATGGAATTCATCAAACCTTGAAATGTATAAGGTGCATTGGTAAGGCCAAAAGGCATGACCAAAAATTCATAATGACCCTCATGAGTTCTAAATGTTGTTTTAGGAATGTCTTCATTCTTCATTCTGATTTGATGATATCCTGAACAAAGATCCAACTTGGTGAAGTAAATTGATCCATGCAATTCATCCAATAATTCATCAGTGACATGAATGGGAAATTTATCTTTAATAGTGAGCTTGTTTATCTCCCTATAATCCAGACACATGCGCCATGATCCATCCTTCTTGTGCACCAGTACTACTTGAGCAGAGAAAGAACTTTGGCTAGGTTGAATTATACCAGCCTCTAGCATTTTTGCAACCATACATTCAATTTCACTCTTTTGGGCATAGGGATATCTGTAAGGCCTGATCTTTGGAGGAACACTTCCTGGAATCAAATGAATAGCACGATCATGATCATGAATATGTGGGAGGCCTTTCGGAGTCTCAAATACCTTGTAATAATTGTCCAAGACTTTTTGGAGATCTTGAGAAATAGATGATTTCGATGTGGGAACCTCTAGCGAACATAATTGTGCAATTATGCCTCATTGTTCTTTCTTTAGAAGCTTTGTCATTCCATTAGAGTTGATTGTCTTTCCTGGTTTCCCTATGATACACCTTAATTCAACTTCCTTTCCTTCTGCAAAATTTTTCTTGAAAATTAAAAGTTATCGTACCCAAAGATTGTAGCCATTGGACTCCTACAACATCAGCACCACCCATTGGAATGGAAAGCATTGGGCTATTCAATACATGTTCTTGCATGGATAGCTTGATACTATGGAACTTTCCAAAGCAATTTATGGTTCCTCCACTTGCAACCATCACTTGACACTCTGGTGCTGGATATAGGAAGCAATTCAATTCCTTGGCTATCTTACAATGACTAAAATTATGGGTACTTCCCGAATCAATCAACACGATTTCCTTTTTCTTTTTGATATGTCCTTCTATCTTGATAGTTTGAGGAATGGTAATTTCGGCCAATCCCTTACAAGATATGGTCAGATTCATTTTTTCTTTCTCTAGGGTTTGTTCTTGGTGTATATCCTCTTCTTTTGATGTTTCTTGTTCCTTTCCTTCCTCTTCACAATCTATGTAAAATAATTTCTTATCAGCACACCTATGACCTTTAGTGTATTCGATATCACAACTATAACAAAACCCTTTTGCTTTTTTTTCTTCCAATTGTTATGGTGTCAACCTTGTAGGTTGTGGAAGGCTAGGGGAAACAACACTTCCATATTTATAGTTGTGAGGGGTAGGCTTCCTTGTTGCCATAATTTTGCTTTCCTTTTCTCTTGCCAACCTGAATGCCTTCTCCAATGAATTAGGTTCCCAAAGGTGAACCTCATGTTGGATGTTATCCTTTAAAGTCCCTATGAACACATCAATCCTATGCTCCTCTGGAATGTCTTTTACACTTATATTCAATTTTTGGAAGTCCTCAATGTGCTCCATCATTGAACCCTTTTGTTTGAGATTTATCAATTGCCTAAAAAAGGTGTTTCTTTTTGTATCATCATAATGTGTTATCATTTCTTCTGTAAAATATTCCCAAGTGCCAATTTTTTTACGAGAGCAAATTCATTGATACCATACAAATTTATTTGCTTCTAAATATAAAGTTGCAATGTATACCTTTTGTGTGTTTTTCACATTATGGAAATCGAAATATTGCTCCATATGTAGTATCCATGCTAGAGGATCCTTGCCATCAAATTTCTTCATATCGATCTTTGAAACATGGTGGGTCTTCAATTCAACATTAGAGTATATGAAATCATTATTAACATTTCTTTTGTTCTCACCATGAGTTTCCTTTACTACCCTTTCACCATTACTAAGCATTTCTTGTAGCAACTTTGTCAAATCTATCTTCAAATCTTCCATGTTTCCTTTAGGTTTTTCTTCTATACTATCCATCTTAGCTTCCACGTCATTCATCTTAGCTTCCACGCCATCCATCTTAGCTTCCACGCCTTTCTTAAAACCATCCATCTTAGCTTCCATGCCATCCATCTTAGCTTCCACACCTTTCTTTAAACAATCCATCTTAGCTTCTGTTACTTTTTGTGAGAGTGAATTTTGTTGCACTTGGTCTCGTAATTTTTATATATCATGTTGCATTTCTTCCTCTTCTTCATGAGTCATGCTAGAGATTTCAGGTTTCTTACTAGGTGTTTCCATTTTGTTTCTTCAGGGCATCAATTAATGATAATTATGCTTCACTATGCCCTTTGAATTCCTTCAAACTAATTTTTTAAACCAAACTTATGGAAAATTTAAAAAAAAACTGCATACTTTTTTTCGCTTTGTAGGAGCTAGATATTGAATATGTTTTATCTTTGTAATTTTGGATGTCCAAAGTCTGAAATTGTGTCTTGCAGTAGCCCTCTAAGTCCTCTTTCCAGCCCCACAAGTCTGATCAAGATTGGATTCTCGAAGAAAGAGTTATGCTAAATCTCCCACGGTGACATGATTATAGAATGGTTCAATAGAGTGAACTTGTATGAAGTGCCATGTGTCACTGTTTCAACCTTCAGACCTGACACAGATACACAAAAAACTATAGTTCGTCCTATTTCTATAAAGTATTACAAAATTTCAATCTAATGCTCAGAGAGAAAGTTATGAGGAATTTCACCAGGTCACATGTTTGAGATAGAATTCGAGAGCCTACAAAAACCCTAACTTCCTTGGATCATATCTCCAAAAATATAGCGAGAAATGATCTAAAATTTGTACCCGAGGTTCATCATGATTCCGTCTCAAATGGGTTTTAGGTTTCTCTTCTGAAGCGTCGTAGAAAAAACATTATAGCAAAAATTCCACGATGGCCTGTTTGAAGCAGCGAAACCCTAGAATCCAAAGCTCTGATACTAGTTGTTATGCAACCAACTCACAAAATAGAGGAAAAGATAGATCAACGACTTCAAAATCAGCCTCTTCGAAGGGGCAACCTCCTTTACATTACACAAATGAACAATTCTTGGATGATACAAATGACAAAACCTCTGTTCTATATATAGGAGTCTAAGGGGTCACAATATTATCAAAGCCGAAATAACAATAATAATATAAGGGCACAACAATAACAATAGTGGGCTTCTATGGGGCACAATAATAACAATATGGGGAAAATAAGGGTAGAACAATAAATAAGAGCTACAATGACAATAGTAATGGGGGAATCACTAGTATTATAGGGACCTAACAATTTACGTTAAGTACAACAATTCACTCTTTCATGGGTTCTCGTGAAGAAGTTCCACTGTGTATTTACTTTTACAGTAATTCACTCTTTCGTGGATTCTTGAAAAGAATCTCCACTGTGTATTTAATTTAAGTACAATAATGGCCTCCGTGGGTTCCCTAAAAAATAATCTCCACTATGTACCTCTGATCTGGAATGATGCATGTCTTATCAAAGGAGGCATGCAGAAAGATCTATATAAACTCTCTTCTCTTGGTGAAATGGGAATTGTAATTGTTATGACGAAAGTAATGAAAGAGTCTATTATTTGATTCTATTATTGTTGTTTGATAATCTCATTTATAGTTATCATTCTATGATTGTGGTTTGATAATTTCATTCGGAGTTCTTGTTCTATGTTTGGTATGAGAGCCATTCAATTCTTCTTACTTTGTATTCTATTCGTCCAGGTGGTATGATAGTCTGCGCGTGAACATTATGTTGTAGGCGAAAGATGAAAGTTGACTGCCATTTAAGTCAAAGTTTTAGGCTCATTGTGTCGTGTTTGGGTGTTCGTGCGATAGGCCAAGGGTTGCATCCATAGTGTGACCTTTCAGGTGTTTATGCACTTATCTATTTTATTTTTGAAATGGATCATAGACAGATTTATGGATTTCCTGAGTCTTCTAGTTCAAATAAAGTTTCTAATGAGAAGAGGTGGTCTTGGTTAGCAAATTTTATGAACAAAAATGATAAATATTCAATTTATAACACTAGAGTGATATCTCAAGGATTTGATCCACATCCTAATTGGACTCTACTAGAAATTGATGTAGAAAAACTATATAATCTGCCTATGTTCAAGTTTCGTGTTGCAAGTTTATTTCGCTCTCCCTCTGTAAATGTTCCTATATCATTAAATTAACAGGTTTACCAAGTTCCTTTGATTAACAAAGAATATGTTGAATGGGGGTTGGAGAATGGATACAAATATATCCATATAGGTCTGATACAGTTTGGGATAAATCTATTAGTAAGACCAGGACTAAACACATCTTGTCTATCTTGTATTTTATATACAAGACTTAATGACCTCCATGATGCCCTGTTAGGTGGATTTCAAAGGCCAATTAAACAACGGTCTTGTCTGGTCATCCATTATTCCAAGATACCAAGGGTCTCTTACAGACCCATATATTAATGAATTTCTCCAAGCTTTCATACAATTTCATGGATTCAATGTTGCAAACCAAACCCTAATTTCTCATCTCCATACTACAATCTACATACGCCTTGTCACAACAACAATGCCTCCATTGAACCCAAATATTTTCAAGAGAGCACTAAAAGAAGGTGTTATCGTTGGTCTAGGCAATACTAATCCTTTGCAATTAGGTTTTGGTCAAGTGACCTTACCTAACAAATGGAGCAGTGATTATAGACCTTTTTCCCAAAGTATCCTTAGCTCTCTATTGCACGTCACCAATTACGAGTTGTTACAAAATCTGATGGAAGCACAGGATTGAAGTTTCAAAGTGATCCAAACTTTGTGATAAACAATCAAAGTGGAAAAGTTCATAGTTTTTATGTTCCTCACATGCCTACTTCTAGCATACCTATAAGTAGTTTTCATAAGCATGTACACTTACATAGTTTTATTCCTTCTACTTCCTATCCATATTGTTAAGAAAATCCAAAAAATCAAAAACAAAAATACCAATCTCTTTATTTTCCTAGTTCGTCTGACAGTAATCATAATGGCCAACATTCAGATTGCCAAGATTGTATCCAAATCCTAATTCCTACGAAGGATATTAAGATGTATAATCTACCTAGGGAAAAGGATGGTACTAAATCTCTAATTCCTGACAAAAGTTTAGAGCCAGGAAAAAGTACTCCCAAACTTAAAAATGGAAGTCTACAAAGTGATTTAGAGTTCCTACATTATATAACTCTTGGAGAATCTGAACCAAATGAAGTAATCAAGATGGAAGATTTTGTTAATTATCAATCAGTATGTCTTTCTTAGAACTTAGATGATTTGGCCAAAGATGTTTCAGAAATGAAAGCTCATATAAATAGTTTACATCAATCTCGTGATACTATGCATGAGATGCAAGCCAATCATTCTGCTAAGTTGGATAATATATCTAAAAATTTGGAGATCATCAATAGAGCTCTTTTTAATTTTAAAGAGGCCCTTCCCAGGCCTAAATCTCCTCCAAAAGATTCAATTGTTGAAAAGGAAGGACCAAAGTTTAGATATCATAAAACAGCTAAGCAATCTTCCATTTTATCTCTCAAGGCCATAGTCCTTCAGGAAAATGCACAGAATGAGAAAATTGCTATGGGAATCAAAATTGCAAGGGAAAAACTAAAACTGTTAAAATCAAAGCTTTATTATGTCCAAGAAATAAAAATGGTTGGTACTGTGATTGAAGAAGTTAGGGAAACCTCAGGTAAACAAAAAAAGAGTGAATCTTTTAGTTTTTCAAACAAAGCTCAAAAGACTGTTGATTCAAGTTCCCATCAAAATATAAGTTCTTTTTCTCAATGGGGTAAGCATGTAGCAGAAGTTGATGCAAAAGAAGAAGTCACAGAAGCCTTTAAAATTTTTGGTACTGCCCCATTTATCAACTTTGATTGTTTGAATAGAGATCAAACTCTTATATTGTTACAAAGGCTTAGTGTTTGGCCATCTCAAAGAAACGCCAAAACAAAATCTCGCTAGAAATACATAGCTACACAAATTACATGGGCATTGACAGGAAATGAAATCTTATCGTGGGAGAAATTGAATAGGACCGAACAATTATAAATATTGGATAATGAAGATCCTTTGTAGGCCATCTTAGTTGCATTATCTCATGAATTTTTGGGTATTATTCCTACAGACACAAATCATTATGCACAACTATTCATGAGCTAGAGATTATGTGATCTGGATTTATTATCTGAATATTATTGCACAATGCAAGGATTATTCTACAAGGTCCCTTATCCCCAGAATGTAGCTTATCTCAGGCATTATATTGCCTCCATGCCTGGAAGAATTCCATAATCGGATCAGCGGTCTCTCTTATAGAAAAATATTTCTACTGAGTCACTTTCCTTAGCCGCCTTGAACCAGCATATTCTTACCATACTTAGAAATGAGTGTATAGCCTACAATACTAAGAAGAATCTCAAGAAGCAGTTCTATTTCAGTCCTACTATTTGTGATTCCTTCAGTGAAACATAACTTTTTGGGTGCTATAAGAACCCTGTTAAGAGTTCTCACAAAAACCAAAGTTGTACATGCCAATTCTCCTCGAAGAAACATGATACATCTTATAAAAGACATAAATTCTAGAAATCTCGATCTTATCAGTCTACCTCTATACCTTATTTCAAGAAAAGTTCAAGATATGTCTTCAAGAAAAGAAATAACTAGCAAAAGATTCACAATCTTTTTTATGTGGTAAAAGAGGTCATTGGGAAAATAGATGTCCATATAAAAAGAAAGGAGCACAGATGAAAATGTTTAATCTATTCAATACGTCATAAGATCCAGTAGAATGGGAGCTTGTTTCTGATTCTGATCTAGATGTTGAATGTTTCTCTATAAATAGTTCTAATGATAAAGAAAATCTAGATAATGTTTTTCAGAAAATATTCGTACAAAGTAGTGATGAAGAATGTACTTAAATATAATATTGCTTTATGTTTTCAGTTCATACCATCAAGGAGAAGATATACCTTTTACAACGGTGGAAGGATGCATTAGCACCAGGATAAGTGATACCCAGAAGAAGAATTCAAGCAAAGATTGAAGAAATGACAAAGTCATTTCCCCTTGCACAAAAAATGACCAATGAAGATGAGATTGATCTAGAAGAATGGTTTAATCCATCCTACACATATGTTCTAATAAAGCCTGATAAGGTCAATATTCCTAGAGAACAGGATCTTATGGAACGGATCAAAAAGACAAAAGAAGAAATTATGCAAAATAGACAGCAAATGATTGAACTTGCTAGTCAAATCCAAAAGGGTGTCCAAGAGTTAGATGATTTAAACTCACAATTTATTTCTTTTATTCTTAAAAAAGCAGAAGAACCAAATATAGCCCAAGAGGACATCCATGAAACATTTCTTATAGATATTAGTGGCATAGGTGACAAAATGGTTATTAAAGTGGGAATAAAAACACCAAGATATAAACGCTATCATTTAGATGCTCAGATTGATACAGGTGATATGAGCAGTTGTTGTAAGTACAATTCTATTCCTGCTTATTTTTGGCAACCTACCCAAGTTCATGTCAGAGTTGTTAATAAGAAATTGATGAAGATATCTTATATTGCTCCATATTTCCCAATATTGTTAAATCCTACTCCTGTTTATGTTACTTTATATAATTATGATACTGGATCATATATCCTGCTTGGACAAGATTTTGTTAAAAATATATATGCCAATGATTGTAGACAAAGCTTCAATTAAATTTACAGTCCAATCTCAGAAAATTGAAGTCCCAGTAAAAAGTAAATATTTTGTAAGGATCAAGCGTGATGAACAAGATAAGGTAGAAGAATTTGTCAAAGAATTGTCCAAGATCCAGAATATAATAAAGTGTGTAGAAATACATGGCCAAGAAGTTCTAAAAGAAGTGGCAGAAAAATTGAAAAAAGATTGTACTGCAGATCATCCTGATGCTTTTTGGTTACATGAAAATAATTTGTTACCTTACCATATAAAGACGATGCTTCCTACAGGCCTCAAAAAGCTTCAGCAAATTTTACGAGTCCCTCAGAACATGAGCTAATGCAGGAATGAGTTCCAACAACTATTGGATAGAAAATTGATTGAACCATGCAAAAGTCCCTGGGCATGTCTAGCGTTCTATGTCAATAAACACTCAGAGAAAATACAAGGGAAAAAGATGTTAGTAATTAACTATAAGGCCTTGAATGATGCTTTATTACCAATCAGATATCCACTTCCCAACAAGGAGTTGTTGCTTTCTAAAATTGCTAAAGCTAATATTTTTAGCAAATTTGATCTAACAAGTGGATTTTGGAAAATCAGGATTGCACCAGCAGATCATTATAAAACAACTTTTGTTTTTCCAGGAGGACAATATCAATGGACTATCATGTATTTTGGACTGAAAAATGCTCCATCAGAATTTCAGAAGAGAATGGAGGATATTTTTAGGAAACTACCATTTGTACTTGCATATATTGATGATTTTCTTGTTTTTAGTAAGGGTGTACAGGAGCACAAGAAACGTTTATAAATTTTTTATAACTTAGTATATACCCATGGTTTGCTTCTTTCAGCATCTCCGGATAAGTTTGTACTAGCACAAACTAAGATTGATTATCTTGGTTTACAAATCTCTCAAGTAAAAGTCCAATTGCAACCACACATTTTGCAATGTTTATCAAAGTTTCCATACAAGTTGCCAGACTTTAAATCCACTCAAATATTTCTTGGTTGTTTAAATTATGTGAGACAGTTTTATACCAACCAGGCAAAGGATACAAAAGTTATATAGCAGCGATTAAAACTTGGAGTACCTTGGTCTCAAGAAATGGCAAGGGCGTTAAAACCTTGAACAGCAAATTAATAATAAGAAAAACAACTACAAAAAGAGACAACGAGGCAAGTCAATCTATACCGCTTATTTGCATCTACAATATATACATCAACATTGTGTCTTTGTAATTGACTTTATTTTGCTTGATTTGTGCACGACCCGAATACATTGTCTACCATTATGTTGTGGCACAACAACAACCCCCTCATTTTGATTTATTACCTTCATAATAACAATGGGGATCCTCTACATAAATTTTGGCCATATCGCCTTTTAATGTTTTTTTTAAATAATCGTGTGACATTTTTGCGAGATTTTTATTTTCTTTGGATGTGCATTCTGATTGCATCACTGCGTTCAATTTCTCACTAGATTTTCATCGGTTCTCGTTTCATCTCATTTGGATTTACAATTTGCAAATGACACTTATTCAAAGTTTCGGCAGTTTTTAACGCTTAGACTAAAATTGTAAAAAATATATATTACTTTGTTTTTTATAAATTAGTTAATTTTATGTAAATACTAATTTTTATTAATTATTATTTTTACTGATTCTCTTACAGAACCACCACAACTAAGATTGTATAATAGTTAAAACTAAATAATATAAATCTTATATTATATATAACTTAAAATATTTAAAATAAAATAAAAAAAGTTCTCAGATCTCGGAAGTTAATTTAAAATTTCAAATTCTCGAACTCCCGAGAACAATATTAGAGTGGTTATAGTTTTCATAAAGGAATATATTAGAATGGCTCTAGTTTTATTTGGAGAGAGACACACTCCACGTGGCCCTCCTCTCTTCTCCTCTCCTCTCCTCCCTCCTTACTCCTCACCTCGGCATCTCATAACTCTATTCCCTTATACCTCCAAGACCCTTATACCTCCTACACTTTAAGATCTCTCTGTCGTGCTTATTTCTCCACTTCACGTTCCCTTATGCCTCCCCCATTTAATACTCTCCACTCCACTTTTGTATGGTTAAATCCTTTCCCTTGTAAGTTTTTTTAATAATATTTTTTTTTGTGGTAAGTCTGGGTAGATCAACCCATAGGGATCACGTCTCATCATCCAAACTAGTAGAGCCTAACCCCAAGGAAGTCGAAGAGAATTGACCTCATGACCTCCTATTAGCGAGGTACTTTAGAAATAGGACATGAGGTCCATTCTTTTCGACTTCCTTGGGGTTAGGGTCTGCTAGTTTGGATGACGAGATGTGATCCCTATGGGTTGATCTACCCAAACTTTCCACGAAAAAAAATTAATATTTTTTTTGTTATTTTTATTAATTCGTTTAATATTAATTTATTTTATGTATATTAAATATTAATTGATCATAATTAATTTGTATTTATTAATAAAAAAAATTTGTAATTAATTTTTATTTAATTTTAATATTTATTTAATTATAATTTTTAATTAAAAATGCACAAGATATTGCCGAGGCTTGCATTTTCGAGAATTCTAGCAATTTTGACACTTCAATTTTGATGAGGCATATTTGAAGTTTTGCTTGTCCAAATGAGGCCTCAGATGGCTCTTTGGAAATCTAGAACCGAGGAGAACAATATGGGAATGTCAAATTTAGCAAATTCAATCACTTAATGACCCAAAAAATTAGCAGAAGATTAAGTGACGAATTTACAACAAAAAATTGGTTTTTTCTAATTTGATTTGGGCAAATTTCATTGGCTCGGGAAAATTGTTATCACTAATTCATTCCCCAGCAAGACTCAAAGGCTAATCAAATCCATTTGAAGTGATCATAGCATTGGAATTTCTTTGGATTTTATTTATTTTGATTTAGAAATTTCATGAGAGTTTATTATTCAGATTTCTATTATGCAATTTAATTTATTTTGGTTTTGTTTTTTATTGGCTTTTAGTTGGAGAAGTTGAAGTTGAGGCACTTTGGAGCAATGGAAAGAGACCAGCAAAGAGAAGAATGGAGAATTTATAGCTCTAATTGAGGATATGGAAAACCACTCCCAACAACTCTCCATTTTTTGGATTTTTGTAAATTATTAAATAGCAATCTTGAGAATGAGGAAAGGGTTCCTCTTCTATGAAACTAAGATGCTCTAAGGCACTTTTGTAATGAGTTTTTTAGTTGTAGGAATAAGGGGAAATTCTCAGATCTTAGGATATTGGGGGTTTTCCTTTTAGAATTATTTTTTGTTAGTGAGCTAGAGCTTGCACATTTGTAATTCTTCTCTCTGCTAGTAAAGTTGATCATTTTGAAAGGATTGTTGGAGATACAAAGCAAAGAGACCAGGTTTAATCCGTTTTTATTTTGAATAGTTGTATTTTAATGAAAATTTCATCTTTTTTATAGCAGATTTGTGTAAATTGATTCATATTGTGCACTATTTTTAATATGTATGGGTGTCTTTTGAATTAGTTATCTAATTCATTAGCGTCATGGATCTGTTATTGAATTTCTTATTTTCTCAAGTGCTCAAATCATATTTCTTAGTAACTATTTATTCATAAATATGTCATTTAAAAATGTTTTAATAACCATTAAGATTAAGTGAACTATTTTCTAGTTTTGTGGTCAATCATTCATTGTTTTAATCTCCAAATAGAAGATGCATGGAACTCATAATCCCTGATATTAGAACTTCTTCAATAATTGGGAATTCATTATTAAAAGTGTGTTAAATCCCCAATTTGTTTAAAGTCTTGCACTTAGTATCTTGGAGCTATCTCCTAGAGATCGAGTTAGGTTACTTTCCTTTTCTTTTCACACTGCATTTAGATTAAATTTAGAGTTAGATTTAATTATTGCATTCTAGAAGTCCCCTTACACCAGGGGAAAACCTTAGTGTGGATTGGTTGAGCCCTCAAGTCGGCTTAAGGATTACTTTATTGCAAGCTAGCAGCAAGAGTGTAATTTTGATTTCTTTCTCCTTGTTTGGTGAGTATTAGATATATCAAAAGTTAGCGAAGAGAGACAGAGGGTAACTTGACCCAATTAAACTAGCCAAAACCACTACATCAAACAAATAAGGGCTTAGTTGGGTCTCTAACCAGGTGGTCTCCCTTACATGTCGATGAGGTCATTTTTACCATCAACACATTCCAATATTAATTGAATAATTGAACATTCGTTGGAAAATGCAACAAAAATGCATCAAATATTGCGTTCCAATTTGACTAATCAACAAGGATTAATGACAATAACAATGGTTTTTCCAAGTGACCTCATCGAAAAACACAATCAAAAGATCTTGCTGGAAAAATGAATTGCAGTCACAAATTTCAAGATTATACCAAAAATGAACTATGGTCGTGGTGAATGTGACCACATTGTGTTGTTAGACAACACAAGCACTATAGAAAACATCAACACAACTGGTACGAAATATAAATTTGTTCCCAATGCAATAATAAAATAATTGGGAGAAGCATAGAAACATTCCCAATAGGAATAGTTGCAACACTTGTAATAGCAACTCAATGTCAAATTGTAACAAGAAAAGGCTTCATTTGACTTGTGCATTAGTCAAATGAGAAAAATTGAATTTCCACTTCAGCAAGATGAGTTGGCAGGCAATTAGCAGGAGTGACATGGCCAAATCACTCATTCAAGTCAGTCAATTTGATTTTATGGGCTAGAAGTAGAGTTGTGTGCAAGTTGGTGGCTAAGATCTAACTATCTAGAGGTGTTATCTTTAGTGAAAATCAGTTTTCTGAGCTCTAGTCTAGAATAGAGTTAATATGAGTTCAATTGAGTAGTTGTGACTATTGTTAGCTCACTAATCTCTCAGCTAACTAATCAATTTACTAAAAATATTTGTATTCATGCATGCAATTTGAATTTTCTAGTGAAGTTGGAGGAAAAAGGCATAATTATAATCATTATTGTATACTAGTGAGTGTACAGTGTTTGCATGTAGCAAGTGATCCGTTTCTCTGGGATTTGTGCAAGGAGATAAGAGATTCCCTATTATTTAGGAGCAGGAAGTGTGCAAGAAAATAGGAGAAAGCAGGAGGCCTATTTTGGCTAAGTATTGGCCAGAGCAGACTCAGGAGGAGATCAATATTGCAATGCAGATTTAGCTTCAAGCATTGAAGTTGTCATTGTAATAGATCATTGTTCTCATCTAATATAATACAAACAGATTGAGTAGAATAATTTGTGTCTATTTTTTCAGTCTAAATTCATTAGCAATTGAAAATTTCAAGTTATTTCTACACTCAAAATGTTGGAATGCAATATACATTGCAAATTAGGGACGGAAGCTCTGAAAATGAAAAGGCACAAGTAACATGCTCACCCTTTCACCATTCACCCATTAGTCTTATGCATTTATACTTACTTACTATAGACAATGTTAACAATTACATTTATGGTCCTTTATGTCACAGCTACAACTATTTGATAACTTTGCACCTGTCTACAATGAAATGGAACAAAAGTTGCAAAATGGACATATGTCAATTATGCTCTTCAAAAACATAACAAAAAGAAAAGACCTCAAGGAAAAAACATTCCCTACAACACATGCCAAATTCATAACACATTTGAACGCTGAGACAAAAAAAAAAAAATAATTAATTAATTAATTAATAGACAAATCCAAGTACAAACCCAAGAAATTGAATCTATGTGGAGGAAACGAAACAATGGCAAAAGAAGTAGATTTTGTTAAGTGCGCAAGTGAAGCTCCTTTGCCCTGCGATCTGGGCACTTTGGGAGATCACTGGATGGGGACTCGATCCCCGCATAATAGATCTGAAGGAAGATACCCAGGTCATGCCAAACAGGAGTATCTCCAACAACGCCATGATCTTTGGCAAGAGATGAATTCTCCCCTATGGAATCGAATACTTGCCCTCAGATCGGGCCATTTCCTATTAGATTTGTGCCCCAAGAAATTAGATCTGCACTCGCAATGGCCAGATCTCAATGTACATGCTCAATCTAGCTTCTTATTTTGCAGATTTGTTGCCCATGAGATAAAATGCAAAGGATATTTTTTCGCAAAGCCTAATAGATGTTCTTTACAAAGCTGGGGATGGTTAGACACAAATCTATGGTTTATGAAGGTCGATCGGCTCTCTCTGGGGACGGATATGTCTCCTTTAGTGGGGATAAGCTTAAATATCCCAGATCTGGAGCATATTATTATAGATGGGCCATTGGTTTGGACTGATCTTACCATATTAGAGACCCTCTTAGCGGATCCAGATCAGAGGTGGACATTTTTACCTAACACTCTTCGATTTCGTGATCTTCGTCGGCGTAGAGAATGAGGTGATAAGGTGGAGATTTGTGGAAACAAAGGAGCGGAGGCAATCTCAATTCAATGTATGGGGGCGGGAATCGTTTGTGGCCATAGGTTATGTATTGCCTTGGGCCTGCATATTGCGTTTTCTGGTGGGTACCATGAGTCAGCGTACTCAACACCCTAGATCTACAGCAATCAATATCGGTTGAACAAGATCGCCATGTAGCAGTGATTGATCCACCTCTGGATATTCAAGCACCCACATCAGAACCATTTGAAGGGATACAAATCACTCTCTTTATCAGATCTATTGAAGGGAAATTTGTCTGCATTAGGATTGGGTGTTGGGAGGAGATAAAAAATCTTAAACAGGGGATACAAGAAAATATGGGTATTATAGCTAGTATACAACTCCTGATCCATGGAGGAAAATTATGGGTATTCTAGCTAGTATACAACTCCTGATCCATGTAGGAAAAGTATTGCAGGCAGAATACAAGTTAAAGGATTATAACATCGGTTGTGACTCAACTATCTTCCTCAATACAAGACTCCTCGAAGGCTACCCTGACACAATCTATAAAGGACCTACTACCTTCAAAGATGTAGTCAAAGGGAAGATGGAGCCCCAAATACAATCAAAACAGAGAGCCACTACTCCTAGTTCCTACATCGTGGAGCAGATGACTCAGATCCCTGCTTTATCAATTACTATACCTGAGGTAAATGAGATGCATGATGATTATATATCTTAAGTTGTGATATGCATATCTAATGGGTTCTGGCCCAAACTGTGGATACGCCAATGGATTTTCTCCATATGGATAGAAAACTATGATATACACTTATTCTCAAAATGTTTTTTCATTGTTAATTTTGACACAGCTAAAGACAAGGAATCTGCATTGCATGAAGGACCATGGTTTTGGGGTAATGCTAGTATTTTCTTGACATCGTGGTTTCTGGATTTTGATGAAAATACTATGGTCGTTTCCAAAATGCCTATGTGGGTAATATTATATAACCTAACTCTGCATTTTTGGCACAACAAAGTATTATCAGGCATTGGAAATTCCCTTGGAAAATTTTTAAAAGTGGATGGCGATCGTCTTTCCAAAGATATCTTCACTTTTGCCAAAATCTGTGTGGAGGTTGATCTCAATCAAGACTTGCCAGATTGCATTCTCTTATACCACAACAATCAACAATGGTTGCAACCCTTTGATTATGATAATACGGCCTTCATATGTCGAATTTGTCAACAGACTTATCATCTACAAAGTGCCTTCCCACAAAACAAAAAAAGACAACCACCAAAGCCGAAAGGATGGAAGTTTTTAGTCACTCAGGCAGATGATATAGAAGAGGAAGAATTCACAGAAAATACCACAGACAACACATCCCAAGAAGCATAACTCCCCAGAAATACCTTAGTCCCCATTGCACAGAACACCGAGTACATCTCACAAAAGGACGAGAACCAAAACTGCTCCGCTTTAGTTCCAAGGCCATCCATCCCACAGCATCAAAGTGAACAATCCACTCCAGGGAAAGAGATCAGTGGCAGCAAGAAAACACATGCAACAGAAAGCTCAGATTCTGACAAAGAAATCCCATCTACTACCAAAGAGGCTCAATTTTCCATTGTAACATCCACTCCCAATGCTGGTGGTTGGCGAAAAGTGGAAAAAAAGAAAGGTAAGAAAGAATAGATTAGGTTTTTAGAGTTTTTGTATTTGTTCCTAAGTATCAGCCTTCAGGACATGCTTGTTATTCATATGCTATTTTAGCATCTACAACATGTAATTTTGCTCATAATGAATAAAATTGTGATTTTTCCTTAGGGAAAAAGTACAAACCCAATAATCCACTTATTTTTCATTAGACAATTACTTATTTTTCATTACAAATCTCTTGACTAGTCTTCTTTTCTAACAGGTATAAGGAACACTTGTCATTGGAAATGCATACTCCACACTATTTGAACATGTCTATGCACTTTGCAGTTTCCTAATGTCATCATCTATAATGATAGAAGATATGTCAATTTTTTTTCGTTAAATGCAAACAAAAAACACCTTGTTCTCTTTCTACATTGTATCAATTGCATTATAAGAACTCCTCATAACATCATCTTATGTTGCCTTAGAAACAAACTAGTTTTTTAGCAACTATTGGATGCATTAGCTCAAATGTCTTACCAAGAATATCTGCAAAAGAAAGCATCAACAATTTATATGTTATGCAATCTACAAATTCGTGGTCTTTTTACTCTAAATGGCGACAATGAGATTTTGGATGCTGGGAGCAACAACAAGCAAAACAAAACAAGTCAGAGCTTCAACTAGCAAGTTTGTCTTGTCTCCACAAGTATCATATTCATTCTTTGACCTTTAGTTTTTAGTCATATAACATAATTGTTCAATTTTCTTGTTATGCAACCATAATAAGCAGTCTGTATTATTTTTCGCCATGCAGGTGTGACCAAAGTGCATATACAATACCCCTGATTATCATAGATCTTAAGCGCCACTGTTGAATGAAGAATGAACATTACTATGTTCACTCACAAAATCATTTATACACTCATGTCAAACAAACTAATTCCCTTTTCGTGGATAGTAATATTACTATAACAATATCTTTACTTTTTAAATTGCATAAATGTTTTGAAACCCTATCTGCAATTCTTTGTTTCCTGTTATGCTCTAATTTCACTTTCCGTTAATTTGTAAAATTAACTATTCTATTCATTCACACGTAATTCTATTTAGTCAAAGTATTGTGATTTATTGTATTGTGCTTGTGCATTAAAAAGAAACTTACATTCTAATTTAACTGCAGATGTTATCCAGTTTTGTCTTAAGCACCTCTAATACAAATTTTTTTTATACTTCATAAATTATAATAATAAAAAAACAGAAAGTTGCCTTCACATTCTTCCTTTCTGCGTTTTATTTTCAAAATAGTTGCTTTAGTGTCCCCACTCTGTATTTACATCAATGTAAGAAGCAGTTGTTGGACGTTAATAATCTTATCTATCTGCAAAATTTACCAGAACAAATTGACATGAATTAAGGATCTATGTAATTTACATTCAATAAAGCATGAAAATGTTAAGTGTCCATGTTTATCTATCATACAAAGTAAATAATCAGAAAATTGTCACCTTCAAGTAGGTATTTGTGTACAGGACCTGTCTAAAAGTTTTAGTTTCCTCTTATGCTTTAGTTTCACTTTTTGTTAGCCTAAAAAGTAAATTTTTGTAGTCATTAACAAGAAACTTATATATCAATATTTCTTTGAGGCACCTAGAATGCAAATTTCTGTTATACTTCGTAAATATATAGTTTTGTCTTTACATTACTAGAATTTATTTTTGTGATACATTTGTAGAGATACTTATATCTATGTCCCTAAAGTTCAATAATTAAACTAAGCGGCAGGGAACACTAGCTAGACAACATTGTTAAATATTAGTTGTGTAGGGTAAAGTATTATTACTCATAATTTAATAGTAATGATTTAAGAATAAAGATACACAATCTCCTATGTTTTGATATTAATAAATATTAATATATTTTATACTGAATATTATTTATTTATAATAAAGTATTATTCTTCATAATTCAATATATATATATATATATATATATATATATATATATATATATATATATATATATGCCCTAAGGGTTAACTCAATCAGTTGAGTCCCCATCATTTAAAAGAACCTTTGCTATTGAGAGGTCACAGGGTCAATTATCTCAACACTCTTAGGATCAAGCTCCATGGTTGAGTCGGAAAGAAGGGATCCCTTTGAGTGGATCTTCCTAGTACAAATATTCCATGGATGCAGCAGTCGCCGATCTCCAAGGTCTTTGAACCACATTAAAAAAAAAAGTATACACACACACACACACACATATATATATTAAAATCTCCTAGATGGGGTGACTAATAGAGCAAGGGGGTGGGAAAGCTTCCACCATACCACCTGACCAATACGCAGGCACATCCCCAACAAATGTAATTAACATGCAGTTTACATTAACTAGACAATCATTGGGCCATATGAAAGGACATCGAGCAAGACAGCCTAGATCATGTGAGAAAGGTAGTAATAACATAGAGCATGCATATAGTATCTCAAAGGTGGGATTTTTTAGTTTGGAGATAATAAAAAAAGTATGGATTATAGGCCAGACTGAGGCTAGCTATGAGGTGTTAGAGAATAGAGGGACGAATAGAACTTGGGAGAACTATAGAGTCAATGGAACTCCTCACCTAAGGCCACTGTGTCAAAAGAGAATTATATTTGTTGTAGGTAGAGGAGCTTAAGGTTGGTGAATTACGTGTCCAGAGGGAAAGTTGAATTGGGGAGCCAACTCGGGATACACTTGGAATGTAAATTATTTAGCGCAAAGATGAGGAAGAAAGAATCAAAATGACTGCTTACAATGCACCTCGGGCAATTAAGGCGAAGTTTCCTCGCGTCTCATTCAAGTAATTACTATTACTTGGAATCTCCTTTATGTTTATGCTTTTTATTCACTCCTTCTCAATTCATTTTTGAAGACTCTCCTCCTCCTTACTTGGTTTTTTATGGAAGTTGGTAACTATCATTTTAATTGTATCATGTATCTCCTTTTGAGCTGGAAGTGGATAAGGTTGCAAAGTCGAAGAGAAGTTGTCCTGGTAAATATTCGGTGGAAGTAGTTAGATTGGGTCTAGACTATGCTATGTATATCCTATACTGTCTTGGGTTGATGTTATTCATGGATGCTAGTGTGGTCAACCGGATATTAATATTGCTACAAAGATTTGGGGGAGTTATACAAGGTTTATGTGTTTGTTGGGTGGAAGGTGGTGCATGTTTCTGTGGGACTTCCTTAGTCATGGCTGTTTTAGTGGTTGTCAATCTTCTGCATGGGTTGGGAGGCGATCATGGCTTTTTCCTCTTGTATTTATGTGGGTTGCGTGGTGGATTTCTCAGCTTTCTCTAGTTTGAGGTCTGGTTCTTGGTTGTTGTAGTTGGTGGTTGAGTTTTTCGATATTTAATTGGTATCTGGAAGAAGTTAGGGACTGGATCTTGAATGTGGCGTTAGTTGGTGCTCACCCATCTAAACAAGGTGCCAAGTTGAATATTTTACGGGCCACGTTTCGAGCAGTCTTTGTCTAGTCGAAGATGAGGAGGATTCAAGGGAGAGCAGATTTGTCTACCTAGTACGCACCATACCTTATAATCTATCTTTCTGGTGTTGCATTTGACATGTCGAGGAAAAGAGTTAGTGCCAGGAGGGGGTTTCCTTATTATGAGGAGAACATCTGTAAAGCAAACTCTCGTCTGCAAAATAGAGTAAAAATATTTGCAACTAGATACAAGGATCATATTCATGTGTGTGTGCAAGAAGAACTAACCTAGTTTGAAGGGGAAGCCTCCTCCCAAAGAAATTCCCTTTTATATTTTGTAGTGTTGGCAAAATGGACAAGATGGATCCCTAATATTAGATAGAAATGAGGCATATTTAATCAATATATGCAGATAGTATATTTGTACTAGTAGAGGAAGCTTCTTTGGGATGCATATTGTTTTTGTACCGTCAAGAGTCTTGGAGAGACCTATTACAATCCATGGATCATTTGCATGGGCACCTAAAACATTTTGATTGCATGTTGGAAATGATAGATCACATGCTAGAAATGATTGAGCAGCACCTTGACATTCCTTCCGCATCTACAGTACCCTCAAATGACCCATCAACCATTATCTGAGTTGTAGACTCTAATTCTAAATTTCTTCCCTAACTATGTGATGGATCAAATTTATGGATTTCTTTTTGTAGTTGACTATGTGTACGGCCATATAGGCCAATATGTTGGCATAGGCTTATTTGATGTTAGTTATGTTAGTTTCCAGTTATCTTTGATGTCCCTTCGAAGGGTACAATTTTGGTTATAGTCTAGTCTCCCCTATGAGAGATCGAAATGACTTATGATAACCTCTAATGTAATTTCTTATTTTTGAAGTAATAGAATTCACTCCACAAACAAACAATGTTATGCAATCAGCTCACAAAATAGAAGAAAAGATAGATCAACAACTTGAGAAATAGCCTCTTCGAGGGGGCAAAATCCTTTACATCACATAAATGAAAAATTCTTGGATGATTCAAATGATAAGACCTCCTTGGTATATATAGGAGTCTAAGGGGTCATAATATAATCAGAGCCTACATAAAAATAATAATGAAAGGGCACAGTAATAACAATAGTGGGCTTCTATGGGGCACAACAATAACAATAGGGGGCTACACTAAAAATCTAAATAGGGGAACACACTAGTATTATAGGGAACTAACATGCCCCTTTCCTTCAAAAAAGTGTTTTCGTCAACGCTTGAGTAGTTCTAGATGCTTCTATATAAAATTATCATCTTCCCATGTGGAATCTTTAGCGGGTAAGTTTTCCACTTAATGAGATACTCTGAAATTAATTGATTTCATAATTGTCAGGTTCTTGTTTTCGTCACTGCTTCAAGCACAAATATGCTTTTTCCTTCTTCCTCAAGTTCTGGTAATACTGTTTTAACTAGGAGTTTGTCACTGATAACTTTCTTTAAGCATGAAACATGGAAAATTGGATGTACTCAGGAATATACAAGAAACTCCAATTTGTATGTCATAATACCAATATTTTGCAACACCTTGTAAGGACCATAGTACTTGGGTGATAATTTATTATCCTTCTTAGCTTGCTTGAGGGACATTTGTTTGTATGGTTATAGCCTTAGAAATAACCAGTCGCCTACATCAAAACGTATTTCACTGCGATTTTGATATGCATGTTGTTTCATTTGATTCTGCGTTAGGGTGAGGTTATCCTTTAAGAGTTGGAGAACTTGTTGTTGACTCTCAATGTGATCTTCCACTACTTTAACCTTATAATTTTCTCTTAAAGATAATGTGATGTATGGTGGATGATATCCATAAAGTTCCATAAATGGGGTCATTTTTGCTACAGTATGAAAGGAAGTTTTATACCACCATTCAGCTAGAGGTAAAGACTTGACCCATTGTGTTTGTTTATCAGATACAAAGAAACAAATATATCCTTCCAAACATTTGTTCACTATCTCAGTTTTCCTGTCTGATTAGGGATGATAAGATGAGCTTTGATCTAATTGAGTACCAAGACAAGAAAATAATTTCGTCCAAAAATTTCCAATGAAAATGGGATCTTTGTCACTTACAATAATCTTTAGGTTTCCATGTAGCTTTTGAATTATTTTCATAAATGTAGTGGCAATTGTACTGGATTTAAAAGGATGAGGTAATGCACAAAAGTGTGCATACTTGGTAATTCTATCAACTACCACCATGATGACACTCTTTCCTTCAGACTTGGGTAAACTTTTTGATAAAATACATTGAGACCTCCTCCCAACACTGACTTGGAATGGCTAAAATTTGTAATATACCCAAGGTATTAATTTTCTCAACTTTATTTTGTTGGCAAACCAAACATTCTACCACAAACTTTTGAATATCAGATTTAAGGCCATGCCAAAAAAAAAATCCTTCTTAACCTTGTGGTAAGTTTTTAAAAATCCTAAGTTCCCTCCTAAGGGGCAGGTGTGCAATTCCAAAATAATATTTTTCTTGAGTTGGGAATTTTTACAAATAGATAAGTGATATTTGTGCCATAATGAATCATTTTTCCAGCTAAATGTACTAGATGTACTAGGATCTTGCTGCAACTTTTGAATGAGTGTCCACACATATTCATCATTCTTCCATTCATCCCTTTGCTTTGGTTATGCAATGAGGTTGGATAATGGAAATGGAACAGAGCAATGCATCCACATCCTTATCCTTTATTGAGAGTGCATATGCAACAACATTTTGCTTCCCTTTTTGTAGATGATTTCAAAGTCATAACCCAACATATTTGTGACCCATTTTTGTTTCTCTTCTAAATATAATTTGTGCTCCAAAAAGTATTTAAGACTATCATGATCTGCTTTTACCTTGAAGTGTCTTCCCATTATGTAAGGTCTCCATTGCTTTAGTGCATGTAGTATTTCCAACATTTCCTTCTCATAAATAGGTTCATGCAAATACTTTCCTTTGATTGGACAACTTTCAAAAGCAATGGCTCTTCCTTCTTGCATTAAAAAAACATCAATTCCATTTCTTGAGGCATCACATTCCACAATAAAGGTTTTTGTGAATTATGGCATAACTAAGGCTGGTGCTTGGCACATCACCTATTTAAGATGTTCAAATGCCTTAGTTACTTCTGGAACCCAAGAAAATGCATCTTTCTTCAATAATGTTGTTAGAGTGATGCAATTCTCCCATAATTATTAACAAACTTGCGATAATACCCTGTCAACCTAAGAAATCCTCGAAGATGATTTATGGTTATGGAGATTTTCCATTCCTTAATGGCTTTAATTTTTTTAGGGTCTACCTTAACACCCTCATGAGATACAATATGCCCCAAATATTTCACCTCCTATACCCCAAAGAAACATTTGGAGATGTTTGCATATAGTTGTTTCTCCTCCAATAGTTTAAGCACCCTATCAACATGTTGAACATGATCCTTCCAAGACTTGTTGTAGATTAGTATATCATAAAAAAAATATAACACAAATTTTCTAAGGACAGGTTTGAAAATGGAATTCATCAAACCTTAAAATGTGGAAGGTGCATTAGTAAGGCCAAAAGTCATGACCAAAAATTCATAATGACCCTCATGAGTTTTGAATGTTGTTTTCAGAATGTCTTCAGTCTTAATTCTAATTTGATAATATCATGAACGAAGATCCAACTTGGTAAAGTAGATTGTTGCATGTAATTCATCCAACAAGTCATCAATGACAAGAATGGGAAATTTATATTTAACGGTGAGCTTGTTGAGCTCCCTATAATCCAAACACATACGCCTTGATCCATCATTCTTGTGCACCAATACTACTGGAGCAGAGAAAGAACTTTGACTAGGTTGAATTATACCAACCTCTAACATTTCTGCAACCATTCGTTTAATTTCACTCTTTTGGGCATAGGGATATTTGTAAGGTCTGATGTTTGGAGGAACACTTCCTGGAATCAAATTAATATCATGATCATGATCATGAATAGGTAGGAGGCCATTGGGAGTCTCAAATACCGTGGAATGATTTTCCAAGTCTTTTTGGAGATCTGGAGAAATAAATGATTTCGATGTTTGAACCTTTAGTGAGAATAATTGTGTAATTATGCCCCATTTTTCTTTCTTCGGAAGCTTTGTCATGCCATTAGAGTTGATTATATTTCTTGGTTTCCCTATGATACCTTTTAATTCAACTTCCTTTCCTTCCCAAAAAAAATTCAAGAAAATTTCTTGAAAATTAAAAGTTATCATCCCCAAAGATTGTAACCATTGGACTCCTAGTCCATAATCAACACCACCCATTGGAATGGAAAGAATTGGACTATTCAAAACATGTCCCCCCATGGTTAGCTTGATGTTAGGCACTTTCCATAGCAATTTATAGTTCCTCCATTTCCAACCATCACTTGACACTTTGGTGTTTCATATAAGAATCAATTCAATTCCTTAGCTATCTTACAATGAATAAAATTATGGTTACTACTTGAATCAATCAGCACTATTACATTTTTCTTCTTGATATATAATTCTATCTTAATAGTTTGAGGAGTGGTAATTCCTACCAATGCATTACAAGATATGGTTAGATTCATTTCTTCTTTCTCTGGGGTTGGTTCTTGGTGTATATCCTCATATTTTAATGTTTCTTGTTCCTTTTCTTCCTCCTCTTCACAATCTATGTAGGATAATTTCTTCTCATCACACTTCTGATCTTTAGTGTATTTTTCTATCACAACTGTAACAAAGCCCTTTTGCTCTTTTTTCCTCTAATCATTGTGTCCTCAACCTTGTAGTTTGTGGATGGCTAAGAGCAGCAACACTTCCATCTTTATAGTTATGAGTGGTAGACTTCCTTGTTACCATTATTTTGCTTCCAACTTTTCTTGCCACACTAAATGCCTTATCCAATGAATCAAGTTCCCAAAGGAAAACCTTGTGTTGGATGTTATTCTTCAAATTCCCTATGAATGCATTAATCCTATGCTCCTCTAGAATAGCAGTTACCCTGATATTCATTTTTTGGAAGTCCTCAATTTGCTTTGCCATTGAACCCTTTTGTTTGAGATTTATCAATTGACTAAATAAAGTTTTGCTCTTTCTGTCCTCATAATGTGCTATCATTTCCTCTGTAAAAATTGACCAAGTGATAAGTGGTTTACGAGAATAAATCCATCGATACCATACAAACTGATTGGGTTCTAAATATAAATATTCAATGCATACCTTTTATGTGTGTTGCACATCATGTAGATCAAAATATTGCTCCATTTGTAGTATCCATGTTACCAAATCCTTACCATCAAAATTCCTCATATCGATCTTTGGAATTTGGTGGGTATTCAATCCAAAGTTAGAGTATCTAAAGTCATTATTAACATTCCTTTTGTTCTCATCATGAGTTTTATGGAATACCTTTTTGACATTAGGAAGCATTTCTTGCAGCAACTTTGTCAAACTTTCCTTCAAACCTTCCTTGTCTGCTTTTAATCCATCCTTCAAACCTTCCATGTTTAATTTTAATCCATCATTCAAACCTTCCATGTATGATTTTAAACCATTTTTCAAACCATCCATCTTAGCTTCCATTTCATTTTTGGTTACTCTTTGTGAGAGAGAAATTTGTTGCACTTGGTCATGTAATTTTTATATATCATGTTGTATTTCTTCCTCTTCTTCATGCGTCATGGTAGACATTTATGGTTTCTTACTAGGCGTGTCCATTTTTTGTTTTGAGGCATTTCGGAATCAAAAAATGATATTTATGCTTCACTATGCCCTTTGAGTCACTTCAAACTGATTTTTCATACAAAAGTTATGCGCTTTTTTTTAAAATACATACATTTTTCTTGCTTTTTAGGAGCTCGATATTCAAATTATTGTATATTTGTAATTTCATATCTCCAAGGTCTAAACTTTTGTCTCGTGGTATCCCTTTGAGTTTTCTTTCAAACCCCATAAGTTAGACTAATATTAGATTCTTCAAGAAAGAGTTATGCTCAATCTCCCATGATGACCTGATTATAAACTGGTTCAGTAAATCAAACTTGTGGGGAGTGCCATGTGTCACTTTTTCGACCTTTGGCCCTGAAAATGATACACAAAAAACTACAGTCCATGAAATTTCAGTAACGTTTTACAAAATTCAAATCCGATGCTCGAAGAGAAAGTTATGATGATTTTCCCCATGTCACCTGTTTGAGATGGAATTATGGAGCCTGCAAAAAACCCAACTTCCTCGGATCATATCTTTGAAAATATAGTGAACCAAGATCTAAAATTCATACACAAAGTTAACCAATATTTTGGCTACACGTAATTACAATTTCATCTTCTTAGTCCTCATAGGAAAAAAACTGTAGTGAACATTCCAAGATGGCATATTTGAAGAAGAAAAACCCTAGAATCCAAAGCTCTAATACCAAATGTTATGCAACCAACTCAAAAAATAGAAGAAAAGATAGATCAACGACTTGAGAAATGCCTTCTTCAAGGGGAGAACCTTGTTTTCATCACATAAATGAAAAATTCTTGTATGATTAAAATGATAATACCTCCATGGGATATATAGGAGTCTAAGGGGTCACAATATAATCAGAACCTACATAACAATAATAATTTAAGGGCACAACAATAACAATAGTGGGATTCTATAGGGAACAATAATAAAAAACATGGGGGGTACATGGGCACAACTATAACCATAAGGGGCTACACTAAAAATAACAATAAGGGGAATACACTAGTATTATAAGAACCTAAATTAATTTTTTTTTATTAATTCAAAAAAGGGTTATTACTATAGTACATAGCAATTTACAAAAATGAAATCCACAACTTCAAAAATATCAATTATTATTGAGGATTCAGACCAAGCTATGGATATTAAATTAAAACTTCTCCTATATGTCATTATTTTAACAAAAATACTTTTAGAATAGATTTTCTCAAACTTGCTGCATAACAAAACACAGCGTCAAGGGAAACCATTTACTAATTTGGTTTTCTTCCTCTTGCTAATGGAGAGGGGCGACGATATTTTTTCAAAATTTATGTAAGAGGAGAGATTGAGTAATTAGCTTCACCTTCTTTTGGATTTCTTTCTTAATCAACCTCACCATCATCTAATTTTTCCTCTTAAGTTAGTGAAGGAAAATTCCCCATAAAAATGTTCATCCAGAGACAAATTAAAACTCTTTGTTTACTTTTGGTATTTATGTTTTAGTTGAAAGTCAGCCTTTAGTCTTTCCTATTATTATTCATATTATTCTCCAAGAATTATGTATTTTTTTCTACTTAGATATATGAGCCTCGCTTCTTTGACTAGGTCTCTTAAGATGATGATTCTTGCACATTCTAGTCCTAGTTTCAATGATTTATTATCCTTTATTTCTCTTAGGGGGAGGGGTCTACTTCAAGAGAACCTAGGATTTACAGTTGTTTGGGTAGCTCTTTGCAAAGTGTTCATTCTCTTGAAAAATTTTACACTTTTAAGGAATATGTACATAGTTTAGGGATTGAGGAAGGCTCTAGCCTCCCAAGTCAATTATACCTTTTTCTAGGTCCACTTTCATGCATATTCTAGACCACATATTCATCCCCCATTTGATCTCTTCCTAATCTATAAATTTTAACATGTCACTAATAAATTTGACAGTGGTTTTATCCTAAAAATTTTATAGGGGATTGTGGAACCCTAATGCATACAAGAGTCGTGATCTCCATATTTGGATCAAAATATAAGGACCAATGGGAGAGAAACAAACCCATAACACCCATAAAGTATGGAACTACTATAAAAAAATAATCTCTTTCTTCTGAGATTTCAAAATGAATTGGGAAAAACTTTTACCACAGTAGACCATATCAAGTTGGGAACCCCAATTATCTGATCTTCGAGACTAAACAACCCATGAAATAGGTCATAGGCTTGTAAATTTTCCAACTAGGTATTTTTCATGCGGCGTAATGATTTTTTATTTTGTTTCTGGAGTTGAAATTTCCACCTAAAGAATTTCTTATACCCTTTTGACAAATCTACTCTTGGTTGGGCACTAACACCTACATATTTGGCCTTTCTAAGGAAAGGAACAAAGATTTCTTTCTTAAAATTATTGGACACTTCTAATCTACTAAAGGCCTTAATAATGAGCTCCTTGAAAGATACAAAGAAGGACTCATAAATTTCATATGGATTGTTGTCACAAAATCTAGCATGCTCAGTGAAAAACCTCATTAGCGAAGCCAAACCTTATGGCAACAAGAAAAAGGGTTGCCATTGTCACCTCAACAATCTTTCTCCCATTATTTGGTGGTTTTCATAAACAAGGGAGGCTTCCTTATATCACCTAAAGTATATTCTAATGCTATGGTTCAAGGTCATAGATAAGGGGTCTATAATTTAACCCAAAGTATTGGCAAAACCTATATAGGCCTGGATGTTCTATCCCAATATTCAAATACTCTATGCCTAGACCAAATATAAGGCTAATATAAGTTAGGGTTTGATTGATAAGCGATAATAAGGTGCACAATTTCAAAGGCCTTCCAATGACAATCAACAAAGAGTAACTAAGGTCTTCCAATAGACATTAGGATTAGGGATAGGAAGATTATTTATATGGCTGAAATGCACGCATAAATAGCAACAACTATGACATCAACCCTAAATAGGAGGGATTGACAATGCACTATGCAATATTTTTCCTTTATATATTTTATAGATGCAATTCCTAAATTATGAGCCATAAACAACCAACACAAATTCTCTTTTATGCAAAATATTGCCCTAAAAACCTAGTATCTAACCCCAGGCACCTAGGAACAAGGGAAAGAGGAATAAAATCAATAAAATTTTGGATAATAAACACAACAAAGATTATTTCCTTATCCTTATAAGGCTTAATGGAGTCTTTTAGGGCTAAATTTCATGGAAAATACTTCGATGGACTAAGGGGGGATGACTAGGGCATCCGCTTTCAAAACCCTCACTGATTTTCTTGTGATGTGAGAAATAAAATATAGGAAATGCATTATCGAAGTTTCCTTATAGGCTTCCAAGAGAACAATTTAATGGAGCAAAATTTCTACATAAGTTAAGCATTTAGTCATGGCATAATTATAAACCCTACTTCATACATAAAATATGCAAAATATCAAAGATAAAATAATACAAATTATAAAATTATCCATAGAAGTATTCCTTTAAATCAAAAAACCGTCTCCATGCAAAATATCATCTCCACGAGATATTAGCACCATAGAAAATCACATCATGCCCAATGTAGAAAAAAACTAATTAACATTCTTAGAAGAGAAAAACCTCCAAAGTACCCAAATATCCAGAATATATGCTCTAGGTGGGCAACGCTGCATCAACAAGGTCATATATGCTTTCTCAAATGTGTAAAATGGCCTCTAGAATGCAGCTAAGAAAGAGAATAATAATGTCTCCAAAGGCCTTTGCTATTATAACAATACCACCTGACAAAGCCTTACTCAAAATTAAGTGAAATCACCAAGCATTGGGAAAAATAACCATAAATGCATCATAATGGAAAATACCTAATCCTAGAGGCATAGTAATGTTTCACAAAAACTCAATTTTAAATTTCTAAATAGATAAAGTCTCGTAAACTAGGTACCTCCTTATGTTAGGGATGGCTAGATGGATAGCTATGTTAGGTGTTTCTATCCCCCATGGGAAAATGACATGTCCCAAGTTATCCCTTCAATCCATAGGTGTGTGAGATAATGGTGGTTGTAGAGTGGGAAATACTTTAGGGAAAGGTTCCATAACCATTTGACCAGCTAATGGAGGTCCAACATCCTAAGTCTACAAATGTAAGGAGGAAGTTTTTGGCATTATGGATTTCATGGTTGTAGTTGGTTTGTGTTGACATTGATGTCAACCATGTTGCATTGATGTCAACCTGGTTCAGTGATCCAATCATGTTGTATTTTATGGATTAGTGGGTTGATTGATGTGCTACAAAGTTGTTTCTACAGAGTTGTGCAGAGGTGTTGAAGGTTGTGTAGGTGTCTAAGGAAGAGTAGACCCGATTTGATGTAGGTGTTCTTGGCAAGCTAGTCTCTTGTAATGTTTTTTATGGCTTCAGAAGGTTGGAAAGGTGTCAAGTTTCTTATGGAAGGTTGTCATGATGTCTCAAGATCATTTCTCAAGCTAAGATCCAAATTTGGTTGAAGAAGGAAGAAAGGATGAAAATTTATGGCATCGTCTCTAGGAAGAAGTTTTGCCCCAAGCAAAGAGATTGCTAATGTTGCAGGGATTCCCATATTCTCCTAATGAAATTGTCTCTGGGAGGTCTATATTATCCTAGAGAATATAGTTTTTCAGAGAAAATGTTTGCATTCCTCGCACATCATCAAAATAATTTGGCCATGGTAATTCCCAGAAGCTTCGAAATTGATAGGGTAAGCTCTAAATTGGTTGAATAAGTCCTCCATTGGGTGTGAATGCTTTTAATGTAAAAGTAGTGATGATTATGGTTCGATTTCGTCAAATTTGAGAACCAATGAACTCATTTCAAAAGAGGAATTCACCCAACATATTATATATATATATCATTTTGGATCTAAGATGGTGATGGTTAGCGACATTGAGAGAGAAAAAACTCTATAATAAGGCAGAATGCTTTAGGTGTATTGGTGAGAAAAAATATCTTGTGCATGTGTGCAAATGGTGGAGGAGTGAGTAGATCAAAGTCTTATAGTTGAGTACTGAAGCAGAATTTTCATTTTCCAAATCAGATTTGTGGTTGTTGTAGAAAAGTTTGTTTGGAGAAAGATATCCTTAAGAAAATGCATATAGCTGAGCATGGATTGAGCAATGCACCTGTTGCATTATTTGACATTTGTTTTGCAGGGTTGCTAGTGCATATGGAAAAACGCCATAATGATTTTATGTTGTTGATACACTGAGGGTTGGTGTGTTTATTGTATGTTGCAGTTTGTATTGATGATATTTGTATGGCCATGAGTGCCTTGATTGATGTATGTTGGTATTATGGTTGAGTGTGTAAGTTGTAGTATTGTTGTTGGTTATTTATGTTGATGAGCATAATGTTATTGAGTTGTAGAGAGTGTCTTGTTGTTGGGGTTTGATAGCAGAGCTAAGTTATATGTATGGCATAGTGTCCTAGGGATACAATGTGAAATATTATGAAACGGGGTCTGCATAGAGTTTGTGGAGGAGTGGCCTCTGGAAAGAGGTGGCTTGCTAAGCTGGAGCAGTGATTTTGTGCTAATGGTGACTAGCAAAAATATTGTGGGAGTGGTGGCTTTCGTCTAGTGGTGGATATATAATAGTTGGTGGTGGACAACTAACTGTATTTTGGTATTGAGTCTCCTAGATAGTGGTGGCCAGCTAATTTTGTTTGAGGTCGAGTCTCCTAGTTGGTGTTGACCAGAAATTTATGTAAAATATTTCATTTTCTTGACACATAATAGAATATTCAGAGCAGCACAGTAGCAACAAGGGTCGTTTTTCTCCCGAAAGGGTTTCCACTAGACATGTTTGTGTATCCTTTTGATGATGATTTTTTTGTTTGTTTTGATGGTTTTCTATGTGTATATGTTTCTTATATGTTTACATGTTCATGTTATATCTGCTTATGGTGCTTGTTTATGCATAGATCCTCACACATGTTAAGCTGCTAATGAATGGTTGATTCAGGATTTGAAAGAAAAGAGTAAAAATTGAGAGTAACACAATATTGATTCACTCCTCACCCCCTCCCAGTATTCCAAGTTTTCCAGCAATTAGTATCAAAGCAGGGCTCTTGGTAGCAGCTTAGTCGTTGAAGTGCAGATCTAGGAAGAAGGTTGGAAAATATTGACATATTCATTTCATAATGAATCCTCAAGGAATACATGTCCTAATTGTTGCAAAGTTCCAGGTATGGGAAAGTCAAATCTCAATTGGAATCATGTGTTGTTCACATTTGGAAATGTGTTTATGAACGATGTGGAGATATTTCCATGCCAGCAAGTGTGATGCAAAACAATGCTCGAGCAAGGGGCATTTTTTGTGAGAATCTCCATACTGTAGATATTGACAATAGTAGATCTGAAATTTTCCAAGGAGATTTGGGACAGATGCATATGTTATATGGAGCCAACAGCAACAACAACAATGGGGAAGTGGAGAAGAGTAGTAAAAAGAAGAAGAAGAAGAAGGGATCCAAGAAGGAATAAGCTCCAGTTGAACCAGTTGTGCAATAGGACAACAGATCTAAAGTTATAAGTCATAATGATTTACTTTTCAGTTATGCTTTAGATATCTATGATGATGATAATTTAGCTCTAGTTAGTAAAGAAGATGATGGTCATAGATTTATGCTCCTTAAGGCTGAATATGAATATGTCATGGATATCATTGAAAAAAATTCTAGAGAAGTTGGTAGACTAATAGATGCATGTAAGGATCATGATAAGATATTTCAGATGTGTGATTGAAAGGAGAAGTGTCTTAAGGAGAATATCATTAACTTGAGGACCCAACTAGATGAATAAAAAAGAATCAAAGATGTGTTGTCCAATCAGCTGAAAGATAAAGAGGGTAGAGTTGAAGAGTTAGAAGAAGAAGTGGTTTCCATGAGGAAACAATTGAAGCAAAAGGATGACCAGTTGAAGCAAGAAAAAAGTACCAAGGTTTTGGACAACATCCTCAAGAGTTAGAGATCCCCAGAAAACATATCTAGTGTTGGATTCCATAAGTGTGGATCCAGCACCCAAGCAGGAAAAGGCAACAACGAAACATCCAAGAAGCCTGCAACAGAAAATGGCACCAGCATGAGTAGCAAGAAAGGTAAGAAGCAACGGAAAATATAGAAGCAACCAAGGAGAGCACCTTAAGGAGCACCGTTCAATAGAATATATTTGGCTCCTAGAGTTGATTATGGCAGATCTGTCATATTTCAAAGGAATCAAAGCCTATTTGTTCCTTTGATGGATGATATGAAGTGTTATTCTTGCCATAAATATGGACATTTGGCAGGAAATTGCAAGAGAAAGCAATTTGGATCTAATTAGCAGTTTGGGTAGCCAAGGAGAAGAGTGACCATTAGGTATACTTCTATTATTAATGGTTTATGTTACTGATGTCATTTGTTTGGCCATAAGGATATGGATTACAGATTTAGCACATGGAGGAGAGGCATGCTTAGTAGAATTCAAACCCATTAGCATCATATCTTGGCCATGTGGAGTGTTATATATGCCAAAAGTTCATTCATATGACCAAAGATTGTATGTTGCCTAGTTATTCAAGGCAAATCAAGTATAATGAGCAGTAGATCCAAAGGCTTAGAAGGAAGTTAGAAGAGGATGTGCAAGCAAAGAGACAAACAATCAATATTTGGAAGAAAAAAGGAGCAGCAACCAATGAAGTAAGAAGAGATGAGCCCCTACTACAATTCATTCTTGCATGATAGATCTACTTGATTGCAGAGGTACATATGAGACTGTCATGGTCTCAAAGGGAGTGTTGGTAGTTTGATGAGTACCCGTAGCAGCAATTTTTGATCCAGTGCTTCCATGCATTTTTATATCAGAAAGATCAACATACTCATATGAGGTATATTTTTCTCAGGGGAAGTTATGTTGCCTCTAGGGTTTCAAGGCTTGTTATTTATACTTTTATTTCTTTCCACTCATATTTAGTTCAACTGGTGTATTTATTGTTTATGAGTGGAAAGACATGCTATATCAACCTTGTTGCAGTTATCATTTATTATCTTTTAGCTACCCTAACATGAGCTTGGAGACATTTGTGGCAATGGCATGCATAGAGTGACTTGAGACATGGACCAACCATGTGTGGGTTGTTACATACTCATTATTACAGCCATGTATTTATTATTGCTTCATCATCTTATGTTGGTAAAGAGTTTATTCATTAGTGAGTTGAGTCCTCTCGGCGATAGACATGTCTTGGAAGAGTCTCATGAGTAAAATGTAGGAGAGTCTTGAGTCATGGCATGCATAGTCATAAGTTGCTTTTATTTCTTCCATGTAAGCACACTTATGTGCAAGATCTTGCCATGTAGTCACATTATATTGTCATTGAGTTTTGGTTGAATATCCATTGTGTCAAATCATGCATCATTGAGATGAGTCATGTATGGTCATTTTGGAGTCATGGTGTTTAGACATGCATTGGAGAAAGGTTGGAGTCATGTTTTAGCCATATATGGGGTGTTGCATATCATGTTGTATTAATTTTATAGCCTTGTATATCATTATAAAACCATGAACATGCATTTCATTGGATTCATTGGTCAAGGTTATGATGGAGAGAGAGTTTTGGTGTCTAACATGCATTGATGAGGGATGTACTAGCCATACATGTGGGCTAATGGGTGTTGTGGTTTCAGCTATGTATCACATTGTATATTGGTCATTGATATATCATGGAGTCATTGGTCCACTAAATAAGCATGTATGTCAAAAGTAAAATCATCATTTCCATGGGGAGTGTGTTCAACAATAGAAGTACATTATGTTGGCATAAAGGAAATAGTTGCAGTGGAAGCAGGTTGAGAAGATGGAACGTATTCAGGGGGAGAATTTCATATGATTTTGATATGTCAACCACTCATTTTTGGCATTATGATCCACTTTGAGACATGTGTTTACTTCTATGGATAACATGGGTTGTTTCCTCATGTGGATATTATTGCACACTTTGTTGATGCTTCCCATAGATGCCACATATTGTTGTTCATTTGCCTCATGTGCATATTACTTGATATATTGTTGTTGTTGATAGAGATTGATTGGTTTGACACGCTTCTAAGAGGATGTTGTTTGATGATTGGTTCGATATGATGCTTGTTGTTGTTGATGTGAAAATCATGGATATTTGTTGATATCCATGACTATTCAGCCATGTAGAGTTCAAATGGTCCATTGTTTGGGCTTGTGTTACAAAGCTCTTGTTTCCTTATCAAAAGGAGTTGATCCTTTGCCATTAATGTCAAAGGGGGAGAGAGATAAGAGAGTATTGAAGGCCTGGAGATTATGTGTGGTTGTCATCAATGCCAAAGGGGGATATAGTTGGCATTATTGCTTTCACTATTGTAGTTGATTTGTGTTGGCATTGATGTCAACCTAGTTCAGTGAACCAATCACGTTGGATTTGATGGATTAGTGGGTTGCTTGATGTGCTACAAATATGTTGCTACAGATTTGTGCATAGGTGTTGAAGGTGTGTGGGTGTCTAAGGAAGAGTGGATCCTAATTTGATGCAGGTGTTCTTGGAAATCTAGTCTCTGTCTCTTATAATGATTTCTATGGCTTCAGAGGGTTGTCAAGGTGTCAAATTTCTTGTGGAAGGTTGTCATGATGTCTCAAGATCACTTCTGAGGATGAGCTCTAAATTTGGTTTAAGAAGGAAGAAAGGATCAAAATTTATGCCATCGTGTCTGGGAAGAAGTTATGCTCCAAGCAAAGATATTGCTAAATTTTTCGGGATGCCCATATGTTCCTAGAAAAATTGTCATTGGGAGTTCCATATTATCCTAGCGAAGATAGCTTTTTAGAGAAAATATATGCATTCCTCATGCATCATCAAAAGAATTTGTCCATGGTAATTCCCATAAGCTTTGAAATCGATGGGGTAAGCTCGAAATTAGTTAAATAAGTCCTCCATTAGGTGTGAATTCTTTTAATGCAAAAGTAGTGATGATTATGGTTGGATTTCGTCAAAGTTGAGAACCAATGAACTCAGTCCAAAAGAGGAATTCGCCCAACATTATATGTATTGGTGAGCAAAAATATCTTGTGCATGTGCGAAAATGCTGGAGGAGTGAGTAGATCAAAGGCCTATAGTTGAGTACTGAAGAAAAATATCAGTTTGCAGATCAAATTTGTGGATGTTGTAGCAAAGTTTGTTTAGAGGAAGATAGCCTTAAGAAAAAGGCTTGTAGCTAAGCATGGATTAAGCAGTTCACCTATTGCATTATTTTACATTTGTTTTGTAGGGTTGGTGGTGCATATGGAAGAATGCCATAATGATTTTATGTTGTTGATATACTGAGGGTTTGATGTGTTTATTGTATGTTGTGGTTTTTATTGATGATATTTGTATGGCCATGAGTGTCTTGATTGATGTATGTTGATATTATGGTTGAGTGTATGAGTTGTAGTATTGTTGTTGGTTGTTTATGTTGATGACCAGAATGTTATTGGGTTCTTGAGAGTGTCTTGTTGTTTTGTTTTGGTAGCAAAGCTGAATCATATGTATGGAATAGTGTCTTGGGGATACAATGTGAAATATTATGAAATGGGGTTTGCATAGAGTTTGTGGAGGAGTGGCCTCTGGAAAGTGGTGACTTGTTAAGTTAGAGCAGATATTTCGTTCTAGTGGTAGCTAGCAACAATATTGCAGGAGTGGTGACTTTCATCCAATGGTGGCAGGATAATAGTTTGTGGTGTCCAACTAACTTTATTTTGGGATTGAGTTTCCTAGATGGTGTTGGTCAGCTAACTGTGTTTGAGGTCGAGTGTCCTAGTTGGTGGTGGCAAGAAATCTAAGTAAAATATACCATTTTCTTGACACATAATAGAAGATTCAGAGCAGTGAAACAACAGCAAGGGTGGTTTTTCTCCCGAAAGGGTTTCCACTAGATATCTTTGTGTCTCCTTGTGATGATGATTTATGTGTGTGTGTTTTGATGGTTTTCTATGTCTATATGTTGCTTATATGTTTACATGCTCATGTTATATCTGCTAATGGTGCATGTTTATGCATAGATCCTCTCACGTGTTAAGTTTCTAATGAATGTTTGATTTAGGATTTGAAAGAAAAGAGTAAAAATTGATAATAACACAATAATTATTCACCCCCCTCCTCTCAGTATTTCCAATTTTCCAATAGAAGAAAACATGGAGGCATGAGTTACCCCTTTCACCAGGCTGCTTTCTCCACCCCTCTAGTACGCCTTTTACCTTTTATGATTTTCTTTGAATTAGGTGCATAGCTCAATAGCCCATGCTTTCTTTTGAGATTTTTCATTCTTACCATTTAAGAATGAGTCAGTTTATTGCCCATAGGGTTGGTACAATACAAGATCTCCTTTTACAGATGAAGTGTCATGTACTTGAGGAACTAGATGATGGATAATGGGGGGGGGTAGAACTCATGCTAGACTTTTCCCCACGCACTAATCAAATGTCCCAACCATCTCCTACATTTTATCCTTTTCTTTCACTATGGATTTCTTATGCTTTTAACTTTGTTTTAGTTGCATCAACCTTCAGGGAAAAGTAGTTTGGCTCAAACTCAAGGATGAGGATGAAACAACACCAATCCTTATGCTCAATGGCCACCAACCTGAAAAGTGGAGTTGAAATAATGGTAAATATTGAAAGTGGCAAGTATGGAATATCATTGACATGCTACTTCAATCAAATCCTCCTAGTGGTGCCTTTCCTAAATTTGTAAGGCATTAGAGGAGTTCCCATTGCACTAAAGTCAAAGACTAACCTCCCAAGTGAAGCGAGGGAATAAAAATAAAGTCAGGATGAGTCAACCACCCAGTTTTCCCCTTGATCCATATTAATATGTCCATAACATTAATTGATAGCACATGATTGCAAAATGATTAAAGCACATGTTTGATGGATGACCCACCTTCCTTCAAGAAGGAAGGTTTGATGGGAGAGAGAAATATAAGTGGACTAAGAAGCGGATGATCATGGCATCATTTTAAATGTTGATCAAATAGGGATGTAGGCTAGCTCGCTATCCAAGGAGGAGAAAAAAATGTTTTCCTATGGGTTACCCACTTTTTGGTGGGTAACATTTAGCTCCAACTTGGAGATATATTCTCACTGTAGAGCACATAATCCATGTGCTCGAATGAGGAGTGCATAAGAACTCCAACAATCCCAAGGGATTCATAAACATGCTACATGTACACTCACAAAAACTTGTTAATAGCAACTACGTAGGGTGTTGATCGTTACCCTTGTGAAATAGGATAAAATAATACTAAATAAAATTTCAGCTAAAATAATACATGATATCTAACTACTATGCATACACATCAGAACGAACAACATCAAAAGTGGCATGCACACACAAAAATGAAAAACACGCAAATGCAATGCAACTATCTAATCATGAATGCATCAAGTTACCTTAGGAAAAAAAAATAGGAGATTCCCATTCATTGGAAAATGGATGGGGTCTCCTTTTAGGGTTTTTGGGTAAAATGAATTAACGTGTAGTCTAACTAATAGACGAAGTGGCCCTTCCACTCAATTTCTCCTAAAATCTAGTATAGATTATTAAAAATCATAGTTTAAGTTTTTTAATCTACAAAGATCAAGTGCCTAGGGTGTTTTTCAAGGTTCTGAATCCATTTATGCATTGAAAAGTGTATTTTAAACAATAAGAAATCGCAATCTCGCTAGAAATTGTATTGTCGAATTTCCATCGAAAATTCATTTCGTTTATAATTTAGACTACACCTATGAATTGATACCTGCCTTATCAGTCACTTAAAAATTTATCAAATCTAATATGCATTCTTAGCTTTTATTTCCTCTTATCACACAATAATACCATACTTCCTTGCTCATACTCCCTAGGCTTGGCCTTCCAATCAAAAGTAGCTTTGATATTTTCTTAATTATTGTTCATTTATCTAAAGCAAGGAACCTAGACTCATCCAACTCAATAAATTGATTATTCCTTGATTGTACGATATCTTTTTCGTTGGTATTAGATTTCAAGCATTATGGGATGGGAAATCGCAATTGTATTGGAAACTTTGCTTCCAACCCTTATACTAGCTCAAAGGGGCTCCTTTGTGTATATGCTTTAACAATTGTGTGATCAGTCCAAAGAGCATACTTTATTTTTGTATCCCAACTCTTTGTATTATCCCCAATAGTCTTCTTAATGATCATCATAAGGTTCTTGTTACTGGATTTGGCTTGGCCATTCCCTTGGGGATAATAATTAGAGGATTGATCGAACACAATCCCATACTTACAACAAAAGGAAGCAAAGGAAATGGAACTGAAGGATTTAGCATTGTTCGTCACAATCTTCGTCAGACCCCAAATCTAGTGATAATCCTATCTTCTAAGAAATTTATTACCACTTCTTCATTAGCCTTCTTAGTGGGTAATTACTTCCACCCACTTGATGAAAATAATCAATGGAAATTAAAATCCGTTTGTGCCCATTTCTTGAATTATCTTTGAATTCCTCAATGAAATCAAGACCACATTGTTGAAATGGTGATTCAATGATCACAGATTTCAAGGGAAGGATGAGAAGTTGCTTCTTCCTAGTGAAAAATGAGCATGGCTAGAATTTTATTACATGTTCATATGTGTCAATGAAAATTGTAGGCCAATAATACCCTACCCTTAGGATTTTATGGGTTTTTTTAGCCACAAAATTCCCTCGATGAAATCCCGCATGAAATTCCATGACCAATTTTTTGACTTATTGCCTATTTACACACCAAAAGATCACCCCATCCAGCCTTTTCTAGCCAAGGCCATCTTTATTTAAACAATACTTCATAGCTTTTAACTGTAAGGCCTTTCTTTTATGGTCAACTAATTTAGGTGGAGCATATAGGTTCCTTGGGTGGTATATAATATTGAAATAACATTCATCAAACTCTAACTCATTAGTAGTAGCATAGTTTGATCATTCTCTCCTAGCTCAAATGCTTTGGTAATCTCTTCATTTAAAATCCCAACCAACCCTTTGCCATTGATTATTCTTTTGGGTTGAATGTCTAAGTCATATTCTTCAATTTTAGATACCAATTTCCTCCTAGATCTAAGAGAATCAAGTTGGTTCAACAAATATTTGATGGCAAGATAGCCTGGAACATATGCAATAATTTTATTGTACCTGACATGTACACTAAAATGATTGAGGCATTTAACTGAGTCATAGGCTTGATTTTTGGTGATGGTGTACATATCTTCAGCATCTCTTAGGCCCTTGCTCATGAAAGCAATTGGTCTTTCATTCCCCTCATCCTCATTTTGCATGAGGATTCTGACTATCATATCCTCATATTCAAAGAAGTAAATAATAAAATCCTTGGAGTCAGGACAAACAAATTCTAGGAAAATTGTGATTTTTTCTTTGATATCCTCGCAGGATTTCACTCTTCCTTCATCCCATACGAAGGAAAAATTTCTCTTTAAAGGTTCGTTCATTGACTTGAAAATTTCAACAAAGTTTGGGACAAACCTTTTTATGAAATTTATTTTTCCAAAGAAAGACCTCAAGGCCTTTTTGTCCTTGGGGGAGATATGTCCCTAATTTATTCAAACCGTTAGGAGTAAGTTCTAATTCCCTCTTTTGATACCACATGCCCAAGGGGTTTTCCCTAGTCAACCCCAAAGATGGACTTCTTTGGGTTCAACAAGATTCCATATTTCCTACATCCTTCAAAGGCTCTCCTTAGGTGCCGGCAATGATCTTCCCTTTCCTTAGATGCAACAGTTAAATGATCTTGGTATATTTCCATGATCCTTCCAATCAAATCTTTGAAGGTGAAATACATGGCTCTTTGAAAAATAGATCCATCATTAAGGAGACCCAAATGCATTCTTAAGTAATTGTATGTTCCCCATGGTCTGGTTAAAGTAGTTTTCAATTGATCATCCTCTTTGACCAAAACTTGATTATACCCAAAAAAATCCCTCTAACATAGACATTATCCCTACCCCCATAATTCATTGCAAGGGGTTTTCCATGTTAGAAAAGGGGTAATTATCTTTAAGACATGTCTAATTTATGCCTCTAAAATCCACAGACACTTTAATATTTCTAGTATTTTTTCTAGTAATTATGGGTTAGATAACCACAAGAAATGTCTTATTGGGGTTGTGATCTTCGCATCAAGCATCTTTTGCAATTCTTCTTTGACCAAAGGAGCCAACTTAGGGTGTATGGTTCTCAATTTTTGTCTAACCGGTTTGGTCCCTCCCTTCAAACGAATGGTATACTAGGTAACATCCTCATTATAAGCTTTCAAGTCCTCGTATGACCATGCAAACACATCCTTGAACTCACGAAAAAAATTCTCAAGTTTAGCTTTCCTACTAGGTAGTTCCTTTACCTACCTTGCTTACTTGGGGATTAGATTTTTCCCCTATGTTAATTTCAATGATATCATGTGATTCATTAGTTATGCCACCTAGTCTACATCCATCATTTCTATCAAAGGATATTTTCATGGAAATGGTCTTTTCTATCTTAGGGCCATGATGTCTTGAATCTTGTGGTAGATTCGGAAGTTTTTCTTCATAGTATTGGTGTCTTAGCATGTGGAAGATTATTTGTTACCTCTTTAGTGCTTGCTTGGTGGAATAAGTGATTTAGGCTTCTTCCTAGGTCTAATTTAGGAAAAATACAATAGTTAAAGTCAATTAATTATTGTGGAATATTAAGTCATTTTCCAAGGATAAATAATTTAAATATTTAAGTGACTTAGAACTATCTCACATTGATCTCCAAGATCTTCTAGAAGGGAGATTAGGTTTATGGATTTGGGCTTAATGAAGATTATAAGAGAAGCCTAGTGAAGAGTTGAAGACACAACAAAAACATGAGAGAGAACAAGCTACAACATTTTTGTGAAAGTGGTTTTCTCGAGAAGGAGAGAGAAAAATCTCTAGAGCATGAGGATCAGTTCAATTGAGGAGAAGGAAGAAGAATATAAGGATAATTCTGAGGTGTTTCCAAGAGGTCAATTTGTTGGGAATTGGAGAGGCCAAATTGTTGAATTGAGGAGGAGGCACAGTTGCTAGGGAGGCTAATTTACCAGAGACAAGTTGTGAGTGTGCATAGGTTGAGTGAGAGATAGGTGCAGAGGTTGATTTTCTGGTGAGAGGTGGGTCGATTTTCTTCAAGCCGAATTTCTTCAGAGGTTGATTTCCAGATGGCCAATTTTCCTTGGGTCGAATTATTCGAGTGGGGTTGAGTTGCAAGTTATAGTCATTGTAACTTTATTTGTAAATTATTTGTGGGTTGAAACCATAATTTTCCAGATTGATAAATGAAAAATAATTGTTGTGGGTGAATTATTTATATTTCAATGTGCGATTGATCTTGTTGATTTACTTATATTGCATATATTTCTAGATGTTAAATACCAGTGATTTTATTTTCCGGTAATTCAAGATTTATTTTTTAATTAAATAAATTATTGGGAATAAATAATTGTTGTGAGCAAATCAATTTGGTTTGGTATTAGGAGATTTAACCTGATGCTCATCATTCGCTACTTCTATTTGGCCATTTAGATCCTTAGATTGATTATTGTTTTGAAGGAAATCATTGATGTAGGCATCATCCTCAAATACCTACAAATGCTATTGGTAATAAAGTATGGCTTTTCTAAAGATGACTTCCATGTTAAATTCTCCTAAGCTAGACGTAGTTTCATCAGGCAGTTGCAGGGTAGTGGAAAAGACAACCAATGGGTAGACTATACCATTCTTTTCCTGAGAATTGCATCTATATTGGAAGTCTAAAAACACACAATGTATTTATGTTGTCTAAGCTTCTCATTATTGGTATTGAATGTTCCTTTGATTTGAGATACAATCATATCAAAACCCTATGACTTTTAAATTTCTTATTCCTTTGCTAAGAGCGAAATCCAATCCCAGAGTCAGGGCCTCATATTCATCAATGATATTGGTGCATTTTAATTCAAGTATATATGAAAACATGACATATCTATTGGAAGGTGGAATTTAGGAGGATCCATGCACTTAACCCTAATTTAGAACAAGCCCCATCAAAATACATGGTCCAAACCTTGTCTACATTATGCTCAGGCACAACTACTTTGGTTGATATCTTCCATTCCCCACACCCATAATCTTCCTTCCAATCTTCATCAAAGGTAGTGCATTGCTTCTCTACTAAAGGCCAAGTTGGCAATTGTCTAAACATTACGGTGTGGGATTGTCCTTGTGAAAATAAAATATGGGATCCTATTGCAACAACTGGTATTATTTCTCCTAATTGATAAATTAATTATTCAGTTTATTGCTATGGCAACATCGAAATAAACACGCTGCAACCTTCACAAATAAAACTGCGAAAATAAATAGCACTGGAAACTGAGAAATGTTAGAACACACACATAAAATATGAGACAATTATTTTTTGAAAAATGTCCCCGGAAAAACCGAACTTGGGAAAACAAGTGCAATAGTGAGGGTTTTTATTATTATGCAGTAGTCAAAATATGAGTACAATCTAGATGCCTGAAACTAGAAATCCACAGCAAGAAAATCTGGGCAAAATTATTGAAGGGAATTTACCCTTCCTCCACAAGCAATCCAGGCACAACTTTCCTACAGAAAACTCGGCCTCCTGAAGCTTTTGCACTGGACTGTGCAGTCGTTATGTCGTCTAGCCTCTGACTGGTCTCTGATGAAGTCATTATGCCTTCTGCTACTCAAAAATCTGTCTCTTCCACCCTTTGAATCCTCTGCCCGGCCTCTGGATCTTAGAACGATTTTCTCTCCAACAAATCGAACTTCCCTCTCTTAAGCAACTACGCATAGCTCTGCGCTGCCTCACTAGGATAACTTGGCCCTCTTGCTGTTGCCTCTCTGGATCTAGAAAACTTCCTTCGGATTACTGTCCCTGCCCTCACTTACTACTTCGATCTATGGCTCTTTCTCTCCGGCGACTGACTCCCGCTAATCACAAAATCGATTTACGAAGGAATTGAATTGCTCAAGTGTATTCTCCATCACCACATCAACCTCCTCTTATAATACTTTGTTGGAGCACCAATGGCCAAGATTAAAACTTAATAAATGGCTAGGATCATCTCTGGATCGATCCGTGTGAGTTTATAGATGATTCTCACTTTGACTTAATTAATACTAATTAATTAACCATATTCCCTAAGTTTAGACTTAGGAAATATTTTAAAATTGGTTAAATAATCTAATTTATTCATTTCTAGGCGGAATTTCCATAAACAATTTATGGGTTTTGGAGATCTCATGTATTCTAGCCTCTCCACAAAATTTTAAGGCCACATCTGATGCTACAAAACGTAACACTCCCTCTTAGTGAGGAATGTGTTCTAGTGTTATTGCACACCCTATATCTGCATCATATCTTGTCACGCTGCTAATGTATGGCTATACTACCAACCAACCACTGCGTAACTCTGATATATGTTTTATTTGTGCTGCTGCTAACGCTACTGAACTGCTTCCAACACTGAATATGTGCTCCAACTTCCTCTCATTTGTTGTTTTTGCAACTGCAACATCTGCAACTGAAAAGAATCCAAAATATTGAATCAATTGTGATCAGTATAATGCATTTTTCACCCGAGTCTTTGACTGCTGCTAGTATCTACATTGTCACTAAAGAATCTGCGTTGTTGTTGACTCTGCACTGTGCCAACTGCACTGCTACCAACTCGGCATTACGCTCCCCAACATCTAACTGCTACTAGTCTTTTCAATTGTCTCTTTGGCATCTGACTGCATCTATTGTCACTAATGCATCTTGCTACTGAATATTGTGGGCCCCCATAGCAAGGTATTGATCCAGGAGGTGGACTCTTCAAGGATCCTGCCCAATCTTTGTATCTATCTAGGGCTACAGCACCAAGTCACCCCACCTCACTCCTAAACTTATATCGGTAAACACTGTGAAGTCTTCCTCTAACCTGGAGGACAGCCTGTCGATCTCTGTTGAGGTTGCATGTTGGTCTTGCTTCTCCTCCTTGTTCTTCTTCCTGAGAGGACACTAGGTATTGTAGTGACCAAGCTCACCACACTTGAAGCACTTTACCTTTGACAAGTCCTTCTTCTTCTTCATTTTGTCCCCCTATCCCTAACTAGGACCCTTAGATTCAAGGGCCACATTCTCATCCTCCTTCACCTGCTTCGATCCGTTGTTGCTGCCGCTGATGGAGGTCTTCAATAAATCTTGTCTCAACTCTTTCTATTGCAAATTGGCCCACATCTTGTCCCACCTTGGCAAGGTATCTCTGCTCAAGATACTTTGGACGAATACCTGCCACTCCTCTAAGAAACTGTTGAGTGTCAATCAAACTAGATTTGTGGGTTGAGGCGCTACCCCAACAGCTGACAACTGGTCTCGAACCCCCTGAATCCTGGTGAGGAAGGGATCTATGCCTGAATCCCCCTTCTGCATCCTGATACATCTCAGTTTCTCCTCTAGGTACATCTTCTAATGCTTGGAAGTACCTTAGTATAGCATGGAGAGAGTAACCCACATCTCTTTGGTCGTTCCCTTGGCCGCTATATGTGAGACAATATTATCTCGGACTTCGTCTAGGATCAACCCCTTCACCCGTTTCATCTCCTTTCTGTACTCTTTCGGCTAATCTACATCCATGGTAACTTCTACCACTACATCAATATAGGCTTTCAGGCCATATTCATCTGGAAGGAATGACATCCTTTCCTTCTAGATGGCGTAGTTGGAAGCTGCATCCAACCTGTCCTGATCACGAAGCATAGCAGCATCCCTCTCAACGATTTGTCAAAAACTTAATCTTTCCTTCTGCTCAGTTGTTTCTCTGTTATTCGCACTCCCTTCTAGAATGAGAAGATCTTCTCACAATGACTATTGGTTTGCAAGGAAAAATCGAACTTCTTGAGTCTAGAAGTTCCCTGAGGAAAATTTTCCCTGTGTTTGTTCTCTTCTCTCTTCCACCCAGACATTGGCTCTACTCTAGTCAAATGATGCAAAACCACTACGTCCAGCTAGAGATTTGCACAACGAAAGTACTGAGCTTCTACCTTTGCCTCTAGAATCACTTGATCTAGAGAGATAGAATTTTTTCCCCTCACTCAGAAAAATCGAACCCCCATAAGTAACTCGTCCTCTTGGTAGAATGATTGCACTACCCTTGGGAATTTCGGCCCTCTGCCCACACTGAGCAGTGAAATTCCTTCATTTCGCCTATAAGCTCTCATGTTATCAATTGTGCTCTGATACCATGTGAAAATTTAATATTGAGTCATTTTGTAGTAACTGGTATTATTCGTCCTAACAAATAAATTAATTATTCAATTTATTGCTATGGCAACATCGAAATAAACACACTGCAACCTTCACAAATAAAACTATGGAAAATAAATAGCACTGGAAACTATGAAATTATAGCACACACACATAAAATATGAGACAATTATTTTTGAACAAATGTCCCCAGAAAAAACCCCCAACTTGGGAAAATTGATGCAACAATGAGGGTTTTTATTATGCAGCAGTGAAAATCTGAGTACAATCTAGATGCCTGAAACTGGCAATCCACGGCAATAAAATCTGGGAAAAATTATTGAAGGGAATTTACCCTTCCTCCACAAGCAATCCCAACACAACTTGCCTACAAAAAACTTGGCCTCCTGAAGCTTTTGTGTTACCCTTTGTGTTGGACTGCACAGTCACTATGACATCTAGCCTCTGATAAGTCTCTGATGAAGTCGTTCTGCCTTCTGCTACTGAGAATTTTATCTCTCCAACCCTCTTAATCCTCTACCCGACCCTCTGGATCTGAGAATGATTTTCTCTCCAACAAATCGAACTTCCCTCTCTAAAGCTACTATGCAGAGCTCTACATTGCCTCACTTGGATAACTTGGCCCTCTTGTTGTTGCCTCTCCGGATTTGTAAAACTTCATGTGTATCATTGTCATGCCCCTCACTTACTGCTTCGATCTCTAACTCTCTCTCTCTTGCAACTGACTACTTCTACTCAATCTGCTAATGAATTGAACTGCTCAAGTGTATTCTCCATCACCACATCGACCTCCTCTTATAATCCTCTGTTGGAGCACAAACAACGAAGGTTAAAACTTAATCAATGGCTAGGATCATTTTTGGATTGATCCGTGTGAGTTTCTAGATGATTCTCGCCTTGACTTAATTAATATTGATTATTTAACCATATTCCCTAAGTTTAGACTTAGGAAATATTTAAAAATTAGTTAATAATCTATTTAAGTCATTTCTAGGCGAAATTTCCTGAAATGATTTCTAGGTTTTCGAGATCTCATATATTCTAGCCTCTCCAAAAAATTTCAAGGCTAAAACACATTTGATGCTACAAAAACTAACAGTCCTCCCATAGAAACTCGTATATATGAAATGTCCATTTGGATTGTGCCTCCCAGGGTAGCAGTCCACTCCCAAGATATCAATATCCCCCCTAAATCAAGAACATCAATTACGATTACATTCATAGATATTTTCCTTTCAAGATGTCCATGCAAAGAGGTACATAAATCCTCTATTATCTCACATACTTCAACAACCCTTGAGACAATTCCACATATGTTTTTGTATGGCCTACTAACTTCTAAACCTGATTTCTTCATGATTTTCAGAGGCATTACATTGGTTGAGGCCCCAAAATCAAGCATGCAATTATGTAACAAAAATTCATTAACCTAAGGGTTATGAATAATGGTGGATCCCCTTCATCATATTTTCGGGTGGATAAAACAATTGGGGTATTAATTTCATTATGATCATATACATTTTGGCTTTCTTGATTCTCAAATGGATGTTGTTCCCCCCACCTTTCATCTTCTTCACTTATACTAATTTGGATAGTAATGGCATTACAATTGTTTATCAAAGTGGTCATCCATTCTAAAAAAAACACTTAACACCTTTGGTAAAGTCACTTGAGGAAACATAGATCATTTCAAACTTAGGGGACTCAGGATTCATATGGTCATATATCTTGATAGAATTGTCTTGGGCTTGTATGACCAGTATGGGTTCCTTATTCCTAATCCAATATGACACTTCTTCAAATGGCTAGAGGTATGTGGAGAGGATTAACTCATCGAGAGGTTTAACCTTTTCAAGTATAACAATTATCAAATGGTTAAACCTTTGGTTGAACTCTCTAACAACTTTGAATGCTTCTTTAATAACTAAGAGGAGGTCTTTGTACAAATTCATAATGCATTTTTCTTCTATCAACATAAATGAGAAAATATCAACGCAATCCTCCCATGAATGTATGCATTTATGAGGGAGAGTTTGAAGCCACTCCTTGGCATTTTCTCTTAGAGATAAGGCAAAGAGTCTCATAAGTACATAATTGTTAATATTTCATCTAGGTGGGTAGAACAAGAAAATCCAAATTATGTCAAAGTGCCTTTTTCGATTATTAGGGGCAATCCCATGATAGAAAGGAAACCATTTATGGTTTTTAGGCATGGGATGAGGGTATCCTAGAATCCCATCTAGGTCAAGAGGAGACATGGTGGTGGGCTCCAGTATTGCAGCAATAATGCTGCAACTCCTGGGACTCTCGTCTTTACTTTTATCAACCCGGTAGTTCGTAACAAACTTGGAAGCGACGGCGCTGATTGCACAAGTACTAGCTCTTGCCGCAGCTGTCACTTGGTCAGCTGGCACAAGTCCGCTAGGAGCTTAAACCAACTTCTATGAGCTCTTAGAAGAAGCTTTTTAATTGATGGATGAAAGCTAACTCGAAGAAAGCTAATCTATTTGCGAAAAGAGATTGAAAAACTGAAGGAAAATGCAAACCCGTGCAAACCCTAATTCTACCAGCTAGTCCTACTGATGCAGAGGAGAGAATGCAAACTACTAAAAGAGATGCCATTACTTCTATGAAGGTAAAATACATGTGTCTAGACTATCTCTATCTGAAGAAAACAAATTTTTTGTATTTTTGAATAGGTTATCAGAATTATCATGCATGTGCTTTTAACTGGCTTTTTACTGTGCAGGGGTGGATCAAGGAGGAGAAATGCTTGGAAAAGGTTGGGAAGGTTCAGAGAGGGTCTAAGGAGTCCCTAACACTCTTCCGGAGAGTTTCACAAAGTTTGGCTATCAAGAAACCTCATTTGTGAGATTCTACAGGAAGTCTGCAGGGGTTCTACAGGATGTTCAAAGATTTCTACATGATGTTCAGAAATTTCTACAGGATGTTTAAAAAGTGGATCTTAGAGGATGGGTGAGTGAGGGAAGATGCATGAATGGATAGGGAGGTAGGATAGGGGCCTGGTGTGACCCAGGGACTGGTGGATGGAGTGGTGAGAGGGTGTAGAAGGCTAACTTGGCTTAAAGAAGGCTAAGACAATGGAGGAGCAAGAAGGTAGGGTTACGTGGGAAAAAGGACAGTTGTGAGACGAGGAACCTAACTAGGAGATGGAGGAGCTAGCCTGGACGAAGCTTAGGCGGATGAGAGAGTAGTAGAGATGCCCTGCACGGTGTACATTTAACCGAATCAACAAAGTCCTGCACACAATCAAAGTCTTAGCTAATCTACTCTAACTTTCAATGAAACAAATGAACAACAACTTTATTTGTAAAGAGAACCATGTACATCACTTAAGCAAAGAAAAATTTCAGAGGTCTGAACGCATAACTAACTTCTACAAATGAAAACATTACACCAAGGATTGCATGGTCAAGCAAACTAGTGTTTTTGTTGGGGCAGCACTATTTCTGCAATTCCAGCCCCTGATCCAATAAGGATGAGGTGAAACTGAGAGTGTTGCCAACCCTTTTCTTGGAGCTTTATCTGTTATTATCCTACCAATCTATTCTAAACATCTAAAGCAATTCTATTCATAACCAGTGACCTATTTAACCAACACAACTAAATCTACTTAACAGAAACACATTTCAAATGCATAAAAGGAAAATCATGATGCATAAAGAAAAGGTAACAGTACAAAGAAGGAAACCCTAGGCTCTCAGTTTGGGCCCAACCCCGAGAACTATGGCTCCTATAGAAAACTCAGAGTTGGTATAAAATCAGACTGCTTCTCATTATCAAAATATGATCATAAGTCAAAAGTTATGCCAAAAATGGCTACAAGAGAACAAAATGAAGCTAGCAGCACTGTAGTGCAAAGTATGCAAGAGTTTTCAAAAGTCCCTCACGAAGGCTGAGGCCTTAAAATTTATACACCACGAGGGCCCTAGCTGGCCTCCTAAATCTATGGGACTTGGCTGCCCAAACTGTGAGTAGACAGCTTCTTCCAAAATCTGCTTGGTTGCCTTCTAGATCCGGTTTTGGTGGCCTTTGGAGCTCGGATTTGGGGGTGAAGATCCCGAGGAAGGCCATTTAATGCCATAGAAAACCCCCCTACGAATCCTCACCCCAAGCTTGGCTGTCTTCCAGCCCATGATTGCTCGGTTTTTCTCCAACATGTGTCAAAAAGAATTGAAATGAGCACGTGTTAGCCACCTAGGAAGAGTGACTACCCTTATTCGTACAAATGACATAAACATACTGAAAAATAATGCATAAGCTATGAAAAATGAAGGATTGAACAAGGATAATTAGGCCAAATGAGCCCAACAAGTTACCAAATTTGGGGCTCATCATCACCCCCCTGCTAAAATGGTTGCTCATCCTCTGAGCAACTAGTCCAGCTCCTTGTCTTTCATTGCTTTAATCGCCACCCTCACATCCCAGGCTTCTGAAGTAGTATCCTCCTCACTATCATGGAACCCGGCCTTCCTTTCCACCTCTTCCCACTGCTTATGCTCGTCTTTTTCTGTGCTTCCTTCTACCAATCCCAAAAGCAAAGGTGGGCTTAGCTTGAGGCCGATCCAGCTGGCCTGGAGGTTCTGCATGGACTTCTTGTAGAGAGGCACCCGTGCCAGGGCCTCCCTCATTCTAGTTGGAGTGTGATATTCCCTGATTTTGAGGCTGTGGGACAATGTGTTCCACCTACGGGTGCAAGCATGAACACAATTGTCCCCTAATAATCGCTCCATATCCTCGAAGTGTGCTATAGCCTGAGCCTACCGATCCATGTATTCTAATAAAGCCTGAGAGTTGGTTGCTAGGTGCTGGTGGGCTGATATCAATGTGGTGGGGTCCCCTAGCTCTGCTCTAATCAGCAGTGGTTCATGTAGCTCTCGGTTCATGACATCTTTGACCTCTGACGCTCTCTTTTCTTCATGGTTTAACCATGAGGTCAGTGCCATCAGCTGCATATCTCCCACGGTTGTGTTGGGGTCCCATGAGGTTACATTTGGAAGGGCCAAATTATGAAGGTAGAACTCTGATAGCTTGGCCTTGTCCTCTGTTGAACTGTTGTTACATAATTCCGTGAACTGTTGGGGGTTTTGGATTTGGGAGATACCCCTCTGTTCCAATGCATTAATTTGGAATTGCAGTCACTGGTCTCGTAGGTATAGGCCATAAGATTTGGCCGAATGCCTACATTGCAGAGCGTCCATTGCCCAACTGGCCATGCAGGCCAGTTGCGCCTCCTTTTCTTGCACCTGCTGTTTTAGAGCTTGTATCTCTATGCTTGCCTGCAATTCTCTTTCCTGTAGTTGCTGGATTAGTTCCTCAAGATCAGCTTGCATTCCTTCTTTTTCTTGAGGTTCTACTGTGGTGTCCTCTGGTGCTGTGTCCCCTTCTTTCCTCTGTCCTTGTAGCTGTAGTTTGAGCTTCTCATTTTCTTCCTGTAGAAATACTCGCTGGCAGTTTCCCACATGTTTTGCCATAGCCAATTCTCTTCTTGCCTCCTTGAGTTGTTCCTCCAAAGGGCCTATATCTGCTACTCCTTTAGAGTTGGCTATTCTCATCCATGTGTGGGTCCTCACTCTTTCTTCCTCTAGTGCAACGAAAAGCGGCACTGTGAATTTCTATGGAATGATTTTTCCGATCTCCAAAAAGTTATAATAAGAGCCCAAGCTGGGCTGGGGGCTAGGTTCCATAATGTGCTCTACCTCTTCTTCCTTTTGTGGTGATTTGGCTGCCTCCCCTTCCATTCTTTTGATTTCCTTGAGCCTGGCCAATGTTTCCTGTAGAACGGCTTCAGCATCCTGTAGAGAGGTTTTTGAAGCCAATCTTTCCATTCTCTCCCTCCAGGTAGATGTCTTCGGGCTCCCCCGCTCATAAGTGACTGATGCTTTGGAGGGGGACTTCTCCTTTGGCGAGGCAGGGGTGTCTTCAATGGTAATTGGGTCTTTGGATGGAGGTTGGGGTCTGTCGGTTTTAATTCTTACACTTCTTCTTGCTTTGAAATACAGAGGAGTCTCCCTCTTTCGTTTTTCCTTTGGCTTGGGAGAGGTACTTAGGGTGGCCAGCACAGCTGCTGCCTCCCTAGCAAGAATTTCGGCCGATTTCTCCTTCTGTTTTCCTTTTTCAGGACTTCCTGTAGAAAGCCCTGTAGTGGCTAGTTTCTGGCTTCCTGTAGAAGCCGTTTTTAAACTTCCTGTAGAAGTAGACGGCACCGTTTTAGCCTGCTTGGCTGAGGGTGCTTTTTCTTTTAGCTTGGTTGAGGCTGCCTTAGAGGTGCCCTCACTGTCGTGGACTTTTTCAGTCCTTTCCACCCTGCTCTATAGTCTTTTCTCCCTGGGTGTTGGTGTGGTTTTATCACCCCCTGTTTTGGCAGCTTGGCTTTTTCCTTGTGTTCCCTTCAGTTCTTTTTTCGGTGTTGTGCCCGGGGTTTCCTGTGTTTTATCTTTCTCCTTTGTCTGAATGTGCTCCTTCTCCTCGCTGCTGGAGGAAGTGAGCTCCTTGACCAAAATTCGGATGTCATCATCCTTAGACATATTCCGAAAAGTTTCCCAGGAGAGAGGGACGGTGTAAGTGTGGAGTGCATCTTCCACGAGGAGCTTGATGAGCCCATGATGGGCTAGCTGGTCTGGCGTTCCCTCTCTTAGTTTGGTGGCACACTCAGTCATGGATTGCAGGAGGAAGTAAGGAATGCTCAACTTTTGCTCTGAGGGTAGGTCCATTCGGTGCCTGAGTTCTGTGAGCAACCGGAAATGATAGCCATACACGATGCTAAATCGCCCCTCACACGTAATATACTTCATAATCTGGAGGCTGACCTCACTCCAGAACGGCTGTAGGCTAGTTCTTCGAACTCCATTCTTGTCCTCTGAAAATTGTTCCTCTGGCAAGAAGAACTCCTTTTTAGCTTTCTGACCCAATTTTCTCTCCTCCTTATCCTAGGGTACCCCCATCGGTAGATCAGTTACTCTGCTAATGAGCTATGGGGTGAGTCTGAGGGTCAATCCTCTGAAGTTGATAACGGCCAATGTCTTTGACTTTGGCTTCAAGGACCTTAGGAACTCTTCTGCAATTTCGTCATCGTGACCTTGAAGCTTGTCACAGAATGACATCCAGTGTGCACGGGAAAACAAGTCCACCACCTCAGGGGTTTCCCGTAACTTCTTGGAGTCTGAAGGCTCTTTTCTAATGAACCCTCCCGGCATGGTAAAAAACTTGTTTTGTTGTCCTAAGCTTGCCTGCTCGTGTACAGAAGTAGAGCTTCGGGATTTTCTAGACAGAGCGCAAAGCTATGTCTCTGTTATGCACACAGTTATATAAAATTCACAACTTTCTACCAGTGAGCCTTAACAGTGGCTCAATTCTAATTCAAAACCCCAGAGAAAATCCCGCATACAAACTACGACGACAATTCTCATGCAGCGATAAGAAAACAACTTGTAAATTCATGAACAGACTTTTATTCACATTTTCCTACCCCTTCAACACGTCGACTTCACCACCTTTTGTATCAATTGCATGGGAGAGTTATGTTCAGGCCTACCTTATTCCAAAATTGCCACCTTCGACGTGAACAGTCCAAACTTCTTCGTAATGTCGGGCTTCCTGTTGGACAGGTAAATCCCCTCTACGGACAGAGGCGATCCCACTAGCCTAAAACAGAACTAGCCACAATCAAACCACGCTGCCACGCAAGTTCCTAGTTATGCACCAAAGGTAAATTAAGCAGACCAACCTGGAATCCAATGCTATGGTTGAAGCAGAGTTGATATTCCCGCTCCCTCGCCCCAGCAGATCATAAACGGACACCTGCACATGCAAAGGAAGAGACAGATACCAACATAAAATCTACCAAGGCACAACTATATTTCAGTCAGAAAGGAAATAAATCAACACATCACCATAATAGACGATGAGATTGGAACTATAATAGCAGTCGCTCATTAATTAATAATAAACAGGAAAAGTTACAACCATGGTTCTGACGTTGAACCTCTCCTGGCTAGGCGAGTAACTATATGTGTCTTGCAATGCATCTCCTCTCCTGCAGCATAACCTCTCTAGCATTCACTAGCATTCCTCCAAGAACTCAAGAACTCAACATCTAGCACTCCATGACTAATGACTCTCACTCTCTAGCGACTAGCTTGTCAAATGCATAAGGACAAGCTTATATAGATGAAGAAGGGAGGAGGATACGACGAACCGGGACACCTTTTGTGGATTAACATCTTTTCCCCGAAAGCCACTAAAGATGGAGATAGGATAGAGCTCGGCATAAGACTGATTTTTTATCTTTAACAAGCTCCATGTAATGAAGGAAACAACAGTCGGACGTGCATTAAGGCAAAAAGCATGACCAAACTTGGTTGGCGCGACTGCTGCTCTAAGACAGAGCGCCAATGGTCGCGCCCTCTTTTGAGGATCTCCATGATTGGCGCGGGTAAGATACTGTGGACTTGCGCCAATGGAAAAGGAGCACTTTTCAGGGGTAATCTGTAGGAGGTGTCTTCAGGGAACATGAAGTACATACTCAAGGGAACATAATGCAAGTGTTCTTAGACTTTGTCACTTCTTATAACTCCCGAGATGAGTCCTCCAAAGTACGACAAGAGGAGTAACAGGGATGGTGACAAATTACTGTGTAACAGATGCCCCCTAAAGCATGAAGTCCGAGAGGTGGAGAGGGGTGAAATGCTTTACAAGAACACACATAAGAACACATATAGTTACCGCCGCCGAGGATCTGTATTAAGAGACATGACTGATAGTTCAATTACATGATGCATGTGGTATGGTCGCAGCCATCCATAAGAGAGTACATAAATAATCTAGATCCATAGTATGGACGCAGCCATCTAGTTAGGATCAATGAATTGACTCAGGTATGGTCGCAGCCATCCAGTGAATGAGTCAAGTATCAAGAATCACGCCTGGATTACAACAGACACAATCCAGGGTCTTGCGCTCCATCTCGACCCGAACAAGAGTACAAGTTCAAGCATGTGAATATATGAGCTGAAGTCGAACATGCATGAACATCGTCTGATTACCAGTCAATAGTGGAAACTGTTAACAGACGCGAGAGGTACCACCAATAATGGCAATGGCCCTCAAGGTACTATAGGTACAATCTACGGCATGTGAATGAATGATCTGAAGTCAAACACCCGTAGAATTATTCGATCGGAGGCCAATGATGAAAACCTCACGTCGAACATGAAGAACCTGCCATTGAGGCATGCAGGCTCCAAGGCACCGGAAGGGAGTCTCTAGATCAACTTCCTGGATAATGAGTTGAAGTCGACAGGGAGTGACCTTGATCGAAGGTGGGCCATAATGTTTCCCACATCATCGACATGAGACAGAGAGATAATGTTGTGAATCAAGATTGTACGAACTATCAGAAGGAGGTTGTTTCTTTGCAGAGGTCAACTTCTCTTGAACATATCGGCGGCACATTAATGGAATTGGCAGTATTTGACATCAATGTATCAAAGGTCATGATGACGAGGCAATGAGCAGATGAGAGGTCGAATAGGATTACCCAAATCCACGGAGGCCAGTGAAAAATATGAGATGAGATATCCCCACCCTGGACACGAAAGCAGAGAAGTGCCATGTTCAAGAGCGACATACTGCCGACACGACGGTAATTATGGTTCCTTTTTTTCCCCGCCATTTCCGGCGAGTACCCCAATTATTTTTAACAAGCTTGATGGGGATAGCATATGCTTGTGGTATGTCATTTCGACAAAATCCGATGTCATCAGGTTTTAACGAGTCTGACAAAGGAAGAACTCGGCGTCTTTTCATGTTTAGAGAGTTTGAAAAGACAGCAGAAAAGGAAACTCCAGGGGTGTTCTTTTTCGTAAAGTTGTGTCTCTCAGGCCCGAAAAAGTATAAAATAATGCCTGAAAGAACCGCCCGACCATTACGATCGAGGAGTACTTTTCATAAATAGTGATTTCGACCTGAAAAAGCAAAAAAGCGATCAAAATCACGTCGTTCCGTAACTATTAACGAGTTTGAAACGACAAAAACCCGGTAATCTTTTTGTGTTTTAACGGTCGACAAAAAGAACTTAAAACGACCGCCCCTTATTAACGTTTAATGAGTCAAGAGGAGCGACTCGGCAATCTTTTCCTCTTTAAATGGTCAGAAAAAGAGCTGAAAGCGGACCTCCATTTTTATTCTCTTTAACGAGTCAAAAAGGAAAAATACTCGGCAATCTTTTCATATTTTACGAGTTAGAAAAGAGCTTAAAGGTGACTCGTCCTAGAGGAACGAGTGGTATAAAGGGTAGCAACTGGTTCCGGTAATGGTGGAACTGCTCAAAACATGTAATGGTCAAGAGGCTGGCTAATATAAACCACTCATCGCTGCAGTTCCTCAGGAAAGGATAAAAAACCAGGTGAAAGCATATGATCGGCCGAAGAGATGGTGGCGATGGAATGAAACAACCAAGGCTCATCTAGCAGAATTTAGCAGATAAAAGGCAATCACGGGATGTAAATCAGGTATGGGTTCATTTTTACACAAGCTTGAACCATGGAGAACTTTGCTTGGATTCGGTTTCATGTTTACACAAGCTTGAAACGAAAAACTATGCTTGCTATAAATTCGCATGCCCCCAGCATAACCAAATTGAGGTACATGCCCCCCAAGCTTCATTGCATTCAACGAGGTGGATGGAATGAAGGTTCACTCTCGAGATCTGTGAAAGACTCGACTTGTATTTTACGAGATCTTAATCAAAAGACTCGATTTGGAAAGGGAGTTGTTTCATTTTTTAATGAGGTTGACACAGTAAAAGAACTATCCTCATAATCCTTGTTTCATTTTTTAACGAGGTCGCCACAAGATCAAAACTATCCTCGCCCAGACCTAGTTTCATTTTTTAAGGAGCTTGACACAGGAAAGGAACTATGCTCCGCCTAGTACCAGTTTCATTTTTTTAAGGAGCTTGACACAGGAAAGGAACTATGCTCCGTCTTATGTTTATTTTTTAACGAGCATGAACTACGTGCTAAAACTGCTCGAATCTTGCGTTTATTTTTTAACGAGCATGAACTGTGTGCTAAAACTGCTCGAATCTCCAGTCATATGATAAGAATGTCTCACGTAAGATTCCATTTTTTAGGGAGCTTGCGCCTTACAAAGCTATGCCCCGAATCCTTTCTTTATGCAAGTTCGGAAACGACTAATCCTACGAGTTTAAAGGGTTAGACCTACAGGTTTAAAGGGAGGACCTAAAAATTTAAAAAATAAACAGCCGCCCCTTGCTTGCAATCAAAAAGGTTTGCATGCCCCCAGGCATAAAATAGAGTTTCGAGGTCTCCCTCTATTCGAGCTGACAAAACATTTGTTTTATCAGGAAGGGTTGCCTTTTATTCGAGCTGACAAAACATTTGTTTTATCAGGAAAGGCACTACCTCTTACAGGTTACCCAAAGATTGTTTTGTTGCAAACAGCACACTTCTTTGGCGATGTCTACCGAGATAAACAAAGGTGAGTGACCCTGTTCCGTCAAACACATAACTTTGACAAAAGAATCTTATTCTAGAACAACCCCTCTTCCAATCACGGACGAGGTACGGACTAGTCATATTCTCTCGGGGAAACCTACTCTATACCCAAAGTTTTCTCTGCCCGAAGCAGACCAGGATGCATGCCCCCTGGGTTCCAGTTACATCCTTCCGAATTACTCGCGCTCATCGGGAAGAAGGACTGGGGGTGGAGACATTTCTTGCAGTGATAATATCATCTGAGGATGGAATTTCTGAAGGCAAAACCTGGTCAACTGTCATCTGTACCTTTTGAAAGACCGGGTCACTTGTCATCTGGACCTTTGGACTTTCATCTGGTTTGTATTCAGGTGGTTCATCTTTGATGACAAACATTTCCGAAACAAAGTGGTGTATAGACGACGAGGGTAAATCAACAGCGTTTCCGACCAGGGACTGGTCTGGAACAGGCTGAAAATCAACACTCTTTCCGACCAGGGACTGGTCTGGAACAGGCCGTAAAGCAACACTCTTTCCGACCAGGGACTGGTCTGGAACAGGCTGAGCAACACTCTTTCCGACCAGGTACTGGTCTGGAACAGGCTGAGCACAGCCAGGTTCGGGAAGAGAAAGCTGGACCAAAGAGGAATCAGGCTTGATTTCTTGGTCAGCAGGGGAACGTTCTGCAATTGCAGAGAGACGTCGATAACCAGCAGGAAGTTGAGTTGAGGGAGCTGTAAGACTTTCCAATACAATAGAGGCTCTATCCATGAATGGACAAAGGTGAAGGGGATGATTGCCTTCACAAAGTCTACAGGGGATTCGAATCTTCCCTTTTCCCTTAACATTTCCAGCTGATAGGGTAGCATCACCATGATCTCCAGAGGATGATGCAGGGCGGTCCCGATCGTGAGCCCATACTTCTAAGACCCTGGGGATGCCAGGACAATCGCGAAGAAGATGGTCTTCCTTGCATAATCTACAAGGAAATTTAGTCTTCCGCTGCGGAGCAGGAGGAGACTTTACTTCAGTTATATTCGGGGTAGATGGGACCTTTCTTTTGGGAGACTTCTTCTTTTTGGTCTTCTTCTTCTTCTTCTTAGCCACCTGGGTACTGGCGGAACTTTCACCAGGCGAAGTAGAAGATGAGGACGTAGCAGTAGGCGAAGAAGGACAGGGATCCACCTTGGAATCAAAACGACGTTGCTCGGGTGGAGGAGGTGGTGGTGGAACAGGAGTTATCACACTCGAGACCACTGAGTTTGAGAACACCCATACGGGTAAACCGATGGTGAACCCAGGCAAAGACAAAGTTGCTATATACTGGACACCGACATTTCCGACAGAAGGAAACGGACCAGCCGGAGGACCACCTTGGCCGGTGGGCTCAGGGAAGGATGCCATTTGAGCGAGAAAGAATCCTACTCAAGCTAACGCAAACAAAATCTAATTGGGAAATGTTATTGTGGCCAATAAATTTTAAGACACTGAGACACAACTTGACCTTTTCATGTTTTAAGAGTCGAGAAAAGGACGAAAAGATGACTCTAGTCTCCTTCGAATATTTAATGAGCACGAAGTGACAAGACGCTCACAGGCACCTTTTCATTTAAGGAGTCCGAAAAGGATCAAAAGTGACTGCTCTGGAATTCTAGGTAGAGGGTGTGCCAAACTTTTCGCAAAACCACAGAATACTTTTTAGGGTACGGGTGGTCAATCTTCGTGAATGCTGTGTTCACTGCATTGCGAATCGTAAGGCGGCCGACACGGCTTCCTATGGATAAAGGCTTTATTCCTATAGGGGTCTCCCAATATATACGCGACGGTACGTGGGAGCACAGTCCGTATTGGCACTTATCGTTTCACCGTGGAGGAATCACCTAACCACTCGACAGTAAGCTACCAGGTTTAACGACGCCGGAACACGTCTCTAACCTAGACCTCTAGAATGTTTGCGTTATGTTCCAATGCGTTGTTAGGTTCATTTGGTTTATTTTACAGTTGATCTTCAATTAAGTTTCAGTTTTTTGGTCCTACCGCATGTGATATCTCAAACTTACTAAATGCACACTATATGCCAAAATTATATCATTTCGTTCAATGAATTCTAACTACAGGAGAGTTGAGATTTTCAAACAAACAAAATGGATAATAAGCAAACAACAAAGATCCTAATGCAGCTAATAACAAGAAATAAAACTTTTCTTTTCTTTTTTCTTTTTAAAAGCAACAAATAACAACAAATGCTAACTAATAGAATGCAAAAAGATCTTTTGTTTTTCTCTTTTTTAAAATGGCATAAGGCATTTAAACAAATTGCATGAGATATTAACAAGCATAAACAAACAAAGATCACTCAATGTAAGGAGAACCAAATCTGAAATACCAAAATGAACTGTCAAAACAACGAAAAGCGCACAGACCTTCAATGAACCATGTGATCTAAGTTCAAATGAAGTCAAGCAAAATACAAACAAGCTAGAAGTGAAGTGCTCGAATAACCCAAAAACAAGCTTCAACCACCAAATAGATGCAAAAGAGTATCCAAAAAGTTGACTGGATCAAGAGAAGACCGAAACAGAAACTGGCAAACACCCAAAGTATGCAAATGTAATCTATGCACACTTTGCATTCATATCCTGAAAATGAGAACTCTAATTATGCAAGTGTGATCTATGCAAGAGAATTCTCAAACACACGATGGCTCTAATGTAATCTAAGAACCAATCAAGTACAAACCAAGAAAAACGGGTGAGAGTTCCAAAGATCATAAACTAAAAACACTCAAAGGCGATTAACACTGATACGCAATTTAGCCCCCCCCGGCGAATGAGGGGGAAATTTTTTTGCAAAAACAAAAGCAAAAAGATGCAAAATTGTGAAAAGATCGAGACAAACCTCCAAGTAATGATCAAAGGAAATCAAATTAATAATTTGCCAGAAAAAGACTCAAAACGAGTCAAAAAAGACTCTGATACATTCAGATGATTGAACAAAACAGCAAACCCAAGCTTGAGAGGCGGTAAACAAGCAAATGAACAAGTTCAGAGGGTTGGCGCGACTGTCAGGAAGAAAACTGCGCTAATTGATCATTGGCGCGAGCTGTACACTGGCCAATGGCGCCAATTGGCGCGACTGTCAGATAAAAAATCGCGCCAACTAAGTTTGCCGGCTTAAAAAGTAAATAAAACGACCCAAGGTCGGGCCGACAGTGTTCAGATGGATCAAACAGTAAAGAATAATCTCAAAACTGACCCAGAAAACTCATTCACTCAAGCAAGCAAGAGAAAATTAACATGCAAGACAAACTCCAAATAGCTTCTCCCCAGTGGAGTCGCCAAATTGTTGGACAGGTAAATCCCCTCTGCGGACAGAGGCGATCCCACTAGCCTAAAACAGAACTAGCCACAATCAAACCACGCTGCCACGCAAGTTCCTAGTTATGCACCAAAGGTAAATTAAGCAGACCAACCTGGAATCCAATGCTATGGTTGAAGCAGAGTTGATATTCCCGCTCCCTCGCCCCAGCAGATCATAAACGGACACCTGCACATGCAAAGGAAGAGACAGATACCAACATAAAATCTACCAAGGCACAACTATATTTCAGTCAGAAAGGAAATAAATCAACACATCACCATAATAGACAATGAGATTGGAACTATAATAGCAGTCGCTCATTAATTAATAATAAACAGGAAAAGTTACAACGATGGTTCTGACGTTGAACCTCTCCTGGCTTGGCGAGTAACTATATGTGTCTTGCAATGCATCTCCTCTCCTGCAGCATAACCTCTCTAGCATTCACTAGCATTCCTCCAAGAACTCAAGAACTCAACATCTAGCACTCCATGACTAATGACTCTCACTCTCTAGCGACTAGCTTGTCAAATGCATAAGGACAAGCTTATATAGATGAAGAAGGGAGGAGGATACGACGAACCGGGACACCTTTTGTGGATTAACATCTTTTCCCCGAAAGCCACTAAAGATGGAGATAGGATAGAGCTCGGCATAAGACTGATTTTTTATCTTCAAAAAGCTCCATGTAATGAAGGAAACAACAGTCGGACGTGCATTAAGGCAAAAAGCATGACCAAACTTGGTTGGCGCGACTGCTGCTCTAAGACAGAGCGCCAATGGTCGCGCCCTCTTTTGAGGATCTCCATGATTGGCGCGGGTAAGATACTGTGGACTTGCGCCAATGGAAAAGGAGCACTTTTCAGGGGTAATCTGTAGGAGGTGTCTTCAGGGAACATGAAGTACATACTCAAGGGAACATAATGCAAGTGTTCTTAGACTTTGTCACTTCTTATAACTCCCGGGATGAGTCCTCCAAAGTACGACAAGAGGAGTAACAGGGACGGTGACAAATTACTGTGTAACACTTCCTGTAGCGCAGCTTCCTGTAGGAGTCGTGCACGGATTCTGGGGAACGCTTTAGTAGTTCTGGACTTTCTGTGCAGCAACAGGACGTTGGAACAGGCCGAGAACTCGGGCTAACAACCTTCAGAGGATTGAGGACGCGTACTTGGCTGCAAAACGGTTGTGAATAAATGACTGCAGTGCATCATAAGTGATTCAGCCGGCTGATTTGAATTGCTGCGGAATTCATGGCGCGGGGGTGAGTTGTCCCCGTTGACCCGTTGGCCAACGTCACCGCTATCATTCCGCGGCATGTATTCCTGACCGCTGAATCCTACCCTTTGCATTTACCGCCGCCATTCCTGTTAGACTACCGCTTCTCTCCGACTGGACGCTTCCCACGTGTCCATTTCCTGTCTTTTCGACATAACCAAAGCCTTTCAAATCCGACGAGGCCGTCGGACTGGTTGTGGTGGCCAGTTGAATGGCTACCCGACTTGTTCAATCCGTTCATCCTCACAGTCATGCACATTTAGAGTATAGCTTATGTAATTTGACGAAATAAGGTTAGGCACTTACCTGTGTGGCCGTGTACGTGAGTTTTCTCAGGCTTCAGGACGAGGAATGATGGATCCGCTTGCTACCGCTTCGTGCACAGGCACTGGAGCTCCTCTTCATTGGCTGCTGCTGGTTACGAGACCTTGAGACCCAGTTTCCTGGTGATGAATGTTGCATGCACTGGCTTCATGAGCTGCGGGTGTCTCCATGGTATGTGCTCTAGCCGGATCAACTGCTACAAGATTCCTGTAGGACATCTTGTAGTCATTTCTCCTCCTGGGGTGCATGCCAAAATAATTGAGTCACGTTCACAGGTGCAAGGTCCTGAGATTGCCTTGACATGTAAGGTATGCGAGCCTCTGCATGCGTTTATTTCCCAAAGAAATTCCTTTATCTGAGAAAACAAAGTTCTGGTATGACTGTGCAGGTATATTTTGACCGTATGGCAGCAATGGTGGTGAAAGGAGGTGAAACAAGTGGAGGATGGAAGAAAAGAGTGGTTGCATGCCTCCTCAACGAACTTCAAGCTTCAAATTCTTCGTGATGATCGATCCTGGCCCGCCCAAAGGCTCTACAGGATGTTTCCTGTAGAAATACAGAACTTCCTGTAAAAAGTCTTGTAGCTTCCTGTAGAAGGCTAAACTATGACCAGATTTCGTCCAAACCTTGGAAGAGATGAGTGTTCATGGAGGGAGTGTTTGTGAGGTTGCCTGGTAGCTTGGTAGGGACCCTTGTCCTTGAGTTGAGAGGCCTCCTTTTTGCATTGAATCCCTGCAACCTGCAACAATTTCCAAAGATTAAGCCTGTTTTTTCTGTTTCTGCCTCTTTCTCTTTTTCTTTTTCCTTTTTCTCTCTCTTTTTTTTTTTTAAAGAGACAGCAGGGGCGCCTCAATGAGGTTTTCACCCCTACTATCTGCCTTGGGCGCCTCAATGAGGTTTTCACCCCAACCATCTGCCTTGGGTGCCTCAGAAAGGTTTTCACCCAAGGATATTTTTCTTTTTTTTTACTTTTTTTTCTTTCTTTTTTTTTATGATGCTCAAGGTATGCCCAAAACAGAGGCAGAACCCTTCTCTATGACCAGCACTGATTTTTCCACAGTTTTGATGAACTCTTGCCTCGAAAGAGGTTTCCTATAGATCTTTAGTCAATGCCCATTGACGAGCATGGGGATGGCTTCTTCATCAATGGTCTGAATAAGGACAGAACCATTGTCATTACACTTCTCCACTGCATATGGTCCTAGCCATCTTGTCCTCAGCTTCCCCTTGAAATCCTTATGTCTGGAATCATACAGCAGCGCCCAATCTCCTAGCTGGAATTGTTTGTCATTGAGGTGCCGTTTGTGCCATATCTTCCTCTAAATTTGAACCACTTCTGAGTGAAGGAGGGCCTGCATTCGATGTTCATCTAACCCATTCAGCTGCAATAACCTTTCTTGTTGAGCATGGCTGAGGTCTAGGTCCAGCTGAGCTGCCATCCTCAATGTGTTGTACTCGAACTCGATTGACAGCAAAGCTTTCTTCCCATAGACCAGCTCATAAGGTGTGAAGCCAGTTGTGGTCTTCCAGGTGGTGTTGTAAGCCCAAGTGGCCTCAACTAGGTGATCTGCCCAAACCTTTCTGCTATTGTTCACCACCTTAGTCAAAATCCCTTCTAATGCTCTATAGGTGACCTCCACCTGCCCATTTGCTTGAGGATGATATGGGGTGGAAGTCCTATGCTTGATCTTGTGATGAGCGAGCAAGTCTTCAATTAAGTTGGAGGTGAACTGGCTTCCTTGATCGGTGACTAACTCTCTTGGGTAGCCAAATTTGTAGAAGATGTTTTCTCTTAAAAACTCAGCCACCTTCTCTTCTGTTGCTGCTTTGATTGCCTTGGTTTCCGCCCACTTTGTCAAATAGTCTGTGCACACAATGATGTAAGACCTTTGCCTTGAAGGAGGGTTGATAGGACCCACAAAATCCATACCCCACTTCTCAAATGGTTCAAGAGTCACTTGAGGTTGGAGAGGCATCTCGTCCCTTGGGGTCGGCTTCCCCATCCTTTGGCATCGGTCACATTGGCTGATATATCTTTTGACATCTTGATGAAGCGTGGGCCAATAGTAGCCTGCCTGTAGAATTTTGAAGGTAGTCCTCTTGGCTACAAAATTTCCTCCACAAGGCCCATCATGACAGGTTAGGAGGATGTCAAAGACTTCCTCCTCCCTTACACAACGCCTTAAGATCTGATCGGGACCAAGTTTGAACAGGTTACCCCCGATCCAAGTGAATGAGGCACTTTTCCTCACGATTATGCTCTTCTCTTTTGAGGATAGATGTGGAGGGAACTGTGCTGAGACCAGGTAGTTTGCTATGTCAGCAAACCATGGAGAGAGTACTGAGATAGCAAACAAATGTTCATCTGGCATCTGGTCATCCACTGTTCCATCTTCACTTGCAGGTAAATCCAGTCTAGACAAGAAGTCAGCAACAACATTTTCTTTACCTGGTTTATCAACGATAGTCAAATCAAACTGCTGCAACAAAAGTAACCATCTAATAACACGAGCATTCACATCAGGTTTATTCATTAAATATCTAATTGCAGCATGATCAGTATGTACAAATGTTTGATAGCAAGTGATGTAGTGTCAGAACTTGTTCAGGGCATGGACCACGGCCAAGAACTCTTTCTCAGTTACAATATAATTCATTTCTGCCTTGGATAAGTTTTTGCTGACAAAGTATATGGCATATGGGAGTTTTTGTTCAACCTGTCCTAAGGCTGCCCCTATGGCTTTGTTCGAGGCATCAATGTGGATGTGGAAAGGTAGGGCCCAGTTTGGACCTCTCAAGATCGGGGCGGACACCAACTTATCCTTTAATTCATTCAGAGCCCTCTGACAGTCGTCCGTCCATTTGAACTCAACATCTTTTGCTAAGAGGCCAAACAATGGCGAGGCTAGCTTACTGAAGTCTTTAATGAATCTTCTATAATATCCTGCTAAGCCTAAGAAACTTTGAACATCTCTTACCTTCTGAGGAGGTGGAACCTTTTTGATGAGAGAAATTTTATTAGGATCCACCTGTAATCCTTGGCGAGAAATGGTATGTCCTAGCACGGTCCCTTCAGTCATCAGGAATTCACATTTTTCAGGACTAAGGGACAGGTTCATCTCAATGCACTTGGTTAGAAATTTTCCCAGATTGGACAATGCTTCCTGGAAGTTGGACCCATAAGGAGTGAAGTCATCCATATAGATTTCCACCGAACCATGGACCAGCTCAGAAAAGATGCTCAATACTACTCTTTGGAAAGTGGCAGGAGCGTTGCATAGCCCAAAGGGAAGGACTCGGTAAGAAAAGGTACCCTAAAGACAAGTGAAGGTGGTCTTATCTTGGTCCTCCGGGCTGATTTGGATCTGGTTATACCCACTAAACCCATCTAGGAAAGAGAAAAACTTCTTTCCCGCCAGTCCATACAACACTTGATCTATGAAAGGCAGAGGGAAGTGGCCTTTCTTGGTGGCGTTGTTCAGTTCTCTGTAGTCCACACAGATTCTCCACTTCCCATTTTTCTTAGGTACCAACACCAAAGGGGAAACCCACTCGCTATTCGAGATGGGGTAGATGAATCCTGCATCCAACAATCTTTGAAATTCTTCTTTGATAATGTCCTTAAGGGCTGGATTCATTCTCCTCTGAGGTTGCCTGACCGGTTTACAATCTTCTTTAATGTAGATGTGATGGGTACAGACCGAAGGATGGACTCCTTTCATCTCCTTATAGCTCCAAGAAAAAGCATCTAGATGACTGGCCAGCAGGCTATACAGCTCCTTTTCCTGGGAAGGAGATAGGGAGGAGCTGATCTTTAACGTTCTCTCGGGGCCAAACTCCACATTTTTAACTCTGGGAGAGGTTGGATCAGTCACACAGAGGTCCACTAAGGTGCTGGCTTGAGTATCCTCCACCAGTTTCTCTAGGGACAATGCACTGGGAGGCGGATTCTGAATCAAGGTCTCAATCAAATCATCCTCGGTTTGAGGACCTCCACTGGTGGTTTCTAAGGTGCACAAGGGTGCAGAGTATACCTCATCCTCTTCTCCTTCTTCCAACCAGAGTGGTAAGTCATGCTCTAGCAGAGGTTGGGCAGGAGGGTATAGGACTAACTGCTTGGACATAGGACCATTTTTTATGGTCATGTTTCCTGCTCGGCAGCTGATGTAAGCATCCGCAGTGGCTAACTAAGGCCTTCCCAAATAAGGGGGTATCCAATAAGCTTTTCCTTTAGTTGAAGAACCAAGAAGTCCGCAGGATACTCCCAAGAGTCAACAGAGACCAAGAGATCCTCCACAATCCCTTCGGGAGTCACGGTGGAGCGATCTACCAACTGCAGGACTGTCGAGGTCTTCCTTAAGGAACCCTGAAGGTTGAGTTTGAGCATGGTGTCCCTGGTCATCACATTAATGGCAACCCCTATGTCAATCAAGGTATGGGGTATGATGGTGCCATTAATGTGGACATCAACTACAGGACTTCCAGGATCCAAATACTTTGGACAAATTACTTGCCCCAACATAAGATCAGACAGTTGTCCTATGACATTGATAGTTGAGGCATCTCTTTTTCGCCTGCCTAAGTGCCTGAAACACTTTTCCTTAACCAATTTGTTGTATATCGGTACATCTTTGATGGCTTGGAGGAGTGGTATTCTCACACACAACTGTTTGAGTTCTCCCAGAAGCTCATTCTCTTCTGGGTCGGGTTGTGTGGTTACTGTTAGTCTCTCAGGAAAGGGTGGAATGGCTTTGGGTTCACTTTCCTGTTTATCTTCCTCGTCCTTTGGGGGAGGAGGTTGGCGATCCGGGAGAGTCTTCCCGGATCGCAGGTTGATCTCCTGGATTTCCACAGCATAGGTAGGGCATGTTGTTTCCCCAGTATAGACCTGCTAGGCCTGTCGGTTGTTGGGGTTCAGGTTCGGTTGAGCAGGCATTTGGGGTTGTCTTGGAGGAGCAGGAGGTAAAGGTTGTGGTTGAGCCGGGGGTGGAGGCAAAATGGCGGGAGGAGTGTTGTACTGGGGCCTCCACCCCGGTTGAGTTGCATTCCACTGAGGTTGTGGCTGGACATGTGAGTGAAACGAATGAGTAGTGGGCTGAGTATGGTATTGAGGTGGGTAAAACCATGGAGGGGGTGCAGACCAGGAAGGATGAGCGGGGGGACCCCAAGAAGGCATAGGAGCAGATTGGTTGGGGCTATAATAAGCTTGGGATGTCCCTTGCATCCCCTGCTGGTAAGGTCTAGGTCCATGCGGCCTCCTTTGGTGGAGGAAGTAGAGAGGTTTGGTGGGTGCCTCAGTCCCTTGGTATATGGCCTTAAATCCAGGTAAGGTTGGGCATTGGTTTGTGGGGTGGTCCTTCTCACAAACGAAACATACCTCTACTGAGTGTAATGGACACTCGTTCTTAGGGTGCTTCCTCGTACACCTGGGACAGAAGATGGCCAAAGCCCTCTCAGCTTCCTCTTTCTTCTGCTGGATTCGGAAGGTATCTAGTTGCATGGCAATGGTCTGTCTCACCTCACTTTTGAGGTCCTCCAGCTGATTAGAAAACTCATGCTTGGAGAAAGTAGTACTAGCTGAAAGTGGGTTTCCCCTATCTCTTTTCCGGGCTACCCTAGAGTGGTTTCTAAACACAGTCTTTATATCCTCATAAGGTAGTTGGTAAATATCTCCTCCAGCTAGCATGTGAAGGGTATCTAGAATATCTTCAGGGACTCCTCGGAGCAGGACCAGCTTTAGAGATTCGGGTTCAAGCGTGCACCTGGCCCGTTTATAGCTAAGCTGGAACCTTTCCTCGAAATCTTCTAAAGACTCATCGTTTCCCATGGTCATCCGAAAGATTTCTCCCTTGGCTTCCTTAGACCTACAGTAGTCCCGGTATTTGGTATTGAAAGCTTGCTGCATCTGAGCCCAAGTGGTGATACTGTTTCCAGGTAACCCCATGAACCAGCGTAATGCTGCATCCTTGAGGGTAGAGGGAAAGAGTTTCGACTTTTTCCTCATCTTCTGTATAGTCATAGGTTCGACAAAGAACAGCAAACTCAAACAGGAAGGTATCTAGGTCTTCAGTAGTCAATCCATGGAAGTGAGGTAAAGTGGAGGGGCTTATGTTTTTCATTTTCATGTCTCCATTGGTCTCTCGGATGGGAAAGGCACCTTTTATTCTCTCATCTTCTCTTCTACCGTTTCGGTTTTCAGCCATGGCTTCAGATGGAGTGTTCTCTAACTCTTCTTCTGTTATAGGATTTTTGCATATCTCAGGAGGCTCACCTATAGGTTGTTCTGGATCACTGTCACCAAAGAAGAGAGAAGGGTGACTCAGTGAATTGGTGGGGGTGTTGGGTAAGAATTTGCCGGTTTTATCTCTGTTCCTATGAGGCATGAAATGGAAAGACTTTTGATTTTTGTTCTTCTGGTACCTACAAAACTAAAATAGATTGAACTGCAACTAATCTATCTTGCTGAAATGGAAATGCGAAATTGAAATGAAAGCATGAAAGGACTAATCTATTTTTCTCAAACGAAATTGCAGGAATGAAATGCTAATCTACGCTTGCTGAATTGAAACGCTAATCTACGCTTGCTGAATTGAAATTGCGGAATTGAAATGCTAATCTATGAAAGCAAGAAAGATCTACTTTACTTTTGCGGAAATGAAATTGCAGAATGGAAATGAAATAAACTATTTAGCAGAAGGTGAGAGTAGGAAAATAGAAGAAAAGCAACAATCACCAATACTCTGACGCTTCCCTGGCAACGGCGCCAAAAAGATGGTGGGCTCCAGTATTGCAGCAATAATGCTGCAACTCCTGGGACTCCCGTCTTTACTTTTATCAACCCGGTAGTTTGTAACAAACTTGGAAGCGACGGTGCTGTATGCACAAGTACTAGCTCTTGCCGCAGCTGTCACTTGGTCAGCTGGCACAAGTCCGTTAGGAGCTTAAGCCAACTTCTATGAGCTCTTAGAAGAAGCTTTTTAATTGATGGATGAAAGCTAACTCGAAGGAAGCTAATCTATTTGCGAAAAGAGATTGAAAAACTAAAAGAAAATGCAAACCCGTGCAAACCCTAATTCTACCAGCTAGTCCTACTGATGCAGAGGAGAGAATGCAAACTACTAAAAGAGATGCCATTACTTCTATGAAGGTAAAATACATGTGTCTAGACTATCTCTATCTGAAGAAAACATCTTTTTGTGTTTTTGAATAGGTTATCAGAATTATCATGCATGTGCTTTTAACTGGCTTTTTACTGTGCAGGGGTGGATCAAGGAGGAGAAATGCTTGGAAAAGGTTGGGAAGGTTCAAAGAGGGTCTAAGGAGTCCCTAACAGTCTTCCGGAGAGTTTCAAAAAGTTTGGCTATCAAGAAACCTCATTTCTGAGCTTCTACAGGAAGTCTGCAAGGGTTTTACAAGATGTTCAGAGATTTCTACAAGATGTTCAGAAATTTCTACAGGATGTTTAAAAAGTGGATCTTAGAGGATGGGTGAGTGAGGGAAGATGCATGAATGGATAGGGAGGTAGGATAGGGGCCTGGTGTGACCCAGGGACTGGTGGATGGAGTGGTGAGAGGGTGTAGAAAGTTGACTTGGCTTAAAGAAGGCTAAGACAATGGAGGAGCAAGAAGGTAGGGTTATGTGGGAAAAAGGACAGTTGTGAGACGAGGAACCTAACTAGGAGATGGAGCAGCTGGCCTAGACGAAGCTTAGGCGGATGAGAGAGTGGTAGAGATGCCCTGCACGGTGTACATTTAACCGAATCAACAAAGTCATGCACACAATCAAAGTCTTAGCTAATCTAGTCTAACTGTCAATGAAACAAATGAACAGCAACTTTATTTGTAAAGAGAACCATGTACATCACTTAAGAAAAGAAACATTTCAGAGGTCTGAACGCATAACTAACTTCTACAAATTAAAACATTACACCAAGGATTGCATGATCAAGCAAACTAGTGTTTTTGTTGGGGCAGCACTGTTTCTGCAATTCCAGCCCCTGATCCAATAAAGATGAGGTGAAACTGGGAGTGTTGCCGACCCTTTTCTTGGAGCTTTATCCGTTATTATCCTACCAATCTATTCTAAACATCTGAAGCAATTCTATTCATAACTAGTGACCTATTTAACCAACACAACTAAATCTGCTTAACAGAAACACGTTTCAAATGCATAAAAGGAAAATCACGATGCACAAAGAAAAGGTAACAGTACAAAGAAGGAAGCCCCAGGCTCTCAGTTTGGGCCCAACCCCGAGAGCTATGGCTCCTATAGAAAACTCAGAGTTGGTATAAAATCAGACTACTTCTCATTATCAAAATATGATCATAAGTCAAAAGTTATGCCAAAAATGGCTACAAGAGAACAAAATGAAGCTAGCAGCATTGTAGTGCAAAGTATGCAAGAGTTTTCAAAAGTCCCTCACGAAGGTTGAGGCCTTAACATTTATACACCACGAGGGCCCTAGCTGGCCTCCTAAATCTATGGGACTTGGCTGCCCAAACTGTGAGTAGACAGCTTCTTCCAAAATCTGTTTGGCTGCCTTCTAGATCTGGTTTTGGTGGCCTTTGGAGCTCGGAGTTGGGGGTGAAGATCCCGAGGAAGGCCATTTAATGCCATAGACAACCCCCCTACGAATCCTCACCCCAAGCTTGGCTGTCTTCCAGCCCATGATTGCTTGGTTTTGCTCCAACATGTGTCAAAAAGACCTGAAATGAGCACGTGTTAGCCACCTAGGAAGAGTGACTACCCTTATTCGTACAAATGACATAAACATACTGAAAAATAATGCATAAGCTATGAAAAATGAAGGATTGAACAAGGATAATTAGACCAAATGAGCCCAACAAGTTACAAATTTGGGGCTCATCACATGGTATAATGGATCCAAGGATTTACAATTGCAGCCATGTTGAGTCTATCAAGGATATAAATTTTAGGGGAAGTTTCATTCTTCTCTGATAGGTTAAAATGGGATCAAGCTCTTCACACTTCATAATTAAGGAGTCACCATTGTTATAGACAATTTTGTGCCTTGCAGCATCAGGCATGAATTGTCAATAATCCAAGGGATCCAAAGTCCCTAAACATGATGTTCCTACCCCTAGAGGAACAAGGTCAGCAAACCAACAGCTCTCAGATCAGTTCTCCACCTGAAAACACTCAAAAACAAGCAATCCTGAAATCAAAGCAGGTGCTCCACTAGGCTTCTGCGCTGAAACTCAACTCCTCCATGGTGTACCTGCGTTGCAAAGCAGGTAGGACAAAGGCCACCTGCGCTGAGCGAGATGGGACAAGTGGCACACTGAGTCATTGCTCTGGAATCTTCCAAAAATGACACTTGGATCAGGGATTTCGCCTTGTGATGAGTCAGAGGCTCTGTTTCTCCAAGTGGAAGCAAGGTTCTCCAAGTGGACTCAAGAACTGAAGATCAACTGAAGAGAGAGAGGAACACATCAGTTACAAGCTGACTCATCCTTTCTCAATTCATCTATATATTGAGCTCTCTCCTATGAGCTCAGGAGGCTGGAATTTTGTGCAAAGTAATGATATGCTGTTGGTTTCACTATAGAACTATTGGGTGATCGCTTGAAGGAGGTGAAGAGGAGAAATTCTTTCTGCTGGGAGGTGTTGCTGGATTGGGGCCTTCAATGGTTGTAACCTTCTCAGAACTTTACTTCTTCCATTAATAAAAGCTATTGAGGTTCTTCTATATGCATTTGTTTCAATGATGTATTGTGATGATTGTATATTTGATTTATGCTAATCCTTGAATCAGTTATGAATGCATGCTTCTTGTAGTTTCCTTCTTTGTTATTTTGCAGGATCTCATTGTAGCTGGGCCAGCAAAAGAGCAAAGAGCTAGGAGCAAGCAGCAAAGAGAAGAGATTGGAGCAAATATTAAGCGCAAGGCAACGGTTAGTGCATTTCTTCATTCTCTCTTGCTTTCATAAAGAAGTAAACCTTAAATAGTTTTGTTTACAGTTGTTGCTGAGGTACTATCACCCTTAGAGTGGGATAGGGTCATCCGAATCGGATACTTTTCCCTACAACAAACTGGCGACTCCGCTGGGGATCGTATCTATTTGATTGTTTGTAGTATTTTGCTATTCATTTCCTGAACAAAAGAGTACCAAATCGAAAAGCTTTTGACTATATCAAAAGCGAAGTAGAGGGCAGCTACTCTAGCTCATTTCTGAGCATGTTCATGATTTGAAGAGCTGATCTACAAGGATCCTTGTAAGCTCTTAGTGATAGCTTTTCATCTTCCTTGTCATCCCTTAGTGTGTGCTTGACTGATAGCTTCTGATTTGAGCAAAAACTGTGAATTTTTGAGAAAATTGTGACCCGGAAACTGAGAAAACGCAACTTTCGTTTTCCAAAGCAGGTAGTACACAGGCTACCTGCTTTGCAACGCAGGTCCCGAAGGGGCTACCTGCGCTGAGAGCCAGACTGGCTGTGCAGCACCTGCGTTGGCCCAATTTTGCCTTGTGCATTTGGGGTTTCCTCCCTTTTTCTTGCCTGTTTTCACTATAGATTTTGCAGCCAGTTACCAGTCTTGTACCTGTTCTGAAACCAACCTTACTTGCCATCATTCCGCCTCTGTTATATAACGAAATTGTACTTGTTCTTTTGTATTTCTTACATCATTTACAATTTCCCATAACGAAGAGTAAACTAGTCTTGATTTGGCCTCTTAGATCTGAACCTGTGTTAGGCATTTTGCTGGTCTAAAGAGTTAGCTTGTTTGCTGTCCATAGCTGATTAGTCTTTTTACTTTCGTCATTATGGTTTGATTTCATGTATTTCTAGTGATTAAACAAGTAAATCTTAAGGTGTCTTTTGATTTTGGACAAGCTTGTTTGTTTTCGCTTTAAATCGAAATCAAAGTTAAATAACAACTTTCTTTTTGTAATACATCAACATTAAGAAAGGGAAAAGAAAATACATGCATTGTGCATTTTGCATTTGACTGTTTGCATGCTGATTTAGGAAATTTTGCATTAGTGTGTGCTCTATGATCTGTGTGAAAAGATTTGCCTTTCTTCTCCTCAGTAGTTAAGATTTTTCAAAGTTGAAAGATTGAAAAGTTTGCTTCTCATCTTAGACTGCATTCAGGAATTTGTTACATACATCTCGTGGTGATCCTTAAAGGCAAACTGCTAAACAAGATCAACATTAAAATAAATTCAATTTACATAACAACGCTTTGTAACATAACGCAAACACATAGAGGTCTAGGTAGAGACGTGTTCCGGCGTCGTTAAACATAGTGACTGTCGATCTCTACGAAGGTGGGTGATTCCTCCTGAGAGTCGGTGGCACTAATACGGACTTGTGCTCCCACGTACCGTCGCGTATATATTGGGAGACCCCTATAGGAACAAAGCCTTTATCCATAGGAAGCCGTGTCGGCCGCCCTACTGATCGCGATGCAGTGAACACAGCATTCACGAAGATCGACCACCCGTACCGTAAAACGTATTCTGTGGTTTCGCGAAAAGTTTGGCACACCCTCTGCCTAGAACTCCAGAGTAGTTTCTTTTGGCCTTTTTCAAACTCTATAACTGAAAAAGTCCATCCGAGCATTTGTCACTTCGGGCTCGTTAAAACATCGAAGGAGACTAGAGTCATCTTTAGCTTTTTCTCGACTCTTAAAACATGAAAAAGCAAAGTTGTGTCTAAAGCGTCGTTAATAAAATTTATTTTAATCGGAACATAATCACCTGTTATTCCCGCGTTGATCTTTCAGTTGAAAAGTATGGAGCCCACCAACCAAGGAAGTCACCTTGGTGGAAGTCCCAATCCCTTCTCCTCTTGGGGAGATGTTGGTGCGCCTCATATGGCCACATTGTCACTTCCAGGATTGACAATTGGCCTACCTGTATGGCTCTTTTCAACTAATGTAGTTCAGATCACCACTAATCCTGAGCAGTCGAATCAACAGTCAGACCAGTCTAGAGCTACCCTCCAGCCTTCCACTTCTTACAATTCTTCCTCTGATCCTTCATCTTCGCAAGGTAGAGCCGGCAAAAGTCAGCCTCCCATGGAGAAGAAGGAGAAGAAGAAGAAAGAAAAGAAGCAGAAGGAGCCTAAGGCGAAGGCGACTGGGGGCAAGCAAAAGACATCTGACAAAAATCCACACACTGCACCGACCGGGCCTAAATCGCCATGTGTCATTTGCAAAGGGACCCACTTCCACCGTGACTGTCCTTGTATTCCCCGGATACTAAGGGACTGGTCCCCCAGGTTGCACAATTCGGTAGCATCAACCTCTGATAGACATGTTGATTGCATTCCGTCAACTAGCGAGAGTGAAGGACAAAGAGGGAGACCAAGATCACCCTGCAGACTGTGTGAAGGCGATCACGCCATCCACCGTTGTCCATTCTTAGATGAGGCGAAGAGAGTTTTGGAAGATCGTCCGGTTTCACCGTTACGACTTCCTCCTGGATACCAAAAACTCGTGCCAAGTCCCTCGATAGTTGAAAATCCAGCTGGCCCGATCAAGTGGTCAGCTGAAGTGTCGGTCATTGAGAATGAACCTACTGAATCCAGACCAGACGAAAGTCTAAAGGTCGAAACGGCAGTTGACCCGGTTCTTCCTTCAGAGGTTTCATCCTCAAATGACACCGTCGTTGAAGATTCATCTTCAAATGACACCCTCACTGAAGAGAACAAGGATGACACCATCCAGATTCTTTTCATCAACACAGACTCTGATGAGCATCAGGGCAACGCGCCCATTCCTTTATCGCAGGAAGGAACATCGTCAGGGTCGTATCCGGCCGTGTATTCGGTCCCACCACCAAGCAACCTGGTTGTGTCCTTTGATTGGAATCAACTAGGCAGACCCCGGTTACCAGCCAGTATCCCATTCAGAATCATCGTCCAAATCCACAGAATGGTGATGGCTGGAACTATCATTGATGAAGGGGCATCTGTGAGTATCCTTTCCTCTATTGCTTGGAAAGCACTGGGTTCCCCGGCGCTTTTACCTGAGATGAGAAATCTATCAGGTTTTGATAAAGGAACCAGTCGCCCGTTAGGGATTCTCCCCAATGTTCCCGTTACATTGAAGGGGAAGACAGTTCATATGAACGTCATGGTCGTCCAGGGACCCTTGGTGTATAACTTACTCCTCGGACGAGACTATATATATTGCATGGAGGCGATAGTGTCCTCACTCTTCAGAGTTATGTGTTTTCTGCACGAAGGAAGAATGGTCAAGCTCGTAGACCAACTTTCATTTCCAGGATCACGCATCGCAAATAGTCAAATACCATCCCTTAACGGTTTATTCACTCAAGGAATGCCTCCACCCCCGGTTCTACTTCCCGATGAATGCGAGTGATTCGGGAGAAAGAACTGGGACCCAGGGGGCATGCACCCTGGCCTGCCTTGGGCAGAGAAAACCTTGGGTATAAAGTTAATTTCCGCAGAAGAATATGACTAGTCCGTACCCCGTCCGGCATGGAAGAGAGGGTTGTTCTAGGATAAAGTTCTTTTGTCAAAGTTATGTGAGTGAGATAATCAGCTTCTCGCTCCCCTTGTCTAGGTAAGTAGGATGCCGAGGGAGGAGATCCATTTGTGGCGGCAAGTAGCCACCATCTTTGAAGGCAAGCCTCACCCATTAAAACATATGTTTTGAAGGATAAGTAGGGGCAGCCTCCAAAGAAAGAGATGAAATTGCTGCAACAAGTGGTCACCATCTTTAGTAACCTAGTAATAGACATCGCCGGAAAAAAGAGTTTAGTTTGCGGCAGCGAACAAAACCATTTTTCGGATAATAAGTAAGAGGCAAACCTCCCTCTGTAACGCCAATGTTTTATCTGTTGCGATCTTGCAAAAATCAAAAAGTGAACTGATGGGAAGACAAGTACCGTCGGCACCGAAAAATAACGAGAAGACAAGTATCGTTAAAAATATAGCAAGACGACAAGTAGAAAAACAGAGGTGGGACAGAGGAGGGGTAACCTTGAAATTATACTTTATACCTGGGGGCATGCAAACCTTTTGGAGTGTAAGCACAGGACGACTATTTATTTTTTTAAATTTTTAGGTCCTCCCTTTAAACCTATAGGTCTAACCCGTTAAACTCGTAGGATTAGCCGTTTCCAGCTTGCATAAAGAAAGGATGTGGGGCAAAAGTTAAAACTTGCCAAATTGGAGTAACTAGTGAGGTATAGCTCCTTAAATATGACTACCTCACCTGAGGCGTTCCTTGTATTAAGACTGGTATAATCGAGCAGTTTTAGCACACAGTTCATGCTCGTTAAAAAATAAACGCAAGATCCGAGCAGTTTTAGCACATAGTTCATGCTCGTTAAAAAATAAACATAAGTTGTGAGCAATCTTCCCCTAGAGTTCAAGCTCACCCAGAAAAAATGAACCGGTAAATAACCTTGGTAAATGTAACCTTTGGCAGCCATATTAAAGCCCTTGGTCGTGTTCTTGCAGTCTCACCTCCATCCGTTCATTTGGCCAATCGTTCATCTCCATATGTTTGTTTACCCATTTTGAGGAACAGCTGCGAAGAGTGATTTCACTTAGCCATCCTTGTGACACTGCCGTGATTGGAAAATTCCAACCTGCACCTGGAATCTGCTGCTATCCCTGTTTATCACTCGTTCCTCAAAAGACGAGTCTTCTTTGAGCTCTTTTCTCCTGACTCGTAAAATATGAAAAGTTTGCCGAGTTTTGGCCTTCCAGCTCGTTAAAGCAACCGGAAGAGCTATCCCTCCTCTAGATCTTAATCTTTTTGGACCTGAGGGATTATTGCACAAAAAGATCGAGCGCTTGTTTTGTTCGGCTCGTTAAAGCAATCGAAAATTCATCCCTTCTGTATTGTTTTATACTTTTTCGGACTTAAGGGATTAGATGACGAAAAAGGAATTTTGGAGTTGACTTTATGTACCTTTTCAGACTCTCTAAAAATGAAAAGGACCGAGTTATCCTTGTCGTTAGACTCGTTAAATTCATTAAATAGCGACAAACTTGTCTTTAGACGAGAACGAGTTTCCCTATCGCTAGGCTCGTTAAAACATAGCGATGGGCTTGCCCGAAGGGCAGGTTATAGAACAAGCATATGTTATCCTCCTCAAGCTTGACAAAAATAAAGAGGTACTGGTCAGCAATGACTGGGGAAAAATTGGGAGAACCTCACAGCTTGAATGGTAGCAAGTCGCTCTTGAACATGACACTTTGTCCTCCGTATCACATCGGGTTGGGTTGTTTCATTCACCGGTCTCATCACCATGGTCCTCGCCACACCATCCACATTTGGGGTAATGCTACCGATCCATCACATCAGTGTCGTTATATGTTCAAGAGATGTTGTTCTGCAAAGAGTCAACCGTGTCCCATCCACTGCCATACATTGTCCTTCATCCATTTCATGACCGCCACCCTGAATCATACATCACAGTTTGTTTTCACCTCATCACAATCACTAGCTCCGTTCCGTGTCACTGATGTGGGATTCATTAAGGCCCTCCTTTGACGGATCGCTCCTTGTCGACATCAGCTCATTATCCAAGGAGTTGATCTAGGAACAACCCCTTCAGTACTTTGAAGCTTGCATGCCTTAATGGCAAGTTTCTCACTTCCGGCGACAGGTATGCATCAATGACCTTCGACCAGAAGATTTTGCATGGTGGTCGACGCCAAGTCCCTTATTCCCACCATGTGAATTGTACTGCTGTACCTTGAGGGTCATCATCCTTATCGGTGATTCCTCTCGCGCTTGTTAACGGTTTACATCATTGACCGGTAATCAAGCGATGTCTTTCCATGTTCGACTTCAAGAAACTCTCACATGGATCGACTTGTACATCGAGTGAAGATCGGAAGAGATTGAAGACCCCGGATCTAGTTTCATCCATCCGGGCTGCGATATATATTCAGGATATAAAGACATTTGATATGTACATCATTGCAGCAGATGATCATCCTTCTCAAAGGATGATAATTTCAGCAGAGAATTATCAGTCTACCGTCAGACGATCGTCTGTTCTATGTACCAAAATGAATTTATAAAGCTGAGCATGGGAATACCCGCCTCAGCTAGATCATGAAAAAGTATGAAAAGTAATGTATTGTATTGTATCTTATTACAGGACACTTCTCAGCAGATTGAATGAACTTCGGATCCTCCTAATAAAGCATTTCACCCGATAAACGACCTCATACTTTAGGGGGCATCTGTTATAGACAATTTTGTGCCTTGCAGCATCAGGCATGAATTGTCAATAATCCAAGGGATCCAAAGTCCCTAAACATGATGTTCCTACCCCTAGAGGAACAAGGTCAGCAAACCAACAGCTCTCAGATCAGTTCTCCACCTGAAAACACTCAAAAACAAGCAATCCTGAAATCAAAGCAGGTGCTCCACTAGGCTTCTGCGCTGAAACTCAACTCCTCCATGGTGTACCTGCGTTGCAAAGCAGGTAGGACAAAGGCCACCTGCGCTGAGCGAGATGGGACAAGTGGCACACTGAGTCATTGCTCTGGAATCTTCCAAAAATGACACTTGGATCAGGGATTTCGCCTTGTGATGAGTCAGAGGCTCTGTTTCTCCAAGTGGAAGCAAGGTTCTCCAAGTGGACTCAAGAACTGAAGATCAACTGAAGAGAGAGAGGACACAAGGCAGCTACACATCAGTTACAAGCTGACTCATCCTTTCTCAATTCATCTATATATTGAGCTCTCTCCTATGAGCTCAGGAGGCTGGAATTTTGTGCAAAGTAATGATATGTTGTTGGTTTCACTATAGAACTATTGGGTGATCGCTTGAAGGAGGTGAAGAGGAGAAATTCTTTCTGCTGGGAGGTGTTGCTGGATTGGGGCCTTCAATGGTTGTAACCTTCTCAGAACTTTACTTCTTCCATTAATAAAAGCTATTGAGGTTCTTCTATATGCATTTGTTTCAATGATGTATTGTGATGATTGTATATTTGATTTATGCTAATCCTTGAATCAGTTATGAATGCATGCTTCTTGTAGTTTCCTTCTTTGTTATTTTGCAGGATCTCATTGTAGCTGGGCCAGCAAAAGAGCAAAGAGCTAGGAGCAAGCAGCAAAGAGAAGAGATTGGAGCAAATATTAAGCGCAAGGCAACGGTTAATGCATTTCTTCATTCTCTCTTGCTTTCATAAAGAAGTAAACCTTAAATAGTTTTGTTTACAGTTGTTGCTGAGGTACTATCACCCTTAGAGTGGGATAGGGTCATCCGAATCGGATACTTTTCCCTACAACAACCATATGAGAAATTCTAACAAAATCTTTAGGATGTTCTCATCAAAATTATTGAAGCATAGACTTCGAATCACGATGAAATGGACTCAACTCCTCCCAACAATGGTGCCAAAAATGTTGCTGCAAAATCTAGCAGGGCCAATGCAAAGCCTCACTGGGTGAGGCCAATATAGCAACAAGAGAAAAGGTTGCCAATGTCAGCTCCGCAACCTTTTTCTTTGGTCATTAGTGGCATTAATCCACAAGGGAGGATTCCCTAAATCACCTAAAGGATATTCTAATGCTATGGCTCAAGGTGATAGGCCTAAAAGTACCAAAAAAAGCTAGATAGGCCTATAAAGTTCTATACCAAGGTTCAAATACCCTATTCCTAGACCAAAGATAACGTTGACATAAGTTAGGGTTTGATTTATATGCAACAATAAGGCGCACGATGTCATATATCAACCTAAAGAAAAGGCCTTCCTGCTAAAAAAATTTAGCAAGAAAGGCTCAATTTGACTTTAGCCTTAGTCAAATTGAGTAAATCGAGTTTGCACATTAGCAGGACAACTTGGACGCAGTTAACTATTGTGACATGGATCTTGTCACTAAGTTAGCTCAGTAAATTCGAGTTAGAGGGCTTGGAGTTCAGTTATGCATGTGTGATTGCTAAATTTTAGTAATCCAGTTTAGTTATTTTCAATTAACTGACCTCTAACTATTGATAGAGTCAGTTGAAGGTCAGTGGTGGAATGGGACAGAAATCTAACTCAAAGATCTGTTAGTTAACTAATCAATTAGCCCAAAATAGCTAGCGCATACAAGGAATTCAAATTCCTCATCTATAGTGAAAATGACAAGGTAGTGTAACATCAATTGTAAACTAGTTTTGAGTGTATAGTTGTTGCATGCAATCAGTGATCAATCCTTGGGAATTGCATAATCATTTTGGAGGAAATTCCTAATTTTTAAGGGATAATTTCCTCGGGATTTGCGCAAGGAAATAGGAGGTTTGGTGGGAAAATAATTGGCTAAGTGTTGGCCAAAGTTTCTCATTAAGCATATAGAACAGTTATTCTTTTGCAAGTTGCGCTCAGAGCTAGAGCTAGCAACTGTAATAGTTTCTCTATTCAACTAATTAATGCAAAAAGGCTTGAGGGGTTTTTCCCAGTTGGGTTCCCCTAGAAATCATTGTGTATTTGTGGTTTTGTTTATTGCATGTTGTTCTAAATTGTGATTTTCATTCCGCGGATCAGTAGAGTAGAATCGTGTCTCTTGTCTTTAGGTTGAAACCTTGAGCAATTGCAATTTCTATAAAAAAAATCTACATGGTATCAGAGCCTTGAAATCACATTAGAACCAGTGTTTCGAACTTGTCTCTCAAGAATTTTGAAGGCAGCAGTTTTTCTTAAGGATTGGGAGAATGTATTTCAATGGTATGAGATTGGAGTATGCCCTAGAGGGTAGCTCAAATTTCATAGTCTGGAAGGATCAAATGGAAGTAGTGCTCGATGACAATGGTGTGTTAGAATATGTGAAAAATGATATTGAAAAACCTCCACAGTCGGATGCACAGCAGTTAAGCCAGTGGAAGAAGGATGTTGCAAAGGTGAGAAGAATTATTCCGGAAGGTGTGAGATACTCAAATATTCATGGCAAAGAGACACCATTTTCTATGTGTAAGACATTGACTAAGTTATTCGAAAATAGCAGCGACCATAGAAAATTGGCCCTAAAAGACAAACATCAAAACATCAGGATGCATAAAAATGACACTATTTTACAGTATCTCTCCAGGTTTACACAAGTTCGAGATGAGATTGGAGGGGTGAGGGTGAAAGTAGCAAAGGATGACCTGGTGAACCTAGCTCTTCTAAACCTTTCAAAATCCTGGCACAACTACTAGTACTTTGTGAATGGAAGGAAAAAATTACCGAATTGGGAAAGGTTGGGGTTTGATTTGGTTTAAGAAGAGTTTATGATAAATAAAAAAGATGGGACATCATCCAAAGCTGAGGATGAAGAGAATTTTGCATTGGTTGGAAAGGGGAAGAATGGAAAAGGAAAGAAGACCCAAAGAAAACTTGAATGCAGCCAAAATGATGGCAAGAAGAAATACTTGAGCAAGATAAAAATGCTTCCACTGCCACGAATATGGGAACTATGTAACAAAATGTCTACACAAAAAGTCTAACAAGAAGCCTTCAGATGGAGCAGCAGGTGAAGCACTAGCTTCACAATTCCAATTATACTTCACACTAATAGCACACATGGCCAGCACAGTTATGGGGAGTGTGTGGTACCTTGATTTCAGTGCCTCATTCCATATGATAGGGTGCAAGGATTTTTTCAGTAGCTTGGAGGAGAAGGATCTCCATATGCATATCGAATTGGGGGATGATGGGAGGTACAGTGCTACAAGAATTGGTACTGTCACCTTTGAGAGGGAGAAAGCCTCTCCTCTTCACCTCAAAGATGTTATGTTTGTACCTGGGCTGAAGAAGAACCTAATCTTTGTAACAGTTTTGGAGGATCATGGCTATGATGTTATTTTCAGTAAAGGTAAATCCTTTCTAAGACACATAGCTACTGGGCAAGTGAAGCAGATTGGAGTTTGAGTCAAGAACATATACAAACTTGAGGTGGGAGATTGTGTTGCATTGACCAACAAGGTATAAAAAATGCAGAGTCAAGATGTTGGAGGACTCTGGCACAAGAGATTGGGTCATCTACACCATGCTGCCTTAAAAATCAAACAGCAAATTAGCACCGCTCTCCCTAAAGACTCCCTTGACCAGCAGGATGTTTGCAAGGGCTGCACATTGGGGAAATATGTAAAATCCACTTTTAATGGCCGACATAGCAGAGCATATGTAATTTTGGAGTGACTCCACTCTCATGTTTGTGGACCCTTTTCTACAACCTCCATAGTGAAACATAAATACTATGTTATTTTTATTGATGATTTCTTTAGAAAATGTTGGATCTTCTTCATGTGGAAGAAGGATGAATTTTACTCAAAAATTGTTGAATTTAAGGCACTGGTGGAGGAGACTAGGAAGAAGATGAAGTCTCTCAAGAGCGACAATGGAGGTGAATTTGTTTCACATGCCTTCAAGTATTTCTATGCAAAAAAAGGTATTTGAAGAGAGATGACAACACCCCATAACCCACAGCAAAATGGGGTAGACTAGAGGGAAAATAAGAGCATAGTGGGAGCAGCAATGGCTATGTTGCATGATTAGGGGCTACCATTGCATCTATGGACAGAAGCATGCAACACAATAGTCTACCTGTAGAATCAGAGTCCTCATAGAATACTTGGTATGATCACACCGGAAGAAGAGTTATCTGGGAAAAAGTATGATGTGTCTCATTAAAAAAAAACTGGAGCTTCAGTTTATTGTCATGTCTCCAAGGATTCGAGGAATAAACTTGAGCCTACAACAGAGTTGGGAGTTTTTGTAGGATACACCGAAACTCCACGCATTTAACAGGTGTAGTTTCCTTCACTAAGGATGATAGTTGTAAGGAGAGATGTCAAGTTCGATGAGGATTAGGCTATGAGATGCTATGTGGAATGAGAGTTGAGTATCCCACCAGAGTAGGAGCTTCTAGCTCCAAAGGAGGAGCCTCGGGATGAGCTTCAGGAGGTTGTAGAGCAGCCACATGCAAAGGAGCGGGAAGGAGGCAGAGTGGATGCACCCACTCAACCAGAATATTCCAGAGAAGGGAGAAAGAGAACCACAGAAGCAGATAGATTGTTGTTAGATGCTAGGGAGAATGTGGAAGCCCCCACATCACAACGCAGGCAGAGGAGGTCACCTGATAGGTACAATGGTTACATGGCTCTCATGATAGAGCTCATTGAGACAGAGTCTTCCTCATTTGAGGAAGTAGTTTCTCAACCTGTTTGGGTTGATGCCATGGTGTAAGAATATGAATCCATCATGAAGAATAGTGTATGAGAGGTGGTGCCGAGACTATAGAAATATGGTGATAGAATTGCAACTGCTCAAGAAATTTAATCTAAATCAAGAGACACAATTATACTCTACTACTCTACAGAAATTAATTCACAATTTAGAACAAAATTAGCAAACATGCATCAATCACATACACAAGTACACAGATTTATCTAGGGGAAACCAAATGGTAAAAACCACTTACGCCTGCTTGCATTAATTAGAAGAATAGAGAATTTATTACAATTGTTTTCTCACTCTGAGCTGAAACTACAAGTGAATAACCTTTCTCTTTGCTCAATGAGAATTTCTGACCGAAACTTGGTCAAGTTTTACCTCTGCTTGAGCCTCTATTTTCTTGTGCAAATCTTGAGGAATTAGGCCCCTATTTTTGGTAATTTTCCTCCAATTGATTGCACAATTCCCAAGGTTGGATCTTTGACTTCATGCAACACCTATACACTCAAGACTAGTCTACAATTGATGTTACGTTGCCTTGGAATCTCCACCACAGCTGGGGAACTCGAATTCTCTGCATGCACTAGTTATTTTTGGCTTATTGATCAGTTAACTAGATGATCACTGAGTTAGACTACTATCCCACTGCACAACTGACCTCCAATTAGTTCTATCAACAGTTAGAACTAGTTTAACTGAATACAACAGGAAATAACTAAACTGGATTGCTACAAATTAGCAATCGCATATGCATAAATGAACTCTAATCCCTCTAACTTGAATTTACTAAGCTAACTTAGTGACAAGAGCCATGTCACCTTAGTTAACTACCTCCAAGTTGTCTGCTGATGAAGAAATTCGAATTTTATCAATTTGACCAAGGCAAAGTCAAATTGAGACTTTCTTGCTACACTTCTCAACACTCCCTCTTAGCAAGAAAGGGATTTTCAACCACCCCTACCCCGCACCTATGGAATTCTAACTTCCCTCTTGACAAAGACTTAGTCAAGATGTTAGCATCTTGTTCCTCAATTGGAATGTATTGTAGCAACATTATTCTCCTCTGCACACAGTCTCGTAAATGATGATATTGGATATCTATATGCTTGGATCAATCGTGAAATACCAGATTCTCAAAGATTTTAATGAAATTCTTATTATCACAATAGATCACAGTTGGATCCATCTCCTGACAAAACAGTACCACGAGTATCTTTCTCATCCAAATCGCTTCACATGTTGCTTGACTTGTAGCCATGTATTCAGCTTTTGTCGAGCTGAGCACCACAGACCTCTGCTTCCTACTGTACCAAGAAATTGTTGCGGACCCAACACTGAAAATTCCACCTAATGTACTCTTTTGTTTGGATGGACTCCCTACCCAATTTGCATCTGTGAAGCCACACAACTTCACTCCCTCTGTATGTTTGTACCATAATCCATACTAGGTAGTGCCTCTTAGGTATCGTAAGACATGTTTAGTTGTCTTCCAATACAATTTGATTGGACTAACCATATCTTGGCTCAGTTGGTTGACTGCATAGCACATATATGGTCGTGTGTTCACAAAATACATCAATGGACCCACTAGTTGTTGGTAAATGGTAGCATCAACCCCTTCATCTGAAGTGGAATTCTCCTTCCTCCAGTTGGTCTCTAGAGGTGTCTCCATGGGCTTACAACTCTCCATGTGAAATCTTTGCAATATCTCAATGGCATACTTGCCTTTAGACACAAACAATTCCCCATCACCTTGCCATACTTCCAGCTTGAGGAAGTAGTGCATGAGACCAATGTCTTTGCTCTCAAATTCCCTTGCAAGAGTTGATTAGCTGCTCATCACCTATCAATATTAAATCATCAACATATAAAACAATGATAAGAAATTTACCTTCTACCAAAATATGATAGAGGTTCACATCTACTTCACTTTTGGTGAAGCCCAATCTAGTGAGATAACTGTCAATCCGAGTGTACCAAGCTCGGGGTGCCTGTTTGAGACCGTACAATGCTCGCCTAAGTCTGCACACATGAGACTCCTAATCAAATGTCTCAAAACCTTCTGGTTTCTCTATGTACACTTCCTCCTCAATAACAACATTGAGAAATGTTGTTTTTACATCCATTTAGTGGATCTTACACCCCATTTGCGCAGCTAGTCCAAGAATTGATTTAATGGATGAATACCTTGCTACAAGAGAAAAGGTTTCCTCATAGTCAATTCCCTCAACCTGAAAGAATTCTTTGGCCACAAATATGGCCTTATACTTCTCTATGCTTCTGTCTACTACATGCTAAACCTTGAAGATCCATCTCGGACTCGCAACTAATTTATATGTTAGTCTTTTGACTACTTCCCAAACATTATTCTTCACGATGGATCCGTATTCTTCCACCATTGCATCAACCTGAACAAGTTGCTCAACTACTTCCTCAAAAGAGGATGGTTCAGTGTCTACAAGCTCAGTCATTAGAGCCATGTAGCTAGTGTACCTCTCAGGTGACCTCCTTTCCTGAGGCTCCTCTTCTGGTGGGATTTGAAGCTCCCTCTCAAGAGAGCATCTCATTACTTTCTCCTCATCAAAATTTACATCTCTTCGCACAACTTTCATTATGAGGGAAGGTAAGTACACCCGGTAGTTGTGTGGAGTTTCGGTGTAACCCACAAAAACTCCCAACTCTTTTGTCGGCTCAAGTTTCTTCCTCAAATCTTTGGAGAAATGGCATTAAATAGAGGCTCCAAAAATTCTGAACTGAGACACATTCGACTTTCTCCCCGAGAAAGCCTCCTCCAGTGTAATCATACCAAGAATCCAATGGGGACTTCGTTTATGCAAGTAAATTGTTGTGTTACATGCCTCTGCCCACAAATGCAGTGGTAGGTCTTGGTCATGTAGCATAGCTCTCGCAGCTCCCACAATGCTCTAGTTCTTCCTCTCAGCTACCCCATTCTATTGTGGGTTGTGGAGTTTTTTGAGCTCTCTTCGAAATCCTTCTTTGGCACAAAAGTGCTTGAAGTCATTCGAAACATACTTGCCTCCATTTTTCATTCCTGAAAGCCTTCACCTTGTCGGTCTCTCTTTCTCAACTAGTGCCTTGAATTCTACAAATTTTGAGAATGTCTCATCCTTCTTCCACATGAAGAAGATCTAGCACTTTCTTGAGAAATCATCAATAAAAATAACATAGTACTTATGTCTAGCAGTGGAGGTTGTCGAGAAGGGTCCACAAACATCAGAGTGGACTCTCTCCAAGACTACATGTGCTTTGTTGTCTTGGTCATGGAATGTGGATTTCACATACTTCCCCAAGGTACAACCCTTGCAAACATCTTGTTGCTCAAGTGATCCTTTAGGGAGGCCAGTGGTTATTTGTTGCATAATTTTTAAGGTGCCATGATGCAAATGGCCCAATCTCCTATGCCAGAGTTCATTGACATCACAACTCTGCACTTTCTCTACCTTACTACTTAATGCAGCACAATCTTCCACATCAATTTTATACAGGTTCTTCACACGATCCCTGACTACTTCACCTGCCCAGTATCTATGTGTCTCAGAAAGGCTTTACCTTTACTAAAGATCACATTATAGCCATGGTCTTCCAAAATTGCTACAGAGATGAGGCTCTTCTTCAAGCCTGGTACAAACATGACATCTTTGAGGCGAAGAGGGGACCCTGACTCCCTCTTAAAGGTTACTGAACCAATCCCAGTAGCACTGTACTTTTCATCGTCCCCAGGCTCAATATGCATCAGGAGATCTTTCTCCTCCAGGGCACTGGAAAACTCTCTACACCCTGTCATGTGGAACGAGGCACCTAAGTCCAAGTACCACACATTCCCCATCACATTGATGTGATAAGGGTGAAGTCTAGCTTGACCTGTGAAGCCAATGCTTCACCTACCACTCCTCCTGAGTTTTTCTTGCTAGACTTTTTGTGTGGACACTTTGTAGCATAGGGCATGAATTCATGGCAATTGAAAAATTTTATTTTGGATAGGTCTTTCTTCTTGCCCCCTTTGGCTGGATTCTGGTTTGGTTTGAGATTTCTTCCCTTTGCCCTTCTTTCCCTTTCCAACCAATGCAAAATTTTCTTCATCCTCTCCCTTGGATGAACTTCCATCTCTGGTATTTTCCCTAATCTCTTCTTGTACCAAATCGGACCATAAGCATTCCCAATTCGATAATTTCTCCCTCTTGTTCACCGAGTCCTAGTAGCTATTCCAGCTTTTGGGAAGGCCTAGAAGAGTTAAGATCACCAGGTCATATTTTGCAACATTCACACCAATCCCTCCAAGCTCATCCCAAACTTGTGTAAATATGGTGAGATACTGCAGAATAGTATCATTCTTATGCATCTTAATGTTTCGAAGTTTGTCTTTGAGGGTCAATTTCCTATGGTCACTTCTATTCTCAAATAGCTTTGTCAATGTCTTCCACATTGCGAAAGGAGTTTCTTTGCCATGGATATTTGAGTCAATGTGGTCTTGCACTCCCTCAAGATTATTCTCCTCACCTTGGCTACATCTTTCTTACATTGGGGTCGATTTTTGGCATCAGTGGATCCTAGTTTTGGAATTTTTGTCTTGACATATTCCAGCAATCCATTGTCATCAAGCACTGCCTCCATGTGATCCTTCCAGACAATGAAATTCGAGTTGTCTTCCAAGGCATATTCTAATCTCAGTGCATTGAAGTTCATTCTCCCAACTCTAAAGAAATCCTACTACACTGAAGCTGCAAATTCGAACCTCCTGAGGAACAACTTAGAAATTTTTTGTTCTAATGTGAATCCTGCTCTGATACCATGTAAAAATATGGTGATAGAATTGCAACTGCTCAAGAAATTTAATCTAAATCAAGAGACACAATTCTACTCTACTGCTCTGCGGAAATTAATTCACAATTTAGAACAACATTCACAAACATGCATCAATCACATACACAAGTACACAAATTTATCTAGGGGAAACCAACTGGTAAAAAACCCTTAAGCCTGCTTGCATTAATCAGATGAATAGAGAATGTATTACAATTGCTTGCTCGCTTTGAGCTCAACCTACAAGTGAATAACCTTTCTCTCTGCTCAATGAGAAGCTCTGACCCAAACTTAGTCAATTTTTGCCTCTACTTGAGCCCTTATTTCCTTGTGCAAATCCTGAGGAATTAGGCCCCTATTTTTTAGGAATTTTCCTCCAATTGATTGCACAATTCCCAAGGTTGGATCTTTGACTGCATGCAACACCTGTACACTCAAGACTAGTCTACAACTGATGTTACATTGCCTTGGAATCTCCACCACAATTGGGGAACTCGAATTCTCTGCATGCACTAGCTATTTTTGGTTGGTCGATCAATTAACTAGATGATCACTTAGTTAGATTGTTGTCCCACCACTGCACAATTGACCTCCAACTAGTTCTCAACAATTATAACTAGTTTAACTAAATACAATTGGAAACAATTGAACTAGATTGCTACAAATTAACAATCACACATGCATAGAACTCCAAGCCCTCTAACTCGAATTTACTGATCTAACTGAGTGACAAGAGCAATGTCACCTCAATTAACTACCTCCAAGTTGTCTGCGAATGTGGAAATTCAAATTTTCTCACTTTGACCAAGGCAAAGTCAAATTGAGACTTTCTTGCTACACTTCTCAACAGAGACCAGAAGGGAAATCGGTGGTTGGTTCGAGATGGATCTACAAAGTGAAGCATACAACTAACAGGAGCATCAAGAAGTAAAAGGCCAGATTTGTGGCCAAAGAATTCTCCTAGATAGAGGGAGTGGACTATGAAGAAACTTTTGCACCAATTGCAAGATATTCCTCAATCAAATCCATTCTAGCATTGGCCGCGCAGATGGGGTGGAATCCACCAAATGGATGTGAAGACTGCCTTTCTCAATGGTGTTGTTGAGGAGGAAATTTACGTAGAGCAGCGAGAAGGATTTGAGACATATGATCGAGAGTCGCATATGTGCAGACTCAAGAGAGAATTGTATGGTCTCAAACAGGGGCCCCGAGCATGGTACACTCGGATCGACATTTATTTCATTAGATTGCGCTTCACCAAAAGTAAAGCAGATATGAACCTCTATCACATTGTGGTATATGGTAAGTTTCTTATTCTTGTTTTGTATGTCAATGATTTAATATTGACAGGTGATGAGTAGTTGATCCTCTCTTTCAAAGAGGATCTTGTAAGGGAATTCGAAATGAAAGACATGGGCCTCATGTGTTACTTCCTCAGGCTGGAAGTATGGCAGGTTGATGGTGAATTGTTTGTCTCGAGGAAAGTATGCTACTGAGATACTTCAAATATTTCACATGGAGAATTGTAAGCCCATGGACACCCCTCTAGCTACAAATTAGACGAAGGAGTATGCTTCTTTAGGTGAGGAAGTTGATGCTACTATTTACAAGCAGCCTGTGGGTTCACTAATGTATCTTGTGAACACATGACCCGACATGTGTTATGCAATCAACCAGCTTAGCCAAGCTATGGTGAGGCCTACCAAATTATATTGGAAGGCAACAAAGCATGTGTTACGGTACCTCAGAGGCACTACCTAGTGTGGATTATGGTACAGACGAATAGAAGGAGTGAAGCTGCAAGGCTTCACCGATGCAGATTGGGCAGGTAGTCCATCTGGCAGGAAAAGTACATCACGTGCTATCTTCAATGTTGGGTCAGCAGTTATTTCCTAGTACAGCGGGAAGCAGAGGTCTATGGCACTCAACTCACTAGAGGTTGAATACATGGTTGTAACCCAAGCAGCATGTGAAGCAATCTGGATAAGGAAAATGCTTGTGGGACTATTCAGTCAGGAGATGGATCTGATAGTGATATATTGTGAGACTCATAGTTGCATTAATCTCTCTGAGAATCCGGTATTTCATGACAGGTCTAAGCACATTGATATTTGGTATCATCATTTGCGGGATTGTGTGCACAAGAGAATTATGTTGCTAGAATACATTCCAACTGAGCAAGATGATGACATCTTGACAAAAGCTTTGTCAAGAAGTAAATTTGAATTCCACAGGTGCAGGATAGGAGTGGTGAAAAATCCCTTTCTTGCTAAGAGGGAGTGTTGAAAAAATGTAGCAAGAAAGGCTCAATTTGAATTTAGCTTTAGTCAAATTGAGTAAATCAAATTTCCTCATCAGCAAGACAATAGGCAGTTAACTAGTGTGACATGGATCTTGTCACTCAGTTAGCTTAGTAATTCGAGTTAGAGGGCTTGGAATTCAGTGATGCAAGTGTGATTGCTAAATTTTAGTAATCCAGTTCGGTTATTTCCAGTTGTATTCAGTTAAATGACCTCTAACTATGGATAGAATCAGTTGAAGGTTTGTGGTGCAATGAGACAACAGTCTAACTCATAGATTTGTCAATTAACTGATCAATCAGCCCAAAATAGCTAGTGCATGCAATGAATTCGAATTCTTCAGCTGAAGTGGAGATAACAAGGCAATGTAACATCAGTCGTAAACTAATTTTGAGTGTATAGGTGTTGCATGCCATCTGTGATCAATCCTTGGGAATTGTGCAATCAATTTGGAGGAAATTCCTAATTTTCAGGGGTTAATTTCCTCAGGATTTGCGCAAGGAAATGGGAGGCTTGGTGGATAAATAATTGATTAAGTGTTGGCCAAAGTTTCTCATTGAGCAGAGAAAACTGATATTCTTTTGCAGGTTGAGCTCAAAGCTGGAGCTAGCAATTGTAATAGTTTCTTTATTCAATTTATTAATGAAAAAAGGCCTGAGGGGTTTTTCCCAGTTGGATTCCCCTAGAAATCATTGTGTATTTGTGGTTTTGCTTAATGCACGTCTATGCATGTTGTTCTAAATTGTCATTTTCATTCCGCAGATCAATAGAGTAAAATTGTGTCTCTTGTTTTCAGGTTGAAATCTTGAGCAGTTGCAATTTCTATCAAAAATTTTGCACTTCCAATGAAAATCAATAAAGAGGAACTAAGGTCTTCCAATAGACACTAGGATTAAGGCTAGGAAGATGATTTGTATGGTTGAAATGTATGCATAAACGACATACAAATGTGACATCAACCCTAAATATGAGGGATTGAGCAGGCACTATGCTAGATTTTTCCTTTATATATTTTATAAATGCAATTCCTAAATTATGAACCACAAACAACCAACACAAATTCTCTTTTATGTAAAAAAATTGCCCTAAAAACCCTAGCGACTGACCCTAGACATCTGGGAACAAAGGAAAGAGGAAGAAATTCAATAAAATTTCAGGTGATCAACATGACAAAGTTCACTGCCTTATCCTACAAGGGATTAATGGAGTCTTCTATGGCTAAGTTTCATGGAAGAGACTCTAATTGAGTAAGGGGAGATAACTAGAGCATCCACTTTCAAAACCCTAACTATTTTCCTTGTGAGGGGAGAAATTAAATATAAGGAATGCATTATTGGAGTTTCTTCATATGCTTCCAAGAGAACAATTTTGCATGCAATAATGGCATGATATTTCAGCGTAAGTTAAGCATTTAGTCATTGCATAATTAGAAACTCTACTTCATAGATACAATATGCAAAATATCAAAGATAAAGCAATAAACTTACAAAATTCTCCAAAGAATCACTTCTCTCAATCCCAGAACAACATCTCCATGCAAAAGATTATCTCCACAAAAAGCTTGCACCATAGAAAAAACACATCTTGCCCAATGTAGCGAAAAAGACTAATTTTCACTCTTAGAAGATAGTAAAGAATGTGTGATCGTGAAATGAAATAAGGTAGTCTCTGTTTATGTGAGACCTAAATCCCTCATTTTTTACAAAAATACAAGTAAAAAGCCCTAATTACAAGGTTACTTTGAGTGTTCCACAATAGGGAGGTAACAAGGCAACCTCATAGCTCAAAAACATAAGTGATGCCAAGAAGTGATCCTCCAAATGACATTTAAATTCCATAAGTGTCAACTGGGCTAATGAGTGATCCATTCCCCAAGAAATAGCTCTAGGATCATAGGCATGCCTCCAAAGTGCCTCCATACCAAGACGTCATCACCATAATGCCCTATGTCACCCTCTAAAGGGGAATGGGGGTGACGTGGCACTTATTGACTCAAGCATTGGAGCCAAAAAGTGATGTAAAATCCCTTCCCTGACATCTCAAGGATGACCATCATCATTGGGGCTTCGGAACAAGCAATAGCCATCAAAAAATGTCAAGGTCAACCTGGGAACATCTTGGGTCCACCGGGCACATCATCAATATCTCCAACACCAAGCTTCATAGGCTTAGCATTTTAGCATTTGGGGGTACCTCTGAGTGGCAAGCACCATGGAATCATCAAGTTGCCCAACACTCTGCTTTTTGTGGGTAATGTTGCATCAACAAGGTCATGACTATTTGGAATGTGTAAAAAATATATGGAATGTTGCTAAGGAGGATAATCATGTCTCCTAAGGCCTCTGTTGTTGTGACATTACCACCTGACAAAACTTTATTCAAAACCAAGTGAAATCACCAATCATTAGGGACACTAACCATAAATACAACATAGTGGACCATATCTAATGTTGGCAGCATAATAATTCTTCACACAAAGCTCACCTTCAAATGTCTAACTAGATCAAGTCCTCCTTATGTTACCGATGGTTAGATGGATAACTCTATAAGGTGTTTCCAAACCCCAAGGGGAAGCGACATGTCCCAAGTTAGCCCCGTAATCCATAAGTGTGTGTGAGAATGGTGGTTGCGGAGTGGGAACGTCTTTAGGGTAAGGCGCCATAGCCATGTGACCATCTAATGGAGGTCCAAGATCCTTAGTGTACAGACATAAGCAGGAAGCACTCGTGGAGGCATGAGTTACCCTTTTCCTCTGCCTTCTTTTTCCAACCCTCAAGTGCACCTTTTACTTTTTATGATTTGCTTTGATTTGGGTGCATAGCTCAGGAGCCCAAGCTTGCTTTTGATATTTTTCATTCTTGCCATTTAAGAATGAGTCAATTTATTGATCATTGGGTTGGGACAATACAATAGTTCCTTTTATAGATGAAGCACCATGTGCTTAAGGAACTAGGTGATGGCTAATGGGGGGGTAGAGCTCATGTCAACCTTTTTCCCACGCACTAATCAAATGTCCCAACCATCTTTTGCATTTTATCCTTTTATTTCATCGTGGATTTCTTATGTTTTTAACTTTCTTTAGTTGCACCAACCTCCAGCGCAAAGTTTTCTAGCTCAAACTCAAGGATGAGGATGAAATGATTCCACTTTTCGTTATCAATGACCACCAGCATGAAGAATGGATATGAAATAATGGGAACAAAAGAAAGTGGTAAGCATGGAATATCATGGACATGCTACTTCAATCAAAGCCTCCCTAGTAGTGTATTTCCTAAAACCCTAAGGCCTTAGAGGAGATCCCATTGGACTAGAGTCAAAGACTAATCTCCCAGGCGAAGTGAGGGAACAAGAATACAATCAAGATCAGTCAATAATCCAATTTGGCCCTTGGTACATATTAGTATGCCCATAACATTAAGTGATAGCACATGATTGTAAAATGGTTAAAGTACTTGCCGATGGATGACCCACCTTCCTCCAAGAACTAATGTCGAATGGGAAAGAGAAATCCAACTAGAGTAAGAAGTGGGGGATCATGACATCATGTTATGTACTAATCAAATAGGGTTGTCGGTTGGTTGGCTAGTTATCCAAGGAGAAGGAAAAAAAAATCCCTCTTATGGTTACCCACTTTTTGGTGGGTAACACAGACAACACCCAAAGTGCACAGCAATGCTCAACCTTAGCATAATGCCCATGAAAACCAATGAAATTTTGGAAAAAAAATCTCTTGAACAGGCCTCAATATCCATTATCAAAACAAACAAAGACACGTGTCAACAGTTGTCTATACCAAAACACAGAAGAAATGTACCGATAACTAAGAAAACCTTAATCACTACAAAAACTCAACCCCTCAGCGTCTATAAATTCAAAATATTATATTAATATTAATATATAATAATATTATAATTTATTAATATATAAACTATTCACACATATATTAATATAAAAAATTAATAACATATATCACCCACCTTTAATAGGATTATGCTACACAATATTATAAAATCACGTTTTGAATATAACCTAAAAACAGCTTGTAATAAGCCTAAGCACTACACAACCCATACTTAAAGGAGCTTGAGCTGCATCACAAATAAGTGTTCTCAATATCCAATGTGTAGACGCTAACATAATGGAGAATATATGTTTCGTCCTAAAACTTTACGAGCAATGCACCGCCTTATTTTCATATTCTAAAGTTGTATGTTACTACGTAGATAAGCTAACATCCCTGGAGACTTGTGCATTTTGAGCTTCCAAGAAGTACTGCAAAGTCTGCGTCCTTCAGTAATTTCCAGCCAATAGTATAGCTGGGACAACTAAAAAAAAACTTAATATAAAATTATAAAATCATGTGAATGTGAGGTGGTCTATGTGAATGTAAAGTGGTCTTTGGATTATGCATATCCTTGCTCTAATTCATTTTATAAAATCATGTGAATGTGAACCGGTCTTTGGATTATGCATATCCTTGCTCTGATTCATTTTCATTTTATAAAATCATGTGAATGTGGAGGTCTTTGGATTATGCATATCCTTGCTCTAATTCAAATTCCTTACAGCATATCCATGCTTAAGGATTACAAAATATTCACATCAATGTGGCAAAATAAATAGACATGAAAAAAACAATTTTTCCTGTAAAATCAAAATATAGCTTATATTTATTTGGTTGATGCGTCTGGAACCATCTAATGTGCTGTATTATTTGGAACCATCTAATGTGTTGTATTATTTGGTTGAAGAATTGGGAACCACCTACTGTGGTTTATTAGTTTATTATCAAGATTTTTCTGAAATTGCTAGTAATAACTTAAAGCCGAGTATAGGATTTTTCCATTAATAATATTCTAAGGTTCTTCTGAAAAAAGAAAACAACCCACTGAATCCTGAGATAAATGCACCATCTAAGTGAATAAAGCTCCACGTCTCACACCCACCCATTGACAGAACGACAGAGAAAACAGTCTGCAGGTCATATTTATAATACATTGTTTAGTGAACCATTAAAACAAATTTTGGGTCACAAATAATCAAACTTAAAATAACATCCACCACAAACCAAACTAAAGCTTGATGAGGTTTTTTAAAACTTTTGGCACTAATCGGCAAGTTAGTGAAATTCGTGTCCCAGTGCGACTTATGGTACTCCTATTTTTGGCGGGTGCTTCTATATCTATGTCATCATTTGTGGTAAAGTCTGCGACGCATGTACTGTTCGAGGTATCCCCAGAAACTGCATCTATATTTATAGCCTGCATAGTGCATATTATTACAACCAACACAATTCAAAACAAAGAAACTTGGTGAAAAGGATAGAATCAAGCAGAGATCTCAAGTCAAATATCTCAAGGACATTGATAAATGACAAGAGATGCAAGAAGAAAGAATCAAAAACTATCTACTCAGTGCTCACCTCATCAAACTGATGTACAGTACAGTCCTCTATGCCATGAAGATAATCTAGCATCGCAAAAAGATAAAAATAAATTCCAGGGAGGCCATCAACAATGATATTTGTAATGCCATGAAGATAATCTTTCATTGCAACAAGAAAAAAATGAACTCCAGGGAGACCAGCAACACTGATTTTCTGATGCCTTGAAAATAAGATAGCATCACAACAAAAATAGGAAGTAAACTTTGAAGTAAATAGAACCACCTTCATATGCAGAATCTTTGAAGATCAGTAAGCTTCTGGGTAATAATACAGCCGAAAGTGACATATAATTATCCTTGTGTCCGATATCTTCCTGAGAGCCATCTGATTTCGTTTGAAAAATTTCATTGTTTCCATTATGTTGCAATGTTATCAACTTTGGATGAGGAGTAAATGTCATCACTGCAGGTGACCCGAGTGATAAAATAGCAACAACTGGAAAATATGCAGGACCATCTTGGTGGGGCTGCAGAATATGAAAGTAAGAATTACTCAAAATTTTTGAACTGAAATTCAAAGAATTAATTATAACCATATTTATTTTAAGTCACAACGTGTAATAATCAAACTCTAAGAATAAATAAAAATCAATTTTGCTTCCAAAACTCAAACCTATACAAATCATAAAATGTGAACTCAAAACCCAAAGGAATGTATAACTATCAATTTTACCAAGCTCGATCTATGATGTTTTACATACCATAATGCCCTGGCCTGGTAGATATTCATTGATTAGCACGTGATTGATTGGTGACGGAAACAACCCTGTCCAATCGCAAATCTTTTGTGTGCTTGTAGAAAGCCAAGATGGTACTGCAAGCAAAAGACAGTCAATTCAAATGTTAGATTTAAATCCAATCTTCCGCAAGAAACTAATTAGATTTAAATCCAATCCTCTCCAAGAAAATAATCATAATTTATAGAGAGTAAGATATTCTGATTCCTGAACATTTCATTTTCTAAAAAGTGGAGAGCAGTAGACAGAAGAAATATGTGGCCTGACTATTCATACAGTTATCAAAAACCAAAAAGGGGTCACAAATAAAACTCAACTTTTCATTTTAATCATCAATTTCCACTTTCTTTCCTGCTATGTATATAGCTGGTTTCTCGATTCATCATTGGGAAAACATAATTCATCATCCGAGTCTCACAGCATTCTGAAGATGCCAATTACTTTCAGCCCTTGGATCAAAATGTTGTAGCACTAATTTCAAGTTATTAAGAGAAGATTAAATAATTGAGAGAACTGTGACATTTCAACACTATTGATAGTTTAATTAAGGGGACAAGACAAAATATTAAGGTCGGAAGGCATCCTATGAAAACAAGCCAACCACTGTATGGGCAAGATTGAGATCCTCCAGCCCCACCATAGAGGTCAAGATACGATTGGACAGAGTACATGTGGGTTGAGCTGGAAAGCTTTTGGCTACCTGGGGAGCGTGTAACCCGTCAACAACCGTCATTTTCACACAGTTTCTCAATTCAATGTTCTAACTTCTCCAGTCTCCATATCCCTCATTGAAAAGTATTTAATAATTTATGTTTGCTTAAGTTTTGACTGAGGCAACTTGCTTCTTAGAGGTAACAATTCCATTGATAATCATCACTATTGATGGTTTCAGGCCTATATTTGCTGAGCTTTCCCTCTGGAAGGGAGCTCCCTCTGGATTTCGCTTTAGACCTACTTTTGGGCAGAATTTTGGACATTTATTGAAGGTAGTCCACATATTTTTAGCAGTTAGAGGCAGCAATTAGCATTCTGATGGGCAGTGACTTAAGTCCAAATGAAAAGTAGAGCCACAACACAAACAGAAGTAAAATTTGTCAGATTCCACATTTTTCTGGTGCTCTTGAAGCTGATTGTCCCTTATCCTGGTACCCTTGTGCTATTCTTTCTGATCCGTCTGCAGTTGAAGTCCCAAGTTTCTTCTTTTTATTGTGCTGAGCGTCCAGTTTTCTGCTCCAAAAACAACCTGCATAATTAAACCCTGACAAGCTTGAAGACAGATCCAATTGAAGCAGAATCCATCATTCAGTAAATTATTCAGCATTCGAGCATTCTTAAACACCTTTTGGCAGCTGGTATGATACAGTTACTGGTAGATAAATGAAACATGATGCCTATATGATGATATAATATTGAAAGATAGAAAATTGTGTCTAGATTATCTGTAGACTCTTTTGGCGAAGGAGAGGAAGCACTAAGAGCAAGAATAGCGTTGTAACCAGACATTTGCCAAAATGAAATAGACTAAGCCCCCATTCAAAGCTGGTTTTCCAAGGTCAATAATGTCTCCAAGTAAATTGATTTTGATCTATGCGTTGAGTATGTTGCTGTGTTAATTGGCATTGGTGGTTTATTGAACCTGTTGTTTGTATTTTAATGTCTGCTGTCATATATTAATGGCTGTTGTCTTAGTCATAAAGCTTAGAACTAAGCTAACTGTGGTGTGGAAGCTTGCCTTTGTATTACAGTGTTTTGATGGCCAATACCCATCCCAACAGCTCTCTGTCCTCCACTGTTGTGTGATTTGAAGATGGAATATCAACGGCTCCCATTCCGGAGCTATTTCTATTAGTTTGGAAGTTGCTAAATTGGTTTTTGTATTTCTCTCACCTGGAGGATTCCATCTCAGTCCCCAAGCTAGATTTCCTTTGCTGGTTGGTTTTCTCACTCCCACAGACCGTTCATTCTTTCCAGGGCGCCCCTTCATTGCTTGTCGAGCATCACACCTATATCACTCCCCAAGCTAGATTAACTTTGCTGGTTGGTTTTCTCATTCCCCGTGTTCCTTCATGGGTGCCCCTTCATTGCTTGTTGAACGTCCCACCTACACAACAAATCGTACATTCCCCTGGGTGGCAATTTTAACAGTATATGGGCAAACTGCACCTATCTGTGCATCATACAGACTCTCCAGACTAAAAATTGAATGATACCATGTCAAGTTACTTAGCCCACATGCTGTATAATCCATACATGTACCATACGGTCGCTCAAATTAATTAATTACTGTCTGTTCGACTTATTTTACTCCCTGGCTGATTTCTCTTAGTTACTTGGTCAACGTTTCCTTGCCTGGGTGTTTTTAGATGTTGCTGGGTGAATTTCTCTTCACTGGGGTTGTACCCCTCTCCCTTCAGTAATATTTTTACTTTCTGGGGTGAATTTGAGGCCATCAATGACTGTTCAAGAGGCCATGGGCACCAGACAAGGTCATAGACTCATATGTACCTGGAGGAAAATTGAAGAGCATTGGAATTGGCAATATATAGGTCTGAAGTTTTAATTAAGGACAGCTATATGTAGGAAATTGGAAGAGCATTAGACTTATGGCAATCAAGTATCATGGAATGAAGAAAAGTCAGACCATGATCATATTTGTTCATCTTTGTGAGTGATTTCATCAAATCGACTATCAATGAAGAGATTAATCCCATCATAATAGAGAATAGAATGAAACTCATAGGTGACTTGATTCCCAAGCTGAAGCACTATCCAATTCAAGGCATTGCATATCTATGAGAGAAAGTTCTGTTAAAAGACAGAGTCCACCATCACATAACTTCTTGTTGGTTTAAATAACATCTGCAGATAGAAGTTTGGAAGTGAGAACCCGTTGTTACTTGTAAATTGAGTGTTAAACACTTTCCTTGGAGGAGAATTACAATAGGGAACATGGGTCTAGTAACCAATTTATGAGTAGTGTTACATGCAACTAAATAACATGTTATGCAGGGTTCTCAATGACACTTAGAGATCCGTCATTGGTTGGCTTAGTGAGGACAGAAGAATTCCCATTCCATTGTCATCTATCTCGTGTGCAGGTTACACAGAGAAAGGAGAAAGATAATCCTTCTAGAGCAAAGGTTGCACAGATAATTTAAGCCTTGCAGACATCATGACAAAGATTCTTATATAGGGCCTACAAATAGAGGCCTAGTGGCCTTACTGTAAAAATTCTCTCTACAAGATTGAGGTAGAGACTGCAACTTAAATTCCACAAAGTATCCATGTTGGTAAAGTGAGTGGGCTATATGTCCCTCGATTACAGATCATCCTTAGCAGGAGCTACAAAACCATCCCCTGGCTCAAACTTGTTGATTTCTGGTAGCATCGAATGTGCTCTAAGTCTCAAATTTTGCAGGGAGGCTTAGACACATGCATTCTCCAATACCCAAAAAACGTTTTGGGAAATTCTACCCAGAGATAATTTTATTAAAATAATTAATTATTTTTAATGGGACCCTAAGTCTAAAATTAGAAAATTAAAATAATTAAAGGGTATTAATGTAAACTGTGGGTGAAACTTCTAGAAGAATGCGGAGATCAAGTCAATATGATCCTAGCCATTGATTAGGATCTAATCTGGGTCATTGATTGATCAACGAGAGCATTATAAGAGGAAGCTTGATGGGCACTTCCAGAACACACATAGAGAATTCAGAAGTTTGATTTTCTGAAGCAGAGCAACTGCCGAGAGAATTTCGATAGTGAGATTTTGCAGTGAGGGGTAGGGATAGTTGGGTTGGAGTATCTTCTCCAGAACTCAGGATCAACAACAGAGAGGTAGAGAGACACCAGGCGGCAACACATACCTAGGAGGGGTTGATGCTGGGCTAGAAGGGCCCACGCAGAGCCAGAAGGGCCCATGCAGAGCCAGAAGGGCTCACACAAAAGCAGCACAGTCTTCCAGTGCAGAAATCCGAAATCTGCCAGGGAGCTGAGATTTATGAGCTAGGAGGGCTAGAAACTGCTCCAGAGAGCAGACGTTTCCTAGTTGGGCTGATGCAGCGCCTGTTGAGGCTGACGCAGTGCCTACACAAGGCCAGCGCAGAGATAGTCGGGGACAGTTGGTTCAGCTGTCGGAATAGCCGGAATTGCTGGGTAGAGTGAGGTAATCTCACTAAGTTCTTCTGCCAGTTTATTTTCGCTATAACTGGATTGCCGGAAGGGCATCCAAAGTTGTGTTTAGAAACTACTGCTTAATAATATAACACCCTTAGAGCTACTACACCAGTTTTTCTGCATTGGGTTTTTCCGGGGACATTTGTCCAAAATTACTGTCACTTGTGCATCTTTCTTTATTTGTTCTATTCTTATTTTGGGCGAATTAATTAATTAAGTGAGGATTGCAGTGTGTTAGCTTCAATATTTGTTGTAGGAAACAGTAAATAATTTGTTTCAGTATTTAACAGATAGGAGGATTTTAATCAGTTGTTCCAGTAGGTGATTCGAGTGGGATTCTTGGATTTTCAGATGGTATCAGAGCATTGCAGGTGAAGCAAGAAAGAACAGTGTCAGAGAACCCAGCGCTGAGCAGAAGAGGGAGATCGAAAAAGCTGCAAGAGGTAGCAGTTCGAAACCCCAGAGGGTTTGCGCAGTTCTAGCCAGAGGACTGAAATTTCGAGGCAATCTCTCTGTAAGTGAGTTGACGAAGAGAAGGGCTTCCAAATCGAGTGTTTACCGGGGCAAAGGGAGCAGCACAGAAGACTTAGCATGAGGAGAGCTGGTGGGATGCAGTCTTTTCTGTAGGTCGTTTTATTGGGCAGAAAGACGTCAGAGGAGAAGGAAGGAGCACGGTTGAGGGAATTTCTTCCTCAGAGAATTCCTAGCCAAGGAATTCGAATTCTCTAGAGCTGAGCAGCAGCAAGGGGCAACAGTTTTACTAGCTCCAGCAGGGAGTGCGTAGGCTAGCCCAACAGCAGCACAGAGGAGAGAGGATATTTTCGACATTTGTGGCAGAAATGGCAACCAATGGCTTGAGGGATCAGGACAGGTTGGATGGGGCATCCAACTACGTCATCTGGAAGGCAAGAATGTCGTTCCTTCTAGATGAGCATGCCCTCAAGACATACGTCGACAACATGGTGGTTGTCCCTGCAGATGCAGATCCGTTGAAGAAATACAAGGCTGAGATGGTGAAGGCGAAAAGAATGATCCTCGATGGAGTGAAGGATCATGTGGTCTGTCACATCGCTAGTAGAGGGACTGCTAAGGAGATGTGGGATGCTTTGTCTATGTTATATCAGGGATCTTTCGAGCAATGGAAGATGTACCTTGAACAGAAGTTGAGATCTGCTCAGATGCAGAAAGGGGAGCGTGTGGATCCATTCCTCACGAAGCTTCAGGAGACCCGTGATGAATTGTTTGTTGTGGGGCATACACCTCAAGATTCAGAGTTGGTTAGACTGGCCCTCAATTTTGTCTCAGATGAGTGGCAAGTCTTTGTCCAAAGTATCCTAGGCAGAGCAGCATTGCCGAATTGGGATGAGATGTGGGCAGCTCTAAAACAAGATGAGATGAGGAGAGACTTAGTTAAGGTTGAACTTGACAGAAGCAGTAGCAGTAGGTCGAAGCCCAAGGAGGAGGAGGATAATGCAGCCCTCACATCGAAGGGACATCAGGAGCAGCAGAGACATAAGAAGGACGTCTCGAAGATAAAGTGCTTCAGGTGTGGTGAGATGGGTCACTATGCAACTCAATGTCCTCTCAGAAAGAAGGACAAAGATGAGAAGCACGATCCGAAGGCTGCACCTGTGAAGATCGAGGAAGAGGAGTTCACCATGACAGCCGAGATACCTCCAGGAGGGAGGTGGGTTGATTTGGAGTTGTAGTTCGAAAGAGCTACAGATGGGCAGGATCCTTGAGGAGCCCACCTCTTGGATCAATTCCTTGCTACGAGAGCCCAAATCAGAAGTAGCAGGATGGACTAGTGTCGGATGGTGCCGAGGAGTGTCAGAGAGACAGTTGCAGTGGCTAGGAGCGCCAGAGACTGAACAGCGCAGAGCAGAGTTGGCAGCAGTGCAGATGGCACAGAGCAGAGGTCAGCAGCAACACAGTAGATTCAAAGGGTTAGTGCAGAGACTAGCAGCATTCACGTGGTATCATACTAAACACAGTTAGTTTAGTAATTTGGGATGTTTTTCCGTTGTTGGTGGAGTAGCAGCAACAGTTTCAGTGCAGTGGCAGTTGGCAATGGCAGTGCTAGCAACAGCACAGATGCAGCACTTGAGAGGGAGTTGTAGTATGGATGCAGTGTTGACAGTGGCAGTGTCAGCGGCAATACAGTTGCAGCAGCGGCACAGTAGTTGGTGGACAGCATGTCAGACATCAGCAGCGCAGAGGATGAAGTTAGGAAGTCAAGATGATGCTTCAGTGGGAAGCATTGCTAGAGCACATTCTTTGCTAAGAGGGAGTGTTGATTTCTGGTAGCATCGGATGTGCTCTAAGTCTCAAGTCTCAAATTTTGCAAGGAGGCCTAAACACATGCATTCTCCAATACCCAGAAATCGTTTTGGGAAATTCCACCCGTAGACAGTTTTATTAAAATAATTAATTATTTTTAATGGGACCCTAAGTCTAAACTTAGGAAATTAAAATAATTAAAGGGTACTAATGTAAATTGTGGGTGAAATTTCTAGAAGGCGGAGATCGAGTCAATATGATCCTAGTCATTGATTAGGATCTAATTTGGGTCGTCGATTGAACAACGAGAGGATTATAAGAGGAAGCTTGATGGGCACTTCGAGAACACAAAGAGAGAGTTCAGAAGTTCGAACTTTTGAAGCTGCCGAGAGAATTTCGATAGTGAGCTTTTGCAATGAGGGGCAGGGATAGTTGGGTTGGAGTATCTTCTCCAGGACCCAAGATCAGCAGTAGAGAGGCAAAGAGACACCAGGAGGAGGCAGCACAGACCCAGGAGGGTTTGACGCTCGGCCAGAAGGGCCCATGCAGAGCTGACGCAGAGCCGGACTGGCTCACACAAAAGCAGCGCAGTCTTCCAGTGCAGAAATCTGAAATCTGTCGGGGAGCTGAGATTTCTGAGTCAAGAGGGCTGGAAACTTCTCCAAAGAGCAGACGTTTCCCAGTTGGGCTGACGCAGGCCCTACACAAGGCCAACGCAGAGATAGCTGGGGATAGTTGGTTTAGCTGTCGGAACAGCTGGAATTGCAAGGTAGAGTGAGGTAATCTCACTAAGTTTTTCTACCATTTTATTTTCACTGTAACTGGATTGACAAAAGGGCATCCAGAGTTGTATTCAGAAACTATTGCTTAATAATATAACACCCTCAGAGTTGTTGCACCAGTTTTCCCGCATTGGGTTTTTCCGGGGACATTTGTACAAAAAATACTATGTCACTTGTGCATCTTTCTCTATTTGTTAAGTTCTTGTTTTCGGCAAATTAATTAATTAAGTGAGGTCTGCAGTGTGTTAGCTTAAATATTTGTGTTGATCTAAAGATGATCTGAGGTTGTCATTAATGTAAACCCAAGCAACACCAAGGATGACCCTGAACTTCCATGGCACATTGGGCATCATCATACATGGTTTCTTGTCTCATAACCATTATAGGAGTACTCTACTCAAAAATATCTTTCTATCGGTATATAGCTCTCCTCGTAATTCCTCACGGTTTGTAAGTTATTCAAGATTGAAGTTAGTAACCCCAATTAGTGGGCTAAAACCCATGGGGTTGTGGCATGAAATTTATCATTGATTTTGGTCATTGAATAGTCAATAATTAATAATTTTTTAAGCTCCTAAAATCCCTCGAACATTCTCTATAGAAGCCCCTCTCAACTCCATAAAAAGAAATCTCATATATCCTCCAAAAGTAGTGATCGTGGAATTTTCGCTATAACTTTATTTCAGCGAAGTCTTAGATGCTGAAATTAAAACCCATTTAAGCCGAAATTCTAATGAACATTGTGACCGAATTTCAGATCTTGGTTCGCTATATTTTTGGAGATATGATATGTAGAAGTTAGGGTTTTTGCAGGCTCCCGAATTTCATCTCAAAGAGGTGACCTTGGGAAAATCGTCATAACTCTCTCTCTGAGAAGCGGATTGGAATTCTGTAATAAGTGGCAGATAGTGCACGGGCTGTAGTTTTCCGTCTATCAATTTCAGAGCCCAAGGAGGAAACGGTGACACATGGAACACCGTACAAGTTCGCTCTACTAAACTAGTTGATAATTAGATCATTGTGAGAGATTGGGCATAACTTTGCCTTGAAGAATCCAAATCGAGTCAGACCCATGGCATTGGAAAGAAGACTCAGAGGGCTACTACAGGACCGAAGATCACATATTGGGGATCTAAAATCATAGAGATACATCAGATTCAATATCATGCTCCTAGAAGGCAAGAAAAAAAAACTAGATCAAGTGTTGTTAAGGGGTGCAAAGGACCAGACTTTCTAGGGCAGCAAAGAGCAAGGTGCAGCAAAATGATGCAACAAAGGTAAGCTCCAGGTAAGTATCTTCAGTATATGCATGTTCATCTCTTAATTGCATTAGGTTCTTTGTATTCTAATTTGTTGTTTTGTTTAACACTAACATATCATCTGTAGGATGAGGTAAGTTTTGCTATTATCATGTCATGGGTATTTCCTTGAAGACTTTTTGCAGGTATTATATATTCATCAAGAGAAGACTCAATACATAATCTACTATTCTGAAGAGTGAGAAAGGGTAGCATGACAAGAGCAGCAATCAAGGTGCTGAACAGTAACAAGAAGTTCACCACATGAAGTCTTCAAGTGGGCAGCACTATATACAGACATTGTAACAGTATCATTGTACAAAGTCTTTGTAAAAGCATCATTGTAAAAGTTGTACACATGTCTATCTGCCAAGAGTTGAAGAGGCAGTGTCGGGAGGTCTAGGATCATCATTAGGTGGTTGTGTCATAGTTGGGGTTATGGTCTAGTGTGTCTTCTTCTTCTACATCATTCTATATCATTGTAAAGTGGACCATTTTCCCTAGTACGGGAGTCCATTCTTCTTTTATTCTTCTATAGGGTGGTAGGGTGGTGCTAGGCTGGTGCATGAAGTCACCAACAGGTTCAAGCCTGTGAAAACTTTAGGGTGGTAGGGTGGTGCTAGGGTGAGTTGTAGCTCATTGGGTGTTGGGGCATCCATTCAGTTGACTACTGAAGAATCTCGGGCGTTGGAGCATCCATCCAGTGGGAGCTGGAGAAGAATGCTTTTCTAGATTCTAGGAAGTTGGAGCTTTCTTTTCAATTGGAGTTGAAGATTAAAGAATTATTAGAAAAGCGTTCAGGTGGTTTTTGTCCCAGAGGGGGTTTCCACCTTAAAAATTGTGTGCATTTGTGTTCCTTTTGTTTACTGCTATCATTGTACAAACACTGATAATAATTGAAGATTAACTAATGCTCTGAAAGATTAATAATAATACTAATTGAAAGGAATACTAATTCACCCCCCCAGTATTTCCAACAATTTGTTGTAGGAAACAGTGAATAATTTGTTTCAGTATTTAACATATAGGAGGAGTTTAATGAGTTGCTGCAGTAGGTGATTCGGGTGGGATTCTCGAATTTTCACACTTTAGACTCCTAGAACTCCTTAGGGACATTTGCAACTGCAGTTGTGAGGCAAACAGGGAGGGGAGTCTCTTTATAGTTTTTTGGTAGGGTTTAGGTTGCTAGAAATTAGCTTTTAGGTTTTCTTTTAAATTGACTTTCAATGTATAGTCTGTTGTGGCGGAATCCAGCACTGACTTGGATGAGTAGGTATGGACAAGTTGGAGCGGTTTGGTATTGAACTAGCCAAGTCATGCCTTGACTCAACCAGTTTAGTACCAAATGAGCCCCCTGAACTGAGTAGCTGGCTGAGTCAAAGCACCTAGGGGTCAAATTCACCGAGTTGAGAGAGCCCAAATCAGCTTGGTAGTTTTAAAACACTTAGCTCAACTATCCCATATGAGCCCATAAGACCCAATGGAGTGTCCTTCATGCATTGGGGCAAATAATACAAAATTGAAATTTCACCTTCTTCCTAGAAGGTTTCCCAGATCTTAGACCTAGAATTTTCAGCCTTAAAGCATAAAGAACATATATAGCTGAAATTCAAATCTGAAAATGACACAAGATGGACAGTTGAAAACTTCATATATAAACTCGAGATAGAGTACATGTGCATATTATTCCCTTCTCTCAAGGCTAGTACAAAAATCCAACTAACCAAAAAGCCCTAGCTAGGGTAAATCATCAAACCCTAGCTCAACCAAGAAGATCCAAGTGCAAGAATCTCCCCAACAAAACATCTAAGGCAAGACATCATCCTCTTCTCTTCTTCTTCAAATATCCATCCTAGGATTTTCCTCAAAACCCTAATCTCCAATCTCTAAGGGATAAACACTAACCCTATAACTCCAAGGTGCTCCAAGAAACTCCAAGAAGACCAAGAAACCCAACACCGAGAGAGTGAGAGTGAATGCAAGTACAAAGGAAGACTTGAGAGAGTGAGAGAAAGGAAGCACATACTCTCTTCTCTTAGTCACATCTCATCACAATAGTGAATCCACATGAGTGAATGAATATATTTTATCATCATCTCCAATGTCTCTTCCACAAGAGCAAACCCTAATCACAAGAGAAAACTAGAGAAAACTCAAAACCAAGACATCCTCTCTCTTCCATAGCTTCTCCTAAGGTATCCTCATGAACTTTTGAAACCTAAGAATCTCTCCAAGAAGAAAAATACAAAGAGAAAGACACAAATGATGATTATTCATGCAAAGACTCTATCCTTCCTCCATTTATATGAGAGGTAATAGAGGCCAACTATACAATGTGGGCCTAAGCCCTTACAAGCAGCCTACATATGAGCCCTTATAGGCCAGACAAGTGAGACATCCACTCTAGTGTACAAGTGTCATGCTCCAATGAAGATGTCGTGTACAATAATGGCTGCAAGATGATGCAACTACACAAGGAAGGCCCACACCACTCCATCACAAGCCTCCACCATCTCCATCTATCCTCCAAAGCAATGTTCTCCGCTGGGTCAACCACCCCTTGCAAGAACATTGTCGAAGCCCTGGGCATCCTTGAGCCATCTCCAATCCTCTGAACATGAAACAAAGTTAGCACATGTCAACTAGGGCTTGAAGCCCTCCTTCATGATGCACAACACTCTGCATCCACTATAAAGCACTCTCTAACAAGTGGATCCTACATAAGGCCTCAATGAAGGGTTTCCACCAAACTACCAAAAGATCCCCAATGCGCAAGGGAAGAACACCAAGCTTGCAATCAACTGAGGTCAAGCATCCACTAAGCAAGCAATCTCAATTGTGCAGATCCATCATGGACCAACTCTCATGCTACAACCCATCTCAGGACCATCCAAGGCTGAACATACACCATGTACCCCAACTCTCATGAAGCAACCCCAAACATGGTATAAATACTTTTGAAATAAGCTGAAAAAACATCAAGCATTTAAAAATTGGCCTATAAGAGGGTCAAATCCAATTTTATGAGTTTTTATTTTGTAGCTATTAGGAAATGAGAGGAAAGGAATTTCTCACTGACTTCCATCAATTTTAGGAGGGTCAATCAAGCATTTTAATTAACATCAAATATTGTTTGTGGAAAGGGATTGATTGTTATTCAGTGTTCATTTTCCCGAGTGTGCATTGAAAAGGGCAGTAGCAAAAATTGAAAATCAAACTCCTCAAATGAAGATTCCAAAGGCAGGAACGATTCGCTATCATGAAGAAGGACATATTAAAAAGAATTGTCCCAAACTTATTGCTGAAAAGAAATTTGAAAATGAAGAGTGATCTAGTTAATCTCCCTTTGGATCAATTGTTTTTTTGCAGTGTCAATGGTAGCAGGAGTTTCTTCTCGACATTTGGTATTTGGACCCGAGTGTCACATAGCATATGAGTTTCAATCAGACTTGTTATCTGCAATATGAATTGGTTCCTATTGGGAGAATGATGATCTTTAGAGGTGTGAAGAATATGAAGCTGTAGGCAGGGTGTTTCTTGGTGATAACAGCATATGGTGCCAACAAAGAAATTCATAATGTCTTGTTCGTTCCTAGAATCATTAAGAATTTGTTGGTTGTGAGTGAAGTTATAGATGTTGGTTTGTATGTGAAGTATGATGCAATTGGTTGCAATATTGAATACTGCAATTGAAAGGTGATTGCAAAAGCGGTGGGTGAAGGTAACTTGTACAAGTCATATGCAAATGTGCAGGAAGTGGCTTTGAAGGTTATTGTAAAAGTTGATAATGCAATAATTTGGCATCACTGACTTGGGCATGTTGGTGAATAGACAATAGACGTGTTAACAAAGGAAAGTTGGTTGAAGACTTGAACATGCACTTCTTTGTGTCCTTTCACATTTGCGAAGGCTGCATTTTTGGGAAGCAGCATTTATTTCCTTTCACAAAGGGAAGTGCCCAAAAAGCTCAAGAATGTTTGGACCTTGTCCACACTAATATTTGTGGAACAATGCACACCTTGTCACACAATGGAGCCAAATATTTTGTAACCTTTATTACGGATTTTTCAAGAAAATATTTTATTTATGTCTTGGAATCAAAATCAAAAGCAATAGAAATTTTTAATTTTTTTAGTGCCTTTGTTGAGAAAGACACAAGTAATCCATTGAAACAGTTGAGGTGTGAAAATAGTGGTGAATATGCCTCTAAAGCATTCAAGGCATTCTATGAACAAAATGGCATTATGATTAAACATGTCATGCCAGACACCTCACAACAAAATGTTGTTGCAGAGAGCAAGAATAGGTCACTATTCAAGAGTGATCGATGCATGTTGAAAACTGTTGGCTTGATGTATGCATTCTAGCCTGAGGCAGCGACAATAGCAACATATGTTCAAGACTGACTTCCCATTGCAACGTTACAATTAATGACTCTCTAGCAGGCTTTTGAAGGCGTTCAAGTGCCTTGCTTATCTCAATGCACAAGATGAAAAGTAGAAGAAACTCAATGAAAAAGAATGAAGTGAGTCATGGTTAGTTATGATGGTTATTTAGGTATATGTAGACTCTATGATCTAGTGAATAAAGAGCTTTTCAAGAGTAGGGATGTTGTATTTGATGAAAATGCATTGTTGGTGAAAGGAGTGGGCGATGTGAAAATGGAAAATGTTGCTATAAAACCAATCTTGATGTTTCACTTTAGGGGCAATTATGTTGGTGTAGGTTCTTCAAAAGGTATCAACATTGATGTGAGGATTCAATCCATATGCTACATGGGTAAACGAATTTGTTGATCAAAAGAATACTTAAGGTGTCAAGGAGCTACATCTTGACCTACAGAACCAAAGAATGTGCAGAATGTTAAAACTTAACCTTGAGCGACCAATACTCAATAAATACCCTAATGTTCAAACTCCATGACAATAGTTCCATGATTTCACTACGATGTCAAGTGACTTTTTTGGAGCCTATAAGTACCCAAGAAGCGCTTGAGACTCGAGAGTGATGATGCACTTTGTCCTCCACGTTATCTATTGATCATTCCAAATATATTCACACGAATAATGCACATATATATGTTCCTAGTCCAAACATTCAGCATGGATTCATTATCATGACTAGAAACAATTGCAAACCTATCCTTCGTGTGGACAAGCATTTGTCCAACTTTATCCCCAACGTTGTTCTCCAAAACACTTCTACTATAATTGTGAACATTCAACCAACCCACAATCAGTCTCCTCCCTATCACAATTTTAAGCAATGTAGATTGAAAACGTAATATTGCTCAGTCAATCTCATTGTTCAAACAATGTTGCATGTCCAATCTACAATGCAACCTGAAGAAGAGATGCCACTGATTTAGGGAGTGCTTCAATTAGCGGTGTCTCCAATGTATCAAGGAATTCAAATAGCTTAGAAGTGCATATAGGCAACTCAAAAGCATCATTCTCATGCTTAAGTGTCCCCCGAGAGTTGGACAAGTCCTGAGGTGCATGTCCATGTTTGCCTCTGAACAACCCCAATCAAATTTAGTCATGCAACTTGTTGATGGCAAAAGTTGGACTTCTATAGAGATTGTTGATAATTATAAGCTCGAACAAGAACTCCCACATAGGTACAGTGTGAATGTGCAAGAAGTAGTTCAAGATATTTTCAAAAAGTAATCCTATTTTGTAATTCACTTCAGTAAAAAAAAAGTGAAAGTCATATATTTAGCAGTTAGTTAAGTCTAAAATTTTATCTCATGCATGACTTAGAGTAGGAGAATCTTATACAGATTCTTCGCTAAAAATATAATGACAAGGCAAATTAGAGACTTTCATTACACATGAGAAATTGAGCAAGTTGAGTGATAGAGAGGGGGGGTAGAGCACAAGCAACCAGGAAAGCGGCATTTATGGACAGTCTGCAGTCCCGGATAGTGTACATACTACTGGAAACAGTTATGTGTAGTCATACAGGAAGGTCCATACAAATCTATACAGTGATGTGAACAAATTTGTACGGATCCATACAATTCATACAAACAAATCATACATCCGTACAACAATCACTTCACTTAGTTCAAGGTGTTTTTTGGTGTCCGTGTAATGTTGTTTTTTGGGCAATGTGTGGAGGTTTCCTTGTAAGTTTTTTGAAGGAGTAATTACTTGTGTATGTGTGAAATAATTTTTTATGGTTCCGCTATTTAATTTCTAGCTATTGTGTGATTAATGCTATGGTCTAAAATTTAGTTGTTTGATTGAGATTGTATGGACATTAGTCACATAAGGCTTGAAATTTTCACATGGTATCAAAGCTTGATCTCTAATTGAGACTCTCGGGCATTTGTAGTAGTAAATCTATTGCAAGGAAGGACTCGTAGTAAGAGAATTTCAATGTTTTATTTTCAAATTTGGGAGTTTGTGCAGTAGATCTCAAAGATAGCAACAACATGCCTCAACTTTGAGAATAGATTGGATGGTGCCTTGAATTTCTTAGCATGGGCAGTGAGGATTCAACTCTTGCTAAAAGAGAATGATCTCTAGGATATTGTTAAGGACATTGTGACTCCACCCACAGATCCGCAACAATTGGCAACTCACAACAAGAAGTGAAGGCCATGTGGACGATCTTGGATGCCATAAAGGACCATCCAATCACTTCGATATTTGAGCAGAATTTGGTGAAGAAGATTTCGATGCCCTAGTTAATCTTTTCCATAGTCAAGAAAATAAACAAGATGATATTGCTAAACAAACTCAAATCCATAGTGATCGCCAGATAAGACACAATCACCAATTACCTTATGAAGATCATATGAATTTTTTATCAACTTAACAGTTGGGGAGAAGCTTCGAGATGTAGAGCTAGTGAACATGGCACTAAATGGTTTCCCATCTTCTTGGGAACCATTTGTCAAAGGTATTTGTGCTCAAGAAAACCTTCCTGCCTTTGAGAGGCTTTAGGATGACTATGTCCAAGAGGAGACTCAAATGGAGGAGTCAAATTCCTGCAAGAATGGTGGTGATGAGAATCTATCTCTATTTGGTTGGTTAAATAAGGGCACGGGTGAAGGACCCAACAAGGTTAAGGGAAAGATTGAGGAGTCAACCTCACGGCCAAAAAGAGAGGACTTGAGTAAAATCAAGAGCTTCCTTTCTCATAAGCACGATCATTATGCATCACAATGCCCAGAGAAGAAGAAGGGTAAAGGGAAGAAGCAACATAAGCAAGCAGCAGTCTTTGCATAAACTCAAATGAACAAGTTTGTTGCCAAGTTTGAGAAGAATTTCTCTATGATATCTTTCCTTTCTACCAACGCGATTCTGAGGGGTGTGTGGTATGTGGACAATGGGGCATCTCAACATCAGCCAAACAATTGTTTTCTAATCTGGAGAAGCAAGACTCAAGAGTTCAGGTTGAGCTTGGTGATGATGCCAAGTACTCAATAATAAGAGTTGGTACTATTCCCTTCCAACTCAACTCAGGTAATTCTTTAGATTTTGACGATGCCTTGTTTGTTCCAGGTCTCAAGAAGAATTTGTTTTCAATTTCAGCCATGGATGATAAGACTTTGCAACAGAGTTCAAGAACCAACAAGTCCTCATCAGGCCAAAGGATTCTAGCCCAAATAAAACTCAAGTAATAGGGGTTAGAGAAGATAATTTGTACAGGTTGCAAGGTGAACCTATTCAAGCTATGGTGCATAACAATGACAGCATGTGTGACTTATGGCATTGAAGATGGGGCACCCACATCACAGGGCATTGCCTATATAAGGGAGAGAGTAAAAAAAATTCTATAGTTTAGTATTGAGCAACATGGTGTATGCAAAGGTGCACGCGTGGAAAGCATGCCAAAGTTGCTTTTCCAAGCGGCAAGAAGGGACATTCTAGAAATTGTGATAGAAGGTGAGGAGCAGGAGGCTTTGAAGGTTAAACCGAAGTCACTAGTGATTTCCAGGGCAGTAAAGAAGCCTTCAAGTGAAGAGGGGAGATAGGAGCCCCATCCACTTTTGTCAGGAGATCCCAAATTTCAATAGTTCACTTAAACATTGTGACGCGCAATGGATTATAGTCTGAGATATCTTGGAGATGGTGAAGTGGAAAGAAATGCAACAAACAAGAAGAAAACCTCAAGGTGTTGCTTTAGCTTGGGATCAACAATGGTATCCTAGTTCAGCGAGAAGCAGAATTTCATGGCACTTACCTCAATAGAGAAGGGAGATCACTTCATATGAGATAGGATTCAAATAGGAGCAACAAAGCTCCGACATATTCCACGGACCAACAAATAGCCAATATTTTGGCCAAGACCTTAGCAAACAGGAAGTTTGAAGCATTCAATGTAACTTTCCTCACTCGCTAAGAGCAAGTGTTGAGAATTATAACTTGGACAGGAACTTTCACACAAGTTTAGTGTGAATGTGCAAGAAGTAGTTTAAAATATTTTCAAAAAGTAATTCTACTTTGTAATTCACTTTAGTAAAAAAAACATTGAATGTCTTATATTTACTAGTTTAGGTCTAAAATTATATGTCATGTGTTATCACTCAGGTTGTCCTTAAGCTTCAGAAAGGATACGGCCGAGGTAACCACAAACCAACTTTGGACTGCAGGTTCTAGCCCACTTGCAGTCAGAGAGGGCTCTCTCTTTATGATATAGCTTTGTTGATGATAATTTTAGGCTAGCTATTGAGTTCAGGGGTTTTGCTTGTGTTTTGGTTGGAAAGATGATGTTTCAAGTAGAGAGGCAAGGCATATGGTGGTAAATTTCAAACCATTGGGCATGGGGTCATGGAGTAAGACTGTTGGTGTGCTTTCTTAATCACGAAAAGGATGAGGAGCAGGGTAGCTGTTCATGAAACAATTTTGCAAGTTTATAAGGATGAATAAGGGCTAAAGAATGAGAGGCAGCAAAGAATCTCTCAAACAGGTTAGCAGGAAGAAGATGAATGAACTCTATCTGGGAGCAGCTAAGAATTCCTAGATGACAGTCATTCATATGTGAAAATAGATCAAACATGAGCCATAACAGAATTCATATTTATGTCTAGTTCAAGAAGAAAAACATTAAGAAGCCACAGAGCCTGGGCATAGAGTGCAGCAAAGCAAATTCTATACCAATCCTTTGTTAAGTGACTTGAGTATGTATGAAAATGAAATAACAGAGGTAGGGAGACTTATTGTATCATATTGCAGCACAAGAATTCCTCATTTAACTCTTCAGAAACATTAATCACACATCAACAGTCCATTCTCCAAGCTTGTATGCAGTCTTTGATTATAGAAAAAATATCAGAAATACAGTGCAAGTCTTTCCGGGATACATCAGTCGACCAACCCCTTTTACAGTGCAAGAGGTCGTATATATACAAAAAGAAGTCACAAAATATCTAGGTGATGACTCTTCAGACAATAAATTACATCACCAACTCCTGCCAGGGAGTAAGTGAAACATTAAACACTGCAGTTAATGTTAGCTTGCTAGCTGTCTGTTTTTGTCAGAAAACCATTGACTTTGTAGGTTGAGTGGGTGGGCTGCCTGCTGTGCATTTATTTTAGCGCGTGTCCCCTGATGTTGGTACGTTGCCTGCTGCTGCCTGGGTCTTTGTCCTGCGTGTTTGGCTTTTTAGCATTGGATGAGCTGTAATCATCAATTCAATTTTGCTCCATGTCGATCTACCTTTGACAGGTGTATCTTGCCATTTCTATATGCTGACCTGTAACTTGACCAAAAAATAATTAATAAACCAAATCACCTGAGCAATATCTCTTTTATTCCCTTCCACCAGTCCTCCGTAGGCAGCTGATGCCTCTGTATCTTTATCAATGTTTCCTCAGCCTCCGTGTACCTATGGAAGGTGGGTTGGAATTCGAACAGGTGATTTATCTCTTGTGCAATATAGAATAGATTTTCTAACTTATTAAAAACACTTTGTCCTGATGGAGGCCCTGTTCCTTCTGAAGTGCTGGAGGAAGCTGTGATTTGGTTGGCAGCAAAATTATTGACTCTATTAGCATAAAGGTCATGTGACAGCAGTCTTCCGGCACTGGTTAACAAACTTGGCAGTCCTCTGCTATGCAATGCCATGATCTTTGCCTTGAACTCATCCACCTCAGCTTGCATCTCTTGGCATTTTCTGTCCAATGCCTGGACTTAAGGCGCCGGTAACGAACGAGCAGGTGCAATGGAGAGCAATGGCGACAAATTGGCGGGCGGCAGCAGCTCGTTTGATCGAATTTTGGACTTAGGCGGAAAAACAACGTGAAATAGCATGCAGAGAGCTCCCAGAACTGAGCAGTGAAAATGACATAAAACGGTCGATTTGCGCATTTTTATGATAATTTGACACTTTTGGCGCTTTTTAACTATGACGTCAGCATGACGTCATTGGCGGGCTGGGTACGGAGGGTGACGTGGCGGGATGACGTCAGCAGGATGACTCGGCAAGGGGCCGATGTTTGTGCAGGTGATGTGGCATGGTGACGAGGCAGACACGTAGAACAGGATAGGTTACATGAGGCGCGCGTACAGAAGGCGGAAAGCGGTTTCATCGGACCGCTTTCTGTACGGGGGCGGAATCCGTCAGAGCCCCTCCGATGCAATAGGAAATGGACAAGTGTCTTTGGGTACGGCGGAAAAACCGCCCGCCATCGGAAGCTAACGACCGAGCAGCGGGGCGCCTCCGAAATCACCGAGAGCCGTCGGATGGGGAGGGCCCGATCCGACGGTGGACGGGACAATGATTTGACGGGATGTTAACGCACTGGGCCCGCCCGACTGTTAAATCTTTATTCAGCGCTTCAGGGTCTTAAACTTTGGGTTATACGGGTTTAATGGGTTTACAAATGGGCGCGGGTGGCTATTAATTTGATCAGATATCAAATTAATTCCAAAGGGAATGTATGCGCGGAAGAACTTAGTATAAAGTTTACGTGTGGGGGAGGGAATGGTGGTTGTTAATTTAACCAAATGTCATATTAACCCTGGGTTAGGACGCGGAAGGGTTAATGCCAGGCCCCAAATGAGCTTAGCATGCCCCGGACTTAGGAAATATGGCTATAGTGCCAAGGGGAGGGGTTATTTAGTATCTTTTTTGGGAATTTCATATAGTTTTAGTAGTGAATAGGGATAGGGGAGAAATTAGGGAGCTACATAGTAGAATTAGGAGTTAATATGATAATGGTGGAGTGGAAGAGGAAAGAGAACAATGGTAAGTCTATGAAGTAAAGATAGACATAGAGATTATGTGGAAGATGAAAACATGATTGTTACACAAGAAATGTGGCTTCTTTTCATGAAGAAATCCAAAACCTTGACTTAATGTTTTTTACAAAAATGAAGTAAGAACTAGGACTTGTTGGGCAGATCCCAAGGTCCTTTAGGGGGATGTTAGTAAGGAACTTTTGAGAAGGAGGTGAGGGGAAATTAGATATGCTTTTCAACATTCTGCCAAAAAAACACTGCTTTGATACCTCTGCCACTGATGAGATGAGCCTTCTTTGTCAATGCCCAAAAACTGAGGATGATCTTGCTTCTGCAACCCCGGGCTACCTACCCAGCCTAATATACCTAGCATTTTTTGTTACTTCAGGAAGGGTGCACTTAGACTTGCAAACCCTGATTGCCCCTTTTTTTCTTTTAGACTGCCCTCCTATCTAAAACTAGCCTTATTTCTTCCAAGGGCCCAGATTAAGCTATTGGGCTCCTTCGTTCTCTACCTAGCTACTAGTCTGCCAAGCTTAAACTGTTTGGCTTTCCTTTAACTGAGAAATCTTCAAAATGGAACTTTTGCAGTATGAAAAAAGATGAACATTTTTGGCACTCCCACTGTCAATCATGAAATATGAAACCTGGTGCAACAGGAGGCCAACATCATGCATGACTAGACTTAGCCCATAAGAATCAGGACAATGAGCTGATCACAGTGGTACCATTCACTTGTCAGCTTCAATTTTCGAGCGGTCCCAAATTTTTTCAAAGTGACAACAAGTGACCAAGATCTATGTATGGTAGAAACCAAAGCTCAAGCCATGGCCAATGAGAAGATTGAGAGCCTTGAAAAACAGTTGGCTTCTTTCAAGAACATAGCAGAACAGATGCAGAAATTCATGGAAACTTTCCAAGTGAGCACATCGGGGTGGCATCCAGAGGCACATGGTCTTAATGAAGACCTTGAAGGAGAATCTAGCCATCATATTCACCTCCATGGAAATCACCAACATTCCCACCCTCGGCCACCCAAGCTGGACATGTATAAATTTGATGGCTCTAATCCGACAGTATGGGTAGCACAAATGGAACAATATTTCCTTCTGAATGATATCTGAGATGATCCAACTAAACTACGTGTGGGAGCCCTTTACTTGGACCAAGAGAGATGGCAATGGTGGCAGTGGCATCAAAAATGCTATCCCAGGAAAATAACTTGACAAGTGTTCTCAAAATCTCTTTGTGACTGCTTTGATAGAGACTCTAATTTTTTGGGTCGTCTTACTAAGCTCCGACAAACAGGGACAATAAAAGAATACATTACAGCCTTTGAGACGTTGGCCATCCACACAGAAGGTCTGGGAGATGAATTCTACTTGGAATGTTTTATAAGTGGTCTCAAAGAAGCCATCCAAGCACATGTCCGGATGCACCACCCACCTACATGGATAGACACTTGCAACAAGGCTATCAAAGTGGAATGTGCTTTAGCTGCCCAGTCTCCTCGTCCAAATTTCATAGCCAAGGGATGCCCCACCCAGGCTCAGGGCCCTACCCAAACACTTAAGGTTCAAAAGGTGTCTCCAGTAGAAATGGCTGAAAGAAGAAAACAAGGATTATGCTACTACTACGATGACAAACACTCCCCCGGGCATAAATGCAAGGAACCCAAATTCTTTCAAATTGATGTTACTGATCACAGCTCATCTGAGGAAGCCCCACCCTTTGAGAAACCAGAGGACGAAGTTGAGGAAACCCAGCAGGACAATGAACTCCCAGCTACGCCAAAGGAACCAATGATCTCGCTGCATGCTTTGGCGAGCATTTCTGCGCCCCAAACTCTCAAAATCAGAGGCTTTATTAAACATCGCCTTGTAGTCGTATTAATTGATAGTGGCAGCACTCATAACTTTATCCATCAGTGAGTCGCCGAAGTTGTTCATTGTTTTGTTAGGGCAGTCTCTAATTTCCAAGTCCAGATTACTGATGGGGGGACAATGAAATGTGAAGGCCGTTGCGAAAATATCAAACTTCAGATGGGAGACTACCACCTCAAGACCCACATGTTTGCGATTAACATGGGTGGTTGTGACATTGTCTTGGGGGCTGAATGGCTTCGCACACTAGGCCCAATCACCATGGATTTCCAGGAGTTATATATGAGCTTTAAGCAGAATGACCACATGCATACCCTCCGTGGACTCCAGGCAAGTGCTCCTTCTATCATCAGCTCGCATCACATGGAAAAGTTGTTGAAAAAGGGCCATCATGGAGTTATCACCCAGTTTAATTCCATCCAGGCCATCGAGCCCACTACTCTTCATATTCATCCTGACATGCAACAGGTCTTGAATCGACACCAGCAGGTATTTGACAAACCTAAAGAGCTTCCACCTTCTAGAGGGGAACATGATCATAGCATCACTTTGGTCCCAGGGGCACAGCCGCCGAATGTGCGGCCATATCGATATCCTTTCGCCCAAAAGAATGAAATTGAAAAAATCATTAAGGAACTCCTTGAAGTCGGTGTCATTCGTCCTAGCATCAGTCCTTATTCATCACCAGTGGTTATGGTGCTCAAGAAAGATGGGGAATGGCTCATGTGTCCAGACTTCAGGGCCCTCAACAAGCTCACGATCAAACACAAATTCCCTATCTCGGTTGTTGATGATCTACTGGATGAACTACATGGTGCTCAATTCTTTACTAAGCTAGATCTTCGCTCGGGCTATCACCAAATATCCATAAAAGAAATAGACATTCCCAAGACTGTTTTTCGAACTCATGAAGGCCATTACGAATTCTTGGTCATGCCATTTGGTCTCTGTAATGCCCCATCCACTTTTCAAAGCCTCATGAATCACCTGCAGAAACCATATCTCTGAAAATTTGTCCTCGTTTTCTTTGATGACATTCTCATCTACAGCCTCACTTGGGAAAAACATCTTCAGCATGTAGACCTACTCTTGCAACTGCTCGAGAATCATAAATTATTTGTCAAATTGTCCAAGTGCTAAATTGGCATGGAAGAAGTTGAATATTTGGGCCACATTGTGGGTCGTGAAGCTGTCCGGGTGGATCCCAAAAAGATATAGGCAATGCAAGAGTGGCCCCAACCAAAAACATTGAAGAGTTTGAGGGGATTCTTAGGTCTCACCATCTACTATCGCAAATTTGTCCGCAATTATGGTCGCATTGCTAGATCCTTCACTAACCTTCTCAAGAAAAATTCATTCCTATGGACTAATGCAGCACAACAGGTGTTTATGGCTCTCAAACAGGCCATGTGTTCCACTCCCGTATTGGCACTACCCAACTTCACCAAATCTTTTGTGATTGAATGTGATGCTTCAGGTACTGGTATTGGTGTTGTCTTAATGCAGGAAGGTCGACCCTTGGCTTTCACCAGCCAACAACTGAGTGGGAAACATCTGGGACAATCTACCTATGAGAAGGAGATGATGGCCATCTTACATGCAGTAGATACCTGGCGACCATACTTATTGGGGCAGCGTTTCCAAATCCGCACAGACCATCAAAGCCTCAAATATTTTTTGGAGCAACGTCTATCCTCGCCCCAGCAAAATAAATGGCTGGCCAAAATGCTGGGATATGATTATGAGATAATTTACAAGAAAGGGCGTGACAATGTAGTAGCGGATGCTTTATCATGCCAATTTGAGGATGAAAGCACCTTGCTATCAATCTCTCTTCCCATACCAGATTGGATTGAAGAAGCCCGCAAGGAATGGTTTTCACATCCCTCTCTCTCCCAACTCATTAATAACTTGAGAGCATATCCTAATTCCTCAATTGGCTACTCTTGGAAGGATGAGATTCTTCGCTACAAGGATAGAGTAGTTATATCGCTGACATCCACCCTCAAAATGTACATTTTTGCAGAGTTGCACTCATCTCCCACTGCAGGCCATGCAGGCTTTCAGAAGACTTATGCTCGCACTCGTCGTTCTTTCTTCTAAACAGACATGAAAACTGACATTCTTACTTTTGTAGCTGAATGTGATGTGTGCCAATGCCACAAAGGAGAAACAGTCAAGTCACCAGGCACCTTACAACCATTGCCCATCCCTGCTTCAATCTAGACGAATGTTTCTATGGATTTCATTACTGGTCTTCCAAAGTCAAGCATCAAGTCAGTCATCATGGTGGTTGTGGACAGACTTTCTAAATATGCTCATTTTTGCACTCTACCCCACCCATTTACCCCCACTCTGGTGGCTCAAGCTCTCATCCAGATCTTCAAACTGCATGGCATGCCCACTTCCATTGTGTCTGATCGTGACCCAACTTTCACCAGTAACTTTTGGCAAGAACTTTTCAAGCTACAAGGCACCCACTCCAACTAAGTACTACCTGTCATCCCCAAACTGATGGTCAAACTGAAGCAGTCGACAAATGGTGTTCTAGTTGGGAAGCTGGCAAAGTTGATACGAGTGGCTTAATAGATATGGCAACACCTTGAGGGCATAGCACTACTCTTAGGTTGCTAGGCAATAAGTAGAACAGTCACTAAGACCACTATGTTATGACGCCCACATAGGTTCATTTTTTATCACTATCATTAAGCTCAATGCATAAGCTTGATGAAACTATGGCAAGAGCTTGGTGATTGGCCCATCAGTTTGTAGCAATGCAATCTAGCTAGACTGCAACATACTCCAAGCAAATATTTTCAAACATATAATTGTAGAAAATTAATGATCTACACCCTTACCCCAGTTTACAAGATTGCATGTGTTTATTTAATTTTGGCCCAACCCACATATTTTGTCATGCTGATATAAATTTCAAAATGTATTAATTGTAAACATTCAAAGAGTACTTCTACTATTTTTCATTTTTCCTATCAACTGAAATTAATAAAAAATCTAGGCAAGCATTCAAGCATGTGAGACACTTATTTTTGGTCAAGGTGACCCCGGAAAAACACCACAGCCCCTTGGGAAAAACCACTCTTCAAAGGAGGATTTGATTGCTTGAGAAATTAGTCTAAGTACATAAAATTAAACACAGTGCTTATCTCCCTTCAGCTGAAGCATTAAATGCAATTTCTGGAAATTTGTGCCCACTGAACAATTTAGATTTTTCATCAAATTTTCATGCCCGAAATTTCTGCATTTTCTCACATCAACTCCTAGGAAAATGTGCCCAAAATCAGCCTCGATTTTTGTGCTGGAAGGTGCCTCAAATTCTGTGCAAATAGCTAACTGTACCTCCTTGAAATTCGTGTCAAACTAATGCTGAGATTTGCCTTGAAAAACTTGCTTCCTGTAGGTGATAGTCTAGAAATTCATGCCTCGAATTTTGGGACAGGCAATTGTTGTTCCTCCACGAACTGCATGCTAGTCTTCTCCTTGGTTTTCGAGCATATTGCCTCGATTTCTGCACTGCCAATCTCCTCGAAATTCATGCAACCCCTCTCCTAGAAAATTGTGCCACTACTCCTCGATTTTCATGCTACATGTACAGTCAATGCCTTGGAATTCGTGCTCCCTCCTTGGCTGCAATTTCTCCTATGAGATTTAATCTTCAAATTTCAAGATGTGTGGTTGAGATTAACTCTCCCAATTGACCCCCCTCACACATTGGCCCTATTACTTAAAAGCCTCCTAGTACTTTTTTCAAGTTGTGTACATTTTTCTATTTTTCTCATAAAGTGATTTTTCACCTCACTTTAACATTAGAAAAGTACACTTAGTACTTTACACATAAAGTCACTTTATAAAGTACAAGTGACTTTAATATTAGAAAAAGTACATGGAACAACACTTTTAAGTACTTTTTCCACACATGACATTAATATAACTCATAAATGTCACCAAGACAAAAGCCATTAATATGTCTACTAGGCTAAAAGGGATAAATGCCTAATAACACTTCTCCTTGGTATTATTTCCAACACTCCCTCTTACCGAGGAAGGTGTTGCTCACTGCTCCCATTTGCCTCTAAAAAAACATGCTTGCCTCTTGGCAAAGATGGTGAGAATGTTTGCCACTTGCTCATCAATGGACATATACTCAAGCTTCACTGCCCCTCGCTGAACCCAGTCTCTGATGAAGTGGTATCTGATCTTTATATGCTTTGACCAATCGTGAAATAATGGATTCTAAGAGATTTTAATACAACTCTAATTGTCACAATAAATCGTAGTTGGTCTCAGCATCTAACCAAATAGACCATGAAGCATCTTGTGAAGCCATAATGCCTCGCACCCTGCCTAACTAGCTGCCATGTACTCTGCCTTTGCACTGCTCAATGCCACTGACTTTTGTTTCCTGCTGAACCATGACACAATTGTCAAGCCCAATGAGAAACAACATTCGGAAGTGCTCTTCCGGTCACTGACACTACCATCCCAATCTGAGTTTATGCAACCAATCAATCTGACCCCATCACATCTGACATAGTCCAACCCATAATCCATTGTGCCCTGTAAGTACCTCAACACATGTTTTGCAACCACCCAGTGTACTCTCCTGGGCTCCATCATAAATTGACTCATTGAGCTAACTGCAAAATAAATATTTGGTCTAGTGTTGACTAAATACATCAATGAACCGATCCACCAACTCGAAATCAACATCATGCAGCTCCTTCAGTTGGTGATCATAGGAGTACCTGAAACCTGTGGTGTGCCCCCCTCTCCTCCTCAAATATCACATCCCTCCTTAGGACAATCTTCCTCTATGCAGGAAGATATATACAGTAGGCTCTGATGGTCTCGTTGTAAGCCATTAGGATACCCCTCTCTGTTGTGGGTTCCAGCTTCGTCATCTTCTCCTCAAGGACGTGTGAATATGTAAGGCACCCAAATATCTTGATGTGCCCAACTTCCGACTTCTTGCCATATATATCTCCTCACGGGTCTTGCTCCCCAAGACTCTGTGTGGGTTCATGTTCCGCAAATAAGCAGCAGTGTTACACGCCTCGGCCCACAAGAAGAAAGGTAAACTTTGATCATGCAGCATCGCTCTAGTTGCACCCACAATGGTCCTGTTCTTCCTCTTTGCCACCCCATTCTGTTGAGGGTTATAAGGCACAATGAGCTCCCTCTTGATGCCAACACTCCCACAAAAATCTCTCATCTCTACTGAAGTGTACTCACCCCCATTGTCTGATCTCAACACCCTGATCTTCCTCCCTGTCTAGTTCTCCACAAGAGCCTTAAACTCTTGGAATTACCGGAAGACCTCATCCTTAGTCTTCAAGAAGTAAATCCAGGTCCTCCTGGAGTGGTCATCAATGAATGTCACATAGTACTCATATCCACTCAATGAGACATGGGACATAGGACCACATACATCAAAATGAATCAAATCAAGGATACCTGCAACTCTACTGTCACTGCTCTGGAAAGATGACTCGGTGCACTTTCCCAAAGCACACCCCCTGCACACATCATGATGCTCAGTGCTAAAATCTGGCAACCCGGTAACCATCTCCCTCAACATCCTAAAAGCTCCATGGTGCAAGTGGGCCATCCTCCTGTGCCACAACTCACATAAATCACTGCTACTGGTTTGCGCTACCATAGCTCGAAGAGGTTGAAACATGAGTCTGTATAGTCTCCCACTGCGAGCTCCAATCACACGAGCAGACTCGATACTGGATCCTCTAGGATATATCAACACTTGTCCCTTCCAGAACAGTACCTCATACCCCTTGTCCTCCAAGCTGGAAACTGATATCAAACTCTTCTTCAACCTTGGAACATAAAGAACATCTGTCACTTTTAGAGGAGGTGATGACTCCCTCTAAAATGAAACTGTCCCCATACCTGTCGCCTTGACTTTGGAGTTGTCGCCAAGCACAACCTCCAAGTCAATGTCATCCTCCAAAAGGCTTGTGAAGTGCTCTCTAACTCCGGTCATATGGTAGGATGCTCCACTATCTATGAACCATGCACGGGAAGAAGTGACATGAGTGGCTAAACTCACCACCAAAGCACACTCTGAATCAAACATAGTGCAAAATCATCCACATTTGTCGAAGTTGCAACTCCTTGTTTCTTCTTACCCTTCATGTTGGGACACTAAACAAGATAATGACCCATCTTCTCACAAGCAAAGCATTTCACTTTGTTCATGTCCTTCTCCTTAGCCTTTTGGTTCCCCTTATCCTACTTTGCTCCACTAGAAGACCCCTTCTTGATCTTCTTTCCCTTCTTTCCCTTTGCCACAAGAGCAACATTCTCCTCTTCACCTCCCCCACCACTCTTGCTGCCACCTTTCATACTCCTCTTGATCTCCTTCTGGAGGAAATCATCCCACATCGTCCAACCAGGATAGTGTTCTCTGGCCATCAAGCTGTGGATAAAACTATACCACTTCTCGGTGAACCCCTCTAAAGCAATCCAAACCAACTGCTCCTCTAGAACAATCTCTCCAATAGAAGCTAACTCATCCTTCACCTGTGAGACTTTGGTAAGGAAAGATGACACACTGTCAGTCTTGGTCATCTTGGTGTTGCGTAGTTTTTGTCTCAACACCATCTTCCTGCTTTCATTAGAACTCTGGTGCAAAGAGACCAAGGACTCCCACATTTGATATGCATATTTCATCCCAAAAACATGAGGAAATAAATGGTCCTTGATGGCATCTAGAAGGATCCTCTTCGCCTTCGCATTCTTCTTGTTGAACTCGACCAACTAAGCTGAATCAGTGGGTGCTTGCACAGCTACTTCAACATCATCCCACACTTCCACCTCCTCCAGTAAAAGCATGATCCTCCCCTTCCATGGGCCAAACTTTTCAGCCCCCATCAATCTGTCCTCTACTCTCAACCCAGTAGCCATGACCCCACAACCAACAAAATGAAGCAAATCTAGAAGCTAGAACCTCTCTCCCTCTGAACTGTTGAAGTCTTTGGGTTTCTAGCAAAATTTCAAAGGTACGGTTCACTGTTTAAAGGCTTTGATAGATTTCTGCCCTCTTTATCAGCGGACTGAAATTTGAGATTTGAGCCTTAACTTAGCTCAACTTTGCTCTGATACCATGTAGAAAATTAATGATCTGCACCCTTACCCCAATTTACAAGTTTGCATGTGTTTATTTGGCCCGACCCACATGTTTTGTCACGCTGATATAAATTTCAGAATGCATTAATTATAAACATTCAAAAAGTACTTCTACTATTTTTCACTTTTCCTATCAGCTGAAATTAATACAAAATTTAAGCATCATTCAAGCATGTGAGACACATATTTTTTGTCAAGCCCCACAGCCTCTTGAGGAAAACCGGTCTTCAAAGGAGGATTTTATTGCTTGAGAAATTAGTCTAAATACATAAAATTAAACATAGTACTTATCTCCCTTCAGCGCAAGCATTAAATGCAATTTCTGGAAATTTGTGCCCACTGAACAATTTAGATTTTTCAGCAAATTTTGAAGCCCAGAATTTCTGCATTTTCTCACAGCTCAACTCCTAGGAAAATGTGCCCAAAATCAGCCTCAATTTCTGTGCTGGAAGGTGCATCAAATTTTGTGCAAATGGCTGACTGTACCTCCTCGAAATTTGTGTCATACTGTTGCTGAAATCTGCCTCGAAAAATGTGCTGCCTGTAGGTGACAGTCCTGAAATTCATGCCTCGAATTTCAGGACAGACTGTTGTTGTTCCTCCTTGAACTGCGTTTTGTTCTGCTCCTTGATTTTCAAGCCTGCTGCCTCAATTTTTGCACTGCCAATCTCCTCAAAATTCATGCAGCCCCTCTCCTAGAAAATTGTGCCACTGCTCCTCGATTTTCGTGTTGCATGTACAATCAATGCCTTGGAATTCGTGCTCCCTCCTTGGCTGCAATTTCTCCTCTACAATTTCTTCTTCTCTCCTTGAAGTTTCTCATCTGCTCTTCTCCTCATGCTCTCTCAAGTGTAAAGTGAAGAATAAGCATCCATTTTCTCCTTTTGTCTCTTAGAAAGATTGAATCCCTAAACCTAGGATCCAATGGATGAGATTTAATCTTCAAATCTCAAGATGTGTGGTTGAGATTAACTCTCCCAATTGACACCCCTCACACATTGGCCCCATTACTTAAAAGCCTCCTAGTACATTTACATTTTTCTATTTTTCTCATAAAGTGATTTTTCACTCCACTTTAATATTAGAAAAGTACACTTAGTACTTTAAACATAAAATCACTTTATAAAGTATAAGTGATTTTAATATTAGAAAAAGTACATGGTACAACACTTTTAATACCTTTTCCACCCATGAAATTAATATAAAAAAGTCATTAATGTTACCAACATCTCTCCTTGGTACTATTTCCAACAATAATGTCCGCTGCAGAAGATCTCCATAAAGCATAAACATGATACAAGTGTTTGGCGAAGATGGGATTATTGCAAAGGAGGTGTTGGGTGGTTGTGCATCAAGACAAAGTAGGCAAAGTATTTGAAGAAATTGTACATGCAAGGGTTGTATCCACGCTAGGATTGTTGGAAGCCTGTTCAGAAATGGCAGGCTTTTCCTTGGTGTGCCAGGGATGGATGGACTGGGCCAATCAATAGTACAATACTGCAAACTGTGGAGGTCTGGAGTTGTCAGTCACAAAAAAGAGGATGATTGCCCTGATCCAGAACATGGAAGGAGAGGCTGCAAGAGTCGCAAATGGAACACTGACAGAATTGGGAAAATAGGGAAAAATATATCGTTATAGAGGTTGAAGACTTGCATTTACCCTGTATGAGATCATGAGTGCCTTCTCTTGCCAGCCTTGTAAGAGATCTAGCAAGGGCAATATCCCTCGAGAAGGGCTAGACCCGAGGCCAGAAGCAAACCAACTCTGATACCGAATGATACAGTCTACCAATGACAATTAGTTGAGTAAAGAAGCTAATAAGGAGATTGGCCAAAAGACACTTATGATGTCTGGCTGTTTTGCTTTATTATTTATAGCCGAATGACCCACTCAATAATGCTAACTAACTGCTCAAAACATGGAGATAAGTTGACTGTGTCTCTATAACAAATAATAAACCATTATGTAGCCTTTATAGAACAAATCAGTACGCTGCACTCATCCCTGTTTTTTTCTGTTTTTATATTTCCAGTGACAGTGACCACCATTGTAATCGAAGCCAACTCTTAGAATTAGCCTCAAATAAATTGTTATCACATAAAGTCTTTTTAATAACTTTAGCAATTTCTATTACAGAAAGTTTATACTTACAGGCTTGAGGCAGAAGACCCTTCTCATGCACCACACCTCCTGTAGACCAACACCATCATGGGACACCAATAGCGATTCTTTTCAGCATCTATTAACAACTGAAAAATAATGAACTAAGGAAGCTAATGGCATACATCGTTGATCATACAATATAAATACAAAAGGACTAAGTAGGCTACTATCGCAGTTCAATTTATAGGCAAAACAAACATCGATAAGACAGTTCCTTTGACAGGCTATGTGGAATTTAACGTGCATTCATCTAAATGCCCTAAATATCTGCTACAATGCCTGAGAAAGCTCAAAACAAAAACTATAAAAAACAGTAATAACACTCCTACCCCAGTTTTGGAGCCTCCGGTTTTTCAAGGATTTCCACTTTGACATCGGGGCTGAATTTATCTGATAATTCATGATACAATTCAGTTTATCAAGCTGTATGATAAGGAAATGTTGTTTACCGTTTTACAAACAAACAAGTTGCAACGAATTCAACACCAAATTTTAGTTTCTGAAATGCTAGGAAACAAACGAGAAAAAAAAGAGCATTGAACCTGCTGCAATAGATGGTTTTGTTCAGCCTCTGTGATGAAATCCGGAATGTACGCAATTGTGGGCAAAGACCCTACAATGAATTTTTCCAAACGATTTTGTTCGTAGTCCTCCATTTTCACCACGACCGTGAAGTTGGGTTTCAAAAAACTTCAGAGATGCTGTATATAATTCAAAAAAGTAGGTATGGCTCATGAGGCGCATCTGCGTTTTTGCAGATGACTAAAAACTAATAAATTGTAAAATGGATTAAAACTTCCAAACCTTTCGTGTCAATGCAGGATTTGGCAGAGCCCGAAGTCCCTCGAACAAGAGTGAGGAGTGTTGCTTGATATGATTAACTGGGCCGTTTTGATGGTTGTTTTGGACCAGAACTGGCGTATTTGAATTTTGAGTGGTTTATGTGATGTGATTTCCAGGATTGAGGGATCTTTCAAAAAAGCTTAGTCTTTTTATGCTGCTGTTTTGCCTTTTTGGTCCTTTAAGAAAAAGTAAGGGAATGGGTAATTTAATGGGGAAATCTGAGTTAGGTTTGGGATTAAATTTATCTGCAACCAAAATCTATATTCTAAGGGACTTTGAGCTCTATCACGACAAATCAAAATGTCATTTTTTAAGACTTACTAAAAACAGGTGGAAAGGAAAACAAACAATCTTCCCTAAACTTTTAAACTGCTCTACTAAACTGCTATGTGTTGTAGAGCTTAGTCTAAATTATTTATGTATATTTGAAGTCATAGTTTAAATTAATGATTGAGATGATATGTTTCCTATAAGTTGATGATTTCAATAATAAGTTATTGGAGTTATTCATCTCAATAAAGTTATGTGGATCCATCTTATCTTAACACTTGGTATGGACATATCTCAATAATTTGTGTAAATCAAGATCATTACATTTGTATGTTGTTAGTAATAGAAGGAGCGTGAGGAGATGAACAATTAGCAATAGCAATCACCTTTGAAATTGAGGGATATGAGATGCTAGTAGGTAGTGTTAATAAGGAGATTAAGCAAGAGGAGGGTTTGTTGCTACTACTTGGGCTACCACTATAGGGTTCTTGTTGTTGCATTGTGGAATCTAATCCTACAAGGGGTTGTCGCGCCACCCCACCACACCCCACAACTCTGGACAATGAAGTTCTTTATTTTCAAGCACTCATATTTGCCCTAGGGAAAGTTTTGGAATCACAACCTTCTCAGTTCATAATAAAACTTGACAATATTCTTGAGGTTCCCCTTTGAGCCTCCATTTACATATATGTGGCTCTTGCTCTTGCTTAACATGGTTTGATTGTCTAGTTTATAGGAAATTGGCCTGCCCTTTGATCAATAGCCACCTCAGTTTAGAGAAATGGATAGGTTTTAATTAAAGGTAAGCTAACTCGTTGCTTTGTAGTAGGGGTTTTTACACCTTCCTCTTTCAAGCCAAATAAGATAGGGATCTCATCATTAGGAATGGTCCATACTTCTTTGGCACCAAAGGAATGTATATGAAAAAATGGACCCTATATTTTCAACCATGAGATTGATCTTCCTTTGACGATCCTAGTCGTGGTTCATCTTCTACATCTACCTTTTCATCAGTGAAATGAAGACTCATTATGTAGCATCGAAAATTCTCTAGGGAATTACAGTGATAAATTTGAACCTAAGGATGGCATGTTCACATACACCAAGATCTTCGTGGATTTAGATCTAAAATAAAAGACTTCCAAAAGAAATCCTCTTAACTCTCGATAATTGGAAGCATGTTGAGCCATTGGACTATAAGCAATTTCCCTTTAAATGCAATACTTGTAACAAATATAAACAGTTTGTAAAGGATTGCAAGAAAATACTCCCTCCATCCCAACCTACTAGAAAAAAGGAAGAGCAATAGCAAGTTGTTAAAAAAATATGAGCTTCAAACACCTAGTAATTGTAAGAATTTTAAATTCAACCCCATTAACCTTAAGTCCTTCAACCTCCTTCGAATCAAAGCAATTGACTCCTCAATCTCAAGAAGCTCAGGCCTTGCCTAAAAAATATTTTAAGTCGAAATTGTGGAAATGTAGCTTGGTCTCCAGGTTTTATTAAGGGAGGAAGCACAAGCTCACCAACCACCAAGTTTGAAGGCCTTTCCCAAGAAGATCCAATTTAGTTTACTAAATTCATCACAATAAATCACAACCCCCACTTCGATATTCCCTTCCAAATTTCCTATTCACTTTGAAGTTTTTGGTAGTGCTAGATACCGCCAACATACAGAGGATCTCCTCGATATAAGGTCCAAACTAGACCTCTCACCATTTGGTGTAGGAGTCTCATCCGAAATACGGCTCGATTGTCATTTACTTAAAGATATGCCTTGGCTTTAGCTGTCAGCATGAGAGAGAAGTGCAAATGTCCTTTTGAATGAGCAAGCTAGTGTGCCTTGTGAATGTTCGATTGTAGATGTATCAAGGTTCTCTTATTGCAGAGGGGAAATGAAGTGAGCCTCTAAGAGAGAAGTAATAGTACTACCCTAATGGAGACACACGTGAAAGAGAAAGGCTCGTCTGACATCAAGCGAAATAGTTCACAAGGATGCGACAATCATTATAAACATAACAACACATTTCCAACAAGAAGCACTGAAGTCACCGAAATAGTTCAATTACTCCAATACTAATGAAAGCAAACATGAACCATAAACATTCAAATAATAGTCTTAGAAACATTCACAATCCATGTGTGAAAATGTGTTGGCATGGAAGGCTTCAATATCAATCAAAAGTCCCAATATACATAAATACAATGAACACCACAAGCTCCAATAGTGGAGCGTTAGAGTCACTACTTGCTCCCCAAAAGTACTAAGTTTGTCTCTCTAATGCCTTGTGGGAGAAGCCAAGGTTAAAAGCCCCTTACATGAGAAATGAGGATGTATTTATAACTTGAGGCATGACCTTTCACATCCTCGTGACTTTTGACTTTCTAACTTCTAGTGACCTTTGGACTCCACAACCTTTGGAATTCCAAATGAATTTTGGAATTACATGTGACTTTTGGTAATACATGTCTTTTGGACTTCCATGACTCTTTAGTTCATACATGACTCTTGGTCTTCCACTTATTTGTCTTTAGAAAGATTACAATAGTACATCACGACTTCCACATCATCGTGTGATGAGACTTGACATGTAGTGACTGGGACTAATAGTGACTGATGACATGGACTTTCTCCAGTGGTGACATGGTTGTCAACTGTATCTTCATTCTTTATGCAGCTTCAATTGTTGATGTCCTCTACCCTCCAAAGGGTCTTTGATCAAATGGAGTCTTTGGGGTGCTTTGATCATCAAGATTCAAGCGTGTTCTTCATTCTTTCTAAGATTCCTTTGTTTGTTCTCCTTGTCTGATCTTCCTCATGTGTGCTTGCCATGATGTTTTTGAAATACCTGTATCTACAAATCACTCATGACGAGCAACCTTTAGCTTAAAGTCTCCTATTATACCATGTTTCATGCATATTTTCTATTCATGCCTTTCCGGTGCACTCAAGAGGGATAAAAGGGGCTTCAGGGTGCATGGGCGCACTTTAAAAGGATGAAGGGATGAAGAGGGAAGGCTTCGGGGCTTCAGCATGTGCTCATGTGCTCAAAAGAAGGGGACAATCAAGGCAGGGTGCATGGCGCAAGTCTGAAGGACGAAGGGGAAGGCTTCGAGCTTCCCAAGTGTGTTGTGTGCCCAAGGGAGAGATGGAGGGCATAGGGCGCACTTCTAAAGGCTGAAGGGTGTAGGTTTCAGGACTTCAGGGTGCACACATGCACTCAAGGAGGGCGCACTTCTTCGAGTCGAAGGAGTACACTCAAGGAAGACTTGGTCTCTAAGAGGGCGCAGTTCAGAGTAAGGAAGGGGGAAGAGGGTTAAGGAGTGTGACTTGTGCCCCTAGAGGGTGCATGGTGAACTTCCAAACAACGAAGGATTCCCTATCAAGGCTTCAGAGTGCGCTCATGCACTCTTGGCCTTAAGGGGTTTTCTTTGAAACCGAAAATTTGTCTAAGTCGGGAATATGAGGCGGGGGGGTGAACAAGATGAGTTGAGACATAGAACCATGTGCGAAACATACCAACTCGTCAAGAAATCTTAGACGAACTTGAAAAAGGATGAATATACGTCAAAACGCCACTTGACAAATGACGAATATGTGACCAAAAAGTGTTTTTTTATGACAACAAAGATGTTATGATCATGAAATGCACCAAAATATGTTCTGATCAATGTGACGACGCTTGAGACCATTCAAAGACACTTGAAACACATAGAATAACATGAAACAATATTTGTTGATCGAAGTGACTCAGTGATAGTAGGATTCAAAATTCAAATGTAGTGAAAGTTTGGAGGGTGTTGTAGCAGTGACAATAAAAGCTTAGGAAGTTACACCGCTTACAACTAATGGAGGTACTACTTTGGACAAGCAAAAGGAAATCAACCATGTTCCAAACGAACAACGGTACCCATAAGGTATCTTAAAAAAAAAAGAATAATAGTTAGAAGAGAAAGACAAAGAGAAGGACAAAATATAGGAAAGACTTTTGAAGAAGGAAAACAAGAAGGCAAGAAGCAAACTAAAAGAAAAAAAAAAAAAAAAAAAAAGCAATAAACAAAGAAGAAAAATTTGGGTATTTAGACAACAATAGTAAAATCTTTAGGGGTTGGATCCCAAAGTGCAAAGAGTCTTAGAATTTATGCTCCATCACATAGTGGAAGTCACAAACCCTCCTCTATTAGGCAATGGATTTGGTTTCCTTGAATTGTAGAGGTTTGGGTAGCTTATTAAAAGAAGAAGCAATGAGATATTTATTATAATTTGAAAAACCATCCATTTTCCTTAGAGGAAACTAAATTAGAGGCATAAAAAATGTTGGTAGTATGTAAAGTGCATTGGAAAAGAAGAGAATCAAGAACAATGGCCAGCTCCAAATGGGATTCAGGAGGAATCTGCACCCTTTGGGATACTCATTTATATGCTTGGAATTTTTCATGAATTTTCACATCAAACTCGATATTGCATCTTAATTTGTATCACCATCAGTAATCAGGTAAGCATCACAACATTTTTAATGTTTATATGCCTACAACTTACAAAGAAAAAATAATACGGTTGGCTCTCTCTTCAAGTTCTAAAAGACTAATTTTTTTCAAAATAACATCATTGTTGGGGACTTCAATGTGATTTTAAATGGTAAAGATAGTTGGAGGCCTATTGTGAAAAAAAAAGAAACAAAGATCTTATGATGGATTGAGACTCAGTGGATGTCAAATAATTGAAAGGAAAATATGCTTGGATCAATAAGACACTTGGAATAGGCCACATCATAGCAAGGATGGAGAGATTCCTCATTCAGAGTAATCTTTTGTTGCATGAAAATGTTATATCTTCTAGGGTCAGCCCATTGGCCATTTCTAATCATAAACCAATTTCTCCCCAAGTCCTTGAAACCCCAAACTTTGGGCCTCTTCCTTTTAGATTTAATGGAACAAATGGATAATTGCATCTCCAATCTACGAAAGGGAGCATAAACTCAAATTTGTTAAACTAGCCCTCGAGGAATGGGTGAAACATCGATATATCTCTCATAATAAAGAAATGCAACATACCCATTTGCCTTATTGGACCATAGTACTATTAAATTGTTCTGATACCAATCAAAAAAGAAGAAAAATGTGCGACGTAACACATATATGCATGTAGATAACATAATTGTTAAAAAGTGAATGAAAATTAATTAAACATGCACAATAACATTTAAATACATAACTCATGAATTACACAATATTCAAGAATTTTATCATAACATTAAAACTATAAAATTAAAAGTGAGAAAATGGTTAGTTTTATGACATTTACATAATTGGTTGCAGGTGTTGGATGTTCCACCCAACCATGGACTATGTTGCTCTAATTTTCTCAACAACAAATCACCCATGAGCTAGGGCTGTGATTCCACAAAGATGAGCAAGCTCCTATGGTGTCTAAAATCCACTCACACAACCAAATAACCAATAAAAGCATAGTGACATGACTCCTGAAACAATTCCAAAAACCCAACTCCATTCCCCATTAGTGTGCACAGCCCAAGGGATGAAATTTCCTTCTCTGCACAAGTATTCCTTAGACAATCTCCATCCCCTCCAAAGCTCCAACACAAAAATGCCCAGGAATTTTGAAAATGATGGCTTTAGGAAATCTAGTTATTATAGGAGTGCTCACAGCAATGTTTACATAGGATCTTGGATAATTTTCAGTGAAGACTTCTCATAGGCATACTAGCCTAGTCCTCAACGTAAACTCAAGCTCTAAAAACTACTTTTCAACATAGAATATGGTTGCAACCTCTTGTAGCACACCAAAACTCTGTAATTATTTCCTTCTTCCTCTTTGTAAAACTACACATTTCTCTAATCATATTTCTTCTCCTTTTCCTCCATGCTTGTTTGAATCTCACACTTCTCAAAGATGATTTTACTCAATGCATGTTATCATAACTAAGTGAGCTAACACTTTCACCCACCTCTTAATTGTGTGTACCTACCTTCATGCTTCAATAACTAGCTAAGGTGACTCTTGTACCAACCTCACACACGTGATTATAGGCATGTGGATTTCTCCTTAGGTTTATTGGAGTAATCTAAGTTAGGTTTGGGATTAAATTTACTTGCTATCACTTATCTCTATCCCGAGGTATTTCTAACCTTATCACAACAAATCAATATGTCACTTCTCATAATTAAACTTAGGTGGAAAGGAAAACAAACAATCTACCCAACCCCCGAGCTATGGACACTAAGCTTTTGAATTGCTTTATGTTGTAGAGCTTAATCCAAATTATTTAATGTATAGTTGAAGTCACAATTTAAGTTAATGATTGAGAATATATGTTTCCTTTAAGTTGATGATTTCAATAATAATTTATTGGAGTTATTCATCTCAACAAAGTTATGTGGATCTATCTTATCTTAACACTTGGTATGGGAATATCTCAGTAATTTATGTGTAGATCAAGATAAGTATACTTGTATGTTGTTAGCAATAGAAGGAACATGAGGAAGTGAATAATTATCAATATCAATCACCTTTGAAAATTAAGGGATATGAGAATTCTAGTAGATAGTGTTAATAAGGAGATTGAGGAAGAGAAGAGGGTTTGTTGCTACTACTAGGGCCACCACTATAGGGTTCTTGTTGTTACACCATGAAATATAATCCTAGAGGGGGTTGTTGCGCCACCCCACCACACCCCACAACTCGAGACAACAAAGTTCTTTATTTTGAAGCACTCATCTTTGCCCCAGGGAAAGTTTTGAAATCCCAACCTTCTCAATTCATAATAAAACTTGACAATATTCTTGAGGTTCCCCTTTGAGCCTCCATTTCCAAACATGTGGCTCTCGCTTTAGCTTAACATGGTTTTATTGTCTAGTTTATAGGAAATTGGCCTACCCTTTAATCAACGGTCACCTAGGTTTAGAGAAATTGGTAGGTTTTAATTAAAGGTAAGCTAACTCGTTGCTTTTGTAGTAGGGGTTTTTACACCTTCCTCTTTTAAGCCAAACAAGATAGGCACCTCATCATTAGGAATGGTCCATACTTATTTGGCACCAAAGGAATGTATCTAAACAAATGGACCCTAGATTTCAACCATGAGATTGATGTTCCTTTGACGGACCTAGTCTAGGTTCATCTTTCACATCTACCTTTTCATCAATGGAATGAAGGCTCGTTGTGTAGCATCGAAAATTCTCTAGAGCATTACATTGATAAATTTGAGCCCAATGATGGCATGTTCACATACACCAAGATCTATTTGGACATAGATCTAAAAAAAGGCTTCCAAAAGAAATCCTCTTAACTCTCGATAATTGGATGCATGTACAGCCTTTGGACTATAAGAAATTGCCCTTTAAATGCAATACTTGGCACAAATACAATTTCTTTGCAAAGGAGTGCAAGAAAACCCTCCCTCCATATCAACCTACTCCAAAAAATGAAGAGCAATAACAAGTTGTCAATAAAAATATGAGCTCCAAATACCTATTAGTTGTAAGAATTCTAAAATCAGCCCCATTAACCTTGAGTTCTTCAAACCCCTCTAGATCAAAGAAATTGGCTCTTCAATCTCAAGAAGATTAAGCATTGCCTAAAAAAAATATTTTAAGTCAAAATTGTGGAAGTTTAGCTTAGTCTCCAGGTTGTATTAAAGGAGGAAGCACATGCTCACCAACCAACAATTTTGAAGGCCTTTCCCAAGAAGATCCAATTTAGTTAACTAAATTCATAGCACAACTTTCCATAGCCCCCATTTTGGTATTCCCTTCCAAATTCCCTATTCACTTTGGAGCCTAGGAAGTTACACCCCTACAGTTAATGGAGATACTACTTTGGACAAGCAAAAAAGAAATCAACCATGCTCCAAACAAACAACAATACCCATGAGTTATCTTAAACAAAAACACAATAACAGTAAGAAGAAGAAGACAAAGAGGAGGATGAATATAGGAGATACCTTCGGAGAAGGAAGGCAAGAAGGAAAGAAGAAAACTAAAGGAAAAAAAGGAAGAAGTAGTGAACGAAGGAGAAAAACATGGGTATTCAAATGACTATAGAAAAGTATCTAGGGGTTGGATCTAAAAGTGCAAAGGGTCTTAGAATCAATGCTCCATCACATGGTGGAAGCCACAAACCCTCCTCTATTAGGCAATGAATTTGGTCTCCTTCAATTGTAGAAGTTTAGGTAGCTAGTTAAAAGAAGAAGCAATGAGAGATTTATTAAAATTTGAAAAACCATATATCCTCCATGGAGGAAACTAAGTTAGAGGCATAAAAAATGTTGAGAGTATGTAAAGTGAATTGGAAAAGAAGAGAATCAGGAACAATGGTCAGTTCCAAAGGATATTTATGAGGCATTTTCACCCTTGGGAAACTCATCTATCTGCTTAGAATATTCACATCAAACTCAATATTGGGTCTTAATTTGTATCACCATCAGTAATCAGGTAAGAATTACAACATTCTAAATGTTTATACGCCTACAACTTACAAAGAAAAAAGACCATTGTTGGCTCTCTCTTCAATTTCTGAAAGACTGAATTTTCTCATAATAGCATCATAGTTGGGGACTTTAATGTGATTTTAAATGGTAAAGAAAAAAGAGGGGGAATCATAGTTAGAGACCCATTGTGAAAAAAACAAAAAAAATCTTATGATTGATTGATACTTAGTGGATGTCAAATTGTTGAAAGGAAAATATACTTGGATCAATAAGAGGCTTGGACTAGGCCACATCATAGCAAGGATGGACAGGTTCCTCATTCAAAGTGTTATTATGTTGCATGACGATATTATATCTTCAAGGGTCATCCCATTGGCCATTTCTAATCATAAACCAATTGATCTGCAAGTCCTTGAAACCCCAAACTTTGAGCCTCTTCCTTTGAGGTTCAATCTATTATGGTTGTAAGATCTTGGGGCCTGGGAGATAATCTCAAAAAAATGGAACAAATGGGTAATTGCATCTCCAATCTACATATGGGGGTGAAAACTCAAATTTTTTAAACTAGCCCTCAAGGAATGGGTGAAACATTGATATACATCTCCTAAAAAAGAAATGTAGCATACCCAGTTGTGTTATTGGGCAATGTTACTATCAGTTTGTTCTAATATCAATCAAAGAAGCAGACAAATGTGCAACATAACATATATATGCATGTGTAAATAGCATAATTCTTAATAAAGTGAGTGCAAATTAATTAAACATACACAACAACATTTAAATACATATCTAATGAAATAAGCATAATATTCAAGCATTTTAGCATAGCCTTAAAACTATAAAATTAATAGTGAGCAAATGGTTATTTTTATGACATTTACATAATTGGTTGCAAGTGTCAGATGTTCCACCCAACCATGGAATTTTCTACTCCAATTTTCTCAACAACAAATCACCCCTAAGCTAGGGCTATGGGTCCACAAAGACAAACAAGCTCCTATGGTGTCTAAAATCCACTCACACAACCTAATACCTAATAAAAACATAGTGACATGACTCCTCCATGTTAGTTTTTGTAGCATCAAAGGTGTTATAGTCTCGAAACTTTGTGGAGAGGCTAAAACACAGGAGTTCTCCAAAACCCACAAATCATCTTTGGAAATTCCACCTAGAAGTGTCTCAATTTGATTATTAACCAATTTTTAAATATTTCCTAAGTCTAAACTTAGGAAAATTGGTTAATTAATCAATATTAATTGAGAAAGGTGAGCATTCTCTAGAAACTCACACGTATCGACAAGGAAATGATCTCAGCCATTGATTAAGTTTTAATCTTGGTCTTTGGAGTCCCATAGTGATATTATAAGAACAAGTCGATGGGTAGATGGAGTAACACACTTGAGATCAATTTCCTTGGGCAGTTTGATTTTTCAGAGAGCAGAAACAGTTGTCGAAAGAGTTCGAGCTATAGAAGGGAAGCGGAGAGGGGCATAGATAGTGAGTCCGAAGGAAGTTTTCTAGTTCTAGAGAGTTAGAAAGAGGAGGTCGATATTTTCTCCAAGAAGCAGTGCAGGCACTGCATAGTTGCTTCAAAAGAGCAATTTGATCCAGTTGAAGAGGAGCTCCTTCTCATTTCCATAGGCCAAGAACATTTTCCAGAGTGCCGAAGAGACAGTTTCTTAGTCAACAATAGGCAGGATGGCTAGATTGGCAGATGATTTAGGCAGAATGTTTGGGGAACTGCTCTAGGGTGACGTAGGGCCCGCATAGAGCTAGTTTGACAACTAGCTTTTCAAAGGCAGTCAAGTGCCGGGATTGCTCAGAGAAAGGATTTCCCTTAGAGAATTTTTTCCAGTATTTCTCTTGGATAGATTTTCCATTTTGGCATAGATTTCTCACTGTTGCTTAATAATAAAAACCCTCAACCGCTACATCAATTTTCCCAAGTTGGGTTTTTCCGGGGACTTTTGTCCGAAAAAATGATTTCATATATTTTGTGTGTGTGTGCCAGTGTTTTTTTAGTTTCCATTTTATCTTCTGATGTATTTTTATTTTTGAATATTGCAGTGTGATTTATTTTATATTTTCCTAGCAAATAAATTGAAAATTAATTTATCAGTTAGAAGAATTAATTCCAGTTGCTGCAATAGAATTTCAATTGTGAAATTTTCACATGGTATGAAAGCGATTTTGATTAGACGGGGAAGATCAGAAATGGAGGAAGAAATTAGTTGTTTAGAAGAAGCAACAAAACAAATTTCTAGGGGTTGTGCAAAGCCTAAGCCAAGTAGTACGAATTGTTGGGCAGTCTGATTTTTCAGTGCATGGTTGCAAAAAAATCCAGCTTACTAGATTGAGTTATTCTAGTAGGCAAAGGGAGCAACAGTCCAATATTTTCACTGGACAGATTCCTTGTTTGGGCACAGAAGGGTTTTGTAGCATTTGCTAGAGTAGAAGCAACGTCGGGTGGAAGAGAAAGTGCACACACAGAGGAAAATATGTGAGAGGGTTTCTAGCCTAGAAATCCAAATTTCCAGTTGCAGTCAGTAGTAGTTGCAAGCATATTTTCTCACTCTAGAAGGGAGTGTGCATAACAGATTCAAAAGTCGGGCAAGTGAAAGAGGGACTTTTTCGATTCAGAAGCAGAGATGGCCGCAACTAGGCTTTGAGATCAGGAGAGGTTGGAGGGAGCCTCCAACTATGTCATTTGAAAGGCTAGGATTTCCTTCCTACTAGATGAATTTGGATTGAATACCTATGCAAAGAACGTGGTGGCAGTACTAAAATATGTAGATAAGCTCTGAGAGTACATGAAAGATATGGCAAAGGCAAAGTAGATGATCTTGGATGGCATTCGGGACCATATAGTCTCACATATATCTAGCAAGAACACTGCCAAGAAGATGTGGGATGCTCTCACTCAGCTACATCAGAATCCTTCTGAGCAGTGGAATATGTTCCTACAAGATAAGTTGAGAAACATTAGGATGCAGAAGGGTGCAGGCATAGATCCCTTCCTCAGCAGAATTCAAGAAATTCGGGATCAACTTGCAGTCATTGCGGAGGTGCCTCAACCTATAGAGCTTGTGCATTTGGCCCTAAATAGTGTCTAAGAGGAATGGCAAGTCTTTGTCAAAAGTATCTTGGGACAAGACACATTACTAGAGTGGGACAAGATGTGTTCAGACCTACAGCAAGAGGAGATTAGGCAAGCTTTAGTTAAGAGCTCCTTCAGTGGAATCAACGGTAAGGGTTTGAAGGGTGAGAAGAAAGAGGAAAATGTGGCCCTTGCATCAAAGGATTCCAGCTAGGGACAAGGGGAGAAGAAGAAGAAGAAAAAGGACCTATATAAGGTCAAGTGCTTCATTTGTTGCGAGTTTGGCCACTACAGTACCTAGTGTCCTCTCAGGAAGAATGAAAAGCAAGAGAAGCAAAACCAGGTGGCAACATCCACAAAGATAGACAAGTTGTCCTCTAATATGGAGGAATATTTCACCATGTTTGTAGCTATACCTCCAGGAGTGAGGTGGGGTGATATGGCGTTATAGTCCCAAAGTTGTAGAGGATGCGTAGGGTCCACTAAAGTGTCTTCCTCATGGATCATTACCTTGCTACGAGGGCCCACAATATTCAATAGAAGGATGGATCAATGTTAGTTGATGAAATCAGATTCCATAGTGAAAATTGCAGACTAGTTGCAGTCAATTGTTGAGAAGCGCAGAGAAGTGTTGACAACAGAGCAGGAGGCTCAGAGGTAGAGTCAACAACAATGCAAATTCTTCAGTAGACAGTGCAGTGGCTAGTAACAATTAGATGCTCAAGAGACAAATGCAACACAAAAACACAAATGATTTAGTATTTTGAATGCTTCTCAGTTGTAGTAGTTGCAGTAGCAACAATAATAGATGAGAGGGATTTGCAGTGCAGATGTAGAGTTGGCAACAATATAGCAATGTCAGCAGCAACACAAATGTAACATCAGAGTTGCGTAGTGGTTGGTGGGCAGTATCCAGACATCAACAACGTGTACAAAGGGTGATGTAGAAACAGGGTGTTGTAGTAGTAATGCAGCACTAGAATACCTTCCTCGCTAAGAAGGAGTGTTAGTTTTTATAGCATCGGAGGTGTTCTAGTCTCGAAACTTTGTGGAGAGGCTAAAACGAAAGAGATAAAAAACGCATAATCGTTTATGGAAATTCCACCTAGAAGTGTCTCAATTAGATTATTAATCAATTTGTAAATTTTTCTTAAGTCTAAACTTAGGAAAACTAGTTAATTAATTAATGTTAATTGAGAAAGGTGAGAATTATCTAGAAACTCATACGGATCGACTAGGAAATAATCTTAGCCATTTATAAGATTTAATCTTGGTCGTTGGAGTCCCACAGTGAGATTATAAGAACAAGTCGATGGGTAGATGGAGTAACACACTTGAGATCAATTTCCTTGGGCAGTTTGATTTTCCAGAGATCTGTAGAAATTGCGGGAAGAGTTCGAGCCAAAGAAGGGAAGTGGGGAGGGGCATAGATAGTGAGTCCGAAGGAATTTTTCTAGTTCTAGAGAGTTAGAAAGAGGAAGTTGAGATTTTCTCCAGGAAGCAATGCAGGGACTGCACATTTGCTTCAGAAGAGAAATTCAATCCAATTGAAAAGGAGCTTGTTCTTAGTTCCATAGGTCAGGAATATTTTCCAGAGTGTTAGAGAGACATTTTCTTAGTCAGCAACAGGCAGGACAACTAGATTGGCATATGAGAAGTCCTGCTCCCCATTGAGTTTCAAGTCAAAACTTTCAAGATGGCAGTTCAGTTGGGGATGGATCTATCAGAAGCCCAAAAGCACAGAATGGAGCAGTTGAATGAGCTAGATGAGATCAGACAAGAAGCAATCCTAAGAATTGATCTAGTTCAACATCAAAGAGCTAAGTGGCATGACAGATACATCAAAGAGAAAAAGTTTCAAGAGGGAGATTGGGCATTACTATTTGATTCCAAGTTTAAAGACTTCAAAGGTAAATTTCAGACCCATTGGCTTGGGCCATATGAGATTGACCAAGTCTTTAGCAATAGAGCGGTGAGAATCAAGACCATTGATGAATTTCAAACTCCTCTTATTGTGAATGGCCACAGATTAAAGATTTATCATAAGCCACTCTCAAAAGAGGAATTTGTCAAAATGGTTCAAGAGAATTCTACAATAAGGCTAGTGAAGAAGAATCCTTCTTCCCCACCAACCTAGCCTTTGTTCATTTCTGTTAAAAATAAAATAAAAAAAATAAAAAAAATTGTATAAGCCTGAAAACCAATCACTGATTGGCAGTCTTATACAGAAAATGTAGAGTGAAAATCAGGGACACCTGACACTCTATATTTTCAAAAAAAAATCTCTCTTTCTTTCCCATTTTCACTTCACTTCATTTCCATCCCACTCCATCTCCATTTCATTTTCATTTCACTCCACTCCACTTCATCTCACTCCATTTCATCAATAAAAGTCTTTTTCATGACCATTTCCAATCAGATAGTTATTATCTAACTATCTTTATTCAGCCAAGTGGTTTCTGTGTCAGTTTTCACAGCTGGAATCAGTTTCTGCAGCCAGAAGCAGTTTCCGCAGTCACCACTCTGTTTTTCAAATTTACAGTCAAAATGTTAGTGCAATAATCATGAAAATGCAGGTATGACTGAGCATATGTTATGAAGACATGGAGCATCTACAGACATCAATAAGGAGCAGTTGATTAAGGGCTAATGGACAACAAATGACAAGGATTCCAAGGTATGAGTAAAAATTTCTTTCAAATAGCAATCAAAGGCACAATTTTACATAGTTATTAAACCTTAAAGCTCCACTATATGCAATGATTACCACGATAGCTCCATTACCATTCCACGACATCCCTCCATGAACGATGCATTTATTCCCTAAACGGTGTCATGATTAATTTTCAGGTCTAACTCGTAGTTGACTGCACTTTCATACTCCACTTGTACTCATGAGATGTGACCCATTTAATTATGGCTCCTCTCCACCGTACTTTTCGCAGCCATTCCATCAACGTGTAACATCTCTTACGCAGCCGTTCAGTTTAAAAATTCTGACTCCACCTCACTACCCTACCATTTTGTTAAAGCCACACCTCGTTCATATACGTCTCCACTCCATTTCATGAACTCACTTCGGCTGCTCATCCCCTGTTTCCGCTTACAGTTCCTGAACACTCCCATTACCTGTTATCCATCTTCCATTTTCAGCCACTGTTTTTCCATAAACCCTGCAACCTAGCCATCTTACCTCTGCTAAACCCTCACACGCAGTTGAATTTCAGTTGAATTTCAAACAGAGGAAAGGATGGGACAATTATTGAGGGCAGAACCGGAAGGGCCTAAGTTCTTTTAAGGATACCCTCAAGTAAAAGATTTGCTGAAGAAGGCTAAATGGCTACGCTTCATTCAAAAATTTAAGGGCCACAATAAGGAGGTAACAAAAGCCTTTGCAAGGTCTTTCAATGGCTAGGTGGTGGAGATTGGAGACCTTACGTTCAAGGTCACTGAAGCATCAATAGCAGCTGCCACAGACTTGCCCCAGGAAGGTGAGCGTTGGTTTAAAAACAAAAGTTTGGACGAGCAGGCATGGAGAATTATATTATGTAACCCAGGTATGGATGTTACTATATTCACAAAAGGAATTCATGTTCATGCATTAAAAGAAGAGTGGGCCAGCTTACTGTTAATCATTCAAAAGTTTATCACTTGTGAAGGCCGATTTGGAGCAATGTAGATGTATCATACTAGGTTATTGATGAACTTCTTAGAGAACCAAACCCTTAATCTGCCTTATTTCTTATTGCTGAGCTTGAAAAAGATGAGCACCACAGTCCAAAAGAACATAGGGGACATAGAACCTCATTTATATCATCATGGACTCGTGAGGATTCTAATTGAAGATCAATTAAAGAAAAACAAAGATACCTGGGAATGGTTTCTAGTAATAAACTACTTTCAAGAGCCATCTAAGGCACCTGAAAGCAGTACACCAAAGACACCAAGAAGGAGTAGGAGAAAAGAAAAAAGTGCCATAATCCAAGACTCTCCTATTAGCAAAACTAAAGAAGTTGGTCAAAAAGAGAAGGAGGAAAGAACTAAGGACAGAAAACAGAGGAAATTGAAAGGAAAAAGGAACATAGAAGATGTCTACCAATCACCAGAGCCATCTATAGAGGAAGACTATCAAGTGTTGTCTGAGAGACTAGTGCATCTTCAAAAACAAGCTGCTACAGCCAAGAAGAAAGAAAAAGGAAAACAGAGCATGGAAGAAGAGAGTACTAGCCCATAGTATTTAAGAAGAAGCAACAGGCTTAGAGGAAAGTGGAGGAAAACACAAGTAAAAGGACCCCACTTCATTGACTTGGGTGGGGAAACACCCGAGAAACCTCCAGCTAGCCGTAGTCCACCTCATCCTCAGCCAAATATTGAAACCAGTCCTCCAGATGTTGATGTAAGTCCTTCTTGGCCAGAATTAGAAAGCAGTCCTCCTCCTCAACAAGACTTTGAAGTCAGCCCAAGGAAAACACCCGAAATAGATCCAAGTCAGCAAGAGGTGTATGATTACCTCGAATCCTTAGAGAAGACAGCTGCAGGCACGAGCACATCATCCACTCTACCACACATAACACAAGAAGCACAAGTCCAATCTTTAAAATAAGAAGTGTTTGAATTGGAGGTTTTAAATAGGCACATTAAACAAGAAAATGAAACATTAAAGGAGCAAAGCAAAGTGGACAAAATCATTCATGATAATAGTATGCTACATTTGGGACTGTGGCAGAAAAAGAACAAGAAATTAAAGAAAAAGTGCAGAAAATTGAGCAGGGAATTAATCAATCCCAAATTCAGATGTTTGATAAGAAAGCCCAGGATGGTGGTAGCACCAAGAAAGAAGAGAAGAGGACTGGATGTACTAGCAAAGGCTTCAGAACATATGGACTAAAGGGGGATGACCAAAATTTTGGTTGCATGAGGACATGCAACACCTTCACAGTGGGGGTATGTTGAGTCCCAAACTTGCATCTTCCCTATATACCTTTTTAGCCTTTTTTTTCCAGTTACCTAAACCTCCTAAGTTGTCAAATCATTGCATATTAGTTTAAAAAGAGCATATAAAATGGTTTCCTAACTATGTTGTGTGACTGCTGTTTGATTTAGATTTTTACTCAGTCAGCTGCAGAATCTTGTCACTTTCCGCAGCCAGCTCAACTTTCCACAACCTTTTTGTTGAAGTCTATGTTACAGGTGTCTACTGGAGAATCCGGCCACATGGGCAAGTTGCAAATGATGTGGACATGGAACGTGTCCCCTTGGTTCAGCCGAATCACTCATAGAAGGCTGTGGTCAAAGACAGTCAAGCGGTGGTCAACCTAAGAGTTTTACAGTGGCAGAACTCTGTTTTTCACCACGTGAAGACTTGCGTGGCAAATTCCTAAATCCCAGGAGGTGTGCTAAAACCTGTGGACTGCTCTGTGAACCAAATCTAACAGCCACCCTCCTTGGATTTAATTTTCACGGCTACCATATTGCTAGATTTCCGAACGTGGTTATTCACGTGTCTATTTATCAGCGCAGATTTTAGGAAGTAGTTGTGTCATTTCCTGTTATAAATAAAGCGTCCTCATACGCATATTAGCTAGCTTTGTGTATGTAATTTTGACTGTTTTACGAGCCCATTGTGCCGTGGCTTAATCCTTATGTTATGACTACATTTTAATACATGAGAAGACACTGTTTTTAAGCTCAATTCGTGGTTGATTTCTGATTGGCCAAGGTTGCAGAGGGCCCCTGTACACCAAGGTTCTGTAATTACTGTATAGTTTCATGCTTTCTTCCTTTACGTTCCTGATGCCATAATCGTTTGCTTGTATATATTACATTGCTTACGGTATTCATGTTGATTGTTGTCCATAGTTTCTTTTATGCTTTCTAATGACTGTTAACTGATCAATGTCTTTATTTCAGGTTCTAATAGACAACGCGGACAAGTGCACATAGCTTTTTAATGACTAATGACATGATGGAATTATCTTGTCCTTCTGCTGATTTATTTTCTTAGTTCTAATTCCAGCACTGTTTATTTCTTTCAGTTTTGTTTTGTTCATTTACTTTTCTGCAAGATAGATATTAGACTACTCATGTCATTTTCAGTTACCTCCTATAGCCAGAGCGAGTCGAATGGTGAGGGATTGAACTATGAATGCGTAGTTTGATATTGGTTTATTTTTCTGCAAGTTAGTGATTAGATTACTCATGTCATTTTCAGTTACCTCCTATAGCCAGAGCGAGTCGAATGGTGAGGGATTGAAGTATGAATGCGTAGTTTGATCTTAGTTTCATTTTATGCAATTTAGATATCAGATTACTCAATTTGTTTATGATTACCTCCTATAGCCAGAGCGAGTCGAATGGTGAGGGGTCAGAATATGAGTTGATGTAATATGATTTAGTTTACTTTGCTTACAGTTTTTGAATTGCTTTGAGTTCAGTTTTCTTTTTATACAGCAGCAAGGATACTGGGTTTCATAGTCACTAGCTCACTGTTTGGTTTAATTAGAATTTAGGTACATTTTTATTTTCTCTTGGTAATTGATTTCATCATTTCAAGTTTGAAAACTTTGAAGTTTGGAAATTATTTTAAAGGTCACCATTGCCTTGAACACTTATATCCATACTTGACTTTTAGAATTGCCATCTCACATTAGGGAATCAACAAAAGATAAACCCAAAAACAAACCAAAAATAAAAAACGACAAAGAAGTAAGAAATCGGTTATCTTGCATATATAGTGCACTTCACTTCAGCAGTTTACGACTCCCGGATTGACAATTTATATAGCAATTTAGGACACACTAAATTGACCAAACACCTTGTAGGAGTAGAGATATTTTAGAAAAATGATTGCACAACACCCCCACTGCTTCACACAACCAACCTTCTCTCTTCTTCGATGGTTGTGATTAAAGAACCATTAGGTAGACAACAAGACATATTTGAAAAACCTCAAGGGAAGAAGAAGAAGAAAACATTCCTCTGGAGCAAATGGCTACAAGCAGAAATGTTGGGAGCAGGACCTTATCCAAAAACGAATTTTCAAATCAGATGGAAGATTTCAAGAGCGAGATAAGGCAGTTTCTTGCTATGCAACTGGATACCTTGCAGATCCAAAGGAAGCAAGAGGAAGCCAAGAGGGCTTTGGACATCTTTTGTCCTAGGTGCACTAGAAAGCATCCTAGGAATGAATGTCCAATGCACTCCCTAGAAGTGTGTTTCGTCTGTGAAGAATACCATCCTACGAATTAGTGCCCTTCCTTGCCTGGAATCAAAGCTACATATCAGAGGGCAAAAGGAACCACTGAACCACTCTATTATCTGAACCAAAGGAGGCCACATGGACCCATACCTTACCAGCAGGGAATGCAAGGGACATCCCAGACCTATTACAACCCCTATCCAGCCACTTCCATGCCTTCTTGGGGTCCCCCTGCTCATCTTTCCTGGTCCACAACCCCTCCTTGGTCGGATCCATCTCCATATTATGCCCAACCAGCTACTTATTCATTTCACTCTTATGCTCAGCCACAACCTCAATGGAATGCACCTCATCAAGGGTGGAGGCCCCAGTACAACTCTCATCCCACTCCTTTGCCTTCACCACCTGCTCAACTGCAACCATCGCCTCCTCCTCCACCAAGGCAGCCCCAAATGCCTGCCTAACCACAACCCCATCCACATCCATATCAAATATACACCCCCACTCAACTACCCGTACCACCATTTTCAAACCCGCACATTGGAATAGCTCAACCCAATTACAAAGCTGAGGCACAACATGTCCAAATGGCCCCTCTTGAGCTCAATGATCTTCACCATAGCTCAGGAAGAGTATTGCAAAAAAGAGATTATCTTGAAAGCATTGAAAGACCACATCCAGCAAAAGAAGATTCAAAAGAGGAGATCAAAGAACCATGGGCTGCACTTGATGAAGAGAAGACATCAGAATCAGAGATCAAGAGAGTTCCCTCATGGTTACCATCAAATCCTCCATGTAGTCAAGAGAAAAATCAGCAAAAAGAGGAAGATGAGAAGGTCATGATAGAAGGTGACATGAAGAATGATCCAGATCAGCAAGAGGACCAAGGATATCAGAGCTATATTGAGATATGGTTCCAGACAGTCACTAAGTTGCAGCAGTACTCTCTTCCTCAGCTATGTTTGATCCCTTCAAAGTCAAATCATTTGGTCTCTGAAATCTGGATAGCTGTCAAAGCATGCATTTCAAGCCTCCACATCATTTTTTCTCTAATCTTGATGTGCACATGGCTCCATTGGAAGTATTCTTATACTTGAAAATGATTTTTTTTTCAAGCAGGGTAGGCTAGAAAAAAAAAGAAGAGAAAAAATGAAAATAAGAGGAAAATAAAAATCTAAGGTGAAAACCTCCTCGGAGGCGCCTTAGATTGGCTCATTGATTGAAAACCTCCATGAGACTGTCAATGGGTTGGAAAAAAGAGAAAATAAAAAGAGAATAAGATCCCTGGGTGAAAACCTCCGTTGGAGGCGCCCAGGGCAGGCAATTAGGGTGAAAACCTCCATGAGGCACCCTAGTTGTTTTCGAAAAAAGAAAAAAAAGAAGAGAAAAAAAACAGGCCTAATCTCTGTGGAATAATTGCAGGTTGCAGGGAATACATTGCAGGCAAGGAGGGTCACGCAAAACAAGGATAGGGGTTTGTACCAGGCTACAGGACATCCCTACAGACACTCCCTCCATGACCACTCACCTTTCCTAGGATTTGATCACATTCAGGTTGAGATTCCACCCTCTACAGGAAGTTCTGGGCTTTCTACAGGGAGTTCTGTATTTCTATAGGAAACATCTTGTAGAACCTTCGGGCGAGCCAAAATCGATTTTGGAGGGGAATCTGAATGTTGGAATCTGTTTGTTAGGCCTGCAGCCACCCCTGTTTCCACCCATCACCATATGGCACCCTGTTCCATCTCTTTACACCTCCGTCACCCACCTGGTTATGTGTTCCTGCACAGTGATACAAGAAACCCTATTTTCCTCAGATTGACAGCCAGAATTTTTAATGACAAGTCAAGCAGCAAAGTCTTGCACACCCTACCTATCCAAGCTCCATCTAGACTCTGCATCAACGAATTCCAAGTCTGCATTATAGCCCAAGCCCATTTTTCTTACCATGCAAAAAACTGCAGAATGCTTGGAAGCAAAAATACATAGTGCTGAAATTTGTTTTTTCCCTCACGTGAAAACCGTGCATCCATTTACAAAACCATCTTACGGGGAGTTGTATAGGGATGATGGCAACATGCCCGAGCAATTTCAGCCAATTCTGGTGCACGGTTTCCAAGAAATCAGCCTCCATCACCTTCAACCATTTTTGCATTTTCTCCATATCCGTGCATCCGTTTCAAAACCTATTTCATGGGGAGATGCATAGGGGTGATAGTAACCTACCCAAGCAGTTTCAGCCGATTCTGATGCATGGTTTCTGAGAAATTGATCTCTGTAATCTTCAGCCATTTTCCATTTTTCTCGAAATCTGTGCATCCATTGATCGCAATTTTGCTATGGGAGGTGCATAATGATGATAGGAACATGCTCAGAAAGTTTCAGATCGATCCGGTCTATCGTTCGGGAGTAATGGAGAAAACAAATTTATGTCCTGTAAAAATTTAGCGTCAACAGCATGAGGGTGCAGATCTGAACGTTGAAGCTAGCTCCTACAGCGTGGATCCAGCCAGAGGATACTTGCACAAGAAAAATAACCACACATCAGACAACAAAAAGCTTATAGCATAAAGGATCCAGGCATGCAGCAAGGGAACGTGAGCATGCAGCAGCAAAAAAAAGGACCCAGCAGCACGTCGACTTACAAGTATGTGTCTAAACCAGTTCCTCTATTTGCATCAATATGATTCGAAACTGCATAAACGAATGAAGTGGTGGGATTAAGCCGACAGTGCCTTGTCCAGTTCTCTAGCGCTCAGCCAGAAATCATGCAGCATACGTGTATAGACAACTCACGTGAAATTAAAAAAGAACAGGTAGTGTTGGCCGTTTGAACTCTAGTGCAACTGATTAACAAGAAGAGAACATACAGTTCATCATAGCACTGCAGTCTGCATGTGGCCACGTACACCTGGCCACCTCACTCCCTCACCACAAACCACGCCGAAATTAGATGATGCTCGACTGAAACTCTCACCACTCTTTGTTCAACTATGGTCACAACTAAAGCACGGGTCCACCACGTCCAGATCAGTTAACCAATGGTCCTCTGCAAGATTCTTGCCTGATTTCTCAAGATTTCTGCCATTTTTTAAAAATCTCACGCCTATCGGGCTCTAAAGGAAGCATCGTTTCGTTCTACAGGAAGGCTTCTACAGGAAACACAGAAAACAACCATGCAGAAAGAAAACCTAGGATTTTCAGCGAAGTTCAAGCTCAAAACGAGGTAGGATCAGGGAAACTTCTTTGTGCATAATTTGTTGGTGCAAAATGGTGAATTGAACATGGCATTAAATTGAAAAATGAGAGTAAAAAGTCTGCCTAAGAATCGAAAATAGCATTTGCCTGTGTGTAGCACGAAATTTCTCAGTCAGTTTTGTGTTAAAATTCTCCTCCATGGTTCCCATTAAAAAGTTTTCTCCTGTAGAAAAGATAAAGCATTGTTAGGGCTAACCTGTGTATGAAGAATGTGAATTTTACATGGTTGTATGTATGCTGGGGATGAAAATTGAGCTCTGCACTCTGTCTGTGGAAACCTAATTCTTCCTTTTATACACGGACAACTGAGTTTCGGGCAGCAAAAGCATTAGAACCAGGGAATTGGTGCAAGTTAAAATATAAACACCTGAGAGATCCTGTCCTGAGGTTCAAAGGAGGAAACCATAAAACAACAGTCCCTCTCTGCTCAGAGCCTAAAACAGAGCACTCTCACCATGCCAGGGGGGTCTATCAGGAAGGAACCCTCAGATTCCAGGAAATTGCGTGAACATCCCGAGGTGGTGAACCTCTTCACCCGTGCCAATTGGATGACCTTTTGTGACAAAATTCAGGGTCATGACGATGAGATAACGGAGGAATTCTTAATGTCCCTGCAACCTAAATCAAAGACACAGGTAGAGCAGAGAGGACTGAAAAAGTCCAAACAAAGGAGGGCACAACCAAGGCAACCACACAAAAATTAAAAGGAAAGACACATCCAGCCAAGCAGACCGAAACAGTTGAAAACAGTTTCTACAGGAAGCATGAGAACAGTCGACACAGGACTTTCTACAGGAAGCATGGAAACAGAGCAGCAAAAGGAGAAATCACCCGAGATATTGGCTAGGGAGGTAGCAGCTGTGCTTGCTGCCTTAAGCACATCTCCCAAGCAAAAAAGGGAAGCGAAAAAGGGAGACCCCCATGTACTTTAAGGCAAGAAGGAGCACATGGATAAAACTGGGTAGACCCAAACCACAGTCAAAAGAGAAAATTACTATTGAGGACATCACTTCAGAAGCTTGGCATGACAGGGAGGCCACCAGGGCCATCAAAGATGAGGAGATAGATTAGTTGCTCAGGGGATGAGCAACACTTTCAGCAGGGGTGTGATGATGAGCCCCAAAAATGGATAATTATATGGGCTCATTCAACCTCCTAATTCGAATTAATCCACCATTCTCATTAGTTTATTACATGTTTTTTATTATATTTATGCTAATAGAGTGAATTGGGTTAGTCATTATGCCAACAAGTCTAATGGGTGCTTTGTGCAATTTTTTGGTCAATTTTGAGACAAAATCAAAGGTTTTAATGAGCACTTGGCAGCCAAATTCGTGGAAGAACAAGGAAGAGGATTTGTAGGAAGGTGTCCCCTTCATTTATGGGCCCTTACCTCGAATTCTCCACCATCAACTCGGAGTTCAAGGGCCACCACATCAATTATCACAAGGGCAGCCGAGCAAGGGCTAGTAAAGGTGCTGTTAACTACAAGTTTTGACAGCCGAGTTCCTAAAGTTTAGGAGGGTTGTTGGGGTCCTCAATTTGTATAAATAAGAAGGCTTAGGGCCTCATTGGAGTTAGTCACTTTGTAGGAGAAGTTATCTAGTTTGTAGTTCGATTTTAGTCATTTTTTAGCTCTGCATTTCAGCACATTTTCAAGCTTTTCCTTGTGGACAGTTTTTGGAATGTAACTATTCTTTTGATCAATAATGATGAATCTAGCTTTGCACCAGCTCTAATCTCTCTTAGGAGGCTGTAGCTCTTGGGGTTGGGCCCAACCCAAGTCCCCAATACCTCCTTTGTTTGCCTTTATGTGTTTTTGTTGCATTCTTAGAATAAAATATGCTATTTAGATTTAAATCTTGTTTTGTTATTTAGATTGCTTTTGATGATTAAAAATGGTTTTCATGTTTAGATTGATTTGATAGGTTAGTAACAGAGAAGATCTTTAGAAAAAGGCCATCAAGCACCTCTGATCTCACCTCTCCCTCAGTGGGACCATGAGCTGGGACCAAGGTGTCCTCGCTGCCACCAAAAACACTGTCTTTGCTTCATCATGCAATTATTAGTGTTAGATTCTCATTTGCAGAAGTTGATACCAGTTGTGGTTACATGCTCAGGTTCATGATTACTTAGTTTTCGTAGCTATTTCACATGATTTCGTTGCAAATAAACTGCTGTTCATTTTCTTTGCTATTATTTAGGTCAAATTAGGTTAAAACAGCTAGATCTTTGGTTTTCTTAGTCTTAGTTGGTTAGTTTTGAAAAATAATGTGCAGAGCGCTTGTGAAACCTCCTCTCCTACCCTTACCCCATCCATGCAACCTGCTTTGTCCTCCAACTTAGATTCTTACCTCTCATTTGCTACGTTTTCTCACTTTGCCCTAGTTTCTACATTCTTGTGCATCATTGCTTCCTCCATCCTTGAACAAATCCAATCGCTCCTTAGCCCCATTCACTAGGTCCTAGACCCCTCAACATCCTTATCTAACCTCCATTTCCACTTTCCCACCATTTTTCCTCCATCAACCCTCCAAAATCCTCTTTTCGAAACATCCTGTAGAAATTTTAGAACATCTTGTAGAACCCCTGCAGACTTCTTGTAGAACCTCACGAAAGCGGTTTCTTGAAATCTGATCACTGTGAAACTCTCTGGAAGGGTGCTAGGGACCCCTTAGGCCCTCTTCTAACCTTCTCGACCTCCTGCAAGCATTTCCTTTCGCCAATCCACCTCTGCACAGTAAAAAACAGTTAAAACACATGCATAATAATTCTGCCAACTTACTCAAAAATACAAAAAGATGTGTTTTCCAGATTTCATTATAGAAGTATCTTAGTCACATGCATTCTACCTTTCTAGAATCAATGGCATCTTTTCCAGTAGCTTTCATCCTTTTTCTTGCATCATTAGGGCTAGTTGGTAAAACTAGGGTTTGCTAGGGTTTGCATTTCCATTCAGCGTTTTACTTTCTTTCCGCAAGTAGATTAGCCTCCTTTGAGTTAGCTTTCATCCATCAGTTAAAAGCTTCTTCTGAGAGCTCATAGAAGTTGGCTTAAGCTCCTAGCGGACTTGTGCCAGCTGATCCAGTGACAGCTGCGGCAAGAGCTAGTACTTGTGCATATAGCACCGTCGTTTCCAAGTTTGTTACAAACTACCAGGTTGATAAAATTAAAGAAGGGAGTTCCAGGAGTTGCAGCATTATTGCTGCAATACTGGGGCCCACCAAGTATATAAATGGAGACCCCACTAGGTTGCAATCCTTTACCCATAGGGAGTCAAGTCTGCCACCTTGTAAATGTGATACACTGAACACAACATTCGAGGAGATTTCTTGCCCATACTTTTCGGTTCGGCGGGAGGTATTTTGCAGTTCACAGTTACCTGGTAATCCTTTTTACCTAGATCATCCTGAGTAGTCATTTTTGATCTTTTTCACTCCCTAAATATAAAAGATCACCCGAGCGCTTGTCCTTTCGAGCTCGTTTCAAATCGAAAGTGATAGAGTCACCTTTGCTTCTTTCTCGACTCTTAAAACATGAAAGAGCGACAATTTGTTTTTTCATCTTAAAAAAATTGTTGCCCACGATCTTATAACATTCCTGTTAGTATTTTTTAGACCACATCGTGAGTATACCTTCAAATACATTTTAAAGCCCTTGAATCAACCTCTTTTTCAGTTATTTGAGACAAAATCATCGTCGCTGAACCAACTGGTTCACCTAGTTCCTCTTCCTCTCCTCTATTTGAAAGATTGTCTGAGGAGCATTTTCTGAATTGCCACAGTCGTTTGAGGACCAAGATGTTGAGCTTGGAATTGTTCTAAGTATTCAACCTTTGTCATCTCATCCTCCCCCTTCAGATACTGGGTCACTTTCTGACATTGGCCCGGAATCTCTGGATAACCCTATCCAGACTCCCGAGAGTCCGCCGACTTCTGAAGGTCAGCTTGGACTGGTTGTTTATCCTCTGAATCCTTTGTTCGATCATGTTGTGATATCACCGCAGTGTCCATATAGTCCGTATGATCAGTCGGGTATTCCTTTGGAATTATCCCCTCGAATATCTTTGTTAGTATGTCGTCACCTGTTTTCACCGATGCAATCAAAAGGCGAAATCCTAGTCTCCTCTCTGGGTCACTCAGAGGTTTCCACTCCACACATAGTCAAGGAGCAGGAATATCCTTTTCCTCTGGAAGGTTTCCCTTAAATGGGAAGCATTCCGACTAGTGTTGATCCTGAGTTACCACATAATTACGTGACTTTAGCTCAGTTGGTTTCAGGCATGCCTACTACCTCATCACTATATCATAACCCTATTTTGGCATCTGACGCTATGCCTAACATAGGTCCGTTCATTCATAACCTAACCTCCCAACAGACGGTGATTTTTGTAGTTACACTTACTCCTAATTCTCTGTATCATCTGAAATCATTTGCATCCCTTTATCTCATGTTGATGATGTGGGATACATCATGGCCCTCCTTCAACACGGTCGCTTCCTGTTGACTTCAGCTCATTATCCAAGAAGCTGAATGAGAGACTCCCTTCTAGTACCTTAGAGCTTGCATGCCCTAATGGAAATTTCTTTGCAATCAACGACAAGCTCACATCATTGGCTTTTGATCGGGTGATTTCACGGGTGTTCGACATTAGTTCCTTTATTCACATTTCATGAACTATTCTGCTAGTACCTTGAGATCCATTGTCATTACTGGTGGTTTCTCTCGCACTTGTTAACGGTTCACATCATTGATCAGTAATCAAGCGACTTTCTAGCATGTTCGACTTCAACACATTCATTCACATGTTAGGATTTGTACTTTGATCGGGTCGTTTGGAGCGCAAGACCCTGGGCTCAGATTACACCAGTCCAGGTTGCGAGGCGATGTGACATGATCATGTTGATATACATGTCTCTTTCAGATGGATGGCTACGACCATACCATGAGTTGTTATATGTGATCCTTCTCATTATTGGATGGCTACGACCATACCTTGGTTTCATTGTGATCCTTTCCACTGGATGGTTGCACCCATGCCTTGGATCCATTTACATGATCTTTCTCTAGATGGCTGCTTCCATACCATGATTCATGTACCATTTCTTAGAGTTTACAGTGATATATATGTATCTAAGCTTGCTTGCAAGTTTTCCGATGACGCACTCCAGTTCCCTGCTTCCACTTGTCAAGCATTTCACCCCTCACTCTAGTTCGGCCTTCACGCTTTAGGGGGCATCTGTTACACAACATTTTGTCACTGTCCCTGTATTCCCCATCCACGATCCTAGAGGACCTCTACAGTGAACCCTACACGCTTTCCCATCATGAAGAAACTCCCAGTATGTCCCTCTTCATGAGCAGAATAATTCCCCTTTTCATCATTTCCCAAGAATCTTCCTTTTATCCCAGTTTACAAGACCAGCGCTACTGACTAGTTTCCTCCTCGCATCGATTTCCAGAGATTAAAACTATCCCTAGCACTGTATGGAGCGACTGAGCCCTTTTCCAGTCATGCCGATCCTCTTTTGGCAAGCTTTTTAAATATGGAGTTGAAGCTTCCAACTCTAGAAGCTTCGTAACGGAAGTCTGGTAGATGGTTGGGCTGGATGGAGCTGAGGAAGTCAGTTTGGGCTCCTTTCCCCTATTAGAATGGAACAAACTCAAGATATAAGACCTTCTCCCATGATGAGAAGAACCATTTCCCATCCATCCAAGCTATATAAACCTCTCTTTTCCCAATCTAAACTAGTTTTGGAGTGAGTTTGAATGATCAGAAAGACATCTATAGCTTGTAGCTTTCTAGTGTATGTTTGAGGGAGAATAGTGTGTTTTGGTTTGGTTTGAGACTAGAGGGAAGAGGCCTTAAAACTTCCATTTTTGGGGCTATCCATGAGATGCTAACAAAAGTGTGGGAACCCAGATACGTCGGAGGAGACCAACAACGTCAAGGCATTGGTTGTAATCTCTTTCTGATTTATATGAATACAACTATTAATTGATTTCCTACATGAAGTGTTATTTTACATCTTTATGAATTAATGTTCCTTGACCTATTAAGTAGACTGAATACAATAGTGTATGTTATCACGTTTGTTGTTGTTGTTTGTTTGCTTGTTTCAGGTATTTGAAGGAAGGAAACAAAAGATAGCTGGAGTGAGGAAGTAGGATCATCACCAAGCGAAATAGCATTCTAAGAGGTAGGCCCTCTTAATTGATTCTAGCTTAAGGATATTTTCCATAGATTGTTTTTTTGTGGCCAGACTCGCTCTCTCGGGCTAGAGGAATTGTTTGTGTCTGCACTGAGAATTTACTTGCACCACAAGCCCTACTAGAGGTCTCTTCTTGAGTGGATGGTTCCACCCTGTATCCTCTCTGCTTCTCCAATTGTGGCTGCTCTACAACTTTTTGAGGCTGCATGTTGAGAGGTAATTCATGCTCCCTCTCAACCACCAAGTCTCTAACCTTTTCCTTGCTCCCAAAATCTTTGCATGCATCTTGTACCTCAAGTGCATACAAGTTCTTAACTCGCACACCAATCTGTTTCACCTGTCCCGTGGCGATGTGTCTAAGGAAAACCTTTCCTTTGCTAAAAATAACATCATAGCCAAAGTCTTCCAATGCCGCGATGGAAACAAGATTCTTCTTTATTCCTGGAACATACATCACATCTGTGAGTGTGAGAGGGGATCTAGACTCCCTCTGAAAAGTAACAGTACCAATGTCGATCATACTGTACCTCCCATCATCTCCAAACTCTATGTTCTGCGTGAGCTATTTCTCCTTCAAGTCACTAAAGAGATCTCTATTCCCCATCATATGGAACAAGGCACTGTTGTCAATATACCACATGATTCCCATTATAGTGCTTTCCATGCATGCAATGAGAGTGAAATCAAGTTTGAATTGTGAAGCTAGAGCTTCACCTCATGCTACTAATGCAGTGATCCAAGTGGATATTGGTGGCCACCCGCCAATTCCACTTGGACTCCCACCATTTCTTCTTTCATTTTTTCAGTTTCCTTAATTGTAGCAGAGTTTACTACTTTTAGAAGTTTTTCATGTCCTAAACTTCCATAGCCATTTTGAGGCCCTAAACGATTTCCGTTGTAGTCCTTAGAGAGATCTCTCCAATGGGTTATCATGCACATCAAATGGAGATAATATGACCAAGTCGCGAACCTAGGAAGTTGGTTGTCCAACTGACCCCAACGGGGCCCATGAACTCTTGGTGTTACATCTCCTCGGGTTAGGGTTTTGGTTGTTTAGGGTTTGCTCTTATTGTTCAATAATAAAAAGGTCCTTGAACCTCATTGTAAGGCAGTTCAGAGGCATGTAGCCTCCACATCTCTTCTTAGAGATAATCTACCATTGCCCTAGCTGGTTTATTTCCATTTCTGTTTGTAAGCATATTTCAATATTTTAAATTAATGAAATGAAGTATTATTTCCGCTGCATCTCTGTGTTTATGGTTATCTCTGTAATTTTTTGCGTTCCTGTTTAAATCCGAATCAGTGGTATCATAGCGGTCTGCTTTTCTTCTCTGTTTTTCTTTGCATGTCCCCAACTAGGTCTAGATATAAGGAGTTAGGGCTTGAACTTGTCGAACCTTTGCAAGACCAGCCTCACAAATCCCGATGATCTCCCATGGCGGATGAAAAGAAAGATGAGGGGGTAAGAGACCCTATCAAAATCTTGCTCAAAGAAGCCCTCGAGTGATAAATGAACGTGATGATGGACAATTTTGCCCAAATCCTTTAGCGGCTACCCAGGGGCGACGCATTAGCTTCCAACAACTACTCTGGAAAGCCACACCGTTTAAGGTACAAGTTAATTTTGAAATCCCCATATTCGAGGGTCAGATAGATGCAGATGCCATCGATAAATGGTTAAATTTTCTAGAGGGTTATTTTTCTGTTCATGATTTTTCCAGTCGGGAAAAGATTATTTTCGCTCTTCTCAAAGTAGCCCCCCACGTCAAGGACTGGTGGGAAACCTACTGAGCAGAAGGATGAAAGTACAGGCTTAGTATTTTTAGCCACACCAACTTTGAATTCATTCCGAGATGCCATCAAGGAGCAATACTACCTTGTCAGAAGCTATGCGGTCAATACATAAAGTGGACCACACTGCAGCAGGGAAGGGACCAAGACGTGCCGAAGTTTACCAATATTTTCCATACCCTTCGCACAAAGTTGGGTATCAAGGATTCAGAGCATCATTTGGTACTCAAATATCGTGGCTGCCTGCACAAGTACATCCAGGAAGAAATAGAATTCCTGAACATCTCCTCGCTCGGCACGACATACCAATATGCCATCAAGGTTGAGCAAAATTTTAAATAGAAGCAGCGAGACTTTGGATCTGCGAATCTAAAGCAAGGGAAAGGTGCCCCCAAACGACAGAACAAAGGACAAAACCAAGGCGGGGTGGCCCAAGACAACCCGCCAAAGATGCAAGCAAAGAACAATGCCGCGAAGCTGAAAAAGGACACGGGAAAGTGGTGTGAGTTCCATAAGAGCTCCACTCACAACACAAGTGAGTGTTAGGCCAAGCAGTCACTGGTGGCCGAGCTAAAGGTTTCAGAATCAGATGCATGTTCCGACTCTGAGTCAGAACCTCGCAAGGGGAATGAAAAAGGGAAGCATATTATTGATGCAGAGCCCAATGCCACCGTTGCCACCATGAAAATCTAGAAGGAGGAACCCGAAGATCTAGAGGAGGAGGAGCGTCTCTTCCACTCCCAGATGTAGGTAAAGGGATCCCCGCTACAGTTCATTGTCGATAGCGGGAGCCAAAATAACCTCATTTTGGTAGAGGTCGTGAAGCGGTTGGGCTTATTGACCACAACACATCCACAACCGTACACCATCCGGTGGCTTCACTAAGGATGGGATCTTCATGTGAGCCATCAATGTCGCCTTCCATACAACATCAAGCCCTTCACGGATGAGGTATTATGTGATATTGCTCCCCTTGAAGTTTGTGATGTACTATTAGGACAACCATACTTGTGGAAGGGACATGCTGTGTATGAATTAAGGCCCCGTGCTATTATTATTACTTTGGAAAATAAGTTGTACAGGATACCAGAGGTAGCACCACCTACCACCATCTCTTTGGTTACTGCAAAACAATGCAGTAAGCTCATTTCCAAAACTAGGAAATTTGTTTTCCTGATGATATGCCCTCAAGGAAAGAAGAAGACGATGGCCACGACCTCCAGATAGGGCCCCTCCACACGACAACTATAGATGGACAAGGTCGTGGAGGAGTACGAGGACATCTTCACTTCCCCTGCAGGGGTTCCTCTACACTGTCAGGTCAAGAACTCCATCAATCTGACCCCAGGTGCACCGCTGCCCAATGGACCAATCTATCGGCGCTTCGTTCTAGAGAACGATGAAATCAAGAGGTAGATTCAGGAGCTGCTGCAGAAAGGTCACACCCATCCGAGTTCATCGCCCTGTGGGAGCCCGATCGTGTTGGTACAGAAGAAGGATGGGACTTGGAGACTCTGTATTGACTATCGGGCACTGAACAAGATCACTGTCCGTAATAGGTACCTGATCCCACGGATTGATGACCTCCTTGACCAATTGAAGGGAGAAAAATATTTCAGCAAGATCAATTTGAAGTCAGGATATCACCAGGTACCAATCGAACCCTTCAATGTGTGGAAGACTGCCTTCAAAGCCAAGGAGGGCCTTTTCGAATGGTTGGTTATGCCTTTCAGATTGATGAATTCTCCTTTAACCTTCATGAGTCTAATGGATGACATATTACGGCAATTCACCAACTCATTTGTAGTGGTATACTTGGATGACATCTTGATCTTCAGCCAGAGTTGGGAAGAGCACCTCCACCACATCCGACAGGTTCTTCAGACACTGCGACAACACAAGTTATGTGCTAATTTGGAGAAATGCACTTTTGGCATGACCCAGGTTCAGTATTTGGGATACATTGTTGATGAATAGGGGGTGCATGTGGATCTAGCCAAGATCCAAGTCATTCGGGATTGGCCATCTCCAACCACTCTGACAATGATTCACATCTTTTTGGGTCTTACCAATTTCTACCGTAGGTTCATGTTGGGATTTTCTCATATCACTTGGCCCTTGAGTCAAGTCACCAAGGGAGGGGTGAAAGCAAAGTTCTTTTGGTCTGAATCTCAACAGAAGGCATTCAAAGAGTTGAAAGATCGCCTCTGCTCAGCACCGGTGCTCACATTACCAGACTTGAAACAAACACTTGAGGTCGAGACAGATGCCTCTGACTATGCTATTGGGGCAGTCCTTACTCAACACAGGCATCCAATGGCATATCACAGTGAGACACTTTCAGACACAGTCGGAAAGTATCCCACTTATGACAAAGAGATGTATTCCATTGTGCAGGCCTGTCGACAATGGAAGCATTACATTTTGGGGAAGGAAACAGTCATCCATACAGATCACCGACCCCTGCAGTTCATACAGACCCAAGGGAAATTGCAGAATGATTGCCATCATAAGTGGTCCACATACCTGCAAAAATTTCATTTGAATATCAAGTATAAGAAGGGCAGCACCAATAATGTTGCAGATTGCCTCAGTCGACCACCGATCATGGTGTTAACCACCATGCTCAACTCTTGTGGGCACGAGACTTTTGATTGGCCACTTCTCTACAAAAGCAACCCAAAATTTAGCCATACATACCAGACACTCTTGGAGGGTCAGCATGTTCCAGATTTTCACCTCTAGAATGCCTTGTTATGCCACCTGGGTCACCTTTGTGTTCCTTCAAGCGAGCGTGCCAAGATGATTTGGGAAGCACATTACAGTCGGGCTGTTGGGCATTTTGGGGTCGAGAAAACGGTGGCAGTGTTGCAGAAGTATTTCTATTAGCCGAATCTTCGACAGGATGTCAGGAAGTACATCATATCATGCACTACATGCGCCATTTCCATCCGACCATCAAGAAGAAAGGCCTCTATACCCCACTGCTTACCCCTAGTCGACCCTGGGAATCCATCTCCATGGATTACATGTCATGCCTTCCTTCTACTAAGCATGGAAATGATTGTGTTTTTGTGGTCGTCGACAGGTTCTCGAAGATGGCCATTATGGCGGCCTGCAAGAAGAATATCATAACAAAATCCACTGCTAAACTCTTCTTTGAACGAGTGTGGGTACACTTTGGGATCCCATAGTCTATCATCTCAGATTGGGACAACAGGTTCTGTTGAAGCCTCGAAAATCGCTGCAACAACATGGGGGAGACCACCCGGTCCGGACCTTGGTTAGCAGCTCCTTTTCCATTTGGAATGGTGGTTCCGAATCGTTCAACTAGGTCCAGTTACCTTCTCACAATCTTCAATGGCTTTAAAATATGACTTTCATTCACCAATGGAAAAGAGACATCAGATTGTCCTTCTTGCTGATCAGGCAAGAAAGTGATCCTTAAGCTGATTTAGGGCTCAGCGAATCCACTACTAAAGTTTGCCTCTTTGGAAAGAGGACTTAAAAGAATGCAGGAATTAATCTAATTGCAAACTTATGCTAAGATGCAAGCAAAAGGAACTATCTTAATTCTATCTTAATTAGGTAGATATAGATCTAACCTAACCAAGAGCAGGTATTTATAATATTGGGATTGAAATGTGTCATTTATAATGAATATCAAGTTAATGAAGTAGTTCAATTCACTGACATTATGGATACCAAACACATCCTATTGAGACCCTTTAACTGAAATAATCAATCAACAACACTTAGGAAGTAGTTCACAAAATGGTATTGATCATTTAATCAGTGACTTGAATAATTAAACAATAATATGCTGAAGAAGTTCACAACATATCACTATCTATTCATCCAATATTAAAAGATAGATTTGTGAGTAAATAGTTACTTAGAAATCAGAGTTCGGCCCATAAGATTAGAGATAAATAACAACATAAAATAGAAACAAATTACCCATATCGACAAAAGTGCACAAATATGTAAGCAAATTGACACCATTCTTGTTATCATAAAATGAAACCATCATTTAAAACAATAGTATTCGAAATACCAGTTTATTAAATCCATTTCTCCAGCTCCGGTCTCTAATAGTCCTTTACAATTCCCGGGCTTCTGCTTTCAAAAGCAAAGCTACAATAGTGCAAACTCTATTCATTATACATTACTCAGGATGTAAAAGAAAAACCTCAATAATCTCCAGATCTGAGATTCTATTCCTCCCACCTACAACTCTAAATCCCTATTACAAAAGTGCTTTTAGAATTCCAGAATTGCAGAGGAGGGCAGCCCCCTGTTACATTATGCAATCTGCTATTTATAACATTTGCAAAGGAATTCTTGAGAGTAAAGTTTGTTGAAGATAAATCTGTCCAATCCAATTTTATTTGCTCAAAAATTCTAATCTTCAATTGCTGGAGCATTCTTATTGACTGAGAGCATTTTCTCCATATTTCTTCCACTGTTTTCCTGCAAAAGAAATCAAAATAAATTAAAATGCAACAATAAAATCAAAATGTCATTGCTAGCATTTAAAACAAATCCAATCAAATCCAATTAAATAATTGAAAATAAAATGTAAGCTTTCTATTGATGCCTGGAATGTTTTAATTGGCCAAGGATATTTTGATAAATGGATTTGCAATTAGAAGAGGTTTGGGCAAATGAAAATGCAAAAAATAAAACTCAGAAATTGATTTTTCTTTGAAAATTCGAAGCTTGATCTTCTACCTAATTTTCGACCCAATAAATGACCAAATCTATTAGTGAAACCTCCTCAGAAATGTTCTCCTTGATTTTATCTTTCCAATGAGCCGTCCTGGGCCTTATTTGGCCAAATAAAACTCAATCTATGAGCTTCCAAAGTTGATGAGTCAAATCTAGCATAAATCTGGAAATTCTGTTGCTAGGCTAAAAATCAGAATTTTAATTAAAAATCTAATCCTAAATTAGTTTCTAATTAATTCTAATTTAATTGTTAATTATAAACTAAACTAATTATTTAATAAACTAGTTATTAATCTAACTAATATAATTAACTATTTATAAACAAATTAGTCTAATTAATAATTAATTAAAAGTTAATTAAGTTAATATATTTTCCATATTAATTAATTTAATTATTTCAAAATTAATTATTTTAAATACTAAATCTAATATTAAATTAAAACAACACTCACCATTCCACTTTACTCATTCGTATGAGTGTTAGCTTGAAACAAATAAAACATGAGTGTTAACAAAACTATGGTTAAATGCTTAAAGCCTTTTGACTCCTTAGCCATCGCATATCAGCGATCGGGGAATGAAGGTCATCGGGGTTTTTAAAAAAATGCATTGTATGAAACTTGCGATGCGATCAATCAAAATCTTTTTATTTTATATATATTAAATTTTTTGTTTTGATTATATTAAAATAATTTAATAAATATTATATTAATAATATTCATTAATTACATTAACTTTTAACATGTACGTATTACATTTTCCATTAGTTCCGAATGTGTTTGAAAACAAAGCCAAAGTCGAGGTGACGTGTTTATCGCATCGACCTTTTCACAAATATGTTAAGGTTTGTTGTTTATGCGAGAGGAGTTTTGCGATATGTTATTGTGATGCGAGAAATGTTGTTTTCTAATAAGTTTTTTGCTTTGGTTTTATTTAATGATGTTTAATTAAACTATAAATTTATCTAAACTACAACCACTAAAAATAAAAATAAACTACAGCCACTTTGATATTTTGGGTTTTTTGAGATTAGTAATTAATTTGGGAATTGGAATCAATTACTAAAATCTTGATTTTTCATGATTTGGCTGTATAAATAAAAAAATTGAAAAATGTTAGTAAAAAAAAATTAACTAGAGGTTAATATTTACAATAAATGCATTATTGAACTAATTTATTTACACAATGCAGTGTTGTACATTTTATGCATTTTTAATCCAGACCAGATAAATGATGAGACTTCAAAGGAGTACCATTTTCAAACCAGTTGACCAAATAAGGCGAAACAAGCGTCAATGGGAAGCTTATAAAAAATCGATTCTAACAAAGCAATCAAAACAAGAATCCAAAGAAAATGAAAAATTAACAAAAGCGTAGGATAATCAACTAAAATAAAAATCCTAAAAGGTGCTTAGCCAACATTTTTTATAGAAAGGGTCCACATTATTTGAAGTGAAGACATCAATAATGGGAGGTTGTGTTTTTTACCACAACAATAGCGACACACGGCAGAAGAACCAGTTATCTTTGTTTGATATGAATGAGATTTTCCTAAAATTCAAGTAAAAATAATTAAAGAAAAGAGAATTATGCTTAAAATGCTTGACTAGGTTCATTAGTCTGAATAAAAGCAAGAATCATCTAACTGTAATTTTTCTTAAAATTCCTTATAAATTAAAATATTTCAAAATTCTATATCAGTTTTTAATTAGTTGTAGAGATAAAGCAGGGGTCACTTTACAGCTTAGCTTTTAAAATATATTCATTTGTCACAGGTAGAGCCACTGCTGCCAGCGAACATCTATAGTCTCAACAGGGTTACCTTTTAATCATCAATGATTCAGAATCCCATCTCTTCAAGAATTATTGACCTAGATATAAATCCATTTATATATGTTTATTTTTTATTTTTATTATAAATCTTAAAAGCCATTGTCCTGGTATGGTGGCCAGATAGTTGACAATGCCATTCACTGGTTATAATTGGACTGAACAAGCTGGCTCGTGATGAGACCCCTTGTCTTATAATTGTTTGCAATCATAAGCCATTACCCTGGTTTGTTTAGCAGTGTTGGTAATGTCAGCCTATTTTTCCCCTATGATTATGGTAAGCAGGCTGATGATGAGACCTCTTATCTTTTAAGTTTAAATATATTTCTACATTATACTCTAGAAAAATAAGACTCTTTGGGACGGGGAGAACCATTGACTCCTTAAGAGTTAAGAATGACAATTTCAGAGTTAAAGGTGCTTTGCTGTAAAGTGTCTTTACTTGGTTATAAATAACTTTTCTTGACTGATAATAGAACTTTTGAAAGATCTTAATAAAATTTTGAAATCTCAAAATGATCACAATTTTGATGAAAAAGAAATTTCTCCAGATTTTATGATACTTTGCCAACTTTTCTAAATTGGTAATCTCTTCCTTAATTAATGTCTACTTTTATAATAAGAAAATCAAACTTTACTAAGAGATTTAAGAAAAAGCTAATAGATGACTATTAACAATTTTTTCTTCGTGTATGCCAACCATAGTTAGGTAACAGAAGGCCTTCCATATAAACCACGGCAAAGTCACCAAAATCAAAACTGAAAACCAAAGAAAAGAAATCTTATGCTAAAGTGAGAAAAGAAATCAGCAAACCAAAATGAAGATGATGAAATTTTAAAAGTGTAAAGGAAAATCCAAGTTTCAAAAGATAAACTCAAACAAGAATGTTTATACCAATGTCTCAACAATATGAAGAAAAAGAAAATAATCGTGTAATCATTCCTTCTTATGTCGAGATTTTAGAAAAATCATACCTTGCAGGGTTGTAAGTGTTTTAGACTTTTTGGATAACACTGATGATCATTTCAGCCACAACAAATTTTTTTTGTCTGATATCAATCTTATTGTTTCAAAGCATCAACTTAATGATTTTCTAATGAAAGGAATGCTTAAAGAAACAAACTAAAGGTTCAAAAACTTCATGGTGTAGCTGTTTCAATGAGGATTATTGCTACTTCTTGAAATTAAGCCAGAAGAAGAGTATGGACTTCGAAAATATGATCTGGCTGAGGATTGGAAGCTTTTATGAAGAGCTGCAAAACATATTTATATATTAGAAAATCAAAACTGAAACTAAAGTAACGAAATGGAAATAAATGAAAGTGGGTACATGAATCTTACCATTGGATAATTGCTTTTGATCTTACCTGAAAGGTATCAATTTCTCCAAAATAGCTGACTTCTTATTTTAATTAACATTAAAAACTTGAAGAAGTCAAACTAACTAAAATCCTATAACTCAAAATCATTATTTATTTTATCCTAACTAAAGCAAGCAGTAAAATGCAAAAATGGAATGCTTAGTGCTCAAGGGAATTGAAATTAAAACCAATGCATCAGAAATGAGAATGAGAATTTGCAGTAATGACCTTTTCTCAAAATATTATAAGTTTCATATAAACTCCATGATTTTGTAAATTGTCCAGAATCAAGACCAAATCCAAGATGATAAAATTTAAATATGAAGATAGAGAGGTCTTGAATTTCTTATTTAATTATGGAATTATATATTTAAAACTGAAATATATGAGAAATCAAAATGATTTGAATATGCTGCAAATTGGTCATTAACTGCTTTTTTACCATAGTGGTTACCCAAGCTCGCTTTTTAAAATAAGACATCACCGTATCAGATAATTCGCATTATATGTTTCTTCACCATGCTTCGAGTTTAATCAGCAAGACTTCACCTTTGTTGCTATGCCATATATTGATTAAATCTTAATGGCTTCGAGGCATGCATTGGAAGTTATCGCATCGGATGTTGCAATGGCAAATTTCCGATATGAAAACATGCAATGAGAACATGTGCAATGGAATGAAGCGATCACATTATTAAAGAAATATTACATTAGGGATCGGGGACAGTTATGTCACAAATTGCACATCGCACACTGTATCTTGCGATTTGTACTTTGCATATCACACATCGCAGATTCAGAATAATGATATGGCCATAAATAAAAATGCAAGGAAGCGATTGCGATATCAGTGATGCGATGGATGACATAACTAATCGGCGATCGGCAATTTTAAGCACCCGATATAACACAATATGATTCCTGCGATGCCGATATGCGATGAATGACGTGGCTAATCGGCGATCGCGATCGGCAATCTTAAGCGCACGATGTAACAATTCTCAATACGTCGATATGCGATGAAGAGCGGACGCGATATTTTTATGAATTTGATTTGAATTTCATATCGGATCCGAAATTATGTGGTCATCGCAATATCGGTAAAGTCATTTATCGGAGATCGGCGATTCATGATAATGGAAGTATACTTCACTTGCAAACCTCCGATATGCGAAATGCGATATGGATGATGTGATTGACGAAGATGAGCGGGCTGAGAATATTGCAAACATTTTCACTGAAGTATCAGCAATACAAAAATCAAGTTGAATGCTATGATATTGCTTGACATTTCAATTGGGTTTTCTGATGGTTGAAAGCAAAGTTAAAAATGTTCAAATTCTAATGAATCAAAAATAAAATTTCCCTGAACCTATTGCAAATTTAAAATGGGTTTGCTGCTTACTTCAAGTTTTGAGAAAACAAATGAAAATCTGTAAATAAAACAGAACAAGAATAAAAAATAAACTAAGGAAAAGAGAAACTTAATAAGAGATGAGAACGAGCTTGTAAATGCATACCTTGAAGGAAATTGTCTGCAGATCTTACCTCACAAATCTTCAAATCTTTCCTTGGATTTATCAAAATTCTAACTTCGTTCAACATCATCTTATTATTTATTCTAAATCGGAGTGTGTAATTAGCCTAAATAAAATCTATTTATTCATGTTCAGGAAATCTGAAATTTACTAGAAATAAATATGAAAATAGTCTTCCCTTTTGAATTGAAACAGCAATTTATTACCTCTGCTCATTCCGAATTAATTTTGAGAAAAATCTGTATTGTTATAGTGACTGTTCAATAATGCCTTTAGTAAATAAATATGATGCGTTTTACAACATCAGATAATAAACTAAAGGACCGAATGGGATAAAGCCACTAATTGTGGAAGAATATCAACATAGATTTAGATGTGTGCCAGGTGCATATTCTGTCAGTACATTATTTGAAATAGACAGAGATGTATTCATGGGTAGAGGTATTGCTGCAAGAGTTTTTGATTTAAAAATGGGAAGGAAGAATTAGAAATTTTCTGATGAGAGGCAAATATTTCCTTGAACATGTATATGATATGAGAAGGGCTAATTGCTTCCTTTATTTTTAATCTGCAGAACTATTAAACATAAATTAACTACATTAACTCTACTCCTATTCTAACCATATACATGAAAAATGACTAGGTATAGTCATATTTCCAATGTAACCATTTTCTCATTTTAATCCCTGCATGTATGTACAATTCAAATGTTAGTAATAAAAATAGAAATCTTATTGAACTAAGAAAATTAAATCTGTAAGTAGAATGTACAACTATTGTTAGAAGCTTATTTGAAATCTCCTTCTCATGAAATTTTCTTTTCAATTGAGTACCAATTGGATCATAGAAATCTGGATGGATTTCTATTAAGGATTGAGAAATGTTCAAAGGAAGAGATAATAGGCCAGATTGTGGATATGAACTTTTGAATTCAAAGGCCTGGAAGAAACTATTAGTGTTATGTGTAAATGTTAAGCTATTAACAATCTTCCATGAAAGAAAAGTTTCCAAATATTTTTCAAATGAATTAATTAAAAATGGATGGAAATCTTTCAAATGAAATGGAAAATTATTAATTAAATTGGATTGCTGGCAAATTTCTAAAAATACATTCTCTTGTTGATATTGTCTTTGAGAAGATAGAAGCTTTTGATAAAACATTAGCATTGATTGAAATTGAAATTGAAATAGCTTTTGATGCTCACGATTATAATATGAAACTTTGATTTTCCAATCGGGCAATGTATCAATTGAATGTTTGATAGTCAAGTGCTCAATATACCAGCGTAATGTATCAAAAATCCGAAAAATAAAATCTGAAAATAAATCTGATTTTATACAAAATAAGTGAGGAAAGAAAAATAAAATGAAATCACTATTTGTACAACTAATGTTACAGCACAACTGGGATCGTTTTGAAATAATTTCTCTTTCACAAGGATTGGCCAGAATTATGGAATTTGAGTAATTTTGAATTCCAACTTGTGAACTAGAAAGAGAATTATGATTATGAACAGGAACGAAGGCTTGATCATTGCAAATTTCAGATTCCAGATCATTATTTTGTGTGTTTATGCTCTTTTGAAGAAGATTGCTTTGCTGCTCTGATTTGGGCATTTGTTCATTATGGAAAGATTCAGAAATTTGTACAGCTGTTTGCATTTTATTATTTACTTTCACTGCTACTTGCATTTGCTGATTTCCAATATGATTTTTTGAATTTAATGCAGAGAAACTTTCAAATTCCAATGTCGGTCTTTCTCCAAAATTGCTGTTGTTGTCTTCTTGTATTTGATCAAAAATATTTTCCAAGCTTTGTGAAACCGCTTCATCACAGTTTATTTGCACATCCAAATTGGGATTCTCCTTTATGTTAGAAGGGGATGGAACAAAGCTTGAACTAATTTCATATGTATCGGGAATAGGAGGAAAAGAATAATTATGTTCAAACCAATCTAGTGATTCATCTTTCATAGGTTCATCTTTGACATTAAATTTTAAACAATTCAAATGAAATCAAATATTAAAATCTCTAACAGATTCATTTTCATTTCGTAGATATTCAATTTCATCACATACCTGATCATAATCATAGCGGTCAAATTTACAAACGAAAATTGAAACAAATTGATCCCAGCTGTGAATTGAGGCAACCAGAAGAGTTCTACACCAGTTCCTGGCTTTTGTTGCAAATGTGAGAGTAAAAATTCTGCATAAGATGCCTTCATCAATTCCTTGAAAATCATAATTTGAAACATTTTGAATAAATTGAAGGACATGATTAAAAGCAGAAGAATTTCTCTCACCATTAAATTTTACCTGAGACAAAAGTCTTACCACTTTGGGTGGAGTATTGGAAGATGCACGTCCATGGATACAATTCCAAATTGGAAGTTTAAGAGGAGCCATCATAATTAAATAGAATGTTAAAATTGAAAAGACTCCAACAGACAACAAGTTTCAGGCCCTCCTTCTAGCACCATTATGTTGAAGCCTCGAAAATCGCTGCAACAACATGGGGGGGACCACCCGGTCCGGACTTTGGTTAGCAATTCCTTTTCCGTTTGGAATGGTGGTTCCAACTGGTTCAACTAGGTCCAGTTACCTTCTCTCAATCTCCAATGGCTTTAAAATATGACTTTCATTCACCAATGGAAAAGAGACATCAGATCGTCCCTCTTGCTGATCAGGCAAGAAAGTGATCCTTAAGCTGATTTAGGGCTCAGCCAATCCACTACTAAAGTTTGCCTCTTTGGAAAGAGGACTTAAAAGAATGCAGGAATTAATCTAAATGCAAACTTATGCTAAGATGCAAGCAAAATGAACTATCTTAATTCTATCTTAATTAGGCAGATATAGATCTAACCTAACCAAGAGCAGGTATTTATAATATTGGGATTGAAATGTGTCGTTTATAATGAATATCAAGTTAATGAAGTAGTTCAATTAACTGACATTATGGATACCAAACACATCCTATTGAGACCCTTTAACTGAAATAATCAATCAACAACACTCAGGAAGTAGTTCACAAAATGGTATTGATCATTTAATCAGTAACTTGAATAATTAAACAATAATATGCGGAAGAAGTTCACAACATATCACTATCTATTCATCCAATATTAAAAGACAGATTTGTGAGTAAATAGTTACTCAGAAATCAGAGTTCGGCCCATAAGAGCAGAGATAAATAACAACATAAAATAGAAGCAAATTACCCATACCGACAAAAGTGCACAAATATGTAAGCAAATTGACACCATTCCTGTTATCATAAAATGAAACCAGCATTTAAAACAATAGTATTCGAAATACCAGTTTATTAAATCCATTTCTCCAGCTCCGGTCTCTAATAGTCCTTTACAATGCCTGAGCTTCTGCTTTCAAAAGCAAAGCTACAATAGTGCAAACTCTGTTCATTATACATAACTCAGGATGTAAAAGAAAAACCTCAATAATCTCCAGATCTGAGATTCCACTCCTCCCACCTACAACTCTAAATCCCTATTACAAAAGTGCTTTTAAAATATCAGAATTGCAGAGAAGAGCAGCCCCCTGTTACATTCTGCAATCTGCTATTTATAACATTTGCAAAGGAATTCTTGAGAGTAAAGTTTGTTGAAGAGAAATCTGTCCAATCCAATTTTATTTGCTCAAAAATTCTAATCTTCAATTGCTGGAGCATTCTTATTGACTGAGATCCTTTTCTCCATATTTCTTCCACTGTTTTCCTGCAAAATAAATAAATAAAAATTAAAATGCAACAATAAAATCAAAATGTCATTGCTGGCATTTAAAACAAATCCAATTAAATACAATTAAATAATTGAAAATAAAATGTAAGCTTTCTATTGATGCCTGGAATGTTTTAATTGGCCAAGGATATTTTGATAAATGGATTTGCAATTAGAAGAAGCTTGGGCAAATGAAAATGCAAAAAATAAAACTCAGAAATTGATTTTGCTTTGAAAATTCGAAGCTTGATCTTTTGCCTAATTTTCGACTCAATAAATGACCAAATCTATTTGTGAAACCTCCTCAGAAATGTTCTCCTTGATTTTATCTTTCCAATGAGCTGTCCTGGGCCTTATTTGGCCAAATAAAACTCAATCTATGAGCTTCCAAAGTTGATGAGTCAAATCTAGCATAAATATGGAAATTCTGTTGCTGGGCTAAAAACCAGAATTTTAATTAAAAATCTAATCCTAAATTAGTCTCTAATTAATTCTAATTTAATTGTTAATTATAAACTAAACTAATTATTTAAGAAACTAGTTATTAACCTAACTAACTAATATAATTAACTATTTATAAACAAATTAGTCTAATTAATAATTAATTAAAAGTTAATTAAGTTAATATATTTTCCATATTAATTAATTTAATTAATTCAAAATTAATTATTTTAAATATTAAATCTAATATTAAGTTAAAACAACCCTCACCATTCCACTTTACTCATTCGTATGAGTGTTAGCTTGAAACAAATAAAACATGAGTGTTAACAAAACTATGGTTAAATGCTTAAAGCCCTTTGACTCCTTAGCCATCGCATATCAGCGATCGGGGAATGAAGGTCATCGAGGTTTTTAAAAAAATGCATTGTATGAAACTTGCGATGCGATCGGTTAAAATCTTTTTATTTTATATATATTAAATTTTTTGTTTTGATTATATTAAAATAATTTAATAAATATTATATTAATAATATTCATTAATTACATTAATTTTTAACATGTACATATTACATTTTCTATTAGTTCCCAATGTGTTTGAAAACAAAGCCAAAGTCGAAGTGAAGTGTTTATCGCATCGGCCTTTTCGCAAATATGTCAAGGTTTGTTGTTTATGCGATGAGGTTTTTTGCGATATGTTATTGTGATGCGAGAAATGTTGTTTTCTAATAAGTTTTTTGCTTTGGTTTTATTTAATGATGTTTAATTAAACTATAAATTTATCTAAACTACAACCACTAAAAATAAAAATAAACTACAGCCACTTTGATATTTTGGGTTTTTTGAGATTAGTAATTAATTTGGAAATTGGAATCAATTACTAAAATCTTGATTTTTCATGATTTGGCTGTATAAGTAAAAAAATTGAAAAATGTTAGTAAAAAAAATTTAACTAGAGGTTAATATTTACAATAAATGCATTATTGAACTAATTTATTTACAAAATGCAGTGTTGTACATTTTATGCATTTTTAACCCAGGCCAGATAAATGATGAGACTTCAAAGGAGTACCATTTTCGAACCAGTTGACCAAATAAGGCGAAACAAGCGTTAATGGGAAGCTTATAAAAAATCGATTCTAACAAATCAATCAAAACAAGAATCCAAAGAAAATGAAAAATTAACAAAAGCGTGGGATAATCAACTAAAATAAAAATCCTAAAAGGTGCTTAGCCAACATTTTTTATAGAAAGGGTCCACATTATTTGAAGTGAAGACATCAATAATGGGGGGTTGTGTTTTTTACCACAACAGGTTCCTCAGTACATTTTGGTCCAGTCTCTGGTCGATGCTGGACACCAAACTCACTAAGTCCACAGCCTTCCATCCTCAAACTGATGGTGAGATAGATGTTGTCAACGGGATGATCATACACATTCTACGCATGTACAACTCAAAGAATCCACGCATATGGGACGAGAGCCTCCCCTATGTTCAACATAGCTATAACTGAGCTCTTCAAAGCTCAACTGGCCATAGCCCTTTTCAGGTGGGCTTGGGATTCCAGCCACTATGTCCCATTGATGTGGCCATGCCATTTGCAGCTACTCATGCAGATTCGGCTCATGTCCACTCTGAAACAGATAAGGCAAACAACTTCATTGAGCACATCCAACATATTTTCCAGCAGGTCCATGATATTATGGAGAAATCAAATGCCAAGTACAAGCAGCGACATGATCAACATCGGGTGCCACACAAGTTTTAGGTGGGTGACAAAGTCTGGTTGCATTTGCAAAAGGAATGCCTTACCAGAGCCTATCGGAAACTCAGGCCACTCCGATATGGTCCTTACACCATTACCAAGGCTGTGGGAGACAATGCATTTGAGCTCAGCATTCCCCCGTTCCTTGGCTTGCACCCAATGTTTAATGTGGACCGCCTTCGACCATACTTTCCACCATTACTATACACATCCGACATTGTAGAACAACTCACACCCATAGAGTTAAATCCAGATTGCATGGAACAAGCTGCAACTGATCAGATCATGGACACATAGATCAAGCACACTCACCAGCAGAATATCCGACTGTATCGAGTTTTCAGAGCAGGCCAACTCCTTCACCAAGGCAAGTGACTCACCAGGGACCAAGTTCAGTAGAAGTTTCCTCATCTCATGGAGGAACTCAACGCAATGGAAACCATTTCTTCCTAAGGGGGGAGGAATGATCTAGGTGGATATTGGTGGCTACCCGCCAATTCCACTTGGACCCCCAACATTTCTTCTTTCAGTTTTTCAGTTTCCTTAATTGTAGCACAATTTACTATTTTTAGTAGGTTTTCAGGTCCTAAACTTCGGAGCCGTTTTGAGGCCCTAAACGATGTTTTTTTGGAAATCTACCGCAAGTGATTTTTTGTCCAAAATCATTTTTTTTGTCGTAGTCCTCGGAGAGATCTTTCCAACGGGTTATCATGTGCATCAAACGAAGATAATATGACCAAGTCGCGACCCTGGGAAGTTGGCTGTCCAACTGACCCTAATGGGGCCCATAAACTGTTGGTGTTACATTTCCTCGGGTTAGGGTTTTGGTTGTTTAGGGTTTGCTCTTAGTTTTCAATAATAAAAAGGCCCTTGAGCCTCATTGTAAGGTAGTTCAAAGGCATGTATCCTCCACATCTCTTCTCAGAGATAAGCTACCATCGCCCTAGCTGGTTTATTTCCATTTCTGTTTGTAAGCATATTTCAGTATTTTACATTAATGAAATGAAGTATTATTTCCATTGCATCTCTATGTTTATGGTTCTCTATGTAATTTGTTGCATTCCTGTTTAAATCTGGATCATGCAGGCTCCTTCTTTCTTGCTTTCTTCTGTGGGCATTTCTTGGCATAATGCCTAAACTCGTGACACTGAAAACACTTTATGTTCGACATGTCTTTCTTCTTTCCACTCTCCTCTCCTTGGGACTTCTTTCCCTTGGAGTTATTTTCTTTTCTGACTAATGCAAAGTCCTCTTCAAATTATTTGGATGAGGTTCCATCTCTGGTGTTCTACCGAATCTCTTCTTGTACCAAGTCGGACCACAACTCCCACTCTGGTAGCTTCTCCCTCTCATTAATTGAGTCCTGGTAAATGTACCAACTCTTGTGAAGGCCTAGAAGTGTTAAGCTCACCATATCGTCTTTAGCAACTGTAACACCGACACTTCTAAGCTCATCCTGACATTGGGTAAACTTGGTCAAGTACTTCGGTATTGAGTCACCCTTCTCCATCTTAATCTTTCTGAGCTTGTCCTTCAGTGCCAGCTTCCTGTGGTCAACGCTGTTTTGAAACAAGTATGTCAAGGCCTTCCACATTGCAAATGGAGTTTCATTACCATGGAGGTTCGAAACAATATGATCTCGAACTCCTTCTAGGATAATCCTTCTCGCCTTTGCCACACACTTTCTCCACTCTGCTAGATCTTGAGCATCAACTAGCTTAGGAATATATTTGTCTATGAAGTCCTTAAGCATGTTGTCTTCTAACACTGCCTCCATATTTTCCTTCCAAGAAATATAGTTCGAACTACTCTCAAGGGCATATTCGAGTCTCAATCCATAGAACGACATCCCACTGGCTTTGAAGTATGATACTGCAAATTCGATTTCTCCTGCAAAAGACAAACTCATATTCTCCTATAGTGATTTCAACTCTGATACCATGTATAAATTTCTACAAATCTAACTCTGATACCATGTAGTAATTCCTTGTAGATTCAAACTGTAGATTATAATATGCTAAAATAATTGACTTGAATTTACTCTACTCATCAGCGGAAACAATTAAACGATCGCGAAATAACGAAGCATAAAAGAGAAATAATTCAATCACACATAACACAATAATTTTTTGGGGAAAGCCACAAATATAAACCCATGCTATCTATATATTGCATTAATAAAAAAATATGAGTAGATTACAATTCTTTGCTCAAGCTCGAGAAACCTTTGCACTATCTCTATCTATCTCATTGCTTCCTAGGCAAGCCTTGGATGAATACAATATGCTCTGTTCAACATTGAGCTCAACCTGCACAAGTATTTTCTATCCTTTGCCTGATTGACTACCTTTGGCAATACTTAGCCAAATTCCTAGCCTTCCAAGCTCCTACTTCCTTGCGATGTTCCCTTGGGAATTAACCTCTATTTAATGTGGAAATTCCTCAATTATGAATTGCACAATACTCATAGGCCTTCCTCTAACTGTATGCACCATTGGTTTAATTTAGATGGTTCTACAACTGATAATACACTGTCCTTGAACTCTGATCTCAACTGGGTCTTTCTCTGATCTGACATGCATGAGTTAATTATGCGTGAATATTCAATTTACCAATCAATGCTGGTTACACCCCACTACTACAGGTTACGCCCCACTACCGTAGGTTACACCCCACTACAGTAAGTCACACCCCACTACTGCTGGTTACACCCCATCGCTGCTGGTTACACCCCACTATTTTGATCTCACTAATTTGTCCATAAGTTGGAACTAGTTTAACTGAATTTAACTCAATTAGACTGAATTAAATAATTACAACTCAAAATAAACTCAGCTAGTGCTCCTAATTGTAGGAGACACTCTACATGACTCTAGTTAAACTCTCAACTTGAATTTAACTGACCTACCTAAGTCAAACTAACTTAGTTAACTATCAAAAGTTGTCATGAGATGTAGATTTACTATTTAATTCTCAATTTAATTTAAGGACAAATTAAATTAGGATTTTCTTTCTTGACGCTATTTTTAACATTTCTTGTTGCTATTTTCAATGGATAAACCATAACACATAATCAACACATAGGGACACACATATTTTTAGGTGGAAGCCCAATTTGGAATAAAACAACAATTGCTGTTGTCTCTATCTTCTTTATTATTATAAAGAAAACTTTCTTGTGAGGACCTAACCTAGGTCTTCTAACTAAACCAAATTTACCATTTAATTAAATTACAATAAACATAAAATAACATGTTTATAACTTTACTTTCACTTGATAAAAACATACAAGAAATTTTTTGTCAACAACATATGAAACACGTAAGAAATTTCTTTTACAATAATTTACATGAATAAAAAACAGATGGAAGAATACTTGTTCTAGTGGCTTGGTTGAGATGCTCCTGACTATGTTGGGATGTTCCTCCTAGCTACCTGATTGAATTTATCTCCCATCCAACTAGGAATGATTTCCTAGCCCAGGGAAACAGGTTCCCTAGCCCTCCGAGCCCAAGTTCAATCAGTTGTAGTGTGTCCAAGTTAAAACCAACACTCTCTAATAGATCCAAGTTTGAGTTATCTCATTTTTCTCTCCATTCTTTCCCTTCTCCTTCTCCACATTCCTCCCCAAAATAAAAATCCTCCAATGCCAAAACAAAGACCAAGGATCTCCCCCTTCTCCTTTCATCTTTTATGTCTCTTCCTCTCATCCACCTCAACCACTTACCGTTAATGCCATGACTACCCCTCATCCTTTTAATTTAATATCCTTGACTTTCTTTACCATATCTTATCTAAAAGTATATTTGAGAAGACACATTGGGAATAGAAATCTGAATATTTATTTTAGAAATAAATTAGAGAAGACCATATCTGATCCAAAAGCAAATTTGAGAAGACACCTTGGGAATATAGATATAGATATTTGATTTAGAAATAAACTAGAGAAGATCATATCTTATCCAAAAGTAGATTTGACAAGACACATTGAGAATAGAAATATGGATATTTAATTTAGAAATAAATTGGAAAAGACCATATCTTATCCAAAAATAAATTTGAGAAGACACCTTGGGAATTGAATAATAACAATAATAAAAGTCATATCAGTAAAATTAAATTACATATTCACAAGTGTAAGTATATACCAATATTACTTAATAATTATAAGTCAATATTTTCAGGTTAATTAAACACTAATCAAAATTAGCATGATATGATCAAGTAGGGCATTACATTTCTTACATCATGTATTGGTGCAGAATCTAACCAGTACGCAGGATCGTACCTGTAGCAGGCTACAACCTCCACAAATTATTCAACTTTGACTGGAAGGAAGCCACTACTCCCTGATCAGTTTACTGAATCCTACTGAAAGGAAGGCCCTACTCCCTCACTAAAGGCTCCAACCATCAGCACCTCTGTGGACCATGTTTTAGAATATTTCACACAGGATCCACCTAACTCAAATACACATAAAAATCTACAAGCCACGTTACATCAAATTTTCAAACTGGACTCACACCAACCATTAATCTCAATCTCTAAATACCAGTAACCTCTCTGAAACCAAACACTAAATAACTGAATACCAATCACCCCTCTGAAACCAAATCACTGAATAACTAAATATGCTCAAAATGCATAATTGAATACCAATAACCAATTACCCTTCTACAACCAAATCATTGAATAACATATATACCAATCCAAGTCTCAACAACACCAACCAAGTTAATTTCTTTGCTCATCAATTACTAAACCATACATCATATTCATAGTCATCAAGCATCAAAGCACAACAAGATCGACCATTCTCAATCACTATCAAACCCTTCTTTGTAAAATATAAATAGAAGCACACCACATCACCATGAAAATGCATAAACATATACTCTCTATAGTACCATGTTCATGGACCACCAAACCACAAGGAAATCAATCAATGCCAAGACTCTCCCTAAGAAAATACAATCTATGCAAATCAATTCTCTTCATAATATGAACAACAAAAAATTCAAGGACAACTTTCAATAGATAAAAAATATGCAACAACAAACCCTAAGTAACATCATCAATTGGCAACCTTGAAAGACTAATAGCAACATTATTCTCATCAGATCTATAAGCATTTGTGGTCTGTCCTACAAACTCAACCCCTGCAACAACTTCTGTCATACAAAGCTCTGTCCATAATCAACCTAGGATATATACGCGACTATCATTAAGGAAACCCATGTATATATGTGATACCTAAGCATCATAAGTGCATACGATCTCAAATCACTGAATACTAAGGCTTTTCTATCAAGCCATTTTGTTAGTTCAAAGAAAACTTCATCTACCATCATCATATACATAAATTTACAACAAGACAACTTCAAACAGTCAGATCAAGCAACAATTTTAAAATCTTATTAACACAAAATGTATAAGCGACTATTATAGGGTAGATCCGCGTATGTACACTATATTCAGGAATACAACTAGTGTACAAATCTCAGAACATTAATCATTAAACCCTCTTTGCAGACACAATATCTGTCCTAGTAAAATAGCCATGTCAAATTATTTAGTTTCACGATACACCGTCAAACCAACACATTGGTCTTTGCATCTGCATACAAACCTAAATCAAATCTCTACATCTGCATACACAACCAAATTAGATCTCTACATTTTCATACACAACAAAATTAGATATCTGCATCTGCATACACAACCAAATCAGATATTTGCATATGCATACACAACAAAATCATATCTCTATATACAATATTCAGTCAACCCACAATCATCCTTTCATGTGTTGGAACTTTAAACATTAAGTAATAGATTCATTTTCCCACAATTGTACCTGTAATAAAAAAATCAAACAAGCATATCTTTCCAATACATCTTCAAATATCTCATATTTGAGCCTGCTCCTTATGCCCTGATGCACACCCGTTCCATATCAAATCACAAAGGATTAACCCATTGAATGCACAAAACAACTGTTCAATATCATTTATTGTCAGTAATGGTTTATGGGATCGAATATACATTAGCAACACAAAAATGTGGGATATTACCATGGAAAATGCTCATCGTTTTTTATTTTCCATGTGCAAGGTCGCATACGTGACTCTAGTTCATGAAACCTGCATATGTATGCTACTTTGCTTCATAGGAGTAGTGTATGGTTTTGAAAACTTCACCCTCTTCAATCTTCTTCAAATTAAACCTGTGACTAAGATGCAAATACTTTTCCTTATCCTTTACAATACCTATACAAACATTCATATCATCTGTAATAGTTCAACAAATCTTTGTATCATCATCCATCCATACACTAGTTGGGCTCATTCAATCATAACAAGAGTGTGACATAATATGACAAGTCAAAACCAAAGACAACACATTTGACATCTAGGTTGACATCAAGGACAACACAATAGGCATATTGCTGACAATCTCCTACTTTGGACTTGATGTCAACCTCCCACAAAACACCAAGTCCTTCTCTCCCCCTTTGACATAAAGGGAAAAGGGCAGACCCAAGCTAAGAGAAGTACTCCCCCTGAAATTCACAACACCATAAGTCTGATCCGCTGATGTGAAACAAAGAAATTGGCTACAAGATATGACCATAACCTCTCATACTGACCATGCTCCCATTGAGCATATGCTGGACCTTCTAGTGATATGCAATGTAAGTACAAGGATTTATGAAGCAAGCACATTATTATCCATAAGTACATATGACCTTTCCAAGTGTACATAAAAAAACAACAAGGCTATATCAATGATATACATGTCGTTGACATCCAATACCCCATACATGGCATAATTTCACATTGTTTACAATACATACTAGACAACATGGGTCTCTTCATGCCCATTACATCAAAAGATGATGATACATAGCCATACATGTACTTTTATGCTCAACATTCAAGATATCCATCAAGAATAACATATGATATCACATTGATAACTTTCCATAAACAAGAGACTCATCAACAACATATGTGAATTCAAAGAAGACCTCCAACATCACAAGACATTAAGTAGAATATGATTGATCAATAATAGTAAGCATTGCATTGAAGAACAAATGTAAGAAGACTGATCACAACAATAATAACCATGAACTCATCGGAAATCATAATGCCAACAATGAATATTTGGAAGCATAGAAGATGCTCCCCCTAAACCTATGACAACTTCATCACCAATCTTGATTTCCACAATACATCAAGGGAACAAATCAACAACAATAACAATATCAGATTTTGCAATGAGGTATCGACAATGACCCATAAACTCATCATGGATCAACACACCCAAACATTATATAGACATCATCAACAGTCTGCAATAAGCCAATGTTAAAACCATAATTCCAACAATGATATGATGGAGGCATATGAGAAGCTCCCCCTGAATTTGTGCCACTCTTTTATCACCATAGAGAATCATATGCGATTGTATAAGTTAAGAACTACACACATAAGTGACTTGCCTTCATAAGAAATGTGTATACAATGTGAAACATTAATTTTTTCATAGAAACAAATAGCCACAACTCTCCCTGAACATGTCATATATTTTCCTGAATAGAACAACTTTAGAAGATGCAACATCAGTAGCATAAATCATAACCAAAAGAATAATCTAACAAAATATGAAATCATCATCAAGGTACACATGCATAACTCCCCCTGAGATCATGCATCATTGATCTTGTGGACCTGTTTGTCATCAATCTATGAATTGCTTTGCATGTACTTCTGTAGTACCTTTAGAAATAAGCATCATATATAATAGACTATAGTGGGGACTATCTCCCTTACTCTGAATCTGAAGAAGAGGAAATTGACCTCTTATTTCTGCCTGGATTTTTATTTAGAACATACAATTTGTTTACATTTATGAATCCTTTTGCTATAAATTTTCCAATGTCTTCTTCCATAATTTTGCATCTAGTTGATGTAAATACAATTACATGTCCTTTAGTAGCTATTTGGACTACACTTTGAATGTTCTTCTTTAGTCCTTCAACTAATAATACATTAGTTGCTTATGTATTCTTAACATCAAGATCAACACTACCCTTTCCTAGTACCTTTGCAGATGCATTATTTCCAAGAATAACCTTACCACTCTTGTTTTTCTTGAGAGAGATAAATTTTCTCTTATTTCCTGACATGTGATGAGAGCATCCACTATCTACGTACCATTGATCTTCTTCTTCAAATGCACACAGAGCAAGGCCACACTTCACTTGCTCCTCTTTATTTTGTTTAATATGAGGAGTGCTGGTGGATCCATCTTTTTTAGGTGTTTCGATAACATTATTCTTGTCTGGTTGTTTACTTTAGATGGAATCTACTTGTTGTCTATATGAATTCATTGACTTGGTCCTGCATTCTTTTTCTACATGTCCAAACTTATTACATGTATAACACCTTACGTGACCAGAGAAGGGGACAAGAGAATCATAATATTTCTACTTCATATTTCTCTTATTACAATCAATAGCTTTGTGACCAAATACATTGCATGTAAAAAAATACCCCTTAAAGAAACTTGAGTACCTGGGAACTGATGATCTTCCTATGGAGAGATTATTTTCTTGAGGTCTGAACAATCTAATTCTGTAATTGGCTGCAATGTGTCCAAAGTTATGACAGATAAAAAATTCAATATCATTGACCAAAGGAGAGAATGGATTGTTATTTCTATTGTTGGGAGCAAATGATTTCCTTTGAAAGTTCATTTTTCTTAGTTGTTGGTTTGGTAATTCTTTATCATGATTTTGAGAATTTTCTTTGTTGTTTTCAAAATTGTCTGCATAAGCTTGTGAGATATATTCTCCCTTAAAAATTTCAAGAAAGCCAAGGCCTGATTTGATGGAGGGGATATTTGAATGCTAAGAAGATTGTCAAATATCTTGGTACTTTCGTGGAATTTCAAATGTTTGTCCTTTTCCACTAATTTACCTTTTAGAATACTTACCTTAGCTTGCAGTCTTTGACATTGTTCTTCTCTTTCCTTATATTGCTTCGCCATTCCTTCTTCAAATTTTCTTTCTTCTTCCAATTGTGTTCTTAACTCAATAATTTCTTCTTTAAGACCATTATCTTGTTCTTCAAATATTTGAAGTAGCTCCTCATTTCATTTATTTGACTTTTCAAATATGATTTGAGAGAGATGATCTCTGCTTCGTGTCCTTCACAATATTGCTTCTTTTCATTAAGTTGTTTTGTTACTGTTGCAATGGTTAAAAATGCATCATGGTTCCAGTTTTCATATTCCTGCAACTTTATCTCAAGACTGTCAATCCTTTCAAAGAAGAAGTAAGTTTTCTTTGAAGATTAAATGCTTCCTCTAACCTTTCTTCTTCTGATCAGTAACTCCATATGATATAGTAAGGGATGTTTCATGGTCACACTCATCTTTTGATAGACTACAAGTTCCTGCAGATTCATTTAATGTTTCGAAAACAAAATTACTTGTCAGTTTACCTGATGAACAAACTTCCTTATTTACTAGTTTTATTACTCCTTCATGGATGGCCTGCAGATTATCCCATACCTCCTTTGAGGTTTCATAGTGCATAATTTTCTCTAATTCTGAATCAGGTACATTACAAAATATTTCATTTAAAAATTGACCATTCTTCTACAATTCTTGACATGATGGTGGAATTTTAGTATAACCATTACAAACTAAATGACCAACATAAGATTCAAGGGATATTACTCTATACTTCATGTTTTATTTCTAATCCTGATAATTAGCATCATTAATTATATCATACATTTGTTATCGATAGCTTATGACTTGCCTTGTTTTGCTACTGATTGTCCTTGATCGATAGTTGTTGATACTGCTACAACCATTGATACATCACTATCACTGTCACAATTTTCTTGAACTGACTTCTACCTTTGAGTTGCCTTCTTATTATGCTTCCTTCCCATGGTCCTTGATCTACTCTTAAATGATTAAGCTTTATTGGAGATATCTTCTTTGAAACCATTTGTTAGAAATACTGAGAGGTAACTTACTCTATTTTTAAGGATTATTTTTAACTACTATGTTTTCTATATTGACAATGTCATATTTATTAGATTTGGTTGGATTGGATTATGTATATTGTAGTTGTTAGCATTCTACCATTGCATATGCATCTTTGTTCAAGAGATCAATATCACCATAAACCTTTAGCAAGTCACACTTTATTTCCTATGTGATTTATTTCTAGTTGTGTGATCTACTTTATGTCTGTGTGGATTGCTCTACTTGTGTTGGGTATTACAACTTTAAGCTTCCTAGGCCCCCTAGGTAGAAATGTGATATTTCAATTTTGTAAGTGCGACCTTTAATTTCTAGCAAATGTGGTTTTTTTTCCTTGGTGACTTGCAAAAGACATTAATAACTTGCTCTGAAACACACATCTAGGATAGTACAACCTCGTTAACACTTAATAAAATTGTACTAGCATATATATTGCACGACACTTCACAAGTTCCATATGAACATTAGATTGATAATTAAATGCACATTTTCTCATTTATCTACTAAATAACTAGGTATAGGTGATTGAAGAACCTGCCACTCTTTTACCAACATCATGCTTTCATTCAATGAATGGCTTTAATAAGTCAAATGTAGTTACATGCTAATGACAAAAAATTAGGAAAAATGAATGGGATTATAGGTATGTGTATTTCCCCTTGGACCCCCCATTGAGACACATCTATTGTAGAATTATAGCCCCATATGACTGTGTCCTTATCCATCTTGCAATCAATGGCGTATTTCATTTTATTATTTTTTCTCTGTATAATATTTACATATTACATATTACATTGTTGGGAGCCAATTGGATTTATCTCGGGTGGTTGGGAGAAATAATAGTTGTGATCCTCCCAACTTGTTGTGGCCACAACACTCACCTTAACTTAAAAAAATTACGGGTCCCTCCATTTAACTTGTTAATATCAATTTTAGTGTGCTTTTCTTTACTTTGAGTTTTTCGACTTGTTTCGATTTTTGTCACTTATCACTCCATTTATTTCATTTCCCTTCTAACTTTCCAACACCAAATATTTTGCTCGATTTTGTCCATTGGTTTTGAAGTTATGATTGTTGAAGATTGGATTTATTATTTGGTCTGGTGACATGGTTGTCTACTCATATGTCATGTGTCTTAATACTCCAAAATCTCCAAATAATACTTGCAAGGAGAAAATGTACATAAAAAATAATGATACAAAATAATATTAACTTTAATAACATATACAAATATGTAAAACTAATATTATTAAATATTAATTATAAATATATTAATATACATAGCCATAGCACTATTATTCTCTTCGGAGTTGTATTTGCAAACTATCCATTGCAGGAGCTTTTATTTGACTTTGGATACAGGGCTTCGGAACTTGCCCGATGGGTTGAAGCCTTGATGGGGCCCCTCCTTGAGCCTTGATGGGGCCCCTTTCAAAAGAGTTAACAAATTCTCGAAAAGGTGCAAGGGGAAAGTCCTGAGAAGTGAAAAGGTTACAAGCACATAGATGGAGGGGGTCTCTTAATATGAGGCGAAGAAACAATACCCGGGTGCCCAGCTCATCTAAGTTTATCAGTCCCACAGTCCCACAGTCCCTCAGTACCGCAGTCCCTTCAATGCCCCAGCCCAACTCTGCTCTTAGCAGCCCCCAGGTTACCCCTCTAGGAGTTCCCTCAACTCAATTCTGCTCTCAAAAGCAGCACCCTGCTTTGATTGACTCACAGTCCCCCAAGGAGTTTCATAGACCCTCAACACAGTTATGCTCTCAAAAGCACCCCCTGCACTGAGGTTTTTTTTTCTAAGACCCTCAATGAGTTTCTAACTATGGGAAATTGCTATTACCCTAAAGGGGAACACTTTTGGGTATGTACTTTTTTGGGCTGGTTATCTGTCCCCCGGACCTCGTGCTGCTATTGTGCTGGTGGAGCAACAACATCTACTTCTGGATCTATCGCATCAACAAGCTTCTTACTTATAATAACCTAAAGGGCGGGTTGAATATAGGAATTAGGGCAACCACTATATATAGGTTTTCTAAAGCCTAAAGTCTCTCTTGGGTTGGGTGTACTGCGAGGAGGGCGAGCGTCTAAGGAACCGAACCGCTAGCTAAGAATTATATGCAAATTTCCCCTTTATTTATATCCAACGATAGTGAAGATGTTAAGCAACTCCCCCATTCTGGTTGCTGCATTGCTGTTTAGATTCCTCATGTTCTGGCATTTCTCAATAATAAAGTGAGACGACCTTGGCATAAACGGTAAACCATAACTATTAAAATTTGAAAGGAAAAACTTTATTATCACATATATTGTAGTTGTATATATTATAATTATAAATATGCTGTAAATTATTTATGATAAAATATGTAATAACATATTATAATATATTTAAACTACAAATTAATGTATATATGTATATCTGTATATATATTAAACTTTGAAAACCATCATTTTTTTCATTTTGAAGGAGGTATGTAATACAAAATGTGTGTAGTTTTGGGTAAAATGTTTCAAAGTCATGTAATTATGAAATTTACGAGTTATTATACCTGCCACATGTATGGAATTACACATTCAGTTTTTCTTTGACTTGTGTATTTGTTTGTTTTTGACCAATTTTTTTTGCCGCTTATCCATAGTTTAACATTAGGAATTTAATTTTTGTTATTTATTATTATTATTTAAATTTATTTATCTGTAAAGTGACTGGTTGAGGTCTTATTACGGGCTCTTTAATACCTTCTATTTCTATTAGTTAATAATTTTTGTTTTTTAGATTTATTTCCTTTTTATTTATTTATTTATTATTATTTCCATTTTCATAAATTCTAGTTTTTTCTCCATATTTTCAACTTAAGGTAACCTATTATTATAGTAAAACAAATTTTAGTAAATTTAATATATATATATATATATATATATATATATATATATATATATATATTAAAACACATGACTCTATATAAAAAAATAAACATATATATTAAAGTGTATATATATTAATATAAACAATATTAGTTAATCATATTTTTTAATTTTTGGTGATTTAACAATACAATATTTTATTAATTGTTTTACTTTTGTGATGAATTCTTTGTCTTTATTATTATTTAGTTTAATTAAGCTATATTTATGCTAAGTGGCAGATGCTAGCTACTATGTAGCCCTTGTTTCATATCGTCCTAGCATTGACATAATACAAATGCACATAAAAATCCACAAATTTGTGTGCTTCGACATATACTCAACACATTCAAAATACACCCATTTTCTTTTAAATATTGAGATTAACCTAGATTTCTAGAATAAAATGGATATCATAAAAATTATTTGCACTTGCCACTTGTGCATATTCAACGAATTTGTTCACTTAGAGAATTTAAGTTAGCTCACTAAAACTTTAATCGATGGTTAGGAATAAATCCACAGATGAGATTGATAGAAGTTGTAGTTTTTTCTTTTTGTTTTGTTTTTTTATTCAGAAGAAGAAAAAAGCATTGGCTTTATTATTATAGATAAAGTCCAGTACATATTTCAAAAAATAAACATCTAAGGATGGTAACAGTTAGGTGTTTCTACAAGCTTTGTCTACCATGATAGTCTAATTCTGGTTATCCAGCATCCAACCATGCATATGCTATCCTTTTCAAAATACATATCACAAAAACAAAAAGTAGTGCTAAATATTTTGTAATTTCATTTATCAGTTCATCGGAAATTAAAAAACAAAGAGAAAAGTAACAAGATCTTATTATGTTATGGTAAGTGGATCACTCCTTCCTCTCTGATGTGCATGTCCACTATAAATTTGTAGTTCATGACTCAATATTGTCCATCAAGACCTTCTTTTGACAATTTGTCTACTTCCATATTCACATCTCTGTAAATCTGTTTTATGGTGTAGGATGTAAGGGGGCCCAGCATTTGTTTTATCCTGTTGATCCATCCAGCTAATAAAGGCAGGTCATACACAGTCAGTCCCTATATCCCTTCTATGAGAGATCTTGAGTCACCATAAATGTTAATGTTGTGTAGTTGTTTCTCTTTTACAAACCAGAGTAGTCCCCATACTGCAATGATTCCTACTTTAGTGTTTGTGACAGGGCCACCATTCCAAGAGAGATCGTATTGTGAATTTCTGTCCAGCTTGAGTACTGCTCCACACCCACACATTCCCAATTGTGCCACGCCATCAAACCATCCACCAGGTAGGGTTATTTTCAGAGGTTCCCTTTTCTTTGCTGTGTTCCTATGAGATTTTGCTTCATGTGGGAGGGAATTCATCCATGATATGGCTCTAAAACAGATCCAATTTTTTATCAATAGGATGTCCCTCAAAGATATGGTAATTCTGAGCATTCCATATATCCCATATGATATATATAGGAATCTCTTTGTTATTCACTGTACTATCAGACCAAAGGGTCATATTATGTTCTAAGTTAGATGCCAGGATAAATGGAATGTTTAGGAAGTGAGCGATATTCCTCCATACCTGTGTAGTCAAAGGATAAGAGAAGAAAATATGGTATGCAGTTTTGATGGAGTCTCTACAAAAGATGCAAAAGCTAGGTCCTTAGAATCCTCTCTTTGATAAGTTGTCCCAGGTTAGAACTTTGTTCTTCCATACATGTCAAGCAAATAAAATTAATTTTATTGGAATCTTCCACTTCCATACCTTGAAAAACCATGAAGTCTGATATAGATTATTTCACTATCTAATATAAAATCAGTAAGTTTCAGCAACAATGAGAGCTTGTTTACAATTTCCCACACCATGTGATGTTGTCGTCGATTGCATTATGCAATAGGCTTGTTTGGCTGAGGCCAGTGATATATTCTTTCCATTCTAGGGCAATTTGACCTTCTAGTCCCATATCTGAAGCTTGTTTCCAAATAGGGCATCCATTTTGATATCTCCTTATTGCTTGGCATAAAAATATATATCCATTTTTGTTGATCATGTCCAATGTGTGTCCCTGTATGTTCCTCTCTATGTTCATACCATTCATGTAGTCTATACCAATTAGAATTTTCGAACCATTGCCAAACTCCCACTCCATCCTCATGTTCCACCAGAGGACTATTTTCATGAGGCTTTTCCAAATTAAAGACCCATTTGTTCTGATGTTGGTATTATTCTTGTACAAACTTTCCATATCAGATTGTTGCAAATATTTTGTGTGAATGATATCCTACCAGATCCCAAGTCCTTTCATATCTCTCCAAAAGTATTTTATTAAAGGACATGTCCAAAAAATTTATTTTCTAGAAAACCCCAACCGCCAAATTCCTTAAGAATTGCTAGGTCAGCCCATTTGCAAATATGGGGTTTTGCAGATGTCCCTGCCTCGCTCTAGAGAAAATTGGTCACAATGGACGATATTTTGTTGGAAATGGCTTTAGGGATCATGAATAAATGCGCCGAGAAAACATTAATATTCTTCAAAACCGCCTGAACAAGTATGTATCTTCCTCCTAGGGTGAGCTATCTGTATGTCCAATTTCTTAGTTTCCGTTTATATTTTTCCACCAACCAAACCCAGTCCCTTTTTCTATAGTTATTGGGATTGAGGTTATATCCCAAATAGGTGAGGCCATCCTGCAAAGGAGCCGTCAGTACTTAGAAAATACCTGCAATGAAATTTATTTCCAATCTATCACCATAAGAGAAATATAGAGTTGATTTGTTGCAATTTGTTTGCAGCCCAAAGGCCGCACCATATGTGAAGAAAATGTAATGCAGAGCACACCACTGTGATCTAGAAATAATGCCAAAAGTTAAGATATCATCTACAAAGAACAAGTGTGTAATGTTGACCTCTAGTAGTTATAGCTCTTTCAAACCAAGTTTCAATTTTTATTATTATTTATTTTCGGTTAAAATATATTTGATTTGTGACAGAATTGTAGGATTCTTGGAATGAAAGATACCGAAATTTTCATTTAATTTAAGCTTGGTTATGTTATTATAGGTCTGCATAACTAAACAAAAATATATACATTACAATATGGTTGCATCAGTGATAATCTTGAGCTTAATACACTTGGGGTATGTGTAAACTTATTAACTATTGATTGATGTCTTCTTCCCAACAATGTATATTCACCATATTGATTAACTATGGAGTTGTCTTTAGTGCGACTTTTTGGAAGCTTTTCCGGTTTAATTTCTCTAAAATCCGGCAGGAATTCATTGAAATCACAAGATTGATGGGTAAAACCTGCACAATAGAAGTGCCCTAGGGGTTTTACATGGTGCTGAATCCATATATACAAAAAAAACTAGTTTAAATAACACAAATCAAGATTTCACCTCAAAATTTTCAGCGGATTCCGACCCCGGAAACTCCAAAAAATCACACTATAGACAACTCCATGAACTATTGTTGTGCCACGAATATAAACATCAAGATAATTAAAACCTTTGTGACACTGTGCAAAGGAAATCCCTATCAACCCTGGAAGAAGATTGCCAATCACAAATTTTTGCCTTCCATGTGGCTGATTTATGTGCCACATTAACACAATTTTATGAGCTATTGTTATTGCATATTTTTGCGATACATTAACACAATTTTTTGCGATATGTTCATGCAATAGTTTTTTGATACACCAACGCAAATCTGTTGCTATATGTTACCATATGATTTTCTGCTACTTCATCGGATCTTCTTGCGCCATCAATTTACTATCAACGACGATGCAATATCTCACTTTTCTGCATCTTTCATTTAAACCTTTCTTGCACCATCACATTTCTTCACACTTATGCATAATCCAAAAAAACCACAAATCATCAACAAGGTCAAAATCATCAATAATATTCTACTTTCGATCTTTTTGTTTTATTGTAGGCAAAACAATTTGAGAACTGAGAGAAAGAAAGCCTGCATAGAGAAAAGACAGCTCAATAACAATTTTCCAACACTCCAGAAAATCCATTTTCACTTCGAATTAGGCGATTTCATTTATTTATTTTTAATTTTTTTTTCACAAATAATAGATGTTGCTTTATTTTTTCATTTCAGGTGGAAGTTAATCACTAAGCTAATTACAAAGAAAAAAGATGTTGCAAAATTATTATGCATTGGATGTAACAAAAACATCGAATCCCGGGACTCGCAATTTAGTTTAACAAAGTGATATGAACTCCCAAGAATGAAAATCTAAGACTGTAGTGGTGATAGCCAAGAAACATTGAGGGCACATGCTCATGCGATTTTATAAACACTGCAAATTTTATTATGAAGTTGTTCCATATTAATATCCAGATTTAACCTTCAACCTGTCACAAATTTTGGAGATCCAAAATCATGGAACCCAAATGTGAGGGATAATGGAAGATTTGGAACATGAAATCAAGGAGGCGAAACAAATTCAAAAGCATTATAAAAGGAGCAAGAATACATAAGGGGTTCTAGATCTGAGACACTATGAAGGGATTGAGTTCCACATAGGCTGTAGAGAAGAGGTAGAATTTGATAAAGAAAGAACACTTATGCTCTTGTTTTTGTCAAATTTAAGAAATCAATAGGTTGCAGAGAGAACATAACTTCTTGCACTATTGTAATCAGGAATGTTTTCTCATGTTTGTGAATCTGAAGAATTTCTATTTCTTTAGGGGAGAGATTATTGCAATTTTATAAATCTCATCTTTGAAGGACGCTAAAACTCGAAGGACTGTATCAAACACATTTCAGAGCAATAAGAAAGTTTGCATTCTTTTGCATTGTTGCAATAATTTTGAGATTTATTTTTGTCTCAATTGTGTAATTTAAATTTCATTATTTTTTTGTTAAGGATTAGTATGAATAATGAACATGGACACTATTGTGATTTTCTATTGTAAATGCTAATTAGTTTCTATGAAGCTATATGACAGGTGTTGACAGAATTGAGGTGGAATTTAATTAATGAACTTAATGAAACTTATTGGTAATTTACTGATAACTATTTATCGGTAAATTGTAATCTTGTTTTGTTTTAACTGTTTTTGTATTTAATGAACTTCTTCTTGAACATAATAAAAAATTTATTATTGAATTCTTTCATGATTGGATTTAAGTATATGTTATGGTTTTTTTAATAACTATTTATTGAAATTATTCTATTGCATATTTGTTTGAACATATTGCAAATCATATGAACTTGTTCCATGGTTTACACGCGTATATTAATCTTAGATCCAATCTCAATCCTTTTTCCCTTTATTTACCTTTCTTTTGGTTGGGAAAAGGATCTATATTTTGTGCTGATCGAGATAGATTAGTTTTTATTTTACTATTTCCATCTTAGATTAGTTCTACATTCGCATTCAAAACATGTTTTGTAAAGTCTCCTTATGCAGGAGAAAACCCTAGTGTGGCTTTGCTGAGCCCTTGTTTCAACAAAATGATTACCTTCTTCAAGCAGTTGAAAGAAGACAATTCATTCTCTTCCGTTAGCTAATAATAGCAAATGACAAGATATATTAGCAGATAGAAAGTTGCGTATATATTTTTGTACATATAAAATAGTTTAGGTTAGGTTAGCATTTAGTTTAGGCTAGTTTTAGGATAAGGGTACCTAGACCTATCTAACCAGTTGGAACCACCATCACAAATGGAAAAGAGTCTAATTTGGGTCTCTGATCAGGTGGTCTCCCTAATGTTAATGAGGTCATTTGGCCATCAACACCACCCAAGTTCATTTATTGCAAGTGACATGACGAGCTTTGATGTAATGGACCAAAAAATATATATTCTGTATATATATGTATGTAGGTATGTATGTATGTATCAAAAACGTTTTTGGGCACTCAACGATTCATAATATATATAAATACGTTGCTATTCTTCTTATTAAATTTGTGTTGGAAAACCTTAAATAATATCATAGTTAGAAGCAATTTAAGCGATAGTGGAGTTGGAATATTCAACATCTAACATCATAAACAACAAAATATCCTTTGTGGCAAGCTTTACAAATCTTTCAATCTAAAGGAAATGTCACACCTTAAATATCAAGATTGTTGTTAGAGTAAAGGGATAGGAACACCTCCCTTTCTCATAGGCAATCCAAAGCTAGAAAGAAAAAAAAAGCAATGTCAAATAAATATATTTGGAATATGGGTTAACGGTGAATGATTTTCTAGCAATAAAGGAGGCATTCTAAATCCACTCTGAATATTTAATTTTGAAAAAGAGGGCTTTAACCCTATATCCATTGTTCCAGTGTTGGAGAACATTCCTTATCTAATCTCACATATGGAGAATGATAAGTTGTTGAAGTAATTGAGAAGGATGAAATTATCAATGTTGTATGGGGATTATCCCCTAACAAATCTCCAAGATTTGACAACATCACCATTCACTTTTATCGAGTCTATTGGGACACCATAAAAATTTGTTTAAAGTGCGTGATCTAGTTTGTTCATAAATCCCACAACATAAGTGGCAATATAGATTCATCATTTATTACTCTAATCCCTGAAGAGGTTAATCCATGTTATTTCTCTAGATTTCATCCAATCTCACTATGCTACTTTTGTTATAAAACATTTAAAACAATTATGGCAAACATGTTGAAGAGGATACTGTTAGAAATATTAAGACGAGGTGGTGGTGGGGGAGAGCGATGGGGGGGTGAATCAATATTTCATTTCAATTAATCTTCAATTGCATATTCAAAATTGTATACATGACTTCTCTTCAAGCAACTCATGTGTATACACGCTTTCAATGAACACAAATAACCTATGTGAAAATTACTTGATTTTTCACAATTTTAAATAATTATCTGAATCATTATATCAATAGCCATTTGTTATGCTGTTAACCATGAGTAGTATTCAACATAAGAGAAGATAAATCATAACACATAATCAACACATCAACACATAGGGACACCAAGATTTTTAGGTGGAAACCCAATTTGGGAGAAAACAACAATTGTTGTTGTCTTTATCTTCTTTATTATTACAAAGAATTTTTTATTAAATCATGTATTAGTGCAAACTCCTACCAGTACACAGGCTCCTACCTGTAGTAGGATACAACCTCCACAAAATCTCTAGCTTTGTCTGGAAGGAAGCTACTACTCCCTGATCAATTTACCGACTCCTACCAGAAGGAAGGTCCTAATCCCTCACTGAAGGCTCCAACCCTCAACACCTTTATGGACCACGTTTTAAAATATTTCACACTGGATCCACCTGACTCAAATACACATAAAAAACTACAAGCCACCTTTCATCAAATTTTCAAACTGGACCCACGCCAACCATTAAGCTTAATCTCTGAAACCAAGCATTAAATATCCGAATACCAATCAACTCTCTGCAACCAAATCATTAAATAACTGAATATGCTCAAACTACAATTGAATACCAATAAACAACCACCCTTCTACAACCAAATCACTGAATAACAGATATATCAAGCCAAGTCTCAACAACAACAACCAAGTTAATTTCTTTGTTCATCAATTACCAAACCATACATCATACTCATACTCATCAAGCATCAAATCACAACAAGATCAACCATTCTTAATCACTATTAAAACCTTCTTTGCAAAATACAAATAGAAGCACATCACATCACCATCAAGAAGCATAAATATATACTCTTTGTAATGCCATGTTCATGGACCATCAAACCACAAGGAACTCAATCAATGTTAAGACTCTCTCTGAGAAAATATAATATCTGGAAATAAAACCTCTGCATAATATGAACAACAACAAACTCAAGGACAACTTTCACTAGATAAAAATACACAACAACAAATCCTAAGTAACATCACCAATTAGCAACCTTGAAAGACTAATATCAACGTTATTCTCATTAGATCTATAAGCTTTTTTCCTCTGTCCTGCAAACTCAACCCTTGCAAAAACCTTTGTCATACAAAGCTCTATCCATAATAAACCTAGGATATATATGTGTATGTCATTAAGGAAACCCACATATATATGTGACGCCTATGCATAATAACTGTATGTAGATCTCAAATCAATGAATACCGAGACTTTTTGATCAAGCCATTTTGTTAGTTCAAATCAAACTTCTGTTGGCATTATGGCACACGTTTGGAGCTATGGCACAGGTGTTGTCCTTGATGGCAACTCTCTTTGGTAACAGATCTCAGTTCAGGCTTTCAGAATGAAGGAAAAGACATATACGCAGGTTCATCTAGGCGAAGTCGCGTATACACGCGGGTTAGACGTTTCAAAGGCGCGTGTGCATATACACGCACTTTCATGCAAGGAAAAGCACGTATATGTTGGAGAACTTACCTTTGGTCCGTGGTAGTTAGTCCTTGGTACTTGAACCTATGATTTTGGACCATGATACCTCATCAGACGTGTTGATCCCAGGTATTGGGTCCTTGGTATTGGCTTATTATGGTTTTGGACCGTGGTATTGTGGAAGGCCTAAAACTATAAAAGGGGAAGGAGATCATGTGGCAAAGCATCATCTGATTTATTGAATATCTGATATTGTGCTAGATCTGGAATACTGGTGATTGGGTTATGGTGCAGATCTAGATCTGAATGAAGAAGGAACCTGAGCGCAAGAAGGATAAGGTCTATTGATGGATCAAAATCTCAAGTCTTGAACATTGATATTTCTGTATGATTTTGATCTGTTATATGTGGCGCACTCTTGATCTATAAATCTGATAATCTGGGTTAACTAATGACTGAATGTTTAAAAGAATGAATTATCATTTATAGATCTGTACGCAGGTTCAGTGAAGTGCAGGTGCGTATACACACTTTTTCTGTGAATGAAAGAAGCGTATACGCAGTTTGGTTGTGGTACAGAAGCGTATACACATAGGTTGCTGAATAGTGAAGTAGCGTACATATCTTGATTTATGTTCTAGCTGCTTCTGTTTTATTGCTGTAGTGTTCTGGGTTCAGAATTGGTGTTTGATTACAGTTACTGTGTTCTGGGTATAACGGTCAGAGAAGTGTTTATTTGATTCAGTTTTTGATTGGTGAAAAGGAGTTTGGTTGATGCAGAAATTCTTGATGTTTGATTGATGCTATCTGTGGATCCAGTCTGAAAATTAATGAAACGAGGTCCCTGAAAGCAAAGAGAAGGTTGCAGACTTCTGCAGGTAGAAGCCTGCGTACTAGTATCTCAAGCTAGTACAAGAACTAAGGGGGTTGGAGCTCCCTTCCAGGAAAGCTGGAGAACAAGAGAGAGTTGTAGCTCTCTGCAGGTTGCAGCCTGTGTACTGGTAAAGACTGCACCAGTACAAAACATTGTAAAGAGAAGTTTCTAATTAAAAAGAAGATAGAGACGAATTGCAGCAGGGGGTTTTCACCCACATTGTGTTTCCTCCTTATATCTTGTGTTCTTATGTGTGACTGTCTTCTGCTCTATTTCACTGTTTCTGGTACTGTTTATTTACTTCTGATTCACAGATTAATAACTGACATCTGAAAGATAAATCTAATTATAAGTTTGCTCTATATACGCGGGTTTCTTTATCTGTAGTTGCGTATATACGCGGTTTTTATTAACTGAAGTAGCGTATATTATCTGCAGTTGAAAAAGGAAATATTTGACTTGATAATACTGATTCACCCCCCCTCTCAGTATTATTTCCAACAATTGGTATCAGAGCAGGTCCTTCAGAAGAAGCTTGATCGCGTGAAGGAAGATCGTTCATCATGAGCAACTACGAGAGGGAAGCATCAATCAAGCCACCAATTTTTGATGGGACAAACTTCGTTTATTGGAAGGTAAGAGTTACTGCCTATCTTCAATCTATTCGTACAGAAGTCTGGGATATCATAGATATAGGGTATACTTTTCCATCAGCAACTCCTACAGATCCGGATGAGAAGAAGAAATATGAAACAAATGCAAAGGTGGTCAATACTCTATTAGGATGCCTATCTCAATCAGAATTTGTCAAGGTAATGCAGTTAAATCCGCAAAAGAGATATGGGACAAGATTGTTATGAGCTATGAAGGAGATGATCAGGTAAAACGAGCAAAACTTCAAACCCTCAGGATTCAGTATGAAAATCTCAGGATGTATAATGATGAAAGTGTGGCTAACTATTTTCTTCGTGTAGATGAGATTGTTAATTGTATGAAAAATTTGGGTGAAGAAATAAAAGAGGCTGTTGTGGTTGAAAAAGTTCTAAGATCTTTGTCCCCTAGGTTTGAATCTAAAGTTTCTGCAATAGAAGAAAAAGAGAATCTACAAAGCCTTAAAATGTCACAGCTGCACGAAATTCTAACTGCTTATGAAATGAGGAAAGGAGGTCCATCAGACAGGAGAGAAGCTGCCTTCAAGGCTTCAGGCAAAGGCGAGTACTATGAGTTAGGACACGTGTCAGAAGAAGAAGAAGAATCAAATTTTGTCAGAAATCTTCAACGGGGTACTGGACGGTTCCGAGGTAAGTTACCTTTCAAATGCTTTGCTTGTGGAAGAGTCGGTCACTATGCTGCCAAATGTCCTCACAAGGATAATATTGACAAAGGGAAGGAACCTGTTAGATGGAACAAGAAACAGAATGCAAATAAGAAAAGCTATTACACTCATGAAGATAGTGATGGACTTTCAAATAGTGACGAAGATGAACGAGGTAATGAGTATAAACTTTTAATGGCTTTTGAAGATGATGACTACATGGATGCTATAGATGTAGAAGGTTTTTATGAAGAGATGTCTAATCTCAAAATTTGCTTAGAAGAGAAAAATGCGATTATTGATTCTCTGCAATGTCAACTGGCTGAAAGGGAAAAACATCTTGAAAAATTGGAATGTGAAATTGTTGGTCTTAGAAAGGAGATTGAGAAAACAAAAGCTATTAATCTTAAATTTGTTAAAGGATCTGAAACTCTGGATGAGATTATCAATGTGCAGCGTTCTCCACTAATCAAGACAGGTCTGGGATATAATGGAGAAACATCTCAAGCATCCACCTCCAAAAGTTATCTTGATGCAGCAAGGAGGAGCGAGCAAAGGCCTAATAGAAATCATCAGGTAAATCAGGGACAGTTTACCTCAAGAACGAACAAAGACTATCAAGAAAATCGGGGGCAAGCTACCTTAAGGACAAATAGAAGCTACAATCAGCCACAGGTAAAATCTTCCCAATTTGCCTCAAGAATGGATGTCAGTAGAAACTACAATCGGTTGGATGATAGATTTGATAATCGCAGGAGTTTCTTCAATGGCCAATGCTTCTCTTGCCATAACTTTGGTCACAAAGCAGCCCAATGTGTTGCCTATAAGACAATCATGACTAGAGAAGCTAAAAAACAAAGGAATATGACTGGGATCACGAAAAGGACTTATAACAACTTTTCAGCCCTTGAAAATGAAGTTGAATGTTCTATTTGTAATAACTTTGGTCATGAAGATTCTGAATGCAGGAGCAGGTTTTGGAAGACAACTCAGAAGGAACAAACCTCAAGTGCCAGAACATGGAGAATGAAGGAACCACAACCAGAAAGATGTGGGATAGCCTTTTATGCAGAAGGACAGGAAAATCTATGGTATATTGACAACAGATGTTCGAAGCATATGACAGGTGATACAGAAAAACTTGAATCATATACTGCATTAGAAAAGGGAAAGAAGGTTTCGTTTGGAAACGATACCCCTGCAACCATAAAAGGAAAAGGCACTGCTCAGTTGAAAGAAAAGGTCAAGGTTGGAAATGTTTTGTATGTTGATGGCTTGAAGCATAATCTACTGAGTGTTAGTCAGATGTGTGATCAAGGAATCGAGGTAATATTTCGATCAAATGGATGTAGTGTTCGTGATCTTGATACAGGAAAAACAGTGATCAAAGGCAGAAGAAATCCAAATAATCTATACATATTTGAAGAAGGACAACAACAATGCTATTTGAGCAAGGATGATGAACACTGGTTATGGCATCGGAGGTTGAGGCATCTAAGCTTTTCACAAATAAGGAAAGCATGCAAATACCAGGCAGTTCGTGGTCTTCCAGATATCAAAATTCCAGACAACATCATATGCAAATCATGTCAGTTTGGTAAGCAAACTAGAACTAACTTTCCTGAGAAGGAAGGATCAGCCAGCAGGCCTCTTGAGCTAGTCCATACAGATGTATGTGGTCCATTTAGGACAAGGTCACCTCGAGGAGAAGAATACCTTATATTATTCATTGACGACTTCTCCAGGTTTGTTTGGTTAGGACTTATGAAGCACAAAGACGAAGCATTCGAAAAATTCAAATCCTTCAAAGCCTTGGCTGAAAATGAATCAGATTACAAAATTAAGTGCCTCAGGTCTGACAGAGGTGGGGAGCTTACCTCAAATGAATTTTTCGATTTCTGTGAAGAACATGGAATAAGAAGGGAATTCTCTACATCTAGGACTCCTCAGCAAAATGGAGTGGTGGAAAGGATGAACAGAACAATCCAACAAATGGCTCGTGCTATGCTTGATGAGTCTGGAACTCCCGCAACCTTCTGGGGTGAAGCTGCATATGCTGCGGTTGTTATTCTCAACAAAACAAATGTCCGAGTGAACAACACTTGAACTCCTCATGAGCTTTGGTATGGTGAGACTCCTTCGGTAAAGCATTTCAAAATTTTTGGGAGCAAATGCCATATTAAGAATACTGATGAGCAGCTTGGAAAACTTGAACCTAGAGCAAATGAAGGCATTCTCCTTGGTTATTCTCCCCACAGCAAAGCATATAAGTGTTACAATAAAAGACTTGGAAGAATTGTTGACAGCATTGATGTAGTGGTTGATGAAAAAGGATACATCCCTAGGCAAGTAAATCATGAAAATATCGATGAGGATGAAGACTAATCTCCAAATCAGACAGATGATGAAGAAGAACCTCAAGAGGCACCAGAGGGACATACAAAGATAGAAGAGAAGACTCCATCCAGGTACGTTCAGAAGAATCATCCAGAATCTCAGATTTTGGGGCAGAAAGAAGCAGGTGTACAAACTAGAAGAACAATCGCAGAAGCCTCAAGCTATTTGGCATTGCTCTCCTCCACTGAACCACAAAATGTAAAATAGGCGTGCAAAGATGAATGTTGGGTCAAGGCAATGGATGAAGAATTTGAGCAGATCGAAAAGAACGACACTTGGGAGTTGGTTCCTAGACCAAAAGATAAGAATTTCATAGGAACAAAATGGATCTTCAAGAACAAGTTGAATGAAAATGGGGAAGTTATTAGAAACAAGGCCAGGCTTGTTTGTAAAGGGTATGCTCAACAAGAAGGAATAGACTTTGAAGAAACTTTTTCTTCCGTTGCTAGACATGAAGCCATCCGAATGTTCCTTGCTCTCTCAAGCTTTCAGAAGTTCAAAGTATTTCAAATGGATGTGAAGTCAGCCTTTCTGAATGGAGACTTAGAAGAAGAAGTATACATCGAGAAACCAGATGGTTTCATCCTTGGGAATGATCCAAATCTTGTATGCAGACTTAAAAAGGCTCTCTATGGGCTTAAACAAGCTCCAAGGGCTTGGTACTATCGTTTGGATAAATACCTTCATCAACAAGGTTTTTCAAAAGGATCAGTAGATAGCAATCTCTATATAAAAATTGAAAATAACAAATTGTTAATACTTGTTGTGTATGTAGATGATATTATCTTTGGAAGCAATGAAGAAGCTATGAGTCAAAGTTTTGCCTTGGTGATGCAGAAAGAATTCGAAATGTCCTTGCTTGGAGAACTGACATACTTTCTTGGATTGAAAATCCAATAAAATGAAGGCGGAATCTTCTTGTCTCAAACCAAGTACCTCAAGCAGATTCTGAAGAAGTATGGCATGGAAGATTCGAAACCAGTATGTACCCCCATGGTTACAGGATGCAGCCTCAGTGCAAATGATGAATCAGCAGCAGTGCATCAACCAACCTATAGATCTATGATTGGAAGTCTACTTTATTTGACAGGTACTCGACCAGACATCATGCATGCAGTGGGAATAGTTGGAAGATTTTAGGCAAATCCAAAGGAAACTCATCTTCAGTCAGTCAAGAGAATCTTCAAGTACCTTCAAGGAACTCAAAACTATGGCTTATGGTATCCTAGAGATACAGATCTCACACTTCATGCTTACACAGATGCAGATTGGGCCAGAAGCGTGGATGACAGGAAGAGCACAAGTGGTGGTGCATTCTTTATGGGTTCCAGATTAGTATCTTGGTTCAACAAGAAACAGAGTTCGATTGCTTTATCTACAGCTGAAGCGGAATATGTGGCTGCTGCATCTTGTTGCACTCAACTTCTTTGGATGATGCAAACCTTACAAGATTTTCAAATCACTTGTACTCCACCTGTCTCTATCCTATGTGATAATACGAGTGCAATAAGCATTTCAAAGAATCCTGTCATGCATTCAAAGACCAAGCACATACCTATCAAATATCACTTTCTTCGGGAACAAGTGCTTGAGCAGAAAGTCAAGTTGGAGTATGTTCCTTCTAAGGAACAAGTTGCTGATATACTCACCAAACCACTACCCAGGGAAACTTTTGAATATCTCAGACAGAAGCTGGGAGTAGTTGATGCTTCATCCTGCTGTTGAAGCTTGTCTGTTTCAGAGAGAAGATGGTGTACGCGAGTTGGATGAGGGGCATCCGCATACATACGCTGATTTATGCAGGTGCAGTCGTGTATATGGAGTTTTGAAGAAAATCAGCAAGGATAGACTCTGGTTGAAGAGAGTCTGATATGCGTCTGGCAGAGACCATCTGGCACAGGTTCAGGGGGAGAAAATAATCTTATAATAATGCATTGTTGGCATTACCTTAGAAGATCTTGGTTCAAGTACTCAAGCTGTTGTTGGTTTTAGGTGGAACAGAGGCAGCGGGTGAACAGAAGGAAATCTTGGTTGCTGATCTGAATAATGATGGACAGATGCTGCTGCCTGTGACTTTCATAAGTCTTGTTCTAGATAATTCGTCTCTATGTCATGTATCTCTTTTTGTGGTATCTCCTTTATGGTGTCAAGGTCATGTAACGACCTATTTTGGTTTCCCCACTATGCCTGGGATGAACATGTAATGAACTTGGTTGTCATATGTAAATTTCTGATGTATCCCCACTTGGTTGGGTGATGGATGTATGCATTGAGTCTTTTGGTGATAGGAAGGTCTTTCATAATGTATATGTCTTGGTTCTTCTTGAAGAACATCTTTTGCAGATCTTGCCTACAGTCAGGGGGAGCATGGTCAGCACAGTAGGGCAGAACTTTCAACATGTACTCAGGGGGAGCACAACCCTTTGCCCTTGATGACAAAGGGGGAGATTGACTTTGAGGATGTTGGGTTGCCATCAAGTCCAAAGGGGGAGATTGTTGGCATTATGGCACAGGTTTGGAGCTATGGCACATGTGTTGTCCTTGATGGCAACTCTCTTTGGTAACAGATCTTAGTTCATGCTTTCAGAATGAAGGAAAAGACATATACGCAGGTTCATCTAGGCGAAGTCGCGTATACACGCGGGTTAGACGTTTCAAAGGTGCATGTGCGTATACATGCACTTTCATGCAAGGAAAAGTGCATATATGTTGGAGAACTTACCTTTGGTCCGTGGTAGTTAGTCCTTGGTACTTGAACCTATGATTTTGGACCATGATACCTCGTCAGACGTGTTGATCCCAGGTATTGGGTCCTTGGTATTGGCTTATTATGGTTTTGGACCGTGGTATTATGGAAGGCCTAAAACTATAAAAGGGGAAGGAGATCATGTGGCAAAGCATCATCTGAGTTATTGAATATCTGATATTGTGCTAGATCTGGAATACTGGTGATTGGGTTATGGTGCAGATCTAGATCTGAATGAAGAAGGAACCTGAGTGCAAGAAGGATAAGGTCTATTGATGGATCAAAATCTCAAGGCTTGAACATTGATATTTCTGTATGATTTTGATCTGTTATATGTGGCACACTCTTGATCTATAAATCTGATAATCTGGGTTAACTAATGACTGAATGTTTAAAAGAATGAATTATCCTTTATAGATCTGTACGCAGGTTCAGTGAAGTGCAGGTGCGTATACACACTTTTTCTGTGAATGAAAGAAGCGTATACGCAGGTTGGTTGTGGTACAGAAGCGTATACACGCAGGTTGCTGAATAGTGAAGTAGCGTACATATCTTGATTTATGTTCTAGCTGCTTCTGTTTTATTGCTGCAGTGTTCTAGGTTCAGAATTGGTGTTTGATTATAGTTACTGTGTTCTGGGTACAACGGTTAGAGAAGTGTTTATTTGATTCAGTTTTTGATTGGTGAAAAGGAGTTTGGTTGATGCAGAAATTCTTGATGTTTGATTGATGCTATCTGTGGATCCAGTCTGAAAATTAATGAAACGAGGTCCCTGAAAGCAAAGAGAAGGTTGCAGCCTTCTGCAGGTAGAAGCCTGCGTACTAGTATCTCAAGCTAGTACAAGAACTAAGGGGGTTGGAGCTCCCTTCCAGGAAAGCTGGAGAACGAGAGAGAGTTGTAGCTCTCTACAGGTTGCAGCCTGCGTACTGGTAAAGACTGCACCAGTACAAAACATTGTAAAGAGAAGTTTCTAATTAAAAAGAAGATAGAGACGAATTGCAGCAGGGGGTTTTCACCCACATTGGGTTTCCTCCTTATATCTTGTGTTCTTATGTGTGACTGTCTTCTGCTCTGTTTCACTGTTTCTGGTACTGTTTATTTACTTCTGATTCACAGATTAATAACTGACATCTGAAAGATAAATCTAATTATAAGTCTGCTCTATATACGCGGGTTTCTTTATCTGTAGTTGCGTATATACGCGGTTTTTATTAACTGAAGTAGCGTATATTATCTGGAGTTGAAAAAGGAAATATTTGACTTGATAATACTGATTCACCCCCCCTCTCAGTATTATTTCCAACAATTGGTATCAGAGCAGGTCCTTCAGAAGAAGCTTGATCGCTTGAAGGAAGATCGTTCATCATGAGCAACTACGAGAGGGAAGCATCAATCAGGCCACCAATTTTTGATGGGACAAACTTCGTTTATTGGAAGGTAAGAGTTACTGCCTATCTTCAATCTCGTGGTACAGAAGTCTGGGATATCATAGATACAGGGTATACTTTTCCATCAGCAACTCCTATAGATTTGGCTGAGAAGAAGAAATATGAAACAAATAAAAGGGCGGTCAATACTCTATTAGGATGCCTATCTCAATCAGAATTTGTCAAGGTAATGCAGTTTAAATCCGCAAAAGAGATATGGGACAAGATTGTTCTGAGCTATGAAGGAGATGATCAGGTAAAACGAGCAAAACTTCAAACCCTCAGGATTCAGTATGAAAATCTCAGGATGTATAATGATGAAAGTGTGGCTAACTATTTTCTTCGTGTAGATGAGATTGTTAATTGTATGAAAAATTTGGGTGAAGAAAAAAAAGAGGCCGTTGTGGTTGAAAAAGTTCTAAGATCTTTGTCCCCTAGGTTTGAATCTAAAGTTTCTACAATAGAAGAAAAAGAGAATCTACAAAGCCTTAAAATGTCACAGCTGCACGGAATTCTAACTGCTTATGAAATGAGGAAAAGAGGTCCATCAGACAGGAGAGAAACTGTCTTCAAGGCTTCAGGCAAAGGTGAGTACTACGAGTCAGGACCCATGTCAGAAGAAGAAGAAGAATCAAATTTTGTCAGAAATCTTCAACGGGGTACTGGACGGTTCCGAGGTGAGTTACCTTTCAAATGCTTTGCTTGTAGAAGAGTCGGTCACTATGCTGCCAAATGTCCTCACAAGGATAAGATTGAAAAAGGGAAATAACCTGTTAGATGGAACAAGAAACAGAATGCAAATAAGAAAAGCTATTACACTCATGAAGATAGTGATGGACTTTCAAATAGTGACGAAGATGAACGAGGTAATGAGTATAAAATTTTAATGGCTTTTGAAGATGATGACTACATGGATGCTATAGATGTAGAAGCTTTTTATGAAGAGATGTCTAATCTCAAAATTTGCTTAGAAGAGAAAAATGCGATTATTGATTCTCTGCAATGTCAACTGGCTGAAAGGGAAAAACATCTTGAAAAATTGGAATGTGAAATTTTTGGTCTTGGAAAGGAGATTGAGAAAACAAAAGCTATTAATCTTAAATTTGTTAAAGGATTTGAAACTCTGGATGAGATTATCAATGTGCAGCGTTCTCCACTAATCAAGACAGGTCTGGGATATAATGGAGAAACATCTCAAGCATCCACCTCCAAAAGTTATCTTGATGCAGCAAGGAGGAGCAAGAAAAGGCCTAATAGAAATCATCAGGTAAATCAGGGACAATTTACCTAAAGAACGAACAAAGACTATAAAGAAAATTGGGGGCAAGCTACCTTAAGGACAAATAGAAGCTACAATCAGCCACAGGTAAAATCTTCCCAAGTTTCCTCAAGAATTGATGTCAGTAGAAACTACATCGGTTGGATGATAGATTTGATAATCGCAGGAGTTTCTTCAATGGCCAATGCTTCTCTTGCCATAACTTTGGTCACAAAGCAGCCCAATGTGTTGCCTATAAGACAATCATGACTAGAGAAGCTCAAAAACAAAGGAATATGACTGGGATCATGAAAAGGACTTATAACAACTTTTCAGTCCTTGAAAATGAAGTTGAATGTTCTATTTGTAATAACTTTGGTCATGAAGATTCTGAATGCAGGAGCAGGTTTTGGAAGACAACTCAGAAGGAACAAACCTCAAGTGCCAGAACATGGAGAATGAAGGAACCACAACCAGAAAGATGTGGGATAGCCTTTTATGCAGAAGGACAGGAAAATCTATGGTATATCGACAGCAGATGTTCGAAGCATATGACAGGTGATAAAGAAAAACTTGAATCATATACTGCATTAGAAAAGGGAAAGAAGGTTTCTTTTGGAAATGATACCCCTGTAGCCATAAAAGGAAAAGGCACTGCTTAGTTGAAAGAAAAGGTCAAGGCTGGAAATGTTTTGTATGTTGATGGCTTGAAGCATAATCTACTGAGTGTTAGTCAGATGTGCGATCAAGGAACCGAGGTAATATTTCGATCAAATGGATGTAGTGTTCGTGATCTTGATACAGGAAAAACAGTGATCAAAGGCAGAAGAAATCCAAATAATCTATACATATTTGAAGAAGGACAACAACAATGCTATTTGAGCAAGGATGATGAACACTGGTTATGGCACCGGAGGTTGGGGCATCTAAGCTTTTCAAAAATAAGGAAAGCATGCAAATACCAGGCAGTTCGTGGTCTTCCAGATATCAGAATTCCGGACAACATCATATGCAAATCATGTCAGTTTGGTAAGCAAACCAGAACTAACTTTCCTGAGAAGGAAGGATCAGCTAGCAGGCCTCTTGAGCTAGTCCATACAGATGTATGTGGTCCATTTAGGACAAGGTCACCTCGAGGAGAAGAATACCTTATATTATTCATTGACGACTTCTCCAGGTTTGTTTGGTTAGGACTTATGAAGCACAAAGACGAAGCATTCGAAAAATTCAAATCCTTCAAAGCCTTGGCTGAAAATGAATCAGATTACAAAATTAAGTGCCTCAGGTCCGACAGAGGTGGGGAGTTTACCTCAAATGAATTTTTCAATTTCTGTGAAGAACATGGAATAAGAAGGGAATTCTCTACAGCTAGGACTCCTCAGCAAAATGGAGTGGTGGAAAGGATGAACAGAACAATCCAACAAATGGCTCGTGCTATGCTTGATGAGTCTAGAACTCCCGCAACCTTTTGGGGTGAAGCTGCATATGCTGCGGTTGTTATTCTCAACAAAACAAATGTCCGAGTGAACAGCACTCAAACTCCTCATGAGCTCTGGTATGGTCAGACTCCTTCGGTAAAGCATTTCAAAATTTTTGGGAGCAAATGCTATATTAAGAATACTGATGAGCAGCTTGGCAAACTTGAACTTAGAGCAGATGAAGGCATTCTCCTTGGTTATTCTCCCCACAGCAAAGCATATAAGTGTTACAATAAAAGACTTGGAAGAATTGCTGACAACATTGATGTAGTGGTTGATGAAAAAGGATACATCCCTAGGCAAGTAAATCATGAAAATATCGATGAGGATGAAGACTACTCTCCAAATCAGACAAATGATGAAGAAGAACCTCAAGAGGCACCAGAGGGACAGACAAGGATATAAGAGAAGACTCCATCCAGGTACGTTCAGAAGAATCATCCAGAATCTCAGATTTTGGGGCAGAAAGAAGCAGGTGTACAAACTAGAAGAACAATCGCAGAAGCCTCAAGCTATTTGGCATTGCTCTCCTCCATTGAACCACAAAATGTAAAATAGGCATGCAAAGATGAATGTTGGGTCAAGGCAATGGATGAAGAATTTGAGCAGATCGAAAAGAATGACACTTGGGAGTTGGTTCCTAGACCAAAATGGATCTTCAAGAACAAGTTGAATGAAAATGGGGAAGTTATTAGAAACAAGGCCAGGCTTGTTTGTAAAGGGTATGCTCAACAAGAAGGAATAGACTTTGAAGAAAATTTTGCTTCCATTGCTAGACATGAAGCCATCCGAATGTTCCTTGCTCTCTCAAGCTTTCAGAAGTTCAAAGTATTTCAAATGGACCTGAAGTCAGCCTTTCTAAATGGAGACTTAGAAGAAGAAGTATACATCGAGCAACCAGATGGTTTCATCCTTGGGAATGATCCAAATCTTGTATGCAGACTTAAAAAGGCTCTCTATGGGCTTAAATAAGCTCCAAGGGCTTGGTACTATCATTTGGATAAATGCCTTCATCAACAAGGTTTTTCAAAAGGATCAGCAGATAGCAATCTCTATATAAAAATTGAAAATAACAAATTGCTAATACTTGTTGTGTATGTAGATGATATTATCTTTGGAAGCAATGAAGAAGCTATGAGTCAAGGTTTTGCCTTGGTGATGCAGAAATAATTCGAAATGTCCTTGCTTGGAGAACTGACATACTTTCTTGGATTGCAAATCCAACAAAATGAAGGCGGAATCTTCTTGTCTCAAACCAAGTACCTCAAGCAGATTCTGAAGAAGTATGGCATGGAAAATTCGAAACCAGTATGTACCCCCATGGTTACAGGATGCAGCCTCAATGCAAATGATGAATCAACATCTGTGCATCAACCAACCTATAGATCTATGATTGGAAGTCTACTTTATTTGACAGGTACTCGACCAAACATCATGCATGCAGTGGGAATAGTTGGAAGATTTCAGGAAAATCCAAAGGAAACTCATCTTCAGGCAGTCAAGAGAATCTTCAAGTACCTTCAAGGAACTCAAAACTATGGCTTATGGTATCCTAGAGATACAGATCTCACACTTCATGCTTACACAGATGCAGATTGGGCCGGAAGCGTGGATGACAGGAAGAGCACAAGTGGTGGTGCATTCTTTATGGGTTCCAGATTAGTATCTTGGTTCAACAAGAAACAGAGTTCGATTGCTTTATCTACAGCTGAAGCGGAATATGTGGCTGCTGCATCTTGTTGCACTCAACTTCTTTGGATGATGCAAACCTTGCAGGATTTTCAAATCACTTGTACTCCACCTGTCTCTATCCTATGTGATAATACGAGTGCAATAAGCATTTCAAAGAATCCTGTCATGCATTCAAAGACCAAGCACATACCTATCAAATATCACTTTCTTCGGGAACAAGTGCTTGAGAAAAAAGTCAAGTTGGAGTATGTTCCTTCTAAGGAACAAGTTGCTGATATACTCACCAAACCACTGCCCAGGGAAACTTTTGAATATCTCAGACAGAAGCTGGGAGTAGTTGATGCTTCATCCTGCTGTTGAAGCTTGTCTATTTCAGAGAAAAGATGGTGTACGCGAGTTGGATGAGGGGCATCCGTGTACATACGCCGATTTATGCAGGTGCAGTCGTGTATATGGAGTTCTGAAGAAAATCAGCAAGGACAGACTCTGGTTGAAGAGAGTCTGATATGGGTCTGACAGAGACCATCTGGCACAGGTTCAGGGGGAGCAGATAATCTTCTAATAATGCATTGTTGGCATTACCTTAGAAGATCTTGGTTCAAGTACTCAAGTTGTTGTTGGTTTTAGGTGGAACAGAGGCAGCGGGTGAACAGAAGGAAATCTTGGTTGTTGATCTGAATAATTATGGACAGATGCTGCTACCTGTGACTTTCATAAGTCTTGTTCTAGATAATTCATCTCTATGTCATGTATCTCTTTTTGTGGTATCTCCTTTATGGTGTCAAGGTCATGTAACGACCTATTTTGGTTTCCCCACTATGCCTAGGATGAACATGTAATGAACTTGGTTGTCATATGTAAATTTCTGATGTATCCCCACTTGGTTGGGTGATGGATGTATGTATTGAGTCTTTTGGTGATAGGAAGGTCTTTCATAATGTATATGTCTTGGTTCTTCTTGAAGAACATCTTTTGCAGATCTTGCCTACAGTCAGGGGGAGCATGGTCAGCACAGCAGGGCAGAACTTTCAGCATGTACTCAGGGGGAGCACAACCCTTTGCCCTTGATGACAAAGGGGGAGATTGACTTTGAGGATGTTGGGTTGCCATCAAGTCCAAAGGGGGAGATTGTTGGCATTATGGCACAGGTTTGGAGCTATGGCACAGGTGTTGTCCTTGATGGCAACTCTCTTTGGTAACAGATCTCAGTTCAGGCTTTCAGAATGAAGGAAAAGACATATACACAAGTTCATCTAGGCGAAGTCGCGTATACACGCGGGTTAGACGTTTCAAAGGCGCGTGTGCATATACACGCACTTTCATGCAAGGAAAAGCGCGTATATGTTGGAGAACTTACCTTTGGTCCGTGGTAGTTAGTCCTTGGTACTTGAACCTATGATTTTGGACCATGATACCTCGTCAGACGTGTTGATCCCAGGTATTGGGTCCTTGGTATTGGCTTATTATGGTTTTGGACCGTGGTATTGTGGAAGGCCTAAAACTATAAAAGGGGAAGGAGATCATGTGGCAAAGGATCATCTGATTTATTGAATATCTGATATTGTGCTAGATCTGGAATACTGGTGATTGGGTTATGGTGCAGATCTAGATCTGAATGAAGGAGGAACCTGAGCGCAAGAAGGATAAGGTCTATTGATGGATCAAAATCTCAAGGCTTGAACATTGATATTTCTGTATGATTTTGATCTGTTATATGTGGCGCACTCTTGATCTATAAATCTGATAATCTGGGTTAACTAATGACTGAATGTTTAAAAGAATGAATTATCCTTTATAGATCTGTACGCAGGTTCAGTGAAGTGCAGGTGCGTATACACGCTTTTTCTGTGAATGAAAGAAGCGTATACGCAGGTTGGTTGTGGTACAGAAGCGTATACATGCAGGTTGCTGAATAGTGAAGTAGCGTACATATCTTGATTTATGTTCTAGTTGCTTCTGTTTTATTGCTGCAGTGTTCTGGGTTCAGAATTGGTGTTTGATTATAGTTACTGTGTTCTGGGTACAACGGTCAAAGAAGTGTTTATTTGATTCAGTTTTTGATTGGTGAAAAGGAGTTTGGTTGATGCAGAAATTATTGATGTTTGATTGATGCTATCTGTGGATCCAGTGTGAAAATTATTGAAACGAGGTCCCTGAAAGCAAAGAGAAGGTTGCAGCCTTCTACAGGTAGAAGCCTGCGTACTAGTATCTCAAGCTAGTACAAGAACTAAGGGGGTTGGAGCTCCCTTCCAGGAAAGCTGGAGAACAAGAGAGAGTTGTAGCTCTCTGCATGTTGTAGCCTGCGTACTCGTAAAGACTGCACTAGTACAAAACATTGTAAAGAGAAGTTTCTAATTAAAAAGAAGATAGAGACGAATTGCAACAGGGGGTTTTCACCCACATTGGGTTTCCTCCTTATACCTTGTGTTCTTATGTGTGACTGTCTTCTGCTCTGTTTCACTGTTTCTGGTACTGTTTATTTACTTCTGATTCACAGATTAATAACTGACATCTGAAAGATAAATCTAATTATAAGTCTACTCTATATACGCGGGTTTCTTTATCTGTAGTTGCGTATATACGCGGTTTTTATTAACTGAAATAGCGTATATTATTTGGAGTTGAAAAAGGAAATATTTGACTTGATAATACTGATTCACCCCCCCTCTCAGTATTATTTCCAACAAATTCATCTACCATCATCATATACATCAATCAACAACAAGACAACTTCCAACAATCAGATCAAGCAATAATATTAAAAGCTTATTAACATAAAATGTATAAGCAACTATTATATGCTATATACACATGTGTACGCGATATTCAAGAATACAACCAACATACAAATATCAGAACATTAATCATTAAACCCTCTTTGGAGACACAATCTTTGTCTTAGTAAAACAACAATGACAAATTATTTAGTTTCACGATACAATGTCAAACCAAGACACTAATATTTGCATACGCATATACAACTAAATCAGATCTCTACATCTGCATACACAACCAAATCAGATCTCTACATTTTCATACACAACCAAGTCAAATATATGCATCTACATACACAATCAAACCAGATATTTGCATATGAATACACAACCAAATCATATCTATACGTACAATATTAAATCAACCCACAATATGCTAAACTTTGTGCATTCATCCTTTCATTTGTTGGCAACTTAAAACATTAAGTAGTAGATTCATTTGCCCACAATTACACCTACAATAAACAAATCAAACAAGAATATCTTTCCAATATATCTTCATATCTCTCATATCTGAGTCTCCTCCTCATGCCCTAGTGCACACCTGTTCTAGATAAAATCACAAAGGAGTAACCCATTAAATGTGTTAGCACTTTGTAAATTTCCCAAGGGTGAGGAGAGAAATTCTAGAGGTAACCACAAACCACTTTTAGGCTAGAATCTAGCCCTTCTAGCCTTGGAGAGGGCTCTCTCACTTAGCTTGTTTGAATAATATGATATTAGGTTAGATATAGAGCTCAATTAGGTGTGTTTTTTCAAAGAGTTGTTGGTAAGAAAGGAGACAGATCCATTGGGCATGGAGTCATGTCAAATTGATTATTTGTCCATTGATATGATGAAGAAGGAAAGGGTTTTTTCCACAGGGGCAAGGTAGGAAGTCTTGGTTATGCAATCAAATTAAATCTTTGTAGGAGGGTGAGTGTGAGAAAGGTGAAAACAACACTTAGATAATTAAGATTGTAAATGAATTCTAAATGCTGCTTTAAGAGGAAAACACATATTACTTGGGAAAAATAAATCAGAACACCATCAAGATGAATTCTGAATTAAACATCTGTTTATTCCAAGCATGAAGACATACATTAAAGAGATGTAAAAACATAAGACAAACTTACAAGTAGAAAGAATCACAACACCATCAAGATCTGACACAAGAATCCCTGCAAATCACCTTATGTCTTTCATTCACTAGTAAAAGTTTTCAGAAAATACAATGCACTCAAGGATTCTCTCTCTCCAATCTGACCAACTCTTTTTTCTTTACATGCACATCATAACATAGACTCAATAGAGTTAGTTATGACCTCTAGGGGTTAAGTTTCTCATTTGAATTTTTGTTTCTAACTTCTTGCAAGGAAAGTATAACTAACTGTCTAAAGACTAGGAATTGCATAACCAAATATTTTCTAAGAATTTTTCATTAATTCCTCATTCCCAAATCAAGCCTATGAGTTATTAGATGATTTATTACAATTAATAAGACCATAAAAACAATTTACATAATATTTTAACTTGGGTAACTTAGTAAAAAAGATGACTGTCCGGAAATGCAGTGCCTCCCCTACAGCAAAAACGCGGTGCCAAAGAATAGCAACTATATTCTTCACATATATGATAAACGGTAAGTTGGATTGAGCTTATTTTTTGATATAAAGTTAATATAATCATAAAACTTCTCCACAAAAAATTTGAACCAAATCCGACTCACGGATCTCGAGAAAATACAAAAAATATTTGTAGATGATGGTGGCTGATTTGTCGAAAATCGTGAAGCATTTTGACTTTAAATTAAGTGTGTTTATTCATATTACCTCCATACATTTCCTGTAAAAATTTCATTTAAAGTGGGTATATGGTTTAAGAGATATGGTGAAAATACGACGACTATGTGAAAGCACAACGCTCCATGGTTGAGATACTTCTGGCCAATCTATGGATTGGATGATGAATTCAGTGTGTGTGAAAAGGCATGGACATGCTCAAATTCATCCTTAGAAGCTTTCTTTCATCACAAAAGTCCCCCAACTTTAACAAATCCTCTTGTCTCAGAAGCGCAACGCCTGTCTCAAAAGTGCAACACCATCTTTCTTTTATAGTTTAAGTGGTCAAGTATATTTGTAGACAAGCTGCACCTAATGATGGTGATGCTAAAAATTTAATGACCATGATATATACCCTATTCCATCATCCTTTGACCAAAAATGCAAAATGTCCAACTTCACATCAAAAACCCTAATGCTTCTGACAGTTTCGCAACAACTTGTGCAACATTCCAAGTTCTGTATACTTGCAGCCTATCTATGACAAAATGAAATTGATGGGTTGTCTTGGAATGTACCTGTGAAGCTTAGGAACCTATGAAACAACCTCAAAACTGAAAGAAAGCCTCAAAAACACTATCTCCCTTTGTTATTATATTCACAACAACTTTTGCAGTGCTTGTGACTAGGGTTCTTTGAGAGTGATGACCAAAAAAGGGGTTGATCAATGATACTCAACTGAAGTTCCAAATAGAGTTATGTAGGTTTCAAAGCATACATTTCCACCAAATTTATAATTTATTGAGACATGCATCGGGTTCCTTAGTTGCGTAGCATATTCCAACTTTCACAACTAGTCTCTGATTTTCGCAACAACTCCTCTTTCCAACCCTGCAATGTTCTTCTTCAACCTTCAAAACTGGTTAAGAGCCAAGATATATTATGAATGAGGGAAAATGAGGAGCCACAAGAAAATTTAAACTCCTCATGCCAGTAGATCCTTCTTTTAAATCATGATGGCCCACTTGTTGATGTGAGAGATGAGTAAGGGATGTCTTTACAATGATGACCATGACATGACACAATTGATCATAGATTCCGATAACTGACGGGACTAACCTAACAAACTCATGATAACTAGAATCTTTCATGACATGATCTTCAAATACCCTTTCATGGTGACCTAATGATTCCCTATGATTAGCTCTTAAATAATGATCCTTCGTGACATTAGACATTTGAACTTTTAGCAAAATAGACTGACTTTACATGAAATTTAATCCAAATCTAGACCTGTTTAAACCATAATAGTTAGGTCATCATGACTGATATTTAGAAAGTGACCTCAGATAAAATAGAGAGACTAACATGACCAAGATTCTTGTAACATAAGACCCTAACAGAAAGCTCACATCAACTGTTCAATCTCCTCCTCCTTTTATAATCTCTTGCCTTTCCAATACCACAATAAAATCCTTTGGATTTGTTGTCAGTAATTTTTTATGGGATCAAACAGACATTAGCGACACAAAATAATGGGAGATTACCATGGAAATGCTCATCATTTTTTATTTTCCATGTGCAGGGTTGCATACACAACTCTGGTTCATGAAAACTATTTATGTATGTGACTTTGCTTCATAGTAGTGTATGGATTTCAAACTTCACCCTCTTTAATATTCTTCAAATTAAACCTGCGACTAAGTTGCAAATACTCTTCCTCATACTCTGCAATACATGTACAAGAATTCATATCATCTATAATAGTTCAACAAACCTTTCTAGTCACCATCCATCAATACACTAGCTAGGCTCATTCAATCATAACAAGAGTGTCACATAATATGACAAGTTGAAATGAAAGACAACACATTTGACATCTAGGTTGACATCAAGGACAACACATTATCCATAATGCCAATAATCTCCTGCTTTGGACTTGGTGTCAACCTCCTACAAAAATCAAGTCCTTCTCTCCCGCTTTGACATCACGGGAAAAGGGCAGACACAAGATGAGAGAAGTATTCCCCCTTAAATGCACAACACCATAAGTATGATCCGTTGATGTGAAACAGAGAACTTAGTTGCAAGATATGACCATGACCTCTCATACTGACCATGCTCCCCTTGAGCATATGCTGGACCTTCTAGTGACATGCAATGTAAGTACAAGGCTTTATGAAGCAAACAAATGACTATTTATAAGTACATATTACCTTTCCAAGTTTACATAAAACAACAACAAGGCTATATCAATGATATACATGTTGTTGACATCCAATACCCCATACATGGAAAAAATTCACAATGTTTACAATACATACTAGACAACGTGGATATCTAAATGCCCATTACATCAAAAGATGATGAAACATAGCCATACATGTACTTTCAAGCTCAACATTCAAGACATCCATCAAGAATAACATATGATATCCCGTTGATATCTTTCCATAAACAAGAGACTCATCAACACTTATGTGAATTCAAAGAAGACCTCCAACATTGCAAGACATTAAGTAGAATAGGATTGATCAACAATATATTGAATATATGAATACTTCCATAACAACAATATATATATATATATATATATATATATATATATATATATATATATATATATATATATATATATATATATATATATATATATATATATATATCACAACAGTAATAACTGTGAACTCATAAGAAATCATAATGCCAACAATGAACATTTGGAAGCATAGAAGATGCTCCCCTTGAATCTATGACAACTTCATCACCAATCTTTATCTCCACAATACATCAAGGGAATAGATCAACAATAGTAACAATATCAAATTTTTCAATGAGGTATTGAAAAGGACCCATAAACTCATCATGGATCAACACACCCAAATATCATATAGGCATCATCAACATTATGCAATAAGCCAATGTCAAAACCATAATGCAAATAATGATCTGATGGAAGCATATGAGAAGCTCCCCATGAATTTGTGCCACTCTTTTATCACCACAGAGAATCATATGCGACTGTATAAGTTAATAACTATGTACATACGTGACTGCCCTTCATAAGAAATGTATATACAATGTGAAATGTTAATTTTTGCTTAGAAGCAAATAGCCACAGCTCCCCCTGAACATGTCATATCTTTTCCTGAATACAACAAATTTAGCAGATGAAAAATTTGTAGCATAAAATATCACCAAAAGAATAATCTAACAACATATGAAATCATCATAAAGGTACACATGCATAACTCCCCCTTGAGATCATGCACTATTGATATTGTGGACCTGATTGTCATCAAGCGATGAAATACGCTACATGTACTTCTGTAGTCCCTTTAGAAATAAACATCATATATAATATATTGTAGTGGGGACTATCTCCCTTAATCTAAATCTAAAGAAGAGGAGATTAACCTATTATTTCTACCTGGATTTTTCTTTAGAACATATAATTTGTTTTCATTTATGAATCCTTTTGCTATAAATTTTCCAGTGTCTTCTTCTATTTTAACACCCTCCTCCCACATCTACCTAAGTAACCAGCGAACCGAGGTAAACATGTCATGATAATTTACTATGATATGATTCGACTCCCTATGTGTCAGTTAAGGAAGTGGAACTGTCGGAACACATCACACAAACCTTCCATATCAACAACAGAACTCCCAGGAGTCATCCCAACCACGCAATTAACCAAGCCCTGAGACCAATTGAAGTTTTAATACATTAAACCCCTGGGCGCTCCCTTGAGATGGGCAAGGGTGTGTTGGGAGGCTCTAGACACTCCCACAATAAGGGCAAGGGAGCTTCCAGAGAATTTTTTTCCCCAGCGCTGTGCCTACGACTCCAGGATTTGTGCCACTTTTTCAGGCCCAAAGCGCAGGTCACTGCCGAGAACTCAATGACACCTTCAGAAATGAAATTTCATAGCGTTATAAAGATACATTTGCAAAAACATCAACAAAGACTAGATTGGACCCCTACTAGCCATGACAAGCTTTTCGTCAAATATGTCACAAACATGAAAGCTATAGGTCTTAACAACAGAACTGAACATAGGGGTCTCATACTTTTTTGAGAATCGCTAAGAAGCATTGATGCCTCAACACATTAGCTGTAATTTCATCTATTAGGCCACAGATACATTGTTCATTCATTTACAAGTAAAAAAATGATCAGAGCCATACATAGCCATTGTCATAATACATGTTCATAACCAGCATAATAACAACATAAATACCAAGGAAACAACAACCATATAAACCGGTATAATAGTCATGAATTAACCTGGAGAAATAACCTCATATTAGTGATGCAAATGCCAAACAGTTTTGGGAATTCCATGAACCATCTGACCATGGACATGGTTGAGCCAAATGTCCCTTCAGACAGCCACCCCCGTGCCATATTCCAAGCATGGATTAGGGATCTCATGGAACAATCCATCAATACCTAACTAGGGCTTTCAGAGGCCAAATCACCTTAACCATCAAACAATGATTCCACCTCACGGTCGGAAATCACAAACCATCACCATATTGGTCTCTACCCAAGCCTTCTAGGGCTCTAGAGAATTTGTTCCAACCAACGCTTCCAGGACTAGTAACTCAATTGACAGTTGTCACTGGGTTTCTAGAGTGTTTTTCCAATCAAGGCTTCTAGGACTAGTAACTCAACCCACCAAGGGCTTCCAAAGCATTTTTCCAAAAAAGGCTTCCAGGACTAGTAACTCAACCCAAGCTGTTACAGGGCTTCCAAAGCGTTTGTCCAACCAAGGCTTCCAGAACTAGTAACTCAACCCAAGCTAAAGGAAACATAAGAACCAACCAAAAAAACAAAGAAATGAATCCACAACACCATGGCTATCCTAGAAATGGAAAGGCTAGGCAAATCCACTGTCAATCTAGGAAATCCTCCATGCCAATGACAAATCATGACCAATAAACCAAATGCATATGCCATGCATGCCAAACCTAGTGAGGAAAACATACATGCAACTTAGTACCTGCAAGCAAAACCCATAGTAGTTGTTGATCCCAATGTCCTCTTGTGCTTTCCTGCTCTTCCTTTACCTTTTTTCTCTAAGCATCCAAGTATGCCACACTCTCCAAGAGTGCTCCAAGAAAACTCTTAAGTGTCCAAGAGTATGAGAGAGATAATAGAATGATAGCTCCAAAGCTTACATTGATCAAAGCTTACACTGACCAAGCCTAAGCTAAATCTTGTCAACTGATCCTCAAAAGACATTTTATCAATGAGGCCACTATTTTCTTCAATTTCCATTATTTTCCTTCATTTTCCTCCTCACATGCAACCTATGACCTTTCACCTTCCTTTTCTCCTAATTTCCATTATTTTCATAAATAAATGTGTCAAAAATGCCATTTTTCCTTTCCAAATCCTTTTCCATTGCCTTTGCCAATTTCATTTAGCCATAATAACCGAAATGAACACCCACGAGGATGTTTTCCCACCATTCAACTTGGAATACATGTCCCATGACCTTGGTCTTATATTTTTTACATGGATTTTTAACCAGGGTTGTTAGAGAACCCTCCCCCTTGGGGGAACACCATCCTCGATGTTCAATTACACCTATAAACCAACAAAATGCTAAACAAAAGCATACTGCCCATGGAGCTTTATAACACAACTCATTGTGATATTTACAGTGATCACTATTGTAGATATGATAATCATACCGTTTATTGGAGCTTTATAAAACAACTTATTATGGTATTACAATAACAACCACATATACTCATATGCACATTTGCTTCAACCAACAAATAACCATACTGTCTGTTGAGTTTTATAAACTAGCTTGATACAATATTATACACATATAAACATTCTCTCAACCAACAAATAAAAGTATATGATGCCCATATCAATCAACAAGGGAATCTAGAGGCTCACATCTCCACCTTCAAAAGTAGTACTGGGATTTACTTCCTTCCTAGGAAGTCCAGAATCCACTATCAAGGTCAAATATGCATCCAATGTCCAACGCTACAATCCAACACCACTTATCCTCTTAGTGAACAGTTATTGACTCATTGCTCCAGGGCACATTCCCAATGTGCATTTGATTCCATCTAGCAATGCTAATGACCAAAACAAATCCATTCCCGACCTTCCCTTCTCTGTTATGTCCCTCGAGTAATCTGGTCACCTCCTTCCGTCTAGTCATACACCTTCCAAGTTTCGTTGGCACCCCCATCCTGGGTAGTCCATCCCTCGGTAAGGTTTCCTTGCATTGAAAGCTCTAGAAACCAAGGCATATACCTGCATCAAAGCCATCATATCAGTCATAGAATGCTCATGGAAATCAATGGACACCATTGGGTACTAGTGTCCCACAATGGCCCTGCTCCTGAATACTTTACCAGCATACTGTTGCCTGTTCCAATTCATTTTGTTGTTGTTGTTGCTAATTCTTGCTGTCAGTTTCGACCACTCAATTGGAAATTTCATGCTTTCTTGTACCAAGCACATAATTTCCATTATATTCAAAATAAATTGAATAACTTCAAATCATACCTCATTGGTGGCCTGCCAATAAGGTACACTTGCAATTATGTTCGCTTCCTGTCACAATAAGTCAAACTAGCATCTTTGACGAAATCATCATGTATAAACATATATCATCAGGTTAGCTCAAAACACAACCATCATAGATCAAAATCATAAATCACATGTAACCATCATAAACCAGAATCATAGATCACATGTAATCATCATAGAGCGGAATCATAAATCATATGCATAATAAAACTGAAATAAAATACTAATACTTATCCTTTAATCAATCCTTAGCTTCTATCTTTGTCTTTATTCCGTACACACTCCGAATCAGTTTCCGTACTCAAAAAACACCCAGTTCCTTCTCCTCAACCATGTGCACATACACATAATGTGCATCAAACACACAACCACACATGGCATACACCACCATGTAATACATGCACCTACACATGACATGCAATACATACACCTACACCCAGTGTACAACACAACACAATACATATGCCTACATCTGGTGTATGACACAACACAATACATACACATACACCTGTTGTACAACACAATGCATATACGTACACATAGTACAACACAGCAAATACACATGTCATGATACCATGACTACACAATGCACATACAAAGTATCTCATGCCCACAACACAATATGTATGACATGCACACAATACCACATGTACATGAGTACCATATGTACAACATGTACACAATACCACTTGCACAAATTGTGTGCAACGCCACAAGTACATGACACCACCTAAACAACGTGTACACAACGCCACATGTATACCGCACCATTTGTACAACATGTACACAATACCATATGTACACAACATCACATACACGACACCACATGTACTTGATGCCACTTGCACGACATTTACACAACACCACCTGCACAAAATACCACATGTACAATCACGCACACAACACCATATGTACATAGCACCACATGCACAACATGCACACAACACCATATGTACATAGCACTGCATATACAACATGTATATAAAACCATATGTACACAACACCGCATATCCAACATACGCACAACACCGTATACAGACAACATCGCATATCCATCATGTGCACAATACAATATGTACACATCACCGCATATCCAACATGCACATAACACCATCTATACCCAGCACTGCATATGCAATATTCGCACAACACTATTTGTACCACCCTGTGCATAACATTGCATAAACAACTTGTACACACACTATATATACAAAACACCACATGCGCACAACATCACAGATGCAACATGTACAACATATACAACATATGCACAACAATAGTATCACACATCCAAAACCACATTGTCTCTACCAAACAAACTTGCTTCTAGTGTCTTATTCATGCTTGTCCCAACATGCCACAAACCACACTGCTTTCATTTCACTAATGTATCCCTCGGTATAGCCTATCCATAACATATAAATAATATAATCACATAATATCAACTCATAACCCCATGATATTGACCTCTTATATTTGTCAAGACGACTCTCCCACTTGATTCCTCATAAACCAGGAACCTCTTCACGTCATTCACTTGCATAAGCAATCATTCCTCCATAAGAATGATTCCTAACGACCCTATAGATAATGGTATGCACACACACACACACACACACACACACACACACACACACATATAAACATGAACATAAAACAATCATGACCCATGATGACCCTGTCAGATAACAATGTACATACATACATATATGCATATAAACATCAACATAAAACAATCATGATCCCAACATAATTACTAGATATCATAAGGCAAAGGTTAAGATAACATCCTTTATTCATGCACAATATGAAAAATATTGATAACAACAACCCCCCACATAGCCAAGGCATCTGAAACCTCAAATCCATTTATTTTACCCTTTTTGTTTACCTTTCTTATGATTTTCCTATCACTATCCATTTACCTCAATGGACCCAACTAATCCAACTAACTGACATATGCTTGCCTTCAACTTCCCTTATACATGCACTGAACTTCATCTAGGCCTTACATCACCTAATGGGTACCACACAAATATCCCAGAACTCCATTAAATTTCCTCTTTCCCAAACCAATTCCCAAGGCTCAAAACATAAAATGAAAGAGAAGAAACAAACGAGAACAAAACCATGAAAATCAATAACAATATGACTCCGCAAACAGAGTGGTAAGGCCTTGCACTAGTCATAAAAGACCAAAAGCACAAGACTAGCAACAAACACCAAGACTCCATCCACATGGTTCCCCGTGCCTCCAAGTGAAAGCTCAACCCTAGCCTCCTTTAATATTTCATGACAATCTATTTTTCCAGGCAATCCCCTACGTCATACTGCTATAAACACATAACTATCAGTGTTAGTAAACATAACAACATACTAGTTACCTTACCTTGTCATACTAATGCCAAGCATGTTACCCTACAACTTGATCTGGATTTAAACAGGAACGCAACAAATTATAGATATAACCATAAATAAAAAGATGTAGTAGAAATAACACTTCATTTCATTAATATCAAATACTGAAATATGCTTACAAAAAGAATAGAAATAAGACTAGCTCGGGCGATGGTAACTTATCTCTGAGAAGAGATGTGGTGGCTACATGCCTTTGAACTGTGTTACAATGAGGCTTGAAGGTCTATTTATTATTGAGAAATAATGGAAAATCCTAAACATCCAAAAACCTAACCCTAGGAGATGAAGCGCCAAAACTGTGGGCCCTAGTTGGGTAAGTTGGTACATCAACATCCCGGGGTGGTATCTTTGGCATACGATCTCCGTTTGGCTATCATGATACCTCGTTTCGAAGATCTCAAAGAGAAGGATGGAAACAAATAGCCAACCTGGTTTGGGATGTTTTCTGTCTCTCTATTTTCCCTAAAAACGTTGTTTAGGGCCTCAAAACGGCTTCGGAATTTCATGACCTGAAAAACTGCCAAAAATAGTAAAATGTGCTACAATTAAGCAAATTGAAAAACTGAAAGAGACAATGTTGGGGGTCCAAGTGAAATAGGCAAGTGGCCACCAATATCCACCTAGATCATTCCTCCCCCCTTAGGAAGCAATGGCCCCCGTTGCGTTGAGTTCTTCCATGAGATGGGGAAACTTCTATTGAACTTGGTCCATGGTGAGCCACTTGCCTTGGTGAAGGAGTTGGCTTGCTTTAACAACTCGATACAGTTGGATCTTCTGCTGGCGAGTGTTCTTGATCTGTGTGTCCATGATCTGACCAGTTGTGGCTTGCTCCATGCAATCTAGATTTAACTCTGTACGTGTGAGTTGTTCGGCAATGTCTGATGTGTCCAATAATGGTGGGAAGTATGGTCGAAGGCAGTCCACATTGAACACTGGGTGTAGGCCAAGGAATGGGGGAATGTTGTGCTCAAATGCATTGTCTCCCACAGCCTTGGTAATGGTGTAAGGACCATATCAGAGTGGTATGAGTTTACGATAGGTTCCGGTAAGGCGTTCCTTCTGCAAATGCAACCAGACTTTGTCGCCCACCCAAAACTTGTGTGGCACCCGATGTTGATCATGTCGCTGCTTGTACTTGGCATTTGATTTCTCTAGAATGTCATGGACCTGTTGGTAGATATGTTGGATGTGCTCAATGAAGTTGTTTGCCTTATCGGCTTCTAACTGGACATGAGCCGAATCTGCTTGAGTAGCTGCAAATGGTATGGCCACATCAATGTGACATAGTGGCTGGAATACCAAGCCCACCTTAAAAGGGTTGTGACCAGTCGAGCTGTGCAGAGCCCGGTTATAGCTGTGCTCGACATAGGGAAGGCTCTCATCTCATGTCTATGGATGCTTTGAGTTATACATGTGCAGAATGTGTACAATCATCCTGTTGACGACCTCTATCTAGCCATCATTTTGGGGATGTAAAGCTGTGGACTTAGTGAGCTTGGTGTCCAACATCGACTAGAGACTCGACCAAAATGTACTAAGGAACCTGTTGTTCCGATTTGAGATGATAGACTGTGGGATCCCAAAGTGTACCCACACTCTTTCAAAGAAGAGTTTAGCAGTGGCTTCTGCTGTGATATTCTTCTTGCAGACCACTAGAATGGCCATCTTCGAGAATTTGTCAACGACCACAAAAACATAGTCGCTGCCATGCTTAGTAGAAGGAAGTCTCGACATGTAATCCATGGAGATGGATTCCCAAAGTCGACTAGGGGTAGGCAGCGGAGTATAGAGGCCTTACTTCTTGATGGTCGGTTGGGCAATGGCGCAGGCAATGTAGGATCTGATGTACTTCCCGACATCTTGTCGAAGATTCGGCTAGTAGAAATACTTCTGAAATACTGCCACTGTTTTCTCGACCCCGAAATGCCCATTGACCCGACTGTAGTGTGTTTCCAAAATCATCTTGGCTTGCTCACTTCAAGGAACACAAAAGTGTCCCAGGTGGCATAGTAGGGCATCCTGGAGGTGAAAATCCAGAATTTGCTGACCCTCCAAGAGCATCTGGTATGTGTGGCCAACCTCTGGGTCACTTTTGTAGAGAAGTGGCCAATCAGAAGTATTGTGCCCACAAGAGTTGAGCACGATGGTTAATGCCATGATCAGTGGTCGGCTGAGGCAGTTTGCAACATTATTGGTGCTACCCTTCTTATACTTGATATTCAAATGGAACTGCTGCAGGTATGTGGACCACTTTTGATAGCAATCATTCTGCAACTTCCCTTGCGTCTGTATGAATTGCAGGGATCGGTGGTCTATGTGGATGACCGTTTCCTTCCCCAAAATATAATGCTTCCATTGTTGGAAAGCCTGCATAATGGAATACATCTCTTTGTCATAAGTAGGATACTTCCGGACTGTGTCTGAAAGTGTCTCACTGTGATATGCCACTGGATGCCCTTGTTGAGTAAGGACTGCCCCAATAACATAGTTAGAGGCATCTGTCTCGATCTCAAACGGTTGTTGTAAGTCTGGTAAAGTGAGCACTGGTGCAGAGAAGAGGTGATGTTTCAAATCTATGAATGCCTTCTCTTGAGATTCAGACCAAAATAATTTTTCTTTCTCTCCTCCCTTGGTGACTTGACTCAAGGGCCAAGTGATATGAGAGAATCCCAACATGAACCTGAGGTAGAAATTAGCAAGACCCAGAAATCTACGAATCTCTATTAGAGTGGTTGGGGCTAGGCAATCCCGAATGACTTGGATCTTGGCTAGATCCACATGCACCCCTCGTTCATCAATAATGTATCCAAAATACTAAACCTAGGTCATGCCAAAAGTGCATTTCTCCAAATTTGCACACAACTTGTGTTGTCGCAGTGTTTTGATAACCTGTCGGATGTGGTGGAGGTGTTATTCCCAACTCTGGTTGAAGATTAGGATGTCATCCAAGTATACCACTACAAATGAGTTGGAGAATGGCCGAAAGATGTCATCCATCAGCCTCATGAAGGTTGCAGGAGCATTTTTCACCCCAAAAGGCATAACGAACCATTCGGAAAGGCCCTCCTTGGCTTTGAAGGCAGTCTTCCGCACATCGGAGGGTTCGATTGGTACCTGGTGATAATCGAACTTCAAGTCGATCTTGCTGAAATATTCCCCCCCCTTTAGTTGGTCCAGAAGGTCATTAGTCCGTGGGATCAGGTACCTATTCTAGACAGTGATCTTGTTCAATGCTCGGTAGTCAACACAGATTCTCCAAGTCCCATCCTTCTTCTGTACCAACATGATCGGGCTCCCACATGGCGATGAACTCTGACGGATGTGACCTTTCTACAGTAGCTCCTGAATCTGCCTCTTGATTTTGTCATTCTACAGAACAGAGTGCCGATAGATTGGTCCATTGGGTAGCGGCGCACCTTGGGTTATATTGATGGAGTGCTTGACCTGACAGTGCAGAGGCACCCCTGTGGGGGATGTGAACATGTCCTCGTACTCCTCCACAACCTTGTCCATCTGTTGTTACCGTGTAAAGGGGCCCTATTTGGAGGTCGTGGCCACTGTCCTCTTTTTTCCCCGAGGGCGTATCATCAAGAAAACAAATTTCCTGGTTTTGAAAATGATCTTACTGCATTGTTTTGCAGTAACCAAAGAGATGGAGGTAGGCGGTGCTACCTCTGATATCCTGTACAACTTATTTCCCAAAGTAATATTAACAACACCAGGCCTTGACTCATACACAACATGTCGGTTCCATAATTATGGTTGGCCTAATAATACATCACAAACATCAAGGGGATCAACGTCACATAATACCTCATCCGTGAAGGGCTTGATGTTGTATGGAAGGCGGCACTACTACCTCACGCGAAGATGCCGTCCTTGGTGAAGCCACCTGATGGTGTACGGTTGTGGATGTGCTATGGTTAGTAAGACCAGCTGCTTCACGACCTATACCGAAATGAGGTTCTTTTGGCTCCCTCTGTCGATAATGAACTGTAGCGGGGAACCCTTTACCCACATCTAGGAGTGGAAGAGGCAACCTTCCTCCTCTGGATCTTCGGGTTCCTCCTTCTATATCTTCGTGGTGGCAACGGTGGCATTGGGCTCCGCATCAATAATCTGCTTCCCTTTGTCATTCCCCTTGTCAAGTCTGACTCAGAATCGTAACATGCATTTGATTTCGAAGCCTTTAGCTTGGTCACCAGGGATTGCTTGGCCCAACACTTACTTGTGTTGTGAGTGAAGCTCTTATGGAACTCACACCACTTTACCGTGTCCTTCTTTGGCTTCATGAAATTGTTCTTTTCTTGCGGCTTTGGCGGGTTGTCCTGGGCCACCCCGCCTTGGCTTTGTCCTTTGTTCTGTGGTTTGGGGGCACCTTTCCCTTGCTTCGAATTTGCAGATCCAAAGTCTTGCTTCTTCTGTTTAAACTTTTGCTTGATCTTGACCGCATATCAGTATGCCGTGTCGAGCGAGGGGATGTCCAAGAATTCCATCTCATCCTGGATGTACTTGTGCAGGTCGCCGAGGTACTTGAGAACCAAATGCTTCTTAGAATCCTTGATACCCAACTTCGTGCGATGGGTATGAAAAACATTGGTAAACTCTGGCACATCTTGGTCCCTTCCCTGTCCCAACGTTGTCCACTTTATGTATTTATCCTCATAGCTCCTGACAGGGTAGTATTGCTCCTTGATGGAATCCCGGAGCGGGTTCCAAGTGGGTGCGGCTGAAAACAATGGGTTTGTACTTTCATCCTTCTGCTCATAGTAGGTTTCCCACCAGTCCTTGACGTGGGGGCCTACTTTGAGAAGTGCAAAGGTGATCTTTTCCCGGTTGGAAAAATCATGAACGAAAAAATATCCTTCTAGGATATTTAACCATTTATCTATAACGTCTGCATCTATCTGACCCTCAAATATGGGAATGTCAAAGTTAACTTGTACCTTAAAGGGTGTGGCGCTTCTAGAGTAGCTGCCAGAAGTAGATGCGTCGCCCCTGTGTAGCCGCTGAAGGATCTAGGCAAAGTTGTCCATCATTGCGTTCCTTTGTCGCTCGAGGCCTTCCTCGAGCAAGATTTTGATAGGATCTCCTGCTCCCTCATCTTTATTTTCATCCACCATGGGAGGCCATCAGGATTTGCGAGGCTGGTCTTGCAAAGGTTCGACTAGTTCAAACCCTAACTCCTTATATCCCGACCTCATTGGGGACATGCAAAGAAAAACAGAGAACGAGAAGACTGATATGATACCACTGATTCGGATTTAAACAGGAACACAAAAAATTAAAGATATAAGCATAAATAAAATGATACAGTATAAATAACAATTCATTTCATTAATATCAAATACTGAAATATGCTTACAAACAGAATGGAAATAAGACTAGCTCGAACGATGGTAGCTTATCTCTGAGAAGATATGTGGCGGCTACATGCCTCTGAACTGTGTTACAATGAGGCTCAAAGGCCTATTTATTATTGAGAAATAATGGAAAATACTAAACATCCAAAAACCTAACCCTAGGAGATGAAGCGCCAAAACTGTGGGCCCCGTTTGGGTAAGTCGGTACATCAACTTTCCGGGGTTGTAACTTTGGCATATGATCTTCGTTTGGCTGTTTGAATACCTTGTTTCGAAGATCTCGAAGAGAAGGCCAAAAATAAATAAGTAAGCCAATTTGGGACATTTCCGATCTCTCCGTTTTCCCTAAAAATGCCATTTAGGGCCTCAAAACGACTCTGAAAGTTCAAGACCCAAAACACTGCCAAAAATAATAAAATGTGCTACAATTAAGCAAACCGAAAAACAGAAAGAGACAATGTTGGGGGTCCAAGTGGAATAGGCAGGTGTTCACCAATATCCACTTGGACCATTCCTCCCCCCTTCGGAAGCAATGGCCCCCATTGCATTGAGTGCCTCCATGAGATGGGGAAACTTCTGTTGAACTTGGTCCTTGGTGAAGGAGTTGGACTACTTTAACAACTCGATACAATTGGATCTTCTGGTGGCAAGTGTTCTTGATATGTGTGTCCATGATCCAATCAGTTGTAGCTTGCTCCATGCAATTTGGATTTAACTCTATAGGTGTGAGTTGTTTTGCAATGTCTGATGTGTCCAACGATGGTGGGAAGTATGGTCGAAGGCCGTCCACATTGAACACTGGGTGCAGGCCAAGGAATGGGGGAATGTTGAGCTCAAATGCATTGTCACCGACAGCCTTGGAAATGGTGTAAGGACCATATCAGAGTGGTCTAAGTTTATGATAGGCTCCGGTAAGACATTCCTTCTGCAAATGCAACCAGAATTTGTCACCCACCCGAAACTTGTGTGGCACCCGATGTTGATCATGTTGCTGCTTGTACTTGGCATTTGATTTCTCTAGAATGTCATGGACCTGCTGGCGGATATGTTGGATGTGCTCAATGAAGCTGTTTGGCTTATCGTCTTTTGACTGGACATGAGCCGAATCTATCTGAGTAGCTACAAATGCTATGGCCACATCAATGGGACATAATGGATGGAATCCCAAGCCCACCTAAAAGGGGTTGTGGCTAGTTGAGCTGTGGAGAGCCCGGTTATAGCTGTGCTGGACATAGGGAAGGCTATCATCCCATGTGCGTGGATTCTTTGTTGTACATGCACAGAATGTGTACGATCATCCTGTTGACGACCTATCTCTAGCCATCAGTTTGGGGATGGAAAGCTGTGGACTTAGTGAGCTTGGTGTCCAGCATCAACCAGAGACTGGACCAAAATGTACTGAGTAACTTGCTCTCCCTATCTGAGATGATAGATAGTGGAATCCAAAAGTGTACCCACACTCGTTCAAAGAAGAGTTTAGCAGTGGCTTCTGCTGTGATATTTTTCTTGCAGGCCGCCAGAACGACCATCTTTGGGAATATGTCGACGACCACAAAAACAAAATCGTTGTCATCCTTAGTAGAAGGAAGGTTCGACATGTAATCCATGGAGATGGATTCCCAAGGTTGACTAGGGGTAGGTAAGGAGTATAGAGGCCTTGCTTCTTGATGGTCGGTTTGGCAATGACACAGGCAGTGCAGGATATGATGTACTTCTCGACATCATGTCGAAGATTCGGCCAGTAGAAATACTTCTGCAGTACTTCAAGGAACACAAAGGTGAAAGAACAAAAAGCTGTCCCATGTGACATAGCAGGGCATCCTGGAGGTGAAAATACAGAACTTGTTGACCCTCCAAGAGCATCTGGTATGTGTGGCCGAACTCTGGGTCGCTTTTGTAGAGAAGTGGCCAATCAGAAGTCTCGTGCCCACAAGAGTTGAGCATGGTGGTTAACGCCATGATCGGTGGTTGGTTGTGGAAGTCTACAACATTATTGGTTCTACCCTTCTTATACTTGATATTCAAATGGAACTGTTGCAAGTTTGTGGATCACTTTTGATGGCGATCATTCTGCAACTTACCTTGCATTTGTATGAATTGCAGGGGTTGGTGATTTGTGTGGATGACTGTTTCCTTCCCCAAAATGTAATGCTTCCATTGTCGGCAAGCTTGCACAATGGAATACATCTCTTTGTCATAAGTGGGATACTTCCCGACTGTGTCTAAAAGTTTCTCATTGTGATATGCCAATAGATGCCCCTGTTGAGTAAGGACTGCCCCAATAGCATAGTTAGAGGCATCTGTCTCGATCTCAAATGGTTGTTGCAAGTCTGGTAAAGTGAGCACTGGTGCAAAGAAGAGGTGATGTTTCAACTCTGTGAATGCTTTATCTTGAGATTCAGACCAAAATTTTTTTTCTCTCTCCTCCCTTGGTGACTTGACTCAAGGGCCAAGTGATATGAGAGAATCCCAACACGAACCTGCGGTAGAAATTGGCAAGACCCAGAAAGCTACGGAGCTCTGTCAGAGTTGTTGGGGCTTGCCAATCCCAAATGACTTGGATCTTGGCTAGATCCACATACACCCCTTGTTCATCAATAATGTATACTAGATAATAAACTTGGGTCATGCCAAAAGTGCGTTTCTCCAAATTGGCACACAGCTTGTGTTGTTGCAGTGTTTGGAGAACCTGTCACATGTGGTGGAGGTGCTCTTCCCAACTCTGGCTAAAGATCAGGATGTCATCCGAGTAGACCACTACAAATGAGTTACTGAATGGCCGCAAGATGTCATCCATCAGCCTCATGAAGGTTGCAGGAGCACTCGTCAACCCAGAAGGCATAACCAACCATTCGAAAAGGTCCTCCTTGGCTTTGAAGGCAGTCTTCCACACATCAGAGGGTTCGATTGGTACCTAGTGCTAGCCAGACTTCAAGTTGATCTTGCTGAAATATTTTCCCCCCTTCAATTGGTCCAAAAGGTCATCAATTCATGGGATCGGGTACCTATTCTAGACAGTGATCTTGTTCAGCACTCGGTAGTCAATAAAGAGTCTCCAAGTCCCATCCTTCTTCTGTACCAATAGGATCGGGCTCCCACAAGGCGATGAACTCGGACGGATGTGACCTTTCTGCAGCAACTCCTGAATCTTCCTCTTGATTTCATCATTCTCCAGAATAGAGCACCGATAGATTGGTCCATTAGGCAGCAACGCACTTAGGGTCAGATTGATTGAGTGCTTGACCTGATAGTGCAGAGGCACCCCTTTGGGGGAGGTGAAGATGTCCTCATACTCCTCCACGACCTTGTCCATATGTTGTTGCCATGCGGAGGGGCCTTGTCTGGAGGTTGTGGCCACCGTCTTCTTCTTTCCCTAAGGGCATATCATCAGGAAAAAAAATTCCCGGCTTTGGAAATGAGCTTACTGCATTGTTTTGCAATAACCAAAGAGATGGAGGTAGGCGGTGCTACATCCGATATCCTGTACAACATATTTCCCAAAGTAACAATAACAACACGAGGCCTTGACTCATACACAACATGTTGCCTCCATAAGTATGGTTGTCCTAATAATATATCACAAACATCAAGGGGATCAATGTCACATAATACCTCATTCGTGAAGGGTTTGATGTTGTATGGAAGGTGACACTGCTGGCTCACGCGAAGATCTCGTCCTTGGTGAAGCCACCTGATGGTGTACGATTGTGGATGTGCTGTGGTCGATAAGCCCAGGCGCTTCACGACCTTTGCTAAAATGAGGTTCTTTTAGCTCCCACTATCAACAATGAATTGTAGTGGGGAACCCTTTACCCACATCTGGGAGTGGAAGAGGCGCTCCTCCTCCTCTGGGTCTTCGGGTTCCTCCTTCTGGATCTTTGTGGTGGCAACAGTGGCATTGGGCTCTACATCGATAATCTGCTTCCCTTTGTCATTCTCCTTGTCAGGTTTTGACTAAGAGTCATAACATGCATCTGATTCCGAAGCCTTTAGCTCAGCCACCAGTGATTGCTTGGCCTAACACTCACTTGTGTTGTGAGTGGATCTCTTATGGAACTCACGCAACTTTCCCGTGTCCTTCTTCGGCTTTGTGGTGTTTTTATTTGCTTGCAGCTTTGGCAGGTTGTCATAGGCTGCCCCACCTTGGCTTTGTCCTTTGTTCTGCAGTTTGGGGTCACCTTTCCCTTGTTTCGGATTCAAAGATCCAAAGTCTCACTTCTTATGTTTAAACTTTTACTCGATCTTGACCGCATATCGGTATGTCGTGCCGAGCGAGGGGATGTCCAAGAATTACATCTTGTCCTAGATGTACCTGCGTAGGCAGTTTAGGTACTTGAGAACCAAATGATTCTCAGAATACTTGATACCCAACTTCATGCGAAGGGTATGAAAAACATTGGTAAACTCCGTCACATCTTGGTCCCTTCCCTATCGCAGCGTTGTCCACTTTATGTATTTATCCTCATAGCTCCTGACAGAGTAGTACTTCTCCTTGATGGCATTCTGGAACAAGTTCCATATGGGTGCGGCTGAAAACAATGAGTTCGTACTTTCATCCTTCTTCTCGCAGTAGGTTTCCCACTAGTCCTTGATGTGGGGGGGTGCTTTGAGAAGTGCAAAGGTGAACTTTTCCCGACTGGAAAAATCGTGAACGGAAAAATATCCTTCTAGCAGATTTAAACATTTATCTACAGCGTCTGCATCTATCTAACCTTCAAATATGGGAATGTCAAAATTAACTTGTACCTTAAAGGGTGTGGCACTTCTAGAGTAGCTGCCGAAAGTAGATGCGTTGCCCCTGGGTAGCCGCTGAAGGATCTGGGCAAAGTTGTCCATCATCGCGTTCCTTTGTCGCTCGAGGGTTTCCTTGAGCAAGATTTTGATAGGATCTCTTGCCCCCTCATCTTTCTTTTCATCCGCCATGGTAGGCCCTCGGGATTTGCGAGGCTGGTCTTGCAAAGGTTCGACCAGTTCAAGCCCTAACTCCTTAAATCCCAACCTTGTTGGGGACATGCAAAGAAAAACAGAGATCGAGCAGACCGCTCTGATACCACTGATCTGCATTTAAACAAGAACTCAACAAATTACAAATATAACCATAAATAAAAAGATGCAGTAGAAATAACACTTCATTTCATTAATATCAAACACTGAAATATGCTTACAAACAGAATGGAAGTAAGACTAGCTAGGAATGGTAGCTTATCTCTAAGAAGAGATGTGGCGGCTACATGCCTCTGAACTGTGTTACAATGAGGCTCAAAGGCCTATTTATTATTGAGAAACAATGGAAAACCCTAAACATCCAAAAACCTAACCCTAGGAGATGAAGCGCCAAAATTGTGGGCCCCGTTTAGGTAAGTTCGTACATCAACTTCTCGGGGTCGTAACTTTGGCATACGATCTTCGTTTGGCTATCATAATACCTCATTTCGAAGATCTTGAAGAAAAAGGCTAAGAGCAAATGAATAAAGTGGTTTGGGACGTTTTTGGTCTCTTCGTTTTCCCTAAAAAACACCGTTTAGGGCCTCAAAATGTCTTCAGAAGTTCAAGACCCGAAAAACTGCTAAAAATAGTAAACTGTGCTACAATTAAGCAAACTAAAAAATTGAAAGAGACAATGTTGGGGGTCTAAGTGAAATAGGCAGGTGGCCACCAATATCCACCTGGATCATTCCTCCCCCCTTAGGAAGCAATGGCCCCCATTGCGTTGAGTGCCTCCATGAGATGGGGAAACTTCTGCTGAACTTGGTCCCTGGTGAGCCACTTGCCCTAGTGAAGGAGTTGGCCTTCTTTGACAACTCGATGCAGTTGGATCTTCTGCTGGCGAGTGTTCTTGATCTATGTGTCCATGTTCCGATTAGTTGTGGCTTTCTCCATGCAATATGGATTTAACTCTGTAGGTGTGAGTTGTTCTGCAATGTCTGATGTGTCTAGCAATGGTGGGAAGTATGGTTGAAGGCGGTCCACATTGAACACTGGGTGCAGGCCAATGAATGGGGAATGCTAAGCTCAAATGCATTGTTGCCCACAGCCTTGGTAATGGTGTAAGGACCATATCAGAGTGGTCTGAGTTTATGATAGGCTCCGTTACGGTGTTCCTTCTGGAAATGCAACCAGACTTTGTCGCCCACCCGAAACTTATGTGACACCCGATGTTGATCCTGTCGCTGCTTGTACTTGGCATTTGATTTCTCCAGAATGTCATGGACCTGCTGGTGGATATGTTGGATGTGCTCAATGAAGTTGTTTACCTTATCAACTTCCGACTGGACATGAGCCGAATCTGCCTGAGTAGTTGCAAATGGTATGGCCACATCAATGGGACATAGTGGCTAGAATCCCAAGCCCAACTGAAAACGGCTATGACCAGTCGAGCTATGGAGAGCCCGATTATAGTTATGCTGGACATAGGGAAGGCTCTCATCCCATGTGAGTGGATGCTTTGAGTTGTACATGCGCAAAATGTGTACAATCATCGTGTTGATGACCTCTGTCTGGCCATTAATTTGGGGATGGAAAACTATGGACTTAGTCAGCTTGGTGTCCAACATCGAATAGAGACTAGACCAAAAGGTATTGAGGAACCTGCTGTACCAATCTGAGATGATAGACTGTGGGATCCCAAAGTGTACCCACACTCGTTCAAAGAAGAGTTTAGTAGTGGCTTTTGCTGTGATATTCTTCTTGTAAGCCGCCAGAATGTCCATCTTCAAGAATCTGTCGATGACCACAAAAACACAGTCGTTGCCATGCTTAGTAGAAGGAAGGCTCGCCATGTAATCCATGGAGATGGATTCCCAAGGTCGACTAGGGGTAGGCAGCGAAGTATAGAGGCCTTGATTCTTGATGGTCGATTTGGCAATATTGCAAGAAGTGCAGGATCTGATGTACTTCCAAACATCCTTTCAAAGAATCGGCCATTAGAAATACTTCTGCAGTACTGCCACTGTTTTCTTGACCCCAAAATGCCCAGCGGCCCGACTGTTGTGCACTTCCCAAATCATCTTGGCTCGCTCACTTGAAGGAACACAAAGGTGTCTCCGGTGTTATAGCAGGGCATCCTGGAGGTGAAAATTGGGAACTTGTTGACCCTTCAAGAGAAACTGGTATGTGTGGCCGAACTTTGGGTCGCTTTTGTAGAGATGTGTCCAATCAGAGGTCTCGTGCCCACAAGAGTTGAGCACGGTGGTTAACGCCATGATCGGTGGTCAAATGAGGTAGTCTACAACATTACTGGTGCTACCCTTCTTATACTTGATATTCAAATGGAACTGCTGCAGGTATGTGGACCACTTTTGATGGAAATCAATCTACAACTTCCCTTGCGTCTGTATGAACTGCATGGGTCAGTGGTCTTTGTGGATGACCGTTTCCTTCCCCAAAATGTAATGCTTCCATTGTCGGCGAGCCTACACAATGGAATACATCTCTTTTTCATAAGTGGGATACTTCCAGACTGTGTCTGAAAGTGTCTCACTGTGATTTTCCACTGGATGCCCCTATTGAGTAAGGACTGCCCCAATAGCATAGTCAGAGGCATCTGTCTTGATCTCAAATGGTTGTTGCAAATCTAGTAAAATGAGCTCTGGTTCAGAGTAAAGGCGATGTTTCAACTCTGTGAATGCCTTATGTTGAGATTCAGACCAAAAGAATTTTGCTTTCTTTCTTCCCTTGGTGACTTGACTCAAGGTCCAAGTGATATGAGAGAATCCCAACACGAACCTGTGGTAGAAATTGGCAATACGCAAAAAGCTACATAGCTCTGTCAGAGTGGTTAGGGTTGGCCAATTCCAAATGACTTGGATCTTGGCTGGATCCACATGCCCCCCTCGCTCATTAATAATGTATCCCAATTATTGAACCTGGGTCATGCCAAAAGTGAATTTCTCCAAATTGGCACACAAATTGTGTTGTCACAGTGTTTGAAGAACCTGTCGGATGTGGTGGAGGTGCTCTTCCCAACTCTCGCTGAAGATTGGGATATAATCCAAGTATACCACTACAAATGAGTTGGTGAATGGCCACAAGATATCATCCATCAGCCTCATAAAGGTTCTAGGAGCATTCGTCAACCCAAAAGGCATAACCAACCATTCGAAAAAGCCCTCCTTGGCTTTGAAGGTAGTCTTCCACACATCGGAGGGTTCGATTGGGACCTGGTGATAGTCGGAATTCAAGTCGATCTTGCTAAAATATTTTTCCCACTTCAGTTGGTCCAGAAGGTCATCAATCCATGGGATCAGGGTACCTATTCTAGACAGTGATCTTGTTCAGCGCCCAGTAGTCAATATAGAGTCTCCAAGTCCCATCCTTCTTCTGTACCAATACGATCGGGCTCCCATAGGGCAATAAACTCGGATGAATGTGACCTTTCTGTAGCAACTCCTGAATCTACCTCTTGATTTGGCCGTTCTCCAGAACAGAGCGCCTATAGATTGGTCCATTGGGCAATGACGCACCTAGGGTCAAATCGATGGAGTGCTTAACTGGACCGTGCAGAGGCACCCCTGTGGGGGAGGTGAAGATGTCCTCATATGTCTCCATGACCTTGTCCATCTGTTGTTGCCTTGCGGAGGGGCCCTGCCTGGAGGTCGTGGCCACCGTCTTCTTCTTTCCCTGAGGGCGTATCATCAGGAAAACAAATTTCCCAGTTTTGGAAATGAGCTTACTGCATTGTTTTGTAGTAACCAAAGAGATCGTGGTAGGTGGTGCTACCTCCAGTATCCTGTACAACTTATTTCCCAAAGTAACAATAAGAGCACGAGGCCTTAACTCATACACAACATGTCGCTTCCATAAGTATGGTTGGCCTAATAATACATCACAAACATCAAGGGGAGCAACGTCACATAATACCTCATCCGTGAAGGGCTTGATGTTGTATGGAAGGTGGCACTGCTAGCTCACGCAAAGATCCCTTCCTTGGAGAAGCCACCCAATGGTGTATAGTTGTGGATGTGCTGTGGTCAATAAGCCCATCCGCTTCATGACCTTTGCCGAAATGAGGTTATTTTGGCTCCCGCTGTTGACAATGAACTGTAGCGGGGAACACTTTACCCACATCTATGAGTGGAAGAGGCGCTCCTCCTCCTCGGGATCTTTGGGTTCCTCCTTTTGGATATTTGTGGTGGAAACAATGGCGTTGGGCTCTGCATTAATAATCTGCTTCCCTTTGTCATTCCCCTTGTTCGGTTCTGACTCAGAGTCATAACATGCATATGATTCTAAAGCCTTTAGCTCGACCACTAATGACTGTTTGGCCCGACACTCACTTGTGTTGTGAGTGGAGCTCTTATGGAACTCACACCACTTTCCCATGTCCCTCTTTGACTTCGCGACATTTTTCTTTTCTTGCGGCTTTGGCAAGTTGTCCTTGGCCGCCCCGCCTTGGATTTGTCCTTTGTTTTGCTGTTTGGGGGCACCTTTCCCTTGCTTCGGATTTGCAGATCCAAAGTCTCGCTTCTTCTGTTTAAAAATTTTCTCAATCTTGACCGCATATCGGTATGCCGTGCCGAATGAGGGGATGTCCAGGAATTTCATCTCGTCGTGGATGTACCTATGTAGGCAGCCGAGGTACTTGAGAACCAAATGCTTCTAAGAATCCTTGATACCCAACTTCGTGCGAAGGGTATGAAAAACATTGGTAAACTCTGACACATGTTGGTCCCTTCCGTGTCCCAACATTGTCCACTTTATGTATTTATCCTCATAGCTCCTGACAGGGTGGTACTGCTCGTTGATGGCATCCAGAAATGAGTTCCAAGTGGGTGCGACAGAAAACAATGAGTTTGCACTTTCATCCTTCTACTCACAGTAGGTTTCCCACCAGTCCTTGACGTGGGGGGCTACTATGAGAAGTGCAAAGGTGATCTTTTCTCGGATGGAAAAATCATGAACGGAAAAACATCCTTCTAGCAGATTTAACCATTTATCTACAACGTCTGCATCTATCTGACCCTCAAATATGGGAATGTCAAAGTTAACTTGTACCTTAAAGGGTGTGGTGTTTCCACAGTAGCTACTGTAAGTAGATGCGTCGCCCCTGGGTAGCCGCTGAAGGATCTGGGAAAAGTTGTCCATCACCGCGTTCCTTTGTCGCTGGAGGGCTTCGCCGAGCAAGATTTTGATAAGATCTCCTGCCCCCTCATCTTTCTTTTCATCAGCCATGGGAGGCCGTTGAGATTTGCGAGGCTATTCTTGCAAAGGTTTGACCAGTTCAAGCCCTAACTCCTTATATCCCGACCTCGGTGAGGACATTAAAAGAAAAACAGAAAGCAAGAAGACCGCTCTGATACCATTGATCCGGATTTAAATAGGAACACAACAAATTACAGATATAACCATAAATAAAAAGATGCAGTATAAATAACACTTCATTTCATTAATATCAAACACTGAAATATGCTTACAAACAGAATGGAAATAAGACTAGCTCGGGGGATGGTAGCTAATCTTTGAGAAGAGATGTGGCGGCTACATGCCTTTGAACTGTGTTACAATGCGGCTCAAAGGCCTATTTATTATTGAGAAACAATGGAAAACCCTAAACATCCAAAAACCTAACCTTAGGAGATGAAGCGCCAAAACCGTGGGCCCCATTTGGGTAAGTTGGTACATCAAGTTCCCGGGGTTGTAACTTTGGCATACGATTGCCATTTGGCTATCATAATACCTCGTTTCAAAGATCTCGAAGAGAACACCCAAAATTAATGGGAAAGTTGATTTGGGATATATTAGGTCTCTCCGTTTTCCCTAAACACGCCGTTTAGGGCCTCAAAACAACTTTGGAAGTTCAGGACCTAAAAAACTTCCAAAAATAGTAAACTGTGCTACAATTAAGCAAAACGAAAAACTGCCAAAAATAGTAAACTGTGCTGTAACAATTAAGCAAACCAAAAAACTGAAAGAGATAGTGTTGGGGGTCCAAGTGGAATAGGCAGGTGGCCACCAATATCCACCCGGATCATTCCTCCCCCCTTAGGAAGCAATGGTCCCCATTGCGTTGAGTGCCTCCATGAGATGGGGAAACCTCTGCTGAACTTGGTCCTTGGTGAGCCACTTGTCCTGGTGAAGGAGTTGACTTGCTTTGACAATTCGATACATTTGGATATTCTATTAGCAAGTGTTCTTGATTTGTGTGTCCATGATCTGATCAGTTGTGGCTTGCTCCATGCAATCCAGATTTAACTTTGTAGGTGTGAGTTGTTTTGCAATGTTTGATGTGTCCAACAATGGTGGGAAGTATGGTCAAAGGCGGTCCACATTGAACACTGGGTGCAGGCCAAGGAATGGGGGAATGCTGAGATCAAATGCATTGTCACCCACAGCCTTGGTAATGGTGTAAGGACCATATCAGAGTGGTCTGAGTTTACGATAGGCTCCGGTAAGGCGTTCCTTCTGCAAATGCAACCAAACTTTGTCGCCCACCTGAAACTTGTGTGGCACCCGATGTTGATCATGTCACTGCTTGTACTTGGCATTTGATTTCTCCAAAATGTCATGGAATTGCTAGAAGATATGTTGGATGTGCTCAATGAAGCTGTTTGCCTTATCGGCTTCCGACTGGACATGAGCCGAATCTGCCTGAGTAGCTGCAAATGGTATGGCCACATCAATGGGACATAGTGGCTGGAATCCCAAGCCCACTTGAAAAGGGATGTGGCCAGTCGAGTTGTGGAGAGCCCGGTTATAGTTGTACTGGACATAGGGAAGGCTCTCATCCCATGTGCATGGATGCTTTGAGTTGTACATGCATAGAATGTGTACGATCATTTCGGTTACGACCTTTGTCTGCCCATCAGGTTGGGGATGGAAAGTTGTGGACTTAGTGAGCTTGGTGTCCAGCATTGACCAGAGATTGGACCAAAATATATTGAGGAACCTAATGTCCCGATATGAGATGATAGACTGTGGGATCCCAAAGTTGGTACATCAACTTCCAGGGGTCGTAACTTTGGCATATGATCTCTGTTTGGCTATTATAGTATCTCGTTTCGAAGAGAAAGCCAAAAACAAAAAGGTAAGCTAATTTGGGAAGATTTCGGTCTCTCCGTTTTTCCTAAAAACTCCGTTTAGGGGCTCAAAATGGCTCCGGAAGTTTAGCACCCGAAACGTTACCAAAAATAGTAAACTGTGCTATAATTAAGCAAATCGAAAAACTGAAAGAGACAGTGTTGGGGGTCCAAGTGGAATAGGCAGGTGGCCACCAATATCCACCTGGATCACAACTACTCACACATGTCAACTACATGTTCCAAATATCAAGACAATCATATCTATCAATTTGAAATCAAACTTTACCAATACTAACAATCATGTCAAAATCCATAGTCATTAGACATAATGCTACAACTATCACCTACTTACACTCAAGTACATATCAACTATCTCAACCCATATGTGTTAGTACAACCATCTTAAAGCAAGATCATTCCTTCATGCAATCTTATAGACATACTCATATCATGCAATAAATCAAACAGTCAACAAACTGTAAACGTACAATGTTAGATAAATCAACTAGATGACATAATAGACACCAAACACTCAAACATCAAATAGACGACATAACAAAATAGTGAAGCACCAAGAATAATACATAAGAAAACTCACGTTAATGTATCTTAGGGGAGGCTATCTTGTCTGCACAATCAATCTAGATTAGCATGATATAACTTCACAACATATCAACTCAACCATAAATAAGGTCATGATATCCATAACAGTAACTAGGTAACAAGTTGACATCATAAACTCATAAACAATTTTCATTCATGCATAACAATCACATTTTTCACCGTCAGTCTAGATTAGTATGACATAATATCACAATATATCAACTCATACCTGAATGTCATAACCCTAACCATCTGCATAGGCCAATCCAATTTAACATGATACATATAACATCAAGATCTTAATGCAATAACCCTAATAATTAAGTTACTGGCATATAACAACAACAAGTTATATATCATGCTTATCAACAACATATAACCTAATCATCAATCTAACTATTATATAACAACAATAAGTTAACCTATAACATAACCATCAAGTTAACAATGCATATAACAACAAGTCACTATCATTCATGACTATATGACCACACTGATTCACTAACATCTACCATGCATGTAACCACAACAACAATAAAATGACAAGCATGTATATAACCTTAATGCATATAAAAATCCATTAACTAACATACTTGCATGCCCACCATACAAACCTGTATGATGATCTGCTCTTACCCCAAAGTCCATTGTTGCAAATTCACTTTAATGATATGCACTCCTACTCTATCTCAACCAACACATTAACATCATAACATACCAATATCATTATGATGACCTAATTGCATACAATGACCTTATACACAACAACCTTCACCATGAAAATGCATGCATAACAAAATATAGATGCCGACATCCATAACAAATGCATATACAACCATACACTCATGATGACACATCCCACAACAACATCATCAACCTTCACATGGCGATATCACTACAACCATGATCAACACCATGCAAATGAAACAAGCACATGGACTACAAGCATAAGGAACATATGCAACCAACATGAATGCAAGACCAACACACCGTGCATCCAGTCTGAAGGGTGAACCATGCTCTGATACCACTCTGTGGTATCATATATCACCCAAAAAAACAGAAACTAGACACCTCCCAAGGAGAAAAAACCATGCTCTAATACCACTCTGTAACACCCTCCTCCCACATATACCCAAGTAATTAGCCAACCAAGGTAAACATATGACTATAAGTTACTATGATATTATTTGTCTCCCTATGTGTCAATTAAGGAAGTGAAATAAACGAAACACATCACACAGAGCTTCCACATCAACAACAAAACTCCTGGGAGCCATCCCAACAACTCAGGTAACTAACCCTTAAGACCAACTAAAGTTTTAGTACATCAAACCCCTCGAAGCTCCCTTGATATGGGCAAGGGTGAGTCTCGGAGGCTCCAGACGCTCCCACAACAAGGGAAAGGGAGCTTCCAAGGACTTTTTTCCCCAATGTTGTGCTTGCGACTCTAAGATTTGTGCCACTTTTTCAGGCCCAGAGCCTAGGTCACTGCCCAAAACTTAATGACACCTTCAGAAATGAAATTTCACAGTGGAACAAAGATATATTTGCAAAAACATCAACAAGGACTAGACTGGACCCCTACTAGCCATGATAGGCATTTCGTCAAACATGTCACAAACATGAAAATTATAGGTCTTAAAAACAGAAATAAGCATAGGGGTCTCATACTTATCTGAAAATAGCTAAGAAGCATTGATGCCTCAACACATTAGCTACAATTTCATCTATTAGGCCATAGATACATTGTCCATTCATTTACATGTAAAAACATGATGAGAACCATACATAACAACTATCATAATACATGTTCATAACCAACATAATAACAACTGAAATACCATGGAAACAACAACCATATAATCCATATATAAACTAGTATAATACTCATGAATTAACAAGGAGAAATAACCTCATATTAGTCATTCAAAGGCTAACCAGGTTTGGGACTTCCATGAACCACCCAACCATAGACATGGCTGAGCCAAATCTCTCTTCAGCTAATCACCCCCGTGCCATATTCCAAGCATGAATGTAGGATCTCATGGAACAATCCATCAAAAATGGATTACAGCTTCCAGAGGCCAAACCACCTCAACCCATCAAACATTGATTCCACCTCATGGCCGGACATCACAAACCATCACCATATTGGTCTCTACCCAAGCCTTCCAGGACTCCAGAGCGTTTGTTCCAACCAAGGTTTCCAAGACTAGTAACTCAACCCACAACTAACACTGGGCTTCCAAACCATTTGTCCAACCTGGGCTTCCAGGGCTAGTAACTCAACCCACCAAGGGCTTCCAGAGCATTTTTCCAAAAAAGGCTTATAGGACTAGTAACTCAACTTAAGCTGTTATAGGGTTTCCAGAGCGTTTTTCCAACCATGGATTCCAGGAACTAGTAACTCAACCACAACTAAATAAAACATGAGAACCAACCAGAAAACAAGGAAATGAACCCACAACACCATGGCTATCTAGGAAATGGCAAGATTAGGCAAATCCATTGTCAATCCAGGCAATCCTCCATTCCAATGACAAATCATGACCAATAAACCACATGCATATGCCATGCATGCCAAAACTAGTGAGTAAAACATACATGCAACTCGGTACTTGTAAGCAAAACCCATTGTAGTTGGTGATCCCGATGTCCTCTTGTGCTTTCCCGCTCTTCCTTTGACTTCTTACTCCAAGCATACAAGTATGCCACACTGTCCAAGAGTGCTCCAAGAAAAATCTAAGTGTCCAAGAGTACGAGAGAGAGAGAATAGAATGAGAGCTCCAAAATTGAACTGACCAATGCTTACACTAGCCAAGCCTGAGCTAATGCTTGCTAACTGATACTCAAAAGCATTTTTATCAATGAGGCCTCTATTTTCTTAGATTTCCATTATTTTCTCTATTTTCCTCCTCAGATGCAACTTGTGAATTTTCACATTCCTTTTCTCCTAATTTCCATTATTTTCATAAATAAATGTGCCAAATATGTCATTTTGCCTTTCCAAAGCCTTTTCCATCGCTTTACCAATTTCCTTTAACCATAATAAACGAAATGAAAACCAACTAAGATGTTTTTCCCACCACTCAGATTGGAATACGTGTCCCATGATCTTGTGTAGATTTTCCTGTAGATTCACAAGCTCATGCAATTTACTAAAGCACTGGACACGAATCTACTTCTACTTTCAACCAGCGAAAGCCAATAGATCGATGAAAACTCAATCAATTCCAAGACACTCTATGAGAAAATACAATCTCTAAAAGTCAAATCTTTGCATAATATGAACAACAACAAACTCAAGGACAACTTTCAATAGATAAAAAACAAGCAACAACAAACTCTAAGTAGCATCACCAATTTTCAACCCTAAAAGACTAACAACGACATTATTCTCATCAGATATATAATATTTTTTCCCCTGTCCATACTCAACCTCTACAACAACCTCTGTCAAACAAATCTCTATCCATAATCAACCTAGGATATATACACGACTGCCATTAAGGAAACTCACATATATACACAATACCTATGTAGGATAACCGTGTACAAATCTCAAATCACTGAATACCAAGGCTTTTCTATCAATCCATTTTGTTAGTTCAATGCAAACTTCATCTACCATCAGCATATAAATCAATCATCACCAAGAAAACTTTCAACAAATAGATCAAGAAACAATATTAAAATTTGATTAACTCAGAATGTATACGTGACTATTACAGGGTATATCTACATATGTACGCGATATTCAAGAATACAACCAACATACAAATATTATAACATTAATCATTAAACCCTATCTTCAAACACAATCTCTATCCTAGTAGAGCAACCATGTCAAATTATTCAGTTTCACAATACACTATCAAATAAACACACTGATCTTCGCATTTGCATACACAACTAAATAAGATATCTACATCTGCATACACAACCAAAATTTTAGATATTTGCATCCGAATATACAACCAAATTAGATATTTTCATCTGCATAGAAAAACAAATCATATCTCTACATCTACATACACAACAAAGTCATATATTTGCATACAATATTCAATCGACCCACAATATGCTAAACTCTGTGCATTCATCCTTTCATTTGTTATCAACTTAAAACATTAAGTAGTAGATTCATTTGCCCACAATTACACCTGCAACAAACAAATCAAACACAGATATCTTTCCAATACATATTTAGATCTCTCAGATTTGAGCCTCCTCCTTATGCCCTAGTGTTGAAAAATGTGCACAAGAAATGTTAAATTTAGAATGTGCTAAAAATAGACCTGCTAAAAATATCATGTCTAAAAATAGCAGTTTGGCCAATGAGGTCATTGGCCACATTGGTGAGAGGTGAAACTGCTAAAAATAGAAAGTTCTAAAAATAGCATTTCTGGGTCCCTTCCTATTTTTAGTAGTCCCTGGTCTAACTATAGGAAGTAACAACGAATTTGGTCTTACCAACAGTTTAAAATATTAATTAATTAATCTCCATGAGTTAATTAGTTATGGAAAATTAAACTTGAAGTCTTTGTGAGATCATGCAATTATTTTCTCTCTTGATTTAGGAATTTATCCCTTAATTAAAGGAGATAAGGTTCAGTTCTATAATGAGAGAATCAATTGACTTAGTTCTAACTATTCAAGTCCAGTTAGATTATTTTAACAAGTTGTTAAAATAATAAAATATAGTTTGTTAATGCATGCGTGCATGTGATATTTTAGATAACTGAGGATTCACTCATGGATAACTGTTGCATGTCAGTTCTATCAGAGACCCAGTTGAGATCAGATGTGGGACATTGTACTATCAGATGCTTGGATATTTCTAGTAAGTATTCCTTGCATGGAGAATGATCTATTTCTAAGAGAAATATGTACTATAGGAGATTGGAGGACTTGTGGCCTATATATTGAGGCCTAGGTAGTCTGTGATCTTCATCTTCTAATTGAAGATCATCAGGATCTTCTGATTACAGAGAGAGCGGAATAGCTATTGAGTTGATTCTTTTTGTATGTTGTTGAGGATCTCCACTTGATTGATAATACATGGTTGGGGTTTTATGCTGGTGCTTTCCCCTGGATATATCTTGTGTTATGTGTGATTATTTCTCTTGGTCAGTTATGCATGTTTCTACTTGATGTTGCTCATGAATTCAATTATGCTTTCGCTTAATGTTTTGTAGAAGTAGAACAAGTATTATGCTTTAGGACGTTGCATATATCGGTTTGTTCTACAGTAGGTGAAATTTCTACATGGTATTGGAGCACAGGTGATGAAGCAAGAACAATATACTAGCAGGAGAAATTCGAAGTTTATTATTCGGGATATAGATCTCAAGTTCTTATCACATCTATTTCATTGATGGCGTTCTATGGTTTGAGGCTTGAGTATGCCCTTGATGGCAGCTCAAACTATATAGCTCGGAAGGATCGCATGGAGGAAGTTTTGGAAATAATGGCCTTAATGATTTCATTGATCAAGGAATTCCTAAGCCTACTGACACCACTGAGCAAGTGGAATGGAGGAAGTGTGTGGCTAGAGCTAGGAGAATTCTCTTGGAGGGAGTGCGAGATCACATTGTCTTGAGCCTCCATGGGAAGGAGACTCCACATGCAATGTGGAAAACATTGAAAGATTTATATCAGAATAAAAGTGATCAGAGGAAGCTGGCACTGAAGGAAAAACTTCGAAAGATCAAGTGTGAAAGGGATGAGACGATCTCTATGTATCTGACCAAGCTCATCACATGCAGGGATGAGCTTGCAAGTGTAGGGGTTGTGACATCAGATGAGGATATGGTGAGTCTAGCACTCCTTGGCCTTCCTAAGAGCTGGCATAGTGACCAGGACTCGATGAATGGAAGGGAGAAACTGCCAGATTGGGAATGACTATGGTCGGATTTGATGCAGGAGGAGATCAGACGGAGCACTAGAGATAGTTCTTCATCCATGCATGATGAGGAGAACTGTGCCTTAGCGAGTAAGGCAAAGAAGGGGAAGGAGAAGGTTTATCTTTCCGAATCCAGTTCTTCCAATGATGGGAAGAAGGTTGACAAATTGAAAGTGCAATGCTTTCATTGTCATGAGGTGGGCCATTATGCTGCAAATTATCCATGGAGGAAATCCAAGAAGGGATCTGGGGAAGGATCTAAAGGTGAGGCACTTTCTTCACAGTTTAAGTTGGATTTCACACTCTTCGCATGCATGGTTTCATCCATGGTGGGAAGTGGTTGGTTTCTTGACAGTGGAGCTTCTTTCCACATGATCGGTGACAAGAGTTTGTTCAGTACTTTGGAGGAGAAAGATCTCCAGATACTCATAGCGATGGGTAATGATGAGGAGTATAGTGTCTCAGACGTAGGCACGGTTATTTTTCAGAGGAAGCATGGATCTCGCCTTACCTTGACCGATGTCAAGTATGTACCAGGACTGAAGAGAAACTTGGTGTCGATCGCAATGCTGGAAGACAAAGGCTATGATGTAGATGATGAGCCCCAATTTTTGGTAATAATTTGGGCTCATTTGGCCTACTTACCTTGCTCAACCCTTCATCTTTTATCACTTATGCATCATTTCTTAGTATATTCGTGTTATTTGTAGGAAGAAGGGCAGGCATTATTCCTATGTGACTAATACATGATGATTTCAGGTTTTTTGACATTAAATGGAGCAAAGAACACGCAGAAGGAGACAAGGAGACAACAAGGTGGCATTGCGGGTTTATAGGGAGGTTGTCCACAGCCTTGAATGACCTCCCTCGTGATCTCCACCCTAACTCCGAGCTCCAACAGCTATCCCCACCGAGCTAGAAGGCAGCCAACGGATTCTACAGGAACAACAGTTTACTTTTAGTTGGACAGCCAAGCTCCACTAATTGAGGAAGCCAGCTTGATCCTCATCATGTATAAATATTGAGGCCGTAGCCTTTGATAGGAGCTTTTTTGAACTTTTGAACTACTGTTGCAATTTCTGAGTACGAGCTACAGCTCGGTTTTTGCTTTTTGTAAGCCAGTTTTGGCATGTTGTTAGACTCATGATTATGATCTTTTAATAAAGGCAGGCAGCTTTGGATTCAATTCTGAGTTCTTAAGGGAGCTATAGCTCTCAGGTTAGGGCCCAACTTGAGAGCAATAGACCTCCTTTCCTTTGTATTGTTACTTGTCTTTCCTTTCAGCACTTCATTTCTTTGCTTTGACATGCATTTGAAAAACACAGTCTGCTGATTTAATTTCTTTAATGTGATTGAGTAGGATTAGTTTATGGTTAAAGTGCTGTCAGCAATTTAGATTAGAGTAGGAGGATTAGAATTCATTAGAGCTCCAAGAAAAGGTTGATAGTGCACTCACTGCCATCTCTGTTTAGAGATTGGGGGTGTAGACCGTACCAACCACCAAAAAACGCAGTCTTATACGTTCATGCAAGCTGCAACACAGTCATTTCAATTGTAGATCCATCCATGCATTCTGATCTTGAGCAATACTTCTTCGTTCCAACACCATGCACGATTTCTCTCTAAAATTTACATTGCTGTTCGTTGGTTAATTAACACAGTTAGGATAGGTTGATGAATTCTCGGTTTTGTGCAGATTTGTTTCCTTTACACTGCATAGCATCACTTTATTGTGTTCTTCTTCTTCTCAACCGCGCCTAAAGCCACCTACTCAACCTCTGTTCAGCTCGTTTGCCTTCCAACCCTTCCACTGTCCACGTAGCTCCATCTTTTTGACCTTTCATTGCTTCCACCCTTCTATCCACCAACCAACTTACCCCACTCTCTCTCCATCTCATTCTCTGCCCCTGAGCCATCTCAAGCTCCATTTTCATCCTACCTATCCACCCATACCGCTCCTGCACTCCTCCATCACCCAAAACTCCAACTGTAGATCATCCTGTAGAAGTTAGCAGACTTCCTGTAGAAATCCCGAGCTTCCTGTAGGATCCCCTGCAGACATCCTGTAGAAGCCTGCAAACTCGGTTGCCAAGCACCTGAACGTTGTGGACTTCTGTGGAATGATGTTAGGGATCCCCTGGAACCTCTCCTAGCCCTCCTGACCTTTTCCAAGCCTTCCTTCCCTTCGAACTACCCCTGCACAGTCAAAACCCAATAAGAAACAAAATCATAATAACTCCAACCACTTAAGCAAAAATATAAAAACATGTTCTCTTCAATGGAAGTAGTTTAAATTCATGCATCTCATATCACTAGAAGTAATGGCATCATGGTTAGAAGTTGCATTCCCATCATTGCATTGTAAGGATTAAGCTAGTCAGATTAGGGTTTACTAGGGTTTCCATGTTTGGTTGGCTTTCAGTTCATTCTTGCAAAGTAGGTTAATTTCCTTTGAGATAGCCTTCGTTCATCATTTAGAAAGCTTCTTCTGAGAACATATAGAAGTTGGCTTGAGCCCTAGCAGACTTGTGCCAGCTGACCAAGTGACAGCTGCGACAAGAGCTAGTACTTGTGCATACAGCACCGTCGCTTCCAAGTTTGTTACGAACTACCGGGTTGATAAAATTAGAGAAGGAAGCTCCAGGAGTTGTAGCATTATTGCCACAATACTAGAGCCCACCATCTTTTTGGCGCCGTTGCCGGGGAAGCGTCAGAGTATTAGTAATTGTTGCTCTTCTTCTATTTCCCTACTCTCTCATTCTGCTAAGTAGTTTATTTCATTTCCATTCTGCAAAAGTAGCATAGACATTTCCTGCTTTCATAGATTAGCATTTCAATTCCGCAATTTCAATTTTGCAAGCGTAGATTAGCATTTCAATTCTGCAAGCGTAGACTAGCATTTCCATTTCTGCAATTTCATTTGAGCAAAGTAGATTAGTCCTTTCCTGCTTTCATTTCAATTCTGCATCTTTATTTCAGTAAGATAGTTAGTTGTAGATCAATCTGTTTCAGTTTTGCAGGTACCAAAGAAAAACAAAAGCAATCAAAAAAAAGTCTTTCCATTTCATGCCTCGTAGGAATCGAGATAAAACAGGCAAATTCTTACCCAACACCCCCACCACATCACTGAGTCACCCTTCTCTCTTCTTCGGTGACAGTGATCCAGAAGAACCTATAGGTGAACCCCCTGAGATATACGAAGATCCTATAGCAGAAGAAGAATTAAAGACCATCCCATCTGAAGCTATGGCTGACAATAGAGGAGAAGATGAGAGAATAGAAGGTGCCTTCCCCATCGGAGAGACCAATGGAGAGATGAAAATGAAAAACATTAGCCCCTCCGCTTTACCTCACTTCCATGGACTGACTACTGAAGATCCTGATACCTTCCTGTTTGAGTTTGCTGTCCTTTGTAGACCCTATGACTATACTGAAGATGAGCAGAAGCTGAAACTCTTCCCTTCAACTCTTAAGGATGCAGCATTACGCTGGTTCATGGGCTTACCTGGGAATAGTATCACCACTTGGGCTCAGATGCAGCAAGCTTTCAATACCAAGTACCGGGATTACTGTAGGTCCAAGGAAACCAAGGGAGAAATCTTTCGGATGACCATGGGAAATGATGAGTCCTTAGAGGATTATGAGGAGAGGTTCCAACTTAGCTATAAGCGGGCCAGGTGCACACTTGAACCTGAATCCCTCAAGTTGGTCCTGCTCCGAGGAGTCCCTGAAGACCTTTTAGATACCCTTCACATGTTATCTGGGGGAGATATTTACCAGCTGCCTTATGAGGACATCAAGACTGTGTTTAGAAACCACTCTAGGGCAGCCCGGAAACGAGGTAGAGGAAACCTCCTCTCAGCTGGTGTCCCTTTCTCCAAACATGAGTTTGCAAATCAATTAGAAGATCTTAAGAGTGAGGTGAGACAGACCATTGCCATGCAACTGGACACATTCAGGATCCAACAGAAGAAGGAATAAGCTGAGAGAGCCTTGGCTATCTTCTGCCCTAGATGTACAAGGAGACACCCTAAGAACGAATGCCCATTGCATTCGGTTGAAGTGTGTTTCGTTTGTGAGGAGGACCATCCCACAAACCAATGTCCAACCTTACCTGGGCTTAAAGCCATGTACCAAGGGATAGAAGCTCCCACTGAACCTCTCTATTTCCTTAACCAAAGGAGGCCACAAGGACCTAGGCCTTACCAGCAGGGGATGCAAGGGGCACCCCAAGCTTATTACAGCCCCAACCAATCGACTCCTATGCCTTCCTGGGGTCCCCCTGCTCATCCTTCTTGGTCTATGCCTCCTCCATGGTCTTACCCACCTCAGTACCCTACTCAACCCACTACTCATTCATATCACTCACATGCCCAGCCACAGCCTCAGTGGAATGCACCTCAGTCGGGGTGGAGGCCCCAGTACAACACTCCTCCCGCCATTTTGCCTCCACCACCAGTTCAACCTCAACCATTACCTCCTACCCCTCCAAGGCAACCTCAAATACCTGCTCAACCGAACCCGAACCCCAACAATAGATAGGCCCAGCAGGTATACACTGGGGAAACATCATGCCCTACCTATGCTGTGGAGATCTAGGAGATCAATCTTCGATCTGGAAAGACTCTTCCGGATCGCCAACCTCCTCCCCCAGAGGATGAGGAAGATAAACAGGAAAGTGAACCAAAGGCTATTCCACCCTTTCCTGAGAGACTAACAGCCACCACACAACCCAACCCAGAGGAGGATGAGCTTCTGGGAGAGCTCAAGCAGTTGTGTGTGAAAATACCACTTCTCCAAGCCATCAAGGATGTGCCAATATACAACAAACTGGTTAAGGAAAAGTGTTTCAAACACCCAGGCAGGCGAAAGAGAGATGCTTCAACCATCAATTTCCTAGGACAACTGTCTGACCTTATGTTAGGACAAGTCATCTGCCCAAAGTATCTAGATCCTGGGAGTCCTGTAGTAGATGTCCACATCAATGGCACCATCATACCTCACACCTTGATTGATTTGGGGGCTGCCATTAATGTGATGACCAGGGATACCATGCTCAAACTCAATCTTCAGGGTTCCTTGAGGAAGACCTCGACAGTCCTGCAACTTGCAGATCGCTCCACTGTGACTCCCGAAGGAAATGTGGAGGATGTCTTGGTCTCTGTCGACTCTTGGGAATACCCTGCAGATTTCTTGGTTCTGCAACCCAAGGCAAAGCTTACTAGATATCCTCTTATTTTGGGAAGGCCTTGGTTAGCCACTGCAGATGCTTACATAGGTTGTCGTGCAGGAAACATGACCATCAAAAATGGTCCTATGTCCAAGCAGCTAGTCCTATACCCTCCTGCCCAACCCTCCTTAGAGCATGACTTACCATTGTGGTTGGAGGAAGGAGAAGAGGATGAGGTGTACTCAACACCTTTGTGCACCCTAGACACCACTAGAAGAGACCCCCCAACCGAGGATGACTTGATTGAGACTTTGATCCAGAATCCACCTTCCAGTGCACTATCCTTAGAGAAATTGGTGGAGGATGCCCAAGCCAGCACCTTAGTGGACCTTTGTACAACCAACCCTGTCACTCCCAGAGTCAAGAATGTGGAGTTCGGCCCTGAGAGAACGTTAAAGATCAGCTCCTCCCTATCTCCTTCCCAGGAAAAGGAGCTGTGTAGCCTGTTGGCTAGCCATCTAGATGCTTTTGCTTGGAGCTATAAGGAGATGAAAGGAGTCCATCCGTCGGTCTGTACCCATCACATATACATCAAAGAAGATTGTAAGCCGGTTAGGCAACCTCAGAGGAGAATGAATCCAGCCCTTAAGGACATTGTCAAGGAAGAATTGCAAAAACTGCTGGATGCCGGATTCATTTACCCCATCTCAGATAGTGAATGGGTGTCCCCTCTGGTGTTGGTTCCCAAGAAAAATGGGAAGTGGAGAATCTGTGTGGACTACCGAGAACTGAACAAAGCTACCAAGAAAGACCATTTCCCTCTACCTTTCATAGATCAAGTGTTGGATGGACTGGCAGGAAAGAAGTTCTTCTCTTTCCTGGATGGGTTTAGCGGGTACAACCAGATCCAAATCAGCCCGGAAGACCAAGATAAGACCACCTTCACTTGTCCTTGGGGTACCTTTGCCTACCGAGTTCTTCCCTTTGGGCTATGCAATGCTCCTGCTACCTTCCAGAGAGCTGTCTTGAGCATCTTCTCGGAGCTGGTCCATGATGCGGTGGAAATCTATATGGATGACTTCACTCCTTATGGGTCCAACTTCCCGGAAGCATTGTCCAATCTGGGAAAGGTCCTAACCAAATGCATTGAGATGAACCTGTCCCTCAGTCCTGAAAAATGTGAATTCCTAATGACTGAAGGGACCGTGCTAGGCCATACCATTTCTTGCCAAGGGTTACAAGTGGATCCTAACAAAATTGCTCTCATCAAGAAGGTTCCACCTCCCCAAAAGGTAAGGGATGTCCGGAGTTTCTTAGGATTAGCAGGGTATTACCGAAGATTCATTAAAGACTTCAGCAAGCTAGCCTCGCCATTGTTTGGCCTGTTGGCAAAAGATGTGGAGTTTAAATGGACTGACGATTGTCAGAGGGCTTTGAATGAATTAAAGGACAAGTTGGTGTCAGCCCCAATCTTGAGAGGTCCAAACTGGGCCCTACCTTTCCACATCCACACTGATGCCTCGAACAAAGCCATAGGGGCAGCTTTAGGACAAGTTGAACAAAAACTTCCATATGCCATTTACTTTGTTAGCAAAAACTTGTCCAAAGCCGAACTGAATTACACTGTAACCGAGAAAGAATTCTTGGCTGTGGTCCATGCACTGAACAAGTTCCGACATTATATCACTGGCTATCAAACCTTGGTACATACAGACCATGCTGCAATTAGATATTTAATGAATAAACCAGATGTGAATGCTCGTATTATTAGATGGTTACTTTTGTTGCAGCAGTTTGATTTGACCATTGTTGACAAACCAGGTAAAGAAAATGTTGTTGCTGACTTTTTATCTAGATTGGATTTGTCTGCAGATGAGGATGGAACAGTGGATGACCAGATGCCCGATGAACATCTGTTTGCTATCTCAGCACTCTCTCCATGGTTTGCTGATATAGCAAACTACCTTGTTTCACCACAGTTCCCTCCGCACCTATCTTCAAGAGAGAAGAGCAGAATCATCAGAAAAAGTGCCTCATTTACTTGGATCGGGGGCAATCTGTTCAAACTTGGCCCTGATCAGATCTTAAGGCGTTGTGTAAGGGAGGAGGAAGTCTTTGATATCCTCCTCACCTGTCATGATGGGCCTTGTGGAGGACATTTTGCAGCAAAGAGGACTGCCTTCAAAATCCTGCAGGCAGGCTATTATTGGCCCACACTTCATCAAGATGTCAGAAGATATATCAGCCAATGTGACCAATGCCAAAGAATGGGGAAACCGACTCAAAGGGATGAGATGCCTCTCCAACCTCAAGTGACTCTTGAGCCATTTGAGAAGTGGGGTATGGACTTTGTGGGTCCAATCAACCCTCCTTCGAGGCAAAGGTCTTACATCATTGTGTGTACTGACTACCTGACAAAGTGGGCAGAGACTAAAGCAGTCAAAGAAGCAACAGAAGAAAAGGTGGCCGAGTTCTTAAGAGAAAACATCTTCTACAAGTTTGGCTACCCAAGAGAGCTGGTCACCGATCAAGGGAGCCAGTTCACATCCAACCTAGTTGAAGATCTACTAGCTCATCACAAGATCAAGCATAGGACTTCCACCCCCTATCACCCTCAAGCAAATGGGCAGGTGGAAGTCACCAATAGAGCGTTAGAAGGGATCTTGACTAAGGTGGTGAGCAGAAGCAGAAAAGACTGGGCAGATCGCCTGGTTGAGGCCACATGGGCTTACAACACAACCTGGAAGACCACCACCGGCTTCACACCTTATGAGCTGGTCTATGGGAAGAAAGCTTTGCTGTCCATTGAATTTGAATACAACACTTTGAGGATGGCAGCTCAGCTGGACCTAGATCTCAGCCATGCACAACAAGAAAGGTTATTGCAGCTGAATGGACTGGACGAGCACCAAATGCAGGCCCTCCTTCACTCGGAAGTGGTTCAACTTCAGAGAAAGGTGTGGCATGACCAACACCTCAATGACAAGCAATTCCAGCCAGGAGATTAGGCGTTGTTGTATGACTCCAGGTACAAAGACTTCAAGGGGAAGCTGAGAACCAGATGGCTGGGACCATATGTAGTGGAAAAATGTCATGACAATGGATCTGTTCTTATTCGGACCATTGATGAGGAAGCCATCCCCATGCTTGTCAATGGGCATCGATTGAAGATCTACAGGAAGCCTCTCTCAAGACAAGAGTTCATCAAAACTATGGAGAAATCAGTGTTGGTCATAGAGAAGGGTTCTGCCTCTGCTTTGGGCATACCCTGAAAGATCTAAAAAAAATAAATAAATAAATAAATAAATAATAAAGATCCTTGGGTGAAAACCTTTCTGAGGCGCCCAAGGCAGGTGGTAGGGGTGAAAACCTCATTGAGGCGCCCCTATTGTCTTTCAAAAAAAAAAAAAAAAAAAAGAGATTTGAAAAAGATCCTTGAGTGAAAACCTCTCTGAGGCGCTTAAGGCAGATGGCAAGGGTGAAAACCTCATTGAGGCGCCCCTGTTATCTTTCAAAAAAAAAAAAAAAAAAAAGACAAGGACAGCAAATTCATAATGTGAAATTGCATGCAGGTTGCAGGTGTTCTATGGAGGAGAGGAAGCCTCTCAACTCAAAGCTAAGGATCCTTATCATGCTGTCAGGAGACCTCACCAGCACCTCCTCCAAGAATACTCATTTTCTCCAAGGTATGTGCACAATTTTATCACGGCTTGAGTCTTCTACAGGAAGATGCAGACTTTCTACAGGAAGGTGCAGGCTTTCTACAGGAAACGCAAACTTTCTACAGGAAGCTCTGCATTTCTACAGGAAACTTCCTGTAGAAGTTCGGGACGGCCCAGAATTCATTTTATGAGGAGATCTAATGACCAAGGATCGGTTTGGATGCATGCAAGCTACTGTTATCACCCTTTCACACTGCTGTCACCTCGTTCTACCATCCTTGTCGACATGCAATGAAGTCACCTGCACCATCAAAGCAGATTGTTGAGTTATCAAGAAAAAGCAATTTTTAAGATGATAAAAAGCCTGAGACGTCATACCGTATCCATCCCAGCCATCCATGAGCTCTGGAAGCGGGATCGTGAGGCCATTGCCTTCATCGTGCAGCATGCACCCGAGGAGGATAAACTGTTACAAGACATCCTGCAGGAGTCCTGTAACAGTTAAGCCCGCTAGAGTGTACACCATTCACAGCGCTGGCCATACACAATGAAAACGCGGGCGCATGCAGCCAAAGCATCAAATCCATCATCGGCAGCCTGTAAACATGAACCTCCGGGCCTGTGCAAATTCACCAGCAGCAGATAGATCCACTCATCATCGTCCAGGAACCGAAAAATCGTGTTGCGGCCGCACAGGTAAGTGTCTCGACCCTTTCTTCCGTCAAATTGCATGAATTTTACTTTGAAATTGTTTGCAAAGTGTGAAGTGAATGGGTTGAGCGGTTGTATGGTCATTTGACTGGCCACGTCGACCAGTTAATGGTCTAGTCGGATGTTTGGGTGGCGGCCATGGAAAAAGGAACGGGCAGTACACACGTGAGAGCAATCCCGTCGGGAAAACGAGTTTAACAGAAGAGACGGCGGCGGATCTGCGGGGGGATGATGCGGCAGTAAGGGAACTCGCAGGCAAATGATGGGATGACGTCGCCCAACGGTCCGGCAGGGACAGCTCACCCCCGCGCCACGGATTCCGCCGATTCAAATCTAATCGGCTAGATTGCCACCCCATGCATTTATCATTCACCGTTTGAAACTCGAGTGATCATCCGGATCCCTCTGCAGTTCGATACTCCGAGCCTTTGGCCATCAGAACGCCTGTGAAGCAACACCGAGAGTGCAGACCAACTGCAGTCTTTCCCAGAAATCGCGCGCTGCTCCTACAGGAAAGCTGTTTCTACAGGAAGACGGGTTCCTCACGTCAAAAGGTGGCAGATAAAAAGGTAACACTGAACTCCCCATGCAATTGGCTTTTGAAGGTGGCAGAATCGTCGTCTACAGTCTGGTCGTAGAAAATTGTTGCAATTGTTGTCTGCTGTGCATAAACTGTCGTTCTACAGGATGTCAGTGTAATTAAGCTGTGCTAAGGTCCTCAGGGATAAGTTTCGTGGATTATCTGCACGACAGAAGCGTCATTCTACGCTCTGTCCCAATAAGCCAAATTTCTTCCGCATTTGCCACCTCCCGCTAAAGCAACAGTTTTTATCATGCCGGGTGGGTTCATTAGAAGAGAACCCACTGATTCCACAAAGTTAAGGGAAAATCTTGAGGTGGTGGAGCTCTTCACACGGGTGCAATGGATATCCTTCTGTGACAAATTGCAGGGTTATGACGACGAAGTGGCAGAAGAGTTTTTGCAGGCTCTAAGGCCGAAATCCAAAACATTGGCCACCGTGAACTTCAGGGGCCTAAGCCTCAAACTCACCCCGCAATATATCAGTCGAATTACTGAACTTCCAATGGGTTTGCCATGGGATAAGGAAGAAAGGAAGTTGAGCCAACAGGCCAAGAAAGAATTCTTTCCCCCAGAGGAGGAATTCTCGGAAGACAAGAATGGGGTGCATAGAACCAGTTTACTGCCACCATGGAATGAAGTTAGCCTGCAGATCATGAAGTATATAACCTGTGAAGGCCGTTTTAGCATTGTGTACGGGTATCACTTTAGGTTGCTCACTGAATTGAGGCACCAGATTGATCTTCCTGTAGAAAACAAACTGAGCATCCCCTATTTCCTGCTACAGTCTCTAATTGAGTGTGCCACAAATTTAAAAGAAGGCATACCAGATCAGGTAGCCCACCATGGATTGATCAAACTTCTCGTGGAGGATGCGCTTCATTCATACAAGGTTCCCCTCTCATGGGAAGCATTCAGAAATTTGACAAGAGATGGAGACATAAGGATGTTTACCGAAGAAAGTGGTTCCTCCAACAGTGAGGAGAAGGAATCAGTGGCTGTGGGAAAGAAAGAAATAGGCCAGAAGACCCCGACCACAGTGCAGAAGAAAGAGCAAAAGAAGAAGCATGAGAAAAAGGATGACAAAGGAAAAGATGACACACCCATCTTGACAGCAAGAGAGAAAAGGTTGCAAGGCAGAACGGACAAAGCTGAGAAGGTCCACATCAGCAAAAGTACCTCATCAGCACCCGCAACCAAACCAAAAAGCAAAACTCATGCAGCAAAGCAAACCAAGGCGGTGACACCTGTGCCTACAGGAAAACCGAAACTGGCTTCTACAGGAAGCCCGAAATTGCCTAAAACAGGGTCTTCTACAGGAAGCCCCGAAAAAGTGAAACCCAAGGAGAAGAAAGCTGACATTCGTGAGAGGGAGGCAGCAGCTGTGCTGGCCGCCCTCAGCACGCCACCTAAGCCAAAGGAGAAGAGGAAGAGGGAGACCCCTCTATACTTTAAAGCTCGAAGAAGTGTCAGAATAAAGACGGGTAAGCCACAGCCTCCATCCAGCAGCCAAATCACTACAGGGGATGCCCCTACTTCACCCAGTGAGAGGTCCCCCTCGAAGATATTGGTCACCTATGAGAGGGGGAGCCCAAAAACAACTACTTGGAAAGGAAGGTTAGACCAATCGGCTTCAAAAGCCCGACTCAAGGTCAAGGAAACAGAGAAGAGGGAAGGAGCGGCACCCTCATCACCACCAAGGGCAGAACAGGCAGAGCCACCAAGAGTAGGAAAGAAAGAGCGTATTCCGGAGTCTAGTTCTCGGCCAAGGACAAGGAGTTGGAGCAGAGTTGCTCAAGGATGAGCAAATATTTTAGCTGGGGGGTGATGATGAGCCCCAATTTTTGGTAACAATTTGGGCTCATTTGGCCTACTTACCTTGCTCAACCCTTCATCTTTTATCACTTATGCATCATTTCTTAGTATATTCGTGTTATTTGTAGGAAGAAGGGCAGGCATTATTCCTATGTGACTAATACATGATGATTTCAGGTTTTTTGACATTAAATGGAGCAAAGAACACGCAGAAGGAGACAAGGAGACAGCAAGGTGGCATTGCGGGTTTATAGGGAGGTTGTCCACAGCCTTGAATGAACTCCCTCGTGATCTCCACCCTAACTCCGAGCTCCAACAGCTATCCCCACCGAGCTAGAAGGCAACCAACGGATTCTACAGGAACAACAGTTTACTTTTAGTTGGACAACCAAGCTCCACTAATTGAGGAAGCCAGCTTGATCCTCATCATGTATAAATATTGAGGCCGTAGCCTTTGATAGGAGCTTTTTTGAACTTTTGAACTACTGTTGCAATTTCTGAGTACGAGCTACAACTCGGTTTTTGCTTTTTGTAAGCCAGTTTTGGCATGTTGTTAGACTCATGATTATGATCTTTTAATAAAGGCAGGCAGCTTTGGATTCAATTTTGAGTTCTTAAGGGAGCTATAGCTCTCAGGTTAGGGCCCAACCTGAGAGCAATAGACCTCCTTTCCTTTGTATTGTTACTTGTCTTTCCTTTCAGCACTTCATTTCTTTGCTTTGACATGCATTTGAAAAACACAGTCTGCTGATTTAATTTCTTTAATGTGATTGAGTAGGATTAGTTTATGATTAAAGTGTTGTCAGTAGTTTAGATTAGAGTAGGAGGATTAGAATTCATTAGAGCTCCAAGAAAAGGTTGATAGTGCACTCACTGCCATCTCTGTTTAGAGATTGGGGGTGTAGACCATACCAACCACCAAAAAACGCAGTCTTATACGTTCATGCAAGCTGCAACACAGTCATTTCAATTGTAGATCCATCCATGCATTCTGATCTTGAGCAATACTTCTTCGTTCCAACACCATGCACGATTTCTCTCTAAAATTTACATTGTTGTTCGTTGGTTAATTAACACAGTTAGGATAGGTTGATGAATTCTCGGTTTTGTGCAGATTTGTTTCCTTTACACTGAATAGCATCACTTTATTGTGTTCTTCTTCTTCTCAACCACGCCTAAAGCCACCTACTCAACCTCTGTTCAGCTCGTTTGCCTTCCAACCCTTCCACTGTCCACGTAGCTCCATCTTTTTGACCTTTCATTGCTTCCACCCTTCTATCCACCAACCAACTTACCCCACTCTCTCTCCATCTCATTCTCTGCCCCTGAGCCATCTCAAGCTCCATTTTCATCCTACCTATCCACCCATACCGCTCCTGCACTCCTCCATCACCCAAAACTCCAACTGTAGATCATCTTGTAGAAGTTAGCAGACTTTCTGTAGAAATCCCGAGCTTCCTGTAGGATCCCCTGTAGACATCCTGTAGAAGCCTGCAAACTCGGTTGCCAAGCACCTGAACGTTGTGGACTTCTGTGGAATGATGTTAGGGATCCCCTGGAACCTCTCCTAGCCCTCCTGACCTTTTCCAAGCTTTCCTTCCCTTCGAACTACCCCTGCACAGTCAAAACCCAATAAGAAACAAAATCATAATAACTCCAACCACTTAAGCAAAAATATAAAAACATGTTCTCTTCAATGGAAGTAGTTTAAATTCATGCATCTCATATCACTAGAAGTAATGGCATCATGGTTAGAAGTTGCATTCCCATCATTGCATTGTAAAGATTAAGCTAGTCAGATTAGGGTTTACTAGGGTTTCCATGTTTGGTTGGCTTTCAGTTCATTCTTGCAAAGTAGGTTAATTTCCTTTGAGATAGCCTTCGTTCATCATTTAGAAAGCTTCTTCTGAGAACATATAGAAGTTGGCTTGAGCCCTAGCGGACTTGTGCCAGCTGACCAAGTGACAGCTGCGACAAGAGCTAGTACTTGTGCATACAGCACCGTCGCTTCCAAGTTTGTTACGAACTACCGGGTTGATAAAATTAGAGAAGGAAGCTCCAGGAGTTGTAGCATTATTGCCACAATACTGGAGCCCACCAGTAGTCTTCAGTAAGGGAAAGGTTTTCCTTAGACACATCATCACTAGACAGGTGAAGCAGATTAGTTCACGGGTCAAGAACCTGTATGCTCTTGAAGTTCAAGATGCATGCAAAGCCTTGAGTAGCAAGGCAACTGATGGAGACTTGGTGGTTGAGAGGGAGGGTATATTACCTCTAAACATGCAGAGCCAGAAGAAGTCTTAGATGATTGTGGAGGAGCCACGACTAGTGCAGCATCTTCAGGAGGTTGTGGAGCAGCCACAATAGGGGAAGCTGAGTGGAGATCGAGTAGAGACATCTACTCATGCAGAGACCTCCAGTAGGGGGAAACTTCGAGCCAGGTGGGCTGAGGGATCACATGCAGCCATACCTCCAGGTAGGAGGTGGGGCGATATAGAGTGATCATCCCAAGGAGGAGGGGCAAGATCCTTGAGGTACCCAACCTCTTAGATGAGACCTTGCTACAGGAGCCCCGATGTGGAGTAGCAAGTTCTGACTGATTGGGTAGAGACAGATGCAGATGGAGTGGCAGAGAGAGCGACGGTGTAGGGAATCCCATGACAACGCATAGCTAGCAGGCTGCAACAATGCGAGAGGCACAAGTGTTTTGCACAGTGCTAGGTGGCACAGAGAGGTGTGCAATGGTGCGAGATGCATGGAGATGTTGCAGTAGCACAGATGTCAGAGAGGGAGCACTTGTCAGCAGCAGGTAGAGCTTCAACATTAGAGTATGTTCCTAGCCCAACAGAGTGGTCAGTTGGGAGTGTTTTTGTTCCAAGTGTTGTTGGAGCAAGTGGAACGAGTAGATGTGTTGCATGCAGAACATTCCAGAGTTACAGGATCGGGTTTGAGAGAAAGCCTTTCTTGTTGAGAGGGAGTGTTGAAAAATGTGCAACAAGAAATGTTAAATTTAGAATGTGCTAAAAATAGACCTGCTAAAAATAGCATGTCTAAAAATAGCAGTTTGGCCAATGAGGTCATTGGCCACATTGGGTGAGAGGTGAAACTGCTAAAAATAGAAAGTTCTAAAAATAGCATTTCTGGGTCCCTTCCTATTTTTAGCAGTCCTTGGTCTAACTATAGGAAGTAAAAACGAATTTGGTTTTACTAGCAATTTAAAATATTAATTAATTAATCTCCATGAGTTAATTAGTTATGGAAAATTAAACTTGAAGTCTTTGTGAGATCATGCAATTATTTTCTCTCTTGATTTAGGAATTTATCCCTTAATTAAAGAAGATAAGGTTCAATTCTATAATGAGAGAATTAGTTGACTTAGTTCTAACTAGTCAAGTCCAATTAGATTATTTTCACAAGTTGTTAAAATAATAAAATATAGTTTGTTAATGCTTTCATGCATGTGACAACTATTATTTTAGATAACTTAGGATTCACTCATGGATAACTGTTGCATGTCAGTTCTATCAGAGACTCAATTGAGATCAGATGTGGGACAGTGTACTATCAGATGCTTGGATATTTCTAGTAAGTATTCCTTGCATGGAGAAGGATCTATTTCTAAGAGAAATAAGTATTATAGGAGATTGGAGGACTTGTGGCCTATATATTGAGGCCTAGGTAGTCTATGATCTTCATCTTCTGATTGAAGATCATCCAGATCTTCTAATTACAGAGAGAACAAGATAGCTATTGAGCTGATTCTTTTTGTATGTTGTTGAGGATCTCCACTTGATTGATAACACATGGTTGGGGTTTTATGCTGGTGCTTTCCCCTGGATATATCTTGTGTTATGTGTGATTATTTCTCTTGATCAGTTATGCATGTTTCTACTTGATGTTTCTCATGAATTCGATTATGCTTCCGCTTAATGTTTTGTAGAAGTAGAACAAGTATTATGCTTTAGGACATTGCATATATCGGTTTGTTCTACAGCAGGTGAAATTTTTACACCTAGTGCACACCTGTTCTAGATCAAATCACAAAGAACTAACCCATTGAATGCACACAACAATTGTTCAATCTCCATCTCCTTTTATAGTCTCTTTCATTGCCAATACCATGGGAAAATCCTATGGATTTGTTGAAAAATGCAGCAAGAAAGTCTCAATTTTATTTTGCCTTGGTCAAATTGAAAAAATTCAAATTTCCACACCAACAGACAACTTGGATGCGGTTAACTTGTGTGACATGGATTTTGTCACCCAGATAGCTTAGTAAATTCGAGTTATAAGAGTTAGAGTTCAATTAAGCATGTGTGGTTGCTAATTTGTATCAATCAAGGCTAGTTATTTCAATTTGTTTTCAGTTAAACTAGTTCTAACTTTTGGAGGAACTAGTGGAAGGTTAGTTGTGCGGTGAGATTTCAGTCTAACTTAGTGATCATCCAGTTAACTGATCCATTAACCCAAAATAACTAGTGCATGCAGAGAATTTGAGTTCCCCAACTGTGGTGGAGATTCCAAGGTAGTGTAACATTAGTTGTAGACTAGTCTTGAGTGTACATGTATTGCATGCAGTCAGATGATCAACCTTGGGAATTACTCAAACATTTTGGAGGTGATTCCTAAATAATAGGGGCCTAAATTTCCTCAAGTATTGCGTAAGGAAATAGGGTCTCAAGCAGGGGAAAAAGCTGACTAAGTTTGGGTTAAAGATTCTCAGAGAGCAGAGAGATAGGCACCTGCAGGTTGATCTCAGATTGAGCTAGAAATTGTAATACATATCTATTCATCAGATTAATGCAAGCAGGCAAAGGGGTTTTTATAAGATTGTTTTCTAGGAGGCAAAGGGGTTTTTATAAGATTGTTTTCTCCTGGAAAGTATTGTGTGCATGTGTGTAATTTCTCATTGCATGTTTGTGATTTATGTTCTAAATTGTGAATTGAATTCCATAGAGCAGTATAGTAGGTTTGTGTCTTGTGATTTTGATTAAAATTTCATGAGCAGTTGCAAATCTACACCATAATTTCTACATGGTATCAGATAAGGATTCACATTAGAACAATAATTTCGAAGTTGTTTCTTAGGAGGTTCGAATTTGCAGTTCAGTGTAGCAGGATCTCTTCAGAGTTGGGAACATGACCTTCAATGGGATGAGACTAGAGTATGCCTTGGAAGGAAACTCTAATTTTATTGCATGGAAGTATCGCATGGAGGTGGAGTTGGATGAAAATAGATTGTTAGAATACGTCAAGACATATGTTGCAAAAGCACATGCATCTGATGCACAAAACCTATCACAATGGAAGAAATATGCAGCCAAGGTGAGGAGAATAATATTGGAGGGAGTATGAGATCACATTGTCTCAAATATCCATGGGAAAGAAACTCCATTCACAATGTGGAAAGCATTGACAAAATTGTTTGAGAATAACAGTGACCATAGGAAGCTTGTGCTCAAGGATAAACTTCAAAATATCAAGATGCGGAATAATGACACTGTCCCACAGTATCTGAGTAGATTTACACAAGTTTGTCATGGACTTGGTGGGGTTGGTGTTATTTTACAGAATATTACTTGTTAAGCATAACTCTTCTATGCCTTCCCAAAAGCTGGCATAGCTGGCAAGACTCGGTGAATGAGAGGGAGAAATTACTGAATTGGGAACGATTATGGTCTGATTTGGTATAAGAGGAGATAAGGTGGAATACTAGAGATGGGAATTCATCCAAGGGCGAGGATGAATAAAACCTTGCATTGGTTGGAAAGGGAAAGAAGCGAAAATGGAGGAAATCTCAAACCAAACCAGAATCCAACTAAGGGGGCAAGAAGAAATATTTTTCTAAAATTAAATGCTTCAATTATCATGAATTAGGGAACTATGCCATGAAGTGTCCATAAAAAAATTCAAGCAAGCATACCTTGGCAAGAGTAGCAGGTGAATCTTTGGCTTCAAAGTTTGAGCTTTACTTCACCCTTATTGCATGCATGGGAAACACAATGATGGGGAGCGTGTGGTATTTGGACTCAGGTGCATCGTTCCACATGACAGGCCGTAGAGATTTTTCAGTGACCACTGAATTGAAGGAGAAATATCTCCAGATGCACATCGAGATGGGAGATGGTGAAAGGTACAAAACGAGCGAGATTGGTACAATCACCTTTCAAAGGGATTCAGGCCCCTCTCTCAGACTCAAGGATGTTATGTTTGTTCCAGACCTAAAGAAAAATCTCATCTCTATTGCAGTTTTGGAAGACCATGGTTATGATGTAATCTTCATAAAAGGGAAAGAATTCCTGAGACACATAGCCACAGGATAGGTGAAGCGGATCGGGGTTTGTGTGAAGAACATGTATAAGATAGATATGGAAGATTGTTCTGCATTAAGAAGTAAGGAGGAGAAAGTGTAGAACCGCGATGTTGGTGAAATATTTCATAGAAGACATGGCCATTTGCATCATGGTGCCTTGAAGATTATGCAAAAAATAACCATTGGCCTCCCCACAGGAGCACTTGAGCAACATGATGTATGTAAAGGATGTACCTTGGGGAAGTATGCAAAATCCACATTCCATGATTGGGACAACAAAGCACATGTAGTCTTGGAAAGGATCTGCTCTTATGTATGTGGACCTTTCTCGAAATCCTCCACTTCCAGACACAAATATTTTGTCATTTTTATTGATGGCTTCTCAAGGAAGTGTTGGATATTCTTCATGCAGAAGAAAGATGATACATTCTCCAAGTTTGTAGAATTCAAGGCACTAGTTGAGAAAGAAATCGACAAGAAGGTGAAGGCTCTTAGGAGCGATAATGGAGGTGAGAAAGTTTCGAATGAATTCAAAAATTTATGTGCTAAAGAAGGAATTCAAAGAGAGCTAACAACACCCCAAAACCCACAACAGAATGGGGTGGTTTAGAGAAAGAACCATAGCATTGTGGGAGCTGTGAGGGATATGTTGCATAACTGAGGCCTACCTCTACATTTCAGGGATGAGGCACGCAACACAATAATCTATTTGTAGAACTAGAGTTCTCATTGAATCCTTGGTATGATTACACCAGAGGAGGATTTCTCAGGGAGAAAGCCAAATGTGTCGCACTTCAGGATTTTTGGATCCTCTGTTTAGTGCCATGTCTCCAAAGAATCAAGGAAGAAGCTTGAGCTGAAAATAGAGTTGGGGTATTTATGGGTTACATAGAAACTCCTCACAACTAATGTGTGTACTTAGCTTCCCTCAGAATGACAGTTGTGCAGAGGGATGTAAAGGTTGATGAGGAGAAAGGGATGCGGTGCTCTCTTAAGAGGGAGCTTCAGATCCCACTAGAAGAGGAGATTTGAGCTCCAAAGGAGGAACCTTAGGAAGTTATGGAGCATCCACAAATTGAGGAGCAGAGAGTGGAGACATTCACTCAAGAAAAAAAATCTAGCGAAGGTAGAAACAAAACTAGGGAAGATGATATACTTGTGCAGGATGCGAGGGATAATGTCAGAGCTCCTTCAAATTTATGCAGGTAAAGGAGGTCACCTGAGATGTACACTAGCTACATGGATCTAATGACTGATTTGGTAGAGACTGAGCCATCCTCTTTCGAGGAAGTAGTGGAGAAACCTGTATGGGTTGATGCAATGGTGGAGGAATACGAATCCATTATAAATAATAGTGTCTGGGAAGTGGTCATAAGACTGACAAATAAATTAGTTGTGGGTTTGAGATGGATCTTCAAGGTTAAGAATGCAGAAGATGGAAACATAAAGAAGTATACAACCATATTTGTGGCCAATGGATACTCTCAAGTTGAGGGAATTGACTATGAGGATACCTTTTCTTGTGTAGAAAGGCACTCATCCATTAGATCAATTCTTGCACTGGTTGAACAGATGGGGTGGAAGATCCACCAGATGGATGTAAAGACAACATTTCTCAATGGGGTTATCAAGGAGGAAGTGTATATTAAGAAACCATAAGGTTTTGAGATATTTAATTGAGAGTCTCATGTGTGCAGACTCGAGTGAACATTGTACGGTCTCAAACAAGCACCCATGCTTGGTACACAAGGATCAAAAACTATGGCACTGGTTTGGGCTTCACCAAAAGTGAAACAGATGTAAACCTATATCAAATCTTGGTAGAAGGTAAATTTCTTATTATTTTCTTATATGTTGATGATTTAATCTTAACTGGTGATGAGAAGCTCATCAAATCTTGCAAGGAGGACCTTGCAAGGGAATTTGAAATGAAGGACATGGGTCTCATGCACTACTTACTTGGGCTGGAAGTATGGCAAGGCGATGGGGAACTATTTGTGTCTAAAGGAAAATATGAAAATGAGATACTACAAAGATTCTGCATGGAGAGCTGTAAACCCATGGAGACACCTCTAACGACCAACTGGAGGAAGGAGGATACCACTTCAGGAGAAGAAGTGGATGCTACCATTTATCAGCAACTAGTGAGTTCACTGATGTATCTTTTGAACACATGACCATATATGTGTTATGCAGTCAACTAGCTGAGCCAAACTATGGTTAGGTTGACCAAATTATTTTGGAAGGAAGCTAAGCATGTTTTACAGTACCTCAAAGGCACTACCCAGTTTGGACTATGGTATAGACGAAAAGAGGGAGTGAAGTTGTGTGGCTTCACAGATGCAGATTGGGCAGGGAGTCCATCAGAACAAAAGTACATCAGATGTGATTTTCAGTGTTGGGTTCACAACTATTTCCTAGTACAACAAGAAGAAAATATTCGTGGCGCTCAACTCAGTTGAAGAAGAATACATGGTTGCAAGCCAAGAAACATGTGAGGTAATTTGGATGAGAATGATACTTGTGGGACTGTTTGGATAGATGATAGATCCAATTGTGATATATTGTGATAATCATAGTTTCATTAATCTCTCTCAGAATCTTGTATTTCATGATCGATCCAAGCATATAGATACATGGTATCACCATTTACGGAACTGTGTGCGAATGCAGATAATATTGCTACATTGCATTCCAATAGAGGAGAAATATGCTGGCATTTTGATAAAGGCTTTATCAAGAGGGAAGTTAGAGTTCCACAAGTGTAGGATAGGGGTGGTTGATAATCAATTTCTTACTGAGAGGGAGGGTTGAAAAACGCAGCAAGAAAGTCTCAATTTGATTTTTCCTTGGTCAAATTGAGAAAATTCGAATTTCCACATCAACATACAACTTGGATGCAATTAACTTATGTGACATGGCTTTTGTCACTAAGTTAGCTCAGTAAATTCAAGTTAGAGGAGTTATATTTTAGTTAAGCATGTGTGATTTCTAATTTGTAGTAATCAAGGTCAGTTATTTCAAGTTGTTTTCAATTAAACTAGTTCTAACTGTTGGGGGAACTAGTGGAAGGTTAGTTGTGCAATGGGACTTCAATATAACTTAACGATAATCCAGTCAACTGATTAATCAACCCAAAATAGCTAGTGCATGCAGAGAATTTGAGTTCCCTAGCTATGGTGGAGATTCCAAGGCAGTGTAAAATTAGTTGTACACTAGTCTTGAGTGTACCAGTGTTGCATGCAGTCAGATGATCAAACTTGGGAATTGTGTAATCATTTTGGAGGAAATTCCTAAATAATAGGGGCCTAATTTCCTCAGGATTTGCGCAAGGAAATAGGAGCTCAAGAAGGGCATAAATTGACTAAGTCTAGGTGAGAGCTTCTCAGTGAGTAGAGAGATAGATTATTCACTTGCAGGTTGAGCTTAGACTGAGCTAGCAATTGTAATACGTATTTATTCATCAGATTAATGCAAGTAAGCAAAGGGTTTTTTAGTAGATTTCTTTCCCCTAGAAAAATATTGTGTGCATGTGTGTTATTTCTCATTGCGTGTTTGTGATTGATGTTCTAAATTGTGAATTGAATTCCACAAAGTAATATAGTAGCTTTGTGTCTTGTGATTTTGATTAAAATTTCACGAGCAGTTGCAAATCTACACCATAATTTCTACAGGATTTGTTGTCAGTAATTGTTGACAGATCAAATAGACGTTGGTGACACAAAAATGTGGGAGATTACCATGGAAAATGCTCATGTTTATTTTCCATGCGTAGGGTCACATACACGACTCTTGTTCATGAGACCTGCATATGTACGCGACTTCATAGGAGTAGCACATGGTTTTGAAAAATTCACCCTCTTCAATCTTCTTCAAATTAAACCTGTGACTAATTTGCCAATACTCTTCCTCATACTCTATAATACCTGTACAAGCATTCATATAATCTATAATAGTTCAACAAATTTATGTAGTCATCATCCATCCATAAACTAGCCGGGTTTATTCAATCATAACAAGAGTGTGACATAATATGAAAATTTGACATCAAGGACAACACTTTTAGCATCTAGGTTGACATCAAGGATAACAAATTTGACATCCAAGTTGACATCAAGGACAACATATTAGCCATAATGCCACCAGATAATTTCCAAAATAATATTTGACAACCAAAGGGGATTCATGTAGAATTGTCAAATCATTGATGATATAATAATGGTCCAAGAAGTGCCCATAGGGCGTAGAATAAATGGTGATGGGGTGTATTATTAAGTCACTCCGTGATGTGAAGGTCACCAATTCGAAACTCTGTCGATAAAAATTGAACCATGTTAAGGGCTGGTGTGGCCTAGGGCATGTGCAATCCATGGGTGATTTTGATGGCTTAGATGCGCTTGGGTCACGATTTTTCAAGCCAAAGGTTAAGCCTGCAATCATCTCATGAATTATGCAACTTTACAGCGAAAAAAAAAAAATTAATGGTCCAAGAAACAACCCACTCAAGTACAAAGAACAAAGCCAAAGGGATGAACATTAAAATCGATATGGCCAAAACCTTTGACAATGTAAGGCATTCTTTCTTATTTGATGTTCTAATTAAATTTGGCTTTTTTCCTCTGTTTATCTAATGGGTTTATGCTACTTTAATATCCCATCGATAATGTCTTTATAAATTGGGAGGCACACCTTTTTTTTTTCAAATGCAATTGAGGATTGAGACATGATTCTCCTCTTTCTCCCCTCTTGTATATTATTATGATCACGAGAAACATGTTGGGAATTAAATTAATTAGAGATATCAAGTGTATGAATCATTCATAGTTCAATGATGACACTCTTCTATTTGGTGGTGCCTCACCATCATCTTAGAGTGCTTCAAACATGCATTACATAATTTTCCCAATGCCTCAAGTGGTGAGGTTAGTAATTGCAAAAGTCAGATCTATTAATGGAATACCAACTCTAATTTTCTTCATGCAATCTCTAGAGTGCCAATATTTCTACATAATCCAACAACGTAGTTTTGGCACATCATCATAAAAAAAACCAAGTCTAAATTTCAATATTTGGGTTCTTAGTTATTGAATCTAGTAGGAAAAATTGTTCTCATCAAGTTGGTTATTTCTGGTCATGTTCCAATTTCCTATTATGTTAGATCTAATGGGGATCATGCATTAAGTTTCAAAATAAATATGAAAATTCTTGTGCTAAGGAGAAATTGAACTGCAAAAACTTTCATTTAGTTAATTGGAAAATGATGAGTTATCCAAAATATAGATGAGAACTAAGAATTACATATCCCTCACTCATAAACTTAGCTTTGGGAGAAAAATTAGTTTGGAGGTTGACCACTAGAAATATGTGATGATGGAAGAAGGTTATCCTCAAGAAATATTTCTAAGGAACCCATATGAGATGCGTAGATGGCCCATTGGAAAATAAGAAAGGATTGTACATTTTTAATCTTCTCAAATCCATAATCCCATGTATCCCAATCAATGGTAAGTTGATCAATATATAGAAGGGTGGTTTTATGGGAAATTTTCCCTTGAAAAAAAAAAGTAAGTCACTCCCCTTAAAAAATTGGATGGATAGTCAAGGATTAAATTCCATTTTTGACATTTTCCCCTTGGTATTCAGTCTTGGTCACTAGTTGAATTGATATTTAAGATTGCATCTAGTCAATTTTATCCCCCTTATCTCCTCCCTAACTTCCTCTCTTGAATATTGTGCTTCTTTTGATCTCTTTGTTCATGATCAAAGGGGATGGGGCACCTCAATGTTCAGTTAGTTAGAATATAGTGAGATCTTTTGAAAACAGAGGAGGAGTAGGAATTAAAGATTCCTCACTCTCGAACTTGGCTCTAGGAGCCAAATTAGTTTGGAGGTTCATCACTAGAAATATGGAATGGTGGAAGAAGGTTATGCTCAAGAAGTATTTATAGATTTTAAATTTGTATAGATTATTTCTATAATTGACACATATTTTACCCTGAAAACCAAACACGTTAAACCAGATATATATATATATATATATATATATATATATATATATATATATATATATATATATATATATATATATATATATATATATATATCTATATCTATATATATATATATATATATATATATATATATATATATATATATATATATATATATATATATATATATATATATATATATATATATATATATATATATATATATATATATATATATATATATATATATATATATATATATATATATATATATATATATATATATATATATATATATATCCATTTACCTTGGTTTAGAATATGACTAGAGTTCATTAATTGAAACTAAAAAATCATGGGCTACACCACTCTACGTAACAAAACCATTAAAAGCAAAAATTGTGTGCTGAAAACCAACAAAAATAGACATTAAAAACTGCCCAAATTCGTTTTCAATGGGAACCACCCCCAAAACCTTGTGTAGGGGGGATTTCATCTCCCACGAACCCTCCATTGCACTCGACTAAATGTACAACACATGGATGTAGTCATGCAAAGAATACAACACATACCCAACATTATCCCACTTGTTGTTTTCTTTGCACTTAGGGGGTCGAAGTAATACATGATCAATAATATAGGGAAACAATACCCATTGTTTCTCTTGACCAAGAGAACTTCTTAGTTCTCATATATTTTGTTAATGAATTTGCAATATTCTTCAAAGTGCCCACCTTCACCAATAATACCTTCTTTTCTTCAATCATATTTCTTAGAAGTGATCTTTAACATCAACATGCTTTGTCTTACAATGATACTTTGGGTTCTTCGCTAGGAAGACTGCACTCTTACTATCACAAACTATCCTCACGGATCATTGTACCAACCAAATACATGAAAAAATATCTATAACCATACTTCTTCCTTGCTTGCATGAGTGGCTTCCGTGTAGTCAACTTTTGTAGTTAAGAGTGCCACAATAAACTAACTCCTGCTCATCCAAATTATTACTCCTCCAAAAAGGTTAAATGCATACCCACTTGTAGATATTTTGTGATCCAAATCTCTAGCCTAGTTTTCATCAACAAACCCATGTATGTCCAACATTATATCTAATGTTGGTCTTCCTTGGTAGCACAATCCATAACTGGTAGTGCCACACAAATACTTGAAAACCCTCTTTACTTTCGACCAATGTTCATTCCCTGGTTTTGAAATATAACTGCTCAATACTCCCATAACATGTGCAACATATGGTCTAGTACATACAATTTCATACAGTAAACTTCCAACAACACTAACATATGGAACACAAGAAATGTCCTCTTCCTTTTCTTATGTCTTGGGACACTATTCTCCAATAACTTTACACTTATAGGAATAGGGAACTTTACATTCTTGCGTATTAAACCTCTAAAATATTATTTCAACGTATTTATTTTGATTGAACTATAGTTTCATGTTTACCCTATCTCTTTTAATTTCCATGTCCAAAATGAAGTTTGCAACACCAAGATCCTTCATGTAAAATTTAGAGGACAAATAAGTTTTTACTTGTATGATTTTCCGGTCATTTCCAATTAGAAACATATCATCCACATACAAGATCAAATAAATAATATGATCATAAACTAATTTGAAATACACACAATGATCCACTTTGCTCCTTGTGAAGACAAGTCCCAATATACAAGTATCAATTTTTTTGTACCACATCCTTGGCGATTGCTTTAACCCATATATGGACTTTTAAAATCTACATAATAGCTTTTTCTTTCCCTTCACCGCAAATACTTATAGCTACTTCATGTATATTGCTTATTCCAGATCCACATGTAGGAATGTTGTCTTCACTCTCATATATTCTACTTCAAAATCAAAAGCACCAATAACTAATAAAATATATCTAATAGAAGTTAACTTGGCAACAGAGAAAAAATCTCACCAAAGTCAATTTCCTCTACTTGGGAATAATCTTTTGCTACTAACTGAGCTTTTAATTTCTCAAATTTTCCTTTTGCATTTAAATTATTCTTAAATGCCCATTTGCTACCAATGGGATTTCTTCATGTCTTCAACTCCACTAGATCCTAAACCTTGTTTTTGTCTACTCATACCATTATAATTGTGTGGGATTCCAACAGTTTAATCAGGCCTTTAATCCTCGACATCTATCTAGCATATTTTAGGTTAAACTCTCTATACAAAAAATCATAAATATTCTCTCCTCTTTCACTAGTTTTCATGCCAAGCATGTGCTAAGAGAGCTCAACACATTGGTGGACTTACTGGAAAATTTTGAAATCAATGTAACCACTTGAAACAATGAGAGTGAATGGAACCTTGAGGGAGTTCTCGATACAATAAAATTATTACATGACATTGCTACAAGGTTGCAGGAATTGGTTTCATTTGGCATGCAACAAAGGAAAACATAAGGAGGTTGATCAAAGGAAAAATAGTATAAACCAACAATATGTCTATTCTTCGGTGCATCTTCTTTGAACTTCATGGAGGTACTCTCCAATGAAATGGTATGGGAGAAACTAAAGCCTGACCTAAGGATACTTGTATAGAAATGATGGGCATCATTCAGGATCATAGAAGGTTAGTGTACCCCTTTGCATAAGAGGTGAAATGTGGTGTGGCAGGGGAGGTAGAAGTGAAGCTATAAGCTTAATAATTATGCAATAATCGAGCTCCTTCAAATACCACTTAAGCTTGAAGGCATGAAAATAGGAAACAAAAATTTCCTTAGCTTGTGGGATCACTTTGGTAGACCTCAACAAAGTAAAGGTATTATTTCTTATTTCCTATAGATTGTAGTGTTTGAGAAAATAGTGGCACAGTCACTCTTGTTTCCTCTCGAGAAAATTCACCAGTTTACCTTGATTTGTCTTCATTAGGAGAAATGGAAGATAGACACAACAATGTTAGGATTTCATTGATATATTTGGAAAAATTGGAGGCCTCAACCTAGGTGGAAATCATCATCTTACGTAGGAAGGTGGATTTTTTTTAACCCAATTAGATCCACTATTGGGCATTATCACGTTATATAGGAATACAATACAAGAATTGGAAATGGAATAGAAGCATTAGAGAAAAAATTGGATGAAATGTAGGCAAAGCTACTAGGACAAGTTGGAAAATCCAAGGCAACATCATCTTCTAAAAACTTTGTTCATACTATTGGGATCTTTGGCTCTAAATTGAGTAGATTCTAAAAGAACTATAATGTTTTTAGATGATTAGTTCAAGTTCTTGATTTCAAATTTTGTAAATGGCAACCAAAAGCTATTTAACCCTAGGTATATTTTATATAATTTATACCTTTAGTATCTTCTATATGTATGTAATAGACTATAGATCAAAATATAATACTATCTACTAGTTGTGCTATAGAAAAAGTAGACTTATTGTGTGGCTCAATAAATACTTGTAATTTTTGTTGTGCAATTACATAGAATCTGCTAGTATAATTTACTTGGTTGATGTTAAAAAAAGAATATTAGGAAGAGGAAGAGTTTTTTCTTACCTATTTCTTCTTATAAATTAGTTATACTTTTATGTTCTAGGGGATGCACCATCTACTATTTGATAGCCTCCATTGTTGCTAGTTTCAACGAAGTAGTCTTCTCAAGAGATTATTTAATGTACCCTTAAAAGGACATTATTATTTGGGGACTAAAGAATACCCTTATCATATTGTTACACCTTGCACACCCATCATTTCCTTCTATTGGGAAATGCAAATGCCTTTGCTAGGTGACCATACACATGACGCATTTTACCTATAAGGGTATTCCTCCATAATCTAGTGGTTGATAAAAAATCACAAGACCGTTATTTGATAATGATGGAGTCTACCAAGACTTTTGAAAGCTCCATTCCAACTAAGACTCTAGCCATGCCCATATTCCTAGATTCACTACAAGAATTATCCACTTCATGGAATAGACCCAAGCAATTTCCAATTTCCTTAAATACTTCATCTAACCCCAATAATAAGGGAAGTCTTGACAACCTTACCCAAACTAGGAAAAGTTCATATGGGTTGAGTTGGGATTAAAATCCAAGTGTCATTTCTAACGGAATAGAGATTGTAAACCTCATTTCCATTGAGACTATAGTTTTTTTTAATCATCCACTTTCATGAGTATCTAAACCATCCATCCCTTAACTGATACCATGCTATGAAGAGGGTATCCTAACACTACTTATAAATTTTCTTTTGTCCAACTTTTAGATTTTCTCTTCCCATTATTTTGATTAAGATATGAATTATAATGGAAGAGCATTCTAACTCCATAATGTCATTCAATTTGACATTGTTTCCTAATTGCAAATTTACCACCTCCTGATTCTGCTTAACACATTTGCGTTTTCTTGGTATTCCTAGATCTTCCTGGTCTTGAGCCTTCTTGGTTAGATGCATAAGCTTGGTTGGGTTGATTCTGCTCATTAGCTCACTAGTTAGTATCCCTCCAATTAATCGCTGAGCTAACAAACCTCCTTGATCATCATTCCTACAAAAAAATGGAGAGTTAAGAGAGCCCCATCATAGGTCAAGGGGTGCACCATTAGAGGAGTTTAATGGATGTGATAAAATCATTGTGTTAGGGGTAAATGTTCAACTAAATTTTCACTTAAGGAGTGAATCCATTAATCCATTAGATCTTAAAATCTTCACTTCCCACCCTCCACATCGTTTTTACCTAATTTCATAACAAGTGTGACGTGATAGCTCTTGATGTCATACCACTCAATAAATGATGTAAAATTTCCAATAGCTAGAATGGGCATGTGAAAATTCATCAAGAATCACAATAATATCCTCCACCAACAACCAAACCCTTGTATAAATATTTCACATCAGAGGGGATTCATATTTTCCCAGGAGTTCTACTGGATTAGACCAGATTTCTTGGCCGTCTTGTAACAACCCTGGTTAAAAAATATGTAAAAATATATAAGACCATGGTAATGGGACACGTATTCCAAGCTGAACGAGGGGAAAAACATCCTAGTGGATGCTCATTCGGTTTATTATGGCTAAAGGAAATTGGAAAAGGAAATGACAAATGATTTGGAAAGGCAAAATGGTATTCTTGGCACATTTATTTATGAAAATAATGGAAATTAGGAGAAAAGGAAGGTGAAAGGTCATAAGTTGCACGTAACGAGGAAAATGAAGGAAAACAATGGAAAATGAAGAAAACAGAGGCCTCTTTAATAAAAATTCTTCTGAGGATCAGTGGGAAAGCTTGGTCATAGTAGCTTAGTCAGTTCAATTTTGGAGCTCCCTCTCTATTCTCTCTCTCTCATACTCTTGGACACTTAGAGTTTTCTTGGAGAACTCTTGGAGAGTGTGGCACACTTGGATTTTTGGAGCAAGAAGGCAAAGGAAGAGCAGGAAAGTGCAAGAGGACATCTAGATCAATAACTACATCAGTCTTTCTTGCAGGTACCGAGTTGCATGTATGTTTTCCTCACTAGTTTTGGCATGCATGGCACATGCATGTGGTTTATTGGTCATGATCTGTCACTGACATGGAGGATTTCCTGGATTGACAGTGGATTTTCCTAGCCTTGCCATTTCCTAGATATCCATGGTGTTGTGGGTTCATTTGCTTTGTTTTTTGGTTGGTCCTCATGTTTCCTTAGCTTGGGCTGAGTTACTAGTTCTTGGAGCCTTGGTTGGACAAATTCTTTGGAGCCGTGTAACAACTTGGTTTGAGTTATTAGTCCTAGAGCCTTGGTTGGACAAATGCTCTGGAGCCCTTGGTGGGTCGAGTTGCTAGTCTTGGAGCCTTGGTTGGAAAAAACACATTAGAGCCCAAAAACAACTATGGGTTGAGTTACTAGTCCTAGAGTCTTGGTTGGAACAAATGCTAGATGATGGTTTGGTGATCTCTGACTGTGAGGTGGAATCATTGTCTGATGGGTTTAGGTGGTTGGCCTTTGGAAGGCCTAAATGGTTTTGGATTGATGTGTTTTATGAGATCCCACATCCATGCTTGGAATATGGCACAGGGGTGACTGGGTGAAGACAATTTTAGCTCAGCCATGTCTATGGTCGGGTGCTTTGTGGAAGTCCTACAACTAGTTGGCCTTTGCATCAATAATATGAGGTTATTTATCCTTATATTTCTATGAGTATTATATTGGTTTATATGTGGATTATATGGTTGTTGTCTCCTTTGTATTTTTGTTGTTATTATGCTGGTTATGAATATGTATTATGACAATGGCTACGTATGGATCCCATCATGTTTTTACTTGTATATGAATGAACAATGTATCTATGGCCTAATGGATGAAACTACAACTAAAGTTATAAGGAAACAATGCCTCATAGCGAATCTCAGGTAAGTATGAGACCCCTATGCTTAGATCTGTTGTTTACACATGTAGATTACATATTTGTGATATGTTTGACGAAATTCATGTCATGGTTAGTAGGGGTCCAGTCAAGGGCTTGTTCAAGTATTTGCATTTGCCTCATTATTTCCTTGTTATCTTTCTCTTCTGAAGGTTTCATTCAATTCTGGGAAGTTACCCGAGCTCTGGTCCTAAAAAATTGTCTCAAATCCCGAGGATGTTGGCACAACACTAAGAAAAATAGTCCCTGGACGCTAGCATGCCTTGTCATGAGAACATCCAAAGCCTCCTGGATGTTTTCATGCCCATAACATGGGAGTGTCCAGAGGTTAAGAGGTCTAAAACCTCAATGGGACCGAAGGGCTAGTTATCAGAAGTGTTCAGATTGTTCTCAAGGGTCTTATAGTTGATGTGGAAGGTCTATATGACGTGTTTCTATCGGTTCCACTTCCTTAGTGTGACTTAGGATTTTGAATCATATCATAGTAGTCTCTTGTTGCATGTTTGCCCCATTTGGCCAGTTACTTGGGTAGATGTGGGAGGAGGGTGTTACAAAGTGGTATCAAAGCATGGTTCATCCCTCAGACTAGATGGGGCATGTGTTGGTCATGCATTCATGTTGGTTGCATATGTGTTTCTTGTGTTGTAATACCATGTGCTTGATGCATTTGAATGGTGTTGACCATGGTTTAGTGATGTCGCCATGTGAAGGTTGATGGTGATGTTGTTGGATATGTCGTCATGAGTGTTGGTTGTATATGAATTTGTTATGCATGTAGGTTTCTATATGTTTTTATGCATGCATTTTGATGGTGAAGGTTGTTGTGCATTAGTTCATTGTATGAAATTAGGTCATCATGATGCTATTGGTATATTATGATGCTAATGTGTTGGTTGAGATAGAGCAAGAGATGCAAGTCATCAAAGTGAAGTTGCAACATTGGACCTTGAGGCAAGAACATGTTGTCATACAAGTTTGTATGTTGGGCATGCAGGTATGTAGGTTAAGGGTTGTCATATGCATTATGGTAATGTGTATGCATTTCATTCTATTGATGTTATAATTACATACATGATAGATGCTAGTTGATTAATATAGTCATATACACATGTGTCAGATAGTCATGAGTGATAGTATTTTGTGGTTGTATGCATTGCTATTGTTGTTTTATGTTAAATAACTTGACGATTAGGTTATATGTTGTTGATGAACATGATATGTAACTTGTTGTTATATGCTAGTAACCTAATGATTAGGGTTATTGCATTTAAGATCTTGATGTTATAAGTATTGTGTTAACCTAGATTGGCCTATGAAAATGGTTATGGTTATGATACTCAGGTTTGAGTTGACACATTTTGTGATATGGTGTTGTACTAATCTAGATTGACTTTGCATATGTGATTGTTATGCATGAACGAAAATTGTTTATGAGTTTATGATGTGAACATGTTAGCTAGTTACTATTATGAATATCATGACCTTATTTATGGTTGAGTTGATATGTTGTGAAGCTATATCATGCTAACTAGATTGATTGTGCAGAAAAGATAACCTCCCATGAGATACATTAAGGTATGATCTTTCTTATGTCATCTACTTTGTGCTTTAATGTTTGATTATGCCATGTATTTGGTGTTTGAGTGTTTGGTGTCTATTATATCGTCTAGTTGATTCATCTAACATGGTACGTTTATAGTTTGTTTGAATGTTTGATTAATTGTATGATATGAGTATGTGTCTGTAAGATTGCATGAAGAAACAATCTTGTTTTAAGATGATTTTACTCACACATATGTGTTGAGGTAGCTAACATGTACTTGAGTGTAAGTGGGTGATAGTTGTAGCATTATGTATTATGACTGGTGAATGTGAGTTGACTATGGATTATTACATGGTTGTTAGGCTTGGTAAATGTTGATTTCAAATTAATATACATGATTGTCTTGATATTTCGAACATGTAGTTGACATGTGTGAGCGGTTGCAAGAAACATGCTTGGTATTAGCATGACAAGGTAAAAACTGATTTGTTTATATAACTATCCATTGGGTGATGTGACAATACATAGGAAGACTCAGTTGCAACAAGGTAAATGGTAAAAGAAAGGAATTGGGCAAGAATTCCTTTGGCTATGTTTGGAAACCCTAATTCCAAATGAATGAGTGCTTTGCATACATGAAGTCTTCTTAAACTTGATCTCGTCTGACATTATGTGGGTATGTGCTAGATTCATGAACTTGTATTTGACAGGTATATTAGTTAGTCTTTAGTTACAGGTGGATTTGGCAAGGGAATTGGAGTTCCTTGAGAGATGGCGTGGATGTGTTCAATTGCAAGCAATGTGCTTAACACAACAAGGTAAGGTCACCAATTTATTATTATGTTTATTTATGCAATGATAGTTATGTGTTGATGGCAGTTTGATGCAAGGGATTATATGGAAAAGAGGCTACCATGAAATTTTGAAGAAGGCTCAGGTTGAGCTTTCCCTTGAAAGCATTGGGAACCATGGGATTGAGTCATGATGTGTGTTTCTAGTCTTGTGCTTTGGTCTTTTGTGATTTTTTGAGCTTGTTTTACAATTTTGTTTATGTCTAGTGCAAGGCCTTGCCACTTTGTTTGTGGTGTTGTATTTCTATTTGTTTTCATGGTTTTATTATTGGTTGCTTTTGATTCTTTCCTTTTATGTTTGAGTCTTGGGAATTGGTTGGGAAAGAAGAAAGTTTATGGAACTCTGGGAGACCTGTGTGGACCCAACAGGTAATCTAAGACCCGAATGAAGCTCGGTGCATGAGTAAGGGAAGTTGAAGGTATTAATATGACAATTGGTTGGATTATTTTGGTTCATTGGTGTAAATTGAAAATGGTAGTATACTCATGAGAAAGGTAACAAGAAAGGTAAAGTGAATGGATGTGAGGCATCTGATGCCTTAGCTATGTTGGGAATGGTTATTCTCAATGTTGTGGATGATGTGCATGGATAAAGGGAGTTCTCTTAACTGTGATATTATGATATCTAGTAATTAGGATGTGATCATGATTATGTTGATGTCTATATATGTATACATGTATGTATGTCATTGCCTGACTAGATCATTATTGTTTTATGTTGATGTTTATATGGATATATGTGTATGTATGCATATCATTGTCTGACAGGATCATGATTGTTTATGCTAATGTTTATGTATATGTATCTATGTATCCATGTATCTATGTCACTATCTGAAAGGGTCATCAGGGATCGTTCTTATGGAGGAATGATTGCTTATGTCAGTGAAGGGCATGAAGAGGTTCCTGATTTATGAGGAATCAAGTGGAAGAGTAGCCATGAAAAATATGTGAGGTCAATATCATGTGGTTATGAGTTGATATTATGTGATTATATCATTTCTATGTTATGGGCAGGCTATATTGAGGGATACATTAATGAAATGAAAGCGGTGTGGTCTGCGACATTCTGGGACAAGCATGGATAAGATACTGGAAGCAAGGTTGCTTGGTAGAGCCAGTGTGGTTTTGGATGTGTGGCACTATTGTTGTGCATTTGTTGTATATGTTATACATGTTGCATATGTGATGTTGTGCGCATGCAATGTTGTGTATATATAGTGTGTGTACATGTTGTTTATGTAATGTTATGTATTGGGTGGTACAGATAGTGTTGTGCGAATATTGCATATGAAGTGTTGGGTATAGATGGTGTTATGTACATGTTGGATATGCGGTGTTGTGTACATATTGTACTGTGTGCATGATGGATATGCGGTGTTGTGTGCATATGGTGTTATGTGCATGTTGGATATGCAGTGTTGTGTACATAGGGTGCTATGTACATGTTGTATATGTAGTGTTGTGTACATATGGTGTTGTGTGCATGTTGTACATTTGGTACTATGTACATATGGTGTTGTGTGCATGTGGTGCTGTGTACATGTTGTACATATGGTGTTGTGTGTAGGTGGTTCTGTGTACATGTCATACATATGTTGTTGTGTACATGTGGTGTCTTGTACATGTCGTGCATGTGGTGTTGTGAATGTCTGGTGTTGTGTACACATTGTATAGGTGGTATGATGTACATGTGGTGTTGTGGACACATTGTGTAGGTGGTTCCATGTACATGTGATGATGTGCACACGTTGTGCAGATGGTGCTTTGTACATGTGGTACTGTGTACGTGTTGTACATATGGTACTAGTGTACATGTGGTATTGTGTGCATGTCGTACATGTTGTGTTGCGGGCATGTGGTACTATGTATGTGCATTGTGTAGTCATGGTATCGTGACATGTGTATTCATTATGTTGTACTTTGTGTACATATATGTATATAGTGGGGTTGTACATCGGATATAGATGTATGTATTTTTTCGTATTGTACACTGGGTGTAGGTGTATGTAATGTGTGTCAGGTGTAGATGAATGTATTGCATGGTGTTGTATGTGTGTGATGCACACTATTTGTATGTGCACATGGTTGAGGAGAAGGCACTGGGTGTTTGTCAGGCGTGGCAACAAATCCAAAGAGAGTACAAAATAAGGACAAAGGTAGAAGCTAAGGATTGATTAAAGGATAAGTATCAATATTTAATTTCAGTTTTATTATGCATGTGATTTATGATTCTGGTTTATGATGATTACATGTGATCTATGATTCTAGTTTATGATGGTTACATGTGATTTATGATTTTGATCTATGATGGTTGTGTTTTGAGCTAACATGATGTGATATATTTATACATGATGATTTGGTCAAATATGCTAGTTTGACTTGTTGTGACAAGAAGTAAACATGATTGCAAGTATATCTTATTGACAAGCCACCAATGAGGTATGATTTGAAGTTATTTCAAATTATTTTAAATCTAATAGAAATTATGTGCTTGGTACAGGAATGCATGAACATGCCTGGTTGGGTGGTTGAAATTGACTACAAGAATTTGCAATAGCAAAAGGAATTGGAAAATGCAGCAGTATGCTGGTAAACCACTTGAGGAGCAGGGCCATTGTGGGACACTCGTACCCAATAGTGTTCATTCATTTCTGTGAGCATGTTATGACCGGTATGATGGTTTTAACGCACGTATATGCCTTGGTTTTTGTATCTTCCGATGCGAGGAAGCCTTTCCAAGGGATAGAGTGCCCGAGATGGGGGTGTTAGTAGAACTTGGAAGGTGTGTGACTGCACGGGAGGGGGTGACCGGATTTCTTGAGGGACTGTGTAGCAGAGAAGGGAAGGTCGGGGATATATTTGTTTTGGTCATTAGCATTTCCATATGAAATCAAATGCACATTGGGAGTGTGCCCTAGAACAATGAGCTGATAAATGTTCATTGAGAGGACAAGTGGCACAGGATTATAGTGCTGGACATTGGATGCAGATTTGACCTTCCAATGGATTCTGGACTTCCTGGGAAGGAGGTGAATCCTGGTATTACTTTTAAGGTGGAGGTGTGAGCCTCTGGATTCCCTTGTTACGGATGCGGGCATCATATCCTTTTATTTGGTGGTTCAACAAATATGCATATGTGTATATTATTATAAATATTGTATTGAGTTGGTTTATAAAGCTCCATAGACAGTATGAGTATTTGTTGGGTGAAGAAAATGTGCATGAGTATATGTGGTTATTATTGTAAATACCATAATGAGTTGTGTTACAAAGCTCCAGTAAATGGTATGTTTGTCATGTTTAATATATGGTCATTGCAAATATTGCAACGAGCTGTGTTATAAAGCTCCATGTGAAACATGTTTTGTTTTCAACAGTCTTGTCGGTTATAGGTGTCATTGAAAACCAAGGATGGTGTTCCCCCAAGGGAGAGGGTTTTGTAACAAACCTAGTTAAAAATCTATGTAAAAATATATAAGACCACGGTCATGGCACACATATTCCAAGTTGAATGGTGGGAAAAACATCCTAGTGGGTGTTCATTTGGTTTATTTTTTTATTTTTATTTTTAAAAAAGTCGGTTACTAAATTTCTATTCCAAAAAAGAAAATAGGAGGCAAGCCCCCATTACATTGATGCAAAATGGAGAGGGGTGACTCGGAAGAAAACTAGAGGGAAAACATTCCCTATCTTCCAAGCCCTTCTCTTTTTGATTATGAAAGTACCGATTGCACTATCCTTATAAATACATATGAACTGATTCAACAGGAATATACATTTACATAACATAATAAACTATTGGAGGAAGAGCTTTGCAGAGAGAAGAAGAGCATAAATGAGGAGTCTATTTTTTGTTGACTGAAGATTCATGATGAGACGGAAGTCGATTCTTGCTACTTTGATGGTTAGAGTTCTCTCCCATCTGATTGATTAGTAAACTCTTCGAATAGTTGATTGTTTCATCCATGTAATTGCATTTGTGCTTTAGGGTTGAAATTTCCTTCCGTTGCTCTTCCAGCTATCTCTTGAGGAATGAGTTCTCAGACTTTGCTTCAAATTTATAGTCCTTAATCATTTCTCTAATATGTTCTACACAAAGCACAACTCTCGCACTTAGGTACATTTTCCAGAGGATTCCATTCCTTTTTTACTGAGGGATGAAGGCGTTCTTTCCAGTAGGGAGAAGAAGAGGTGGAAAGTAAACAAAAATAGATGCTAATTTTTCCCTAAGACAGGCCACCAATAATTAAAACTTCCACTAAGAGGAGAACAGAGGACCAAAAAAAAATGAGGCGCTCTTTGGAGAAAATGAAATAATACAAGAGTCGAAACTGGAAATAAGCCACCAGAGCAACGCTAAGGGAAGAAGCACGAACCACTAGGACTGTGCGAGGGGAGGCACAGAGCTCCAGAGCTGCGCGACAGGAAGAGGCAGATACCACCAGAGCAGTGCAAAGGGGAGAAACAAATACCACCAGACTTGCGCGAAGGGGAGGGGCAAGACTAAAACAAAGAGGATAAGCTTGGTCACTAAAGGAGCGCAATGACAGTTACAGGGAGATTGAGAGCTTCTTCTAAGACTAGTCAGAAAATAAAGGGGAGTGTAGGATATAGAGAGACCTGAGAGGTGAAGGCATCCTTTTCGACAGGGAGAAGAAGTAGCTATAATAAGTTGAGAGTAAATGCTAACCCGACCATAAGGCAGGCCAATAGGGAGCTTCCAATGAGAAGAGAACAAAGAATTCAAGGCTATAGTGGCACTTTTTGAGAAAAAGAGATAAGCCAAGAGTCGAAGCAAGAAAATAAGCCACTAGAGCTGCATGAAGGGGAGAAGCATGAACCACTAGAGCTGCACGAGGGGGAGAAGAGGCAGAAACCACCAGCTCAGCACAAAGGGGAGAAACATATACCACCAAAGCTGCACAAATGGGAGGGGCCAGAAAATATCAGAGAGGATAAGCTTGATCACCTAAGGGGTGCAGAGACAGCTGCAGGAAATTTGTAAGATTCTTCTAGGACCAGGGAAAATATAAAGGAGAGCGTAGGAAACTAAGCCCAGGGATAGGAGAAAGAGCAACGAAGAGATGGGAACAAGCACAAAGAGAGGAAGGTTATATAATTGCTTTAAGGGCCTCTACAGGATAGATAACTTGTTCATTTCATGGGGAGCCTGAGTAGCTGAGACTTGCTTGATTGACATATTTTGACAATGTTGTCTATACATTGTGATTTTCCTGATTATATTGTGCTTTTGAGTTCTAGCTTTTTGTATTGAGGCGAATGATGCCCAACTTGATGTCCTTAGCTTGAGTGTAGTTCTCTACACTTGACGACCTGAAGTCCCATGGAATGGGTTTTTGAGCAATTTCATTGTCAATTCTGGATTCTCTCATAGGATGATTGACAACCAAATTGGCCTGCATATCAACTGTACCATTATTTTATCTTAGGATATGATTGAAGGTTAGTTCTCCAAGATACTGAAGTTTTTTTTCCACCCTTTTGATTATTTGACTCAGAGTTCGGCTCTTGAGGCTTCCTCTCTCCACCATTGATTGAATAATTATTTCTGAATCCCCCATTATGATTGGGTTCTTCATACCTTGTTGCCTTAATATTTCCATTCTCAAGAGGATGCTATATGATTCTGCCCTAATGCTGGATAATTCTCCTAATCTCCATTCATAAGTGATGGGATTTATTCCTCCTAGATCGAAGATAAGACCTCCAACTCCAACCTTGCCTAGATTAGACTTAGAATCTCCATCAAACAATAAACATGGCCTATTTAATTTTTCTGACCATGCTTTAAAATTCTTTTTTTTTTTAATTCTGATTTTCCAACTCTGAGTGCTAATAGCAGATCTACTAATGGTTGATTTGCTGATGTTTGTTTTTTGCTACTTTCTCATTGCAAATTATAACCAAGTTCTTTCCTCGTGCTGCATATGTTTGATATCTATTGCTTTAGCTCCTTTGGAGTTTATGAACTCGATTTTCATGCTCCAGGTTTTAGCCAGTACTTTTCTGTTGCTTGGAGTACGGTCTTTGAAGATCCTCTGGCTTTTTGCTAACTAGATTTTCTAGCACATAAATCAGAGCAAGCTCAGCCAATATCTTTTGATTGTTTCTTCACTTTTTAAAGTATACGGAAACTTTTTTTCTAGTTATTTAGGAGTGTTTGCAGAGGAAAAAAATGTTGAATACTTACCCCCAGATGTCTTACGAGCTCTTGCCAATAGGCACGAGCAAAGTGACATCCCACGAAGAGATGTTGGATGTTTTCTTCACTTTTCTAACACATTGCATAGTGTAAAGGGCCTTCATAACCTTTCTTTTTAATATTATTAGCAGTAAGAATCTTGCCTTTGAGGAGTGTCCACATGAACACTTTGATTTTTGGCAGGGAGTCTATTTTCCAGGCCTCCCTCCAGTGATCCCAATCATAATTTTCTTGCTGATTTAAAGAGGCATATCCAAATTTGACTAAAAAAACTCCTCCATCAAGATCCCAATGGAGAGAGTCCTTTGATTCCAAACTCAATGGGTAACCCCTTTAATATGCGAGATTAGTGACCTCCATTGACGGACAAGGCCCTCGGGAAGATTGTGGACTCTCCAATCCTCTCAATATCCATCTCTCCAAATATATATGTCTTCTAGCGTACTGATACCTTTTTAATTCATCCACCTTCTCAGGTCTTGAAGATTTTCTTGGAAAGCTATAGGTTGATTTCCCATTATTCTGTCCTTCTAGATTTTGATGAGTCTACCATTCCCAGGGATCTTAGAGGAGTTTTCTTTGATTAGGGGAAGGGTATTTTTAATCAAACTCTAGATTTGGGAACATGGCCTTATTGGGAAACCTTTTTCTAATAATAGAATTCTATTATGGTTCATATATTTTGCTTCCAAGTTTTTCTTCCACCAGCAACTCTCTTCAGTTATAAATCTCCAAGTTATTTTTCTACCAGTTCCAAATTCATTATCCCAGGAAGTCTTATAGAGAGGTCATCTTTATCATAGGACTACGTTACTTCATCCCATTTCTCTAGGTTGTGCTTCTTTGTTTCTACTTTACCTCCTTTCCATAGGAACCCCTTGATTACTAGCTCAATTTGTTTATGTATGCTTGCCGGAGCTAGTATTGTTGCGTATTGATAAATTGGGAGTGTTGTGAGTAATGATTTGATTAATACCACCCTTCCTACCATGCTTAGCTAGTTCATTCCCCAGTTTTTCACCTTTTTTTTTTCATTTTTTCTATGTACTTATTCCATGTCTCAATCTTCAGATTTTCTTTGGAGATAGGGAAGCCTAGATAATGAAAATGGCTCCATTTTCCTTGTAAAGGAATTTCCAAAATTTCTGAAATGTTTTGGAGAACACGAAGAGGAGGGTTCCATCTGAAGATTCTACATTTTTTATTATATAGAAGTCCACCAGAGACTTCCATTAAAAATTTCAGCACCTTTTTTATTCTTCTTGCCATTATACAAGATTCCCCTCCCATGACCAAGGTGTCATCTGCAAATAGAGAGTGGTTTATGCTTTTTACTTCAGGGGAGATTGAGAGACCTGTGATAGACTCCTCTTGTCTACATTTCTCGAGATTTCAACTCAGAGAGTCTACCATTATAATATATGGGAAAGGAGAGAGGGGGTAGCCCTGACGAATCCCTCTTGAACTTTGAAAATATTCACATGGTATTCCATTTATTAATGGAGAAATCTAGGGACCTACTATATAGGCCTTAATTATATCTATTGCCTTTTTTGAGAAACCAAATCTCTGAAGGACCACCACAAGGAAGTCCAGATTGACCCTGTTAAAGCTATTTTCCATATCGAGCTTTATAATCATACCTTTTTCCTTTTTAAGAAGGCTAGAGTGCAAAGCTTCTTGGACAATTAGGATATTGTCAAGAATTTGTCTTTTTGGTACAAATCCTCCTTGGTTTTATGAGATAATTTCTAAGAGCACTGCTTTCATTCTATTTTCCAAAATCTTTGTAATAATTTTGTAGGAGGAGTTATAGAGATATAGGCCTGAACGTACTAAAAGTGTTCGCATTCGTTTCTTTTGGAACTAGAGAAAGGAAGGAGGAATTTGTGAATCCTCCTATCTTGAATTTCCCAAAAACATTTCTAATCATTCTTATCAAATCTTTTTTTATGATACTCCAATTATTTTTATAGAAGGAGATAGGGAACCCATAAGGGCCTAGAGACTTATCCGGATGTAGATCCCAAATAACAAAAACCACTCCTTTTCGTCAACTTCTTTTGTAAATTCAATGTTTTCTCCATCACTGAGTTTTTTTGGGGTATGTTGTAGAAATTCCTCACACTCACTATTTGCTGCTGAGGATGATAACAAATTTTTGTAATATCTGAAAGCCTCCTTCTTTATTTCCTCTTGTCCTCTCACTTATTTGCCCTCATTATCCATAATTCTGTCAATATGATTTTGTATTCTCCTGATCCTGGCAGTACTATGGAAGAAGGTTATGTTCTTATTACCTGCTTTAAGCCATAAACTTCTAGAATTTAGTCTCCAATCTTCTTTTTCCACTCTGTTTTGCATATACAATTCCCAATACACTTGTTTTTCCTTCCATAGAATCTCCTACGTTTTCGCTTGCTACTCTTCTTCAACTTTGATTCTCTCTATTTTATCTGTTATTTCTAGCATTCCTTTTTGTGTTTCTATTTGTTTGCTCCTTGCCCACTGTTTCAGCTCTTTTATAAAGGATTTAATTTTAGTTTCCCAAGCATAATTAGGAGAGCCAATGATTTTATTTTCCCATACATATCCAATGATTTTTTTTACTTCTTCACTGTCATTCCAAATGGAATTGAATCTGAAAGGAAGAGGGCAAAAGTTCTCTAATAACCCAAGTGAAAGTGCCACCAGTTTGTGATCCGATGCAATGTTATGAATGATTTTGGATTTTATTTCACTGAAGGAGCTGGCTATTGTATCTTGGATTATGAATTTGTCCATTCTTTCCTTTATATTATTTCTACAATTCTTTTGTTGCTCCATATATACTTCCCATTGCTAGGAGGCATGTCCATTAATCTACAAGTTTCCATAATAGATTCTACCATTTCCCTTGATGGATCAACATTATATTTCCCACCAAACTTCTCCTTTGCATTCAGTACCAAGTTGATATCCCCTCCTATTATTATGCCTCTGTTTTGGACCTGCAAAAGATGATTTTGAGGGTGTCCCTGTAGACTTCCTTATCCCTGTAATGATTTGGGGCATAAATGTTAACAATGCAATGTATCTCCTTTGACTTTTTGTTTTTTCAGGTCTATTTTCATCCAATATAACTCTTTTTTTTTCCTGAATCAACTCCCACTTCTCCGTTTTCCATAATGTACAAATCCCTCCTGTAGCTCCTATTGCTAGGATTGATGTTCCTTGGTAGTTTTTTATTTTTTGAGTCATTTTTTCCATTTCCTTTTCATTTATCTTTGTCTCCTGGAGCATAAAAATATCACGATTCTCTTATTCTATTAAGTCTTTCATTGCCTTGATTTTTGGCATACTTCCCATTCCTCTGTAGTTCTAGGAGACTATATTCATTATCATTTGGAGTTGAGGGTAGAGGGACCTTTCCCTCTATTGGGTTGAGGAGTTTTCTCCTTGTTTTTTTCTAGAAAGGTGTGCCCAAAGCCATATCCTTTGCCAAAAATTCATCTCTGATTTCTCGCTTGGAATTTATGCCTTCCCATTTAGGGTGGTCAAGGAGGAGAGGAGATCTTTGGAGATGGTTCGAGTGATTATTCGATCGAAGGAGGAATGGGAAGGGCTATGGGAGAGTATGGAAGAGGAGCGGGAGGGAATACAGGGGAAGGGGAGGAGAGGAGGGGAGGAAGGAAGGGAGGAGGGAATATCAGGGTCCCCAAGAGAGCTAAAGGGGTTAGAAGCCAAAAGATCTGGGGGGGGGAGGGATAAAAGAAGGAGGTAAAGATCAGGAAGGAGAGGAGAGAGATTTAGGAGGAGAAGGAAGAGTCGAGGAGGAGGGGGGAAGGGGGAGGGTAAAAGATGGAAGGATGGAGACATAAGAAGGATGGGATGAGGGTTTAGATGCTAACTTTTTCTTCTTGACCTGCTCCCATTTTGGTTCCTGGTTTTCTATTTCTTCAGATTCTTGATTTTTAGCACATCAATTAGCAAAATGACCATATTCATGACATACCTTGCATTTTAACAAAATTTGTTCATAATCTAGTCATTGAATGTGAACCTAGCTATCCACTTTGATCTTGATTGCTTTCGAAAGTCCTTTACCCAGATCTACTTCCACACATATTCTTGCGCAGGCATGCATGTTTTCCTTTGGCTCACTTCTGTTGATATATTTCCCCACTGCATTTCCTATTTCTTTAACAACTTCATCTCCCCAGCAATGCAAAGGAAGATGGGGAAGCCTCACCCATACTGGAACTGCATTTGGCACATCCAATTCTGGATCAAAGTATGAAGTACATATGTTGAGATAAAGTCCTCTTGAATCCATGAAATATGGTCCATTTTTGAAGAATAAATCTCTGTCCTCTTTCGATTCGAAGTGGAAGGTAAAATAACCTCTTCCACAAAACCTGATGGAGATTTTCCCGATGATAGATGAGGCCCAGTTTCTTTCCACCCATTTGAGAACTAAATGGGGAGAGGGCCAAATTCCAGTAAACTGACAAACCAATCCTTGTATAGAGAGGGACAGAGCTGTGCGACAAGGAAGGGAGGGAGGAATAATTATTTTAGGTATTTCATTGATCTTCTTAACAAACTTTGATATTGACGGCCTGGTACAAGACAGTCCAAGGGAGGAGATCAGAGAGGCAAAGGCTTCGCATTTTCTCCTAGTTGAGTTGAAGTTTCGGTAGTTGAGGCAGGGATTGATGCACCCAAAGGAGGAGGCTCTGCATGGTCCATCACACACTACTCGAGGCAAGCAAGCCTCGAGAGAAGGAGGCCCTAGGAGCCGAAGGGAGAAGGTGTACTCAGAGTTTTAAATTGCAAAGGTGGGAGAAGAGCGCTTCACCACAACCAAAAAATCCCTATCCAATATTTATTTTGGGTGTTCATTCGGTTTATTATGGCTAAAGGAAATAACAAAGGATTTGGAAAGGAAAAATGGAATTCTTGGCACATTTATTTATGAAAATAATGGAAATTAGGAGAAAAGGAAGGTGAAAGGTCACAACTTGCATGTGAGGAGGAAAATGAAGGAAAATAATGGAAAATGAAGAAAATAGAGCCCTGTTACACAACATTTTGTCACTGTCCCTGTACTCCCCGTTCCTTGATCTGGAGGACCTCCACAGTGAACCCTACATGCTTTCCCTTCATGAAGAAACCCCCATTGTGTCCCTCTTCATGAGCAGATCAATTCCCTTTTGCACCATTTCCCTTGAAACTTATGTTTTGCCCAGTTTACAAGACTGACACTAATGGCCCTTGTCTTCCCCGCGCTAATGTGCAGAGATTAGCACTATCCCTAGTGCCGACCAGAGCGACTAAGCTGTGTTCCAGTCGTGTCGGTGCTGTTATGGAAAGTTTTTTAAATTAAGAGCCGAAGCTTCCAGCTCTAGAAGCTTCGTACCAGAAGTCTGGTAAATGGTTTGGCCAGATGGGGTCGAGGATGTCAATTTGGACTCATTTCCCCTATAATGATGGAACTACCTCAAAAGATAAGACCTTCTCCCATGAGAAGAGGATCCATCTCCCATCCATTCATCTTATATAAACCTCCCTTCTTCCCAAGCACATGCTAGTGTTAATGTTGGTGTGCTAGTGCTATTTTGGTTTGGAGTAAACAACAAGCTATTCATAATTGTAGCTCTCTAGTTGTGTGAGGGAGAAGTGTGATTTTGGTTTGGAGTGAAGCCTAAAGGGAAGAGCCTTAAAACTATTGTTGATTGAGGCCATCATGGAATGCTAGAAGAAGTGTGTGGGAACCTGGTCTTGTCAGAGAAGAACAACAACGTCAAGGCAATGGTTGTAATCACTTCTTGATTCAATATATATGCAATTAACGATTGATTTCCTACATCATTTGTCATCTTACATATTCATGGCTTAATGTTTCTTGAATTGTTAAGTAGGTTGAATTACAATTTGTCTATTATCACGGTTGTTGTTTGTTGTTGTTTACTTGTTTTAGGTGCTTGAAGAAGGAAGCAAGAGATAGCTGGAGTGAGCAAGCAAGGACATCATCAAACAGAATAAGCATACTAAGAGGTAGGCCCTCTTAATTGGTTCTAACCTAACGAAATATTCCATAGAATGTATTAGTTGTGGCTAGACCCTTTATCGGGCTAGAGGAATTTGTTTGTGTCCGCACTTATAATTGTACTTCACCAAAATTGGCAACTCCACTAGGGAACCAATCCTTTTGTTTGTCTTGGATTTCATGATTTCGTGTGAACTTTTCTAGTTCCACTTTTTCCCTTTTGTTCTATTTCCTTTCTCCTGCTTACTAGCCTGAGTTTGAAATTCATAGTAGCAGATCTGGTCTCTATTTCAATTTTTTTTTTATTTTTTTCTTGGCTCCCTCAATCAGCGTGCTTAATCCATTGACAGTCCCGCTGATCAGTGCGATTTGCTGAGAAATAGTCGTGCCAACTAGCCTCTGGTGCTTGTTGTCAGTTAGGCAGTCGCACCAATGCCCGTAAGTGAAGATTAGGGTTTGTCCCCAATCTTGGCCAGTGTGTTTTTCTCTTATGATTTTGATCCCGTAAGCCTTTTAGACTATTTTCTACCTCACTAGAAAGCTAATTTTCATTTGGTTTTGTTTGCTTGTTGGCTTATCATCTTTCTACTTGATTTCTTGAGTCACTGGGTGGTTAGTGACACTAGGGAATCTAGATTGTCATCCATTCAGCTTTTTGTGAACTCAGTAGGTCGAGTTGTAGGTGTACTTATTGCTTGCATTTCATTTGTATTCCTTTTGCGACTTTGACCTCTATTACACAAGTTTGAAAAGTTTTCGTTTGCTTGTCTAAACGTTTCTTTTCTGGCATGGATTACGTCGCTTGTCTTGTTGTTGGTAAATTCAGTGCTTCATTAGTATGAATGAGCCTCTCTTTTCATGTTTTCATTTCTTTGAAGAGCTGATTGTCTCGAAAAAATTTCATTGAAGTGTTGTATGCGAAAAGTTTATTTCATTATTTCATGAAAAAGTATGAAATTCTAGTTTGTTGCACCATTGTGCTACAATAGCTTGCATCACTAAAAGACTAGAATTTCATTGGCATTTGAAAAAGGAAAAGAACTCTTTTTTCTTTCGAAAGGACTGTTAGATACATGCTTGTCAAGAAATTAGGAATTGGAATGCATTTTTCATTAATTTATTTTTCGAAAAGTGAAGTAGTGAAAGATCATTTTGCTTTCAGTTGCTTGGTTGTTTGCATTTGATTGTGTAGTTTCTACCCTCTCTAGTGTAGGCATTTCATCGAATTGAAAGGGTCTTGTCTCATTTAGTTGCATTTAAGGTTTTTTGAGTCGCATCGCTAAGACCTAAAAACTGAAACATAACTCAAGATAAACTTTAAAATGAATTCAATTAACCTAAGGCGCATTTGACACTTAACGATCATGTCTAGAAGGTCTAGGCTAGAGACATGTTCTGATGTCTTAAAACCTAGTAGTTGTTGTTAGCTTTGGCATTAGACATTGATATTATGGATTTGTGCTCCCCGTACTGTCGAGTATATAACGGGAGACCCCTCTAGGCTACAATCCTTTATCCTTAGGAATTCGAGTCGGCTGCCTTGAAAATGTGATACACTTAACACATCATTCGGGCAGATTGCCTGCTCGTACTTCTCGGTTCACTGGTAGGTATTATGCAATTCATGGTTGCCTGGTAAGGCTGTTTACCTAGATCATCCAGAGCACTCATTTGATCTTTTAGACTCATTAAACTTAAAATATCATTCGAGCACTTGTCCTTTCGAGCTCGTTTCCAATTGAAAGCGATAGAGCCATCTTAGTTTCTTTCTCGACTCTTAAAAAATGAAAGAGCACCAGTGTTTTATGCGTCTTAATAATTGATTGCCCACGATCTGAAAGAACCCTGTTAGTTTTTTCTGAGACCAAATCGTGATTTTCCCTTAAAAAACATTTTAAAGCCTTGAAGTTAATTTTTTTGTCGACTAAGACAAGGTCATCGTGGTTGAACCATCTGGTTCACCCAATTCCTCTTCCTCTCCTCTGTCTGAAATATTATTTGAGGAGCCATTTCGTGAGTTACCAAAATCACTCGAGGACCAAGATGATGAACTTAGAATTGTTTTGAGCATTCAACCTTTGTCATCTCGTCCTCCTACTTTTGATACTGGGTCATCTGCTAATCTTGGCCCAAAATCTCTGGACAATGCCATTCAAACTCCTGAGAACTCGCCGACCATTGATGGTCAGCTTGGACTGGTTATCTACCCTCTGAATCCTCTGTTTGACCCTATTGTGATATCACCGTAGCACCCTTAAAGTCTGTATGACCAGCCAAGTGTTCCTTTGGAACTATCCCCTCGTACTTCTTCAGCCATTCGTCATCGTTTGTTCCTGGATATGGAACCCGAACATGACGATTCAGTCACCTCTCCGGAAGATCTTGAAGCTTCCACTCCACACACTGTCGAGGAGGAAGAGCAACCTTTTCCTCCCGAGGGTTTCCCCTATACCCGGGGTATTCCTGCCAGTTTTCCACCCAACTATGTGTCTTTGGCACAATTGGTTTCAGGTACACCAAGTGCCTCATCACTTTACCATAACCCTGTTTGGGCGTCACGCGCCATGCCTACTTCAGGTCCGTTTATTGTGAACGCAACTTCCCAACAAGCTATTACCTTAGTCCCGGTGCAAACCATCGTTTCAAATAGCCTTGTATCGTCAATCCCAGTTACCCGTCTGGCACTGTTGGAATGTGGCAACAAGAATATTCCAATTTAATTTGTTCTTGAATTAAATTGAGAATTAAATCGAATTTAGTCTTAACAGCTACATGGAAATAATTAATTAATTTGATTCAAGTTAATTAGTTGGAGAAATTAAAGTTAGAAGTCTTTCTGAAGTCATGCAAGAGTTATCCCTAAAATTTAGGAGATAAGATTGAGTTATATTTGAGTTGTAATTAGTTAACTCAGTTTACTGAGTTAAGTCCAGTGAAATTAGTTCTAAACTATTTGAGGAACTAATAGAGAGTTAACAGTCAGTTGATGCATGCATGCACTCAACTAGTGTACTCCAGCTAACTGAAGATTACCTCATGAGAAACTCATTCATGTCTATTTTGAGAAAGACCCAGTTGAGATTAAAGACAAGGATAGTGTACTATTAGTTGCATGTGTTTTTCTATAAAGAAAACTCAGGCATGCAGAAGGAAACAATTCCTTGAGGATTGTGCAGTTCTGACAGTGTGTGAGAGCAGTGTTCCACTTGGTGAAGTGAGAATCATCCACTAGGAATAGCGCAAGGAAATAGGAGCTTGGAGGGCAAAGAGGAAGGCTTGTGAGAGGCCAGGATTTCCTATGAGCATCTGTGAGGATTGTACTGAGAGCTGGCTAGCTGTGAGAGCTAAGGATTTGTATGATTCCTATGTATTTCCACCTTGTATGATAATACAAATAGTGGGGTTTTTAGCTGAGGCTTTCCCAAAAGTATTTTCATGTGTATTGTGCGATTGATTCTTCTTCTTCTGGTTATATGTGTTTAGATTGATCTTTAAGCTTCCGCAAATTGATATTAGAAGTAGGTTATGGTATTCTGATTTGGTTATATTGTAGTATCGGGTTAACCTACAATCAAATTTTCTACATGGTCTCAGTAGAGTGAGATTTGTAGAGAGAATTTGAGAATTTCTACATGGTATTGGAGTGAGATTGGTAGAGAGAATTTCTACAAGCACAACTGGTAGTTTCGAAGAATGTCTCTGTCAGTTCTTCCATCCCTCTAGTTAGTGGCCAAGTTGTGCAACCACCTGGGGGGAAAAACCTGAATGTTTATATGGTGTCAGGTGCCACAATATGAGTAGCTCACAACCTCACATGGTTGGTATGAACCGACCTTCTTCTGGTATTATTCATAACCCTGCTGATCCTACTAGATCAAGCAATGTCCAGTACCAACAGGTTCAAAATCCCGCTAGTCCGTCTGGATTGAGCAATGTTCAGTATCAGCAACCCTATGGGGCTCAAGTCCAATACCAAACTCCTTACGTTCCATATGGTTCTCAAGGAATGGTTAATCAACCTTACACCCTTCAGTTTGGTCAATACATTCAACCTGGCTCATCCACCTTCTAGGGTGGCTATGGCCAGATTCAGTTCAGAAATTTCCTGGCCATTGTTCAAGTACCCATGCAACAACAAGAACAACCCCTACAACAACAAGGGTAGCCTTTGTTACTGCAAGGGCAACCTTTGTTACAACAAAGGCTATCCATGCAACCACAAGGGCAAATGATCCCACAAAAAAATCAGCTACAACAACCGCAAGGCCAACCCTTGCAACAGTTGCAACAAACTGCACAGCAACAGATGCAATATGCTTCGCACACCTCCCAGCCCATGTCCTCATAGGGCCAATGTCTACAGCCTCAGGGACAATTTTTTCAACCGCAAGGTCATCCCTTGCAAAAGCAAAACCAACCCAGGCAGCAACAACCCTTGTATACATATCAACAGGGTCAACCCTTGTAAGGGCAGGGCCAAGGTCAAATCCTGCAGCAGCAGGCCCAAAATCCTAATGTCCTGGGTCAGCAGATCCAGAATCCTTCTGGCCAAGGGCATTAGGTACAAAACCCTAACACCCTAGGTCAATAGGTTCAAAATTCTTTGGTCAAGGGCAGTAGATACAAAATCCCTATGTCCAAGGGAAACAAATGTATCAACCTTATGCCCAAGGACAACAGGTCTAAAACCCTCTTGTTCAGGGACAACAAGTTCATCACCTATATGTTCAAGGACAACAGGTCCAATATCCATATGTCCAAGGTCAACAGGCTCAACAACCTTTTAACCCATACGCTTCTTATTAGCAACCTATGGTTGGATAGTTCCAAGGTATTCAAGGTCAAAATCCTCCCTATGGTCAAGGTAATCCGCAATGGGGGCAACCTCAGATGCCATATGGGAAAAATCCCCCACTGTGGGGCCAAAATCATTACCAACAGGGATGGGCTCCTCTGTTCGAACCTGCTTATCGAACTTCCATGCCTTTTAACACCCAATTTCCATTCTTGGCCACACTCAAGTTGCCAGATGTATCTCGCCTTACAAATGATCTAATCCTTCATTCACCCTATTGGCCTCCGATGCCGTCCAAGATACTAAGCGATTGTCCAAAGTTTGATGGGAAAGCTAAATAAGATCCTCAGGCCCATGTGATGACATATCACTTCTTGTGGTCATCGAACTGATACGTTGACGATTCCATTCATCTCCGTCTTTTCCAACAAACCCTCACGAGCGTTGCAGCCAAGTGGTACATCAAGTTGCCTCGAAGTACTTACCATGACTTTAACTCTTTAGCCATGGCTTTCCTCATGCATTTTTAGCTGCCGGTTCACTATGAAACTAGCACCTATTTGCTCACATTGCTTAAGCAAGATACATTGACACACATCTCTGATCATATCCATGAATGGAGACATAGACGTCACCTGATCAAATTTGATATTGTTGATCAGTTGCTCACTGAATGGTTCACCAAATCATTCATGGCCCCAATTGCTCGCGATATGGCTATGGGTGGATGTGTCACTGAAGAGGAAGCCATCATTTTTGCCTAGTACTTGGATCTAGTTTACTCTCAGTTTGGCACTTTGTATGAGTTATTACCCAATGCACCACAGCCATCATTCGATCCCACAACATCAAAGTCACAAGTTGTACCTCCTGTTGATGGAGTTATTAGTTCAGTATCCGAGACCCCTGCTAAATATTCTTCCAAACATAAGTCAGTCTCAAATTTTGTTCCTAATAGTTTGTCCCAGAATCCACCTGGCCCTGGTAAAACCTCAGAGGTCCATGCTGTCTAGTCTACCGTAGTGGACAAATCCTCGAAAGGTAAGAAGAAAGGCAAAGGCAAGGGTAAAGCCGATGCCCCAAAATAGGGTCCTCCCAAATCATCTGCTGGCGAATCTTTGCAACGGAAACCTAAGTATCCCTGCCTCATTTGCGAGGAATATCACTACACTAAGGATTGTCCATGACAGTCCGAAGTCAGTCACTTGCTCAAAGGGACCCCCGTTGTCCTCCAAGAGCCATTTCCGTCTTAGCAGACCCAAATGGTAGACCAACCCCAATCATCTGCTTCCTCAGGATCTCAAGTGTTCATGATGAGTATGCCTATTAATGTGGCTATTAGATCAAACGATTATCAAACTCCTACTTCGGCAGATGGGGAAGAGAAAGAAGCCACACCTTCTTCTTCTAGCTCGAGTTCTGACCCTCTTCATATTGAGCGCCCTAACCCTGATTCCACTATACAGCCACCCTCTCGAGGTGTGCTGTTGAAATCTTCGTACAATCCTAACACTCGAGCCTCTAAACACTATAATATTGTTGAAGATTTGGCTCAGGCGCCGTCAACTATGTTGGCTCTCAAGGTGCTCCAAAGTTTCCCATCACAGTGGAAATATTTGCTATCAGCTATTGAGGGCATCGATCCCACCTATTCCAATTTGATATGTTTTGATCTAGAGAACCATGTTCTGTGCCTCCCTCATCAGATTGCCTTTCTCGTTTAGGTAATGAAAAGACCATCCACCAAACTATCATCAATGAAGGTGCTTTCACCTGCATCATGTCGACTGCATGTTGGAAGGCTATTGGTTCTCCTGCTTTGAACCAATCTCTGAACACTTTGGAAGCTTTCGATGGGCGTGATTCGCAACCCTTCGGTGTCTTAGCTAACCTTGCCATCACTCTAGAAGGTAAGAGAGTGAAAGTCGAGGTAGAAATTATTGACGCTAATCTCAATTATAATCTTCTACTTAGCCGGAGTTGGACCCATGCTATGCATGTCGTAGCCTCCTCTCTATTTCGCGTGATTCGTTTTCCCCATCAAGGGAAGATTGTCATTATTGACCAACTGTCTTTCTTTGCCTCTTCCTCCTTAGATGGCAATGTTCCGTACGTAAAGCATACTGGTGCTCCCTATTGTTGGGTTGTGTTATATTCTTTCCACGATTAGCCCATGTAGTTAACTGGGGGGTTAGAGGGGGGGCAAAGCCCCCCTTCGTTGTGCCGATTGTGTAGCGGGGGGGGGGGGGGGGTCATAGGGGGTTTGAGGTGTACCCATAAATTTTGGTTTTGGACCCAATGTTAGGTTGGGCAAACCCACCTATGATTTTGTGCATGATTTTCGCACATGTTTTTTGGACACGACCGTTTTTCGATCCATGGTATTGGACGCATGTATAAATATGTTTTATAACATTGAAAGGAACATAATGAAAAATCAAGCTGGTAGTCCCGGTTTTGGGATCCCCTGGGAAATCTCTGTGTATATGTGTTTTATGTGTTATGCTCTCGCATTGTTTACTTTCTGTGTTTTAGAATTCATATGCAGGTAATTTCTATACGGGGTTAAAACCTACATTTGGTATCAGAGCAGTTTTGGCTTAAAGGGGACGCCTTTGTTGCTGAGGGGTTTCGCTCAGGCCTATGGTAGACCTTGTTTAGTGGGAGATCTGCGAGATCAATTCTGGTGGTGAAAGAAGATGGCGAGCAGTGGAAAGATAGAGACCAAGAAATTTAATGGTCAGAGTTTTGAGTTGTGGAAACTCAAGATGGAGGATCTGTTGGTGGATAAAGATTAGTGGATCGCGGTAGATCCGAGTACTAAACCAACGGGAGTGTCCGATGAAGAATGGAAGAAGTTGGATCAGAAGGCAAAGAGCACAATATGATTGTGTGTCTCAGATTTAGTATTGTTGAATATAATAGGGGAAGCTACGGCGAAGGCTTTGTGGGATAAGTTAGGGACTTTGTACCAATCTAAGTATCTGGTGAATAAACTGTTCTTGCGGAAAAAGCTATATAACCTAAGGATGAAAGATGGAGACTTGGTGATAGAGCATCTGAACGCATTTAATAATGTGGTAAGTAAGTTAGCATCTGTTGATATTAAAATTTCAGATGAAGATAAGTGCATCAGTTTGTTGTGTTCTCTACTAGATTCGTGGGATTGTCTGGTTATTGCAATAGGTAGCAATGCAACTGCTTTGCAGTTTGTTGAAATAGTCTCATCCTTTCAGACGGAAGAGATGAGACAGAAAAATATGGAGAGCTAGAATGGTGATGCGTTGTCTGTACGAGGATGATCCTAGAGCAGAAACAAAAATAAGTCATCGAGTGGGAGATCTAAATCTAGAGGGATATCTAAATCTCCAGGAAAACCTGTAAAGGTGGTGTGCTGGAAATGCGGAAAGGAAGGGCACTACAAAAGGGACTATAAATCTAAATCTCTTGATAAAGGAAAGGGATCTGATGATGCTCCTTCTGCATAGGCGAAAACCACCTCAGATGAAGGTGGGGATGTGTACTTGGCTTCTTCAAGTACACATGTAGATCATGAGGCATGGTTGATTGACTCAGGTGCATCCTTTCACTTCACTCCCCATAGAGAGTGGTTTTGTGAATATGAGAAATATGATGGTGGTGATGTCTTCTTAGGGGATGATAGGAAGGCTAGAATCATTGGTCGTGGAAAAGTAAAGTTGAAGTTGCAAGGTGGAAGGGTTAGAACACTTCCGGGTGTTCTGCATATTCTTGCATTGGCCAGAAATCTGATTTTTGTAAGCAAGTTGGATGATGCAGGTGTAAAAATAGTGTTCTAGAAGGATACCTGCAAAATGGTTTGGGGAGCACTGGTATTGATGCGGGCAGTTTGAAATGGAATTCTTTACAAGCTGCAAGGTAGCACTGTTATTGTTGGTTGCAACGGTTCTGTGGTTCCTGAAAGTGGAGTAGAAGATCTAGTGGTCTCTGGAGAGAAGACCATGTTGTGGCATCAAAGGCTTGGACATATTGGAGAGAAGGGCCTTCGAATACTTCATGGTAAAGGTATGGTAGAAGGTACGAGTAATAGCTCTTTGGATTTTGATTTTTGTGAAAATTGTGTATATGGGAAGCAGAATCGGGTGAGTTTCCCCTCTGATAGTAAGAGGGTGAAACAGATATTAGAACTTGTGCACAGTGATGTGTTTGGACCTGTGAAGGTCCCATCACTAGGTAAGGCTGTGTACTATGTATCATTTATAGATGACTTCTCAAGGAATACATGGATATATTTCCTTAAGAAGAAATCTGAAGCCTTTGACAGGTTTAAGTAATTTAAGGCTCTCGTGGAAAATCAGACAGAGAAGAAGATAAAGGTGCTGAGGACAGATAATGGTGGAGAGTTTTGCAGCAAGGAATTTGAAGAATTCTGTAAGAAGTGTGGTATAGCATGATAGAAGACTACTCCATATACACTTCAGCAAAATGGAGTTGCATAAAGAATGAATAATATGTTGATGGATAGGGCAAGAAGCATGCTCAGTGGTGCTGGGTTAGGACAGGAATTCTGGGCAGAGGCAGTGGATACTGCATGTTACCTGGTCAACAGGTCACCTTCATCAACGTTGGAGGATAAGACTCCACAAGAGCTATGGACTGGTAAGAAACCCTCTCTTTCACATCTAAGGGTATTTGGATGTGATGCATATGTACATGTTCCAAAGGAGAAACAAACCAAGTTGGATAGTAAATCTGAAAAGTGCATCTTTATTGGGCATAAGGATGGTTTAAGGGGTTATAAGCTTTGTAACCCAATCACAAGGAAGGTTGTGTATAGCCGAGATGTGGTGTTCAAAGAGGTAAAAGATGTTATTAAACATGAAGTCCAACCAAAGGAACCTGAGAAGATAGAGTTTGAGCTTAAGGAGGAAGAATCAGACTCTACAACAGAGGAGGAATCAGAAGATGAAGAGCCACAAAATCTGGGTATGAGAAGATCAGTTCGAGAAAGAAGGAAACCAGAAAGGTATAGTCTGTCTGCTTTCTATTCAAATTTTGCTTTATCTATTACTGACGATGATTCTAGAACTGTGAATGAAGCATAGATTCAGGGGATGGCAAACTCTGGAAAGAGGCCATGGTTGATGAAATGGAAACTTTACACAAAATTGAGGCTTGGGATCTGGTGGAGTTGCCGGCTGGAAGGAAACCCATTGTTAGCAAATGGGTGTTCAAGAAGAAGACAAATGCAGAAGGAAAGGTGGAGAAATACAAAGCTAAGTTGGTAGCAAAAGGTTATTCCTAGGTGCCAAGAATTGATTTTGGTGATATTTTTTCTCCTATTGCCAAGGTAGCTTCTATTAGATTACTTTTATCTGTTGCTGCTACTTTTGATTTTGAGGTAGAACGGATGGATGTGAAGACAACATTTCTTCACGGGGATCTGAAAGAGGAAATATACATGAACCAACTTGAAGGCTTTGTGGTGAAGGGTAAGAAAGAACTGGTATGCAAGTTAAAGAAGTCTCTGTATGGGTTAAAACAGTCACCAAGGATGTGGTATCAGAAATTTGATACATTTATATGGGGACTTGGCTTCACCAGAAGAAAAGCAGATCACTGTGTGTATTTTAAATTAATTGGTGACCGTGTTATTTATTTGGTCTTGTATGTGGATGATATGTTGCTGGTTGGAAATGACAAATAAATTATCTAGGATTTGAAGACCCAATTGTCCTCCAAATTCGACATGAAAGATCTTGGTGCTGCAAACTATATTTTGGGCATGGAAATTAAAAGAGATCAGGCAAAGAGGAAGCTCTGGTTAAACCAGAGGAAGTATGTCGAGACAATACTGCAGAGGTTTAATATGCAGGATAGTAAACCGGTGAAGGTTCCTATTCTTGTAGCTGTGAGGTTATCTTCTGAACAGTGTCCCAAGACACAAGAAGAGGAAGAGGACATGTCCCATGTTCCATATGCAAGTGCAGTCGGTAGCTTGATGTATGCAATGGTATTTACTAAACTAGACATTGCACATTCAGTGGGAGTATTGAGCAGGTTTATGTCAAAACCAGGGAAGGAGCACTGGACAGTAGTGAAGCGGGTTTTTAGGTATTTGCGTGGCACTAGTGATTATGATTTGTGCTACCAAGGAAGATCAAGATTGGAAAGAATGTTGGATATTCGTGGCTTTGTTGATGCAGACTGGGCTGGAGATCTGGATCAAAGAAGATCTACTAGTGGGTATGTATTTAACCTATTTGGAGGTGCAGTCAGTTGGATGAGTAAGAAACAATATGTAGTGGCACTATCAACTACAGAGGCAAAATACATGGTAGCCACTCATGCAAGCAAGGAAGCAGTTTGGTTGTAGAGATTGTGTTCAAGTATGGGGTTAGTACAGAGAGCTATAAGGATAGACTGTGACAACCAAAGTGCAATTTTATTGGCAAAGAACCATGCATATCATTCAAAGACAAAGCACAATGATGTTCAGTAGGTGTTGCTGGTAAAGGTGGACACTTTGAAGAATACTGCAGATGCGTTGACAAAATCTATGAGCATTGAGAAGTTCTCTTGGTGTAGAGAGACAATGGGAATTTCAAGGCTGGAAAAATGATTAAGGTCTCTTGTGGCCTCCTGTGGAAAGAAAACAACAAGTGGGAGAATGTTGGGTTGTGTTATATTCTTTCGATGACTAGCCCACGTAGTTAATCGGGGGGTTAGAGAGGGGGGGGGGGTGGGGGGTGGTGCGGCGCGAAGCCCCCTTTCGTTGCGTCGATTGTGTAGCGGGGGGGATCATAGGGGGTTTGAGGTGTACCCGTAACCCCACTTTATGGGGTCCAGGCCAACGCCCTGGAAAATTTTGGTTTTGGACCCTATGTTAGGTTGGGCGGACCCACCTATGGTTTTGTGCATGTTTTTTGGACGCGATGGTTTTTTGGTCCATGGTATTGGATGCGATGGTTTTCGGTCCATGGTATTGGATGCTTCGGCATGTATAAATATGTATTATAACATTGAAAGTAACATAATGAAAAATCAAGCTAGTAGTCCCAGTTTTGGGATCCAAGGGAAATCTCTGTGTATATATGTTTTATGTGTTATGCTCTCACATTGTTTATTTTCTATGTTTTAGAATCCGTATGCAGGTAATTTCTGTACGTCGTTAAAACCTACACCTATGAGAGCGTGGGGGCAGGTCTTTTTAAAGATTTTGCCTTAATGGGGATTTTTCTAATCCCACCTCCTCATGTTGCCTTTGTCAACATGGTCTTGGTTAGATCTGAACCTTGGGTCATACCTTCATATCTTGTTAATACCTAGGGTGAGGTTATGCCGCTTAGTCCCGCTGAAGTGAATTACGTAGAAATTTTTTCGGCTTCGAGCTCCGCATCCTTTGATTCTTCTGTTTCGAAGACCTCTCTCGATACGTACTCTCAATCCCCATGGCTTGGTGCTTTAGAATCGCCTGATCCCTTAGCCGAGACCTTCCTTTCTGATGAGGATATCATGGAAATCATGTCTCTCGAGGAACCACCTTGGACCGATACTCATCATTGCTCCTTGTTCCTGCCTCATCCGGCGGTCACGTCTACCGCTCTCAAAGAGTGCACTTCTCCGCCATCTATTCACATGTCAATTTATCCTGACATGATCAAGCTCTTTCAACTAAGGGCACCTTTATCCTTTCATGGATTCAGGCTTTTTCCCCCTCCAAGAGTTTTCACCGATTGCCCATTATTGCAATGGGATTGCTGTCTGACTCGTAACCCTCCCTCGCCCAGGGGGCATGGGAGAAAAGCCTTATATGAGTTCTACTCCATTATTTGGCCGAGTCAATGCTTACTCGTCATGGAAACGGTAAAACTCCGGTGTCCTTCTGTGTCGATCAATTACCCAAGCCCCATCATGGGCTCTCTCAAGAAGTACTATGCTTAGGTCATCTTGCATAGTTACTTTTGTATGTTAGTGTGTCATTCATTTTTGTGTAGTGTGATTTTGTGTGTTGGTTTTCAAACAAATTTCCTTTTTACTATGCTTTTCTTGTTTTGCAAATGTCTGTGACTCCCCACATTGGTTTCGCTGATGGTGCTTGCTGTAGTACCCGGACCTATCATCCGCGGCATGGGCTATTTATGACCCTAACGGTGAGTTGATTGACCTTCAAGGTATCTGTCTAGGTCGCACAACTAACAACATTGCTGAATACAGTGCGGTCATCGAACTGTTGTCAGAAGCCATTGCTCTTGACATTAGAGAGTTGGTTGTCAACTTGGATTCACAACTTGTCATCCTTCAACTCAAGGGGCAATATTCTGTCAAAAAACCTAAAATATTTAGAATGTACCTCTGTATTCATCTACTGGAAAGACATTTTGATTACATTACATATCATCATATTCCTAGACGCATGAATACATTGACAGATGCATTAGCTAATTATGTGTTGGATAGACATTTACGAAACATGTGAAAAGATAAAACAAACCATTTGTACCATAGTAGACAAGAAAATACAACATATATATATATATATATAGATGGTGATAATGTTTGATACATCAAAACCCCAAAAAATAACATGTGTGTTCAAAATAACATTGGCGGCTCACAGGCCTCATATATTCATGGCACACAGGCCTCAAAAAACGTAAGTGCTAGACCTAGGGACTAATCAGCATGGTGATCATGGTAGCATGATACAACTTGTGTGGCACGAGTCAGTAATCGGCAGATCCGATCCGATACTCCCACTGTGTGTCTCTGGTACTGACGAGGAATGTCTCCTACTCGAGCATACTCCGAGATACCACGAGTCAACCCCTCAAGTTTCCTCATGAAATCCTCCTCATTGTCACTTCCCTCCTGGTAAGGAGTGACAACATCAATTGGGTGAGGGACTTGCCTGGCTATTGGGGACATCCCAGCAGGCTGCTCTAGTCTAACATCTGCATTAACAAGAGAAATGTTATAAGCACATATATACCAAAAACAATTAAAAAAACTCAAAATTAAAAAGTTGATTTTTTACCTTCATCATCAAAATCCTCTCCATCTTGTAAGGGCATATCCGGATCCCCACAGAAGTTGATGTCATTATATGGCCAGTCCTCCACGACGATCTTCTATCGTCGTAGCCATGAAAAGAATGCAGTTCTGTATGACATGTGCTGACCCCCAGTGATCCTGGGCATCAAACGACTCTAGCGAGTCATCTGAAGATCACGTGGCATAGGAGGATCTACCTCAGTCAGCTGATATTGGAACAATGGCACCCGTTCCAAGAAAAAGGTCACGAGCACAGATCCAAGAAAAATTGCTTCAGATTCCCCGCCTTAGCTTTGGACAGCTGGCGCTTTATGTTGGTCTTGATGTCCTCGGCCTAGTTGGAGATCGTAGGTGTTGTACAATTGATAGCATATAGGAACTTCGACTTGTTGGTCTCATGTTCCACCCGGGACCTTGCCACTCTATTGATGGTCAACAGAAGCACTCTCAGTGTCGGATCCCGAACACTGGAAATCTCAATCTTCCAACTCTTGGATATCAGGGCCTCCGGGCAGTGTTCAGTAAGTAATGAACATATGCTTGCCCCAATCGGTCATGACCCATACAAGTTAACTGGTTCCCTTCTTCGGGACAGTCCAATGATGAAGTATATATCTGAAGTTTCCAACTCCAGCTCCTGGTCACCAGTGACAAATATTTCCCAATTAATGTCCCAAAGACTAATCAAATACCAAAGCAACTTAGGTTGGGCCTGCATCCCTGGCATGAGAAATAATTTGAGGAGCCCACAAGCCCTCAAAGCTTCTAGGAAATTTGGATCATTCATTTCCTAGGTGTCCACATCCTCATGTTCCCGTTCTTTCTAGTCCACCATTTTCGACAATTCTTTCCTGCAAAAGCCATTAATTTGAGTCAAAAATCATGCTTGGCCCATAAATTTTGAGTTTTAACAGTGATTTTTTGAGGAAATAGGGTTTTTCCCTATTCATGGCATTGATGTGCCTATTTTAAAAATAGTTGTGCCAACGACACGACTAGCTTTGTTAATCATCCTCGGCCTGTGCGATTCCGTGCCCAGAAGTCACGTCGACCAAGGGCGATTTTTTTTTTTGCAAAACCCCCTCAAAAAACCAAAAAAAATATTAAAAATAGGAATAAAGGACATGAAAATGGAGCTCAGGGCTTTGGATCTTACCTGTAATTGGCGGCTCGGCAAATGACCACCCGGATATCCCGCAATCTGCTCGGAAACAATTAGGGAAAAAGTGAGTAAAAAAGTTTTCACAGTAAGGTAAAAAGGTAAATGGTAAAAATATATTTACTTTTCTCCTTTTTATTCATTTTTTCATGAAAAAATCAGGTTTTTGTAAATATTTCAACCTATTTTGCCTCAAGAATTGGATAATACACTTTACCTTTTTGCGCAGCGACAGGTGATGGATGTTCGATGATGATGATGAGTCACGTTTCAACTCTTCTCTCCACTCGTTAAGCCCATATGAAAATATTTCTGAGTATTTTTCCCTTTTGACTCATAAAAGAGAATAAAATGGGGGGTCTGCTTTCAAGCTCTTTTCCGACCCTTTAAAAGAGAAAATATGGTCGAGCCCTTGTCGTTTCGAACTTGTTAATGGATGTGAAACGTCGTGCACCCAATATAAGTTTACCCTTTTTCAGGTTGGGAGACACTATTTATGAAAAAGGTACTCCTTAACTGAAATGGTCAAGTGGTTCTCTCAAGTATCATTTTCTACCTTTTCGGGCTCGAGAGACACAAATGTACGAAAAGGGACCATGTGGAGTTTTCTTTTACGTGTCTTTTTCAAACTCTCTAAACATGAAAAAGATACCGAGTTACACCTTTGTCGGACTCGTTAAAATATCAAACGACATCAGATTCATCGTCATGACGAACATGAGCTTCTCCTTCAAGGGCTCATTAAACTTACTAGGTCGGATTCGTCCGAAGGATGAACTTACAGTGCAAGCATATGCTATCCCCTTCAAGCTTGCAATTAAAAAATAATTGGAGTACCTAGCAGAAATGCTGGAGGAAAATTTGGAAATCTATCAGTTGTGTTGGCAGCTCACTCTTGAACATGACACTTTCTGCTTCGTGTCGAGTTGGGATATTCTCCTTTGTATCGTTGACCTTCTTGGGTTGGGCCGTTCATTTTTTTCCTTCCATCTGATCTCTTCCACATCATCATGACCACCGATCGTATGGATCCAAAAGCTACCAAAATTCCAGTTATGTCGCCGATATGTTCAAGAGTTTTCCTTCTGCAGTTACATTTACCTCTGATTCTCTGTATCACCCAAAATCATTTTGCATCCTTTAGTCTCGTGTCGATGATGTGGGAAACATTATGCCCCTCCTTCGACATGATCATTTCCCGTCGAATTCAGCTCATTACCCGGGAAGTTGACCGAGAGACTCCCTTCCAGTACCTTAGAGTTTGCATGCCCTAATGGCAAGTTCTTCGCACTTGATGACAAGTTCACATCATTGGCTTTCGATTGAGTGATTTCACGGGTGTTCGACTTTAGTTCCTCTATTCACATTTCGTGGATTGTGCTGATAGTACCTTGAGGACCATTTTCATTATTAGTGGTTTCTCTCGCGCTTGTTAACATTTTACATCATTTACTGGTAATCAAGCGACTTTCTAGCATGCTCGACATCAAAACATCTATTCACATGTTAGAATTTGTACTTTGATCGGGTCGTGTTGGCGTGCAAGACCCTGGGCTCAGATCACAAAAAGTCCAGGTTGCAAAGTGATGTGACATTTTTATGTTGATATACATGTCTCTTTCAGATGGATGGCTGCGACCATACCATGAGTTATCATATGTGATCCTTCTAATTATTGGATGGCTGCGACCATACCTTGGTTTCGTTATGATCCTCTTTGACGAATGGTTGCGCCCATACCTGGATCCAGTTACATGATCATTCTCTGAATGGCTACGTCCATGCCACGATTCATGTATCATTTGACAGAGTTATCAGTTATGTATATGTATCTGTACTTACTTGTAGGTTTTCTGACGACAAACTACGGTTCCTCGCACTGATTCATAAAGCATTTCATCCCTCACTCTAGCTCGACCTTCACGCTTTAGGGGGCATTTGTTACACAGCATTTTGTCACTGTCCCTATACTCCCTGTTCCTTGATCCTAGAGGACCTCTATAGTGAACCCTACATGCTTTCCCTTCATGAAGAAACCCCCATTGTGTCACTCTTCATGAGGAGATCAATTCCCTTTTGCACCATTTCCCCTGAAACTTCTGTTTTGCCCAATTTACAAGATCGGCACTAATGGCCCTTGTCTTCCCCACACTGATGTGTAGAGATTAGCACTGTCCCTAGCACCGACCGAAGCAACTGAGTTGTGTTCCAGTCGCGCCAGTCCTGTTATGGAAAGTTTTTGTAAGTAAGAGCCAAAGCTTCCAACTCTAGAAGCTTCGTAACAGAAGTCTAGTAAATGGTTTGGCCGAATGGGGTCGAGGATGTCAGTTTGGGCTCCTTTCTCCTATAATGATGGAACTACCTCAAGATATAAGACCTTCTCCCATGAGAAGAGGATCCATCTTCATCAATTCATCTTATATAAACCTCCCTTCTTCCCAAGCACAAGCTAGTGTTAATGTTGGTGTGCTAGTGCTATTTTGGTTTGGAGTAAACAACAAGCTATTCATAGTTGTAGTAATCTAGTTGTGTGAGGGAGAAGTGTGATTTTGGTTTGGAGTGAATCCTAAATGGAATATCCTTAAAGCTATTGTTGATTGAGGCCATCAGGAATGCTAGTAGAAGTGTGTGGGAACCTAGTCTTGTTAGAGGATAACAACAATGTCAAGACAATGGTTGTAATCTCTTCTTGATTCAATATATATGAAACTATCGATTGATTTCCTACATGATTTTTCATCTTACATATTCATGGCTTAATCTTTCTTGACTTGTTAAGTAGGTTGAATTACAATTTGTCTATTACCACGGTTGTTGTTTGTTGTTGTTTACTTGTTTCAGGTGCTTGAAGAAGGAAGCGAGAGATAGCTGGAGCAAGAAAGTAAGGAAATCATCAAACGAGATAAGAATACTAAGAGGTAGGCTCTCTTAATTGGTTCTAACCTAAGGAAATATTCCATAGAATGTATCAGTGGTGGCTACACCCATTATTGGGATAGAGGAATTTGTTTGTGTCCGCACTTATAATTTTACTTCACCACAAGGCCTCATTAATAAAAAGGCTTCTGAGGATCAATGGGTAGGCTTGTTCAGAGTAGCTTAGTCAGTTCAGTTTTAGAGATCTCTCTCTATTCTCTCTCTCATACTCTTGGACACTTAGATTTTTCTTGGAGCACTCTTGGAGAGTGTGGAATACTTGGATTTTTGGATCAAGAAAGAAAAGGAAAAGCAGGAAAGTGCAAGAGGACATCGAAATCAACATGTACAACGGGTTTTTCTTGCAAGTACCGAGTGGCATGTATGTTTTCCTCACTAGTTTCAGCATGCATGTGGTTTATTGGTCATGACATGTCACTGACATGGAGGATTTCCTGGATTGGTATTGGATTTTCCTAGCCTTAAAATTTCTTGGATAGCCATGGTGTTGTGGTTTCATTTTCTTTGTTTTTTGGTTGGTCCTCATGTTTCCTTAGCTTGGGTTGAGTTACTAGTTCCTAGAGCCTTGGTTGGACAAACGCTCTGGAGCCTTGTAACAAATTGGGGTGAGTTATTAGTCCTGGAGCCTTGGTTGGACAAAAGTTATGGAGCCTTGGTTGAACAAATGATCTAGATCTCGACAACAACTATGGGTTGAGTTACTAGCCCTGGAGCCTTGGTTGGAACAAACACTTTTGAGCCCTGGAAGGCTTGGATAAAGACCAATCTGGTAATGGTATGGTGATGTCCGACCGTAAGATGGAATCACTGTCTGATGGGTTTAGGTGGTTGGCCTCTGGAAGACCTAAATGGTTTTGGTTTGATGTGTTTTATGAGATCCCACATTCATGCTTGGAATATGGCATGGGGGTGGCTGGCTGAAGAGAGTTTTGGCTCAACCATGTCTATGATCATGTGGTTCGTGGAATTCCCACAACTGGTTAGCCTTTGCATAAATAGTATGAAGTTATTTATCCTTATATTTCTATGAGTATTATACTGGTTTATATGTGGATTATATGGCTATTGTCTCCTGGTATTTATGTTGTTATTATGCTAGTTATGAATATGTATTATGGCAGTGGCTATGTTTGTCTCCCTTCATGTTTTTACTTGTATATGAATGAACAATGTATCTATGGCCAATTGGATGAAACTGCAACTAAAGTGATAAGGAAACAATGCCTCATAGCAAATCTTAGATAAGTATGAGACCCCCATGCTTAGATTTGTTGTTTACACTAGTAGATTACATATTTGTGATATGTTTGATGAAATTCCTATCATGGCTAGTAGGGGTCCAGTCAAGGGCTTGTTCAAGTATTTGCATTTGCCTCATTGTTTCCTTGTTATCTTTTTGTTATGAAGGTGTCATTCAATTCTAGGCAATGACCTAGGCTTTGGGATTGAAAAAGTGGCTCAAATCCTGGGGACACAGGCACAACACTGAGAAAAATAGTCGTTGACAATGGCATGCCTTGTCATGAGAGAATCCAGAGCCTCCTAGACACTAACAGGCCCATAACATGGGAGTGTCCAAAGGTCAAGAGGTCTAAAACCTCAATGGGACCCAGGAGTTGGTTACCAGAAGTGTTGGGGTGGTTCTCAGGGGTCCTGTAACTGATGTGGAAGGTCTATATGTTGTGTTTCCATTGGTTCCACTTCCTCAACATGACTTAGGAGGTCAAATCATATCATAGTAGCCTCTCGTCACATGTTTACCCCTGTTGGCTAGTTACTTGGGTAGATGTGGGAGGAGGGTGTTACACTGCTAGTGGATCTTCCGAGAATTATACTCCAAGAAGCATATATTCTTTCTATGATCTTAGTAGTCTTAAATGTTATACCATATTTGAACATTTCAAATATCAACATTTTGAAAGTATTATCTCAAGAAGTAGATATAGTAAGACTATCTTTGTGATTGAAAATTGTGATTTTATCTTTTTTCCCCTTTTCATTAAAACTAATAATAATTTTGAATGTGTATAATTTTAAAAAAATTTACAATATTTATAAGAATTAAAAAAAAAACTATTATTCAACAAATAAACTCGTCCAATTGCCTTCTAGGAGGTGGACTATGTTGTCTTAGCTATGCTAAGTAACAAATAGCCAAGCCTTAATGGTTACACTATTGAGTTATTTAAGGCAACTTGAAGCTTCATGGGACATGCAATCTATTAGGTGGTGGAGGAATCTAGGAGGATTTAGATGATGTGGTCAGGATTAAATGCTACTTTTTTTACCGTTATCCTTAAGGATGGAAAGTTAGAGGATCCCAATGGCTTTAGACCAATTGTGTTATGCAATGTAAATTATAAAGTGATTGCTACTATGATTTTCAACTACTTGAAACCATTGTTGAAGGTGCTTATTTATTTGGAACAAAATCAGTTTGTGGAAGGTGTTGATGGAAAAAATTGACCTTATCAACATGTAAGGGAGACCACCCAGTCAAAGCCCCAACTAAGCTCTTATCCGTTTGTTGTAGTGGTTCCGATTGGTTCGATTGGGTCCAGTTACACTCTCTCCCTCTCTGATGGCTTATAGTATGTCTATTACTCACCAATAGAAAAAGAGCTCGCCAATAGAAAAAGAGAAATAAGATATGCCCTCTTGAAGAGATATTGCAAGAAAGTGATCCTTAAGATGAATCTACGACTCATCCAAGCTGCAACTAAGTTTTGCCCCTATATGAGGGGACTTCTAGAAATGCATAATTAAATCTAAATGTACATTTATGCTAATATGCAAGAAAAAATATATTCCTATCTTGAATTGAGAAGGGATAGCCTTCTCTCAATTCAAGAGCATATGGAATAATTAACCAGGGGAAGATGACTGCTTATATGATAAAATTCTTTATATAATTTTCATCAATGAAATAAACAGTTCATTCAATTAATGAAAAATAAAACAAAATGGAAATTTATTTAAACAATAAATAGTTATTTCTTAGTACATTCCTATCTCAACGAGTTTATATTAATTCTAACTATGTTATGTTCCTCAGAGATAGATTTTACAGAACTTTAATAGCATAAACAATCAATACGACAATAGTGCTCAATATTAGAATGTCATACACTATTTAGAACAAGAATTAAAATCAATTGCATAAATTTTAATAAAAAAATGATTAATTTACATCTCAAACAATAGTGCACATGAAATTAAAATTAATTAAAAGCATACCAAAATATCATTACAAGAATTTGCAGTCCTTGAGCAGCTTCAAATCCTTAGAGAAATTGCCAACAGTAGTGTAAAACAACCTTCTCTTTCAGAACTAAAAATACTTTGTCTCTCCATAATTCAACTCACAGTACATTACAATAGTGCAAATGCAAAACAAGAAAAATCATAGAGTTTTCCCCTCACCTACAACTATAATATCCTGTTACAATAGTGCTTTCAGAGTCTTTAGTTGCAGAGAAGAGGAACCCCCTTGATTTCTTCTCTAAACTGCCCATTTAATAATTACAAAAAATCTCAAACATAGAGAACTGCTGAGAGTAGTTTTCCAAATCCTAAATTAGAGATGCAAATTCCCAATTTTCCTCTTTCCTGGTCCTTTTCCATTGCTCCTAAATGCCTCATATCTGAACTTCTCCAACCAATCTCCTATCATAAACCAATCCAAACCAAAATAAATTAAATTAAATTGCACACTAAAATTAGAATTAGAAAATTTGGGAAAAAAAACTCTTATGAACTTGCTAAATTAAAACAAATAAAATCCAAGTAAATCTTAAGATGCGATTGCTTCTAATGGATCTGATTAGATTTTGAGTAATGTTGGCGATGAATTAGTGAGAACATTTTTCCCAATCCAATGAAATTTTCCCAAATCAAATTTGAAAAACTAATTGTTGTTGCAAATTCGTCACTTTGTCTTTTGTTGAATTTTTGGGCCATTAAATTACTTAATATGCTAAATTTATCATTCCCAAATTTTTCTCCACAGTCTTAGCTTTCCAATGAGCTATTATGAGCTCCAAAGATAAAGTGTTCAAATTATTAAGATTATGGAAAAATGTCTGCTTAGGCCAAAATTAGGAAAATTTTAATTAAAGAAAACCAATCTAAACTAAATTAATAATTCTAATTAACTATATAATTAAAATTTACCTAAGAATTAATTAATTACAATTATTAAATAAACTATATACAAATTAAACTAATTTACAGATTAATTGTAATTAAAACATATTAAAAACTAATTACAAATTAAGTGGCTTTAGGTCTCGTGAATGAGCCGAGAGTAAATGGAGAGGAGGTTTTAGAATATGAAGTGGGAAGCATCAAAGGTGGAACATTTCAAGGGAGTCTCATTTCAGAGCGAAATTCAGATAGAATTTTTGAAAAGATGAAGTACCGAAATTCTGAGGTGAGGATGAGGTATGATATAAGCTTTGTGCCGAGATATATTTTAATACCAAGAGTTGTTGAAGCACTGAAGGTATGCCATTGGAGTTACCCATTTTAGAGGCCTATTTAAAATTGAAGTTACGTAAAGATCGATTACCGGAATGAGGTGGGGAGAGGTAAGTGAAGTGACAATGTGAGATAAGAGGTGAGGTAAGAGGGAGGAGAGGAAGGCCACGTGGAGTGGGTCCCTCCTTCAATAAACTATAGCCACTGTGTAATTTTAAATGAAAAAAATACCCATAACCACTTTATAAAATTGTGATTTTGGATTTCATAATTTTCAAGTTGCAATTAAAATAAACTTTTGAAATTCGGATCCCGATATTTCTAGAATATATATATTAGTTTTTTGTTGCCGTGGTTATGTAAGACCGTTAATGAAAAATAATAATTCAACTAAATGTTAATTAAAAATTAATATTTATAATTGATTTAAAAATTAAAATAATATACATTTTTTTAGCTTAGGCGATACAAATCACCGAAATTTGGATGAGCACCATTTGCAAACCATGTATCCAAATGAGATGAAACGAGAACTGATGGAAAGATAGTAAAAAATCAACACAATGAAACAATCATAATAGAAATTCAAAGAAAATGAAAATCTCACAAAATTATCGGATACTTAACCAAAAGAAAATAGTAAAAGGTGATTTAGCAAAAATTTATGAAAAGGGCCTCTATTATTATTATGAAATAATAGGTTAAAAATTTGGGTGTTGTGATTTCACCACAACAATGGCACCACATGGGGAAGAACAAGTTATCTCTTGTTAAAAGATGATGAACCTCGCTTTACCCAAAGGTTAAAAGTGATGAATTTTAACAAGCCTTCAAAGAGTAAAACATTTAGCATGGGTCCCACATTAGTGAATTAAGAAATATAGGTTCAAAAAGATAAGTACTCAAAGTAAAATGAGTCTAAAATCATGAATCCAAATTTTGGGAAATATTTAACATTAAAGATTACCTCATATGAGTGATAGAAGAAGGTACATTTAAGAAGTTTTTTGATAAATCATATATCCATCGATATGAATGGTATTTGACATTTCTTCGGTGTCAACGATCCTGGTCAGTACCCCGATGAAGTTGTCTTTCATGCCATACAAGCATTGCCCTACTGCCAGCAAGTGTCCATAGCCCTGACGGGTTTAGTTGTATTTCCCATGCTTCCCCTTTTAATCACCCGTTTGATAAGCAAATTTGCGAACTAAAGTTATGATGTACTTGAGTGAAATAAGTGGAATGGTAAGCACTCGTCCATAGCCCCGATGAGTTTATTTTTATTTCCCATGCTTCCCCTTTTAATCACCCTTTTGATAAGCACATTTGCGAGCTAAGATTATGATGTACTTGAGTGAAAGAGGTGAGACGGTAAAAGAGACTTATGCTAATGGATATAATACTTCCATAATGTTGACTCCATATCCTTTCCCGTGACTGTCAACTCAAAGGATTTTATAAAGTGGAAGGATGTGAGGGATCCATTGAGTTAAACTCATATCAATTCTGTCCTTGGAAATATGAACTATATTACTTAGAAAGGATATGTGTTCCTCCATGAAAAAAAATTCAAGGCATGAGAGATTTAGAATTCCATAAAAATATCCCTTGAAGGTAAATAAAACCCATTGAAATAGACAGAGTACAAATTTCCCATGTATGTCAACCAATGTTGGGTGAAAACAATTATTTCCAAATAAATATTGACAAAATCACCAAAATCAAAACCTTGACCAATAGAGAAAAGGAGAACTAAAAGAAAAGCCCAAATTAAAAGAAAACCTCAACAAGGCTAACTATAAAAATGTCTCAACAAAAAGTAAAATAAGAAAAACATGAGTGTTTGTTTTATGTTGAGATTTTAATGAATTTTATCTTGTAGAGTTATGTGTAATTAGGCTCTCAAACCGTAAGGTGAATAACAATCATGAGATAAAATTAAGCCAAAAGAGAAGCTTCTACCATTTGTTAATTATCTTGTTTCAAAGAAAAAACTGCATGAGAACATCTTATTAATTATTTTAATCAAAATCAATGCATGTGAAACAAATTGAAGTTCAAGGATTCCCCAGTTTAGCTGATTTTATGAACATTATAACTGCTATCCAAAACTCAAAAGTAAGCAACAAGGAGAATGAGTGCAAAATGTGAGCAAGCAGGGGTGCAAAAAAATTCTTGGAGACCTGCAAAATAGAGTTTATATATCAGCAAAACTAAAGACAAAACTAAAACAAAAATGCAAAGAAATAAAAAGGATGAAAATGGGCATATGAAACTTACTATTTGAAGAATTTTAGTTGATTTTTCCTGAAAGATGTCAATTTTCCCCAACAAAGATAAATTCTTTAAAATTATGAATAAGTTGCACTTTATGAATTTTTCATTGGCCCAAAATTATCACTTTTTAAATATGAACTAAAGCAAGCAAAAAAGCAAAGAAAACAAATGATTCATGTTCAAGGAATCTGAAGTAAATAAAATTCATCAGAAAATGGAAATGAAGACGTGCTCTTTTATTTATTACAATGAGAATTGTTCTCTGTCTTTTAGATTTGATATAAACTCCAAGTTTTTCATAAATTCTCAAAACCAAGTACCAACTTATGTAACAATGGTTTGTGAGTATAAAAATATGTAGAGGACTTAAATCTTTACATAATAAGTATGGAGCGATATATCAAAAATTCAAACATAAATTGAGCATGATCCATTACCTTTAAATATTCCAAATTTCCTTACCAACATCGTTGCATTACCCTAGTGGCTACTCAAGAGTGCTATTTTCTTTTCCTTGTTGCCTTTCTTCATTTCTTCAATATGTCGGGGACTCAAACCTCCCTTAAATCAATTTAAGTGAGAAGATGTTGGACCATGTGAGACTTGCCACATTGGATTTTAGAGTGGAGATATCGAGAAAGGATTTGAAATAAAATTACAATATTCCAATGCCCCAAAATAGAGTGGCAGATATAGATACTATGAGTTACAAAGGCTCCGATATAAATAATTGATTATACACCAGTTTTTTTGGAAGTTCATTTCTCATAAATTAAAAAAAAAAATTATGATACACTAGAGCCCTGATATAGTACGTCCCGATAGAAATATTTAAATATAGAAAAAAGGTCTATCAGGAACTTACTTTCAGTAAGGTAACATCTTCTAACAATTTTAGAAGAGGTCCTGATATGGAAGACATTGTTAAATGAAAGTCTTAATGTGAAACACTGGAAAACTAACCTAAAGCTTTTAATTCATTCGGATTCTCGGGAATTTTAATTTCAGGAAAGATAATTCTCATAATGCTTATTAAAAAGAGTCCCAATATAGTACCTTCGATATAATACGAACCCGAGAGTATGAGAAACCAACTAGAGGCTCTATATCATTTCGAGAGGAAGAAATGTGACTAAGGTGGAAACAAGATGAATGAATGTAGTGAAAAGATTCAACTCAACCCGAAAAATGTAAGATTCAAAATGGAAAAGGTAAAATCATGGATACGATCACTTTTACAATTGTTAAAAGATTTTTTTGTGCAATTTTCCTTTGCTTATGGGCCTTCTTTAATTAAACATTTAATAATGTGAGAAGTTTTAGACCCATGACAAATATGAACAAAAATGAGCCAAACATTTTATTTCAGCTGCATCAATGAGAGGCCGAATATGATTATTGAATCATCTCACAAATTTGTAAAGAAAGCAAAAATGAAGAGAAGAACCAATACATAATAGAAAAATTCTGATGAGAGTAAATACTTCCCTAAACATGTTGTTGACTCATAAAAAGTTGGCTTCTTGCTTTATTCTTGTACCTTTATTATTAAAGGAGAAATAAACAGAAGAAAAAAAACTAACTAAGTTAATACTACTCCTAACTAAATGGAAGGAAACATGACTAAGTATAGTCATACTTGCAATATAACCATTCAAGCATTTTGTTTCCTACATGTATGTACAAGTCACATATTAGTAATAAAAATGCAATTATAATAAGTCCAACAAAAATAAATCTGAACGCAGTATGTACATTTATTGCTAACATATTTATAAAAAGCATTTTATTTACAAGAATTCTCTCTTGGAAAGTTTCCTCCAACCAAATATCTATGGGATCATAAAAATAAGGATGAGTAGTTGATAAAGAATAGAAGAGACTAAATGAAAGAGAAGTTGAACAACTATAAAACAAGTCATTATAAAACTATTAGTAATCTTTTGTGAAAATGAAGCTTCCAAACAACTTTGAAATGGATTAATGAAGTGTGGATGGAGGTTTAGTGCATATGTTAGAATATCTTCAATTGGGTTAGAGAGCTACTCACATTGGATCAATGCACTCACAAATGTTGATTCATGTTGAAGACACTCTAGAAGGAAAAGTAAGCTGATAAGATATGACCATCAAATGGAATTAGAAGAACAAAAACTCTTGATGGACATAATTTATCTCTTGTGATTCATTTTTACATTATAGTAATGTATATTGCAAATTTTCAACACTTAATTGCTCAATATGCCAACAAATAACATTTAAAACAAATCTGAAATCAAACAAAATTAATGAAGGAAAAATAATGAAATCAATTCATAATTTACACTATTGTTACAATTAATGTTACATCACAATTGAGATTGATTTGGAACAATTTCCTTCTCACAAGCACTAGCCAAAATAATAAATTTAGAATGATCATCGAAATCAACTTGTGAAAGAGGGAAAAGGTCAATACTATGAATATAAGCAAGAACTTGATCATCATAAAAATCATAAATTGGGATGGATTCTTGAATGCTAAAATCATGAAAATGATTAATTGTTTGAAAATGAGAATTTATTGGAACAATTTTTGAATTGAAGTTGTATTCATTCTCGAATATGATTTGAATTTGATCACGAGGAGTTAATGGAGAGAAAGATAAATCAACATCCTCAATGTCAAAGTAATCATCATAAATGACTTCACAATAGTTATCAAAATTCTTTTCATTCACATACGATGCATCAAAACAAGGAGTATTGAGCACATTTTCATCTATGTTGGAAGAATGTTCAATAACTACCTCTCTATCATGACAAAAACTAATTGGCAGTTTCATTTATATCAACCTTTCTGTTTTTTGGAATAATATTAATGAAAAATGAATATGAATTTCTATCAGCAAAAATATCGGGATAAAGAGAGAAATGAGAGTTTGAAGCAATGGACCTAAAAATATATCTGTTTGCAAAATCTTGTGTTTATTCCATTACAAATTTTAGATTCCTGATCATCCATTTGTCTACTTATGCTTTCTTGATGACTGTTGCTTTGCAGCCTTGAATTTTGTATTTGATCATCATGATGAAATTCATAAATTTCTGTAGCTAATTGCATATTATTGTAATCTTCAATTTCTTATTGTGCTTGTTGATTTATTAACTGATTTTCTGAATTTATTTCATGTTGATTTTCAGATTTTGAGGCAACTATTTCTTCAAGTTTGTTGCTGATATCTTCTTGTAGTTGATTACCAAAATTTTCCAAGCTTTGTGATTGAGATTCATTAACATGTGAGAGCATATCATGATCATCATTAATACTATAAGAGGTGTGCACCAAATGAAGGAATTTATCATACATGGCAGAGGCAACTTCATCATGATTAGTATGCACCTCCATATCACAATTTTCGATCATGTTAATAGAAGCTAAAGAAGATTCATCAAAGCTTGACATTGTTTCATATGGATTAGGAATGCAAGGAAAAGAACAAACATGTTCAAAACATTCCATCAATTTAATATCTGAAGGTTTGTCCTCAATTTTGAATCTTAAGCAATTTAATCGAAATCTAACGTAAAATCTATGAAAGATTCATTTTCAAACCTTCATAAAATTTTCAATTTCATCACATACCTGTTAATACTCATAACCATAAAATTCATAAAGGAAATTTGTGATAAATTGATCCCAACTATGAATAGAGGCAACTGGAAGAGATTAACACCATTTTTTGGTTTTTCCCAAGAATGTAAGAGTAAAAATTCTGCATAAAGTACCTTCATCAATATCCTGAAAAGTATAATTAACAAAAATTTGAATAAATTGTAAGGCATGGTCAAATGAAGAAGCATTATTCTTACTGTTAACTTTTACCTTTGACAAGTGTCTTACTATTTATGGTGGGGTATTGGTGGATGCATGTCCATAGATATAACTCCAAATGGGAAGTTTGGGAGGAGCCATTGTGATTGAATACAAACTTTAAAATACAAAAACTCCAAAAGACAACAAGTCGCCAGGCTCTCCTTCTAGCGCCAAAAATTTTGATGGTAAAAAATGAACTTATCAACATGTAAGGGGACCACCCAGTTAGAGCCCAAACTAAGCTCTTATTCGTTTGGTGTAGTGGTTCTGATTGGTTCCATTGGATCCAATTGCCCTCTCTCCCTCTCTTTTGGCTTATAGTATGTCTATCACTTGCCAATAGGAAAAGAGAAATCAAATTTTACCTCTTGCAGAGCTCTTACAAGAAAGTAATCCTTAAGCTGACTCTATGGCTCATCCAAGCTACAACTAAGTTCTGGCCTTGTATGGGGGGACTTCTAGAAATGTAGAATTAAATTTAAACGTATATCTATGCTAATATGCAAGCAAAAATCTAGTCCTATATCGAAATGAGAAATGATATTCTTCTCTCAATTCAAGAGCAGATGTACTAACTAACCAGGGGAAGATGATTGCTTATGTGATAAAATTCATTATATAATTTTCATCAATTAAATTAGTTCATTCAATTAATGAAAAAGAAAACAAAATGGGAATGTATTTAAACAATAAATAGTTAATGCTTAATACATTCCTATCTCAATGAATTTATATTAATTCTAATTTTGTTATGTTCCTCGGAGATAGCTCTTACGGAACTTCAATAGCATAAAATAATCGATATGATAAAAGTGCTCAATATCAAAATGCCACAAACTATTTGGAACAAGAATTAAAATCAATTGCAGAAAGTCTGATAACGAAATAATTAATTTACATTCCAAACAATAGTGCACATGAAATTGAAATTAATTAAAAGCATACAAAAATATCATTACAAGAATTTTCAATCCTTGAACAGCTTCAACTCCTTCGAGACATTTCCAACAATAGTGCAAAACAACCTTCTCTTTCAAAACTAAAAATGTTTTGTATCTTGATAATTCAACTCACAGTACATTACAATAGTGCAAATGCATAGTAAGAAAAATCCTAGAGTTTTCCCCTAACCTCAGATCTAAAGTTTCCCCCTCACCTATAGCTATAATCTCCTATTACAATATTTCTTTGAGAGTATCTAGCTGTAGAGAAGAGGAACCCCCTTGATTCCTTCTCTAAACTGCCCATTTAATAATTACAAAAAATCTCAAACATAAAGAATTGCTGAGAGTAGTTTTCTAGATCTTGAATTAGCGCTGCAAATTCCCAATTTTCCTCTTTGTTGCCTTTTCCATTGCTCCAAATTGCCTCAGATATGAACTTCTCCAACTGATCTTCTGTCACAAACCAATCAAAACCAAAATAAATTAAATTATATTGCACATTAAAATTAGAATTAGAAAATCTGGAAGAAACAACTCTCATGAACTTGCTAAGTTAAAACAAATAAAATCCAAATAAATCTTAAAATTTGATTGCTTCTAATGGATTTGATTAGCTTCTGAGTAATGCTGGAGGATGTATTAGTGACAACGGTTTTCCCAAGTCAATGAAATTTTCCCAAATCAAATTTGAAAAATGAATTGTTGTTGCAAATTCGTCACTTTCCCTTTTGCTGCATTTTTGGGTCACGAAATGATTAAATCTGCTAAATTTATCATTCCCAAATTTTTCTACATAGTTTTAGCTTTCCAACGAGCTATTGTGAGCTTCATTTGGCTAAGTAATTCTTAAGATATACCTTTCCAAAGATAAAGGTGTAAAATTATCAGAATTCTGGAAAAATGTCTGCTTAAGCCAAAATTAAAAAAAATTAATTTAAAAAAAACCAATCTAAACTAAAAAAATAATTCTAATTAACTATATAATTAAAATTTAATTAATTACAATTATTAAATTAATTATATACCAATTAAATTAATTTACAAATTAATTTTAATTAAAATATATTAAAAGCTAATTACAAGTTAAGTGGCTTTGGATCTCGTGAATGAGCCAAGAGTAAATGGAGAGGAGGTTTTATAATATGAAGTGGGAAGCATCGTAGGTGAAACATTTCAAAGGAGAATTGAACTAGGAGTTACGATAAGAGGAGTTCCTGAAATTATCCCCGATTTGAAGACCCAATTGTCCTCCAAATTCGACATGAAAGATCTTGGTGCTACAAACTATATTTTGGGCATGGAAATTAAAAGAGATCGGGAAAAGAGGAAGATCTGGTTAAACCAGAGGAAGTATTTCGAGACAATACTGTAGAGGTTTAATATGCAGGATAGTAAACCGATGAAGGTTCCTATTCCTGTAGGTGTAAAGTTATCTGCTGAACAGTGTCCCAAGGCACAAGAAGAGGAAGAGGACATGTCCCGTGTTCCATATGCAAGTGCATTCGATAGCCTGATGTATGCAATGGTCTGTACTAGACCAGACATTGCACATGCAGTGGGAGTATTGAGCAGGTTTATGTCAAAACCAGGGAAGGAGCATTGGACAACAATGAAGCGAGTTTTTAGGTATTTTCGAGGCACTAGTTAGTGATTATGGTTTGTGCTACCAAGGAAGACCAGGATTGGACAAAGTTTTAGACATCCATGGCTTTGTTGATTTAGAGTGGGCTGGAGATTTGGATCAGAGAAGATCTACAAGTGGGTATGTGTTTAACCTATTTGGAGGTGCAGTCGGTTGGATGAGTAAGAAACAATCTGTAGTGGCACTATCAACTACAGAGGCAGAATACATGGCAGCCACTCATGCAAGCAAGGAATCAATTTGGTTGCAGAGATTGTGTTCAAGTATGGGGTTAGTACAGGGAGCTATAAGGATAGACTGTGACAGCAAAAGTGCAATTTTCTTGGCAAAGAACCCTGCTTATCATTCAAAGACAAAGCACATTGATGTTCCGTATCACTTTGTGAGGAATATGATAGAAGACAAAAAGGTGTTGCTGGTAAAAGTGGACACTTTGAAGAACACTGCAGATGCATTGACAAAATCTGTGAGCTCTGAGAAGTTCTCCTGGTGTAGAGAAACAATGGGCGTTTTAGGGTTGGAAAACTGACTAAGCTCTCTTGTGGCCCCCTATGGAAAGAAAACAACAAGTGGGAGAATGTTGGGTTGTGTTATATTCTTTCCACGACTAACCTACATAGTGAACCGGCGGTTTAGAGGGGGGGCGAAGCCCCCCCTTTGTTGTGCCGATTACGAAGCAGGGGGGTCACAGGGGGGTGAGGGGGGCAGGTAGCCCCCCGGGAAATTTTTTGGACCCTATATTAGGTTGGGCGAACCTACCTATGGTTTTTGGTCCATGGTTTTGGACGCGATGGTTTTTTGGTCCATAGTTTTGGACGCAATGGTTTTCGGTCCATGGTATTGGATGCTTTGGCATGTATAAATATGTATTGTAACATTGAAAGGAATATAATGAAAAATCAAGCTGGTAGTCCCGGTTTTGGGATCCAGGGGGAAATCTCTGTGTATATGTGTTTTATGTGTTATGCTCTCGCATTGTTTATTTTCTGTGTTTTAGAATTCGTATGCAGGTAATTTCTGTACAGAGTTAAAACCTACATGTGTTGCATTTTCTATCATAGAATGTTTCAAACAAGCACATCTTCAATGATGACTTATACCCATTTTTATAGGAAAACTCAACCAAATGAAGACAATCTTCCCAATTTGAAGGCTTGTCCATTACATATATACTTAGCACATCTTCAATTATCTAGTTGATCATCTCTATGTATTCATCTGAATCTAGATGATATATTGTGCTAAAATTCAAATTTGTCTCAAATCATTTAAACAATTTTTTAGGCAGATTAATCCCTCTTGCGGACAAGACGAAACTCCCTAAATCTCGAACGAAATCTAGTAACAAACAAGAAAAGAACTGCTACATTTCCTTAGTTTACGATTGATTGAAACAAGCGAGAGATCACTTAGCATTTATCGAAATGCCTATTGAAGTCCCTTTTAGTGCCTTCCACAGGTGGCTTCTCCTTGATGCTTTAAAGATCGTTCCAATGCTTTTCACGACTTCTCCATAATGATTCAGATCCAGCTGTAACTCACCAACCAATCACCAGTATTCCAGATCTTTCTCCTCTCAAGATATTCAACACATAAGTTCATTCCCTTGCCAAATGATCTCCTTCCCTTTTTATAGTCTTAGGCCTTACTCAAACCATGGTCCAAAACCATTGAGAACTAATACTAGGGACCCAATACTTGGGTTCAACACTTTAAATGCAATACCAAGGACCAAAACCATAGGTTCAACTATGTCGGACTAAATACCATGGACCAACCATAAGTTTTCCCACATGTACGCGCTTTTCTTTGCATGAAAGTGCGTGCATACGTATACGCACCTTCTGATCGGTACACCCGCATGTATATGCGACTTTGTTACGAGGAACCTGCGTATACCTCATTTTCTTTCATTCTGAGAGCTTGAACTGTGATCTGCCATTTGAGTGAGTTGCCATCAAGGACAACACTTATGTCATAGGGCCAAACCTATTCCAAACCTGTGTCATAATGCCAACATGTTTTTCCCAGTTTACAAGATCAGTGCTAATGGCCCTTGTCTTCCCCATGCCGATGTGCATAGATTAGCACTGTCCCTAGCACCAACCGGAGCAACTGAGCTGTGTTCCAGTCGCGTCGGTCGACCTACAGAAGGCTACAACCTTCTCTTTTCTTCCCGGGACCACGTTTCATAAATTTTCAGACTGGATCCATGAATATAAATCAAACATCAAGTAGATCTGCAACAACCAATCTCCTTTGTACAAATATTGAATCAACCAATAACTTCTCAGAATGCTGTAACCAGAAAACAGTACCAATAGCCAGACACCAATTCTGAACCCAGAACACTGCGGCAATAAACAGAAGCAGCTAAAACATATTTCAAGAGACGTATGCTACTTCACCAAGAGAAACCTGTGTACGTACGCAACTATGCCAAAGCCAACCAGCGTATACGCAGTCTTCACTTGCTTAACCTGCGTGTATACGCACCTCCGCTGTGTCGAACCTGTGTACAGATCTATAAAAGATAATTTATCCTTTTACTTAATCAGACATCGGGTATACCGAGATTACCAGATTTATAGATCTAATCATGCGCCAAATATAATATATTAAAATCACACAATGATACTACTATTCAAGCCTTGAGATCTCGACCCATCAATAGATCTTAACCATCGTGTATTGCTCAGGTTCCTCCTTGATTCAGATCCAGCTGTAACTCACCAACCAAGCACCAGTATTCCAGATCTTTCTCCTCTCAAGATATTCAACACATAAGTTCATTCCCTTGCCAAATGATCTCCTTCCCTTTTTATAGTCTTAGGCCTTACTCAAACCATGGTCCAAAACCATTGAGAACTAATACTAGGGACCCAATACTTGGGTTCAATACTTTAAATGCAATACCAAGGGCAAAAACCATAGGTTCAACTATGTCAGACTAAATACCATGGACCAACCATAAGTTTTCCCACATGTACGCGCTTTTCTTTGCTTGAAAGTGCGTGCATACATATACGCACCTTCTAATCGGTACACCCGCATGTATATGCGACTTTGTTACGAGGAACCCGCGTATACCTCATTTTCTTTCATTCTGAGAGCCTGAACTGTGATCTGCCATTTGAGTGAGTTGCCATCAAGGACAACACTTATGCCATAGGGCCAAACCTATTCCAAACCTATGTCATAATGCCAACCTGTTTTTCCCAGTTTACAAGATCGGCGCTAATGGCCCTTGTCTTCCCCACGCCGATGTGCATAGATTAGCACTATCCCTAGCACCAACCGGAGCAACTGAGCTGTGTTCCAGTCGCGTCGGTCCTGTTATGGAAAGTTTTTTAAATTAAGAGCCGAAGCTTCCAACTCTAGAAGCTTCGTAACAGAAGTCTGGTAAATGGTTTGGCCGGATGGGGTCGAGGATGTCAGTTTGGGCTCCTTTCCCCTATAATGATGGAACTACCTCAAGAGATAAGACCTTCTCCCATGAGAAGAGGATCCATCTCCCATCCATTCATCTTATATAAACCTCCCTTCTTCCCAAGCACAAGCTAGTGTTAATGTTGGTGTGCTAGTGCTATTTTGGTTTGGAGTAAACAACAAGCTATTCATAGTTGTAGCTCTCTAGTTGTGTGAGGGAGAAGTGTGATTTTGGTTTGGAGTGAAGCCTAAAGCGAAGATCCTTAAAGCTATTGTTGATTGAGGCCATCATGGAATGCTAGCAGATGTGTGTGGGAACCTAGTCTTGTCAGAGAATAACAACAACGTCAAGACAATGGTTGTAATATGTTCTTGATCCAATATATATGAAACTATCAATTGATTTTCTACATGATTTTTCATCTTACATATTCATGGCTTAATGTTTCTTGACTTGTTAAGTAGGTTGAATTACAATTTGTCTATTATCACGGTTGTTGTTTGCTGTTGTTTACTTGTTTCAGGTGCTTGAAGAAGGAAGCGAGAGATCACTGGAGTGAGAAATCAAGGACATCATCAAACGAGATAAGCATATTAAGAGGTAGGCCCTCTTAATTGGTTCTAACCTAAGGAAATATTCCATAGAATGTATCAATTGTGGCTAGACCCATTATCGGGATAGAGGAATTTCTTTGTGTCCGCACTTATAATTTTACTTCACCACAAGGCCTCATTAATAAAAAGGCTTCTAAGGATCAATGGGTAGGCTTGGTTAAAGTAGCTTAGCCAGTTCAGTTTTAGAGATTTCTCTCTTTCTCTCTCTCATACTCTTGGACACTTAGATTTTTCTTGGAGCACTCTTGGAGAGTGTGGAATACTTGGAGTTTTGGATCAAGAAGGAAAAGGAAGAGCAGGAAAGTGCAAGAGGTCATCAGAATCAACATGTACAATAGGTTTTGCTTGCAGGTACTGAGTGCCATGTATGTTTTCCTCACAAGTTTCAGCATGCATGTGGTTTGTTGGTCATGATGTGTCACTGGCATGGAGGATTTCCTGGATTGATATTGGATTTCCTAGCCTTGAAATTTCTTGGATAGCCATGGTGTTGTGGTTTCATTTTCTTTGTTTTCTAGTTGGTCCTCATGTTTCCTTAGCTTGGGTTGAGTTACTAGTTCCTGGAGCCTTGGTTGGACAAACACTCTGGAGCCTTGTAACAAATTGGGGTGAGTTATTAGTCCTGGAGCCTTGGTTGAACAAACGATCTAGATCTCAGCAACAACTGTGGATTGAGTTACTAGTCCTAGAGCCTTGGTTGGAAAAAACACTTTGGAGCCCTGGAAGGCTTGGATAAAGACCAATTTGGTAATGGTTTGGTGATGTCCGACTGTGAGATGGAACCATTGTTAGATGGGTTTAGGTGGTTGGCCTCTGGAAGATCTAAATGGTTTTGGTTTGATGTGTTTTATGAGATCCCACATTCATGCTTGGAATATGGCACGAGGGTGGCTGGCTAAAGAGAGTTTTGGCTCAACCATGTCTATGATTGGGTGGTTCGTGGAATTCCCACAACTGTTTAGCCTTTGCATAAATAATATGAAGTTATTTATCCTTATATTTCTATGAGTATTATACTAGTTTATATGTGGATTATATGGATATTGTCTCCTGGTATTTATGTTGTTATTATGCTAGTATGAATATGTATTATAGCAGTGGCTATGTTTGGATCCCTTCATGTTTTTACTTGTATATGAATGAACAATGTATCTATGGCCAATTGGATGAAACTGCAACTAAAGTGATAAGGAAACAATGCCTCATAGCAAATATTAGATAAGTATGAGACCCTCATGCTTAGATTTGTTGTTTACACCTGTAGATTACATATTTGTGATATGTTTGATGAAATTCCTGTCATGGCTAGTAGGGGTCTAGTCAAGGGCTTGTTCAAGTATTTGCATTTGCCTCATTGTTTCCTTATTATCTTTTTGTTCTGAAGGCGTCATTCCATTCTGGGCAATGACTTGGGCTCTGGGATTGAAAAAGTAGCTCAAATCTCGGGGACACAAGCACAACACTGAGAAAAATAGTCGTTGATAATGGCATGCCTTGTCATGAGAGAATCTAGAGCCTACTAGACACTATCAAGCCCATAACATGGGAGTGTCCAGAGGTCAAGAGGTCTAAAACCCCAGTGGGACCCAGGGGTTGGTTACCAGAAGTGTTGGGATAGTTCTCAGGGGTCCTGTACCTGATGTGGAAGGTCTATATGTTATGTTTCCGTCAGTTCCACTTCCTCAACATGAATTAGGAGGTCAAATCATATCATAGTAGCCTCTCGTTGCATGTTTAACCCGGTTGACTAGTTACTTGGGTAGATGTGGGAGGAGGGTGTTACACTTCTAGTGAATCTTCCGAGAATTATACTCCAAGAAGCATATATTCTTTCTATGATCTTAGTAGTCTTCAATGTTATACCATATTTGAACATTTCAAATATCAACATTTTGAAAGTATTATCTCAAGAAGTAGATATAGTAAGACTATCTTTGGGATTGAAAATTGTGATTTCATCCTTTTTCCCCTTTCATTAAAACTAATAATAATTTTAAATGTGTATAATTTAAAGATATTTACAATATTTACCAAAAAAAAAACACTATTATTCAACAAATAAACTCATCCAATTTCCTTCTAGGAGGTGGAGTATGTTGTCTTAGCTATGCTAAGTAACAAATAGCCAAGCCTTAATGGTTACACTATTGAGTTATTTAAGGCAACTTGAAGCTTCATGGGACATGCAATCTATTAGGTGGTGGAGGAATCTAGGAGGATTTAGATGATCTGGTCAGGATTAAATGCCACCTTTTTTACCCTTATCCTTAAGGATGGAAAGTTAGAGGATCCCAATGGCTTTAGACCAATTGTGTTATGCAATGTAAATTATAAAGTGATTGCTACTATGATTTTCAACTGCTTGAAACCATTGCTAAAGGTGCTTATTTATTTGGAACAAAATCAGTTTGGTGGAAGGTGTTGATGGTAAAAATTGACCTTATCAACATGTAAGGGAGACCACCCAGTCAAAGCCCCAACTAAGCTCGTATCTGTTTGTTGTAGTGGTTCTGACTGGTTCGATTGGGTCCATTTACCCTCTTTCCCTCTCTGATGGCTTATAGTATGTATATTACTCGCCAATAGAAAAAGAGAAATAAGATATGCCCTCTTGAAGAGCTATTGCAAGAAAGTGATCCTTAAGATGACTCTATGACTCATCCAAGCTGCAACTGAGTTTTGCCCCTATATGAGGGGACTTCTAGAAATGCATAATTAAATCTAAATGTACATTTATGCTAATATGCAAGAAAAAATATATTCCTATCTTGAATTGAGAAAGGATAGCCTTCTCTCAATTCAAGAGCAGATGGACTAACTAACCAGGGGAAGATGACTTCTTATATGATAAAATTCATTATATAATTTTTATCAATTAAATAAACAGTTCATTCAATTAATGAAAAACAAAACAAAATGGAAATTTATTTAAACAATAAATAGTTATTGCTTAGTACATTCCTATCTCAACGAGTTTATATTAATTCTAACTATGTTATGTTCCTCAGAGATAGATTTTACAGAACTTTAATAACATAAAACAATCAATACGACAATAGTGCTCAATATTAGCATGTCATACACTATTTAGAACAAGAATTAAAATCAATTGCATAAATTATAATAACAAAATGATTAATCTACTTCTCAAACAATAATGCACGTGAAATTAAAATTAATTAAAAGCATACTAAAATATCATTACAAGAATTTGCAGCCCTCGAGCAGCTTCAAATCCTTGGAGAAATTGCCAACAGTAGTGCAAAACAACCTTCTCTTTCAGAAATAAAAATACTTTGTCTATCCATAATTCAACTCACAATACATTACAATAGTGCAAATGCAAAACAAGAAAAATCATAGAGTTTTCCCCTCACCTACAACTATAATATCCTATTACAATAGTGCTTTCAGAGTCTTTAGTTGCAGAGAAGAGGAGCCCCCTTGATTTCTTCTCTAAACTGCCCATTGAATAATTACAAAAAATCTAAAAATAGAGAACTGCTGAGAGTAGTTTTCCAGATCCTGAATTAGAGATGCAAATTCCCAAATTTCCTCTTTCCTGATCCTTTTCCATTGCTCCTAAATGCCTCATATCTGAACTTCTCCAACTGATCTCCTGTCATAAACCAATCCAAACCAAAATAAATTAAATTAAATTGCACACTAAAATTAGAATTAGAAAATCTGGGAAAAACAACTCTCATGAACTTGCTAAATTAAAACAAATAAAATCCAAATAAATCTTAAGATGCGATTGCTTCTAATGGATCTGATTAGATTTTGAGTAATGCTGGCAATGAATTAGTGAGAACACTTTTCCCAATCCAATGAAATTTTCCCAAATCAAATTTGAAAAACTAATTGTTGTTGCAAATTCGTCACTTTGTCTTCTACTAAATTTTTGGGCCATTAAATTACTTAATCTGCTAAATTTATCATTCCAAAAATTTTCTCCACAGTCTTAGCTTTCCAATGAGCTATTATGAGCTCCAAAGATAAAGTGTTAAAATTATCAAAATTATGGAAAAATGTCTACTTGGGTCAAAATTAGGAAAATTTTAATTAAAAAAAAACCAATTTAAACTAAATTAATAATTCTAACTAAGTATATAATTAAAATTTAATTAAGAATTAATTAATTACAATTATTAAATAAACTATATACAAATTAAATTAATTTACAAATTAATTGTAATTAAAACATATTAAAAACTAATTACAAATTAAGTGGCTTTAGATCTCGTGAATGAGAAGAGTAAATGGAGAGGAGGTTTTATAATATGAAGTGGGAAGCATCCGAGGAGAATTGAAATCTGAGTTCCGATAAGAGGAGCTCCTGAAATGGGAAGTTCCTGAAATAAGGAGGTGGGACCGAGGTAAGGAGAGAGGAGAGGAGGTATAAGGAGTCTAGGGACTCAATGGATATCAGGAGGAGGATTTCAGAAGATGAAATAAAATGAGTTTCTGAAATGAAGAGTTCCAAGGTCCCCATAAGTGAGGGGTGATAAAAGATGAAGTATCGAGCATCGGAGGATGAGGCATCTCGGGGAGAATTTTGGAAGAGGCTTTTTGGGAGTCTCATTTCAGAGAGGAATTCAGATAGAATTTCTGAAAAGATGAAGTACTGAAATTCCGAGGTGAGGATGAGGTATGATATAAGCTTTGTGCCAAGATATATTTTAATACCAAGAGTGTCGAAGCATTGAAGGTGTGCCATCGGAGTTACCCATTTTAGAGGCCTATTTAAAAATGAAGTTACGTAAAGATCGATTACCGAAATGAGGTGGGGAGAGGTAAGTGAAGTGACCATGTGAGATAAAAGGTGAGGTAAGAGGGAGGAGTCCACGTGGGTCCCTCTTCTTAATTTTAAAGTTGCAATTAAAATAAACTTATGAAATTGGGATCCCGATATTTCTAGAATATATACTAGTTTTCTATTGTGGTGGTTTTGTAGGATCATTAGTGACAAATAATAATTTAATTAAATGTTTATTAAAATTAATATTTATAATTGATTTAAAAATTAAAATAATATACATTTTGTACATTTTTTAGTTTAGGTGATACAAATCACCGAAATTTGGATGAGCACCATTTGCAAACCGTGTATCCAAATGAAATGAAATGAGAACTGATCGAAAGATAGTAAAAAATCAAACACAATGAAGCAATCATAATAGAAATTCAGAGAAAATGAAAATCTCACAAAATTGTCAGATACTTAACCAAAAGAAAATATTAAAAGGTGATTTAGCCAAAATTTACGAAAAAGGGTCTCTATTATTATTATGAAATAATAAGTTAAAAATTTGGGTGTTGTGATTTCACCACAACAATGATGACACATGGGGAAGAACCAATTATCTCTAGTTAAAAGATGATGAACCTCGCTTTACCCAAAGGTTAAAAGTGATGAATTTTAACAAGCTTTCAAAGAGTAAAACAGTTAGCATGGGTCCCACATTAGTGAATTAAGAAATATAGGTTCAAAAAGATAAGTACTCAAAGCAAACTAAGTCTAAAATCATGAATCCAAATTTTGGGAAATATTTAACATTAAAGATTACCTCATATGAGTGATAGAAAAAGATACATATAGGGAGTTTTTTGATAAATAATATATCCATCGATATGAATGGTATTTGACATTGCTTCGGTGTCAACGAACCTGGTCAGTACTCCGATGAAGTTGTTTTTTATGCCATAAAAGCATTGCCCTGTTGCCAATGAGTGTCCATAGCCCCAACGAGTTTAGTTGTATTTCTCATGCTTCCCCTTTTAATCACCCTTTTGATAAGCACATTTGCGAACTAAAGTTATGATGTACTTGAGTAAAATAAGTGGGATGGTAAGCACTTGTCCATAGCCCCGACGAGTTTACTTGTATTTCCCATGCTTCCCCTTTTAATCACTCTTTTGATAAGCACATTTGCGAGCTAAGATTATGATGTACTTCAGTGAAAGAGGTGAGATGGTAAAAGAGATCTATGCTAATGGATATAATACTTCCATAATGTTGACTCCATATCCTTTCCCGTGACTATCAAATCAAAGGATTTTATAAAGTGCAAGGATGTGAGGGACCCATTGAGTTAAACTCAGATCAGTTTTGTCCTTGGAAATATGAACTATATTACTTAGAAAGGATATGTGTTCCTCCATGAAAAAAATTCAAGGCATGAGAGGTTTAGAATTCCATAAAAATATCCCTTGAAGGTAAATAAAACCCATTGACATAGACAAAGTACAAATTTCCCATGTATGTCAACCAATGTTGGGTGAAACAATTATTTCCAAATAAATATTGACGAAATCACCAAAATCAAAACCATGACCAATAGAGAAAAGGACAAATAAATCCAAACTAAAGTGAAAGAAGAACTCATCAAAATCCAAAAATGTCAAACAAGGAAAGGAGAACTAAAAGAAAAGCCCAAATTAAAAGAAAACCTCAACAAGGCTAACTATAAAAATGTCTCAACAAAAATTAAAATAAGAAAAACATGAGTTTTTGTTTTATGTTGAGATTTTAATGAATTTTTATCTTGCAGAGTTATATGTAATTACGCTCTCAAACCTTAAGGTGAATAACAATCATGAGATAAAATTAAGTCAAAAGAGAAGCTTCTACCATTTGTTACTTATCTTGTTTCAAAGAAAAGGTTGCATGAGAACATCTTAATAATTATTTTAATCAAAATCAATGCGTGTGAAACAAATTGAGGTTTAGGGGCTCCCCAGTTTAGTTGATTTTATGAGCATTATAACTACTCTCCAAAACTCAAAAGTAAGCAACAAGGAGAATGAGTGCCAAATCTGAGCAAGCAGGGGTGAAAAAAAAATCTTGGAGACCTGCAAAATAGAGTTTATATATCATCAAAACTAAAGACAAAACTGAAACAAAAATGCAAAGAAATAAAAAGGATGAAAATGAGCATATGAGACTTACTATTTGAAGAATTTTAGTTGATTTTTCCTGAAAGATGTCAATTTTCCCCAACAAAGATAACTTCTTCTTTTGATTGGAATTAAAATTATGAATAAGTTGCACTTTATGAATTTTTCATTGGCCCAAAATATGAACTAAAGCAAGCAGAAAAGCAAAGAAAACAAATGATTCATAAGATAGCGAGGATTCTTAGGAAACATAATGTTCCCTCGACCTTTAGACCCCTTAACACCATTCGTAATTCCCTCCGATCAGTAAAGGATCCTATCGACCCCAAGGACATGAAGGGGGTCTATATTATTCCTTGCTCCTGTGGGACCCCCTATATTGGTGAAACTGGGCGCTCTATTAATCAGAGGATTAGTGAGCACGCAACTGACCTTAAACATAGGAGAACCAAGTCTTCCGCACTTGCAGAGCATGTGGAGAAAACCAATTATCATGTTTGTATTGAGGAGGCCAGTGCCATTGCTAGGGTTTCGCAATTTCGTCACCAAAAATTTAGGGAAGCCCTTGAAATTGAAAAAAGGCCGAGCAATCTTAATAGAGAGGATGGCTGGAATATCAGTAGCTGCTGGGTCCCAGCCCTTGCTTCCTAGTTGTGTTCTTCCCTTCCGCCCCTCTAGCTCTTTTTTTTTTTTTTTTTTTCGCTTGTTTTTTCTTTTTTTTTAGGTTCCCCTTGTTATCCTTCAACCTTATCTTTTTTACCATAGTTCTTTGTTCCCCTTTAACCTTCTTTTTTTTTTTTTTTTTTTAAATTAAAATGTATGTTCTTATTATATTAAGCGCTAAAATAACAATTCTAAGAGTAAAATTTAATCTTCGTTCGTTCTTTTTTTTTTTTAAATATAGATTCTCATTATATTAAACTTTAAAAATAACCATTCTAACAATAAGATTTTATCTTTATTTTATTTTGATTTATTGATTTTATCTTTATTTTATTTTATTTTTATTTTAATTTTTAATTTTTTGTTTTTTGTTTTTTATTTTTATTATTTATTTAATTTTTGTATTTAATTTTTATTTATTTATATTATTATTTGATTTTATTTATTTATTTATTGTTTTATTATTATTATTATTATTAACAAATTAATAAATGATTAAAATATTAAATAAAATAAAATTATAAATTCTTATTATATTAAACTTAAATTTATTTATAACAATCCTAACAATAGGATTTTCTTAAACTCTAAAATTAAAGCAAATTTGAAATGGTTAATTTAACTGAATCTAGATTTAACTTTAACCTATTTTAATTTTTAATTATGGCGTTCTCATTTCCCTTGGTCCTATCCTGCTAGCCGTTTCCAAGTCAAGATTAGCCGTTAGTGGGTCAATTTAGCCATTGCCTGGTCAAATATAGCCGTTGAAGGTCCTGCTCTAACTATTTAACTTGCAGCCTAGATCTGATTCTTCAACTTGTCCTGATGATGAACCACACTGGTTGGTTCGAAATGCATCGACAAATGTAAGATCATGTGATTTACGCCAAAGAATTTTCTCATAAAATTGATATGGATCACAGAAGCCTCAACTCAAAAAATGATTCATGTTCAAGGAATCTGAAGTAAATAAAACTCATCAGAAAATGAAAGTGAATACGTGCTCTTTTATTAATTACAATGACAATTGTTCTCTTTGTCTTTTAGATTTGATATAAACTCCAAGTTTTTCATAAATTCTCAAAAAACCAAGTCCCAACTTATGTAACAATGGTTTGTGAGTATAAAAATATGTAGAGGACTTAAATCTTTACATAATAAGAATGGAGCGATATATCAAAAATTCAAACATAAATTGAGCATGATCCATTACCTTTTAATATTCCAAATTTCGTTACCAGCATGGCTGCATTACCCCAGTGGTTGCTCAAGAGTGCCATTTTCTTTTCCTTGTTACCTTTCTTCATTTCTTCAATATGTCGGGGACTCAAACCTCCCTTAAATCGACTTAAGTGAGAAGATGTCGGACCATGTGAGACTTGCCACATTGGATTTCAGAGTGGAGATATCAAGAAAGGATTTCAAATAAAATTACAATATTCCAATGCCCCAAAATAGAGTAGCATGATATAGATACTACGAGTTACAAAGGCTCCGATATAAATAATTTATTATGCACAAGTTTTTTCAGAAGTTCATTTCTCATAAATTAAAAAAAATGATGATACACTAGAGCCCTGATATAATACGTCTCGATAGAAATATTTAAATATAAAAAAAAAGTTCTATCAGGAACTTACTTTCAGTAAGGTAACATCTTGTAACAATTTTAGAAGAGGTCTTGATATGAAAGACACCGTTAAATGAAAGTCTTAATGTGAAACACTAGAAAACTAACCTCAAGCTTTTAATTCCTTCAGATTCTCAGGAATTTTAATTTCAGGAAAGATAATTCTCATAATGCTTATTAAAAAGAGTCTCAATATAGTACCTTCGATATAGTACAAACTCGAGAGTATGAGAAACCAATTAGAGGCTCTATATCATTTCGGGAGGAAGAAATGTGACTAAGGTGGAAGCAAGATGAATGAATGTAGTGCAAAGATTCAACTCAACCCGAAAAATGTAAGATTCAAAATGGAAAAGGTAAAATCATGGATACGATCACTTTTACAACTGTTAAAAGATTTTTTTGTGTGATTTTCCTTTGCCTATGGGCCTTCTTTAATTAAACATTTAATAATGTGAGAAGTTTTAGACCCATGACAAATATGAACAAAAATGAGCCAAACATTTTATTTCAACTGCATCAATGAGAGGCCGAATATGATTATTGAATCATCTCACAAATTTGTAAAGAAAACAAAAATGAAGAGAAGAATCAATACATAATAGAAAAATTCTGATGAGAAAGTAAATAATTCTCTAAACATGTTGCTCACACATAAAAAGTTGGCTGCTTGCTTTATTCTTCTACCTCTATTATTAAAGGAGAAATAAACAAAAGACAAAAAACTAACTAAACTAATACTACTCCTAATTGAATGGAAGGAAACATGACTAAGTATAGTCATACTTGCAATATAACCATTCAAACATTTTATTTCCTACGTGTATGTACAGGTCACATATTAGTAATAAAAATGCAATTATAATAAGTCCAACAGAAATAAATCTGAACGCAGTATGTACATTTATTACTAACATATTTATAAAAAACATTTTATTTACAAGAATTCTCTCTTGGAAAGTTTCCTCCAACCAAATCCCTATGGAATCATAAATTAAGGATGAGTAGTTGATAAAGAATAGAAGAGACTAAATGAAAGAGAAGTTGAACAACTATAAAACAAGTCATTATAAAACTATTAGTAATATTTTGTGAAAACGAAGCTTCCAAACAACTTTGAAATGGATTAATGAAGTGTGGATGGAGGCTTAGTGCATATGTTAGAATATCTTCAATTGGGTTAGAGAGTTGCTCACATTGGATCAATGCACTCACAAGTGTTGATTCATGTTGAAGATACACTCTAGAAGGAAAAGTAAGTTGATAAGATATGACCATCAAATGGAATTGGAAGATCAAAAACTCTTGATGGACATAATTTACCTCTTGTGATTCATTTTCACATTCTAGTAATGTATATTGCAAATTTTCAACACTTAATTGCTCAATATGCTAGTAAATGATATTTAAAACAAATCTGAAATCAAACAAAATAAATGAAGGAAAAACAATGAAATCAACTCATAATTTACACTATTGTTACAATTAATGTTACATCACAATTGAGATTGATTTGAAACAATTTCCTTCTCACAAGCACTAGCCAAAATAATACAATTAGAATGATCATCGAAATCAACTTGTGAAAGAGGGAAAAGGTCAATACTATGAATATAAGTGAGAATTTGATCATCATAAGAATCATAAATTGGGATGGATTCTTGAATGCTAAAATCATGAAAATAATTAATTGTTTGAAAATGAGAATTTATTGGAACAATTTTTGAATTGAAGTTGTATTCATTCTTGAATATGATTTGAATTTGATCACGAGGAGTTAATGGAGAGAAAGATAAATCAACATCCTCAATGTCAAAGTAATCATCATAAATGACTTCATGATAGTTATCAAAATTCCGTTCATTCACATAAAATGCATCAAAACAAGGAGTATTGAGCACATTTTCATCTATGTTGGAAGAATGATCAATAACTACCTCTCTATCTTGACAAAAACTAATTGGCAGTTTCATTTATATCAACCTTTCTGTTTTTTGGAATAACATTAATGAAAAATGAAGATGAATTTCTATCAGCAAAAATATTGGGATAAAGAGAGAAATGAGAGTTTGAAGCAATGGACCTGAAAATATATCTGTTCGCAAAATCTTGTGTTTATTCCATTACAAATTTCAGATTCCTAATCATCCATTTGTCTACTTATGCTTCTTGAATACTATTGCTTTACTACCTTGAATTTTGTATTTGATCATCACGATGAAATTCATAAATTTCTGTAGCTAATTACATATTATTGTAATCTTCAATTTCTGATTGTGCTTGTTGATTTATTAACTGATTTTCTGAATTTATTTCAGATTTTCAGATTTTGAGGCAATTATTTCTTCAAGTTTGTTGTTGATATCTTCTTGCACTTGATTACCAAAATTTTCCAAGCTTTGTGATTGAGATTCATTAACATGTGGGAGCATATCATGATCATAATTAATACTATAAGAGGTGTGCACCAAACAAATGAATTTATCATACATGGCAGAGGCAACTTCGTCATGATTAGTATGCACCTCCATATCTGAATTTTCGATCATATTAATAGAAGCTAAAGAAGATTCATCAAAGCTTGAAATTGTTTCATATGGATTATGAATGCAAGGAAAAGAACAAACATATTCAAAACATTCCATCAATTTAATATCTGAAGGTTTGTCCTCAGTTTTGAATCTTAAGCAATTTAATCAAAATCTAATAGTAAAATCTATGAAAGATTCATTTTCAAACCTTCATAAAATTTTCAATTTCATCACATACCTGTTAATAATCATAACCATCAAATTCATAAATGAAATTTGTGATAAATTGATCCCAACTATGAATAGAGGTAACTGGAAGAGATTGACACCATTTTTTTGGTTTTCCCAAGAATGTAAGAGTAAAAATTCTGCATAAAGTACCTTCATCAATATCATGAAAAGTAGAATTAACAAAATTTTGAATAAATTGTAAGGCATGGTCAAATGAAGAAGCATTATTCTTACCGTTAACTTTTACCTTTGACAAGTGTTTTACTATTTCTGGTGGGGTATTGGTGGATGCATGTCCATAGATATAACTCCAAATGGGAAGTTTGGGAGGAGCCATTGTGATTGAATACAAACTTTAAAATATAAAAACTCCAAAAGACAACAAGTTGCCAACCCCTCCTTCTAGCACCAAAAATTTTGATGGTAAAAAATGAACTTATCAACATGTAAGGGAAACCACCCAGTCAAAGCCCAAACTAAGCTCTTATTCGTTTGGTATAGTGGTTATGACTGGTTCCATTGGATCCAATTGCCCTCTCTCCCTCTCTGTTGGCTTATAGTATGTTTATCATTTTCCAATAGTAAAAGAGAAATCAAATTTTATCTCTTGCAGAGCTCTTGCAAGAAAGTAATCCTTACGCTGACTCTACGGCTCATCCAAGCTGCAACTAAGTTCTGGCCCTCTATGGGGGGACTTCTATAAATGCAGAATTAAATCTAAACGTATATCTATGCTAATATGCAAGCAAAAATATAGTCCTATATCGAAATGAGAAATGACAGTCTTCTCTCAATTTAAACGCAGATGTACTAACTAACTAGGGGAAGATGATTGCTTATATGATAGAGTTCATTATATAATTTTCATTAATTAAAGTAGTTCATTCAATTAATGAAAAAGAAAACAAAATGGGAATGTATTTAAACAATAAATAGTTAATGCTTAGTACATTCCTATCTCAATGAATTTATATTAATTCTAATTTTGTTATGTTCCTTAGAGATAGCTCTTATGGAACTTCAATAGCATAAAATAATCGATACGATAATAGTGCTCAATATCAAAATGCCACACAATATTTAGAACAAGATTTAAAATCAATTGCAGAATTTTTGATAACAAAATGATTAATTTACATCCTAGACAATAGTGCACATGAAAGTAAAATTAATTAAAAGCATACAAAAATATTGTTACAAGAATTTTCAATCCTCGAGCAGCTTCAACTCCTTCGAGAAATTTCCAACAATAGTGCAAAACAACCTTCTCTTTCAAAACTAAAAATGTTTTGTATCTTGATAATTCAACTCACAGTACATTACAATAGTGCAAATGCATAGTAAGAAAAATCCTAGAGTTTTCCCCTAACCTCAGATCTAAAGTTTCTCCCTCACCTATAGCTATAATCTCCTATTACAATATTTCTTTGAGAGTATCTAGCTGCAGAGAAGAGGAACCCCCTTGATTCCTTCTCTAAACTGCCCATTTAATAATTACAAAAAATCTCAAAAATAAAGAATTGCTGAGAGTAGTTTTCTAGATCTTGAATTAGCACTGCAAATTCCCAATTTTCCTCTTTGTTGCCTTTTCCATTGCTCCAAATTGCCTCAGATATGAACTTCTCCAACTGATCTTTTGTTACAAACCAATCAAAACCAAAATAAATTAAATTATATTGCACATTAAAATTAGAATTAGAAAATATAGAAAAAATAACTCTCATGAACTTGCTAAGTTAAAACAAATAAAATCCAAATAAATCTTAAGTTTTGATTGCTTCTAATGGATTTGATTAGCTTTTGAGTAATGCTGGAGGATGTATTAATGACAATGGTTTTCCCAAGTCAATGAAATTTTCCCAAATCAAATTTGAAAAACGAATTGTTGTTGCAAATTCGTCACTTTCCCTTTTGCTGCATTTTTGGGTCATGAAATGATTAAATCTGCTAAATTTATCATTCCCAAATTTTTCTACATAGTTTTAGCTTTCCAACGAGCTATTGTGAGCTTCATTTGGCTAAGTAAATCTTGAGATATGCCTTTCAAAAGATAAAAGTGTAAAATTATCAGAATTCTGGAAAAATGTCTGCTTAAACCAAAATTAAAAAAAAAAAATTTAATTTAAAAAAACCAATCTAAACTAAAAAATAATTCTAATTAACTATATAATTAAAATTTAATTAATTACAATTATTAAATTAATTATATACAAATTAAATTAATTTTAATTAAAATATATTAAAAACTAATTACAAATTAAGTGGCTTTGGATCTCGTGAATGAGCCGAGAGTAAATGGAGAGGAGGTTTTATAACATGAAGTGGGAAGCATCGTAGGTGAAACATTTCGAAGGAGAATTGAACTAGGAGTTACGATAAGAGGGGTTCCTGAAATAAGGAGGTGGGATAAGAGGCTTTTAGGGAGTTTCATTTCAGAGAGGAAATCAAACAGAAGTTACAAATGCCGAGATGATGATGAGGTATGAGATAGGATTTGTGTCGAGATAGGAGCGGTCGAAGCATCAGAGGTATGCCATCGAAGCAACACATTTTAGAGGCAAGATTGATTACCGAAATGAGGTGGAGAGAGGTAAGTGAAGTGATGAGGTGAGATAAGAGGGAGGAGAGGAAGGCCATGTAGAGTGGGTCTTTCTCTGTATAAACTACAACCACCTTGTAATGTTAAATGAAAAAAACTACAACCGGTGTAATGTTAAATGAAAAAGAACTACAATTACTTTATAATTAGGATTTCAGATTTCATAATTTTAAAGTTTCAATTAAAACAAACTTCCGAAATTCGGATTTCGATATTTCCAGAATATATATTAGTTCTCGGCTACGATAGTTCTCTAAGACCGTTAGTGAAAATTAATAATTTAGTTAAACGTTAATTACAAATTAATATTTACAATTTATTTAAAAATTAAAATAATATACATTTTGTACATTTCTTAGCCTAAGCGGTAAAAATCCCTGAACTTCAGATGAGCACCATTTGCAATCTGTGTATCTAAATGAGATGAAGTGAGAACTGATGGAAAGCTAGCGAAAAATGAAAAGAAGTGAAGCAATCAGAATATAAATCTGAAGAAAATGAAAATATCACGAAATTGTGAGCATCACCCGATGCAATGAGTGCTAAGTGAACTATTCAAAAATCATGAGAAATTAGTAAGTTACGACTACCTCTCATGGAAATGGTCATACGTGAATGACTTACTTAACGCAGTTGAATCCCAAAACAATATCTAACAAAAGAAAAACATTAAAAGGTGATTTAGCCAAAATTTATGAAAAGGGTCCCCATTATTATTATTATGAAATAATAGGTTAAAAATGGGGGTATTGCAATTTCACCATAATAGAAGGCATAAAGATTTATGATGGGATTATTGTCGTGTAGGGGATTATCCACTCGCTCAAAAGTTAGAAAAAATCAAGTGTGCTGGTTAAATTGGATCTGTCTAAGGCATATGATTGGGTGAGATGGGATTATTTGTTACTAATCCTGGATGTGTTTGGGTTCTCGTGGAAATGGATATCCTAGATTCAATCTCTCATTTCATTGACATTCTTTTCTATTTTGATCAATGGGTCACCTTTTGCTACTTTTAATTCCTCTCATGGTCTCAGATAAAGAGATCCCTTATCACCTTTTCTCTTCATTCTAGTAATGGAAGGACTTGGAAGATATTTCAGGAAAGCTTATTTTAGAGCGGCTCTTTGAGGATTATGACTCTTTCGTACAAACCTCACCATGAAACATCAACCATTTGTTGTTGATGTCCGCCTTGTTGGGAAATCAAATTTTAGGGAGGTGAAAGAACTAAGGCCCTTCCACTGAGAGCATACCTAAGGCCTAATACCCAGACTAGAAAACACTAGCTCTTAGTGGAAGGGCCTTCATATTTCCCTCTTTTCTCTAACACATAACAGACTTTGGAGAATCTACTTAATTGTTTCCTGTTTGTAGTCAAAGTGCGGGATAACTTTCTCTTTCTTTTTGGTGTCAGTAATAGGAGGCATAATGATCTGGTTGACTTACTATTGCAATGCAATTGGAAGTCTTTTAAAAATCTTGTCGTCTACAATGTTTGGTGTTTGGATATTTATTTTTTACTATGGAATGTATGGAAGGAACAAAATAATCACATTTTTAGGGATAAGAAGAAGGGGGTTGCAATGGTAAACGGCTTGGTTCTTCAAAACATTCGTGAAACCATTCTAGCTGCCCCTTGGTTTGCAGATGATTGGGAGGGACAATCTTGAAGCACTCATACTCTCCAGTTGAATTTGCAACAAAGTATGACCAAGTTTGTTACCAAGAAGGATCCAAGGATGTTGTCTTCCTCCAACTCTTCATTTTCCCTTCCTCCTCCTGGTTTTCTCAAATTAAATTTCAATAGTGCTGCTAAAGGTAATCCAGGAATCACTAGTTTTGGTGGGGTCTTCTGAGATTGGAATAATATGACAGTGCATCTTTTTTCTCAGAGTTGTGGATTTACTAGTAATAATTTGGCAAAATTTCCGACTCTAGAGAAAAGCTTATGTTAGAAATTAGGGAGGGTTTTCTCTTACTTAAGGTTGATGGGGACTCTCAGATAGTGATTAAGTGCCTTCAACACCTCCTCAGTGGGCAACCATCAAAGAAACTTATAGGAAGTTGGCATTTAGAGGGTGTTGTTGGGTGTATCAGTGTTCTGCTTCCTAAGGTGGATTATGTCATGGCTACCCACACTAGGAGAGATGGGAACATGGTAGCTAATTTCATGGTGAATTTAGGGTGTAATTTCTACGATTTGATGTTGGATGTGGGTTGGCCTCCTCAAGTCTCGACTGAAGACCTTCGACAACTTCAAGCATTGTTGGATAATGATAAGCAATTCCCCAATGAGGTTGTTAACTTGGGCATTAATGAGGCCTCCTCCTAAAGGAGAGCTCTCCCTATAGGTGTTTCCAGTCTCATTATGGCGTGGCAAATGGATGCTAAACTACGTTGGGTGGTGTACATCAAAATGTGGTGTTTGAAATGTCGAAGTAATGGTTTGGGGTGGTGGAAGTTTGTCTCTCATGGGAAAGGAGGCGAGGTGGTGCCCTCATCTTCTATCACCTGGTTTCATTTAGTCCTGTTGATAGCGACGAGTAATTGACATGTTTGTGTGTTTGCGTCCCTTTAGGTTCAAGTGTTTATTCCTTCTCCTTTTCTTGGCTTGGAAGTGTTGCTTTGCTACAGAGGTATCTTGTTTGACACTTTGGCTGATGTCTCTATTTCTTGTTGATTGGGTTATGTTATAGTTTGCCTTTTTTTATAACAATAATAGTGTCTAGTATGCCCATATATTGTCTTTCAAAAGATTGATATGGGATTGCAGCTAGTGCTTTCTCTTCGCTTCTTTGGGTCTAAACAAATTTATGTTTAGTTTAAAGAAGGGTGGTGTCTAGGTGATGGTTTTGTTAGCTGTCAATTTGGTTCATTTCAGGGAATTCTTCATCCCTTTGTTTAAGTTTGGAAATCTCTTGTTATTTTGTTTCATTTTGGAATCATGTGGGTTTCATAGCATTGTGGGGAAGAAAAGTGTTTACCTTATGTCTTTGGGTATTGGGCTCTTTCTCTATTAGAGTTTTTTTTAGGGGTCTTGGCGTTCTATGTCTTTGGTTTCCCTGAATTGGGGTATTTTCTCAAGTTCAGTCCTTTAGAGTGGCATTGGAGAGATGATCTTATGGTTCTAAGATCAAGAGTGCAAGGGTCTGTTGTCTGTTTGATTTCTTCTTTTGTAGGACATGGATTATGTACTTGTATTGCTTGTTCTCATGTTACAGTCACTATGGCCTCTCGTTAACAAATGATGAGTAGAAGGGGCGTTTTGGGAAATGTTGGTGTTAAGAGAACCTGGCCTTTTGCATTTGACTCTGTGGGCACCTTATTTGACATTGTTCCTCTTAAAGTCAGGAGGGAAATTCTTCTTTTGGAGGCAAAATAAACTGAGGACCACTCATACCATTTTGACTTTGAGCTTCAATTGTCAGGTGGACAAATGAAAAGGGTTTTGGACCTCAGTATATTTCGGAAGAAAAGGTTACATTTATTGTACTATCTAGCTTTGCACCAACAAATGGATAATTTGTTACGTCTAATATTTAAAGACAAGCAAGTTGAAAAATATAATTTGTTTCTGGGTTGGAAGTTGTTAAACGTACGTTGTGAAATATTTGTTTCTGTCTTGATAATGTTGATTCATGATTGTCAAGGGTGGAGAATTTTCTGGTTTCAGATTCTGCCTCTGGTGACTTGAATGACCCTCCTGGGGATCCAACTGCTCCTCTTGTGGATAATGTGCAATACTTGACCATTATCTCTTCTGACCAAGATTAGATCTTAGGTTCATATGTTTTTTGTTGATATTTTGTTAGTTTCATTCTAGTGTTGTAGAAGCTATCATCAAGGTTTTACAATTATTCACAGGACAATGTGTATGGAGTTTCAATTAGTCTCTCACTGCACTTGTTTTTGGGTTGAAAATATCTCCAGCCTCTGGGTTGACACTTGAGGGCTTTCTGTTGTGCCTCACCTCTGGCAACCATATGTGTAACAACTGACACATTGTTGTGCAACGTTGCTTGCAGGCGGGTGTATCTTTGTTGGGCCATTGTGGTCCGAGTTGGTTTGTGGTGCCTATCTCAGTTGTATGCTATGACCAACAATAGGGTTGATTGTGGAATTCACTCTTGGCGTCTTGGCTTGGGTTTATCTATGTTATTTCATTTTGGGAACGATCCTGGCAAGTTGGAAAATTTATACCTCTAATTCTGGCTATTCTCTTAGTTCAAGTTCTACTATTGTTGCATCTCCTTTTAACTGTTCTCTCTCTACAACAAAGGTGTACACTTATTCTACTGTTGTAGCCCCAATTTTTGTTTATATGTGGGATGATGCATCTATTATTGTTGTTGCCATCTTTTTCAATATTATCTTCGTTCATTGTTGTTATGGGACGACTCTTATAACCCCCTAGCTATGTCTTGTAGTTTGTCTAGTTTGAAGGTTTATCATATACTCCTCTTGTTTTAATTAATGGAAATTTAGTTGTAGTTTAAAAAAAAAAAAAAAAAGGTTTAAGGAATTTCTATTAGTTGAGTAATAATTATAATTGTTATATCAATTCTAATATGAACTTAAGAGTGTAAAATATTGAAAATAATTTTTATCCTACTTAATTAATACAAAATATAAAAAATTCTCAATTTTATAATTTTATTGAAAAGTAACCATTATTTTTATTTTATTTTAAAAATCCATATGTATTCAATCATAAGATAATATTATGTAGAATATTAATTATATTTAAAAAGTTATAATATTACATTTATAAATATAATAAATTAATATTAAAATTTTGTTTTAATCATAATATAATATATATTTTTTGTTGTTACGTTGTGACTCTAGAGATGACTGCAGGCTTAACTTTTTGTTTGATTAAACATTCAAAATTACTCGGGGAATGCATTCAACCTCGGCCACACCAACCTTTAATATGACTAGATTTTTGCCCAAAAAGTTTCTAACTTGTGACCTTCACATCACAAAGTTACTTAACAATACACCCCATCACTATCTATTCTACACTCCATGGGCTAATTATAATATAATATTATGCAAAATATTAATTATATTAAAAAATATAATATTTTTCCCCTAGGGAAAAATCGTAATTTTCTATTATATATGGAAAATTACATGTTGTAGATGCCTGTGGCATATGCTATATGTGTGACCGTAGTCATCCAAAAAATATATAAGTCTATACATGATTACCCATTTAGGGTGGACCTTCAAGGTTCAGTAAAAGTTATACAAAAATTTACAAAATTTCAAAATTGCTTTGTTGTAGATTTTCTGTTAGTTTATGCATCGAATAATCTATGATAAATTAGGGCCTATCGGCCCACTGCTGCATCTGATCTATATAGGGCCTGTGATAGTACTGTAGGCCTCTTCCTATCTTTGTTCCTGAATCAACCATTCACCCCTAGGTTGATGCACTGCCTCTTTTGAAAGCTGATCCGCAATTTTGTTGCGCTCCCTGTAAATATGAATACATGTAATCTGATCAAATTGTGATTTTAAAAACAATGCATCATCCAAAATGTTCCTGAGTGAATGAACATGGCATGCAGATGTGCAATTGAACCAATTGATAACAATCTTAGAGTCCCCAAAGATCTGAATGTGTCTACAGTTATGATTCAGTGCAAAATATAAAAGATGACGAAGTGAGATGAGCTCAGCAAAGTTGTTTGTGCCAGCACCCAGGCCCATACGAATGCAAAAGGAATGAGTATCAGATAGGTGAAGTAGGATCCCCCCCCACACCCCTGGTCTTGGGTAGAACCATCAAAGTAGGCCCATGGGTGTTCATGGTCAATGACTTCAGGGATGATAGATCGGGCAGGGGTGGGTTGTTCATCCTCTGGAATTTCATTGAAGTTGTTGCAGATCCTAGAAATAATCAATGACCATTTGATATGCATGTTGTTGAAAATGATTTTGTTCCTACTTAACCAAATATTCCAACAAATGATCAATGGAAGATTGCGGATTTTCATAGTGGGGGAAGCATTCCACCAATTGTTCCATGCCTCCTTGATGTTGTTTCCTTCCCATCTCTGAATGATATTTAACGCGGATAGTACTTGCTCCCAAACTTGATGAGTGGTTGTGCAGGACAGGAATAAATGATCATTTGTTTCCTCCTCCCGATGACATATGGCACACCAAGATGGGCCCTAAAAGGATCTTTTCATGAGATTAATTCCTGTAGGTGTCTTGTTCATGATGATGTTCCACATGAAGAGGCGCGTACGGGGGGTGCCTTAAGTTTCCAGATCGCGTGCCACCAATTTTCCAGTACAGTGGGCTTATGAGCAGCGTGGATGATGGGGTATCCCTCTTTTGGTGAATATACTCCATGTGTTGTCGGGGCCCAAATCAATTCATCATCATCATCCCTTGTTCGAACATGTGATTCTGATAATGCAGTAGTGTATTGCCTCCACTCCTATGCCCACTGATCAGGGATACCGAGATTTACTATTGTCTTCCATGCTTGTTGAAATATGGATGAATTCAGCTGATCCACAATATGAGCTATTGTGATGATGCCTCTATTGTTTAGAAATGCAATCAGTTCCAGAGGGAGTTGGTACAGATTGTCGCATCCAATCCATGGGTCGACCCCAATACGAACTGCTGTACCATTGTTAATTCGCCAAGTTAATCCACTCCTGATGATGGGGAGAGTATGCAAGATAGCTTTCCAAATAACAGATATACCATGTTTGTTCCAAGATGGTAATCAAACCCAATCCATGAGATTCTGAGGCCAAATATATTTATAAGTGACCACTTCTGTCCATAGGCTTTTAGTCTTTAGGAGGAGCCATCCCAATTTGGCAGCCAATGCATGTGCAAAAGCTAGGAGATCTTTGAGGCCCCATCCCCCCCAATTTTTTTGGCAAAGTAATACGGCTCCATTTGACCCAGGCAAATGGTTTCCCTTCCTTGTGCCCCTTCCAGAGGAAATTGCAGCAGATCCTCTGTATTCTAGATAGTATGCCTTGAGGGATCCAGGCGAGCGACATCCAGTAAACTAGAGTGGCTTCAAGAATGAATTTAATAAGCACCAGATGCCCTGCCTTGGACAAGAATCGATGGCTCTAGTTGTTCATCCTTTTTTCTACCTTGGCCACCAACCAGGTCCAATCAGCAATTTTGTATCCATGTGATTTAATACAGAATCCCATATATTTCAAACCCTCCTCCAGCTAAAGACTTTGGAAGGGAAACTTCAGATATGCATGACGATGTTCCTGTGGAGAGCAAGCCGAGAAGGTAATGGTGGACTTTGGTTGGTTAATTTCCATCCCCATTGTTGTACCAAATAATCGCATTACATCAGATAGAGTGTTGTAGTCATGAATGCCTCCATTGAGAAATATGAGCACATCATCCACGAAAAGGAGGTGTGTAAGGATACAATGATCCGTGATTTTGAGGCCCTGTAGCCTCCCAACCCTTTTTTCATGCGAAATCAGCCTGCTTAATCCCTCCATGACCAACAGGAAGAGGAGTGGGGAGAGTGGGCATCCCTGTCTGAGGCCCCTCTATGCATGGAAGAAGTTAGAAGCAGAGCCATTAATGAGTACGCTGAAAGAGACAGAAGTAATACATCACATAATCCATCGAATGAAGGGGATAGGGAATCCAATGTGTGTTAAGAGCATCCTGATATAGAGCCAACTAACTCGGTCAAATGCCTTTGAGAGATCAATTTTGAGTATGGCTCCTTTCAGATTCTTCAGCTTGATAGAATGGAGGGCTTCCTGGGCGGTGCCAATGGCTTCATGGATCTGTCGATTGTGGAGAAAGGCAAATTGTTCAGAGGATATGTTATCAGAGAGGATAGGCTTGATACGATTTGCTATGATCTTAGCAATAATCTTGTACAGACAGTTGCAAAGGGAGATGGGCCGAAAGTCATTAAAGGATTGAGGGGAGTCCACCTTAGGTATGAGGGAAATGAAAGTAGTGTTGATAGCTTCATACATTCTCCCAGTAGATCTGCATTCCTCGATAACATTAAGAAGGTCCGGTCCGATGGTTTCGAAGAAAGATAGGTAGAATTCCACCGACCAACCATTCGGCCCAGGACTTTTGTCCTTCTTGAACCATTTCAAAGTGCTCTCCAATTCTCCCATAGACACAGGCTTGATAAGATCCTCAACAAAATCAAGATCCACAAATCTAGGGAAGTGTCCAGCTATTCAAATAATTTCTGCAAGTGATGCTCCGAGGGAGCTTTGAAGAGCTGTTGAAAGTGTGAATTCCCTAAGTGTGCCAACTGATGAAAGGTATGAGTCGGTTGCCCTTGTTCAGTCGACATCTTCCAAATGGTATTGCTGGCCCTCCTCCCCTTGGAAAAGTTATGAAAGAATTTTGTGTTGTCATCCTGTTTGGTCAATTTAGTGAAGTCTAAATTTCAACTTTTAAATGTCAACCCGGGGCTCGTAAGCTGATGAAGTGAGGTGTACTATCTGTACTTAGATAACCGTTTTCTAGTCTTTTGTCGTTTTTAGTTTTTAGTTTATTTTCAAATGTATCTTTCCTACTGTGATGTGATGGGAATGTAATAAAGCAAGTGAAATGTGGATGATTGTGGTGATCTCTAAATGATTTCTCAGAACTTAAAGAGTATTCTACAAGAAAGCTTGAACAACAATTGCAATAAAATCAACTATTAAAGGAAAATAAAGACATTAAATAAAAGACTAATGACATCGGCCCAGTATCTCTGCTGCTGAATAAAAATGAAAATGAAATCTATATTAAATTCAACTAAAAATAAGAACAACTATCTCACACTATTTCAACTCTTCAACTTAATCTTCTCTATGAAAATATACCATGAAATGTTAAGCAATGTGAAATCTAAATGAAACTACATAAAAGACTAGTCACAATACTTTAACTTTCTCTTAACCTTTTACCTTTCAGCTGAATTTATCATGTAAGAAACAGTTATGGATAAGTCAAGTAATGTGAGTTCTAAGAAAATTAAATCAAGCTATACTAATTGATATTTTGGCTCCCAATAAAGTTATTTGATTATGGAAAAGGAACAATCAATAGATGAACAACTTGATGTCTAAGAGCAGAAAGTAAATGTGCAAGTTAAAGAAATGACAGTAAGGAAAATCAAAGCTGCAAAACAATGAAGGTCAGCAACATAGACAAGATGATCACGCATGCCACTAGTTATAAAAAGAAAAGAAGGAAAACTGTCCCGGGCTTGCCTAAGAAACCTGCATAACACACTGATCAGTCATGAACATAAAAGTGCAGAAATGTAAATCAACAGAAATCAAAGTTTATGTACAGCTAATATACATGTTGAAAACGCAGCAATTTAAAAGACATCTGTACAGCTAATATACATGAAACAAGAAAAGAAATGCAGGAAATTAAAAGTTACTGTACAGGACTTCAGCAAACAGGGGCCCTCTGCCTACTTCAGCCGGTTCAAAGAACAGTTATACGCTTAAATGCAAAACAGTCTTCTCATGTATTGACAGCAAATGTAAAGTACAGTGGGGAGTTCAAAATTACATACAAAATGATTACATAAACGACTAACTCTACATCGTTCAATGACGCTTTATTTATAAGGAGAAAATCAAACTACTTTAACGAGATCTTTGCTATTCAACTAGCTGTTTAAAAACACGTGAATCCTCTGCGTCCCCAGATCTAGGTAACTGTCATCGTGCTCATTCAATCTGGGGAATATGGCTGTTGGATTCGTGCTTCTAGATTGTCTCCGTGGCTGAGGATGATGCCACCTAGCTTCACGTGCCCAAAAACAGAGCAACGCAGAGCCGTGCCACCGCTGGACACTTCTGTTGACCAGTATTTGCCTCCTCGTTGACCGCGGGCTTTTCTGGCTGTTCTGGGAGATCTGGAGGGACACGTACCATGTCCTTGACCCCTGGAACTTGCCCATGTGGCTCATCTTCTCGGAGGACACCTGTAACATATCGTTTAATAAAACAGCTGCGAAATCCGGTGCTGGCTGCAGAAACCTGGATCAGCTGCGGAAACCTGTATTGGCTGCGGAAACGCAGCACACTGAACCAAAATTCTAAACCAAACAACAGTCACTTAGCATAGTTAGAAAATCATGTAAAAAGTCCTAAAATACAATGATTCAATCAACTTGGTGGATGAAATGAGTGGGAAAAGGAGGAAATGAATGGGAAAAGAAGGCTGAGAGGGTGTGTAAGGAGATACAGGTTCAAGGCTCTACATACCCCCACTGTGAAGGTGTTGCATGTCCTCATGCAACCAAAACTTAGTTCTTTTCCTCAATCCATGTGCTCTGATGCTTCTGCAAGAACATCCAACCTCCTTCTCTTTCTTCTTGATGCCAAAATGGTCCTTGGTTTCTTGACTAGACACCTGAACTTCAAATTAATCAATGCCCTACTCAGCTTCTTGCACTTTTTCTTCAATTTTCTATTCTTCTTTTGCCACAGTCCTAAGTGAAGCATGGTATTGTCATGGACAATCTTGTCCACTTTACTTTGCTCTTTTAATGCTTCATTTTCTTGTTTAATGTGCCTGTTTAGGACTTCTAGCTCAAACATTTCCTGTTTTAAATATTGCACTTGTGCATCAAGTGGCAAGGTAGTGCTTGGTCCTGCAACTGATCGTTCCAAGGACTCTAAGTACTTATATGCTTCTTGCTGGGTGGAGTCTACCTCAGGTGTTTGTCTCGGCCTGAACTCAAATTCTTGAAAAGGAGGACTGTTTTCTCTTTCCAGCTGAAAAGGACTTTCCTCACGTGGAGGACTTGCCTCAATGTCTTGCTGAGCTGGACCTTTCTTAGGTGTTCCTTCACCTAAATCAATAAAGTGTGATTGTTTTTCTTGGGTCACTTTCTTTCCTTTGAGCCTACTGCTCCTCCTCACATGTTGACTAGTGCTCTCTTTCTGGGCACTCTGTTTTTCTTTTTGTTTCTTTGCTGAGGCAGCAGTTTGGAGATGTGCTAACCTTTCGGCCAAAGTTTGAGATTCTTCTTCTACAGATGGTTCAGGGGATGGATATGTCTCTTGAATAGTTGTTTTACCTTTGTCCTTTTTCTGCTTTTTATTTCTAGTTCCCTCTTCTTCTTCCTCATGAACAATTTCCTGAGTGTCTACTGTAGGAAGGTCTTGGGCTGTAACATTTCTTTCTCTCCTCCTACTTCTTCTTGGGATTTTTGGGGAACTACTGGTAGAGGCTTCAGTCACTTCTTGGAAGTGATTTCTGATCAAAAACTTTTCCCAAGTATCGTTATTGTTTTTCAATTGATCCTCAATGAGAATTCTAATGAGCCTGTGATGATAAAGGTGGGATTCAATATGGCTTACATGTTTCTGAACAGCAGAGCTCATTTTCTTTAGACTTGCTAGCAGAAAGTAAGGTAAATTAAGGGCATGGCCTTCCAGAAAATTCATCATAATCCGTGCATGATACATATACATGGTGCCAAAACGACCTTCGCATGTAATAAACTTCTGAACAAGTAATAATAGCGCAGACCATTCCTCTTTGATTACATGCACAGGAATTCCCTTAGTGAATATAGAAGTATCCATACCTGTGTTTTTGAGCATGACTTTCCATCCTTGATCATCCAAGACTCTATTTTTAAACCATCTGTCTCCCTGTTGTGGTAAACTGGTTGCTGCTGCTATTGTATCCTCTGTTATTATGAATTTCAAGTCCCCTACCTCCACTACGTGTCCATTGAAGGACCGAGCAAAAGCTTTAGTGAATTCCTTATTATAACCTCTGAACTTTTGAATAAACTTCAGCCACTTTGCTTTCTTCAATGATTCCTTCGTCTGCGGATACCCCTCCAGGTATTTTGGGCCCTCAGGTTCGGCTCTGAGTAACTTTCCCATTCTCGGCTTTTAACCCCGGCTGAAAATTTTACTGTGTGTGGATGTTCAAGGGAAAAACGAGTTGATTACAAGATTCTTGAGGTAAGTGGAGTGGCCGTAGTTGAAATGCAAAGCGTATGCAGTGACTGTAATCAGGGTTTAGAGCAAAGCTATGGAGGTTGCAGCGGAAATGGAGAGCAGAGAATGGTATGAGCACGAGGTAAACAACAGTCACGGGTTTAGCATCAAATGCATGCGGAAGTGGAGTGATAAATGGACAGTATAACGGCTGAGTCCTTTCGAATCGGTTGGTTTACGCCACGTCTCAACATTGGCTGCGGAAGTTATGGTGGAGGAGAGCCGTAGTACACTAGGTCACTTCTTCTACGTACGGCCAATAAATGAAAGAGCAGCCCCATTTTGAGTTTGAATTAATAGTGATTATGGAACCATTAGAAAGGAATGAGGTGGATGGATTATCATTGTGGAAGAGGAGTGATATGGATCTTGCCGTATCGAATCATTGTATTTAGTGGAATTTCCATGATCTAATAACTATGCATACAATGACATTAAATTGTTATTTGGTAGAGATTTTGATCATACCTTTGGAAGTTTGCCATTTGTTGATTAAGGCTTCTGACCCATTATTGCTTTTTGATCTTGCAGGTGCCTCATATCTTTGCTGCCTTTGGTGATGATGATGCTAACCTTTGACTGTGATTTTCTTTTGAAAACAGAGTGCTGCTGTAGAGACAGAGTGATGCTGGCTGCGGAATCATTTCGAGCTGCGGAAACTGGTGCGAGCTGCGGAAACGGTTCCCAGCTGCGGAAACTGAGACAACACCCCTTTAACTGCACAAATATAGTTAGAAAAAGAACTAACTGAATGAAATAGTCCTAAGAAGGACTTTTATTAATGGAATGGAATGAAATGGAAATGGAATGGAGTGAAGTGGAATGGAGATGAAGATGAGATGGAGGTGAAGATGGAAATGACAAGTGAGGTGGAGTGAAGATGGAAGGGAAGAGAGATTTTTTTTTTGGAAAATATAAAGTGTCAGGTGTCCCTGATTTTCACTCTACATTTTCTGTATAAGACTGCCAATCTATGATTGGTTTTCAGGCTTATACAAAAGATTTTTTTATTTTATTTTATTTATTTATTTTATTTATTTTTTTTTTCAACTGAAAGAAACAAAGATTAGGCTGATGGAGGAGAAGAATTCTTCTCCACCAGCCTCATTGCAGAATTTTCTTGAAACATTTTGACAAAGTCCTCTTTTGAGAGTGGCTTATGATAAATTTTCAATCGGTGGCCATTCACAATGAGAGGAGTTTGAAACTCATCAATAGTCTTGACTCGAACTGCTCCATTGCTAAAGACTTCATCAATCTCATATGGTCCAAGCCAATGAGTCTGAAATTTCCCTTTGAAGTCTTTAAACTTGGAATCAAATAGTAACGCTCAATCTCCCTTTTGAAACTTTTTTTCTTTGATATATCTGTCATGCCACTTAGTTCTTTGGTGCTGAACTAGATCAGTCCTTAAAATTGCATCTTGTCTTATATCATCTGGCTCATTCAGCTGCTCCATTTTGTGCTTTTGGGCTTCTGATAGATTCATCCCCAACTGAACTGCCATCTTGAAGGTTTTGACTTGAAACTCAATGGGGAGCAAGACTTCTTTCCCATAAACAAGTTCATAGGGAGAATGTCCTGTTGTGTTCCTCCATGTAGTTCTATAGGCCCATAAGGCTTCAGGAAGCCTTTCTGCCCAATCTCTTCTGTGGAGATGAACAGTCTTGGTGATGATGCTCTCAAGAACTTTGTTTGTGGATTCCACTTGACCATTTGCTTGCGGATGGTATGGAGTAGATTTTCTATACTTGATTTTGTATTCCTCCATCAGCTTTTCCATCAAGTTAGATGTAAATTGACTTCCCTGATCTGTCACAATTTCTCTTGGGACACCAAAACGAGTAAAAATATCCTCAAAAAGAAATTGAACAACTGAATTTTCAGTGGCAGAAGGCAATGCCTTGGCTTCTACCCATTTAGTAACATAATCAATGCAAACCAATATATACTTCTTTTGTCTAGATGGTGGATTAATAGGTCCAATGAAATCTAAAGCCCATTTTTCAAAGGGTTCGATGAGTACTTGTGGTTGTAATGGCATTTCATTTGAAAGAGTTGGTCTCCCAACTCTTTGGCAGCTGTCACACCTTCTAACATATTGTTTTGCATCTTTGAAGAGAGAAGGCCAATAATATCCTAAAGAAAGGATTTTATAGGCAGTCCTCTTGTCAGCAAAGTGTCCACCGCACGGTTCATCATGACATGCCTTAAGGATGTCAGGCATTTCATCTTCCCGAACACATCTTCTGATCACACAATCTAGCCCTGTTTTGAACAATTCATTAGAAATCCATGAATACTTTGAACTCTCCTGAATGATTTTCCTTTTCTCATTAGGAAATAAGTGTGGAGGTAGCTTCCCTGTAACCAAATAGTTAGCAATATCTGCATACCAAGGAGTTTTAGTAGTTACTGCAAACAAATATTCATCTAAAAACTTATCCTCCACAGGAGAATCTTCGTTAGTATTTTGGATTCTAGACAAGAAATCAGCTACTGTATTTTGTTTTCCTGGTCTATCTAACACAGTAATATTGAATTCTTGTAAAAGTACAAGCCATCTTGTAACTCTGCCATTAGTAACAGGTTTGTTCATGAGATATCTAATTGCAGAATGATCAGTATGGACAAAAGTTTCATAGCCAGTTATGTAATGTCTAAACTTGTTAATTGCATGCACAACAGCTAAGAACTCTTTTTCAGTCACAGTATAATTTAACTCAGTGGGAGTCAAATTTTTACTGGTGTAGTAAATGGCATAAGGAACTAAATCCTTTTGACCCAACACAGCTCCTAGAGCTGTATCTAAAGCATCTGTAGAAATATGGAAAGGAAGTTTCCAATTTGGCCCTCTCAAAATGGGTGCTTAAGAAATTCTTGTTTTTAAAGTTTCAAATGCAGATTGACAGTCAGGATCCCAATTGAATTCACAGTCTTTTGTAAGTAATTTGAAGAGCGGAGATGCTATCTTGGTGAAGTTTTCAATAAATCTTCTATAATATCCAGTAAATCCAAGAAAACTTCTAACATCTTTTTGAAAATTTGGAATAGGTAACTTGGAGATGACTTCAACTTTTGACCTATCAACTTTAATTCCATCTCCTGAAATATGATGTCCTAAAAAAATCCCTTCAGTAAACATCATAAAACATTTTTCATGACTTAATGAAAGATTTGTTTCTTTACATCTTATAAGGACTTTTTCCAAATTTTCTAATGCCTCTTCGAATGAATTACCATAGACTGTAAAATCATCCATATAGACCTCTACACAATCATGAATTAGATCAGAAAAGATTCCTAGTACTGCCCTTTGAAATGTTGCGGGTGCATTACATAATCCAAAAGGAAGTACTCGGTAAGCAAAAGTTCCCCAAGGACAGGTGAATGTGGTCTTGTCTTGATCTTCAGGTGCTACCTGAATTTGATTGTAACCACTAAAACCATCCAAAAATGAGAAATACTTTTTGCCTGCTAAAGTATCTAATACTTGATCAATAAAGGGCAAAGGAAAGTGATCCTTCAAAGTTGCCTTGTTCAATTCCCTGTAATCAATGCAAACCCTCCATTTACCATTCTTTTTAGGTACTATAACCAAAGGGGAAACCCACCGGCTATCTAAAATGGGGTAAATGAAGTTTACATTAAGTAACTTTTGGAGCTCTTCTTTCACTATCTCCCTAAGGTTTGGATTCATCCTTCTTTGAGGTTGTCTGATTGGTTTACTGTTTTCCTCAATGTAGATGTGATGAATGCAAGTCTTAGGGTCAATACCTTTCATATCAGTATACTCCCATGCAAATGCAGTAGAATGTTTTTGTAAGATTTTGGTTAGCTCCCCCTGTTGTGATTTTTCCAAGTTTTTGTTGATATTCAATGTTTTTCCTGGAAAAATCTCAATGGCAGAACTACCAAACTCTTCCATAGAGAAAAGAGACATTTGTCTAGATGATAGATACTCAATGTCAGAATCCAAATGAAATTGTGTGTGGTCATATTCTGAAGATGGTTCAAAGTTTTCTAATGTGTTCAGAATTTGACTATCTTCACTAATCTCAGAAATGGTAAAGACAGGTTGTATAATATCTTCATCATCAACCCACTCATTATCTCCTATTTCTGTAATTGCTTTTGCTGGAGGATACAGATTGAACTTCTTTGTCGAATTACCATCAGAAATATACATATCCCCAGACCTACAACTTATGAAAGCATCAGCTGTGGCTAGCCAAGGTCTTCCTAAAATAAGAGGATGTCCTCCTAGATTACTCTTGGGAGTTAAAATCATGAAATCCACTGGATATTCCCAAGAGTCTAGGGAGACTGGAATGTCTTCTAATACACCATCTGGTTTAATAATTGATCGATCTGCCAGTTGCAATAAAGTAGGTGTGAAAAGAAGATTAGGAAGTTTTAGTTGTTCCATACTCTGTCTACTCATGATGTTGATAGCAGCCCCTAAATCAATCAAAGTATTTGGTATTTCTACCCCATTGATATGTGTTTTGACAATTGGACTACCGAGGTCTACATATTTCTGCATAGTAATTTTTCCCATCATGATATCTGCAATTTTCCCTACCAGGTGGATCCTTCTGGTATCTCTTGGTTTCCTTCCTGGTCTTTTAAGACTCAACTCCTTTATTGTTTTTGCTAGAATAGGAATCTCTTTAATGGCTTGTAACAAGGGAATCTTGATACAGACATTCTTCAATTCATCTAGAAAATTATAGTCAGGCAACCAAATTTGTTTTTCCACTCCTTTGTCAATTTGTAATCTTTCAGGAAAAGGAGGTGTGGATAAAGATGCAGGTTGCTCAACTATGGGAGTTGTGGGGGTTAATTCTTTTTCTTTTTCTTTTTGAGTGTTTGGGTTTTGAAGAGATGCTTCAGAACCCTTATTGGCTTCAAGAGACTCTTCCTCAAAAATGCTTTGCTTTTGAGCATTTATAGAAGGTTTATCTAGGACTCTACCTGATCTGAGTTGTACTTCATTGAGAGGAACAATCATATAGGTAGGAAATTGTTGACCTTCCATCATGTAAGCATTTTGAGGGTTTTTATTATTGGGATTTGGCAATGGATGAGAAGGAAGTTGATTTGACTTCTGTTGAAATGGAAGCAAGAGTTGAGAATTTGGATTCTGTTGAGAAGGTTGTTGTTGTTGTGGAAATGGCAATGATAGTTGTGGATTTTGATTTGGAAGTTGTGGAGCTTGTTGGTTTTGAAAAGATGGAGGATATTGGTAAAATTGAGCAAATCTCCCATAAGGATTTTGCATACCTTGTACCCATGATTGAAAAGGATTTTGAGGTTGGGACCAAGGTTGTTGCCAAGGATTCCAATTTGGTGGGGTTTGAAAATTCATAGAGTTGCTAAACCCTTGATTTTGTTGCCCCTGCCAAGGTCTCCTTGCAACAAAACAGAGAGACTCGATTGTATTTGGATCTTCTTGAAAGACAGCTTTGAGCCCAGGAATTGAAGGACAATCCTTGGTCTCATGATTCTCTGAACAAATTACACATGTTTCTACAACTTTTGCATCCAAGGGACATTCCATTAGAGCATGTTTCTTCCTACACTTTGGGCAAAAGATGGCCAAAGCCTCAGCTTCTGCTTTCTGCTTATTGTGAATCTTAAGGGTGTCTAGTTGTTCACTAAGACTCCCTAAGATATCAGTTTTGAATTCATCAAGCATGTTGCCAATCTCAGCCCTACTTACCGATCCAGTTGCAGATTTATTTGCTCTGATGAGAGAAGGATCTCTAGGCCCTTTTAGAGTTTTAGATTTCCCCCTTGAGAGATGGACACATAGCTCTGCTATATCATTGAGTGAAAGTTGAGATATATCTCCCTTCCCCATCATGTTCAAAATATCTATCCATTCATCTCTAATGGCTTTTAATAGAAGGGCTTTCAAAGTCTCCTCATCCAAGTTACTCATTTTTACTCTTTCAGGTTGTATTGAAATCTTTCAAGTAACTCCTCCAAGTTTTCATCTTCTTTTTGCACCATTTTGAATACCTCATCCTTGTGATTGGTGGGCATACAATAGTCCAGGTACATATCCAAAAATGTTTGTTTCATATCATTCCAAGACCTAATGGATTGAGTGAGTAATCCCATAAACCATTTCAAGGCTGCCCCTTTCAATGTTGAAGGAAACAATTTGAGTTTTTGAGAGTCTTCCAGATAATCATAAGTTCGACACACGACTTCAAACTCAAATAGAAATGTTTCAGGGTCCTCATTCCTTAACCCATGGAAGTTTGGGAGGACAGATGGTGAGATGTTTTTCATTGTGGCTCGGGAGTCCTCATCGACTATAGGAAATCCAAATGAGTTGTCTCCATCCCTATTTCCCCCAATGTTACCTCTACCTCCTCCATTGTTTCCTCCTCCTCCTCCTCTACCTCTACCTCTACCAAATCCAGTTGCTCCTTCCTCTGTCATAGTAGTTTCCCTAGATACTTCAGAGTCTTCTGGTTCTTCTACAAAGGGTGAACGAGAAGGAATTTCTCCCTCTTCTTCAGATGATTCTACTTCTTCTATTACAATTTGTCTCTCTGTAGAAGGAAGGAAAGGATCTCTTTCTAGTTCAGATTCGATGGAAGGTGTGGGAGAGTCGACTCCTGCCTCTTGAATTCCAGGAATCCTAGGGCTAGGAGTGTAAGTTGGAGATAATGGAGGTGTCTCTTGTCTATTCCTTGAAGTAGATGGACTTGTAAAAATCGAACTCTTGGCTCTAGCTAAAAACCTTCCCCTAGAATCTCTTGCTCTATGCATGTCATTTTTTTATTTTTCTTCAAGTCGGGGTAATAATTCTCTTTCTGATCTTCCAGGTCACTCTAGGTGCAAGAAGAGAGCATACTCAAGAAACTATTAAATCAATAACTTTCTTTTTTCTGATCCTCCAGATCACATTAAGTGCAAGAGGAGAGCATACTTTGAGAGGTTATCAATTTTCCTTCCTTGAAATTTTCTTGTTCTTCTTTAGAAATTAGCTACCTAATTTCACTTCCCCGGCAACGGCGCCAAAATGTTTGGTCAATTTAGTGAAGTCTAAATTGCAACTTTTAAATGTCAACCCAGGGCTCGTAAGCTGATGAAGTGAGGTGTACTATCTGTACTTAGATAACCGTTTTCTAGTCTTTTGTCGTTTTTAGTTTTTAGTTTATTTTCAAATGTAATAAAACAAGTGAAATGTGGATGATTGTGGTGATCTCTAAATGATTTCTCAGAACTTAAAGAGTATTCTACAAGAAAGCTTGAACAACAATTGCAATAAAATCAACTATTAAAGGAAAATAAAGACATTAAATAAAAGACTAATGACATCGGCCCAGTATCTCTGCTGCTGAATAAAAATGAAAATGAAATCTATATTAAATTCAACTAAAAATAAGAACAACTATCTCACACTATTTCAACTCTTCAACTTAATCTTCTCTATGAAAAGATACCATGAAATGTTAAGCAATGTGAAATCTAAATGAAACTACATAAAAGACTAGTCACAATACTTTAACTTTCTCTTAACCTTTTGCCTTTCAGCTGAATTTATCATGTAAGAAACAGTTATGGATAACTCAAGTAATGTGAGTTCTAAGCAAATTTAATCAAGCTATACTAATTGATATTTTGGCTCTCAATAAAGTTATTTGATTATGGAAAAGGAACCATCAATAGATGAACAACTTGATGTCTAAGAGCAGAAAGTAAATGTGCAAGTTAAAGAAATGACAGTAAGGAAAATCAAAGCTGCAAAACAATGAAGGTCAGCAACATAGACAAGATGATCACGCATGCCACTAGTTATAAAAAGAAAAGAAGGAAAACTGTCCCGGGCCTGCCTAAGAAACCTGCATAACACACTGATCAATCATGAACATAAAAGTGCAAAAATGTATATCAACAGAAATCAAAGTTTATGTACAGCTAATATACATGTTGAAAATGCAGCAATTTAAAAGACATTTGTACAGCTAATATACATGAAACAAGAAAAGAAATGCAGGAAATTAAAAGTTACTGTACAGGACTTCAGCAAACAGGGGCCCTCTGCCTACTTCAGCCAGTTCAAAGAACAATTATACGCTTAAATGCAAAACAGTCTTCTCATGTATTGACATCAAATGTAAAGTACAGTGGGGAGTTCAAAATTACATACAAAATGATTACATAAACGACTAACTCTACAACGTTCAAGGACGCTTTATTTATAAGGAGAAAAACAAACTACTTTAACGAGATCTATGCTATTCAACTAGCTGTTTAAAAACACGTGAATCCTCTGTATCCCCGGATCTAGGTAACTGTCATCGTGCTCATTCAATCTCGGGAATATGGCTGTTGGATTCGTGCTTCTAGATTGTCTCCGTGGCTAAGGATGATGCCACCTAGCTTCACGTGCCCAAAAACAGAGCAACGCAGAGCCGTGCCACCGCTGGACACTTCTGTTGACCGGTATTTGCCTCCTCGTTGACCACGGGCTTTTATGGCTGTTCTGGGAGATCTGGAGGGACACGTACCATGTCCTTGACCCCTGGAACTTGCCCATGTGGCTCATCTTCTCGGAGGACACCTGTAACATATCGTTTAATAAAACCACTGCGGAATCCGGTGCTGGCTGCAGAAACCTAGATCAGCTGCGGAAACCTGTATTGGCTGTGGAAACGCAGCACACTGAACCAAAATTCTAAACCAAACAACAGTCACTTAGCATAGTTAGAAAATCATGTAAAAAGTCCTAAAATACAATGATTCAATCAACTTGGTGGATGAAATGAGTGGGAAAAGGAGGAAATGAATGGGAAAAGAAGGCTGAGAGGGTGTGTAAGGAGATACAGGTTCAAGGCTCTACACATCCCTAGCTTGTAGCCAAATAGCTCTACTTCTGAGTCTCCAAGTCTCCTCCCGATCCAACAAAATCTTGGTCATCAGTCAGTTCAACAATCTGGTGTTCAAGATCACAGAGAGTCTAATCATCCCTGGCTTTCTTGGCTTTGGCCCAAGATATGGAGAGTCTTTTAAGATTCATGAGGTTTCGACAGAAACCCTCTGCCATACAATGATCATTTGATAGGGGGTGATCTCTCCAATACTCAGTAACTAACCTGTGATAATTGGGATCCTTTAACTAGGTCGAGTTGAATTTGAAGGGGGGCCTGGGCTTTGTGATGGGCCAACCAGCTCTAGATAGATGGGGGAATGATCCGAGATCCCACCAAATCCCACCCACTGTCTGTAATTTGTGAAAGTAGCTAACAAATCTTCTTTGATGAGGAAACGGTCCAATCTTCTTCCCAATGCTGCATCTCCAATCCTCCTATTATGCCATGTAGGCATATTTCTGTTCATAGGGATATCAATAAGGTGATGCTGCTCCAATAAATGATCCAGTTGATCTGAGAGTGGATCCATCTGTGAATGATGACCCCAGGATTCTTCATGGCCAATGGTGAAGTTAAGGTCTCCACCCAGAATGGTAATGTTATTTATCAGGGAGAGCCCTAATAGGTTGTTCCAAAATTCCAACCTATTGTGATTAGGAGCATAAATATTGACAATGCGAAGATTCCTTCCCAGCTCCGAGGAGAAAATGTCCATTCCAAGGAACCCATGACCTCCCCAAATAGATATAGGGTTAATGGTACGAGAATTTATGCCCAATGCTATTCCCCTAGATCTCCCAATGACATCTAAGGCATGGAAGCACCAGCCAGGCATCAAAGAGCAAAGAATCTGGGTAATCTGCTCGACCATCCTTAGAGTCTCTTGTAAAAAAATAATGTCACAAGGCTCAGTGTCCAAGAGCCTCTTGAGAGCTAGTTTTTAGAGGGACTAGCTAAACCTTGCAATTAAAAGATAACCACTTCATGGGGGAACTGAAGCTAGGGTGTTCTTTGCTCTAAGAACCCTATCAATGGTGTTCTATCTGCCTAGGGCCACATCGACCCCTGCAAGTATAATGGCTTTTGAAATCTTAGAAGGGCGCCCCCGAGAGGGTTTGGCCTCCACTGCCGGGGAAGTGATACCTAATCCAATCGGATCAAGTAAAGAAGGGGTCCGGGATCAGAGGTTATATGAATGAGAATGAGAAGAGATGGTAGGCTCAGATGGATTGGATGGGCCAGAACTATAGACAATAGGGGGTGGTGGAGTAAATAGCCGGAGGAGGATCAAGCAGGAAAGTGATAGGGGAGGAGTTCAAACTAGGGATGGATGCAAAAGCAGACAGTGAATGCAGTAAATTACCAATTAATGAAACAGAAGAACAAAGAGGAGGAGATGTACCTGTGGAAAGAGAAGCCAACACAGTAATTCGGGATCTTGTCATGGGTAGGGAGAGAGGTTGATCGTGGACAAAGCTAGATGGCCAAGCTATGTCCCCAACCATATCCGAAATACTAGCATGATGAGAAGGTTGATCTTCCACCTGAGGTTCATCTGGTTGCTGATGCAATTTGCCCTTTGCTGATGGAGGAGACGATGTCGAAACAAGAGGACATTCCTTATACAGGTGCCCAACCTTGTGACATCTTCGGCACCTGAAGGGGACCCCTTCATAATCAAGGATTTGCTTGCGAGAAAAATGCCTCCAGTGAAGGGTGATCTTCTCCTCCAATCCTTCCCTTGTATCCATATGGACCAGGATGCACGCCATGGACTTGTTGCCTGAAGATTTGTAAGTCTTGTCATGATCCAGATAGGTGCCCAAAGAATTACCAATGCGAATGAACACATCCTCTGACTAGAAGTGCAGTGGTAGCCCCAGAAGACAAACCCATATCGGTCCTGCACCTAGCTGCTCCCTTTCTGGGTTGAATAGGGGGCTCCATCATTTAAGCAGCACCAGGGCAAGCTCTATATGCCAATAATGTGAGAGGATCCAATCTGTATATTCCTCTTAGTGGAAACTGAGTGAAAACCACTCACGGGTGAGAACTGTGATCGAAGGCAGTTATTTAAGAAGGGAACCCCATATTTCCATAGTCCAGAGACGAAGTCGTTCAGCCGTGTAGGTTCATCCCCTAACTCGACCCACCAAAACCCTGTTAGCTGTATCCACCACATCTCCCATTGTGAGATCTTCCCCCAGCATGAGATTGATGTCCTTGTCTGTCACTTTGATGCACTTCCCTTTTTTTACTTTGTTGGACCGAGGTGCCATCGGGTGGTCCGAGAATGGACCCCTGCTATTATGAAATGTTGCCTGTAGAGAATGGGATGAGCTCCAGGGTTAGGGATCAGATGCTGAAGCAACCCGAAGGGATTGGGACGCTGAGCAGCAGACAGGTAGGGTTAGGGTTTGGAATTCTTTTCAGAGAAGTGAAGTGAGGGGAGGAAAGCCATGACTGTGTGATTCCAATAGTCGAGGGGGTACCCAAGGGAACAGAGGAATGAGGGAAATTAGGAATGAGGAAATTAGGGAAATCCGGGTACTTCGGCAAGCATCATCGGTGAAATTGACGTGAGGAGCTGCAGACATCTGCAAAGCATGAAAAGTATAGTAAACAGGTGAGTTGTTCAAAAACTTCCACACAAAACCACAACGTACAAAAATGAATCACACACTAATGTACATAAGTAACCATGCAAGATGACCTAAGCATAGTAATTTTTGAGGTAAAGCTCGTTTCGGGGCTTATTGAGAGGATTTCCTTCATAATCAATAAGTTCATAGGCTCCTTTATGCAAAACACGTTTTAAAATATAGGGCCCATGCCACATAGGTTCGAACTTGCCTGCCCCCAGCTTATCATTAGCTTGGTCATATAGCAGGACCAAATCACCCTCAGAGAAAGCGTGAGGGGAGACCGACTGGTTGAAATGGGATTTGACCCATTTCTTTTGTGCTTCGATGACCAAAGCAGCGAGACGGCGAGTCTCGTCCAGTCATTCCAAATACAAGAGGCATTCCTCTTGAGGTGATGTTTCAAGGAGAAGTTCAACAACTAACTTAAGTGAAGGAATCTCACATTTGATCGGAAATGTTGCTTCTAGACCATAAACCAACTGGATTGGTGTGAAACCAGTGGTGTCTTTGGTTGAAGTACGGTAGACCCATAGAGCTGAAAAAAGCATGAGTTGCCAATTTGATTTGTGCATCCCAATAGTATGCTGAAGCATGGTGACCAAAACTTTGTTCACGGCTTCAACTTGGTCATTGGCCTGAGGATAATATGGGGTCGAGCCATTATGGCACAACCCCAATGTAGATGTCAGTTCTGCCATCATGTAATCTCTAAAGTGGGAGCCATGATCTATGACAATGGCTTGGGGTACACCGAACTTGGAAATAACATGGCTAAAAAGGAATTGAGTTTTCGTCTTACCATCTGTTGAATATGTAGGCATCGCTTCGGCCCATTTGGTGAAGTAATCCACAGTAATGCTAATGTAGCCATTCCCCTTGGTCGAACGAGGGTTACATGTTATATAATCGATGTTCCATTTCGCAAAGGGACCAATGATAATGATGGGGTGTAAGTGAGCAGGTGGGGCACGCATCTTGTGTTGGTAGATTTGGCATTTGTGACACTTGTGGACAGCAAGAATGCAGTCTTTGAAGATGGACGACCAGAAATAACCAGCGAAGGATTTTCTGAGCTATAGCATAACCCAACATATGACCACCACATGCCCCGGAGTGGCAATCATTGAGAACTCTTTCAACTTCCTCAATCATGAGGCATCAATGAAGAACATAATTGACATCGACACGGCATAAAGTATCACGAATAATGCGGTAGGGTTGAGAATGATGTTGAATCCTTCGACGATCATCTTTGGTCAATGCGGTTGGAAACATGGAGGTTTGGAGATACATGATTATATCACCGTACCATGGATCAAGGGTGCTAATCAGGAAAAGGATCTCGTCTAGGAGTTGTTCATCTGCACCAGCAGGGAGAGCTTTGGAAGGGAGGGAACAAATCAATTCTACGAAAACAAGTGACTTCTTAGATTTGGCCATAGTGAAGACCAAATCGAATTCTTGCAGGATAACGATCCATTTAGAATACTTGCCCCCTAGCAACTGATGAGTCAGGATGTAGGTCATAGGGTTGCATTCAGAAATCACTGTAGTCATTCGTAAGAGAATATAATGCTGAAAACATTGAACAGCTTGGACAGCGGCCAAAGCCAACTTCTCGACATGTGCATAACGTGTTTCAGTGTCGAGGAGATTTCGACTCAAGTAGTAGATGACGTGTTTAGTGCCTCCATCATCATCTTGAACCAACACCATAGTTATGGTGCTAAGGGCTGCAACTAGGTAAAGGAAGTAATCTCGATAATAATTTGGCGGATGCAACAGAGGAGAATTTATGAGGACGGCCTTAAGATCATCGAAATATTTTTGGGCTTTCTCGTCCCATGCAAAGGGTGTTCCTTGTTTGATCAAACAGGTAAATCCCATAGCTAGCCTGACGCAGTTGGGTATAAAATGACGAAGAAAGTTGGCCTTCCCCTGGAGGCTCTGAAGTTGGTGCAGTGAAGATGGAAGGGGTAAGTTTACAATGGCCTTGACTTTTAGCGGATCCAGGCGAATCCCATCCTTGGAAATGATGAAGCCGAGGAGTTGTCATGATTCCACATAGAAAACACATTTGTGTGGATTTAACCAGATGTTGTAGTGCTTGTAGCGTAGAAAAATATGCCAAAGGTGGTTTGGGTGATCTTGTCACTTACGAGAATGGGTAGGAAGGTCATCCAAGTAAGGTTGGACAATGTTGTGAATATCATGAAACGCATAGGACATTGCCCACTGAAATGTGGCCCCAACATTTTTTAGGCCGAAAGGGAGCTTCTTGTATGCGAACATACCCCATGGGCAGATAAAGGTTGTCTTCTCTTGGTTAGCTAGTGTGATATTGATCTGGTTGTAACCAGAAAAACCATCCATAAAGGAAAAAATCTTGCTCTTGGCACACTCATCAATGATTTGATCAATGAAGGGAGTAGGATAGTTGTCTTTAGGATAGGCACGATTAAGATTTCGATAATCCACACAAATGCAGATCGTGCCTTGTTTTTTATTCACTGGGAAAATATTGGACACCCAGTCTATAAGGGAAATGGGATAAATGAATCCAAATTTAGAAGCTTTTCGACTTCGCCCTTAATAGACGCAACCTTTCTAGGGTGCACCGGACGAAGCCGTTGGCGAATGGGATTCGCATCCGAATACTTTGGTATTTCATGCACCATGATGTTGGGATCAATGCTAGACATTTCTTCATAAGACCATGCAAACACATCACAAAATTCTTGAAAAAGACGAGCATATGTCTTGATCTCATCTGGAGAACAAGATACCCCGATATGAACATGTTCAACGATACCAGGTTTAGTAGAAATGTCAATCGGCATCGTTTGGGTAATATCACCCAGATTTCCTTCCAACCATACTTCATGAGTAACAGTCGGTGGTGGAAATGGAGAAGAAGACTCTTCGAAAGAGGTATACATGATAGGGCGAGGCAGGAACGAGGAGTGATGATGGGTATCGATCCATGGCGATTCCTCGAGAGACATGATTTCCATGATACCTTCATCAATGAGGAAGGTCTCAGCTAAGGGATCAGATGATTCCAAAGTGCCAAGCTAGGGGGATTGAGAATACATATCGAGAGAGGTCTTCAAGATATGAGAATCACAAAATGCAGAGTTCACAGCCGAAACAATTTCCACGTATTTGACTTTGGTGGGACTAATCGCCATGATGTTGCCCTAAGCATCAACGAGATATGGCGCAAGTATGATCCAGGGATCAGATTTGACCGAGATCATGTTGATGGAGGCAACATGAGGAGGTGGGAGTGGAGGGACAGTGAAAAAATGCTGTGTAATAGATCCAAAGATTGGAAAGCGACGAGTCATTTATAAATTGACCATGTCATGACCTGATGCAGGTGAAAACACTTAAACTAAGATGAGTGAAGAATAGTTTTAGCAAGTATTCTTGACTATGCAACAGATTTTGGGAGAAGTTTATGAAGACAAAAAGGTGAGAGATGCAACTTCTTCTTCAAAGGCATCGAAGAAGGATAAAGGTAAAGGGAAGGTTGATAAAGCTCCTTCACCTCCATCATCTCCATCATCCTCTTCTTCTTCTTCTTCTTCCAGTGTAGAATCTGAAACGGAAAAGAAACCTAAGAAAACATCTCTTTTGAAACTTCATGTGAAATTTGAGTTACCTGTTTATGATGCCGAAATGAATCCCGAAAAGCTAGATAACTGGATTAAGCAGCTAGAAGTGTATTGTCGCATTCAGAGCATTTATAGCGATAAAACTAAAATTCATTTAGCTACACTTAGAATGGGGGGAACAACTTTAATCTGGTGGGAAAGTAAAACTCAGATATATGTAAAGTAATGGAAAAGTCATCTCTTCATGGTCTAAGTTTTTAAAAGCTCTTAGGAAAAAATTCTATCCTTTAGGATACATGCAACAAGTTGTTATTGATTGGCAGCATCTGAGGCAAGGTAAAGGGTAGAGTGTTCAAGAGTTTACTTAGGAATTCAGAAAGAAATCATTGGTGCTTGGTATTTTATTGGATACATGTGAAAATTTATTAAAATACATCAACAATTTACATTCATATTTGAAGCATACTTTATTGATGTTTAATCCTAATGATTTTGATGAGGTGTGTGTTCAGGCTATACATATTGAATCAGGTGGCAGGCCATTCAAGTTTTCATCACAATCATCCAAAGAGTTGGAAAATAAAGATTCCAATGATAGTAAGGGGAAGAACATTTTGAAGAGAAAGAAATCAACGATAGCTCAGAAGGAAAGAACTACTTGTTCTCATTGCCATATAATCGGTCATGATGAATCAAAGTGCTGGGAAATTCATCCAGAACTTAAGCCCAAAAAGTTCCTTAAGGAGAAGGATGAAAAAAAGGCCATTGCAGCAGTCCAGCAAGATCTAGGTTCAGATTCAAGTGATGGATGAAGGATAACCGCTATGGTTACGATAGGTAAAACTTCTGACACTAGTTCAAGTTTGAAAACTATTGCATCTTCATCAAACATAAATCATTCAAATGAGGATAAAAGAATTGAATTGTTTAACATAAGGATAAATTCTAAGCATACAAAGATAGATACAATGTTTGACAGTGGATCACCGGCAAATTTAATCTCTGAATATTTAGTTAAAAGTTTGGGTTTGGAAACATGGAATCATCCAAGACCTTACCCATTAGGATGGCTAAATAAATCAACTCAGATAACAGTCACTAAACAATGTCGATTAAGATTTGCCATAACATCTAATTACATTGATGAAGTGGAATTAGATGTGGTTCAAGTAGACATATGTGGAGTTGTCTTAGGAAGTCCTTATCTTTATGATCGTGATGCAGTATTTTACAGGAGAAAACATAAATATCACCTTAAGAAAGATGAGGTTGAATCTATTGTAAGGGCACATCAAAACAAAAATCACTTGAATTCAGTTAATGTTAATCAGATGAAGAGATTTATAAGTTCAAACAAGAGATTTGTAATCATGTGTATGAAAGGACAACATAACAATTGACATGATGGTTGTTTAAGTTACGAGACTCAGCTTAAAGATGGTTTGTTTAACAAGATAGAAACTATGCCAGTTCTATGTAAAACCAAACATCTTAATCATAAGCAGGGAATACAACATGAATTACAGTTTGTGCCTAAAGCTCCTCTTCTTAATATCAGAATGAATCAATTCAGTTCAAGTTTGGAACTTAATAGTTGCAGGGATACAGGTCAGTATTGGGGAAAGTCAGTGTTCAATTTATTTTGTATTGTGTTTCCATGTCATGTCTCGAACAGTTTGGAAACCTCTTTTCAAGTGGAGAGGAAACCTATTTGTTTTCATATCCAAGCCTTTTCTAAAGCAGTGTCAAAATATCTAAGGGGAACTTATGCATCAGAGGAAAGTGCTAATAAATGGAAAAATCATTTAATAAATGAAGGAAAATTGATTCAAACAAATCAACAACTAAGTCAATACTTTCAAAGGCAAACTAAGTTGCAACAAATTTCACCTTACAGTTGGATAGGTACATTGTAGCAAGTTCACTTAGTAATCAGGAATCAGGAAAGTATAGTTGGTTTTATGTCCAAATTATCTTTGATTGTCTCTCTCATTCCAAAAAATATATTGTTTATACATGTTTATGGTATTAAACAACATCCAATAGAGATTGTTCTCAAATATTATGAATCACTAACTCACGGTTCTTCATGGAAAGAAATCAATTACCATGTTCATAATAGGTTGTTTTCCCATCATCGCAAGTTGTTCATATTGCAGATGGAGAGAACAAGGCACCGACTCAAAAGGTGCCATGGTCAGCATCATCAAGGTCATCACTTGCAGGTGATTGATCGAATGTATTGGTACATCATCAAGTCAAGGTGGAAAGAGAGGAAGTTCTACCCTCATCGACTATTTGATTAGTCAAACTTTTGTGGTACAAAAGCTTTCAAGTGGAGAGGAATGGTCTAGGAGGATCTCATCAGATCATTGCATAGGTGTTCAAAAATCGTCATCAGTGTTCAGTGTCGTCATCAATTAAGTCCAGCTTCAACAGTATTGGTTATGGATCAGGTTGTTCAGGTAATGTTATGGTTTCATGGCGTTCAATTGATATGGGTTTGTACCTGGTTGTTGACTTAAGTTCATTGACAACTCCACCAGGATTGGTCGACGACATGTGTTGTCGTCCATCTCACAGGATTTGGGTTGTGTCATCCGTTGCAGAAGTTCGATAAGGTTTTTCGTCAGGAATTTTCGTCACAAATTTCGCTTGTGTCGATGATATGCATGTGGTTCGTTGTCACATTGTGACAAATGTGATATAAAAAAGTCTACACTATGTATTATGAAACCTAAACCTAGAACCTAAATGAAACATTCAAAATGTAATCCAAATGCATTAATACCTATGCTAAATACCTAAGAACTAAGTGTTAAGCCTAATGCTAGTTCTAAAACCTAAGTCCTATTACATATAAACCTAAGCCTAAGTCCAAAACATAACATGTTTTAACTCTCGACATAGTTTAAACATTATAAAAACAATACAAATAACATAAACAAGCCCTAACCGTCACCCTAACTGCAGTGGAACCACGAAGGGGATAGGGTGCATGTGAACAGGTATATATAGACTATCGGGGTCTTCAGAACTGCAGAGCTTACCTCTAACCGCGCGGGATATAAACCGGTCATATAAACAGTCAAGGTTAACCGCGGAGAGTTCACCACCGAAGTATTCACCACATGTGACAGTGTAATGAATAACCACCAGAGTTATAGCCGTCACCGCAACACTAACAGAGACTGTTTCCATGTGAACAGGCAGTTTACGAAGCTGTCGCTGGAACCGCTGGAGAAGACCGCTAGGTGGCATCTGGTGGTTAGACCGCTGATGCTCACATGCAACAGTTTCAACCTCCACCTAGTTAACCTGACCACCAGTAAGATTAGTTATATCATATGGTATTTTTTGGTTATTCTACTGTTAGTTTGGGTTTTTATTAAATATATGTTAAAACAAACTTGTAATGTCACTAAGTGACACACCTAAAACCCTAAATCGTACCCTCAAGATCAGCTGATGCATCCCAAACTTAGCAACAATGGTTATGATGCATCTAACCACTATATAAATGAGCATTTGTAGACTTGTGAAGAGTTAGTGAGGATTTTGAGTGTTTTTGGAGCTTGTCATTCAGCAGACAAGCGGTCGGTGTTTTGATCATATCTTGGGCATCCGAAGTCGATTTTGGAAACCGTAAGAAGCGTTGGAAAGCTGGTTCAGAGAGCTTCCTGGTTATAGAGGTCAGAATTACCTGTGTGCAAGTTTAGTCTGACCAAATAGCTATGTAATAAACTCCTTCTTTACATTCCTAATAAAAACGGTTGCCCATCTTGAAAGTGGACCCGGAGACGTAGTCCATCAGGGAAAAACTCCGTCATCAATCTCGTTGTCTGGTATCATTATGTTTTCACTGTTTTCACTTCTGTTATGCATCTATCTTGTGTTTAATCAATGGTCGTAAAGTCTTCTTCTCAAGTAGTTTTCCTCGATTTCTGTGTTTTGAGCTAACATTCAAATCATTAATGGCTAATAAATTCTACATCAGTTTTAGTCTATGATCGTTTCAGATTAGTTGTGTCATGGTTGGTATTCATATTGAGAAAATATTTGTCACAATGTGGCGTTGGACCATGGTAAACCATAATTGGCCATGGTCGACCATGTTTGACCAATGTGGACCATGATTGACCATGGTTGACCTTGGTTGGCCATGTTTGACCATGATTTCTTTCCATATTGAAAAAATCTTTGTCCCAAACACATATTGGCATTATTATAAACCTAAAGGATTAATAAACCCAAGGCATTAATAAACCCAATGGATTAATAAACCCTATCAATAATATTATACCCTAGGAATATGAACTCTTAGGTTAATAAACTTAAGGGATTGATATTATAAACCTAAGGCACTAATAAACCCAAGGGATTAATACTAAAAACCCAAGGGAATAATATTAAACCCAAGGGATTAATATTGTAAATCCAAGCTATATAAACTCTAAGATAAATATTATAAACCCTAAAACAAACATGGTTGACCACGGTTGACCATGGTTGATTTTCATATTGAGACAATCTTTGTCATAATGCGACATTGGACCATGGTTAACCATGGTTGACCATGATTGATTTTCATATTGAGAGAATATTTCTCATAATGCGACATTGGACCTTGGTTGACTATGGTTGACCATGATTGACGATGATTGATTTTCATATTGAGGCAATCTTTGTCACAATGTGACGTTGGACCAAGGCTAACCATGGTTGTCACAATGTGACGTTGGATCATGAGACAATCTTTGACACAATGTTCCCATTGTTATTGACCATGGTTGACAGTGGTTCACATGTGGTTGATGTTCATATTGAAACAAGATTTGCCACAATGTTATGTTGGACCATGGTTGACCATGACTGACCATGATTGACCATGGTTGATTTTCATATTGACCATGGTTGACCATAGTTGACCATGATTGATTTTAACATTGAGACAATCTTTGTCACAATGCGATGTTGGACCATGGCGGACTATGGTTGACCATGACTGAACATGGTTGACCACGGTTGATTTTTATATTAAGAAAATCTTTGTCACAGTGTGATGTTGGACCAAAGTTGACCATGCTTATAAACCCAAGGGATTTATATTAAACCTTAGGATTAATATTATAAGCCCCATGAATAATATTATACCCTAAGAATATGAACCCTTAGATTAATACATCCAAGGGATTGATATTATAAACCCAAGGGTCTAATAAATAATAATAATAATAAAATAATTGATCAAATCTTTATAAATAAATATTAATAATTAATAATAGTAAAGTTTTGTGAATTAAAAGTGTCATTTTGTTCTGGTAAGTGGATATTAAGAAAATCTTTGTCACAGTGTGATGTTGGACCAAAGTTGACCATGATTATAAACCCAAGGGATTTATATTAAACCTTAGGATTAATATTATAAACCCTATGAATAATATTATACCCTAAGAATATGAACCCTTAGATTAATACACCCAAGGGATTGATATTATAAACCCAAGGGTCTAATAAATAATAATAATAATAAAATAATTGATCTAATATTTGTAAATAAATATTAATAATTAATAATAGTAAAGTTTTGTGAATTAAAAGTGTCCTTTTGTTCTGGTAAGTGGATGAATGACTATAAATGTCATATTATGTATTTATTACTAGTGATTAGAGAAATATCTACAATCCAACTAGAAATCATTAAAGAAAACTTTCAATTTGGTTTGGTGTAAGTCCAAATCTTATTTTTACAATAGTTTGAATACCATCATCACACTAATTCCATGACATAAGAGGTTTTAGAATATATTAAAATTTGATATTAAATTACATTAATTTTAATTATCTTATTATTATTATTTTAACGAAACTATCAAATAAAAATTAAAGAACAAAATAATTTTTGAATAAAATAACTAAAATCTTAAATAATAATAACTAAAATAACAAAATTTTTAAATAATAATAATGATAATAATTCATGAATCTTAGGGAAAATATAATAGTTCATAAATTCTAAGCCATAACAATGATAAAGTGTTAAAAATAATAAAAATGACAATTATAAATATTTAAACACAATGCCAAAAGGAAAAAAGATTGTAGGCATTTGTATAAGAGTTTATTTATTTTTTATGTCCATATGATCCATGAGCACTAAATATTAGATCCATATCTTGAGCATACACCATCGTGTTTAACAATGGAAGTCATGTTTAATGTAGATCTCATTAGAAAATAAGAATTTATAGTAAACCCAGGGACATTTGTTGAAGGGTGATAATTTGATCAAAACAAATTAATAGACATGAAGAGAGCCTACTTACTTTATAAGGCTCTAGGTACATGCATATCTAGAATAATTTCATCCACTATTTATTATATACTGTAAGAAATCTATGAGTTGAAGCTTCCTAAAATCCATAAAAACGAAAAGTTAAAAGGAGTTAATAATGAATCCCATCAAGTATGTTGTTATTTTCTAGGATATTGATAGTTCAATTTATCATTCAAACCATGCAAAAATGCATGAAAGAATAGATGTTAAAGCATAATCACTAATGGATAGAGATAATGATAACAATAATTATGTTACTTTCTGTTGGGAATGGGTTCCCTAGGGTCAATTTTGGGGTTAAAAGCCCAAGTTTTGGGGTTAAAGGCCCAAGTTTTGTATAAAGAATGTAAAGTCTTCACATTTTGTGGTCGCAGAGTGTGAAGATGTAAAGAGTCATCAAGGGTTTCCTCCCTTAGTTTATGTAACTTGTGTCAGCTTTATGAGATCCACCCTTGGTCCGCGGACCATGGGATTGTATAAAAAGGGAAGTCTTAGAAGAGTCTAAGGCAGTTTTTAGTTCAGTTCAGATATGTTTTGGGAAGTCATTGATGTAATGGGTCTGTGAGAGCTAAGAGCGAAGAGTCTTAGCGTAGGAAAGAGGCTCTGCAGCTGTGTGCACAGAGGCCTAGGGTAGAAGTCTGCAGCTGAGTGCGTGGACCCCTGCAGCTGTGTGCATAGGGTAGTTAGAGTATGTAAAAGAGATCTGAACATCAATAAAGAGAATTACCTGTGTATGAGCTATTTTACTTCTGTTATGAATGCATACGATTATGTTATGTTGAACACTAGGTTTATGATTTAATGTTGTATTGATGCGTGAATCTATGTGTTTTACTTTGTTATATGAATGCAAATGGGAATATCTATTTACACGAATATAATCATAATGCATGTCGAAGTTGTCTACTACTTAAGCTAATCTGGGTAAATACAACAATAAGAGTAATTACAGAGGCACATAAGTGTCTGAATCACCTATTTAGGGTACACGAAAGATAGTCGTAGACCTTCGTGGAGGTCTAGAGGATGACTAAGGGAAGTATATCGATAAGCCCTAAAAGGCTTATCGATCTACGCGAAGGAAGGGTTAGGGTATAAAGCGACATCAATGCCATCTCAGGGTGCAGAAACTTGGTTCCTACATCCCCCCATACTGCTTTGGGTGAGACTTCAGTCCATACTTCGCGGATTGATGCCGAAAGGGCCAATAATGTAGGGATTTGCTTGGCTAATTAACGCTGAACTTTGGTCAGGGCCCATCAAGACAACACCTTCTTTATAGCTTTCTTAGATGTCAATACTATAACCATGTCCTAACATACATCAAATTATCGATCCAACAAATTAACTATAAATCAATATATTTAATTACTTTTTGGGAAATATTATATATGAACATAAAAAAGAAAAATAACTTCATTTCCTTGGTTTAGTAAATATTTGTTGTTTATTTTTCAAAATTATCATTGTAAAACAATTATATTTAATTTTTATTATTACACTCATAACCTTTCACTAGTTATTTTGATTTTTTTGCAAATCCAAACAATAAACAATTAAAAAACAACATCGCATAAAAAAACAAATAAAAAAATACAACAATAACTGCAATGACAATTTTCATATCAAAAAATACCAAACATAATTATACTGTATGAATTTAAGAATGAATTTAAAAAAAACATGTATACAAACTTGTCTACTTTTTTTTCATTAAGTATTAATACTTAAAAAATGACGATCATTAAAATCAGTGTTTGCTCCCTTAAAATAAAAGAGATTTGAAATGCATGTGCCGCATATGAAAGCGATTCAAAATCCATGTGGCTGATGCTAAGAAACAGATGGTCTTCTTTCGTAGGGAGATGAGTGACGAATTTGATGTGTGAGTATTTTTATGGAGTCAACCAAATTTTTTATTAGTTGTTTTTTCAAAATTTTAAATTTTCATGAGGATGGTTTTTTTGGAAATATATATAATTTTTTTTGTAAGTTTGGTAGGACTTTTCGAAGATGGTTTTTTTGAAAATATATATAATTTTTTTTGTAAGTTTGGTAGGACTCTCCGATTTTCGAGTTTATAGGTTTATTATTCACCTCACTACTAGGGAAGGTAGCACAAGATTTGTTTCCAAAATCTCAGGTTTAATAAAACTTCATTCCACATGGCCATTGCCAATTAAACCACCCCAGATGAACAAAATACTTACAAATTTTTATCCTAAAAAAATTATAATTAAAAGTTTTATTAATAAAAAAATATTAAAAAAAAAATTTGTGAAAAAAAATAAATAAATAATTTCCTGGACTTTTCACTCACTCTCTTTTAATTTCAGGATAACGCCGGCTCTCTTACAATCTATAATGACAGAAGTGAAAGCAAAGTGGTTCAACGTGCACGCATGTATGCTTTGGAACAAACAAGACATTTACAGTTCACTGTTGTGAAGAGGCTTCCAGATTTTAAATGGAAGTGAGGAACTTATTCACATTATTTTTCTTAAGGATTATTTTACATAAGTATTCTACAACAAAATAATTTGGAATTGGTTTAGAATCTGAGTTATTAGAGATGGAAATTTTGGAATTGGAGGCCTTTCGATTTCCTGGTTAACTCTTTCAACTCCAAACGAAAAAAATTACTTTCAAGATTTGTGAAATGGATGAAAAACATTAATCAATTGCACCTCCCATCCGTCCTAATTGAAAGGGAAAGCCAATAACGCAAGGGGTTAAGCGGATCCCTACCCCTAAAACCCCTGTGAATCCCCATATGGTCAGGATAAGGTCACGTTTGAAAATAAATCGTTGCCACATTACGAGTGGTAATCAAATTTCACAGTTAAAAAATTATAATTTGGATTTACAAAATATCTTACCGAATTTTCTCTAAATATGATTGGAATTTCCATAACTTTCCGGGCAACTCCTCTATCTCGTTAGACTACTTGATTTTTTTTTCCATCGTTCCCCTCTCCCTCACGCCACAGTTGTAGATCTGTGGCTCAGATGAAGCATATTCGAAGTATATTTGACCCAGATTGAATCTCACCATCCAATTAAATTGAAAAAAAATCAATCGAAGCCCCATCTACTCATAATATAATAGTATGTAAAATATTCCTTATATTAAAAAATTATTATATTACATTTATAAATGTAATAAATTAATATTTTATTTTTTTTAATCATAATATAATATATATATTTTGTTTGTTAAGTTGTGTGGATCCTAAGATAATTGCATCTTTAATTTTTTGCTTGAGAAACCATGACGCAGGGTCATCTAAGTCGTCAAAATCACTTGCGGATTGCATCAAGGAGCATCTAAGCCATTAAAATTACTCAGGGATCGCACCTAGGGACATCTAAGCTGGCAAATTCACTCGAGGATCACACCTAGTCGAGCCACAACAACCCTTAACATGACTGAATTTTTGCCTACGAAATTTCAAACCAGTACTCTTCACATCACAGAGTGCCTTAACAATACACCCATCACCATCTGTTCTATACCTCATAGACTAAATATTATATATAGATTTAATAAATTATTTTTTCCTAAATTAAAGAAAAATCTTTAATATATCCTTTTAAATATTCACTAAAATTTACGTCTCCTATTCATCATTGCTAATTTAATTTAGGATGGAAAATTGAAACATATACCATACCTCCTGTCCCCATCAATGGCACAACGTGGTCATCATGGAACATGTTGACATTTTCATGGAGTCTAACCACCTTAGATTGACAAAGTAGTGCATGATCAATTAGACAGTTTAAACATATTTTCAGAAAATTAAAAATAGCAAAGAATTTTATTTAATAATCTATTTCATGTATGTAATTAAAAAAATGTATTCAAAGTTGGTTTTATATTTCTTAATAATACTTTATTTTGTTTTATATTTTTATTAAATATTATAAAAAAATACCTTTTATTTCTTAAACGATATTTATATTCATTAAATATTACAATAAAAATAAAATAAAAATACATTTCACGTCTCTACTTCATCATTAATAATTTATGGAGGAAAATGGGAGAATATAGCATGCCCGGGTTTTAATCAATGGCACGACATCATCTATCATGGAATATGTTTAACATTTCATATAGGTTAAGCATGTCATTTTCAATATGTTTTACATTTGCAAAGTTGTCGATGATTAATTAGGCAATTTAAATATGCTTTTATAAGAGTAAAAATGATAAAGACTTTTTTTAATATTAACTTGTTTCATGGTTGTAGTTAGTGCATTCGAAATTTAATGTAGTTTTTGAAGAAACTAAACTAAAATATTGAATGATTAAAATATAAAAATTACAGTCGAATTGGTTTTTAAAAAGTTAATATTTTAGTTTTATATTGAATTTAAATATTTAAAATATGTAATTTTTAAAATTTTCTTCTTAGAAAAAAGAAACAAACTCCTTATTTTATTTATTTAAAAGAAGAATAAAGTTATATTTTGTATATGTTGAAAATATTTCACTTATAACATTTTATGGTTAATAAGAAAAATAAAGCAAAAAACCACACCACAAAAAAACTAAGAAAGGAGGTCAAAATTCCAGCAAATATTACAAGAAATTTCAGAGATAATTAGGATAGGGCACAAGCCACTTTGATAGTTCACAAGAAACGCCCAAAACTAAGCCTCGTTAAAAAACAAATAGGGTAATTAAGCCCACCGATAAATTCCACGACAACAACCAATTTGGCACTAACACAAACGTCCTTAAAAAAGAAAAAATTGACAATGGAATGAGGCAAAGTGATGACACACCCAAACACACGAGCAAAAGAACCAAACTTAGAGAAGAACAACGACAACAACACCGGCACAAGCAAAATAGGCCACAACAACACACATAGAAGGCCTCAAATAGAGCATCCAAACCCGTCGTAGAGAGCCCCCCAACTAGAAGACATCGACATCACTAGCAAAGGATGTAACACCCCGACAAATGAAAGGAAAGAGGCATGAACTAGAGGGCTGAACAATTAGGATTTGTTGCCTAACCCTTCGCTCCCTCAATTAGGAGATGAAGTTGATGCCTTGTTGAATTTAGGGGATGGGTTGTTTGACACTGGTGATTCATTGGAGGTTTCAGGTCAGAGAAGGTAGAGGATTGAGGAAACTTTTAAGATGGTAAGAGATTTAGTTGGTGGAGATTGGATGGATGCAGTTGATGTGTTGGATGAAGCCATTCGACAATTGAAGAAACTACAGATGGAGCTTAAGAATATGAATGAGAGCTATGACATATGAAATATGTTATGTATGGATTGGGGTTTTTATCCTGAGTTTTCTAATTTGGCATGGCTAGAATTCTATGTTATTTATAGAGAGGTAATATGGGATGTATTGGGTGGTGGAGGGATTACTTGTTGAATCTGTTTCTCTCCATTTAGATATTTCAATTCTAAATTGTTTATGTACATACCAAAATCTAAACAATAGTTGTCACATATATGTTATGGCTGGCTTAGGTTTTCTCTCTTTACTAATATGGCATGGTGAATTCTGTGTTATTTATGGACGTACACATGAACTTATTTGGTGGGAAAAGAATTTGGATATTTCAATTATAAATACTTTGTATGTACAATAGAAATGGAATTCGAGATAGTTAAATTATAACCAATTTATTTCAATACAATATTTAGGTTGTTGTTGTAAACATTGAACTTTAATTTTTATATAACACTTCATAATAGGGTGAATTGAGTTGCACTTGTGGGCTATGAGTTTTATAATTTTACTTTTATTAAATGTGGTTGATATATGTCGATAAGCGTCAATGGATATGGATTCAATATTACTGTTAATATTGATATTAGTAAATATATAAATATAATAATAATACAATAATAATAACCCCAAGATATTATTATTATAAACCCAATGGATTAATATTTAAAATCCAAGGGATTACTAACTAGAACCTAAAAGATTAATATTATAAACGTGAGTGATTATTAATATTAAAAACCCAAGGAATTTATATTATAAACCCAATAGATTTATATTAAACCTATGATCATATTATAAATCCTCTCATTAATATTATACCCTAGGAATATGAACCCTTAGATTAATAAACCAAAGGAATTGATATTATAAACCCAAGGCACTAATAAACTTAAGGGTTTAACACTAAAAACTCAAAGGAATAGTATTAAACCCAAAGGATTAAAATTGCAAGGCTAAGGTATATAAATCCTAAGATAAATATTATAAACCCTAAAATAAACATGGTTGGTCATGGTTAACTATCGCTGATTTTCATATTGAGACAACCTTTGTCACAATGTGAGGTTGGACCATGGTTGACAATGATTGACCATGGTTAATTTTCATATTGAGAAAATATTTGTCACAATGTGACGTTGGACCATGGTCGATTATGGTTGACCATGATTATAAACCCAATGGATTTATATTAAACCATAGGATTAATGTTATAAACCATGGTTGATATTCATATTGCGACAATATTTGTGACCATGGTAGACCTTAATTGACCATGGTCGACGATGTTTGACTAATGTTGACCATGATTGATCATTGTTGACCATGATTGATTTCCATATTGAGAAAATCTTTGTCACATACCCAAGGGATTAATATTATAAACCTATGTGATATAAACCATACGATAAATATTATAAACACTAAGATAAACATTAAACCCTAACATTAATATTATAAACCTCATGATTAATATTATAAAACCAAGGGATTAATAAACCCAAGGGATTAATATTTAAAACCCAAGGAACTATAAACCCAAAGGAATAACATCGAACCCTAGCATTAATATTAAACCATAGGAATATAAACCCTAAGATCCAAGGGATTATTATTATAAACCTAAGGCATTAATAAACACAGGGAATTAATATTAAAAACCCAAGGGATTAATATTGAGAACCCAAGAGATTAATATTATAAACCCTTGAGATTAATATTATAAACGTAAGTGATTATTAATATTATAAACCCAAGGGATTAATAAACCCAAGGAATTTATATTATAAACACAAGGGATTTATATTAAACCCTAGGATTAATATTATAAAAACTATCAAACATATTATACCCTTAGAATAATATACCCAATGGATTGATATTATAAACCCAAGGCACTAATAAACCCCGTGGGATTAATATTGTAAACCCAAGGAATATAAACCCAAAGATAAATATTATAAACCCTAAAACAAACATGGTTGACCATGGTTGATTTTCATATTGAGACAATCTTTGTCATAATGAAATGTTGGACCATGCTTGACCATGATTGATTTTCATATTGATAGAATTTTTGTCACAATGTGGCACTGGACTCTGGTTTACCATGGTTGACCATGGATGATTTTCATATTGAGATAATCATTATCACAATGTGACATTGGACCATCAGACAATCTTTGTCACAATGCGACCATGGCTAAACATGATTAACCATGGTTGACCATGGTTGATTTCATATTGAGACAATCTTTTTCATAATGCGATGTTGGACCATGGTTTACCATGATTGATTTTCATATTGACAGAATTCGTCACAACGCAACATTGGACCCTAGTTGACCATGATTGACCATAATTTACCATGGTTGATTTTCATATTGAGACAATCTTTGTCACAATGTGACATTGGACCATGGTTATTGACCATGGTTGATTTTCATATTGAGACAATCTTTGTCAGAATGTTACGTTGGACCATGGTTGATGTTCACATTGAGACAATCTTTATCACAATGTGACAATGGACCATGATTGATTTTCATATTGAGACAATATTTCTCACAATGCGATGTTGGACCATTGTTGACCATGGTGGACCATGATTGACCATGGTTGATTTTCATATTGAGACAATCTTTCCACAATGTGACATTGGATCATGGTTGACCATAGTTGACCATGGTTGTTGAAATGTGGCATTGGACCATGAGATAATATTTGTCACAATGTGACCATAGTTATTGACCATGGTTGACCATGATTGATTTTCATATTGAGAAAATATTTCTCACAATACGACGTTGGACCATGGTTGACCATGGTTGATATTCATATTGAGACAATATTCGTCACAACATGGTGTTGGACCATGGTACACCATAATTGACCATGGTCAACCATGTTTGACCAATGTTGACCATGATTGACCATGGTTAACCATGGTTGACCATAGTTGACCATGATTGCTTTCCATATTGAGAAAATCTTTGTCACAAACCCATATTGGGATTATTATAAACCTAAGGGATTAATAAGCCCAAGGGATTAATACTAAAAACCCAAGGGATTAATAAACCCAAGGAATTTATATTATAAACCCAATGGATTTATATTAAACCCTAGGAATAATATTATAAACCTTATCAATAATATTATACCCTAGGAATATGAAACCTTGGATTAATAAACCCAAGTGATTGATATTATACACCCAAGGCACTAATAAACCAAAGGAATTAATACTAAAAACCCAAGGGATTAATATTGTAAACCCAAGCTATATGAACCCTAAGATAAATACTATAAACCCTAAAAAGAACATTGTTAACCACAATTAACCATGGTTGATTTTCATATTGAGACAATCTTTTCCACAATGCAACATTGGACCATGGTTGACCATGTTTGACCATGATTGATGATGGCTGACCCATGATTGACCATGGTTGATTTTCATATTGAGCCAATCTTTTTCACAATACGACATTGGACCATGGTTGACCTTGGTTGTCAAGACGTGACGTTGGACCATTAGACAATCTTTGACACAATGTGGCCATGGTTGGCCATGGTTGATTTTCATATTAAGATAATATTTGTCACAATGAAACGCTGGACCGTGGTTGACAATAGTTAACGATAGTTGATGATGGTTGATGGTGGTTAAAAATAGTTGTAACAATGCAACATTGGACCATGGTTGACCATGATTGATTTTCATATTGAGACTATATTTGTCACAATGCGACATTGGACCATTGCTGACCATGAACGAACAGTATTGACCATAATTGACCATGGTAGATTTTCATATTGAGAAAATCTTTGTCACAATGTGACGTTGGACCATGGTTGACCATGATTAATCATGGTTGACCATGGTTAATGATGGTTGACCATGACTGATGATGGTTGACCTTGGTTGATTTTCATATTGAGACAACCTTTGTCATAATGTGATATTGGACCATGATTGACCATGATTGATTTTCATATTGAGACAATCTTTGTCACAATGAGACATTGGACCATGGTTGACCATGGTTGATTTTCATATTGAGGCAATCTTTGTCACAATGCGACGTTGGACTATGGTTGACCATAATTGACCATGGTTGTCGAAACATGATGTCAAACCAGGAGAAAATATTTGTTACAATGTGGCCATTCTTATTAACCATGGTTGATCATGATTGATTTTCATATTAAGAAAATATCTCTCGCAATTCCACGTTGGACCTTGGATGTGGCATGGTTAATATTCATATTGATACAATCTTTGTCACAATGTGGCGTTATACCATGGTAAAACATAATTGACCATGGTTGACCATGTTTGACCAATGTGGGCCATGATTGACCATGATTGACCATGATTGCTTTCCATTTTGAAAAATTCTTTGTCACAAACCCATATTGGCATTATTATAAACCTAAGGGATTAATAAACCCAAGGGATTAATTAACCCAATGGATTATAAACCCAAGGGATTTATATTAAACCCTAGGAATAATATTATAAACCCTATCAATAATATTATACCCTAGGAATATGAACCCTTAGATTAATAAACCTAAGGGATTGATATTATAAACCCAATGCACTAATAAACCTAAGGGATTAATACTAAAAACCCAAGGGAATAATATTAAATCTAAGGGATTAATATTGTAAACCCAAGCTATATAAACACTAAGATAAATATTATAAACCCTAAAACAAACATGGTTGACCACAATTGACCATGGTTGATTTTCATATTGAGACAATCTTTGTCATAATGCGACGTTAGACTATGGATGACTATGGTTGACCATGATTGACGATGGTTGATGATGGTTGATTTTCATATTGGGACAATATTTGTCACAAGGTGGCTTTGGACCAAGGTTAACCATGGTTGTCACAATGTGACGTTGGGCCATGAGACAATCTTCGACACAATGTTCCCATGTTTATTGACCATGGTTGATTTTCATATTGAGGAAAACTTTGTCACAATGCGACATTGGACCATGTTTGACAATGGTTGATGATGGTTGACCATGGTTGATGGTTGATGTTCATATTGAGACAATATTTGCCACAATGTTACGTTGGACCATGGTTGACCATGATTGACCATGATTGACCATGGTTGATTTTCATATTGACCATGATTTACCAGGATAGACCATACACAATCTTTGTCACAATGCAATGTTGGACTATGGTGGACCATGGTTGAGCATGACTGAACGTGGTAGACCATGGTTGATTTTTATATTGAGAAAATATTTGTCATAGTGTGACGTTGGACCATGGTTGACCATGATTATAAACCCAAGGGATTTACATTAAACCCTAGGATTAATATTATAAACCATATGAATAATATTATACCCTAAGAATATGAACCCTTAGATTAATACATCCAAAGGATTGATATTATAAACCCAAGGGTCTAATAAATAATAATAATAATAATAATAAAATAATTGATCCAATCTTTATAAATAAATATTAATAATTAATAATAGTAAAGCTTTGTGAATTAAAAGTGTCTTTTTGTTTTGGTAAGTGGATTAGTGGCTATAAATGTCATATTATGTCTTTATTACTAGCGATTAGAGAAATATCTACAATCCAACCAGAAATCATTAAAGAAAACTTTCAATTTGGTTTGGTGTAAGTCCAAATCTTATTTTTATAATAGTTTGAATACCATCATCACACTAATTTCATGCCATAAGAGGTTTTATAATATATTGAATTTTGATATTAAATTACATTAATTATAATTATCTTATTATTATTATTTTAACGAAAATATCACATAAAAATTAAACAACAAAATATTTTTTAAATAAAATAACAAAAATCTTAAATAATCATAAGTAAAATAACAAAATTTTTAAATGATAATAATTCATAAATCTTAGTAAAGATATAATAGTTCATAAATTATAAGCTATAACAATGATAAAGTGTTAAAAATAATAAAAATGATAATTATAAATATTTAAAATCAATGCCAAAAGGAAAAAAGATTGTAGGCATTTGTATAAGAGTTTATTTATTTTTTATGTCCATATAATCCATCAACACTAAATATTGGATCCATATCTTGAGCATACAGCATTGTGTTTAACAATGGACAGGCTTAAGAGGCTCGTGAGGGATAAGGCCACGTTTCAAATAAATCGCCGTCACATTACGAGTGGCAACCAAATTTCACCGTAGCAAAAACTAATTATTTTCTGTTTGTTAAGTTGTGTGGATTATGAGATAACTACACATTTAACTTTTAGCTTGAGAAACCGCAATTGAGGGTCATCTAAGTCATCAAAACCATTTGGGGATTGCACCCAGGGGCATCTAAGCCATCAAAACTACTCAGGGATCACACCTAGGGGCATCTAAGCTGGCAAATTCGCTCGAGGATTGCACCAAGTCGGACCACAACAACCCTTAACATGGCTGAATTTTTGCCCATAAAGTTTTGAACCAGTAACCTTGACATCATAAAATGCTTTAACAATACACACCATCACCATCTATTCTATGCCTTGTAGACTAATCATATAATATTATGTAAAATATTAATTATATTAAAAAATATAATATTATACTTATAAATATAGCAAATTAACACCTATATTAAATTTCGATGGAAAACAAATTTATTTTTTAAATTTAATAAATTTATTTTTTACTAAATTAAAGAAAAAAATTTAATTTATCCTTTTAAAAATTCAATAAAATTTACGTCTCCTACTCATCATTACTTATTACTAAATTTAGGATAGAAAATTGAAACATATACCATGCCTCCGGTCCCAATCAATGGCACAACGTCGTCATCATGGAACATGCTGGCATTTTCATGGAGTCTAGCCACCTTACATTGACAATAATAAATAATTTATGGGTCGGTGGAGTCTAACCGCCTTACATTTTCACGTCTCTAATTCATCATAAATAATTTATGGGTGGGTCTTAATCAATGGCACGACACCATCGTCATGGAATACGTTTACCATTTCATATAGGTTAGCATGTCATTTTCAATATGTTTTACATTTGCAAAGTTGTCGATGATTAATTAGGCAACTTAAATATACTTTTATAAGAGTAAAAATGATAAAGACTTTTTTTAATAACTTGTTTCATGGTTGTAATTAGTGCATTAGAAATTTAATGTAGTTTTTGAGTGGTTTTGAAGAAACTTATCACTTTGAAGTATCTAAATTAAAATATAGTCGAATTCGTTTTTTAACAGTTAATATTTTATTTTTATATTGAATTTAAATATTTAAAATGAGTAATATTTTTAATTTTTTTTAGAAAATAGGAATAAATTTTTAATTTTATTTATTTAAAAGAAGAATAAAGTTATATTTTGTATGTGTGGAAATATTTCACTTATAATGTTTCATGGTTAATAAGGAAAATAAGACAAGAAATCCACACTACAAAAAAACTAAGAAAGGAGCTCAAAATTCGAGCAAACATTACCAGGAATTTCAGAGATAATTAGGATAGGGCACAAGCCACCTTGATAGCTCACAAGAAACGCCCAAAACTAAGCCTCATTACAAACCAAATAGGGCAACTAAGCCTGCCGATAAATCCCATGACGACAACCAAGTTGGCACCAACACAAACGTACTTGAAAAAGATAAAATCGATAGTGGAATGAGGCAAAGTGATGACACACCCAAACACACGAGCAAAAGAACCAGACTTGGAGTAGAACAACAACAACAACACCAACACAAGCAAAATAGGCTACAACAACACACATAGAAGGCCTCAAATAGAGCAGCCAAACCCCCCGTAGAGAGCCCCCCAACTAGAAGACATCGACATCACTAGCAAAGGATGTAACACCCCAACAAATGAAAGGAAAGAGGCATGAACCAGAGTGCTGAACAATTAGGATTTGTTTCCTAACCCTTCGCTCCCTCAATTAGGAGATGAAGTTGATGCTTTGTTGAATTTAGGGGATGGGTTGTTTGACACTGGGGATTCATTGGAGATTTCAGGTCAAAGAAGGCAGAGGATTGAGGAAAATTTTAAGATGTTAAGAGATTTAGTTGGTGGAGATTGGATGGATGCAGTGGATGTGTTGGATGAAGCCATTCGGCGAGTGAAGAAACTACAGATGGAGCTTAAGAATCTGGACCAAAGATGTGACATGAAATATGTTATGTATGGTTTGGGGTTTTTTTCATGAGTTTTCTAATCTGGCATGGCTAGAATTATATGTTATTTGTAGAGAGGTAATACATGATGTATTGGGTGGTGGAGGGATTACTTTCTAAATCTATTGCTCTCCATTTAGATATTTCAATTCTAAATTGCTTATGTACACAGTAAAATCTGAACAATAGTTGTCACATATATATTATGGCTGGTTTAGGTTTTCTCTCTTTACTAATATGGCGTGGTGAATTCTGCGTTATTTATGGATGTACACATGGACTTATTTGGTGGGAAAAGAATTTGGATATTTCAATTATAAATACTTTATATGTACATTAGAAATGGAATTCCAGATAGTTAAATTATAACCAATTTATTTCAATATAATATTTAGGTTGTTGTTTTAAACATTGAACTTTAATTTTTATATAACACTTCATAATAGCATGAATTGAGCTGCACTTGTGGGCTATGATTTTTATCATTTTACTTTTATTAAATCTGGTTGATATATATCTATAAGCGTCAATGGATATGTATTCAATATTAATGTTAATATTGATATTAATAAATATATAAATATAATAATAATACAATAATAATAACCCCATGAAATTATTATTATAAACCTAATGAATTAATATTTAAAACCCAAGGGATTAATATTTAAAACCCAAGGCATTAATATCTAGAACCTAAAGGATTAATATTATAAATGTAAGCGATTATTAATATTATAAACCTAAGGAATTCATATTATAAACCCAATGAATTTATATTAAACCTAGGATTAATATTATAAATCCTATCATTAATATTATACCCTAGGAATATGAACGCTTAGATTAATAAACCCAAGGGATTGATATTATAAACCCAAGGCTCTAATAAACCCAAGGGATTGATATTATAAAACCAAGGCACTAATAAACCTAAGGGTTTAACACTAAAAACTCAAAGGAATAGTATTAAACCCAAAGGATTAAAATTGCAAGACTAGGGTAGATAAACCTCAAGATAAATATTATAAACCCTAAAATAAACATGGTTGATGATGGTTGACTATCGTTGATTTTCATATTGAGGCAACCTTTGTCACAATGCGATGTTGGACCATAACTGACAATGATTGACCATGGTTGATTTTCATTTTGAGAAAATATTTGTCACAATGCGACGTTGGACTATGGTTGACTATGGTTGACCATGAGTATAAACCCAATGGATTTATATTAAACCATAGGATTAATGTTATAAACCATGGTTGATATTCATACTGAGACAATATTTGTGACCATGGTAGACCATGTTTGACCAATGTTAACCATGCTTGATCATTGTTGACGATGATTGATTTCCATATTGAGAAAATCTTTGTCACATACCCAAGGGATTAATATTATAAACCCATGTGATATAAACCATACAATAAATATTATAAACACTTAGATAAACATTAAACCCTAACATTAATATTGTAAACCTCATGATTAATATTATAAAACCAAGGGATTAATAAGCCCAAGGGATTAATATTTAAAACCCAAGGAACTATAAACTCAAAGGAATAACATTGAACCCTAGCATTAATATTAAACCATAGGAATATAAACCCTAAGATTAATAAACCCAAGGGATTATTATTATAAACCTAAGGGATTAATAAACACAAGGAATTAATATTAAAAAGCCAAGGGATTAATATTGAGAACCCAAGAGATTAATATTATAAACCCTTGATATTAATATTATAAACGTAAGTGATTATTAATATTATAGACCTAAAGGATTAATAAACCCAAGCAATTTATATGATAAACACAAGGGATTTAAATTAAACCCTAGGATTAATATTATAAAACCTATCAAACATATTATACCCTTAGATTAATATACCCAAGGGATTGATATTATAAACACAAGACACTAATAAACCCCAAGGGATTAATATTGTAAGCCCAAGGAATATAAACCCTAAGATAAATATTATAAACCCTAAAAAAAACATGGTTGACCATGGTTGATTTTCATATTGAGACAATCTTTGTCACAATGCAACATTGGATCATGGTTGACCATGATTTATTTTCATATTGATAGAATTTTTGTCACAATGTTGCATTGGACCCTGGTTGACCATGGTTGACCATGGCTAATTCTCATATTGAGACAATCTTTATCACAATGTGATGTTGGACCATAATTCACCATGGATGACCCTGGTTGTCACAATGTGACATTGGACCATCAAACAATCTTTGTCACAATGTGACCATGGTTGATTTTCATATTGAGACAATCTTTATCACAATGCGATGTTGGGCCATGGTTGACCATGAATGATTTTCATATTGAGAGAATTTTTGTCACAATGCAACGTTGGACCCTAGTTGACCATGATTAACCATGGTTTACCATGGTTTATTTTCATATTGAGACAATCTTTGTCACAATGTGACATTGGACAATGGTTAACCATGGATGACCATGGTTATTGACCATGGATGGCCATGACTGACCATGACTGACCATGGTTGATTTTCATATTGAGACAATCTTTGTCAGAATTCTACGTTGGACCATGGTTAATGTTCATAATGAGACAATCTTTGTCACATTGTGACGATGGACCACGATTGATTTTCATATTGAGACAAAATTATTCACAATGCAATGCTGGACCATGGTTGACCATGGTGGACCATGATTGACCATGGTTGATTTTCATATGGAGACAATCTTTGCCACAATGTGACATTAGACCATGGTTGACCATAGTTTACCATGGTTGTTGAAATGTGGTGTCGGACCATGAGATAATCTTTGTCACAATGTGACCATAGTTATTGACCATGGTTGACCAAGATTGATTTTCATATTAAGAAAATGTCTCTCATAATATGACGTTTGACCATGGTTGAACTTGGTTGATATTCATATTGATACAATCTTTATCACAACATGGAATTGGACCATGATATACCATAATTCACCATGATCGACCATCTTTGACCAATGTTGACCATGATTGACCATGGTTAACCATGGTTGACCATAATTGACCATGATTGCTTTCCATATTGAGAAAATCTTGGTCACAAGCCCATATTGGGATTATTATAAACTTAAGGGGTTAACAAGCCCAAGGGATTGATACTAAAAACCCAAGGGATTAATAAACCGAAGGAATTTATATTAGAAACCCAAGGAATTTATATTAAGCCCTAGGATTAATATTATAAACCTTATCCATAATATTATACCTTAGGAATATGAACCCTTGGATTAATAAACCCAAGTGATTGATATTATACACCCAAGGCACTAATAAACCAAAGGTATTAATAATAAAAACCTAAGGGAATAATATTACACCCAAGGGATTAATATTGTAAACCCAAGCTATATAAACCCTAAGATAAATACTATAAAACCTAAAAAAAACATTGTTAACCACAATTAACCATGGTTGATTTTCATATTGAGCCAATGTTTGTCACAATGTGACATTGGACCATGGTTGACCATGTTTGTCACAACATGAAGTTGGACCATTAGAGAATCTTTGACACAATTTGGCCATGGTTGACAATGGTTGATTTTCATATTAAAATAATCTTTGTCATAATGTGACACTGGACCTTGGTTGAAAATAGTTAACGATGGTTGATGATGGTTGATGATGGTTGAAAGAATTTGTCACAATGCGACGTTGGACCATGGTTGACCATGATTGACCATGGTTGACCATGATTGACCATGGTCAACCATGATTGATTTTCATATTGAGACAATATTTGTCACAATGCGACGTTGGACCATGATTGACCAGTTGACCATGGTAGATTTTCATATTGAGAAAATCTTTGTCACGATGTGACATTCGACCATGGTTGACCATGATTGATCTGATTGACCATGGTTGATGATGGTTGACCGTGGTTGATTTTTATATTGAGACAATCTTTGTCATAATGTGAAATTGGACCATGATTGATTTTCATGTTGAGACAATATTTGTCACAATGAGATATTGGACCATGGTTGACCATGGTTGATTTTCATATTGAGACAATCTTTGTCGCAATGTGACATTGGACTATGGTTGACCATAGTTGATGGTGAGCTCCAGTATTGTAGCAATAATGCTACAACTCCTGGGGCTTCCTGTCTCTTAATTTTATCAACCCGGTAGTTCGTACAAACTTGGAAGCGACGGTGCTGTATGCACAAGTACTAGCTCTTGTCGCAGCTGTCACTTGGTCAGCTGGCACAAGTCCGCTAGGGCTCAAGCCAACTTCTATAGGCTCTCAGAAGAAGCTTGTTAAATGATGGACGAAAGCTAGCTCAAAAAAGACTAATCTACTTGGCAAAAATGAACTGAAGGCAAATCAAAACATGGAAACCCTAATTTGACTAGTCTAACCTCTATGATGCAAAGAATGTGAAGGAAACTTCTACCAATGATGCCATTACTTCTAATAAGTGAAAATGCATGAATCTAATCTACTTGCATATTAAAAGACATGTTTTTGTATTTTCTCTTTAAGTGGATGGAGTGATTGTGATTTTGTGCTTATTAGGGTTTGGTTGTGCAGATGTGATGCGGAAGGAAGGAAAGCTTGGGAAAGGTTGGGGAGGCTAGGAGAGGTCCCCAGAGATCCTTAGCATCAGTCCACAGAGGTTCCTCACGTTCAGAGGCTCAGCAACCGAGTGAGTGGCCTCCTACAGGATGTCTGCAGGGGACTCTACAAGAAACGCAGGGGTTTCTACAGGAAGGTCTGCAATTCTTCTACAGGATGTTCTGAAATGGGATGTTTGAGGATGGATGGTTGATGGAAGATGCATGGATGGTTATGGAGGTAGGATGGGGGTCTGAAGTGATCCAGGAGCTGATGGATGGAGTGGTGAGATGATGTGGAAAGCTGACTTGGCTTGAAGGTAGTTGAGACAACAATGGGGAAGAAGGTAAGGTTACTTGGCAAAAGAGAAGATGGGAGATGAGGGAACAGACTTGGTGATGGAGGAGCTAATCTGAACGAGGCTCAAATGAACGAGGAGGTGATGAAGATGCCCTGCATAGTGGTTACTTGATCAAACCAACTACATCTTGCATGCAATCGAAATATCATGTGATCTATCTAACAAGTTAATGAAATCGGTGGACATCAACCTTATTCATGAAAAGAATCACGTACAACATGTGAACAAAACATTATCAAAGAGATATAAACGCATGAATAACTCCTACCAATCTATCTTAAACATAAGAAACTACTTTAACCATCGAAAGCAACCTAAGTAACACAGCATGAATTAAATCTAAAGAGCAGATTTTTTCTCAAGAACGCAGCAAACACACATAAAGAGAAACAAGGGAGGTACTGGGCGCTTGAGATGGGCCCAACCCCAAGAGCTACAGCCTCCCATGAAATATTTAGAGCTGGTGCAAAGCTGGATCCATCTTTATTAATCAAGAAATGAAAAGTACATCAAAACTGTCCACAAGGAGAACTTGAACATGAGCTGAAAGCAAAGCTAATCTATTGCATAAAAATCGAACTACAAACTAGCTAACTAATGGCTAAAACAAAATGACTAACTAGCTACAAAATGACTAACCACTAGCTAACCAAAATGAGGCCCCAAGCCTTCTTATTTATACAATTTGAGGACCCAACAGTCCTCCTAAAAGTTAGGGACTTGGCTGCCCAAGACTTGTAGTTAACAGCAGTCCAACTTGACTTGCTTGGCTGCCCTTGAGCTGATTGATTCGGTAGCCCTTGAACTCCGAGCTGATGGTGGAGAATTCAAGGTAAGGGCCCATAAATGAGGGGGACACCTTCCTACAAATCCTCTAGCTTGTTCTCCCACGAATTTGGCTGCCAAGTGCTCATTAAGACCTTCAAATTTGTCTCCAAGTTGACCAAAAAGGCTACACAAAGCACCCATTAGACTTGTTGGCATAATGACTAACCAAATTCACTCTATTAACATAAAAATAATAAAAAACATGCAATAAACAAATGAGAATGGTGGATCAAGTCAAATTAGGAGGTTGGATGAGCCCAAATATTTGTCCATTTTTGGGGCTCATCAGTTGACCATGGTTGTCGAAACACGATGTCAGACCATGAGACAATCTTTGTTACAATGTGGCCTTTCTTATTAACCATGGTTGACCATGATTGATTTTCATATTGAGAAAATATCTCTCACAATACCACATTGGACCTTGGTTGTGGTATGGTTGATATTCATATTGAGGCAATATTTTTCACAATGTGGCGTTGGACCATGGTAAACCATAGTTGACCATGGTAAACCATAATTGACCATGGTTGACCATGTTTAACCAATGTGGACTATGATTTGCCATGGTTGACCATGATTGCTTTCCATTTTGAGAAAATCTTTGTCACAAACCCATATTGGCATTATTATAAACCTAAGGGATTAGTAAACCCAAGGGATTAATTAACCCAATGGATTATAAACCCAAGGGATTAATTAACCCAATGGATTATAAACCCAAGGGATTTATATTAAACCCTAGGAATAATATTATAAACCCTATCAATAATATTATACCCTAGGAATATGAACCCTTAGATTAATAAACCTAAGGGATTGATATTATAAACCCAAGGCACTAATAAACCCAAGGGATTAATATTGTAGACACAAGCTATATAAACCCAAAGATAAATAATATAAACCCTAAAACAAACATTGTTGACGACAATTGGCCATGGTTGATTTTCATATTGAGACAATCTTTCTCATAATGCAACTATAGACTATGGATGACCATGTTTGACAATGATTGATTTTCATATTGATAGAATCTTTCTCATAATGTGACGTTGGACCCTAGTTGACCATGATTGACGATGGTTGATGATGGTTGATTTTCATATAGAGAAAATCTTTGTCACAAGGTGACTTTGGACCAAGGTTAACCATGGTTTTCACAATGTGATGTTGGACCATGAGACAATATTTGACACAATGTTCCCATGGTTTATTTTCATATTGAGACAGCCTTTGTCACAATGCGACGTTGGACCATGGTTGATAATGGTTGATGATGGTTGACGATGGTTTACAGTGGTTCACATATGATTGATGTTCATATTGAGACATATTTGCCACAATGTTACTTGGACCACGGTTGATTTTCATATTGACCATGATTTACCATGATAGACCATAGACAATATTTTTCACAATGCAACGTTGGACCATGGTGGACCATGGTTGAGCATGATTGAACATGGTTGATTTTTATATTGAGAAAATATTTTTCATAGTGTGACGTTGGACCATGGTTGACCATGATTATAAACCCAAGGGATTTACATTAAACCTTAGGTTTAATATTACAATCCATATGAATAATATTATACCCTAAGAATATGAACCCTTAGATTAATACATCCAATGGATTGATATTATAAACCCAAGGGTCTAATAAATAATAATGATAATAAAGTAATTGATCCAATCTTTATAAATAAATATTAATACTTAATAATAGTAAACCTTTGTGAATTAGAAGATGAATACCCATGTTTAGTAAAGAGGAGGTTTTTTGGCTCTGCAACTCTCTGACCTAGGGCTTTGGATCGCAGTCTGTGCACTGTTACCCACTCTAGCACGTGGCAGTGCCCTTTTCACTGATCTAAGGCAACGGGGGCGTGCCTTGGCCCAATGGATGAAGCAAGCGGGGGCCAATGGGGCCCCTTCCTACAAAAAGATAATGATGGACAAAGGTAAAAGCCCTTTGGAAGGAGTGCAGATCACGGGTTCAGACACCACAGGAAAAAATGAGCTCAGTAAAAGGACAAAGTTGGATGGAAATACAAAGGAAACCTAGCATCCAAACCAAACAAAAGGCATCAAAATTCTAGAAGGAAAAGACAAACCAGATCCCAATTGAGAGCAGGTACCTCGAGGAGCAGGAAATAAAATCAAAGAAGCGGAGGCAGTTGAAACCTCCCATCTGAACAGCTCCGATCCAGAAGGAATGGCCACTGAAGACAAACAGCATAAAGACCAAGGGTGTTGCAAGCCAAAAACCACAGAAAGCCTGAGGGTTATCATTACTGACCCAGAACTGAAAGCCTACAAGGATGATATGGCTATTCATGTAGTGATCTGCAAGTTTATGGGTTTTTGGCCCACAGAAAAAGCTTTATGTCAATGGATCAAGCTAACTTGGAAGCCGAAAGGAGATGTGAAACTCCACCTGGGAGCCAAAGGTTTTTCACGGTTGTCTTTGCAAACCTTGAAGACAGAGACCGTATCTTTGATGGAGTCCCGTATTTCTATGCCTCTACCGGCCTCTACATAAGACCTTGGAAACCTAATTTTGCACCAGAACATGAAACATTCAAGCATGTTCCTGTTTGGATTCGACTGTTTTCCCTCCCCATCAACTACTGGAGACCCGCAGCGTTGGAACAAATCGGCAACAAGATGGGCACTTTCATCCAAGCTTCCGAAGCTGCCCTCCAAAAAAGGTACACCTCTTGCGCTAGAATCTATGTTGAAATGGACGTTTCAGGTGCTCTTCATGAAGGTCTATGGTTGGAATATAGAGATGAAGTGTTCTTCCAAGCCATAGACTATGAACAAATACCCTTCAGATGCAGAAAATGCCATGAACAAGGCCATCTGATCCGAGAATGTCCCCTGCACAGACCTGTAGAGAAGACTAAGGATCTCCCAAGCAAAAATCAGGAGGGTTTTGTCCGACCCACGGGCAGACACCGAACCAATAGAAGGTACCAATTGAAGACAGGAAATACCAACAAAGGGTCTATGAACTCATTTGAGGTGCTTGGAGAGGAAAATGATGCAGATGAGGATACCCAAACACCAGCATCAGAGCAGAAAGTACTGGAAACGACCAATCAAAATGCCCAGATGCTGACTCCAATCTCAACTGATGACTTTCTTCTAGATCTAGGATTGAGGAAAGATGCAAAAGGGGATGAGGAAATGACATTAAGTGAAGTGGGCATAGAGGATCAGGACCTAAATGACACTCTAGAAAAATAAGGAATGAACCTTAACACCATAGTTGAGCAATGGAGACAAAAAGGAGTGGATCACATTCCAGAGGAAGAGATTGACAGAGTCAACTTCCTCTTCCTATCAAGGCAGGACGCAACCCTGAGAGGGCAGAAAAGGGGTCTGGGCGCGACAAAGGGACTGGGCATCAAAGCACAAAACCTACACCAAACACATTCTACTGTAAAACACAGAAAGAAACATGGTAGAAGAACAAACAATGAAGCACTCCATGAGCTCGGCCAAATGCTCATCAACTCGGGCATGATGAAAGCCCTTGAGGCTTTCCCATTCTCCTCATAATAACTGTTTAAATATGAAGATACTCTCATGTAATGCAAGAGGGCTAAACAACCAAACCAAACAAATATTATTGAAAAAGAAAGTCAAAAAGGAAAATTCGGACATTGTTTTCCTGCAGGAAACCAAATGCTCCAGCCTAAAGATGGAAGGGATAGGCAGGTTCCTGGGAAAGAGAATGGATCATACAGAGGTAGAAGGTAATGGTCTGGAAGGGGGCTTAGCCATCTTTTGGAACCCCCACTCCCTACTCCTCCTAAATGCTGATGCCTCCAGATCTTTCATTTCCCTAGAAATGCAGATCCTGGGAGAAGCTGGCACATACTTATTCAAAAAATTTTACAGCCCCCAAAGGCTGGAGGATAAGCTACGGCTGCTGAACAACCTATCCAAGCTACAACAAAGACACTCTAATGCTAAGGCCATCTATGGCAGCGATTTCAACATGATTACCTCTCTGGAGGAAAAGAAGGGAGGGCTTCGTACCCTAAACAGAGATGCTGAGGCCTTCATTTCTTTCATCAGAACAACTAACCTAGTGGACATCCAACCCAAAAATGGCATTTTCACTTGGAATAATAAGAGAGGAGGAGATAGGCTTATCGCATCTAGGCTTGATCGATTTCTGATCTCGGATACCATTCTCCTTGAGGGAATCACGGTGGAATCTGATATTATTCCATCTGGAGGATCGGATCACTGGCCCATCTCTTTGAATGCAACTATCTTTGGTACTCCTAGAAATAGAACTTTTCGCTTTGAAAAATTCCGACTCAGTGATCTGGCTTTCACCACAAACATCCAACTATGGTGGAATGAGCACTTGAACGTTAAAGGCACCAAAATGTTTAGGCTCCAAGCCAGATTGAAGCACCTAAAGGCAAAGCTATGAACATGGAACCAAGAGGTTTTTGGCAACATTTTTTAGGAAAAACAAGCCCTAGACGATTAGATGGCTCTAATACACAATAATTGGATCAAGGGGGACATCTCCTAGAACTCCATTAACACGGAGCGTGACCTCCTGCAAAAGTGGAATGAGAGATGTCACCAGGAAGAGACATTATGGAGACAAAAATCCCGCATACAATGGATGAAAGAAGGGGAGAAAAACACCAATTTTTTCCATAGATTAGCAATGGATTATAGGTGCACTAATAATATAACCAAGCTTAAGGATGAACACGGAACCTCCTTCTAGTCTCATCAAGAGATTGCCTCCATCCTCAGGAACCACTTCAGTTTTATTGCCACAGAACCGGACATCAACAGACAAGAGGCCATCAATGCAGTCATAACCTCTATTCCCCAGCTTATCACAGAGGAGCAGAATAGGTCCTTAGACTGCCCGGTTACCCTTCTAGAGGTAGAAGAGGTAGTCAAAAACATAGCCAATGGCAAGGCTCTGGGACTGGATGTTTTCACCATTGACTTCTTCAAAGCGTGCTAGGACATTGTGAAGTAGGACATATGGGTGGTGGTCGAGGACTCTAGAAGATCCTCCTCCATACTCAAATCCCTAAACTCCACTTTTATTACTCTCATCCCCAAGGAAGAGGCTGCTTGCACACCTTCTAAATTTCGACCAGTAGCTCTCTACAATGTGTTGTATAAGATCATCTCCAAAGTCATGGAAAACAGGTTAAAGCCTATTCTCCCCTTGATCATCTCAGAAGAGCAGTCGGGTTATGTGGAAGGTCGAAAAATTATGGACAATGTCTTATTGGCACAAGAAATGATCCACACCCTTTAATCTCAGAAAAAGGCTGGAATGATCCTTCAACTGGACCTCTCAAAAGCTTATGATAAGGTCAGTTGGAATTATCTTGAAGCTATTTTGAAAGCTTTTGGTTTTGCACAGCGTTGGATAAGTTGGATCTTGGTCATGGTCAAATCTCCCAGCTTCTCTATTTTGGTCAATGGCACCCCTTCGAACCCCTTCTTCCCATCCAGAGGCATTCATCATGGTGATCCTATCTCCCCTTTCCTTTTTGTTATCTTAATGAAAGGCCTAAGTCGCATCATTAAAATGGCTAAGGATAGGAATGTCATCAAAGGTCTCCAACCCTTGAGTCATAATCCTGCAACCAATCATCATCAATTTGTGGATGACACCATGCTACATGGTACACCTTCAGTTAAGGAAGCCCAAGGCTTCAAAGCCATTTTGAACTTGTTCAGCCAAGCATCTGATATGGATCTTGACCTAGATAAATCCTCTGTTTTTTTCTTCCATACGCACTTAGCGGTCCAGAGGCACCTCACTAATATCCTAGGGTTCAAAAGACACAACCTTCCATCTAAATATCTTGGCATTCCTCTCACTGGCAAGCCTTGGCAGAAACTCCACTGGGAGCATTTTCTCTCCAGGCTAGAGGACAGGGGCAATTATTGGACCAACAAAGTCTTGAATCTTGCAGGAAGACTTGTAATGACTAAGGTGGTTCTTCAATCCATTCCTCACTATATGCTTTCTAGTCTCCCAGCTCCAAAAATGGTACTCTAGAAAATCAGGAATATTCAAAGGGCTTTCCTTTGGTCGGGCAAAGCGGACAAACACAAATGGGATCTTGTAGCCTGGGCTAAGATATGCAAACCCAAAAACCTGGGAGGTTTACGGCTGCAAGACCTGGACACTGTTAACAAAGGTTGTGGAGCCAAGGTTTGGTGGTGCTGGATCAAGGAACCCCATACACCTTGGGTGAAACTATGGAAGGCCAAATATGCCAAGAATTGGAGAACTGAGGATCTGATCAGAATGAGAGATGCCCCTAAAGGTTCCCCTATTTGGAATTTGGCCAAAGCTAACAGAAACCTCATTTAGGATCACTGCTTTTGGGAAATTCGTAATGGAAAAAACGCTTTATTCTGGGAGGATGCATGGCAACAGCTACTTAAACTAGAAAACCCCAATTATATCGCCCTACAGAGATGGTTTCAGGCAACAGGAAAGATAAAAGTCCATCAGTATTGGTCTGGCGACAACGAGAACCAGCACTGGATGACATGATAAACCTCCTCAGCACCCCAACCTCCACTTTGGGTAAGAGAATGATCCGGTCCACTCAGGAGGATGACCAACTTAGGTGGGGTAAACTCGATGGGGGAACCTTTAACTTCAAGGAGGCCAGAAGGTATTTCGAGCATAGGGACCTCGAAGACAAAGTAGCATAGTAGGCTAATGTCTGGAACAACACACTCTGGCGAAAAATAAAGTCTTTTCTATGGCTTCTCATGCATCGCAAAATCCTCACCTGGGAGAATTTAGTGAAAAGGGGTTTTATTGGGCCTTCCAGATGCCCCCTCTGTGGAAAGGAGGAGGAAACAATGAACCATCTCCTTAACGACTGTGACTAGACCAATAATCTTTGGGAATGGATGAAGGAAATATTCAAACAAACAGACAGACATAAGGATTCTATTCAAGACTCCATTGCAAATTAGCACACCAAGTATTCCAGTTGTAATATGGTTAACACCCTTTGGAGGCTCTGCCCTAGTTTTATAGTTTGGACCACTTGGAAAGAGAGGAACAGATGAATTTTTCAAAAAGAAGCCAGGTAGCTTGAATCCATCAAAACAGTAATAATGCAAAGTTTAAAAGAGACTGCCCTTACCAACTGCAAAGCTGAGCAAGCCAATTTTCTCACTCCTAATGATTCACACATCCTGCTGTTGTTTGGCATGCAGGGTTTGTCGAGTCATTGGGCTCAAGCAAACCAACCTCAGCCAGCTCCCTCTCTGCCGACCTAGCTACCCCCCAACCCGGGGTTCTGCAAATTGAATTTGGACGGAGCCTCCAGGGGTAACCTTGGACCTGCAGGGCTTGGAGGTGTCATCCGTAATGATAGAGGAGAAATCCTTCACATTTTCTGCAGAGTGCTTGGGGAGGCCACTAACAATGAGGCAGAGTTCGCAACCCTGGAACATGGGTTGCGTGTCCTTAACCGTCTGGGTAAAGGCTCTGTAATAGTGGAAGGAGATTCTCTCTTGGCCATTACTGCGGCAAGGAGAATGCAAAATGGCACACGGCAGGAGAAAGTCACAAAGCACTGGAGATTAGCCATGGTCACGACGCTCATTGTGAAACATCTCTCCTCTCTTAGTAGCATAGTTCTACAAGCCGTTAGGAGAAAGGCAAATGTCTTAGCAGACAGCCTTTCCAACCACGCAGTAGATCATCCGATGGAGACTATTGACACCTGTTGGCAAGACATCACAGGAGACGATCTTAGAAATCAGTGCACTTTAATCTCGAGGTAAGACCTTACAGGAGGATTGAGAGCGGAGGACGGGCTGCAGGATATGGCTCATCAGTAACTTATGCAGACTAACCATACACTTAATGCCAATCGCAGGTACCAATGGTGATAGGCCAATGGGGTACCTGAGGTAGGGTGGAAGATGATCAAAAAGGATGAAGGATATCGGATGAGGAGTACAATTTACAAAAGGAATAATCAACACAGTCAGCAAGAAATAGATGAGGACACATGGCATTCCACCAACAACCACAAGCGTGGCAGAGTAATGGCTCTGGACTGAAATCATGAGAAGATGTTAGGAAATCCAAAAAAGAGTTATTATGACAAGAACAACGGGTCTCAGAAGGCAGAGCGGGAGTTATAAATCCAGAACTTTCGACCTCCAGCTATAACTAAGGCAATCCACCAGGATACCAAGACATCGCATTCTCATCGCTCGACTCTTGGCAATCTTAACTCTGTCAGGAAGCCTGCAAGCTTCTCGCACGCCAACACCTGCAACAACACAATGGCAAAGGAGGGCAGTCACAATAATTCTGCTAACCAGAACTTGAAAAAGCCCGAGGGGCTTATGAGACCTCGGTCTCAAGGAAAGAGAAACGAAAAATTACAGAGCTTGAAGCTGTGGTCAACGAGGAAGAAGAAAAGCTGGATGTTCAAGCAATGGAGAAGGAAATAGACTGGATCACAGACCCAGGAACCACAACCACCAGAGCAACGCAATTCATAAGAACTCAAAGCGAAATGTGGTGCATGAAAACCATGTTGGCCAAAGTGCTCAGCATGCAGGCAGAAGCAATAAAGGATGTGCATTAGGCCATTTCGCTCGTTTCAACTGGAAACTTAGCAAGGTTAGACACCATGGAGTTTAGCATTAGTGCTTTGACTCAGGAACTCAAAATGTTGTCACATAATCTGGGATCCTTCACCAGACTCTTCAAGCTCTCCATCCAACAGGGGACGAATATTGCAATTGGCATCCCGACAGAGGAAACCGACACCAGCACGGTGAAGCGCCCCATTCCTCAAAGAATTCTGAAGCCAGATATAGTCACTACAACGACCAGCCCAAGTAACACCAACAAGGATTATGTGGAATTGGAACTGTAATGGCTTCAAGGTTATGTGATGTTCTCTTATGTCTATGTCTGTCTTGGTTATGAGGTCCTCCAAACCCTTTCTCGATTTTTGTCCTATGTTAAGCAACCCTGCGTGGTTAGCCTCGTTTATGAAATTCCAGGATCGGGTTCTGCTAGTCATTTTGGTCGAACATGCTGGAAGTGTTTTATATGTCTGTTCATACAGACTTTTTGTATCTTATGTAACTTTGTGATATAATATACTTCTGCTGATTTACACCAAAAAAACCTTTGTGAATTAAAAATGTCTTTTTGTTTTGGTAAGTTGATCAATGGCTATAAATGTCATATTATGTCTTTATTACTAGCGATTATAGAAATATCTACAATCCAAGTAGAAATAATTAAAGAAAACTTTCAATTTGGTTTGGTATAACTCCAAATCTTATTTTTATAACAGTTTGAATACCATCATCACACTAATTCCATGACATAAGATGTTTTAGAATATATTGAATTTTGATATTAAATTACATTAATTTTAATTATCTTATTATTATTATTTTAACGAAAATATCAAATAAAAATTAAAGAACAAAATAATTTTTTTAAATAAAATAACTTAAATCTTAAATAATAATAACTAAAATAACAAAAATTTTAAATAATAATAATAATGATAATAATTCATAAATCTTACGAAAAATATAATAGTTCATAAATTTAAGTTGTAACAATGATAACGTGTTAAAAATAATAAAAAAGACATCTATAAATATTTAAACACAATGCCAAAAGGAAAAAAGATTGTAGGCATTTGTATAAGAGTTTATTTATTTTTATGTCCATATGATCCATGAGCACTAAATATTGGATCCATATCTTGAGCATACAACATCGTGTTTAACAATGGAAAGGCTCAAGGCCTTGCAAAGGCTCAAGAGGCTCGTTGGGGATAGGGCCACGTTTCAAATAAATTGTTGCCATGTTACAAGTTGCAACCAAATTTCACCGTTGCAAAAACTCATTTTTATTTATTTTTCCATCGCTTCATCTCCCTCACACTACCACTGTTGATCTGCGATTCAGACTAATCATATTCGAGGAATAATCACCCCAAATTGAATCTCGCATGTCCAATTTGTTGAAATTTGGTACCGGAGGACAGGTGGTTCCCTAAGGCTTTGATCTTTGGCCTAGGGAAAAGTGTTCAAAAGAATTTAATTTTTCTCCTAAAGTGACTTTATAATCTTTATAAAGTCAAATCTAATTTAAAAGTGACTTTAAGTGATAAAGTTACTAAAGTCTAATTTTAAAGTGACTTTAATAAAGTCAATGTAATATTAGAAATGAAAAGTGATTTTGGACATAAATGACTAAGTGGGTCTTTATTAAAGTGGGGTGAATTAAAAAATAGAAAGTGAGATTTAAATGAGCATTTAATCTCAGCCCTAGATCTCAATCTATTTCAACCATTAGATTTAGGGATTCCCCAAAAGTCACTTAGGGTTAGATTAAAGGAGGGAAAGGAGGAAAATGTCATCTAATTATTTCATGAGCAGATTGAGAGAAGGAGAGCAAAAGAGCAAGGGAGATTCTTGGATAGTGAGGAGAAGGAGGCAGCAACTTGACACACATTCCAAGGCAACATTTCAGCAAGTCCGTACAGCTGAGTTAGCACACAGTGAAAGGCAGATTTTGAGCACGATTTTCTAGAAAGGTCGTACAACAGTTTTGGTTCAGATTCCAAGGAGGCTGTACAGCAAGTTAGCACAAAATCGAAGAGCAGAAAGTCTGAAGTTTGTTGGCACGTTTTTCAAGGGAGGCCATACAGCAAGTGGTTGTACCTTGACACGCTTTTCTAGGCAGTCCGTACAACAGCATTTAAGACTGAAATTTGGGCACAAAAATCGAGGAGGCCGTACAACATTTATTGCTGTTTTGTTTTGCTATTTGCAAATTTTTTCCAGTTGGCTGTGAGGCACGGAAAATGAGATAAGTTGTAAAAGTTTGCTTGCTGATTTTTTTGCTGAATATTTCTCTCACTGTAAAAAGCATTTTCCAGAAATAAGAAGGAGCTTTCGAACTGGTTTTCCCCAAGAGTTGTAGGGGGTTTTTCCAGGGTCACCTTGACAAAAAATCACTGTGTTTAAATGTGTTGAGTGGCTGTTTATATGTGCTGATATTTATTGCTGCATTTTTTCTGTAATATTTCCAGAATTTGTGTTTTCAGCAAAATTTATTTTCCAGTTGTTGAATGTATGGATATGGGAAAGGGCATTTAACTATTTTGGAGAAATAAGGTGAAACTGAAAACCGGGGTGGGAAATCAGAAATTTCTACACAATTAAATTGAAAAGTCAACGATGCCCCATCCACCCGGGGTTGAAATATAAATGCTTATGTCGAAATATACAAATTTCTCAATTTTATTATTAATTATATATGATTGAAAAAAAATAGTTTTTTTATAATTATAAAAAATTTAATATGTATTTACTCCTAATATAATATTATATAAAATATTAATTATATTAACAAAGGTATGATAGTATGTTTATAAATATAATAAATTAATATTAATTTTTTTATTAATCATAACATTATAATTATATATATATATATATATTTTGTTTGTTTGTTAAGTTGTGTGGATCTTGAGATAATTGCACATTTAATTTTTTGCTTGAGAAACCGTGATCTAGGGTCATTAAGTCGTCAAAATCACTTGGGGATTGTATCTAGGGGCATCTAAGCCATCAAAATTACTCAGGGATCGCACCTAAGGACATCTACGCTGGCAAACTCACTCGAGGATCGCACCCAGTGGGCCACAACAGTGCTTAACATCATTGAATTTTTGTCCACATAGTTTCGAACCAATAACCTTTACATCACGGAGTGCCTTAACAACACACCCCATCACCATCTATTTTATACCCCATAAACTAATTATTATATAATATTATATAAAATATTAATTATATTAACAAATATAATATTATATTTGTAAACCTAGCCAATTAACACACATATATTATATTTCAATGGAAAACAAGTTTATTTTTTAAATTTAATATATATATTTTTTACTAAATTAAAGAAAAATCTTTAATATATCCTTTTAAAAAGTTCACTAAAAATTTACGTATCCTATTCATCATTACTCATTACTAATTTGGGATGGAAAATTGATACATATACCATGCTTCCTGTCCCAATCAATGGCACAACGTCGACATCATGGAACGTGCTGACATTTTCATGGAGGCTAACTACTTTACATGGACAAAGTAGTGCTGGATCAATTAGACAATTTAAACATATTTTCAGAAAATTAAAAATAGTAAAGAACTTTATTTAATAATTTAATTCAGGTATGTAATTAAAAAATATATTAAAAGTTGGTTTTGTATTTCTTAATAACACTTTACATTGTTCTATATTTTTAGAATAAAAATAAAATAACACTTTACATTGTTCTATATTTTTAGAATAAAAATAAAATAACACTTTACATTGTTCTATATTTTTAGAATAAAAATAAAATAAAAATACCTTTCACGTCTCGAATTCATCATTAATAATTTATGGAGGGAAATGAGAGAATATAGCATGCGTGGGTCTTAATCAATGGCACGACATCATCATCATGGAATATGTTTAACATGTCATATAGGTTAGCATGTCATTTTCAATAGGTTTTATATTTGCAAAGTTGTCAATGATTAATTAGGTAATTTAAATATATTTTTATAAGATTAAAAATGTTAAAGATTTTTTTTAATAATTTGTTTTATTGTCGTAAAGTTATATAAGTAAATTAAAAAAAAAATGAGTTCATGCAAATAAGGTGAGAAGAATTAATATATTTAGGCAAGAACCACTCAAAACATTTTTGGTAGGAATTTTAATCAAGGAAGAAGAAAATTGAAAATAACATTACAACTCTATGAGAAAGAATAAGAGGAGAAGCTTCCTCCTAAGATCAACACAACTACAAAGCTTTTCACATTACAAGAAGTGGAGACAGGGATTAAAAAGTTGAAAATAGGAAAAGCAAAGGACTTGGTTGAACTTCAAGCAGAATATCTAAAGTGGGGAATGAAAATTCTTTCATTGCACATCATGGAAATATTCAACAACGTCATTCCAAAAGGATTCCCAAGAGATTGGACAACTAGTTTAGCAATACCCCTTTTTAAAAGTAGAGACATTAATAATCCTTCCAATTATAGAACCATTATGATCAATTCTTTGTTTGCAAAGCTCTTCAACAACATGGTGGAAAATAGAATCAGTACGTGGTGTTGAAATATGGCAACAAGAATATTCCAATTTAATTTGTCCTTGAATTAAATTGTGAACTAAAATCAAATTTAGTCTTAGCAACTACTTGGAAATAATTAATTAATTTATTTTAAATTAATTAGTTGGAGAAATTCAAGTTAGAAGTCTTTCTGAAGTCATGCAAGGGTTATCCCTTAAATTAAGGAGATAAGATTGAGTTATATTTGAGTTGTAATTAGTTAACTCAGTTTTCTGAGTTAAGTCTAGTTAAATTAGTTCCAAACTGTTTGAGGAACTAATAGTGAGTTAATAGTCAGTTGATGCATTAATGCACTCAACTAGTGCTGCTCCAGTTAACTAAATATTCCCTCATCAAAAACTCATGCATGTCTATTCTGAGAAAGATCCAGTTGAGGTTAATGTTCAAGGACAATGTACTATCAGTTGCATGTGTTTTTTCATGGAGAAAACTCATGCATGCAGTCAAGGATTCATCCTTGACGATTGCGCAGTTGTGACGGCTGGTTTTCCCACTTGGTAATAGGCTAATCATCCACAAAGAACAATGCAAGGAAATAGGAGCTTGGAGGGTAGAGAGGAAGGCTGGAGAGAAGCCAAGATTGCCTGTGAGCATCTGTGAGGATTGTACTGAGAGCTGGCTAGCTGTGGGAGCTAAGGCTTTGTATAATTCTTATGTATTTCCACTATGTATGATAATACAATAGTGTGGGGTTTTTATCTGAGACTTTCCCCAAAGTATTTTCATGTGTATTGTGCCATTGATTCTTCTTCTTCTGGTTATATTGTTCAGCTCGATCTTTAAGCTTCCACAAATTGATAGTAGAAGTAGGTTATAGTATTCTTCTTTGATTTATATTGCACTATCGAGTTAACCTATCACATATTTTCTACATGGTATCAGAGTTGTGAACAATATACTGAGAAGATAATTCGAAGTATGAAGTTCGGGGTTGCCGGTGCAAAGCGAATTCATATCATACTTCAAGGTTGGCCAATGGCGTTCTATGGCTTGAGACTTGCAAGGTAGCTCAAATTACATAGCATGGAAAGATAGAATGAAGGATGTATTAGAAGACAATGGCTTGAAGGAATTCATTGATCAAGAAATCCCAAAGCCAGCTTCAACTAATGTACAAGAGTTGGCTGAGTGGAAGAAGTGTGTGGCGAAGGCGAGATGGATCATCCTTGAGGGAGTTCGAGACCATATTATCTGGACTCTCCATGGGAAGGATACTCCACTTTCAATGTGGAAGACATGAAGGACCTCTACCAGAACAGTAGCGACCAGAGGAAATTGGTGCTCAAGGATAAGCTTCGAAGAATCAAGATGGAGAAGGGCGATACTATTTCCACATATCAGAACAAGCTCACCACCTGCAGAGATGAGCTTGGCAATGTGGGAATAACTACTGCTGATGATGATATGGTGAGCCTCGCTCTCCTTGGCCTTCCAAAGAGTTGGAATAGCTACCAGGAATTTATGAATGGAAGGGAGAAACTACTGGATTGGGAACGAATGTGGTCGGATCTTATGCAAGAGGAGATCAGGAGGAGCACACGAGATGGTTCTTCATCCAAGAATGATGATGAAGAAAATATGGCCTTAGCAAGTAAGGCAAGGAAAGGGAAGGGGAAGGCTTCCCATTTCAAAACGAACTCTTCTCATGGAGGGAAGAAGGATGACATGTCTAAAGTAAGATGCTTTAATTATCACATGATGGGACATTATGCAACTAATTTCCCATCGAAGAAGTCCAAGAAGGGATCCTTGGAAGGATCAGAAGGTGAAGCATTAGCTTCTCAGTTCGAAATGGACTTTACCCTCATCGCATGCATGGTGTCATTGATGATGGGTTGTGTCTGGTATCTTGACAGTGGAGCCTCATTCCACATGACTGGTAATAAAAATTTATTCAGTGCCTTGGAGGAGAAAGACCTCAAGATGCACATAAATATGGGTGACGACGGAAGGTATAGTGTTTCAGGAGTGGGCACGGTTGCTTTTTAGAGGGAGCATGGAGCTCCTCTCACCTTCACAGATGTGATGTATGTGCCTGGACTGAAGAAGAACTTGGTATCAGTCACGATGTTGGAGGACAAAGGCTATGATGTTGTCTTCAGTAAAGGAAAGTCATTCCTAAGACACATAGCCATAGGGAAGACCAAGAGGATAGGGATTTGGGTGAAGAATCTCTATAAACTAGAGGTAGATGATTATGCAGCATTGAGTACATGTTGAAAATAGCAACAAGAAAGGATAAAAATAGAATCCAGAAATTCCAATTTTAATTTGTCCTTGAATTAAAATTTGAATTTAGTCTCACTAACTGCTTGGAATTAATTAATTAATTCATTATGGATTAATTAGTTGGAGAAATTCAAGTTAGAAGTCTTTCTACAGTCATGCAACAGTTATCCCTTAAATTAAGGAGATTATCCCTTAATTAAGGAGATAAGATTGAGTTATATTTGAGTTGCAATTAGTTAGCTCAGTTTACTGAGTTAAGTCTAGTTAAATTAGTTCCAAACTATTTGAGGAACTAATTTGAGTTATTAGTCAGTTGATGCATGCATGCACTCAACCAGTGTACTCCAGATAACTAAAGATTCTCTCATTAAAAACTCATGCATGTTTATTTTGAGAAAGACACAATTGAGCTAAATGTCAAGGACAATGTACTATTAATTGCATGTGTTTTCCTATAAAGGAAACTCATCCATGCAGTCAAGGTAAGGTTCCTTAAGGATTGTGCAGTTTTGACAGTGTGTTAGAGTAATGTTACATTGGGTGAAGGAGATCATCCTAGAGGTAACTGTGCAAGGAAATAGGAGCTTGGAGGGCAGAGGAGAAGGCTTGTGAGAATATTTTATTGCCTGTGAGCATCTAAGAGGATTGTACTGAGACCTGGATAGCTGTGAGAGCTAAGGCTTTGTATAATTTTGATGTATTTCCACCTTGTATGATAATACAAATAGTGGGGTTTTTAGCTGAGGCTTTCCCCTCAGTATTTTCTGTGTTTCATGTGCATTGATTCTTATTATTCTGGTTATATGTGTTCAACTTTGATTCTAGCTCAATCTTTAATCTTTCGCAAAGTAAGTTTGATAGTAGAATTAGATTATAGTACTTTTCTTTGGTATATTGTATTATCGAGTTAATCTACAGTTATATTTTCTACATAGATCTCAGAGATAGATTTGTAGATAATTTGCAGGAAATTCTACATGGTATTGGAGCCAAGTTTATTGGAGCACTGAACAATATACGGGGAAGAGAATTCTAAGTTTGAAGTTCGGGGTTAGAGGTGCAAATCGAATTCATATCATACTTCAAGGTTGGCCAATGGCGTTCTATGGCTTGAGACTCGAGTATGCCTTGGAAGGCAACTTGAAATACATAGCATGGAAAGATCGCATGTAGGTTGTATTAGAAGACAATGGCTTCAAGGATTTCATTGATCAAGAAATCCCAAAGCCAGGTTCAACTAATGCACAAGAGTTCACTGAGTGGAAGAAGTGTGGTTCAAGGGCAAGAAAAATCATACTTGAGGGAGTTCGAGACCATATTGTCTCGAGTCTCCATGGGAAGGATACTCCATATTCAATGTGGAAGACATTAAAGGACCTCTACTAGAATAGTAGCGACCAGAGGAAATTGGCGCTCAAGGATAAGCTTCGAAGAATCAAGATGGAGAATGGCGATACTATTTCCACATATCTGAAAAAGCTCACCACTTGTAGAGATGAACTTTGAAGTGTGGGAATAACTACTGCTGATGATGATATGGTGAGCCTCACTCTCCTTGGCCTTCCAAAGAGCTAGAATAGCTACCAGGACTCTATGAATGGAAGGGAGAAATTGTTGGATTGGGAACGACTGTGTTTGGATCTCATGCAGGAGGAGATCAAGAGGAGCACACAAGATGGTTTTTCATCTAAGGATGATGATGAAGAAAATATGGCCTTAGCGAGTAAGGAAAGGAAACGGAAGGGGAAGGTGTCCCATTCGGAATCGAATTCTTCTCATGGAGGGAAGAAGGGTGACAAGTCTAAAGTGAGATGCTTTAACTGTCATGAGATGGGTCATTATGCGACTAATTTCCCATTGAATAAGTCCAAGAAGGGATCCTCGGAAGGATCAAAAGGTGAGGCATTAGCCTCTTAGTTTGAAATGGACTTCACCCTCATCGCATGCATGGTTTCATAAATGATGGGTTGTGGTTGGTATCTTGACAGTGGAGCCTCATTCCACATGACCGACGATAAAAGTTTATTCAGTTCCTTGGAGGAGAAAGACCTTAAGATGCGCATAGAGATGGGTGACGACGAAAGGTTTAGTGTTTTAGGAGTGGGCGCGGTTGCTTTTCAAAGGGAGCACGGAGCTCCTATCACCTTGATAGATGTGAAATATGTGCTTGGATTGAAGAAGAACTTGGTATCAGTCGCGATTTTGGAGGACAGAGGCTACGATGTTGTTTTAGTAAGGGAAAGGTTTTCCTTAGACACATCACCACGAGACAGGTGAAGTAGATTGGTTCACAAGTCAAGAACCTGTATGCTCTTTAGGTTCAAGATGCATGCACAACCTTGAGGAGCAAGGCAAATGTTAGAGACTTGGTGGTTGAGAGGGAGAGTAAATTACCTCTCAACATGCAGTCCCAGAAGAAGTCTCATACAATTGTGGAGGAGCCATAATTGGAGAAGTGGGCAGAGGGATCACATGCAGCCATACCTCCAGGTGTGAGGTGGGGCGATGCGAAGTGATAGTCCCAAGAAGGCTGAAATTGGGCAGGGTCCATTGAGAAGTTTTATCTCATGGATTGTACCTTGCTACGGGAGCCCAAAGTACATAGTAGCGGGAGGAATCAGTGGGATTGATGCAGTCAGAGATCAAAGTGACAGAGGCTAGAGTAGTCAGATACTGAAGAGTATAGAGAAGGATTGACAATAGTGCAAAAAGGCTGAGTCAGCAGAAGCACAGAGTTTCCAGTCGACAGAGGCAATAGTAATCAGATACTTTGATGACAGAGACATCATTCTGATTCAGGTTGGATGTTTTTTCATTTTTGGAGTTGCTGGAGCAACAACACTTGAGAGAACTGTTGCATGCAAAACATTCCAAATGTTTAGGATCGGGATCGAGTTGAATTCGTTTCTTGTTGAGAGGGAGTGTTGAAAATAGCAACAAGAAACGATAAAAATAGAATCCAGAAATTCCAATTTTAATTTGTCCTTGAATTAAAATTTGAATTTAGTCTCACCAGTTTCTTGGAATTAATTAATTAATTCATTATGGATTAATTAGTTGGGGAAATTCAAGTCAGAAGTCTTTCTGTAGTCATGTAATAGTTATCCCTTAAATAAGGAGATAAGATTGAGTTATATTTGAGTTGTAATTAGTTAGCTCATTTTACTGAGTTAAGTCTAGTTAAATTAGTTCCAAAATGTTTGAGGAACTAATGTGAGTTATCGGTCAGTTGATGCATGCATGCACTCAACTAGTGTACTCCAGATAACTGAAGATTCTCTCGTCAGAAACTCATGCATGTCTATTCTGAGAAAGACCGTTGAGCTAAATGTTAAGGACAATGTACTATCAGTTGCATGTGTTTTCCTATAAAGGAAACTCATCCATGTAGTCAAGGTAAGGTTCCTTGAGGATTGCGTAGTTCTAACAGTGTGTGAGAGCAGTGTTACACTAGTTGAAGGAGATCATCCCAGAGGTAATTGCGCAAGGAAATAGGAGCTTGGAGGGTAGACGAGAAGGCTTGTGAGAAGCTTTGATTTCCCGTGAGAATCCAGGAGGGTTGTACTGAGAGTTGGCTAGCTGTGAGAGCTAAGGCTTTGTATAATTCTGATATATTTCCACCTTGTATGATAATACAGATAGTGGGGTTTTTAGCTGAGGCTTTCCCTTGAGTATTTTATGTGTTTCATGTGCATTGGTTCTTCTTCTTCTTCTAGTTATATGTGTTCAACTCTGATTCTAGCTCAATATTTAAGCTTCTGCAAAGCAAGTTTGATAGTAGAAGTAGATTATAATAGTTTGCTTTGGTATATTGCATTATTGAGTTAATCTATAGTCATATTTTCTACATAGATCTCAAAGGTAGATTTGTAGATAGTTTGCAGAAAATTCTACAACGAAAGCAGAATTGGTGCAAAGCCAAGACATTGGCGAGTTATGGCACAGGCGGTTGGGCCATTTTCATCATAGGCTTTGAAGATAATGCATCAGATATCTGCAGGACTTCCCAAAGGTAAACTTGAGCAAGTTGACACATGTAAAGGTTGTACCTTGGGAAAGTACACCAAGTTTTCCTTTCATGATTGAGACAGTCGTGCAGAGGCTATCTTAGAGCGAGTTCATACTGATTTGTGTGGACCATTCTCGATGGCATCCACAACAAAACAAAGGTATTATGTGATTTTAATTTATGACTATTCTCGTAAATGCTGGATTTATTTCATGCAGAAGAAGGACCAAACTTTCACAAAGTTTTGTGAGTTCAAAGCTTTGGTCGAGAAAGAGTCAGGGAAGAAGATCAAGGCCTTGAGAAGTGACAATGGTGGAGAATATGTCTTTTAAGAGTTTAAGGACTTCTATGCAGCGGAAGGAATTAAAAAAGAGTTAATGACACCTCATAACCCATAGCAGAATGGGATGGCCGAGAGGAAGAATAGAACTATTGTAGGGGCAGCACGAGCAATGCTGCATGACCAAGGCCTACCACTTCGCTTGCGGGATGAGACATGCAACACATCGGTCTATTTGCAGAATAGAAGCCTGCATCACATACTTGGGATGAAGACACTAGAGGAAGCTTTCTCCGGTAAGAGACCAAATGTGGGTCACTTCAGGATCCTTGGCTCATCGGTATATTGCCATGTGACAAAGGATGCACAAAAGAAGCTTGAGTTGACAGCAGAGTTGGGGATATTTGTGGGGTACACTGATACACCTCACAACTATCGGGTGTACTTTCCTACCAGTCGGAGGACAGTGGTTCACAAAGATCTCAAGTTTGATGAGCAGAAGGCCATGCAAGTTTCCCTTGAGAGGGAGCTCCAACTACAGGTTGTGGAGGAATTATTGGTTCCTAAGGAAGAGGAACCTTAGATTTATGTGGATCAGCCACATGCAGAGGTTCCATGAGTGGAGACATCCACTCAAGCAGAGTCTTCCAGAGATGGACGGAAGTGCATAAGAGAAGCTGACAAATTATTGGAGGATGCGAGAGAGAATGTGGGAGCACCATCTTCTCAGCGTAGACAGAGGAGGTCACCTGAGAGGTACACTGGATACATGGCCCTTGTTGGGAATGTGTTGAGACTGAGCCATCTTCCTTTGAGGAAGCAATGCAACAACCGATTGGGTTGATGCTATGGTGGAGGAGTATGACTCCATAGTTCGTAACAATGTTTGGGACGTGGTTTTGAGACCAGAGAACAAGTCAATTGTGAGTTCCCATTGGATTTACAAGGTAAAGCAAGCTGCTGATGGTAGTGTGGAGAAGCATAAGGCAAGAATTGTTTCCCATGGCTTTTCACAGGTCGAGAGGATCATGTTGTTGCAGTATATTTTGACAGAGGAGCAAGATGTTGACATTTTGACAAAGGCATTGTCAACGTGTAAATTTGAGTTCCATAGAGACAAGCTCGGGGTGGTAGGTAATCCCTTTCTTGTTGAGAGGGAGTGTTGAAATATGGCAACAAGAATATTCCAATTTAATTTGTCCTTGAATTAAATTGTGAAGTAAAACTGAATTTAGTCTTAACAACTACTTGGAAATTAATTAGTTGGAGAAATTCAAGTTAGAAGTCTTTCTAAAGTCATGCAAGAGTTATCCCTTAAATTAAGGAGATAAGATTGAGTTATATTTGAGTTGTAATTAGTTAACTCAGTTTACTAAGTTAAGTCCAGTTAAATTAGTTCCAAACTGTTTGAGAAACCAATAGTGAGTTAATAGTCAGTTGATGCATTAATGCACTCAATTAGTGCTACTCTAGTCAACTAAAGATTCCCTCATCAGAAACTCATGCATGTCTATTCTGAGAAAGATCCAGTTGAGATTAATGTTCAAGGACAATGTATTATCAGTTGCATGTGTTTTCTCATGGAGAAAACTCATGCATGTAGTCAAGGATTCATCCTTGAGGATTGCGCAGTTTTGAAGGCTGGTTTTTCCACTTGGTAATAGGTTAATCATCCACAAGGAACAGTGCAAGGAAATAGGAGCTTGGAGGACAGAGAGGAAGGCTAGAGAGAAGCCAAGATTACCTATGAGCATCTGTGAGGATTGTACTGAGAGCTGACTAGCTGTGAGAGCTAAGGCTTTGTATAATTCTTATGTATTTCCACCATGTATGATAATACAATAGTGTGAGATTTTTATTTGAGACTTTCCCCAAAGTATTTTCATGTGTATTGTTCCATTGATTCTTCTTCTTCTGGTTATATTGTTCAGCTCGATCTTTAATCTTCCACAAATTGATAGTAGAAGTAGGTTATAGTATTCTGCTTTGATTTATATTGCATTATCAGGTTAACCTATCACATATTTTCTACAAGTGGATGGAAGTCAAAGAAAAGAGGGCAAAAGCGCAAGCATGTTTTAGGCCGAAACATTCTACAATAGATCATGGTATCACGCTAAGAAACATTATAGAAAAGGTTTGGGAGGGTAAAGAAGAAGTATTTTGTTGCTTTGTTGACTTCAAAAAGGCATTTGATACGGTCCTTAGAGATAAGTTGTGGAATACAATGGAAGAACTTGAAATTCCTTTGCATTATAGAGTTGTTGTCCATAGACTTTATGAAGATGTGAAAGTCAAAATTAGAACTTCAACAAGCATTTCATAAAGCTTTAGAAGTGACATTGGCTTCAAGTAAGGTTGGCCTTTATCCCCTACTCTTTTTGTTTATATATTGATAAATTGGAAGAGTGACTAAATATGCAAGGTGGGGATGGTGTTCGATTGGGGGAGTTTGTGATAAATCTTCTTTTATATGTTGATGACCTTGTATTGATTGCTAAATCGACCCAAGGATTGCAGATGCACCTATATGCCCTTGAGAATTTTTGTAAAGAAGTGGGCATGCAAGTCAATACCAGCAAGACCAAAATAATTATTTTCTCAAATAAAAAAATCAGAGTCAACATGTGTTCTTCTTTGAAGGCAACATTATTGAATAAGTAAAGGAATACAAGTACCTCAGGATTGATTTCAACAACAAGCTTAATTAGGAGCACTGCAGAAAGAATAGAATTTTAGGAGGGTGGAAAGCATTATATGCTCTTCAAAATAGATGTAGGAAGGTAGAGTTATGGGATTGGAAAATAATTAAAGTGCTTTTTGGGCTCCTAGATTGTCCAGTGATATTATATGGGTGTGAATTATGGGCTAGCAACATCCCTGTCTGAAAATGGAAGCAAATTGAGCAAATCCAAACATGCTTGATCATGAGCAATTTTAAAATAAAAAATTTAGTTTCTTATGAGATAATGCTGAGTGAAATAGGAGAAAATTCCATCGAAGCAATTTCTATGGTGCGTCTCATAAGGTATCTTCAGAGAATTGAGAAAATGGGAGAAGGTAGATGACCTAAAGTTATCTTCAATGAAGGAATGGGGGAAAGAAAGAAATCATGGATGAGACAAAACAAAAAATGGATGCAAAAATGGAATATTTACATCAATGCATGTCCCACAAATAGCAAGGATTTGAAGAGTTATGTTATGGAGAAGTTTCATAAGCATATATGGGGAAAAGAGTTGGGTAGAAAGAAGTACTATGCTCAAGAATTCAACCTCACGTGTGATATCCAACAAAAAGAATACATTGGAGCTAGCATTCCATGGAGAGAAAATATTCTTATTGCTCAATTAAGAACTAACTCACATTAATTACGGTGTAAAATAGGTCGATGGAAAAGACATAAAGAAGCTTGGGAAGAGCGAGTTTGTACTTTTTGCACTTCTAGGACAATGGAATCGGAAAAACATTTCATTTTGGAATGTGATGCTTTCAGAGACATCAGAGACAATTACAACAACATGTTAACTTCAGTTCCTTGGCATTGTCTTTTCAGTGAGGGGATTGTTAGAAGGTTGGGTCAGCTCATCATTAATTTGAATAATAAGAGGATTGAATTGTAAAAGGCAAAAAGCAGGGAAGCTAGTGGTCCCATAGACTATATCTAGTCTCGTGGACGTTAAAATTTCATTCATTCATTACTGCATTCAAAATTTAAAGTAGTTTTGGAATGGTTTTGAAGAAACTTATCACATTGAAGTATCTAAGTTAAAATACTGAATAATTATAATATAGAAATTATAGTCGAATTGGTTTTTAAAAAGTTAATATTTTATTTTTATATTGAATTTAAATATCTATTTAATATTTTATTTTATTTTTTTCTTAGAAAAAATAAACAAACTCCTAGTTTTATTTATCTAAAATAAGAATAAAGTTATATTTTGTATATGTTGAACATATTTCACTTATAATGCCTTATGGTTAATAATAAAAACAATGCAAGAAATCCACATCAACAAAAAACTAAGAAAGGAGGTCAAAACTCCAACGAACATTACAAGAAATCTTAGAGATAATTAGGATAGGGCACAAGCGACCCTGATAGCACATAAAAAACACCCAAAACTAAGCCTCACTACAAAATAAATAGGGCAACTAAGCCCACCGATAAATCCCACGACGACAACCAAGTTGGCAACAACACAAACATCCTTGAAAAAGACAAAATCAACAGCGAAATGAGGCAAAGTGATGACACACCCAAACACACAAGAAAAAGAACCAGACCTGGAGCAGAACAATGACAAAACATCAACACAAGCAAAATATGGCACAAAAACACACATAGAAGGCCTCAAATAGAGCATCCAAAACCGCAACAGAGAGCCCCCCAACCAGAGGACATTGACATCACTAGCAAAGGATGTGACACCCCAACAAATGAAAGGAAAGAGGCATGAACGAGAGGGTCGGGCAACTAGGATTTGCTGCCTAACCCTTCACTCCCTCAACTCTTCTCTTCGTCTTCACATTGATTCATACAATGAATAGTTCAGTTATGTTGATACATATGTCTATTTTAGAATATGATTTTTATAATTTTAATTTAATTATGAGTAATTATTAAATGGACGAAAAAGATTTAACCTTCATAAAATATTCTAGAATATTCTTAATAGTGTACACATATCAAATGCTGAGATTTATTTCCAAATTAGTTATTCATATTTTTTCATTTTAATTAAATTCATTAATAAAAAAATGTCATATTAAAAAGATAAAATGAGTTATGGTTTTTTGAGTATGTGGTATTAATAAGGCATGATATTGACACATAATATTGTAACAAATCCTATTTACAAGTTACGAATTTCTATAGTAAAATGGGGTGAATCTCCATGACTTTTTGGATATGTAGTATTAATGAGGCATGGTATTGGCTCATGATATTTTTTTTTTTTTAGTTAAGACTAACCTAAGTACCCACGGGGGATTTGAACCGGTGACCTATCACAAGGAGTGCCTTAACAGTGCACCCATTCACCATCAATCCAAAGCCCCGTGGGCAAAAAGGTAGTGGGCTTGGCCCGGTTTAGACTAACTACTCGCACGACGAGCAACGACCTTGCTCGGGATCAAACACAAGACCGGTCCGTCATGACGAGGCCGACTTTACCACTACGCCGCCTCCACGACCTTTATTGGCTCATGATATTGAACAATACCTATTTACAAATTAAAAGTCTTCATAATAAAATGGGGTGAATCTCCATAGTTAAGAAAATTGTTGCATGTTATATATATAGAGGAGGCTTAGTCTAACTTATAGACAAAATAACCTTTTTCATGACACATTTTTTGGTTAATTTTAATCAAAATCTAACATAGATTTTTAAAAACTTGAGTTTAAGTTGTTTAATGCAGAAGTTGAGTGCCTCAGGGTGCTCAATCCCAGTGAAATAATTTATTTTGTCTATAAGTTAGACTACTACAGGCAAGTAATATAATAATAATAATAAAAAAATTATAATTTAGTTAGTTCTTATACTCTTTTAATTTTAGTAATTTGAGATAGTTTATTTAGAAATTAAGAATCTCCATAATAAAAGGGAGTGAATCTCCATATTTAACCATCTTATTGCATGTAATAATAATAATGATAATAATAATAATTTTTTTTTTTTTTTTTCTAGGTTAAGACTAAACTAAGTACCCACGGGGAATTGAACCAGTGACCTATCGCAAGGAGTGCCTTAACAGCGCACCCATTCACCGTCAATCCAAAGCCCCATGAGCATAATAATAATAATAATTATTATATATAAAATTTTATTATTATTAATAATAATGTTATATATTACTATTTTTTCATTAATAATAATAATAATTTTAAATAAAAATAGCATGTGATATATAAAATTTTATTATTATTAATAATAATATTATATATTATTTTTTTATCATTAATAATAATAATTTTAAATAAAAATTGCATGTTATATATAAATTTTTATTAATAATAATAATAATAATTTATTATTATTATTAATTTTATAATATTATAATTTATATATTATTTTTTATCATTAATAATAATAATTTTAAATAAAAATAACATGTTATATATAAAATTTTATTAATAATAATAATTTTATTTAATAATAATAATAATAATAATAATAATAATAATTTTATAACATTATAATTTATATAGTATTTTTTTTATATCATTAATAATTATAATTTTAATTATAATTTTTTTATATCATTAATAATAATAATTTTAAATAAAATTATAAATAAGTTAATTTTTATTTTCTTTTAATTTTATTACCTTAAGATATATAATATAGAAAATGTTTTTTTATTGCCTATAAATATGATTAATATATATTGATTGACATCACTTTTATACCTCTAAAAAAGTGAAAAAGCTAAATAACTGCAGGAAAATTTTGTTCGTTGAATGTGGTATTTATCTCCGAAACTATTGGAAACTTTATTGTTGATTGTGATAAAGCTGATCATAAGAGCAAGAATAGGTTACATGCGCGAGTTCGTTGAATGAAAGAATGCAGGTTACATGTGTCAATTCACTGATAAAGAATGCTAAAGGGATGAGGACGTTGCCTCAATGGTCGCCTACAAATATTACCTCAATCTTCAAATATCATAATCGACTCGGTATGAGTCCAAATCGTAGTTTTCTGCGCTCAGCGTTACAGCTGGGGAGGGATAATCTCAAAATCATTCTTTATTTCTGTGAATTCATAATTGTGATGTACCGTGAGGCACTCACGGAGTCTCCATCAGATCAGCCTTCATTTATTGCTTTCTTTAATTCAACAGCATGACCTGGCCCATTTAGGGTTTGAACTGGTTACTATAATACTCAGACGTGAGCAATCGTGAATGCACGTATGAGCCTTTCAAGATTCGGACTCAGTCAGAAGATCTCGTTGGGAAATCTTTTAAGGCCTGCACAGGTAGGAAGGAGGAAGGAGCGTTGGCATTAATAGGGGAAAAAAATTGGAGGCCGACCAACAGTTTGTAAGAGGACTGAAATTGCCGGTCGTGGCAGTCAGAGTTCTAACAGTACAACTCAACCGATCAGGTTTGGTTTGCTTCTATGCGCATTCTTGTATGGATTTTTATGTAGAATTTTCAATTAAGGTCATGAAAGTCGGGGTGTTATCGTTCCACCGGGTTCAATTCTGTAAAGGGAAAACTTTAGGGTTTGAATGTGGCTGGCTTATGATTAGGGTCGGAAACTTATATTAAACCGAATAAGTAGGTTGGACCTGTGAAAGCTAGTTTATAAGTTGGATCTTTGAAGGTTCTATGTTGTAGTCTTACTGTTATTTGATTCTTTAAAAGTAGCTGGAATGTACAATGTGATTGAGTTGCAGTTGCAATGTGGAACACGTCATAAAAAATTGGTTGGTTTGGGTTAAAGAGAAAATCACTGTGACAAGAAACTTTTCTGTAATTGCAACAGTTCAAAGATAGAATTGTGTTGGTGAAAGTTAGGGTTTAATCACTGTGACAAGAAACTTTTCTGTAATTGCAACAGTTCAAAGATAGAATTGTGTTGGTGAAAGTTAGGGTTTAATCACTGTGACAAGAAACTTTTCTGTAATTGCAACAGTTCAAATATAGAATTGTGCTGGTGAAAGATAGGGTTTAATCACTGTGACAAGAAACTTTTCTGTAATTGCAACAGTTCAAAGATAGAATTGTGTTGGTGAGAGTTAGGGTTTCTTTTCTTATTGCTGTATTAAATTGTATTCGTTTAAAAAGTAAATTTAGTTAGTTAAAACTAAATGTTATTTTTATATTGTAAAATTCCCAAGTAATTTAATGAGTCTCTATTTTGTGTTAATATCCCATCAAAGTCCATGATATTACCACTTAAATAATTCATATATAATTAAAATAAGTTTGAAAATATCAAATTTATTTATAAATTAAAATAAATATTTGAATAATATTTGAATATATAATTGAATTACTTGAAAACACATTAGGAAAATTGTTTTTTTTTACAGTGTTTATTTTAATTTTAACTAAAATTAAACAGAGATTTTTAAAAATTTGAATTTAATTTGTAAAATTTAGATTGCCTGGGATTAGTTTTGCATGGTGCTATATCACTTCATGCATTTAAAAATGTACTTTAAACAACAACAAAAAAATCACATTTTAACTTGAAATTTAAAAATGTATTTTAAACAAAAAAAAATCACATTTTAGCTCGAAATTTTTTAACTAGATTAAGGTGAAAAAGGCTATTTAGTCTATAAATTACACATTTTAGTTTGAAATTATATTGCTATATTAGAGTGAAAAGCTCCTCCTTTTTTTTTTTTTTTTATTTTTAAGTTAGACTGAGCATTTTAAAATACTATATTTTGGAAACTTGATAGATAACCAGGAAAACTGTTCTATAAATTTTTCGAATATTTCAAAATCTGCACTCTCAATAAAATTTGTATCCTTATAGTTTACTGTTATGTTTGGTTTTTCCCGGGTGAAAACTTATATTCAATTGAATTGGGCGTTTGTGTGTTCAGATTCTGGTTTTGACAGCGAGATAGGATGCGAGCCTGTTACAAGGATTATCATCTCAGGTTGGAAACGGTAAATTCAGTGGGTGGGACTAAAATCTGATTCTTCGCAAAAGTGACCAATGTGGCAGGTTGTTGACGGCCGTTTTGTTTGATATGGCACGGAGTTAAAGATTTCAGGATATGGTTTTGGCTCAGGTAAAGATGGCTCCTCCCGCCCATATTAAACGTGGTGTGGGCATTGTTGCTAATGGGGTTTCAGCCATGGGCAAGCAGAAAAAGAAAGCTAAGAAGGTGGAGGGATCAGTGGTGGGGATGGTGAAATGTATGGGGACTGTAGTACAACGAACGCTGCTTTTGCCACCATTGTTTTTGATACTTGTTATATGTTTTTGGGTTATGACAAGCCTGTTGCCTGTATCTGTTCTCCATGTCTGTCTCTCGGGCCGTCGCTTGAATATGTATTGTGTGTCCGCCAGCACTACGCGCTTTCCATTTGGGGATGACAAGACTAGTTCTGTTGGTAGCGCTGGGGAGAATCAAGGACTCAAGGTGGGATCTCATGGCTTGGAGATTGGGCCGCCATTGGTAAATGAGACTGCTGATGCGCTTGAAGTTTCTGTGAAACCAGAGCAGTCTGTTAATGCGCTTGGAGTGTATGTGAAACCGGAGATCTCAACTACCCATGAGGAGATTTCATCGGTGCAGAAAGTAGAAAATGTGGCAGATGAATTGGCCATAACTGAGAACAAGAGCATTGATGAAAATGTGTCAAATGAATTAGCCATAACTGAGAAGAAGACTATTGATGAAGAAAATGTGTCAAATGAATTAGCCATAACTGAGAAGAAGAGTATTGATGAAGAAAATGTGTCAAATGAATTAGCCATAACTGAGAAGAAGAGTATTGATGAAGAAAATGTGTCAAATGAATCAGGCATAACTGAGAAGAGGAGTACTGATGAAAATGTGTCAAATGAATTAGCCATAACTGAGAACAAGAGTACTGATGAAAATGTGTCAAATGAATTAGCCATAACTGAGAACAAGGGTATTGATGAAAATGTGTCAAATGAATTAGCAATAACTGAGAACAAGAGTATTGATGAAGAAAATGCTACATTTCCTCACGATTTGATGAAAATGTATATAGATGCTATTAGGTCTGCATCTATGCCTGTGGGCATGAAGGATCCAAGCCAGAAAGAATGCAGAGGAAGGCAAATATATATCTACGATCTGCCCAAAAGATTCAACTCAGAGCTGCTGGAGCAATGTTACAATCTGATTCCATGGTTCAATCTCTGTGATTATTTTACCAACGGAGGAATGGGGAAGCCCTTCGAAAATTTGTATGAGCACTGGTATCAGACTCATCAATTTTCGCTAGAGATCGCCTTCCATTCCAGAATCTCAAAGCACCCATGTCTGGTTTATAATCCCGAGGAGGCGAATTTGTTCTACATTCCCTTCTATGGTGGCCTCGATGTGCTGAGATGGAACTTGAGGGAAAATATCGGTAGCGAGAAACGAGATGAACTCGCCCTGGAGCTTGCGAATTGGCTCCAGGGTCAGCCATGGTGGAGGAGAAACGGAGGAAAAGATCATGTTCTGGTGCTCGGTAAGGTCTCGTGGGATTTCAGGAGATTAAAGGATACCGATCAATGGGGTACCAAGCTGTTACACCTGCCTGAAATGCAGCTGGTTACCAAGCTTCTGATTGAACGCAATCCATGGGATATGAATGAAATTGCAGTCCCACATCCTACTTTCTTCCATCCCAGTTCTGATAAAGATATTTGGCAATGGCAATGGCGGATTAACACGGCTCAGAGACCTCATCTGATAAGCTTTGCAGGTGCACCCAGACCCAACGGCAATGATGGCATTCATTCCATCCTCATCGAACAGTGTTCAAGCAGACCCGAGATTTGCGAATATTTTAGCTGCAGTGAGAGCGATTGCCTGAGTTCTGAAAACGCAGTGAAGCTCTTCATGAAATCCGAATTCTGCCTTCAGCCTACTGGTGACACCCCTACTCGAAGAGCCCTGTTCGATTCGCTTATAGCTGGATGCATTCCCGTGCTGTTTGATCCCCTTACAGCATATTATCAGTATCCATGGCATCTGCCTGCTAATGAGAGCTCCTATTCAGTTTACATACCAGAAGAGTCTGTTAAAGAAAGGAAGATAAATGTTATAGAGGCTCTGCAGAAAATCCCAGAGGAACAACGGAAGGAAATGAGAAAGACCATAATCCAGGAAATTATGCCTGGTGTGGTATATGGTGAACCAGATTCAAGGTTTGATGAATTTCAGGATGCTTATATGATTTCCTTAAATAATATTCTCTGGAGATTAGAAAAGGCTGGTATCTCAACGAATTAATCCAAGACTGAAGCCATTTGATCCGTGATAATTCCATTTATGGGCAGACAGCGAAGGCAAGGTAAATGCAGAGAACTCTACAGACAACTAAAGGTATGTAAGGATTCTTTTGGGCTGGAGATGCACAAACAGTGAGGCGTTCGCAATGTTTGTATTTGCAAATGAAACCATTGAAATGGATCAGGCAGGCAATTGTTATCGGTGTTGTCTCCACGGCTCACAGGAAATAAAACTAAAATGCAGCCAGCACCTTCGAATGTTGGCTTTAGTTAAATATGTATTTAAAAACTAAAATGCAACCAGCACTTTTGAATGTTGGCTGTTAGTTAATATGTATTTAAAAACATTAGCTGCTTGGATTTTAGTTCTGGTCTTATGGTTTACAGCTTAGTACATCAAAAATTTTAATTTGAATATATTTATGTATTTTGGTCAATATGTCTTTCCAACGAAAAAGTCGTACACAATCATATTATATTTTTCTTTCAATAATATTATATTTTAATATTTTTATACCATTTTCAATACTAGGAATCTCTAAAATAAAAAATTCTTAATATATTTTTGTCTGTTTTAATAGTTCTTTTAATTGGAGATCAGATTAGATCAAATCTCTTTTCTGAGTGTTTTTATCCCTCTCGGAGTTAAAATAAATTTAAGATAAATTTAGACTGATTTAATTATTATTAATTTTATTTTTTTAGTTTAATTTTTATTTTTTATATATTTTCATTAATTCAAAATGTTTTAATAATAATTTTTATTTTTAATTTTATGTACATATGTCCATGCTCAAAGTTAAATTTTAACTAATGTCTTCCAACATAAAAATAAAAAATTAGAAATTTAGAAATCTAAATAATATTTATGTTCCCCTCTCCAATAAATAATAATAATAAAAATAGAAAAAAATAATGTTGGCTCCAAACAAAAATGAAAATAACCATATAGAAAAAACTACAATACAATTACTAATGTAGATCAACATAGAACTAAAAAAATAGAAATCTAAATAATGTTTATGTTAGTCTCTCCAATAAATAATAATAATAATGAAAGTAGAAAAAATTAATGCTGGTCGCAGACAAAAATGAAAATAATACAATTATCTCATGAGTTTAGATAAAAAAAATTGCAATACAATTATCTCATGAATTTAAATGGATCATAAATTTACCTTCAACATAATTTTTTTACCACAATTAAATTCCAAATTAGGTAAAATTTTAAACATCTTTACTCTTTACTAAAGCCACTACCATTTCTTAAATCAAACTAAAAAGGTTAATTCAACACAAAAAATCCAAAATCTTGCTCTAAAATATTTTAATATTTCTTTTAATTAATTATTTTTAAAATGAGTCTTTAAAAGGAAAACCATATCTTATGGATATATTAAAATATACACATAAATATTTTCACATGTTGATGTAGTTTTATTATAAATTTTGTTATCATGGCATGTGAAAAACACCATTAAATCTAATATTAATATTATTATTAAATCTAATATTAATATTAATATTATTCAACTTAATAACTTTTATTTAATACAAAACTAAATTAAATTTAATATTAAATATTTTATATTATAATGATATATATTAACTATAGATATATATGGGAGGGAATAACAAAGACATACAATGATACGCAGAGGGAGCAATAGAAAGGAGGAGAGAGGGAGGGATAGAGAGATGAAATTGGAAGGAGAGAAAGGGAGGGATAGAGAGATGAAATTGGAAGGAGAGAAAGGGAGGGATGAAAAAAGACATAGAGAGAGAAAAGTGGAAAGAGAGAGAGAGTGGAAAGGAAGAGATGGAGAGAGAATGTTTATGCTTGGGGGTGAGATGTAGAGGCAAAGAAAGAGAGATGGAGAGAAAGGGGGGAGAAAAGGAGAGAGAGGGAGATAGTGATAGAGTTGGAGGGCAAAGAGAGAGGGGGAGAGATAGAGGGAGGTGGGAGAGAAAGGGGGAGAGAGCAAGGACGTGAGAGAGATAAGGAGAGATGAAGGGGGAGAGAGAGGGAGGTGGGAGAGAAAGGGGGAGAGAGCAAGGAAGAGAGAAAGGACGTGAGAGAGAGAAGGAGAGATGAAGGGGGAGAGAGCAAGGAAGAGAGCAAGGACGTGAGAGAGAGAAGGAGAGATGAAGGGGGACAGAGAGGAAGGTAAGAAGAAAGACACATAGAGAGAAAAGTGGAGAGAGTGAGAGGGAGTGATAACGGAGATGGAGAGAGAGAGAGAGAGAGGAGAGCATGAGGGAAGAGAGATAGAAGGGGGAGAGATAGATATATATGGAGAAATATTGTGTATGTTTTGGGGGTGATATAGAAAGATAAAAGAGAGACATGGGGAGATAGAGATATAGTTGGAAGGTGAAGAGAGGGAAGAAGAGAGAGATAGAGAGAGGGAGAGATAGATACATATGGAGAGAGAGCATGTGTGTTTGAGGGGGCAGGGGGTGGCATAAGATAGAGAGACAAAGAAGGAGAGATGGAGGGAGATATAGATATAAATGGAGGGGGAGAGGGGGGAAGAAAATTTCTTGCACTAGATGCATTTATTTCAGTGTAGATGGTGATTTCTAATCCTATTTGATTGCTTGCACTGAAGGAGATAAACTAAATTAGAGGGGAGATGAGGAATGAAGAGAGAGAGAAGGAGAGGAGTGAGAGAGGGAGAGAAGAATAAGAGAGAGAGAGGGAGACACAAATATGGAGGGGGGAGAGGAGGAGAGAGAAGGAGAGGGGGGGGAGAAAGTTTCAGGGTTGGAGGGCAAAGAGAGAGAGAGTGATGGGGGGAGAGAAAGGGATATAGAGGAAGGAGGAGAGAGAGAGGGACAAAGATATGGAGTTGGAAGGGTAGATAGGGAGGGAAGAAGAAAGACATAGAGAGAGAGAAGTGGAGAGAGAGAGGGGGAGTGACAAAGGAGAGATGTAGAGAGTGTGTGTATGTTTAGGGGTGAGATAGAGAAACAAATGAGAGATGGACGAAGATATAGATATAGATGGAGGGGGGAGAGAGGGAAGAAGATTTCTTACATGAGATGCATTGATTTTAACATACATAGTGATTTCTAATACTATTTGATTGCTTGCACTAGATGCATTGATTTAAGTGTAGATGTTGATTTTTAATGATATTTGGTTGCTTGCATTAGATGCATTGGTTTCAGTGTGGACGTTGATTTCTAATCCTATTTGATTACTTGCACTAGATGCATTGATTTCAGTGTAGATTTTTTCTATTTTTATTTGATTACTTGTACTAAATGCATTGATTTCAATGTACATGGTTATTTATAATCCTATTTGATTGTTTGCACTAGATGCATTGATTTCATTATAGATGTTGATTTATAATTCTATTTGATTACTTGCACTAGATGCCCTGATTTCAATGTAGATGTTGATTTCTAATAATATTTGATTGCTTGCACTCATGCATTGATTTCAGTGTAAATGTGATTTCTAACCTATTTGATTGCTTGCACTAGATGTATTGATTTTAGTGTAGATATTTTCTAATTCTATTTGATTTCTTGCACTAGATGCATTGATTTCATTGTAGATGTTGATTTCGAATTATATTTGATTGCTTTCACTAGATGCATTGATTTGAGTGTAGATGTTGATTTTTTATTATATTTGATTGCTTGCACTAGATGCATTTATTTACGTGTAGATGTTGATTTCTAATCCTATTTGATTGCTTACATTAATTGCATTGGTTTCAGTGTAGATGTTTTTTCCTAATCATATTTGATTGCTTGCATTAGTGCATTGATTTTAGTGTAGATGTTGATTTCTAATTTGATGTAACTAGTTGTATGAGTGTACATTAATTTTAAAGTGATTGGGTTAATAGTGTGATTGATTTTAGTGTAAGCACAAACAAATTATTGACAATGTGCATTGATTTTTGTGTTATAGTAATTCAACCTATTAATATTGGAGAGCAAGAGAGAGAAGGTAAGATGCTTACTACAATAACTCGGGTTAAAGATTTGAATGGTTTACGACTTCAACTGCATTTTTCATATAATCGATATGAAAAATATGGAAAATCTAACAGGGGTGACAGTAAGAATGGTAGAAGAAAATAGTTGAAATTGATCACAATGAAGACTATTTGTAATTGACTACAATTTTTTTTTTGTAAGATTAGGTAGGTCCTTTTTCTATTTATAATAAAGCAAGCTGAATACACATACTATCAATAGGTGGCCTCAACTTTCCCAATGGGAAACCAAGTCTGTTGGCCACCTATGCATATTATATTCCATCCAAAATTGGTAAATTAGAAGTCTTTCTACCTAGGCTATGTAAACAGAGCTATTTGAAAACAACCGCTAAAAAATAAAAAAGTATTGACCTGAGACCATATACTGTATCTATTCCTCCGGTTCATCCTGATCTGACTCGTCCACTATTGGATCCGTTGCTGAGCCAACATGCACTGGTTTCCTATTTAGGAGACTGGGGATGTGTCGTTGTATGCAATCCAGTCTCATGTCTTGTTTACAAAATTGAAATTGGATAGTCAGCAAGTCCCGTTTGTAATCGGGCATATCCCTGACAATCAGAGCCATACCCACAGAGACTTGCTCCACTGCCTTACACATTAACCTCTTCATCAACCAATATAAGTGGAGAGTCTGCTTGTACTGAGACATCCGACCTCTTGTATTTCCAGGGTCAGAAACAAGTTCTCTCCACTCTTCCATTTCTTCCTCTAAATCTTCTTCCTGCACAATATCTTCCACTTCATCGATTATTTTCCTAATGCCTTCATCTGTGCCCCGCATGTAGGCTCTAGCTGCTTCCTGCACAGTGTCGTCCATAGGGCGATGACCCATTCTTCTACTAGGGGTGCCTTTGACCTAGGGGTGCTGACTATTATGTGCTCGTCCTCTGTGTCCCCGACCACGCCCTTAGCCATTCCTTGCCATGTCACTGTATCCTTCTATTTGTTCACAAGATGAACAGTAATGGGTCAGGATGAAATCATCTTCAGACCAAATTCCCTTAAATTCAGACGTTTTCTGTTTGCCTTTCTTATCTTGTTTGTGCTTGCACTCCCCTATTCTTGAATATTTTGATGTGTTATTCCGTCCCTTCTCACAATTCCCCCTAGCCTTCTTCTCACTCCAGTCTCTGGTGCCGGTCTCTCCATCCCTTCCTCAGTCTCCCTCATGGGTTCTGGTTTCCCCTGCTCGAGGGTTCCTCAGAATGGTAAACCCATAAGTCTTACTATCTGAATTCTCTCCCTTCCTCCCTTGCATACTGACTCCGCTCCCTTCCCTTTCAGTGGTCCCTCTTTGGCATGTCTTTTCTTTCTTTCTGGGATTCTCACCCAGTTCTCCCTCCCAGGCTCGCTCTCTGCCACAACTCGGGTTTCCCGTCCCTCTCCGGACTCCCTACCTGGTTACTCTTTCCAGGCTATCCACCCTCTCGTCCTCCTTAACACTCTCTCTGCCACCTTTTATATCCGTGGCTTTGGACTCCGCCTTCCTTTTCCCGTCGTTATCTATACCCTCTCCCTTTGTCGGTCTCAGAGCCCAACTCCCAGGCTCTTCCTTATCCCGAATCCCGGCTTGATTACATAACCCAATCTCTTCACCTAGCCTTGCCTTCTCCCCCATGCCTCTGGTTCTAACCCCCCCAGACATTCTGCAATTGACTATTCGAATTACAGAGGATAGGAAGGATACATACCTAGTATTTCGCCTCCTGACCGTTGGCTGATTGCTTGGCTTCCTCGTCTCGCTCCTTCTTCGTATCTTCCTCCTTCTAACCTTCCTTTCTGCCTTACTCTCCCTTTCATACCTCCAGCCACCACCCTACTATCCCATCCTTCCTGCAACACCATCCTTCCCACTTCTCCCCATTCTAACATTCCTTATGCCACTTCTCTCGACCATGATCCGGTACCTCTCCACGTTCAGTCTTTCACTCATGTGAGCTGCAGTGAGCAGTCCTCGTTTCTGCCATCTGTCGACATCGCCATTATGGCGCATTACTTCCTCCCTCACCCCGATCGGGGGGTAATTGACTACATTTTTATTATTCACATTTTTTTTCATTCAACACTATTACATTATCACTTTGCATTCACAATTTTAATTTCATGATTTTTCATAATTAAATTTATTAACAATATCTATCATCTCAACAGATTTAGGTACCTCAACAAAATTAAAATTAAAACTACTATTCAAGATATATTTAGTAATACTTGGAGGGACACTATTAAGAATTAATTAGTTGTCAAAAATTGTGATAATTAAAATTAAATGAAATAGATGTGAAATATCAATCCTCTCGTAAGCTATTGACAAGCTTGTCTTCCTTCTTGATCATCAACTAATCACTAATAGACAATTACATACACATATAGAAATATAACACAAAAACTATAACATTCACAAACCTAACCATCCAAATCCAAAAACATAAACAAAAAAACCACTCAAAGCATCCAAACATAGACTGTTGGCTTGTTGGGGTCTAACCTAGGTTCGACGGTGATTTAGCCAAACAAATCCCGGTACTACTAGCCCTTTCAGGAACAGTTTGCGGAGCACGGACTGAGGTCTCACTCGAAGTAGTATGGGAGGGTGCTAGAACCAGGTTTCCGCACCCTGGAGATGTCTGATGAGTTCAAGTGGTCTGTGTTTCAACCCTGCGTGCATGTCACTACACGCACTTACCCATACCTCGCAGCCTGAGATGCTGCCTTCGCGCAACCTTACTCGTGGGCCAAACAATGTTATTACCCAAGTTCTTACTGGTAATCTAATATTAGTTAATTAACTTATCTTATTTGTATGCTTTCAGTGATACTTAACAATATTCACAGTTCATACAGGTGCGCGCAGTAAATAAACAGTATAAATGCAATTCATATCCAACATATAATAACCCAAGAATAAATACATGGAATTCAGATAAAATTCTCTTTACTATTCTCTTCCTTCGTTACAAACTCAACTCTACCCTGCGCACTCAGCTGCAGGTGTCTGCACACTCAGCTGCGGACTCTACTAGGCCTCTACGCACTCAGTTGCAGAGCCTTTTCCTATTCTACGACACCCTTAGACTCTCACTCTTTCCTTCGAATTCCTTATCTATCGCATGTTAGATGTCTCTTTACAAATTAGAGCCTCGCTCTATTTATACAATCCCATGGTCCGCGGACCATGGGTAGGTTGACATTTCATTCAAAACTTAGGTCGGAAAACCCTATGATTCTAACATACATTTCGCGCCCACAATTTGCGAAGCTTTACACAATATCAACTCAAAACTTGGGCTTTGAGCCCCAAAACATGTCGTGGGGGGATGCCATGCCCAACAGGCCCTAACACAAACATGGTGACTCGCCCTCGAGTCACTCTGTCGGTTCAGTTATTTTGGCGTAGAGTCCCTCCAACTGTTCTCAAATGGTACTAATGTCTGTAGCACACTGAGTTGCTGCTTGCTGAACCTGTTGCATCCATTCTTCTAAGACCTCTGTGGTCGGCGTGCTTTCTTGCATCTGCGCGTGCATCCCCTGTATGTGTGCTAGATTCCCTTCGATATTTTCCATGATCGTGAAGGCCTCGTCAATCCATGACTGAACGCATGCTTTAAGAACTGCCTCCTTGTGTCGTGTTGTGTCCACCTGCTCCTTTAGTGCCTTATCTTGCTGCATCCTCACAAGCCGCTGAGTGAGGACTACTATCTACGCAGTTCCTCTAACACTGTCGTATTGTTGCTGAAGTTCTCGCGCCTCTGTCTCTAGGCGTTGGATGTTGGGGACCTCCTGCAAAGTCATGAGGACCTCCAGTGCTTGTTCCAACATGCCGATACAGTCGCACACCGCACCTCCAATTTCTTCCAACCCTGCTGCGATAACGCTAGCACGATATTCTCTAATTTCTAGGGGATTGGAAAGCTGTGCCTTCAACCGCAGCTCGACGATCTGGAGATTCAGCTCCAGCTGCACCTTTTTCGTCTCTTCCCTAGCCTCATGGACTCCAGTTGTCAAATTGTGGATCTACACTTCTACCGGTAGATCTTCTGCGATGGCCAGCTCCGGGACGCGTCGACAAGCGTCAACTACCGTCTGCACCAAATATTGATTTTAAAACACCAATTCATCGTCCTACAAGTTGGGTTGTTCTATGTTTATTTTCTGCTGGCCAAGAACTTGGATCACGCGACTCTCCCTACCGCGCAACTCTGTCGTTATCCCATCCTATAGCCGATACAGTGTCTCTCGCGGAAGGGCATCCAAAATAAGGCCAAGTCCTTTCAACATGCTAACTGAAAATCTATCGGTAACATTTGCTGCAATTATGGCCGCTTCCAGCAATACTATCGTATTGTCCATCTGTGCATGCAACATCTGCTCTACTGCTGAGGATCCTGCTACGAGGTGGGTAAAAAGGGTACCCACCTGAGGGGGCCACACCTATAACTCCTGTTGTTGTGCCTTAAGGGCCCCCAACACAATCTGGTGCTCCTGCATAAACTCCTGAAGTGCTTCATTAGTGACATCGCAGATCGTCTTGCTGATGTCATGGAGATCACCTTTGGTTAAGGTGATCGAGTCAATGGAAAAATTCGAGGCCTTGACCTTTTTCCTTGGTCCTTCTCTCTCTGCGATGCGTGGTGCTTTAACTATGTGGACGCGGCCCTTGGGTCCGCGCTCCCTTCTGTTGTTTCTGTTTCCTCTGCCTCCTACCCTGAGGACGTTGCTTGGCCCTCGTCTGCCTATGCTGTTGCTGCCTCTATTAGCTGTGCTACTGTTGCTGCTTCTACGACCTTCTTCTGCTCCACGGCTTTCCTGTGCCACTTCTTGTGTTGCCCTTACCTCAGCTGCTACTTTTTCGTTCTGCCTTTTCTCTGCCAATTGAGTGACGTGCATCTTGGCATCGTCCTTTTTCTTCTGGGCTACAACCTTCTCCAGTTTTGCCAAATCTGGGGTGCGCCATTTGGGAGGCTATTTTTCTAAGACAGTAAAAATTGCATCGTCAGTGGCTACAAATGATATAAATGTTATGCATATCGGCTTTGAAATATGCAAAACTCTACAGACTATTGTACACTGTGGTTGACAGGTGCAACTTCTAGTTGATCCACATCCGGATGTTCATGTCCATGAGCACCCAGAAGATCTTGGTGTTGTGGATTCGCTTCACATTTTTTGTGGCCTAGAGCAAAGTGTACTTCGTGGCCTCTGGTAATTCTCTGTCGATGTTGGGGAATTGACTATCCTCCGATAGTTATCTTGCTACGAGCAATATGGATAATAGCAACCACGAATAGTGGAAGGTTTTACCCTGCTCTTGGGCTTCACGAAAGTTCGTAAAAAATTCTTCACAGAGGAATTCAAACTAGTTAAACTGGACCCCCTTTGTGCACTGTTCAGCCAGTGCGATCACCAGTGCTGGTACCTCATTAGAGCAACACTTTCTCATAACTTTGTCAATGAGGATTTGGGTGGCTACGTGGACCCCTTTTTCCTTGATGTTAGAGATAATGTAGCTCCTCTTCTTCTTCTCTAGCTTATATTTGGTCTTCATGGTTTCTGCAAGGGCCAAATCGTTGCCCTTTCCTTCGGCTATGGTCACAGGGTCCTTTCCTTTGCAGGGAAGCCGAGAGATGTGGTGAATTAGATTGGCCGTGATGGGGATAGGCTCATCCAACCACAGGTACCCATCATGCACCAAGCAAAGCAGCTGCCTGATGACGAAAATGGTGATTGTTGCACGGTGGAAATGTGGTACCCAAAGTAAGTTTAGTAATCCGGCCTTTTCCACACTGCGCAACCACTTTCATGGCTCGAGCGTTGTCACCACCCCCGCAGTGTTCTGCTTCATCAGATTCACCTTCTCCAGATGAGGGAACTTCTCGTGGTCAACAAGGTCCCAGTCTTTGAACTTCATGGTTGGCATGCGACCCAGGTGCGTGCCTTCAAAAATGATGCCATCTGGGAGGAGCGGAGTTTGGAGCAGACTCTTGGTTTCATCTAGATCCTTCAGTACTTTAGTCTTCCCTTTTCGCGGAGGGATATATGCGGGCAGTTTCGTTGCAGAGCGTAACAGTTGGATATCCTCCTCCATGTCTTCTTCTTCTTCTTCTGCGGCGATCAAAGCCTGCAGGTCTTCTTCTTCCTCATTCGTTTCTATTGTGACTGCTTTCCCATTCTCTGTCATGGTTAGTTTGATGTGGCATGGATTCCTTGGGGACACGCGTACTGGACCCATTGCGTGTTTATCATTCTTGGGCCTCGGCGTTCGTAATAATTTGGGGATTTTTGTCATAACCCTAGCGCCTTCTGGAACATCCTCCACCATTTGGGTATGCACGGCCTCGCCGATGGTTACCTCTTAAATTCCCAATCCATCCTTAGTGGTCATCATCATCTCTAGGCTGTATTTTTTCACTCTCGAACTTAGGGCCTCAATTATCACTCGGCTCTTAATGCTCAATGCTTTGCTTAGACGCTCAACTCTCAAATGACCAAGTGTTGTTCGCTGACCAGCCCTTGGTGTTTTATAGTGCCTTTTGAATTTGAATTCAACTGTTCCCCCCAATTTCGGGCCATTAATGCTTTCTTGGTGGAAGATTTTCCCAAATCTTGTCCATAACTCGTGTCTTAAATGCCCGCCGCCCGCTTCATTTGGCCGCAAATCACACATCCCATCATGAATAGTGACCTCAACGGTCACTTCCCAGCCAGCCTGCATGGCAGTGTAGCCCTCCGTGCGCAGTTGTGAACCTTGTGACGTTCTGATTCTGTGCGCATCTCCAATATCGCGTAGCTCCCAGGCAGAATAGTTTATAGTCCCGTTCTCACTCTCAACTCCCTGGAGTGCTAACACTGTTTTTCCTACAGATAGTCAGGTGGTCGTACCACTTGTGCGGGGATCCATCCCGTCCTCCACCATGGTTCACGGAGAATCCTCACCTTTTATTGTTGTGATGGCCACCGCGCAGTTTACTACTTGCAATGTGCTACCCTAGTCACTTCGTTTGGTGATATGCAGTCCAAGCGATGACATCAAACTAACCAGTTCACGGCGATAATCGTCCAATTTGTTAGTACGATCGTACTCACCTTGCCTTACCATTCTTGGTTTTTTTGATGAGAAATGCTTCCTTTATTTCATCTTCCAGCTTCTTGACCTCCATGTCCATCAAAGCGCTTTTCTTCCTTAGTCATCCCTGATCTTTTTCAAGTTCGCAAAGTCTAAAGTTTCCCTATCGGATTTCTTCCTCAAGTCCTATATGTTCTATTTCTTGCACCTATGTGATTTCTTCATTCCAAGCTTTGTGAACCGTCATATCTACAGCTGCTATTACACGCGGACTCGGCTTCGCATGCTCCACAGGGATTACAACCCCTGCTTCATACTTTTGCTTCGGAAGTGCTTGCGCAGTCAGAGTTTTGCACATGGTCCTATAAGCCCATCCAACCGCTGGTATGCGCAGGTCCCAGTCAGTGTGTCTCACATGGTGGACCTTGTTCAGCACTTTTCACACCTTGTCAAAGGCTTCCCTGTGTATGATTTTTGGCACGCTAGGTCTTATCATACTTCTTCGTTCGCGTGCTTGTCTTTCTTGCTTCTGCTTGTTGTTCCTGTTTCTTATCGTGAGAGTGGTGTGCGTTCATGTGGGCTACATACCATACGCCTGTACCCATCTAGAAAGGTGGGTGCGCAGGCTGTTTTGTCCATCATGCCCGGCTTCCATCCGCATCTGAGGCTTCCCAAATCATAGGTGCATCATCTTTCTGCATTCGTGCTAGTCCTCAAAATTTTGCTGGTGCGTAACCCACCACCTTGTGGGCGTAGCGCACAGTGCCCATTTCAGAGCATCGAACCACTGCTATTCTGGCACTTCGCTTTCAAATTTGTTCAGGAATTCATCCACCTCAGTCAACCCATCATACATAGGTAGATCCCTCACCTCTGTTGCTACACATCATAGTGACCTTATCATCATGTTGCAGTTTAGCGTGGTTACCTCGTGTAACCGGTTCTGCCATCGTTCTATTTCCTCATCTGAATCCGACGTGCAGGAGCTTTTGCACTCCCATGAAATCCTGCCATCTGCTGTTGGATTCACCCAATCATGCTCTCGTGTGGTTATCTTGTAGATACAGTTGAGATCGTCATCACTATCATCGTCATGCACTAGTTCTATGTAGTGCACTCCTTCCGCAGGGTCTAGCAGCACTACTATGTGTAGTGAATTTTTCTCGAAAATCATTTTTTGCTGCTTGAGATTTATCACTCCGTTCATATCAGTGGCCGAATCTATTCCCAATAGTACATGATATGGATTTCTATCATCAACAATCTCTATCACTTCAAAATTTGCATGCGCGCTCGCACCTTCAATATCCACCATTACTCCCTACAATCTTCCCATGGGTAGGATCTTTTGTTGGTTCACCATTCACAATTGAATAGGATACCATTGCAACGCGGGCCTTCCCATGCGCTCCCATGTCTGCTTTGGCAGTACATTTGTGTCTGATCCTAGATCCAAAATTACTTGATCCATTTCATACTCCCTGATTTGCGCAATCAATCTCATCTCCCTTCCTATTCGCGATGTATGTTTATCGAGCTTTCGGACTTCGCGCAGTTCTCCTGACCCCGCACACCTAGTGATAAGTTCCTGTAGTCCCTTCACCACTTTTTTATCGTGTAGCAGCTTCATGCATGTCTCCAGAAAGGTAATGAGCATTGAAGGATCCATCTCCGGTTCTTGTTGATCCTTACTACCTGAAGTGGTGGCCTTCGTGAAGCTCTTCTTAGCTTCCATAAATGTCTCCTTCGCGTGATCCAAATCAAATTCAGGTTCATTTGTAGGAGCCTTATGAACCCACACACTTTCTTCAGGTTGCTTACCTTTGTCATCTCCTGCCATGATACCGCTTCAGAGCACTATGTTTACATTCGGGTCCTCTTCGCGCGACTCCGATCTCATCATTTGTAGTTTCTGAGTCAGGGGAATCTGGAGTCTTCCTTTATCACGCAACCTTGCTATCAGTGTAGGACAGTCCTCTGTCTCATGATCAAATTGGGTACAATATAAACATGGTGCTCTCGTCGGATTTGTACAATCGCGGGCATAATGCCTTGGCCCTCCACAATTGTAACAAATCAACTGTCCACGACCCCTTCCTGGTCCCATTCCACCTCGACCTCATCTGCGCCCCTGAAAGCCAGTGCGTGCCATCCCTGCACTTTGATCGAGGGCTCGCATTTTGGTCTACGCCTTGTAGGTAGGGGTCTGATCCATTATTAATTCATAGCTTCTTCAGGTGCACTCATCATGGCCTACCGACCTACAGAAATTACAGAACAATTGTTGGTATGTCTGCGTATACTTCTGTAATAGATGAAAATTATCTGTCGTATGTTTTCCTCCTATCTGAAAAATCGCGCACCACAATGCAGGCGCCGCGCTCGATCCTGCTTGTGCCTCTGGTCTCAATGGCATTGGCCCTCCTCCCACCATGTAATTTGCGAAGACTGGACAATGGTCCTTGTCATGTCCCTATCCCTTGCATTTTATGCACCATACCTCCTCGCGCACCTCTAGGTGAATTGTCCTATCTTGTTTTAAACTATGCATTTCCAGACACAAATTATTCATTTGTGCATGGATTTGTTGGACTCCCAGGTCAGGATCTTGTATTGGGGTCTCATGCAGTCTCATTGCAATATCTAACGCTTTGGCTTGGGTGGATAACTTCTGCTATGACAGTGCCATTCTTAGATGTGGAGTTAGTGATGCTAAAAACCATGCGCGATGCTTCCCATCTGTCAAGGTCATGTTGCCTTTGCGAATCATACCCTTCAGTCTCTGATCCAGCTCCCAGGGGTTCTTGCCTGGAAGCATCACGATTTCCTTAAACCCGATAATCGACTGTGTCTCCAATTTTGGCCTACTAAATTCCCTGTTCAGCGCAGCTTGGATATTTGTGATCCCTGTGTTTGGATTTTCATTAGAGTGCTTAATATACCACATCACTGCGTGAACCTGCAATGCGCTTACCAGGGTTGCCTTCTTTATGTTGTCATCCGTGACCCCTTGCACTTCCCATACAGCTTTTACCACGAACCAAAATTGGTCTAGATCTTCATTCCCTACTCCTTTGAATACCCACAACTTTATTACGCTTGCCATACTGAAATATGGTGGTGGCGGAGGTGGTGTGAACGGAGATGGAGGTGACGATGGTGAAACCGGTGGCAGTGTAGGTGGGGGTGGTATGTGCAGAATTCACTGCCTTATCAGGCTGATCGCGCTTCTCGGAGAAACTTTCGCGAGCTCTTCCTTGCTTTCCCGTTGAGGCAAAATCAAGGGGCTATTTTCTATCTCTGTGCTACCTTCATTTCTATAGATTCTCCCACTTCGCATAGCCCCAAACATCAATTTTTCTGCATAACACGCTTTTCACGCAGTAGCATTTTAATCCAAGTGTTTAAAGATTTAATATACTTACCTCGTGACCCTTTGAGGAAGCGTCGTTCCGCCTCGCTGTAGCTAACTGATGTATCTACCATGAACTCAATGATAAACCCTCCTATGATTCGATCAAGCCAATGTTCCACAATGCACACGATCTTATCTTCCGACACTTCTAGTTTGTGCACCAACTTTGGAGTCCACACGATTGGTTTGTCGAGCCTACACCTTCCCTGACTGTCCGCTAGCTTCACGATCCACTTGTACAACTTAAAGGGGAAGGATGCAAAGAAAATTTTGTGGATTTCTATATACACGTAGTGCTCTAACCATTGTTCCTTTGATACTCGAAGATTCCTATTTTCCTTCACCGCGAACTCGTGAATCTTTCTGTCTAGCCACTTTTGAATTTCTTTCTTTGTCAGATTCCAGTGACATGACATCAGACATCCCTTATGCAGATCCCAGTCCCGACAATGGAACCATTTGTTGGATTGTTGGGGCTTGACCAAGGTTTAGAGGTGATTTAGCCAAACAAATCTTGGTACTACTGGCCCTTTCGGCAATAGCCCGCGGAGCGTAGACTGAGGTCTCACCCGAAGTAGTATGTGAGGGTGCTAGAACTAGGTTTCCACACCCTGGAGATGTCTGATGAGTGCAAGTGGTTCGCAGTTCGACCCTGCGCGAACGTCGCTACGCACACTTACCCGAGCCTCACAGCTTGAGATGCTGCCTTCGCGCAACCTTACTCGGGGGCCGAACAACGTTATTACTTGAGTCCTTATTGGTAATCCAATATTAGTTAATTAACTTAGCTTATTTGTATGCTTTCAGTTATACTTAACAATATTCACAGTTAATACAAGTGCGTGCAGTAAATAAACAATATAAATACAATTCATATCCAATAGATAATAACCCAAGAACAGATACATGGAACTCAGATAAAACTTCTCTTTATTATTCTCTTCCTTCGGTTACAGACTCAACTCTACCCTGCACACTCAGTTGTAGGGGTTTGCGCACTCAGCTGCGGACTCTAATAGGCCTCTGTGCACTCAGCTGCAAAGCTTTTTCCTATTCTACAACACCCCTAGACTCTCGCTCTATCCTTAAACTTCCTTCTCTATCCCATGTTAGATGTCTTTACAACTTAAAGCCTCGCTCTATTTATACAATCCCATGTGTCCACAGACCATGGGTAGGTCAACATTACATTCAAAACTTAGGATGGACAACCCTATGATTCTAACATACATTTCGCGCCTGCAATTTGTGAAACTTTACAACAATATCAACTGAAAACTTGGGCTTTGAGCCCCAAAACATGTTGTGGGGGGATTCCATGCCCAACATAGACACACACAATCCACTCAAAACATCCAAACATAGATGTACAAAACATTTAAAGCAAGAAACATAGACTAAATTAAACAACAAAATTATATGGTAATGTCACGGAAAGAAAACATTATGTAAATTTAGAAGCATGGAGTTTATCTCAAACATATACATAATAATGATAATCTAAAAATATGACATTTCTGCCATCAGCTAGAACCAGACTAGATCCATCTAACTCCAGATATCTCATGCGCCTTAAGGGATCAAATCCCTCGAGGTGCAAACCTTTCCTCAAATTCTACACTCCAAAAATAAGGTTTGCACCTCGAGGGATTTGATCCCTCTTGGCGCATGATAGATCCGGAGTTAGATGGATATAGGTTGGTGTATAATTTAAAAGGATTGGAAGACTTCATTGTAATGGGGCCAAAGAGGGGAGGGATGAAGGCTCACTTGGCTAGTTTGTCTAGGATTTGGCCAAGGGATTTAATGCAATTTCATTAGGCTGGGTTTTTCCCCAAATTTGGGGTTTTCCGAAGCTAAATTTTGTGTATTGTGTTTATATGTTTCTTTTAAGGTTATTTATAATTTCCTATACGTAAATATTTATTTTCTCTATGATAAAATTTCTACATGAAATCCATCTCTGGACTGAAAATACATCAACGAACTGACCCTAGATGACCTCTAACATAAAATAAAACATGCTATAAAAAATACCTACATATCATCAAAATATTTGCCTATATTGAGATATTCATCATCAATATCACTCTCTAAGCATTAAAATAAGATAGAAAAAACTTAGCATATCAAGTCAAGATTTTCTTTTAGTGATGGGTACATTTTTAGTAGGATCATGATAGAGGAGTTCAACAATCAATTCCAATAACATCATGGTACATAGAGGGATCAAATTTCTTGATTAAATGCTAGTTGCATGCCCTCATACATGGAAAAATCCAATGGAAACATTGCAATCCTCTCATTCTTGAAATCCTAACAAACTGTTAAGTTTGTTGGATTTTGAGTGGGATATAAAATTGTACTTTCTCCACATGAAATCCAATGAGTTTGGAACCACTCTCAAACATTCCAAGTCAATTAACGGTAATGTTAAAAATGTAAGTAAAATGATGGAAAAGAAAATTAAAGGAGAATATCACTAATTACATAGAATTAATAGGGAAATATAGTCAAATACTAGGCTCCTTGGGTAAAAAATCATTTCTTTCAAAAGGCCCTTGGTAGCATTATAAAAAACTCGTCAGTTTAGTGAAATAAGGCCGGTTCAACCTAAACCAATGAAAAAGGGTCTTGTTCACTCGTCTGAACTAGTTTTTCCCTAACATTGCACACAACATAATCCTATGTGTTAGATTGATTGTTTTAAATAAAGGTTGAAACTACTATGCGTCTTATTGGTTATGAGTTTATATTGTAGCTTCTAGTTGAGTTTCCTAGATCCGTGAGGTTCGGTAGGGAAACATAGGAGATTCAACCCCATATTTGTGCAGAACATATCTAGTAGAATCCATTAATGTAGACTATTATGCCTATATATATCATGAAAACAAACTTAAAAATTGATGAACTTATGCTTATATAAAGTATTTTTGAAATCATAAAAGAAACTATACTTTCACATCACAGTTAAATCTTGTTAACACTTTAATAAAAATATTCAATCTAAATATAGATTTCTAATCCATATTACATTAATTTTATAAAACTGGTATATAATATTTACCATCTTAGGTCCATCTTAACCCCCAATTATGTGTTGAGAGGGATCAAATCTTTCTAGGTGCAAATCTATTTTTGAGTGGAAAACTTGAGGAAATATTTGCAACTCGAGAGATTTGACTTTATAGATCCAAGGTTAAAATGGATATAAGTTATTTTATATTAGACTATAAGTTTCTAGCTTATATTAAAATGTGGGTATAGTAATGTCCACATTTGTAAATTTAGCAATTAAATCGCATAAAGGTGGGGCTCTTTTCCACAAAGAAGGGAGTAATTTGGTGTGGTTTTGCCATGACCTTAAAATTAAATTATTATTATTATTTCAATGTTAAGCAATTAATATTTGTTTTCTTTTGTTTTTCTTAAATGACAATTATGTAATAAATAAATTATAATATTGTAGTATATTATTCTTGAAATTCCATTTGCTACTTTTATTTGTAATAAATAAATGTCAATAAGAGTAAAATATATTTTAACATTTTATTTTTTATCTGCTTAACCTCAAATTCCACAATTAGGACAAATAAATTCTTGAAGACATTTTATTAGTAATGTTAAGAATTCAAGATTTTCATTATTCTCTTTAGTATGACTAATTGTTCACAATAAAAAAACTATCTTGGAATGACATCTCTTAATCTTTGAAAACCCCTTGCCCCATAAAGCATAATATGGAAAGAAATCCTAAAAGAATTAACATATATATTATAATTTGTAAGATTAGTAATGGGAGAGACACTTATTCAATCACTTTCCCACTTATAGAGAAGACAACAATACATAATGTGGAAGGAAACTCAAAGAGAGTTAATTTGTGTAATGTTGATGTAAGATACATACTTAGAAGTGATAGACTATATAGCCACTCCTCTGTGTCATTTCTCTATACTTAATAGATTTTCATTTCATGAGTTTACTTAAATAATACATAAGCTTCATCCAAAGGTCTTCTGTGTCACCATCTCCCTCAAAATCATGCTCCATATATGAATTGAATTAATATATGTGAACATGAATTGACTTGTATTACTATTATTTTTAATTAAGATGACTTTATCTGTTTATTATTTTTAATATAACATTATCTAAAGAAAGCAACAATATCTCCCCATATTTGTGAGTAGAGAAAGCTAAATAGTAATATATTAAAAATAATAAAAATATATAGTTGACTCAATTAAAAAACAATAAAGATATAAATGGCTTGATGTGCACAATTCTTACCCTGACTCCTTTCGTACGAAGGTTTACCATTTTTGGCGATGTATAAGATCTTTGGAAAGATCTTGGGATTAACATGTGAGCTCATGAAATGTAAATGTGTCTTACATCTATATTATACACATTCAACATTTTTGGTTTTTTTTTTCTGAGTTATGAATGGTTGTCCAACTAGGAAAGTAATTAAATAACCTTGTGTTTCCAAGTACTTATTCTAAATTTCCAATATATGTTAATTCTCTTAGGATTTATTTCAAGCTTATGTTTTTTCCGGGTGGAGGATATTCGTGCTTATGTTTTTTTGGGGAGGATATTCAAATATTAATAAATTAGTGATGATATGATATAGATAGGTATCATTCCCATTATAAAATAGAGCTATATACCATTTTCATAGTAGGCTTTTTGCCTTCGATCACCCAAAATATAATACGTCTTAAAAATTTCATGTGGCTAATTGTGAAATTTAAGGTTAAGTAGAAGAAAAAGAAAGAAACTGTTTTACTCTTATAGGATTCTACTTATTACAATTAAAAATAATAAATGAAATTCCAAAAATAATGTATCAAGTTTAGATATATGTTAATTTTGGATCTATGAAGTGCAAAGAGGATCAGATTTATTTTTCCATGCTCAATAAATCTAGAGTTAAATGAATCTAGGCCAATAAATAACTATAAGTAATAAAAATAAGCTAGAGAAATAAACAAATACACCATAAATACATAAACAATAAAGCATGGGTACAATATTTCAAATCTAGAAATCCTTGTTGGAAAAACTAATGGAACGATCATTGGAAAATTACAATGGAGTCTTCATGCCTTTAAATGGGCTATATTACATAAGTATAGGATGAGAAAACCATGGTTATTAAGATCCAAAGCCTAAAAATTCCAATGGTAAATTGACTCTATGGCCGAGTCAAGTTTAATCGAACTGCCCCAACAATAACCAAGCCATAAGGTGTACTAATTAATTATGCCCATAGGTGTGTTTATTTAGAATAGGGCTTCCATAATTTTAATTTAATTATTAACTAGTACAACCATATTAAAAATATCAATGTGGTTGATATAGCTAAAGGCTTCATAAATATAACCAAAAAACTATTGCAACCCGAAGAATGCCTTACTAATGCACATATTTATTGATTAAGAATGTATAAAAAGGTTATGGGTCAACTTTAAATTAAGAAAAAAAATGAATTACACATCTAAGTGTAAAATGGACCATTTTGATAAATAAAATTTGCTTATATATAAATGAATGTTATAAATAATAATGGGGAACTTATCATGGAGGGACTCATTGGAATTAGAATAATCTCAAGGCCTTAGGAAATTGGTGGGTGGGGAGCCACTTGGCATGAATCTAATTTATTAAATTTATTAAAAGTAGTGGACCATTTTTGCTAAATTAAATTTTCTTATATATCAATGAATGTTATAAATAATAATGAAGAACTTGTCATAGAGGAACTTATTAGAATTGGAATAATCTCAAATCCCTAGGAAATTAGTTGGCTAAGAGCCACTTGGCATGAATATAATTTTTTAAATTTATTAAAAGTTAATGCAACCTAACAAACTCTCTAATACACTACAATTGTTGATAAACATTATGATTAAGCATATGTTGAGCATATTCCCTTGAGAATCAATCTAGGCCCTCAATTAATAAAATAAAATAAAAGCCAAAAAATCTGCATCCACCTTAAGTTAGAAATAAGAAGCCTCGACAATAATTATTAAGTGGGCCATAAAGATTTAACTACTTTTGAAATAAAGCTCAACTTTGGATATGTGACTATTACTAATAATATTCTAAAATATTAAGTGGAGCTTAAATTATTATCATTTACCTAATAGTAATTCATAATTAAATTAAAATTATGGAATCCCTATTGCAAATAGACATGCATAACTTGAGTTCTTGTTGTTTAAAATACACTTTTCAATACATGAATGATTTCAACACCCTACAAAACCCTACTAGTCGCTAGAACTTTGCATATTAAACAACTTAAACTTATGATCCGTACAAATTTCTTTGAGATTTTGGGTAACACTGACCAAGAAAAAAAAATGGAAAATACTCATTTTGTCTATCAATTAGATTAAGCAAAAAATAATAATATTGTTATCTTTTATTTTATTTTTTTTCATTAAAATATTAATATCTTAAAATTTTATTTAAGAATAAGAAATTATTTTATATAAGAAATTATTTAAAAGGGACAAGATTTTATTTTTTAAATAGTTTCTCTGAATTAATTAAATGATTAATATTTGGTGGAAGTTTCGAAGTAATTAATATGGTTCATCTTCACAATAAAGTAATTTTAATTTTGAAAATAAATCACATTAATTAGTTCAAAAAATTCACCACAAACTAATCATATAATTAATTTGAAAAACAATCTAAAAAACTCCCACCACAAACCTGATAAAAAGAATTGAAATTTTTCACAGAAGGTGAAGAATTTTTTTTCATGCATCTACATAATTTGAAAAAAAACCATTGGATCATTTTAAAAGCTACCATAACAAAAAAAAAAATGATAATGAGAAATAAATGGCTCCGAGCATCCTCGGCAATTGACTCATAATGATATATACTATTGCAGTAGCATTTAAATGGGCGACTATCCATATGACTTGGCTGTTGATGGCAGTAACTGAAAAATAGATTGAATGTGAGAGATTTACTGAAAAATAGATTAAATGGGAGAGATTTTGTTTAAGAGAGGTTAGGCTATGTTAATTTAATTTAGGAATATTATAAAATTGATTCATCATGGTATATTAAATATTATATTAATTTAGTTTTATTTTAATTTTAGATTTATCAAGTATTAAAATTTAAAAAATAGTTTGTATTTTTTAATATATATATTTTTATTTAAGAATATTATTAGTAAAATTATAGGTTATCAAAGTTCGAGCTCAAAAGTTTCTGTGAATTAACTAATTTATTTTAATTTTGATTTTATTATTAATTATTCTAGTTTTAAAATTTATATAATTTTTCTCTTTTATTTAAGTTTTATGTAATTTGACAAAGTCAAAATGTTTAATAAAACAAGACAAAACATGACATTACAATATCTTACTTGATTGGAAAGTGCCTCTTCTCTTAGTGCAAAAATTATGATATATATAATTATATTTAAATATTATATATGCAATTTCAAATCTATATATTTTTTAATAAGATAAATGATTTTATAAAAATTAACCATTAAACCAGTTTCTTATTCCTATAATAATACAAGGCGCTTTAATGTTTTGAGGATTAAAACCTCAAATCTCTTAATATATGATATTTTATTTTCACTTATATTTACCAATTAAATTGTCTCTCAAAACTAATTATATAGATATATTAAAATGATAAATATATAAAATTAGTTTATTGATCACAATGTATTAAAATATTTATAATTACATTTAAAATGTTATATTCTAACTCCTGATCTATATAATATTGATATTGAGTAACATAGATTTAATATTGCTACTGAATAAATATTGTCTACCCAAAATAACGGAGTTGTCTATAACGCGACTTTTTGAAAGCCTTTCCGGCGGATTTTTCCGGTCGAAATCCGGCAGGAATTATTGGAATCGCAAGTTTGATAGCTAGTTTCTGCACAATGAAAGCGTCCCAGGGGTTTTTCAGGGTGCTGAATCCAAATATGCAGTTAAAAAACCATTTTAACTGCAAGAAATCAAGATTTGACCTCAATTCGAAATCCGGCAGGAATTATTGGAATCGCAAGTTTGATAGCTAGTTTCTGCACAATGAAAGCGTCCCAGGGGTTTTTCAGGGTGCTGAATCCAAATATGCAGTTAAAAAACCATTTTAACTGCAAGAAATCAAGATTTGACCTCAATTTCTTCGCCGGATTCCGTCACCGGAATCTTCAAAAAGTCCCATTATAGACAACTCCCAAAATAACCCTCAGAATAATCTTAGAATTATGAAACATTCTGAGCGTGACGACTTGAAAAATTGTGAGACATATAGCCTGACGACTTGAAAAATTCTTGTCATACCAGCTTTGCTTTAATTGAATGTTGTGCCCACGTCGGCCCAGTTTATGGTTATTTTATGCAGACGTGAATGCTATACCAACGTGCCATCCTCGGATTCCCAGTCATCGGAATATCCCCAAGAAGTGGACATGACTGGATTAGTTGATAAAGATTTGGTATTTTTTTATTAAAAGGTAAAGATGAAAAAATTAATTATTAATTTATTGTTTTAAAATATGGTGTTTAATACGCATAATTTAATGAGGCAGAAGAGTTGCTTGGAAAGTTATGGAAATTCCGGTCATATTTAGAGAAAATCTAGCAAGAATTTTTGTAAATCCAAGTTATAGTTGTTAAACTTCAAAATTTTAGGTGTCCCAAACATTTTTGATGGTGCTGAATCCATTTCCACCATCAAAAACAGGATTCAAACACTGTCTCTACAAGATTTTTTGAAATTTTTTTTGCCCCTTTTGGCCATCGAGACAATTCCTCTGCCTCGTTAGAGTTTATGGTTTTGTCTAATTTTTAAAGGAAATTGTTTTCAAAGTATTTTTATCAGGTAATTTTAATCAAAATTTTGGAGGTTTTTCAGTGCACTCAATCTATTTATGCATTCAAAATTGTATTTTAAACAACAAAAAATCACAATCTTCATTGTATTTACGGATTCTCATAAAAAAATCATTTCATCTATAAGTTGGATTATGCCTTTAATATTAAATATCATGTAGTAAGTCAATGACTAGCTTCTTGACTTTAGGATAAAAATAATATGGTATTGAACAAACATAATAAAAAGACAACAAATCAATCATTGACTTACAATATGGTGTTCATCCAATATTGAATGTCACTGCAAGATAAAAATAATGCATTTTTCAATAAACAACTATAGAAAAACAACAAATCAATCATTAACTTATTATAATACTAATTTATTCTACTACCAAATTGAAAATTACCGATTATAAGGTATAAATTTCTTTTTTTGCTAAAGCAAGAGTCAGTCCTTTTATTATTTTGTCATTCAAAATATGATACATAAAATACAACACACCCAAAGAGGAAGAAGACTAAGAGAGAGAGGGGGAGACACAAATATGGAGGGGGGAGAGGAGGAGAGAGAAGGAGAGGGGGGGAGAAAGTTTCAGGGTTGGAGGGCAAAGAGAGAGAGAGTGATGGGGGGAGAGAAAGGGATATAGAGGAAGGAGGAGAGAGAGAAGGAGAGAGGGAGGGACAAAGAGAGAGAGAGTGATGGGGGGAGAGAAAGGGATATAGAGGAAGGAGGAGAGAAAGAAGGAGAGAGGGAGGGACAAAGAGATGGAGTTGGAAGGGGAGATAGGGAGGGAAGAAGAAAGACATAGAGAGAGAGAGAGAAGTGGAGAGAGAGGGGGGGAATGACAAAGGAGAGATGTAGAGAGTGCGTGTATGTTTAAGGGTGAGATACAGAAACAAAGGAGAGATGGATGAGGATACAGATATAGATGGAGGTGGGAGAGAGGGAAGAAGATTTCTTACACTAGATGCATTGATTTTAACATACATAGTGATTTCTAATACTATTTGATTGCTTGCACTAGATACGCTGATTTAAGTGTAAATGTTGATTTTTAATGATATTTGGTTGCTTGCATTAGATGCATTGGTTTTAGTGTAGATGTTGATTTCTAATCCTATTTGATTACTTGCACTAGATGTATTGATTTCAGTGTAGATTTTTTCTATTTTTATTTGATTACTTGTACTAGATGCATTGATTTCAATGTAGATGGTTATTTATAATCCTATTTGATTGTTTGCACTAGATGCATTGATTTCATTGTAGATGGTGATTTATAATTCTATTTGATTACTTGCACTAGATGCCCTGATTTCAATGTAGATGTTGATTTCTAATAATATCTGATTGCTTGCACTCATGCATTGATTTCAGTGTAAATGCGATTTCTAATCCTATTTGATTGCTTGCACTAGATGCATTGATTTTAGTGTAGATGTTTTCTAATTCTATTTGATTTCTTGCACTAGATGCATTGATTTCATTGTAGATGTTGATTTCTAATTATATTTGATTGCTTGCACTAGATGTATTGATTTCAGTGTAGATGTTGATTTTTTATTATATTTGATTGCTTGCACTAGATGCATTTATTTCCATGTAGATGTTGATTTCTAATCCTATTTGATTGCTTGCATTAGATGCATTGATTTCAGTGTAGATGTTTTTTTCTAATCATATTTGATTGCTTGCATTAGATGCATTGATTTCAGTGTAGATGTTGATTTCTAATTTGATGTAACTAGATGTATGATGGTACATTAATTTTAAAGTGATTGGATTAATAGTGTGATTGATTTTAGTGTAAGCACAAAAAAATTATTGACAATGTGCATTGATTTTTGTGTTATAGTAATTCAACCTATTAATATTGGAGAGCAAGAGAGAGAAGGTAAGATGCTTACTACAATATCTCAGGTCAAAGATTTGAATGGTTTACAATTTCAACTGCATTTTTCATATAATCGATATGAAAAATATGAAAAAACTAACAGGGGTAATAGTAAGAATAGTAGAAGAAAATAGTTGAAATTGATCACAATGAAGACAATTTGTAATTGACTACATTTTTTTTTGTCAGCTTAGGTAGGTCCTTTTTCTATTTATAATAAAGTAAGCTGAATACACATACTGTCAATAGGTGGCCTCAACTTTCCCAATGGGAAACCAAGTCTGTTAGCCACCTATGCTTATATGCCATCCAAAATTGGTAAATTCGAAGTCTTTCTACCCAGGCTATGTAAACAGAGCTATTTAAAAACCATTTTTTATCTATTGTTCCCATAAACATGCATATATATTAGAAAACAACCGTTAAAAAATAAAAAAGTATTGACCTGAGACCATATACTTGATCTATTCCTCCGGTTCATCCTGATCTGACCCGTCCACTATTGGATCCACTGTTGAGCCAGCATGCACTAGTTTCCTATCTACGATACTAGGGATGTGTCGTTGTATGCGATCTAGTTTCATGTCTTGTTTACAGAGTTGAAATTGGATAGTCTGCAAGTCCGGTTTGTAATCGAGCATATCCCTGACAATCAGAGCCATACCCATAGAGACTTGCTCCACTGCCTTACACATTAACCTTTTCATCAACCAATATAAGTGGAGAGTTTGCTTTTAATGAGACATCCGACCTCTCATATTTCCAGGGTCAGAAACAAGTTCTCTCCACTCTTCCATTTCTTCCTCTGAATCTTCTTCCTGCACACTATCTTCCATTTCATTGATTATTTTCTTGATGCCTTCGTATATGTCCCGCATGTAGGCTCTAGCTGCTTCCTGCACAGTCTCGTCCATAGGGCGACGACCCATTCTTCTGCGGGGGGTGCCTCTGACCTGGGGGCGCTGACTATTATGTGCTCGTCCTCTGCGTCCCCGACCACGCCCTCGGCCATTCCTTGCCATGTCACTGTATCCTTCTATCTTTTCACAGGATGAACAGTAATGGGTCAGGATGAAATCATCTTCAGACCAAATTCGCATAAATTCTGGTGTTTTCTGTTTGCCTTTCTTATCTCGTCTGTGCCTGCACTCCCCTATTCCCAAATATTTCGATGTGTTATTCCATCCCTTCTCACAATTCCCCCTGGCCTTCTTCTCACTTCGGTCTCTAGTACCAGTCTCTCCATCCCTTCCTTGGTCTCCCTCATGGGTTCTGGTTTCCCCTGCTCGAGGGTTCCTCAGAATGGTAAACCCATAAGTCTTACTATTCGAATTCTCTCCCTTCCTCCCTTGCATACTGGCTCTGCTCCCTTCCCTTTCAGTGGTCCCTCTTTGACATGTATTTTCTTTCTTTCTGGGATTCTCACCCAGTTCTCCCTCCCAGGCTCGCTCTCTGCCACAACTTGGGTTTCCCGTCCCTCTCCGTACTCCCTGCTTGGTTACTCTTTCTAGGCTATCCACCCTCTAGCAGGGAAAATTTTAAGAACCCACCCTAAATTTACATGTATAATAAATGGGCGAATCTCCATGGTATATAGGAAAAATGGAAGGCGATTTTATCAATAATATGATATGTATATATAATTTTTTGGCGAATCTCTCACCAGGCGTGGCGAATATTTTACTCAATTATAAAATCTTGTTTTTATTGAATACACAAATGAAATCATTGCATTTCTTTAAAATATCTTTTGAAATCAAAATCACCAAAATTACATATCGATAACCTAGTGGGTGTAGGATAAAATTCACCGGTGCCATTCACATAAAGCATGAGAAAAAACCTAATACTATATATAAAACCAAGAAAAATTCAAATTCATCACTTCTAGGGACCTCGTAACCAACCTGCCAATACACAAGTATGTTCCTGTTTGCAATTAGAAAAATTACCCAGATTACAATCTGTTTACTCCAGCGTATGTTGGAAAGTTATAGAAGGATGACTAGTGCAATCAATCCATTCCTTTTAGCCCTGGATTTGTTTCAGTTTAAAACTTGTCCAATGTCTATGCTTTAACCATTCACCTTAAGATGTTTTTACAATATAATTTTGTAAGTCTATTTAATATCTTCATTATCATAAAAACCAACCTATATCCATCTTAACTCCATATCTACCACTCTTAGGGGGATGAAATATATTTATCCCTCTGAGCACTTGGTAGACCCAGAATTAAGATGGATCTAAGATGATAGAATTTCCCCTTTAAATAGTCTATGCTCACATGAATACCATGGTATTACCATGGGTCAATATCATGGGTTATCATAAACTTGGAGCTTAAAAATTACTATTAGTAATTTATAAAAATTAATAAAATTAATAGTTTATTTTTAGTTTATTTTTTATTTTAACCAAGCTAAAATGTTTAACATACATTAAATTACAACATCCATTTTTACTCTTGATCGGATCAAATAATTTTTCACTCTTTGCTAGTTTGCATATCACGATATTTGATACCTCTCGGGGGTTAGTAGATCCAGAGTAAAGATGGATCCATGCTGGTTTAATTCCCCCATTTAAATAGGCTACATTCCAGGTGAATACCATGGGTCAATACCATGTGCCATTTTGGTGAATACAGTAGATCCAGAGTAAAGATAGATCCATGCTGGTTTAATTCCCCCATTTAAATAGGCTACATTCCAGGTGAATACCATGGGTCAATACCATGTGCCATTTTGGTGAATAACATGGGTCAATACCATGTGCCATTTTTATTTTTATTAATACTAATATTAGGGTTAATAATGTTTTTTTGCATGGTATTAATAACAATCTAGTCCATGGTATTTGTCCCATAATATTTTGCCCATAGGTTTCACCTAAATATAACACATTTTTTGAGTGTTCGTAAATATAAGGTGACTTATGGAGTAAATATAAAAAAAATGTTTTATTTGTTTACCATACCTCTCGTTTATTTATATTTTTATTAATTTACCATACCTCTTTTACAAATATGGTATTTGGCCCATAGGATTCACTTAAATAAAACCTCTTTTTTGAGCCTTCATAAATAGAACGAGGGTTATGGACTAAATATAAAAAGAGGTTTTATTTATTTACCATGCGTCTAGTTTATTTATATTTTTATTTATTTACCATACCTTTTGAGTAAGTATAAAAATACATTTTATTTATTTACCATACCTCCACCTTACTTATATTTTTATTTGTTTACACCCTTGCATGTATATAAGGTGACTTATGGAGTAAATATAAAAAATGTTTTATTTATTTACCATACCTCTCATTTGTTTATATTTTTATTAATTTACCATACCTCTTTTATAAATATGGTATTTGGGCCTTTGGCCCATAGGATTCACTTAAATAAAACCTATTCTTGAAAATGGGCGAATGGAAGGTTGTAACTCCTCATTTCAAGGGCTAAATTTACCTTTTTTTTACCCTCTCCCTTAAAATAAGGTGGGCTATTTGAGGTGATTTGTAAAAATGTACTATGATACAAAATATTCGCCCACTAAAAATTTAAAACCCCTTAATTTCGCCAAAGGGCGAACACTCGCCCCTAAAATTTTCTATGCCCTCTAGTCCCCCTTAACACTTTCTCTGCCACCTTTTATATTCGTGGCTTTGGAATCCGCCTTCCTTTTCTCGTCGTTATCTATACCCTCTCCCTTTGCTAGTCTCAGAGCCCAACTCTCAGGCTCTTCCTTATCCCGAATCCCGGCTTGATTACATAACCCAATCTCTTCACCTAGCCTTGCCTTCTCCCCCATGCCTCTGGTTCTAACCCCCCAGACATTCCGCAATTGACTATTCGAATTACAAAGGATAGGCGGGATACATACCCGACATTTCGCCTCTTGACCGCTGGCTGATTGCTTGGCTTCCTCGTCCTGCTCCTTCTTTGTATCTTCCTCCTTCTAACCTTCCTTTCTGCCTTACTCTCTCTTTCATACCTCCAGCCACCAACCTGTTGTCCCATACTTCCTGCAACGCTGTCCTTTCCACTTCTCCCCGTTCTAACATTCTTATGCCACTTCTCTCGACCGTGATCCGGTACCTCTCCACGTTTAGTCTTTCACTCATGCGCATTTCGGTGAGCAGTCCTCATTTCTGCCATCTGCTGACATTGCCATTATGGCGCATTACTTCCTCGCTCACCTCGATCGGGGGGTAACTGACTACATTTTTATTATTCACATTTTTTGTCATTCAACACTATTACGTTGTCACTTTGCATTCAAAATTTTTATTTCATGATTTTTCATTAATTTTATTAACAATATCTATCATCTCAATAGATTTAGGTAACTCAACAAATTTAAAATTAAAACTACTATTCAAGATATATTTAGTAATACTTAGAGGGACACTATTAAGAATTCATTAGCTGTCAGAAATTGTGATACATAAAATTAAATGAAATAGATGTGAAATATCAATCCTCCTGTAAGCTATTGACAAGCTTGTCTTCCTTATTGATCACCAACTAATTACAAATAGATAATTACATACACATAGAAATATAACACAAAAACAATAACATTCACAAACATTACCATCCAAATCCAAAAACATAAACAAACAAACCACTCAAAGCATCCAAACATAGACTGTTGGCTTGTTGGGGCCTGACCTAGGTTCAACGGTGATTTAACCAAACAAATCCTGGTACTACTAGCCGTTTCAGCAACAGTCTGCAGAGCGCAGACTGAGGTCTCACCCGAAGTAGTATGGGAGGGTGCTAGAACCAGGTTTCTGCACCCTGGAGATGTCTGATGAGTTCAAGTGGTCTGCGTTTCAACCCTACGTGCACGTCGCTATGTGCACTTACCCGTACCTCGTAGCCTGAGATGCTGCCTTCGTGCAGCCTTACTCATGGGTTGAACAATGTTATTACCCGAGTCCTTACTGGTAATCCAATATTAGTTAATTAACTTAGCTTATTTGTATGCTTTCATTTATACTTAACAATATTCACAATTCATACAAGTGCGCATAGTAAATAAATAGTATAAATGCAATTCATATCCAACATATAATAACCCAAGAATAAATACACAGAATTCAGATAAAAATTCTCTTTATTATTCTCTTCTTTCGGTTACAGACTCAACTCTATCCTGCGCACTCAGCTGCGGACTCTACTAGGCCTCTGCGCACTTAGCTGCAAAGCCTTTTCCTATTCTATGACACCCTTAGATTCTTGCTCTTTCCTTTGAATTCCTTCTCTATCCCATGTTATATGTCTCTTTACAACTTAGAGCCTCGCTCTATCTATACAATCCTATGGTCCGCGGACCATGGGTAGGTTGACATTACATTCAAAACTTAGGGCAGACAACCCTATGATTCTAACATAAATTTCACGCTCGCAATTCGCGGAGCTTTACAACAATATCAACTCAAAACTTGGGCTTTGAGCCCCAAAAAATGTCCTGGGGGGATTCCATGCCCAACAGGCCCCAACACAAACATCATGACTTACCCTCGAGTCACTCTTTCAGCGCAGTGATCTTGGCGCAGAGTCCCTCCAACTGTTCTCTAATGGTACTAATGTCTGTAGGGCACTGAGCTGCTGCTTGTTGAACCTGTTGCATCCATTCTTCTAAGACCTCTGTGGCTGGCATGCTTTCCTGCATTTGCGCGTGCATCCCCTGTATGTGCACCAGCTTCCTTTCGATATTTGCCGTGATTGTGAAGGCCTTGTCAATCCATGGCTGAACGTGCCCTTTGAGAACTACCTCCTTGTGTCGCGTTGTGTCCACCCGCTCCTTCAGTGCCTTAGCTTGCTGAATCCTCACAAGCCATCGAGTGAGGACTAATTTCTGCGTAGTTCCTCTGACACTATCGTATTGCTGCTAAAGTTCTCGCACCTCTGTCTCTAGGCGCTGGATGTTGGGGTCCTCCTGCAAAGTCGTGAGGACCTCCAGTGCTTGTTCCAACATGTCGGTACAGTCGCGCACTGCACCTCCAATTTCTTCCAACCCTATTGTGATAATGCTAGCGCGTTGTTCTCTGATTTCTGGGGGATTGGAAAGTTGCGCCTTCAACCACAGCTCGGCGATCTGGAGACTCAACTCCAACTGCACCTTTGTCGTCTCTTCCCTAGCCTCGCAGACTCCAGTTGCTAAACTGTGGATCTACACTTCTACCGAGAGATCTTCTGCGATGGCCAGCTCCGGGATGTGTCGGCAAGCGTCAACTATCGTCTGCACCAAATGTTGATTTTAAAACACCAATTCGCCGTGCTACAAGCTGGGTTGTTCTATGTTTATTTTTTGTTGGCCAAGAACTTGGATCACACGACTCTCCCTAGCGCGCAGCTCTGTCGTTATCCCATCCTGTAGCTGATACAGTGTCTCTCGCGAAAGGGCATCGAAATTAAGGCCAAGTCCTTTCAACATGCTAATTGAAAATCTATTGGTCACATTCACTGCAATTATGGCCCCTTCCGGCAATACTATCGTATTGTCCATCCATGTGTCCAACATCTACTCTACTACCGAGGATCTTGCTACGAGGTGGGTAAAAAGGGTACCCACCTGAGGGGGCCACACCTGTAACTCCTGTTGCTGTGCCTTGAGGGCCCCCAACACAGTCTGGTGCTCCTACATAAACTCCTGAAGTGCTTCATTGGTGACATCGTGGACCGTCTCGCCGATGTCATGGAGATCACCTTCGGTTAAGGTGATCGAGTCAATGGCAAACTTCGATGCCTTGACCTTTTTCCTTGGTCCTTCTCTCTCTGCAATGTGTGGGTGCTTTAACTATGTGGACACGGCCCCTGGGTCTGTGCTCCCTTTTACTGTTTCTGTTTCCTCTGCGTCCTACCCTGAGGATGTTGCTTGGCCCTCATCTGCCTGTGTTGTTGCTGCCTCTGCTACTGCTGCTGCTTCTACGGCCTTCTTCTGCGCCATAGCTTCCTGTGCCACTTCTCGCGCTGCCCTTACCTCAACTACTACTTTTTCGTTTCGCCTTTTCTCTGCCAATTGAATGACGCACAGCTTGGCATCGTCCTTTTTCTTCTGGGCTGCCACCTTCTCCAGATTTCCAGATCTAGGGCGCACCATTCGGGAGGCCATGTTTCCAAGACAGTAAAAATTGCATTGTCGGCGTTGGTACCTCATCAGTGCGACACTTTCTCATAACTTTGTCGGTCAGGATTTGGGTGGCTACGTGGACCCCTTTGTCCTTGATGCTAGAGATAGCGTAGCCCCTCTTCTTCTTCTCCAGCTTATATTTAGTCTTCATGGTTTCTGCAAGGGCCAAATCGCTGCCCTTTCCTTCGGCTACGGTCACAGGGTCCTTTCCTTTGTAGGGAAGCCAAGAGATGCAGTGAATTAGATTAGCCGTGATGGGGATAGGCTCATCCAGCCACAGGTACCCATCATGCACCAGATAGAGCAGCTGCTTGATGACAGAAATGGTGATTGTTGCGCGGTGGAAATGTGGTACCCAAAATAAGTTTAGTAATCCGACCTTTTCCATGCTACGTAGCCACTTCCGCGGCTCGAGTGTTGTCACCACCCCCATAGTGTTCTGCTTCATTAGATTCACCTTCTCTAGATGAGGGAACTTCTCACGGTCAGCAAGGTCCCAGTCTTCGAACTTCATGGTTGGCACACAGCCCAGGTGCGTGCCTTCAAACACGATGCCGTCTGGGAGGAGTGGGGTCTGAAGCAGACTCTTGGTTTCATCTAGATCATTCGACACTTTAGTATTCCCTTTCTGCGGATGGACATATGCGGGTAGTTTCGTTGCGGAGCGTAATAGTTGGATATCCTCCTCCATGTCTTCTTCTTCTTCTTCTGCGATGATTAGAGCCTGCAGGTCTTCTTCTTCCTCATTTGTTTCTATTGCGACTGCTTTCCCCCTCTCTGCCATGGTTAGTTTGCTGGGCCGCAGATTCCTCAGGGACACGCATACTGGACCCATTGCCTGTTTATCCTTCTTGGGGGGATTTCTGTCACAACCCTGGTGCATTCTGGAACATCCTCCACCATTTGGGTCTGCACAGCCTCTCCAACAGTTACCTCTTAAATTCCAAATCCATCCTTAGTGTTCGTCATCATCTCTAGGCTGTATTCTGTCACTCGCGAACTTAGGGGTTTAATTATCGCTTGGCTCTCAATGCTCAGTGCTCTGCTCAGATGCTCAACTCTCAAATGACCAAGTGTTGTTCGTTAGCTAGCGCTTTATGTTTTATAGTGCCTTTTGAATTCGAATTCGATCGTTCCCCCCAATTTCGGGCCATTAATTCTTTCTTGGTGGAAGATTTTCCCAAATCTTGCCCATAACTCGTGTCTTAAATGCCCATCGTCCACTTCATTTGGCCGAAAATCACACATCCCATCATGAATAGTTGCCGAAAATCGCACATCCCATCATGAATAGGGACCTCAACGGTCACTTCCCAGCCAACTTGCATGGCAGTGCAACCCTCCGTGCACGGTCGCGAACCTTGTGACGTTCTGATTCTGCGCACATCTCCAATATCACGCAGCTCCCAGGCAGAATAGTTTATAGTCCCGCGCTCACTCTCAACTACCTGGAGTGCTAAGACTGTTCTTCCTACGGCTAGTCAAGTGGTTGTACCATCCATGTGGGGATCCATCTCGTCCTCCACCATGGTTCCTGGAGAATTCCCACCTTTCATTGTTGTGATCGGCACCACGCATTTTACTACTTGCAACGTGCTACCCTAGTCACTTCATTTGGCGATATGCAGTCCAAGCCATGACATCAGACTAACCAGTTCATGGCGATAGTCATCCAATTTGTTAGTACGATCATACTCACCTTGCCTTACCATTCCTGGTTTTTCGATGAGAAATGATTCCTTTATTTCATCTTCTAGCTTCTTAACCTCCGCATCCATCAAAGTGCTTTTCTTCCTTAGTCATAACTGATCTTTTTCAAGGTCATGGAGTCTAAAGTTTCCCTATCATATTTCTTCCTCAAGTCCTATATGTTCTGTTTCTTGCACCTGTGTGATTTCTTTGTTCCGAGCTTTGCGGACTGTCATATCTACAGGTGCTATTACATGCAGACTCGGCTTCACATGCTCCACTGCTGTTTTGACACTTTGCTTTCAAATTTGTTCAAGAATTCATACACCTCGATCAACCCGTCATACATAGGTAGATCCATCACCTCTGTTGCTACACATCGTAGTGACCTTATCATCATGTTGCAGTTTAGTGTGGTTATCTCGTGTAACCGGTTCTACCATCGTTCTATTTCCTCGTCTGAATCCGACGTGTAGGAGCTTTCGCATTCCCACGAAATCCTGCCATTTGTGTTGGATTCACCCAATCCTACTCTCGTGCGGTTATCTTGTAGATACAGTCGAGATCGTCATCACTATCATCGTCATGCACCGGTTCTATGTAGCACACTCCTTCCACAGGGTATAGTGGCACTACTATGCGCAGTGACTTTTTCTCGAAAATCATTTTGCGCTGCTTGAGATTTATCACTCCATTCATATCAGTGGCTCAATCTATTCCCAGTAGCATGAGATATGGATTGTTGTCATCAACAATCTCTATCACTTCGAAATCTGCAAGCGCGCTCGCACCTTCAATATCCACTGTTACTCCCTGTAATCTTCCCATGGGTAGCATCTTTTGTTGGTTCAGAATTCGCAATTGAATAGGAGACCACTGCAACACGGGCGTGCCCATGCGCTCCCATGTCTTCTTTGGCAGTACATTTGTGTCCGATCCTAGATCCAAAATTACTTGATCCATTTCATACTCCCCGATTTGCGCAATCAATGTCATCTCCCTTCCTGTTCGCGATGTATGTTTCCCGAGTTTCCGGACTTTGCGCAGTTCTCTTGACCTTGCGCACCTAGTGATAAGTTCCTACAGTCCCTTCACAACTTTGTTGTCACGTAGCAACTTCATGCATGTCTCCAGAAAGGTAATGAGCATTGAAGGATCCATCTCCGGTTCTTGTTGATCCTTACTACCTGAAGTGGTGGCCTCCGTGAAGCTCTTCTTAGCTTCCATAAACGTCTGCTTTGCACGCTCCAAATCAAATTCAGGTTCATTTGTAGGAGCCTTGTGAACCCACACACTTTCTTCAGGCTGCTTACCTTTGTCATCTCCTGTCATGATATCACTTTAGAGCACTATGTTTACATTTGGGTCCTCTTCGTGCGGCTCCGATCTCATCATTTGTAGGTTCTGAGTTAGGGGAGGCTGGAGTATTCCTTTATCACGCAACCTTGCTATTAGTGTAGGGCATTCCTCCATCTCATGATCAAATTGGGTACAATATAAACATGATGCTCTCATCAGATTTGTACAATTGCGGGCATAATGTCTTGCCCCTTTGTAATTGTAACAAATCAACTGTCCGTGACCCCTTCCTGGTCCCATTCCACCTCAACCTCATCTGCGCCCCTGAAAGCCAGTGCATGCAATCCCTGCACTTTGATTAAGGGTTCGCGTTTCGGCCTGCATGCTCTAGGTAGGGGTCCGATCCATTATTAATTAATAGCTTCTTCAGGTGCGCTCATCATGGCCTACCGACCTGCAGAAATTACAGAACAATTGCTAGGACGTCTGCATATACTTCTCTAATAGATGACAATTATCTGTCATATGTTTTCCTCCTATCTGACAAATCGTGCACCACAATGCAGGCACTGTGCTCGGTCCTGATTGTGCCTCTGGTCTCAATGGCATTGGTCCTCCTCCCACCAAGTAATTTGCGAAGACTGAACAATGATCCTTGTCATGTCCCTGTCCCTTGCATTTTATGTACCCTACCTCCTCGTGCACCTCTGGGTGAATTGTCCTATCTTGTTTTAAACTCTGCATTTCCAGAGCGCATGGATTTGTTGGACTCCCATGTCAGGATCTTGTATTGGGGTCTCATGCAGTCTCATTGCAATCTCCAATGCTTCAGCCTGGGTGGATAACTTATGTTGCGACAATGTCGTTCTTAGATGTGGCGTTAGTGATGCTACAAACCATGCGCGATGCTTCCCATCTATCAAGGTCATGTTGGCTTTGCGAATCATACCCTTCAGTCTTTGATCCAGCTCCCAGGGGGTCTTTCCAAGAAGCATCACGATTTCCTTAAACCCAATAATCGATTGTGTCTCTGATTTTGGCCTACTAAATTCCCTGTTCAGCGCAGCTTGGATATTCGCTATCCCTGCATTTGGATTTTCATTAGAGTGCTTAATTTACCACATCAGTGCGCGATCCTACAACACGCTTACTAGGCTTGCCTTCTTTATGTTGTCATTCGTGACCCCTTGCGCTTCCCATACAGCTTTTACCTCGAACCAAAATTGGTCCGAATCTTCATTCCCTACTCCTTTGAATACCAACAACTTTATTGTGCTTGCCATACTAAACTATGGTGGTGGCGGAGGTGGTGTGGGCGGAGATGGAGGTGACAATGGTGAAAATGGTGGTGGTGTAGGTGGGGGTGGTATGCGTGGAATTCGCTGCCTTATCAGGCTGATCACGCTTCTCGGAGAAACTTTCGTGAGCTCTTCCTTGATTTCCCGCTAAGGTGAAATCAAGGGGCTATTTTCTATCTCCGCACTACCTTCGTTTATATAGATTCTCTCACTTCACGTAGCCCTTCAATTTATTCGCATAACACACTTTTCACACAGTAGCATTTTAATCCAAGTGTTTAAATATTTAATATAATTACCTTGCGACCCTTTGAGGAAGTGTTGTTCCGTCTCGCTCTAGCTGACTGATGTATCTACCATGAACTTGATGATAAACCCTCCTATGATTCGATCGAGCCAATGTTCCACAACGCACGCGATCTTATCTTTCGACACTTCTAGTCTGTGCACCAACTTTGGAGTCCACACGATTGGTTTGTTGAGCTTACGCCTTCCCTGACTGCCCGCTAGCTTCACGATCCACTCGTACAACTCAGAGGGGAAGGATGCAAAGAAAATTTTGTGGATTTCTATATACACATAGCACTCTAACCATTGTTCCTTTGATACTCGTAGATTCCTATTTTCTTGCACCCCGAACTCATGAATCTTTCTGTCTAGCGACTTTTCAATTTCTTTCTTTGTTAGATTATAGTGACACGACATCAGACATCCCTTATGCAGATCCTGGTCCCGGCAACGGAACCATTTTTTGGATTGTTGGGGCTTGACCAAGGTTCAGAGGTGATTTAGCCAAACAAATCCTGGCACTACTGGCCCTTTCGGCAACAGTCTGCGAAGCGCAAACTAAGGTCTCACTCGAATTAGTATGGGAGGGTGCTAGAACTAGGTTTCCACACCTTGGAGATGTCTAATGAGTGCAAGTGGTTCACGGTTCGACCCTACACGAACGTCGCTACGCACACTTACCCAAGCCTCACAGGCTGAGATGCTGCCTTTGCGCAGCCTTACTTGGGGGCCGAACAATGTTATTACCCGAGTCCTTACTGGTAATCCAATATTAGTTAATTAACTTAGCTTATTTGTATGCTTTCAGTTATACTTAACAATTCACAGTTCATACAAGTGCGTGCAGTAAATAAACAATATAAATGCAATTCATATCCAACAGATAATAACCCAAGAACAGATACACGGAATTCAGATAAAACTTCTTTTTATTATTCTCTTCCTTCGGTTACAGACTCAACTCTACCCTACGCACTTAGTTGTAGGGGTCTGCGCACTCAGCTGCGGACTTTACTAGGCCTCTGTGCACTCAGCTGCAGAGCCTTTTCCTATTCTACAACACCCTTAGACCCTCACTCTATCCTTCGACTTCTTTCTCTATCCCATGTTAGATGTCTTTACAACTTAGAGCCTCGCTCTATTTATACAATTCCATGTTCCACGAACCATGGGTAGGCTGACATTACATTCAAAACTTAGGGCGGACAACCCTATGATTCTAACATACATTTCATGCCCGCAATTCGTGAAGCTTTACAACAATATCAACTCAAAACTTGGGCTTTGAGCCCAAAAACATGTTGTGGGGGATTCCATGCCTAACATAGACACACACAAACCACTCAAACATCCAAACATAGATGTACAAACATTTTAAAGCAAGAAACATAGACTAAATTAAACAACAAAATTATATGGTAATGTCAGGCAAAAAAAACATTATGTAAATTTCAAAGTATGGAGTTTATCTCAAACATATACATAATAATGATAATCTAAAAATATGACATTGCTGCCATTAGCTAGAACCAGACTAGATCCATCTAACTCCGGATATATCATGCAATTCTACACTCCAAAAAGAAGGTTTGCACCTCAAGGGATTTGATCCCTCTTGGTGCATGATATATCCGGAGTTAGATGGATATAGGTTGGTGTAGAATTTAAAAGGATTGGAAGACTTTATTGTAATGGGGCCAAAGAGGGGAGGGATGAAGGCTCACTTGGCTAGTTTGTCAAGGATTTGGCCAAGGGCTTTAATGGAATTTAGTTAAGCTGGGCCTTTCGGAGTTTTCCGAAGGTAAATTTTGTGTATTGTGTTTATATGTTTATTTTAAGGTTATTTATAATTTCCTATACGTAAATATTTATTTTCTATACGATAAAATTTCTAGATGCAATCCATCTTTGAACTGAAAATACATCAACAGACTGACCCTAGATGACCTCTAACATAAAATAAAACATGCTATAAAAAATACCTACATATCATCAAAATATTTGCCTATATTGAGATATTCATCATCAATATCACTCTCTAAGCATTAAAATAAGATAGAAAAAACTTAGCATGTCAAGTCAAGATTTTCTTTTAGTGATGGGTACATTTTTAGTAGGATCATGATAGAGGAGTTCAACAATCAATTCCAATAACATCATGGTACATAGAGGGATCAATTTTCTTGATTAAATGTTAGTTGCATGCCCTCATACATGGAAAAATCCAATAGAAACATTGCAATCCTCTCATTCCTGAAATCCTAACAAACTGTTAAGTTTGTTGGATTTTGAGTGGGATATAAAATTGTACTTTCTCCACATGAAATCCAATGAGTTTGGAACCACTCTCAAACATCCCAAGTCAATTAACGGTAGTGTTAAAAATGTAAGTAAAAGGATGGAAAAGAAAATTAAAGGAGAATATCACTAATTACATAGAATTAATAGGGAAATATAGTCATATACTAGGCTTCTTGGGTAAAAAATAATTTCTTTCAAAAGGTCCTTGGTAGCATTATAAAAAACTAGTCAGTTTAGTGAAATAAGGCCAGTTCAACCTAAACCAATGAAAAAGGGTCTTGTTCACTCGTCTGAACTAGTTTTTCCCTAACATTGCAGAAAACATAATCCTATGTATTAGATTGATTGTTTTAAATAAAGGTTGAAACTACTATGCGTCTTGTTGGTTATGAGTTTATATTGTAGCTTCTAGTTGAGTTTCCTAGATCCATGAGGTTCGGTAGGGAAACATAGGAGATTCAACCCCATATTTGTGGAGAACATATCTAGTAGAATCCATTAATGTAGACTATTATGCCTATATATATCATGAAACCAAACTTAAAAATTGATGACCTTATGCTTATATAAAGTATTTTTGAAATCATAAAAGAAACTATACTTTCACATCACAGTTGAATCTTGTTAACATCCACTTTAATAAAAATATTCAATCTAAATATAGATTTCTAATCCATATTACATTAATTTTATAAAACTTGTATATAATATTTACCATCTTAGGTCCATCTTAACCCCCAATTATGTGTTGAGAGGGATCAAATCTTTCTAGGTGCAAATCTAATTTTGAGTGGAAAACTTGAGGAAATATTTGCAACTTGAGAGATTTGACTTTATAGATCCAAGGTTAATATGGATATAAGTTATTTTATATTAAACTATAAGTTTTTATCTTATATTAAAATGTGGGTATAGTATGTACACATTTGTAAATTTAGCAATTAAATTGCATAAAGGTGGGGCTCTTTTCCACAAAGAAGGGAGTCATTTGGTGTGGTTTTGCCATGACCTTAAAATTAAATTATTATTATTATTATTATTATTATTTCAATGTTAAGCAATTAATATTTGTTTTCTTTTGTTTTTCTTAAATGACAATTATGTAATAAATAAATTATAATATTGTAGTACATTATTCTTGAAATTCCATTTGCTACTTTTATTTGTAATAAATAAATGTCAATAAGAGTAAAAGATATTTTAACATTTTATTTTTTTATTTGCTTAACCTCAAATTACACAATTAGGACAAATAAATTCTTGAAGATATTTTATAAATAATGTTAAGAATTCAAGATTTTCATTATTCTCTTTAGTATGACTAATTGTTCACAATAAAAAGACTATCTTGGAATGACATCTCTTAATCTTTGAAAACCCCTTGCCCCATAAAACATAATAGGGAAAGAAATCCTAAAAGAATTAACATATCTATTATAATTGGTAAGATTAGTAATGGGAGAGACACTTATTCAATCACTTTCCCACTTATAGAGAAAACAACAATACATAATGTGGACAGAAACTCGAAGAGAGTTAATTTGTGTAATGTTGATTAAGATACATACTTGGAAGTGATAGGCTATATAGCCACTCCTTTGTGTGTAGATATATGTCATTTCTCTATATTTTAATAGATTTTCATTTCATAAACTTACTTAAATGATACATAAGCTTCATCCAAAGGTCTTCTGTGTCACCATCTCCCTCAAAATCATGCTCCACCAAATAAATTGAATTAATATATGTGCACATGAATTGACTTGTATTACTATTATTTTTAATTAAAATGACTTTATCTTTTTATTATTTTTAATATAACAGGAAGAAAGTGACAATATCTCCCCATATTTGTGAGTAGAGAAAGCTAAATAGTAATAGAATTAAACTTTTTTCAAGTTAGTGTTACATATTTATATATTAAAACTTAAAAGTAATAAAAAAATATAGTTGACTCAATTAAAAAACAATAAAGATATAAATGGCTTGATGTGCACATATCTTACCCTGACTCCTTTCGTAGGAAGGTTTACCATTTTTGGCGATGAATAAGATCTTTGGAAAGATCTTGGGATTAACATGTCAGCTCATGAAATGTAAATGTGTCTTACATCTATATTATACACATTCAACGTTTTGGGTTTTTTCCTAGGTTATGAATTGTTGTTTTTTTTCAACTAGGAAAGTAATTAAATAACCTTGTGTGTCCAAGTACTTATTCTAAATTTACAATATATATGTTAATTTTCTTAGGGTTTATTTAAGTTTATGTTTTTTTCGGGCGAAAGATATTAATTTAGATTTATTTTAATTTTAGATTTATCAACTGTTAAAAAAGATTTAAAAAAGTTAGTTTGTACTTTTATATATATATATATATATATATATATATATAAGAATATTATTAGTAAAAATTCGGATTGTGCGTCAAGGAAGAGTTTCGATGGAGCGCGCTCGGACGGGATTAGGTTAGGGTTTCACTGCAGCTCGCATCTGCGCGGTTAGGGTTTTTTCAGGAACCGAATTACTGTAACTCCGTTGCGGTTAACACCCTGATCTATCTGCAGCAACTCCACCGTTGGATATTACACCTGTCGTTTTCGTTTATCGTTATCTGGTGACAGTTATGGCTGACAACATGGATTGCGAGGCGGTGGATTTCTCGGATGAACCGTTTCCGGACAGGGTTATATTCGGTAACCCTAGCTTCGTAGCATCTTCACTGACCGCATCTTCGCTTTCAGCGACTGCACCGGAACCGCCTCCGCAATCGCCTATTGTCTCGCCGCCTAGCTGTAGCTCACCTCTGCCTTTATCTGAGCCCTCATCTATCCCGCCGTTTCCACCTGCTTCCGTACCATCGTCATCCGGTGCTCGTCCGACCGGCTGTTATGAAACCCCCGCGGTCAAGGTTAGGGCAACAAAACCCTCCCCCCTGGAGGGTATCTCAAATCCACTGGTTGATCACCCGTCCGCTCCACGTACGAGCAAGAAGAAATCAAAGTGCATCAAGGCCACGTCCAAGGAAATTACCATCAGATTCGACGAATCCGCGACTCTGTGTGACCTCATGGACATGGCAAATACTGTTCTGGTAGGGCATGTCCGAGGCAGGGCATACTCGGCAAAGCGGCTTTCTCAGTGGGTGAAGGAGGTTTGGGGCGGTGTTCTGTTTGATCTACCTGAGGTTCATGTTCTTCCCAGGGGCTGGTTCTCTCTGCATTTTTCCAAGGAAAGTCACACGAACCTGGTTCTGGCCAGGTACTGGCATATCGAGATGGCTCCGGTTCTGCTCAAAAGATGGAGCCCTCTATTTGATCCTGAACATGAGCAGATCGGAGCCGGACCAATTTGGGTTCGCCTGCCGGGTCTTCCACTACAGTTCTAGGCCGAAGAAGTCTTCATTAGGATCGGCAACGTGCTGGGTACTTACCTGGATCACGATCGCACTTTTATAGAATCACGGAGCCGAACCCTAGTGCGTATTCTGGTACACTTAGATACCAGAGATGGGCTGGAAGAACAGATCACATTGCAATGGGGCAGATGTATCAGGGTACAGATCCTTGACTATGAAGGTGTTCCTTTTCGTTGCAGGCGATGTCATAAAGTTGGGCACCTCATCAAGGAATGCCCTCTCATCAAAAGCTCTGAGGAATCTTCGCGGCACACACCGGCGCCTTCCAGAACGGCTTCTCCAAATATATCTCGCCCGGCCTCGACGGGACTGTCCCCAGCGGCAACTTCACCTGCGGTCGAACCTGGACTTCGGCTGCCATCTCCGCCAAAGACCAGGGCTCGCTCGGCAGCTGAAGCTGGTTGGGTCTCGGGTTCTCCTTCCCTTCCCATTCTCTCTTCTTTTGATTTTATGAATGATTGCAGCTCTCATGTTCAGACCTCCATGGTTCAATGTTCTATCCCTCTATCCCCTCATTATTGCTCGGCGGGCCCTTCCATTGCCCCCCCTTCCACGCTGGTCAATTCCCCCCGATCTCCCCCGGAATCCTCTCCCCCTCATCCATATAATCTTCGATCCAGATCGCACGCCAAAGAGCCGCCCTGCATACCGTCGGGACTGGGTATTGTGGTACCAGACTCTGGCACCATATCTACCAGGGGGAGAAAATCCCACCTATCCAAAGCTATTAAGAAGGTTGGGGCCGAGGTTGTTTCTGGATGACAATCCACCATTGTCGGGGTCCTTAGAGCAGGACACACCCCGAGAGGTGTTCCCCCATGAAGTGTCTTTCTTTCAATTGCAGAGGACTGGCTAGTTCCTCCAAGAAACTAGCCATGAAGTGACTTTTGGAGTCCGAGCACATCGATATTATTATGCTACAAGAAACCCTCTGTTCTGCAGACCAGGCCACGAGAGTCATGCAAGCCATGACTCCTGGCTGGACTTTTTATGCCCTTGATGCTGTGGGTCGTTCTGGAGGATTGGCAATTGGGATAAACCCTCGCTCCATTAAATTGGAATCGTCTTGGGGAGGACAGGGGTATCTGGGGCTTGATATATTCTCTGCTGAATTAGGTATGAATCTGTGTATCGTCAATGTGTATGCCCCCTGCTCCCATAGGGAAGATTTCTGGCAACATCTCCTCCACCTCACCATGCTGAACGATGATCGGATCGTTCTGGGAGGAGATCTCAATTTCTCATTAGGATTCAGAGAATCCTGGGGTTCGACGGCTCAAATTGACCCCATTACTGATTTCATGAACAACCTATTGGAACAGACAAATTTTGTGGATATTCCCATGCAGAAAGTTCAACCCACATGGAGGAACAGAAGGGTGGGTAATGCTGCTTTAGCCCGTCGTCTTGACAGATTCCTAACGAAGGATGCTCTTCTTCAGAATCTGCAGCATTATAAACAATGGGTTGGCTCAGGTGGTCTGTCGGATCACATGCCCATTTATCTGGAAATCCAGGGTCCCTTCAAAAAACCAAAAGCCCCCTTCAAATTTAATCATACTTGGCTGAAGGACCCATTATACATCAAGTTGATTTCCGACTACTGGCTCTCTCACCCTATCAATGGACCGGAACCTCTTGCCAAAGGATTCTGCAGGAATCTCTCCGATATCAAACACCTTTCTATTGTCTGGGCAAAGGAGAAACAGGCTCGTGACACATTACATCTATCACAGATCGAAGCAGATCTAAGATCCCTCACCGATGAGAGGGGGCAGGGGTTCTTCTCGGCTGAAGATAAGAGCAGACTGATCGAGTTAGAGAATCAAAAAGCTAAAATTCTCAAAGAGAGAGAGGAATCCATAAGATTAAGGAGCAGGGCATTATGGATCCAAGCGGGGGATGATAACTCAAAGTTTTTCCATAGCTTTGCCAAGGGCCGGAAAGTGTCTAACACTATCTGGAAGCTTCCCACTCCTGATGGAGGCATGGCGGATTCTTTCAACAAGCTTGCACACCTGGGCATCTCACATTTCAGAGAGCTGTACAAGAGTCCCCATGAGGTTAATTTACCTGATATCATCAATGTGGCAAATCACTTCCCGCGATTTGTTGGGGAAGATGATAGGAAAGCTCTTAATGAACCTGTTTCATCAGGGGAGCTTGAAGGAGTACTGAAATGGTTCAAAAAAGATAAGAGCCCGGGTCCGGATGGATGGACCATTGAATTTTACATTGCATTCTATGATGTACTGGGGCAGGATCTATTGAGGGTGGTAGAGGAGAGCAGAACCTCGGGGTCCATCTACCACGCTATCAATTCTACCTTCATCGCTCTCATTCCTAAAGTCGATGCCCCCGAATCATTTGACGATTACAGGCCTATATCCTTGTGCAACTGCCTCTACAAGATTATATCTAAGACCATTGCAAATCGGATCAGACCTATCCTCTCTAGGCATATTGCACCGCAGCAATTTGCCTTCCTAGAATCCAGACAGATACATGAGGCCATTGGACTGGCACAGGAAGCTATCCACTCTATCTGGTCCAAACATCTCAAAGGTATTCTCCTCAAGATCGATCTCTCCAAAGCCTTCGATAGGGTCAGCTGGCTCTACCTCAAAATGATCCTTATTCACCTGGGTTTCCCCCACCCCGTCATATCTTGGATTATGGCCTGTATCACTTCCCCTACTTTCAGTATTCTCATCAATGGGGCAGCCACACCTTTCTTCCACTCTGAAAGAGGTCTGAGACAGGGATGCCCCCTCTCCCCTCTACTATTCCTGCTAGTCATGGAAGGACTAAGTAGGCTCATTGAATCTGCAAAGAGATCGGGAGATATAAGGGGCCTTCGCATATCTGATATCTGTTATCTTACTCATCTCCTCTTTGTGGACGATGTTCTTATATTACTGGACGGCAGTATTCGAGACTCCAGGACTTTTTCAAAGATCCTTCTATTATTTTCGGCAGCCACTGGAATGCTTCCCAATCAGAGGAAATCCACTATTACATGCACTCGCGCTTCGATTCAGGAATCACAGCTGGCTCAACAATTTTTTCCATATAATGTCCTCCCCCTGGACAGAGGACTAAAATACTTGGGATTCCGGTTAAAACCCACCTGCCAAAGAATTTCCGATTGGGTGTGGCTGGTTACCAAATTGGAAAAAAGACTCACTGGATGGAGCTTCAGATATTTATCAAGGGCCGGTAGATTGGTCCTCATTAAGTCAGTTCTCGAAGCTACTCCAGTATTTTGGATGGCCTTGGCATGGATACCAAGGAACATCTTGAGTCGATTAAAGCAGCTGTGCAATCGATACCTCTGGAACGGAAGCCAGGATAAAAGAATTTTCGCATGGATAAGCTGGAAGAAGATCACCTTGCCCAAAAAATGGGGCGGATGGGGCCTCAAAGATCTTCCCGAATTTGCCAAGGCTCTTGCTGCTAAGATGGGATGGTCATTACTTACCAGCCAAAACCTCTGGGCACAGGTATCTTACCACAAATATATCTGGCCTCAAAGTATTTTGGATTGGGCTAGATTACCTTCTTGGACATCGAAGGGATGCTCATCGATTTGGAAAGCGCTGATCCACTCTCTTCCCCTCATCCGCGATCATCTTGCATGGAGAATAAACGATGGACTGTCGGGTAGGATTGGATTGGATCCTTGGTCTGGCAGCGGGGGCAGACACACCCTCAATAGAGATCTTATATCATATCTTAATGAACATGGCATCCGGAATTTTGCGCACATAGCTGACCAGCAGCGCTCAGATATCCTTTCACAAGCATGGAAATCGCCTCAACAACTCGAATTACCTCCTCATTGGCATCAGGAATGGCGTGAGTATGTGCTTGCTTTATCAGAATCTCATATCAGAATCAAGCAGGGACCGGATGAGTTGGTGTGGTGTATGGCGGATAATGGTATATATGCACCCAAATTCGGGTATACCTCGCTCATATCGCACAGAAAACCGGATATCTCTCCGACATGGTGGCGAGACCTATGGAAGCTAAAGGCACCCCCTCGTACCAGAATATTCTTCTGGTGTATTCTCAAAGACATCATCCCTTCGGGTGAATATCTGACTCGCAGAGCCATTTATGGGCCATCCTGGTGTTCTTTTTGTAAAGCGGCATCTGAGACTACTGTGCATCTCTTTCTTAAATGTCCAGCCATCGAAGCACTATGGAAAAACATCACCACTCATCTGGGCATATCTGGGCATTGGAGTGGGGAGGATATCACTAGTTCATGGTCGGACTGGAATCGTCACCATCTGGGCAGCAAACTGCTCAACCTTCCCCTTGTGGCATCCTGGTATATTTGGTTGGCCCGGAACCGATATATCTTTGAGGACACCGCTGTGTGCTGGCCCCGTATAGAGGCTAACATCATTGCCGCTTACCAAGAATTGCCTAATCCCCCTCCATCTCGACCTAGATCGATACAGCCGCCCCCGAATATTGATTATAATTCCCCTTGGGCCTTCTTTGACGGGGCCGCAAACCTATCGGGATGTGGGGGAGGTTTTGTTCTCCATATAAACGATCATCATAGTTACTCTGTTAAAATGGGATTCGGCAGTGGCTCAAACAACTTCGCTGAGCTTTCGGCTCTTCGCAATCTTATGCATTTCTCCTTGGATCATCAGCATACAAATCTCAATATTTTCGGGGACTCCATGACTGTTATAAATTGGATTAATAATACATCTATCTGTCATTCTCACTCTCTCAGCAATATATTATTTGATGCACAAACTCTCAAGTCAACATTTAATCATATTTCCTGTCTCCACATATACAGGGAATATAACAGCGAGGCTGACAAATTATCCAAGGAGGCCGCGTTACTACCCAGGGGAGAATGGCTGATTGTGGAGAAGCAGGGGGCTGAGGAGTTTCGATATTACCACAGGCCATATATAGACCAGAGAGAACAGCGGGACAACAGTCCCGATGACCGTCAGTAATATCAGTGAATTTTTGATACTGTTTTTGATACTGTATATAGATATGATACTACATATTGAAAAGATCCTGCGTGATCTTGAATATGGTACTCTGCCAGCTGTATAAGCGACTTAACACTTACTTTCTGTCTCTCATGTTAACACCCTGCGTGGTGGATTATTGTCTGAACAATATAGCATATGCTAACAGCATCTACACTATGTAATTTTCTTAATACTAATGAAAATTACGGATTTTTCCAGTGGAAAAAAAAAAGAATATTATTAGTAAAATTATGGGTTATCAAAGCTCGAGCTCAAAAATTTTAGTGAATTGACTAATTTATTTTTATTTTTATTTTATTATTAATTATTTTATTTTTAAAATTTATATAATTTTTCTTTTTTATTTAATTTTTATGTAATTTTCAAAGTCAAAATGTTTAATAAAACAAGACAAACCATGACATTACAACATCGTACTTAGTTGTAAAGTGCCTCTCTTCTTGGTGCAAAAATTAAGATATATATAATTATATTTAAATATTATATATGCAATTTCAAATCTATATATTTTTTAATGACATAGATGATTTTATAGAAATTAATGATTAAACCAATTTCTTACTCCTATGACAATATAAGGCTTTAGTGTTTTGAGGATTAGAACCTCAAATCTCTTAATATATGATATTTTATTTTCACTTATATTTACCAATTAAATGGTCTCTCAAAACTAATTATATAAATATATTAAAATGATAAATATATAATAGTCAAGTGTTTAGAAGATTAGATCCTCGAATCTCTTAATATATAATATTTCATTTTCCTTTATACTCACCAATTAAATTCTCCCTCAAAACTAATAATATAGATATATTAAAATGATAAATATATAAGATTAGTTTGATATTTATAATTACATTTAAAATGTTATATTCCAACTCCTGATCTATATAATATTGTCTACCCAAAATAAGCCTCATAATAATCTTAGAATTATGAAACATTCTGAGCGCGACGACTTGAAAATTTGAGCCTGACGACTTGAAAAATTCTTGTCATACCAGCTTTCCTTTAATTGAATGTTGTGCCCACGTCGGCCCAGTTTATGGTTATTTTATGCAGACATGAACGCGTATGCGAACGTGCCATCATGTTGAAAAAACGTTGATATTTTATTAATAAAAACCAGTATATATGTATATTGGTAGCATTATCAAATGTTGTGCATCATTCAAAATAATAAAAAACAGAGTTTGGTATTTTATTTATTAAAAGAAAAAAATAAGAAGTTAATTATTGATTTATTGGTTTAGAGTATTATGCTTAATATGAACGAAGTCTAATTTTTTTTAAAGAAAGAAATGAATTTTTTTATAGTATTTTTATTAGTTAATTTTAATCAAAATTTTGTAAAAATCTAAAAACACTTAAGTTGTTTAATCTGTAGTAGAATTTGAGCGTTTTTGGGGTTTCTCATGGCACTGAATCTATTTATACATTCAAAATTGCATTTTAAATAACAAAAAATCACAACTTGCTTCAAATTGTATTCCCTGATTATAGTGAAAAAGCCCTGAATCTATTTATGTATTTAAAATTGTATTTTAAATAACAAAAAGTCACAATCTTGTTTAAAATTGTATTATCTGACTATTGTAAAAATGCCATTTCATTTAGATTATACTTTCATTAGTAAATATCATGTAATAAACCACTGAGTAACTTGTTGACTTTAAAATAAAAATAATGTGATATAGATAACAAATCAATTATTTATTGACTTACAATATAGTATTTATTTAATTTACTACTCAATATTGAATATTACCAATAATTAATTAACTAATTCCAACATAAAAAATAATACATTTTTCAATAAACATCCATAAAAACAACAAATCAACCATTAATTTATTATATATAATAATTTAATCCACAACCAAATTGAAAATTACCATTAATAATATATAAATTTCATTATGCCTTGTTTTCTTTTATTTTTGAATAAGTTTATATTATACTTATAGATAGCCATGTTAATTTATATATTTATTATTATTATTATTTTAGAATTTATATATACTATAATATATTAGGGTCCTATTAAAACTTTGTTGATTATATATTTTTTTTTGTTTTCGAATTATTTTATGACAACGGTGAAAGTCCATTTTATTAGTTTTTATTATTTATAATGATTTGTTACATTAAGAAGAACATCTCCCCATGTTAGGATTTATAAAAACGACCCTTACAACCAATATAGTTGGATAGAGATTAGAGACATTAATAATAAAAAGTCTTACATAGCAATATGTTATTTCCCCCCATCAATTCTAACTTCTATAAGAAGAAGAATCTATATAAAACTAACCCTTACAATGGTTTAGAGAATGATATTTCTAGCCTAAGGAATGACGGTAATATCCTTTTAATAGGTGACTTTAATGCTCGAACTTCAAACAACCAAGCTATTATTCTAAGCAACCATTCCAACCCTAATCCTCTTTGGTTAGACGAAGACCCCACTCTGGCTAGTAGGTACAAAAGGAGCTCTGAAGACCTCGGGGAAAATTTGTTTGGGTCGGAGCTAGTCAAGCTCTGTAGTGCTCAGGATCTCATAATTTGCAACGGTCTAAAAAAGTGGCCCAATTCTAGCAAGATGACCTGCATCCATGGACTTGGTAGCAGCGTGGTAGACTACGTTATTTCCATTCTCCCATTATATAACGAAATGGTAAATTTTGACATCTTAAACGACCACGAACCTAACTCTGATCATAGGCCTTTACTTATAACTCTCAATTTTGTCATGCATAGAGTTCCCATAGAAAATAATACTTACAGCCAAAAGAACTTAATATTTGATAGAAATAAAAATGATCTCTTTCTAAATGAATTAAAAACTAATTTTCTTCCTTTATCTAGTATAGACAACATAGAAGACCTCTATCATAATTTTACTACAACCCTCTCATATTCTATTAACAAGTTCTCAATTGAAGTTTCAAATAATAAAAGAAATAGCAAAACCAATCCATGGTATGACAAAGATTGTAAAAGTGCGAGGAGAGCAATTAAGGAAGCTGTTGATGAATCTCTTAAAATGGACAAGATAAAAATATACAAAGCCCTAACTAAAAGGAAAAAGAGGCAGTACATTCATCAAAGACAGGAGAATCTCTTACACCTCTCTAAGGTAGCTCCTAAGAAATTTTGGAGGCAGATTCTGACTAGGAAGACTAAGGATAATAATAAAATTGCTCTTCACGATTGGAATTCCTATCTTAAAAAGCTTTATGAATCTCCAAATGTCATGGATAATTTGGAAACCCTGCTCACAACGAAAGAAGTTTTCTCTTTAGAAGACATTAAGTTTGGGGTTAATTGCCTCGCTAATGGGAAAGCTAAGGACATTGAAGGTTACCAGGTGGAAATCTTAAAAATTGGAGGTCCTGTCCTCATCCCCCACATCCACAAGCTTTTCAATCAAGCAGTCAAGCAAGGGTTCCCTAAACCTTGGACTGAGAGCCTCATTATCCCTATTTTTAAAAGTGGGGATACAAATAACCCCTCTAATTATTGGACAATTATGATCAACCCTCTCTTAGCCAAGTTATATGGTAGTATTTTGGAAAAGAAGTTAAGCATATGGCTTGAAAGTGAAGGTAAGCGGGCTAAAGGCCAAGCAGGTTTCAGAAGGCATCACTCAACAACAGAGCACCTTGTTACGCTTAGGATCATTGCGAAGGAATGTCGTAATGATAAATCCAATTTATTTTGTTGCTTTGTGGACTTTAGAAAGGCTTTCGATACGGTTCCTAGATACAACCTTTGGAATAGGTTAGAAGAGCTAAAGGTTCCTCTTGATTTGAGAGTTGCCGCTATAAGGTTATATGAGAATGTAATTGCCAAGCTAAAGAGCAATGAGGGGTGGTCGAAAGATATTAAGTGTAACATCAGAGTTAAACAAGGTTGTCCCCTCTCCCCTACCCTATTTGGAATTTACATCGATAAGCTCGAAGGCTATTTAGAGGAAGCAGGATGTGATGGCACGATCTTAGTTGGGATAGTCATTATCCTTCTTCTCTATGCTGAGGATATTTTTCTTTTGGCAATGTGCCCATCTGATCTTGACAAGCAACTCAAGCTTCTTAAGGATTTCTGCTCTACCATGGGTATGACTGTTAACACTGACAAAACAAAAGTTATGATTATCAAATCCAAGAAGGACACTTACGCTAATTTTATGTATGACAATAATAACTTGGAGGAAGTGTATTCTTACATGTACCTAGGAATTGATATCCATCACAAGCTCAACTAGAACCATAGCATTGAGAAAATGATTAACGAGGGGTGGAAAGCTTATTTTGGTCTTGACAATAATTGTAAAACAGCAAACCTTGTAATGTGGGATAAAAAGAAGTTCCTCTTTGAAACTTTAGTCACTCCTGTTATCTTATATGGCTGTGAGGTTTGGGGTTGCAGCATCTCCAGAGAATCATGGAGAAAGATTGAGCAAATCCAGAAGCGTTTTATAACTTATAACTTGAAAATTAAAAGTAATACACCCTATCCTATTCTCCTTATAGAAGCAGGTCTTTCCCCTATTGAGAGCCTAGCGATGCTTAGGTTTCTGTTGTACAAGCACAAACTCAATAACATAGACGATCATAGACTTCCTAAGCTAGCTTTAAATTCCAGCCAAAACCACCTAAGGCTCAATCGAGGGTGGCATAAAGACACAAGGGCCTGGTTAAACTATTGGGAGATCAACGAGAATGATGCATTGCAAAACATAAATAACATTAAAGATATTGTTACTTCTAAGTTCAAAGAAAAATTGTGGTGTGAGAAAGATTTAGCGGCTAAAAGAAAATTAAGTTATTATAAGAAGGTCATCAACCCCACCCTAGAAGATCAAAAGTATCTCTCTATTTTAACTAGCTCAAAGAAGAAAATTAATATAGCAAAGATTAGAACGAATTCTCATGAGCTCCATAGTGAAACAGGTCGTTGGGCAGTTCCTAAAACGCCATGGATGGAAAGGATCTGCCATATATGTGAGAATAGGAACATCGAGGATGAAAACCACTTCCTCTTAGAGTGCCCCCGTACAACCACATTAGATCTCAGTTTCACAATCTTTGTAACAATACTGACCTTCCTAGCCTTTTACAATGTCAAAATTATAGTGAGCTTCGGAGGCTTCTCTCCAAGCTTTTTGAGCATAGGAATAAAATCTTAAATCAAAATAAATAATTTGTTTCTTTAGGTCCGATAGACCATTGTTTGGTCTCGGCGGACGTTAACCATCATCATCATCATCATCATATAATTATGTTATATTAGTAATCATTCTCTTAGTTAATATTTTATTAATTTTATTTAATATTACCTATTAATTTATTATATTTTAACATTTTATTGATTGATTGATTTCTCTCATTGCATTCGAGTAACACTGAATTAACCTAATATCTCATTTTTCTAACTATAAAAAGTTTAATCTAAATATTTAGAAAATAGTAAAATAAAAATATATAAATAAAATAAATTTAAATTATTCTGATATTTAATTAAGTGTAGTTTAATTTATAGATGAAATAATTTTTTTACCGGAATTCATTTAAATATAGTAAGAATTTTTTTTGTTTAAAATATATTTTTAAATTTATAAATACATGGAGTATTTTGAAAAATTTATAAGAGACTCTAATTATACAAATTAAACAATTTAAACTCAAATTTTTAAAATTCTCTATCAAATTTTGATTAAAATTAACTAAAAAAAATATTCTGAAAAAAAATAATTTCATCTATCAATTAAACTACACCTATATTATATACCACACATTAAAATATTAATTATATATATGAATATTACCCTGAATCAATACCAGAAACGCCACAAACCCTCATAGCAGCACAACATAAGTCAACCACGAGTCATATGGTCATCAATCTTTTTGAAACCCTACACCATCAACACATGAGTTGCATCACCTACTGCTTGACCCATCAAAAGCGCTAGACCAAATTTCGTTTAGTTTTTAGGCCCAAAAATGGTTTTCATTTATTTCATAAATGCTAAATATGTTTGGTTAAATAACGTCTTTATGGTTTGTCTTTTGTCCATTATAACTCTTGGGAAATGCGTTATACCCAATAGCTTTTCTTGCCTTTGTGACCATCTTTTATAATTTTCATGATTTGTACATTGGCTAAATGAATGATTCTCTTTTGAGATTGAGTGTATATGTAAATGTTGGAGAGTTGATAATGGATGTATAATGGGAGTGGAGGTTTGTAACAGTGCATTGAATTGAAGTTAAGGTAGAGATTTGGTGACAATGTTCATCTTTTCTGTTTTATAGTTAGGTTTCGGGATGGTCCTTGGTAGATATTTATAGTTGGGAAATAAATAATTTTGACTCATGGTTTTCATGTGTATTATGCCTTTTTGTATATCAGTAATTTGTTTTTTTGGTTAAAAATGATCGGTTGTAAATGTGTTTATGATTTTTTTAAACTCTATGTTTATAGTTAGCATAAAGTTATTCTAATCAAATTTTTTCAAACTCCATGTTTATAGTTAACATAAATTTATTCTAAATCAACATTACATATTGTTGTAGGAAATTTTGTTTAAGTTATTGGAAACCTTAAATTCAATAATAGATGGAAGTCATTGTAGTTAATTTATTAGATTACAAATATGGGTAGTTATGCTAGTTATTAGTAATAAGTTATAGTTATTTTTGTTAAGGATTTTTATACTAGATAAAGTTTTTTTTCTCCATTTATATATTAGGGGAAATTTGTTGCAAAAAGTTGATTCTATCCTATGATGTTTTCATTATGTCTTATATGATTTTACATTAAATATTCAATGGAATGAGTCAAAAAGCACAATCTCCTATAATAGGTTCAAGTTTTTTGGTATCTAACATCTTCATGAATCTAAAGATAGAGTATACAAACAAGTAAACAAATAAGAGATTATAGAAAAATTACTTTATTTTTGCAACTCAAATTATACTTTAACTCTTATAAGTAGGCTATGAATATTTTACAAAATGATATCAAAACCAATTTCAATGCCAAGGAATTTTTGGAAACAAATTTAGCAAGCTCAGTATCATGAAATGAATTGCTCTATCAAAAATGATATCTTATCACAAAATGTTGTTTCAAAATAAGAAAGTTGGAGTGGCATTGTTCTATGAAAGTTTAGTTTCGTTGGATCTGCAACAACTTACCCAACTCACAGAGCTTAAGGACCCATCCTTATTTTTAATGCTTTGAGTTTGACTTGCTTTTGTGGTAAGTGCAATAATTTTTTTTCTTATGATTGGGAGGGATTTTGTTATATTGAGATTTTTCGACCTTAACCAATACGCTTCTTTCTTACATAAATCCTTGTGAATTTCTCGAAAGTTGTGTTCATGGAAATAAGTTTCTTTGTTCATATGGGAATTTTGATCCTTTAGCCTCATCTAAGCACCTTAGAGATCAATATTACTACAGTGTTTATGGATGATTGTTGAAGAACATTCCTAGTCTTTTTCAAGTATAAAAAACGTTTGTATCTTTCTTAATATTTTATAGTCATCAATATTTGAAAAAGGTAAATAGAGGCTAGCTTGTGCAAATTTTAGGAAATTCATTGTTTCAAAACTCACAAATTTGTGCACCTATCCAAATGGTCCATTTTGGGAACTCTTGCACCATTATGCATTTTTCCAAAAAGAATAATCATCCCAAAGTTTGCACTAACCTCCAAAGTATGCAAACAAATTTTATCCTTTTACAAGCCCTTTTTTTCATACTGCAAGTGTCCTAAAAAAATCATTCTTTGCATCATTACAAAGAGTGTGAAATCACCCAATAGATCATATTTTCAAGTTTTATAATCCCATTGTAGTCTTTCAAAATATTGTTCTTCATCGACCCTGTGTTCATATTGAAAAGTTCCTAACTTTTTTTAGAAAGATTTGAATATGATTGGGTTCATTGTGTACTTTGCAAAGACCAAATTTTCCAAAATTTTGTGAAGAATGTACACAAAATTCCCAAAGACCATCTCTATAGTTCTTATGATAATTGCACATAATTTTGAAAGATTGATTATTTCAAGTCTTGTGATCTCATCACAATCCTACAAAATTTTGTCTTTCATCAAGTTTTTGAAGCACTTTACATGGTTTCTTATGGTCACTTATGTAAAATATGTGAGAAGAATATGATTTTGTGCTTTAGACTTGGCAACAAGTTGCAAAATATTATTCACTTGGATCCACCTACCACTACTATGTTGATGTATTGAGAAAGCTACCAATTGACTCAACTACCACAAATGGCACCTGCCATCTAATTACAAGTAGGTTATCTTAATGATTATATTTTTTTCATTATTTCTTTGAACCAATCATTATTTAACAATATCCATTTTTGAACAATCCCCATTGTAGATGTTATCCACCTATTTGAGTTTGAATAAGGTTGCATCGAAATCAAAAGTACTAAGTTGAAAATATGTGTTCCACTAGCAGATCTTGTTCCACAAGTCTATCCTTTTGAGTCATTCCCTCATATGTTCTCCACGCAAAGATTATAGTGAGTATTCTAACGTTAGAATAAATACCGATTTTATTTGTGCTTGAAATTGTGTTTAATAATAATATTTGTTGGCCCTAAGTTTAGGTTTTCACTATGAATGGTTCAATTATCTTCTCTTACCTATAAACAAATCCAAAATTCTCAAACTCCCCTATTCGTAATGTCGAATCGCACTACTTGGAAATATTTCCATTGATTTTGTATACACCCTATCTTGATATTATCTTGTTATATCATCAATAAATTGATTGTAGGGAGGGATTGCACATTTACTTTGTATATTTGTACTTAGTTTCCCACTCAAATCATCCAGATGATGAAGACTCTTCTAGTTTGACACTGCATGGTCCTATAATATAGAATTTCTCTATTATAAGGCTAAGTTAATTGCAAATAAATGTTCTCCTAGAGAATTGTCAAGGTATCCAATCATAGAAGCATTAAAATGATAATCCATGTATATTTCATATGTACGTTATTTATGGTGATAATATTTAGGATGTTAATATGGACGAGTTTCAAGAAAATATCATGTCTCCTAAAATAAAGATAAAAGAGAAATCCTAAGATACCATTCAAGAAGCGGAAACATTGACAAAGCCTAAAGCATAAATAGTTTTAAGATCCTTGAATGGGGATACCTAATGCAATATGGGCCTATATAATAACTTGTTATGGGAGAGATACATCAGATGCTCAAAGAGGATAATTATTTAGAATACTTTTTGGAGCTAGGGGAGCAAGATCTTGGTTTGTAGGTGCTTCATAAGATGGTGGCTAAGCTTGTTCTCATGTCTTGCAAAGCTTATTTCATGGATGACCATTTATGTATTTATCCTTAAAATAGACCAATTAATGATGAAATGGAAATTATGTTGTTGCACCTTTTCATCCTTTGTGTGTAGACATCTATTAAAAGTTGGCCAAACATAAGGTTATCATGATTAATCTTTGGGTCATATAATTTTTCAAGAAAAACAATTATCATGAGAATTTGAAAGAATGGTAGATGTTGAGAAAAAAATATTCAAGTTTTAATGGTAGGGAATATACACCTTCTTATCCCTTAGTATAGATATGTAGTCACATTAATAAGCATACCATATGGTGAGAAGAATGCGAAATAATTTAAAGAATCATAAACCCTAATATCATTCCAAGTGGTGAAGGATGGAAAGGTGTCCAATTGGTCATTTCATTATCTATCTACAACCATCATAGACTCCATCTGAAGAGAAAAATACCATATTTTGGGAATTCAGATATAATTCTTCATGTAAGAATATTTTCCAAATATGGTGTGTGCAATAAACAAATTCATAAGAATGGGATGACAATGGTAGGAAAATGACAAGAAAATCCATGTTTACTACTAGGTTTTATGGGATAGAATATACATGAATCACTGCATTTATATTTGTGATTACTTCATAGTCCTATTTACATCCTCATCTTTTAGAAACTAGCTTTGTGTATGAGAAAATAAATGAAGTAAGTGATAGGAATTATGGGGGATTGGTATGTAATGCAGGGTAATACATATTAAAGAGAGTTTGGGGCTATCAAACCCCCACATTCATTACCTAGGTTTATTTTAGATAAATTAGTACTTTAAGATATAACTTATCAAACTTATTTGCATGGATTTAGAACCTCTCTTGCTAGATAAAAGAAAGCTCCATGACCTATTTTACCTTTGTTTGTAGGGTATTATGGCATAAAAAATGTTAACTATAATTAAATAGAAGGTGAATCCTTGGCATCTTACAACTTCAAAGAGAATTTTTTTAGGAAACATAATCTTTTCAATGTAGTAGCATGGAATTGAACAATGCTCAATTATAAGTAGTCATATCCATAAAAATATTGGTGAGAAGAAGATATCTAGATAAGGGCTAGGTCTTATGAAGAAATACTGGAAATAATAGTTCACAAAAGAAAGGTGCAGAGGGAAAATCAAAAGTGAGAAGAGGAGAACAAAAAGAAAGAAGATCAAGAAGATAGGGACAAGGTAATAGAGAAATAACACAAAAAGAAAAAATAAGAAGATTATAAGTTCACAGTAGAAGGGGAATTAAAGGAAAATTTAATAAAGAGACTAAAGAATGAAACAATATGATAAGAAATAGATAATAAAATAAAAATATAAGAGAAATCTACGAAAAAGAGAGTTGAAGATGAGAGACTAGATAATGAGGGAAAAGTAGATGTAGAAGCCATGTCAAAATTAGAAGAAGAGTAGAAAAAGAGAAAGGAGAATAAAATAAATGAAACATGTCAAATGGGGGAAGAAAATTCGAACCACATGAATCATTTCCCCTAGAGATAATACCCATCCCTGTGATCTAGACATATATGAGATCACATTCAATTTTTAGGATTGAACACTTGACATGCCTCACAACTAGACATAGAACAAGTGGTTGTTGTTGATTTTTGTTTTTTATAGAAATAAAAAATTAATAAGGTAGACCCATAAGAATTTAAAGATTTAAAATGATTAGGAACTAATTCTACCACATAGACTCCTATTATTAATATAACTAATTCAAGACCCATACTGAAAACTTTATCTGGGATTCCTTGCATTCAAAAAAATGATTCAATATGATACAAATGGTAAAATAATTGGAAGAATTAAGAAGAGAATATAGAATTTGGAGCTTTAGGTTTATTACTACAAATAAAATATAGCAAGCCTTATTGAGTGTAAAGCAAGTGCTACGGAAGTACATGATGAGTTGAATGTGTCCCAAAGGCTAACATAAAATGTTATAGGATTGCAACTTTATTCTTCACAGTTACTAAAAGGGCCTATATAAAGTATAAAAATGGAATCAAGAAGAAAAAATGATATGTAGACATACCAAGGATGAGATATAAATATATTTAATTTTGCAGTGTATCTCTAGCCAAATAGAAGTTATTGTTATCACATAAACATCACTCACAAACTCTATAAATGACCACTAGGAGGATCATCATCATCAAAACATAGTAAAAGGATACCTCATGGAATAATCCATCTATACAAAATAGTAAACCAAAACCTATGTAGGCTGTGATTCATTTGCATGACTTACTAGTTGGTGGTTTGTGTGATTTGCATGGACAATTATTCAATATCCATGTAAATAAAAAAAATGTGACAAATTCAACCACTTGTGGTGTAATGAATGCTAAATATCCCATTATGATAAATATAGAGAGGGTGTACTAAGAGCCTCAATCTCCATTCACATTCATTACCTATTCCTATGGTGGTTCCATGTCCACTAAAATATGGAGAACCACCAATGAAATTTGGATTTTTCACACATAGAGCTAGCTTTAATAGAGCAAGGATTTTGGCTATAGAAGGAAGCCATGGGGCATAATTTGAACAAGAGAAGGAAAAGTAAGGTTATGTTATGTAGATGTTTCTTGAGATTCATAGTATTAAGCTAACTTCCTGTACAAAGATAGCCATTAGTTAGTGTTTGGTGTCTTCCCTTCAAGAGATCATACACACTTGTTTATTTGAGAGATAAGAGGATTTGAAAGGAGAAAAAGGAATCCTCTAAAGGAGGATAAGAGAGTCCACTTAGTCTCATCAATCTTACAAGTTTTCTTTTTTGATGCCATATCCTTGTATATTTAGTGAGGTAACCTTATAATGAGATAATATCCAATATAATTTAATCTAATAAATGATTCCTAAGGAAGTCACCATCCTTATTTATAGCTAGTTATAAAATCCTAAACATGACAAAATGTGAACCAACTAGTGAGCCTTAAATTATTGAGGTCATGTTACATTTATTCAATGTGGGCCTATTTAAAAATTACAAGCATAGTGGACCAACTCTATATTACATTAAATAGTTACCTCTATTATTACTCTAATGGGCCCTTAAGATCTCCCATTACACCACTAGGAAGGATCCTACTAGAAGTTGTATCTCATATTTTTAAATTTGGTTGAGTCCCCCAAAGCTACTAATGGATATTGTGGTTTGAAATTGAATCTTCCTCTGTTTAAATATTTCAGGGAAGAGGGAGTCCTACAAAGTTTTCCTTGGGGAAAAATGAAAAAGATACGAGTTAGGTGGATTTTGATCTAGAAGTCATGATGAAAATCAGGAGAGAAAAGATAGAGAAAAGTAGGAGGGGAAAATAAAGTAGTTGATGTCAATGATAAAAATGGAAAGGGGAACAAAAATCACATATTGATATTTCATTAAAAAATATTGAATCATTGTGGATTTAGTGATCTCAAATTTATAATGGAATTGGTGATTTTCTATATCTAGAAGTCATTTTCAACTTATTTAATGTATTGAAGAGAGATTCCATACAGGCTGGTAGAGAATTTTAATCAATGGAAAAAACCTGTGAGCAAATTTTGAAACCGACGTTTCGGACTAGCTAGGTGAGTCCATCATCAGGGAAATGAGATCTGAATTTTGAGAAGAGAGAGTCAAGCAATTGTGAACCTATTAATAGAATGATATAGAGGATAGAGAGATAACTTTGGGCATGTGAGGTCGGCTAAATTTTCATAAATTTATAGATAAATTAATTAAAATAATATTTTAATTTTGTTTTAAATTTTTATATAACTTTAATTGATCAACTTAAACCTAAATTAAAAATAAAATTAATCTGACCTAAATTAAAAATAAAATAAAATAAAATAAATTTAACTTAAATTAATTTAATTTAAGTTAAATTAATTAACCCCCTTTTAATTTAGGTTAACTAATTTAACTTAGATTAAAATTAATTTAACTTAGATTAATATTAATTTAACTTAAATTAATTTAATTTAAGTTAAATTAATTAACCCCCTTTTTAATTTAGGTTAACTAATTTAACTTAGATTAAAATAAAAATTTTATTAGGTTAAATTAATTTAACCTAAATAAAATTAATTTACGTTAAATTAATTTTATTTAAGTTAAAATTAAAGTAAATTAATTTAATTTAGGTCATATTAATTTAATTTAGGTTAAAATATAGTATATTAAGTTAAATTAATTTAGGTTAAATCAATTTAGGTTAAAATTAATTTAATTCAAGTTAATTTAAGTAAAATTAATTTAGGTTAAATTAATTTTTAATTTTATTTTTAATTTAGGTCAGATTAATTTTATTTTTAATTTAGGTTTAAGTTGATCAACTAAAGTTATATAAAAATTTAAAACAAAATTAAAATATTATTTTAATTAATTTATCTATAAATTTATGAAAATTTAGCCGACCTCACATGCCCAAAGTTATCTCTCTATCCTCTATATCATTCTATTAATAGGTTCACAATTGCTTGACTCTCTCTTCTCAAAATTCAGATCTCATTTCCCTGATGATGGACTCACCTAGCTAGTCCGAAACGTCGGTTTCAAAATTTGCTCACAGGTTTTTTCCATTGATTAAAATTATTTAATGTAGTTATTCATTCTCTTTTTCTTTTCAAATTAATGGAAAAATTATCTTTGTAAGTTATGAAAATATTAATTATGGTTCTATCAAATGAAAAAAGTGGAAGGAGTATAAGTGCAAGTGAACCAATGAAGAATTTAAATATTCTCTACCGAAAACCTATGTAAATATGGTGGACTTACAACTTGTGGCATTTGAGGTGAACTATGATTCATTTTTCCTTTTGTAGGATTTTTGTGATCATGATACATTTCGTCTTTAAGTGTAATATTTTGGTGATCATGGTACATTTTGTCTTTAAGTGTGATAATCTAGACCTTATTGTTAACTGCAAGTGTGTTAAGTGCCCTTTAATTACGTTTTTACAATGATATTCATAAAAAGAAGAAGATAAGATGATGATTGCGTGGCTTCAGATAATGACCATATTGTTGATTTTGTATTAAGATATGATCAATTTTTTTTTTTTTGATATGTAGGAGATGAACCTTCTATTAATCAAAGTAAGTTACATAATATATAGAAAGCCCCAGACAGCAGGGCGGCAAGGATCCAAAAAGGACAAAAGCCTCCAAGCCACAGAAGCGCTAACTACAGCCTCTCAAACATGCACAATAACAATAGAACAAGAGTCCCAGAATAGAGGGCAGCAAGCAGCTAGCACAAATAAACCCCGCCGAGGAGGACAAGGAACCGATCCAAAGGTCAGCATGGAAAATGCAAGAGAGTGGTTTCCCCTCATCTCAAAGCACCATGCGTTAACCCCTGAATGGAACCGCGAGCACTGACCAATCAAAGGTAAGGGACCCCCCATGGCGATGTGGCACCTGACCGAACATCTCGCCAACAACTCAAGATGGGGACCACCAGATCAGATCGGGTTCTGGACCTTTGAGTAACCTGCTCAAAAAATCCTGACCATTGATAGAGGCGACCCAATCCCACGCCATTCGACGATATCACATAGCTGAGATGCACGTGGGTTAACCACGCGATGAGAGTGGTTTTCTCTCTCATCTTGACGCCACGTGTCACAACCTCAGTGGAATTTTATGCCCCTTCCTTTAAACCAGATATCATCCACAACCTATGCTAAAAACCACTTATGGTTTTGCGATGATGAAATCGCCAAAAGAGGATCGTCCGAGCAATCCCACTGGCCAATCAGCATCCAGCCAATCCGAGTTGTCTAAAAGGAGTCTCCATTAGAGACCCGCTCATCAAAAAGAGTAATGGCAGTCCAATTTGTGTCAATGATCGACTCAAATCTTGCATCCATCATCCATTTGAACAAAACACGAAGTCGAGTTAGGTGGTGTCTTCACCACCTCTGTACCCAGTGTCAGCCCTGTCCATCCACAAACCCCAATCTACATTTGCCAGGGTGACACAGTCCTCTCACAGCTTCCCTACCGGAAGTAAATCCCATGGATACCGCGAATCCTTGTCTCCATTGGCCACACCTTCGTTGGCCAACCTATCTGCAAGCATATTAGCCTTCCTCCTAACATGGAAAAATCTTATTGTTTTAAGGATTCATAAGTGAGATTGGATACAATGAAACACCTGTAGCAACTTCCAGTGTTTTGAAACTTTGTCTAGTGAGGCTCCATTTTGAATCTTCTTGGTAGCTTTGATGACCAATTCCGAATCTAATTCAACTATAACATTTCGTAAATTTGTTTCCACCGAGATCTCCATACGTTGATCTAGTGCCAAAAGCTCAACCATGTTATTGGTACCCTTTTCCAGGTGGCCATGGAAAATGTATTTTGTTAGCCCCTCAAAATCCCTTATGGCACCCCTGAAGCCAGCTTCCCCGGGATTGCCCTTGGAAGCTCCATCAATATTAACTTTGAAGAAGCCCTATGGAGGGGGTTGCCAACCCCAATCCCCAGTGTTAATATTTCTCACATTCTTCTTTATTTCTTGAGGATTGAGGGATTGAAGATCCAGATTGGTAAGAATGTGCACCTCATGAGGTAGAGGAGGGTTTGAAGGGTTTGTTCTCAGAATGCTCCTAACTATTTCCTTGAGCTGTTTCAAAATCTGATTGATGATAAGCAGGGGTTCTTTGGATTTATCTTTGAAGATCCGCATGTTCTGTTCTTTCCAACTATTCCAGGTGACAAAGCTTGGTACAAGCATCCAGGCCTTGTTGATGATTTCATTATCTGAGAAGTTCTTTCTCTAGTTTGATAAAGTATTGGAAATGCTGACCCTGTCCTTGTCAGTCAGTCTGAAGCTAGAGGCTACACAATCCCAAATTTTAGCAGAAAAATAACATAGATTTAGAAGGTGTTCGATCGTTTCCTCATGCGAGCCACAAAGGTGACATTTAGAGGGTCCAATGAAACCTTTCTTGAGAAGGTTATCCCATGTGAGAATTTTCCTTTGATGAACTAGCCAGATAAATAGTTTGACTTTCATCCACTGAGGAGTTTGCCACAATTCCTGCCAAACTTTCTTAGCATTTACAGAGTTCAATCCAGTGATTGTCTGTTTGGCCTCTTTGAGATTATAGTTGCCTTCATTATTCTTTCCCCATCTTAATTGGTCAGGTAAGGAGGAGACCAGAATTCTTCTTTGCTCTAAATCCTTGGCTAGAACCTCTTCCATGGCCTTCAAAGGGCTCTCCTCAGTATAACTTAGGTTCTTCCATTTCCTCCATTTATCCTTATCCCTCCCTGATCCCAGAAATCTTTTACCAGTGAAAGCCTTTTGCTGTCTGTGTCTCTCTTCAGTGCTGCCAGTTCATTCCTGATCATGATGCATTCCTGTTGCCAGCTATCCTCCTAGAAGCAAGCCTGGTCCCTTGCTCTAATTTCCAAAAACAGTGTTGCTGAACAATACTTTTGTTCTTCCACGCAAGGTTCCAAATGTGTGAGCCTCTGATTTGTCTGGTCATTCTAATATGATCCTATTCCTGCCAGTCCATGGCATACTTTTGTGTCCAAAGCTTGGCCCAGGGTGCTCTCGGCTCCTTGATCCAACACCACCAGAGTTTGGAACCCAAAGCTTGACTTAGAGTTTTCGGATCCTCTAGCCCCAAAACACCATGGCTTTTGGGCTTGTAGAGCTTGTCCCAAGAAACTAGAGCCCACTTATTTTTCTTTTCCCCTCTGCCCCACAAGAAGTTTATTTGAATGCTTCTTTTTTGCTACTTAATGCCTTGTGGGGCAGGGATAGCTGCAAACATAAATATGGGAATGGCCTGCAAAACCTCTTGAGTGAGCACCAGTCGCCCTGCGAAGTTTAAAGCTCGGCAAGTCTAATTGTTGATCTTGTCCTGAAGTTTGTTTAAAATCGGTTCCCATATTTGCTTGAATAGAGGTTTGTCAGTAAGAGGTATGCCCAAATATTTGGAGGGCAATTGTTCCCTTTGAAAACCAAGAATCCTAGTGATGTTTCTTTGTATAGCAATATTAGTGTTAAAGAAGAAAACTTTGGACTTGTTTTGGCTTACCTCAGTGCCTACCGCCATAGTGAAGTCGTTTAAGATCTCTTTGATTGCCCTTGCCTCCTTAATTATGGGTACACCTTGCAGCATAGTATCATCCACGAATTGTTGATGAGTGTTTGCCTCCCCATTCGGGGTGAGCTTGATCCCCTGAATTCTACCTTCAACATTTGCCATTTTGATTGCCCTGCCTAGCCCTTCCATCATGAGGAAAAAGAGGAAAGGAGAAAGCGGATCACCTTTTCTAAGCCCTCTAGAAGGTATAAAAGTATTAGAGGGAGCTCCATTAAGCAGAATGGAGAAACTGGTTGAGGTGAGTAGTGCCATGACCCATCTTATCCAATTTTGGTTAAAGCCATAGGCTTTTAGAATAGCTCTTATGTAAGACCAGTTGAGTTTGTCATAGGCCTTTTCCAGGTCCAATTGAATGATCATACCTGCTTGCTTATTGATTTTGAGAGAGTGAACCACCTCGTGTGCTTGGATGATGTTGTTAAGAATTTGTCTTCCTTCCACATAGCCTGTTTGCTCTTCTGAGATGAACGAAGGTAGCAATGGCTTGAGTCTTTTGGCTATCACTTTGGAGATAATTTTATACACCACATTACATAAGGCGATGGGCCTAAATCCCTCCGGAGTAATAACATTCTCCTTTTTGGGGATCAAAGCTATAAAGGTTGCATTCAGAGCTTTCAGAACCTTTTTGTGTTGTCTTGAGTCTTCCACCACCACAAGGATGTCCCGTTTGACTGTATCCCAACATGCTTTGAAGAAATCAACATTGAAATCATCTGGGCCTAGTGCTTTTTCGTTCTGCATATCCTCGATCACCTCACTGACCTCCTCTTCTGAGACTAGCCTATTGAGATTATGGTTGTCCTCCCTTGTGACCAACTTGGGAATGTGCTGAGTGATCTTATCAATGAACCTAGTTCTGTCTTCCATTGGCTCCTTTGCAATGTCAGAGAAGTGTTGTACTAGGGTCAATTCCATGTCCTTGTGAGCGACAAGCTCAATGCCTTGAGAATCCTTTATCTTTGTGATTCTGTTGTGTGCCCTGTGGGCCATAGTGGATTTGTGGAAGAACTTGGTGTTCCTTTCTCCCTCTTTGATCCATTGAATTCTGGATTTTTGTCTCCAAAATGTTTCCTCTTGTAGGAAACGCTCTTCCCATTCTTTCTTCAGAGAATTAGTTAGGTTCTGTCTTTCCTCATTAAATCCCCTTGTGATGTTGACCTGATTGATTTCCGGAGTTTCTATTCCGTACTCTTTCTGGCCTTGATGATATCCCCAAATTATTTTTTGTTCCAATCCTTAAGTTTGGATTTGATATGTTTCAGTCTCTATTGGAGGATGTACATCTTGGTACCCTGAATATTCAAATCCTCCTTCCACCAAGTGGCAATGTTAATGGTGAAATTAGGGTGAGAGAGCGAGGCATTTTCGAATATGAATGACCTATTTCTTAGAGTGCCCATAAAGGACGCCTCTAGCTGTACAGGCCAATGATCCGAGCCTCCAAATGGAAGAATGGATGTTGTGATTGCTGATCCTATGAGTATGAGATCCTCAGAAACAATAAATATATGCAGTTTTGATGCCACTCGGGAAACCCCTCCTCTTTTGTTGTTCCAAGTGAAGGTTCCATTTATGGTCTCTGTGTCCACCAGCCCCATGTTCATGAGGAAATCTTGGAATGCTTTAGAGTCCCTACAAAGCTGTCTTGTGCCTCATTTTATTTGAAAGAGATCTTATCATATTGAAATCCCCTGCTAGTATCCATGGTATGTTGGGGTAACGAGCTCTGAGCCCTTCCAAGGAGGTGAGAAGCTTGAGTTTATCTGCTTGCTATTGAGGGCCATATACATTAGTTAACATGTAAGTCTCCTTGTCACCTACAGGACTACACACCAAAGAAAGATAGTTCCTGGATGCTTTAGCATCCAGGATTCCCAATTTCTGTGGATCCCACAACGTGAGAATCCCTCCTGCAGAGTTATTAGCTTTAACCTCCAAATAATCATACTTGATTAACCATTTATTGTGAATTTCTCTTATTTTCTCCATTGAACATTTTGTCTCCTGAATAAATACCATATCTGGTTTTACTTCTTTTATTCTATTACTTAGATTTCTCTATTTCCTTCTACTACCTAAACCTCTAATATTCCAGGTTGTAAGCTTCATTAAGAAAGTTTGGTAAAATAATAGCTGGTAATATATTTCATCTTACCTGAGTTAATCAGTAGTTTCCCACATTCGGTTAGCAATTCATTCCGTCTTTTCCTTCCTCTTTTCCTTCCCGAGTTTTTTGGAGATAGTGTCTGCTGGTTCTCCATCATTTTAATCCCACTCTGCTCTTGGCTTTTGTGGTTTCTTTTGACCCCAGTTCCCTTCAATTGTGCCCTCCATAGATAGAGTTGTTGGACTCGATCATAGTCTTCTTTTGGCAATGAGTCTATTCCTTTGTTCTTTCCTTTCTCCAAAAATTGTTCTAGATCCAGATTTTCCCTGTCTAGAATCTCCTGCAGTTCATGATCCTCCGTACCTGCCTCACTTGGGGTCATCTCATGGTACTTGCTGACCTCCATGCAGTTTTAGATCTCCTCTATCTGTTGGTTGTTTACTGGGATGTCCTCCATTTTAGTTTCCATATCCTGCTCCTTGGGGACGTTCTACTTAACCTAGGCTATCTCCATGCTCTCCTCCATATCCTCTAGGATTATGAAACTATTGTGTTTTTTCTATCTGTCCTCACTCGTTTTCTTATGTGATCTTTTATCCCCTTTCCCTTTACTCCCAACCTTGGTAAACCCCTCATGATCTTTGTCCACAGAGGTTTTCCCATTGCTTTCTACCATGTTTGTGGGACAGTCTCTGAATAGATGTCCATGCTCATGACATTTGTGGCATCTAAATGGTACGTGCTCATAGTCTATCATTTTCACCCATTCCTCATTAGATACTTCTAAGATTATTGCTTCTGGAAGGGCTCCAGATAGATCCATTTCCACACATATTCAGGCGAAGGAGGTATATTTACCTTTGAGAGTTTCCTCTGCTATTTTCAAAAAATGCCCCAGCTTGTTTCCGATAGTTTTCAAGGACTCTGGTTGCCAGTAGTCCAGAGGTAATGAGTATAGTCTAATCCAAACCGGTACAGATGTGAATGTTTCACGTTCCAGAATGAAGTTCATCGTCCATGGGCGCATGTAGAGTCCTGCCATAGCGTAGAAGTAAGGTCCCCCTTCAAACACTCTATCTTTGTCCTCTAGGCTCACAAACACCACTGTGAAGAATCCCTTAGAACCCAAATGAAAATGTAATTCTTCCTCGGGCTTCCAATGGCTCTTGATCGAGATGTATAGATCTTTCTCCATTGGCCACAACCCCATAAGCTTGCAGATGATTGCATGTTCTTTTATATGGTCCCTGTGCACTTGAATCGTTGTATCACTTAATATGACCCTGGGGATGATGCTCGATTTGGGTTTGTAGACTCCCGTATTTTCCGAATGAGACATTTTCCTGCTACTGCCTTCCTTCTCCCTTTCTTGATTCACTATCCATTTTTTTTCTTCCTGATTTTGGATCTCATTAGTTCCCATTGTTTCCTTGCCTCTTGCTCCTGATCTCTTTTCCATTGGTATTTTGAACTGCTTCCCTCCTGCCTCCTTGCCTCCCTCCGTGACAGCTTGATTGTAGGAGGGAGCAGAGCCCCCCTCTGCATGACCCACCATAGAACCCTAAAACCAGACTTGGCGCCAACTTCAAACCTTTCTTAAGTTGCAGATCTCCCCTCCGTCTCCCTTTGTCGTCCTCCAAGATATGATCAATCTTAATCTAGTGAATATTTCTAATTTAATTTGCTGACTATTATAGTTAAGTGTAATATTCTCTAAGTTGGTGATAAACCATTTGTTACATAGAGAAAAAAGGGAAGTTGTGTATCAATTACCATGGATGCGAAAATGTATTTTATTGATAATATACATTAAAGTATAACTATTTCATTAAAATTTGATGAAAATAGCATTGAAAAATGATGAGAAATATATTGTTTAACATATAAATAATTTATTTGTTTATTATTATTTTTCAACGAAATGGTTAGGATTTGTATTTATATCAAACTAGTTACAAGCTTGGGTTCTTTTACATATTCAATTGATTCTTCTAATTCTAATTTTAGACTAGTCCAAAAAATTCCTTTGTTTTTGCTACACTTCCTACCTACTTCATTTCTAAACTGATTACACCTAAAAATCTACAAAAAATTCCTATAACTAGAATATACTTACAGTACATATTTCAAAAGATAATGAAATAATATAGCTTATAGATGACGACCCTTATTTACTATTGTCTTTAGTAACTTCCTCATCCTCACGCTCTAATTGGACACGCACAATAAGTTGGTTAAGGTACGCTTCCTCCTGATTTTCCATGCCCACCTTGACATCCTTTGATCCCCTTTTGACTGTAGCTTCAAGGTTTCCCAGTCGATGGTCCATTGTATCCATGTTAACCTGCAACCTTTCTATCTTGATTTGGAGAAGACCAATATTTTGATTGAGGAGAAGCATATGATCCTGATTCTTAGTAGTCAAAATTTCCCCTTGATGGTTCAGAAGATATAAAATGTGTTGTGTAATGGTCATGATATAGTCGAGCTAGCAAGCTATATCGACATTATCCTCCATAAATGAGTTTTGCGACATGCAATACATTTTATCTTTTGGCCTTCAACTAGAGTTTTCATGAGTGGATTGGCTTGTCCAAACTCAAAGCACTACCCCAGGGAGGAAGACCTGATATGTATTTGTTGAGAATGCAACAACATGATGGAGCTTAGTGGAAAGGAGTCGCCTTCACTAAGTGGGCCCGCAGGCAAATTATGGCACAAAGTCTATTTTTAGACTATGTCTATTTTTAGGCATATGGATCATGGTCTATGAGTTGAAGGATGTTGTTTATGGATGATTGGTCATGTTGGGAAAAATAGATGGACTTCTATTTCTGGTTCACAGCGGAGTGATCAAAGTCTATTTTTAGACTGCCAGGCTAAAAATAGAAAAGTCAAATATTATTGTCTCATAATAATATTTAGACTATAAACATTATCTTATCCTCTTGGAGCACTTCAGTTTGAGCTACAGATGTGGCACATGCAGCTGTCAGAACGAAATACGCTTTTCTTATGAGTCAGTTGAGCTATTGCATGCAGGACTTCAGTTAGAACTCATGTGGTTGACTTTGGTGGAGTTGATGGAGTTGTGTTCAGTTTGACTTGGTTAAACTAGTTGTAATTAGTCTAACTGCAAATAGACTAGTGATGAGTGATGTGAATTAATTGATTAAATTAATTCACTAATTATTAACTCATAATGCAACTAAAGAATACATCCGTTAACTCAGTGCATGTACAGTGCAGTGGAGACAGGTGTTAGAGGTTGAGATTGCTATCAGTTGTGACTATAGTTGTGCATGAGATCTTGCACAATCAATAGATTCAATATGCCCATGAGGATTGTGCAGTATATGCCCAGTTAAATAGCCTGTGCTCACGTGATTTTCACTTGGTATTGTGCAATAGAGGTAGGCAAAGCAGTGGAGAAGATTTGAACCTGTGACTTGTTCAGATCTGAGCTAGTTTTGTGTGTAACAGGTGGAGATAGTACTGAGTACTTGTGAGGAGTATTGTACTATGTATTGTTACATGTTCTCAAACATTAATATACAGATAGTGTGGGGTTTTCAGCTCTAAGCTTTCCCTGGGTTACATACTGTGTTAATGTGTGCATGCAATTGATGTTTTATTGTTTTTGATGCTACTAAATTGATGATCAATGTAGAGGAGATTATGTATTGTGCATGTATTCTGCAATAGTGTATAATCAAGATAATCTCTATGAATAAGTGTTTATTATTCAAAATTTCTACATGGTATCGGAGCTGTTGATCATCAGATCTATTATTCAGAAAGTGTTTACATCTTATTTCTTCAGGCAGAGTCTGTAATCGGGCCAAGTAGCCTCTGGATTCATCCTTCCTTTGGAAGGTGAGATATCCAGTAAAAGCCCATACAGTCAATCTCTGTACGAGAAATAATTTGTTCTCACGAATCTTAGATCAGAGGCAATTGAGTTTGGAGCTGGTGGAATTCGAATTTGCAGTAGTGTTTTCTTGGTATCAACGTGGCAATGTCTTTCAACGGATTGTGATTGGAGTATGCTCTTGAGGGCAGCTCGAACTATATTGCATGGAAGGACAGGATGGAGGCAGTGTTGGATGATAATGGGCTGAAGGATTTCATAGAGGCTAATGTCCCAAAGCCTACTGATGCTACTCAAGTTGATGCTTGGCAAAAGAAGACAGCAAAGTGTCGAAGGATTCTGTTGGAGGGTGTGAAGGATCACATTTTGTCCAACCTACATGGAAAGGCTTCTCCATACTTGATGTGGAAAGCATTGACATATCTATTCCAAAGCAAGAGCAATCAGAGGAAGCTGGCGCTCAAGGATAAACTCAGAAACATCAAATGTGAGAAGGGAGACAATATGCCCAAGTACCTCACAAAGTTCACTCAGTGTCGGGATGAGCTGGGAAGTGTGGGGGTGACTGTCGATGATGAGGACTTGGTGAGCTTGGCTCTCCTTGGTCTTCCGAAGAGTTGGCATTCCTATCAAGACTCTGTCAATGGTCGGGAGAAATTGCCAGGATGGGAGAGACTTTGGTCAGATCTTGTGCAGGAGGAGATTAGGCGGTATACCAGGGACGGATCTTCATCGAAGGGACCTAATGAAGAAAATTGCACTTTGGCTGTCAAAGCAAAGAAGGGGAAGAGCAAGAAAGCTTCTCAGTCTGGTGCGAAAGGCAAGAAGCAAGACATGTCCAAGGTGAAGTGCTTTCACTGTCACCAGCATGGACACTATGCCACTAATTGTTCGCAGAAGAAGAAGAACAAGCAAGCTGCTGGATCTGCAGCAGGAGAGGCTCTAGCCTTGTAGTTTGAGCTTGATTTTTCATTGATCGCATGCTTGGTTTCAAGTGTGATGGGATCGGTGTCGTTATTAGACAGTGGTGCGTCTTTTCACATGACAGGAGATCGAGATTTGTTTTCTGATCTGGAGGACAAAGATCTTGGAGTGCACATCGAGATGGGAGATGTTGGTAGATACAGTGCAACCGATATTGGTACCATTTCCTTTGAGAGGGAGTCTGGTAAACCCTTCGTATTGGAGGAAGTGATGCATGTTCCAGGATTGAAGAAGAATCTTATCTCTGTGGCGATGTTAGAAGACAAGGGATATGATGTTGTTTTCAGCGTGGGAAAGGCTTTCCTGCGCAATAAGACAACTGGAGAAACCTGGAAGATAGGGGTTCGAGTGAGGAACCTTTATCAGTTGCATGTAGATGGATGTGCAGCAATGGCATGCAAGGCAGAAGTATTGGTGAGTCGGGATGATGGCAAACTATGGCACAGGAGATTGGGTCACCTTCACCATGGAGCCTTGAAGATACTGCAGCAGATCACTACAGGGCTTCCTAAAGGCGCTCTTGCGCAGTTAGATCATTGCAAGGGGTGTACTTTGGGAAAGTTTGTGAAAGCCACCTTTCACAAGAAGGATATTCGCGCCATGACGATCCTTGAGAGAATTCACACAGACGTGTGTGGACCTTTCTCAGTAGCTTCGACAGCAAAACACATGTATTATGTGATTTTTGTTGATGATTTCTCTCGTAAGTGCTGGATCTTCTTCATGCAGAAGAAGAGCGAGACATACTCGAAGTTCTGTGAGTTCAAAGCACTGGTTGAGAAGGAGTCGGGGAAGAAGGTGAAGGCTCTTAGGAGTGACAATGGTGGTGAATACATCTCTGACGAGTTCAAAGACTTTTGCAGTGCAGAAGGGATTCGAAGAGAGCTCATAGTTCCCCATAACCCACAGCAGAACGGGGTTGCTGAGCGGAAGAACAGAACAATCGTGGGTGCTGCACGGGCGATGTTTCATGATCAAGGCCTACCCCTTCACTTGTGGGCAGAAGCATGCAATACAACAGTATATGTGCAGAACCGTTGTCCTCACAGGATACTTGGCATGAGTACACCCGAGGAGGCTTATTCTGGTAAGAAGCCTAACCTTTCTCATTTGAGGATTTTTGGTGCTAACGTTTACATGCATGTGACGAAGGATACAGGAAGAAGTTGGAGCCGACCGCAGAGGTTGGGATATTTGTGGGGTACACTGATATGCCCCACAACTATCGTGTGTATTTTCCAGACAGTGGCAAGACTGTTGTGCGACGAGATATAAAATTTCAGGAGGAGAAAGCCATGAAGTGTTTGCTTGAGAGGGAGCCACACTTGCATGCAGATGATTAGCTATTAGTTCCTAAGGATGAGCTTCAGGACATGGATCAGCCACAGGACGAGGTTCATGGAGTGGTAGAGACCACTCATGCAGCGCCAACCATCAGAGGGCGAAAGCGCTTCACAGAAGCTGAGCGACTGGCTCAAGATGCAGAGAAAGTTGTAGGACCACCTACAGCCCAATGCAGGCAGAGACAATCACCTGATCGGTACACTGGATACATGGCTCTTATGAGAAAATGTGTTGTGACTGAGCCATCCTCTTTCGAGGAAGCTGTGGAGGATCCTGCATGGGTAGACGCCATGGTGGAAGAGTATGATTCGATTTTCAGGAACAGTGCATGGGAGATTGTTCCTAGACCGGAAGGGAAATCAGTGGTGGGTTCGAGATGGACCTACAAATTTAAGCAGGCAGCTGACGGGAGTGTGGAGAAGTACAAGGTAAGATTTGTTGCCCGAGGCTTTTCATAGATAGAGGGGATCGATTATGAGGAGACCTTTGCACCTGTCGCAAGGTATTCTTCCATATGGACGATTCTTGCTCTCTCAGCGTAGATGGGATGGCACATACGTCAGATGGATGTGAAGACTGCTTTCCTCAACAGAGTCATTGAGGAGGAGGTGTACATAGAACAGCCTGAAGGTTTTGAGATCTTTAGCAGCGAGTTGCATGTGTGCAGGCTCAAGAGAGCGCTGTATGGGTTGAAACAAGCACCACGTGCTTGGTACACACGAATAGGCAGCTATTTCACCAGACTTGGATGCTCCAAGAGTGAGGTGGATCCTAACCTATACCAGATTGTGGTGGAGGGTAAGTTGCTTATCATTGTACTTTATGTAGATGATTTGATTCTAATGGGTGATGAGTTGTTGATACTTTCATGCAAGGATGATCTTGCTAAGGAGTTTGAGATGAAGGACTTGGGCCTCTTTCATTATTTCATGGGATTGGAAATTTGGCAGCACAATGATGGACTATTTGTTTCTCAAGGTAAGTATGCTCGAGAGATACTGGAGAAGTTCAACATGCATGGCTGCAAGCCTATTGATACTCCTCTTCCTGGAGGTTGGAGGAAGGAGGATGCCACTTCGGCAGAAGAAGTGGATGCCACTGTTTATCGACAGTTGGTGGGGTCGCTTATGTATCTGGTCAATACACAACCCAATATATGCTATGCTGTTAGCCAGCTTTCACAAGCTATGGTTAAGCCAACCAAGCTCTTCTGGAAGGCACGCAAGCATGTATTGCGTTATTTGAGAGGCACATCGGGATATGGATTGTGGTACAGATAGGAGGATGAGGTGAAGCTATGTGGCTTCACGAATGCAGATTGGGCAGGGAGCCCAACGGACAGAAAGAGCACATCAGGAGGGGTCTTCAGTATCGGGTCAACAATAGTTTCTTGGTACAGCAGGAAGCAGAGATCCGTGGCACTCAGTTCAGCAGAGGCCGAGTATATGGCAGCAAGTTTGGCTGCATGCGAGGCTATATGGATGAGGAAGATTCTGGTCGGTTTGTTCGGTTCTTACTCAGAGCCTATTGTGATTTACTGTGATAACCAGAGTTGCAATATACTCTCGGCTAATCCTGTATTTCATGATAGATCTAAGCACATTGACATCAGGTACCATCATATCAGAGATTGTGTGCAGTGGAGAATCATGTTACTTTCATACATTCCAACGGAGGATCAGGATGCTGATATCTTGACAAAGGTGCTCACCAGGAGCAAATTCGAATACCACCGAGGTAGGATAGGGGTTGCTGATAATCCATATCTTGTTGAGAGGGAGTGTTGAGAATGCAACAAGATGATGGAGCTTAGTGGAAAGGAGTCGCCTTCATTAAGTGGGCCCGCAGGAAAATTATGGCGCAAAGTCTATTTTTAGACATATGGATCATGGTCTATGAGTTGCAGGATGTTGTTTATGGATGATTGGTCATGTTGGGAAAAATAGATGGACTTCTATTTCTGGTTCATAGCAGAGTGATCAAAGTCTATTTTTAGACTGCCAGGCTAAAAATAGAAAAGTCAAATATTATTGTCTCATAATAATATTTAGACTATAAACATTATCTTATCCTCTTGGAGCACTTCAGTTTGAGCTACAGATGTGGCACATGCAGCTGTCAGAAGGAAATACGCTTTTCTTATGAGTCAGTTGAGCTATTGCATGTAGGACTTCAGTTAGAACTCATGTGGTTAAGTTTGGTGGAGTTGATGGAGTTGTGTTCAGTTTGACTTGGTTAAACTAGTTGTAATTAGTCTAACTGCAAATAGACTAGTGATGAGTGATGTGAATTAATTGATTAAATTAATTCACTAATTATTAACTCATAATGCAACTGAAGAATACATCAATTAACTCAGTGCATGTACAGTTCAGTGGAGACAGGTGTTAGAGATTGAGATTGCTATCAGTTGTGACTATAGTTGTGCATGAGATCTTGCATAATCAATGGATTGAGTATGCCCATAAGGATTGCGCAGTATATGCCTAGTGAAATAGCTTGTGCTCACGTGATTTTCACTTGGTATTGTGCAATAGAGGTAGGCAAAGCAGTGGAGAAGATTTGAACCTGTGACTTGTTCAGATCTGAGCTAGTTTTGTGTGTAACAGGTGGAGATAGTACTGAGTACTTGTGAGGAGTATTGTACTATGTATTGTTACATGTTCTCTATCATTAATATACAGATAGTGTGGGGTTTTCAGTTGTAAGCTTTCCCCAGGTTACATACTATGTTAATGTGTGCATGCAATTGATGTTTCATTGTTTTTGATGCTGCTAAATTGATGATCAACATAGAGGAGATTATGTATTGTGCATGTATTCCGCAATAGTGTATAATCAGGATAATCTCTGTGAATAAGTGTTTATTATTCAAAATTTCTACAATATTATGAATTATTCCACCAAAGATAGCCCTAGAACGATAATATGCTTGTAGTACATATTTCAAAGAGAAGGAAATAATCTAGCCTACAGGTGATGACCCTTCTTTAGTATTGTTTTTAGCAACTGCCTTGTCCTCACACTCCAATTGGTTGGGAATAGTAAGTTAGTGAAGTCTTTCTTTGTCTTGATTTTCCATTCCCACCTTGACATCCTCTGATCCCCTTTTGACTGTAGCTTCAATATTTCCCAGGCGATGGTCCATCATATCCATCTTAACTTGCAACCTTTCTATCTTGATTTGGAGAAGGCCAATATTTTGATTGAGGAGAAGCATTTGAGCTTGATTCTCAATAACCAATTATTTTCACCTTGATGATTTAGAAGAGATAAAATGTGCTCCGTAGTGGGTGTGATATAGTCAAGCTAACAAACTATATCGAAATTCTCTTGCTTGACCGAGTTCTGCAACAAACCATCCATTTTATCTTTCTCCCTTCAATTAAAGTTTTCACTAGTGGATTGTCTTATCCTTGGAACTCGAACCACTGCCCCAGGAAGGAACACATGACATGTATTATGAATTATTTTGCCAATGATAATTTCTCCCTTCATATCTTTATTTCATCTTGCCCATTTATGAACTAACCATACACATTAATACCATTGTCTAATAATCCCCATCCTAAATATTTACCTCTAGAATTCATTATTTTCTCCATTGCTAAGTTGATGGTCGAGCATGTAGACTTAAACTTGCAAATGAAGGTTTCCTTCCACATCTCCCTCATGCATTTAATGGTGTTTTATTTTGACTACTAGCTATCCTCGACCTCAAAATAATACTCATTTATCGTCTAAGTGTATGATGGGATCTAGGTATCATCATTTAATGGGAGCCACCATTCTTCTACTATGCATTTCGAAAGGGTTGTCGGCCAAGGACATGTTGGCATGTGAATGGAGAGACTCACATTAACCCATTATTTCTTTACTCATTCTTGGAACATTCATTTCACCATGTACCTAATTTGTTATTGCAAGGATCATGGTAAAGGTTTAAAAATACAATTTCCATTGTCCTAAGCTAACATGCCTTGGTGCAAGGAAAATCCTTTGTTAACTAAAGTGTCTGCTTTTTTATTTAGATGGATTTTAACATGATAGAATTTAAAGGTCTCAAATTTTACAATTTTCTTTTAAACCATTTGCAAAATTAGGGATTAATCATTTCCAGAGGTCTCTTTTAATTTATTTTCTTGTTGGATGACTATCATAGAGTCCCCAAATACCATCAAATGTTATATTTTCCTTAAGATAGACATTTCTAGACCTTGCCACAAGGCCAAAAATTAAACTTGTTTATTTGTAGTGCTTTCCAAGCCCCAAGCATACCTAATCTCAGTTTATTAATAGGGGAAATAGAAAACCCCTCCCGCTCTTGCCTCACTTGGTTTACTTTTTGAGGCACCATAAAAAAAAAAGTGAAAACTGCCCTTTATGGATCCTTCAATTTAAAAATTCTTCATTCTCCATTATGATATAGAATGAATTTTTATCAATTGGTTTCTGATTGAAGCTTCCAACATGATGAGAGACTATACCCAATGTTATAGGCCATTTCGTCACATCCCAATAGTCTTGCAAACTGGACCAATCAACATTCTAGAACACTTTGTCATAACCCCTTCACAAAGCCTTAAGCATCACTTCTCCAATTAGCTCAAAAACATTTAGCCCTAATTCACCTTGCCTATTTATCCATATGCGTTCAGCACATCTTACATAATTATTAGCCAACGCTTATCAAAACTTGTTGCTCCCTTCTGCGAGTGCACTGATTCTAGAAATTTGGGAAAAATAAAAAATATTTTTGAATCTTCCTCTTCTAGAAGCTTCCAAGCTAGTTTTAACTATTTACCAATGATAGAGAGCTCAAATCCTATCTTGGAGACCTTATCTCTTATCCCTTGAGCTCATCCTCCCTCTTAAGTGGATCTTAAGCCTAGATTGGTAATTGGATAAGAATTCGTAAACTACCACACACATCCTATAAATAGACTGCCTCCCATAAGGTCTGGGTTGGCTTTTGGAGATTCATAGTGCCCTTATGCTTCTGCTTTGAGCCTAAGGAGTCATCACATTGATGCATTATGGTTGGTGTTGAGGTGTGCTTCGTGACAAGGAAGGACAAATCAACTTAGAGAGACATCTACAAAGTCATACTTCTATTTATGGTTGTATCTCTCTCCTATATTTGTTAATACAAAGAGCATCTTGTTTTCCTATATTTGTTGTGTTATGTTTGCACTCATATATTTCAATGCCATGTTGACTAATTGAATAGAGATTTTAGATTATGCTATGTGGATTGTGGTTCCTTTGCTTATTTTAGTCATACGTGTAGGTTCTAATTATAGCACTTGGAGCTAGAGTTGGAGCTTACAAGCAAGGAGGAAAGGAGGGCTTCCTACAAATTCCAGGTAGGCTTATTTCTTGTTTTCTAATTTCTATAAGGAAAACTTGAATCTCTTTTTCTTCTGTTGTTATATATCATACCACTAGAACTAGGGAATTCACCTTTGTCCGTAATCGGGAAAATTTCGCATAACAAACGGGCTACTCCGCTGGGGAACAATATTTTCCCTTAGTGATTTCCTTGACCTTAGCACCTTTCACCTCGCAAAGCAACCTTAAATGACTCATTAAGACATTGATTAGCCTTAGGAAAACACATTTTTGAGCCTGGTTGGGTTTTTTATGTCGTCTTTTGACTAAATTAGACCCAATGTACTCTATGTTCTGATACATAGTGCTTCAGTGCACCTGATCCTTCTCTGTGCCTGCGCTACAACGCACTGGTGTCCTTTCTGCACCTACGTTGATCTTGTAGGATGATATTTTTTTGCATTTATTTCCTTGCTCTTTATTCTACTTTGGTTCAGAAGGTTTTCTTGAATCTCTTAATTTGTGAGTGTCTCTAAAAAGACAATCCCTTGTGTGAAATTACATGTTTTTCCTTTCATTTTTCCAAAAAAAAAATTCCCCCTCAATTGCCCCAGATGGGGGCGCTGAATTGTGGATGAGTGTTAATCACCTTTGAGTGTCATCACCTTTTTGATAAGATTTTGTTTTGTTCTTTCTTGTTTCTTTCCAAATAAGGTTTGTATGCATGAATTGATTGTTGAATTTGAAAAGTAACTTTTACATTACAACTAAAGTCTGTGTGGTTTCTTTTCATAAGCAATCAAGTTGCATTCATATGTTTCTTTTCATTGGAAACATTAAAAGAAAAGAAAAGAAAAATAATTATTTGCATTGCATCTAGGGATTTGATTTTGATTGGAATAGTGAAGTTGAGGAGATTGATTGTTGCATTGCTTATTTGTTGCATTATTGATTGATTTATTCTTCCCCTACATAGTTAGGCCTTTCATTGTTAAAAGGAAAATGAAAAGAGTTTTTCTTATCATATTAGTTGCACGATAGGTGTGTTCAGGTGACATTGAGTTTTGAGCCTTGAAATTGAAATATAATTCAAGATAAACTCTAGAATTCACTCAATTAACCTGAGGAGCATTTGAAACTTAACGGCTCACATATAGGTCTAGACTAGATACATGTTCCGACATATTTAAATGTAGGAGCTATCGTCTTTTGTCAGTGTTACATTCCTGGGGTGATATCTCATTCCATGTAAGTAAGTGTATAGGATCGTTCTCCACGTACGTTTGGGTATAGTGGATGGCACTCCATGCATGATAAGTATATGTTAACCCTCTCATCAAACGGTTACACATTAGACAACACTACTATGGATTGTGCTTCCACATACCTCCGGGTATATTTTGGAAGTCCAGCATAGGTTGCTATCCTGCCATAGGTAACCAAGTCAGACACCCTGTACACTATGATACATTGAACAAAACATTCAGGGATATTGCCTGCACGTACATAAATCCTTGGTTTACTAAGGTGGTTTATTGCAATTCAGAGTGACTTGGTAATCCTTATCTAGCTAGTTACCCATTTGTTTTATTTTGTGTCTTTAATTTCTAAAATCAATTAATTGACTACAAAACAACATCCTCAACATGGAACAACTCCTTAGTGGATCTTAAGTTGATAATAATGGCAATAGTTCTTGACTCTACCAATCAAGGAAACCCCTCTGATGGGAATCTTGGTCCTTTTCCTTCTTTTGGAGATATTGGTGTTCCTTTTATGGCAACGTTGTCCCTTCCTGGATTTACCATTGGTTTGCCAGTTTGGTTGTTTTTGAACCCTATGGTTATGAATGACCAAACTACTCCTTGATCAAGTTCTCCTCCACCTAAACAAAATCAACCTCAAGTTGATCCCAAAGTTGACCCTTTGCATTCTTCACATGTTGTTTCTTCATCCCTTTCTTCCTCCTTGCCTGGTGAAATTCTTGCTTCTAGTAATGTTGGGTCCCTATAATACTAGTGATTACCCCATTACTATTGTAGTTATACCCCTTATTTATATTGTTGTGCCCCTATTACCCCCATATTGTTATTTCTGTGCCCCATAGAATCCCTCTATTGTTATTTTTGTGGCTTTATATTATTATTGTTAGGTCGGCTGGATTATATTGTGACTCCTTAGACTCCTATATATAGAAAGGAGGTTTTGTCATTTGAATCATCCAAGAATTGTTCATTTATGTAATGTAAAGGAGGTTTCCCCCTCGAAGAGGCTGAATTCTAAGGCGTTGATCTATCTTTTCTATCTTTTCTTGAGCTGGTTTCATAACATTTGGTATCAGAGCTTTGGATTCTAGGGTTTCGCTGCTCCAAACAGGTCATCGTGGAATTTTCACTATAACTTTTTTTTTGTGACGTTTCAGAAGTCGCAAAAAAAACCCATTTGAGAAGAAATCACGCTGAACCTTGGGTCCGAATTTCAGAGCTTTTTGCACGATATTTTCGGAGATATGATCTGAGGAAGTTGGTCTTTTTGCAGACTCCTGAATTACATTCAAAACAGGTGACCTGGGGAAAATCGTCATAACTTTCTCTCTGAGGATCGGATTGAAATTTCATAAGAAGGTACAAAAATAGGATGGACTATAGTTTCTTGTATGCATTTTTCAGATCCATAGGTCGAAACAATGACTCGTGGCACGTCGTACAAGTTTGCTCTACTGAACTAGTCTATAAGCAAGTCACTGTGGGAGATTTCGCATAACTCTTCCTTGGAGAAACCAATTTGGGTCAGACTTGTGGCATTGGAAAGAGGACTCAGAAGGCTACTACAGGTCAAAATTTCAGAACTGAATGATCCGAAATTACAGAGATACATCAGATTCAATATCAGGCTTCTACAAAGTGAAAAAAGGTGTGTAGTTTTTTTTTAAATTTTTGCATAAGCTTGGTTTGAAGGAATTCAAAGGGCATAGTAAAGCATTATTATCGGTAACTGATGCCCCGAGGAAAGAAAATGCAAACACCTAGTAAGGAACCTGAAAGCTCTAGCATGACTCATGAAGAAGAGGAAGAAATGCTACATGATATATCAAAATTACAAGAACAAGTGCAACAAATGTCACGCTCACAAAAGCTAACAGAAGCTAAGATAAATGGCGTGGAATCTAAGATAAAGGGCATGGAAGCTAAGATGGATGATTCGAACACAAATTTGAAGAGAGACATGGCAGATTTGAAGACAGACATGGACGAATTGAAGATAAATATGAATAAGTTGCTACAAGAAATGGGCACTAAGGATGAAAGGGTACTAAAGGAAACTCATGATGAGAATAAAAGAAATGTTAATCATGATTCCATAGATGCTAATGTTGGATCGAAGACTCACCATATTCCAAAAATCGATATGAGGAAGTTTGATGGCAAGGATCCTGCCACATGGATATTACAGATGGAGCAATTCTTCGATCTCAATAATGTGCAAAACACACAAAAGGTACGTATGGCAACTGTATATTTGGAACCAAATCAGTTTGTATGGTATCAATGGCTTTGCTCTCGTAAACAATTTATCACTTGGGCAATTTTTACGGAAGAATTGATAGCACATTATGAGGATACAAAAAGCAACACTTTTTTTAGCCAATTGATAAGTCTCAAACAAAAGGGTTCAGTAATGGAGCACATTGAGGAGTTCCAAAAATTGAACATAAGGGTAAAAGATATTCCAGAGGAGCATAGGATGATGTGTTCATAGGGTCTTTAAAGGATAATATCCAACATGATGTTCGCCTTTGGGAACCTGATTCATTAGAGAAGGCATTCAGGTTAGCAAGAAAAATGGAAAGAAAAATTATGGCAACCAGGAAGCATACCACTCACAACTATAAAGATGGAAGTGTTGTTGCCCCTAGTCTTCCACAACCTATAAGGTTGACACCACAACAATTGGAAGAAAAAAGAGCAAAAGGGCTTTGTTACAGTTGTGATAGCAAATACACTAAAGGTCATAAGTGTGCTGAGAAGAAATTATTCTACATAGATTGTGAAGAGGAAGAAGAAAAGGAGCAAGAAAGGTCAAAAGAAGAGGATATACTCCAGGAACAAAGCCTAGATGAAGAACAAATAAATCCGACCATATCTTGTAATGCATTGGCGGGAATTACCACTCCTCAAACCATCAAGATAGAAGGACAAATCAAGAAGAAAAAGGTAATAGTGTTGATTGATTCAGGAAGCACCCACAATTTTATTCATTGTAGGGTAGCAAAAGAATTGAATTGCTTCCTATATCCAGCACCAGAGTGTCAAGTGATGATTGCAAATGGAGGAACAATAAATTGCTCTGGAAAGTGCCATAATATCAAGCTATCCATGGGAGAATATGTATTGACTAGCCCAATGCTTTCCATTCCAATGGGAGGTGCTGATGTTGTACTAGGAGTCCAATGGCTACAATCCTTGGGTACAATAGCTTTTAATTTTCAAGAACTTTTCATCAAATTTTCTACGGAAGGAAAGGAAGTTGAATTAAGGGGTATTGCAGGGAAACCAGGAAAGATAATCAGCTCTAATGGTATGACAAAGCTTCTAAAAAAGGAGCAAAGAGGTGTAATTGCACAATTATGTTCGCTAGATGTTTCCACATCGGAATCATCTATTTCTCCAGATCTCCAAAAAGTCCTGGACAATCATTCCAAGGTATTTGAGACTCCCAAAGGTCTCCCACCTATGCGTGATCATGATCATGCTATTCATCTGATTCCAGGAAGTGTTCCTCCAAACATCAGGCCGTACAGATATCCCTATGTCCAAAAAAGTGAAATTGAACGTATGGTTGCAGAAATGCTAGAGGCTGGTATAATTCAACCGAGTCAAAGTTCTTTCTTTGCTCCAGTAGTATTGGTGCACAAGAAGGATGGATCATGGCGCATGTGTCCAGATTATAGGGAGCTCAACAAGCTCACTATTAAAGATAAGTTCCCCATTCCTGTCATTGATGAATTACTGGATGAATTGCATGGATCAATTTACTTCACCAAGTTGGATCTTCGTTCGGGATATCATCAAATCAGAATGAAGATTGAAGACATTCCGAAAACAACATTTAGAACTCATGAGGGTCATTATGAATTTTTGGTCATGCCTTTTGGCCTTACCAATGCACCTTCAACATTTCAAGGTTTGATGAATTCAATTTTCAAACCATTCCTTAGAAAATTTGTGTTAGTATTTTTTGATGATATACTAATCTACAGCAAGTCTTGGAAGGATCATGTTGAACATGTTGACAGGGTGCTACAACTATTGGAGGAGAAACAATTATATGCAAAAAGATCCAAATGTTTCTTTGGAGTCCAGGAGGTGGAATATTTGGGTCATATTGTATCTCATGAAGGAGTTAAGGTAGACCCTAGCAAAATTAAAGCCATTAAGGAATGGAAAATCCCCACATCCATAAAGCATCTGCGAGGATTTCTTGGGTTGACAGGGTATTATCGCAAGTTTGTTAAGAATTATGGGAGAATAGCAGCACCTCTAACAACATTATTGAAGAAAGATGCATTTTCATGGACTCCGGAAGCAACAAAGGCCTTTGAACATCTTAAAGAGGCAATGTGCCAAGCACCGGTCTTAGCTACACCGGACTTCACAAAAACCTTTATTGTGGAATGTGATGCTTCAGGAAATGGAATTGGTGCTGTTCTAATGCAAGATGAAAGACCCATTGCTTTTGAAAGTCGTCCAATCAAGGGAAAGTTTTTAAGCAAAGCTATTTATGAGAAGGAAATGTTGGCAATACTCCATGCACTTAAGAAATGGCGACCCTACCTAATGGGAAGACACTTCAAGGTAAAAACGGATCATGATAGCCTTAAATACTTTTTAGAACAAAGATTATCCTCTGAAGAGCAACAAAAGTGGGTCACAAAGATGTTGGGTTATGACTTTGAAATCATCTACAAAAAAGGGAAGCAAAATGTGGTGGCAGATGCACTCTCAAGAAAGGATGAGGATGTGGAAGCATTGTTGTGCGCCATTTCTATTATCCAACCAGATTGGATAAATGAAGCAAGGGAGGAATGGAAGAATGACGAAGAAGTGTGGGCACTTATTCGAAAGCTACAACAAGATTCCAGTACGTCTGATACATTTAGCTGGAAAAATGATTCGTTATGGTACAAAGATCGCTTATACCTCTGTAAGAATTCCCAGCTAAAACAAAAGATTCTTATGGAATTGCACACTTCTCCCTTAGGAGGGCACTCAGGATTTTTAAAAACTTACCACAGGGTTAAGAAGGAATTTTTTTGGGATGGCCTTAAATCAGATATTCAAAATTTTGTGGCGGAATGTTTGGTTTGCCAACAAAATAAAGTTGAAACAATTAAGACACCGGGTCTATTACAACCTTTATCCATTCCAAGCCAACGTTGGGAGGAGGTTTCAATGGATTTTATCACAGGTTTACCCAAGTCTGAGGGAAAGAGTGTCATCATGGTGGTAGTTGACAGACTTACCAAGTATGCACACTTTTGTGCATTATCACATCCATTTAAAGCCAGTACAGTTTCTACTGCATTTATGGAAACAATTCAAAAGCTACATGGAAACCCAAAGATTATTGTAAGTGACAGAGATCCCATTTTCACTGGAAATTTTTGGACAGAATTATTTTCTTGTCTTGGTACTCAGTTAGCTCATAGCTCATCTTATCATCCTCAATCTGATGGGCAAACTGAGATAGTAAACAAATGTTTGGAAGGATATCTTCGTTGCTTTGTATCTGATAAACAGACACAATGGGTCAAATGGTTGCCTCTGGCTGAATGGTGGTATAACACTTCCTTCCATACAGCAACAAAAATGACCCCATTTATGGCACTTTATGGGTATCAACCACCATCCATCACATCATATTTAAGAGAAAATTCTAAGGTTCAGGCAGTGGAACATCACATCGAACATCAACAACAAGTCCTCCAACTCTTAAAGGATAACCTCGTGTTGGCACAAAATAGAATGAAACAACAGGCAGATCAACATCGCAGTGAAAGAAGTTTTGATGTAGGTGATTGGGTATTCCTACGGCTACAACCATATAAGAAAATGTCCCTAAAGCAAGCTAAGAAGGATAATAAATTATCACCAAAGTATTATGGTCCGTACAAGGTGTTGCAAAAGATTGGTACTATGGCATACAAATTGGAGCTTCCTGCAGCTTCTCGATTGCACCCAGTTTTCCATGTTTCATGTTTAAAGAAGGTTATAGGCGACAAGCTCCCAGTTCAAACAATATTGCCAGAACTTGACGAGGAAGGAAAAATTATATTGGAACCGGAAGCAGTCACAGAAACAAGAACTCGACAGCTACGAAATCGATCAATTTCAGAGTATCTTATCAAGTGGAAGAACTTATCCGCTGAAGATTCCACATGGGAGGATGAGAATTTTATGCAGAAGTATCCAGAACTACTCAAGCGTTAAGGACAACACTTTTTTGAAGGAGAGGGGCATGTTGGGTCCCTATAATACTAGTGATTACCCCATTACTATTGTAGTTATACCCCTTATTTATATTGTTGTGCCCCTATTACCCCCATATTGTTATTTCTATGCCCCATAGAATCCCTTTATTGTTATTTTTGTGGCTTTATACTATTATTGTTAGGTCGGCTGGATTATATTGTGACTCCTTAGACTCCTATATATAGAATGGAGGTTTTGTCATTTGAATCATCCAAGAATTGTTCATTTATGTAATGTAAAGGAGGTTGCCCCCTCGAAGAGGCTGAATTCTAAGGCGTTGATCTATCTTTCCTATCTTTTCTTGAGCTGGTTTCATAACAAGTAACTAGGAAGCTAAGAAGAAGAAGAAGAAAAATAAGAAGGGGGGAACCAAGAAACTGTTGCTACCCATGCAAATAGTATGGAGAAACCTTCTAATCAATCCCGCAAAGTTAAATTCCCTTGAAAGTTATGTAAGGGTGATCACCTTCTTAGATATTTTCCTAGTATTCCCAAGGTATTAAAAGTGTGGTCCATAGGCTCACATTATCCCTGGTCATCAGCCTCTAGAGACCGCGTTGATGAAAAATCATCAACTAGTGATAGTAAGATATACATGAAAAAGGGTAAATTTAAGTTTCCATGTAGGTTATGTGAAGGAAATCATCCTATTCACCTTTGTCCTTATATGGATGAAGCATAAAAAGTGTTGGAAACCCTTACAACTTATTGGCATCTTCTTCTAACTGGTTACCGAAAGCTCTCTCCCAATCCTCCACTAGTTGATGAAGTGATTGATCAGAATCTGTCTCTAGTCAATCCCACTCTCTCTAAATGTGAATCCCATGAGTTTGTTCAGAACCAACCATTGGTTGAGAAAATGGTTGACTCGATTCCACCTTTCTTTGATCGTACTTTTCCGTAGAGAGTGAGTCTCATATTTCTTAAGTTCTTCTCATTTCTTCAGGTTCCAATGAACTAGGGGGAAATCCTCCCATTCCAACAGGATATGGGGACAATCCTCTTCTTCCCATGACATAGGGGGGGTAATATTCTCGTTCTCACAACAAAAGGGAGAAATTCTCCCATTCCCTTAGAACAAGGGGTTAGTTCTCTTGTTCCCATGACACCCCCTCCCAGTAGTATGATTACTTCCTTTGATTGGACTCGACTGGAAGGATATCGTCTTCCTCCTTACGTGCCTTCTAGATCATAGTACAAGCATATGATATGGTTGTACCTAGCATAGTCATAGACAAATGCATGTCTGTTAGTAATTTTTCCTCAACTACTTGGAAAGCTTTAGGTTCTCCGCAACTTGTGCTCGTTACCCAGAATTTGTTGGCTTTTAATAGAGGAATCATTCAACCGTTAGGATCCTTCCCCAATTGCCTATTACTTTGGAGTAAAGACTGTCCAATGCGATGGTAGTCCAAGGCCCTTCGGATTTTAATTTACTCCTTGGGCGTGACTACGTTTATGACATGGGAGATATTTTCTCTTCACTCTTTCATCTAATGTGTTTCCTGCATGAAGTAATAATCGTGACCATTGACCAAATTTAGTTTGTTGGTCCTAATTTGACTCCCAATCAACCAACTTCCATAAATGGTCCTTATATAAAAGTGGTATATTCCCTGCCATAGGTTAACTATGTGTCAACCTATTCCATGCCCGCGTCTATAGATGATATAGTAGGTGATGTAGTGCATCATGTACTGGGAGCACTGATGCCTGCTATTTCCATTGGATCCTTTGATCTATATCCCTTCGAGAACATTGTTCTCCCATATGATGAGAGATTCTTGGAAGCCATGATATCTGGGGAGCCATGATTAACATAACTAGAGATCTTGAAGAAGAGTTCTTTTTCTTGTATCAAGCTCCTTAAAAAATGAAACAAGTTTCCCAGAGAAGAGTTCATTTTCTTTTGTCAAGCTCCTTAAAAAATTAAACAAGGTTCCCAGAGCACAATTCCTTGTCTTGTGTCAAGCTTATTAAAAAATAAAACAATGTATCATGAGCAGAGTTCCTTTTCTTTTGTCAAGCTCATTAAAAAATGAAACATGGTCTATGAGCATATTTCTTTTCCCGTGTCAAGCTCGTTAAGAAATGAAACATATCCCCTTCCAATTCAAGTCTTTGATTAGATCTTGTAAATTCCTAGTCGAGTCTTTCACTTTATCTTGTAGATTAACCTTCATTCGATCCGCCTATTAGTAACTAGTAGTCTACTTAGGTTAATGAAATGAAGCTTGGGGACAAGTGCCTAGAATTAATTTATTAGCATGGGGGCATGGAAAGTTATTTCAAGAATAGTTTTTCCTCATTTCAATATTTTTTACAAATGAAACTACTTTCAATTATTCTCAAACATATTTTTTCCTAATTTCAAGCATGTGTAAAAATGAAACCAATTTCAAGCATAGTTTTTCCCATGTTTCAAGCTTATGTAAAAATGAAATCATTCCCATTTTATCTTATGTGATTTCCATTTTTATTAGCTTGTTTCTACTAGATGAGCCTTGGTTTTCTCATTCCATCATCACCATCTACTTGGTCGATCATACAGTTTCACTTGTTTTTTGTTTTACCCTTTCCAGAGGAACTGTTGCGATGAATGGTATTATTAGCCAACCTCTTAACCTCTATTTATTTTGAGCGGTTCCATCATTACTGAATCTAGTTTATACCTTTTATACCACTTGTTTCTCCAGGAGGAGTCCTCTTTAAGCTCTTTTCAGACTTCCTAAACATGAAAATATTGTCAATCACTTGTCTTTTCGAACTAGTTAAAGTAAATGAAAAGATGTCTGCGTAGTATAAGTTTAACCCTTTTCTAGACTGGGATAGACTATTTACGAAAAAAGAATACCTTAGTCGAACATGGCTAAGAGGTTCTGTTGAGTATCATTTTCTGCCTTTTCGGACTCAAGAGACATTTTATGAAAAGGAACGTTTGTAGTTTTCTTTTTTGCCTCTTTTTCAAGTTCTCTAAACATTAAAAAGAAGCCAAGTTATACCTTCACTAGACTCGTAAAAGCATCAAACAATGTTGGACTTGTCGAACATGACAAGATCAAACCACTCCTTCTTAGGTTTCATTAAATATTCTCAGAGGGATTCATCCAAAGGATGAACTTATAGATCAAGCATATGTTATCCTCCTCAAGCTTGTAAAAATTAAGAGTTATTGACTAGAAATGGTTGCGGAAATTAGGAAAATAGAGTACTAGACCAATTAATGACAATGAGTTGCTCTTGAAAATGACACTCTTTCACTTCATCTCCATGACTATTGGGTTGGGAAATCTTCTTACCTCATTGGTTCATCACACCATATCAAAAGCCTTCATAATGATTTTTGAGTCAATGTTTCTAATTCCATAAAGTGTCGTCGGTATGTTCAAGAGAATTCCCTCGATTGAAATCTTATATGATAATCCTAAACCTTCATTCATGTATTTCGTTCATGAACCAACTCCACATCAACATCATTCTATCTCAAATATTGATACCCATTTCGTGTCGTTGCTGGGTTACATCAAGGCCCTCATGCAACGAGTCGCTTCCTATCGACATCAACACATTATCTAGTAAGTTGACTTAGAAACTCCCTTTGGTACCTTGGAGCTTGCATACCTAAATGGAAAGTTTCCTCGCTCTCAACGATAGGACCTCATCATTGGCCATCGATAGGAAGATTTTGTGTGGTGTTCGACTTCAACTCATCTACTCACACCACATATATTGTACTGTTGTACCTTGAGAACCATTAACATCATTATTGGTTTCTCTCGCATTTGTTAGAAACTTACGTCATTGACCAATAATCAGATGGTGTCTACCATTTTTTACTTCATCTCATTTAATCATGTGGTTAGACTCATACTATTGAACGATCGAGTGAATGGGATAAAAGACTCTGGATCTAGTTCCATCCATCTAGGCTGCGATTTCATGATTAATGCAAGATTACAAAGTATGATGGCTATGATTATTCAGATAATCATTCAAGCATAGGTTCACACTTTGGCATTAGTGGACAAATATTTTGATCATTATACATGTAATATAGCTTATATTCTGAGTATGGATATGCCTCCCTGATCCAAGATATTTTACTTATGGATGCATTAGAATTACATGAAACATAGCTTATTAACCATGGAACTTAAAAGCACATAAAAAAATACGGAAATAACAGGATAAGCATGAAACCATGACATTGAATTGATTACAGAGTTCATCTAATTTGGACTATGTCTCAAGGTCCTGCTCAATAGTGGGGAGGCCTTCATTCATTAAGTGGAATAAAAGAGATAAAAGTACAAGCAACATTCAATTAGAATCCTTATACATCGAAGCTGGAATATGGACGAATAATGGAGAGCCCAACTTCAGAAACGCACAGTACCATTGAAATCCTGGCGAAAATCATGCAAAAATGCCTATCCGAACACCCAATTCGGATAATCGGGTTTTGTGCACCCTCTCGGAACCTCGCTGCTGCTCAAGGAGAGGTTTCTGCCCCTGCTGCCAGGTCGGGTTACTGCTGCATACAATGTCCTGAACTATTAGCCAATCTCCTCCTCTTTCCCTCTATAGACCGTCCATTATATAATATTAATCAGTTGACTCCTCAATTTCCAGGCAATTCCAAACAAATGACAAGTTTTAGCAAGCAAGCGTTTCCAATAAAGATTCTCGGGCCGCAATAGTATGCAGGTAAGAAAACTTGTTTAAACATAGAAAACCCGCTATAACACCATTCTCCCATGAACTGACATATTCCCTAAACCTCGACAGCTCTATTAGCACTGATAACCCATCGACGCAGAGATCGCAAATTGCAATCGGCATTTCAACTAGAAAATAGTTCTGACCCTTGCGAAAAACGGTCTACAATAACGATGGACCCAACGGGCTATTAAATACAGTACATAATATATCGGGTCTAGAATCTTCATCAAAAATCACAATCGGCAGGAACCAAGGTTGGTACTCAATACGACTACTCCCCCTTTGCGAACTACGATTGCGATATATTACATCACAACCTGAATTACTCTCGGGGCTAGTTCTTTGACTCTTCCCTCCTTGTGATCTGTGATTGTGATGTATCACATTGCATCCTGGCTTGCTCCAGGGCTGATTATTTAACTCCGACCACATCTGATCTACGATTGCAATATCGCAAATCACAGTTCTGTAATAGTGGGGCCGATTTTATTAGCGGCAACCTCTTCCTTCTGTGGTATGCAATATGCAAGACCAATGGTGGCCTGCCACTTGGCGCTTCCCCATTTGCCGAGATTTTTTCCATGTCACTTCCTTTTGCCACCTGTCCAAGTCAAACTTGATCTTTGACTTGCTCTAACTTCTTCATATGAACTCGGATTTGAGTGTCGTTCACATTGTTAGAATCAAGATGACGAGCACTTCGATATGATGTTAAAAGAGTTTTGCCACTTTGTGTTTTGAGGATTTTTACCATGCCAATGGTACTTTTTAGGGATCCACCTGGATCAATCCTCCCCAATAAGAGCTTTTCAACTGCGAAAAGCCTTTTCAGTCAATTTTCAAGTGAGGAAATTGCTCCCTCACTTTTTCTTTCTCCATCCACTGAGATTTATTCAGATGCATTCCTTTGAAGCCAACATGAATGTACTCCACATCTCCCCATCGTGAATTTTTGGTTTTCTTATCGAGAATGATATCTTTAGGTAACTTGTCTAGATACTCTAGTGAAAAATCATCCACTATAGGAATATGTGCAACCTCTTTGGTATCCATAATAAATGGAGGTTCATAAAGCTTCAAGGTTTCAACATTTACTACTGAGTACATTTTCATATAGGCAGGCAAGTCAAGACGAAAATCATTGTCTCCAATTTTTTCCAATATGCTGAAGGGACCATATTGAATGGGTCTCAATTTCTTCCCTTCTCCATTCATTCTATCCTTGTTGATGTGAGTCCATACCTTGTCCCCAATTTGAAACTGATGGTCAACTTGATGCTTATCATTTCGAGCTTTATACCAAGCCTAAATCTTCTCCAAATGCTCCTGTATTGCCTGATGAATCACATGTATTTGCTGAATAAAATTATGTGCTTTGTCCCTATCATCTCATCCATTTCCATCCTTATATTTCCCAAATACCATGTCTAAGGGATCCCTTGGTAGATAACCAAAACATGTCTCGAATGATGAGCTCTGTATGAATGAATGTGCTGCTCGATTGTATGCATGTTGAACATAAGGAAGTTGTTCATCCCACAACTTGGGATGTTTTCCACAATAACCTCGTAACAAGTGTACCACTGTGCAGTTGAAGACCTATGTCTTCCCATTGGTCCGTGTATGAAATGTTGTACTTTTTTCTAACTTAGTGTCCATCATTCACCACAATTTGGTCCAAAAATATCCTAGAAAGCGAGAGTCTCGATCTAACACAATAGATGTGGGAAACCCAAAATGGACCCAAACATGCTGAAAGAAAAGATAAGCAGTCTGCTTAGTAGTGACCTGCTTTTTACAAGGCATTAAAATACACATTTTACTAAAACGATCCATGGTGACATAAAAATAGTTGTGACCTTTCCTAGACATAGGAAAACCACCTACAAAATCCATGGACACACTTTCCCATGGTCGACTCGGAATAGGGAGTGGTGTGTAGAGCCCAAGTTTTCTATTAGAGGGCTTTGAAACAGAACACAACACACAACCCTTTACAAAACGAGTCACAATGTTTTCCATATGAGGCCAAAAATAAAACCTTTGGAAATGACGTAAAGTTTTTTCAACCCCAAAATGACCAGACACAAGAGAGGTACAAGCCTCTTGGATTACATGTACCCTTTCATCAATGGGTATGCACAACTTTCCAAGGTGGTACAATAGTTTTTCCTACAAATAATAATTGTCCACCTACAATCCACGAATCAATTTTGCATAGATCTCTTTAAAATCATCATCATTAGCATATTTTTCAACATAACCTTCTAATGATAAAGAAGAATTTTGCAAAACTACAGATGCAGAAATAGGAGGGCAAGAAAGAATATCTACTACTTTGTTGTTGGAACCCTTCTTGTATTTTATTACCAGATGAAACTGCTGGAGAAATCCCATCCATCTGAAATGACGGGCTTGTTGAAGCTTGGTCTGTGACTGAAGGTACTACAAGGGCTGATGATCTGTATGGATGATGTTCTCCTTGTCAATCAAGTAGTGTTTCCACTTCTTTACACTTTGAATCAAGGCGTACAACTCCCTGTCATACGTGGGATAATTCAGAACAACCTAAGAGAAAGTCTCTGAATGGTAACATACATGCTTCTTTTGCTACATCCATACAATGTCCATGGCATATCCACTGGAATTTGTTTCAATATCAAAAGGTTGTTGAAGGTCTAGTAAGGCTAGCATTTTTACTGTGTTGATCTTCTCTTTCAATCTGTCAAAGGATTTCTGCTGCTTTCCTCCCCACTGAAAGGTCTGCTTCACACTTGTCAATGAATGTAAGGGAGTTGCGATAACAGAGAAGTTCGCAATGAACCTTCTCCAATATTGTACCATGCCCAAAAAGCTTCAGACCTCTATAAAATTTGTGGTCTCATGCCACTTCATACTCACATCTACTTTAGCGGGATCTATTTTCAATTTCCCATTACTGACTATGAGACCTAAATAAACCAGAGAGGTCTTCCCAAACTTACACTTTGACAACTTTACATACATTTTTTTTTTTTTAGAACATCAAGCACTTTCTTCACATGACATACATGTTCATCCCATGTCTTACTATAAGCAATAATATTGTCCAAATATACAAGCACAAAATTATCAATAAAGGGACTAAACAAATCATTCATTACCATCATAAACATGGCCGAAGAATTGCACAGTCCAAATGGCATCACCATCCATTCAAACAACCCCTGTTTGGTTTTGAATGTAGTCTTCCAAATGTCTTGTTTTGCAACTCTAACCTGGTGATATCCACTACAAAAATCCAATTTTTTAAAATATACATCATTTTTCAACTGATCTAATAATTCATCAATGCGAGGGAGAGGGTATCGATTCTTCATCGTAATTTTGTTTAGCACCCTGTAGTCTACGTACATTCTCCATGTGTCGTATTTTTTTGGAACCAACACAATTGGTGAGTTGAACAGAGAAGAACTTAGTTTGTTGACCGCTTGATTTAGCAATTCCTGCACCTGTTTCTTGATCTCCTCCATCTCGACAGAAGCCATCCTTACATGCCAACATTCAGTAAAGGAGCATCCTATTGTAAATGGATCTCATGTTTGATTTCTTGTTTTGGGGGCAATCCTCTCAGTTCCTGAAACAATCCATCATAGTCAAAAATAATTTCAAACAATTCCTTCTTATGATCAGGATCACAACCTTTGAAAGCGTCAACTGTCTCAGCCTATTTCACTCTCACTACCATGAGAATGCACCCTTTACTGGAATTAACTAGTCGTTTAATCTGTCTTGCACTTACAAGGCTAGCACTAACTTTCGTATGATGAGCTCTGACTATATATTCTACCCCGTCCTTTGTGAGGTGGTATTTATTTTCATGTCGAAAGAAAATTTCCTTTCTGTCATATAGATATGGAATTACCAAGATAATTCCACAAATATCCAAAGGCACAACATCTAATTCTACCTCATCAACTAATTTGGAAGCAATAACAAATTTGTCCCTACACTGCTTGGTTACTTCTATTTTTTTCTTTAAAGCTTACCCAACCAAGCAGGTATGGACTCGGATGAGGGTTAGTTTTGAGGCCTAACTTTTTCACTAAGGACTCTGAGATTAAATTTTCTTGGGAACCTGAATCGAACAAAATTTCCACTTTTGTATGTTTTATAATAAATCTAATGTGGAATAATTCAATTCTCTTTCGCTCAATAATTACAGGATCATTCAAATAACTAGTACTTGTCATTGAATCATAATTATTACTAACAGAAGGAGTACCTTTTGTTCCCACGACTATGATCAATGTCTCATTGTCAGAATTTGATCTAAGGTCCTACTGCATTGTTGCCATTGTCTTCTGTTTTCCCTTTCTACTGAATCTCTTTGGTCTCGACTCTAGATGTAGCTTCCAACAGTGGTCCTCGTCATGACCTTCTATATTGAAATGTGTGCAATATGGTGTTTCTCCATCCTCTTTCTTGGATGCAACGGTCTTCTTAGCCTTCCCCTTGCCTTTTGTGGAGTGCTAAAGAAGGTATGTTTTTGGTAATTATTTCAGCATCTTTTCATTAGAACTTACAAACCTTTTGCATTATGAACTAGGAAAATGATAAGGAATTGTAATGAAACCTATGAGATTAATGTGCAAAGCAGAAACACTGACAATTGTCATTTTCTTATGCAGAAAAAAGGGAAAGCAAAAGACTGCCATGCTGAAGGAAAGAACAAGGCTGGGTTAACCGTTGTCCCTTTGACGAGGAACCGTATGCAAACAAGGAAAAACAGATCAAAGTGAATCAGCCCTGGAAAGGAAGTGGAGATGTCAACTCGGCACAAGAAGGAAAAGAGATAACTGAGAACTAACGGTTCGGCGAATCCCTCAGGATCCTTTGATCCTGAGGGATCGTTGCTTTAACTATTTTTGCACCTAGACATCTCCACCTTCATCATTATAAAAGGGGTAGCACTGTTAGCTCGAGGGGATCGAATCCTTATGTTTTATGTAATTTCTCTGAAGATTGGAACTTTGATCATCGAGTCTCGTTGAGAACTGATCTACTGTAATTCTACTTTATGCATTAATACAAACTCGGTTGCTATTTCATCCCTGAGTCTGGAATAACTTCAAGCGGTGTACCCCTGGAGGCTAAGGGCCCGGCCTTGGAGGACACTTGCTCCTGTACTATTACGTTTGGTTTATGCGTGGTTTGATTATCAGCGTTATTTGGTAATCTGATGTGTTTTTAGTTTACATCACATGCTCTGTTATGTTTACTTTACTGAGACAGAACTATCGCATTGACTCTGCAACGTATCACTGTTTTTCTAAGTGTTGATATAATACTATCAATCTTTACAGAATATTGTTGCTGTTCAATTATAGAGCCTCTATGATGTGCACTTATTCATTGATATTACGGAATTCATCTTAGCGATTATGTTCTTTGCGATTGTTGGATCTATAGACATTGTTGTTCCATTCTGAAATGCAGTTGTAATCTTTTATAACTAAGAGTGATAACTGGTTTACTAAGATTAGGTTACTATTAAGGTGTGCCATGTGCATATATGGTTTTGAAGTACTGTTCTATAATTTGTCGTTGATCAGTGCTGTTCCATTTTGGTGTGTTGTTCAATTCGTCCTTAAGAGTGAAGGATTGCCATTTGATTCCTGTAGGTCACGATTCGTGCATTTGATCTTGTAGACTAAGGTGTTACTGCTTGCTGTTACAGTTTCTTGTTTGCTATTCTATTTCAGATTTGTTGTTCTATTTCAGTTTGCTGTTCCATTTCAGATTTTCCGTTCTATTTCTTATTTCGTTGTTCCATTTCTTATCTGTCGTTCTATTTCCAGTTCTTTGTTATTTTGGTATGAAGAATGATCCAGGGCTGTAGTGAGCACTGACATTTACTGCCTGGATCCGAGATCCACGATCTGTTCTATGTTTTACTTTAGTTCCATCAGTTTACAAAGGGATGAGTTACTGCTACTGAACCCTTGACTGATAACTTGCTTAGTTTTCTGAATGTGTAGTTTAATCTTTTGAAGTAGTTTACTGTAAACAAGCATCCGTTTACTCTTGTATTTCTGAACACTATACTACTAGCATTACTCTGACAAATGATAGCCTCAGACTGAGACACTCTTTGAAATAACAAAACGTTCCTGGATTGACAACTAAAGTGAGGTAATTAGAGGTGAAAGAGACCCTTTTTATAGCTCCACAACTTTCTTATGGAATTTGTCATGCTGAGGGTTGAATGATGTTTTCTTGGCTTAACCATATTCGTCATTCTTGCCTCAGATTTCAAGATGTCAAATCACTTTTACGCTAGCCGCATCAATCATAGTGAGCTTGAACAATAACAGTGAGTGCCATATGTATATGAAGCGCACCAATATACTTAGTTATAGTCTCAGGTGAATCTAATGAGATGCCCAAATTCAATGCTTGTTTCTGAAATTCTTCAGTGAAGCTTTTCACATTTTGGCCTTTACCTTGCCTTAGATATTGCCATTCCATTAGTGCCTTTTGTTTATAATCCAAAGGGTAAAATTGGTCTTTCAATGCAAAAATAAAACTGGACCAAGAGGAAAGAAGGTTACCTGACTTTTTGCTACCCTTCTGCAACTTTCTCTCCCACCAAACGAGAGCAGTGCCACTTAGCCGAAGAGATGCTAACTGGACCTTTGCCTCATCTTCTTCGATCTACTGAATCTGGTAGTAGACCTCTATTTGTCTTATCCAATTATTAAGTTTTTCTGCACTACACTCTCCATTATACATGGGCAGGTCAAACTTTACATCTAACTTGAAGAATGGTTTCTTAGATGTATGTTTGGAATCACGATTAGAGTGATGAGAACTATCACTTGAAGAAGGAGAGGGAGGAGGCTCTTCTCCACCACCTTCATGATTTGCTGATCCATTGTCATCGGCATCTTTCTTCTCGTGCCCAAGTGCCTTCTCATACTCTGAAAACAACTTGTCCACTTTCTTTGCCATATTATAGAATACCTTGCAAAAATTTTGTTCCTCTTCCCAACAAGCTTCTTCATTTGCCATGGATTTTATTCATTGTGCATGTCCTGCTTCATGATCAAAGGACTTAAGTGTTCATTCTCCTTTTTGCAACTTGTTTCGGGTTAGCATATACTCATGCAATTCGCATCGACAAAGACCTGCTTCGATACCAAACTTGATCCAAGATATTTTACATATGGATGCATTAGAATTACATGAGATCGAGCTTATTAACCATGGAACTTAAAAGCACATAAAGAAATGCATAAGTAACAAGATAAGCATGAAACCATGACACAATGATTTTATTATGGAGTTCTTCCAATTCAGACTACGTCCCTAGGACCTTCTCAATAGTGGGGAGGCCTTCATTCATTATGTGGCATAAAAAGAGATAAAAGTACAAGCAACATTCAATTACAATCCTTATACTTCTAAGATAGAAGATGGATGAATAATGGAGAGCACAACTTCAGAAACGAACAGTACCACCGAAATCCTAGTGAAAAATCGTGCAAAAACACCTATTTGAACACCCAATTCGGATAATCAGGTTTTCTGCACCCTCTCAGAACCTCCTTGTTGCTCAAGGCGAGGTTCTAGCTCCTGCTGCCAGGTCACATTACTGTTGCATACAATGTCCTGAACTATTGGCCAGTCTCCTCCTCTTTCCCTGTGCGGATTGTCCATTATATAATCTTAATTGGTCGACTCCTCAAATTCCGGGTAGTTCCAAAAAAATGACAAGTTTTAGCAAGTGGGAATTTCCAACAGATATTCTCGGGCGCAAATAATATGCAGGTAAGAGAACTTGTTTAAACATAGAAAACCAACTTTAACGTCGTTTTCCTATGAATAAGCATATTCCCTAAATCTTGGCAGCTCTATTGGCACTAATAACCCATCAGCGCAGAGATCGCAAATGGAAATCGATGTTTTAATTGACGGATAGTTTTGATCCTTGTGACAAGTGGCCTACGATAATGACAGATGAAACGAGCTATTAGACACAGTACATAATATATCGGGTTCAGAAGCCTCATCGAAAATCAGAATTGGTGGGAACCAAGGTTGGTACTCCATATGACTGCTCCCTCTTTGTGAACTGCAATTGGGATATATCACATCGCAACTTGACTTGCTCCCAGGGCCGATTCTTTGACTCTTCCCTCCTTGCGACCTGCGATTATGATGTATTGCATCACAACCTGGCTTGCTCTGGGGCTGATTCTTTAACTTTGATTGCCTTCGATCTGTGATTTTGATGTATTGTATCGCAACCTAGCTTTCTCCAGGGCTGATTCTTTAATTCTGACCGCCTTTGATCTATGATTGCGATATCGCAAATCACAGTTCAGTAATACTGGGGTTGATTTTCTTAAGCTGCGATCTCTTTCTTCTGTGATCTGTGATATGCGGGAACAAGGGCAACTTGCCACTTGGTGCTTCCCCATTCGCTGAGAGTTTTTCCATGTCACTTCCTCCTGCCACCTATCCAAGTCAAACTTTATCTTTGACTTGATATAACTTCTTCATATGAACTCGGATTTGAGTGGCACTCACACAATTGGAATCACGATGATGGGAACTTCGATATGATGCTAAGCTTATAGAGTTTCTGTCACTTTGAGTTTTGAGTCCTTTTACCATGCCACTGGTACTTTTTAGAGATCCACCTGGATCACTCCCTTAATAGTGATATCATGATGAAAACTGTATTGTAACAAATGATGATCTTTCCCAGTTGTTCTTGATCCAGACTTGTCACAGGGTAAGGAACTTCAGTCCTCAGCTATTGCTTCTAACTTTGTACTTTAGGGGACAATCTGTTACAGTCCATTTTGTCACGTCAACCCAATAGGCCTACAAATGGGATCAATCAACATTTTAGAACACTTTATAACCCCTTTACAAAGCCTTAAGCAACACTTCTATAAAAAGTTTGACTTTTTGGGACAATTAGCTCAAAAACAATGTTTTTAGCCCCAACACACCTTGCTTGTTTAGCCACCTGCATTCAGCGCATATTGCATAACTGTTAGCCAACGTTGATAAACACTTGTTGCTCCCTTCTGCAGGTGTGATGATGCTAGAAATTCAAGAAAAATAAAAATAATTATTTTTGAAGCTTTCTCTTCCAAAAGCTTCCAAGGTAGTTTTAACTATTTACCATGGATAGAGAGCTCAAATCCTATCTTGGAGACCTTATGTCTTATCCCTTGAGCTCATCCTCCTTCTTAAGTGGATCTCAAGCCTAGATTGGTAATTGGATAAGAATTCATAAATTACCACACTCATCATATAAATTGATTGCTTCCCATAAGGTATACGTTGGATTTTGGAGATTCATAGTGCCCTTATACTACTAATTTGAGCCTAAGGAGTCATAACATTCATGCATTAGGGTTTGTGTTTAGGTGTGCTTTAGGACAAGGAAGGACAAATCAACATAGAGAGACATCTACAAAGTCAGACTTTTATTTATGGTTGTAACTCTCTCATGTATTTGTTAATACAAAGAGCGTCTTGTTTTCCTATATTTGTTGTGTTATGTTTGCACTCATATATTTCAATGTCACAATGGCTCATTGAATAGAGATTTTAAATTATGCTATGTGGATTGTGGTTCCTTTTCTTGTTTTAGTCGTATGTGTAGTTTCTGATTATAACACTTGGAGCTAGAGTTGGAGCTTACAAGCAAGGAGGAAAGGAAGGCTTGCTATAGATTCTAGGTAGGCTTCTTTCTCATATTATAATTTCTCTAAGGAAAAATTGAATATCTTTGTCTTCCATTATTCTAGATTAGACCACTAGATCTAGGGAATTCACCTTTGTTTGCAATCGTGAAAATTCTGCATAACACCCAATTTGATCCAATCCTGCTCGCTTGGTGATACATCTTGCAAATCAACAGGATCATAACCTAAGGCAGTGACAAACTTGAAAAGTAAATTCAGAGCCTTGATAGTCGTCGAGGGATCTCTTAGGTGATAATTATTTAAAATTTCTTTATTTTGAGCTAGCCATACAACCCGACATAGATACTTGGGAAGAACCATCCAACATCTCATAGACACTAAATTTTATTTCCTATTCCAAGAGATTTTGTTCATCCAGGCTTTTAACGTATCAGACCAGTTATTGAGGGTGCTTGTAATAGTGGTGACATTGTCCAGTGCTTTTTTCCAGACATCTAGAGTGAATTTACATCATCCGAATACATGGGGCATATCTTCTTCCTCTATTCCACATAAAGCACACCTCAATGGATCCAAGACGCTCCTCTTTTTAAGATTTTTTGTTGTCAAGAATTTCCTGTGCACCATTACCCAACAGAAAATGTTGATGTTTGGTAATCAATCCTTTTGCCAAATTATAATCTATATCTATTCTTTTGTGGGGTGAGGTAATTTCTTGGATAACATTTCATAGCTACGGTTTCCCATCCATATTCAACGATCTACCTTAGAGACTTCTATTGAAGCATAACCTTTTAGTGAATTGACTAATGTCTTCCACTGGTTCCGTAAATTTGTGGGAGATGATGACATACTCATCAAGTCCATTGAACAAGGGCACCCCATTCTGAAATATCAACAATCCTATTATATCCTTTAGATTCCATCCAAGTTGCGAGCTCTTGAATTTATTCGCTCTCATCAAATAGCATTGTTGATAGAATACAATCCTTTCATATTTTTATGGAGACTCCATTTCCATATTTTCTACCTAAATGATCCAAGATGATGGGAGACACAAATTTGTAGATCTTCCAAGTTCTTGAGCCATCTTCTATCTAGGTCTCATTTTTCACTCTAAGAAGCCTACCTTTATGAAAGTATTTACATAGAAAAGCTTGCTTCCACCATTCTTTAGTATCAAAGAGGAGATGCCACATTATGTTTGTTCCCAAGCCCAAGTTCATGTGTTGGGGATATTTGATCGCTAATCATCCATAGTTTTTAGGAAGATGCATTGTATTCCAATTAACTAAATGAAATTTGTTTGCATTATTTTCACCCCCTTTCCAATTTTTTTTTCTAAATAAGGCCACCAATCTAATTGATCACTCCTTTTGGGACTAATAACCCAGATCCCATGTATATAAGTAGATATGATAGAGAAACTTTGATTAAGACAACCTTCCCTGTTGCATTTATCCACTATGCACCCCAAGAATGGATTTTTTTAATCTTTTGCAAAACATCCTCCCAGTCTTCTGCATTTGTAATTCCCAAGGAAATTGGGATTCTTAAATATGAAAAGGATATCCATCCTATTATAGCATGGAATTCTAATTCTAGTGAAATTTCATCCAATGTCGCTCTTGGGGTGTTCCATATGTATAAATGCCTTTTTTTTTTGTTTACCAGTCCTCTAGAATGGTCTAAACAAATATCCATAATTTGTTGAAGTGATTTACAATAATTCTTGAGCCCCCCCACCCCCCCACAAGAAGAAGAGTGTCATTTGCAAATTGAGAATGGTTGACCCCTTTGAAATTCCAAGCTATATTCAATCCAACTAGCTTGCCTTCCTGTCTTTCTTTCTCTAAATTTCTACTCAAACTTTCAACTAGAATAATGTAAAGTAAAGGGGAAAGGGGGAACCTTGCCTTAGTCCCCTTGAGGCCCCCAAAAAAGAGGAAGGATGACCATTTACAAGTGGTGTGATCCATGGAGAGCCTATGCATGTTTTGATCCACCACACAAATTCACTACAAAATCCTAAATTTTCAAGCATTAAGTATAGGAAGAAGTGCCTTACCCTATAGAATGTGTTCACCATGCCTATTTGATGACTAATTCGAGCTCCTTCACTTGTTTACTGGAATGGATTGCTTCCTGCACAAGAATAATGTTATCCAAAATTTGTCTTTGTTGCATGAAGCCTCCTTGGTTCTCTGAGATAATCTCGGGTAGGAGTTTCTTCAATCTAGTCACTATAATTTTGGTGAGAATTTTTTAGGAAACATTACAAAGAGAGATATGTTTAAATCTAGAGAAGTTCAAAGGATTCGACTCTTTGGGGATAAGTGCAAGAAAGAAAGAGTTTATGCTACCCCCAATCTTTTCTTTCCTTCATGTTCCATTTAACATTCTCAACAAATATTTTTTAATCATAAGCCAAAAGGTTATATAAAAACTTATCGAGAAGCCATTTATGCTAGGGTTGCTTGTCAGGGTCTATAGACCATATTTCTTCCATAACCTACGATTCCTTTATTTCTTTGATTAGTTGTTGATTGGTTGATTTTGAGACAACAGAGGGAACACATTGAAGAAACTCCTGGGATTTTTCCATATCTACATCCTTATTTCATTTAAGGGCCAGGAAATGGAGTAATAATTCCTACTTAATATCTGCAAAGTCTGTTAGCTTTGGCTTGCCTTCGGGGGCTATCTCCTTTACTCATTTTCAGATCTCCCTAGCCTTGGTTTGCTTATAAAAATGGAGTGTTTTAATCTCCTGATTGTAGCCATAAACTCTGGGATTTCAACCTCCAGAATTCTTCTCCTTGTCTACTTGTTGAAAATATTTGTCTTGTTAGATCCTTTTCTTTATCAATGTGCTAGGCCTCCACCTTACTTTTGTCAATCCAACTTTGATGAATTTCGAGTTGCTTGATTTATTTGTTTATTAACTAAATAATGTTTTTTCATTTTTTTAAATATAAATATGATTCAAATGTAAATAAAATTGCAATTCAAAATAAAATACAACCCCAAGTGTCATTTTAATAAAAGAAAGAAATAAAAAATAAAAGTATTTATGTTGATAGGAGACCTTGTATGGAAAAGGGGTGCTAGCATTTTAGATCAACAATTGTCATTCTAGGAATACCTTCGTTGTATCCATTAAATTCATGGCTTTGTTTAATTATTTAATTTCCTTGTTAATATCCATTAAATTGGAAACTTTGATCTAATAATGTAACACACATTGTTTTCTTTTGCCATGATTTTCCCTGTATTTTGTGTTTCCTCTCCAATTTGTTTTCTATAGATTGTGTTTCCCAAAACTTGCAAAACAACATTAGCATATTGTTAATGGCACATGTAACACACCTAGATCCCCATATGAGGCACATTAGAACTAAACATACCTTTGATACAAATTTAATTGTGGATATATTCACATCATAACATACTCATACTAATGTAACGAACAATAATTATTAAAAATGAGAATGCACATAAATTAACTATGAACAAAAACATTTGAACACATAGATAACAAATTAAACAAAACATTCACATAGAACATTATCACAATAAATAAAATAGTGAGCAAACACTTACCTTAAAATGAATTCCATAATTGTTTGTAGATTTCAAATGTTCCACCCAACTGCAGAATGTAATACTTTAGTTATCTCAACAACAAGTCACCCCGAAACTAAGGTTATGAGCCCACAAGGATAGACAATATCTAATGGGTGTCTACTATCCACTCTCACAACCCAATACCCAATGATGTCGCTCCAATAATTACAACTACCCAAATCTATTCCACACCATTCTACACAACCCAAAGGATGGCATCTCCTCCTTTGTAAAAATAGTCCTTTAGACCATACCAATCCCCTCTCGGGATCTAGAACAAAGACTAGTAAGTAATTTTTTAACTAGGGGCTCTAAGAAATCCAATTGTAATAGGATAACTCACATAGCCTTTACATAGGATCTTGGTTAGTTATCTCAATCAGAACTCCTTATATGCATACTGGCCTAGTTCTCAACACAATTACTAACATCATAAGCATAACTTCCTCATATAACTCTATCTATGTCTATCTTACAACCAATGGTGTATTTCATTTTATATTTTCAATATATAATGTTTACATGTTACATCACTTGGCCCTAAACAATTCATAATATATATAATTATACATTGCTAATCTAGGGATCAAAACTAGGGTGCTACATCTTCCCCTCGCTTGCCTATTTATTTTCATTGTCCTTAGTGTACAACAACATAATGGTGTAAATGTATTCATATACGAAATTTCACATCATAATACTAAAAAAATTATAGTTGAATGCTTCTTGCATCTATTACAACCAACATTCTCTCATTCTCCTCCAGGTTGTCCCTATTCAACTCACTAGTGTGTTGCATTTTCTACAATACCAGGCTTCAAATGGGCTCATCTTCAATGATGCATAATACGTGTTATTCTAGGAAAACTCAACCAAATGAAGATAGTCTCACCACTTGGAAGGATTATCCATTACATATATTCTTAGCATATCTTAAATTATCTAGTTGGTCCTATCTATTTCCCCATCTGAATTTGGATGATAATTTTTACTAAAATTCATATTTTCCCCAAATCCATTAAACAATCCCCTCCAGAATTTGGAAGTGAACTTAGAATCTCTATTTGTCATTCTTGCCTTAGGCACACCATGTATCATATCAATTTATTTTATATAACTTTCTACAATATTGGCTACCTTATCTTTGATCCGAACTATGATGAAATGTGCAATATTTGTAAGTTTTCCACCACTACCATGATGGAATCATGTTTCCCTGTTTTCCTCGATAACTTGGTGATGTTGTAGCAACTACCTACCATTTCCATTTAAAATAGGTAATGAATGTAACAATCGTGTTGGATTTTTGTGCTCAACCTTCACCTTTTGGAATTCCATACATTTCACTACATAATTAGCCACATATTTCTTCTTTTATGCAAAAAATAATGCCCCCTTTCTATTGTAATTGTTTTCTAGTACCTTGGATGTCCATCATATGGCACTTTGCACATTTCCTTCAACATTGAATTTCTTAACTCGTGAGAATTTGGAACATAAACTTTATTCCTATACAAGAGGATTTCATCCTCTTATAGCCTATAGTCTTTATATTTCTACTATATATTAGCTTGCTATAAGCCTTCTTTAATTTGTAGATAATGTTGGTCTACTATTATAGCCTATAAAATTACAAGCTTTAGATATGATTTATACATGTTGATGGTTGTAGCATGCATTTTGTGCACCCTCATACTAAGTGCATTAGCCACTTTGTTTTCTTTGCCTTTGATATGCTTAATGCCAAAGTCATATTCAATGAGGAATTTCAACCATCTGGTTTGTCTTGCACTCAACATTAGCTATTTGAACAAATATTTAGACTGTTATGGTTTGTCCTTAGCTCAAACTTATACCCATAAGATAATTCGTCCACATCTTCAGCACATGGACAATTGTTGCAAGCTACAAGTCATGGGTAGAATAATTAATTTCATGTTCTTTAAGCTTCCTTGATTCATAACAAATAATGTGCCCATTTTTCATAAGGAATCCACCCAATCATTCCTTACATGTATCAACGCACACAATAAAATCCTCATTTGGATGTGCAATATTTACAATAGGTACACCTAAACCTACACTCTATTCACACTTTAAAATCTATTCAAACTTTATTCCATTATTTTCCAATGAGGTAATTGGTTGTGCATTCTTGGATAAATTTGCAATGGATCTCCTTTAGTAGCCATATAGACCCATAAATGATCTTACTTATGAAATATCCACTCATGTTAGCCATTCTTTGATTGCCTTAATATTTTATAGGTTCACTATTATTCCATGCTTTGAGACAATGTGGGCTAGATAATGGATTTATATTTCATAGAAGTGCACTTAATCAACCTAGCATACAATTGGTCCTCTCTCAACACCTGTAGCACCATCCTTATTCTTTTTTCTTGGAATAGATAAGAATATCATCCAAGAAGATAATAAAAAAATTGTCCAAGTAGTCTCTGAAAACTCCATTCATTACACACGTTAAAGTATTTGGTGCATTTTTCAACCCAAATGGCACCACCACAAATTCATACTGCCCATACCTTGTTTGGAAAGTAGTCATACTATTATCTTCTATTTGATTTTGACTTGGTGTTAACCTAACCTCAATTCAATCATGGAAAATATCCTTGCTTATTTCAACTGATAAAAGAGGTTATCAATTCTTGGCATGGGATACTTGTTCTTTATGGTTAACGTCAAAGTTCCATCCTCCTTCAAAAAGAAAAACTAGGGAATACTAGGGTGAAAATTTTGGGTGTATGTATGCCATCTTCAACAACTCTTTTAGCTATAGTTGCAATTCTTTTATCTTTGGTCTGCTCATTCTATATGAAGTCTCAGGCATCAATGCAACTCTAAGTATCAAGTCTACCAAGAAATCAATGTTACTCTTTGGTTGCAATCCTAGAAATCCCCCAAACGCATGTTCATATTCTTTCAAGCCTAAATAGTCCTCAAGATTCAACTCCTTATCCTCACCTAGCTATTTTAGGTGTGCCACATATATTTGGAAACCTTTTATCAAACTAGTTTTTAGCCGCAATGCTAAAATATCTATAATGGATACAAGCCTTGAAATATCTTGACCTATCCTTGAATTCCCTTTATCATCAAGGCACATGAAATCCTTGTTGTAGAAATCTAGGACAACATGATGCTTGTTTAGCCAATCCATACGCATTAAGAAATCACATGACCCAAGTGGTATGCTATTTAAATCTACTTATGTCGTAGCTCCATTCATGTTTACTAGGAAGTCCTTGAAAATATATTTGGTTCTTCTCTTGGTTCTGTTGGATATCTAGACCAACCAAGAATTTCCATGCTTACATCTCTTCAATTTAAATCTTTCAACCATATTAGGATCTATATAGCTATGATTAACTCTAGAATCAATCAAACTATGGTCTATTTATCATTCTTACCTTCCAGTTCAATCATGTGAAATTAATATTTTTCTTAGTTTTTGTCAAAAGTTGCATAAATCCTTCGTATGCATCCACCCATATATTCCATTGTATCAACTTCCTAGGTGTTGTGTATAATCCTCATTCTATATCCTTAAGAGGGGAGACTTTATACATGTTCGCCCGTCACATTCCCAGCACTTTATGGAGTGATTCCTTGGATTTTCCCCCAATGAACCTATCATCGTGGGTTTGCTTTGGGTTGGTTGTCATTACTAATAATCCCAAAAGTTATTCCTAAAGAAGGTTGAATTGGATCCTTTCTTTCTTTAGTCCATGTTTCCTTTCTTCATATGTTTTTTGAAATGTTTGTTTTCTTTTATTCTACTCATATAAACATTTTCCTTTCTTATGGATTTTTCTAAATTCCTTGGATGATAAAATTGTATTTTATCCTTATAGAATGGTGGTAGATCACAAAGAAATATATTGATATTCACCTTTTCATCACTACCTCAAAAGTTCCACAAATTTTCTTTCGTACTCTTAGCCATGTTTCCTAGCTTGAACTTGAAGAATTCTTGCATCTTCATGTCATAGTAATGCCATGACAAGTACTATCTTTAGAAGTGCTCCTTGAAATGCCTCCAAGAAATCATTTTCTCATCAATATGCTTGACTTACTTTAGCTAGCCCCGCACATGGATGATTTTTCTTGTAAATGATAAATACCAACTTTTTCTTTAATATTTTAAGAAGCATTGTGAAGCTACAAATACCTTCTCATTCCCAAAAACCATGCTTCAAGATTTTCAACCTTTCTCTGGTCTCCATCAAATGTAGGTCACCTGAAATTTTTGAGCTTTCGCTGTAAACAATTCAACTCAGTCCTCGTTTAATGTTTTATGGGAGACAAACTTGGAAGTTAGGTTACTCTATGTTCTTGAGAATGAATTAGCCCTTCTAGCTAAGTGTCTATGCGAATGATGGTGTTTATTAATTCTCCTTGAGTTATTATACCCTCTATAATCATGTATTCTCTCATGAGATCTATGCCCTTCTACATGTCTTGCACTAGATTCCTTGTGAATTTGGATTTGTAAATTGTTTAGAATCTGTAGTAGTTAAGTGTTAATTTAATTATGCTCCTCCTAAGTTCTTATCAACCTGTCATTTTCGTCTCTATAGTTGTGCACTTCCTTCTGTAATCTCTTTATCATCTCAACCAACAGTACAAGCTCCAATTTTCTCTTATGCCCATTAGACTATTTCTACATTTCCTAGGATAATATCAATCCCTCTAGTGTCTTCTCCATGGCTATATTAACCTTGTGGATTCTCCGTCTCTCTAGTCCTCAATTTTGAACCAAAACCTTCCTTCCTATACTTTTAATTATGAAAAGTGTGCATGCAACATATTTTGTTAGAGATAGGAATATTACCAAATATTGCATAAATTTGGCTATGGCTCATCTTTCATCTCAATTCTTGATGAATGTGGATGCATTAAACCAACTTTTGACTCTTTACACACAATATTCTCTAACTTGGCTTTCCAACAACTATACCTCACTTTAGAGTTCTATGCCAAAGGTTACAACTCTCTGAATATACTACTTCTACCACTTTTTCTCATTAGGATACTAATGACATTTTATTTTTCTAGGAATTTATGCTACCTAAATGAAAATTGTGGATTTATAACCAAATTTTACTCTTCTCAATATTTCCATTGATTACTAATGTTCCCAAATTTGAGCTATAAGATGAAATTTATGGCTTGTTGAAGTTTGGTCCATGTTTCCAATTTTTCCCTTTATGCCCACAAGACATATTTATACTATTTTTTGAGATATAGATGCTCAAATTCTAATTTTGACTCTGTGGTAGGATTCTACTAGCTAATATTTTTTCCACTAACTATTTTTTTGTCCTGATTTGGGCTCTAAGTAAGGTGTTCAACGACTTGGAAGTAGATTGGTACCATTTTTCTCTTCTTATATTATTTCAAATGTAATTTGCACATACTATCTCTGATTTGTACTTATAATATCTAATTGGAAAGCCCGTATCATGATTTTTCATTTAAGTAGTACAAACGTTGCGTATCATTGGTACACACAATTCTCTATGATTTCTAATGAAAACAATGTTGTCTAGGGCTTTAAAATAACCCTTGAAGTTTAGGACCTAAAAAATTATAAGAAAATCGTAACAAAACCACATGACTTTGCTATTGTCATGGAAATCTACATATTATGTTATGCTATGTGGTTGCCAATGTGTCTCTAATGTTTTCTTATCATATTTTTGATTCAATTATGTTATTATGTTATCAACGAAATGAGAAAAAATTATATTGACAATTTTCCAAATTATCCCACTAGAGATTGAACAATTCTTTCCATTGTCAAACTCAGAAATTTTGACTTTCTGGTAGATTGTTGAAAACACATTTCATCAGTGATTGATAAAATTATTCTCATTGAGTGTTGGCATATTCCTTCTCATTGGGGGTTGAAAAATTCCTTCTCATTGAGGGTTAGCAAAAATCATTCATGGTAGGAAATTTTTTTCTTATTGGGCATCAACCAAACCCATCGAGGAATGATTCTAATTTGCCACCCTAATCATCAATGATCATTGGTCATCGGGCTTTAACCAATCATTTGAGTGGTTAAAGAAAACACCCCTTGCCAAAAATTTATGTCTACTGAACATATCCTTAACTGCCAATGTTGATATCATCCTTGTTTGAAGTGTTATGGGACTAACAGTGTCTAACCCTTCTCATTGTTCATAATGCCATATCATCGTTGCTATCTTGCCATGTGGCTATTCCATGTCACAATTATAGTGCCACCTCATCACCATCCATACTATCATGTGTACTCTGAAACATCATCATTTGTATGGCTAGAAAGAAACCATGTCGAGCACCAAAAGGGGAAGGTCATTGGGCATTGGCATGATCCTTCATTGGCTCATCAATAATATTGATAAAATTCTCCATCCATGATTTTTTCGAAGGTATTCATTAGCCCACTAATGGTTTCATTGAAAGTCCTCTTCGATGATTTCCATTGAAGCTCTTCATCAACCCATTTATGATCTCATTGAAAATATTCATTAGTTATTTTGATGAAGGTCTTCATCCTACCATCGATGATTTCATTGAATCTCTTCATCGACGATTTTACAGAGGGAACTAATTGATTCTTTATTGATTTTTCCAAACTTTGAATTTCTTCTTTGGTGATTGCCTCATTTCCTTGATTGAGAACTTATGAACTCCTCTTTTTTGACTTATCCTTGAAAAATTCTTTAGATAATCTTGTTTGTCTAATACAAAAAACTCACATTGATCTCAGTTATTGCTTTTTATTTCTTAATCCCTTTTATGAATTCATTAGAACTTTTTTTCCATCTCTGAAAACTACGATTCTTTGGCCAACTTTTGAAAACTGCAAACTCAGTCTAGTCCTAGGATGAAGTTGGACCATTGATCTCCCAATCAAATGTAATTTAGGCTATTAGATATTGAAACTTTGAAATCGCTATGGAATGATAAAATTCAATTTTCTAGGTCAAAATTTAACTCTGTAAATCACAAATCGATGATCTTAGTTATCTTCTTGATGATTATGAGGAAAAATTCACCACGAATTTGCTTAAAATATTGGAGATTTTACATCATTTACCTAAATTTCCACAAATTTGACATAAATCAAAACTATGGTATAGCGAATTTATCAAATCTGTGTTGGTCTCTCGCCCATAGGTGTCTAGTTTTGAACCATAGCTCTAATACAACCTTGTAAAAAACCAAGATCATGATCTGAGGCATGTTACAATTAAACATAACCTCAAATACCAATGTCATTAAGGGAATTTTGAGGTCTAAAATGGGTCTCCTAAGGAAATTATAAAATAATAGTGGAAATAATAAAATAATATTAGATTACATCATCAAATTTTGGAAGGAAAAAAATAAAAATTATTTTTTTCAACTCGTATTTTCAACTTATCTCCCTATGGGTTTACTTAAATTTCAAACAGGAACACTTGTTGGATGCATAATTTGATTTCTCATCCAAGGAGTACCATGTTGCATACTTTCGATAGACCTTGCTACGTGAAAAATAAGAAATACATGAAAAACGTGATTGCAATCAGGTGTTTTCATGTATTTCTCCATTTTTCATGTAGTAGGGTCCACCAAAAGTATGCAACAGGGGTAATCCTTGGATGAGGAACTAAATTTTGCATCCAACGAGTACTCTCGCTTGAAATTCGAGTAAAACCTTAGGGAGATAAGTTGAAATTATAAGTTGAAAAAGTAGTTTTATTATTTTATTATTTTTATTTTTTTTACCCCAAAAATGGTGAATCATCCCCCATGGTTGACATCATTATCTTGAATCCTATTGGTTCTTATAAAGTTTATTTTGGTTGTACATTTTTCTTAAGAGGCCCATTTTAGACCTAAAAATTTCTCTAATGAATTGTGAAAATATGCAAAAGATAAGATACTTATGCTAATGCAACTAATAGTCAATCCTAAAAGCATGATTACACATAAATTTAACATACACAACAACATTTAAACAAATAGATAATAATTTCAATGCATTATTCATACAAAACATTATGGAAGTAAGTAAAATAGCCAACAAATGCTTATCTTTAAAATGAATTCATTAAATTACTATAGATGTTGGATGTTCCACCCAACTGGACTCTGCTTCTCCAATTATTTCAACAACAAGTCACCCTCAAGTTGAGACTATGAGTCTGAAAGGATGGGAAAGATCCTATGGGTGTCTACTATCCACACTTATAGCCCAATACCTAGCGAAAACATAATGACGTGACTCCTGCAGAAATTCCAACCACCTAGCTATATTCCCTCGTAGTATGCACAACCTGAGGGATGAGATCTCCTTATTTGCACCACAATCCCTTAGATCATCTCCCTCCCCTATAAGGATCCATCACCAGAGTGGTCAATAATTTCTCAATTGGGGGCTCCATGAAATATAGTTGTTACAAGAGTTCTCTCACAACATTTATGTAATACATTGGGTAGTTTTCTCTGTGGGAACTCCTCACAAGCATACCAACCTAGTGCTTGGAAAAAATACTAACTTCACAAGTTGTCCTCCACATATGGTCATGAATTTCTCCTTTTTTCCAATGGTCTACTCTCCTCCCTTCACTTCTTGCTACTATTGCATAACTCCCCACACTCCCTACTTGAATTTTCCTCTTCCATGCATGCTTTCTTAACTCCCACTCTTCCCAAAGATGATTGTACTCATCCCCATGCTATCATAACTAAGTGATTTGACCCTCTTACTCACCTCTTACATGAGTGTACATACTCCCATGTTTCAATAGCTAGCTGAGATGGCTCTTCTATCAACATCACACTTGCATCCAATGATCGGTCTTAATAAGTCAATTGAGGAGTACATGGTAATGACAATTAATTTAGGAAAATAACACATGGTCATAGGCTCTCTATAACTTTGTTTAAGTCCATTTTGTAGCCAGTGATGTATTTCATTTTATTATTCTCAATACACAATGTTTACATATTACCACATCTTCACTGGGGGAGAAATACCATACCATGTGCATTCATATTGGGGGAGATATATTGAGGAGAAAATGACATAATATATTGACCATATAATAGGAGGTACAAAATTTTTATATATTGTGTATAAAAATTGAGCTCAAAATTAATAAAAAAAATAGAAAGGGGTACAAAAAGTGTTAAGGAAAAAATGGATACCTACAATATCTAGTGAAAGTAGGGAATTTTTAAATTGGAAAGGTGTATTGGGTTCATATTGGTAGGATGTTAGATAAAGTGATTTTTAGAGGTATTTTCCAATATGTAGTCAAATTAAGGGCATTGGTATGTCACAAACACTTGCCTAGCCTCGACCTTCCATAATATGTATAATTTATACATTGCTAATATGGAGGTCAAAACCAAAGTGTTAGAGTGGAGAAAATTGATGAAAATGAAGACATAACATAATCAATTAACAGTGTGGTAGTTTAAAAAAAGTATCAAAAAGAAATTACACAAATTTTGAAACTAAGACTATATTGTAGTAGTCATAGTAATCACTCAATTAATAATAATCATTCTTTTAACCATTTAAAATAAACAATTTATATTTATTATTAAGATAAATGTTATTTTATATTTATTATTAACATAAATGCTATTTTCATTATAATTATGAATGATATAATTATAAACTTAAGTAATTTTAGATTTAGTTTTTTTTTTAATGTATTATTAGTTTATGTCAATAAAAATTACAATATTTAAAAAATAAAAATAAAAAGTTACAATTTTTTTTATTAATTATGAATGAATATAAATTTCAATTTTCATTACTAATTTTAAATACTCATAAAAAAAGTTTAAATTCTTTATTCTAGGGATTAAATTTTTTAATAATATTTGATAAATAAAATGGTGGATAACAAATTTTTGTTTTATTATTATTATTTATTTTAAATCAAATATATATTTTTAATAATAATTCATTTTTTCAATAAAAGATAATTTTTGTTATTAATTTATTTACGTTTTTTTAATAATATATTATTGTAAATCCTAATGTCTTTTGGATTAATCACATCATTATAAAGTGCATTAATTGGTTCTACATGTTGATTAAATCATAATAATGTGATTAATCCCAAAAACATTCTTTTTTATAATATAGATCACAAAAACCTAATATCTAACAACATATTGTTGATTTATAATCATTAATTTCAAATATTTATAAAAAAAATTAAATTACTTATTATAAAAAATGAATGATTAAACTTTTTAGTTTTTAATAATATTTAATAGATAAAATGGTGGATAACTAATCTTTTGTTTTTTTGGATTTCTTTTAAACCCATATTTTTTTAAAATAATAATTCACCTTTTCAATAAAAGCGAATTTAACTATTAACCTATCCAGATTCAAATTTCTTTAATAATATATTGTTGATTTACAATCACTAATTCTGATACTTATAAAAAGTCAAATTGCTTAGTATGAAAGATAATGATTAAACTTTTTAGTAATATTTGATGGGAAAAATAGTGAATAACAAACTCTTTCTGTTTTTATTCACAAACAAACACTTTTGTTAATAATAACTCACATATTTAATAAAAACTAATTTTTTTTATTAAACCACCGTGATTCAAGTTTCTCCAATAGTGTATTCCATTTATGATCAGAGAAGGTATGAAAATTGTGCATGCCTTCATAGCTGTGAAGATTTGGGAGTATTCAGATTCAAATGTGAGTTGTGGCCCAGATGTTGGTTCTGGTATCTATTTTGGAAGTTATTCCATACTTGAATCTCGTTAAACTTGATTCTCGCTAGGAAAATATATTACGTTTGCAGAGTTCATTGGATGATTAGAGGTCGCAGGTTATTGTAGGTTGAAAGAAGCCTAACGATCTTTGACATTGTTGCCTGAACGGATTACCCAACTGTAAAAATAGCACGATCCTAACTACCGCTACCGTTCTAGAAATTACAGATTGTAGATTCCAAAGTTCAAGGAACCTCGAACAAACCATTTTATACAACGCAAGAAACTTGAAGAATTCTGTGTTGAATCGGTTTTCATTTAATTTTTTTGTTTAATTGAATCGTGTGCTCGCGTCGGGCTGTTCCAACGTGCAATCCTTGAATACCCAGGCATTGGAATATGCCCCAGACGTGGCCATGACAAGGACAGGATTAACTGTTAAAGAATTGGAGGCCTGCTCACAGGTTGTCAGGAGACTGGTCATGAATGATAAAAAATTTGGGGCCAACCCACAGAGGGTAAGAGTACTGAAATTTTCTGTAAAAGGAGAAAAACACTGTGAGGAGTAGAAAGATTATATTGGATTGAATTGGGTATAAATATAAATCTTCAGAACGTAGAACGAACGGTTTTGTGAGTAGAGTTATTTAGAAATCTGTTTTCTTGATTTCGAACCCATTAATGTGGTTCTGTGGTTCATCCTCTGGAGGAATAATCTGGCGTGATTTTGTGGCTCTGTTATGTTTCACTTTCACTAGGGTTTCATTCTTCAAAAGGGCATCGGTAGGATTTCATTCTTCAAAAACTGGCGGGATTCTGACTATAAACGTGGTGTGTCTTGCTAGTAAGTGGATCTCCAGCCATGAGGAAGCAGAGAAAGAGAAGTCTGAAGGTGGAGGAATCAGCACTGGGGATGAATTGTATGGGGACTGTACTACAGAAAATGCTGCTGTTGCCACCATTGTTTGCAATGCTTGCTATATGTTTTTTGATTGTGACAAGCATGTTGCCTGCCTCTGTTCTTCATGTCTGTTTTTCCAACCGTAAGTTGAATGTATATTGTGTTTCTGCCAGCACTACTCGTCTCCCACAGCCAGCAGTTATAGTTGAGGATGACAAGATTGGTCTTGGTAGCGATCAGGAGATTCAAGGGTTTCGTGTGGCGAGTCATGGGTTGAAGATTGCTTCGTCATTGATAAATGAGTCTGTCAATGTCAATGGGTATGGAGGGGCTCTGAAATTACGGGAGATCCCAACTGTTCATGTTGAGAGTTCACTGCTGGAGAAATTTGGGAATGTGTCGAATGAATTGGCCACAATGGGTAAGGAAAGAGTTGATGCAGAAAACATGACATTTGCTCACAATGTAGCAAAAATGCAGATAGAGGCTATTAGGTCTGCATCAATGCCTGCAGGCATGAAGGATCCGTGGCAGAAACAATGCAGAGGAAGGCAAATATATGTCTATGATTTGCCCAAAAAATTCAACACGGAGCTGGTGGAGCAATGCCACAGTCTGATTCCATGGCTCAATCTTTGCGATTATTTTACCAATGGAGGAATGGGGAAGCCCGTCCAAAACTTTTATACGCACTGGTATCAGACTCATCAATATGCTCTAGAGCTCACCTTCCATTCTAGAATCTCAAAGCACCCATGCCTGGTTTCCAATCCCGAGGAGGCGAATTTATTCTATATTCCCTTCTATGGAGGCCTTGATGTGGTGAGATGGAACTTCAGGAAGGATATCAGTAGTGAGAAACGAGATGAACTCGGCCTGGAGCTTGTGAATTGGCTTCAAGGTCAGCCATGGTGGAGGAGGCATGGAGGGGCTGATCATGTTCTGGTGCTGGGAAAGATCTCATGGGATTTCAGGAGATCAAATGAGACTGATCAATGGGGTAGCAGGTTGTTGCAACTGCCTGAAATGAGGTCAATTACAAAACTTTTGATTGAACGCCACCCATGGGATATGAATGAAATTGCAGTCCCACATCCGACCTTCTTCCATCCTCGTTCCGATGGAGATATATGGAAATGGCAATGGCAGATCACGACAAGCCAGAGATCTCATCTGATAAGCTTTGCAGGTGCACCCAGACCCAACAGCACAGAAAGCATTCGTTCCATTCTCATCGAACAGTGTGTGAGCAGACCAGAGGCTTGCAAGTTTTTGAACTGCAATTCCCGCGTTTGCCTAGGTCCTGAAAGCACGGTGAAGCTATTCATGCAATCCGAATTCTGCCTTCAGCCTACTGGTGATAGTCCCACTCGGAGATCCTTGTTTGATTCTCTTATAGCTGGATGTATTCCAGTGTTGTTCAATCCCTTTACGGCCTATTATCAGTATCCATGGCATCTGCCTGCTAATGAGAGTTCCTATTCAGTTTACATACCAGAAGAGACTGTTAGACAAAGGGAGATAAACGTAGTAGAAGCTCTGCAGAGAATCTCAGAGGAACAAAGGAAAGAAATGAGGAGAACCATAATTCAGGAAATTATGCCTGGTCTGGTATATGGTAACCCTGATTCAAGGTTTGATGAATTCCAGGATGCTTTTATGATTTCCTTAAATAATATTCTCTGGAAATTAGAAAAGGCTGGTATTTCAACAAATTCCTCCTAGAAGAAAGTCGTTTGAATCCATGACCAATTCCATTGTCGAAAGGACAATGCAGCCGAGGTGAATACAGAGGACTCTGTAGACAACTAAATTCATTTAAAGATTTTTCTGTACAGGAGATGTATGAACAATATTCGCATGTTTCCAGTATTTGTATTTGCAAATAACAAAACCCATTGAATTGGGTTAGACAATAGTTACAGGAGCTGTTTCGGCTGCTTATAGTTTAAAAAAAACACACCAGATTGCAGGCAGCACTTTGGTTTGTTCGCTTTTATTTGAACTATGTAGTTAAAAACCGTAGCCACCAGTAGCTTGCTTGGATTTAAACAGATGCGTATTCCAAACCATAAAAATTTGTCCAACGCGGGGAATTGAATTTCAAATATCTGTGTTTGTCTTCTTTGGTTTGTCCTTCTTTCCACCGGAGGCGTAAGTTCTAATGGCATACTATGACAGGTTTAACTATGTAATATAATTATCTATTTTGATTTATGTAATATAATTATCTACTTTGATTTTCTTGGAATAGCTAGCAGATATGGGTGGAAATAGCTGGTTCCAGAGTGAAACCTATTATATATATTCATAATCTTCAATATTTGTGATTTTGATCAAATTCAGATTTATGTATCGTTTAATTTAATTTTTCAATTATTTAAATATCAATTTAGTCAAAATTGGTTTTTTTTTGTTAATTATTAATTTTATATTTTTATTTGTCATTTTTGATCTGGTTTATTCTCTAATCTTTAAGTGGCTCTCTTTTTCCTATAAAAAAAAGCATTCCTCAACACTCATTCATTTCCTTATTCATTCGTGAACTTTTGGTTTGATGATGAATAGAGTAACTATTCAAAAGTTGGATGGGCTAAATCATTACACATTTCTCTCCCAGAAATTTCTCTCTCTATATATAGTTAATTAGTTGAGATTGAAATATTTTATTTATAATTCAAGTAAAACATGCATTTTATTATTTTATTATTAACATTTTTAAAATAATAACCATTGGAACTTTGGATAGACTAAATCATCACACAATTCTCTCCCAGAAATCTCCAACTATATATATATAGAGAGAGTTAGTTAGTTAGTTGACATTGAAATATTTTATTTATAATTCGTGTTCTCCATATTAATATGTTAAAACAAGTCCCACATTTTTTCTGGTATGCACATTTTATTATTTTTATTATTAACATTTCCTAAAATATTAGATATCAAACCCATATTAAGCATTGAAAGAATAACAAATCTCTAAGCCGTGAATAATGGAATAAAATTTCTCCCAATTTTTCTCTCTATATACATTTCATGTTCAAATCTTTTACTCAACCTGCCCATTGAAATATTATTTATAAAAATTCTCCCAATTTTTCTCTCTATATATGTTTCATGTTAAAATCTTTTACTCAACCTACCCATTGAAATATTTATTTATTGAAATATTTTATATCAACTCCATATTAAAAATGAAATAGATTACACATCTCCCTAGTTATGGAAAGTGAAAATTGAAATGAACTAACTAACTACTAGTAAGATAGCCTTGGAAATGTAGACTCGATAACTCGAAAAAACTGGAGAAGAGATTGAATCTGAATTAGGGTTTGAGTTAGGGTTTGGTAGCTGGTAACCATGGCGGGTCGTGGAGGAGGGAGTTCGGCTCCCTCCTACAGTCAAGCAGCTGCGAATAAAAGCAAGGGAACTGGGCCACATCGCTTCAAGAATCCACCGGAGGTGATCAATGAGGATAATAACACAGGAAATATCAAACCTGGCAGACAGAAGGAAAATCGTGAGGAAGATAGCAGGGAGAAAAGGAAAGAGGGCAGTAGTCAGAAAACGGTACCTATGAGTGTGACAGGGGTCTGTAAACCCAAGTCGACCATTATCCCTCGGGTCGTTTTAAGTGACCCAGCGCTACAGGTGCATAGAGAACACATGGCGGAACATGCAGTTATATGCAAATTTATGGGGATTTGGCCAACGGAAAAAGCCTTACACGCATGGATAAGGAACCACTGGAAACCGAAGGGGGAAATAAACCTTCACCTTGGATCCAAAGGCTTCTTTACAGTAGTGTTCATGAGCCTAGAAGATAAAGACAGAGTGTTCGAGGGAGGACCCTATTTCTACGCTGCTGCAGGTCTCTACATGCGACCATGGGTGGTGAACTTTGTCCTAGAATGAGAAACGTTCACCTCAGTACCGGTATGGATAAGACTATACTCCCTTCCTTTAGATTATTGGCTGTCGAAGTCTTTAAAGGCTATCGGTAATAAACTAGGGCATTTTATAAAAATATCGGATGTGACTCTAAGAGGCAAATACACCTCTTTCACCCAGATTTGTGTGGAAATGGACTTATCTGGGGCACTTCCGGATGAGATCATTTTAGAAGTATATGATGAAGAATGGGTGCAGGCGGTAGACTATGAACATGTCCCCTTCAGATGCCACAAATTCCATGAACACATGCATCTATATAGGGACTGCCCAATAAACAAACTGGAGAGCAACACAAAAAATACCACAATTAAAGATTCTGAAGGCTTCACTAAGGTGGGGGGCAAAGGGAAAGGATGAAAAAGGTACCAAAATAAAATCAATGAGGACGGGCAACTGAGTCACAACAATTTCAAAATCTTAGAAGAAAAAGATGGAAGCAATGAGGCAAATCAAGAAACGGAGACTAATACCAATGAGAAGAATAGGGATGTAAGCATGGAGGAGATACTAGAAAACAACCAGCAAAAGGATGATCTACCAAGCATGGTGGAGCTCAATAGGTACCATGAGATGACCCCAAGTGAGGCAGGAATGGAGGACCATGAATTGTAGGAGATTCTTGAGAGGGAGAACTTAGATCTAGAAAAGTTTCTGGAGCAGGGTATTACCAGAGGGGTTGACTCCATGCCAAAGGAAGAGTTTGATAGGGTTCAACAACTCTTCCTATGGAGATCCCAGTTGAAGGGCTCTGGAGTCAAGAGAAACCATGACAACCAGGAGAACAGAGGGATGAAAACAATGGAGGAAATACTGGGGCACTCTTCCAAGAATCCGGGTAGGAAAAGAGGAAGGAAAAGACAGAATGAGCTGCTAACTGAATGTGGAAAACTCATGATTAACTCAGGTAAGATGAGAGATCTCACCAGCTACTCCTTTACAAACATTTCTTAATGAAGCTCACAACCTGGAACATCAGGGGCCTAGGAAGTAAAAGGAAACAAAGAAATCTTAGTAGTAGAATAAAAGAAGAAAAATCAGATATGGTTTTTATTCAGGAAACTAAATGCTCAATGGACAAGATCAGAGAAATACAAAGTAAATGGCTAAGAAAGTATGAGTATCTAGAGGTTAAGGCAGATAACTCGGCAGGAGGGATTCTTACACTTTGGGATCCCCAGAAACTCAGAAATCCTGGATGTAGAAGCATCTAGGAACTATCTATCGCTGGTGATTCAGCCTCTGGGTGATAGGGAGACTTACATGATTACAAATGTCTATGGTCCCCAAAAACTAGAAGACAAACTCAAGCTTCTCACCTCCCTTGAGGAGCTAAGAGAGAGATATCCTGATATGCCATGGATTCTAGTAGGGGATTTCAACATGATCAAATCTCTCACAGAGAAAAAAGGTGGCACCAGAACACTAGGAAGAGATTCCATTGCCTTCCTGAACTTTACAAATAAAATGAGACTAGTGGATGTTGAAACAATAAATGGCACTTTCACCTGGAACAATAAGAGAGGAGGGGCTTCTCAAGTTGCCTCTAAACTAGATAGATTCTTAATCTCAGAGGACCTCCTTCTCACAGGCCTTGACATGACAACTCTAATCCTTCCCTTTGGAGGCTCAGATCACTGGCCTGTTCAGCTTGAAGCCTCATTTATAGGTACACCAAGGAACAGACCTTTTAGGTTTGAAAATGTCTGGCTTTCTCACTCGGACTTCACCAACAATATTGACATATGGTGGATGGAATAATTGCCCATTCAAGGTACTAAAATGTTTATGCTACAACAAAGACTTAAACACATCAAATCCAGACTCAAAGATTGGAACAAAAAAGAGTTTGGTAATATTTTTAAAGCCAAAAGAGAAGTTGAATAGAAACTCTAGGGGATTAATCAGCTCATAATCATTGATGGTCTTACTGAGGAAAGGAAAACTCAAGCTGACTCTCTTCAGAAGGAATGGGAAGATAGGTGCATCCAAGAGGAGATATTATGGAGGCAGAAATCTAGAGTGTAGTGGATCAGAGAAGGGGAAAAAACACAAAGTTTTTTCATAAATCAACTTTGGATCACAGGTCAAACAACATAATTTCAAAACTCAGAGATTTTCAAGGGAAAGAGCTTGTTACCCACAAAGAAATGGAATTTGTCCTAGTACATCACTTCCTTAGCATTGCAAAGGAGCCTCTCTCAGATAGATCAAGGTTCATTAACAATTTCATGAAGTACATTCCCAAGCTTGTAACAAGGGAAGACAATCACAATCTTAATAGGCCAATGTCTGAAGATGAGGTCAGTGAAGTTATCAATGAGATGCAAAATGGGAAAGCTCCTGGCCTGGATGGATTCAATGTGGACTTCTTCAAGGCATGCTGGAAAATAGTCAAACAGGACATCCTTGACGTAGTGGAAGACTCCAGAAAATCCAGAACGGTTCTGAAGGCGCTCAATGCCTCTTTCATAGCTTTGATTCCAAAGCAGGAAAAAGCTATGACACCGGATAGATTTAGACCCATAGCTTTATGTAATGTGGTGTACAAGATTATTTCCAAAGTGATCGCCAACAGACTCAAGCCACTTCTTCCAGCTCTTGTCTCAGAGGAGCAAACGGGTTATGTGGAGGGTAGACAGATTCTCAATAACATCATATAAGCTCATGAGATGGTACACTCTCTTAAAAGCAACAAGCAAGCTGGTATGATTATACAGCTTGATCTAGCGAAAGCTTATGACAAGCTAAGTTGGTCTTACATCAGGGCAATGCTGAGAGCTTTTGGTTTCGACCACAACTAGATTAGATGGGTTATGGCCCTGGTATCCATGGCTAGCTTTTCAATCCTACTTAATGGCTCGCCCTCCAGAACCTTTGGACCTTCTCGGGGTCTCAGACAAGGAGATCCACTTTCCCCCTTCCTCTTTGTGCTCATGATGGAAGGTCTAGGCAGAGCAATATTAAGTGCTAATGCTGAAGGAAGATTCCAGGGATAGAAACTGACCATAGATGGAGCTGCTTCAACTCACCAACAATTTGTGGATGACACCATGCCACAAGGCATTCCCACGATCAAGGAAGCAAAAGATTTTAAACAAATCTTGAACGAATTTGCTATGGCCGCGGGCACGAAGGTAAGCCTTGACAAATCAAAAGTTTTCTTTTTTAACACTGACATTTCTATTCAGAGAAACCTGACCAGAATTCTAGGGTTTCAAAGGGATCAGTTACCTTCTAAGTACTTTGGAATCCCTCTTATGGATAAACCTCTAAGTAGGGGAGTGTGGGAGCCGGTAATTAACAAACTTTAGGATAGGATCAGGAAATGGACTTACAGATGTTTGAATTTGGCAAGGCGCCTTGTGCTTACAAAGGCTATCTTGTAGGCCAGACCCATCTTTATAATGTTAGCTCTTCCTACTCCAAAAGGAGTTATGCATCAAATCAGGAACATTCAAAGAGATTTTCTTTGGGGCAAAGGGGAAGAGAAAAATAAATGGGCTTTGGTAGCTTGGGAAAAGATCTACAAACCTAAGGCCCATGGCGGTCTAAGGCTTAATGACCTCGAAACCCTCAACAAAGTTTCAGGTGAGAAACTTTGGTGGAGGTGGCTTAAGGAATCAGAAACCCCTTGGGCGAAGCTTTGGAAACAAAATATGCAAATAATTGGTACGAGAGGGATCATATTCGAATGTATGGGTGTATCAAGGGCTCCCACATTTGGAATCTGGCTTGGGAAAATAGAGCCATTGTCCAGTAGCATAGCTTCTGGGAGATCCGAGTTGGAAACTTGGAAAGACTCTGGGAGGAAAACTGGCAGCAGGAACCAAATTTGTTTACAGCAGAACTAACTGTTCTCAAGAATGACACTGAAAAAAAAGGCTTATGCATGGTAAGTGACTTCTGGGATCAGGCAAGGAACAATGGTAAATGGAGAATATGGAAGGATCTGGGCTACAGTGAAGACAACCCTTTGAAAGCTCAGGCAGGCTCTCTTACTCGGGACTTGGAACAGAGGAAGATTTTGGTATCAACATCGTCTGACCAACTGAGATGGGGAAGAAATACAGAAGGTAACTTTAACCTCAAAGAAGCAAAATGAATAGCCCAAGGGTTTGATCATCAAAACCCTGATAAGGTATGGAAGAACCTTTAGCAGCACCTGTTGAGCCTCAAACCTGCACCTTCCTATACACCCTTTCAGCCTTCTTTTTCCACTTACTTCATCCACCAAGCTGTTAAATCATTGCATTATAGTCTAAAAAGAGCTTCTGACATGGTTTTCTAACTATTCTTATGACTGTTGTTTGGTTTAGATTTTTGTTCAGGCAGCTGCGGAAACTTGTCAGTTTCCGCAGCCAGCACAGGTTTCCGCAACCATTTTGTTAAAGGCTATGCTACAGGTGTCCTATGAAGAAACGAGCCACATGGGCAAGCTACAAGTGACGTGTACATGGAACGTGTCCCTTCAGATCAGCCAAATCATCCATAAACGGTCACGGTCAACAAGGGTCAAAGGCAAAGCCAACCAAGGAATTTAGCAGTGGCACGTCTCTGTTTTGAGCACGTGAAGGTTTACGTGGCACAGTCCTCATCTCACGGAGATATCGGCACACCTGGAGATTAACCCCGTAACCTGAATCCAGCAGCTACCACTCTGAGGATTTAATGGACATGATGACCATTACGCTAGGTCTCGGGCTGAGGAGATCTACGTGTCTTTGGCAATGCAGTTAACAGCATAGGATTTAGGAGTTAGTTACAGCACTTTTCATTATAAATAACGCATTGATAAACGCTGTGAAAAAAAGCTTTGGAGATGTAATTTTTGACTGTTGTTATCACCCCACTGTACTCTGTTTTACGTGTTTTGCTGTCGCTTTAATACATGAGAAGACTACTTTCCTGAGTTCGTTTTTGTGACTGTTCATTGACTGGCTGAGGTGGCAGAGGGCCCCTGCGCACTAAAGCCTTGTATAGTTATCATTTGATTTTATTATGTTTGTGCTTTCATAATTATTAGCTTGTATATAACATGCTGTTTTGATGTTTTTAATTCACTGCTGTTTACATTTTCATAGCTGTCAGCTGATCAGTGCTTTTCTACAGGTTTTCTTAGGCAGCCCGGGCAAATTTTCATCTTTTTGATAACTAATGACATATGAGATCATCTTATCCTTCCTGCTAATTTTCATTTTCTGAAGTTTAATTCCAGCACTGTCATTTTTCAAATTGTGTTTTGCTTATTTATTTTTCTGCTACTTAGACATCATACTACTCATTTGTTTATGGTTTCTTTCTATAGTCAAGTGACTCTATTAGTAAGGAATCAGAATATTACTTATTGTAGTGTGATTTAGTTTGCTTTCTTGCAATTTAGATATCATATTGCTTAACTTGTTCATGATTGCTTCCCATAAGGCAGATTGAGTTGAAGGGTAAAGGATCAGAAGAGTTAAAGTAGTGTGAATTAGTTTCCTTTATGCAATTTAATTTCCTGCAATTTAGATATCATATTGCTTAACTTGTTCATGATTGCTTCCCATAAGGCAGATTGAGTTGAAGGGTAAAGGATTAGAAGAGTTAAAGTAGTGTGAATTAGTTGCTTTGCTTTCAGTCTTTGAGTTGCTTTAAGTTCAGTTTTTACTTTCTTTTTCATACAACAGTAAGGATATTGGGCCATTGTCATTAGTTCACTGTTTGATACATTTACTTCCTCTTAAGAATTGATTTCATTACAGTTATTTTAGAGCTTTCTTTTTGAACACTTTTAAGTTTGAAAAATCACTGTAGAAATCACCATTACCATCCATACTTAACTTTCATTTTCGCCATCACACACTAGGGAATCCATAAAAGATAAATCCAAAAACAAACTAAAAAACTCAAAAACGACAAAAGACTAAGAAAATGGTTATCTTGTACATATAGTACACTTCACTTCGTCAGTTTACGAATCCCGGATTGACATTTTAATCAGCAATTTAGAACACACTAAATTGACCAAACATTTTGGCGTCGTTGCCGGGGAAGTGAAACTAGGTAGCCAACTTCTTAAAAAAAAAAAAGAATTCAAGGAAGGAAAATTGATAACCTCTCAAAGTATGCTCTCCTCTTGCACCTAGTGTGATCTGGAGGATCAGAAAAGAGAAAGTTATTGGTTTAATAGTTTCTTGAGTATGCTCTCTTCTTGCACCTAGAGTGACCTGGAAGATTAGAAAGAGAATTATTAGCCTGACTTGAAGAAAAATAAAAATGATATGCATAGAGCAAGAGATTCTAGGGGAAGGTTTTTAGCTAGAGCCAAGAGTTCAATTTTCACAACTCCTTCTACCTCAAGGAATAGACAAGAGACACCTCCATCATCTCCAACCTACACTCCTAGCCCTAGGATTCCTGGAATTCAAGAGGCAGTAGTTGAGTTAGGAGACTCTTCCTCACCATCCATCGAATCTGAATTAGGAAAAGATCCTTTCTTTTCTTCTACAGGGAGACACATTGTAATTGAAGAAGTAGAATCATCTGAGGAAGAAGAGGGAGAAATTCCTCCTCATTCGCCATTAGTAGAGGAACCAGAGGACTCTGAAATCTCTGAGAAAACTACCATGACAGAAGAGGGAGTTAACGGATTTGGTAGAGGTAGAGGTAGAGGAGGGGGAGGAGGAAATAATGGAGGAGGTAGAGGTAACAATGAGGGAAATAGGGATGGAGATAACTCATTTGGATTTCCTATAGTCGATGAGGATTCTCGAGCAACAATGAAAAATATTTCACCATCTGTCCTCCCAAACTTTCATGGGTTAAGAAATGAAGATCCTGAAACATTTCTATTTGAGTTTGAGGTCGTGTATCGAACCTATGATTATCTGGAAGACTCTCAAAAACTCAAACTGTTTCCTTCAACATTGAAAGGAGCTGCTTTGAAATGGTTCATGGGATTACTCACTCAATCCATTAGGACTTGGAATGATATGAAACAAACATTTCTGGATAGATACATGGATTATTGTATGCCTACCAACCACAAGGATGAAGTATTTAAAATGGTACAAAGAGAAGATGAAAACTTGGAGGATTTACTTGAAAGATTCCAATACAATCTGAAAAGAGCAAAAATGAGTAACTTAGATGATGAAACCTTGAAAGCCCTTCTATTAAAAGCCATTAGAGATGAATGGATAGATATTTTGAACATGATGGGAAAAGGAGACATATCTCAACTTCCACTTCATGATATAGCAGAACTGTGTGTCCATCTCTCAAGAGGAAAATCTAAAACTGGAAAAGGGCCTAGAGATCCTTCTCTCATCAGAGCAAACAAATCTGCAACTGGATTAGTAAGTAGGGCTGAGATTGGCAATATGCTTGATGAATTCAAAACTGATATCTTAGGGAGTCTTAGTGAGCAACTAGACACTCTTAAGATCCACAATAAGCAGAAAGCAGAAGCTGAAGCTTTAGCCATCTTTTGCCCAAAATGCAGAAAGAAACATGCTCTAAGGGAATGTCCCTTGGATGCAAAATTTGTAGAAACATGTGCGATTTGTTCAGAGAATCATGAGACCAAGGATTGTCCTTCAATTCCTGGGCTCAAAGCTGTCTTTCAAGAAGATCCAAATACAATTGAGTCTCTCTGTTTTGTTGCAAGGAGACCTTGGCAGGGGCAACAAAACCAAGGGTTTAATAACTCTATGAACTTTAAAAACCCCACCAAATTGGAATCCTTGGCAACAACCTTGGTCCCAACCTCAAAATTATTTTCAATCATGGGTACAAGGCATGCAAAATCCTTATGGGATATTTGCTCAATTTTATCAATATCCTCCATCTTTTCAAAGCCAACAAGCTCCACAACTTCCAAATCAAAACCCACAACTATCATTGCCATTTCAACAACAACAACCCTCTCAACAGAACCCAAATTCTCAACTCTTGCTTCCATTCCAATAGAAGTCAAATCAACTTCCTTCTCAGCCATTGCCAAACCCCAATAAAAAAAACCCTCAAAATGCTTACATGGTGGAAGGTCAACAATTTCCTGCCTATATGATTGTTCCTCTCAATAATGTACAACTTAGATCTGGTAGAGTTCTAGATAAACCTTCTATAGATGACCAAAATCAAAGCATTTCTGAGGAGGAATCTCTTGAAGCCAATAAGGGTTCTGAAGCATCTCTTCAAAACCCAAACACTCAGAAAGAAAAAGAAAAAAGAGCTAACCCCCACAACTCCTATAGTTGAGCAACCGGCATCTTCATCCCCACCTCCTTTTCCTGAAAGATTACAAATTGACAAAGGGGTGGAAAAACAAATCTTGTTGCCTGACTATGATTTTCTAGATGAATTGAAGAATGTTTGTATCAAGATTCCCTTGTTACAAGCCATTAGAGAGATTCCTATTCTAGAAAAAACAATAAAGGAGTTGAGTCTTAAAAGACCAGGAAGGAAACCTAGAGACACAAGAAGAATCCACCTGGTAGGTAAAATTGCAGACATCATGATAGGAAAAATTACTATGCAGAAGTATGTAGATCCCGGTAGTCCAATTGTCAAAACACATATCAATGGGGTTGAAATTCCAAATACTTTGATTGATTTAGGGGCTGCTATCAACATTATGAGTAGACAGACTATGGAACAACTGAAACTTCCTAATCTTCTCTTTACACCTACTTTACTGCAACTTGCAGATCGATCAATTATTAAACCAGATGGTGGATTAGAAGACATTTCAGTCTCCTTAGACTCTTGGGAATATCCAGTGTATTTTATGATTTTAACCCCCAAGAGTAATTTAGGAGGACACCCTCTCATCTTAGGAAGACCTTGGCTAGCCACAGCCGATGCTTTCATCAGTTGTAGATCTGGGGATATGTATATTTCTGATGGTAATTCGACAAAGAAATTCAATCTGTATCCTCCAGCAAAAGCAATTACAGAAATAGGAGATAATGAGTGGATTGATGATGAAGATACTATACAACCTGTCTTTACCATTTCTAAAGTTAGTGAAGATAGTCAAATTCTGAACACATTAGAAAACTTTGAAATCTCTTCAGAATATGACCACACACAATTTCAGTTAGATTCCGACATTGAGTATTTATCATCTAGACAAATGTCTCTTTTCTCTATGGAAGAGTTTGGTAGTTCCGCCATTGAGATCTTTCCAGGAAAAACATTGAATATCAACAAAAATTTGGAAAGATCACAACAGGAAGAACTAACCAAAATCTTGCAAAACATTCTACTGCATTTGCATGGGAATATACTGATATGAAAGGTATTGACCCTAAGACTTGCATTCATCACATCTACATTGAGGAAAACAGTAGACCAATCAGACAACCTCAGAGAAGGATGAATCCAAACCTTAGGGAGATAGTGAAAGAAGAGCTCCAAAAGTTACTTAATGTAAACTTCATTTATCCAATTTCAGATAGTCAATGGGTTTCTCCTTTGGTTATAGTACCTAAAAAGAATGGTAAATGGAGGGTATGCATTGATTACAGGGAATTGAACAAAGCAACTTTGAAGGATCACTTTCCTTTACCCTTTATCGATCAAGTATTGGATACTTTAGCAAGCAAAAGGTATTTTTCATTTTTGGATGGTTTTAGTGGTTACAATCAGATTCAGGTAGCACCTGAAGATCAGGACCAGACCACATTTACCTGTCGATGGGGAACTTTTGCTTACCGAGTACTTCCTTTTGGATTATGTAATGCACCCGCAACATTTCAAAGGGTAGTACTAGGAATCTTTTCCGATCTAATCCATGATTGTGTAGAGGTTTATATGGATGATTTTACAGTTTATGGTAATTTGTTTGAAGAGGCATTAGAGAATTTGGAAAAAGTCCTTATAAGATGTAAAGAAACAAACCTATCATTAAGTCATGAAAAATGCTTTATGATGTTTACTGAAGGGATTGTTTTAGGACATCATATTTCAGGGGATGGGATTAAAGTTGATAGATCAAAAGTTGAAGTCATCTCCAAGTTGCCTATTCCAAATTTTCAAAAAGATGTTAGAAGTTTTCTTGGATTTACTAGATAATATAGAAGATTTATTGAAAACTTCACCAAAATAGCATCTCCACTCTTCAAATTACTTACAAAAGACTGTGAATTCAAATGGGATCCTGATTGTCAATCTGCATTTGAAACTTTGAAAACAAGAATATCTGAAGCACCCATTGTGAGAGGGCTGAATTGGAAACTTCCTTTCCATATTTCCATAGATGCTTTAGATACAGCTCTAGGAGCTGTGTTGGGACAAAAGGATTTAGTTCCTTATGCCATTTACTACACCAGTAAAAATTTGACTCCCACTGAGTTAAACTATACTGTGACTAAGAAAGAGTTCTTAGCTGTTGTTCATGCAATCAATAAGTTTAGACACTATATAAATGGCTATGAAACTTTTGTCCATACTGATCATTCTGCAATTAGATATCTCATGAATAAACCTGTTACTAACGGCAGAGTTACAAGATGGCTCTTACTTTTACAAGAATTCAATATTACTATGTTGGATAGACTAGGGAAACAAAATACAGTAGCTGATTTCTTGTCTAGAATCCAAAATACTAATGAAGATTCTCCTGTAGAGGATAAGTTCCCAGATGAGTATTTATTTGCAATAACTACTAAGATTCCTTGGTATGCAGATATTGCTAACTATTTGGCTACAGGAAAGCTACCTCCACATCTATTTCCTGGTGAAAAAAGAAAAATTATTCAGGAGAGTTCAAGTTATTCATGGATTTCTAATGAATTGTTTAAAACAGGGCTAGATTGTGTGATCAGAAGATGTGTTTGGGAAGATGAAATGCCTGACATCCTCAAGGCATGTCATGATGAACCATGCGGTGGACACTTTGTTGACAAAAGAACGGCCTATAAAATCCTTTCTTTGGGATATTATTGGCCTTCCCTTTTCAAAGATGCAAAACAATATGTCAGAAGGTGAGACAGCTGCCAAAGAGTTGGGAGACCGTCTCTTTCAAATGAAATGCCATTACAACCACAGGTACTCATCGAACCCTTTGAAAAATGGGCTTTAGATTTCATTGGACCTATTAATCCACCATCTAAACAGGAAAAGTATATATTGGTATGCACTGATTATGTCACTAAATGGGTAAAAGCCAAATCATTGCCTTCTACCACTAAAAATTCAGTTGTTCAATTTCTTTTTGAGGATATTTTTACTCGTTTTGGTGTCCCAAGAGAAATTGTGACAGATCAGGGAAGTCAATTTACATCTAACTTGATGGAGAAGCTGATGGAAGAATACAAAATCAAGCACAGAAAATCTACTCCTTACCATCTGCAAGCAAATGGCCAGGTGGAGTCTACAAACAAAGTCCTTGAAAGCATCATCACCAAAACTGTTCATCTACACAGAAAAGATTGGGCAGAAAGGCTTCCTGAAGCCTTATGGGCCTACAGAACTACATGGAAGAATACAACAGGACATTCTCTCTATGAACTTGTTTATGGGAAAGAGGTCCTGCTTCCCATTGAGTTTCAAGTCAAGACTTTCAAGATGGCAGTCCAGTTGGGGATGAATCTATCAGAAGCCCAAAAGCACAGAATGGAGCAGCTGAATGAGCTAGATGAGATCAGACAAGAAGCAACTTTAAGGACTGATCTAGTTCAACATCAAAGAGCTAAGTGGCATGATAGATACATCAAAGAGAGAAAGTTTCAAGAGGGAGATTGGACATTACTGTTTGATTCCAAGTTCAAAGACTTTAAAGGTAAATTTCAGACCCATTGGCTTGGGCCATATGAAATTGACAAAGTCTTTAATAATGGAGCAGTAAGAGTCAAGACCATTGATGAATTTCAGATTTATTTTCTTGTGAATGGCCACCGATTTAAAACTTATCATAAGCCACTCTCAAAAGAGGAATTTGTCAAGAAGTTCCAAGAGAATTCTGCAATAAGGTTGGTGGAGAAGCATCCTTCTTCCCCACCAGCCTATCCTTTTATTCTTTCAGTTAAAAATAAATAAAAAAAATTGTATAAGCCTGAAAACCAATCATAGATTGGCAGTCTTATACAGAAAATATGGAGTGAAAATCAAGGACACTTGACACTCTATATTTTCCAAAAAAAAAATCTTCTCTCTTTCTCTTTCCATCTTCACTCCACCTCATTTGCCATTTCACTTCACCTCCATCTCATTCACATTTTCTCTTCACTTCACTCCGCTTCATTTTCATTCCATTCCACTCATTCCATTTCATTTCATCAATAAAAGTCCCTTTCAGGACTATTTTCATTCAGTTAGTTCTTCTCTAATTATCTTTGTTCAACTAAGTGGGTGCTGTCTCAGTTTCCGCAGCTGGAAGCCGTTTCCGCAGCCAGAAGCAGTTTCCGCAGCCAGAAATGATTTCTGCAGCCACCATCACTCTGTTTTTCAAATTTACAGTCAACTGTTAGTGCAATAATCATGAAATGCAGGTGTAATTGAGCTGAAGACATGGGGCATCTCCAAGACATCAAGGAAGAGCAATTGGTTAGACGCCTTGAGCAAGAAATGACAAAGTTTCCAAAGGTATGAGCAAATTTTTTTTATCAAATAACAATTCAAGTCATAATTACGCATAGTTATCAAACCATAAAAAGTTCTACTACGTGCAATGATTTGATACGGTGGCTCCATTAAACCACTCCTATTCCACGATATCACTCCACACACCTTGCATTCATTTCTCCAACGATCTCATGATTATTTCGAGTTTAAACTAAAGATTGACTGCACTTTCATTTATTACCCGTACTCATGAGACGTGACCTATTTCGTTACGGTTCTTCTTAGTTGCATTTTCAGCAGCCGTCCATTGAGACGTGTAACATTTCATACACAGTCATCCGATTCAAAAGAATCCCGACGTTACTCCATTCGTTTACCACTCCATTAATACCATACTCCTCACATGCATCCGCATTTTATTTTATGAACTCGTTTCCTGCTGCTCACCCTCTGTTCCTCTTGTAATCAGGTATTTCCATTCCCTGTTCTCCATTTTCGATTGCAGCCACTACAGTTATCCTAAACCCCGATTGCAGCCACTACAGTTATCCTAAACCCCGATTGCAGCCACTACAGTCTATCCTAAACCCTGTAACCGAGCAATTTTTTCTCTGAACCCTCACACGCAGAAGAGCTCTCAGTTGAAATTCAAAATAGAGGATGGGAAAATTACTAAGAGCAGAGCCAGAAGGACCGAAATACTTGGAAGGTTATCCTCAAATTAAAGAATTGCTGAAGAAAGCCAGATGGTTATGATTTATCCAAAAGTTTAAAGGCCATAACAAGGAGGTGACCAAAGCTTTTGCACGGTCTTTTGATGGTCAAACAGTGGAGATTGGAGACTTGAAGCTCACGGTGACTGAAACCACAGTAGCAGCTGCCACAGGCCTACCTCAGGAAGGTGAGAGGTGGTTCAAAAATAAAAGTGTGGATGATCAGATATGGAGAATTATGCTACAAAACCAAGGTATGGATACCACCGTGTTTACAAGAGGCATCCATGTTCATGCACTAAAAGAGGAATGGTCTAGTCTGTTGTTAGTTATCCAAAAATTTATCACGTGTGAAGGACGTTTTGGTTCTATGTATATGTATCATGCTAGACTGATGATGAATTTCTTAGAGGGTCACACTCTTAATTTGCCTCATTTTCTGTTGTTGAGTTTGAAAAAGATGAGTATTACATAGGCAACATTGAACCTCATCTATATCATCATGGACTTATAAAAATTCTTATTGAGGACCAGCTGAAGAAAACTAAAGATACTTGGGAGCAATTCTTGATAAGAAACTACTTCCAAGAGCCATCTGAGGCCTCTGGAAGTAGTCCACCAAAGATTCCAAGAAAAAGTAGGAGGAAAGAAAAGGGTACTACAATCCAAGACTCCCCCTATTACAGAAACTCAAGAAGGAAAAGAGAACAAAATTAAAGACAAGAAACAGAAAAAAGGGAAAGGAAAAAGGACCATTCAAGAAGTTTACCCCTCTCTTGAGCAATCCATAGAGGAGGATCATCAAACACTGTCAGAGAGATTAGTACATCTTCAAGAAAAAGATGTTATAGCAAAGAAAAAGCAAAAAGGAAAACAGAGTACAGAAGAAAAGAGTACTAGTCCATACTTAAGGAGGAGCACTAGGCTAAGAGGAAAGGGGAGTAAAACCCAAGAAAAACAGCCTCACTTTATCGATTTAGGTGAATAGACACTTGAGAAATCTCCAGCTCAGCCAAGCATTGAATCAAGTCCTCCACATGATGAAAGCCCTTTTCGGCCAGAAATAGAGAGAAGTCCTCCTCCTCCATCAGATTTTGAGCTTAGTCCGAGAAAGACACCTGAGGTAGATCCCAATCAGCAAGAGGTATATAACTACTTGGAGTCCTTAGAACAATCAGCTGCAGGTCCGAGTACCACTCTGCCACTAGATGCACAAGTTCAGTCCTTGAAACAAGAGGTATTTGAATTAGAAGTCCTAAATAGGCATATCAAGCAGGAAAATGAAGCACTCAAAGAGCAAAGTAAAGTAGATAAAATTATCCATGATAACACTATGCTTCATTTAGGACTGTGGCAAAAGAAAAACAAGAAACTGAAGAAAAAGTGCAAAAAGTTAAGTAGAGCATTGATTAATCTTAAGTTCAAATGTCTAGTCAGGAAACCCAGGATGATGTTAGCACCAAAGAAGAAGAAAAGAGGGCTAGATGTCCTAGCAGAAGCCTCAGAACATATGGATTAGAGGGAAATGACTAAATTTTGGTTGCATGAGGACATGCAACACCTTCACAGTGGGGGTATGTTGAGCCTCAAACCTGCACCTTCCTATACACCCTCTCAACCTTCTTTTTCCACTTACTTCATCCACCAAGCTGTTAAATCATTGCATTATAGTCTAAAAAGAGCTTATGACATGGTTTTCTAACTACGGTTATGACTGTTGTTTGGTTTAGATTTTTGTTCAGGCAGCTGCGGAAACTTGTCAGTTTCCGCAGCCAGCACAGGTTTCCGCAGCCAGCACAGGTTTCCGCAACCATTTTGTTAAAGGCTATGCTACAGGTGTCCTATGAAGAAACGAGCCACATGGACAAGCTACAGATGACGTGTACATGGAATGTGTCCTTTCAGATCAGCCAAATCATCCATAAACGGTCACGGTCAACAAGGGTCAAAGGCAAAGCCAACCAAGGAATTTAGTGATAGCACGTCTCTGTTTTGAGCACGTGAAGGTTTACGTGGCACAGTCCTCAGCTCACGGAGATATCGGCACACCTGGAGATCAACCCCGTAACCTGAATCCAGCAGCTACCACTCCGAGGATTTAATGGACATGATGACCATTACGCTAGATCTCGGGCTGAGGAGATCTACGTGTCTCTGGCAATGCAGTTAACAACATAGGATTTAGGAGTTAGTTACAACACTTTTCATTATAAATAACGCGTTGATAAACCCTGTGAAAAAAAGCTTTGGAGATGTAATTTTTGACTGTTGTTATCACCCCACTGTACTCTGTTTTACGTGTTTTGCTGTCGCTTTAATACATGAGAAGACTACTTTCCTGAGTTCGTTTTTGTGACTGCTCGTTGACTGGCTGAGGTGGCAGAGGGCCCCTGCGCACTAAAGCCTTGTATAGTTCTCATTTAATTTTATTATGTTTCTACTTTCATAATTATTAGCTTGTATATAACACGCTGTTTTGATGTTTTTAATTCATTGCTGTTTACATTTTCATAGCTGTCAGCTGATCAGTGCTTTTCTACAGGTTTTCTTAGGCAGCCCGGGCAAATTTTCATCTTTTTGATAACTATTGACATATGAGATCATCTTGTCCTTCCTGCTAATTTTCATTTTTTGAAGTTTAATTCCAGCACTGTCATTTTTCAAATTGTGTTTTGCTTATTTATTTTTCTGCTACTTAGACATCATACTACTCATTTGTTTATGGTTTCTTTCTATGGTCAAGTGACTCTATTAGTAAGGAATCAGAATATTACTTATTGTAGGGTGATTTAGTTTGCTTTCTTGCAATTTAGATATCATATTGCTTAACTTGTTCATGATTGCTTCCCATAAGGCAGATTGAGTTGAAGGGTAAAGGATCAGAAGAGTTAAAGTAGTGTGAATTAGTTTCTTTTATGCAATTTAATTTCCTGCAATTTAGATATCATATTGCTTAACTTGTTCATGATTGCTTCCCATAAGGCAGATTGAGTTGAAGGGTAAAGGATCAGAAGAGTTAAAGTAGTGTGAATTAGTTGCTTTGCTTTCAGTCTTTGAGTTGCTTTAAGTTCAGTTTTTACTTTCTTTTTCATACAGCAGTAAGGATACTGGGCCATTGTCATTAGTTCACTGTTTGATACATTTACTTCCTCTTAAGAATTGATTTCATTACAGTTATTTTAGAGCTTTCTTTTTGAACACTTTTAAGTTTGAAAAATCACTGTAGAAATCACCATTACCATCCATACTTAACTTTCATTTTCGCCATCACACACTAGGGAATCCATAAAATATAAATCCAAAAACAAACTAAAAAACTCAAAAACGACAAAAGACTAAGAAAATGGTTATCTTTTACATATAGTACACTTCACTTCGTCAGTTTACGAATCTCGGATTGACATTTTAATCAGCAATTTAGAACACACTAAATTGACCAAACAACGCCAACATTGGATGAAAATAAAGCTGCTTATGTGGTTGGTTCAACAAAAGAAAATTCTAACTTGGGAAAATCTTCTAAAAAGAGGTTTTGTTGGCCCATCCAAATGCCATCTATGTGGTTCACAAGAAGAGACGATGGAACACTTACTCAACCTCTGCCCTTTTACCTCTTCCTTGTGGGATCAGGGGGCCTCAATCTTCAAGCAGACTGACAGAGACAGACTCAATATTACCAACACCTTGAAGAATTGGAGAAAAGACTTCTTAGGCAATGAAATCATCAACAAAGCTTGGACTCTGGTTCCAGGCTTCTTAATCTGGGATGTCTGGAAAGAACGCAATGGCAGGATCTTCAAGAACAAAACCGGTTCAACCGAGAACATTATTGCACAAATATTAAGACAGCTCAAAGACACTGTTGGATCCCTTTTAGGAAAGCCTCCTAAGGACCCCACTTAGCCCCAGGAAGCTTGGATATTGCTGCAGTTGGGTCTTAATTCGCTAATTCCCCAGAGCATAAACAAGGGGGTAAGACAGATAAATGCTAGTAAAGACATATGTCAACCTCCTCCTCATGGTTTCTTGAAATTCAATATAGATGGAGCCTCTAAAGTTAACCCAGGGATGGCTAGTTTTGGAAGGGTCATCAGAGATACGAAGGGGTGCATTAAGGTTATATTTCACAATCATTTGGGGACTACCATGTATAACATGGCGGAGCTTATGGCCTTAGAGCAATGCTTGGAAATATTGATCGAGTTAAAATCACATAATGCTATCATTGAGGTAGACTCTGAATTGATTATTAATGTGGTCAAGAAGATTTGTAATGGAAAAGCACCAGGAAAAGTTTCAAAACATTGGCAGCTTTTGCAAGTCTTTCAACACATTCATCTCCACTTACAAACCCTGAGAACGGTCAGATTCGTTCAAGTATGAAGGAAAGCCAATATGCTAGCTGATCGTCTGGCAAATGAAGGAGTGTTATGCAAAGAAAGTTACAACAGGTATGCTTGGAACTTGACAACCTCCGGAAAATTGCATGAGAATTGTCAAACACAGGTGGCCAAAGACATGAAGAACTTCCATACTATCAGGAATGAACAGGAAAGAAGACCAGTGGAAGCAAGAGTGAGCGGAAACGAAAGTCTTTCTTAACCATTGATCCCTCAAAATGGGTAAAACAGAGCTTCATACAGGGAAGGGGCACTTGGTAAATAGCAGGCTACTTAGCAGGTCATCAAACATAGATCTTAAGAGCCTTCACCATCATCTGAATATCGAAAGTGACCGAAGGTTAACTAATCAAATGGACCTGAAAATTTTAGATCAGCGGTTCATAATCTTCATCGGGTCCGAAGATGAGGGTAAAGACCATGCAAGTTTCCGACCTGATATCACAGAGGACTGTTAGATCAACCGGGACCTAATCGTATGGATTTCGGGTTCTAAAAGTAATCAAAGGTTAATTCTCAGATCGAACTCGAAAATTTATAAACCATTGGCTTATAATCTTTTTCGGGTCTGGGAACCGTGTAAAAGGGGTGCTTGCTACCGAGGCGATAATGTTTGTGACTGTAGGATCTTGCGGGATCTGGATCAAAGGGACATCGGGTCTCGACATGGGAGGAGGTTAAGGACAAGAACAGACCCGAAGCTTTATACTTTGACAGTTTATTTACTTGTCAGATCCATAAAGAGGGTAAAGGTCGCGCATATCTCCAAAGCGATTTCTTTAAAGACCATTGGATCATGGGTGGTCCTATCGAATGGCCATCGGGTTGGACAATGGGCGGAGATTTAGATGTAAGACTAAGGCATAAGGTTGCTGGTTTGTATTGGGTTTTCTTTCGGGTTGTTTCGGGTTAATCTTCATCGGGTTAGCCCTTGTTGTTCTTTACACTTGTAGAGACTTGTAATATATGTAAATTTTCTTCGGTTAATTGAAGGCTCCACTCTTACTTGACCAAAAAAAGGAAAGTGAAAATATAAGACTTTTTTTATTTAAATTACTTTATTTTTCTCCATATAAATTAGATATAAAAATAAGTTATTTAATATGGACATTGCCATATTTGATTTATGGTTCACGCAAAATATTTTTTGTTATATATATATATATATATATATATATATATATATATATATATATATTGTAAACTAGGATTTTTTTGGTAATTTGGTAAATACGATTAAATAGCCTATTTTATGAAAGTTGAATATTTACCATCCACCAAATAATTAATTGACTCTAGAGGTGCTCTACAACCGAGTAGGTGCTCTACAACCCAGTATAGGAGAGATGTTGTCACCTAATGTTACATTTAAAAATAGTAAAATAATACTTTAAATTAACAAATTAAAAATAATAATAACAAAACAATTTAATTTCGCCCATAGAGTAAAAAATATAATTTACTTTTTATTACGAGCAAGAAATGTAATTTATTCAATACTGGAGATGATAGGATATATATATATATATATATATATATATATATATATATATATATATATATATATATATAAATATATATATATATATATATATATATTATATCATCGCCATATTAAGTAGTGAATAAATTACATTTCTGGCTCGTAATAAAAAGTAAATTATATTTTTTACTCATTTCCATATTATGTAGTGAAGAATTGAAGTATTTTAATTATGGGCGAAATTAAATTGTTTTGTTATGATTATTTTTAATTTGTTAATTTAATACTATTTTTAAATGTAACATTAGGTGACAACATCTCTCCTATATTGGGTTGTAGAGCACCTCTAGAGTCAATTAATTATTTGGTGGATGGTAAAGATTCAACTTTCATAAAATAGGCTATTTATTCGAGCTCATACGTATCTGATATTTACCAAATTACCAAAAAAATCCTAGTTTACAATATAAGAAGATTTTTAATCATGAATATTTTTCATGGATATTATTAACTTCTAAATAGGTATTTTCACAATACCATGGGTCAATACCCGGAAGAGAAAGATAGAGAGAGGGAGGGAGAGCGGGAGAGGAGGGGAAAAAATCATAATACCATGGGCCATTTAGGCTTTTGATTATTATGTTATGGATCTAGGCTTTTAATTATTTTGTTACGATACTATGGGCCAATATCATGATCATTGGCTTATCAATACCACATGCCCAAAAACCATAACTTATTTCAAAATCAAAATATTTTACAAACAATTTATTTTAATCGAATTTTATAACATTTTTAATTAAATCTAAAATAAAAAAGGTTATAATTACTTTTGAGGTATATCTAAACCCACCATCCTCACTACTACCAAAAATACTCCCATAGAGATTAAATCAAGGTTTTAATAAATTAAAAACGAGAATAGTTTTATATATACAAACATGAAATTTATATAATATAAATAGTATTATAAAGAACCAAGATAGATGCATTTTAACCAAATATCCAAGCAAAGGAGAAGGAAAAGTGACTCACACTAATAAAGGAAAGATAGTGCATAATTCTTTTAAGTTTTTTTTATTTTTTATTTTCTTTGACATGATTGATCCAAAATATAGGTTTAATATTTTACAACCAGTTATGTCTTTTTGTTTTGTTTTGTTTGTTTATTTTCTTTAAGATACTTTCTTAAATAAAATATAATGGGATCATATTTAAGAGAAAGAGTGTGAGGTAGAGGGGGAATAGAGTCGGGGAGAGAGACATAGAGGCAGGAGAGATAGGGAGAGAGGAAGGAAGAGAGAGAAGAGGGAGGAGAGAGGATGAAAGGAGGGAGAGAGAGATGGATTTGGAGGGGGAAAGAGAGGGAGGGAAGAACAAAGACATTGAGATATAGAGGGAGTGATAAGGGAGAGATGAAAATGGAATGAGGGAGAGAGGAGATGAGGAAAGGGAGAGAAAATGAGAGGATAAAGATAGGGGAAGAGAGAGACAAGGAGACATAGATATGGAGGGGGGGGGAGAGGGGGAGAGCAAGAAGGAGAGAGAGAGGGAGATAGTGGTAGAGTTGGAGGGTGGAGAGAGAGATTTTGTGTGGGGTGGAGAGACAGGGGGAGGTGGGAGAGAAATGGAGAGAGAGAAAGGAAGAGAGAGGTGACTTGAGAGAGAGGATAGAGAGATAGAGTTGGAAGGGGAAGAAAAACATAAAGAGAGAAAGGTGGAGAGGGAGAGGGAGTGACAAGGGAGAGATAGAGAGATGGTGAGAGAGAGAGAGAGAGAGATGATGAGAGAGAGAGAGATATGGTGAGAGAGAGAGATGGAGAGAGAGTGTGTATGTTTTGGGGTTGAGAAGGAGAGACAATGGGAGATAGAGATATAGATGGAGGGGGGAGAGAGGGCAGGAGAGAGAGAGAGAGAGAGGGGGGGGGGGAAGAGATAAACAAGGAGAGGAAGAGGGAGAGATAGATAGATATATATGGAGAGAGAGTGTGTGTGTATTCAGGCTAATATAGATATATAAAGAAGGAGAGACAAAGGGAGATAAAGATATCTATGGAGAGCGAGAGAGAGAGAGAGAGATGTGTTTAGGGGATGAGATAGAGAGATAAATAAGGAAATATGGAGGGAGGTATAGATATAGATGGCAAGGGGAGAGAAGGAATAAGAGAAAGATAGAGAAAGGCAGGGAGAGGTGGAGAGAGAGAGACAAAGGAGAGGGGGATGGGGAAAGAGATAAGAATAGAGGGAGGGAGATAGACACAGAATGGAAGGTTGAGAGAGAGGGAAGAAGAAAGAGACACACAAAGACAAATACAAACATAGAAGTTAGATCTAGAAAGTTGTGAATATTTTGGGTTTTCACTAAAATATATGTATTGATTTTAGTGTAGTTGTTTATTTCTAATCCTATTTGATTGCTTGCACTAGATGCATTGATTTCAGTGTAGATGTCGATTCCTAATCCTATTTAATACCTTACACTAGATGCATTGATTACAGTGTAGATGTTGATTTCTACTCCTATTTGATTGCTTGCACTAGATGCATTGGTTTCAGTGTAGATATCGATTTCTAATCATATTTATTACTTGCACTAGATGCATTGGTTTCAGTGTAGATATTGATTTCTAATAATATCTGATCACTTGCACTAGATGCATTGGTTTTAGTGTAGATATTGATTTCTAATAATATTTGATCACTTGCACTAGATGCATTGATTTCAGTGTAGATGTTAATTTATACTCCTATTTGATTGCTTGCAATAGATGCATTGGTTTCAGTGTAGCTCTTGGTTTCTAATTCTATATGATTGCTTGCACTAGATGCATTGATCTCAATGTAGATGTCAATTTCTAATCCTATTTAATACCTTACAATAGATGCATTGATTTTAGTGTATATGTTGATTTCTACTCCTATTTGATTGCTTGCACTGGATGCATTAGTTTCTGTGTAGATATTGATTTCTAATCCTATTTTATTGCTTGCAGTAGACACATTGATTTTAGTGTATATGTTGATTTCTAATACTATTTGATTGTTTGCACTACACACATTGATTTTAGTGTAGATTCTGATTTCTAATCCTATTTGATTGTTTGCACTGGATGCATTGATTTCAGTGTAAGCACATCTCTCCCCCTCCATCTATATCTCTATATCCTATTGTCTCTTCCCCTTTATCTCTCTATCTCAGCCCCCAAACATACACACTCTCTCTTCATATCTATTTATCTCTCTCCCTCCCTCCCTTTTCGACTGTGCCTCTCTCTCTCTTCCCCTTCTATCTCTATCTTACACTTCTCTCTCCATATCTATATCTCTTCCCTCCCTATCTTTACCTCTCTATTATTCCCTCTCTCTGTCCTCTATCTATATCTCTATTTCACCCCCAAAACATGCACACACTCTCTCAGTGTAAGCACATAAAAAATATTCATGACGTGAATTGACTTATGTGTTACAGTGATTCAACCATAAATACAATACTTGGATTTTCATCCTAAACAAAACGTTCACTTACCCAAAATTTCTTCTTCACTATTTGTAATTGGACACATTCTTATTATTCCCATTTTCCACCATTCAACATTTCTTGAAACTGTAAACTATTTGTAATTGGCTACATTCTTATTATTCCCATTTTCCATCATTGAACATTGTTAATCACTTTTCATTCAAAAGAAGTAATAGAAAATAACTATTAGGTGTGACAATAAGAACACGAGAAGAAAATAGTTTCAGATTGATCACAATGAAGATTGTTTGTAATTGACTATATTTTTATTTGAAAGTAATTTCAGAAGAAATCATTGGTAGATTTAAGTCGACGCGTTTTGAACCAACCAGTGTGGTTCATCATCTGGACTAGATGAAAAATCAGATCGAAGTGGAAAGTTAAATAGGGAGTCTGTTTTTTCCTTAGTTGTTAGAAGGCCTAGACTCCCTATTTAACTTTTTGCTTTGATCTGATTTTTCATCTGGTCCTGATGATGAACCACACTAGCTGGTTCGAAACGCGTCGACCTAAATCTACTAATGTGATTTCTTTCGAAATTATTTTCAAATCAAAATATGGATCACAGAAGCTTGAATTTGATTATATTTTTATTATTCAAATTTTCTATCATTCAACATGGTGACATTGTCACTTTTCACTTAAAATTTTTATTTCATCATTTTTCATCATTCAAGTTACTAGCAGTCTCTCTCATCTCAACAAATTGAGGTAACTAAGAAAAGTTAAAATTAAATTGACCAAATTAATCTTAGACATATTTAGCATGTTTAAAATGATCAAAATAATTAGATGTTCAACAAATTTTGTATGACCGCACATGACTGAAACTAGCCTAGATCCATCTTAACCCTGGATCTATCAAGCGCCGAGAGGGATCAAATATCTAACATTGTTTTGCTTGATATGTTGATTAGTTTTATAATCTTGCATAACTTAAGAATCTCCATGATAATGTGGGAGTGAATCTAATATTGTTTTACTTGATAAATTGATAAATCTTATGTGATTATGTGATTACTACAATGTAGGATACTAAGGGTTGATCCTTTAATGTGTAAGCCTTTGAAATTACTTACTATCTAATTCAATATCCAGAAGTTGATTCCATGACATGGTAGAAGGAGCTTTGGTTGCACTAGGAGGAAGGAAGCATTTTTAGAAGGGAGGTGATAGCACAGACCATAGGATGCTGCAATGAATCCGTGACACAATAGTGTTGAGTCATAAGTAACCTGCCTCTATATTTATGTAGTGTTTTTTGTCAATAAATAGGGTATCATACAAATTAAAAATGATGAGGTTGTAATTGTTAGAAGTCCTACAACTAGTGGGGTTAGTTTTTACAACCTTCTTTATGATTTTTCTTATTATAGTTGATTCTAGAAAGTCTGGAAAGAGGTGAAATCATTAGATATTCACATTCCTCTTTGCTATGTGGATGGGTCAAAGTTGGACCTTGACAGATGTTTTGAAGGATTACTCAAAGGGCTATAGGTGATTTGTAGCAATAAGGTGACAGAATTTGGAATTTGGTTGTTTCATTTGGAAACAAGTGACAAGATTATACAACTTTGATTAAATTGGGATGACAGGATCCTTCTTAATGCGATCTTCAAAAATGTTGCAACAACTCATGAAAGAGGAGGCTACATAAAAAAAGGGGGTTGTCAGGTTAATGGCGATAAGAACGTAAGCATTGGAAATTTCAAACGCAAATGGGGTGGCATGTGGATTAAATGTAGCTTATGTTGGTGCACAAGTTGGTGTTGTTGGACATAATATTCTTGTTAAGATATCGATGTCTTATGTGATAATAGTAGGCCAACTTGTGATAGAGGGATGGATGGTTGTTTAGGTTATACTTCAGAGCAAAGAAACCCAAATGATAATATATGGAGGTGTGTGAAAATGGTTTAATGTGTCTCTTTCTAAATCAAGAGTTTATTGTTGAATTGTTTTGATAGTTTTTTCCCAGAATAATGTTGCAGTGGAATAAGTTGCTCAGTGTTGTCAGGCATTGCTACTAATTCTATGCAAATGATATAAGAAAATTGGCTTCCTCTTGGGTCTAAGGGATCGGATGATCATTGGGGCTAGGGGAGGCAACAAGCAATAAGCTGAGGTAAATTGTAATAAATGCAGTTTGTGAATTGGTTTTCAAATTTGAAAGCTAGGATCTCTTTTTAAATAATAAGGAAAAGGGATTGGTATAAATATTCAGATGTGGAGAATTTTCTAAGAGATTATCTGACAATCTAAGTGGCTCTGTCTTTAATGTTTTGAGTTGTCAAAACGACTCCAACCTAACAATGCAATATCATTTTGAATCATATGGGTTATTAGGGGTAAGCATAGAGGGTCAGAAAATTCAAATTTAGGAAGGCGCCAAGAGGGAGTGATGAGCCAATTCTAGTAAATATCCATTTAAATTCATCCATAAAATCATCTCATTCTTCGAACAAAATACTATTGGATTCTTCTGTCTAATAGTTAATGCTCAAAATCAGAATGTACGCAATACATGGAGCTATTCAATAAAGTTGTTGAAATTCAAATGTTATGGCCTTATGCATTGGAAAGAGCAGTGCTCACAACATCAGAAATTGCTGGCCCATTTTTTTCGACTCCTACGCTAGCTCACACATAACTAGTTGTTGACATGTTTTCTTAAATCTAAAATATAATTGGGTAGGTTTCTCAACTCAACTAGTGGTTGGTGTAGTGATAAAGTTACATCCTACATGGTGGGTCAACCATCCCTAATTGACCACATATCAGACATGGAAGAACTTATCGAGGTCACTATGGCGACATAAAATGAGGTGGATTCTAGGCATTGGAGTAACAAAACTAAGGTTGCGTCCTTGTTTGTTATGGAGATCTCCCAACGAGCGGATGACTGTGTAAAACAAGGGAGGATCTTGTCTATGAATGATTTTCAGAAAAGGAACGCTAGGTGTAAAAACAAAAACCCGATCAAGGCAATAGAGGAGATTCAAAAGCTTCTTTTAGGTGTTGATTTATATTGGGAGTGTTAGCCCTGGAGGCAAATCGACGCAGACCATGGGGCGATGGCAATGGTGATCGGCGATTAAACGAGGACTGTCAATCGAATACGCAGATCAACGGCCCAAATCACATCGATGGATCGCAGATCAGGAAGACCAAAGGGGCGGGGCCTTTACATATAGCGATATATGATTGCGATCAGATCGCATCGCATTATCGCATAGGTGCTGACCAAAGGGGTGGGGCCTTTACATATAGCGATATGTGATTGCGATCAGATCGCATCGCATTATCACATCGGTGCTGACCAAAGGGGCAAGGCCTTTACATTTTCCTATTTGCGATGCGATAAGGCCAGACTCGACGGCATTGTGAATGATATTACATAATATTTCAAGTCCACACCCAAGCATTTTGTAATGCATTCTTCATATATTTCGTTATTTAACAAAACACACAGGAACCTTGGTAGCGCTGATAGCGATGAAGTCCGGACCTGATGTGTTTCAAAGGTGATAAATATATGTTTTTAAGTCCACAAAGGCCATCTTTTCATGTTTTTTAAGGTTTTCGCCATATTGCAAAAATAAAAAGAGAACAAAGGGACTAGGCCATCTGCGATAGGCGATGACGACCTAAAGGGCGGACCCGATGGGTAAATAAATTATTTTTGAAGACTTTTAAAGTCCGAAAGGAACAAAAATTGGTGGGAGTTTACAGCATTACAATAGTTTCTATGTAAAACATAAAACACTCATTATTAAATAGTTTGAAGAGAAACCGAGGCTGAGAGGCAACTATAGTGCAACAAAGCATGCACAATATAGCCCGAATCAGATACATCATGGAGCAGCATAGCGCGACATAGCCGAAATCAATAGAAGAGATTGTGGGCATCTCTGTCAAGAGAGAGCTCCCTGCTAGTGCACCCTAAATATCTGAATGCGGTTATTCCTCTGCCAGAAAACTAGATGTAGCAAGGGTTCAACTTTTGGAGATTATTCCTCCTCTGTTTATTCAAGCTTCTCATCTTCATTCTTAGAAATATAAGCTTCTTTTTCCATTAGATGTTCAATGTCCAGTCCCTTTATGTTATTCTACGCTTGCACATGAATAGTTTGTTCAGGTTTTCTATGTGTGTAAGGCCAGATAACTGTCATCTTATCTTTGCTTTGATATATTAGATTAGCAAGCTTCTTTGCTTCTTGTAGCTAGCCATTCATACATGTTCATGTATGTAATCTGCTGGTACTGTCAGTATTCTCCATCTATCCACTAAATCTACAAACTATTGAGCATTTGTGGTCTAAAGCCTTGTGTTGATGAGGGTGTTCATGCATGTCTTGAGTGAGAATAGAGCTGAAATGGTTATCTAACTTGATCCAAACCATCATTTATTCCAATAGTTCCGAGAAAAATATTGAAGATTACATGTTACCAGGCATCTTTGATCTACAACCTAGGAGAGTTTCCTAGAGTGATAACATAATTAGCACCATTGCCAGGGAAAGGAAACTGAAGCTGAGCTTCCCTGGGAAATGACACAAATCCAGCTTTGATGATAGACAAATTTTGGGTACATTTTTGGTTGTAATAATCTATCTAGCAACTCTACTGGAGGCTGAACCTCTTGGCGACTCCACTTCATAGTTCTTGATCAGTTTGTGAGGCATACTCGGAGAAATCCTCAAAAGCTACACGTTGACCCAGTACCTGATCCTGAAAAAATCATCAAAGAGAGAAAGGTATTACAGAAAGGAGCATCAGGTTCAGGTAAACCTAAACAATCTCCTATATCTCTACAAGAAAGGCTTGTAATAGAACAAATACATGTTGAGAGTATAGCATCTAATACTAGCAGTGAAGAAAAACTCTTAGAGATTCATAAAGCTCCTTATTCTTTAGGTTCTCCTTTTGCTTTAAGCCCAAAGGAAACCTCACCTCCTATCCATCATACTCCTTTAGTTCTGTCAGTCACTCCTCAGCCCTCTATCATTCAGACTGCCAGTACTCTTTTAGCTACCACAACTATGGCAGGTCCACAAGCACCTACCAAAATGGAAAGAATCATAGCTGCTAGGTATGGACCTCTAATACTCCCCACTCCTTTGAATGCCATGCCTAGTGGAGAATATCAGAAATATAGGCCTAAGTTCACTGGGACTGAAGGTGTTACTGCTGAAGAACAACTTGAGTCATTCTATAGCTATGTTGATAATCTGGACATTAGTGAAGATGATGTGTGGATGAAAGTCTTTGTCCAAAGCCTAGATGGAGAGGCTAGGAAATGGTTCAGAGAACTAACCCCCAGATCTATAGCAGATATCGAAGCTTTAGATGATGCATTCCTAAAGAATTGGGGGGATAAAAAGGACCTCCTCTACTACCACACTGAGTTTGGCAACTTAAAGAGAGAAAATGGTGAGTTGCTGTCTGATTTCAATAAAAGGTTTAACTGTATGTACAACAAGATTCCAGTTGAAGTAAAACCCACTACTACCTCTGCTAAGCTCACCTATGCCAGTGCTTTTGATTATGACTTCTGCCTACTGTTGAGAGAGAGGTGATGTGCTACTTTGGATGTCATGCAGGATGCAACCTTGGAAGTGGAATCAAACATCATGGCTGCTGAGAAACTCAAGGGAAATGTTGATAGAAGAAGGCAGAGGGGCAAGTCTTCATCATCCTTTGATCCTAAGATAGATAAAATGACCAAAATGATCGAGTCATTAGGCTCTGAAATCTCTAAATTGAAGGTTAAGCAACAACAGAGGAAAGGAAGAATTCCTAATACCTTTGCCCCAAGAAATCCAAATCCAAATCCATATAGAAGAATGAATGAGAAGTTGTAGATTTTGCAAAGAAACAAAAATGCAAATGAAGACAAAAGGGTGAAGGCTCCTTTTTAGAATGCAGTCATGGAAGAAGAGAAGTTCGAAGAAGATGATGAGATCAATTGTCTAGAAGACAAAGGCAATGCTTCCTTTTTGACCTCAGCTGCATATGAAAAGTCATTATGCAATGACCAGATCAGCCAGGAATGGGATGGTGAAGCTATTCTATAAGCTATAGAATAGCAAAGATATAATTTAAGTTCAAAGATAAATAATGCCAAGGAAACTCCTGTTCAAAGAGCTTTTTCCCTACAGTATCTCAAGTTAATAAGCAAAAACAACTGGTAATTGATCCCATCATCCTCAAAGCTCCAACTCATGAGGTAAGAGGCCTAAACAAGTCCCCTTTTCTTTTCAGTTTGTAATAAAAAATTTAGAAGCTAAGAATACCTATGCCTTTGATTGAACTAGTGAAGAATGAGTCCTTCAAAAGATCCATCCTCGAGGTCCTTGAACCTGAAGCCATCCAAGCCTCTACTGACTATGTAAATCTGCAAGATGACAAGCTAGCTGTTATCCTCAGCCCAATGATTGAAAACTGTGAAGATAGCTCCCCATCACTCTATGTCTCTCTGACTATTCATGATAAAATCCTTCACAACTTCCTTTTGGACACTGGAGCCAGCCATAATCTAATGCCCAAGGCTGTCATGGATGAGTTGGGTCTTGACATCACTAAACCATACCATGACTTGTTTTCTTTTGACTCTAGAAAAGTGAAATGTCTAGGGTTAATCAAGGACCTAACCATCACTTTGTCTCAGTTGCCTATGAAAAGCATGATGATGGACATTTTGGTAGCAACTGTACCTCCCAAGTTTGGCATGTTACTTTCCAGTGGTTGGATCAAGAGACTAGGTGGATCATTACAAAATGATCTGTCCTATGCTACTGTCCCAGTTTTCGAAGGTGGGAGCAAGATATTATACAAAGGGGCGCAGTTGGCTTATATAATTAGTGATGAAAATAATCCCACCAATCATCCCATATATGTTATCAACATTGATTTTAGAGCTTGTATCCTTCATATTGAAGAATCTTAGTTGGCTTCCACACAACTCAGGAAACCAGTTTGCCAGATCGCTGAGGAAGAAAACCACAGATTTGGGATATGTTTTTTGATGGGGCTTGCTTTAAAGAAGCTGCAGGGGTAGGTGTGGTCCTTGTGTCCCCAGCATAGGAATACATTCATTTATCTTTCAAATTAACCTTTTAGGTCACAAACAACATCGCATAATACAAAGCTTTAATTCTGGGCTTAAGATCTGCTAAAGAAATGGGTATCAAAGACCTGAAGGTGTTTGGAGACACAGACCTCATTATTTAGCAGGTAAATAAAACATTCCAAGCTAAGCATCCAAGGCTAAAGGCATACAGAGATGAGGTATGGATGCTCAAGGATTCTTTTAATGATTTCAGCATTTCTTATATTCCAAGAATGAAGAACCAGCTTGCCGACTCCATCGTTGTCTATGCTAGCATGTTTATTCCTCCTTCGCCTCCTAAATTGACATACAAAGTTCAGGTAAAATACAGACTGTCTCTACCTGACAATGTCAAATATTGAAGGGTTTTTGAAGACGATGAGGAAATTAATAGATTTTTGCAAGTCGTGGAGGAATTTTTTGAAATGCACATCGATCAGGAAAATGAAGCCATGGGAGAATACAACTAGCCCAAGCTAAAAAGCAAGATCAGTCGAGGAAGCATCATCCAGCTGCGTAGTAATTACATGCCAAAAGGATTGGTGCCTCTAGAGAAGCTTTTCGACCAAAACGATGTGCCATATAAGCCTACCGAAATAGAAAATGAATCTGTTGTTCGTAAACATAATATAGGGAGCCCAACCCATCCAAAAAACATAAATTTGTCCATGCATTTGTCCTTTGCCCAGAATTTTGAGTATTGCACCCTTATGAGGCAATTCACTGACATTTTTTCCTGGGAATACAACGATCTTAAAACCTATGATGTAGACATCATTCAGCATAAGATCCCATTGGAAAAGAATACCACCCCTTTTAAGCATAAGCTAAGACCTATCAGCCCTCTCTTATTTCCTTTGATTGAGAAAGAGATCAAGAAGCTATTAGATGCCAAAATTATAGTGCCCCTAAGGTATTTGAAATGGATAGCTAACCTTGTGGTAGTAAGAAAGAAAAATGGAGAAATCAGGCTTTGTCTTGACTTCAGAAATCTGAACAAGTGCTCTAAAAAAGATAACTATCCCCTGCCTAAGATGGAACACTTGCTGCAAAGAGTTTCAGGGGCTAGAGTCATGTCTTTTTTAGATGGATTTTCAGGTTACAATCAGATTGTTGTACACCCTGAAGATCAGGAAAAGAACGCCTTCACTACTCGTTAGGGCACTTTCATGTACTCCAATATGCCTTTCAGATTGATGAATGCTGGCGCTACCTTTCAAAGGGCCATGGACATAGCCTTCGTGGGAGAGAAGGACAAATTTGTCCTTATTTATTTGGATGACATAACAGTCTTCTCCAATAGCCACAAAGACCATTTACAACATTTGAAGAAGGTCTTCCTAAAGTGCAGACAGTTTGGAATTTCAGTCAACCCAAAGAAGTCACAGTTTGCTCTAGAAGAAGGCAAACTTCTGGGACATATTGTTTCTGCTGAAGGTGTGAAGATTGATCCAGCCAGGGTTCAAGCCATTCAGACATTGTCCATCCCAAGGTCAAAAAGGGAAATTCAATCCTTCTTGGGTAAGATTAACTTCGTAAGGAGGTTCATTCCAAACTTTGCAGAGCTTGTAAAGCACATCACTTCCATGCTGAAGAAAGGAGCAAAAATAAAATGGATAGATGCTTCAAGAAGCTCTTTTGAAGCCATCAAGAAAGCTATCATGGAAGCTCCCACTCTAGTTAGCCCAGATTACACTAAGGAGTTTTGTATCTTCTCATTTGCCTCTTATGATACACTTGCAATAGTTCTGTTGCAGAAAAATGATAAAGGCATAGAGCACCCTCTGGCCTTTTTCAGCAAAACTTTAATGGATGTTGAACTAAGGAATGACCTTATCAAAAAACAAGCCTATGCTCTTATAAAGTCTTTAAAGGCATTCAAAATTTATATTCTACATTCCAAAGTAGTTGCATATGTACCTTTAGCCTCAGTAAAGGATGTCTTAACTCAGCTAGATATTGATGGGAAGAGAGCTAAATGGATTGCAAAATTCATATAGTTTAACATAGAGGTGAAGCCCACTAAGCTTGTCAAAGGCCAGGGCTTGGCTAAACTTATGGCTGAAGAAAATTACAGCTTGTTAGATATAAATTCCATGGGTCCAAATTCGGATTATGAGCAGCCATAGGGAGCAATAGAAGAGCAAAAGCAGGATCAGTCTTTGGCTAAAAATCTAGTCACATGTGAATGGTATTACAGCATAGTTCATTTTTTGCAAAAGCTAGAGGTCCCTCTAGGACTTAGCTCAAGTCAAGCTCGTGTCATTAAACTCAGATTAGCCAAATTCTACATTAATAAAAATCTTCTTTATTAGAAAGACCCATTAGGAACCCTCTTGAGGTGTCTAGATAAAGAACAGTCTTTGGAGGTTATACACCAGTTTCATTCTAGCATCTGTGGAGGGCATCATTATTGGAAAACCACAGCTCACAAAATCTTGAGGGCTAGATATTATCGGCCTATTTTGTTCTCCAACGTGTTTTCTTTTGTAAAAGCTTGTGACAAATTTCAGAGATTTGCAGGAAGACAATAGCTAAAATCTCTGCCCTTAAAGCCAATACATGTCAATGGTCCCTTCCAATAGTGGGGCTTGGACTTTATAGGTGAGATCAACCCACATTCTAGTGGCCAACACAAATGGATATTAGTAGCCACTGATTATTTTACCAAGTGGATCAAGGCTATACTCACTAAGAATGCCAGTCATCAAGTTGTCATAAAGTTCTTAAATGAGAATATTTTCACTAGATTTGGTTGCCCAACCAAACTAGTCACTGATAATGCAGCAGCATTCAAGGAAAAAGAATTGATGGACACGATTGAATCCATGGGCATTTAAGTGGTGCATTCTACCTCATATTATCCTCAAGGCAATGGCCTCGCAGAATCATCTAACAAGAGCCTGGTAAGGGTAATCAAAAAGCTGTTAGAGGAAAACAAAAAGAGCTGGGATTCCAAGCTAAAGTTTGCACTATGGGCTGACCAAGTTACCATCAAAACGTACATAGGTAATTCTACATTAAAATTGGTTTATGGTGCTGATGTTGTTTTCCCCATCCAGTTCATCCTCCCTGTGGCTAAGTTCTTGCAAGAAGAACAAGATGAAGAGAATGATATGGTAAGAAGAATGAATAACCTAGTTGAACTACATTAGATAAGAGAGCAACTAGTTGATAAATCAAAGGCTCATCAGAAGGCAATCAAAGAAACTTTTGACAAGAAGGCAAAAGTGGACAAGTTCCAAGTTGGTGATTGGGTGCTTAAATGGGATGCATTTAAAGAAAAGAGAGGTAATCATGGCAAGTTTGACTCCTTGTGGACAGGTCCTTTTGTCATTGCTCAAGTTCGGCACAACAATACATTCATCCTGCACAATCTGGAAGGAGAAGATGCATTTGGTAGCCCAGTAAATGGGTGGTTCTTGAAACTCTATTTCATTTAAGGCCTTAAATCCTTGGTATTGTAAATATGTTTTTCTTTCAGTTTTATTTTTATGCTAAAAAGACTCCATGCCCAATGGAACACTAGAAGGAAGATTTAAATTTTGTTTTTACAGGAAAGGCATTGATCTGCAGTTCTTGAAACCTCACAGGGAGGCTTTCATCCCCAGAAGGAGCCAATGTTAGCCTTGGAGGAAAATTAGCGTAGACCATTGGGCGATGGCGATAAAACGAGGACCGTCAATCGCATATGTGAATCAATGGCCGGAATCACATCGGCGGATCGTAGATTGGGAATACCAAAGGGGTGGTGCCATTACATATAGCGATATGCGATTGTGATCAGATCGCATCGCATTATCGCATCGGTGCTGATCAAAGGGGCGGGGCCTTTACATAAAGCAATATGCGATTACGATTAGATCACATCGTATTATCGCATCGGTGCTGACCAAAGGGGTGGAGGAGCCTTTACATATTCCTATGTGCGATGTGATAAGGCCAGACTCGATGGCATTGTGAACGATATTCCATCATATTTCAAGTCTGCGCCCAAGCATTTTGTAATGCATTCTTCATATATTTCGTTATTTAACGAAATACATAGGAACGTTGGCAGTGCCGATAGCAATGAAGTCCAGACCCGATGTGTTTCAGAGGTGAAATATATATATATGTTTTCAGGTCCACAAAGGCCATTTTTTCATGTTTTTTAAGGTTTTCACCATATTGCAGAAATACGAAGAGAACAAAGGGACCGAGCCATTTGCGATAGGCGATAGCGACCCAAAGGGTGGACCCGATGGGTAAATAAATTATTTTTGAGGACTTTTAAAGTCCGAAAGGAACAAACATTGGTGGGAGTTTACAACATTACTGTAGTTTCTGTGTAAAATAGAAAACACTCATTATTAAACAGTTTGAAGAGAAACCGAGGCCGAGAGGCATCTACAGTGCAACATAGCATGCACAACATAGCCTGAATCAGATACATCATGGAGCAGCATAGCGTGACACAGCTAAAATAAACAGAAGAGATTGTGGGAATCTTTGTCAAGAGAGAGCTCCTTGCCAGCACACCCAAAATATCTGAATGCGGTTATTCCTCTGTCAAAAAGAGAAAAAACTCCAAGCCATACCTGCCTATTGAGGGAATCAAATGGTTAAGGGACATATTAGACAAGGTTAAGACTCCGAGCCTTCTAGAGAGCTCAGGAGCATTATAAAGGGCCTATAAAAGGAAGAAAACTAGATGTAACAAGGGTTCAAATTTTGAAGATTATTCCTCCTCTGTTTATTCAATCTTCTGATCTTCATTCTTAGAAATATAAGCTTCTTTTGCCATTAGATGTTCAATTTCCAATCCCTTTATGTTGTTCTACGCTTGCACTTGAATAGTTTGTTCAGGTTTTTTGTGTGTGTAAGGCCAGATAACTGTCATCTTATCTCTGCTTTGATATATTAGATTAGCAAGCTTCTTTGCTACCTATAGCTAGCCATTCATATATGTTCATGTATGTAATCTGCTAGTACTGTCAGTATTCTCCATCTATCCATTAAATCTAAAAACTATTGAGCATTTGTGGTCTAAAGCCTTGTGTTGTTGAGGGTGTTCATGCCTGTCTTGAGTGAGAATAGAGTTGAAATGGTTATCTAACTTGATCCAAACCATCATTTATTCCAATAGTTCCGAGAAAAATATTGAAGATTACATGTTACCAGGCATCTCCGATCTACAACCTAGGAGAGTTTCCTGGAGTGATAATAGGGAGAGTGTGGTGAGATTGGGGAAATGAATATTGGTGTGTCATTGGGAGTTCGTGAGGATGAAGACTGGTTCCAAAAAAATTGGTCCCCCTTCTCACATACAAACCTGAGGTAAGTGTGATGGTAAATAGATGGTTAGGGTTCTATCTCCTAAAGGAGGAAGATGCCACTAAAATAACAACCATGTCTTCGGTGAAAGGTCATGGTTTTCTTTTTCTCCAAAATTGGAAAGTAGGATTTGATCCAATATGGAGACGTTGAAAAAAAATTATATGGGCGAAACTGCTTGGCCTCCCCATTGAATTATGGATGAAGGATGTGATAGAGGATATCGCTAGTAAGATCAATAAGCTATACTATGTGGATGAGGGATGCCTTAGGGTGTTGGACAAGACAATGATGTGGTTCCCTGTTGAACTGAACCTATCTGGAGGGATTTTGATTGTCATCAATATATACTGGGGTACCTTTTCCACCAGGAAACATATCGACTATTGGGAAATACCTTTCAGGTTCCTAGCTTGTCATCAAACTAAACATTTTCTTGTAGAATGTCCCTTTTGTCACAATGAAGGGAGGTTTCCAAAGGACAGATAGGAAATGCTAAATAATTGGCTCCGAATGAGACAAGATAAATTGGTGGGGGCCTGTCAAAATACCTCAGTCCTACCATGGCCTTCCATGGAGTTTGGTATATCTAATAATAATCTGCCTCAAATTAGTCCCTTGAATGCCCTTAATAAGGATCTTGACAAACAATATAGAAGGAACATTAATAGGGAGACGAAGATCTCTATTTCTCGACAGATTACCACTCCAACATTGCGCCAACACAAAGGAAAGGATTAATGGTTTGTAAGTCTAGAAGAATCTCTTTGTTGTCGCAATATGCTATTAGCTTACTGAGTCGGGGTATCTTTCTCCCACTTTGGAAAACGTTGATTTAGAGACTTTAGCTAATAACGTTTTACTAGGTCTTGAACCAATGAGCATCAAGAAAAAAATCCAGGTTGGAGAGTCCTCGGCGGGCCGAGATGCTAGTAAGAAAGAACCTCAAAGGCATAAAAATGTAGAAATTCCTTGTAGATTCAAACTTCTTATGGAATTTCCTAAAACAAAATACTTGAATCTACTCTAATCATCAGTGAAAACAATTAAACAATCGTGAAATCATGAATCATACAAGAGAAATAATTCAATCAACACATTACAAAATGATTTCCTAGGGAAAGTCAGAGCTAGAAACCCTTTCTATTTGTATATTGCATTAGTAAGAAAATATGAGAATATTACAATGCTTTTCTCAAGCCCGCGAAATGTATGCATTATCTCTATCTATCTCATTGCTTCCTAGACAAGCCTTGGCCAATACTTAACCAAATTTTGGATTGCCCAAGTCCCTATTTCCTTGAGTTGCTTCCTTGGGAATTAGCCCCTTATTAATTAGGGAAATTCCTCAATATGAATTGCGAAATCCTCATAGGTCTTCCTTTGACTACATGCACCACTTGTACAATTTGGATGATTATACAACTAATAGTACACTACCCTTGAGCTCCAATCTCAACTGGGTAACTCTCAAATTTGACATGTATGAGTTATTTATGAGTGAATCATCAATTAACTGGTTGAACACATGAAGTATCACCCTATTGTTTGACCTCCTACTAGTTCCTCCATCAGTTGGAACTAGTTTAATTGACTTTAAGTTAGTTAAACTGTATTAATTAATTACAACTCAAAATAAACTCAACCAGGGCTCCTATAATGTAGGAGATGCTCTACATGACTCAAGTTACAACCTCAACTCAAATTAAATGAACCAACTAAGTCAAATTAACTTAGTTAACTCGTACAAGTTGTCTTATGATGTGGAATTACAATTTTATTCCTAATTTAATTCAAGGACAAAATTAAATCAATGTTTTCTTGTTGCATTTTCAACACTCCCTCTCAACAAGAAAGGGATTATCAGATACCCAAATCTTGCTTCTATGGAACTCAAATTTTCCTCTTGACAGTGCCTTAGTCAAGATGTCTGCATCTTGTTCCTTTGTAGGAATGTACTCTAGCAACACAATTCTCCTCTGTGCACAATCTCATCGATGGTGATATCGAATGTCGATATTCTTAGACTGATCATGAAATTTGGATTCTCAGAGAGTTTGATACAACTTTGATTGTCACATTAAATCACCGTATAATCCATATGCTGATCAAATAACCCAACAAGGATCTTCCTCATCCTGATAGCCTCACAAGCTACTAGACTAGCATCCATGTACTCTGCTTCTGCCGAAATGAGTGCAACTGATATCTACTTCCTACTATACCAAGAAACGGTTGCAAACCCAATACTGAAGATCCCCCTTATGTGCTCTTCCTTTCTGATGGAATCCTTGCCCAATCTGCATCTGTGAAGCCTTGCAGCTTCACTCCCTCTATCCATCTATACCAAATATCGAATTGAGTGGTGCCTTCAAGGTATCTCACCACATGTTTGGTTGCCTTCCAATAGAGTTTAGTTGGCTTAACCATTGCTTGACTAAGTTAGTTAACTACAAAACATATGTCCGTTCGTTCGTTCACCGAATACATAAGTGCACCCACAAGATACCTGTAAATAATAGCCTCCACTACACTTGAAGTAGCATCTTCCTTCCTCTAGTTTCCTGCTAGAGGAGTCTCCATGGGTTTGCTACTCTCCATGTGGAACTTCTTCAATATCTTATTGGCATAATTTCCCTGAGAGAAAAACAATTCCTCATCTCCTTGCCATACTTCCATACCAAGGAAATAATGCATGAGCCCCAGGTCCTTCATCTCGAATTCTCTTGCAAGATCCTCTTTGCAAGATTTTACCAGCTTCTCATCACCTATTAGAATTAAATCATCGACATACAATACTATAATCAATAATTTACTTTCAACCACAATATTGTAAAGGTTCACATCTGCTTCACTTTTGGTGTAGCTCAACCTGGTGAATAACTATCAATCATGGTGTACCACGCACAAGGTGCTTGTTTCAATGCATACAATGCTCGCTTGAGTTTGCATGCATGTGAATCTCTGTTGAAGGTCTCAAATCCTTTCGGTTGCTCTATGTACACCTCTTCCTAAATCACTCTGTTGAGGGATGATGTCATCAAATCCATTTAATGTATTTTCCATCCCATCTACGCTAAAAGTGCTAGAATAGATATGATTGAAGAGTGCCTTTCTACTGGAGCAAATGTCTCCTCGTAATCAATTCCGTCCACCTAAGTGAACCCTTTGGCCACAAATTTGGCCTTGTTTTTCTCGACACTCCCATATGCTACTTTCTTTACCTTGTAAATCCATCTAGAACTCACCACTAACTTGTTTACTGGTCTTGGGACCATTTCCCAAACACTATTTTTAATAATGGAGTCATACTCCTCTACCATGGCATCAACCCATACTAGTTGATGCATTGCTTCCTCGAATGAGGATGGGTTAGTATCTACACTCTCTCTCATCAAAGCCATGTAGCTAGTGTATTGATCTGGTGACCTCCTTTTCCCTTACTGTGATATGGGTGCTCCCACATTCTCTCTAGCATCATGCATCAATATGGCCCAGCTTCTCTAGTGTGCTTCATTCCATCTCTGGAAGTCTTTGCATGAGTGGGTGCTTCCACTCTCTGCTCCTTTGCATATGGCTGCTCCACATCATCCTAAGCTTCTTCCTTTGGAGCTAAAAGCTCCTCATCTGCATGAAATTGAAGATCCCTCTCAAGGGAACATCTCATGGCCTTCTCTTCATCAAAATTCACATATCTACGAACCACTGTCATCCTGTGAGATGGCAGGTACACCTAATAGTTGTGAGGTGTATCAGTGTACCCCAAAAATATTCCCAACTCAGTTGTTGGCTCTAAATTTTCTCTTGCATCTTTGGTAACATGACAGTAAATTGATGAACCAAATATCCTAAAGTCTTCCACATCTAGTTTCTTACCTGAAAAATATTCTTCAAGTGTACTCATCCCAAGAATCCGATGAGGACTCTTGTTCTGCACATATACAACCGTCTTGCATGTTTCATCCCACAAGTGCAACAGTAGTACCTGATCATGTAACATCATCCGTGAAACTCCCATAATATTTTTTTCCTTCCTTTCAGCCACCCCATTATGTCATGGTTTATGGTGTGCTATTAACTATCGTCGAATTCCTTCTGATGCACAAAAGTTCCTGAATTCATTCGACACATATTTTCCACCGTTATCACTCCTAAAAGCCTTCATTTTCCTGTCAGTGTCTTTCTCAACAAGTGCTTTAAATTCGCAAAATTTAGAGAATGTCTGATATTTATTTTGCATGAAGAAAATATAGCACTTATGTGAGAAATCATCTACAAATATTACATAATACTTGTCATTGGTCGTGGAGGATGTCGAGAATGGTCCATAAACATCTGAGTGAACTCTTTCAAGGATCACTTGCATTCGACATTACTTATCATTAAAGGTGGATTTGATGTACTTCCCCAATATACACCCTTCACATGTATCTCTCTGCTCTAATGCACCCTTGGAAAGTCCTGCAGAAATATGTTACATGATCTTGAAAGCTACATGGCGAAGATGGCCCAATCTTCTATGCCATAATTCATTGATGTCTCGGCTTTGCACCTTCTCTGCTTTTGTGCTCAATGTTGCACAATCTTCTACATCCAATTTGTAGAGTTTTTTCACCCAAACCTCGATTGCTTCACTTTTCCTATGGCTATGTGATGAAGGAAAGCCTTTCCTTTGCTAAATATCACATCGTAGCCACATTCCTCCAACATTGAAATTGAAACTAAATTCTTCTTTAGACTTGGAACATACAAGACATATTTTAATGTGAGAGGAGAACTAATCTCCCTATCAAAAGTAACAGTACCGATGTCAGTCATGCTATACCTTCCATAATATCCCATTTCGATGTGCATATGAAGGTCCTTCTCCTCCAAGTCACTGAAAAATTATTTGTTTCCAGTCTTTTGGAATGAGGCTCCACTATCTAGATACCACACACTACCCATCACTGATGTCACCATGCAAGAAATGAGGGCGAAATCCAACTCAAATTGTGAAGCAAGAGCTTCACTTGCTGATCCTCTTGAGGGCTTCTTGATGACCTTCTTGTGCGAACACTTTGTGGCATAGTGTCCTAACTCATGACAATGAAAACATTTAATCTTCGACAAGTCCTTCTTCTTGCTTCCCTGACTGGAATCTCATTTGCATTGGAAATTCTTTCCTTTCCATTTCTTTTCCTTTCCATCTAAGGCACAGTTATCCTCATCATAATTCTTGGATGAGGTTCCATCTTTGGTGCTCTGTCTTATCTCTTCTTGAACCAATTCGAACCATAAATGCTCCCACATTGGTAGATTCTCCCTCCCATTTACTAAATCCTAGTAGTTTGTTGTAGCGAAAGTAGCACCCTCCAAAATTTTGGCCTGCATCCAATTTTGGAGCCTCCCTTGGGTTTTTACTTGATGTTTGTAAGCACTTGGGCTCACCCCATAAACTCATGTTGAGTCATTGCACCCTCCTCGCTTGACCATTCAACGAACATCCTTTTGCATGTTGGTCACAATGTCACTCTTGTAGCCATGTTATAGTCATAAATAAGGTCCCACTTTGTGTTTACAAGTTGTATTTTCTATGTAAACATCTGTTGCACTCACACACAAAGTTGTATGCATTGTCGCGCAAGCGTCGTCGCGTTCGTTCAATGATCTATCACAAGTGTCATTCTTGTCACTCATACTGTCAATTAGTCACATTAAGTATGCATTGTCTTGATGGTTTGAGGCATCTTGTCGTCGACTCATGTTGATTGTGTCTTCACAAGGTCACGTATGCACAATTTCACTCACTCACACACTTAGCCATTTTTACTAAAATTTTGATGATTGAATCATCCTCAAGTAGCCAGACCCTTGCTGAGCTACATTACGCAGTTTCAACACTCGGTGAACATGTATTGCTTCCCAGAATTGTGCAGAGCTTGAGGCTGTCTCCTAGGCACCCTGCACTATGCAATCCTGGAAGCAACCAAACCAACTGTCACCTAGAACATCATAGAAGTTTCTCAGTAACCCATCTCAATCTGTGCTGCCCGCAAGAAAATCAACCAACCCTCCAGCTGGTCAACCATAATGTTTAACTGGGCAATGACCCTTAGACTTACTTCCCAAAAAATTTGCACAAAAGCTGTAGACTTTTCCCGCTTTGCTGACTGAAGAAATTGTGCTGACATGCTAGACAGACACCTCATGTTCGTCCCTGTATACCTCAAAAAATTGTGCAGTTTTTCCAGCCAGTCCCCCAGTCAGCTGACTTGCTACTCACCCAGAAAACTACGTAGTTTTCATGAGTAGTCAACTAGTAGCCCAACATCTCACTCAGCTCAAAACCTGTGATGGGATGTCCAGCAGCCCAACATCCTGCTCAGCTCAAAAACTACGATGGGGTGTCTAGCAGGCCAACCTCCCAACAATTGCGCAGTTTTCACCAACAGCACTACTGCAGCCCGCTTCCAGCTCCCCTGAAAAATGCACATTTTGTCCTGATAAGCTTCTTGTAGCCTATTTCTAGCTCCCCGGAGGAATTTCATAGTTTTTGCTGTCAATCCCCTTTGTTGCCTTCACTACTTCCTCCAAAAAATTGAGCAGTTTTTTCTACCAAGCCCCTCTGTTGCCTGCAATGCTTCCTCCAAAAAATTACGTAGATCTGCCCGTCGACCAAGCTAGATCCCACAAATAGTCACTGTTGATTCGGATTACCCATCTTAGTCTCCCAGTGACTTCTGTGCAATTGGCACTGGTAGTGCTCATAGCCCACATCCCATCTTGAAATCTACCTTGTGCAACTTTGTATCCTTGTCCTCTCTCTCGGTCACCTGCATCCAAAAGAGAACGACAATGTATCATGGTAGACTTAGAGGTTTATTTAATTGATGTCATCTCATCATGAGTGATTGCAGATACAGGTACATGGATAAGACATCGCATGATGACAGACGAGATGAACACAGAGAGCACATGCAAGGAGATTTGTCGTGAACAAACGAACGAATGATGCATACGAGGAGATTTTCTCGCGAATGGACGATGCATGCGAGGAGATTTTTTCATGAACGGATGAACATGCAAGGAGATATTTTTGCGAACGGATGAACATGTGAAGCATGCCAAAGCATAAGCAAACGAATGACATACACATGCAACATCAAGAAAACACCAAGGCCATCGAAGAATCCACACACCTTACCATGTGAAGGTGAAGCTATGATACACAAAGAGGACATCCATCACTCAGCAACACTGCAGTTTGACATGGACACCACCAAAAGCATGAACATACCAACATTGTCATGTCGATTCATGTCATGAGTCATGTTGGCCACATCATTACTATGGGCCATACTATTATAAATAAATGTAATGTAACGTGGAAGTCCAAGAGACCCACATGTAATCTGAAAATTCATGAAATTCAAACAGTCACGAGGGAAGTTGAACAGTCACAAGGGCCACTTTTACCCTTGGCTATAAATACCCCTCATTTGTACATGCAAAGGACTTTTGACCTTGGCTCCTCCCACATAGCCTTGAGAGTCTTTAGTCTTTTCTTTGAGAAGGGAGCAGTGGCTCCAACACCCCTTTCACAGGGTTAGTGATGTATGGTGTACCAATGTGTCTTGGCACTTTCGCTTAATTCAAAATCCTGATAATAGGCCAGCACGTTTTCACACATGTATTGTAATTGTTTGTGAGACTAATCTTGAACACTTGTAATGCATGTTTCTTTAACTTGTGTTAAACAATTGAACTCTTTCAGATTCTCTAATACATATATTTATGAAAATGTGTTGTATGAGTGTTAACATTGTCTTGCCTGCATGGGTTGCCTCATCGGACATCAGACAAAAACTTTCGCATAAACTTGTTATAATGACCATCGCAAACTGCTCCGTGGGGTGTTGTACGTGCTATCTTCTCTTGTGTGTTGTGACTATTGCATCCATGTGGATTTCTCCTCGAGAACCTATGCATGTTTTGTTGTGTTGTGTGTCCCTCAAAGAGTTGGGACTTTTTCCCTTTCGACTGGAGACTCACTTCCATCCTCTCTCTCTATGGTGAAAGGACCTTGACAAAAGTAACATTAGAAATCACCAAGCATGTGAACCTCATTGTTCAAAGATGAAGCAGACAACTCTCACATGCTGACAAGCAAGAGTTAAGGCATATATTTAAGATAATGGAAACCGAGCCATTGTATTGGATGGGACTCCTACACCAAATGGTGTGAGTTCTAGTTATGACTTCATATTCAGGAGATCCCTTGAATGTTTATGGGTTTGGCACCATCAACATTTTGGCACTAGAAGAAGGGCTAGATGACAAGATAAGTCCTCACAATCTGTGTTGAATCTTCGCACATCTATCATGCAGTTTGTTATGGTTCACCCTCAGAAATATTTGTCCAACGAACATATATTTCACATCGAGAGGGAGTTATGGGATGACTTGTCACAAATCACATATGATGGTGAAGGCGAAGTGGCCTGGCCTAAGCACTTAGATGACTTCCATGCACTCATGGAGAACATGGAAAGTTTTAATGAAATAGAGGTCTATTTGCTACTCACACGCACACTTCGTGACCACCCATTGTGATGGTGTAGCATATTGCCTCATAACTCTGTTCACTCATTCAAGTAGTTCAGTGATCTAATTGAATCTATTTTTCACGATTTTGATCCCGAAGAACTTGATAAAAAATTGTTAAAATATCGGAAGGCCCCACATGAATCACCTAAGGATTTTTTGTAGCACTTCTGTCTATTCATGTTTGAAGCTCCGAAAAGTTAGATGAAATTACAATATCTCATGGAAATATTTGAATATTGCCTTACCAAATCACTCTATCCCAAGATGAAGTTGAAGTTCAAACCCTACTCAGCATACTTTGGTGATGGATTTGTGCAATCACAAACCAACACAGTCATTGTCACAAGTGACTGTATGCCTTCCCCTCATCAAACAACTCCACCACCGCAGAGTGATGTGGGAGAACATGTGCACACGTTTGTTCAACTGTCACATTCTCCCACCCTCACTACTCTCAATATCTGTGTAGATTTGGTTGGGAAGCCCATGGGTTGTCATACACACTTGTTACCTCAACCTATGTCTTCACGTTCTACCAATCCTTTGGATTGCACTGTCTTGTGTTCTTCTGTTCCAGACTCTACACCTGTTGTGAACAAGGATCAAGCCATCAAAGGAGTTGATGTTGCAAAACCAACCTACATTGTCATTCACCAAGAGTATGACCGAGAATTTGAGCATGAACCCGTGGTGAAGGATGACCTCCTTCTGTCCGCACCTCCTCCGCTTTTTCCTTAAATCGTTGGTGATTCTGTTATCTCCAATTGTTCTTCTGTTAATATATCCACAGATGCATCTACTTCCAATCATTTGCAGAATACACTTGATGTCAGTCCATCATTTTATAGCGTCGCGGAAAAATCGTTCATTAAAAATCCACTTGATCTTTTATTTGATTTTTCTGGAAACGCAGAGGGTGAACATTCTTGCTTCTCATCTACCCCTCTGTATGATCCGTCAAATCATGAGGATGCTAACAAACATCCTAAATTTTTTGATCATGGTTGTCATGATTTTTGTACTCCTTCATTCGATCACAATGTTGATTCACTCATTTTTAATCTGTCTAAGCCACTGGTCTTTGATGATCTATCTATTTATGAAGTGGAAACCCTGCAGGCTGTCGAGGCACTTCATCCTGAGCTCATGGTTATGTAAGGCCCTCGTTGTTCGGAGGTCAGTTCCACTTCTGATAAGAAAATTTGCAAAACACTCGAGGCTCCTCGTTGCTCATCTGTATGCACTGACGACCAATCCAACACTTAGATTTAACTTCCTCCACCAGAATCACATGATCCAATTGCTTGCGCATTGGAGGAATCATTCACAGCAAGCACACCTGAAAGGCATAACTTGTCTATTTTTCTCATGTTTTCTTGTCTTCCATAGTCAAGAGAGTGAATATTTTTATCATCTGTATGTAGTGTGTCACAACACCATGGAAATTCAACAGAAGGTTTGTCTTGCACTTTCACTCTTTTCTTTTTTGTGGATGCATTTAAACTCGGAGTGTCTTGGTCTTCATTGTTATATATTTTATTTTTGTTGTTTCTCTTGACTATGTTTCTCGCGAACTATGCCTTCACCAACATGGGCCATCCAATGTGTTGGTGGATGCATTGGAAATATCATTTCACATAAGTAGGCCCATGAACTGTTAGCATAGGAGTAGGAGTAGTGTTTGTTTTCCTGCTTGTTCTTATTTTCTAGTTTTCTTGTTTGTTTGGTTGCTGACTTGGTTTGGTTTGTTTGATTTCTCACTTTTCTTGCTTGTTTCTTTGTTTTCTTTTCTTACTATTTTTGTTTCGTTTTGTTTTGTTTTGCTTAGTATCATGCTATTTTTAGTTTTGTAAATAAGTGTTTCCCTCTACTGAGTTCTGGATTTTAAATGAGTATGTGGCAGAGATCCAAAGAGTCTTGTGACACTGTAACACTTAGTTAATCCTATGTCTGTCTTCTTTGTGCTTAGTTATAACCTTCTTCTGATGAAGTCTTGACAGAAAATATGAGCTGTCTACAAGGGAAGCTTGGGTCCAACCATGAACCTATGTCCACACTGGGAAACCCCATGCCTGTGTTCAAGCTCATCCAACTAGTAGAAATGGAGAAGGGGAAATATAAACGAGAAAACCTATGTCAAAGGTATTTCATGCTTCTCTAAAGGAAAAACCTCTTCTGCTCTCAATAAGTCGGGATCCCTCTTCCACCCCAAAAATAAATAAGTGCCTATGCACAATCCTCTTTAAAGAAATACAAAGGCGAAAGAAGAGAAAGGATTCCTACGTAGAGAGGTGAAGCATGCAACTCCACCAGGGTATTGACCAGGTTCACTGGCAGTGGAGCAATGCTTGTGTTCCTATGTGACTCTACCAGGGTACTGTCTAGGCCTGCTAGCAGCGAAGCAACACCAAAGATGTAAACTTATACACTGAAATTTTTTAACTCACGAGCCAAACTACCCTTCTTGATGTCGAAACTCTATGATCAAGATGAAACTTGTTGTTGTGTTTGAATGAGCTGGCGAAAGGTGAACCATGTCTATCAATGGGATAAATGGGGACCCTGAAGTAACTCGCACAATGATTCAATACTCCCTAAAAGACCAAGGCCCTGTGCTGTCAATGGAACAAAACAACGAAGTTGGAGTTCAACCTGTGTGTCGCCAAGTGTTGTAGCAGCTGCAACACCCTCCAAAGTTTTGAAATCCATCCAATTTCAGAGCCTCCCTTGGATTTTTACTTGATGCTTGCAAGAACTTGGGCTCACCCTGTGAGATCATGTTGAATCGTTGCACCCTCCTCGTTTGACCGTTCAATGAACATCTTTTTGCATGTTGGTCACAATGTGGCACTTGCAACCATGTTATACTCATGCACAAGGTCCTTCTTCATGTGTACAAGTTTTATTCAATATGTAAACATCTGTTGCACTCACACACGAATTTTATGCACTGTCGGGCAAGCGTTGTCGTGGTCGTTCAACGATCTATCACAAGCGTCACACTTGTTGCTCGCACCATCGGCCAGTCACATTGAGTATGTGTTGTCTTGATGGTTTGAGGCATCTTGTTGTCGAGTCATGTTGAGTGTGTGTTCGCAAGGTCACGTATGCAAAAGATCACTCACTCACACACTTAACCATTTTTGCTGAACTTCTGATGACCGAATCATCCTCAAGCAGCTAGACCCTCATTGAGATGCATTGCGCAGTTTTAGCACTTAGTAAACATGTACTGCTTCCACGAATTGCGCAAAGCTTGAGGCTATCTCCTAGGCAGCCTGCACTGTGCAATCTTGGAATCAACTAAACTGAATATCATCCAGAACGATGCATAAGTTTATCAGCAAGACATCTCAATCTACGTTGTCTGCAAGAGAATTAACCAACCCTCCAGCTGGTCATCCGAAGAGTTTGACCAGGAAGTGACCCCGGGACTCACTCCCCCAAAAATTTGTGCAAAATTTTAAGACCTTCCCCATTCTGTTGAATGAAGAAATTGCGTTGACATGCCAGATAAACACCTTATGTCTGTCTCTGTCTCCCTAAAAAAATTGCACTGTTTTTCCAGCTAGTCACCGACTTAGTTGGCCTGTTGCTCACCCGAAAAACTGCACAATTTTCATGAGCATTCAACTAGCAGCCCAACATCCTGCTCAACTCAAAAACTGTGATGGGATGTCTAGTAGCCCAGCATCCCGCTCAACTCAAAAACTACGATGGGGTGTCTAGCAGGCTAATCTCCCAAAAATTCCACAGTTTTCAGCAGCAACACTCCTGCAGCCCACTGCTAGCTCCCCTGAAAAATGCGCATTTTTTCCCAAAAAACCTCTTGTAGCCGATTTCCATCTCCCCGAAGGAATTCTATAGTTTTTTATTCCAATCCCCTTTGCTTCTTGCACTGCTTCCTCCAAAAAATTGCATAGATCTACCCACTAGCCGAGCCAGATCCTGCGGACAATCACTACTCATCCAGATTTCCCATGTCAATCTCCCAGTGACTTCTGTGCAATTTTCACTTGCAGTGCACGGAGCCCACATCCCAACTTGAAATCTGCCTTGCACAGTTTCATAGCTTTTTCCTCTCTCTCGGTCACCTGCATCCGAAAGCGAACGAAAATGCATCATGGTAGACTAGGAAGTTTATGGATTTGAGGTTGTCTCGTCATGAGTGATTACAGATATAGGTACTTGGATAAGACATGATGCGAAGACGGATGGGATGAACAAGGAGAGAACATGCAAGGAGATTTTTTTACGAACAGACGAACGAATGATGCATGCTAGGATATTTTCTCATGAATGGATGATGCATGCGAGGAGATTTTTTTGCGAATGGACGGACATGTGAGGAGATGTTTTCATGAATGAACGAACATGTGAAGCATGCAAAAGCACAAGTAAAGGAGCAACATGCACATTCAACATCAAGTGAACACCCAGCCCATCAAAGACTCCGCACACCTTGCCATGCAGAAGTGAAGCTATGATACACCAAGAGGACATCCATCACTCAGAAGCACTGCAACTCGACAAGGACACCAACAGCAGCATGAACATACCAGAATTGTCGTGTCGAGTTGTGCCATGAGTCATGTTGGCCACATAACTACTGTGGACCATACTATTGTAAATCAATGTAATGTAACATGGAAGTCCAAGAGACCCACATGTAATCTGAAGAGCCATGTAATCTGAAATGTCATGAAAGTCAAACAGTCATAAGGGAAGTTGAATAGTCACAAGGGTCAGTTTTACCCTTGGCTATAAATACCCCTCATTTGTACATGAAAAGGACTTTTCACCTTGGCTCCTCCCACATAGCCTTGAGAGTCTATAGCATTTTCTTTGAGCGAGTAGTGGCTCCAACACCCCTTTCACGAGGTTAGTGATGTATGGTGTACCAATGTGTCTTGGAACTTTCGCTTAATTTAGAACCCTAATAACAGGCCAACACATTTTCACACATGTATTGTAACTGTTTGTCAGACTAATCTTAAACACTTGTAATGCATGTTGCTTTAACCTGTGTTAAACAATTGAACTCTTTTGGTTGCTATAATACATATATTTATGGAAATGTGTTGTATGAGTGTTAACGTTGTCCTAACCTCATGGGTTGCCTAACCAGACATCAGATAGGAACTTTCCCATAAAATTGTTTTAATGATTGTCGCACTCTCCCGGATTGCTCCATTAGGTGTTGTATGCACTATCTTCTTTTGTGTGTTGTGACTTCCGCATCCATGTGGATTGCTCCTCCGGAAGTTGTGCACATCCTGTTATGTTGTGTGTCTTTGATAGAGTTGGGACTTTTTCCCTTTCGATTGGAGACTCACTTCCATCCTCTCTCTCTACAGTGAAAGGACCTTGACAAAAGTAACACTAGCACTCACCAAGCACACGAACCTCTCTGTTCAAAGATGAAGCAGGCCACTCTCACATGTTGATAAGCAAGAGCTAAGGCATATCTATAAGATAATGGAAACCGAGCCATTGTACCAGATGGGACTCCTACACCAAAACATTTGAGGTTTAGTTAGGACTTCATACCGGGGAGATCCCCTAAATGTTGGTAGGTCCAGCGCCATCAACATAGCTATCCCAACTCTTGGTATTGCTTAGAAGTGTTAGGAAGACCAACCCATATTCAACAGTTTTAATACCAATGTTCTCAAGCTCATCTTGACATTGGGTGAACCTACTCAACTATTATGGTATTGTGTCAGCCTTCTCCAGCTTGATCTTTCTTAGCTTGTCCTTTAGTGCCAACTTCCTGTGGTCACTGTTGTTCTGGAAAAAGTCAATCAAGGCTTGCCACATTGCATATGGTGTATCCTTCCCATGGAGGTTTGAGATAATATGATCTCTAAGTCCTTCTAGTATGATCCTTCTCGCCTTTGCAACACATTTCTTTGACTCTTCCATATCTTGAGTATCTATTGTTAGAGGCTTAGGAATATCTTTGTCTATGAATTCATTCAGCCCCTTGTCTTCCAACATTGCCTCCATCCTATCCTTCCAAGCAATATAGTTCAAACTACCCTCAAGGTCATATTCGAGTCTCAATCCATAGAACGACATCTCGTTGGCTCTAAAGAATGTTACTGCAAATTTGATTTCACCTACAAAAGACAAACTCGTATTATCCTCTTCTAAAGTGATAACTGCTTTGATACCATGTAGAAATTCCTTGTAGATTCAAACTGCTTATGTAATTTTCTAAAACAAAAGACTTGAATCTACTCTACTCATCAGTGGAAACAATTAAACGATCGAAAAATCATGAAGTATACAAGAGAAAGAATTCAATCAACACATTACACAATGATTTCCTGGGGAAATCCACAACTAAAAACCCCTACTATCTGTATATTGCATTAGTAAGAAAATATGAGAAGATTACAATGATTTTCTCAAGCCCGAGCAACCTCTCCACTATCTCTATCTATCTCACTGCTTACTGGACAAGCCTTGGCCAAGACTTAACCAATTTTTTACTTTCCCAGGTCCCTATTTCCTTGCGCTATTTCCTTGGGAATTAGCCCCCTATTAATTAGGGAAATTCCTCAATATGAATTGCACAATCTTCATAGGCCTTCCTCTCACTGCATACACCACTTGTATAATTTGGATGATTGACAATTGATAGTACACTGCCCTTGAACTCCAATCTCAACTAGATAACTCTTAGATCTGACATGCATGAGTTATTTATGAGTGAATCACCAGTTAACTATTTGAACACATGAAGCAACACCCCACTGCCTAACCTCCTACTAGTACCTCCATTAGTTGGAACTAGTTTAACTAACTTTAACTCAGTTAAACTGAATTAATTAATGACATCTCAAAATAAACCCAACTAGGGCTCCTATAATGTAGTAGATACTCTACATGACTCAAGTTAGATCCTAAAATCGAATTAACTGAGCCATCTAAGTCAAATTAACTTAGTTAACTTGTACAAATTGTCTTGTGATGTGGAATTACAATTTTATTCCTAATTTAATTCAAGGACAAAATTTAATCAAGATTTTCTTATTGCATTTTAAACAAAAAAGGGGGAAACAAAGTACAAAAAAAATTCACTATGTGGTGGCTTTGAATTAGAACTAAAATCACAATTTTTTGAGACTCTTGAGGAGACATTATTTCCACCTTTTGATCTAGTCCCTTCCAAAGAAACCATTGGATCTTTAGACTATTCACAATCTCAGGACCTTAGATCAACATTTCCTGGATCAAACTGCACTTAATGATGGTAATGCCTTTCAATGTAAGAGGGTTGGGATCTTCCCAAACCAAAAGATCCCTTCATAACAACATTCAATCAAAAAATCCAACCATTGTCCTCTTGTCGAAAATAATGACTATGAAGGAAAAGGCTCAAGAGATTTTATTAAAAATATGTCCCTCATGGGAAGTCCGTGCCACTAGTGCTTCTGGTATTTCTAGAGGACTTGTTGTTATGTGAAATACCAAATGTTTCACATTCAATTTCTACAAGTCGTGTGTTGGAATCATAATTACTGGTTTCTACAGAGGATCATGTCATCAAATTCAAATACCAAACATTTATGCTCCCTATAATAACCATAAATCATTTTAGGAGATGGTAGATGCTACTGGATCCTAGACATCCATTCTCTGATTGTAGCAAGGGACATTAACTTCATTTTGGAGGCATGGGAATGTTGGGATCAAAAGACAAAGATGGATTCATTAGCAGATTTTTTTAAAGACCTATTTAACTAAAAAATGCTCTCAGATATCGTCCCTTCCCCATTGTGTCTAACAAGGAGAAATGGGTGTACAAGGGCTGATGGAATTGTGAAAAGATTGGATGGTTCTTTTCCACTCCTTCCTATATCAAAGAATGAAGAAGATACATACTTTATCTTTTTTCTTGGAAAGATCAGATCATGATGCTATAATTCTAGAATGGAGCAATGAGAATGACCTGACTATACTTCCTTTTAAATTCAACCACATGTGGTTGAATGAACCAGATTTCAATGATATGGTTAGCTTCTCATAGAATTCCCCTATTCCATCTGACATAGACATGCATATGGTTTTGGTTAGTTTCAAATTAAAGAGGCTTAAAAACGAGGTTACAGAATGGGTTTCCAAGTGGAAAAACAAGCTTTGGAGGGAGTTGTCTGCAATTTAACATGAGATAGAATCCTTCATGGACCCCTCATTTCCTAATTAATTATCTTATTGAAACAAAAGTATTATTTTAGATCTGGTGGAAAGGAAAAACAAAATTTTCAAATATTAGGAGGAGTGGAGGCTTTAGAGTAGCATGGCTTGGATTAAAGGTGGCGATAAGAACACTAAGTTTTTTCATAAGGCAACATCTAAAAGAAAGAGTTCCAATTCTCTATGGGCAATTAAATATGAAATAGGCATAATTCTCTCCTCATCGAAGGATATTAAGAAATAGGCATTTTGATATTTCAATTAGCAATACAGGGAGTGTCATGGCGGAAAAAGTCGTTTGTGCGGACACAACTGACCTCCCTAGGAGTCTAAACTCTCTAGCGACAAACAAGACAAAATGGAGCGATCTTTCTCTAAATACACCTTTTAAAACATGAAAACTACAAGTGTTTAGGCTTACCTTATTCCAAAACGCTGTTGTTGTAGTCCGTCTTTGCCGATCCGGATGAGCTCCTCCTTCACATCAATTCCTGCAACCACAAACAATCAAACAATTACCAAGCACTTGCATCTCATATAATAAAACATATATTCAACATGCAGACCAAGGAACACATGAAATAACTCATTAACACAAGCTATTGAGAAAAATGAACCAGTTTGTATTAATAACGAAACAAAGAAACTCTTACAACCTGGCCTTGGTGTTGTGCAAGTTCCTCCCAGGGTCCATCAAGGGTTTTCCTCTACTTTGACAAAGCTCACCCACCTCCAAGTAGAATCAAGCAAAGACAATCTCTCCTCACAAGGTTCTAAATGGGAGTCCTAATTCCTGCAGCATTTACCCAAAGAAAATGTATAGCTTCAACCTCTCTCCTTCTGGCCCAATGCCTGTATTTATAGTGCTCAAGAGGAAGTTAATCAGGTCCACCATCAATGGGATAGTCCCCTCTTTGGATGGGATCACTCCCTTATTGATGGGATAAGTTCCTCTTTGATAGGAGTGCATGAACCATCTGGAGGCGCCCAATACACGTCGAACAACCTTCTAGAATGCTCTAGAAATGACCACAAGTGACTTTTTAAAGATGAAACTTGCGCATTTTAACTTTTACAGGGGGACACACCTGTCCCTTTACATACAGAGCGTCCAAAGACGCAGCTTTGGTGAACATTGGGTGCGTACCCGCAGGTAGGTTGAGAGAACCTGCGTCCCCAGAGATAAATACATTTAGAAAGACTTTCTCTCTTTTTTGGAGTTTGACATGGAGAGCAGAGGCATAAGACTTGCCTAAGAGGGTAGCATGACTGTTGATAGAGCCATCCTAACTGTAAATAGTCATGGTGACATTTTTTAGTGTAACAGATTGCCCCCTAAAGTGCGAAGCCTGGAATAGATTAGGGTTTTGTATTATCTAGGAAGGGTGAAGCGCATTATCATTTCGAGGATTATCTCATGGAGAGCCTGGTCAGAACCTGCAATTTTCAACACAAAATATATGTATAAGATTATATCATCACTGAGGTAGGCATTCCCATACTCAGATTAAAACTTTAACTAACAGACTAACTACTCTGATACAGGAATGATTTTGCAGTACATCATAATCATAGACTTTTGTAGACACAGTATGGGCGCAGCCATCTGTTTATGGTTAGTCTACTTAGATAATGAATACAAAACTCCTCGCAGCCTGGATGGTAAAGATTCGATCCAGGGTCTTCATTCCTACTTCTCGAATTGGTACGATTCTAGCCATGCGAATAAATGAGTCGATGTCGAACATGGTAGAAACCACTTGATTACCAGTCGATGATGTAAACTGTTAACAAGCGTGAGAGAGACCACCAGTAATGTCAATGGTTCTCAAAGTACCCAGTACAATCCATGAGATGTGAATGAATGAGTTGATGTCGAACATTTCACGGAATCCTTCGATCGAAAGTCAATGATGTAAACTGACGTCAAAGGCGAGAAACCTGCCATTGATGCATGCAAACTTCAAGGTACTGACGATCTCTAAGTCATCTCTCTAGATAATGTGCTGATGTCGATAGAAAGCGACTCGTTGCAGGCAAGCCCGCAACACGAAATCATTGTTCAAGTTGAAGAAATGTTGCTGTAAGGACTGACTCAGGGATGGTCAAATGGATGATAAGTATTTTGCAGATGAAAGTTTTATTTGCAGACCTCTTGAACACATAACGACACGATAGATGGTTTGGTGCTAAATAACTCAAAGTTAATCCCCGGAACCCGGTTAAAGACTTTCAAAGTGGTTTGATCAACTGTGAGGTAAGGATTTCCCAACCCAGGTGAATGAAAAAGTGTCGTGTTCAAGAGTGGTAATAAAGTTTCTTTTGAGACAAAAGGTAACAAATAGGCTCATTCTTCTCTCTTTTCCCCCACCATTTCTGGCAAGTACCTCTTTATTTTTAACAAGCTTGAGGAGGATAACATATGCTTGATTATAAGCTCATCCTTCGGATGAGTCCAACCCAGTTTTGATTCGAACCCTAGGAAGGAGTGGTTCGTTCCTGTTTGTAATTGAACAGGTCCTTTACTGTGAAATTTTTAACGAGCCCAGTATAGGAGAAACTCAGTGTTTTTCAATTTTAGAGAGTCTGAAAAACTTAAGAAGACTCCAAGTTGAACTTTTTCGTAGATTTGTGTCCCTCAAGCCCGAAAAAGTATAAAATAATACCTGGGGGAACCGCTTGATCTTGCGACCAAGGAGTACTTTCATAATTAGTGCCACTGACCTGAAAAGTAAAAAGCGATCAAGGACACGTCGTTTTATTTCCAATATCGAATTTGAAACGACAAAAATACGGCAATCTTTTCATGTTTTTACGGTCAGAAAAGGGCTATAAGAGAACCGTCTTTTAATTCCGTTTTAACGAGTGTAAAAGAAACGCTCGGCAATCTTTTCATATTTTGAGAGTCTGAAAAGGGCTTAAAAGAGAACTCCAAGGTTTCACTTTTTCGTAAGTTTTAACGAGTTCAAAAAAGGGATAAAAATGTACTCATATGGCCGACTTTCAATTTAATTTACGAGCAGGAAAAGACGGAAAGAACTCGACATTTTCATTTGTTTTACGAGAATGAAAGATAGAAAAATAATCTCGGGATTTTCATGAGTTTAACGAGTCTTGAAAATAACCAAAATTGACTCGAGATAGGTTTCATTTTTACAAAAGCTTGAAACAGAGAAAAACTATGCTTCAAAGTAGTTTCATTTTTACGCAAGCTTGAAACAGAGAGAAAACTGTGCTTGATGCCCCCTAAGCGTAACTGCTAGAGCGCATGCCCCCCAGCTTCATTTCATTCAACCAGTTGGATGAAATGAAGGCTCATGAACGAGATCATTTGAAAGACTTGACCTAAAACTGTAAGAAAATTATGCAAAAACTGAAATAACTAACCTAAATACTTAACATTTATGAGATCTAGTCAATCTCTCGAATCAAGTAGAGGAGGATTTGTTTCATTTTTTAACGAGCTTGACACAGGAAAAGAACTATGCTCGGATTCAGTTTCATGGTTATGCAAGCTTGAAACGAAAAACTATGCTTGTTATAAGTTCGCATGCCCCCAGCATAATGACGCAAATCAAGGTACATGCCCCCCAAGCTTCATTGCATTCAATGAGGTGGATGGAATGAAGCTTTACTTTCAAGATCTTGGAAAGACTTGTGGGAGATGTTTCATTTTTTAGTGAGGTTGACACAAGAAAAGAACTATCCTCAAAACCCTTGTTTCATTTTTTAAACGAGCTTGACACAAGATAAGGAACTATGCTCATAACTACTCTCTACAACCTACCTAACAAAAACTCTACTCTAAAAACCTTGATTCATTTTTTAACGAGCTTGACACAAGACAAGGAACTATGCTCTAAAATCCTTGATTCATTTTTTAATGAGCTTGACACAAGACAAGGAACTATGCTCATGACTGCACTCTACAATCTACCTACTTAACCTACCCTTGTTTCATTTGTTAACGAGCTTGACACAAGACAAGGAACTATGCTCAAAAATTTCACATGCCCCCAGTTTAATGATGCAAAATGAGGTACATGCCCCCCAGGCTTCATTGCATTCAACTAGATGGATGAAAGGAAGGTTTAGTTTCAATATTTAACTTGAAAAGGGAGTTGTTTCATTTTTAAGGAGGTTGACACAAGAAAAGAACTATCCTCATACCTGTTTCATTTTTTAACGAGGTTGACTCAATAATAGGAACTGTCCTCATACCTGATTCATTTTTTTAACGAGGTTGACTCAGTGACAGGAACTGTCCTCAAAATCCTACTTTCTACAATCTACCTACATAACCTAAAATCTAGCTGATTCATTTTTTAATGAGGTTGACTCAGTAAAAGAACTTTCCTCATACACACTGTTTCATTTTTTAACGAGGTTGACACAGTAAAAGGAACTTTCCTCACAATCCTACTTTCTACAATCTACCTACATATCCTAAAATCTACCTGATTCATTTTTTAATGAGGTTGACTCAGTAAAAGAACTATCCTCATGCTAGCCTGTTTCATTTTTTAACGAGGTTGATACAGGAATAAACTATCCTCACACACACTGATTCATTTTTTAACGAGGTTGACACAGTAAAAGGAACTTTCCTCGTACTCCTTGTTTCATTTTTTAACGAGGTTGATACAAGAAAAAACTATCCTCGCACTCACTGATTCATTTTTAAACGAGGTTGACACAGTAAAAGGAACTTTCCTCGGACTCCTTGTTTCATTTTTTAACGAGGTTGATACAAGAAAAAACTATCCTCGCACTAGCCCGTTTCATTTTTTAACGAGGTTGATACAGGAAAAAACTATCCTCGCCCACACTGATCATGGCTTCCAACTGGAAGAAAGACATGTCAATGGACACACCTTGATCATGGCTTCCAAGAGATCTTCATCAGAAGGAAGAATAGTTCTCTGGAAAGAACACATGTCAAGGGACTCAAAAGGGATAAGAACATCATGTTCAAGTAATCCCATAGAGTTTTCCATGTCAATTACCGGATCTAAATCAACAGTGAGAGGTTCACTTACATCGGTAACTGAAAACATGGGACCGGTTGCCACATAATTAACCCGTGGCAGGGTAGATACCACTTTAGAATCAGGAACATTTAGGGGTGTCATATTATTGGTAGTTGAGAGAAGACTAGGGAACGAAAGCTGGTCTACAGTCACAATACTGCCATTGTGAGGGAAAGACATCACGCGAAAGAGTGTCGATACGACAGCTTTCATTGCATAAACATAGTCTCGCCCAAGGAGTAAATTGAAATCCAAGGGACCTCGAACTACCATAAGATCAATACAGACAGTTTTACCTTCCAAGGTAAGAGAAAACTTAGGAAGAATCCCTAAAGGTTCACTAATGGTTCTGTTAAAAGCTTTCAGATTCTGCGTAATAGGCGCAAGCTGAGGGGAACCCAAAGCTTTCCAAACAGTTGAGGATAAAATACTAACAGAAGCACCTTCATCTACCTGAGTACGATGTATGTCCCTACCAGCAGCCTTGACAACGATTTGGAAAGGGATGGAGGAAGGAAGACAAGGTTCTGTCAGTCTATTCCAGTCAAAGGAAAAGACCTCAGTGCTTGGAGGGGGTTCTGTAGAAACAGGTGAAATGCCCCCCGGCATAGAAGAATCTGATGTAACAAGAAGAACCTCAGCGGTATGAAGTTGACTCTCTAAAGGGAAAGTGGGATCGACTCTCTGTGAAACTGAATCGACCACTTGATCAACTAATGGATCATCAACCTGAGTGACATGAGTTTCACTCTCCAATGGGAGAGTGTGATCGACTGTACTTGAATTTAGATCAATTACTCCGTCAGTTGACGGTAGGTTGGGAGAAAGTTTACGGTAACCAGTTGGAAATTCTTGCTGTGGAACAGTAAGGTTTTCCAACAATGTTGAGGCTTCATCCATGTGAGGGCAAATGTGAGTTTGATGACTCCCTTTGCATAACTTACAAGGAAACCTAACTTTACCCTTTTCCCCAGGAACTTGACTATCACTGGTTGATGGATCAACAGAAAGTTGATGAGATTTTTCTGACCATACTTCCAAGACCTTTGGAATGCCAGGACAATTGACAAGGAAGTGGTCACCCTTACAAAGCCTGCAAGGGTATTTGGGTTTACGATGCATGTCGGAATTTTCCTCAACACAACTAACACTTACAACCGTAGTTGGTTGGTTGACTTCTTTCTTAGCTTGCTTCTTCTTCTTCTTCTTCTTCTTCCCTTTCTTCTTCTTCTTAGACTCCTGGTTACGAGCATCAAGGCTTTTACCAGGCGAAGAGGAAGAAATGGAGGAAGAAAAATTAGGCGAAGAGGGTAAAGGGTCAACAGAAGGTTGGTGATGTTGAGATGGTGAACTCTGTTGAGGTGAAGCATCCGGTTGAGGTGGAACAATTTGAGTATTTTGGGCCAACGAAGTTGAAAATAACCATATCGGTAAACCTATTGTAAATCCAGGTAATGACAAAGTAGCCATATAAGGAGGACCAACATTTCCAAAGTAAGGAAAAGTACTAGGATTCTCGTTAGGAGGGGTTCCTAGGTTGATAAATTCCGGAACATTTGCCATTATATTCAACTTCAGTGAATTTTATTAACAATTTTAAACTAAAACTAAAATTAACAATTAACAATTCACACTTAACAATTAAAATTCACAATTCACACCTATGGTCTCTAAAAGTAAAAACAAACAAATTAACACGCGCTATCAAATCTAGGAGTCAAACCACACACAAACAGTAAGCTCTCCGGACCGAAAACACTAGTTGGTGATTAAGCCCAACCTCGCAGAATCCAGTACAGAAATAGTGGGTGGAACAGTTACCCCGACAACCTGCTTAATGAATAGACTGGACCAAGTTCCTCCACTTTAACCGTCTCGAAGTGAAGTGAACCCCCCGGAAAATCCAAGTGAGTATAACCGACGTCTGCTCCAGGTACAGTGGGACCTTCCCTCCACCGTCACCTCGGTAGAACCCTAAAGATTATGGTCACTAAGGTCACCAACAGTAACAAATACACCTGGGGGAACAGTCTAAACTCCGACAGCACGCAAGGGCAGAGTAGCAAGCTCAATCCCCTTACCGGCTCCTTGACAACAATCCAAGGTTTACCGATAAGTGACCCCTGGCTCCTCGACAATGGTTAATCCGAGGTTTACCGTTTGTAATACGTACTATCTGGCGTCGTTCCCAACGAGGGGGGAATGATCCCCTCACTGGTTCGGACACGAGCTCGTGCTTCTCCTTTAAGAGGAGCTTTCCCAGAGTGCAATTGAAACAATTGGATTTATTCTACTCAAGATAAACTATATGTTTGGTTTTGTAGTCTTGGAGAGTTAAGTACTCACCTACTCGAAGACCCTAGCCTAAGCTATGTTGGTGTTTCAGAGCCCTAGAAATGTAAAAATTACTAGATGAATTTTAATTAAGCGCTGTGTTATTAAGGCTGTTATTACTCAAATGTGTAAATGGAGATGAAACCAATGGTGTTATGACCCGACTCAACTGAATGCAATCGAATATGATAATGCAATCCTTTCAATTCGATGAATCCTAACTAGAGTAAGGAGAGAGTTTCCATTCACTTCCAACAATGCAAAAAATTGATCATTAAGAGAAAATTTAACAAATTCTCTAATGCACTAATTTCATCAAGAAAAACTAATGCAAATCAATTCCAAACCAATTTTTATTTTTATTTTTGTGTAAATTCAAATCAAAGAAAGCTGATCTAAATCTACGATTGATTTTTCAGAATGTAAACTATGCAATTGTAATCTATGCACAATTCACATGAAAAGTATGCAAATGTAATCTATGCACATTTTTCATTCATATTCTGAAACTGAGAACTCTAATTATGCAAATGTGATCTATGCAAGAGAATTCTCAAACACAAGATGATTCTAATGTAATCTAAGAACCAATCAAGTGCAAGTCGAGAAAATTGGGTGAGAGTTCCAAAGATCAAAACATAAAAACACTCAAAGGCGATTAACACTCATACACAATTTAGCCCCCCCCGGCGAATGAGGGGGAATTTTTTTTGCAAAAACAAAAGCAAAAAGATGCAAAATTGTGAAAAGACTGAGAGAAACCTCCAAGTAATGACCAAAGGAAATCAAATTAAGAATTTCTCAAAAAAGAGACTCAAAACACCCAATTGATGAAAGCTAAAAGCAGGAATGCTAATGAAACAAGTTCAGGTGAAAATTTTTGACAGGGTACTAAAGGATCTGGGCAGAAAACACTAAGAAAAACCAAAATCTAAAAGCAATTAAAGCAAAAATGGAGTTTTCCTAAGTTTTTACAGGAAGACGCAGGCAACCCGTTAGAACAGGCGCGGGCCCGCTCTGTGCAAACGGCAATAGCGCGTCCAAAGACGCACTGTGCAGTACTCAGAGGGTGCGTCCTTCTGGAAAAGTTAAGAAAAACCAAATCTAACTAAATCTAAAGCTAAGCCACCCAAATACTAATTCTCACAGTCAAAAACCAGAAAATAAAAATGATTTTCTCAGAGCAAAGTTCACACAAAGGAAAAGACTTTCACATTAATGGATTCCCCAGCGGAGTCACCAATTTGTCGTGGCGGAAAAAGTCGTTTGTGCGGACACAACTGACCTCCCTAGGAGTCTAAACTCTCTAGCGACAAACAAGACAAAATGGAGCAATCTTTCTCTAAATACACCTTTTAAAACATGAAAACTACAAGTGTTTAGGCTTACCTTATTCCAAAACGCTGTTGTTGTAGTCCGTCTTTGCCGATCCGGATGAGCTCCTCCTTCACATCAATTCCTGCAACCACAAACAATCAAACAATTACCAAGCACTTGCATCTCATATAATAAAACATATATTCAACATGCAGACCAAGGAACACATGAAATAACTCATTAACACAAGCTATTGAGAAAAATGAACCAGTTTGTATTAATAACGAAACAAAGAAACTCTTGCAACCTGGCCTTGGTGTTGTGCAAGTTCCTCCCAGGGTCCATCAAGGGTTTTCCTCTACTTTGACAAAGCTCACCCACCTCCAAGTAGAATCAAGCAAAGACAATCTCTCCTCACAAGGTTCTAAATGGGAGTCCTAATTCCTGCAGCATTTACCCAAAGAAAATGTATAGCTTCAACCTCTCTCCTTCTGGCCCAATGCCTGTATTTATAGTGCTCAAGAGGAAGTTAATCAGGTCCACCATCAATGGGATAGTCCCCTCTTTGGATGGGATCACTCCCTTATTGATGGGATAAGTTCCTCTTTGATAGGAGTGCATGAACCATCTGGAGGCGCCCAATACACGTCCAACAACCTTCTAGAATGCTCTAGAAATGACCACAAGTGACTTTTTAAAGATGAAACTTGCGCATTTTAACCTTTACAGGGGGACGCACCTGTCCCTTTACATACAGAGCGTCCAAAGACGCAGCTTTTGTGAACATTGGGTGCGTACCCGCAGGTAGGTTGAGAGAACCTGCGTCCCCAGAGATAAATACATTTAGAAAGACTTTCTCTCTTTTTTGGAGTTTGACATGGAGAGCAGAGGCATAAGACTTGCCTAAGAGGGTAGCATGACTGTTGATAGAGCCATCCTAACTATAAATAGTCATGGTGACATTTTTTAGTGTAACAGGGAGTCAGAAGAAGATAATATAGTAGAGAAAATAGAGTTGGCTAATCTATATCTGCGAATGGTCAATGACGAAGACATAGTACATATGGATAATCCTCTCTCAGAGGATGAGTGTAACGACACCTCCCCTCATATCTACCCACTTTCACCGACTTACCTGGGGTAAAAATGAGATGAGGGGCTACTATGACAAGACTCAACCTCCTAAGTGACCTTAAGGAAATGGTATCGACAGAAACCCACAATTAAAACCTTCTATACCTACTATAGGACTCCCATAAGCCTTCCTAATCATCCCCATGACCAGTCCTTGGGTCCCGCTAAGTTTCAGTGCATTAAACCCCTCGACACTCCCTTGATATGGACAAGGGTGCATTTAGGAGGCTCTAGGATCTCCCACAACAAGGGCAAGGGATATTTCAGGGATTTTTTTCCCGAATGCGATGCTTGTGACTTCGAGATTCATGCCACTTTTCAAGCACATAATCTAGGTCACTGCCCATAAACCCCTGTAGCTTTCGGAATCCATAATTTACATGAAAACAAGACTTGCAAGCCAAAAACTAGCTTCAGGAATAGGTTTGATCATCCCCAATCGGGACTGACATTCTATCAAACACTTGGCATCAATGCAATCTACATGACATGAATACAATACTGAGCATAAATGACTGATAACTCATATGATACTTAACAAGAAGGATCACCACCCTCTTCCCTTAATTGTTTTGACATCAATTAGCTCTTGCATCCATTATCCTTTCAGTTACAAGTAAATACATGAAATACTCATGACTATAAATAGTCATATAACCATCCTTATAACTAGCGTTAAACCATGTAAATAACAATGATATAATAACCATTAAGGACACATAATAACAAGTAAGAAGGCAAGAGAACTTAGCTTTTATTAAACATAGGAAAGAGCCAACCAGGTTCTGGACTTCCACGTACCACTTGACCATAGACATGGTTGAGCCAAATCTCTCTTTAGCCAGTCACCCCTGTGCCACATTCCAAAAATGAATATGGGATCTCATGGATAAACCAATTCAAAAACAACCAAGGGAATCCATAGGTTAAACCACCTCCACCCTCACCAAACTGTGATCTCACCAAAACAGGCACCGAGATCACAAAACCAAACCGAGCTTGGAATGCCCCTGGAATCCATCACTATCCTTGAGGAATTTTCCATCTCCTTGTTTCTCAGGATTTACCACAATCTACACCCTATCACTAGACCCTAAACCAAGACTCCACAAAGCTTTATTGTGTATCCCGCCAAAACCAGTCAAGGGTTTCACAGGCCTTTGAGAATTTCCCTGAGACCACCTCCGCCCCGAATTCCGAAACCATCCTACAATTCCAAAGCTCAAAACTGAGAAAAAATCCCATCACACCAAGGCTATTCGGAAAAAGGAGAGGCAAGGTTGAAAACCACTTTCATAACTTGGCAAGACCATGACATTGAAAACCAGAGCACCAAATACCAACATGCAAATCCATGCATGTCAAAACCAGCTAGGAAATCACACATGTAATATGTTACATGCAACTATTTCTGTTGAAGTTACTTGATCCTGCTCTTCCTTGTTTTCTCTTTTCTTTCCTTTCTTTTCCTTGTCCTTCCTTTACTTTCTTTTCCCTTCCTTGCTCCAAAGCTAGAATGTTCCAAGAAAACTCTAAGTGTCCAAGACTATGTGAGAGAGAGAATAATGAGCGAGCTCCAAAACTGAACTAACAAAAGGTTACACTAACCAAGCCTGAGCAAAATCTTGATAAAAAGCTCGAGAAAAATCTTGCCAGCCGATCCTCAGAAGATTTTTTATCAATGGGGCCTCTATTTTCTTCAATTTTCTATTATTTTCCTTCAATTTCCTCCTCACATGCAACTTGTGACCTTTCACCTTACTTTTCTCCTAATTTCCATTATTTTCATAAATAGATAGGCCAAAAATTCCATTTTTCCTTTTCAAATCCTTTGACATTGCCTTTGCCAATTTCCTTTAGCATAACCGAAATGAACACCCACTAGGATTTTTTTGCCCAACGTTCAACTTGTAATAAGTGTCCCATCAATCGTGGTTATTATTTTTCCTTTATTAACTTTTACATGGATTTTTAACCAGGGCTATTGTAGAACCCTCCCCCTTGGGGGAACACCATCATTGGTGTTTAATGACACCTATAAACTAGCAAGATCATTGCAACTGAACATACTACCCTTGAAGCTTTACAACTTAGCTCGTTGTAGTGTTTACAATGATCATTGCTGAAGATATGACAATCGTACCGTTTACTGGAGCCTTATAACACAACTCATTACGGTATTCACAATAAAAACCACATATACTTATACACATTTGCTTCAACCAATAAATAAACATACTGTCTATGGATCTTTATAAATCCAGCTCAACACAATATTAACAATGATATATACACATACAAATATGAAGATTTGATCAACCAACAAATAAAATGATACAATTCCTGTAGCAATCAACAAGGGAATCCCAAGGCTCACACCTCCACCCTCAAAAGTAGTACTAGGATTCACCTCCTTCACAGGAATTCCAAAATCCACTGTCAAAGTCAAAGTTGCATATGTCTAGTGCTAAAATAGTGTGCCAATTTTCCTCTCAGTGAATAGTTATAGGCTCATTGGCCCAAGGCACACTCCCAATGTGCATTTGATTTCATCTAGAAATGCTAATGACAAAAAAAATTATATCCCTAGCCTTCCCTTCTCTATTACAAAATCCATCGCGCAATTCAATCACCCCCTTCTGTGCAGTCACACACCTTCCAAGTTCCGCTGGCACCCCCATCCCAGACAGTCCATCCCTCGGCAAGGTTTCCTCACATCGGAAGGTCCAAAAACCAAGGCATATACCTACCTTAAAACCATCATATCGGTCATAGCATGCTCATGGAAATCAATGGACACTATTGGGTACCAGTGTCCCATAATGGCCTTGCTCCTAAATGCTTTACCAACATACTGTTGTCTGTTCCAATTCCTTTTGTTGTTGTTACTAATGCTTGTCATCAGTTTCGACCACCCAACTAGACATTTCATGCTTTCTTGTACCAAGCACATAATTTTCATTAGATTCAAAATAAATTGAAATAACTTCAAATCATACCTCATTGGTTACTTTTCAACAAGGTACACTTGCAATTTTTTTTGCTTCATGTCACAAAAATTCAAACTAACATCTTTGAGAAAATCATCATGTATAAACATATCACATCTGGTTAGCTCAAAACACAACCATCATAGATCAAAATCATAAATCACATGTAGATATCATAAACCAAAATCATAAATCACATGTAATCATCATAGACCAGAATCATAAACCACATGCATAGTAAAACTGAAATAAAATATTGATACTTATCCTTTAATCAATCCTTAGCTTCTACATTTTTCCTTATTGTGTATGCACACTGATTTAGTTTCTACATCCGACAAACACCCAGTGCCTTCTCCTCAACCATGTGCACATACACATAGTGTGCATCACACATGTACAACCACACACAACATAAAACACCATGCAATACATGCACCTACACCTAACATACCACACATACACCTACACCCAGTGTATAACACAACACAATACATACTCTTACATCTGGTGTACACCACAACACAATACATACACCTACACCCAGTGTAAAACACAACACAAATACGTACAAAAAGTACAATACAATGGATACGTATTCCACGATACCACGACTATACAATGCACATACATAGTACCACATGCCCACAACACAACATCTATGACATATGCACAATACCACATGTACACCAGTACCATATGTATAACATGTACACAACACCACATACAAAACATGTGCACAACATCACATGTACATGGCACCACCTGCACAACGTGTACACAGTGTCACATGTACACTGCACCACCTGTACAATTTGTACACAATACCACATGTACACAGTACTACATGCACGGCATGTACATGACACCACATGTACACAACATCACATGCACAACATGTACACAACACCCCTTGCACACAACACCACATGTACAACATGTACACAACACCACATGTATAATCATGCACACAAAACCATATGTACATAGTACACTTGTCCAACATGCACATAACACCATATGTACATAAAAATGCATATATTACATGTACATAACAACATATTTACACAACATTGCAAATCCAACATGCACACAACACCATATGCACACAACGTCGCATATCCATCATGCGCACAGTACGATATGTACACAACATTGCATATCCAACATGTACATAACACCATCTATACCCAGCATTGCATATGCAATATGCACACAACACCATAGGTACAATCACTGAATATAAAATATGCACAACATATACACAACAAAAGCACTTCACATCCAATACCACACTGCCTCTACCAAGAAACCTTGCTTCCAGTGTCTTTTCTCCATCCATGCTTATCCTAGCATGTCTCAGATCACGCTTTTTTCATTCCGCTAATGTATCTCTCAACATTAGACTGTCCATAACATAAACATAGACATAATATAATCACATAATATCAATTCATGTCCACATGATATTGATCTCAGAGATCTATCAGATTACTCTTCCCATTTGAATCCTCATGAACCAGGAATCTCTTCATTCCATTCACCTGCATAAGCAATAATTCCTCCACAATAATGATTCCTGATGACCCTGTTAGAAAACGGTATATATATATATATATATATATATATATATATATATATATATATATAAACATCAACATAAAACAATCATGATCCTGTCAAACAACGACATACATACATACATATATACATGCATATATATAAACATTAGCATAAACATGATCACAACATAATTACCAAATATCATAAGGTCAAGGTTAAGAGAACTCCCTTTATCCATGCACAACATTGAGAAAAATCATTCCCAACATAGCAAAGGAATCAAATTCCTCACATCTATTCACTTTACCTTTCTTGTTAGCTTTCTCATGATTGTCCTGCCACCATCCATTTACACTAATGGACCCAACCAACTTAGTCGACTATCATACTCTTACCTTTAGCTTCCCTTACACATGCACCAACTTCATCTGAGTCTTTCATTACCGTATGGGTTCCACACAACTCTCCCAGAGTTCCACTAACTTTCCTCTTTCCCAACCAATTCCCAAGACCCTCAAAACATAAAAGGCAATAACAAACATAAACAAGAAGAAAACCACGAAAACCAATAACAATACGATACTGCAAACAAAGTGACATGATCATGCACTAGACATAAAAAAACTACAAATCAAGTACAAGCAAATGATAAGGTACTGAAAGAAAAAACTCCCAACAGACACCATGACTCAATCCCCATGGGTTCCCAATGCTTCCAAGGGAAAGCTCAACTTGAGCCTTCTTCAAGATTGCATGGAAATTTCTTTTCCATGCAATTCTCTGTATCATATTGCCATAACACATAACTATCAGTGCATAAATAAATGTAACAATATACCAATTATCTTTCCTTGTTGTGCCAATCACACTGCCTTGTAACTGAACACACATGTCAGCCACATGTTTCAAGGATCAAGACAACATATCTACTAATTTGAAATCAACCTTTGCCAAGACTAACAATCATGTCATAATCCATAGTCAACTAGTAGTCATTAGACATAATTCTACAACTATCACCTACTTACACTCGAGTACATATCAGCTATCTCAACACATATGTGTGGGTAAAACCATCTTAAAAAAATATCATTCCTTCTAACAATATTACATACACATAGTCATATTATGCAATTCATCAAACATTCAACCAACTTGCAAACATACAATGTTAAATAAATCAACTAGATGACATAATAAAACATTCAAACATCAAATAGATAACATAGTCAAACTCATACCTTAATATCATAACCCTAACCGTCTACATTGGTCAATCCAATTCAGCATGATACATATAACATCAATATCTTAATGCAATAACCCTAATCATTAACTAACATATAACAACAACAAGTTAACATATAATATGCTCATCAACAACATATAACATAATCATCAAGTTAACTATCATAAAACAACAATAGCAATGCATACGACCACTTGTCACTATCATTCATGACTATCCAACACGTGCATATGACTACACTAATCAACTAGCATTTATCATACATGTAACCATAATATAATAGAATGACAAGCATATCAGTAACCCTAATGATTATAACATACCTGCATGCCCACCATACAAACCTGTATGATGATCTTCTCTTACCCCGAAGTCCATTGTTGCAACCTCACTTTAATGATCTACATCTCCTGCTCTATCTTAGCCAACACATTAGCATCATAACATAACAATATCATCATGATGACCTAATTGCATACAATTACCTTATGCACAACAACCTTCACCATGAAAATGCATGCATAACAACATATAAACATCGACATGCATAACAAATGCATACACAACCATACACGCATAATGACACATCGCACAACAACACCATCAACCTTCACATGGTGACATCACTACAACCATGATCCACATCATGCAAATGCAACAAGCACATGGGATACAAGAATAAGAAACACATATGGAACTGACATGAATGCATGACCAACACACCGCTCATCTAGTCGAAGGGGTGAACCATGCTATGATACCACTCTGTGGTAGCATATATGACCCTAAGAGAGCACAACACGCTCTGATACCACTTTGTGGTATCAAATATAACACAAAGAGACCAGAAACTAGACACCACCCAAATATAACAAAAACCGCTTTGATACCACCCTGTAACGATGCCTCCCCTCATATCTACCCACTTTCACTGGCTTACCCTGGGTAAACATGAGATGAGGGGATACTATGACAAAACCCTACCTCCTATTTGACATTAAAGAAGTGGAATCAACAGAAACCCATAACACAGATCTTCTATAACTACTACAGGACTCCCAAAATCCTTCCTAGTCATCCCCATGACTAGTCCCTGGGTCCCACTGAGTTTTAGTGAATAAAACCCTTGGACGCTCCCTTGATATGGACAAGGGTGCATCTAGGAGGTTCCAGAAGCTCCCATAGCAAGGACAAGGGGGCTTTTGGGGACTTTCCCCCCTAATGTTGTGACTGTGACTCCATGATTCTTGCCACTTTTCAAGCCCAGAATCTAGGTCACTGCCCAGAAACCCCTGTAGCTTTTAGAATCCATAATTGACATGACAAAAAGATTTGCAAGCCAAAACCTGGCTCCAGGACTAAGCCTGACCATCCCCAACTAGGACTGACATTATGTCAAACACTTGGAATCAATGGAATCTACTGGACATGAATACAAGACAGAGCATAAATGACTGATAACACATATGATAATTGACAAGAAGGATCACCACCCTCGTCCCTTAACTGTTTTGACATCAATTAGGTCTTGTATCCATTATCCTTTCAGTTACAAGTAAATACATGAAATAACCATGACTATAACAAGTCATATAACCATGTTTATAACCAACATTAAACCATGTAAATAACAATGAGATAAAAACCATTAAAGACACATAATAATAAGTAAAAAATTAAGATAAATTAGCTTTTATTAAACATAGGCAAGAGCCAAACAGGTTTGAGACTTCCACGTACCACCCAACCACAGACATGGCTAAGCCAAATCTCTCTTCATCCAGTCACCCCCATGCCATATTCCAAGCATGAATGTGGGATATCATGGATAAACCAATACAAAAAAAACCAACAGAATCCAGAGGTTAAACCACCTCCACCCTCACCAAACTGTGATCTCACCAAAACCAACATCGAGATCACAAAACCAAACCGAGCTTGGAATGCCTCCAGATTCCATCAATATCCTTGAGGAATTTTCTGTTTCCTTGTCTCTCAGGCTTTACCACAATCCACACTGAATCACTAGGCCCTAAACCGAGACTCCACCCTCAGGATTTACCATGTATCCCACCAAAACAGGTCAAGGGATTCCTAGGCCTTTGGTAATTTTCTTGAGACCACCTCTGCCCTGGATTCCATAACCATCCGGTAGTTCCAAAGCTCAAAACCGAGAAAAAATCACATCACACCATAGCTATTCGGAAAAAGGAAAGGCAAGTTTGAAAACCATTGTCATATCCCGGCAAGACCATGCCACTAATAGCCAAAGAACCAAATACCAACATGTAAAGCCATGCATGTCAAAACCAACTAGGAAATCACACATGTAATAAGTTACCAACAAGTATTCCTATTGAATCTACTTGATCTTTCTCTTTTCTTTCCTTTCTTTTCCTTGTCCTTCCTTTGCTTGCTTTTCCCTTCCTTGCTCTAAAGCTAGAATGCTCCAAGAAAAATCTAAGTGTCCAAGAGTGAGAGAGAGAGAGAGAGAATAATGAGATCCGAAACTGAATTGACAAAAGGTTACACTGACCGATCTTGAGCAAAAACTTGAGCCAAAAGCTTGAGAAAAATCTTGCCAACTAATCCTTAGAAGCATTTTTATCAATGAGGCCTTTATTTTCTTCAAATTTCCATTATTTTCCTTCAATTTCCTCCTCACTTGAAACCTATTACCTTTTACCTTCATTTTCTCCTAATTTCCATTATTTTCATAAATAGATGTGCCAGAAATGTCATTTTTCGTTTCCAAATCCTTTGTCATTCCCTTTACCAATTTCTTTTAGCCATAATAACTGAAATGAACACCCACTAGGATGATTTTTCCCAACATTTAGCTTGGAAGAAGTGTCCCATCAACCGTGGTTATTATTTATCCTTTATTAAATTTTACATGGATTTTTAACCAAGGTTGTTACAATGAGCTCCTATAAACTTTGAAGGAGATGGTGAAGGATAAGAGCACGGGGCTTGACTATTGGATGAGCTTTTTCTCTTCTTCTTTGACCTTATGGGCCAAGATTTTTCACTAATAGTGGAAGAATCTAGAAGCATTGACCACATATCAGGCATGTGCTATCAATGCAAATTTTCTTACTCTCATTCCTAAAAAGTCAAAGTCTCTTCATTTCTCTGAATATCATCCTATCTCTTTATGCAATTCTATTTATAAAATGATTTCTAAACTCCTAGCCAACAAACTTAAGAAGATTTTCTCCCTAGACATCACTCTAGAGAAATTTGGATTTCTATCAGATAGAAGAATACAAGACAGGGTGGCAATTGTTCAAGGGTGTATACACATTATCAAAACCAAGAATTTGAAAACATGTCTTATGAAAATTGATCTTATCAGGGCTTATGATAGGGTGGATTGGGAATTTCTTAGAATGAGTCTCTACAAAATTGGCTTTCCTCATATACATATCAAATGGATTATGATGTTTGTATCTTCGACATCCATGGCAGTACTAATCAATGGTGAGCCCACCAATTTCTTCAAAATTTAAAGGGGATGAGGCAAGGATGCACACTTTCCCTCTCCTTTTTATCTTGGTCATTTATGCACTTAAAAAAGGTATTAGAGATGAGAAGGTAGCCAATTCAATTAAAGGTTTCAGGGTTGCAAGTAATTTATCAACAACTCACCTCATGCTCATGGACAATGTCCTCTGCTCTAGGGAAGAAAATTTTCTAGAATGGGAGACCTTTTACCAGGTTTTCACTAAATTTAGCCAAGCATCTAGCCTCATCATTAATAAATATAAATCATAGATAATTTCTTATGCAGGGGATTTTGAGGTGATTCAACAGATTGCTTATTTGTTTGGGATCCAAATTAGACCTCTGTTTGGAGGGTTTAAATATCTGGGCTTCTATTTAAAGCCCACCAAATACGATATTTTGGACTGGTCTTGGCTCATTACAAAATTTGAAAAAAAAGCTTACCTGTTGGGACCAAAAATCGCTTACTCTTGGCACCAAGGTTACTTTGGTGAAGGTCGTTCTGCAAGGTATATCAATATTTTGGATGCATTTGTTCCATATCCCTAAGGTTGCCAAAAATAGAATTGATGCAATCATTAGAAAATTCTTCTACTCTAGCACTAACATCAACAAGAAGTTTCATCTTATCACACTCGAATTAATCACCACATTAGTTTAGATGGGAGGATGGGGTGCTTGGGACTCTAGGAAGTATAATCTTGCCTTACTTTCCAAAAACTTATGGCGGGTCTTCAATGAAAATGGTCTATGGAAAGATATAATTTTTGTAAAGCATCTCCAGTAATTAAATATGGAGGATTGGATTGCTTTTTGGGCCCCATCAAATTCCAAAGCATATTTTATCTGGTGCAACTTGATGATTGCTAACCCTTGGTAATGTGGTAATATATGGTGGCAGGTGGGAAACAGGGAAAATACTATCATAGGTCTAGATTCAATCAAGGGATTTCCTGGAAACCATATCTTTTCAAATCCTACAATTCAAATGCTAAACCTACTAGGATTTCGTTCCCTTGCCAGTTTTTGTGTTGGATGCTCATCCTTTTTCTTTTCTACTATTTGGCCTCATGCTTGGGAGATTGGATTTCTAGAGAGTCTTGAGGTTGAATGGGAAGTCTATCGCTATCAGCTAAGTGAGGTTGGAATCTCATTATCCCAAAAACATGACAGGCTCGTATGGGGTGGGCACATCACTATAAGGAGCATTTGTGCTAAGGAAATCTACTTTTATATCTCTATAAATAATCAACCAAACCTATTTACAAATTGGACTACTCACATGTGGAAATGGGAAGTTCCACTCAAGCTCAAATGCTTCACATGGCTGACTATTCACAATCGAAACCTAATTTGGGAAAATATGATGAAGAGGGGCTTTCAGGGTCCGGGGAGATGTACACTTTGCAGGTTGGATTTTGAAGATAGTATGCATTTGTTTTTAAACTGCCCCTTTGTGATTGCTATTTGGGAGGAAGTTTCCATATTAGTGAAGGTTAATGTTCATATGGACCGCTCTTTAATGCTTTCTTGTCTTTCCTCCTTGACAACAAGACAAAAATATTTTAGAGTTGTCCCACTGTATATTTTTTAGGGGATTTGGTGCTCTGGGAATGGAATTATTTTCGAGAATAAACCCCTGGATGTGATTTTTTCCAGCCTCATGATTGTTGTATACTTCCAAGAGATAGGGCCCTAAAATCCCAAGCCACATTCCCATTATGTATCTTATGTTGATTTTGGGGATTCATTCCCCATTGGGTACTTTGACGGGGCTTATTCCGGAGGACATTGTGGGTGCGGAGTCCTCATTATGATAAATCCATCCCAAGCCTATCATTTGTTTTGGTATAGTGGTATTGACTCTAATTGTAAGGCTGAAATGTTGGGGGGTGAGGCAGTGTGCCCTTTAGCTTTCCATCGAGAAGATCTTGATCATTGGGGACTCAAAATCCATCATCCAATGGGTTCAAGGGAGAAATTCTCTTGAGATTCCTTCTTTGTTCAACCGGGTGGAGAATACCAGGTCCATATTGTCCTCTTTCTTGAACATCACCTTCAAACATGTTTATAGAGAGCAGAACTCTAAGGCTAATGCATTATCCAAGCATGGCATCTCTCTATTTACGGGGATAATGTAGTTTGAGCATCTAGTAAATGGCTCTGTTAGCAGAGAATGATATTTTTAGATCTAATTCTTCTCGACCCCTCCTTCCTCTATTTTTTTGTATGGTTTTAGTAGCCAGTTTTTCCATTTATGGTTTTCCTTCCTTTTTCCTTGTATCTTCTTTAATTGTGGCCTCAATGGAATGACTCTTCAAATTTTATGTTTTCTCTAGCTTATGTCTAGTATTGTGGTAATTCTTTGGTTCTTGGGAATCTTATGCTTTATCTTAATGACTCTTTGCCAATTCTTGCCATGACAAAGTTTGTAGATGGGCTTACAGATTACAAAATCATGTCTATGTAATCAGGCTTTCAGATTACAGATCTATTGTCTATGTAAACACCTCTTTTATCAATGAAGGTTATTTTTGTTTTTTTTTAAAACGAGTGAATATCCACAATAAAAATCTTACATATTTTTGTTTTTAATTTAATTATTAATAATTATTAGGTAGATAATAATGATGCAACCTTCATAGAATATTTTAGTATTCCCAGTGGTAGTCATAAATTAAATGTTGAGATTTATCTAAAAAATAACATTGTTATTTCTACCAGTGTTAATTAAATTGATTAATGAAAAAACTTGTTACATATTTAAAAAAAAAATAGAGAGAGAGAGTGTGTTCATATATTAATTATTTTTATAATTAATAATATAATATTAATAATTTGAAATGAAGTTATAATTTAGTTGATTTTTCAGATTTCTTTTAATTTTAGCAATGTGAGATGCATTATGAAGTAAGCATTTTAATGCTTATGATGAATTGATGCCTATTTGTGTTTAAAAACTATTTAATTTATATGGCTATGCTAGTTTATATTGAAAGTGTGTTTTATATTATAGTAAGACTTAAAATTGATTTCAATTGACTAAAAATTCCTCTTTTAAAAGAAAGAAATATATTAATAGATCTGAATCTATTAACTTCTAACATGAGGCAAAAAAATATCATTTTTAAAACACACACATATATTCCAGAGAAAAAAACCATGATTATTATTATGTAAATAGGGAATAAAAATTACATTCTATCAAAGTATGTATGCAATCTTGAGTTGAAACAAGATTAAAACTAAACAAAGATCTATTGAAAAAATTGCATGGAGTGAAACCCTAGATTCAAAGAACCCCATACCCCTGATCTATTGAAAAAAAAGAAATGCAGGGAATGAAACCCTAAGTTCAAGAAACCCTAGACCACCATGTATAGAAATACAAAAAGATATCAAGGCACCCAGCCCAACCCAATAAGTAGAAAAAATCCAGCACATAGGCCCTTAGAAAGTAACAAAAATAAAGCATTATACAATCAAGGCATGCAGGCCTTTTGAAAATCCAAAAATGGAGCGCAAAATCCCAATAGTTTGCCGACACATGGCAAGACTGCAAAGCAAAAAAAACTGGTCTAGTCACCCACCAATAGGCCAAGCGTATCGGCCATAGTGAACAGGCAACCAAAACCGGTGAAAACCATGGAAGAAATCAAGCAGGGAGGCAATGACCACTGTAGAAAAATCAGAGGAGATGTAATAGGGCTCAACAAATCCAAATGAAGACTAGGCCGATCAAAATAGTGGCACTGGAGGTGCGAGAGCAATGACTACTGAAACCCCAAATCAATCAAAAGAATGCTCATTGAACCCCATCCCCTCAACTTCCATTGTGAAGAGTAGACACGCAGGAGCCAACAAATTCCAAGGAAAAAGAAACATATAAGTAAAAATTGTCGTAGCAACAGAGAGCTGACAACAACTTCAATAGACTCCGCGAGTGAAGAAAGTCGCAGGACCAACAACGATGAGAGAGAAATGCAGCAACAAGCAGAAGCTACGAGCAACCCACAATCATCATGAAACAGCCCATGCCAAGGAGAATTTGTAGAAAAACGTAACCCAAACTAGGAAAATGTAAAGAAAGTGTCGGCAACAAGGAAATGAAGGCATGAACCAGGAGAGCAAGGCAACTAGGGTTCCAACTGCCTCGTCCCTACTCCCAACTTCTGACCATGTCCCTACTTTTATTTATATATGTAGATATAGATATATATATAATTATTCCATTTAAATTTAACCTAATATTTTTGTTTAAATATTATTTAAATTTTTAAGTTACATACAAAGAATAATAAATCATGGGTAAGTTAGAGATCAAATAGATGTCTAAAATTTCTTCAGATATGGGATAAGGAATGGCTTTACCCATTTAAATATTAAAATTTACAAAAATGTACATATATGGGATAAGGAATGTCTTTACCCATTTAAATATTAAAATTTACAAAGATGTAGATATTTTATTTTCTAGATTTAAACACATAATTTAAAAAGAAAAAAATTGTGTATATTCCTAATAATTCTAAGGAAATAAATAAATAAAATATTATTTTTGTTAAAAACATTAAATAGAATATTAAATTATACTAAAAACCAAGTATTATATGTAATTTATTTTATATTAATATAATTTATATGATAAAATAATAATGTTTTTATATAAAATAAATTATAAGAGAAAAATATTATTACAATAAAAATTGATTATTAATTTAATGTAATATAAACAATTTTTAAGCTTTTTTTTTTTATCCCTGAGGATCAGGAAAGTTATGTTGGAAACTTGAGATGTTTCAACTTACTTACACAGTTAAGCTCCAGAGTCTATCTACTATATGAATAACTGCGAAAATATGCATTCAACTATGTATAAGTTTTTTAAATAAAAAACTAAGTTTAAAGTTTCACGATATCATTACAAATCATTATGATTTGTTTTAATAAAAATTTAGTATATTTTATATTTTGATATACTACTTATAATTTTAATTGATTTTTTTCTTGGTAAGTTGATCCTTTCATTAGAATTTTCAATTTTTTACAACATCCCTATTAGACTCCTTGTCTTTGGCCTACAACTAGGGAAGCCACATTAGAGACAAAATAATATAGAATCCAAAAAAACAAAACTCAACTTAAGGTGACAACATATGTCTAGACAGTTGGCAATATGATTATGGCCCCATAGTTGGGGAACTAGTAATAATACTCATCTAGAAGAAAACATAGTCTGTCCTCAGAGTTTGATATAACAAGCTAAATAAACTAAAATTAAAAACTATGATAGGGTGTAAACACCCCAAGATAACACGCATAGAAATCCAGAAACTAAACAACATGATCGAAGGGGAACCTGGGTCTGAAGAGGACAAGGAAGTGTCTAGATTAATGGGACACTCCTCGAACTTGCATGATGGTGTATTTGGAGAGCTAAGTGGAGAGCCCATCTCCAATCTTGTTATCCTTCCTTCTACATCTAGAATAAGATCCTTTAGCTCACCCAACATGTAGATAAGATTAACTTGTGATTGATGTTGATCTACCAGAATCTTTCCTAGCAACAAATAGACATGCCAATAAAGGTCCACTCTATGAAGGTAATGATTATAGTTTCCACATGAACTACTTTTATCTAGCATCCATGAAGCTACTCTTGTCATGACCTCTAAATCCAAGACTTCCTACCTTTACTTGCAAATTTACTCCTCCACCTACTAAATATCTTCTTGGATATCATGAAGGGTGTGCTCATAAAAACCACATGTTGAGAACTCAACTTGAAACCTCTCCCTAGATCTGCCTACTATTCCTCTTCCTCCCCCTCCCTTGTGACAACATGCAAACTAACACATCATGGTTTTAGGAGAAAACAATACATAGCTAAAATTAAGTTGGTGCAGGGTTGAGAACTGTAAGAGGTGTTGATGGAAGAAGGTGGTTAAGACATCATGCTAGGAGGGATGAATATTCATTGAAGGTTGGGATAACCCCTTATATTTGAAAAATCCACAAAAGACAGGGAAATCCATAAGAGAAGGATAAGTCGCCCAAGCTCAAGATGTTATGTTGCAGCCAAAATTTATGGCCGCCAATGAAGGCAACATATGGGCTTGACATAAGAGCAGTTGTAGAGAAAACATATTTCCAAGGAGGCAGATCATTACAGAGGTCCCTAATCACATTACTAACTTTGAAATTATGGCTTTCTCAAGAGTCAATACCACCCTCCTTGGAAGGCAAGGTCCCATTAAATTTATTTATTATTTAGCATGCAGAGGTTGGGGTCATAGTAAGCCTCATCCTATCAACCCTTAACCTCATAATTACCTCGATAATGCACCCATCAAAGTATCCATATCCTAGAAATATTCCTTTAACTTGAAGGAAGGAAGGGATTTCCACGGTGAGTTACATAACAACAAGTAATTATTGCATCCTTCATTAGCAAGCCTATATTCTGGATTATTTCTAGATCTCGTTATGTGGAAGGGAATGTGTTGGGAAAAATAATAAGAGAGGGGGGTGAATCAATATTTATAAATCAATTAGAATTTTATATTTCATATTCAAATTTCTATACACGACTTTACTGAATTGAACTTGCATGTGAACGCGACTGTTCTTAAGACAATTAGCGTATATCTATTGAACTTACAATTTAGTTAATCCATCACATGTTTGTCTTTAGCTAGTGCATTAGTACTTTATTAACCATTAGATAAACATTAACCATGTGCTATAATAAATAAACCATCACACATAAGAAACACACATGAACACCAAGATTTAAGGTGGAAACCCAATGCGGGAGAAAACCACCTGCTGTTGTTATCTTTGTCTTCTTTTTAATATAAAAATGTTGTTTACAATCTTATACTGGCACATACTCATGCCAGTACGTAGGCACCCCCCTACAAAAGGCTACAACCTTCTCTCGTTCTCCATCTTCTACTAGAAGGGAGCTACAACCCCCTAGCTCTTGCACTGGCTGATATGTTTACCAATACATAGGCATCGGCCTACAAAAGGCTACAACCTTCACTCGTTCTCCAACTACTACTGGAAGGGAGCTCAACTCCCTAGCTCTTCTACTGGCTGATATGTTTACCAGTACGTAGGCATCGACGTACAGAAGGATACCACCCTCACTCTTCCTCCAAGGACCACATTTCATAAATTTTGACATTGGATACTCCTGGTACACAACAACACAATATGTAGGCCACATTTCATCAAATTTTCATACTAGACCCATCAGTAACATTGAAGCTCAAAATCAATCACCACTGCAATACAACCATCAAATACATCTGCATCAACCAATCACTGAAACCCAATCATCAATCTCTGATATAACTGAAACTCAATCATCAATCTCTGAATCAACCACAATTGAATCAATCAATCACTGAAACCTCTGACATAATTGAATCACCCAATCATCAATTTCTGAATTAACCACAACTGAATCAATCAATCACTGAAAACTCAATCAACTAACACTTAATCAAAATTCAACCAATCAACTAGAACAGACAGATCATTGTAACCATTACACAAATCTGAACCCAGAAAACTGCATCAACAACCAGAACCAACTGTAGCCTCAAACACCCTATGTCAGAATGCATACGCTTCTTCAATGAAGCCAACCTGCATGTATACACTACTTTCTGTAACCCAACTTGCGTATACCTCTAAATATATTGAATCATAAAACTTATGAACCATAAGCCATACCGCCCAAATAAATTCTGAAGATCTATTGTCATATTACATAGTTCTAAACAAATAACAACAAAGATCACCTTCTAACTCAATCAATCAATCAACCAGACTCAATCTCTATATACAATCAGTTTTAATTTCAGATCCAAAGAAGATATCATTGACAAACAGTAATAAAACAATAGCAATGGTCATATAGATCAGTCATCTCTAAACAACAAAATTTTCTTCTGCATACGCTACTTGGAAAAGTCGAACCAGTGTGTATATGTGCCTTCACCAAGGTGAACCAACATATATATCTGCAAATAATAACTTATAACTTCGCAGTTATTCCAAAATTCAGATATACCCATATCATATCATTTAAAGGAAAAAACATTTATTAGCACTCAGATCTAGCCTATCCATTATCAGATCACATAATGATAAGTCATTTAAGGTCTTATGATCCTGATGCATCATTAGATCTCATCCATCATCAAACACTAAGGTGCATACTTAGTCCAGATCAAGAAAAGCATCAGATACCCATAACATGCATATTTTCTTGTGATCTAACTCGTCATAAGATATTCATTACTTTCACTTATTCACACTTTGATCTTCACCTCCTTATATACTTAGAGCCTTTTTCAATACCTTAGACAAAAACAACACTTAGAACATGTGGTATTCTTAGACGGGATAAAGTAGCCGTTATTCACTCAATATTGTGGGCTAATACCATGGTATGGACCCTTGGTATTATTTAACCTTAATTTTCCATCCCATATGTGCTTTTCCTCTTGTGAACGTGCATGCATATGTATACGTTCTTTTTGTTTTGAGTACCCGCTTGTATACACTACTTAGACTAGGTGAAACATTGTATACAACTTAATGCAACTTAAAACATTATTTTTCTTCAATTTCTTGATTATGATCTATAATCCTTTATCCCATCATCCTATTATTTTGTACCATTACTCTGTTACCTCTAAATAGACCTGTTACAATACGAGTTGTCATCATTATATCACTTCTGAACTGATTCCTCTTAACTAACCTGCATTTTGTCACATCTGTAAACACAACTTCCATGCATTCTGTCACATCCTATATATATATTTATCAAGTAGTCCATTAATCAAATAGGTTGTCTATCTTAACCATTATTCTATTCCATCATTCTGTCACCTCTGATATCTCTGTGTTCTATCATTTTGTCACCTTTGATCTGTCTTGTAGATTCATCTAGTTACCATATATAATTGAGTTTCTATCAAGGACAACACATGCATCATAATGCCAAAAATCTCCCCCTTTGGACTTGATGGCAACCACTTTGGTGTTTGGTCACCACAACCTATAAATAACATCAAGACAAGCACTAAGCTTTTCAAAACATCAAGCTACTCTCCAAACACCAAACTACTCTCCCCCTTTGACATCAAGGGAAAAGGGGTGACCAATGTTAAATGAAGACTTCCATATCTGAACCGTTGAATATGAACCCCCTAGGGACATGTTGAATTATCTAATAAAACTCCCCCTTAGTACATGTTGAGATGCACTATACCATCCATGCTCCCCCTGAGCATATGCAGAGTCTGCAGAAATATTTTTGAAATAATAACATGACTCTATAACTTAACTATGTGAGTATAACATTCATATCACCAATGACTCATACGTGCATCAATCTCCCAACCAAGTGGGGATACAAATTTGACATGATCTCAAAAGTCCATACATGACTGAATATGACAATTATTACATCATAGGTCTTTACATGACCTTTACATCAAATGATATACATGACATTTATAACAAAGACCAAATATCTAAACAAGACCATGATACACCATATATGATTTGCACCATAAGCATCTGTCAGCAGCATCCAAAACAACAACCTATATATGTCCATCATCAGTTCACAAGATAAGATAATGTACCTTTAATATCATAAACCTATGACAAAGTATGCCACATATAGATATCAACTCATCCTCTTGATATTATCAAGATCAACTTGTTCTGTTTCCTTAGTAGAAAAATCCTTAACATAGCCTTCCATGAATCAACTAATCATATGTCATATCTCGAAGAATTAACACAAAACCATTCACATCATATCATGTGTATGTGAAAACAACCCTCAATATATCAATCATTTATCTTCATTAGGGATTTTTCCAAGATCCCACATCTGATAAGCATCAACCATGATAATCAACATATGTGAGTATCAAACCTATCATTATAAAGTAAGAAGTCATCATCATTATGTGACTAAGTAAGCCATGTCTCTGAATACCCATGTATTCAAATAGTTATGTCTTCATGAAACTTGAAATAACAACATTCTCTTGTCCAACCAACAATATTTACCAATATGCAACTTAAGTAATCATCCATGTATCCAGCATAATGTGTATCTACCTTCTCATCAATGAGAAAAGAAAATCATGACCTCACAGTAAAAATTTCTTGATATTATCAAGATCAATAATCCTCAACCAATATACCATGTGAGATCCAAGAACTATAGGAATCCTCATCCATAACTGCACCCTATGAAATTTATGCATCTTTGAAGGCATGATGACAACAACATACTTTAACATCATCAAATAATGAAGATGTGTACTTAATTTTTGTTCTTCTCCTTGAACTTATGAATATCACCGTGTAAGCAACATAACTATATGCATCATAAAAAGAGTCATCCACACATCTGATCTGAATAACAACTATGTGGCTCAAGAAATATAAGTATCATCTAAGATTTCATCATAGGAAATTCATGACCGCAGCATAGCATGATGCCTCATTTAAACACTTCATAAGCATCATCACCATCATTATGTACCAAAGACTTCTAAACATAATGCCAACAATGCATTATTAGAAGTATAGCATATTCTCCCCCTGAACCTGTGCCAACTGTTCACTGTCATATCTGATCATTGCATATATCAGTAAGAATCATCAAGGCATCATCATCAACTAGTTATACATTAAGTCATAAACAACTTATGAGGGTAAAAATCACTTCTAAATAACATCCACAGACTGTAGTCATCAAACATCAAACCAGAAAAGACAATTGATAATTGTCTGAACCATATCAGAGCTTTTTTCTGAGTTTGTCCCACTGCTTCTTCATCAAACCAACATATATGTGACTGTGCAGTTTCAAACTAGTGTATATACGCTACTTATCTTCATAATATATGCGTATGAGAATTAGAACACTGAAATTTCATACTTTCAGTTCCTCATGAGTCTGTTCTAACTGTACCTAGTCCTAACACTTTTACTGAATATCATTATCATGATGGTTCTTTATCAGATAATCCATTTTTCTCTTGTCTCTAGTCATGTGATGAGCACATCCACTATCATCTTTATCTTCAAATGAGCAGAGAGAAAGATCACACCTTATCTAATCTTCCTTTTGTTGATTCTCGATGGATTCATCTTTTTCAGATTTTCTGATATAAATATGCTTATTTAATTGCTTACCATATTGTATGCAACGATCCATAGACTTGTCCCTGCATTCTTTTTCTATATGCCCAAACTTGTTACAAGCATAACATCTTATATGTTTCATATTCCTTCTATAGAAATAAATGGCTTTGTGACCAAAAATATTTCAAGAAAAACAATATCCCTTAAAGTACCTGGAAGCTGATGATCTTTCTGTGAGATGGTTATTAGCTTGAAACATTCTACTTCTGCATCTTGCTGCAACATGTCCAAAATTATGACATCTAAAACATTCAACATTATTCATCAGAGGAAAGAATTGATTAACACTTCCATAATTAGGAGTAAATGATTTTCTTTGAATACTTTCTTTCCTTGGTTGTTGATGGGGTCAACCTCTTATCTCCTTGTTGAGTATTTCAGATTTTGCATTAGAGTTCCTTGCCTTAGTTTGTGAGCTAGATTCACCTTTAACAGTTTCATGAAAACCAAGACCAGATTTGATGGCAGGAGATCTTTGACTACTAATAATATTATCCAAAATCTTAGTACTTTCTTGAAATCGTAAAATTTTATCCTTTTCTTCTAATTTACCTTTTAGGATATTTACCTCAACCTAATATTGCTCTTCCTTTTCTAGATATTTCTTCTTCATGATTTCCTCATCTTTTATTCCTTCTTCCACTTGTTGTTTTAATTTGAGAATCTCATTTTCTTGTTCTTCATCTGCTTGAGGTGGTTCTTCACTCTTCTTATTTGAATTTTCAATATCTTCTTTTAGAGAGATGACCTCAGCTTCAAGACTTTCATAGTAACTGGATCTATCTTTAAGTTTCTTGATTGTTGTATCCTTTTCATTTACTTCATTTCTTAATGATGTCACTTCATCCTGCAACCTTTGACATTGATCTTCCTTTTCCTTATACTGTTTCCTTATTTTGTTTCCTTCCTCCAACTGAGCTTTTAACTTGGTAACTTCTTCTTTGAAGGTACACTCCCTTTTGTCAAATAGATCTTGTTGATCTCTAATTTTATCTGTGAGTCTTTTAACTTCTGTCTCTATTAGATTTCTTTCACTTTCACCCATAAGAGCAAATTCAGTTGTTTCACTATCACTTTCATTATCTTCAATATTGCATGAATAGAGAAATGTATCACCAGAAGACCAAAAATTAGTACCTGATACTTCTTTTGCTTGTTCATCTTCAATTTAAGATGATTCTGAATTTGAATGCTTGCTTCCACCTAATAGCCAATTGTCTCTCCTGTTGTCACTATTCCTTTGAGATGTCTTCTTCTTCTAAGGTTATTTCTTGATTTTCTTCTTTTCCATTGTCTCAACGGATCTCCTTCAAGTGATCAAGCTTTTTCCAAAGCACTTGCTATGATACCAATTATTGGGAAAAATACTGAGAGGGGGGGTGGGGTGGTGAATCAGTATTTATAAATCAATAAAATTTTATATTTCAAATTCAAATTTATATATGCGACTTTATTGAATCGAACCTGCATGTGCACACCACTGTTCTTAAGATAATTAGCGTATATCCAGTGAACATGCAATTTAGTTAATCCATCACATGTTTGTCTTTAGCTAGTGCATTAGTACTATATTAACTATTAGATAAACATTAACCATGTGTTGTAATAAATAAACCATCACACATAAGCAACACACATGAACACCAAGATTTAAGGTGGAAACCCAATGCGGGAGAAAACCCCTTGCCTTTTTGTCTATGTCTTCTTTTTAATATAAAAAGGATGTTTACAATCTTGTACTGGAGCAAACTCATACAATACGCAGGCACCCACCTGTAGAAGGCTACAACCTTCTCTCATTCTTCGTCTTCTACTGGAAGGGAGCTACAACCCCCTATCTCTGGTACTCACTGATATGTTTACCAATACGTAGGCACCAGCCTACAAAAGGCTACAACCTTCGCTCATTCTCCAGCTGCTACTAGAAGGGAGCTCCAACCCCCTAGCTCTTGTACTAGTTGATACGTTTACCAGTATATAGGCACTGGCCTATAGAAGGCTACCACCTTGACTTTTCCTCCAGGGACCACGTTTCATAAATTTTCAGAGTGGATACTCTTGGTACACAACAACACAATATGTAGGCCACATTTCATCAAATTTTCATACTAGACCCATCAGTAACATTGAATCTCAAAATAAATCACCACCTCAATACAACCATCAAATACACATGCATCAACCAATCACTAAAATCCAATCATCAATCTCTGATATAATTGAAACTCAATCATCAATCTCTGAATCAACCACAACTGAATCAGTTAATCATTGAAACCTGACATAACTGAATCACCCAATCATCAATTTTAGAATCAACCACAACTAAATCAATCAATCACTGAAAACTCAATCAACCGACACTTAATAAAAATTAAACCAATCAACAAGAATAGACAGATCAATGTAACCAATACACAGATCTGAACCCATAACACTGCATCAACAACTAGAACCAACTACAACCTCAAAAAGCATATGTCGGAATGCATATGCTACTTCAATGAAGCCAACTTGCATGTATACGCTACTTTATGTAACCCAACCTGTGTATACCTCTAAAGATATTGAATCATAAAACTTCTGAACCATAAATTGTACTGCCCAAAGACATTATGAAGATCTATTGTCATATGACAGAGTTCTAAACAGATAGTAGCAAAGATCACCCTTCTAACTCAATCAATCAATTAACCAAACTCAATCTCTTTATACAATCAATTTTACTTTCAGATCCAAAGAAGACATCATTAGAAAACAACAGTAAAATAGTAGCACTGATTAGATAGATCAGTTACCTCTGAAAAACAAACTTTTCTTTTGTATATGCTACTTGGAAGAGTGAAACCAACATGTATACATGCCTTCACCAAGGTGAACCAGCATATAGATCTGCAAATAATAACTTATAACTTCACAGTTATTTCATATTTTAGATATACCCATATCATAGAATTTAAAGGACAAAACATTTGTTAGCACTCAGATCTAACCTATCCATTATCAAATCACATAATGATAAGTCATTTCAGGTCTTATGATACCGATCCATCATTAGATCTCATCCATCATCAAACACTCAGGTGCATACTTAGTCCATATCAAGCAAAGCATTAGAAACCCATAACATGCATATTTTCTTTTGATCTAACTCTTCATAAGATATTCATTACTTGCACTTATTCACACTTTGATCTTGACTTCCTTATATACAGAGTCTTTTTCAATACCTTAGACCAAAGCAACACTTAGAACGTGTGGTATTCTTAGATGGGATCAAGTAATTGTTATCCCACTCAATATTGTGGGTTAATACCATGGTATGGACCCTTGGTATTCTTCAACCTTAATTTTCCATTACATAGTGCTTTTCCTCTTGTGAACATGCGTGCATACGTGTACGCTCTTTTTATTCTGAGTACCCGTTGGTATACACTGCTTGGACTAGGTGAAACAATGTATACAACTTAATGCAACTTAAAACATTATTTTATTTCAATTGCTTGATTATGATCTATAATCTTTTGTCCCATCATCCTGTTCTTTTGTGCCATTACTTTGTTACCTTTGAATAGACTTGTTACAATGTGAGTTGTCATCATTATATCATTTCTGAACTGATTCCTTTGAACTTTCCTGCATTTTGTCACATCTTTAAACACAACTTCCATGCATTCTGTCACATCATGTTTATATCTTTATCAAGTAGTACATTCATCAAATAGGTTGTTTATCAAGTACAACACTAACATAATCTTCCTGTATCAAACCATTAACCATTATTCTATTCCATCATTCTGTCACCTCTGATATGTCTGTGTTCCATCCTCCTTTCACCTCTAATCTGTCCTGTAGATTCATGTAGTTACCATATACGAGTGAGTTTCCATCAAGAACAACACATGCATCATAATTCCAACAGAATGGTCACTACAATATGGGGAAATAGTTTCTCAATTTGTGAGAGAAAGCCTTTTAGTCTCCAGGTCCAAGCTATTTGTATTTAGGATAAACCATGAATGAGATCAGTGATCAAGGAAATGAAAAGAAGGTAGTGTCCCTTATTGAAAAGCTTGAAGAAATGTTGAGAAAGGGGCATTCATAGACCCATTTCAAAAGAAAATAATTTAATTACATTGTTGTTTCTCTATCCCAAACATCATGAGAATACATGCAAGATGACTCCCATTTTGGAGCAAAAAACACCTCCAAAGATAGTCAGACCAAGATTTTCTTTGGAGGCCCCATCAAAATTGAGCTTAATAAAACCTAGAAGTGGACATGAAGAGTGAGAAGGGGAGGAAGAGAGAGGAATGGGAGGTGTGAGGTATGGATGAAAGTAGTTCAAGGTAGTTAGGGGTATTTAAAAATGTGGGCCTCCAAATCCTTCACTTCCTACTCCAAAGCTGACCATTTGAAGTTGAAATACATTTCCCTGAGGTCGAGGAGAAGGGTATTCCAAAGAGCTTAGCTTTGTTACTGTGAGTTAAGAAAGATATGGTGGTTATGCTCCTTTTAAAGGATCCAAAGAATAAAACATGGGACTAAGTTCCAAGATTCTTGAGAATGGGACTGTTGAAAACCTATGGAATCCACTTAGCATTTGTATCTGCTATGTTGGCTCTATCCACAATAAGCTAACAAAATAGATGGAAGTATTTGTTCCATACTTTAGATGTGAGAAGACACAAGTTGAATAAATGTTCCATGTTTCTTGGTTCTCCCGACAGAGAAAACATAGTGAAGGGCCCTCATAGCCTCTATATTGAAGTTTGTCCCATATCAATGTTTTCTTGGGTGTGAGAAGCCATAGGAAATATGCAATATTGGGCCATAATTTTTTATTCAAAACCCTAGTTTGGATGTGGTTTCTCTAAATTTGTGTTTTTATACCTTCAATGTGGTAAGCTTATTTAATAGAGAATGAACCCTGTGGTCTATAACACCTTAATATCTAATCTAACTCATCTAAGTATGAAATTTTATGATGGATAAATATATCTTCTAAATCAATTTGAATCCAAGTGGGGATGGGGAAGTCCCATCCCAAGTTAGATTTCGATATGTGCTAATTTCTTTCTGGTGATACTCTTTCCCAATAATCAATTACGAGTATTATCCTGAGGGATAGCATAAATTTATGGATTTCTTGGAGATTTTCTTGGTTGGAGGGTTTAGAAAATTGGTACGTGGAATCATCCCAAAGTATCAATTTTCTTTCATCTCTAACTTTCAGAGTACCCTCATTCATGTAGCATAGAAACTGTTTGTCGAAATTCATTACCATGAGGAAGTTATGATCAGGGGAATATTAAGTACAGAAACAATGCCGAATTTCGAGTTTGACTGTTTCAGCCACAACTACGTGGAGGACCAAGATTTGATGAATTTATTTATTCTAAACATGGAAATGGTTCCTCCATCCATGCAACATCAAGATGAACCCAACCATCAACCATTTGAAGGCTCTCCAGAAGATTGCATGCGGCCTCCTTTAGCTTGTTGTTGTATTTTCTTTTGATAGTCAAATAGTTATGCTTTGTTTTCATCGACAAATCTATATAAATCCAATGCTCTGCATGTACGCTAGGAAGAGAAGGAGCAGATGGTATTTCTGTAAGAAATTTTATCTCAGACAGTATTGGCATATGACATTGGCACTTATTTTTGAATCTTAATACAAAACTTGATTCGACAATAATCTATGTGAGTATTATGGTTCCATTCAGTTTTTAATCACATTGAATTAACTTAAACTTGCTCCAGGAGTGGCAAGGGCCCACCACCACCTGGAAACAAGTTCTTTAGCTTATTTAGATCATAGGATTTATATTCAAAGTGTGAATTTCATTGAAATATTTGTTGTGTGAAATCTAGAATCGTTTTTGTACTCAAAACTCTGTTTTGTAAACCTGAAGTTAAATATTCCAGAACTCACTCTTCAAACATTTAGGATTAACAAGAAGTTATGCTAGGATCATGATGCCTGAAATATGAATGATTTCTTTCGGAAATGCAGGCTATTGGAAAATATCTTTAAGTTGGGAATGACTCAGGAGTAATTGCCATAAGTCGAGAATGAAAAATATTAATACTCTGTCCATTTTATCTGAAATCCATAATGTTACATTGTTGTGGGGAATGTTTTAGGATGAAAAAATGAATGAACTTAAATTTAATTGGTTTTGGAGTTAATTTGTTTGAGAATAAGACTAAGTTAAATATTCGCTGAAGGTTTGATTGATATCGTTGTAAGTTAGAACAGAAACTAGATTTTGGATTGTATATTTGATGTTGTGAGTGTGTAAAATGAGTTGCGAATGGTGCGAAGTACTTTTGAAATGATTGTAAAACAAAATGTTTTTAGCCCAGGATTTAGTTCAGCAAATATATCTCTTTTGATTAAAATCCTTCTTATTTTTCATAGCATAAGCATTTCTCTGTAGAGTAAATCTGGGTGTGAATTTAATTGCGCACTAGAGACATCAATTTAGTATAAGTTTGATTTTATTTTCATTTAATTCTAAATTTAAATTATGAGTTTCATGATTCTGAAGAATGAGTTTTCTTTCGAGTGATTTATTTAATCTAGATTAGGAGTTTCTAATTAAAGGTTTTCGTAGATTAGTTGTAATGAGTTTCTTTTAATGAATATGACCTCTTAATCATAGGGTTAGAATTTATATCATAGCTCAGATAGGTGCTCTTTCACAGCAAATGAATGGTGTGTTCTTTCATAAGTGTGATTAAGTGTATGATTTGGAGTAGTGTGTAGAATAGTTTCTTGTATCAATTAGTTGTTCTCCTTTCTTATGAGTGTTTTCTTAAAATAGGTAAATTTATTTAAAGTTTTAAGAAATACAAATTATATTTAATAGGTTTCTTCATTTTGTATTTCATGATGTTAGTTTAGGCTAGATGCTTTGATCCCGCGTTACCTCCGCTTGTGCCTCCAAGAATTACAACTCCGGATTGATAATTTAATGTTGGAATTATAACCCATATAATTTCCCCAACAATTTTGGTGCCGTTCTTGGGGGGTGCTAAAGGGATTAGAGCATACTTTCTTTCACAAGTTTGTTAAGTGTGATCTTAGTTACAGGGAAACTAGAGGGAAGAGATGATTGTAAGACGTGAGTGAAGAGCCATGCATTTGCTTTTGTTCAGGGTCGATCCAAAGTCTGGCTGTCTAAGTAAGCGAGGAGTTCAAGTTCGGTAATTTTTATTGCAATTAGCATTTTTTATTCATTTAGAAGATCTTTAAAGACAAAAAAAAATTGGGGTGCTGTAAGAACCCCTTTGTACTAATCCATGTTGTGAGACAGGGATCATCAACCAGTAGGAGAAATTCAACAATGATTGAGAGCTTGAATAATGTCCCTCGAAGCACTTTCTCAAACCCTAGCAGTAGCTGGGGTATCTGCCTCTTAGCAAGAGTTCATCCTAACCACATTCAGGAAATTATCTATCTCTCCACAGTCAGAAAATGATTTGGAAGTCTCTCTTGATTCCTCTAGCCACCAAGGATATCAAGCAATCAATATTCCTTAAACAACCTATTCCTATATGCATAACTCTTATTCCTATCCTGTGCTAGCTTTAGATTCTTCTTTATAACCTGCATTTCTTGTTCCATGTCTACCAACATGTTTGGTCCAATCAACACCCTATTAACCGTATCACTCCAACTAATGGGAGTGTTGCAACTCCGCCCATACAATGCCTCAAAAGGACTCATCCTCAATGATTCCTGATACACATTATTGTACACGAACTCTACCCAAGGGAGATACTCTTCCCATTTCCATTGATGATGCATCATTAAATCCTCAACATGTCCTCCAATATCCTATTGACCCTCTCTGTCTTTCCATATGTCTGTGGATGATAAACTGTACTGAAGGCCAAGAATGTGCCCAAACCTGCAAATAATTCCATCCAAAACTTGAAAGTGAACTTCGCATCCCTATCTAACACAATCTTCTTTGGAACACCATGAAATATGACCACATATTTAATGAATACCTATGCTACATCGCTAGCTAAGAATGTATACTTAACCAGAATGAAGTGTGCAACCTTTATTAACCTATCCACAATAACCATGACGGAATCATGTTATCTCACTGTTTTTGGCAACCCTGTGATGAAGTCCATGGAAATGAACTCCCATTTCCATTCTCAAACCAAAATCGGTTGTAGGAATCCACCTGGATGATTACATTTTTCTTTCACTCACTGAGAATAAAAACATCTAGCCACAAACTCTGCTACATCCCTCTTCAAATTCGGCCAATAATAAAAAAAATTCACTGTTGTCAGTGTCTTTTGATACCCTGGGTGACGCAAATTTGGTTTCACATGAAACTCCCTCAAGATTACCTTCTTGAGCTCACTTCTATTTGGCATATATAACAATTACTTGGAACCTAACCAACGCATCTGTTGTAAGACAATAATCCATATCATGTGCACCCACACCCGCACCTGTACTTGTACCATCACCTATACTTGAACTTGTATCGTCACATGTACCTATACCTGTACTTTCACCTATACATGTACCTGTACTATCACCTGTACCATCACCTGTACCTGTACCTATGCTCTGCTGGAACATGTGCACAATATCCATATATCTGACATCCTGCTGACCTGCCCACAAGATCCTATCCTGTAAATCTATCCCATAGGAGCTCATAGCTGCTAAGTGATTTACCTATATCCGCCTGCTAAGAGCATCGACCACTTTTTTCTCTTTACCTTTGATATATCAGATCTCAAAATCAAACTCATTGATCGTGGCCAACCATATAGCTTGCATGACGTTCAGATTCAGCTGGTCAAACAAATACCTCAATCCAATATGATCACTCATAAGTACAAATGTCCTCCCAAGAAGATAGTGTCTCCACATCTTCAATGCATGTATGATCACTGCTAACTCCAAATCATGTGTGGGACAATTCTTCTCATGCTCATTTAGCTTTTGGGACTCATAACATATCACATGTCCATCTTGCATAAGGATTCCACCAAGTCCTCTCTTGCAAGCATCCGTGCACACTAAAAACTCTTTTTCTATATCTGCAATTTGTAGCATTGGTGCATGTGTCAACAACTGCTTATGTTGCTTAAAACTAGCCCCACACTCCTCAGTCCATTTGAACTTCTTACCTTTCCTCTACATTGATGTGATAGGATAAAAAATATATGAGAAGTTCTTGATGAAGCTCCTATAGTAACCTGCCAAACCCATGAAAGATCTCACCTCATCTACATTCTTAGAAGCTACCCACTCCATGATGGCTCTTATCTTCTTTGGATCTATTACAATGCCTCCTTGGAGACAACATGCCCCAAGTAGTGTACCTCAATCTAAAGGAAACTACACTTGTTGAGCTTAGCATACAACTGATGCTCTCTCAACAACCTCAACACTGCTGTTAAATGTTCTTCCTCATTTTTAGAATATACCAATATATCGTCAATGAACACAATAACAAACTTATCCAAATATGGATGCAACACACTATTCATCAAACACATAAACGTATCGGAGCATTAGTTAAGCCAAATGGAACAACGAAAAACTCATAATGCTCATACCTGGTTCGGAAAGCGGTCTTGTAAATGTCTTCCTCTTTGATACATACTTGAGGATATCTAGATATCAGATCAATCTTCGAGAACACTACTGCTCCATTCAGATGATCGAACAAGTCATCTATCCTTGGTAATAGATACATGTTCTTGATGGTCACTTTGTTCAATTGCATGTATTCAATGCATAATCTAATTGTTCCATCTTTCTTCTTCACAAACAATATCGGTGCCCCCCATGGTGATAAAATTGGCCTAATGTACCCCTTGTCCAATATTTCCTTCAATTACAACTTTAACTCAACCAAATCAAGTGTGCTCAACCCGTAAGGTGCTTTTGAAGCTGGAGTTGCCCCTGGCACTAACTCAATAGAAACTTCTACCTCCCCATGAGGTGGAAACTCTGTAATGTCCTAAGGAAATACATCCTTGAACTCTTGTAAAACTGGGTACCTTCTCAACACATCCATATCCTCAACTCCATTACCCTTATCACTAAAAATGTGCACTGGAATAACTTACACCCTTTCCTGTGGCTATGATTTTCTTTCATAGTTGTCACCATCATAATTGATGTAGTTTTCTTCTTACCTATAAGTCTCTTGGTTCCACATTGTCATCAATACACTCAATGGATTTATCATAACAATCCACCTTGGTTCTATGAAGATACAACTAATCCATGCCCAACAACACACTGTATGAACCCAACGGTAATACATTCAAATGTGATGTAGTAGGCATACCATTCAAATCAAATGAAAAATATCTTACTGTTGAGAAGTGGAAACAAGAGAGTCTATTTTAATTTTTCATTGAATTAAACTGGAAATTAAATTTGAATTCTATTCTCATAGCAACTTAAAATAGTTAAATAAGTTTATTAAACTTACTTAACTTAGGAATTTCGAGTTGGAAGTCTTTTGGAAGTCATGTGTATGTTCTCCCTACTTTGTAGGAGTCTAGTATGAGTTAATTATGAGTTGTAAAATAGAAGACTTGGTTTCATGAGTCAGTTCAATTAAATTAGTTCTCAAATTGATTGAGAGAACTAATAGTGAGTTAACTGTCAGTGGTGTCACTAATGAAATCTTCCAGTGCTACTCTAGTTAACTGAATATTTACTCATCAGAAACTCATGCATGTCGAATCAGAGAAATACCCAGTTGAGACTAGAGTGCAGGGACAATGTGTTATTGTTTTATATTTTTCCAAGTTGCACTCATAGTGCATGCATTCAGGAATTGACCCTTGAGGGATTGCACAACTTTTGGAGGCTTTATTTCCCTTTAAATACAAGCTATCCTCCATAGGATTACACATTGGAATAGAGACTTTGAGAGATTATGAAGAGGCTAAGATTTGGACTTGAGCTTGCTTATGAGTTGGAGATTGAATTTGTTGAGTGCTAGGATTGTTCTTGAGATAACAAGCATTGTAATTTCATCTTGATTTTACAGATTAATACAAAACAAATAGTGGGGTTTTGAGTTGTGGCTTTCCCCGGATATTTATTGGGTTATGTGCATTTGATTCTCTTCCTATACTGATTATTCTTTTCTCGATGTTTATGGGCTTCGTTGTAAAGAGTAGAAGTGGATTCTTGTCTCTTGCTTTAGCAAACTGCATTAGCTTGTGAATCTACAAGATTTTCTACATGGTATTGGAGCAAGATTGATTTTTCGGGTCGAGAGTTTGCAGAACAGATCTGAAAATTTCTGTAGAAAATTTTTAGAAACAAATTGTAGATCTGGATTCCTAGGGAAAAGATACCCAAATTCCAAAACAAACTCGGCCAAATCGGAGTTCGAATGAGGGAGATATCGTTGATTTAAAATCAGCTCTCTAGAGGAGATTTTGAAGTTTTGAGTTTCTGGGTTATTGTTGAGTCTTGAAAATGTCATTCATTTCCATTACACTTTCACTATTATGTCCATTATATCACCTTCATTTCACTACTATGTCACCACATTCATCCCACTTTCATTATCATTGGGCCACCTTTATGTTTTTCCAATATTTATTATTTCTAAGCCTTTTAAGTGAATTTGTGGTTAAACATTAGAAAATAATGTGCATATGCTTATACCTAACAAATGGGTTGAGGTTGTTGACATGTGTAGGTTGAAAGGAGACTTCTAGAAGACCCTTATGTGGCACTCTAAGGCCAAATTCGAATTTGGTTGGAAAGAATCATGGGATCATGAGGATATCTGTCACATCTCCTAATTGTATTGTAACTCTAAAAAGACATGTGTCTTATCAGTTCCTATTTTGATTAGGACTCTAGACGTAGAGGGAGAGATTCATGGACTATCATTAATGAGATGACTCTCATCTTTTTGTATAAATAGGAGATCTCTCTCCTTCATTTGTTAGTCTTTAGTCCCTAGTTCTTAAGTTTGTAGTTCTTCCTTGATGGCTTTTGAAAGATTTGGAGAACTTTGTTGTACTTTGTACTTTTGAAGAATTTGAATAAAGCTTTGATGTTCTCAACATGGAAGGAGATGTGAAGTAGATGTCATGGAGCATATTAGAATGTAAGGTAGAGTAGATTTTATTTTGTAAATATTGCTTTGATTTGATTTGATTGCTTTCAAGTTTGATAGATTAGATTTTTCATTCATGCAATTTTAATTCATGCAAGTGTGTTCAATTTTGCTTTGATTTCATAGGTGGCAGAGGGCCCCTGCCTTGTATAGTTGTCATTTAATTTTGCATTTAATTTTGTTGTGCTTATGTATATTAGCTGTACATAAATTGCTTTCAAGTTGATTGTAGATTAGTGATGAACATAGCCTTTTAATGACTAATGACATGATAGAATCATCTTGTCCTTTTGCTGAAGCAGCAAGGATATTGGGTCTCATAGTCACTAGCTCATTGTTTGGTTATTGCATTTTATTTTGATTAAACTAATGACATGATAGAATCATCTTGTCCTTTTGCTGAAGCAGCAAGGATACTGGGTCTCATAGTCACTAGCTCATTGTTTGGTTATTGCATTTTATTTTGATTGAATTAGCTGTATATTTACACTTTTGTTTAAATACTAATTCCATCAATAACATGTTTTAAGTTATTTTGAAGTGCTAAGTTTTGGAAGTTACCATTAGGGACATAGGCCTTGTCTTGAAATCTTTATCCATACTTGTCCTTTAAAAGTATTCTTAAGACCTTAGAATAGGATTTCCATTTGCATTAAACACTTTCGAAAACCAACAAGAACAAAACCCCAAAAACAACATAAACTATAAAACAACGAAGTAAGAGAAAGGTTAACTAAGCACATATGGTGCACCACACTTCATCAGTTTACGATACCTGGATTGATAATTTATGTCGAGCAATTTAAGACATTAAATTGACTAGACAGTTATAAGTGAAAGTTGAATTTTCAATACATACTTCAGGATTGATAGATTGCATCCCATGGGTTGAGGCTTGAGTATGCCTTGGAAGGCAACTGGAATTTCATATCTTGGAGGGACTGGATGGAGGTTTTGCTAGAGGACAATGGCTTGAAGGAATTTGTTGAACACGTAATTCCTAAGTCAACAACTAATGATGCACAGAACTTGGCTGAGTGGAAGAAGTGTGTGGCGAAGGCAAGGTGGATAATCCTTGAGGGAGTTTGATATCATATTTTCTCCAGTCTCCATGGAAAGGAAACCCCACATGCTATGTGGAAAACATTGACGGACTTGTATCAGAATAGCAGTGATCAAAGGAAGTTGGAACTGAATGATAAAATTCATAAAATCAAGATGGAGAAAGGTGATATGATTCCAAAGTACTTGAACAAGTTCACTTAATGTCAGGACGAACCTGCAAGTGTTGGAATCACAATTTTCAAGGACGATATGGTGAATCTTGCTCTTCTTGGACTCCGAAAGAGTTGGAATAGTTATCAGGACTCTGTCAATGGTCGGGAGAATATGCCGGATTGGGAATGACTGTGGTCGGATTTGATGCAGGATGAGATCGAGAGGAACACCAGGGATGGTTGTTCATCAAAGACTGATGATGAAGATAATAGTGCCTTAGTGATTAAGGCGGGGAAGGGGAAAGGTAAAATTTCTCACTCCAAATCAGATTCTTATCATGGAGGTAAGAAGAAGGACATGCAGAAAGTTAACTGTTTTCATTGTCACAAAACGACACAATTTGCTACAAATTTTCCATTGAAGAAGTCCTCAGGAGGAGCGGAAGGTGAGGCTTTTGCCTCCCAATTCGAATTGGACTTTTCCCTCATTGGATGCATAGTGACTTCAATGATGGAAGTGTCTAGTACTTAGATAATGGAGCTTCATTCCACATGATTGGCGACAAAGAGTTATTCAATGATCTGGAGGAGAAAGATCTCAAGATGCATATCGAGATGGGTGATGATAGTAAGTATAGTGTTTCTGGTGTGGGAACTATTACTTTTCAGAGGGAGCATGCAGCTCCACTCACCTTGAAGAATGTTATGCATGCACCTAGACTGTCGAAGAACTTGATATATGTTGCCATGCTTGAGGATAGAGGCTATGATGTGATATTTTCGAAAGGAAAGGCATTCCTTTGACACATAGCCATAGGTCAAGTAAAAAAGATAGGGATTCAAGTTCAGAATCTCTATAAGATAGAGGTAGAGGATTGCGTTACTTTGAGTTCAAAAGAGGAAAATATATTGATCTGAGACATTAGCGAGTTACGGCACAAGCGATTGTGCCACTTGCATCATGGGGCTTTGAAGATATTGCAGCAAATCTCTATCGGTCTTCCCAAAGGTATGCTTGAGCAAGTTGATACATGCAAGGGACATATTCCTTTGGAGATAGAGACAGCTCAGCAGAGTCTATTCTGAAGAGAGTCCATTCAGATGTGTGTGGACCATTCTCGACAGCATCCATGAACAAACACAGGTATTATGTTATATTTTTTGATGACTATTCTCATAAATGTTGGGTATTTTTAATGCAAAAAAAGGATCAAACTTTCAAAAAAAATTGTGAGTTCAAATCATTGGTAGAGAAAGAGTCTGCCAAGAAGGTTAAAGCTCTGCAAAGTGATAACAGTGGTGAGTATATCTCCAATGATTTTAAGAACTTCTGTGTAGCAGAAGGGATTAAATGAGAGTTGACGGAACCCCATAACCCTCAACAAAATAGGGTTGTCGAGAGGAAGAACAGGAGCATAGTAGGGGAATCAAGGGCGATGTTGCATGATCATGGCCTACCACTACACTTGTGGGATGAGGCATGCAACACAATGTTTTATGTTCAGAACTGTAGCCCACATCGGATACTTGAGATGAAGACATCAGAGGAGGCTTATTCTGGTAAGAGGCCAGATGTTGGTCACTTCAGGATTTTTGGGTCATCAGTTTATTTCCATGTGACCAAAGATGCATGGAAGAAGCTTGAGCCAATAGCAGAGTTGGGGATCTTTATGGGGTACATTGATACACCCCAAAACTATCAGATGTACATGCCATTGCTTTCCTTTGCGATTGAATTGAGGCAAATCATGCTCCAAAATTGAGTAATCAAGAAGGTTAAGTTGCAGTGGAGTTACTTTAGACCATATGAAGCCACTTGGGAAATGGTCGAGCCAATGAGCATATCATAAAAATTTTGTTTGCTGAGTAAGAAATTGTAAATGTAAATGTAATTGTAGAAGAGTTGTGTATATAAAACTCTTGTAAATTCCTTAACATTCCAAAAATTATCTTTTATACCTCCTATTGGAAGGAACATTAAGGATTCACTCTATTTTTGGCTTACAAGGGTTGTTATAATTCTAACTATCAGGAAAATGGCCTTAATTTAAGACTAGTGAGTGTAACACCCTCCTCCCACATCTACCAAAGCAACCAGCTAGCCAGGGTAAAAATGCGATGAGAGGCCACTATGATATGATTTAACCTCTTAATTCATGTTAAGGAAGTGAAACCAATGGAAACATACCATACATACATTAATTATCAGTTATAGGACCCTCAGGAACTAGTCCAATACTTTAGAAAACTTTCCTTGGTGTCCCATTGATCTTTTGGATAACTTAAGCCTTAGTCACTCCCATGCTATAGGCATGAGGGAAACTAGAAACCCAAAGTCGCTCTCACAATCTTGCTTGCCAACGACCAGAGACCACAATTGTCAGTGCTATGCTAGCGACACCAGGATTGGAGCCACCTTTTCAGGCCCATAGCCCATATCATTGCCCAAAATTGAGTCATCTCTTCAAATCAGTAAAATAACATGGAAATTATAGTACTAAAGAAAATACTTGTTCAAGACCTTGACTGGACCTGTATTAGCCATGATAAACATTTCGTCAAACATATCGCGAATATGTAATCTACAAGTGTAAATAACAATTCTCAGCATAGGGGTCTTATACTTAGCTGAGAATCGCTAAGAACCATTGATTCCTCAACACATCCACTGCCATTCCATCCACTAGATCATAGCTATTGTTCAGCCTCTAATATGCCCATTTTTTCCATCGCACAGTACCATTATTTCATAATCTAAATTCCTACATTTTAAACTCTTTTAATACTATTATTCTACAACTTGCCACCAACTCACGTCTTACACTTTGTGGTCAATTATCATTAGTTTTCTTGAATTTTCAATGATTAGAGATTATTTTTCCATGATTTTCTAATGACAGTTTTGCTAAGTTCATGCTGGGTTGTGTTATATTCTTTCCACGACTAACCCACATAGTGAACCAGGGGGTTAGAGGGGGGGCGGAGCCCCCCCTTCGTTGCGTCGATTGCGCAGCGGGGGGGGGGGGGGGGGGGGGGGGGTCACAGGGGGTTTGGGGGGTTTGAGGGGGGCTGGTAGCGCCCCGGGAATTTTTTTTTTTGGACCCTATATTAGGTTGGGCGAACCTACCTATAGTTTTCGGTCCTTGGTTTTGGACGCGATGGTTTTCAGTCCATGGTATTGGATGCTTCGACATGTATAAATATGCATTGTAACATTGAAAGGAATAATAATGAAAAATCAAGCTGATAGTCCCAGTTTTGGGATCCAGGGGAAAATCTCTGTGTATATGTGTTTTATGTGTTATGATTTCGCATTGTTTATTTTTCTGTGATTTAGAATTCGTATGCAGGTAATTTTTGTACGGGGTTAAAACCTACGTTTTGGCTTCAAGGGGATGCCTTTTTTGCTGAGGGGTTTCGCTCGGGTCTGTGGTAGACCCTGTTCAGTGGGAGATCTGTGAGATTGATTCTAGTGGTGAAAGAAGATGGTGAGCAGCGGAAAGATAGAGATCGAGAAGTTCAATGGTCAGAGTTTTGAGTTGTGGAAACTCAAGATGGAGGATCTGTTGGTGGATAAAGATCAGTGGATGGCGGTAGATCCAGGTACTAAATGAACGAGAGTGACCGATGAAGAATGGAAGAAGTTGGATCGGAAGGCAAAGAGCACAATACGATTGTGTGTCTCAGATTCAGTATTGCTGAATGTATCAGGGGAAGCTACGACGAAGGCTTTGTGGGACAAGTTAGGGACTTTGTACCAATCTAAGTCTCTGGTGAATAAACTGTTCCTGCAGAAAAAGCTGTATAACCTGAGGATGAAAGATGGAGACTCAGTGATAGAGCATCTGAACGCATTTAATACTGTGGTAAGTCAGTTAGCGTCTGTTGATATTAAAATTTTAGATGAAGATAAGTGCATCAGTTTGTTGTGTTCTCTACCGGATTCGTGGGATAGTGTGGTTATTGCAATAGGTAGCAATGCAACTGCTTTGCAGTTTGATGAAATAGTCTCAGCCTTGCTGACGAAGGAGATGAGATGGAAAAATATGGAGAGCCAGAATGGTGATGCCTTGTCTGTATGAGGACGGTCCCACAATAGAAACAAAAATAAGTCATCGAGTGGGAGATCTAAATCTAGAGGGAGATCTAAATCTCCAGGAAAACCTATAAAGGTGGTGTGCTGGAAATGCGGAAAGGAAGGGCACTTCAAAAGGGACTGTAAATCTAAAGCTCCTGATAAAGGAAAGGGATCTGATGATGCTCCTTCTATAGAGGCGAAAACCACCTCAGATGAAGGTGGGGATGTGTACTTGGCTTCTTCAAGTACACATGTAGATCATGAGGCACGGTTGATTGACTCAGGTGCTTCCTTTCACTTCACTCCCCATAGAGAGTGGTTCTGCGAGTATGAGAAATACGATGGTGGTGATGTCTTCTTAGGAGATGATAGGAAGGCTAGAATCATTGGTCACGGAAAGTAAAGTTGAAGTTGCAAGGTGGAAGGGTTAGAACACTTCTGGGTGTTCTACATATTCCTGCATTGGCCAGAAATCTGATTTCTATAAGCAAGTTGGATGATGCAGGTGTAAAAACAGTGTTCGAGAAGGATACCTGCAAGATGGTTCGGGGAGCACTGGTATTGATGCGGGGAGTTCGGACTGGAACTCTGTACAAGCTGCAAGGTAGCACTGTTGTTGATGGATGCAATAGTTTTGTGGTTCCTGAAAGTGGAGCTGAAAATCTAGTGGTCTCTAGAGAGAAGACCATGTTGTGGCATCAAAGGCTTGGACATATTGGAGAGAAGGGCCTTCGAATACTTCATGGTAAAGGTATGGTAGAAGGTATGAGTAATAGCTCTCTGGATTTTTATTTCTGTGAAAATTGTGTATATGGGAAGCAGAATCAGGTGAGTTTCCCCTTTGGTGGTAAGAGGGCGAAACAGATATTAGAGCTTGTGCACAGTGATGTGTTTGGACCTGTGAAGGTTCCATCACTGGGTAAGTCTATGTACTATGTATCATTTATAGATGACTTATCAAGGAATACATGGATATATTTCCTTAAGAAGAAATCTGAAGTCTTTGACAGGTTTAAAGAATTTAAGGCTCTGGTGGAAAATCAGATAGAGAAGAAGATAAATGTGTTGAGGACAGATAATGGTGGAGAGTTTTGCAGCAAGGAATTTGAAGAATTCTATAAGAAGAGTGGTATAGCACGACAGAAGACTACTCCATATACACCTCAGCAAAATGGAGTCGCAGAAAGGATGAATAAGACGTTGATGGAAAGGGCAAGAAGCATGCTCAGTGGTGCCAGGTTAGGACAGGAATTCTGGGCAGAGGCAGTGGATACTGCATGTTACTTGGTCAACAGGTCACCTTCATCAGCGTTGGAGGATAAGACTCCACAAGAAGTATGGACTGGTAAGAAACCCTCTCTTTCACATCTGAGGGTATTTGGATGTGATGCATATGTACATGTTCCAAAGGAGAAATGAACCAAGTTGGATAGTAAATCTGAAAAGTGCATCTTTATTGGGTATAAGGATGGTTTAAAGGGTTATAAGCTTTGGAACCCAGTCACACGGAAAGTTGTGTACAACCGAGATGTGGTGTTCAGAGAGGTAAAAGATGTTATTAAACATGAAGTCCAACCAAAGGAACCTGAGAAGATAGAGTTTGAGCTAAAGGATTTTTGAGTCATACTCTGCAGCAGAGGAGGAATCAGAAGATGAAGAGCCACAAACTCCGGCTGTGAGAAGATCAGTTCAAGAAAGAAGGCAACCAGAAAGGTATAGTCCTTCTGCTTTCTGTTCAAATTTTTCTTTTTCTGTTACTGATGATGATCCCAGAACTGTGAAGGAAGCAGTAGATTCAGAGGATGGAAATCTCTGGAAAGAGGCCATGGTTGATGAAATGGCATCTTTGCACAAAAATGAGGCTTGGGATCTGGTGGAGTTGCCGGCTGGAAGGAAACCCATTGGCAGCAAATGGGTGTTTAAAAAGAAGACAAATGCAAAAGGGAAGGTGGAGAAATACAAATCTCGGTTGGTAGCAAAAGGTTATTCCCAGGTGCCGGGAATTGATTTTGGTGATATTTTTTCTCCTGTTGCCAAGGTAACTTCTACTTTTATTTGTTGCTGATGCTTTTGATTTTGAAGTAGAACAGATGGATGTGAAGACAACATTTCTTCACGGGGATTTGGAAGAGGAAATCTACATGAAGCAACCTGAAGGCTTTGCGGTGAAGGGTAAGAAAGAACTGGTATGCAAGTTAAATAAGTCTCTGTATGGGTTAAAACAGTCACTAAGGATGTGGTATCAGAAATTTTATACATTTATATGAGGACTTGGCTTCACCAGAAGCAAAGCAGATCATTGTGTGTATTTTAAATTAATTGGTGACCGTGTTATTTATCTGTTCTTGTATGTGGATGATATGTTGCTGGTTGGAAATGACAAAGAAATTATCCAGGACTTGAAGACCCAATTTTCCTCCAAATTCGACATGAAAGATCTTGGTGCTGCAAACTATATTTTGGGCATGGAAATTAAAAGAGATCGGGCAAAGAGGAAGCTCTGGTTAAACCAGAGGAAGTATGTCGAGACAATACTGCAGAGGTTTAATATGCAGGATAGTAAATCGGTGAAGGTTCCTATTCATGTAGGTGTGAGGTTATCTGCTGAACAGTGTCCCAAGACACAAGAAGAGGAAGAGGATATGTCCCGTGTTCCATATGCGAGTGTAGTCAGTAGCCTGATGTATGCAATGGTCTGTACTAGACCAGACATTGCACATGTAGTGGGAGTATTGAGCACGTTTATGTCAAAACCGGGGAAGGAGCACTGGACAGCAGTGAAGCAGGTTTTCAGGTATTTGCGTGGCACTAGTGATTATGGTTTTTGCTACCAAGGAAGACCAGGATTGGATAGAGTGTTGGATATTCGTGGCTTTTTTGATGCAGACTGGGCTGGAGATCTGGATCAGAGAAGATCTACAAGTGGGTATGTGTTTAACCTATTTGGAGGTGCAGTCAGTTGGATGAGTAAGAAACAATATGTAGTGGCACTATCAACTACAGAGGCATAATACATGGCAGCCACTCATGTAAGCAAGGAAGCAGTTGGGTTGCAGAGATTGTGTTCAAGTATGGGGTTAGTACAGGGAGCTATAAGAATAGATTGTGATAGCCAAAGTGCAATTTTCTTGGCAAAGAACCCTGCTTATCATTCAAAGACAAAGCACATTGATGTTCAGTATCACTTTGTGAGGGATATGATAGAAGACAAAAAGGTGTTGCTGGTAAAGGTGGACACTTTGAAGAATACTGCAGATGCATTGACAAAATTTGTGAGCTCTGAGAAGTTCTCTTGGTGTAGAGAAACAATGGGCATTTCAGGGCTAGAAAAATGACTAAGCTCTCTTGTGGCCCCTTGTGGAAAGAAAACAACAAGTGGGAGATTGTTGGGTTGTGTTATATTCTTTCCACGACTAACCCACGTAGTGAACCGGGGGGTTAGAGGGGGGGCAGAGCCCCCCCTTCGTTGTGCCGATTGCGCAGCAGGGGGGCGGCAGCCCCCCCTATCCAAGGGGTTTGAGAGGGGTGGGTAGCCCCGTCTATGGGGTTTGGGGCATCACCCTGGGAATTTTTTTTTTTTGGACCCTATATTAGGTTGGGTGAACCTATCTATGGTTTTCGGTCCTTGGTTTTGGACACGATGGTTTTCGGTCCATGGTATTGGATGCTTCGACATGTATAAATATGTATTGTAACATTGAAAGGAATAATAATGAAAAATCAAGCTGGTAGTCCCGGTTTTGTGATCCAGGGGAAAATCTCTATGTATATGTGTTTTATGTGTTATGCTCTTGCATTGTTTATTTTTCCGTGATTTAGAATTTGTATGCAGGTAATTTTTGTACGAGGTTAAAACCTACAGTTCATTTGTCACAGGGTTCCATTTCTGAAATTCCTTACAAGTTAATTAAACTAGTTTCTATACGTTAAGTACGAAATGTAGAAGTTTCAACCTTGTTTGTTAATCCCTCTTGTAAATATTGTTATGAATTACAATCCATGAAAATATTGTGGAATGTAACACATTGACTTCCTAAGGGAGTGGACATGGAACCAAAGGACCGAGGAGGAGGAGTTTCTTGTAAACCCCAAGCCATTGCATTTATTTCATCACCTATCTCCTTGTTGGTTTAATAGCACTACTATGTAGGCATTGAATGAAGGGAATGGGTCTCCTAAGTGGAGGATGAGCTCGTAGTATTAGTTCTCATGGAGTCGGGAGCGTAGTAAACACACTTGACGTATGAGAAGGGATGAAGGGGGAGGAAGAATGAAAAAGGCATTGGTGACAGTGGAGAGGAGGAAGTTATCATGTAGAGAGGAAAATTGACGAGAAAGTGGAGCAAGAGAGAGCTCGTTGGAAGGAATGCAATGTAATTGACCATATATGTGAATACAATGGTAAGAGATAACATGTGAGAGCTTGTGTTCTACCTTGGGATGATATTCCCTTAGTTTGAAGAGACCTCTGTTTGTGCTTTTGAAGTGATTTTCTAGAGAGAGTTCAATGGATAAGGGAAACTCAGGTGTTAGTTGAGGTTGATAAACATGTAGTGGCTTGCTCATTGATAAACACCTGAGAAGTGGCTAGCCTCGAGGATAATAAATCACTAGGAAAATTGTTGGCCAATTGAAAAATTATTTTTTAGGTTGAGACACTCATGTACTAGTTGGAACTGAAAAATTACTAATAGTAGCCTTGGGGCTAATAAAAACTAGTGTTATCTCACCAGCTAATAAAATACTTGGATAAGTGGACCCCTTTCCTATGGAGTAGCTAATCCAACTAAAAATCCTACCTATTAATGCATATAATATCATTCTCTTAGAACCAAGAAAAAATTATCTAAGCCTTAAATGAACCCTCGTGGTTGATATTTTACTAAGAAAAAAGTCACTATGGTGTTACAACTGGGGGTAGTTGAGAAATCATGTAAGAAATGGACTATGTTCTTACCATCTAATGATTGGTTGTTAGTGAGATAACTCCTAAGGAATTACCTCTTTAGACTCTAAATCCGGCTAGGTGGTGGTCAGCTGTAAGAGATACTGAAGTGTAGTTATCTTGTATTTGGGTGGAGAGTTGAAGTCCCTCCCTCAATTATTGGTCATCAAGTTATAAATATAAGTGTATATACTTATACTTTTTTTATGTTATGAATGTTAAACATTATTATTATGGTTTTATAACAATGAATATATGTATGTTGTTGTTGAAGGAATTGTCTTATTCCTAGTTCCTTGTAACGAGATACATGTATGATCATTTCTTGGTTTGGAAGGGATTTTTAGATCCCCTATGACTACTAATAAACCCATGCATGTATAATTAATCACGTAATATGTATGGATATTGTTGAGTTTAGCTGGTTGTCACTATATGTGATCACTTCTATTGTTTTCATTCATATATATATACATAGACCAGTGAAGGCCTGTGGCTAATGAGTATGTGGCTTTCTATACCAATGAATTCTTATAATGTGATTGCAATAAAGACGACAACGTTTATTTACTATCGTGGCTATGTTGAGTGCCTAAGACGTTGGCAAGGAAATGAAGTATTTATCCTTATTATAATCTTGTTGTCGAGCATAGCTCATCACCTAGAATGGTTTGTATGCCATTAGAATCCTTAGACTCTAAGTCCGATCGTCGAAGAATTATGGGCTTGTGCACAAAATGGCTAAGTCTTGATTGTATTCTCGTGGGTTCAGAGCCACGAAGGTTGAGAAATTCCATCAATTGATGGATATATTGACATCTTAGGGAACAAATAAGTGGCTCCATGGAATGGGAAACTTAAAATAAATGATGAGAGATGCAATTTGATAGGGGCACTAGACAAGAAAATGTATGTCACCTGCTACCAAAACTTTCCATCGTGTTGCAGAGGGAAGGCAATGGTATCACCCTCTCATGAGTGGATTGGCACTATTGACAGATGATGAGACAGAATGCCATTCCCTATCATTAGATCAGAAAGAATTTCTTGCACAAAGGTTCGAGACCTAATGGGGCCAAGAGATGAAGCTGAGGTGGTTAAGGCAATGAGGGCATGGAATATGTGTACCTATGACATGTTTGGGTTGATGATGTGGCACACTATTATCACAACACATGGTAGGTAAAAAAATCTATGTGGAGGGTCAAGTGACTAGTATTTGTATGACATGCAACACCCTTTGAGAAACCAAGTCTTCCTATGAGAACACTCCTTCAACCTAGAGGAATACCCCCTCCTTTAGCACATGAGAACAATCCAAAGGCCTTAAGCTCCACACTTAATCCTTCCATAGTGCACCATACACCCTCTTGAACCTTTGAGTGCACGAGCACATTTTGAAGGCACGAAGCCTCCTCCTTCAGCTTTTAAACTTGCACCATGCACCATCCTTTTCCTTCTTGACTGCATGGGTTCACCTCAAAGCCATGAAGCATCTCTCTTCAGCCTTTAGATTTACGCCATGCACCCTCCTTGTCTCCCTTGAGCACACAACACACTTGGGAAGCCTTCTCTTTCTCCTTCGTCCTTCAAACTTGCGTCATGCACTCTACCCTGATTGCCTCTTTCTCTTGAGCGCATATGTCGAAGCCCTGAAGCCTCTTTCCTTCAGCCCTGAAGCCTTTCAAAGTGCACCCTTGCACCTAGAATCTCTCCTTGCTCTTTCTAAGCCTACTAATAAGGCATGAAAAAAATATGCATAAAGCATGTTAAAATAGGATATCTTCAGGTTGATGGTTTCTTTTCATGAGTTATTGTAGCTACAAATATTTCAGGAACATCATGGCAAGCATGCATAATAAAGATCAGGAAAAAAAGGGAAAGAAAGCAATCATTAAAAGAACAAGAACACATTGAAGTCTTGATGATTGAAGTACGTAGAAATATCCTTAAGATCAAAGACCCTTTGGAGGGTGAATAAATCAACAACCGAAATCTACATCCAGAACGAAGACACAAGTGGCAGCCATATCACCATATTGAAGAAAGTCCATGTCATCAATCACTATTACTACCAGTCATCACAGGTAGTAACTTGTCATGTATCAACGCATGATGATGTGAAAATCATGATGTAATTACATAATCATTTTAAATAAAAATAAGCAGAAGTGCAAGAGTCATGTATGAACAAAAGAGCCATGGAATTCTAAATGACGTGTAATTCCAAAATTCATTTAGAATCCCAAAGGGTGTAGAAGTCTAAAGGTCATTAGGATTTGGAAAGTCAAGAGTCACGGGGATGTGAAAATTCATGCCTTAGGTTATAAAAGGACCCGCATTACTCATGAAAAGGACTTTTAACCTTGGCTTCTCCCACAAGGCATTAAAGAGATAGAGATAGTACTTTTGGGGAGAAATTAGTGGCTCTAATGTTCCACTATTGGAGCTAGTGATGTTCATTTTGCTTATGTATCTTGGAAATTTTGATTTATACTTGAAGCCTTTCAACCAACACATTTTAATACATGGACCATGGACCTTTTAAGACTATTCTTTGAATGTTTATGATTCATGTTCACTTTCACATGTACTGAAGTAATTGAACTATTTTGGAGGCTTTGCTTCTTAACTTATTGGAGACGTGTTGTAATGTATATAACGATTGTCGCATCTATGTGAACTATTTCGCTTGATGCTAGAGAAGCCTTTCTCATATGTGTGTGTGTGTCTCCATGAGGATAGTATTGTTACTTATCTCTTAGAGGCTCACTTTAATCCCCCTCTACAGTGAAACAACCTTGATACATTTGCAATTGAACACTCACAAAGCATACTCTCTTGCTCATTCAAAAGCACAAGTGTGCTTCTCTCTCGTGCTAATGGCTAAAGACCAGGCATATCTTTAAGTAAATGGTAGTCAGGTCATATTCTAAATGGGAATCCTACACCAAAAAATGTGAGGTCTAATTGGGACCTCATATTGGGGAGATCCGTTGTATGTTTCTAGTGTCTAGCATCATCAACATCCTAGCGCTAGAAGGAGGGAAGCCAATTTTGTATGGATGATCACTCCGCACACCCTAATCATTCACCTTCTGAACAAGGTAGAAATATTTGAGCACCATTCCAAATCCTATTCCCGAAGTACTAGGGTCTTCTTAGCCTGGTCCGAAGTTGACATATGAAGTTACCTATGAAAAAATCTAGGAACTTTCACCTATAACCCATCGGTTTTCAAAAGGTATCAGTTTACTTCCATTTGCGTATAATCTCCCGCATCACCCTAAGAAGAAGAAACAACTTGTATTAGTGTATTAATTGCAACAGTGAAATATTTGGTTTTTTCAACTCTTGAATAGTTACTAGAGTCCTAAGAAGACATAGTGATCCATATCTTTTACTTCATGGTTTCATACAAAATTACATTTAAAAGAGCATGTAACCAAGTAACATAAACGCAAGAAATAAGTGGAAATCAAAGCAACCATGAAATCACAGGCATGAGACAATTTGATGATGGAGTTCACCCAATGTGAGCTACTTCTCTAGGCCCTACTCAGTGTGGGGAGGCCTCTTTCATTAAATGGAAACATAAATAATTTATAATTAGTTACATAAATGACCCTTATACCTCCATTTTCTGAAATGGTATGAAAATGCAAAGGTCATCTGCAGAAACACACATCACCATTAGATTCGTGGTGTGAACTTGTGTCGAATGACTGTAAACTCAACCCCTTTCTAACATTGTCAAAATCATGGAAAATTTTAGGGGCTAATATTCGTAGGTGGGCTAATTTTCCATGATTTTCCCCAAAAAATATTCGCCAATTTCCATTTTTTATAAAAATGATTCACCCAAATTTTACAATATAAAATTATTTTAGCTTAAAAATAGCTAACATTAAATAGAGAGTATATATAAAATCATTATAAGTTTGAAATTTTTTACAAATACATCAATAAACATTTTATAGTTTGATATTAACAACTAGTGAGATTCGCAAATGTTTTTAAAATTCAAGATAATTTTCCATCCTTAAAATTTTCCTTGGTCAAAATCTGGACCCTCGGGAATCTCAAAGATTCCCCCAAATATTTCTTCCTGGAGATGGGTGAAAAATCCACTGCTCAAATGAATATTCTGAGCACACCACTGCGCTCCTTGTGAAATTCTAAGAAAAATGACTATAAATTTGGCATCATTTTGCCTCTGTAAAAAATCAACCTCTAAGGGAATCTAAAGATTCATCAAGCATAAAAAATATTCCTGCAAGACTTGATCTCGAAAAATGTGCCAGGCATGGTTCCGCCTCGGCCACTGTATTAAGGTTCTGCCCTCTTGGGCCTTATGCTTGTCCCTCATTCGGCACGCTTCATTCTCCTCCCTTGGTCGAATGTTGAACTAAGTTTATATGTGAAATTACCAACGAACATACAAAGGATGTGGCCATTGGGATCTTGGGTAGAGGAAGTAATAATAAGAAATTTGTTTGGGTGGTGAGGGATTCCAACCCCACTGACCCATATATGGAATTTTTAGTTGGTGGTAGCTTTTTATTTGGGTGTGGTCATTTATGGAGGGTTGTCGATGGGCAGTCGATGTGGGTTCAATACCCGCCGACCCTTTAACTCAATGGTCAAACAATGGTCCTTGACCCAGTTTATATGAAACGTATATAAGGTGGAGTGGGGTGGCAGGGGTGGTGGCTTGCCAACCCTTTTTTTAATATTTTTTTTGTTTTATGTAGACCAATTAGTTAAAAAAATGACTGGATTTTTAGGTTCACTGGAAAAATTAACGAGGTGAAAAATTCACTTGTTTCGATGACTGGAATTCGTGCACTAGTAAATGCCAATTTTTTTGCCTTATTAGTGGTTGCCACTAGGCCGAGTTTGACCAAAACTTTGACCGACCATAACTTCCACATCCAAGCTTGGATTGGGATGTTGTTCACACCGTTGGAATTCTTGCGTCGAGATGTTCAATCTGACTCTAGTTCCACTTCAATCCAGTGACTTTTATTTTTGAGCTTTTCTAAAGCCACTTCTGAATTTCGAGTGTTTTTGGTGGCACCTGGATAATTCATCCCCACTGAGGATATTTTGGTCCTCCAAAAGCATGAAAACATCCTACACACTTCATGTGTCCTTTTCAAGCCACACTTTCAACATCTTCATTCCATGCAAACCTGTGGTACATTCTTTACATACAAGAAAAAACATAACTCAAACAACCTCATACTTGCCAAGAGTTTACAACACACACTTTGTGGTCAAGTTTAAATCATAATAGAAACAAATACCCCAACTATCAATAAAGGCAAAAACATCATCGTTGCTTGAATAAGCGATGGAAAACACATCATCACTTTTACAATTATATTGCAACACATGATTTAAAAAATGTGGCCATGACAAGTGGTGTGTAGAAACTCAGTGTTAGACAACAAATATATATTTTATTAATAAAATTCAATGATGATTTACATGGTGGGAGGCCCTGTCTTATATACAGCCCTGGGTGCCTCTTGGTGAATGGGAATGATCTTAGATCATGCCCTTTAATTACTTATTAACTACAATTTATTTGATTTTATATAACATTGCCTTCACTTTGAATCGTATGAAGCCATTTGGGAATAACCACTGAAACTGCAGGTAACGATGGTTCTTCATCTTTTCTCGAAAAAGCATCAATTGCTACGTTATCTTTCCCTTTCTTATGTAATATATCCATGTCGAGGTAGAAATTTTTTCTATCCATTTTTGTTGTTCTGTAGATAGCAATTTCTCTTGAAGGAGATGTTGAAGACTATTATGATTTGTTCGTATTAAGAACTTACTTCCCAATAGATATTCTCTCCATTTGGCTAATGTGTGCATAATAGCAAGCATTTCCTTGTTGTATGTAGACTTGAGATGTTCTTTCTTATTGAGCTTCCTACTTTCAAATGTGATTGGTTGACCATCCTGCATTAGTACTGCTCCTATGCCAAAACTTGAAGCATCACACTCAATTACAAATGGTTTTGAGAAGTATGGAGTTGCCAATACAGGGGCATTAGACATAACTTCCTTGAAATCTTCAAAACACTTTTCTTCTTCAACATTCCATCAAAATAAGTTCTTCTTTAGAAGTTTCTATAGGGGTGTGGTTATATGGGAATAGTTTTTAATAAATCTTCGATAATACCCAGTCAATCCTTAGAATCCTCTTAGCTTGGAGATATTAACTGGTTTGGGCTATTCCCTTATAGCCTTGATCTTATTAGGATCTAATTTTACTCCTTCCTTGGATATTATATGTCCGATATATTCTACTTCTTCCTTCCCAAAATTACATTTGGACTTCTTTGCATAGAACTGATGCCCTTCCAATACAATAAGAACTTTCTCCAAATGTTGTAGGTGCTCCTTCCAAGTTTTACTATAAATTAAAATGTCATCAAAGAACACTAGCATGAACTTCCTTAGATATGGCTAGATAAACTCATTCATAGTGGCTTGGAATGTTGTCGATGCATTGGTTAGCCCAAAAGGCATTACTTTAAATTCGTAATTACCTTCATGTGCTTAGAACGCAATTTTTTCTGCATCTTTCAACCTTATTCTAATCTAGTAATACCCTGACCTTAAGTCCAATTGTGAGAAGTATTTAGCGCCATGTAGTTCATCCAACATTTCATCGATAAAAGGAATTGGAAACTTGTTTTTAATTGTTATTTTGTTTAGTCCTCGATAATCGATGCATAATTTGAATGATCCATATTTCCTTCAAACTAATACAACTGGAGCAACATATGGACTTTTACTTTTTATGATGATTTCACACTTTAAAAGATCTTGGACTAATCTCTTAATTTAAGTTTTTTTATGATGTGGATATCGATATGGTTTGATGTTCATGATATTGATCTGGCTCTAACTTCTATTGTATGCTCGATTTCTCTTTTAAGAGGCATCTTCATCGGAAGGTCTTGGAATACCTTTTCATGATTTTGAATTAGCTCTTGGACTTTTGGTTCTTCTTCATCGACCAAATTCAAAGTTAACATTTCTAATTGATGATATTGTACTACATAATTTGGTGCTCCCTTCCGAATCATTTTCATCATCTAGAATGATGATACAATTTGGTTCACAGGTGGTTGGAACCCATATAAATTGTATTTTGATGTTTGATGGTTGGCAGAGTAAGTGCCTAGGGCTTATATCCATTGGATACCTAAGACCACATCCACTCCTCCTAATAGTACAGTGTAGAATGGATATTTTAGATTATAGTCTTGAATCTAAAATTTGACTTTAGGGCATTTCCCTACTATTGGCTTATATGGGCTTGACCCAGGTTTGGAAGAGTTATTTAGCCAAGTAAATCCCGCAACTGCTAGCCCTTTTGGCAACAGCGCGCGGAGCGCGAGCTGAGGTCTCACCTGAGGTAGCAGGGGAGGGTGCTAGAACTAGGTTTCCGCACTCTAGGGATGTCTTGGTGTGGTTTGGAGGTTTCATGTAGTGATTTACATCTCTGCGCTGCTCGGCATTCGCATAGATCCAGCTTAAGTATATCTTTCTTATTAGTGCGCTATTCTATTAGATGAGGTGTTTATCAATTACCAAGGTCTTTAAGAAAACATTTAACCAACACAATTGATTCGTGTATTAAAATAAACCCATATTTATACTCATTCCAACCATAAGCAGATAAGATTAAATAGATAGTATGACAGTTTAGAAGAAACACAGAATTACAGAAGAAACTTATCTTTATTTCCACTTTGTCCTTAATACATCCAGATCCACCCTGTGCACTCAGCTGGAGGGGTCTGCGCACATAGTTGCGAACTTTCCAGGCCTCTCCACACACAGCTGCAAAGTCTCTACCTACTACCCCAATCCCTTGACTCGGAATTACATACGCTTTCCAAATATCTTTTTCAAGAACCCATTATATTTCATATTCCCCCAAAATAACTACCTTTCCCTCATAGAGTCGCTCTCTATTTATACCCTTCGTTGGCCCGTGATCCCTATACATGCTGACTCTATTTATATATCTTTACATTATTTTTAGGCGGACTACCCTTTGACTCAATCCTACTATAATTCATGCTCTGCATAATTCGGATTTTTTACAATAATTTATTCCTACTTTTTGCGCTTTCTGCCCCAAAACCCATTTTGCGGGACCTCCACTACCCAACAGTCCCCCAACACAATCATCTTGACTTGTCCTGAGTCACTTGCTGGCACGGTTAGACATTCTACCTTGGCTTCACTGTTCGCCTCCCTACGAGTGGCACTCGTCATCCTGTTGCTCGTTCATTATTTCCTGCAACACTTCGTTCGGCTCCTGCTTCAGTGTTTCTACCACGTCTCGCAACCAATGATGCTCATTCTACTTTGCTCGGTTAACACAGAACATCCCCTCATAGTATTTTAACATGAGTGGGGGAGCCACATACGGGACCTCCTGGTACCACCACAGCCACTTCCGACCTTCGTATCTTTTCTTCGCACTGTCTACCGTAGCTTGTGTTGCAATTTTGCAAGATCCTGGCTGTTGTCCGCAAGATCCCAATCTTCGAGGGACATCAGAGACGATTTATTAACTGCATATCTACCTGTGGTCATCGTCTTTCTAACCTTTCATTGTTCTGTTGTAGTGTGTCATCTTGCTCCTGGGTGAGGCGATGACATCCGGACCAATTCGACTTCGTATTCCCTCTTTTCTGGTACATCCCCTACTGGTGATGCTAGAGCTTGCGGGATGCCCCCAGCTGTCACCCCCATATTTCTTAGAAAGTCTTGCTACGCTATTGGCTAGATTACTAACTATTGGCCAGATTACTACCTGGGGGTTCCGAAATCCCCATTGCCAATCCTTCTCACTCAGCAGTAGAGTAATTCTTTTATGCTTTGGATAACCTGCGACTTGCAAACAAAATCGGGTTATCAATTCCTTCCGTTCCTTCTTGAGTGAGTACTGCAACCAACACGATAAATGACGCGTCGACATGTACATGAAATTCAACGTCCCACTTTGGAAAGACCAAGATAGGGGAAAATTCCATCTTTTCCTTAAGAATTTCCAAGTTTTTGTTACATTCCTCATTCCAACAATATGTAGCATCCTTCTTCAATAACTATTCCATTGGAGCTGTGATCTGGGCGTAGTTTTTTATAAACTTTTGGTAGTAGCCCGTGTATCCCAATTTAGCGCGTAGCTGCTTTATACTTCACAATGCTTGCAAATTTAGTATGATACCGATTTTTTTCGGATCCACCATTAGTCCTTGCTTACAAACCACATGGCCTAGCAAGTTCCTGAAAGGGACGAGGAAAGTAGACTTCTTTAGGTTGAGAACAATCTGGTACCGGAGGCAGGTATCCAACATCAATCCTAAACTCACGATGTGTTTCTTAACAAAGCCAAATACGGTCCAATCATCCAGGTAAACTTCTAAGAACTTGTGGATAAATTATTTGAACGTAGCTCCCACAATACGGGAAAATATCACCGGCACATTCTTAAGCCCAAAAGGCATTACCGTATGCTGAAAACAACCCCATTCGGTAGCAAATGTTGTCTTGCTTCGATCCTCTGGCGCGATCTTGATCTAATGGTACCTAGAGAATCCGTCCGTGAAGGAGTAGGCTTCCTGCCCGTCCACATTTTCTAGTACCTCATCTGTAAAGGGTGTTGGAAATGGATTGTTAACACAAGCATCATTGAGCTTCTGTAGATCTATGTAGAAGTAGATCTCACCCTTCTGTTTCTTCTCCTGCACAACCATAGGACTTACCCAATCAGACTCCTCGACTGGTTCAATAATTCCTAACGCCAGAATTTTGTCCAATTCTTCGCGAACCTTTGCTTTGTATTTTGGATTCAGTCAGTAGGGTCATTGTTTCACTGGTTTTGCGTCTGGCTTCAAAGTTATTTTCATCATCCCTAAGTCTCCTAGAATCCCTTTCAGCTCCATAATTTTTGTAGGGAATAAATCTCAGTATTCGCGGAGCAACTCAATGACATTTTCCACCGTGGCATTGTCCCAATAATCCCAAAGTGTAGCATAATTCGACTCTTCCTCTATTCTGATATTTACCTGCTTTGTTTTCAAGGGCATCGTGATGTCTGGATCTTTTATCTCGGGGCCACGCACCTCACGACTACCTTTGGATTCAGGTATATTTATGTTATGTGTGTCATCCTCATCATCTTCTACTTGTACATTGTAACATGCTAAGGCCTGGCTCAATTGTCGCGACCAGTCTGACGTCATGACTTCTTTTATTTTCGGTGGTGTTCTGAAGATGGCGGATTTTTAATAATTGTAATGCATCATCCACAGTATCCATCCATTGATCTTCAAAGAGAAATGTCAACAAAAACCCTTCGCGTGGGATATCCCACTCACTGGTGCCATGTCGGAGCTCTGTTTCCGTATACCAGTTCTTGGGAATGACATCCAGGGTATGATAAAATAAGTGCACCCATTCTGGTTGAGGCTCCGTACCATAAGCTTTGATCCATTTGCTTAGGTGTGTGCGTGGATTCTCTCGTCCATCATATTTCTCCGTTATTCGTAGCACTGGCTTCCCAAATCTTATTTACGTCATACACCTGCAGCTTTACCAATCTTCGAAGGTTCCTTCATGGGTACCCTACCATCATGCCGGTGTTGCACGCAATGCCCATTTTAGCGCATGAAATCGTTGGTACTATGGTACCATGCTTTCAAATTTAACCAGGAATTCATCCACTTCTGTTAGTCCATCATACATTGGTAGTTCGCAGGTTTGAGCTTTAATGCAATACAAGAATGTTGTCATCATATTACAGTGTAGCGTAGTTACCTCGTTCACCCTGTTCCACCCTTGCTTGTCTTCTTCATCTGAATCGTTGGTGCATGAGATGGCGTAGCCCCATGAGGGTATCCTCTCCTCCTTTGGCCTATGTGCAGCAATCTTGTAGATACAATCCAATGCATCGTCCCTTTCATCGTTGTGCACAGGTTCTGTGTAGCCTGGTCCTTCCGTTGGATCTAGTGGAATGACTACATGGAGCTACTCCTTCTCAAATATTATCTTCCTCTGTTTGAGGTCAATAACGCCATTCATGTTAGTAGCCCCATCGACCCCTAGCAATGCAGGCTACAGGCTATTTTTGTCCAGGATTTCAATAACTTCAAAGTCCGTCTGAGTACTTGTGCCATCAATATCTACTGTAATTCCTTGCAGCCTTCCCATGGGCAAGATCTTCTGCTGATTGGCCATCCACAATTGGATAGGAGACCATTGTAGTGCAGGCTTACCCATGTGCTCCCAACTCTGTTTAGGTAATATGTTTGCATCTGAGCCTAGGTCTAGAATGACCTGATCCATCTCGTAGTCACCAATCTGCGCCGTTAACCACATCTCCTGACCTGTCCGCGATGCATGTCTTCCTACTTTCCAAACTGCATGAGGTTCACCCCACCTCATGCATCTATTAAACACTTCCTGTAACCCTCTAACTGTCCTGTTTTCGCGAAGTAGTTTTATGCATGTCTCTAAAAAGGTAGTCAACATCAAGGGTCCTTATCCAACTTAGGTCGATCCCTACTACCTCAGCTAGAGACGCCCGTGAAGCTTTCCCTAACTTCCATATTGGTTTTCCCATTGACCTCTCATGTGGCTGCACTGCTTTGCACTACCATGTTTACCATGGGTTCGTCGTCGTAGGGTTCGGATCTCATCATCTGTACATTTTGGCATGGTTGTAGGAGGCGCTGCCTTTTTTTCGCAAATCTACGCTATCAGCATGGGGCAATCTAGCAGCTCATGATCGAAATGCTCACAATACGGACATGATTTTTGGGTTGGATTGGTACAATCCTGTGCATAATGTCCTGGTCCTCCACAGTTGTAACAAATTAGTTGTCCGTGACCCCTTCCTGGTCCCATTCTACCTCGTCCTCGACCGTGTCCTAGGAACCCACCACGTGCAAACACCGCGGCTGGATCCTAACCTCACACCTTAGTGTGCATTCTGTAGGCAGGTGCTTGGCCGATCAACATTTAATAGCTGCGACAATCCCTTTCTTTGTGATCCACCGATCTACAAAAGTTGCAAAAGAGCTGCTGGGGGGTTTGGTTGTATTTGGGTAATAGATGGTAGTTTTCAATGTTGTGCTTCCCTCCTACCTGACAGATTGCACACCAGAGCTGGGAAATCATGCTTAGCCCTACCTGTACCTCTAGTCGCAATGGTGTGGGTCCCCCTGTTACCACAAAATTCATCGAGACCAGACAGTGATCTTTATCGTGTCCTTGGCTCCTGCACTTTATACACCATACTTCTTGCCAGACTTCTGGGCGTGGTGTTTGTTCTTGTTTTCACTTCTATATTTCCAAACACAAATTTTGGACCTGTGCTTGGATTTGATAAACTCCCAACCCTGGATCCTGTATCAGGGTTTCGTGTAGCCGCATTGCTGCCTCCAGCACTTCTGCTTGGGTTGAGATCTTCTGTTGTGACAAGGTCGACTTCAGATATGGCGTTAGTGATGTGATGAACCAAGCACGGTGCTATGCATCCATCAGGATCATGTTGGCCTCACGAATGGTGCTTTTCAACCTTTGATTCAAATCCCATGGAGTCTCACCATGCATCATCGTGATCTCTTTGAATCCAATAACCAACTGTGCTTCTGACTTAGGCCAGCTAAACTCCTTTTTTGATTCAGTATGGATGTCCGCTATCCCCGTTGTTGGGTTGATGCTTGAATACTTCATGTACCATGTTAGCGCTTGATCCTACAATGCGCTAACTAAGATGGCTTTCTTGATATTATCATCCGCGACCTGCTGCGTATTCCATACTAACGTTAGTACAAACCAAAATTGTTCTGGGTCTTCGACTCCTGCTCCTTTGAACACTGGTAACTGAATCGTGTTCACCATAGTTACCCTTGTTCTACTCCCATCCCTTATTCTCTTGAATTTTCAACATTCTTTTCTACCGAGTCCCTGCGCTTCACACTAGACACCCCTTATGTAGATCCCAATCCCGGCAATGGAACCATTTGTTGGCTTATATGGACCTGACCCAAGTTTGGAAGAGTTATTTAGCCAAGCAAATCCCACAGCTACTGGCCCTTTCGGCAACAGCCCGCAGAGCGTGGGCTGAGGTCTCAACCGAGGTAGTAGGGGAGGGTGCTAGAACCAGGTTTCTGCACCTTAGGGATGTCTTGATGTGGTCTGGAAGTTTCGTGCACTGGTTTATAGCTCTGCGCTGCTTGGTATTCGCACAGATCCAGCTTGAGTATATCTTTCTTATTAGCGCGCTATTCTATTAGATTAGGTGGTTATCAATTGCTAAGGTCTTTAAGCAAACATTTAACCAACACAATTGATTTGCGTATTAAAATAAATCCAAATTTATACTGATTCTAACCATAAGCAGATAAGATTAAACAGACAGTATGACAATTAAGAAGAAACACAGAATTCCATAAGAAACTTATCTTTATTTCCACTTTGTCCTTAATACATCCAGATCTGCCCTGTGCACTCAGCTGCAGGGGTCCACACACACAGTGGCAGACTTTCCAGGCCTCTACACACATAGGTGCAGAGCCTCTACCTACTACCCCAATCCCTCGACTTGGACTTACAGATGCTTTCCAAATATCTTTTTCAAGAACCCATTATATTTCATATTCCCCCAAAAGAACTGCCTTTCCTCATAGAGCCGCACTCTATTTATACCCTTCCTTGGCTTGCGATCCCTTGCAGGCCAACTCTATTTATATTTCTTTACATTATTTTTAGGCAGACTACCCTTTGACTCAATCCTACTATAATTCGCGCTCCACATACTTCGGAGTTTTTACAATAATTTAATCCTACTTTTTGGGATTTCTGCCCCAAAACCCGTTTCATAGGACCTCCGCTACCCAACACCTACTTTTTCAATTTTCTTACCGTTAGCTTCCATAACCTTCATGTTCGGCATGGGAAATGTGAAAAAGTTGAGTATTTTCACCACAATTGAGTCCAAAAAATTTTGGGTGCTACCCATATTGATCAAAAACATTACATTGCTCTTCTTGATATATCCTTTTAATTTTAATGTTTAGGGTTGTGATATACCTGTCATAGCTGATAATGACACTTGTGGAATATTCTTGTCATCTAGTTTTGGAGATAATTATGGAGAATATTATATTTCTTCTATTTCTAATTCATCATTGTCAAAATCATTAATTGCTTCACATTTATACAGGTTCTTGGTCTCTTTTCCTTTATCACACCTGTGTTTAGGGTCCCATTTTCTGCCACAACGTTTGCACTTTCCTTCTTTCATTCTTTGAATTTCCAAGTTAGTTTTTTCTCCTTCACAAAGATGTGGTGGAACATATTTTGTGTTATCTGTGTTCGAGACTTGGGAAAATATTCGTCTCGAATATACTCTTTCAACCTTTGGCCACAACATTTTTTCATGTTTCTTTTCAGCAAATTTTTCCTTATGTCTTGCTACCTCTATAAAAATGATGTCGTGAAGCTCAAGCTCAGCCTGGAGATGGGGTTTAATCCCCGTGGTGTACAATTGAATGAGAAGAGTTTCTAATAATCCAGGTATTCACGTAGCTAAAGTATCCCATTCTCGAGTGTATTTGTCCACCTCTCCTTTTTTTTGTAATATGATGAGTGCTGAGAATAATTATTCTTCCTTGACACCTTGGAACCTTTTAAAGAACACATTTTTGAATTTCCTCCAACTGATAGAAAGTGTCATCTTTTTTATGATGATGATGATAGTGGTTAACGTCCAATGAGACCAAATTTGCCTATCGGACCTATAATTTTCTTAGTTTTTAATTGTCTAGCTCCTCGTCTTTCTTAGTGAGATTGATGTTGTAACTTTCTTTTTTTCCTCTACGGTCTTCCAAATTCCTTTATCTTGCATCTCCTTCATCTCTTCTGGTTCTTGGGAAATTGGTGTCTTAGCTTCACGATCTATTGTGTTTGTCCTTTTGAAGATAGTCTCAGAAGAAGTTTGGTCTAGGAGATCTGCTTTGATTTTAAATGAAGATTTATTTTGTGCGATATTCAAATCCTCATAACTGTTGATCCTTGAGGGGGCAGGGTTTTCTCCATGCTTGCCTTGAGAATTGTTTCTTTCTTGCCTGATTTCTTGTGATTCATAGTTTTCTCTAGAGTATTCTTCTTTGATGACAATGTAGTTTTCTTTTTGTGCTCCTTCCCACCATGTAGATCTATGGTGGTTTTTTCTAGCAGAAGTTTTCTAGGAGGTTTTTGGGCAATTTTTGGCTAGATGACCTATCTCAAAGCAAGATCAGCATCTGAAGAGGACACTTTCATAATCGAGTTTCAGGTTCCATACATAATCTTTACTTGTTAGGTTTATTTCAGCTAGGAATCCAGTGCTGATGTCCATTTCCACACATATACGTGCATAGGTGGTTCTGGCATATTCCTCTGTTTCTGGGCACCTGCAGTAAAATTTCCCAATTTCATTTCCAATGGATTTAGCGAGGAGATATTCCAGAGATGCAAGGGTAGGCTTGGCAATCTCACCCAAACTAGTGCTGAGGTTATGACTACTATTGAGGGATCGAATGATGGGTCCCATAGCTTCATGAATAGGCCTAAGTTTTCCCAAAACCAAGGGTCAGAATCTAGCATACATTGTCTGCTTTCACGATTTTCAAAATCTACTATAAAGAAACCCCTAGCACAAGGGTAGATATTAATTTCATCAGAAATGACAGGCTTCCATACCTCTGAGATCCAATTATGGAGAGCTATCAGCCGTGACCAAAAACCATTGAAACGGCAGATTAGGGCACTTTCGGAAAACTTCAAAGCCTTATTGAGTGAGGCCTGGACCACCTGGACAGTGGGAGCTGGGGCTTCACTAACGATATGGGTAGGAGCTTGCCCTCCAAAAGTGGACGGAACTGAGCCAGCAGCTATTTTCACAAATCTGGGAGCCATATTTTCCCGTAGAAACCAGTCACGGAGAAATAAGTCAGAAGATTAGATCTAGATCTAGCTATAGAAAATTAGATCTAGAACCCAGCTGCAGAGAATAAGGCAGAAGATTAGATCACATATACCAATTATATGCTTCGCCTTCCATTTGCATGGAAGCATGCCTGATATTTTCATCATCATTGTCAATACCATATATCTTGAAATATTCCTTTGCTTTATGGAACCAAGCAATGCTGCATTTTTCGTTACTGTCAAATTTGGATAACTCAAGTTTTTCTCTTTGTTGATATGTAGCTTTTGTCAACACGAAGAAGGGGTATTGATTTGAGAATGACATATTTGTGTATGGATTCCAGAGCTGCCTATTTTGAAAATTTCTGTTACTATTTCCTTGATTAAGCGTGGAAGATGTATTTGGAGACTCGAGTTTCTCATGTGAGTCTGACGAGTTTGATGAATCTGGAGAATTAATATGTTGAGTAGCTTCATTATTCTGGGGTATTTGATCGGGTGTAATCTTCATCTTGTCATAAATACAGGTCAACATCACCATTTCTTGATCCACCTTACTTGAAAGTTCTTCTTGATCTTTTTTAAATTCATTCTTGTTATGCTCGAGCTGAATCTCTATTCTCTTTGTTGTGTCCTATAGCGCTTCAATTTTTTCACCATGTCCAGTCACCTTAGCCTCAAGATCTATCAATTTTTTATTGAAATCGACCATCGACAATGATGAAGACATCGAGCGGGTCTGAGGCGGAGTATATTTATATAGCTTAACTATTTTTCTTAATTTGATCCTTTTTTTAACCATTTTCTTTTAAATAATAGTAATAACAATACTTATTATTATTATTTTTAAAATATGTATTTTTTAATAAATATATCAAATATACTATATAGTATATAACTATATAATATATTGTAATATATAAAAATACCTATGATACCACCTGATTATAATTACAATGTGCAGCGTAACATTTAAAGGTTGATGATGGTCAGCTTGCATTTAAGGGACGACAATCAACATGTGGGCATAGAATTTAATGGATGGCGGTCAACCTGTGAGTGGTGAGGAAAGGTAGTCGTAGAGGGTTGGAACATATGGTGAGAGTGAACATATAGTTGATTAGGGAAATGGACGCGATCGAGAAGCGTTGCGATTGGAGAGATCTATCAGAAGAATAAAGAATCAAATTGATAGCGACTGAATAGGCTTTGTGCAATGATGTGTTGAACAAGACAATGATGTGATAGTGAGACAAAGGGAAATTTAGGACATGATACCTGGATGACTGTGACAAAAAAGGAAAAGTATGCGATGTGAAGAACAAGCACGGGACCATGGAACAACGAGGAGTGACGGGTGAAAATGACTAGTGGAAGAAAAAGCACGGGGTTGTGGAACAACGAGGAGAAACGGGTGAAAATTACCAATGGAAAAAAATTTAGGTGGCTTATGCAGCAATAGAGCAACCGAGGATTGAGTGCTTTGATACCAGATGTAGTGCATAAACTCAGCATTAGACAAAAAATATATATTTTGTTAATAAAATTCAATGATGATTTACATTGTGGGTGGCCCTGGCTTAAATACAGCCCTAGGTGCCTCTTAGTGAATGGGCATGATCTTTGATCATGCCCTTTAATTACTTATTAACAACAATTTATTTAATTTCATATAACAAAAAGCTACCATATCTAGTAAAATTATCTCTCACTCAGCAAAGTGAATGGGTCACCTCCCTGTGGCGGATTCGCTTGTTGAACATCTTCACCAACTGGTTCCTTCATAAGTGTTTTATGGAAATGGAGTACCTGACAGGTGGTTCTCTGGTGTCCAACCTCATTGCAGTGACTACAATGATTCTTTCTCCTCCAAACTTTCTATATCGTCTTGGAACACTTACTCCTAGTGCGCCTCTAATAAGCTCCAGTGGAATCCTCACTATCATCGGAATGTGATGAGGTGCTCTCATCATCTGTCATTGGTTGGTCACTTGCTGTCTTAGAGCATTCCCCAACCTCTTTTGTGACATATCCAAGTCCTCCATAACAAGGAAAATCCTCCACTTTGATGGGATTCACAATGCCTTGCCCATTAATGTTGAGGCCCTTTCCTTGATACCCCATTTTCTTCAATAATTTTTGTCCAATTCTTGTAGTATGTTTTTGAAAAGTAGTAAAATCATCATCATAAAAAGAACATGAAATTCAAGAATCATTTTTTACCTCAGGCTTGTTATGCTACAACTTTTCCAAAGCCTCCTCCTTGGCTTGTAACTGATTTGCAACCTTTGTTTCTCCTTCTCTGCTTCTTGTAGAAGTCTCCTTAGTTCAACATTCTCTACCTCAATGCTTTGGTTGATTTCTTTGAGTTCTGGGAGCTATGCTACATTTGGTTCCCTTTTCATCTTTGGCATAACGTCTACTAAAATCTTTGTCTCGTCACCCGAATCAAAACCCAAGTCGATGGGTCCTTCTTCTGCAATCGCAAGAGCTGCAACATTCATTTCATCACCTGATTCTGATCCCAGGTGATCCAAAATGGATCCTAAAAACCCTCTAAGTCTTAAAAAAAAGAAACTATCGCATGAGGAAAACCTTTACAAAAGGCGGATTACACTATCGGGCAAGAAAAAACATGCAAAAATGGTGAAAACAGAGCCTATCGGAGGCCGAAACAACAATGCACAGGAGCCATTAGATTTGGCTGATCAATGGTCTAGATCTGATCGACATATCACAATTGGCAATGGTAGGGAAAGTTAAACAGGCGCAGCCTTATGGAAATCACGATGGCAACCAAGCACAATTAGACGAGGACCGTCGATCAAGCGTGCAGATCCGACGGTCCAGATCTACCTGCACTATATCACATCGCTTGTATGCATGTACAAAGGGAATTAACCCATGGCCCGGAGGATCAGCGATATGCGATTGCGATATCGCAATATCGCATCACAACTACATAAGGGGTGATGCCAAGGAGGCCAGCGACCATGCGATGCGCCGATAGCCGATAAGGTCGATCGGCGCAATTAACTATCAGAAGCCAACAAGGATATGCAATAGCGATATATAGCTAGACCCAAAAGGGTTTATAGAGGCAATTACATATGTTTTGAGTTCTGATATGTGGCTAGTTGTCAAGTTTTTCATTGTAACTGGGGTTTTTCATTATAAACCCAAATACAATGGAACCCACGACTAAGCGACTTGCGATAGCGATCTAAAGGTGGACCCGATGGAGTTTAGGGCAGAGTTAATGATATTTCAAGTCTGGAGAAAGGCGTTTTGGTGGATTTTCCCGTGTTTGTGTGTATTTCTCTGTGTAAATGGAGAACAACTATTTTGGGGATTTCAAATGCACTGATGGTCCCTTCCATTGCGGAATAGGTGGCCACCTTCCCTGAATATGTTTAACAAATGATTATTTAATGCTCAGAGGGGATTTGAGCATACAGAGGCTGGGAGCCAGAGGGCCCGAAAGGGAAAAGGAACAGACAAGCACCAATTGGCTTAAAAGCCACTTAATGACAGAGACAGGAGTAGGCAGTGCTGAGACAGAGAGAAAACAGAGACAGAGAGTGAGAGGGAGAGTCTGTGTACTCATAAAGACTTGGGGGATCCAAGTAAAGCCCTGTTGTTTTGTTCCTGTTGTGTTGAGACTCAATTTGAGCTCACATTTGTAAAAACTCTACTCTTGAAGACATAATAGAGAGGTAACCACTAAAAGTTGGACCAGGAGACGTAGCCCAAGAGTTTCGAGTGAACTCCTTGATTATTTGTTGTGTTATGTGTTTGTATATTATGTTTCTCTAACTGCTCATAGTCTATATTATTTGCAATATTTTCGATCCATTGCACTAAGTAATATAGGTAAATCCTGCACATGAGTCTATAATACCTTAATATTAATCTAAGATCTCATTTTCAAATCAAGTGGTAATAGAGCTTTAGGTTTGCTAAGGTTAGACAAGCTTGTGTTGGATTTTTGTATGCCAACTGGGTTAAAGCTGAAACTGTGAAAAGGAGAACTTGTTGAGGCCAATCCAGAAATTGGAAGAGTCTATCCTCGGAGGAAAATGGTAGAAGAAACTCCCTTAAGAGTAGAATCTCAATTTATGGAAGGTTTTAAGGCACTTCAGGCCATGGTGGAAGAGATGTATCAGGAATTTAAGAAAGGCCGAGGTGAAAGCACTTCAACATCTCAACCAGATAAAGGAGTAGAGGAACCTCTTCTAGTTTCCCACCCAGAAGGCAAAGGAAAAGAAGAGAAACCTTCTCCACCATCTACTCCTTTATCACCTTCATTATCCTCATCATTTTCTTCACATAAAACTAGCCCTGAAAAGAAAAAGAAGAAAACTTATTTGATTAAATTAGATGTAAAGTTTGATTTGCCAATTTATGATGGAGAATTAAATGTAGAAAATCTATATAACTGGATTAGATAGATTGATGTATATTGCAGGGTGCAAAACATTGATTTAGAAAGGAGAAAGATTTAGTTGGCTAGCCTTCACCTTGGAGGAACTGCACTAGTGTGGTAGGAAGGCAAGACACAAGTTGATCTGAAGAGACATGGTAAAATTATTTCTACTTGGAATGAATTTGTTTCTGCCATCAAAAAACAATTCTATCCTCTAGCTTATATGCAGCAAGCAATGATGAGTTGGAAAACTCTTTGCCAATTAAAGGGCCAAAGTGTACAAAGTTATACCCAGGAATTTAGAAAAAGAGCTTTAACTCTAGGCATATCTCTAGACTCACCTAAAACTTTGTTGAAGTATATAGGTGGTTTGCATAGCTATTTGAAGCACACCATTCTCATGTTTAATCCCACTAGCCTAGATGATGTATCAGTTCAGGCTACACATCTAGAGGCTAGAGGCAAGAATGTGAACCCAGAGATTGGGGGATCATCAAAACCCTATGCAAGTAAGAACAAGGAAAAGAAGAAGTTGAAATGGAAGGAGAGGAAGACCAACGTTGTATAGAAGGACAAACCTTCATGCACTCACTGCAAGAAGGATGGACATGATGATGAACATTCCTGGTCTTTGCATCTAGAGCTAAAACCTAAGAAGCTCGGTGGTAAGAAGAAGAAGACTTTTGCTGCTATTCAGAAAGACTTGGGGTCAGACTCAGGTGATGAAACACCAGTCACGACCACAGGTATAAAAGGTAAAAATTCTGAAGCATCTACAAGTAATTCTACACAATCTATTGATAATGAAGATAATGAAAGGAAAATACATGAGCTTTTTCATATTAGAGTTATTTCCAAGCACCAAAAGATTGATACTTTATTTGATAGTGGATCACAAGTAAGCTTGATTTCTGAAACAATTGTAAGGAAGTTGGGATTACTAACAACACCTCACAAGATGCCATATCCATTAGGTTGGGTATGTGATAAAGCAAAGCTACAAGTGACAATACAATGAAAAATTAGGTTTTCTATTGGGTCAACATTTGTAGATGAGGTTGAGTTAGATATAGTTCCCTTGGATATATGTGGTATTGTTTTAGGAAGTCCTTACTTGTGTGATAGAAAAGCCATTTTCTATAGAGATGAAAATAAGTATCAACTCACTAAAGATGGAATAGAATATATTGTAAGAGCTCATAAACTCAAAAATAACTATTCTGTAATAAACTCAGGGTAGATGAAAAGAATTGTAAATTCATGCAAGCAATTTTTACTAATGGTTGTAAAGGAAAAGAACCTTGATAAAACCAATGTATTTGAAGGCTGCGATAATAAAAAAAAAGTTAATTTAGTTAAAGTTGTTTCAGAATATGATATCCTATTTCAAAAACCCAAAGGTCTGCCACCCAAAAGGGAAATAGTACATGATATTCATTTGCAGTAAGATGCTCCATTACCTAACATTGGAATGTATAGGTTATCCGCTTTAGAGAATGCAGAGATCAAGAAGCAGGTATAGGAGCTCCTTGATAAAGGGTCCATAAGACCAAGCACATCACCATGTGGATCTCCAATCATACTGGTGAGAAAGAGAGATGTTTCGTGGAGGATGTGCATTGATTATAGAGCACTGAATAAAATAGCGATCAAGAATCGTTATCCTCTTCCTCGCATTGATGATCTATTAGATCAGCTGAAAGAAGCAGTTTACTTTTCCAAGTTAGACTTGCATAGTGGCTATCATCAGGTTAGAGTTACAGAACAAGATGCATGGAAGACTGCTTTCAAGACAAAGCAAGGGCTATATAAATGGATGGTTATGCCTTTTGGCTTAACTAATGCTCCTACTACTTTCATGAGATTTATGAATGATGTGCTCAGACCTTTTATTTATGATTTTGTAATTGTATATTTAGATGACATTCTTGTTTTCAGTAAAACACGGGAAGAACATTTGAAGCATGTAAAGAAAACTTTAGATGTTTTGAAAAGAGAAAATCTTTATGTAAAGTTATCAAAATGTGAATTTGGCAAAACATCTTTAAATTATTTGGGTCATATTGTAGGGGGTGGTGAATTGAAGATAGATCCCCCTAAATTCAAAGTCATTATGAACTGGCCTAAACCCAAATCTACTACAGAAGTTAGGAGTTTCCTAGGAGTAGTACAATATTGGAGAAATTTTATTACTAACTTTTCCTTGATTGCAACTCCCTTACATGCTTTAACAGGATTGAGCAAGGTATTTCAGTGGGGAGGAAAACAACAGAAAGCCTTTGACACCTTGAAAGAAAAAATTAGTACAACACCAGTACTAGCACTGCCAGATCTTCAACGTCCATTTGAGATTAAAAAAGATGCCAATGACTATGCCATGGGAGCAGTGTTGACGCAAAACGGTAAACCCATATGCTATCATTCTGAGAATTTAATTCTGCAATAGTTAATTATCCCACATATGATAAAGAATTGTATGCATTAGCGCAGAGTGTGAAAAAGTGGAAACATTTCCTAATGGGCAAAGAAACAATTATACATACAGATCATCAACCACTTCAATATTTGCACTCACAAACTAAATTACAACAATCAAGACATTATATGTGGATGGGTTTCCTACAACAATTTCATCTTGTCATCAGATACAAGAAAGGCATACACAATAAGGTTGCAGATATGCTATCAAGACCAATCATAAATGCATCTACTATACTTAAGCATAACTCAGTAATGCATCAACGCTACATTGAATAATATGCTCAAGATGTAGATTTTAAAGATGTATATGCAACTTTAAGTCATGGAAAACAAGTAGAAGAATTGGATTATTATGTTAAGGACCAACGCTTGTATCATTTGGGAAATTTATGCATTCCACAAACTGAAAGTGTTAACATAATCCGAGAAGCACATACTTCTCTTATATCAGGTCATTTTGGTGTAAGAAAAATAGTTGCACAGCTACAAAGGTTCTGTTATTGGCCAAGAATGCATGAAAGAGTTTCTAGATATATTAAAGGGTGTACCATGTGTGTTGAAAGCAAACCCAACAATAGAAAAATAGGCTTATACACTCCACTTCTAGTTCCTTCTCATCCTTGGGAAAGTGTTTCCGTGGACTTTGTTGGGGGATTGCCAAAATATAGAAAAGGTCATGATTATTTATATGTTATTGTGGATAGGTTCAGCAAAATGTGTATTTTGATACCTTGTAACAAGTAGGTTATAGCTGAACAAACAACGAAGTTGTTATTTCAGCATGTATGGGTTCATTTTGGGTGACCCACTTCTATTGTATCTGATCGAGATTCCTGATTTGTTGGGAAGTTTTGGTCAAGTCTATGGGAATTGATGGACACCATATTGAAGAAGAGCACATCATTTCATCCACAAACAGATGGCCAAACAGAGGTGGTCAACAAGACAATGATCTAGCTGCTCAGGGGCTATTGTAGAAAGCATCCCAAGCTTTGGGATGAACATTTATGTTATGTGCAACATGCTTACAACCATGCTAAGCACTCTTCTACTTAGAGATCTCCTTTTGAGACTTGTTTTGGTTTTATACCAAAGTCTCTCTTGGATTTTGTATTTAGTAAAGACATAGCAATTGATGGAGACAATGATGTGGACAAAGCAACCAAGTTCATTGAAAAGATCCAAGAAATTCACTAGGCAGTGCAGGAATAGCTGGAAAGAAGCCAGGCCAAGTACAAGGCAAGGGATGATAAGCATCGAATTGAGCATAGCTTCCAAGTTGGTGATCAAGTCTGTCTGTACATCAGCAAAGACAGAATGCAAGGCAAAGGAAAGAAGCTGAAGCCAATAAGGTAGGGGCCTTTCCAGATACTTGAGAAAATTGGAGAAAACACTTTTCACCTTCATTTTCCAACTTATATTCATATCTATTCAGTCGTTAATGAAGAGAACTTGAGGTTGTAGGAACCTTCATTGATTGAAGATCCTGAAGAGAAAAGTCAGTTGCCTTCTATTGATGATCTGTTGCCTGAATATCTCAATGAGTTGTAGGAAGACACAGTTCTAGATAGGAAGGTGAGAACTACGTGCAGAGGGGATGTTGAGTACCTCATAGTCAAACTCAAAGGTTCAAAACCAAGCAGTGCACGATGGATAGAAATTGGACAAGTGAGGAAGCTATATCCTCACTTGATCGATGCTTAAAAACCAACTTTTGGTGGTCCAAAAGCTTTTTAGTGGGAAGGCGTGATCCAAAATTGATCCTAAAAACCCTCTAAGTCTTAAAAAAATAAAAAAAACTATCACATGAGAAAAACCTTTCCAAAAGGTGGATTACACTATCAGGCAAGAAAAAACATGTGGAAATGGTGAAAACAGAGCTTATCGAAGGCCAAAACAACAATGCACAGGAGCCATCAGATACGGCCAATCAACGGTCCAGATCTGATCGACATATCGTAATTGGCGGTGGTAGGCGGAGTTAATCAGGCATGGTCTTATGGAAACCGCGATGGCGACCAAGCGCGATTAGATGAGGACCGTTGATCAAGCACACAGAACCGATGGTCCAGATCTATCTGCGCTATATCACATTGCTCATATGCATGTACAAAGGGACTTAACCTGCGGGTTGGAGGATCAGCGATATGCAATTGCAATATTGTAATATCACATTGCAACTACATAAGGGGTGATGCCAAGGAGGCTAGAGACCATGCAATGCATCGATAGCCGATAAGGCCAATCGACGCAATCAGTGATCGAAATCCAAACAGGGATATGCAATAGTGATATATAGCCGGACCCGAAAGGGTTTATAGAGGCAATTACATATGTTTTGAGTTCCGATATGTGGCCAGTTGTCAAGTTTTCCTTTGTAATTGGGGTTTTTCATTATAAACCCAAATACAATGGAACCCATGACTAAGCAACTTGCAATAGCGATCTAAAGGTGGACCCGATGGAGTTTAGGGTAGAGTTAATGATATTTCAAGTTCGTAGAAAGTCGTTTTGGTGGATTTTCCCCTGGTTCTGTGGATTTCTCTATGTAAACAAAGAACAACTATTTTGGGGATTATGAATGCGTCAATGGTCCCTTCCGTTGCAAAATAGGTGCCCACTTTCCCTGAAGACATTTAACAAATGATTGTTTAATTCTCAGAGGGGATTTGAGAGGATAGAGGCCGAGAGCCAAAGAGCCTAAAAGGGAAAATGAACATACAAGCATCAATTGGCTTAGAAGCCACTGAATGATAGAGACAGGAGAAGGCAGTGCTGAGACAGAGAGAAAACATAGATAAAGAGTGAGAGGGAGAGTCCGTGTACTCATAAAGACTTGGGGGATCCAAGTAAAGCCTTGTTGTTTTGTTCCTGTTGTGTTGAGACTCAATTTGAGCTCACATTTGTAAAAACTCTACTCTTGAAGACATAATAGAGTGGTCACCACTAAAAGTTGGACCAAGAGACGTAACCCAAGAGTTTCGAGTGAACACCTTGATTATTTGTTGTGTTATGTGTATTTGTCTATTATTTTTCTCTAACTGCTCATAGTCCATATTATTCGTAAGCGTTTCGATCCATTGCACTAAGTAATATAGGTAAATCCTGCACATGAGTCTGTAATAGCTTAATATTAATCTAAGATCTCATTTTTAGATCGCCAGGTCAATTGGCCCAACACCTGCAAATCCTACAGTTGTGATCTTCTCATCATCCTTTGATTCAGATTCTTTGTCTTGTTGCATAGTTTCAACTATCTTCTTCTTCTCTTTTCTATCGTTCCTCTTTGCCCTTAATTTTGGATGCAATTTCCAGCAATGTTCCTAATCATGCCCTTGTTGTTCATAATGAGTACAAGAGGGTTTTACTTCCTTTATCCTAGTTTTTGTTTTCCTTGTTATAGATCCATTTGGGCACATCACTTCCATCATCCAAATCAGTGTTTTAGAGCTCATCAAACCTTAATTTTATTTGCTACATGCCCTAAACAAGTCAACCTTTTGAATGCCTCCTTTCCAGATAGTTTCATGGCCTAAAGACATCTTGAAATGACCTCTAGAGGGACCAACGTAGGTAGGGCTATGTAAGCGTGCACTACAGAGTAGTTAAGTCCATGGCAGGGTGCTCTACAAAGCACTTAGGCCCTCTTTGACCTGCGATGGACGAGTTTGAATTAAATTCACATAGGGTTTAGGGAATATTCTTATCTTCTAGAGCCTTCTAGAAGATTTCCACCCTTATCATCTCCTATGAGCTCGAAAATGGATCAAGAATGGGTTAGGATACCTCCTATCCTCTCATCCCTTCCTCCATGGAACTAATTATAAGTATGGAAGGCCATTCAATACACTCATTGATGACAAAACCTCCTCCATATTCCTATAAATTGAGCACTCATCTAAGTGATCAAGGGGATGGACTTTGATGATTGTAAGGAGATAATGTTAGTTTGAGAATTGAGAATATTGTAAGTGTCATTATGTTGCTGGATTTTCATGCTTATGATGTCATGTGGATGGAACCAAAGCTAGAGGAGTGACTTCGAATCAGAGTTTATGGTTGTAATTCTTCCTTCTATTCAACAAAGTATTTGCACCTTTTTCCATATTCTTATCTTGATATGTGATGCATATATTTGTGAATGTATCTGATTCCATTTACTTGTAATCAATAAATCTTTTGCTTTTATCGGTTCTTTGTCTTTTGTTGATGTTTACAAGTACTTCTCAAGCGTGTTAAGTACGGGAAGGAGTGAAAAGATCGATACAAAGGAGACAAGAGGAAAGTGAAAGTACAAGTAGGTCCTCTCATTCTCTTTTTCTTATCTATTGTTTATAGAGAAAGGTTAAAGTGCTTTAAATTATTGTTCTAGATATAGCTACTGTCTAGGGAATTAGTATTTATCTGTAGATACCAAATTCTTCATAACAGTCCTCTTTAGGTGGTGTTCTCGCTCATGATTCCCCCTACTTTCAAGATGTACAACCTTGATAGTAGCTTCATCAAGAGTTTTATGTTCAAATAATAACAATGAATGATGCAGAAAACTATGCAAAGAGCTAATATATTTCATCAACATCTCAAGAGTGTCTAATCGAACATTCAATGCTAATGTTTGTTTCCTAAACTCCTTTGTAAAATTCTGAACAATTTGACCTTTACTTTGTTTCAAATGTTTCCATTCCATCATGCCTTTATGTTTATAGCACAATGGGTAAAACTATCCTCTTATAGTAGAGACAAACTCAGACCAAGATGAAAGAAGTTTACGACTATTCTTACCACCTTTTTGCAGATTTCCTTCCCACCAGATGAGAGTATTGCCACTCAATCTAAGGGATCCTAGCTGGATCTTGGCTTCATACTCTCTTATTTGTTGTATTCGAAAATACACTTCAACCTATTTGATCTAGTTATCTAGCTTTTCTGCATTAGATTCTCCACTAAACACAGGAAAATCAAACTTGACATCCAACTTAAAAAAAGGATTTTTAGATGTATTCCTATGATGCCTGTTAGAATGAAGAGAAGAGGAAGAAGACAAAATTTCACTGGAGGATGGAGATGGAGGAGGCTCTTATATTCCACCTTCATGATTTACCAAGGCATGATTCCACCTTCGTCTTCGTGTTGCACCACCTGTTACAAATCCATTTGGGCACATCAAATCCCAACATCTAGATCAGTGTTTTAGGGCTCATCAAACCCTAATTTTAGTTGCTTCATACCCTAAACAAGTCACCCCTTTGAATTCCTCCTTCCCAGACAGTTTCATGACTTGAATACATCTAGAAGTAGCCTCTAGAGGGACCAGTGTAGGTAAGCCCTTACGAAGGTGCGCTGCAGAGCAGTTAAGTCCACTGCCAGGGTGCTCTGCAGAGCACTTAGGATTCCTTTCACCTGTGCTGGGTGAGAATGAGTGAAATTCACATAGGTTTTGGGGAATATTCTTATCTTTTAGAGTCATCTAGTAGTTTCGCTCACTTATCAACTCCTATGAGCTCAAAAATGGATGAGGAATGAGTTAAGGTGCATCTTATCCTCTCATCCCTTCCTCCATGGAACTAATTCTAAGTATGGAAGGACATTCAATGCCACCATTAATGACAAATCATCCTTCATCTTCCTATAAATTGACCACTCATCTAAGTGATTATGGGTTGGACTATGTTGAATTGTAAGGAGATAATGCTGCTATGAGATTTGGCTTTGAAGCAAGTAATGTGATGCTACAAGTTTGTCATGCTTTTGATGTGATGTGGATGGGATCCAAGCTGGAGGAATGGCTTTGAATCAGACACCAATGGTTGTAATTCCTTCTTATATCTAATAAAGTGTTTGAACATTTTCCCATATGTTTTTATTGTTTTATAATGCTTATGTGTGTGAATTGTATCTGATTCCTTTCACTTATATTCAATGCTTTGATCAGTTTTTTGTCTTCTGTTGTGTTTACAGGGTACTTCTCAAGTGGATTAAGTATGAGAAGGAGCGATGGAATCAATACAAGGGAGACGAGAGGAAAGCGGAACTACAGGTAGGCCTTCTATCTTCTCATCTTATCTATTTCTTATAGGAAAAGTCTAAAACACTTTAAAATGTTGTTCTAGATACAACTGGGGAAGAATCCTCTTTCCTAGTATCTTTTCCAGCTCCTAATACATCCTTGTAGACCTTATTTGTGTTCATATATTGTAATTCAGTTGTTTACATTGAAAAATTGGTCAAACTATGTCAAATTACCTCTTGAAATGGCTTACTGTCACCAACACAGGCTTGTGAGGGACACAGTGTGTTGCAAAGCACCCCTAGCTTAAGGACAGTGCTCTGAAGCACACTGTCTCCCACTCTAGGCTGTGTTGATCCTCATAAGATCAGTTTCCCACCTTTGGAAAGAGTTTTTTGCCAAATTTTCTCTATTTGATTGTTTGTTGATTGATCAATGAATGTTATGTCTCAGAAAATGAGTTGTTATCTTCTGGTCTAGCCCAACTTTGATTGGATTGATTAATGTTTCTTCATGTTTTCTTTGTCATTATCGATCAATAATCAAATTTAGGATATAATTGACTAATCTTCATTCGAAAGAAAGTGTCGTAAAGTCTTATCTTCCTTCGAATTAGAACTATCGTAAAAGTATTCGTTCTTATGAAAGATTGATTGATTGTATGTGCATATTTCCTTTTGTTCATATTCACATTAAGGAAATCAAAAAGAAATACATGCATGTTGCATTGAAAAGTTTGTGTGTGCTCATAGGAATAGTGTAAGGAAATTGCATTTAGATTGTGCTCTTTTCTCTTTGATCAAAAGAAATCTAATTTCTCTATCCTTAAGTAGCTAGGGTTTTCATCGTTAAATTGAATGGAAAGAATGCTTATCATGATAGTTGAATTCCTAGGAATTTCAGAATACATCACGTGGTGAACTTGAACGGAAAATTCCTAAGCAAGATCAACTTAAAATTAACATCAATTTACCTAATGGAGCATTGTCATTAATGAGAACATTTCGTGGTTCTAGGCTAGAGATGTGTTTCAACATCGTAAAACAAAGCAGTTGTTGCTAACTTGTCTGCAATACATCCTGAGTGTGATACCTCATTCCACGTACATGAGTATATCGTAGCTTGTCCATGTACCTTTCGGTATATAGGGCGGTGTTACAATACGTAAAGTATATGGGAATGCTCTCATTGTGCGGTTTTGCATTAGACAATGCTTATACGAACTAGGCCTCCACGTACCTTCGAGTATATATGGGAGGACAACTCTAGGTTTCTATCCATCCTTAGGTAACCGAGTTGGTCGCCTTGTAAACTGTGATACACTGAACACAACATTCGGAGAGATTGCCTGCCCGCACTTCTTGGTTCGCCAGGAGGTATTCTGTAGTTCACAGTTGCTTGGTAAACCTTTTGCCCAGTATACCCCTTTTTGTTTATTTCTTTTGTGATAATAAAATTAATCAACAATCGTCGAGGAACATCAACCCTTACCCTATCATTCGTGAAGAACAATGAGAAAATTGCCTTTGCCACCCGAAGAGGCACCTATTCAGACAAAGTGGTCTCGCTTAACTGAGTCTAGTACATCAAGAACTCCTAGTTCTTCATTTGAATTTCCTGAATCATCTATTTCGGTAAGTACTGAGACTCCAGTTACTCCAACCATTTTTTGCACATATGTTTCTGAAGAAGAAGTTTCACAATTACCTGAGGACATTAGCACTAATCCTAGTGAAACGGTAACCAATATTGTTCAACAATAAGTTGATCCTCAACTTGAAGTCGCCCAACAAGAAAGTACTTTTGAACTTGAATCAGTTCAACCAGAAGTTAATCCAGAACCTATCCCAGTTCAAATGGAAGTTACATCTAAACCTGAAGTTGTTCAGGAACCTGTTGTTCAGGAACCTCTTACTGAAACTGTTGTTCATTTACCTGAACATCTGGACTTCAAATTTGAACATTCAGAAGTTTTTACTTTACCGGAAGGAGATCAACTGGTTACCCCTCAGACATCAGTAATTATTGAAACTTCAACTTTATCAACACCATAAATCTTTCACAGACCTGACGGTGAAGTTCCTCCACCAGGTCTAATTTCTATAGAGGAAGAATTGGAAGAATATTCTACACATGTAACCCCTTTCCACTTTGCAGTTGGGCTTTATCTTTACCCTCGTACTCCTAATTTTACTGCTCCATTTGATCCTGCTTATTTTCAAGTACCCTTCAATTCCTTAGGACAACTTTTGGGTTAGTTAAGTATGGTTGAACAACCATCAACATCTTAGACTGTATCATCTGATGCAGTTGTAGAAGAATCTTCTGTTGCAACCTCCTCGATGTTTTCTACCACACCTGAGTCACACCTTTATGGTGAACCGTCCGTCCCAGTTGGTTACCAATCTTTATCTGGAACCCACTCAGGGGTTGCTTCTACACCATGGTCATCACCCATGTCCTCAACCAGAATTTTACTTGGTTCTTCTCTAATGGGAACTCAACAGTTTGATCATGCATATCAATATCAAGCTGGGAAATCTTGTCAAAAAAGATCTATGTATCCATTAAATACTGGAGTTCCACCATATGGAGAGCAATATGCTTACTCACCATATCCTCCTTATTTTGGAGGACCGTCATATGGTAATATCCCGCAGTATTCAGGTCAATCTGAAATAAGAGTTTGTCAATGGCAACCAACAATACTAGTTCAACCCAGGCTTGTGTATCCAACACAACCAATGCAAGCTGTGTCAGTTATTCCTACTACACCTATTGTTACTACTGTACCACAGTCACAAGTTCAAACTATTGTATCTCAACCAGTACAAACTAATCCTTCTACCTTGAAACCACAAGTTTCAGGTCAAAAAGTTTAAATTCCTCAAGTTGTTGTACAACAACCACTTGTTTTTGAGGTTCAGCAGCAACCTCAAGCTAGTATACCCTTATCTGGATTGACCAAGCTTACACTCGTATAGTTTATTCACAACCTACCCAACCTTTCATTGCTGGGCAACAAAAACCGTTAAATCAACAATAGTTGTACCAATAACAACAACAACTGATTCAACAATCGTGGCAACCTCAATTTCAACAAACCTAATTCGAGAAATTCCAACCCCAATTTGGACTTGCTCAACAGGATCAACCTAGGTTTGGTCAATATAAAGCTTACCCAGGCCTGGTCAATAAGGCTTTACAGGTTATGGACAACCACACATTCAACCTGGTTATCAACAACCACCTTATGCTGGTTTTGTTCAATAACAACCATACCAAGGTTACCAAATGCAGATTGCTTATGTCGGTACCTATTGCTCAGGAAATTCCATCATATCCTGGGTATGCTCAACCTGACTTGGATCGATGGTTGCCATTTGTAGCAACTTTAGAATTACCAAATTTAAATAGGCTCAATAATGATCCAATCTTATATGCACCTTGGTGGTTGATAATTCCGCATAAGTTACCATCTAATATTCTAAAATTTAACGGAAATCCTAGAGAAGACCCATCAAATCATGTCATGACCCTTCATTTGTGGTTTTCATCAAACTCCTTAAATGATGATTCGGTTAGCCTTCGTCTTTTCCAAAGAACACTTACTGGTCCAGCTGCTAAAGGGCACATTGAGTTACCAAGAGCTTATTTCGGCAATTTCACCACTTTAGCCACTACATTTTTGACCCACTTCTAGTTACCCATCAGATACGAGACTGGAATGGAACTTGTAACCAGCTTTAAATAGATGACTGCTACCCATATATCAGATCGTATTCATGAGTAGTGACGTTGTTGTCGAATGGTCAAGACATATGTTCCCGATCATATTTTAGCTGAGTGGTTCATAAAATCCTTGTTGCCATCAATCACCGAGGATGTGGCAAAAGGTGGAGTTGTCATAGAAGAGAAAGTAATTGCTCATGCCCAATACTTGGATTTGATTTACACACAATCCGACATGCTTTATGATAAAATTCCCAATGCACCCCAACCAGCTTTCATTGTTCCTCCTCCTCCACAATCAAGTAAGGACTCTCATGCCGGCGATGGTGTGATCTGTTCTTCAAGCCCGCAAATGGCAGAAGACCATCTGGTCAAACCCTTGCCGTTACCAATCTAATTACCAATGCATCAGAAAATACTCTTGCTTCCAAAATTAATGTCATGTTATCTGACAAAGGCAAAAATCCAAAGCAACCAAGAAGCAAGAAAAAGGGGGAAATAAAAAGAAATAGTATAATTCCCCTCTAGAGAGATCATATGATTCCTCTGCTTCGGCAAGGAAACCTCGTTATCCATGTCTAATCTGTAATGACGAGCATTTTACGAGAGATTTTCCACACCGCTCTGAGGTCTCTAAACTTTTAAAGACTTCAAACACATCGATAGTGTTGACTGATCCGTTTCCAAACTTGGAGATACATTTGGTTGCAACAAACCATGTTTCCACATCCCAAGTACTCATGTTATCCATCACAAAGCCACAAAACGAAGATTTGGTGTCAACGAGAAACAAAGATTATGGAAATTCACTATCATCATCGAACAATTAGGCCATTGATCAACCTCATCCTTCGACTTCGACTTCATCTAAAAATATTCCACCTATTGTACTAGAATTGACAATTAAACCACCAAAGGGAGTTGTGCAAAAATTTACATTTAACCCTCGGGCTCAAGTAGCTCAGAACTATAACATAGTGGAAGATCTTGCTCAATCGCCTTCTGCTATGTCGACACTCGAGGTGTTACAAAATTGTCCCTCCCAGAAGTAGGCTTTATTGTTAGCAATAGGTGGAGTAGATCCTATGGATTCTAATCTTGTGGTTTTTAACCATGCGAGATATACACCACAGTTACCGGCACAGTTAGCCTTCCTAATTCAAGTAAAATCTCTCAATAAGAATGTTCATTGAACTATTATTGATGAGGTGGCATCTACTTGCATTATGTCATTGAGCTGCTGGAAAACACTTGGTTCACCTTCATTATCACGATCACCAACCACGTTGAAAGCTTTTGATGGAAGAAGATATAATCCTTGAGGGATTTTGAGTAACCTGCAAATCAAACTAGGGCGAAAAACAGTTACTGTTGAAGTTGAGGTAGTTGACGGACCCCTCGATTACAACATTTTACTGGGAAGGCCATGGGTATATGCTATGGCTGTTGTGGTTTCCACGTACTTTCGTACTATTGCATTCCCTTTTAAGGGTGGAATCATAGTCATTGATCAGCTAGTCTTCTTTTCCAATAGTTCACAGGCTACAAGAAGCATTCGGTTGGTACATGAACCCCCATTGTCACTTCAAAGTGTTGGAGTAGGTCTCTTTAAAGATCCTTCCCTAATGGGTACTTTTACCCTACTGTCACCATCTGATTTGGCGGAAGTGGCGAGAGTAGAGACTTGTAATATGATTTCCTCCACCTCATCTGATTTAAGGAGGACTACCAACAAGGTTGAAGTTGATAGTAATATTGAGGTAATGCTGTTACACCCCATTGAATCATCATAGCAATCAATTTTTCGGGCTTGTGTGGCAAACCCAAATTCACACTCAATGATTGTATGCGTAGACTAATCGTTAGAATATGGTACTTCTTTGGATCCTTTTTCACATATACATTCTACGGATGATGGAATCATCCAATCAATGATGATAGGAGAAGAACCATGGGAATATTATCATTATCGTTCCCATCTTCTAGATGACATCGAAGATTATTCAAATGAACTAAACCACCTGTTAGTAGTTGATTTCTTATTGAATTCAGTTTTCATAGACACAGTAGAATCTGAGCAAAACCTGTCAAATATTGAAGAAACAATTTCTATTAATATTTTGACCAAGCCTAATATTGTAGAGAATATTCATGTCAGCGAATATTGTCTCCATCAAAACTTGATAATTACCTTACTCTCTTTCGTGAATTTAGTGATATCTTTGCATGGTCTTACAAGGAGATGCTAGGCATTGACTCTATTATTGTTGAACACGAAATCAAAATGTACCTTGATGTCAAGCCAGTTCAACAGTGGTTTCGACCTGTTCATCCAAAGAAAGCTGTTGTAATTAAAGCGGAAGTTGAAAAACTTTTGCAGGCTAGTTTCATTTACCCTGTTCCTCTTACTGACTGGGTTTCCAATATTGTTCCTGTCATGAGGAAACAAGGAAAAATATGAGTGTGCATCGATTATAGGGATGTAAATCAGGCATGTCCAAAAGAAAATTATCCTACTCCTTTTATCGACCAAATTATTGATGAATGTGTCGGATGTGAAATATTTTCGTTTATGGATGGTTTTTTTGGCTACAATCAAATCAATATACGCCCACAGGACCAATCGAAAACAGATTTTATCTGTCCATGGGGCACATTTTCCTATAGGAAACTCCCCTTTGGTATGAATAATGTTGGGGCCACTTTTCAGAGGGCAATGAATGATGCCTTCCATGACATCAAGCACATTGTTCAACCGTACCTTGATGATTTACCTGCTCATTCACGAAAGTGGACTGATCACCCGCAACATTTGAGAGCAATATTTTTACGATGCTGACACTACAATATATGACTCAATCCACACGTGTGTGTTTTGTGTTGGTTCTGGTCGATTGCTTGGATTTGTAGTGTCTAGAGAGGGGATTCGACTTAATCCATTAAAGGTTTAGGCAATTCTGGATTTCCCTCCACCTTCAAATATTTTACAGTTACAAATAATCCAAGGGAAAGAAAACTTTCTGAGGAGGTTCATTCCTAATTACACTAAGATGGCTAAAGGTTTTACCTGTCTTTTGAAAAAGGAGATACACTTTCATTGGGATTAGGTTGCGCAAGCTTCCTTTGATGCTCTTAAAGATACCTTGATTAGAGCTTCATTAATGTATTCTCCAAATTACCAAAATGACTATTACCTGTATCTCACCACTACAGATACAACCATTGGCATGGATTTAGTCTAGGAAGAAAATGGGATTGAACATCTGATTTATTACTTGAGCCGTAATCTTAACGAAACAAAAAGTAAGTAGTCTTATGTCGAAAAACTAGATTTGGCAGTTGTGCAAGTTGTTCAAAGATTTTTTCCATTATATCATGTTACGGAAAACAACTATCATTTCAAATTGCAACCCTATGACATATATTTTGTCATGTCAATTGCTGGAGGAAAAATACTCAAAATGGATAGTTATTTTACAGGAGTTTGATTTGGAATTTATCAAGGCCACATCAAAGAAATCTCTATTTTTCGCTGAGTTACTATGTGACCTTCCTTCGACCTCCATTGATTCAACATCTGAACCATCAATATTGGATGATCTCTATTTCCAATTTCATCATCTGATGCATGGTATGGAGATATATTGATCTATCTCCAGACCCAAACTTTCCTGCAAGATACCTCTTGCTCACGACAGTGACGTATTCGTTACCAAGCCAAATATTATTTGTTCATTGGTGACACACTTTACCATTGTGGTATCGATACAATTTTACGGAGGTGCCTCACACATGAGGAAGCCGAGAAAGCATCGAATTATTACCATTCTAGTGCCTGTGGTGGAAACTTAGCAGGATATGCAACCACACAGAGAATTCTCCACGCTGGTTACTTCTGGCCAACTATATTTAAAGATTGTATTATTGCTATTAGAAGCTATCATGCATGCTAGATATATGACCGAAGAACCATATTACCACTTTCACCACTGCATCTAGTCATTTCTGTTGGCCCATTTGCCAAATGGGGCATTAAATTTATGACATGTAACCCCACCTCGACTGGGGGGCATGGGTATATTATAGTTGATGTTGACTAGTTTACCAAATGGGCCAAGGCGATGCCAACATTGAACAACAGTGGCCAAACGGCTGCTCTTTTCTTTTTTAACCATGTGGTTGCCCGGTTTGGTGTACCACAAGCCATAGTTACATATCATGGGTCACATTTTCGCAATCACATGATGGCTGAATTGACTGCTAAGTTAGGATTGTCACATGACAGTTCTACCCCATATTCCCTGCAAGTGAATGGACAAGTTGAGGCCATAAACTAATTCTTGAAGCAGATGTTGCAAAGAATGATAGGGGTTCATAAGAGAAACTAGCATTTGATCCTATACTTTGCCTTCTGGGCATATCAAACCTCGATGAGAAATGAAACTAGATTCACACCCTTTTAGTTGGTGTATGGTTTGGAAGCAATCTTACCAATACAATGTGAAATTTCATCTCTCAAACTCACGATTGACCTGTTACACTTCTGAAGAAGAAGCGTGTTTCTTAGAATTAATCCATCTGGATGAAACCCATCGTGATGCCAAATTGGCTAACGAAGCACATAAGAAACATATTAAGGCGCAATATGATAGAAATGTCAAGCCTCGTATCTTCTTAGAAGGAGACCTGGTCTTGTTTTATGATCAGGAAGCTGATAAACTTGGAGGAGGAAAATTCGAACCAATGTGGATGGGCCCTTATGTTGCCAAGCATGTTCTGGAAAAAGGTGCCTAGGAGTTAGTAGATTATGATGGGATTCCATTGTCGTAGCCCCAAAATGGGTTGTACCTCAAATGTTACTATGCTTGATTAAGTGTAGTAAAACTCATTGTATATATGCTTTCATTGCATGTGTGTGTGTGTGTTTCTTTTAGAGATTTTAATCTGGTTAGTAATCCACTTTGCAATTGTTGCAGATGTCAGAGTCTTCGGAACCTTTTGTTGGTTACGTCGATGCTACTAGTCGTAGTACGCAGAATTTGTCTTCTGCAGCATGGGCTATTTTCTCTCCAAGTGGCGAGTTAGTGAGTTTCCAAGGGATTTGTATCGTTCGAGGGACTCACAACTCATTGTACTACAACTAACAAACATTTATACTGTCTGAAATCCAACAATTTTTCGTATGTTCCTTAGAGTTCGTATTTTGGAAAGACGTTTTGAACACATTCAATATTTTGGAAAGACGTTTTGAACACATTCAATATCAACATATTTCCAGAAATCTTAACACATTAACTGATTCTTTAGTGAATTATGTGTTAAATAGACATTTGCAACACATGCAAAAGTATTATTTTCAATTCACATCATCAATTGAATAAGATTTCATATAACCATAGAAAAACTCTGAAAGTAAAACAGATAAGTGTTTTAAAAAGTTTCTACAAAATTTGTGGCCAAGACACATTTGGTCATTTGACCCAAAAACTCAAAAATTCATTCAAAACATCCTAAGTAGATCTAGTGGTGCTCATGGTAACAAGTCACAGCCTGTGCTATCATGCGCAAAAGCCTAGCCCAATGGTTAGGAACACCAATAGTGTGGCGTTGTAGCCTCATAGGTAACTCCTCGATCTAGATATCTAGAATACCAAGGGTTAATCCCTCTATGTGATCCTGCAACTCTGCTAAGGTTTTGCACAAATCCAAGTCCTAGAGAACTGCTCTCTGGATGTTTCTTTGAGCTAGCCCACTTGGAACCTATTGGTGTCCCACAGGTCAAAACGTACCCACATCTGCATGCATAAGAGTAATTTTAGTTTAGTCTTGGAAACATTAAAAACAAAAAAAAAATGTAGAAACTTGAAAACATAAAAAAACACTTTGGTCAAACAACTTACCCATAGCACCCCATTGTGCTCCAACTGGTAAAATCAAATCTGGATCTCCATGGAAATTGATCCTTGAGTATGGATGTTTCTCGATAACAATATGGTGTTACTCAAGACAGCTGAAAAATACAGGGGAGAAAATGATTGCTGACTGACACGCATATCGAGCCATCAATTCAACCCACCTCTGCATACGTGGATCTCTAGGACTAGCCACACCCAGTGAAATATGTTGTGGTTGCATCAATGGGATTCTTTCTAAGGCAAAAGCAATTAAGATCGAACCATAGTAGAAATTATTCGTCTTACCGCTTTTAACCTTAGTTAGTTGTTCTTTCAGAAAAAGAAAGCACAGCATTGCACTAGTTGAAAACTTTTGGTTCTAGACACTCCAGTGCATACTGCATATAAGATCTATTCGCCAGATGGAGTGTCACACTGCTAGTCAATTTTGCGATAGTGAAGAGGATCGTTCTTAAAGTCAAATCAACTACATCCTTGATATTTATTTTCCCATCCTTGCTAGGTTGTGTACTTGGCCAACAAAACTGCCTGATATAAGCTCTCACCGATTCACCCCCATGGACAAATCCAGAAAGTGAGATGGGGGCACCTCGCCTCGACAGTCCGGTAAGAAAGTAGATATCCTCAATGGTAATAGGGATCATCTTGTCCCCAATGTGAAAAGTCTGATATGTTGGATCCCATGCACGAACAAGGAACTGCAATAGTTCTATTTGTTTCCTCATTCCGGACAACTTAAAGTATTCGAGTAACCCACAAAATTTTTAGGGCCTCAACTATACCCAGATTGTTTAGGGCAACCATGTCTTGTTCTTAATTCTCTCTTTCTCGCGATGTAATTGACATTCTGATCCAATGAAAGTCTGAAACAGAATCATAAGCTAAATTAGGATCCTTTCCATGCAAAAAACAGGACAAATTTTGGAGCAAACAGCTAAAAAAAACTTGGGAAATGTGCCCATCGCAGCCTAGACATAGAGAAAGTGTGTTGTAGAGCATGTAGACTTCTATTTAGATGCTCTTTAGCACAGTGTTCGATGTGAAATCCTGCGCTGATCCTAGGGAAAAAAAAATGAAACCCCTGGGGGCCCCAAAAAACCCTAAAACTTGCATGAAATGAAAAAAGAATGACTTGAAAAGAAAGAAGAGAGGTTTAGTTCCTACCTGGTTTGGACGGATCGAGAAATGGTCCGTAGAATCTCTCACAATCAACTGGTGAAAGTTGAGGAAAAAAACCAAGCTCAGAGCACAAAACTGAATGGTAAGTTCCAAATGGTAAAAATGTCATGGTAAAAGATTTTTTTATGTTTATTTCATGTTCATTAATTGATTAAACATTAGTACTTACCTACTTTTGCCTATGAAATAGATATTTTTAATCCATTTGGTGATGCCTTGAGCCGGTTTTGCAACTAATCTACAGAATTCAACATGCTTGATTGTAAGTTGTACCATTGACCATAGAGCACACTTTTATCTCTTTTTTGAGCTTTGTTAAAAATGAAAAAGGAACCCCCCTGGAGTCCTCTTTAAGCTCTTTTCAGACTCTCTAAATATGAAAAGATTGCTGAGCGCTTGTCCTTTCTAGCTTGTTAACGGATTGGAAATGATATCTCTCTTGTATTATTTTACGCTTTTTTGAGCTTGAGAGATTAATTTATAGAAAAGAACTTGTGGAGGTTTCTTTTTGTCCCTTTTCAAACTCTCTAAACATGAAAAGGACCGAGTTATCTTTGTCATTAAACTCGTTCAAACATCAAATAGTGACAAACTTGTCCATCTAGATAAGATCAAGTTTCACCTTCACTAGACTCGTTAAAACATCAAATAGTGATGGATTCACCTGAAGGGTGAAATTATACAACAACCATATGTTATCCTCCTCAAGCTTGATAAAAATAAAGAGGTACTAGTCAACAATTACTGGGGAGAATGGGAAAAGGGGAAAACGACTTTATGGTAGCAGATCGCTCTTGAACATGACACTTTCACTCCATCACCGTGACTATCTGGGTTGGGTCATTAGCTTGATGGTTATCACACCGTTGGTCTATCATACCATCCATCACTTTTTTTGGGTCAATGTTACCAATTCACTTTAATGTCACCGACATGTTCAAGAGAAGTCATTCAGTCAAAATTCATCTGTTGCAATACCATAAACCTTCATTTTCATGACTGCCATTCCTGAACCTTGTGTCGTTAGCCAAATTCCATCTCTAAAATCACTACACTCATTTCATGTCATTGATGTGGGATACATCAAGGCCCTCTTGCAATGAGTCGCTTCTTGTCGACATCAGCTCATTATCCAAGAATTTGACTTAGAAACACCCATTCAGTACCTTGAAGCTTGCATACATCAATGGCAGGTTTCTTGCTTCCGGCAATAGGCATACATCAATGGCCTTCAACCAAAAGACTTTGTATGGTGTTCAACACCAAATCATCCATTCACACCATGCAAATTGTACTGCAGTGCCTTGAGAATCATTATCATTATCGATGATTTCTCTCGCATCTATTAACAACTTACATCTTTGGCTGGTAATCAGATGGTGTATTACCATGTTCGACTTCAGATCACATATTCACATGGTTAGACTCATACTTGAGTGAATGATTGAATGATATTGAAGACCCCAGATCTAGTTTCATCCATCTGGGCTGCAATGTCAGGAGTACTAAATCATATGTACAATGGCTTTACGTTGATAGTCATTTCTTTCATGGGTCTATATCTGTAGACAACTATTTATGTACAAGTAATGAAAGGTTATAAACTGAGCATGGGTATTCCTTCCTTTGGAAATTCATGAAAAATAAAATATCATGATATATGTATTGTAATTGTGCAAGTCACCTTCCACTTTGATACCTCCTCATCACATCATAAAGCATTTCCTTCAACATTGGCGTTTTTCCGACTTCATGCTTTAGGGGGAAACTGTTACAGATCCATTTGGGCACATCAAATCCCAACATCCAGATCAGTGTTTTAGGGCTCATAAAACCCTAATTTCAGTTGCTTCATGCCCTAAACAAGTCAGCCCTTTGAATGCCTCCTTCCCAGACAGTTTCATGACTTGAATACATCTAGAAGTAGCCTCTAGAGGGACCAGTGTAGGTAAGCCCTTACGAAGGTGTGCTACAGAGCAGTTAAGTCCACTGCCAGGGTGCTCTGCAGAGCACTTAGGATTCCTTTCACCTGCACTGGGTGAGAATGAGTGAAATTCACATAGAGTTTGGGGAATATTCTTATCTTTTAGAGTTACCTAGTAGTTTCGCTCACTTATCAACTCCTATGAGCTCAAAAATGGATGAGGAATGAGTTAAGGTGCATCCTATCCTCTCATCCCTTCCTCCATGGAACTAATTCTAAGTATGGAAGGACATTCAATGCCACCATTAATTACAAATCATCATTCATATTCCTATAAATTGACCACTCATCTAAGTGATTATGGGTTGGATTATGTTGAATTGTAAGGAGATAATGCGGCTATGAGATTTGGCTTTGAAGCAAGTAATGTGATGATACAAGTTTGTCATGCTTTTGATGTGATGTGGATGGGATCCAAGCTGGAGGAATGGCTTTGAACCAGACACCAATGGTTGTAATTCCTTCTTCTATCAAATAAAGTGTTTGAACCTTTTCCCATATGTTTGTATTGTTTTATAATGCTTATGTGTGTGAATTATATCTTATTTCTTTCACTTATATTCAATAGATCATATGCTTTGATTGGTTTTTTGTCTTCTATTGTGTTTACAAGGTACTTCTCAAGCAGATTAAGTATGGGAAGGAGCGATGAAATCGATACAAGGGAGACGAGAGGAAATCAGAACTACAGGTAGGCCTTCTATCTTCTCATCTTATCTATTACTTATAGGAAAAGTCTAAAACACTTTAAACTGTTGTTCTAGATACAACTACTTATCTAGGGAATTAGTGTTTATCCGTAGATACTAAATTCTTCAAAACACCCCCCACTTCAAAATCAAAGGATTTGAGTTTTCCTTCTCCTCTTTGGAGCATTTTTCTGGTGAGCATTCACTTATGCACCCACATCAAGAAGACCCGCTCTTATATCAAACTTGATCCAGATATTTTACTTCATAGATGCATACAAATTGAATTTAAAATAACATGTAACCAAGTAACATAAACACATGAAAGAAGTGGAAATCAAAGCAACCATGATATCACAGGCACAAGAAATTTTGATGATGGATTTTACCTAGTGTGGTTTACGTCTTTGGGTCCTTCTTAATGTGGGGGGACCTCTTTCATTAAATGGAAATAGAAATAATTTACAATCAGTTAAATAAATGATCCTTATACCTCCATTTTCTAGAATGGTTTGAAAATAATAAGCTCAGCTGTAGAAATGGACATCACAATTGGATTCGTGGCGTGAAATTGTTTCGAATGACTATAAACTTGACCCCTTTCTGACACTGTCAAAATCTGGACCCTCAAGAATCTCAAAGATTCCTTCTTGGAGATGGGCAAAAAATATGCATCTCAGATGAAAATTTTGAGCACACCACTACGCTCCTTGTGAAATTATGAGAAAAATGACTATAAAGCTGACATCAATCTACCTCTATAAAAAATCAGCCTCCAAGAATATCCCTGCAAGATTTTGTCTCAAAAAATGTGTCAAGCATGGTTCTGCCTCAACCACTATGTCAAGGTTCTTCGCTCTCCGTCCCCATGCTCAACCCTCATTTGAATCTCTTCGTTCTCCTCCCCTGGTCGAATGGTGAATTGAGTTTATATGTGAAATTACTAGTAGACATACCAAGGATGTGCTCGTTGGGCTCTTGACTTGTGGAAGTAATAATAAGAAATTTTTTAGGGTTATCGAGGGTTCCCATCGACCCACATATGGAATTTTTAGTTGAACGCAAATTTTTATTTGGGTGTGGTCATTTATGTAGGGTCGTCGATGGGCAGGCTAGCTGACGGTCAACGCGGGTTCAATACCCGCCATCCCTCGATGATCAACCAATGGTCATTGGCCTGGTCTACATGAAACATATATATGGTGGATTGGGGTGACGACAGTGGTGGCTCGCTACTCCTTTTTTTAATATTTTTTTGTTTTATGTAGACTAATTAGCTAAAAATGTTTGGCTAGATTTTTGGGTTCACCGACAAAATTAACAAGGCAAAAAATTTTCCCATTCCGGCAGCGGAAATTTGTGTGCAGGTAAATGCCAAATTGATGCCTTGTTAGTGGCTGCCACTCTGCCTAGTTTGATCAAAACTTTGACTGGACATAACGTCCACATACGAACTCAGATTGAGGTGTTGTTCACTCCATTGGAAAAGTTACCTCAAGATGTTCTATTTGACCTTGGTTCCACTTTAATCCGATGGCTTTCATTTTTGAGCTTTTCCAAAGCCACTTCTGAATTCTAAGCATTTCTGGAGCCACCTGGATCACACAGCTCAACAATATCCACTTCCACCCATTAACAAAGGGTATGAGGAAGACAATTTTTTTCTGATGATATTTTTTTTGGTTTAGACTGTGAAGGAGAAGGCTCATTAGATTCTGAAAAGGAGGAGGAACCCAAAGATGAAGACATGGCTAAACAGGTTCTGGATTGGATGCCCCAAGGGTCTCTTACTCTTTTGGATAATATTCATAAAATGCCCCAGCATCTGGAAAAGTTGTTATCAAATTTTGATCTATATAAGAAGAGAAAGGAAAAAGATCACATCGATGACTTCTACATCCATCTATGGATGTTGGAGGTACAGTACGATGATGTTGCTTGTAGGATTTTCCTTTTACATTAGAAGGTAGAGAAACAAAATGGTACCATAGTCTGCCTTTCAATTCATTTCACAGTTAGCGGAAGTTTAAGAAATTATTCTTGGAGAAGTTTGTTGTTGACAAGACTCCCACCATTTTATTGAAAAAGCTCGGAAATAGTAATATGGGGGAAAAGGAGAAAGCAAAATATTTCAATTAGAATTTCAATCTCATATTGAACAAGTTTCCCTGGGCATGCAACCTCACGATTCAATTACTATTGATTATTATACGACTTCCTTGCCCACCGACATTTCCTTATTCATTAAAAGAGATGCAAAGGAAACATTGGCACTAAACTTTGTAGAACCAATGGCGTGGAGAAAGACTTGCATGCTATTGGAGTCATTACTGATGATGTCATCTAAATACTCTAAGGCAACTGGCAAGAAGTATCAACCTTCCTTAAGTAAGGCTAAAGAAAAGGATTCGTTAGATATTGAAAGCTTTACCAAGACAGTAAAAGTACTTACCAACGATATTTTAGAATTAAAGATAAGTTCAAGAGAGACCTCTACGAGTAGTAGGTCTCCCAAGTCTTTTCCATTCCGAAGGAATAATAACAACAACAAAAAATCAACCCGCCAAATCTACCCAAAGTTTGAATTTTGTGCTGAATATATAAAGTATGGGTATCAAAAACTATTTCTCTTTCCACCAAGAATATCATTCAGAAAAGACATGTCCATAATGGAACCACAACGTGAATTCTTTGGCGACACACATTGTGGATTCCTTATTAGCAAATGAGCAGTAGAAACAAACAGAAGAACCTGCAGCGGCTAAAGAAAGTACTCGTATGGACATGCAGTGAATTCCTTTGATTGTATTCTTAACGCTAACAAGAAGAGTGTTGAAGCACTACCTCATAGTGAGGCCCCCCCATAGAAGAAAAAGGTCGATATAACTTGAGGAGTCAAGGGCCCATTTCTGAATAGGAGGTGACGATAAAAAAATTAAAGGAGAAAATATTAAGAAGGATCTCACCACTAGTTAATCTAGCTAAGAATGCACAAAGCAAGCCTGGAAATGCAACCACTTCCAAGAACACTTCCTCCAGCAGTAAAAGTAAGTCCATCACTCTGGAAGTGTCAAATAAAGCTACTCCTCTAGACACTTCAACACTTCCTGCTAAAGGTGAAACAATTGATTACAACATAGTTGAATATTTGAAGAGAGCTCGAGCCAATATTTCCATCTATGAGCTCATGAAGATAGAAGGTCAGCGGTAACTACTTTTCCAAGCCTTTTCACAACCTTCACTAGGTGACAAAGCTTCTACCTCTCAAAAGGTGTTTGATAAGTCTTCTAGTTCCATTGAATCTCTGGTTATGATGTAACATTATATGATAACACTCTTTTTCCTTTGTTTTTGTTAAATTCTGAAAATTTTAATTACAATGTCCTTAATTATTTAGTTGATTTCGGTGCATCTATGAACGTAATGCCATTATTTGTTGCTAAGAAAATAAAGGCTAAATGGGATAAAATCAATGCACACATCATTCAACTGGAAAAATCTCTTGTACAAGCTATTGGTGAACTCAAAAATGTTCTTATTCAATTATCATCTAATCACCAATTTCATCAATGTATAAATATTGCAATTGTGGACATCCCTGAAGCCTACAATGTGCTTTTGAGTAGAGACTGGTCTAGTAAATTCCAAGGGTATTTTGCTACAGATTGGTCACATTTATGGCTTCCATATAAGGGCAGGAATAATCAGATTCGAGTGGAAAGTGAATCATACATGAAATACACTGTGAAACCACTTGAGGCCCATAATGAGCCTGTTGTCTTTGTTGATTTAATATTTAGAAATTATTTCTTGCAAACTGATCACAGGTGTTATCAAGCACAACCATCACCTGTCCCACCAGATACATAGTCGAAGTTCCTTCCTTGTTCTCTAGATGGTGAAAATTAATCCTATAATATATATGTGCATAGTAATAGTAATAATATTATAGAAAGTGGCTTAGTAGTTAAAAATATTTAGACTTTATACTTTGATGGTTCTAAGGCACAAGATGGATTTGAAGTTGGTTGCGTACCTGTAGACCCATGTGACAAGAAGCATATCCTTTCATGTTGTTTGGAGTTTGAGTGTAAAAATAATACTTCCGAATATGAAGCACTCATACTTGGACTAAAGAAAGTCATCGATTTGAAAGTAGAGTTACTCAAGGTAATCGGTGACTCAGAGGTGGTCGCTACGGGATATTATCCATCATGTTTCACCAAATATTAAAAACTACTAGCATGAGCTATTGTGCTTGATTAATTATTTTAAAGGTAGTAATTCATGTATTCAAGCTTCTGTGATCCATAATGAATTAAGCAAAGTCTTTCGGTAGAAATCACATAAGAGAAATTTGTGGTCGACATGTTTCAAACCATCAAGTGTGGTTCATCATCAGGACCAGATGAAGAGGCAAACCATGGCAAAGGCTTAAATAGAGAGCAGTGTTGAGACATAATTTCAAGTAACAACTATATTTGAACAATAATATTTAAATTATGATATTAATATATTAAAAACAAATATTATTCAGTAACGACTATATTAAATGACTAGTTTTTGAAAAAAATATTTAAATAATGATATTGTTTCATTAATTTATTAAAAATATTAATAGGTAACAACTATATTAAACAGATAGTTTTTGAAAAATAATATTTAAATAATGAGATTAGTTTATTAATTTATTAAAAATATTAATATGTAACAACTATATTAAACGACTAGTTTTTGAAAAATAATATTTAAATTAATTTATTAAAACCAAATATTACTAGTTTTTGAAAAATAATATTTAAATTGTGATATTACTTTATTACTTTATTAAAAACAAATATTAATAAGTAACTGTTATAATAAACAACTAGTTTCTGAGAAATAATATTTAAACTAATTTATTAAAAAAAAAATCAAAGTCAAACTTTAAAGGAGGGGAGTCAAAAATTATAAAAAAGAGACAAGACCCTAATCGAGACAAGATCATTTGATAAATAATTAATGGAAATAAACTAAATTAAAAATAATTAATGGAAAAATAAATAAAAGAAAAGAAAAATATACACAAGTCAAACGAAATATGTATAAATAAATAAATAAAAATAAAAATAAAAAAATAAAAACACACACACACACACACACACACATATATATATATATATATATATATATATATATATATATATATATATATATATATATATATATCCAAATAAAAGTAATCAATAAATAAAACGGGGTCAACAATAAAATATGGGGCTCAGGCCCATTAAACAAATTTAAAAATTACTAAAAAGAGTTAAGAATGAATAGGATGATAAAATACATTAAAAACACGAAGGATCAAGAAAATAAACTCTAATGAAGAATAAATCAACAACAAATACTATAAAAAGGACGCCAATACCTACATAGATAAACAAACAAACAAAATAAATTCCAAAATGAAGCCTACAAAACTAGGAGGACAGGACATGGACCCAGCTTCTACTAATATTCCAACCATCATCTCTATTAAAATTATTGGGTCTTTTTTCAATTTCTAGGGCCTCCCTCAATTTACGATGATGGAAATGACTAACCCTAGCAATGACTTGGGCCTCCTCAATGCAGATGTGATGCTTAGATTTATCTGCATGCTCCACAAAAGCAAAGGAGCGAGTCCTTCCATGCTTGATGTCAGTAGCATGCTCATAAATCCTTTGATTAATCAAGCGACCAGTCTCACCAATGTAGGGAGTCCTACAAGAGCATGGGATAATGTAAACACCCTTCATATTCTTGGGGTCCATCGGGTCTTTTACAGATCTAAGGGAGATCTGGATGGTATTTAAAGGACTAAAGGTTGAAGCCACCTTATGCTTTCTTAGGATCCTCACAATCTTGTCAGTGGTCCCTTCGATAAAAGGAAGATGAACACTAGAAAAACGATCCTTGGTATCTTTCTTAGCACTAGGACCTTTTTCAGCTATGAGGAAAGCCTTAGTACATTGGTGTCTACTATACCATTTATTAAAGAAAACACTTAGGAGATGTGCTTTTTCTTCATTGAGATGGTTCTCATCAGAAACACTTAAAGCTCTAGTCACTAAGGTGTTGAGAACACCAAGCTTTTGATCTAGGAAATGATGAGAATTAGCATGAAGATATTGTTCTGTATGAGTTTTCTTATGAAATACCCTATGAGAGAAAGATCCATCATCATTCCTTGAGAGGAGGACATCAAGAAAGGGTAGACTACCATTACATTCAAGTTGCATGGTGAACTTTATAGAACTAGATTGATTGTTAAGATGGAGGAAAAATAATTCCAACTTTTATTTACCATGGGACCAGATGACAAGTGTCATCCACAAACCTCTTCCACATCTTAGGCTAAAGATGAGAAGAAGCTAATGCTTTTGATTCAAAATGCTCCATGAATAGATTAGCTACCACAAGGGAGAGGGGGGAACCCATGGTGAAAACGCAAGTTTTCTCATAGAATTCCCCATCGAATGAAAAGAATGTAGAAGTAAGACAAATACTAACTAAATAAGCTGTATCATGATCTTTGATACGCTTAATGACTTCGATGACCTCGTTGATAGGGATATTAGTGTAGAGGGAGACCACATCGAAGCTCACAGTCTCGTATTCACTAGGTCAAATTCCCTCAGGTTCATTTTCCATTAATTCTTCTTTGGTTTCTGTTGATTTTGAAAATAGTGGAAGTGGTTCTATTAATAATAATATTCAATTGAATAATAATAATAATAATAATATTGATATTAATATTAATTGGTTTACTAGTAATAATAATAATAGTGACTGTATTTTCACCTCAGATAGGAATAATAATATTAGGAATAGAAATAATAATTTATGTTTGGATAATGATAATAATAATAATAATAATAATTTGTATAATAATAATATCATTGGGTTAATAATAATAATAATATTAATATTAATGAGGTTAATGACTATATTTTCAATTGTGATAATTGTAATAATAGTAGGATTGGTAATAAAACTCTAGGTTTGGATAATTTTGTTTGTTCTAATTTTCTTTCCTCTTCTAGTAATAGGGTTGTCAAACTCTCTAGAATTTCTTTTGATCCCCCTGTCTTTAGTCTTTTGGAGAAAGGTTTAAATTTTTCTCTTGCTCCTAGAAAGATCTCGGTCGATGATATCATCTGTGACATTGAATATGGTATTAGAGACTTACCAGACGTCACTAAAGATATCATTCGTCAAGACTGTGCGGTTGTCCTTAGAAAGGCAAAGCCCCCCAAGAACAACATCAACAAACCTGAGTTTGATGCTATTTAATTGTTAAACAATAATAAGAATATTGTTGTTCTCAAAGCTGACAAAGGTTGTTTTGTGGTTATTCTTGATAAATATGATTACCGTTGAAATATGTTGGACCACCTCCATAATAGCAGGAGCTACAGGAAACTCAACAAGGATCCCTTGAAGAAGATTTCAAAAAGTGTGGCTCTTGCTATAAAGGCTAGTAGCTTGGTCAACTTGTTCAGTCATAAGATTATTGAAAGTTGCCCTCTAACCCCTAGAATCTATGGTTTGCCAAAGATTCATAAGGAAGGGGATCCTTTGAGACCCATTGTCAACATGATAGGAGGGCCAACTTATATTCTTGCTAAATATTTAGCACAAAAGTTTAAGCCCCTTGTTGACCATACAGAATCCTTCGTCAAGGACTCTGCATCTTTTGTTAATGAGTTAAAGAGTTTCAAGCTTGATCCAGATGACAAGCTTGTGAGCTTTGATGTGGTCTCCCTCTTCACTAATATCCATATTAACGAGGCCATCGAAGTCATCAAGTGCATCATCGATCTTGATACGGCTTATTTAGTTGGTATTTGTCTTACTTCTACTTTCTTTTCATTCGATGGGGAATTCTATGAGAAAATTTGCGGTGTCGCCATGGGTTCCCCCCTCTCCCCTGTGGTAGCTAATATATTCATGGAGGATTTTGAATCAAAGGCCTTAGCTTCTTCTCGTCTTCTACCTAAGATGTGGAAGAGATTTGTGGATGACACTTGTATCATCTGGTCCCATGGTAAAGAAAAGTTGGAACTTTTTTTCCTCCATCTTAAAAATCAATCTAGTTCTATGAAGTTCACCATGGAATTTGAATGTAACGGTAGTCTGCCCTTCCTTGACGTCCTCCTCTTAAGGAATGATGATGGCTCTTTATCTCATCAGGGATTTCGTAAGAAAACTCATACGGAACAATATCTTCATGCTAATTCTCATCATTTCCTAGCTAAAAAGCTTGGTGTTCTCAACACCTTAGCGACTAGAGTTTTAAGAGTTTCTGATGAGAACCACCTCAATGAAGAAAAAGCACATCTCCTAAGTGTTTTCTTTAATAATAGGTATAGTAGACACCAATGTACTAAGGCTTTCCTCAGAGTTGAAAAATAACCTAGTGCTAAAAAATATACCAACAATCATTTTTCTGGTTTTCATCTTCCTTTTAACCAAGGGACCAGTAATAAGATTACGAGGATCCTAAGAAAGGATAAGGTGGCTTCAACCTTTAGGCCTTTAAATACCATCTGGAGCTCCCTTAGATCTGTAAAAGACCCAGTGGACCACAAGAATATGAAGTGTGTTTACATTATACCATGCTCTTATGGGACTCCCTACATTGGTGAGACTGGCTGCTTGATTAATCAAAGGATTCATGAGCATGCTACTGACCTCAAGCATGGAAGGACCCATTGCTCTACTTTGGCGGAGCATGCAGATAAATCTAAGAATCACATCTGCATTGAGGAGGCCCAAGTCATTGCTAGGGTTAGTTATTTCCATCATTGTAAATTGAGGGAGGCCCTAGAAATTGAAAAAAGACCCAATAATTTGAATAGAGATGATGGTTGTAATATTAGTAGAAGTTGGGTCCCTGTCGTGTCCTCGTAGTTTTTTAGGCTTCTTTTTGGGATTTATTTTGTTTGTTTGTTTATCTATGTAGGTATTGGCATCATTTTTATAGTATTTGTTGTTGATTTATTCTTCATTAGATTTTATTTTCTTGATCCTTCTTGTTTTTTATGTATTTTATTATCCTATTTATTCTTACTTCCTTTTAGTATTTTTTTATTTGTTTAATGGGCCTGATCCCCATATTTTATTATTGACCCCGCTTTATTTATTGATTACTTTTCTTTGGCTATATATATATATATATATATATATATATATATACACGTTTCTATTTTTATTCTTTTATTTTTATATATATTTCTTTTGACTTGTATATTTTTGTTTTATTTTATTTATTTTTCCATTAATTATTTTTAATTTAGTTTATTTCCATTAATTATATATCAAATGACATTGTCTCGATTAGGGTCTTGACTCATTTTTATAATTTTTTACTCCCCTCCTTTAAAGTTTGACTTTGTTTTTTTTTTTTAATAAATTAATTTAAATATTATTTCTCAAAAACTAGTTGTTTAATATAGTGGTTACTTATTAATATTTGTTTTTAATAAAGTAATAAACTAATATCACAATTTAAATATTATTTTTCAAAAACTAGTTGTTTAATATAACTGTTACCTATTAATATTTTTAATAAATTAATGAAATAATATCATTATTTAAATATTATTCTTTCAAAAACTAGCCATTTAATATAGACGTATTTGTTTCTAATATATTTATAAATTAATATCATAATTTAAATATTATTGCTCAAATATAGTCGTTACTTGAAATTATGTCTCTACATTGCTCTCTATTTAAACCTTTGCCATGGTCTGTCTCTTCATCTAGTCCTGATGATGAACCACACTTGACGGTTCGAAACACGTTGGCCAAAAATTTCTCTTATGTGATTTCTACTGAAAGACTTTGCTTAATATTTTAAAGGTTTTAATATTATTTTTATTCCAAGGCTTAGAAATGTTGCAGTAGGTGCATTAGAAAATGCAGCCACAAGGATGTTTCCATTGAGAAATGCTTTTTCTATTGAGATTATATATAAACCATATGTTCTTGATAATGTCACTAACTTTTTCATTTTCAATGGCGAATGATAGACACCACATTTCATTGCTAATGCAGTCATATTCAAAGATGTTGCCATAGAAGAGGATGAGCATGACAAGGCTTTGCAAGAGGCATCTAATGCAATGAGAGGTAATATTATGTGTAAAGGTGTGGTGTCCCTAGAAAATTTATATGACCTGCAAAACCAGTTCAGAGGACCAATTAATACAAAGACCCAAAGCTCAAAGTTACCATCTAAACAAGTCAATTTAGGAACTCAAGAAGATCCAGTATGTAAAGCTCGTTACATGTTGTTCTTCGCAAGAATGAAAACAATTTATCCGCTTATTCAATCAATACCATGATATGTTTGCATGGAAATATGATGACTTAAAGACATATGATACTTGTATTACCTAGCTTGTCATTACCATAAAAGAAGGGGTAAAAAATTTCCATCATAAACTAAGGAAAGTTCATCTAATGTTGGAACCCCTCATCCAAAAGGAATTGAGAGAGTTGTTGGATGATCAGATCATTTTCAAATTCATACATTCAACTTGGGTTTCCAATTTGGTCCTAGTCATAAAGAAGTATGGGGAAATAAGGCTATGTGTATATTTCCGCAATCTCAACTGAGCATCTGATAAAGAAAATTATCCAGTGCCATCCATGGAATAGATCCCCTAAAGGGTACCTTGGTCTGAGATGATTTCGTTGTTAGATGGTTTTTCTTGTTACAATCAAGTGATAGTGGCAGGACTGGATCATTTGAAGACTACCTTCAGGACAAAATGGGGAACATTCACTTTCAAGAGAATGTCATTTGGGCTTATCAATGTCGGTGATACATTTCAAAGAGTGACAGACATTGCTTTCCATGGCTTGATTTGTCAGAGAGTAGTTGTCTATTTGGATAATGTTACTGTGTTTTCCAAGAGAAGACTAGATCGTGTATGCCATTTGAAGCACATATTTTAGCATTGTTGTAGATATGGGATTTCTCTCAATCCCAAGAAAATCATCTTTGGTGTGTCTAAAGGGACTCTATTAGGGCACATCATTTCAAATAGTGGAATTAAATTTGATCCTAAGAGGGTCAAATCTATTACACAAATCTTGTTCCCGGTGAACAAGAAATTTATGTATTATTTCTTAGGAAATATTATTTTCATGTGGAAATTCATCTCTGATTATGCTCAGATAGTTAATCCTTTACAGGAGATGATTAAGAAACATGCGAGTTACAAATGGGCTAAATGAGAGAAGGATCATTTCGCTCAAATAAAATAGGTTATCATTGATGCACCTGCGTTATTCAACCCTAACTATGGCAAAGATTTCCTACTTTATACCTTCACTTCAAATTCATCTATTGTGGCCATATTGACTCAAAAGGATGCTAAAGGAAATGAATGATTGATTTCTTTCATGAGTGCCAGATTACATGGGTCAGAGCTAAACTATCCTGCCATCAAAAAACAAGCATGCATTATATATAAGGTTGTCAAATATTTCAGGCACTATCTTCTAAAAGATCATATGATCATTTTTCTTCCTCATCCAATGATAAGAACACTCTGTACAATAGGAGTTGGGTGAGAAGAGGGAAAATTAGATGACCTACTTGCAAGAATATGATCTAGAGTTTAAACCAATTCATACTATTAAGGGTCATGGCCTTTTTTAGCTAGTAGCTTAAGTAAGAGATGCCCCTGAACAAGATATTTTAGGATGAGAGCTGGAAATGGAAATGTACAATGTTGAACATGTTCCTCATTCCACGTTTATAGCGCCATGGTATTATGATATATGACAATTTCTAGAGCATGACACTTTTCCTACTCATTTATAGAATAAACAAAAGAGGGAAATTCACTTGAAATCCCAATCCTACCATATTTTTCATGGAATGACTTTTAGAAATAACCACAATGGTGTCCTACTAAGGTGCCTTTAGCTACATAACACAAATAAGGTACTTAGATATTTTCTCGATGGAATGGTGGGTGGTCATTATGCAGGTGACACAACTAATCATAAAGTGATGAGGGTTAGATATTATTGGCACACTTTATTCAAATATACTCATGCTTATATCCGCAAGTGCCTAGCTTTTTAGAGATGTGTTGGTCGGGATCAGAAGTCAGTCACCCACTACTACTAGCAGCAGTCGAGGAACCATTCTAATAGTGGGGCCTAGATATTATTGGAGAAATATTTCCACACTCATCAAAGCAACATCGATATATTTTGATAGCTAAAACTTATTTTACTCGATGGACAAAAGCAGTTACCAAGAAGTCATCCACTTCTTGCAGCAGAATATTATAACCAGGTTTGGCATTCAAACATCTCTTGTCATTGAAAATACAACTTATTCTTTTTCATTGAAACTTTATGATTTCACATTGGATAATGGGATTGTATTAAAGTGTGCATCTAATTATTACCCGTAGGGAAATGGTTTAGCTGAATCAACAAATAAAAATCTTATCTGCATCATTCAGAAAACCATTTTCTTTGAGAAAAGGAACTAGAATAATTCTTTGAAAAATGCATTATGGGCTGATCGTGTAACCCCTAAGCCTTCCTTAAGACCTCACCATACTTTCTAGTTTATGGTAAAGAAGTTATCTTGCCCTTGAACTTGTATCTCCCAGCCTTACAACCCTCCGAAGAGTCCCAAGGTAGACCTTGCATTTTGGTTTAGAGAAGGATAAATACTTTACTCAAACTTGAGGAAGAAAGAATTAAATCCAAATAGATATTTTCCATTCATCAAAACTGTGTTAAGAATTGGTTCGACAAGAAATCCACATGGGCAAAGAGTTTCAATGTGTGTGACCTAGTACTTAAGTGGGATAAACCCCACGAAGAGAAAGTAAAACATCTGAATTTCCAACCTTTGTGGATTGGCCCATTCACCATTGAAGAGAAGCTTGGTCATAACACCTTCAAGCTGAAATATTTAGATGGGAGGATTGACCCCCTTCCCATAAATGGTCGAGATTTGAAATATTATTTCTATAGAAGTTACGAGTTGTGCTTCCTGTACATTTTGTTGCTTTTCTTTTCTCCTTTTTCTGTGTCTATTGTATCTGTTTCATGTTATTCATGTCTTGTCGTGTTCATTTCTTGATCATTATACATAGATAAGACCTTGTGAAAAAGTGCATGGCTCAAAAGGACTTTGTTGTGGGATGAAAGATAAAATGTGACAACCACAACGCTTGGCTATTTGTTTGTTCTCCTTCTTTTTCTGGGAAAATTCCATAGGTTGAGCTAATTCTAGATGGAAAATACGATAGATCCAAAAACAAAACCCTGAGGGATCCTATTAGACCTGTGCCTGTGTTGGTATCCAAATTACTCAACTTGGTATATCTACTTGTCTATTAATGCTTGTCCAATCTATTAGAGAAAGGATAAGGGGGAAATATAAAGGGAGCAAGCCTATATCAAAGGTTCTAAAATACCTCTCTAAATGGGCAACCTACTCTACTCTCAAGTCAGGATCCGTCTTCCACCCGTTGAAAATAATAAGTGTATATGCACAGTCATTAAATAAATAAATAAAGGTTTAAAGAAGAGAAAGGATTCCTGCATAGGGAGGTCAAAAAGGAGACTTTGCTAGGGCACTATCCAGGTGATGCAGGAGCATCAACCCATCCTCCATAATATCAACAAAAAGATGAGCTTCTAGAAAGTGGATGTGGCCATGAGGATAATGGTTCCTTGAATGAATTGATTGTTCCTAGTTTCTTGGGATCATGAGTGATTTTAGGGATTATATTGTATCATTCCAGTGATCTAATCATCTTTTTGTTATGAATGTAGCCTATGGGAATGTAAAAAAACGTCCATTAGAATTGAGATCAGGCCCGCCAAGCCTCAAGAGGCCATCAAAGTAATCATATTGTTTTTAATAAAATTATATATGTGGTTTGATCTTGCATTATGTAATGATCTTTTGTTTAATTTTGTATTAATCATGTGTGGTCAAATTTTGTCACTATGTCCATTAATAAGTAGGCCAACATAGCTGGAGATGAATGTAGATCTGTGGAGGGGATAGATCCACTGACATAAGAGTTAAAGCATGTATTTTTTGACTGTCAATTATGTAGAACAAACACTAATTAAGTGAAATCTTGATCAGGTTCATTTTGATGGCATGTTGGAAGATGTGGATATGTTGCCATAGAAGTGTTAACATGTCGTTTATTTGAAGCCTATAGTAAAACCTAAATGTTGACCAGAGGAAGGATTATCAAATCTAGTGGCTACATAGTGGATGTGATGAAGAAGGTATTTTGGGTTCATAGGTCTTAGGATTGAGACAAAATAAAATGGAAAGAAAGAGACCCCAGTTTAATTGTCATCAAGTGGTGTCAGAACGCAGAAGTTTCATCCATGTAATGTGGACGAGAAGTAGCAGAAGAAGGTATAATTGATTGAAGGTATGGTAAGAGATTTGTTTTCTTTATATAGGTGATAGCAAAGGAGGGTGAGAAGATTCACAACAACCTAGAGAAAGGAGTGCTCAATTGGTTCTAGAGGAAAGAACGGGGAGATGTTAAGAGCCCAAACTCAAGAGAAAGTTTGGTGAGGTATCGTGTAGCAAGGTGGAAATTGTTACTACAAAGGCATGTTCTAGGTCACAAGTTGAAGTTGTTACGAGATGACCAGATGCATATGACCATGAGGTCATAAAATTTTGTACCTTAGGAGTTTGATGCAGGAGCATCAACCTATCCTATATAAAATAAACAAAAATATGAGCTTCTAGAAAGTGGATGTGTCCATGAGGATAATGTTTCCTTCAATGGATTGATTTTTCCTAGTTTCTAGGGATCATGAGTGATTTTAGGGATTAGATTAGATCCTTTCAGTGAGTAAATCCTAATTGTGTTGTTGTTATAAATCTAGCCTACGGGCATGTAAAATGACAACCATTAGAATTGAGATCAGGCTCACTAAGCCTCAAGAGGCCATCAAATGTAATCATATTATTTTTAATAAAATTATATGTGTGGTTTGATCCTACATTATGTAATGAGATTTTATTTAATTTTTTATTAACCGCGTGTGGTCAAATTTTGTCGTTATGTCCATTAATTAGTAGGCCAACAAAGATGTAGATGAGCATAGATCTATGGAGGGGATAGATCCATCGACAGAAGTGTTAAAGCATGGATCCATTGATTGTCAGACCTGTAGAATAAACATTAACTAAGTGAAACCTTGATCAGGTTCATTTTGATGGCACTTTGGAGGATGTGGATATGTTGTTGGAGAAGTGTAAACATATGGTTGATTTACAACCTATAGTAAAACTTGAATGTTGACCAGAGGAAGGCGTATTAAATCTCATGGCTACATAGTGGATGTGATGAACAAGGTTTTTTTGGTTCACAAATCTGAGCATCGAGACAAAAAATTTGGAAAGAAAGGGACCCTAGTTTAATTGTCATCACTAGGCTTGCTAGCAGTGAAGCAACGCTTGTGCTCTTGAAGTAACTTCGTTGGGGTACTGTCTAGGCCTGCTGGCAACGAAGTAAAACCAAAGATGAAAATTCATACTCTAAATACCATAAATGCATCATGCACATTACCATTTCCTAGATTGAAACAATTGTGATATGGTGTATCTTTTGTGTGTTCAACCAAGTAGAAGAAAGTGAGGTACTATATGTATAACCAAGTCAAAAGGGGGAAGTCAAGGAAATCTAATTGGTGAATCAATACTTCTTGAAGGTATGACCCTTTAAATGAAAATAAAATATATTCCTAAACATAGAAGTTGAAGCTCGCCTAGTGTGTCACTGCTACAACACCCTCGAAATTTTAACTAAATTCAAATTTTGGAGCCTATTTCACTATCATATCTAGTGTCACTTTGGTCATCAAGTTTCATTCAGGTTATCCTATATGTTTCAAGTGTTCTTGATTTTTCTCATGTGTCATCACAGTAGTTAGAAAGTGTTTAGTGCATTTCATGTCCAAGACACCTTTTTTGTTACAAAACGACACTTTTTGGTCACAGTCACACACACTTTGTTCATTGCACTTGGGGAATGTATGTAAAGTGGTGCTTTGATGTATATTTATCCTTGTTCAAGCTTTTCTATGTTTTCTTTATGAGTTGGTATGTGTTGCACATGGTTTTATGTATGATTTCATCATGTTTGCCCCTTGTCCCATCTTCCATCATTAGACAAATTTTGGTTGCAAAGTGAACCCATTAAGATAAGAAGCGCATGGATGCACTCTTAAGCCTCGATTAGGAATACTTCATTGTTCAAAAGTTTGTCATGCACCGTAAAAAATTTCGTAGTACACTCCTCAAAAATCATTCCCCTTCCACATTCCAAAACACACCCTTTGAGAAACTAAGTCTTCCTTTGAGCACACTTCTTCGACCTAAAGGAATGCACCCTCCTTGAGCACATGAGCGCATCTTGAAGGCCTTAAGTTCCACCCTTCAACCTTCCATGATGCTCCATGTACCCTCTTGACCATTTCAGTGCATGAGCATACTTGGGAAGCTCGAAGCCTTCTCCTTCATCCTTCGGACTTGCACCATGTGCACTACCATGATTGCCTCTTTCTTTTGAGCACATGAGCACATGCCAAAGCCCTGAAGCCTCTTCCCTTCAACCCTTGAGCCTTACAAAGTGCGCCCTTTCTCCCATAAGCTCTCCTTTCTCTTTCTAAGTTCACTAATAAGGCATGAACAGAAAATCTACATAAATCATGTTAGAATAAGATATTTTGAGGCTGATGGTTGCTTTCCATGAGTGATTGCAGCTACAAGTATTTCAGGAACATCACGGAAAGCATGCATAAATAATATCAAGCAAAGAAGGAAGTAAAGGAACCATTAAAAGAAAAATAATACATTTAAGTCTTAATGATTGAAGTACCCGGAAATCTCCATAGGATCGAAGACCCTTTGGAGGGTGAAGACATCAACAATCAGAAGTTGCATCTAGAACAAAGACATAAGTTGCAACCATGTCACCATTGAAGAAAATCCATGTCATCAGTCACTATTAGTCCTAGTCATCAAGAATAGTGATTTGTCATGTCTCATAACATAATGATGTAAATATGTAATCATCGTAAAGAGAAATTAGTGGAATTCCAAGATTCATGTATGGAAAATAGAGCCATGGAAGTCCAAATGACATGTAATACCAAAATCCATTTAGAAGTCCAAAGGTTGTAGAAATAAAAAGGTAATTATGAGTTGGAAAGTCAAGATTCACGGGGATGTGAAAGTTCATGCATCAAGTTATAAAAAAACCATCATTACTCATGCAAATGACTTTTAACCTTGGATTCTCCCACAAGGCATTTGTTAGGTTCCTATAATACTAGTGATTCCCCCATTACTATTGTCATTGTAGCCCTTATTGTTATTGTTGTGCCCATATTGTCCCCATATTGTTATTATTATGCCCCATAGAAGCCCATTATTGTGATTTTTGTGCCCTTATATTATTATTGTTATGTCGGCTTTGATTATATTGTGACCCCTTAGACTCCTACATATAAAGAGGAGGTTTTGTCATTTGTATCATCCAATAATTGTTCATTTGTGTAATGTAAAGGAGGTTTCCCTATTGAAGAGGCTAGTTTCTAAGTCGTTGATCTATCTTTTCTATATTTTCGTGAGCTGGTTTCATAACATTTGGTATCAGAGCTTTGGATTCTAGGGTTTCACTGCTCCAAAACAGGTCATCCTGGAATTTTTGCTGTAATGTTTTTTCAACAACGTTTCAGAAGCTAAGAAAAAACCCATTTGATCAGAAATCTCACTAATCCTCGGGTCAAAATTTCAGATCTTGTCCCGCTATATTTTCGAAGATATGATCCATGGAAGTTAGGGTTTTTCAAGCTCCCGAATTACATTCCAAACAAGTGACATTGGGAAAAAGGTCACAACTCTCTCCCTGAGTATCGAACTGACATTTCATAAGAAGTTACAAAAAGAGGATGGACTGTAGTTTTTTGTACATCTTTTTCAGGTTCGAAGGTTGAAACAGTGACATGTGACAATTCATACAAGTTCACTCTACTGAAAAAAGTGTATAATCAGGTCATTTTAGGAGATTGGGCATAACGCTTCCTTGGAGAATCCAATTTTGATCAAACTTGTGGCATTGGAAAGAGAACGCAGAGGGTTATTGTAGGTCATAATTTTAGACCTTGGAGATCCAAAAATTTAGAGATACATCAGATACAATATTGAGTGCCTACAAATTAAAAAAAGGTTTGTAGTTTTTTAAAAAAATTTCATAAGTTTGGTTTGAAAAATTAGTTTGAAGGAATTCAAAGGGCATAGTGAAGCATAATTATCATTAATTGATTCCCTGAAGAATGAAAATGGAAACACCTAGTAAGAAACCTGAAAGCTCTATCATGACTCATGAAGAAGAGGAAGAAATGCAACATGATATATCAAAATTACGAGACCAAGTGTAACAAAATTCACTCTCACAAAAACTAAGAGAAGCTAAGATGGATGGTTTAAAGAAAGAAATGGAAGCTAAGATGGATGGTGTGGAAGCTAAGATGGATGGCTTAAAAAAATGTGTGGAAGTTAAAATGGATGGTTTAAAGAAAGGTGTAGAAGCTAAGATGAATGACGTGGAAGCTAAGATGGATGGCGTGGAAGCTAAGATGAGTGGTTTAAAGAAGGGTGTGGAAGCTAAGATGGAAGATTTGAAGACATATTTGACAAAGTTTGTACAAGAATTCTTACTAATGGAAAAAGGGTAGTAAAGGAAATTCATGATGAGAACAAAATAAATGTTAATCATGATTTCATAGACTCTAACATTGGATCAAAGACCCACCATGTCCAAATATCGATATGTGGAAGTTTGATGGCAAGGATCCCGTAACATGGATACTACATATCGAGAAATATTTTGATCTCCATAATGTGAAAAACACACAAAAGGAATGTATTGAAACTTTATATTTAGAACCAAATTAGTTTGTATGGTATTGATGGCTTTGCTCTCGTAAACAAATTGTCACTTGGGCAATTTTTATGGATGAAATGATAGCACACTATGAGGATACAAAAAGCAACACTTTTTTTAGCCAATTGATAAATCTCAAACAAAAGGGTTCAATGATGGAGCACATTGAGGACTTCCAAAAATTGAATATAAGGGTAAAATATATTCCAGAAGAGCATAGGTATGATGTGTTCATAGGGACTTTAAAGGGTAACATCCAACATGAGGTTCGCCTTTGGGAACCTGATTCATTAGAGAAGGCATTCAGGTTGGCACGAAAAATGGAAAGCAAAATTATGGCAACAAGGAAGCCTACCTCACAATTATAAAGATGGAAGTGTTGTTGCCCCTAGCCATCCACAACCTACAATATTGACACCACAATAATTCGAAGAAAAAAAGCAAAAGGGATTTGTTACAGTTGTGATATCGAATAAACTAAAGGTCATAAGTGTGCTAAGAAGAAATTTTTTTACATAGATTTTGAAGAGGAGGAAGAAAAGGAACAAGAAACGTCAAAAGAAGAGGATATACACCAGGAAGAAACCCTAGAGAAAGAATAAATGAATTTGACCATATCTTGTAATGCATTGGCTGAAATTACCACTCCTCAAACTATCAAGATAGAAGGACATATCAAGAAGAAAAAGGTAACAGTGTTGATTTATTCGGGCAGTACCTGTAATTTTATTCATTGTAAGATAACCAAGGAATTGAATTACTTCCTATATCCAACACTAGAGTGTCAAGTGATCGTTGAAAGTGGAGGACCCAGAAATTTCTCTGGAAAGTGTCATAATATCAAGCTATCCATGGGAGAATATGTATTGAATAACCCAATGCTTTCCATTCCAATGTATGGTGTTGATGTTGTACTAGAAGTCCAATGGCTACAATCCTTGGGTACAATAGCTTTTAATTTTCAAGAACTTTTCATGAAATTTTCTTCAGAAGGAAAGGAAGTTGAATTAAGGGGTATCACAGGGAAACCAAGAAAGATAATCATCTCTAACGGAATGACAAAAATTCTATGGAGGCCTCGATGTGTTAAGATGGAACTTCAGGGAAAATATCAGTAGCCAGAAACGAGATGAACTCGCCATGGTGCTTGCGAATTGGCTTCAAGGTCATCCATGGTGGAGGAGGCATGGAGGAAGAGATCATGTTCTAGTTCTAGGCAAGATCTCATGGGAATCTAGGTGATTTCAAGATGGGGACCATTGGGGAAGCAGGTTATTACACTTGCCTGAAATGCAGTTGGTTATGAAGCTTCTGATTGAATGCCATCGATGGGATGTGAATGAAATTAGAGTCCCACATTCCACTTTCTTCCATCATCATTCTAATAAAGATATTTGGAACTGGAAATGGCAGATCAAACCAACACAGAGACCTCATATGATGAGCTTCACAAGTGCCCCGAGACTCAACAACAAAGAAAGCATTCATTCCATCATCATTGACCAGTGTTTAAGCATACCTGAGATTTGCGAAATTTTCAATTGCAGTCCCGACATTTGTGAGACTTCTAAATGCAGAGTGAAACTCTTCATGAAATCTGAATCCTGCCTTCAACCTATTGGTATCAGCCCTAATCAAAGATCCTTTTTCGATTCGCTTATAGCAAGATGCATTCCCATACTATTCAATCCCTTTACAATATATTATCAATATCCATGGCATCTGCCTGCTAATGAGAGCTCCTATTCAGTTTACATACCAAAAGAAACTGTCAAGGAAAGGAAGATAAATGTAATATAGGTTCTATAGAATATTCTAAATGAACAAAGGAAGGAAATGAGAAAGACCATAATCTAGGAAATTATGCCTCATGTAGTATATGGTGACCCAGATTCAATGTTTGATGAATTCCAGGATGCTATGATTTCCTTGCATAATATTTTTTGGAGTAAAAATAAGGTCAGTATCTAAATGAAATGAACCAAGAATGAATCCAATTAAGTCCATGATAATTCCATGTATGTGTTAGGCAACAAGAGGAGAATTCCACGTACACCACCTCTTTGCTCCACATACACGACCTCTCTCTTTTTTGTTGATCCACAGGAATTTGAAGTTTGAATTTCATTGTTAATAGAATAATAATAATAATATAGGTATTGCCAATTAAGTTGCCCATGTGCTAATTCATGGAAATATTGTTTTGTACTCGTCATGATTGAACAATCAAGCGTTTCCTGTATTTGTATTTGTAAGTGAAACCATTGAATTGGACGAGGCAACTGTCATTAGAAATTGCAGAGATGTTTAAAGAGAAGAATTAATGGATTTTCAAAATAAATTATCATGTGTTTATATGGGTTTCTAAAAATTTTAAACATAATAATTTTTTTTAGAATAGGAAAATTTATCATAATTCAGTTGTTAAACTAGCAATGAGAATAACTAGTTGTTTTATTCACTCATCACTCTAGCTCCAAATAAATTGGTTATTAACATATACATACATATATATATATATATACACTCACTCAAGATGTTTTTGCAAATTTTTTTTTTCTTTTGTATGGTTTATGAATTTATAAGAATTAACTCGCATCAAATTTGGTGTGAAATGAGACAGTGGAAAGAAGCTTGGGAAGATTGGGTGTGTATTTTTTTTCCCTTCTGGGGTAGTGGAATCAGAGAAACATTTCATTTTGGAATGTGATGCTTTCAGGACATCAGGGACAGTGATGGAGTTATGGCGATATGTTAGCAATGGTTTTTTGGCATTGTCTTTTTAGAGAGGGGACTATAAGAAGGATCAACCAACTCCTCATCAATTTGAATAAGAAAATGATTTAATTACAAAATGAAAAGTATGGATGACTATAGAAAAGATCAACCAACTCATCTCATCATCAATTTGAATAAGAAAAAGGTTGAATTGCAAAAGGAAAAACATGGACTTTAAAATCTAATTCATTCATTCATTTATAAGATATTAGATTTTAAGAAATCTCATTCATTTTTAAATAAATTATTTCATCTTGAAAATATTTTTACCTTTTTATTATCATATAATTTAATTATAATAAATAATATTATTATTTTACAATTTAATTATAATTACGCCGATAGGTGTCCCTCCTATTGGAATTGGGCACTTTAATCATTTTCCTAATTAATCTTTTTTATCAGATGGTCTAAATTGAAATATGCCAGTATATTCTCATCGTTGCCACTCCATCAATAGTTGGAATTCACACCATTAACTTCCATGCATATCTAAATCACATGTTTAAACCATACTTAAATTAATTTTTTACAAAACATGATTAAAAATTTACTATGCCTATTGTTCATAACCACAAATAAATTTAAAAAAATATGCATTGAAACATTATTATAATGATTCACATTCAACGATTTTCCAAGTGTAATATTCACTCCATTAAGTGCATCCGTCCCTATGCATTCCTTTGTGAAACGTATGCGGAGTTGGATGTTAAATGTAGTGGATGAATTAGTGAATGATAAACGGAAAAGTGCAGGAAACACGCTAAGGTTTTGTGCCTACTTCCTTGAAACACAGCTAGCCGTTCAGAGTATTTTCCATTGATTTAAAGATATTACCTATGTATTAGCATTGAAAAAATTGACAGATGTGAAGGGTTTATGTTTATTATTGCACTTTTAAGGGAACTTATGGGAAGCTATCAAATTCTGTCTTTGTGTTATTCTGTCGTTTCCTTCTCTGTGATGCAGTATGCATCTCCTATATGGTTAAGAATCCTTTCTCATAAGGCTTTATGGAATTCTGGACATTTAAGGAGCTTTGCTGAAGGATTGGGGAACTTTTCATTAAAAATTCTCAAGATTCGGTTCAATTTTGCGGCAATTCATCTGAGGTTTGTTAAAGTTCTTCAAAAGTTTAAAGCATTATCGTTAGTTATTCGAAATGACCTTGAACTGACATATTTGACTATTATTTTGCATTTTAATTATTGAAAGTGCGGGTGGATGTGCTTTTATAGGGTTTAGCGGATATCTTTGCTCTACGCTATGGCACAACTCAAGTCACTGAAGGTAAAATGGTCTTCCTTTGTGAGGAAACACGCTAAGGTTTTGTGCCTACTTCCTTGAAACAACTAGTTCATATTCTCTCAACAAAACGAACTCAACACAACTTTCATTATGTTTATAATGTCGTAAATCGAGTTCAATTTCATGACTATTTCAAATATTGAGTGGGGCATTCTTTATTGTATAATTCCTGGATATGATACTTTTTTTAATGTATAATAATTATTCTGTATCTCCTTCAGCTTTAAGTTTCACTCTGCATGATTATTTTTTATGTGGATCGTTTTGTGCTCAGTTTTGATGTGGATCATTCACATAAACTACGCCGGAAATTTCATTGCCTTTTTGTGTCAACGATTTTTTATTCACGATATATATGTAGGGTAAAATCTTTATGATGTGAAGATTTTCCTGTAAATTAATAGAGCAATAATTGTGATGGGTTTTTAAGCATTCTATCAATCTAGCCAAATCATTGGTTAATGTGAAATGCAATAACATATAAATGAACAAGGATGGGCTTTGTGTTAATTAAAAGGTTATGATCATCTGAATGATTAAAAAAATGCAAACATTGGATTCCAAAGAAATCACGGATATGTGCATCCACTGGAACCCTAACAAATTACCGATGAGCAGATAGCTATCATAAAAAAATGTAAATCTAGCTCCTTAAGGAAATAGAGATTTATAAATTGTGCAATGTCTAGGCAATGCGATTTAGATTTATGAATGGTTGGATTTCTGTGAAAGCAGAATGTTCAGGTTAACATTTAAAGAATGCTAATAACAATAATCACAATGTCTAATTTTACTTGTGGTAACCTAACTCCTATTTAAAATATGTCTGGGTCTCTTTTAAAATATGTAAACACTTTACCTCAAGAACCCATGAATTCCAGATAAATTTCAATGATAGTTAGTGTTGAGAATTTAAATACTTGCATGCTATTGGAGTCATTATTGATGATGTCATCTAAATACTCTAAGGCAATTGGCAAGAAGTATCAACCTTCCTTAAGTAAGGCTAAAGAAAAGGATTCGTCAGATATTGAAAGCTTTACCAAGATAGTAAAAGTACTTACCAATGATATTTCAAAATTAAGGATAAGTTAAAGAGAGACCTCTACAAGTAGTAGGTCTCCCAAGTCTTTTCCATTCCAAAGGAATAACAACAACAACAACAAATCAACCCGCCAAATCTGCCCAAAGTTTGAATTTTGTGCTGAATATTTAAAGTATGGGTATGGACAACTATTTCTCTTTCCACCAAGAATATCATTCAGAAAAGACATGTCCATAATGGAACCACAACGTGAATTATTTGGCCACACACATTGTGGATTCCTTATTAGCAAATGAGCAGTAGAAACAAACAGAAGAACTTGCAGTGACTAAAGAAAATATTGGTATTGGACATGCAGTGAATTCTTTTGATTTTATTCTTAATGCTAACAAGAAGAGTGTTGAAGCACCACCTCAAAGTGAGCGCCCCCCCCCCCCCCCCCAAAAAAAAAAAAGAAAAAGGTTGATATAACTTGAGGAGCCAAGGGCCCATTTCTGAATAGGAGGTGACGAGAAAAAAATTAAAGGAGAAACTATTAAGAAGGATCTCACCACTAGTTAATCCTGCTCAGAATGCACAAAGTAAGTTTGGAAATGCAACCACTTCCAAGAACACTTCCTCCAGCAGTAAAAGTAAGTCCATCACTCTGGAAGTGTCAAATAAAGATACTCCTCTAGACACTTCAACATTTCCTTCTAAAGGTGAAACAATTGATTATAACATAGTTGAATATTTGAAGAGAGCTCGAGCCAATATTTCCATCTATGAGCTCACGAAGATAGCAGGCTAGCATGAACTACTTGTCCAAGCCTTTTCACAACCTTCACTAGGTGACAAAGCTTTTACCTCTCAAAATGTGTCTGATAAGTCTTCTGGTTCCCTTGAATCTCTGGTTATGATCTAACATTATATGATAACACTCTTTGTCCTTTGTTTTTGTTAAATTTTTAATTACAATGTCCATAATTATTTAGTCGATTTCAGTGCATCTATGAACGTAATTCCATTATTTGTTGCTAAGAAAATAAAGGCTAAATGGGATAAAATTGATGCACACATAATTCAATTGGAAAAATCTCTTGTACAAGTAATTGGTGAACTCAAAAATGTTCTTATTCGATTATCATCTGATCACCAAGTTCATCAATGTATAAATATTGCAATTGTGGACATACCTGAAGCCTACAATGTGCTTCCAAGTAGAGACTAGTCTAGTAAATTACAAGGGTATTTTGCTATAGATTGGCCACATTTATGGCTTCCATGTAAGGGAAGGAATAATCAGATTCGAGTGGAAATTGAATCATACATGAAATACACGGTGACACCACTTGAGGGCCATAATGAGCCTGTTGTCTTTGTTGATTTAATAATTGGAAATTATTTATTGGAAATTGGTCATAGGTGTTATCAAGCACAACCATCACCCATCCCACCAGATACATAGTTGGAGTTCCTTCCTTGTTCTTTAGATGGTGAAAATTAATCCTATAATATATATGTGCATAGTAATAGTAATGATAATATAGTAAGCGGCTTAGCATTTAAAAATATTCAGACTTTATACATTGATGGTTCTAATGCATATGATGGACTTGGAGCTGGTTTCGTACTTATAGACCCATGTAACAAGAAGAATATCCTTTCATGCTGTTTGGAGTTTGACTGTAAAAATAATACTTCCGAATATGAAGCACTCATACTTGGACTAAAGAAAGTCATCGATTTGAAGGTAGAGTTACTCAAGGTAACCGGTGACTCAAAGGTGGTCGCTACAGGATATTATCCATTATGTTTCACAAAATCTTAAAAACTACCAGTAGGAGCTATTGTGTTTGATTAATTATTTTAAAGGTTTTAATATTATTTTTATTCCTAGGCTTAGAAATGTTGCAGAAGATGCATTAGAAAATGCAACTACAATGATCTTTCCATTGAGAAATGGTTTTTTTAATGAGATTATATATAAACCATATGTTCTTGATAACGTCACTAACTTTTTCATTTTCAATGACGAATAATAGATACTGCATTTCATGGCTAATGAAGACATATTCAAAGATGTTGCCATAGAAGAGGATGAGCATGACAAGGCTTTGCAGGAGGCATCTAATGCAATGAAAGGTAATACTATGTGTAAAGGTGTGGTGTCCCTAGAAATTTTATATGGCTTGCAAAACCAGTTCGGAGGACCAATTAATACAAAGACCCAAAGCTCAAAGTTATCATCTAAACAAGTAAATTTAGGAACTCAAGAAGATCCAGTATGTAAACCTCGGTACATGTTGTTCTCCACAAGAATGACAAGCATTTATATGCTTATTCAATCAGTACTGTGATATGTTTGCATGGAAATATGATGACTTAAAGACATATGATACTTGTATTATCCATCATGACATTACCATAAAAGAAGGGGTAAAATATTTCCAGGATAAACTAAGGAAAGTTCATCTAATGTTGGAGCCCCTCATCCAAAAAGAATTGAGAGAGTTGTTGGATGATCATATCATTTTCAACTTGGGTTTCCAATTTGGTCCTAGACATAAAGAAGTATGGGGAAATAAGGCTATGTGTAGATTTCCAAAATCTCAATTGAGCATCTGATAAAGACAATTATCCAGTGCCATCCATGGAACAGATCCCCTAAACAGTACTTGGGCATGAGATGATTTCATTGTTAGATGGTTTTTCTTGTTACAATCAAGTGCTAGTGGTGGGATTGGATTATTTGAAGACTACCTTTAGGACCAAATGGGGAACATTCACTTTCAAGAGAATGTCATTTGGGCTTATCAATGTCAATGATACATTTCAAAGAGCGAACAACATTGTTTTCCATGGCTTGAAGGGTTAGAGCATAGTTGTTTATTTGGATGATGTTACTATGTTTTCCGAGAGAAGACCAGATCGTGTACGCCATCTAAAGCACATATTTTAGTGTTGTTGTAGATATGGGATTTCTGTCAATCCCAAGAAAATCATCTTCGGTGTGTCTGAAGGGACTCTATTAGGGCACATCATTTCAAAGAGTGGAATTAAATTTGATCCTGAGAGGGTCATAGCTATTACACAAATCTTATTCCCAGTGAACAGGAAATTTATGTAGTATTTCTTAGGAAAGATTATTTTCATGCGGAAATTCATCTCTGATTACGCTCATATAGTTAATCCTTTACAAGAGATGATTAAGAAAGATGTGACTTACAAATGGTACAAATGGGAGAAGGATAATTTCACTCAAATAAAATAGGTTATCGTTGATGCACCTACACTATTCACCCCTCACTATGGCAAAGATTCCTACTTTATACCTTCACTTCAGATTTGTCTATTGTGTCCATATTGAATCAAAAGGATGCTAAAGGAAATGAATGACCTATTTCTTTAATGAATGCTAGCTTACATGGGTCAGAGCTAAACTATCATGTCATCGACGAACAAGCATGCGTTGTATATAAGGCAGTCAAATATTTCATGCCCTATCTTTTAAAATATCATATGATCATTTTTCTGCCTAATCCAATGATGAGAATGCTCTTTGTACAACAGGAGCTGGGTGAGAAGGGGAAAATTGGATGGCCTACTTACAATCATATGATCTAGAGTTTAAACCATTTCATACTATTAAGGTTCATGGCCTTTATCAGCTAGTAGCTTAAGTAAGAAATGCCCCTGAACAAGACATTTTAGGATGAGAGCAGGAAATAAAAATGTACAATGTTGAACATGTTCCTCAGTCCACGTTTACAGCACCATGGTATTCCGATATACGATAATTTCTAGATCATGACACCTTTCCTACACATCTATAGAATAAACAAAAGGGGGAAATTCACTTGAAATCTCAATGCTACCATATCATTCATGGAGTGACTTTTAGAAAGCACCACAACAATGTCCTACTAAGATGCCTTGAGCTACATAATATAAAGAAGGTACTTAGATATTTTCTCGATGGAATGGTGGGTGGTCATTATGCGGGTGACACAACTATGCATAAAGTGATGAGGGTTGCTTATTATTGGTACACTTTATTCTAAGAAGATCATGCTTATATCTGCAAGTGCCTAGATTTCCAGAGATGTGTTGGTTGGGATCAGAAGTTAGTCGCCCACTGCTACTAGCAGTAGTCAAGGAACCATTCCAATAGTGGGGCCTAGATGTTATCAGAGAAATATTTCCACACTCATCAAAGAAACACCGATATATTTTGATAGCTAAAACTTATTTTACTCGGTGGACAGAAGCAATTCCCTTGAGATAAGTAAATTACCAGGAAGTCATCCACTTCTTGCAACATAATATTATAACCAGGTTTGGCATTCCAACATCTCTTGTCTTTGATAATACAACTTATTTTTTTCATTGAAACTTTATGATTTCACATTGGAAAATGGGATTGTATTAAAGCATGCATCTAATTATTACCCACATGGAAATGGTTTAGCTGAATCGACAAATAAAAATATTATCTGCATCATTAAGAAAACCATTTTCTCTAAGCAAAGGAACTAGAACAATTCATTGACAAATGCATTATGGACTGATAGTGTAACCCCTAAGCCTTCCCTTAAGTCCTCACCATACTTTCTAGTTTATGGTAAATAAGTTATCTTGCCCTCGAACATGTATCTCCCAGCCTTACAACCCTCCCAAGAGGATATACCTTGCATTTTGGTTTAGATCATGATAGATACTTTACTCAAACTTGAGGAAGAAAGGCTTAAATCCAAAGAGATATTTTCCATTCATAAAAACTGTGTTAAGCACTGGTTCGACAAGAAATCCACATGGGAAAAGAGTTTCAATGTGGGTGACCTAGTACTAAAGTGGGATAAACCACATGAAGAGAAAGTAAAACACATGAAGTTCCAACCTTTATGGATTGGCCCATTCACCATTGAAGAGAAGCTTGGTCATAACACCTTCAAGCTGAAATATTTAGATGGGAGGATTGACCCCCTTCCCATAAATGGTCGAGATTTGAAACATTATTTTCAATAGAAGTTATAAGTTGTGCTTCCTGTACATTTTTTTCCTTTTCTTTTCTCCTTTTCCTGTGTCTATTCTATGTGTTTCATGTTATTCATGTCTTGTCGTGCTCATTTCTTGGTCATTATAAATAGATAATACCTTATGAAAAAGTACATGGCTCAAAAGGAATTTGTTGTGGGATGAAAGAGAAAATGTGACAACCACAATGCTTCGCTATTTTTTTGTTCTCCTTCTTTGTTTGGTAAAATGCCATAGGTTGAGCTAATTCTGGATAGAAAATATGATACATCCAACAACAAAAAACCCTAAGGGATCCTATTAGACCTATACATATGCTGGTATCCAAATTACTCAACTTGGTATATCTACTTGTGTGTTAACACTTGTACAATCTAGTAGAGAAACGATAAGGGGAAATATAAAGCGAGCAAACCTATATCAAAGTTTCTAAAATACTTGTCTAAAGCGGCAACCTACTCTGCTCTCAGTAATTCAAGATCCATCTTCCACCCGTTGAAAATAATAAGTCTATGCACAGTCATATTAAATAAATAAATAAAGGGTTAAAGAAGAGAAAGGATTCATGCATAGCGAGGTCAAGAAAGTGACTTCGCTAGGGCACTATCTAGGTGATGCAAGAGCATTAACCCATCCTCCATAATATCAACAAAAAGATGAGCTTCTAGAAAGTGGATGTGTCCATGAGGATAATGTTTCCTTGAATGGATTGATTTTTCCTAGTTTCTAGGGATCATGAGCGATTTTAGGGATTAGATTGGATCCTTTCATTGATCTGATCATCTTGTTGTTATAAATGTAGCCTATGGGCATGTAAAAAAACATCCATTAGAATTGAGATCAGACCCGCCAAACCTCAAGGGGCCATCGAATGTAATCATATTGTTTTTAATAAAATTATATATGTGGTTTGATCCTCCATTATGTAATGATATTTTGATTAATTTTGTATTAACCATGTGTGGTCAAATTTTGTCACTATGTCCATTAATAAGTAGGCCAACATAGCTGGAGATGAACGTAGATCTATGGAGGGGATAGATCCACTGACATAAGAGTTAAATCATGTATTTGTTGGCCGTCAATTATGTATAACAAACTCTAACTAAGTGAAACCTCGATCAGGTTCATTTTGATGTTGTGTTGGAAGATGTGGATATGTTTCCAGAGAAGTGTCAACATGTGGTTTATTTGAAGCCTATAGTAAAACCTGAATGCTGAATAGAGGAAGGATTATTAAATCTCATGGCTACATAGTGGACGTGATGAAGAAGGTATTTTTGGTTCACAGGTCTGAGGATCGAGACAAAAAAAAAATGGAAAGAAAGAGACCCTAGTTTAATCGTCATCATGTAGTATCAGAATGCAGAAGTTTCATGCATGTAATGTGGAGGAGAAACAACAGAAGAAGGTATAATTGATTGAAGGTATGGTAAGATATTTGTTTTCTTTATATAGGTGATAGTAGAGGAAGGTGAGAAGATTCATAGCAGCCTAGAGAAAGGAGTGCTCAATTGGTTCTAGAGCAAACAACTAGGGAGATGTTAAGAGCCCAAACCCAAGAGAAATTTTGGTGAGGTATCGTGAAGCAAGGTGGAGACTTGCTACTATAGAGGCATGTTGTAGGTCACAAGTTGAAGTTGTTACAAGATGCATATGACCATGAGGTCATAAAAATTTGTACCTTAGGAGTTTGATGCAGGAGCATCAACCCATCTTATATAAAATCAACAAAAATATGAGCTTCTAAAAAGTGGATGTGTCCATGAGGATAATGTTTCCTTGAATGGATTGATTTTTCCTAGTTTCTAGGGATCATGAGTGATTTTAGGGATTATATCAAATCCTTTCAGTGATTTAATCCTCATTGTGTTGTTGTTATAAATGTAGCCTACGGGCATGTAAAATGACGACCATTAGAATTGAGATTAGGCTCGCCAAGCCTCAAGAGGCTATCAAATGTAATCATATTGTTTTTAATAAAATTATTTGTGTGGTTTGATCCTGCATTATGTAATGAGATTTTATTTAATTTTGTATTAACCGTGTGTGGTCAAAATTTGTCACTATGTCCATTAATAAGTAGGCCAAAAGAGATGTAGATGAACATAGATATGTGGAGGGGATAGATCCACCGAAGGAAGAGTTAAAGTTTGAATCCATTGACTTTTAGACCTGTAGAAAAAAATCTAACTAAGTGAAACCTTGATCAGGTTTGTTTTTATGGCACTTTGGAGGATGTGGATATGTTGTTGGAGAAGTGTCAACATATGGTTGATTTACAACCTATAGTAAAACCTGAATGTTGACCAGAGGAAGGAGTGTTAAATCTCATGGCTACATAGTGGATGTGATGAAGAAGGTTTTTTTGGTTCATAGATCTGAGCATCGAGACAAAAATAATAGGAAAGAAAGAGACCCTAGATTAATTTTCATCACTAGGCCTGCTGTCAGTGAAGCAACGTTTGTGCTCCTAAAGTAACTCCGCTTGGGTACTATCCAGGACTGCTGTTAACAAAGCAACACCAAAGATGAAAACTCATACTCTAAATATCATAAACTCATCGCGCACATTACCGTTTCCTAGATTGAAACAATTTTGATATGGTGTATCTTTTGTGTGTTCAACCAAGTAGAAAAAGGTGAGTTACTATGTGTATAACCAGGTCAAAAGGGGGAAGTCAAGGAAATCTAATTGGTGAATCAATACTTCTTGAAGGTATGACCCTTTAACTGAAAATATATTCCTAAATAGAGAAGTTGAAGCTCGCCCAGTGTGTCATTGCTACAACACCCTAGAAATTCTCACTACATTCAAATTTTGGAGCATATTTCACTATCGTATCTAGTTGTCGCTTTGGTTGTCAAGTTTCATTCAGGTTATCCTATATGTTTCAAGTGTTCTTAATTTTTATCATGTGTAATCGTACTAGTTAGAACGTCTTTAGTGCATTTCATGGCCAAGACACCTTTGTTGTTACAAAACGACACTTTTTGGTTGCAGTCACACACACTTTGTTCATTGCACTTGGGGAACATATGTAAAGTGGTGTTTTTATGTATATTTATCCTTGTTCAAGATTTTCTATGTTTTCGTTATGAGTTGGTATGTGTCAAACATGGTTTTATGTATGAATTCATCATGTTCGCCCCTTGTCACATCTTCCAAAATTAGACAAATTTTGGTTGCAAAGTGAACCCATTAAGACAAGAAGCGCATGGCTGCAATTTTAAGCCTTGATTAGCAATACTTCATTGTTCAGAAGTGTGCCATGCACCCTCCAAAATTGCATAGTACACTCCTCAAGCATCATTAGCCTTCCATGTTCCAAAACACTCCCTTTGAGAAACTAAGTCTTCCTTTGATCACACTCCTTCGACCTGAAGGAATGCACCCTCCTTGAGCACATGAGTGCATCCCAAATTCCTTAAGGTCCACCCTTCGACCTTCCATGATGCTCCATGTTCCCTCTTGACCATTTCAGTGCATGAGCGTACTTGGGAAGCTCGAAGACTTCTCCTTCATCCTTCGAACTTGCGCCATGTGCGCTACCTTGATTGTCTCTTTCTTTTGAGTGCATGAGCACATGCCGAAGCCCTGAAGTCTCTTCCCTTTAACCCTTGAGCCTTACGAAGTGTGACCTTTCTCCCATAAGCTCTCCTTTCTCTTTCTAAGTTCACTAATAAGGCATGAAAATAAAATCTACGTAAATCATGTTATAATAAGATATTTGAGGCTGATGGTTGCTTTCCATGAGTGATTGCGGCTACAAATATTTCAGGAACATCACAGAAAGCATGCATAAAGAATCTCAGGAAAAGAAGGAACTAAAGGAACCACTAAAAGAAAAATAACACATTGAAGTCTTAAGGATTGAAGTACCTGGAAATCTCCACAAGATCGAAGACCCTTTGGAGGGTGAAGACATCAACAATCGAAAGCTGCATCTATAACAAAGACATAAGTGGCAGTCATGTCACCATTGAGAAAATCCATGTCATCAGTCACTATTAGTCCTAGTCATCAAGGATAGTGACTTGTCATGTCTCATATCATAATGATGTGGATGTCATGATGTAAATATGTAATCATTGTAAAGAGAAATAAGTAGAAGTCCAAGATTCATGTATGGACAATAGAGCCATGGAAGTCCAAATGACATGTAATACCAAAAGCCATTTAGAAGTCCAAAGGTTGTAGAAATCAAAAGGCAGTTATGATTTGGAAAATCAAGAGTCATGGGGATGTGAAAGTTCGTGTGTCAAGTTATAAAAAAAGCTTCATTACTCATGCAAAGGACTTTTAATCTTGGATTCTTCCACAAGGCATTTGTTAGGTCGCTATAATACTAGTGATTCCCCCATTACTATTGTCATTGTAGCCCTTATTATTATTTTTGTGCCCATATTGTCCCCGTATTGTTATTATTATGCCCCATATAAGCCCACTATTGGTATTTTTGTGCCCTTATATTATTATTGTTATGTCGACTTTAATTATATTGTGACCCCTTAGACTTCTATATATAGAAAGGAGGTTTTGTCATTTGTATCATCCAATAATTGTTCATTTGTGTAATTTAAATGAGATTTCCTCTTCAAGGAGGCTAATTTCTAAGTCATTGATCTATCTTTTCTATATTTTTGTGAGCTGGTTTCATAACATTTGGTATCAGAGCTTTGGATTCTAGGGTTTCGCTGCTCCAAAATAGGTCATCCTGGAATTTTTGCTGTAACATTTTTTCAGCGACATTTCAGAAGCTTAAAAAAAACCAATTTGATTAGAAATTTCATTGATCCTAGGGTCAAAATTGCAGATCTTGTCCTGCTATATTTTCAGAGATATGATCCAAGGAAGTTAGAGTTTTGCAGGCTCTCGAATTACATTCCAAACAGGTGACATTGGGAAAAGGGTCATAACTTTCTCTCTGAGTATCGAACTAAAATTTCATAAGAAGTTTCAAAAAGAGGATGGACTATAGTTTTCTGTGTATCTTTTTCAAGTTCAAAGGTTGAAATAGTGACACGCGAAAATTCATACAAGTTTGCTCTACTGAAAAAAGTGTATAATCAGGTCATCTTGGGAGATTAGGCATAACGCTTTCTTGGAGAATCCAATTTCGATCAAACTTGCGGCATTGGAAAGAGAACGCAGAGGGCTACTGTAGGTCGCAATTTCAGACCATGGAGATCCGAAATTTTAGAGATACATCAGATACAATATCGAGTGCCTACAAAGTAAAAAAAGTTGTATAGTTTTTGTAAATTTTTGCATAAGTTTGGTTTGAAAAATTAGTTTGAAGGAATTCAAAGGGCACAGTGAAGCATAATTATCATTAATTGATGCCCCGAAGAAAGAAAATGGAAACACCTAGTAAGAAACCTGAAAACTCTAGCATGACTCATGAAGAAGAGGAAGAAATGCAACATGATATATCAAAATTACGAAACCAAGTGTAACAAAATTCAATCTCACAAAAAGTAACAAAAGCTAAGATGGATGGTTTAAATAAAGGCATAGAATCTAAGATGAATGACGTGGAAGCTAAGATGAATGATGTGGAAGCTAAGATGGATGGCATGGAAGCTAAGATGGATGGTTTAAAGAAAGGCGTGGAAGCTAAGATGGAAGATTTGAAGACAGATTTGACAACGTTTCTATAAGAAATGCTTACTAATGGGAAAAGGGTAGTAAAAGAAACTCATGATGAGAACAAAATAAATGTTAATCATGATTTCATAGAATCTAATGTTGGATCGAAGACCCACCATGTTCCAAAGATCGATATGAGGAAGTTTGATGGCAAGGATCCTGTAACATGGATACTACAGATGGAGAAATATTTCGATCTCCATAATGTGAAAAACACACAAAAGGTTCACATTGTAACTTTATATTTGGAACCAAATTAGTTTGTATGGTATCGATGGCTTTCCTCTCATAAACAAATTGTCGCTTGGGCAAGTTTTACAGATGAAATGATAGCACATTATGAGGATACAAAAAGAAACACTTTTTTTAGCCAATTGATAAATCTAAAAAAAAGGGTTCAATGATGGAGCACATTAAGGACTTCCAAAAATTGAATATAAGGGTAAAAGATATTCCAGAAGAGCATAGGATTGATGTGTTCATAGGGACTTAAAGGATAACATCCAACATTAGGTTCGCCTTTGGGAACCTGATTCATTGGAGAAGGCATTCAGGTTGGCAAGAAAAATGGAAAGCAAAATTATGGCAACAAGGAAGCCTACCACTCACAATTATAAAGATGGAAGTGTTGTTGCCCCTAACCTTCCACAACCTACATGATTGACACCACAGCAATCAGAAGAAGAAAGAGAAAAAGGGCTTTGTTACAGTTGTGATAGAAAATACACTAAAGATCATAAGTGTGCTGAGAAGGAATTATTTTACATAGATTGTGAAGAGGAGGAAGAAAAGCAACAAGAACCGTCAAAAGAAGAGGATATACACCAGGAAAAAACCCTAGATAAAGAAGAAATGAATTTGACCATATCTTGTAGTGCATTTTCCGGAATTACCACTCCTCAAACTATCAAGATAGAATGACAGATCAAGAAGAAAAAGGTAATAGTGTTGATTGATTTGGATAGTACCCATAATTTTATTCATTGTAAGATAGCCAAGAAATTGAATTTCTTCCTATATCCAGCACCAAAGTGTCAAGTGATGGTTGCAAGTGGAGGAACCATAAATTGCTCTGGAAAGTGCCATAATATCAAGCATCCATGGGAGAATATGTATTGAATAGCCGAATGCTTTCCATGCCAGTGGGTGGTGTTGATGTTGTACTAGGAGTCCAATGGCTATAATCCTCGGGTACAATAGCTTTTAATTTTCATGAAATTTTCTTCAGAAGGAAAGGAAGTTCAATTAAGGGGTATCACAGGGAAACTGGGAAAGATAATAAGCTCTAACGGAATGATAAATCTTCTAAAGAAATAACAACGAGACGTAATTGCACAATTATGTTCACTAGAGGTTCCCACATCCAAATCATCTATTTCTCCAGATCTCCAAAAAGTCTTGGACAATTATTCCAAGGTATTTGAGGCTCCCAAAGGCCTCCCACCTATTCATGATCATGATCATGCTATTCATTTGATTCCAGTAAGTGTTCCTCCAAACATTAGGCCTTACAGATATCCCTATGCCCAAAAGAGACAAATTGAGCGTATGGCTGCAGAAATGCTAGAGGATGGTAAAATTCAACCTAGTCAAAGTTCTTTCTTTGCTCCAGTAGTATTGGTTCACAAGAAGGATGGGTCATGGCGCATGTTTCTGGATTATAGGGAACTCAATATGCTCACTATTAAAGATAAATTTCCCATTCTTATCATTGATGAATTATTGGATGAATTGCATGGATCAATTTACTTCACCAAGTTAGATCTTTAAGTAAATGGTAGTTGGGTCGTATTCCGTATGGGACTCCTGCACCAAATGGTGTGAGGTCTAATTAGGATCTCATATCAAGGATATCCCTTTCATATTGTTGGCGGTATCCAGCACTATCAACACTTGGCAGTTGAGGGTTTGGGACATGCTATCAATGTTTTTATATTAGAGAGGAAACTTAAGAGACTCAAGTTGTTTGAGGAAGAAGATCTGACCTCCCAACAATAGTTTGTCAATGACATAATGTTAATGGGATGTCCTACTATTAAGGAAGCCCTAAACTTTTCTAAGGTGTTGGAAGAATTTATGGCTACTTGTATGGCTGGGATTAATCTCGTCAAATATGAAATGTTGTTCATGAACATTGCAACAACTATTCAGGGACATATCACTAGAATTATGGGGAATAAGTGATGCAAGATAACTTCCAAACACCTAGGATCCCCTCTCATTACAAAATATCTCAAGATAAAACATTGGAATAAAATCATTCATAATATAACAAATCAGTTAGGCAGTTGGACATTCCATTCACTTAACATAGTAGGCCAACTTGTGCTTCTCAAAGTGGTTATCCAAGCTATTCCCATGTATCTATTCCTCATCCCATGTTGCTCCTAATTGTATCTTGAGTCAAATTTACTCACTGTAATTCTCTTTTATGTGGGGGGTGGGGGGCTCATGTGAAAGGAAATGGGCTTTAGTATCATAGGAAAGACTACACCTCCTTAAATCAAAGGGCATGCTTGGACTATGAGATCCATAAACTCTTAAAAAAAATTGGGTGCAATTTTATGGTGGTGATGGCTCCAAGGAGGTAAGTGGTTTAAATATGGAACGAAAAATATAGTGAAAATATACCAAGCCAAAAACATGTCAAGATCCAACATTTCCCCATGGGCTCATCCATATTGAACCTTGCTTGTGAAGGAAAGCACCTTATTCAAGATCATTGTTTCTAGGAGGTAAAGAATGGAAAAACTGCTTAAGTTTGGAATGTTTCTTTGCATCAATTTCCCAAGTTTTCTCCTCGAGTCGAGTTTCAAGACCTCATTACATTATGAAGTCCCATCAAATCCTCTCAGTAGCTAACTATTGTAGTGTATCCTCAACATAAGCCAACTAATATTCATGGAAGTCCAAAGACTCATGTAGTGTCAAGCCAACACACATATACATGGGCATGCTTAGGGATATTCATTAGTAAAGGCACATCTCTCTCTCTCTGAAGATCCAGGTAAATTGAGGTAGGGATAGACCTCTCAATGCACTTTATGTGTCAAGGAGGCCTATCAAATCGAAGCCAAACAATATCAAACCCCTCACTTACAAATATGGTCATAGATTTCAGGACAAAATTATGCCATAACATCACTCATTTTTTCTAGCTTCTTGCTCATAAGAAAACTTCGACATGGGACAAGCTCCTATGCAAAGGATTTGAAGGCCCTTCCATGTGTTCCTTCTATCACATCTCATAAAAAACCAACGAAAACCTACTTAATCTCTGTCCAATTTTAGGAAACCTTAGGGAAATATTTCTAACTATATTTCATCAAACTAGCATATATTCAACTTGCATCATTAACACGTCATCTTCTTGGTGATCCTCCCTCCTTTCAAACTCGATTCTCAATAGGGCTTGGACTCTACTCTTGGGGTTCCTTTTGTGGACCATATGGAAAGAAAGAAACGGTAGGATCTTCCAAGGCTCCAATTCATTAGTGGAATCTCTCTGGAATCTCCTTTTCAATTACCTCTAGGAAACCATTCTTATTTCCTCATAGTCATCATCTAACAAGGAAGTCATTCAAGAAGAAGTGCTTATTTTAAGAGGTTGGAAACTCTCTCCAAATGTTAGGGCACTCTCTCACTCCATTAGTATATTTCTTCAATCATCTCTACAACATTGGTCATGCCCTCTTATGAATTTTTCTAAGCTTAATTTTGATGGTGAATTAAAGGACAACACTGGAAAGGTCGGGTTTGGTAGGGTGTTCCATTCACACATAGGTGTAATCCTATATCTGTAGGTAGGTCATATGGGGGTAAACATTAATAATTCCCCAAAACTCTATGCCCTTGAGTTTGGACTCATCCAAGCTCTCAAATTGAACCTCGCCAAACTCTACATGGAAGGTGACTCTCAACTAAGTAGTTGCTAAGTTGGTTCATACTCACTTATGGTTCATCTTCACTACAAATCTTGTATAGTTGGTGGTTGAAAATTTTCCTATCTAGAATTGTTCCATTTCGCCTTCGGGTTTTGGTGGCTCTCCCTTCCCATATAAGATGTAGTGGGAAGAAGCTAGTAGAAAAGCTTGCTAATGAAGGGTGTCAAACTTCTTCCTCCTTAGTCAACTTCCTATTTGATTCTAACCCTACCTCTTAGCTTAAGGAGGACATCTCTATTATGGACTAGAAAGATATATCTTCCCCAATTAGGGTGACCAACAGGGGGCATGGAATAGGATGTTTTATAGTGTTCCACTTCCCTATGCCATATCACCCTCTATTTCACCACCCTGATTGACGTAACACTAAATGGTGTCTCGAAGGAGTCACCTACCAAACTACTTGTCACTTTGCATTGATTTCCTCTTCCATGGAAGTCTCCATCTCTTGTTTTGACATAATGCTTTCTATTCTCATATTGACAACCATCCTTTGGTTGTTTCTCCTTTGCCCACCATGACTTTCAGTTGCAATTCTTATCCATTTTTATGAAGAAATGAAATGAAATACAGATATAAACAGAAACATAGAGATACAATGAAAGCAAAAGTTCAATTCATTAATAACAAAGTACTTTAAATTGTTTATATGCAGAATGGAAATAAATTAGCTTAGGCGATGATAGCTTATCTCTGAGAAGAGATGTGGAAACTACATGCCTTCTGAACTATGGTATAATGAGGATCAAAGGTCTATTTATTATTAAGAAACAATGGAAAACCCAAAGCATCCAAAAACCTAACCTTAAGAGATGAAGCACAAAAAGTCTATGGGCCCTGCTGGGGTAAATTGGTACAACAACTAACCAAGGTTGTAACTTTGGTATACGATCTTCATTTGACATGTACGATATCTTGTTAGAAAGATCAACCGATAACTACAATTTTCGACTACAAACCCCATGCTACTATCTATGGGTTTACCCGTTTTCCAAAAAAAAAGTCATTTAGGGCCTCAAAACGACTCTGGAAGTTTAGGACCCAAAAAACTGCCAAAAATAGTAAATTGTGCTACAGTTAATGAGATTGAAAGAAATGATGGTGGGGGTCCAAGTGGAATAGGTGGGTGGCCATTAACACCCACTTGGGTCAAAATTTTGCCTGCTTTTTTCCTACCCTTGGTTATCTTACTCCGACATTCCTCTCACCTTCGTTTGTGTTGATAGGAAGCACAAGAATATCTACAGTGCTCTCCAACTTGACCTTTGTCTTATAGGAGGCATTACCATTTTCTTTGGTTTGCATTTTGTCCTTTGGTCTTATAGAATCTCTTCCTTTCTTAGTTCGTTCTCCTTTTGATATCCATGACGCACTAGAGAGCTATATGTCACTATGGTGGTGGAGGATGTGGCAATATTGGGGGTTCGCGAGCTCAATTTCATGTTAAGGCCTATGTGTGACATTATCATGCCCATACACCCCCTAAGATATAGTCACAGTACATGTAATTGAGGAAGAGGTTCCGTAAGAGAGATAGGGTATATTGGACTTTGAGGTGATGGATAACATTGCAAGTTGGATCCTTGACACAGGGAATGCCAACGAAAGATAAAATCACTATTTCTAGATAGTGTAATTGTATTGGCACATCAAGCTACTCTCGAATAAAGTGTTGGTTAACAAACCAAAGGCCAGGGACAATATCCTACATAGTTTAGATAAACTGAAGTTGTTGATGACTTGCTCACCTAGAAATGTGTTCACTCCAGGCCTAGTAGTGGAGCCCCGTTGCAAGAATGCAAACTATCCCATCAATTTGGACAATTCTTTATCAACTTGATATGACGTTTCTCTATTTGTTGTTATATATATGACACTTAAATTTCTTGTTCAAATAGTTACTATTCGTTTAGTTGGTTGTTCCTCCATATAGTAGGACTATCTTGTTTTTGTTACCTTCTTGTCATACTCTAAATTAGTATGACAACAATATCAATTGTGTAATGGCAACAATAGTAACCTTTACTGAAACCAAAAACTTAAAATTACAAAATTAAAAATTTGTAGGTGATGAAGATGAAATTGATACACAGGGCCAAAAATAGGTTACATGCGCTCGAGTTCGTTGAATGAAAGAATGCGGGTAACATGTGTCCACTTCATTGATGAAAGAATGCTAACGGTTTGAGGATGTTTCCTCAATGGACGCCTACAAATATTACCTCAACCTTGAACTATGGACTGTAACTGCCGTCATCACCAGTGGGCGAAACATAATTCGTCTATTACAGTAACTGCCATCATCACCAGTGGGCGAAACACAATTCGTCTATTACAGCGCTCTGTATTGTTAAAGCTGGGAAAGAATAATCTCAAAATGAATCATTCTATCTCTATGTTTTCTGCGAATTCTTTATTATTATGTGCAGTGAGGATGTGGCCATGGTGGGATTAACAGATAATTTTTCTTTAAGGTCTACACAGGTAGGAATGAAAGTCTGGGATTAATTGATCAAAAAATTGGAGGGCGACCATCAGTTTGTAAAAGGACTGAAATTGGTGATTGTATCAGTGAGAATTCCACCAGTACAACTCAATCAAATCAGGTTTGCTTCTCTGGGCATTCTTGTATGGATCTTACACAATTTTCAGTTCAGTTGATGAGAATGGATGAGAATTCAGGTTAAAGCCGTAGATTTTTACAACTAGTTAATGTTAAAATTAATGAAATTGTCTTTTAGCGTAATTAGCCTGGTTTTGAATTAGCAACAAACTTTAAATTCAAGGGGGAACTAAAATTTGATTCTTCAAAAAGTTATCAACGCTGCAGGTTGTTCACAGCTGTTAAGTTTGATATAATCTTGAGTTGAAACTTTTTAGGTTCTGGGTTTGACTGAGGTAAAGTGTGTGGGCTGTGCTGTTAAAGGAGTTTCAGCCATGGCGAAACAGAGAAAGAGAGCTAGGAAGGTGGAGGGATCAGTGGTGGGGTTGGTGAAGTGTATGGCGACTGTAGTAGAACGAACGCTGCTTTTGACACCATTGTTCTTTATTTTTGTTATATGTTTTTGGGCTATCAGAAACATGTTTCCTTTATCTGTTCTCCATGTCTGTCTTTCGAGCAGTAAGTTGAATAGGTATTGCTTGTCGGCCAGCACTACGCGCCTCCCACTTGAGGATGGCAAGATTAGTCTTGGTAGTGATGAGGAGAATCAAGAGCTCAGGCTGGCGAGTTCTGGCTTGAAGCTTGGGTCGCCATTGGTAAATGAGACTGTTAATGCGCTTGTAGGGTCTCTGAAACTGGAGATTACAGATACCAATGTGGAGATTTCATCGCCACAGAAATTTGGAAATGTGTCAAATGAATTGACCATAATTGGGAACGAGAGTATTGATGGAGAAAACGTTACATTTGCTCGTGAATTGGTGAAAATATATGTGGATGCTATTAGGTCTGACTCTATGCCTCCAGGCATGAAGGATCCAAGACATAAACAATGCAGAGGAAGGCAAATATATGTCTATGATATGCCCAAAAAGTTCAACTCAGAATTGCTAGAGCAATGTCACAGTCTGATTCCATTGTTCAATCTCTGTGATTATTTTACGAATGGAGGAATGGGGAAGGTCATCGAAAATTTTTATGAGCATTGGTATCAGACTTATCAATATGCCCTAGAGATTGCCTTCCATTCCAGAATCTCAAAGCACCCATGTCTGATTTCAAATCCCGAGGAGGCCAATTTGTTCTACATTCCCTTCTATGGAGGCCTCGATGTGCTGAGATGGAACTTCAGGGAAAATATCAGTAGCCAGAAACGAGATGAACTCGCCATGGAGCTTGCGAATTGGCTTCAAGGTCAGCCATGGTGGAGGAGGTATGAAGGAAGAGATCATGTTCTGGTTCTGGGCAAGATCTCGTGGGATTTCAGGCGATTTCGGGATGGGGACCATTGGGGAAGCAGGCTGTTACACTTGCCTGAAATGCAGCTGGTTACGAAGCTTCTGATTGAACGCCATCCATGGGATGTGAATGAAATTGGAGTCCCACATCCCACTTTCTTCCATCCTCATTCTGATAAGGATATTTGGCAATGGCAATGGCAGATCAACACGGCACAGAGATCTCATCTGATAAGCTTCGCAGGTGCGCCGAGACTCAACAGCGAAGAAAGCATTCGTTCCATCCTCATCGACCAGTGTTTAAGCAGACCCGAGAGTTGCGAATATTTTAATTGCAATCCCGGCGTTTGTGAGACTTCTGAAAGCGCAGTGAAACTCTTCATGAAATCCGAATTCTGCCTTCAACCTACTGGTGACAGCCCTACTCGAAGATCCTTTTTCGATTCGCTTATAGCAGGATGCATTCCCGTACTGTTCAATCCCTTTACAGCATATTATCAGTATCCATGGCATCTGCCTGCTAATGAGAGCTCCTATTCAGTTTACATAGCAGAAGAGACTGTTAAAGAAAGGAAGATAAATGTAATAGAGGTTCTGCAGAAGATTCCAGATGAACAAAGGAAGGAAATGAGAAAGACCATAATCCAGGAAATTATGCCTCGTGTAGTATATGGTGACCCAGATTCAAGGTTTGATGAATTCCAGGATGCTTTTATGATTTCCTTGGATAATATTTTCTGGAGAACAGAGAAGGCCAGTATCTAAATGAAATGAACCAAGAATGAACCCAATCGGGTCCATGATAATTCCATGTATGTGTTGGCAACAAGGGCAGAGAAGTCCACATACACCACCTCTCTCCTCCACATACACCACCTCTCTTTTTCTTTTTTGATCCACAGGGATTTTAATGTAATCATATTGTTTTTAATAAAATTATATATGTGGTTTGATCCTCCATTATGTAATGATATTTTGATTAATTTTGTATTAACCATGTGTGGTCAAATTTTGTCACTATGTCCATTAATAAGTAGGCCAACATAGTTGGAGATGAATGTAGGTCTGTGGAGGGGATAGATCCACAGACATAAGAGTTAAATCATGTATTTTTTGACCGTCAATTATGTAGAACAAACTCTAACTATGTGAAACCTCGATCAGGTTCATTTTGATGTTGTGTTGGAAGATGTGGATATGTTACCAACGAAGTGTCAACATGTGGTTTATTTGAAGCCTATAGTAAAATCTGAATGTTGAATAGAGGAAGGATTATTAAATCTCATGGCTACATAGTGGACGTGATGAAGAAGGTATTTTTGGTTCACAAGTCTGAGGATCGAGACAAAAAAATGGAAAGAAAGAGACCCCAGTTTAATTGTCATCATGTGGTATCAGAATGCAGAAGTTTCATGCATGTAATGTGGAGGAGAAGCAACAGAAGAAGGTATAATTGATTGAAGGTATGGTAAGATATTTGTTTTCTTTATATAGGTGATAGTAGAGGAAGGTGAGAAGATTCACAGCACCCTAGAGAAAGGAGTGCTCAATTAGTTCTAGAGGAAAGCACCCTAGAGAAAGGAGTGCTCAATTAGTTCTAGAGGAAAGAACCAGGGAGATGTTAAGAGCCCAAACCCAAGAGACAGTTTGGTGAGGTATCGTGAAGCAAGGTGGAGACTTGCTACTACAGAGGCATGTTATAGGTCACAAGTTGAAGTTGTTATGAGATGCATATGACCATGAGGTCATAAAATTTTGTACCTTAGGAGTTTGATGCAGGAGCATCAACCCATCCTATAGAAAATCAACAAAGATATGAGCTTCTAGAAAGTGGATGTGTCCATGAGGATAATGTTTCCTTGAATGGATTGATTTTTCCTAGTTTCTAGGGATCATGAGTGATTTTAGGGATTAGATCAGATCCTTTCAGTGATTTAATCCTCATTGTGTTGTTGTTATAAATGTAGCCTACATGCATGTAAAATGACGACCATTAGAATTGAGATTAGGCTCGCCAAGCCTCAAGAGGCCATCAAATGTAATCATATTGTTTTTAATAAAATTATTTGTGTGGTTTGATCTTGCATTATGTAATGATATTTTATTTAATTTTGTATTAACCGTGTGTGGTCAAAATTTGTGACTATGTCCATTAATAAGTAGGCCAAAAGAGATGTAGATGAACATAGATATGTGGAGGTGATAGATCCACCGAAGGAAGAGTTAAAGTGTGAATCCGTTGACTGTTAGAGCTATAGAACAAACTCTAACTAAGTGAAACCTTGATCAGGTTTGTTTTGATGGCACTTTGGAGGATGTGGATATGTTGTTGGAGAAGTGTCAACATATGGTTGATTGACAAACTATAGTAAAACCTTAATGTTGACCAGAGGAAGGAGTATTAAATCTCATGGCTACATAGTGGATGTGATGAAGAAGGCTTTTTTGGTTCATAGATCTAAGCATCGAGACAAAAATAATAGGAAAGAAAGAGACCCTAGTTTAATTGTCATCACTAGGCCTGCTGGCAGTGAAGCAACGTTTGTGCTCCTAAAGTAACTCTGCTTGGGTACTATCCAGGCCTGTTGGCAACAAAGCAACACCAAAGATGAAAACTCATACTCTAAATATCATAAACCCATCACGCACATTACCATTTCCTAGATTGAAACAATTTTGATATGGTGTATCTTTTGTGTGTTCAACCAAGTAGAAGAAAGCGAGTTACTATGTGTATAACCAGGTCAAAAGGGGAAGTCAAGGAAATATAATTGGTGAATCAATACTTCTTGAAGGTATGACCCTTTAACTAAAAATATATTCCTAAACAGAGAAGTTGAAGCTCGCCTAGTGTGTCGCTGCTACAACACCCTCGAAATTTTCACTACATTCAAATTTTGGAGCATATTTCACTATCGTATCTAGTTGTCGCTTTGGTCATCAAGTTTCATTCAGGTTATCCTATATGTTTCAAGTGTTCTTTATTTTTATCATGTGTCATCGCACTAGTTAGAATGTCTTTAGTGCATTTCATGGCCAAGACACCTTTGTTGTTACAAAACGACACTTTTTGGTCGCAGTCACACACACTTTGTTCATTGCACTTGGGGAATGTATGTAAAGTGGTGTTTTTATGTATATTTATCCTTGTTCAAGCTTGTCTATGTTTTCTTTATGAGTTGGTATGTGTCACACATGGTTTTATGTATGAATTCATCATGTTCGCCCTTGTCCCATCTTCCAGAATTAGACAAATTTTGGTTGCAAAGTGAACCTATTAAGACAAGAAGCGCATGGATGCACTTTTAAGCCTTGATTAGCAATACTTCATTGTTCAGAAGTGTGCCATGCACCCTCAAAAATTGCATAGTACACTCCTCAAGCATCATTCCCCTTCCATGTTCCAAAACATGCCCTTTGAGAAACTAAGTCTTCCTTTGAGCACACTCCTTCGACTTGAAGGAATGCACCCTCCTTGAGCACATGAGCGCATCTCGAAGGCCTTAAGGTCCACCCTTCAACTTCCATGATGCTCCATGTTCCCTCTTGACCATTTGAGTGCATGAGCGTACTTAGGAAGCTCGAAGCCTTCTCCTTCATCCTTCAGACTTGCGCCATGTGCGCTACCTTGATTGCTTCTTTATTTTGAGTGCATGAGCACAAGCCGAAGCCTTGAAACCTCTTCCCTTTAACCCTTGAGCCTTACGAAGTGTCCCCTTTCTCCGATAAGCTCTCCTTTCTCTTTCTAAGTTCACTAATAAGGCATGAACATAAAATCTACGTAAATCATGTTATAATAAGATATTTTGAGGCTGATGGTTTCTTTCCATGAGTGATTGCAGCTACAAATATTTCAGGAGCATCACGGAAAGCATGCATAAAGAATCTCGGACAAAGAAGGAACTAAAGGAACCATTAAAATAAAAATAACTCATTGAAGTATTAAGGATTGAAGCACCCAGAAATCTCCACAAGATCGAAGACCCTTTGGAGGGTGAAGACATCAACAATCAGAAGATGCATCTAGAACAAAGACATAAGTGGCAGTCATGTCATCATTGAAGAAAATCCATGTCATTAGTCACTATTAGTCCTAGTCATCAAGGATAGTGACTTGTCATGTCCCATATCATAATGATGTGGATGTCATGATGTAAATATGTAATCATTGTAAAGAGAAATAAGTAGAAGTCCAAGATTCATGTATGGACAATAGAACCATGGAAGTCCAAATGACATGTAATACCAAAATCCACTTAGAAGTCCAAAGGTTGTAGAAATCAAAAGGTAATTATGATTTGGAAATTCAAGAGTCACGGGGATGTGAAAGTTTGTGTGTCAAGTTATAAAAAAACCCTCATTACTCATGCAAAGGACTTTTAATCTTGAGTTCTCTCACAAGGCATTTGTTAGGTCCCTATAATACTAGTGATTCCCCTATTACTATTGTCATTGTGGCCCTTATTGTTATTGTTGTGCCCATATTGTCCCCGTATTGTTATTATAATGCCCCATATAAGCCCACTATTGTTATTTTTGTGCCCTTATATTATTATTGTTATGTCGGCTTTGATTATATTGTGACACCTTAGACTCCTATATATAGAAAGGAGGTTGTCATTTGTATCATCCAATAATTGTTCATTTGTGTAATGTAAATGAGGTTTCCTCTTCGAAGAGGCTAATTTCAAATTCGTTGATCTATCTTTTCTATCTTTTTGTGAGCTGGTTTCATAACATTTGGTATCAGAGCTTTGGATTCTAGGGTTTCGCTACTCCAAAATAGGTCATCCTGGAATTTTTGCTGTAAAGTTTTTTCAGCGACGTTTCAGAAGCTTAGAAAAAAACCCATTTGATCAGAAATTTCACTGATCCTCGAGTCAAAATTGCAGATCTTGTCCTGCTATATTTTCATAGATATGATCCAAGGAAGTTAGGGTTTTTCAAGCTCCCGAATTACATTCCAATAGGTGACATTGGGAAAAGGGTCATAACTTTCTCTCTGAGTATCGAACTAAAATTTCATAAGAAGTTTCAAAAAGTGGATGGACTGTAGTTTTTTGTGTATCTTTTTCAGGTTCAAAGGTTGAAATAGTGACACGCGGAAATTCATACAATTTTGCTCTACTAAAAAAAGTGTATAATCAGGGCATTTTGGGAGATTGGGCATAATGCTTTCTTGGGGAATCCAATTTCGATCAAACTTGTGGCATTGGAAAGAGAACATAGAGGACTACTATAGGTCGTAATTTTAGACCATGGAGATCCGAAATTTTAGAGATACATCAGATACAATATCGAGTGCCTACAAAGTAAAAAAAATTGTGTAGTTTTTGTAAATTTTTGCACAAGTTTGGTTTGAAAAATTAGTTTGAAGGAATTCAAAGGGCATAGTGAAGCATAATTATTATTAATTGATGCCCCGAAGAAAAAAAATGAAAACAACTAGTAAGAAACCTGAAAGCTCTAGCATGACTCATGAAGAAGAGGAAGAAATGCAACATGATATATCAAAATTACGAGACCAAGTGTAACAAAATTCACTCTCACAAAAGGTAACAAAAGCTAAGATGGATGGTTTAAAGGAAGACATGGAAGATAAGATGGATGGTTTAAAAAAATGTGTGGAAGTTAAGATGGATGGTTTAAAGAAAGGCGTAGAATCTAAGATGAATGACGTGGAAGTTAAGATGAATGATGTGGAAGCTAAGATGGATGGCATGGAAGCTAAGATGGATGGTTTAAAGAAAGGTGTGGAAGCTAAGATGGAATATTTGAAGACAAATTTGACAACATTTCTATAACAAATGCTTACTAATGGGAAAAGGGTAGTAAAGGAAACTCATGATGAGAACAAAATAAATGTTAATCACGATTTCATAAAATCTAACATTGGATTGAAAACCCACCATGTTCCAAAGATCGATATGAGGAAGTTTGATGGCAAGGATCTCGTAACATGGATACTACAGATGGAGAAATATTTCAATCTCCATAATGTGAAAAACACAGAAAAAGTTCACATTGTAACTTTATATTTGGAAACAAATTAGTTTGTATGGTATCAATGTCTTTGTTCTCACAAACAAATTGTCACTTGGGCAAGTTTTATAGATGAAATGATAGCACATTATGAGGATACAAAAGAAACACTTTTTTTAGCCAATTGATTAATCTAAAAAAAAAGGTTCAATGATGGAGCACATTGAGGACTTCCAAAAATTGAATATAAGGGTAAAAGATATTCCAAAAGAGCATAGGATTGATGTGTTCATAGGGACTTTAAAGGATAACATCCAACATTAGGTTCGGCTTTGGGAACCTGATTCATTGGAGAAGGCATTCAAGTTGGCAAGAAAAATGTAAAGAAAAATTATGGCAACAAGGAAGCCTACCACTCACAATTATAAAGATGGAAGTGTTGTTGCCCCTAACCTTCCACAACCTACAAGATTGACACCACAACAATCAGAAAAAAAAAAAAAAAAAAAAAAAAAAAAAAAAAAAAAAAAAAAAAGAGAAAAAGGGCTTTGTTACAGCTGTGATAGAAAATACACTAAAGTTCATAAGTGTGCTGAGAAGGAATTATTTTACGTAGATTGTGAAGAGGAGGAAGAAAATGAACAAAAACTGTCAAGAAAAGAGGATATATACCAGGAAAAAACCCTAGATAAAGAAGAAATGAATCCGACCATATCTTGTAATGCATTGGCTGGAATTACCACTCCTCAAACTATCAAGATAGAAGGACATATCAAGAAGAAAAAGGTAATAGTGTTGATTGATTTGGGCAGTACCCATAATTTTATTCATTGTAAGATAGCCAAGGAATTGAATTTCTTCCTGTATCTAGCACCAGAGTGTCAAGTGATGGTTGCAAGTGGAGGAACCATAAATTGCTCTGGAAAGTGACATAATATCAAGCTATCCATGGGAGAATATGTATTGAATAGTTGAATGCTTTCCATTCCAATGGGTGGTCTTGATGTTGTACTAGGAGTCCAATGGCTATAATCCTTGGGTACAATAGCTTTTAATTTTCAAGAACTTTTCATGAAATTTTCTTCAGAAGGAAAGGAAGTTGAATTAAGGGGTATCGCAGGGAAACTGGGAAAGATAATCAACTCTAACAGAATGAAAAATGTTGTAAAGTAATAACAACGAGGCATAATTGCACAATTATGTTCACTAGAGGCTCCCACATCGAAATCATCTATTTCTCTAGATCTCCAAAATGTCTTGGACAATCATTCCAAGGTACTTGAGACTCCCAAAGGCTTCCCACCTATTAGTGATCATGATCATGCTATTCATTTGATTCCAGTAAGTGTTCCTCCAAACAACAGGCCTTACAGATATCCCTATGCCCAAAAGAGTGAAATTGAACGTATGGTTGCAGAAATGCTAGAGGCTGGTAAAATTCAACCTAGTCAAATTTCTTTCTCTGCTCCAGTAGTATTGGTTCACAAGAAGGATGTGTCATGGTGCATGTGTTTGGATTATAGGGAACTCAACAAGCTCACTATTAAAGATAAATTTCCCATTCCTGTCATTGATGAATTATTGGATGAATTGCATGGATCAATTTACTTCACCAAGTAAGATCTTTAAGTAAACAGTAGTTGGGTCGTATTCTGTATGGGACTCCTGCACCAAACAGTGTGAGGTCTAATTGGGACCTCATATCGGGGATATCCCTTTTATATTGTTGGTGGTATCCAGCACTATCAACACTTGGAAGTTGAGGGTTTGGGACATGCTATCAATTTTTTTATAGTAGAGAGGAAACTTAAGAGACTCAAGTTGTTTGAGGAAGAAGATCTGACCTCCCAACAATAGTTTGTCAATGACATAATGTTAATGGGATGTCCTACTATCAGGGAAGCCCTAAAATTTTCTAAGGTGTTGGAATAATTTATGGCTACTTGTATGATTGGGATTAATCTTGTCAAATATGAAATATTGTTCTTGAACACTGCACCAACTATTCAAGGACATATCACTAGAATTATGGGGAATAAGTGATGCAAGATAACTTCCAAATACCTAGGATCCCCTCTCATTACAAAATATCTCAAGATAAAACATTGGACTAAAATCATTCATAATATAACAAATCAGTTAGACAGTTGGACATTCCATTCTCTTAACATAGTAGGCCAACTTGTGCTTCTCAAAGTGGTTATCCAAGCTATTCCCATGTATCTATTCCTCATCCAATGTTGCTCCTAATTGTATCTTGAGTCAAATTTACTCACTGTAATTCTCTTTTCTGAGGGGGCGGGGGGTGCGGGCAGGGGCGGGTCACCCTCATGTGAAAGGAAATGGGCTTTAGTATCATAGGAAAGACTACACCTCCTTAAATCCAAGGGCATGCTTGGACTATGAGATCCATAAAATCTTAAGAAAAATTTGGGTGCAATTTGATGGTGGTGATGGCTCCAAGGAGGTAAGTGGTTTAAATATGGAACAAAAAATATAGTGAAAATATACCAAGCCAAAAACATGTCAAGATCCAACATTTCCCCATGGGCTCGTCCATATTGAACCTTGCTTTTGAAGGAAAGCACCTTATTCAAGATCATTGTTTCTAGGAGGTAAAGAATGGAAAAACTGCTCAAGTTTGGAATGTTTCTTTGCATCAATTTCCCAAATTTTCTCCTCGAGTCGAGTTTGAAGACCTCATTCCATTATGAAGTCTCATCAAATCCTCTTAGTAGCTAACTATTTTAGTGGATCCTCAACATAAGCCAACTAAGATTCATGGAAGTCCAAAGACTCATGTAGTGTCATGCCAACACACATATACATGGGCATGCTTAGGGATATTCATTAGTAAAGGCACATCTCTCTCTCTCTGAAGATCCAAGTAAATTGAGGTAGGGATAGACCTCTCAATGCACTTTATTTGTCAAGGAGGCCTATCAAATTGAAGCCAAACAATATCAAACCCCTCACTTACAAATATGGTCATAGATTTCAGGACAAAATTATGCCATAACATCACTCATTTTGTCTAGCTTCTTGCTCATAAGAAAACTTCGACATGGGACAAGCCCCTATGCAAAGGATTTGAAGGCCCTTCCATGTGTTTCTTCTATCACATCTCATAAGAAACCAATGAACACCTACTTAATCTCTGTCCAGTTTTAGGAAACCTTTGGCAAATATTTCTAACTATATTTGATCAAACTAGCATATATTCAACTTGCATCATTAACACGTCATCTTCTTGGTGATCCTCCCCCCTTTCAAAATCGATTCTCAATAGGGCTTGGACTCTACTCTTGGGGTTCCTTTTGTGGGCCATATGGAAAGAAAGAAACACTAGGATCTTCCAAGGCTCCAATTCATTAGTGGAATCTCTCTGGAATCTCCTTTTCAATTACTTCTAGGAAACCATTCTTATTTGCTCATAGTCATCATCTAACAGGGAAGTCATTCAAGAAGAAGTGCTTATTTTAAGAGGTTGGAAACTCTCTCCAAATGTTAGGGCACTCTATCACTCCATTAGTATATTTCTTCAATCATCTCTACAACATTGGTCAAGCCCTCTTATGAATTTTTCTAAGTTCAATTTTGATGGTGAATTAAAGGACAACACTGGAAAGGTTAGGTTTGGTAGGGTGTTCCATTCACACATAGGTGTAATCCTATATCTGTAGGTAGGTCATATGGGGGTAAACATTAATAATTCCCCAAAACTCTACGCCCTTGAGTTTGGACTCATCCAAGCTATCAAATTGAACCTTGCCAAACTCTACATGGAAGGTGACTCTCAACTAAGTAGTTGCTAAGTTGGTTCACACTCACTTATGGTTCATCTTCACTACAAATCTTGTATAGTTGGTGGTTGAAAATTTTCCTATCTAGAATTGCTCCATTTCTCCTTCAGGTTTTGGTGGTTCTCCCTTCCCATATAAGATGTAGTGGGAAGAAGCTAGTAGAAAAGCTTGCTAATGAAGGGTGTCAAACTTCTTCCTCCTTAATCAACTTCCTATCTAATTCTAACCCTACCTCTTAGCTTAAGGAGGACATCTCTATTATGGACTAGAAATATCTATCTTCCCCAATTAGGGTGACCAACGGGGGGCATGGAATAGGATGTTTTATAGTGTTCCACTTCCCTATGCCATATCACCCTCTAGTTCACCACCCTGATTGACGTAGCACTAAATGGTGTCTCGAAGGAGTCACTTGCCAAACTGCATGTCACTTTGCATTGATTTCCTCTTTTGTGGTAGTCTCCATCTCTTGTTTTGACGTATTGCTTTCTATTCTCATATTGATAACCATCCTTTGGTTGTTTCTCCTTCGCCTACCATGACTTTCAGTTGCAATTCTTATCCATATTTATGAAGAAATGAAATGAAATATAGATATAAATAGAAACACAAAGATACAACGAAAGCAAAAGTTCAATTCATTAATAACAAAGTACTTAAAATTGTTTATATGCGGAATGGAAATAAATTAGCTTAGGCGATGATAGCTTATCTCTGAGAAGAGATGTGGCAACTACATGCCTTTTGAACTATGTTATAATGAGGATCGAAGGTCTATTTATTATTAAGAAACAATGGAAAACCCAAAACATCCAAAAACCTAACCCTAAGAGATGAGGCACAAAAAGTTTGTGGGCCCTGCTGGGGTAAATTGGTACAACAACTTCCCAGGGTTGTAACTTTGGTATACGATCTTCGTTTGACGTGTATGATACCTTGTTAGAAAGATCAACCCAATAACTAAAATTTTCGACTACAAACCCTATGCTATTATCAATGAGTTTGCCCGTTTTCCAAAAAAACGTCATTTAGGGCCTCAAAATGACTCTGGAAGTTTAGGACCTGAAAAACTACCAAAAATAGTAAATTGTGCTACAATTAATGAAATTGAAAGAAACAATGGTGGGGGTCCAAGTGGAATAGGTGGGTGGCCATTAACACCCACTTGGATCAAAATTTTGCCTGCTTTTTTCCTCCTCTTGGTTATCTTACTCCGACATTCCTCTCACCTTCGTTTGTGTTGATAGGAAGCACAAGAATATCTACAGTGCTCTCCAACTTGTCCTTTGTATTATAGGAGAGCATTACCATTTTCTTTGGTTTGCATTTTGTCCTTTGGTCTTATAGAATCTCTTCCTTTCTCAGTTCGTTCTCCTCTTGATATCCATGATGCACTAGAGAGCTATATGTCACCGTGGTGATGGAGGATGTGGCAATATTGGGGGTTCACGAGCTCAATTTCATGTTAAGGCCTATGCGTGACATTATCATGCCCATACACCCCCTAAGATACAATCACAGTACATGTAATTGAGGAAGAGGTTCCATAAGAGAGATAGGGTATACTGGACTTTGAGGTGGTGGATAACATTGCAACTTGGATCCCTGACATGGGGAATGCCAAGGAAAGACAAAATCACTACTTTGTAGATAGTGTAATTGTATTGGCACATCAAACTACTCTCGAACAAAGTGTTGGTTAACAAACCAGAGGACAGGGACAATATCCTACATAGTTTAGATGAACTGAAGTTGTTGATGACTTGCTCACCTAGAAAGTCTTATATAGTTTAGATGATGTTGATGACTTGCTCACCTAGAAATGTGTTCACTCCAGGCCTAGTAGTGGAGCCCCGTTGCAAGAATGCAAACTATCCCATCAATCTGGACAATTCTTTATCAACTTGATATCATGTTTCTCTATTTGTTGTTATATATATGACACTTAAATTCTTGTTCAAATAGTTACTATTCGTTTAGTTGGTTGTTCCTACATATAGTAGGACTATCTTCTTTTTGTTACCTTCTTGTCATACTCTAAATTAATATGACAGCAATATCAATTGTGTAAGGGCAACAATAGTAACCTTTACTGAAACCAAAAACTTAAAATTACAAAATTAAAAATGTGTAGGTAATGAAGATGAAATTGATACACAGGACCAAAAATAGGTTACATGCACTCGAGTTCGTTGAATGAAAGAATGCGGGTAACATGTGTCCACTTCATTGATGAAAGAATGCTAACGGTTTGAGGATGTTGCCTCAATGGACGCCTACAAATATTACGTCAACCTTGAACTATGGACTGTAACTGCCATCATCACCAGTGGGCGAAACATAATTCGTCTATTACAGTAACTGCCATCATCACCAGTGGGCGAAACACAATTCGTCTATGACAGCGCTCTGTATTGTTAAAGCTGGGAAAGAATAATCTCAAAATGAATCATTCTATCTCTATATTTTCTGCGAATTCTTTATTATTATGTGCAGTGAGGATGTGGCCATGGTGGGATTAACAGATAATTTTTCTTTAAGGTCTACACAGGTAGTAATGAAAGTCTGGGATTAATTGATCAAAAAATTGGAGGGCGACCATCAGTTTGTAAAAGGACTGAAATTGGTGATTGTATCAGTGAGAGTTCCACCAGTACAACTCAATCAAATCAGGTTTGCTTCTCTGGGCATTCTTGAATGGATCTTACACAATTTTCAGTTCAGTTGATGAGAATTCAGGTTAAAGCCGTAGATTTTATAACCAGTTAATGTTAAAATTAATGAAATTGTTTTTTTAGAGTAATTATGTTGATTTATTTAAATTTTCGGACTATTTAATGTTGTTCATCCTAACGATCAGATAATGTAGTTCATAATGACTACCACATTTTTTTGGAAATAAACTGTATTCACAGTTTTGAAACTTATAATGAATTGAATTGGGCGTCTGTCGGTTAGCCTGGTTTTGAATTAGCAACAAACTTTAAATTCAGGGGGAACTAAAATTTGATTCTTCAAAAAGTTATCAATGCTGCAGGTTGTTCACAGCTGTTAAGTTTGATATAATCTTGAGTTGAAACTTTTTAGGTTCTGGGTTTGACTGAGGTAAAGTGTGTGGGCTGTGCTGTTAATGGAGTTTCAGCCATGGCGAAACAGAGAAAGAGAGCTAGGAAGGTGGAGGGATCAGTGGTGGGGTTGGTGAAGTGTATGGCGACTGTAGTAGAACGAACGCTGCTTTTGACACCATTGTTCTTTATTTTTTTTATATGTTTTTGGGCTATCAGAAACATGTTGCCTTTATCTGTTCTCCATGTCTGTCTTTCGAGCAGTAAGTTGAATAGGTATTGCTTGTCGGCCAGCACTACGCGCTTCCCACTTGAGGATGGCAAGATTAGTCTTGGTAGTGATGAGGAGAATCAAGAGCTCAGGCTGGCGAGTTCTGGCTTGAAGCTTGGGTCGCCATTGGTAAATGAGACTGTTAATGCGCTTGGAGGGTCTCTGAAACTGGAGATTACAGATACCAATGTGGAGATTTCATCGCCACAGAAATTTGGAAATGTGTCAAATGAATTGACCATAATTGGGAATAAGAGCATTGGTGGAGAAAACGTTACATTTGCTCGTGAATTGGTGAAAATATATGGAGCAATGTCACAGTCTGATTCCATTGTTCAATCTCTGTGATTATTTTACAAATGGAGGAATGGGGAAGGTCATCGAAAATTTTTATGAGCATTGGTATCAGACTTATCAATATGCCCTAGAGATTGCCTTCCATTCCAGAATCTCAAAGCACCCATGTCTGATTTCAAATCCCGAGGAGGCCAATTTGTTCTACATTCCCTTCTATGGAGGCCTCGATGTGCTGAGATGGAACTTCAGGGAAAATATCAGTAGCCAGAAACGAGATGAACTCGCCATGGAGCTTGCGAATTGGCTTCAAGGTCAGCCATGGTGGAGGAGGTATGAGGGAAGAGATCATGTTCTGGTTCTGGGCAAGATCTCGTGGGATTTCAGGCGATTTCGGGATGGGGACCATTGGGGAAGCAGGCTGTTACACTTGCCTGAAATGCAGCTGGTTACGAAGCTTCTGATTGAACGCCATCCATGGGATGTGAATGAAATTGGAGTCCCACATCCCACTTTCTTCCATCCTCGTTCTGATAAAGATATTTGGCAATGGCAATGGCAGATCAACATGGCACAGAGACCTCATCTGATGAGCTTCGCAGGTGCCCGGAGACTCAACAGCGAAGAAAGCATTCGTTCCATCCTCATCGACCAGTGTTTACGCAGACCCGAGAGTTGCGAATATTTTAATCGCAATCCCGGCGTTTGTGAGACTTCTGAAAGCGCAGTGAAACTCTTCATGAAAATCAATTGTTATTTATGGTTTATAAATTTATAAAAATCAATTGGTATAAAGGAGACAGTGGAGAGAAGCTTGGGAAGATTGGGTAGTCGAATTAGAAAAACATTTTATCTTGGACTGTGATGCTTTCAATTTCACAGGGGAAAGAACCTTCAGAAGATTTTGGCTAGTGGAATCAGAAAAACATTTCATTTTGGACTGTGATGCTTTCAGAACATTATGACAATATATTAGCAACAATTTTTTGGCATTATCTAAATTTTAAAATAAAGAACTAAAAAATATCAACCAACTCATCATCAATTTAAATAAAAAAAAATTAAAATGCAAAAAAACATGAACTTTAAAATCTCATTAATATTATTAGATATTAAGCAAATCTCGTTTATTTTTAAATAAATTATTTCATCTTGAAAATATTTTCATCTTTTTATTATCATATAATTAAATTATAATAAATAATAATATCATTTTACAATTTAATTATAATAAATATAAGTTGGGGTCGTCCAAAACTGAAATTGGTTTTTTGTTATTTGAATTTGAATATTAAAATATCCCCAATATATGCTGTCGCAATATTGATTTTTATCTATGGTGTGCGGGTAATCTCTACGAACTAATATTGCAGAGTAGCGAAATTCTATGGTCTGAGCCACAGACTCTCCCTTTCGTGTATAGATTGCGGACTAGCGAAATTCTGTGGTCTGAGCCAGAGACTCTCCCGTTTGTATAGATTTAATCCCTGAGGTGCAGGTTTCGCTTGGTTGAAATCATTTTCTTATTAGTAATAATTAATTGAGTTTATTCGAGCAGAAAAGAGAGTGCACTGCAGTTACTGGTGTGTGCGTGATATCCGCAGAATGACCTGAAAAGTACAGGCATAGTCGCCAATCTTTCGGAGATCTGGCCGCTATTATCTTCCCTCAATTTGAGAGATTTGAACTAACAATCACGTTGCAGTGTCTGGGAAAACCACGGAGGCAGAACCCTAGCAGGCACTGATATTTATAAATGAAGATCTCATTCATTTGAACTTAAGAAATAAGTAAAAAAGTCAAGGAGAGTTGTAATGATCATAAATTAGATATACTTAGGAAATCCCCAAGCCTAAACGGAACAAACATATTTATAAATGAAGATCTCATTCAGTTGAACTTAAGAAATAAGTACAAAAAGTCAAGGAGGCAAGAAAAGAAAAGAAATGGGCAATCATTAGTAATTGAAAAGCTATTATTAGAGTCTGAAATACGAGTGATAAATAGGGAATAACATCACTCTGGATCCTTTTCTGGAACTGTCGTGGTTTTCCACGGTGTGAAGGTCCTATGTTAAGTTGGATCCTGATTGATATTGATCTTATTCTTTTAGTTGATCTTATTCTTTTAGTTGAAACTAGGGAGCATGACGAATCTAAGGTCCCTTTCACTCTTTGGTCTGTTTGGAATATGAAATCCTCTAGGAGAGGTTTTGGTGGTATAGCCTATTATATTAGGAACATTGTTTCCTCTCACATCTGGCTTCATAAAACCGACCCATTCAATCAATACATTTGGATCAAGATCTCTGATTCTATAACCAATAGGATCTTTCTTGCAATCTATTATTTCGCGCCTATTAACTCTACATCCTATAAGAAAAACAACCTCGATAAGAATTGTCCTTTCAATACCTTAGAAAAAAATATCTACAACCTTAGGAATGAAGGCAATATCCTTTTGCTTGGAGACTGTAATGCTTGAACTATCACTAAACAAGTTGTTTGTTAAGAAACAACTCTAACCCCGACCCCTTGTGGCTTGATGAGGATGGTAACTTAACTAATACATTCAAGAGAAAATTTGAAGACATGATCGAGAACTTATTCAACACCGAGCTCCTCAAACTTTGTAGCTCCTAGGACCTAATCATTTGTAATGGTATTAATAAATGGCATCTCTCCAGTTAGATCACTTGTTTTCATGGGCTGGGTAGCAGCGTCGTGGATTATGCAATTTTTGACATCGATGTCCTCAACCATATTACAAACTTTTATCTTTTTAATGGGTACACGCAACCTGACTCTAACCACATACCTTTGTCTTTACCCCTCAATCTTGTTGTTCATACCATCCACATGCAGGAGAACAGTGAAAGAAAAAGTCATATTCCTTTCGATAGAAGTAAGGTTGACATTTTCTTAAGGGATTTGGAAAGGGATTTAGGCTCCTTGATTGACAATAACAACATTGACCAAATCTATTACCATTTTACTACTATCCTTTCCACTGCCATTAGCAAATTCTCTGATAAGACTTCATATGAGAAAAATACTAGAACTTCTAATCCTTGGTATGACAAAGATTGTAAGATTGCCAAGAAAGAAATCAGAGATGCCCCTAATGAAAGAATTAAGCTCCACAATATAAGTATTTACAAAGCTCTCGTTAAGAGGAAGAAGTGGTCATATATTAATAAGAGACAAGATCATATTCACAACCTTTCTAAAGTTTCACTCATAAAGTTTTGGCGAAATGTGCTTGTTCATAAAACTAAAGATAATCATTCTATCCCCCTAAAAAATTGGGATAACTATCTTAAGAAGTTATATGACTCTCCGGACACCATGGGCATCATCTTCAACACTCCTATTACGGATGATATTTTTTCTCTGGAAGACGTTGAGTCTGGGATTAATAAGCTCGATAATGGGAAAGCCAAAGATATTAAAGGTTACCAAGCTGAGATATTTAAAATGGGAAAATCTATCCTCATTCCTCATCTTCACAAGCTTCTCAATTTCGTTGTAAATAATGGCTTCCCTGAGCTTTGGACACAAAGCCTTATTGTTCCTATCTTCAAAAATGGGGACAAATGCATTCCCTCTAATTACAGGACCATTATGATTAGCCACATCCTAGGACCATTGGGGTTGCAATATATCTAGAGAGTCGTGGAGAAGGATTGAGATGATCTAAAAGAAATTCATAACCTATAACCTCAAGATCAAGGGAAATACTCCCTATCCTATCCTCTTATCGAAATTGGCCTGTCCCCCATTGAAAGTGAAACTATGTTTAGATATATGCTGCATAAGAATAAGCTTCACAATATGGAATACAAGAGGCTCCCAAAAATTGCTTCTAAATTTAGTCAAAACCCCCACCTGTCCCTCAAGCACGGGTGGCATCATGATGCTTAGTCTTGGCTCAACCTTTGGGGGATTAAGGAGGAGATCATCATGGGAAACAATGACAGTATCAAAGATAGAATTATCTCTAGTTTTAAGGACAAGATGTGGGTTGCTAAGGAGCTGGAAGGTAAAAGGAAGTTAAGGTACTATAAGGAGGTGATCAACCCCACCCTTGATAACCAAAATTATCTCTCTATGTTGACTAGCAATAAGAAGAAAATGAACATCACTAGGATTAGAACTAACTTTCATGAGCTTCGGAGTGAGACAGGGTGGTGGTCTACTCCCAAGACTCAATGAGACGATATAATCTGTCAGATTTATGATACTAAGAAAGTGCAAGATGAAAATAACTTCTTTTTAGACTTCCCGGGTCTTGCCCACATCTGCTCTCAATTCCCTATCATCAGCGACACCTCCAATCTTCTTGAATTATTAAGTCAACCCAACTATAGCAATCTTGGAATGCTTATTTCCTTGCTCCTTGATCATAGAAACAAGATTTTGAAGAATGACAACTAGACTCTCTTTTCTTGAGGTCTGATAGACCACTTTGGTCTTAGTGGATGTTAATCATCATCATTATCATCAATATTATCATACCTTCTAATAAATTATAAAAATAATAATATTTTATATTATCATATAATTTAATTATAATAAATAATAATATTATTTTACAGTTTAATTATAATAAATATAATTTTATTTTTTTTACAAGAACAGTTATGGGATTTCATTAACTGATTGGCTAAGAGCCACAAATTTGGTTACAAAAGGAGAAGCAGATTTCTGCATAACTTTCCAACAAGAGGAATATAACGCCTACTCTAATCAGGTTCCTCTTTTTACATTTAATATAGTGCACTTCTGCTGCGAATTTCCCGAGCTGAAAGATACACGCAAACTGTTGCAAAAGAATGCAATAAAACTTGGATCTTAAGGGGATTGGTTCCCAAAGGATTTCCTTATCTCTGAGAATAGTACCGGCAGCTAAATGGACTGCCTTGTTTGCCTCAATGTCTACTTCTTTGTTATTTGTTCTCAAAAAATGAAAATAATTCAAATTTAGAGACTTTGCCATGCCTTTGATCCTTGTAATTATCCTTGCTAGCTACAGGCCACTGGATTAGAATTGGTCGCCACTGCTTTGATGATAACCTAGGAGTCCCCAAATACATTTGCCTCCTCAAGGCCTAGCTCTTTGAGGAGTTTGATTCCTTGAAAAAGGGTCATCGCTTCAGCTTGTATGCTTGAGGAATGGCCTAATCCCCAAGCAAATATGTGCGAAGATGTGTCATCTGGGTTAATGATGAGCTGTCCAGCTCCAGCAATTCCTGGATTCCCTTTGGCTGCCCCATCAAAGAAGAGAGAGGGAAGAGGCTGATTAGACAGCCAGGATTGAAAATATTCTTTGTTTTTCTTGATTTTCCATTCTTTGAGGGATGACAGATAGCTGTTCGATTTTTGAAACTTGAAATTGAGGGCAGTACCCAAATCTATGTCCTGCTGGCTTAGATTTGAATCATCTCCTTTGTCTTCTATCCATTCAACTAGCTGACTTTTCATTGAGTTGGCAACTATTCTGTAGTCCTGTTCATTATTCCAGAATATCCTTATGTTCCTTTCCAGTCAGACTTGCCAGCTGATGAATTTTGGCAGAGCACTCCACGCTGTCCTGATTGTTTTATTTTTTGGAAATGGGCCTAGATATTTGGCCATCCAGCTCGCGAACAGATCCGAAACTGAGGAGGGGAAGATGAACTTGTATTTCCAGGAAACAAGAAGCTCCTGCCATATGGAAGCTGCGAACTTGCACTCGATCATGAGATGGAAGGCGGATTCTAAGTTTTCCTTGCAAAGCATGCATCTAGAAGGCCCATAGATGCCCCTTTTCTGAAGCCTGTCTTCAGTGAGAATTTTTTGATGGCAAAGAAGCCAACAGAAGTGGTCAACTTTTGGAATTGAAGGGATTTTCCATATGCCTACCCAGGGGGCAGGGTTGGGAGGCACGTGGGGTCACTCTAGACATTTAACATATCCCTGAGCTATCGTGTAGCCTGCCGGATTTGTGCCCCAACCTCTCACGTCCTGCCTGCGCACATGAATAGGAGCCAGCCCGTGCATCTTCGTGGTGAGCGTTACCAGCTCTGAATGCAAGTCGGGAGGAACTGGGAGTTGTTTCTAGCCCGTCCAAGCATCATCCTTCCAGTTCGAGAGGTCCCACAGTGTGTTGATGCTAGCATCTAACATCCAACGTTTCAACTCTGTCATGTCTCTCGATTCTGCGAGCGAAGGTCTATTCAAGATACTGTCATTCCACAGGTGGATACGTTTTCCATTTCCTAGTATCCAGAAGGAGTGATTTCTTATCAGCGAGCCAATTCTGTTGATGAACATGCTGAAAGGAGTTTTGAGTTGATTTTTGGGCTGATCCAGGCATCTAAGTCTCATTCCTCTGAAGTATTTCCTCCACAGTGCAACTTGTACCCAACCTGGATTAGGAGCTATTATTTTCCAAATCAATTTGGCTCCCATGGCTAGGTTTTGAGCACTAAGATCTTTGAAGTTCAGTCCTCCCTCCTGAATTGGTCTGGTGACTGTTTCCCAATTGACTAGGGAAATTCTCTTCTCATTATATTTGCCTCCTTTCCAGAAAAACTGTCTGATTAGCTCCTCCATCTTTTTGATGATTCCCACAGGCGCCAAGAGAACAAATAATTTGAATAACGGAAGGCTGTTGAGCACTGCTTTAATGAGCACTGATTTTCCGGCAATGTTGAGCCAAGAGGATCCCCAAGCTTGCATTTTTGCTTTGAATTTGTCTAACTGAGGATACCAGTCTTTGCTCAAGGCCCTCTTATGAAAGATGGGCAGACCAAGATATTTAAATGAGGACCAAGAAGTTGAGGCTGCAAATCCGAGGCATCTGGCAATGGAGCTAGCAGTTGAAGCATGAATATTCCAACAGTAGATGTGGCATTTGCATTGTTTAATATGCTGCCTGAGACCTTACAGTAGTCTTCCAGTACATCTTTGAATTTAATAGTTGAATGAAGAGAAGCAACCCCCAGTAGTAATGTATCATCAGCGAAGAGGGCGTGAATGATGCTTTTCACCCCTCTTTCAATGCACATGCCAGCGATGTCTTGATCTTGCTGCTTTTTATCTAGATAAAAGATGAGGATAGAGGCCTATAGGACGAATAGGAGGGGTGAAAGGGGACACCCCTGCCTCAGCCCTCTAGAGGCTTTGAAAAATTCAGCAGCCCTACCATTCACCAGGGGGGAAATCCAAGGCTCCGAAATACATGCTCTGATCCACTTGATGAAATTTTGACCGAACCCCAGTTTGTGCAAGACATCAAACAAAAACCTATGTCTAACACGATCAAAAGCATTTGCTAGATCTAATTTAATAACCATACCTTTTTCCTTTCAATGTAGGCTGGAATGAATTGCCTCTTGAACCAGAACGAAGTTGTCCACCAGCTGCCTGCCATGAATAAATCCACCTTGATTATCCAGGATGATTTTGGGGAGAATTCTTTTCAACCTATTAGCTATCACTTTGTACCCAATATTGCATAAGGAGATTGGGCGAAATCTGCTGAAAGAGTTTGCTCCTTTCTCTTTGGGAATGAGGGTGAGAAAGGCTGAATTTGTGTAGCCTCCAATCTTCTGACAGTCTTGGGACTTCTGAATCATTTTGTAGAACTCCTTCTCAACAATCTGCCAACAGGTCTGGAGAAATCTAGGCGTAAAACCGTTCGGTCCTGGAGCTTTATCGGGATCCATTGCAAAAAGGGCCTCCTTGACTTCCTTTTGCATGATTTTTCTTTCAAGTTCCTGGTTCATCTTGGAGGTGATAAGGCTAGGGACAACGTCCAACAAAATGTCATTTTTCCCAGCTCCTAGATCTTCCCTATACAGCTTCTCAAAGTGCTCTGAGGCTGCCTTTTTTATGCTTGCAAAGTCCTTCAGTATGCAGTTGTCTTCTTTTATTTCAATGATGGAATTGCGGCCTTTCCTGGCTTGGGCTTGTTTATGGAAAAAGGAGGAGTTTCTATTGCCAGATTTGAGCCAAAGACTTCTGGACTTGAGCCTCCAATATTCTTCTTCTGCCAGACAGGCCTTATGGAAACTTTGCTGAAGCTTGGCCTCCTTATCCAACTCGTCTTTAGTGATTTCAGCTGCTTCAAGATGGAGATGCTGACTTTCTAGAGCGATTTGTATTTTTTTCCTTTCCGCAGCAGGGTTGGGTAGGGTCTTAGCCCAATTTTTTAGCATGGCTTTAACCCTTCTGAGTTTTTCCTCCCAAACAAAAAAGGTTGATCCCTTGACTGGATCTTTCCAGCAGTCTCTGACCTTTTCCATGAAGTCTGTCTCTTTGGTCCAGAGAGAGCTGAATCTGAAAGGAATAGGCCCCAGATCCTTGGGGGGCAGTAGCTCTAGGCTAATAGGCTTGTGATCTGATACGTTGTTGTGAAGAATGCGCATTCTAGCTTCTAGTCCAAGAAGTAGGAAGGAGCTTTGCACCAAAAATCTGTCAAGTCTTGCCGCTATGTAACCCAGGCCGACTCTCTTATTTGACCACGTGAACTTGCCAGTAGTCGGCTTAATGTCTATCAGATCCCAATCTTGCATGAGATCTTCCGCTAATTCTCTTGCCAGATCCTTGACGATACTGCCTCCTCTTTTTTCTGACGAGAGGAGGGTGAGGTTGAGGTCTCTGGTTATGATTATATTCTCTAGATTCTCTAGATCTGCTAATTTTTTGATGGAATCCCAGCATAATTTTTTCTCACCTACATTATTAGGAGCAAATACATTGAACAGGTAAATAATTTCCTTAGATTCTAAGTGCTGCATTTTTAACAAAATCCAATGAGTGTTTAGGGACTCAGAGATTAATGAGAACTTATTTGGATTCTAGAGCGACCCAAGTCCTCCTGATGCTCCATAGGAAAAGGTTGCTTGTGCTTCGTCTTTCTTCCAAAATTTTTTGCTTGCCTAGAGGAAGACTGAATCCTCCAATTTAGTCTCCTGGATGAGAAGAATGTCTGGGGCTTCCAGTCTTATTAAACTATTCATTGCTTCTTCCTTAGCTTTAGTGCCCATTCCCCTACAGTTCCAGGAGACTATCTTCATCATTTACTTTTGTTGTGATGAGCTCCTTTGGAGCTCTGGGTTTGGATCCTCTTCATCTTCGGGGTTTTTGCTAGGAGTTTCTCTAGCGTTGGCTGGCTGCCCTGAAGCTTGTCCTTGTAAGTTTCTTGGTCTCTTTTTTCCTTTGCTGACATGCGCCCTCTTGTAGATCTTCTAGGGGTAGACTGTGATTCACCTATTTCCCCTTCTTCCTCTGATTCCTCGGACTCTTGGGTTTCCTCTTCTTCTTCTGACATCCTCCCTTTGGATCTCTCTGGTACACTTTTGGATTTAGATGGAGAGATCTCCTTTGGGATTTCTGTCTCCTGCGTGTTCATGATTTCTGATCCAAGGATCTCAAATTTATTCCCTTGGCTTTCCATGGATGGTTTCTGGGCAGGGCCCGCTTGGGGAGCTTTTGCATTTGCATTTGCATTCTTCCTGTGTGAAGTTTTGGGTCGCTTTGCCTGATTCCATCCTTCTTCCTTCCCTTTTTCTTCTACCCCTTTGGACGGGCAGTCTCTGGCGAAGTGTCCGTAGACGTGACACTTCCGACATTTGAATGGCAGCTGTTCATAGTCCAATTTCTGTACATGCGTCCAGGGACCTACAATTATTTTGATGGCTTCTGGTAGTCCGACCTCCAAATCTACCTCCACACAAATTCTGGCGCAATCATACTGATCTTTGTTGTTGGCCTTGTCTATAAATTTCCCAAGAGTGTTTCCTATATGTTTCAAAGAGTCCCAGTTCCAGCGGTGAACGGGAAGATTAGGGAGTCTTACCCACACCGAGACCGTTGAAGGCACATCCACCACCGGATCGAAGTCTAGCATCCATTTATTTAAATACAGGTCTTTAGGGCCCATGAAGTAGGGGCCATTCCTGAAAATGAGATCTTTGTCCTCTTTTTCAGAAAATTCAAATAAGAAATATCCTCTTCTGAGGAAGTAAGAGGTTACCTTGTTTTTTTTCAGAGGAGCCCAGTTCCTAGCGACCCAGTTCTCTGTTGATTTCAGGGAAGGCCAAAGACCTATAAACTAACCAACCAGAGCACGATCTGCCATAGATAAGACTACCTGAATCGGACCTTCAAGCGGAAGGGCGATCTTGGGGATATCTTCTAATTGTTTCACGAAATTAGCAGCTTCCACGCATTTCTTCTTAGGTAGAGAGGCCAGCAAGGTTCTGAAGGCCTTAGCGGTAGAAGGCGGAGGAGGGGAGGAAGAACCCTAGGGGGAGTCATCTTCCTCCCCTCCTCCATGAAGGGCTAGCAAATCCAACCAGATTGGTTGCAGCTTGAAGCGAAGCCCTTAGTGGACACGCCCGTAGGGATCAGTATTTGCAGAGAGCGGGCACGCTCGCAGTCTTTAGATCGTGCGGAATGCGGATCTCGTAGGTTGCAGAGCGGGAGCCGAACCAAGAAAATCAGATATTATGTTATTGCTCGACTATAATAAATATAATATTATCATAACTTCTACTAAAAAAATAAAAATAAATAAAATAAAATAAAAAATTATATAATAAAAAAATATTATTTATTATTATAATAATAAAAATCATATTTATAATATTTTTATATAATAAACCAATATTATTTATCTTTAAATAATAAAAAGATAATATTTATATATAATAATAAAAATTTATAGGATTTTTTTTTTTTCAATTTTTTTCATTTCGTTTTTTAATATTTATTTCGAATGTGCTATTTCCATTAAAAAGCTCTGATTTGAAAAAGTTATATAGTCAAATTTCCACATTTAAGATTTTGACGTGTTGTGTCTTATTATGTAAACATTTTGTATAAAAATAAGAATAAGAATTAAATAATAATAATTAAAATAAAATTGTGGTAAATGAATTAATTTATTGTTGGTTTAGATGCATATTAATTGCTAAGATTTGATTCTTTATCATTTAATATTTTAGAAATTTTTAATAGTCTTTTTAGTATGAAAACATCTAAAACATTGTTTTATATCATATTCAAAAGCGTGATATATCTACTCAATTTTTTTTTATAAATATTTCATTTTATTTTTATAAGTATTTTCTTTTCTTTTTAAATATATACTACAAATTGTTTATGGGTTTTGGATAGATGTGGATCGGGTGCTCTTTAAGGTACTTTTTGATGTGAAGTCACATGTTCAATTCCCTGCCCTAATCGGGGTGATATATTGGACATGATGAAGATGTAGTCCTGCCAAGCTTACAAAAAAAATTAGTCCACGAGGTATTGGATAGATGTTGATGGAGTTCTTTGTTAAAGCACTCCTTGATGTGAAGTCACCAATTCTGGATAGACGTTTATCGAGTGCTTTGTTAAGGCACTCCTTGATGTGAAGTCATCTATTCAATTCCTTACCCAGATCAAAATGATATATTAAACATGATTAACATATAATCCTGTAAAACCAGTCTCATCAAAACCATGATATCATGTTATGCTCTATATATAACGATATGATAGTTATTAAAAACTTATTTTGGTGTGGTAGATTGTTATTTGTTTTTCTTCTCATATTAATTTTATAATGTGTTTTTTATTCTTTATTTATTTTTACATATTATTATTTTATAGGTTGACAAATAATTTTATGTATTAATAGATATTAATTTTTATATATAGATATTAATGTAAATTTTATGTATTAATAGATATTAATTTAAAAGAATATATATATATATATATATATATATATATATATATATATTTATTTATTTATTTATTAATTAATTAATGTAAATAATATATATATAAAATTGAAGGTCTCTGTCTTTCCATTTTCTTATACTAAATAATAAAAATGTTTGAATATTTTCATTCTTTATCATGGTGTCCTTATTCTTTTTCACAACCCTTGTGGCGTCCCAATTCCCTTTTTACAAACCTTTTATTACATTGCGCTTTCTCTATCTTATCAATGAATACTCTATTCTTCATCTACCTTTCAATTAATGATCAGTTGGATTATACTTCTTAAATATGTACCTAAGTACCATGCAGTGGAGACATGGAGGTCATGGCGGCAGTAGAAGTAAGATTGGTCATATGAATAAAAATTTTTAAGCAATTGTATAATTGGAAACCAATATATATTTCCCAATATGTATATATTTTATTGAATGAGAAATACACACTAGGTTCTAGATGTATGGTATAATTTCAATCGATCATAAAAATACTTTTAAAATCAAATTATTAAGTAATATTCCTTTATTTATATAGCTATCAAATATTTGCATCACTAGAATGAGTTGTCCCTTAATTTTTTATCCACACACAAAAGTAGAAAGAGACCAAGTTACATATAGTTGAAATATAATGGTTTCCATTAATTTTAATTGTATACATCATTACATATTTAGAACTCATTATTTAATTCTAACATTCTTCACTGGTCCCTTATTAGTCCCTGCCCCTTCGGGGCTGCAGGGACTATAGTAATCGTTTGTAGTCCCACTATTGGCTGGGCACAAAAATCAAAGAAGCTTTTTAGTCTTTAACCAAAGTACAAAAATCAAAGAAACTTTTTAGTCTTTAACCAAAGTATTTTTTCAATATTTAAATGAGTATTCGTTATCATCTAATGAACATGCGTTAATATTCGTTATGATCCAATCGACAAGTTTTTCATCTTAGTTGGCCTCATATCGAGGCAAATTTTAAATAAACGAGAAGTTTTTTTTATCTTATTTGGCTTCATATCGAAGCATACTTTAGATAAACGTCATATATATTTTAGATAAATGTTATATATACTTTAGATAAAGTTAGGATATGAGGTTAATTTAGATAAACGTCATATATACTTTAGATAAAGTTAGGATATGAGGCCAACTTTAGATAAATGTCATATATATTTTAAATAAAGGTAGAATAAACCGTAGATTTGATGAACGGTTTTTTGGGTTAAAATAACGCTATATTACTTGGCTAATACCCAATGCTAAGTTTGTTTAATTATTTTGTTTCCATTACCTATGACATCTAAGTTTCATAGGTCCATCTGATATCTGCTTCTTTGTGACAGGTGACATTTGCTTCTCTGTGACATCTGCCGGTCTTTGTGATAGGTGACATCTGCTTTGTGACATCTACAAACACAAAGGAGCTCGCATAAGGCGTTTGTGCCCAGGGCGTCTGTGACATCTGCCAGCATAAGGCGTCTGTGGAAAAGGCGCCTATGACATCTGCCAACACATAGGAGCTCGCATAAGGCGTTTGTGACCTCTGCCACATCTGCCAGACATCTGCCAACACATAGGTCATCTTCCTGGTGTTGTGTTGTTACCTCTGTTGTGGTAAACAATTCATTTTGCAACTTAATCTGCAATGGGATGGCCGGAACAGTTGCTGGTAGTTTTGCAACTGAATTGCAAGGAGATTGGCCATATCGCACAGAACTTCCCTTTGCCCAGAAGATTGTGGTGCAACCATTGCAAAATAATAGACCAGACCACCGAACACTGCCCGAACCTTCTTGAAAGGTGGAAGGCTCATAAGGCAACGAAATGAAAACTTGGTTAACTTTGAACCAAGGACACCAAGTAGATAAGCTGGATCAACAATGAATGTTAGTACTACAGGAGGAACGAGGATCAGAGTAGACAAAGAGAACACAAAACCTGCATAGATCAAGAAAGATGGCACAGGAGCGTTCGATCCCACACAAAACAAACAATTTTGAAAGGTTGCGGTGGTGAGACCGGGAAGGTCTATGTCAGTTTAGGCAACTACTACTCCCGTTCCAATGTCTACAACAGCCGCTATTCTTGTGCCTAGGCCTCATTCTTTCCCTGAGTGAGTTCCGTGCGAAGTCATTCTCGAAAGCTACCCTTCCTTCCAGCCTGCCATCAATCCTAATCTGATAGTCGGAACTCGCCCGCCAGCGTAGCGTACCAACTGAAAGCCCACTCGGAAACAGCGAGCAGCGAGTGAAGGGATTGAACCTTAACCTTAGGGTTTGAATTTCAGTTTCATTACTTTCACGCTGGAAATGCATTTTCTTGAGAATAAGCCTGCTTTCTGTTTTCAAGAATGTTTCTATTTCTGTATTTTCACTTTCTGCTTTCAAACTTGAAAAAATGATTCTATTTCTTCTTGCAATTTTGAAGAGACTGTTTCTATTTCTATTTGCAAGGGTATTCATGCTTTCTGCTTTCTATGACAAATTAATCAACACAGAATAAAAGCTCGATTTTCATCTAAAGATTTCACAATAAAGCTATGTACTTTGTTGAATTGTAAACTCAAACAATCTTAACCAATTAACAGAAATAATAGGAATAACAAATCCGCAATTTCAACTACAATTGAAAATGAGAAAAAAACCAACAACTACAATTGAAAATGAGAAAAAAACCAACAACTACAAAATGACTGAAACTGAAAAATTTAGCACCTGCTATGAGGAGTGGGACCTGCCTCCTTGGAACAGAGTGCTGTGGAAAGACTTAAGGAGTTACTAAATGAACTTATTCAATGCACACAAAAACTGTCAGATTGCAAACCAACTTCTTCTATTAATCAAGCCAATATAGGTAATGTATCATAGCGCAGTCTAGCCTCTTTCATGAAGAGAGACTCTATGCTAAGAAAATATTGATAATATGATAGATTCTCAAGCTGTTATAACTAATAGTTATACAAAGAGTCTTCAAAAAGTATCTTAGTTTACGAATGCCAGAAAAGACCAGAATCGGGGGAAGGAGGTGTCCTTAAATGGGCTCTCACTTGACGAATGCGCCTTACTGTAACGAAGTGTACACTAGACCCTTATCTCCTTGGCTGGCTGGAATGACACAGGAGAATTCGTACGACCTTCCTTAGACCTGTAATAGCAGTTGTTGCACAAATTCCGACTTCCTTCCTTAATGGCTTGCCAGGAAGCCTAGGATCCATAGTTCATTCGCCAAGCTTGCCTACTGCTTGCCTAACTTGCTTACTAACTTTCAATAATTTGCTAAAGGACTTGCTAAGCGGTCATGGCCAGGGTCTTTGTGCACACCAATCTTCGACCACGCAAATGCAACCACGATCACGCCTAAGTTCTTTGTGCACACCCAGCGGCCAACCAACACATTAACTGATGTTCAAAAGGATCTCCACGCACAACGTCAACGCAGACGATCATCAACAACATTTGGCATTCAACATTAAAACATATGCACAACTCAATGTTGAACGCAGAAACTGGATTTCGAGGATTTCCTACTTGGGAAAAGAGGGCATGTAATGCGAGTGCCATTTAAGAAACAGAAAAAATCACAATCACTAAAGCTATATTAAATTTTAAACGCACTTCCTTAACCCAAGTGCCTGAGCTCTACTGTATCGCCTCGCCTGGAATTGCTTGGGCTTGAATTCAAAGATTTTGAGCGCTTACCTATTCTGTAACCCAAATCATCGTCAGACAACATGGGTTCATTCACATTGGGAAGAAAATGTAAGGTTGATAAGGTAAGGTTGTACGAGTAAACGACGTAGATGATCCAAAGTGTGGTAACTAATGGAGCACCAAAGGACACGTGAAGTGCATGTAAGCTCCCCGTCACAAGTCAAGTATTTTCCTTCTTTCTTTTGGCATAATAATAGACGATCATTATTTCCAAAGTGCCACATCATATGCTTGTTTGAAGGTAAACCCTTATCTCGATTGCAGGGTCTCATTACATACTTACGTGGTTATTTGGGCCCACCTCTCCGTACATCGAGAATTCTCAAAGACGGACATTGAGAATTCGTTATCGGAATTGTTTATCGTCTAAATGGTTTCTTGTAGCCAGATGTTTTACCTCTGACATCTGTCATTGTCTCCGCACCGTTTGTTGGGAGCTCGAGGCATGGAAATCAATTCAACCTACCATGCTACACCGACCCGCTCGCAAATTCCCAATCAAATAGTTAACGCATTGTAATTTAGGTGAACAAATAGCTATCCTACTCCATACTCCATAGAGTAGTTCGCTTTAACACTCATGGTAAGTCAATTTATTTATAATTATTAGAATTTTTATAAGAATGAATTGTATTGATTTAGGATAATGTTAGGTTTTAAAAAAAATTATAAATATTAATATTAGAGAAATTATTATTAATAATTATTGAATTGAGGCTTCAGTGATCCATATCAAGTTTAAGAGAAATTTTTCTGCATAAATCATTAGATATATCATCTGTCCACGCGTTTCGAACCAACCAGTTCATCGTCAGGACAAGTTGAAAAATCAGTAAAATTAGATCCATCTTTCCCTGTTAAATAGTTTGAGCAGAGCCTCCAACAGCTAACTAGGACAACGGCTAAATTTGACTTGGGACCAAGGTCAAACAAACTAGTTATAAATAAAAGTAAGTTAGTTATAATAAGGGACCTTACCTTTACATGAATATAATATAATTTATACATATATAAATTATATGTCTAAATTATATGTATAAAGTAATTTTAATTAAATTGGTGGTTGAGTTAATAAATAGTTAAAAGTATTAACTATTTAATAGATAAATAGAAAATATAAATATTAGAGTAGAACGTATAACTAAGATATAGAGGTATAACTAACTAATTAAAAAGTTAAAAATATATATATAAATTATATGTATATGTATATAATTTTTAAAAATAGTAGGTTAAGTAAAAAGTTAGTTGAAAAAAAAATAAAATAAAACAAAAATAAAAATAAAAATAAAAATAAAATAGAATAAATAATAAAATAAATAAATAAATATATTAGAATAAAATAATATTCACTTTAAAAAAAATCTTATCAAATCAAATTTTATGAATATATATATGAAATAAATAAATAAATTAAGATGGTAGATACTTAAAAAAATAAAAATAAAAAATAAATAAATATTAGAATAAAATAATATACAGTTAATTGAAAAAAAAATAACAGATAAAAGAATATACATGAAGGATTAAACTACCTTACAAAATTAAATTTATATATATGTATATATAATAAATTAATTAATTAAGAGGGTAGATAGTTATAAAGGCACTTAAAAAAAAGAAGGCCAAGGGGGAACAAAATAAAATATTTTAACTAATCAGAAAAATAATTGTATATATTTTAATAATCTAATAGATCAGGAAGAAAGCGACTAGGAAAAGAGAGCTGGGACCCGACACCTACTGATTTTCCAGCCATCCTCTTTATTGAGATTGCTCGGCCTCTTTTCAATCTCAAGAGCTTCTCTGAATTTCCGATGATGGAACTGCGAAACATGATGATTGGTTTTTTCCGCATGCTCAGCTAAAGCGGAAGACTTTGATCTCCTATGCTTGAGGTCAGCTACATGTTCACTGATCCTTTGATTGATGGAGCGACCTGTCTCACCAATATAGGGGGTCCCACAGGAACAAGGGATAATATATACCCCTTTCATATCTTTAGGGTCGATAGGATCCTTTGTTGATCTGAGGGACATACGAATGGTGTTAAGGGGCCTAAAGGTCATAGGGACACTATGCATCTTGAGAATCCTTGCAATCTTATCAGTGGTCCCTTGAACAAACGGAAGATGGACACCTATAATCCGCTCCTTCGGTTCCCTTTTAACAAGAGAATTCTTGGCAGCTTTTAGGAAAGCCTTCTGACCCATGTATCTACTATAAACATTCTCAAAAAAGACATCAAGGAGATGGGATTTTTCCTTCTCAAAACTCTTTTTATCCGAGATCCTTAGGGCCCGAGTAGCAAGGGTATTGAGAACACCCATCTTCTGAGTTTGGAAATGGTGGGAACTGGCATGAAGATATTGCTCCGTATGCATTTTCTTTCGAAAAACTTGGTGGGAAAGGGAACCATCACTATTCTTAGAAATAAGAATATTAAAGAAAGGGAGGCAACCATCAACTTCCTGCTCTTTAGTGAACTTAATGGCTGAGGATTGATTGTTGAGATGATCGAAGAAGAGATCTAATTCCTCTTGGCCGTGAGACAAGATAACATTGGTGTCATCCACATACCTTTTCCAAAGCTTGGGCAGGAGACGAAAAGAGTTTAGAGCCTTAGACTCAAAGTCTTCCATAAAAAGATTCGCAACGACAAGGGATAGGGGTGAGTCCCTGGCAACTCCACAGGTTTTCTCAAAGAACTCTCCCTCAAAACTGAAAAAGGTGGAAGTGAGGCAGATCTCAACTAATCGAGCGTTGTCAGGATCTGTTAGGCAGTTGATAACCTCCAAGGCCTCATTAATAGGGATGCAGGTGAACAGGGAAACCACATCAAAACTAACAAGAATGTCCCCAGGGTCAAGCTTAATGTCCTTAAGTTCATCAATAAAGGAAGCAGAGTCTTTTATGAAGGACTTCGTACGACCAACTAAGGGCTTAAGCCTTAACGCAAGGAACTTAGCAAGAAGGTAGGTAGACCTCCAATGGTGTTGACGATGGGCCTCAATGGAGCTCCTTCCTTGTGAATTTTGGGGAGACCATAGATCCTAGGAGTGATAGGGTTGCTCTTAATGAGTTTATGGTGCAAGGAACTCACCGAGCTAATGGATTTAATGGCAAGAGCCACATTCGTAGCAACCTTTTTTAATGGGTTTTTGGAAGGAAAAATCCCATCTCCTTGATGTCTTTGTTGAGAATGGTTATAGTAGATACATGGGTCAGAAGGCTTTCCTAAAAGCTGCCAAGAATTCTCTTGTTAAAAGGGAACCGAAGGAGTGGATTCCAGGTGTCCATCTTCCATTTGTTCAAGGGACCACTGATAAGATTGCAAGGATTCTCAAGATGCATAATGTCCCTGTGACCTTTAGGCCCCTTAACACCATTTGTATGTCCCTTAGATCAGCAAAGGATCCTATCGACCCTAAAGATATGAAAGGGGTATATATTATCTCTTGTTCATGTTGGACCTCCTATATTGGTGAGACGGATCGCTCCATCAATCAAAGGATTAGTGAACACACAGCTGACCTCAAGCATAGGAGATCAAAGTCTTCCGCTTTAGCTAAGCATGTGGAAAAAACCAATCACCATGTTTGTATTGAGGAGGCTAGTGTCATTGTTAGAGTTTCGCAGTTCCATCATCGGAAATTCAGAGAATCTCTTGAGATTGAAAAGAGGCTGAGCAATCTCAATAGAGAGGATGGCTGGAAAATCAGTAGGTGTTGTGTCCCAGCTCTCTCTTCCTAGTGGCTTCTCTTCCTAGTAGCTTTCTTCTTGATCTATTAGATTATTAAAATATATACAATTATTTTTTCTGATTAGCTAAAATATTTTATTCTATTCCCCCTGGCCGTTTTTTTTAGTTCCTTTATAACTATCTACCCTCTTAATTAATTAATATATATATAAATTTAATTTTGTAAGGTAGTTTAATCCTTCAGTTATATTCTTTTTTTTTTTTTAAGTATCTACCATCTTAATTAATTAATTAATTTCATATATATATATATATATATATATATAATTTTTAATTTGGTAAGATTTTTTTTTTTTTTACTGAATATTATTTTATTCTAATTTATTTATTTATTTATTTTATTTTATTTTATGTTTATTTTTATTTTTATTTTTATTTTCTTTTCAACTAACTTTTAACTTAACCTCCTATTTTTAAAAATTATATATATAATTAGTTAGTTATACCTCTATATCTCGTTAGTTATACGTTCTACTCTAATATTTATATTTTATATTTATCTATTAAATAGTTAATACTTTTAACTATTTATTAACTCAACAACCAATTTATTTAAAATTACTTTATACATATAATTTATATATTTATGTAAAGGTAAGGTCCCTTATTGTAACTAATTTACTTTTAATTTATAACTGTTTTGTTTGACTCTGGTCCCAAGTCAAATTTAGTCGTTGTCCTAGTTAGCCGTTGGAAGCTCTGCTCAAACTATTTAATAGGCAAAGAAGGATCTGATTTTTCAACTTATCCTGACTATGAACCACACTAGTTGGTTTGAAACGCGTCGACAAATGATATATCTTGTGATTTACCCCGAAAAATTTCTATTAATAATTATTTTAAAAGTTATATTTAAATAGTTTTATATTTTAAAATTAATAAAAAAATCAATTTAGAAGAGTCAGTATATGAATATCGTTTGTATATATATATATATATATATATATATATATATATTCTAAATAAAAAATAATGTTGATCGTAATTAAAAAGAAAAATAAACATTCTCGATCTGGGTTAGACTCCCTAACCTTCCGGCGCATTTATGGAGCTATGTTGTATTTGAAGCCATCGGCAACACCTTAGGTCGTTTCCTTGAAACAGATACCTCAAGAGGGCTTAAAGGATTTTATACCTACGCCAGAATCTGTGCAGAAATAGACATAAGCAAAGGACTTCCTGATCAGATCATTCTCAAAATAGGAAATCTATATATATATATATATATATATATATATATATTCTAAATAAAAAATAATGTTGATCGTAATTAAAAAGAAAAATAAACATTCCCGATCTGGGTTAGACTCCCTAACCTTCCGGCGCATTTATGGAGCTATGTTGTATTTGAAGCCATCGGCAACTCCTTAGGTCGTTTCCTTGAAACAGATACCTCAAGAGGGAGTAAAGGATTTTATACCTACGCCAGAATCTGTGCAGAAATAGACATAAGCAAAGGACTTCCTGATCAGATCATTCTCAAAATAGGTGATTTCCATTGGTCTCAACCCCTGGATTTCGAGAATACAGCATTTCGATGCCGAAATTGTCATCTCACAGGGCACCTTCAAAGTTCGTGTCCTACATTGCCCTTCCAAAAAAAGAAAGCCAAGGCCAAGCCAAAATCTAAAAGCTGGAAACTTCATGATCCTCCTCCAGTGCACGTTGTTTCCAGCTCAGATGATGAGGACGTGGAGGAAGATGTGGAAGTCGTAGAAGAAATGTCAGAACAGGTTTCTCCCACAGTGCGTCTCGAGGAAGCATCAGTTCCTCCCAGCTCTCAGAAACGAACTCATGAGTCTTCTCCCTCGGAGTCAGACAAGGAGCTATCGTCTCCAGTCCAACACAGTTTACAAATTGTTCTGAACCATCAAGATCCAAATGGTTGGGTCAAAGTCGGCAAAAAGAAAGGGAAAAAAAGTCGACCAAGTGATTCCACCCTCGGTGGGTAGTTTCTTTGGCTTGGACCGGACTCCCTTCTTCTTCTGGTTCTGTTTGTTCAGCTCTGTTTTTGTCTCTTCTTCTCTTGGGAGCCGAGGTGGATTTTATCCTTTCCGGCTGCCCTTTCAGTCTTTTGGTTCTTGCCACCCTGCGTGGTGGGCAGTCGTCTCTTTCTTGCTCCCTGTAGTCCAGTTGGATCTCCTTTTGTCTTTTGGAAGTATAGGTCCCTCAGCTCTGTTTTCCCTTCGGGGCAGACTGAGGCCCTAAGCTATGTACTTTTATAATGGTTGTAGATAATAGAATTACCGCAGCTTACAAAAAAAAAAAAAAAAAAAAAAAACATATTTATTTGGTTTGTGGTTTTTTAATTAAATACATAATTTATAAAACATCAATAATCTCTTTTTCATTGTGTTTACTGGATTTTTTTTGTTGACATTACGACTAAGAAGATGTGGTAAGAATATTTCACTATCACTCTCAACCATAAATAAAAGACATAGTCTAACTCACGAAATGACCATTTTCTGAGATATCAATATATATGTTAAGATGTTATGTTGATGTATACACTATGTATATGTATGGTATATATACAAGTATATATACCAACTAGAACAAAATGTATATCCATACCATCATGTATTCAGTCATAGATTAGAGCCAAGTTATAAGCCCATTTTCAGTGATTTTAGCCACACTATCCACCAAAATACATGACCATTGAACAAACTTGACTAGACAATGACCTATTATATTAGGCCACGTCAAATTGAGCACATGTATAAACTGATATATTGTTATAAATCGATGTATTGACATATTGATATCGATGTGTTGTCAGTATATATATATATATATATATATATATATATATATATATATATATATATATATATATATATATATATATATATATATATACATATACATATATACATATATATATGCATATATATATATATATATACATATATACATATATGCATATATGCATATACATATATACATATATGCATATATGCATATACATATATACATATATACATATACATATACATACATACATACATACATACATACATACATATATATATATATATATAGCTAAATGCTTCTATGAATTCATCCAAAGATTACACCATGGATGTCCAATATTCACTATTCTTTTGGCCTCTCTCCTACCTAATTTGTTGGCCATAAGAGAAGCATAAAAACTAATTACAAATTGTCAGAATTGACTAAGAACCCAAAAATAGAAAGATCATAATGTCCAAAAGACCCCTAAGATAAAGATAACCCACATAAATCAAGGCGTAGGAGGATTAACCAGATGGTTACGCATTGAATTTGGATTCCTGTGTTCCCCGTGGACATGGAATTCTAAATGACCCAATCTCCCCCATGTGTTCAATTATCTTAGATAGTCTCCTCTGGTCCACCAAAGTGGAGCCAAACGATCCTGAATATTTCATTGATTGTGCTACAAATCATTCATGAAACTTATGACTTAATTATGATCATCATGATGGTTTTTCCCCAGTTGTTCCAGGAGAAGGGTGACATGCCACAACTAGTACTTCAAGGTGCCAAAAGGTGCAGGAAGAGCTACATGAACAAGAGAAGGGTCAAATTATGAGCCACCACCTCCTCTAATTCTGCTTCCATTCCTCCTTCTCCCTCCATCTCCATAGCTTCCCACAGTGTGCTCAGCTCTCTGCCCTCTTGGTTCTATCCCTTTTCACACTCTATCATGTTGCTTGTACATTTTCAAACCAACCCTAGCCTGTTGATACCAACACCTTACCTCTAATGTTACATGAAGATCCGACAATACCTCCAAACCCCAGTACCTGACACTGAATTTTTGGAAAAGCCAATTCCATACCTCTATTAAGAAAGGCAACCCCCAACAAGAGTTGTTACCTTTCTTTGTCGAATTGCTTTCACATGATGGCAATGTCCTCTTGCCCACAATGACTTCGTCACCAACCAAATTAATAAAACAACACCTAGAATAGAAGTGTTGATTAAGAAGCTATGAATACAAATGAGATGATGGGGTCTACAATAATCAACACTAGGATGAGGAGTCCTGCTTGCAGGATAATTGCATAAACATAAATACACATGGAAAAGAACATTGGGCTCCCTATGCATACTACCACATCAACCCCTATCTCCTCCCTCAACTAGAGGGCATTTAAGCCAAACCAAACTCCCATGTAACCAACTCAAACCTCGGGGACCAAGCATATGCTTTTGGCCCTCAATTGCAACCACAATTGACCTTGTTGCCTCCAAAACCCAAGCTTCCCTCAACAGAAAATGGGAGCGCAAGATGAAAACATAGCTAAATGACTCCACCCCCCAACTAAAGAAAAGAACTACACTATGAAGGCTGAAGGAAAAACCAAGGAATCTTACTAGATTGATTGATACAGAACACCAGTTCAGAAATGCCCCACCATTTGTTGAATTTAGAGTGTGCTCTCTTCGCTCTGAAATTTTCTAGTGGAAACATGAACCCCAACTATTAGCCTCACTAAGATCCCAAACTTGGTACGACTGGCCTCCAACAATACCATAGGGAAATCCCCACTTGCATACAAAAATCTTTATTGAAGAGTACCATAATCTAAGGAGCATGCACAGGTTGGTGACCTGCACAAACTCTTCACATTCTTTGCCACCATCGAAACCATCTATACCCAAGCTTGCAAACACCAAGATTAACTTCGCCATCTCGCATATAGGCCTACCACCCAAGATCTCAAAACTTCCATGTGTTATGTTATGCATGTTGCCCATACACCACATGTACCCTAGTTCAAATAATGAGAAGGGGATGAGCCCCTCCCCCATCCCCCATATGACCTTGATCATCTACCTCCATTGGGGGCTTTGTGTCACTCTCCAGGATACTACTCAACTACTCGGTTCAAATATTGAAATTTTGGGGTAGCAAATTCTGAGTGAGCTCCAGGCTAGAATCTTGGATTCCCTAATTCACCAAAAAATCTGAAGCTTTGTTCCCCAGTCATTTTGAATGTGTCGTGATGACATAAGGGAAGGAGATCACTAGGTTTTGAATTCTATTCACCAAAATATCAAGGCACCAACTCTTAATGACTTTTTGAATCAGAGATCCATTGATTATTTTTGAACCACATTCACAACCAACTATGAATCTCCATTAGCCTATTACTTGGTATATCCTTCTTCATGAGCCAGGAATAGACCTATTTCGAGAGCTTTTAATTCCACCATGTTATTACTAGTATACCCAAATTATCCAACATAAAACCTAAAAGGATGGTCGCGATCATCACGAAATATTCCCCCATACCCAGTAGGCCCAAGATTTTCTTTAGAGGCCCCATCGAAATTAAGCTTGATAAATCCTTATGGAGGAAGGGAAAATGTTGTTGGAGACAAGCCAATACCACTAACTCACTGAGAGTCATCCAATGCCACCATATTTTGCAAGATTTCTAAGTCTCGTAAAATTTGAGCTTCCTCGCCTTCCACATTCCAATCGTCTTCTGCCTACTTCTTAGTCAGTATCATTTCTTTCATATTAAGCTTCGTGTATTGCCATATAGAATCCTTTGTGTTATTTAGATCCTTGAATATGATTCTATTATGTTATTTCCATACGTTCCACAAAAGGAAACCCAAAACCAAACCACAAACCCTATTCACAATCAGATTTTTTAAATGAGAGGGGTTCCAAGATTCAATTGTTTCCCACAAACTCTTAGGGGAGAAGTCTAAATAGCCAAAAAGGCTACAAATCCTGAACCAGAGAAGTTCCATGCTTGAAAAAGTGTTGAACAGATGGTTAATGCTTTCCTCATATTGTTGAGAGATGGGGCACCACGATGGTCCTATATAGCATTTTCTCCTCAAAAAGTCCCATGTTAGGAGTCGACATCAACCAACTAACTAGAGGAAGCTCGCTACCTTCGACCATAACTTTCCTTCCCAAATATTCCATTGGAGGGGATCCTTTGGGATTTCCTTGTGATTTTCCATAATTCCATAAGTCTCTTTGATGGTGAACAAAGCCTATGTTTGATATCCCCATCTCATCTTGTCTCCACCTCGTATTGCTTGAATATTTCGTTATTTTTGTTGTGTATCCATAATTTGTTATTCCTGTTAAAAATGTTCCTCATCCCAATTATCTTGCATTTCCATTCTCACCACTAATCTTGCAAGGATATTTCTTTCCAGAAATTAGGGGCCAGTACTGCCCTTGTCCTTGTGGTGTAATCTTTAAGATATCAAAACTCCTCTCCTCTCTCCAGCCTTGGGAGTTGTTGTCAAGAATTTTCCCAAAACTTGGTTGTTCCACCATCTCTAATCTCTTAGAATAGGTGATATTTTATAAAAGGATTTTGTTCCAATGTTATATTGCATATTAATGACCCTGATGGGAAATATTACTATCACACTTTATTAGCTTGAGCAAGCACCAGATTGCATTTCCTATTGCATATTAGTTTCCACAACTCTTGACCTCCCTGGAGCCATCTCCACCATAATTTGGCTCCCATGGTTCTATTAAGAGTTCTAGGGTCCCTCAAACCAAGACCACCCCCCCATTTTGGTAGACACACCTTCTCCCAAGACTCTAGAGTCCATTTTTTGGTGTGTTGATCCCCTTGCCACAAGAATTTATGAAAACTAGAAACGGTGTTCTTATATACTCCCTTGGGTGTAAGTAGATTGGCAACTGATAAATCAGAATGGCTTGTAGAACAACCTTAAGTAGACTAATTTGAATGGGAAGATTCAATGCTTTGAAGGTCTAGTTGTCCAACCACTTAGAGACCTTTTCCTTGATCTCCAACTAACATGAAACTCGTAGTTAATTAGTGACAAGAGGGATGCCAAGGTATTTGGTTGGTAGGGAACCCATTTAAAATTCAATATTTCTCACCAGATTCCTTTGCACCAAATTATTGCTATTGAATAAATACATGCAAGATTTCTCCCCATTTATCATCATGCTAGAGGACACTTGAAAATTTGAGAGGATCATATCTAATGCCCATATCTCTTGAATAGTTGGCTCAATAAATAAATTAATATTGTCCATGAATTATTAATGAGTGGTGGGAAAATTGTAACACTACTACAAATTCCACTAAAATTTGATGACCTAGTGTTGGACATTCAATAGGATTCTATCATGACTCCAACGGGCCTCATTTTCTAGGATTGTCGGTGGAACTCGGTTGAATAATTGGTAGGACAAATGGCCATCAAATATCCGATTATAGCCTCTATTCAGATAAACGACGACAAGAAGATGAATAATGTATCAAGTATCTGACGCGACATCCATCAGATAACCCACAACATCCTTCCAAACAATCCACAAATTAGATGATCAAAATCCAATGACGAGGCATCAAATAGTCGATGGCAAATATTTTAGCCTCTAGTGAGATAAATGAAAAATAACAGATGAATAGTCTGTCAGGTATCTAACCCCATGCTAACAGGGAGTTCCACAAATTCAACAATAAGATTCCATTGACATCCGTCAAATAGTCGATGGACCTCTCGTCTGAACCAAAGGCCAAGTTGCACATCCCACTAGGTTTTTTGACATGCCATTATCGAAACACCAATGGATAATCTGAAGGATGTGATTTATATATGATGACCAGTTATGATCTTTGTAGGTCGCAAAATCGACGACTACTGTTTTGCTTCCGACTGTTCCGTTATACATCCGACGACCACTTCTGACCTTCTGTGTCAGGAAGCTAACAATTTGTCTAGTGACCCAGATTTTTAGCCAATAGAATAAATGGGAAATCCAACATTTCCTTTATGTATCTGATAGGTTTTGCATCATAAATCTGATGGTTAATGGACTACTAAAAAAATGATATTCAGAGAACCAGGATTCCTAGTTTTGATAGGCAGTATCACATCGATCAAGGGGTGTTTTTTTGGGAATTATTTTATGTCCAATACCCATCATCATGACACCATGTCGACCCAACAATGGGGCTAACACCTCCCATCAGATTGTTCAACCTTCGCTCATATCTTTGCATCCAATATCATCAAGCGATTGTAAATCCCTTAATCCTATAGCTGATAAGGTGCATTACCCACAAACTTGCACACATTTCAATTCTATTTTAACTCCCAACATGATCTGATGACCCACACTCATTCCATCCAATGGTCAATGTGTCACATTGGATGAGAAGATGAGGCTTTTATAACGCCTTTTCGTCAAGCAATATGATCCAATGGTTGTGAGTGATGCATATCAATGACTTCCATGATATATCAGAATGTTAGGTGTGTGGGAGTTAAAGACCCCGACTTGACCCGATATGTTGTTGCTATGACCTATAGCAACCGAATTGGCCAGCAAATACAAAAGGTTTAATGAAAGGGGTAAATTCAGAACTTAACTCACATTCTAGTTGATCCTACTGCATTGTCGAACCCTCTGGACCATGATAAAAAGCCAAGTGACCGACCTACCCCAACTTCCACCATTAGAGAATTTTAGTATTCCTATAAGTTGTCTTAATGCCAATTCAGGATAAAGGGATGAGTCACGACCCTTTAGGTGAAATCCTTGTCAACCCCCTGGTATATCGGCCTTGTCTCCAAGTCATGTCATTTGATTAGCATGGGAAAAATACTATTATAAGCAGCTCGAATTTCATTCTAGACACATAATTTGGCATTTCATCTGAAGTACAACAAAAAGTGAAAAAAAGAGAAGTAGAAGCCTCTCTTCCAGCACAAGAAGAAGGAGAATAATCCGAGTTGTATAGGCAGTATTTTGGTTACCTGTTCCTTGCACGTGTGACATATATTAAAGGTTTTGTAGTAGGATTTCCTCAGTTAGCGAAGAAGCCAAGAAGAATATCTTTATCTCAGCATATATCACATACGAGGTCATAAGATTGAGTCTCCTAGTTAAGCGAAGAAGGAAGATACCTCCAAACAGCTCACATGTGAGAATTGCAAGGGTATAAGATAAGTTGAGGTTGTATATATATGGATGAAACCGAAATTGTAGTAGTGCAGATAGTTTGACTTGCATTGACCATAGGAGAAGGAAAGAACAACAAGAAGGATTTCATCAAGGAAGGTTTGTAACTTGGTCTTGGAGTGGCAAAAAGGTCTAGGGTCTTAGTCTTGATATTCATCTATTGGAATCTCTATAAGAAGAATAATTTGTTCATGTTTCACTCTCAAGAAGGAGAGGTTTTGGCCCTCGATGATAGCCTATATTCTGTGTCTCTTGTCTCTTTATGGTTTATGCTTTGGTAGTTGTTTGATGAAGAATAACACTATAATAACATAAGTAAAAGAAGATCATAATCTAAGAAGTAAAAAGCATTCACAAGTAGTTATCAAATTGAAGAGAAATACCCTAATCTCAATGCCTAAGATTTCTCAACATAGTCATTCTTTGGCATAACCCATGTGCTAACTTTACAAAAGGTAACTCTTGTGTCCTTGTATTGAGAACCTAATCAATCTTTTTTGGTAATGATGGAATTGTGAATGGGAAAAGGATTATATTGTTCCACTCTAAAACCATAAAAATGGATGATGAATAATATATTGATTGAATCCAAATCGAATTATGCAAACTTATATTGAATATACAAAAGAGCATGCTCTTTGATGCTCTTTTGTATATGTGCACTTCCATATATACATTCACATGCGGAAGATACTTAAGAATCCATATATGAAAAAAAAGAGTGTATACACTTTTTTTATATATGCACAATTTTGTTTATTCTATATATCACTAGACCAATCTCCCATATAACCAACTCAAACTCTAGGGACCAAGCATATGCTTTTAACCCCCAATTTCCATATATATTTTGTATATGCACGCATATACGAAATTGCCTTGGGCATTGCTAGGGGTTGAAATAAAATCACCTTAAGTGTTGCTGCAATGTGGGATGGTGCAAGCAGCGGTGTAAGAGAAGTTGACCTCATCAATCCCAAGATAAAAATAAAGCAGAGAAGTGTGAATCCCGCAATATTGTCAAAAAATAGTTATATAGAAGTGATGCATATACAAACGTGGTGCATTTTGTACAAGATGGGATATGTACATTTTTTCACAATTTTGTATATTATGTATATGTACACAGATATAGAAGCCACACATGTATGGAAGCAGGATTTCATATATGCACAAATGAAAGCTATATCTAATTTTCTATGTGCAATTATAGTTTTGTATGTGTCAGTTTGGTATATGCATTAATTGTTGTATATGCAACAGTTTCTATATACATGTATCTAGAATATACTCTTGTATATACACACATATATGTATATGTATAGATATATGAAAGTGTAAAAATATATATGGAAGCAATGCATATATATAGCTTCCATGAAGCACATATATGAAAGCTTGGTTCTCTATATGGAAGTGATTCGTATCTGAAAGTCGGGACATATATTGAGGTGGCACATATGTAAAAGTGCCAAATAAATGGAAGTGAATATAGCTTCCATGTGCACATATACAAAAGATTTCTTCCATCGATAACAAAAATATTGATAAGATTCTAAATACAGGTATGCAAGAGTTGGAGTGTGTAAAGTTAGAACTTAGGGTATATTAAAGAATGGCTACACATAGAGTATAAATTTTAGAGCATATTTACCATCAATTGTTTCTCAAATCAATATTGGTAATCAAGTACTTCCTTGGCTTTGCATTGAAGGCCCATTGATGTGGATCTTTCACTAATCAATGATCTTGGGACTTAATCTTTATGTTATCCACATTTTTTAAAATATAACAATACAATAAATATAACTTCTTTTTACAATATAACAAATGTAAACTATGGGATGGGTTCTAAAAATAGGTATTCATGGTATATATGGGAGACAAAGGATACACAAAACCAACCAGCAAGGGTAAGACTAATTTAACAATATAAATGTAATAACTAAATGCCAAAATCTTAGTAGGATCTCAAGTTATTATCGTCACATTTTCAATTATGAGAAAACCTCAATGAAGGGGAATCCTCATTAACACTGATGGGGGAAATCCCATGTTATGGTGGCTATTCTTTTATTTATGAGAAACTCTCATATACATTGATAGAGGGAATCTCACAAAGTTCTACACCATTCGGAATTATTATCAACATCATGTATCAACCCATATCAAACTTCATTTTTGCATTATTTCAACATCGATTATGCATGGTGAAAACATTGGAATAGTCTTCCCCTTATTAGACTTCTAAATAAATGCATATTGGTGACATGTATAGATACCTTATCTTTATGAGATAAGGCTATACATATTGCTTATATTCAAAACAAGCCATATGGATGATCTTAAAATTATGTTACATTATAGTGACGTTTAAGAATTTTTGTTGTAACGCTTTTTTAGTGACGTTTAAGAAGCATAGAAAAAACCCATTTGATCAAAAATTTCACTGATCCTTGGGTCAAAAACACAGATCTTGTCCCGCTATATTTTTGGAGATATGATCCAAGGAATGTAGGGTTTTATAGGCTCCCGAATTACATTCCAAACAAGTGACATTGGAAAAAGGGTCATAACTCTCTCTCTGAGTATCGAACTAAAATTTCGTAAGAAGTTTCAAAAAGAGGATGGACTGTAGTTTTTTGTGTATCTTTTTTAGGTTCGAAGGTTGAAATAGTGACACGCAAAAATTCATACAAGTTTGCTCTACTAAAAAAAGTGTATAACTAGGTCATTTTGGGAGATTGGGCATAATGCTTTCTTGGAGAATCCAATTTTGATCAAACTTGTGGCATTGGAAAGATAACACAGAGGACTACTATAGGTCGCAATTTCAGACCATGGAGATCCAGAATTTTAGAGATACATCAGATACAATATCGAGCACCTACAAAGTAAAAAAGGTTGTGTAGTTTTTGTAAATTTTTGCACAAGTTTGGTTTGAAAAATTAGTTTGAAGGAATTCAAAGGGCATAGTGAAGCATAATTATCATTAATTGATGCCCCAAAGAAAGAAAATGGAAACACCTAGTAAGAAACCTGAAAGCTCTAGCATGACTCATGAAGAAGAGGAAGAAATGCAACATGATATATCAAAATTACGAGACCAAGTGTAACAAAATTCACTCTTACAAAAAGTAACAGAAGCTAAGATGGATGGCTTAAAGAAAGACATGGAAGCTAAGATGGATGGTTTAAAAAAATGTGTGGAAGTTAAGATGGATGGTTTAAAGAAAGGCGTAGAATCTAAGATGAATGACGTGGAAGCTAAGATGAATGATGTGGAAGCTAAGATGGATGGCATGGAAGCTAAGATGGATGGTTTAAATAAAGGTGTGGAAGCTAAGATGGAAGATTTGAAAACAGATTTGACAACATTTCTATAAGAAATGCTTACTAATGGGAAAAGGGTAGTAAATGAAACTCATGATGAGAACAAAATAAATGTTAATCATGATTTCATAGAATCTAACATTGGATTGAAGACCCACCATGTTCCAAAGATAGATATGAGGAAGTTTGATGGCAAGGATCCAGTAACATGGATACTACAGATGGAGAAATACTTCAAACTCCATAATGTGAAAAACACAGAAAAGGTTCACATTGTAACTTTATATTTGGAACCAAATTAGTTTGTATGGTATCAATGGATTTGCTCTCATAAACAAATTTTCGTTTGGGCAAGTTTTATAGATGAGATGATAGCACATTATGAGGATACAAAAAGAAACACTTTTTTTAGCCAATTGATAAATCTAAAAGAAAGGGTTCAATGATGGAGCACATTGAGGACTTCCAAAAATTGAATATAAGGGTAAGAAGAGCATAGGATTGATGTGTTCATAGGGACTTTAAGGATAACATCCAACATTATTTTCGCCTTTGGGAACCTGATTCATTGGAGAAGGCATTCAAGTTGGGAAGAAAAATGGAAAGAAAAATTATGGCAACAAGGAAGCCTACCACTCACAATTATAAATATGGAAGTGTTGTTGCCCCTAACCTTCCACAACCTACAAGATTGACACCACAACAATCAGAAGAAAAAATAGAAAAAGGGCTTTGTTACAGTTGTGATAGAAAATACACTAAAGGTCATAAGTGTGCTGAGAAGGAATTATTTTACATAGATTGTGAAGAGGAGGAAGAAAAGGAACAAGAACTATCAAAAGAAGAGGATATACACCAGGAACAAACCCTAGATAAAGAAGAAATGAATCTGGCCATATCTTGTAATGCATTGGTTGGAATTACCACTCCTCAAACTATCAAGATAGAAGGACAAATCAAGAAGAAAAAGGCAATAGTGTTAATTGATTTGGCTAGTACCCATAATTTTATTCATTGTAAGATAGCCAAGGAATTGAATTTCTTCCTATATCTAGCACTAGAGTGTCAAGTGATGGTTGCAAGTGGAGGAACCATAAATTGCTCTAGAAAGTGACATAATATCAAGCTATCCATGGGAGAATATGTATTGAATAGCCAAATGCTTTCCATTCCAATGGGTGGTGTTGATGTTGTACTAGGAGTCCAATGGCTATAATCCTTGGGTACAATAGCTTTTAATTTTCATGAAATTTTCTTCAGAAGGAAAGAAAGTAGAATTAAGGGGTATCGCAGGGAAACTAGGAAAGATAATTAACTCTAATGGAATGAAAAATCTTCTAAATAAATAAGAACGAGGTGTAATTGCACAATTATGTTCACTAGAGGTTCCCACATCGAAATCATCTATTTCTCAAGATCTCCAAAAAGCCTTGGATAATCATTCCAAGGTATTTGAGACTCCCAAAGGCCTCCCACCTATTCGTGATCATGATCATACTATTCATTTGATTCCAGTAAGTGTTCCTCCAAACACCAGGCCTTATAGATATCCCTATGCCAAAAAGAGTGAAATTGAACGTATGGCTGCAGAAATGTTAGAGGTTGGTAAAATTCAACTTAGTCAAAGTTCTTTCTCTGCTCCAGTAGTATTGGTTCACAAGAAGGAAGGGTCATGGTGCATGTGTTTGGATTATATGGAACTCAACAAGCTCACTATTAAATATAAATTTCTCATTCCTGTCATTGATGAATTATTGGATGAATTGCATGGATAAATTTACTTCACCATGTTGGATCTTTAAGTAAATGGTAGTTGGGTCGTATTCTGTATGGGATTCCTGTACCAAACAATGTGAGGTCTAATTGGGACCTCATATCGGGGATATCCCTTTTATATTGTTGGCGGTATCCAACACTATCAACACTTAGCAGTTGAGGGTTTGGGACATGCTATCAATGTTTTTATAGTAGAGAGGAAACTTAAGAGACTCAAGTTATTTGAGGAAGAATATCTGACCTCCCAACAATAGTTTGTCAATGACATAATGTTAATGGGATGTCTTACTATTAAGGAAGCCCTAAAATTTTCTAAGGTGTTGGAAGAATTTATGGCTACTTGTATGACTGGGATTAATCTCGTCAAATATGAAATATTGTTCTTGAACACTGCACCAATTATTCAGGGACATGTACTAGAATTATGGGGAATAAGTGATGCAAGATAACTTCCAAATACCTAGGATCCCCTCTCATTACAACATATCTCAAGATAAAACATTGGACTAAAATCATTCATAATATAACAAATCAGTTAGACAGTTGGACATTCCATTCTCTTAACATAGCAGGCCAACTTGTGCTTCTCAAAGTGGTTATCCAAGCTATTCCCATGTATCTATTCCTCATCCAATGTTGCTCCTAATTGTATCTTGAGTCAAATTTACTCACTGTAATTCTCTTTTATGTTTGAGGGGGGGGGGGGGGGGGGGGGTGGTGGGGGCTCATGTGAAAGGAAATGGGCTTTAGTATCATAGGAAAGACTACACCTCCTTAAATCCAAGGGCATGCTTGGACTATGAGATCCAGAAACTCTTAACAAAAATTTGGGTGCAATTTTATGGTGGTGATGGCTCCAAGGAGGTAAGTGGTTTAAATATGGAACAAAAAATATAGTGAAAATATACCAAGCCAAAAACATGTCAAGATCCAACATTTCCCCATGGGCTCATCCATATTGAACCTTGCTTGTGAAGGAAAGCACCTTATTCAAGATCATTGTTTCTAGGAGGTAAAGAATGGAAAAATTGCTCAAGTTTGGAATGTTTCTTTGCATCAATTTCCCAAATTTTCTCCTCGAGTCGAGTTTCAAGACCTCATTCCATTATGAAGTCTCATCAAATCCTCTCAGTAGCTAATTATTGTAGTGGATCCTCAACATAAGCCAACTAATATTCATGGAAGTCCAAAGACTTATGTAGTGTCATGCCAACACACATATACATGGGCATGCTTAGGGATATTCATTAGTAAAGGCACATCTCTCTCTCTCTGAAGATCTAGGTAAATTGAGGTAGGGATAAACCTCTCAATGCACTTTATTTGTCAAGGAGGCCTATCAAATCAAAGCCAAAAAATATCAAACCCCTCACTTACAAATATGTTCATAGATTTCAGGACAAGATTATGCCATAACATCACTCATTTTGTCTAGCTTCTTTCCAATAAGAAAACTTCGACATGGGACAGGCTCCTATGCAAAAGGATTTGAAGGCCCTTCCATGTGTTTCTTCTATCACATCTCATAAGAAACCAATGAAAACCTACTTAATCTCTGTCCAATTTTAGGAAACCTTTGGCAAATATTTCTAACTATATTTCATCAAACTAGCATATATTCAACTTGCATCATTAACACGTCATCTTCTTGGTGATCCTCCCCCCTTTCAAACTGGATTCTCAATAGGGCTTGGACTCTACTCTTGGGGTTCCTTTTGTGGACCATATGGAAAGAAAGAAACACTAGGATCTTCCAAGGCTCCAATTCATTAGTGGAATCTCTCTGGAATCTCCTTTTCAATTACCTCTAGGAAACCATTCTTATTTCCTCATAGTCATCATCTAACAGGGAAGTCATTCAAGAATAAGTGCTTATTTTAAGAGGTTGGAAACTCGCTCCAAATGTTAGGGAACTCTATCACTCCATTAGTATATTTCTTCAATCATCTCTACAACATTGGTCATGCCCTCTTATGAATTTTTCTAAGCTCAATTTTGCTGGTGAACTAAAGGACAACACTGGAAAGGTCGGGTTTGGTAGAGTCCATTCACACATAGGTGTAATCCTATATCTGTAGGTAGGTCATATGGGGGTAAACATTAATAACTCCCCAAAACTCTATGCCCTTGAGTTTGGACTCATCCAAGCTCTCAAATTGAACCTCGTCAAACTCTACATGGAAGGTGACTCTCAACTAAGTAGTTGCTAAGTTGGTTCACACTCACTTATGGTTCATCTTCACTACAAATCTTGTATAGTTGGTGGTTGAAAATTTTCCTATCTAGAATTGCTCCATTTCTCCTTCGGGTTTTGGTGGTTCTCCCTTCCCATATAAGATGTAGTGGGAAGAAGCTAGTAGAAAAGCTTGCTAATGAAGGGTGTCAAACTTCTTCCTCCTTAATCAACTTCCTATCTGATTCTATCCCTACCTCTTAGCTTAAGGAGGACATCTCTATTATGGACTAGAAAGATCTATCTTCCCCAATTAGGGTGACCAACAGGGGGCATGGAATAGGATGTTTTATAGTGTTCCACTTCCCTATGCCATATCACCCTCTAGTTCACCACCCCGATTGACATAGCACTAAATGGTGTCTCAAAGGAGTCACCTGCCAAACTGCATGTTACTTTGCATTGATTTCCTCTTTTGTGGTAGTCTCCATCTCTTGTTTTGACGTAATGCTTTCTATTCTCATATTAACAACCATCCTTTGGTTGTTTCTCCTTCGCCTACCATGAATTTCAGTTGCAATTATTATCCATATTTATGAAGAAATGAAATGAAATACAGATATAAATAGAAACGCAGAGATACAACAAAAGAAAAAGTTCAATTCATTAATAACAAAGTACTTAAAATTGTTTTTATGCAGAATGGAAATAAATTAGCTTAGGCGATGATAGCTTATCTCTAAGAAGAGGTGTGGCAACTACATGCCTTCTGAACTATGCTATAATGAGGATCGAAGGTCTATTTATTATTAAGAAACAATGGAAAACCCAAAACATACAAAAACCTAACCCTAAGAGATGAGTCACAAAAAGTCTGTGGGCCCTGCTAGGTTAAATTGGTACAACAACTTCCCAGGGTTGTAACTTTGGTATACGATCTTCGTTTGACATGCACAATACCTTGTTAGAAAGATCAACCCGATAACTACAATTTTCGACTACAAACCTCATGCTATTGTCTATGGGTTTGCTCATTTTCCAAAAAAACGTCATTTAGGGCCTCAAAACGAATCTAGAAGTTTAGGACCCGAAAAACTGCCAAAAATAGTAAATTGTGCTACAATTAATGAAATTGAAAGAAACGATGGTGGGGGTTCAAGTGGAATAGGTGGGTGGCCATTAGCACCCACTTGGATCAAAATTTTGCCTGCGTTTTTCCTCCTCTTGGTTATCTTACTCCGACATTCCTCTCATCTTCGTTTGTGTTGATAGGAAGCACAAGAATATCTACAGTGCTCTCCAACTTGACCTTTGTCTTATAGGAGAGCATTATCATTTTCTTTGGTTTGCATTTTGTCCTGTGGTCTTATAGAATCTCTTCCTTTCTCAGTTCGTTCTCCTCTTGATATCCATGATGCACTAGAGAGCTATATGTCACCGTGGTGATGGAGGATGTGGCAATATTGGGGGTTCACGAGCTCAATTTCATGTTAAGGCCTATGCGTGACATTATCATGCCCATACACCCCCTAAGATACAATCATAGTACATGTAATTGAGGAAGAGGTTCCATAAGAGAGATAGGGTATGCTGGACTTTGAGGTGATGGATAACATTGCAACTTGGATCCCTGACACGGGGAATGCCAAGGAAAGACAAAATCACTATTTGTAGATAGTGTAATTGTATTGGCACATCAAACTACTCTCGAACAAAGTGTTGGTTAACAAACCAGAGGCCAGGGACAATATCCTACATAGTTTAGATGAACTGAAGTTGTTGATGACTTGGTCACCTAGAAAGTCTTATATAGTTTAGATGATGTTGATGACTTGCTCACCTAGAAATGTGTTCACTCCGGGCCTAGTAGTGGAGCCCCGTTGCAAGAATGCAAACTATCCCATCAATCTGGACAATTCTTTATCAACTTGATATCATGTTTCTCTATTTGTTATTATATATATGACACTTAAATTCTTGTTCAAGTAGTTACTATTCGTTTAGTTGGTTGTTCCTACATATAGTAGGACTATCTTCTTTTTGTTACCTTCTTGTCATACTCTAAATTAATATGACAGCAATATCAATTGTGTAAGGGCAACAATAGTAACCTTTACTGAAACCAAAAACTTAAAATTACAAAATTAAAAATTTGTAGGTAATGAAGATGAAATTGATACACAGGACCAAAAATAGGTTACATGCACTCGAGTTCGTTGAATGAAAGAATGCGGGTAACATGTGTCCACTTCATTGATGAAAGAATGCTAACGGTTTGAGGATGTTTCCTCAATGGACGCCTACAAATATTAACTCAACCTTGAACTATGGACTGTAACTGCCATCATCACCAGTGGGCGAAACATAATTCGTCTATTACAGTAACTGCCATCATCACCAGTGGGCGAAACACAATTCGTCTATTACAGCGCTCTGTATTGTTAAAGCTGGGAAAGAATAATCTCAAAATGAATCATTCTATCTCTATATTTTCTGCGAATTCTTTATTATTATGTGCAGTGAGGATGTGGCCATGGTGCGATTAACAGATAATTTTTCTTTAAGGTCTACACAGGTAGGAATGAAAGTCTGGGATTAATTGATCAAAAAATTGGAGGGCGACCATCAGTTTGTAAAAGGACTGAAATTGGTGATTGTATCAGTGAGAGTTCCACCAGTACAACTCAATCAAATCAGGTTTGCTTCTCTGGGCATTCTTGTATGGATGTTAAAGCCGTAGATTTTTACAACTAGTTAATGTTAAAATTAATGAAATTGTCTTTTAGAGTAATTATGTTGATTTATTTAAATTTTCGAACTATTTGATGTGGTTCATCCTAGCCACCGAATAATGTAGTTCACAGTGGCTACAACAATTTTTTTTGGGAAATAAACTGTATTCACAGTTTTGAAACTTATAATGAATTGAATTGGGCGTCTGTCGGTTAGTCTGGTTTTGAATTAGCAACAAACTTTAAATTCAAAGGGGAACTAAAATTTGATTCTTCAAAAAGTTATCAATGCTGCAGGTTGTTCACAGCTGTTAAGTTTGATATAATCTTGAGTTGAAACTTTTTAGGTTGTGGGTTTGACTGAGGTAAAGTGTGTGGGCTGTGCTGTTAATGGAGTTTCAGCCATGGCGAAAAAGAGAAAGAGAGCTAGGAAGGTGGAGGGATCAGTGGTGGGGTTGGTGAAGTGTATGGCGACTGTAGTAGAACGAACGCTGCTTTTGACACCATTGTTCTTTATTTTTGTTATATGTTTTTGGGCTATCAGAAACATGTTGCCTTTATCTGTTCTCCATGTCTGTCTTTCGAGCAGTAAGTTGAATAGGTATTGCTTGTCGGCCAGCACTACGCGCTTCCCACTTGAGGATGGCAAGATTAGTCTTGGTAGTGATGAGGAGAATCAAGAGGTCAGGCTGGCGAGTTCTGGCTTGAAGCTTGGGTCGCCATTGGTAAATGAGACTGTTAATGCGCTTGGAGGGTCTCTGAAACTGGAGATTACAGATACCAATATGGAGATTTCATCGCCACAGAAATTTGGAAATGTGTCAAATGAATTGACCATAATTGGGAACAAGAGTATTGATGGAGAAAACGTTACATTTGCTCGTGAATTGGTGAAAATATATGTGGAAGCTATTAGGTCTGACTCTATGCCTGCAGGCATGAAGGATCCAAGACATAAACAATGCAGAGGAAGGCAAATATATGTCTATGATATGCCCAAAAAGTTCAACTCAGAATTGCTAGAGCAATGTCACAGTCTGATTCCATTGTTCAATCTCTGTGATTATTTTACAAATGGAGGAATGGGGAAGGTCATGGAAAATTTTTATGAGCATTGGTATCAGACTTATCAATATGCCCTAGAGATTGCCTTACATTCCAGAATCTCAAAGCACCCATGTCTGATTTCAAATCCCGAGGAGGCCAATTTGTTCTACATTCCCTTCTATGGAGGCCTCGATGTGCTGAGATGGAACTTCAGGGAAAATATCAGTAGCCAGAAACGAGATGAACTCGCCATGGAGTTTGCCAATTGGCTTCAAGGTCAGCCATGGTGGAGGAGGTATGAGGGAAGAGATCATGTTCTGGTTCTGGGCAAGATCTCGTGGGATTTCAGGCGATTTCAGGATGGGGACTATTGGGGAAGCAGGCTGTTACACTTGCCTGAAATGCAGCTGGTTACGAAGCTTCTGATTGAACGCCATCCATGGGATGTGAATGAAATTGGAGTCCCACATCCCACTTTCTTCCATCCTCGTTCTGATAAAGATATTTGGCAATGGCAATGGCAGATCAACACGGCACAGAGACCTCATCTGGTGAGCTTCGCAGGTGCCCCGAGACTCAACAGCGAAGAAAGCATTCGTTCCATCCTCATCGACCAGTGTTTAAGCAGACCCGAGAGTTGCGAATATTTTAATTGCAATCCCGGCGTTTGTGAGACTTCTGAAAGCGCAGTGAAACTCTTCATGAAATCCGAATTCTGCCTTCAACCTACTGGTGACAGCCCTACTCGAAGATCCTTTTTCGATTCGCTTATATGTTGGGTATTTTTGATGGGGAAAATACCAAAAACCAAACATTCAAACACACACAGAGACAATGCTCTGTTTTACTTTACTCCAGGATCCTTTTGTGCACAGAAGACTTAAAAAAATTCACTGAGAGACAGAGTATTTCACCACCATAAAACATTCTATTCATTAAAACTTCATACAAAACCACACATGGTTTTCGCTACTTAAAAAAACTTCACAAAACATTACTGAATGTATTCGTGCACTGCTGTGCATACATCCTCTGGTTCTCTTCTTCTTTTACCGCACCATCAACGTTTTTCACTGCTGTGAATACGCATATATTTTACCTCCCGTGTGCAATACATAATGAAAAGTCAACACACTCAAAAAACATATTACATACGATTTTTTATTTTTAATACATGCCGTAAAAGTCATAGGCTTCTATTAAAACGTGCCCATACCTATGTTTTAAATGCACCATACCTTTTCATAAAAAAGAAACTTACGTGCTATATAAAAAAATATATTGTAATGTGCCCATACTCATATTAAAACGGGCCACCAAAATCTTGTACCAACATTAACTCTTTCACCTACGGCGGTCAACCAAAAGTTTAATCCACGCAAGCCTTTAATGCACCTCGTATGCAGCTTTAGTTCATCAACGGTGGAGAGCGATGGAGTAAATCCGACGGAGGTCAACAATATCGGAAGACCAACAAGTGCTGAAAGTTAACCTCCGAGAAAATGACGTTGCGTTACGTCAGGGCTGAACCACGTGTCAGCTCCAAATTGTATCGGAGCTCCTTCCCGGATTATTCCTTCATCGGCAAATCGCTCCGAGAAAATCCGGTGAACGGTTTCTGGCTTGGTTCACGGTTTCTGGTGGTCTGCGTTGAAATTAGATTTCAACACTCCCCTTTAATTTCAACAGCTGGGCATTCAGTCATACCCAGACACTTTCTCAAAAATTCAAAGCTCTTCTGATCAAGTGGCTTTGTCAAGATGTCTGCTACCTGTTCTTGAGTCCTGCAATGTTCTAGGACAATTTCTCCATTGTTCACTAATCCTCTGATGTAGTGAAACCTTGTATCAATGTGTTTCGTTCTCTTATGAAACACTGAATTCTTTGACAATGCAATAGCTGAGCTATTGTCACAAAAGATGACTGTCGCTTTTGCCTGCTCTTGGCCTAAGCTTCTCAACATTCTTCTCATCCACACTGCTTGACATGCTGCTGCTGTAGCTGCCACATATTCAGCCTCTGCTGTAGACAATGCTACAATGGACTGCTTCTTAGAAGCCCATGAAATGGCTCCTGAACCCATATGAAAAAACATAACCGGAAGTGCTCTTTCGATCATCTACACTTCCAGCCCAATCGCTATCAGTGTAACCAACCAAATCTGAACTTTTTGAGACACTATATAATATGCCAAACATTTTGGTACCTTTGACATACCTCAAAATTCTCTTTGCTGCCTGCCAATGTGCCTCCTTCGGCCTCTCCATAAATCTGGAAATTAAACTAACAGCATACATTAAATCAGGCCTAGTTGCTGTTAAATACATAAGGCTGCCTACAATACTTTTGTACAGGCTAGGATCAAAATCCTTGCTGCTGTCCTCTCTGCTGAGTTTTAATCCCATTACTGTGGGAGTGATTGCTGCCTTGCATTCTTCCATCTTAAATCTGTCCAAAACTTGATTTACATATCTTGCTTGAGATATAAAAATTCCTTTTTCATTTTGATCTACTTCTATGCCTAAGAAGTATCTCAAGAAACCCATGTCAGTCATTTCAAATTCATCCTTCATGACTGATTTAAAATTCTTAATGAGCTGATCATCATTACCTGTGAAAATAACATCATCAACATATAAGACAACAATTAAAATTTTACCATCCTTTTCTTTGATGTAGACTGTGGGTTCTCCTTCACATTTGTCAAATTCATTATCTAATAGATATGAATCTATCCGGCTGTACCATGCTCTTGGCGCTTGCTTCAGCCCATAAAGAGCTTTCTTCAATTTGCACACTTTGTGCTCTTCACCTTTCTTCTCATATCCAAGAGGCTGTTCCACATAGACCTCTTCCATTAACACTCCATTTAGGAATGCTGACTTCACGTCCATTTGGTAGACTTTCCATTTGTTTTGAGCTGCTATGGACAGCACTGCTCTCACGGTTTCCATTCTTGCAACCGGGGCGAAAGTCTCCTCATAATCTCTCCCATACTGCTGCTTGTAGCCTTTGACAACCAGCCTTGCCTTGTGCCTTTCAATCTTGCCTTCAGCATTGCTCTTGGTCTTGTAGACCCATTTCACACCAATGACTTCTTTGCCTTTTGGTAACTCAACCAAATCCCATGTTTTGTTTCTCTCTATGGCATTCATCTCCTCATCCATAGCTTCTATCCATTTCTTATCTTTAATAGCTTCTTCAAAATGAATAGGATCATCAACATGACAATACAAGGCAAATAAGGAATTCATTCCTTCTTCATAAATTTCACTTAGATTTCTAAACTTCTTACCTCGTTCACTTGGTGTGCAAGTGCTTGAAGATGCACTTGAATTTCCTCCTTGTGGTGTGCTTGGAGAAGCACTCTCATTGATCCTCAATGGTGTACCTTGCTGTCCTTGTGTTGGCGCTGTTGTTTGGGGATTCATTTCAGCCACCTCCTCTTCATCTTCATCATGAGACAAACAGTTCTTGACATTGACTGTTTTCTCTATGCTTCCATCCCAAGCTTCCTCTTCTATGAATTGAACATCCCTGCTGACAAAGAACTTCTTGGTAGATGGAATGTACAGCCTGTAGGCTTTGGATTCATCACTGTATCCAATGAAGATGCATTTCTCCCCTTTGCTGTCCAACTTCCTCCTTAGCTGATCTGGTATGTGTGCATAGCCCACACACCCAAAAACTCTCATGTGGGTGACTCCTTGCTTTCTCCCACTCCATGCCTCTTCTGGCACTTTGTTCATGACTGCTTTTGTAGGACACCTGTTCAATATATAAACTGCACAATGTACAGCTTCAGCCCAATACTCATTTGGCAAATGCTTTGCCTTCAACATGCTCCTTGCCATCTCCATGATGGTTCTGTTCTTCCTTTCAGCAACTCCATTTTGCTGTGGGGTGTACCGAGTTGTAAACTGTTTATGAATTCCATTTTCTCTACAAAATCTTAGGAATTCCTTGGAGATATATTCACCTCCTCTATCAGTTCTCAAAACTTTAATGTGCAGCCCGCTTTGGTTTTCAACAAATGCTTTGAAGTTTTGGAATTTCTCAAAGACTTCACTTTTGTTCTTGAGGAAATATATCCAAGTCTTTCTTGTAAAATCATCAATGAATGTCAAGAAATATAGGCTGCCTGCTAATGATGGAGCTTGCATTGGTCCACACAAATCTGAGTGGATAATCTCTAAGGGTGTCTTTGCCCTTATACTCTTCCCTGATGGAAAACTTTCTCTATGTTGTTTTCCCAAAATGCAGCCTTCACATAGGCTGTCCGGTTTCTCTATCAATGGTAATCCCTTTACCATTCCTTTTCTGCTCAATAAGTTTAGACCTCCAAAATTTAGATGCCCAAATCTCAAGTGCCATAACCAGTTCTCATCCTTTGGCACGCTTTGGAAGGCCTCTTCGGTGACTGCTGCCATTTCCCTTTTGTTCTTCATGTCTGCCCTGATCCGGAGAGGGAACATCCTGTTCCTTGTCATCTTCACTTCAGCAATGCATCTTTTGCTGGGTGGTATATCCATGATGGTGCACACATCATTTTTAAAGAAAACATTGTAGCCCTTATGGACAAGCTGTCCAATACTCAAGAGATTACATCTCATTCCGGGGACATAGTAGACATCTGCTATGGTTTTCCTTTCTCCTTGCTTTGAAAGTATTTTTATTTCTCCTTTTCCCATAACAGACACTTTACTATCAGTTCCTAGTGTGACTTCTGATTTCACATTTTTATCTAGAGCAGAAAAGAAGGCTATATTTCCGGTCATATGGTTGCTGCAACCTGAGTCTAAAAACCATATGTCCTCACTATGTGTTTCAGCCATGTTACAAGCTAACAGAACATTTTCTTGACTGCTGTTTTCTCTTGTAACATTTGCATTTTGTCTGCTGTTCATATCATGTTGTTTCTTTCTGCAATCACTAGCATAATGTCCATACTTTTTGCAATAATAGCATTGAACATTGGATTTATCATACCTTTGTCCTTGAGCATGATGTTGATCTCTTTGTTGGCTGCTGCCTTGGCCTTGGTTCTGATTTGGATTGCTGCCTCTTCCTTGTGCATTTGATGGGTTGTTCCTTCCTCCTCTGTTCTGGCTTCTGCCTCTTCCTCTTTTGTTTCCTCTGCCTTGACCTCTGCCTCTTCCAAAGGACATCTGGGTCTTGAAGGCTTGCTCAAGAGATGAGTTTTCATTCCTACTCAACCTCTGCTCATGTGTTATCAGTGATGCATGCAGCTCATCAACTGAATAGCTTGAGAGATCCTTTGTCTCTTCAATGGTGGTGACTATGGCATCAAACCTTGAGGGTAAGACCCTCAATATTTTCTCCACAATTCTTCTGTCTTCAATGGTTTCTCCATGAGTTCTCATTTGTGTGATTACACCAATCACATGAGTGAAGAATGAGTCAATGTTATCTGACTCCTTCATGTTCAAGTTCTCAAAATCCTTTCTCAGCAATTGTAGCTTTGCTGTCTTCACTCTCTCCATGCCTTGATAGGCTGTCTTGAGGGTTTGCCATGCTTCATTGGCTGTCTTAGCTGCTGCTAACCTTGGAAACATACTCTGGTCTACTGCTAGATACAACAACACACGGGCTTTTGAATCTTTCTTCCTATTGTTCTTCAGCAGATCCTTCTCTCCTTGAGTTAATGCATTGAACTCAGTTTCATCTGCTGGTTCTTCAAAGCCTTCTTCAACTATTTCCCATAAATCTTGGGAAGCAAGCAGAGCTGTCATAGTTATTGACCAGTAGTCATAGTTCTTCCCATTAAACTGTGGGAGCTGGGTGTTAAACAAACCCATACCAGTGCTTGTGCTGGCCATTCCTTGTATTCTGATCTATGCCTCTAAATCCTTGACTGTGTGTTTAAAACAAATCACTGCTTCTTCAGCAACACAAAAAAAAAACTTTTTTGGAATACCTGAATCTTTTGATGTCTGAGTCTTCTGTCTGCCTGAGAAGTTTTGCTGCTGCAACAACCTTCTCCCTTCAGCTTCTTTGTCTCCTCAAAGAGCCTAAGCCTGCTCTGATACCACTGTTGGGGATTTTTGATGGGGAAAATACCAAAAACCAAACATTCAAACACACACAGAGACAATGCTCTGTTTTACTTTACTCCAGGATCCTTTTGTGCACAGAAGACTTAAAAAAATTCACTGAGAGACAGAGTATTTCACCACCATAAAACATTCTATTCATTAAAACTTCATACAAAACCACACATGGTTTTCGCTACTTAAAAAAACTTCACAAAACATTACTGAATGTATTCGTGCACTGCTGTGCATACATCCTCTGGTTCTCTTCTTCTTTTACCGCACCATCAACGTTTTTCACTGCTGTGAATACGCATATATTTTACCTCCCGTGTGCAATACATAATGAAAAGTCAACACACTCAAAAAACATATTACATACGATTTTTTATTTTTAATACATGCCGTAAAAGTCATAGGCTTCTATTAAAACGTGCCCATACCTATGTTTTAAATGCACCATACCTTTTCATAAAAAAGAAACTTACGTGCTATATAAAAAAATATATTGTAATGTGCCCATACTCATATTAAAACGGGCCACCAAAATCTTGTACCAACATTAACTCTTTCACCTACGGCGGTCAACCAAAAGTTTAATCCACGCAAGCCTTTAATGCACCTCGTATGCAGCTTTAGTTCATCAACGGTGGAGAGCGATGGAGTAAATCCGACGGAGGTCAACAATATCGGAAGACCAACAAGTGCTGAAAGTTAACCTCCGAGAAAATGACGTTGCGTTACGTCAGGGCTGAACCACGTGTCAGCTCCAAATTGTATCGGAGCTCCTTCCCGGATTATTCCTTCGTTGGCAAATCGCTCCGAGAAAATCCGGTGAACGGTTTCTGGCTTGGTTCACGGTTTCTGGTGGTCTGCGTTGAAATTAGATTTCAACATTATAGCAGGATGCATTCCCGTACTGTTCAATCCCTTTACAGCATATTATCAGTATCCATGGCATCTGCCTGCTAATGAGAGCTCCTATTCAGTTTACATAGCAGAAGAGACTGTTAAAGAAAGGAAGATAAATGTAATAGAGGTTCTGCAGAAGATGAACAAAGGAAGGAAATGAGAAAGACCATAATCCAGGAAATTATGCCTCGTGTAGTATATGGTGACCCAGATTCAAGGTTTGATGAATTCCAGGATGCTTTTATGATTTCCTTGGACAATATTTTCTGGAGAACAGAGAAGGCCCGTATCTAAATGAAATGAACCAAGAATGAACCCGATTGGGTCCATGATAATTCCATGTGTGTGTTGGCAACAAGGGCAGAGAAGCCCATATACACCACCTCTCTTTTTCTTTTTTGATCGACAGGGTTTTTTTTTATTGCAGGAATCTTGAATTTCATTATTAACCGAATACTTCATAATACTGGTATGAATCTTGAATTTCATTATTAACGGAATACTTCATAATACAGGTATTGCCAATTAAGCCGCCCATGTGCTAAGTCATGGAAATATTGTTTTGTACTAGGCATGATTGAACAATCTGGCGTTCCCTGTATTTGTATTTGCAAATGAAACCATTGAAATGGCGAGGCAACTGTCATTAGAAATTGCACAGACGTTTAAAGAGCAGAATTGATGGATTCGCAGAATAAATTCTCATGTATTTATATGATTTTCTAAAATTTTAAATATAATAATTTTCTTTATCATAATTCAGTTGTTAAATTAACCATGAGAATAACCAGCAGTGAGAACAGTTATGACTGACTGCTATATTGTTTTTGCCTATCACTCACTCAAAATGTTTTCTCAATTGGTATTGGTTTTTTTATGGTTTATAAATTTATAAAAATCAATGGGCATCAACTTTGGTGTGAAATGAGATAGTGGAAAGAAGCTTCAGAAGATTGGGTGTGTACTTTTTTTCCTTCTCTGGTGGAATCAGAAAAACATTTCATTTTGGACTGTTATGTTTTCAGGGCATTATGGCAATATATTAACAACCGTTTTTTGGCACTGTTTGAATTTTAAGATAAAGAACTAAAAATATCAACCAACCGATCATCAATTTGAATAAGAAAACTATTAAAATGCAAAAAAAAACCTGAACTTTAGATATTAAGCAATCTCATTCATTTTTAAATAAATTATTTCATCTTTAAAATATTTTCACCTTTTTATTATCATATAATTTAATTATAATAAATAATAATATCATTTTACCATTTAATTATAATAAATATAAGTTGGGGTTGTCCAAAACTGAAATTGGTGTTTTGGTATTTGAATTTGAATATTAAAATATCCCCAATATATGCTGTCGCAATATTGATTTTTATCTATGGTGTGCGGGTAATCCCTACGAACTAATATTGCAGAGTAGCGAAATTCTATGGTCTGAGCCACAGACTCTCCCTTTCGTGTATAGATTGCGGACTAGCGAAATTCTGTGGTCGGAGCCAGAGACTCTCCCGTTTGTGTATAGATTTAATCCCTGCGGTGCAGGTTTCGCTCGGTTGTAAACATTTTCTTTTCTTAATAGTAATAATAAATATTATAATAAATTGAGTTTATTCGAGCAGAAAAGAGAGTGCACTGCAGTTACTGGTGTGTGCGTGATACCCGCAGAAAAGATAGAATGACCTGAAAAGTACAGGCGTAGTCGCCAATCTTTCGGAGATCTGGCCGCTATTTGTTGGAATGTTAATTCCAACTTCAGGTTGCAGACAACCGCTCCTCCAAAACCACCAGTATATCGGATCGCCTTCGACCAGCAGGTAGTTTTCGTATGTTCGAATCCGATGCAATCAACCGTGGATGCGTGTTCCTCCCTCTTCGTCATTATCTCTGACATTTCGGGACGTAATGGTCAGTAATGTAATGGCTCCCGATATCTCCATCCACCGTCCAATTATTTTCATCGCTCTCCACCGTCGATTGCTCCAAACCTGCATACGTGCAACATTTAATACTTGCGTGGAGTAATTTGAAGTTTGATTGACCGCCGTAAAACATTCAATGCATAGTTATGTGGTTCGTAAGTGTTTGGTAAAACATTGAATATTAACTACACTAGCGGTATGGTCACATATTATGTGTCTTATTTTTTTAAAAAAGAGCGTTGACCATATGTATTGAAAAACCCACGGTAGTAGAATTTTTTTTATAACGAGCCATAAAAAATATGCTTGTGTGGTATTGTTGCACACGGGAGAGAGTATGTGCAGCATTGAATATTAACTACACTAGCGGTATGGTCACATATTATGTGTCTTATTTTTTTAAAAAAGAGCGTTGACCATATGTATTGAAAAACCCACGGTAGTAGAATTTTTTTTATAACGAGCCATAAAAAATATGCTTGTGTGGTATTGTTGCACACGGGAGAGAGTATGTGCAGCAGCGAAAGTCATGGTATTGCACAGCAGTGCATATGAAAAAAACAAGGGAAGCACACGTATGTTTTTCATTTTTGATATAACGAGCCAAATGAATAATGCTCGAAGTTGTGATGTGCAGTGCATATGAAAAAAAACAAGGGAAGCACATGTATGTTTTTCATTTTTGATATAACGAGCCAAATGAATAATGCTCGAAGTTGTAATATTTTACATCAGCACATGTTGTGAAATGAGAAAGGCGCAGCACGGAAAGAGGAGTGAAGCAAGGTAAATATTGCACAGCAGTGTGGGGAGTATATGCATATAATTGTTATTTGTGGAGCTGCATATAAATTTTTTTTCAGCAGTATGTGTTAAAAATATTTTTCACAGCAGTGGATGTAAAAGGGGTTTTACAGCAGTAAACCCAGCACAGTAAATTCTCAGGAGGAGACAGAGTTTTGTTTTTGATGGGTGAAAGTAATTTTGGTGAATCCCTCTCAGTAAAAGAGGATGAATGTTGTTTCAGGCATTTTATATTTTAATGAATACAAGGATTTTTATGGCTGTGTAATACTCTGTTCTGAGAATTTTTATTAGAAGGCTTCCCTGTGCAAAAGATCCCGTTGAGAGGAAACAGAGCATTGCCTCTGTGGAGTTCATTTTGTTTGTTTTTGGGATTTTCTCAGAAAAATCCCCAACAGTGGTATCAGAGCTGGTCCAGGCTCTTTGATGGTGACAGAGCAGGTTCAGGCTCTTTGAAGTGTCAAAGAAGCTGAAGGAAGGTTTCTTTGTTGCAGCAGCTTCTCCAGCAGCGTGAAGACTCAGCAAAAGGATTCAGGTATTTCTCAGATTAATTTTCTGTGTTGCTGTTGAAGAAACAGTGAGTCATTTTAAAAACACAGTCAGCTATTTTAAGCATAGTTAAGAATGGCAAGGTCAAAGAAAAAGGTCTCCAAACCTCCTAAGGTTGTGTCTCCCTCTACTATTAAAATAGAAGACAATTTATTTGAAAGCATTCTATTTGAGGCTCCAAGGTTCGATGGGAACTTTGATATGTGGGAAATAAAAATGAGGGCTTTCTTAAAGTCTGAAGGGATTGAAATTTGGGAATCAGTGATTGATGATAGCAAGAAGGATAAAGAATCCAAGAAGTGTAATGCACAAGCAGCAAAAATAATCTTGGATGGACTCCCTGATTCTATAAAGAAGAATCTAGGAAAATATTCATCAGCAAAGGAGATATGGGACAGACTTCATGACCTTCATGCAAAGGGAGCACTGACCATGACCATCAGTGAAGAAGAAAATTCTGAACCCATCATAGAAGCTGAAAATGAGAAGGTTGACCTCATCAAGCTTCAAGTAAAAGAAAGGGATGAAGAGCTCGTCAAGCTTAAGAAGGAACTTGATCAATGCAAGAGGAAACATCATGAAGAAGTCATATCTATGACAAATCAGCTGAATAAAGCAAAGAAGCAGGAAGATGTCTTGTCAAGTCAACTTGAACAAAGGCACAAGAGAGTGAACAAGCTTGTAGAAGAGATTGGACAGTACAAGGTAGAGGTCTCCTCCCTTAAGTCTGAATTACAAGAAGCCAAGAAGCAGGCACAAGAAGCTAAGAAGAAAATGGAGAGCAGTCAAGCAGAAATCTCCAAAATGAAGTCAGATATAATCTCCCTTAAAATAGCAGCAGCTGAAGCTACTCGTAGCAAGGAAGAAACTGAGGAACAACTTGCAAAGAAGAATGATGAATGTGAAAAATTAGAAGAAGAGATTGTCCTCCTCAGGAAAAAGGTTGAAGGGATGAACAAAATCATGAAGAGCTCTCAAGCCTTGGATGACATGCTCAGCTATCATAGATCTCCATCTGATAAATCAGGACTTGGGTATGTAGGTGAACCCTCAAACAAGAATGAAAATGCTTTAAGCAAAGGAGATGTGAAGAAGCCAGAAAGAAATTGTGATGCTCCTAGTTCCAGCAAAGGCAAGGAGAAAGATCAAGGCTACAATAGAAGAAATCCTACTCCAAGTAGAAAACCAGCTCCAAGAAGAAATGTAGCTGATGTCAAAGAGGCAAGATGCAATGGTTATCATCAAAGAATCTCAAGGCAGCAAGGCTTCAGAAGCACATCAAGGAAACCTCCATCTCCAAGGTACCAAAGTTCATTTTTTGGTTATTGTTATTCTTGCTCAAATTTTGGCCATAAGGCAAAAGACTGTAGAGCATTTCATGGAGATAGATGTTATGGTCTCCGACAATCTCCAAGAAACAATTTTACAAGAAGAAATCATGAATTCTTATTCATTAACAATGTAGAATGTTTCAAGTGTCATAACATTGGGCATATGGCACGTGATTGTAACTTAACATGCGCTCCTATGCAAGCTAGACCCACACAAAAGAAGAAAGTTACACAAGTATGGAGAATGAAGGAAATACAGCCTGAAAGCCCCTTGAGCTCCCTAGTTGATCTAAGGTTCTTTTGAGAAAACTTTGCTGAAAGAAAACAAGGCATACAGTTAAGGGGAGCCTGTAATTTTTTTTATCATAATTGCTGAACTGTTTTAACAGTCATTCTTTGATGAAGATCTTGTTATAGGGGAGAGATATGGAATTAAATCTGCCATAACAGCGAAAAAAAAAAAGTCTGCAGGGCATGGAGATTGTGTGGAGGATGTATTGCAGCGCAGCAGTCGCAAATGAAATCTTTTTGTTAATCGCTCTGAAATGTAATATGCAGCAGTATTGAAAAATGTAATTTTTTTATCACATATGCAATGCAATATGCACAAAAGTGCATAAAGAAAAACAGGGGCAGCGTTGAAATGTAAAGTGCAGCAGCGCGATAAGAAAAATGCAAAGCAAGGAGACCCGCACAACAGTGCAAAGGCAGAACATAGAACAGGGGCAGCGTGGAAACTTTTGTGTGTGGAGCACATGGATTAGATGCACAGCAGTGCATTGTGTAAATAAAAAAAATGAAGACGAAGATTGTGTGAAGCAAGGGTGTAAAAAGGAACAGGGGCAGCCCGTGTTAATTTTTTTTGTGTGGAGAATGAAGCGCAACAGCGTGAGGATGATTCCTTTTATATGCAAGTAACACAGTGTAATGAGTGAAACGAAAAGGGCAGCAAATGAAGAAAATAGAATGAGATGCATAGAAGTGCAGTGAGGGTAACGGACACAGCAGTGTGAGAAATTTTTTACGCACAACAGTGCAAATTGCAGAGGCAACGCAGCAGCGAATAAAAACCCAGAGGAGACAGAGTCTATGGTTATGGGTATGGACAGTAGTGCATAAGAAAAAGGCAGCAGCGTGATGGCAAGAAGAAGAAGCACAACAGTGCAAAGAAAATGAAACCAGAGAAGTGAGAATGAAGAAATGTGTTTTTACACATCAGTGAAAAGGTGAATGAAGCAAGAGGATTTTTATTTACAGCAGGAAATGTAAGTAAATATTTTGATTACAACAGTATAAGCAAAACTCTGTTTTACAGCAGTTAATGTAAATGAGATTTTTACACAACAGCAATGTAAAATCTCATGAGGAAAACAGAGTAATATTTTCGGTTTTTTTGGAACTGCATCTAAAGCAGTGTCTGGTTGTAATCCCTCTGTGAGAGGAAGTGAAGTTCTTGTTGAATCCCTCTGTTAAAGAGGAAGGTGCTTTTCAGCACAGTGTCATGGTGAATCCCTCAGTCAAGAGGAAGATGCTTTTCAGCATAGTGTGGTAAATCCCTCTCTCAAGAGGAAGATGCTTGTTAGCATATACTGGTGAATCCCTCTGTCAAGAGGAAGGTGCTCTTCAGCACAGTCTCAGGTGAATCCCTCTGTTAAGAGGAAGACTATTTTAATTGGTTGTGGAACTGCATCAGAAGCAGTGTTGGTGAATCCCTCTATGTGAGGAAGATATTTTTATAACAGCAGTGTTGGTGAATCCCTCTATGTGAGGAAGTGTTTGGGTATGACTGAATGCCCAACAGTTGAAATTAAAGGGGAGTGTTGGAATGTTAATTCCAACTGCAGGTTGCAGACACCGTGCAGGCGGACGTGGACAACAACGAACTGCACGAAACCGCTCCTCCAAAACCACCAGTATATCGGATCGCCTTCGACCAGCAGGTAGTTTCTGTATGTTCGAACCCGATGCAATCAACCGTGGACGCGTGTTCCTCCCTCTACGTCATCATCTCTGACATTTCGGGACGTAATGGTCAGTCATGTAATGGCTCCCGATATCTCCGTCCACCGTCCGATTGTTTCCATCACTCTCCACCGTCCGATTGTTTCCATCACTCTCCACCGTCGATTGCTCCAAACCTGCATACGGGCAACATTTAATACTTGCGTGGAGTAATTTGAAGTTTGATTGACCGCCGTAAAACATTCAATGCATAGTTATGTGGTTCGTAAGTGTTTGGTAAAACATTGAATATTAACTACACTAGCGGTATGGGCACATATTATGTGTGTTATTTTTTTAAAAAGGAGCGTTGACCATATGTATTGAAAAACCCACGGTAGTAGAATTTTTTTTATAACGAGCCATAAAAAATATGCTTGTGTTGTGGTATTGTTGCACACGGGAGAGAGGTATGTGCAGCAGCGAAAGTCATGGTATTGCACAGCAGTGCATATGAAAAAAACAGGGGAAGCACATGTATGTTTTTCATTTTTGATATAACGAGCCAAATGAATAATGCTCGAAGTTGTAATATTTTACATCAGCACATGTTGTGAAATGAGAAAGGCGCAGTAGCGAAAGAGGGGGAGCAGCAAGAATGTTTTTTTGTTTTGACCAGAGTGAAGCAAGGTAAATATTGCACAACAGTGCGGGGAGTATATGCATATAATTGTTATTTGTGGAGCTGCATATAATTTTTTTTTCAGCAGTATGTGTTAAAAATATTTTTCACAGCAGTGAATGTAAAAGGGGTTTTACAGCAGTAAACCCAGCACAGTAAATTCTCAGGAGGAGACAGAGTTTTTTTTTTGATGGGTGAAAGTAATTTTGGTGAATCCCTCTCAGTAAAAGAGGATGAATGTTGTTTCAGGCATTTTATATTTTAATGAATACAAGGATTTTTATGGCTGTGTAATACTCTGTTCTGAGAATTTTTATTAGAAGGTTTCCCTGTGCAAAAGATCCTGTGGAGAGGAAACAGAGCATTGCCTCTGTGGAGTTCATTTTGTTTGTTTTTGGGATTTTCTCAGAAAAATCCCCAACACTATTATCTTCCCTCAATTTGAGAGATTTGTACTAACAATCACGTTGCAGTGTCTGGGAAAACCACGGAGGCATAACCCTAGGAGGCACTGCATACCCGAGCAACGCAAGCCTTGAAAGCATGGAATTCTACCAATGATACAGACAATATGCTTTGCTCTCACTGAAAAATCGGGAATACGATCTACAGAAAAACATTTCGTCGGAGCTCATTCTCTCCCCCGAAAATTCCGATGTTGGAACCTGAAATTTTTATCTCTAAGTCACCACAAATTTGATTTCAGAATTTGACCTATTTAAGAATTCTTTAGCAGGATAAGAAAAATCACAGCACGAATCCAGTGAGGCGCAATTACTGAGTCAATTCGAGGCAGGAATAGAGTTTCGATATCTTTCCAATCGTGATCACGACGACGCCAGCAATCTGATCAAATCTAATCTCTGTAGTGCAAGGCCCTAACCAATCTCTGCGGTGTGACGATACAATCTAATTTCAGACAGGTGCATATGTTTTCACTTACTCTCCCCTAGTTAAGTTTTGCTTATTTCCACCATCATTACATCCCTTTATTTTCTAAATTTTTATTTAGCAAAGTGAGACCAAGTAAAATTACTTTAGAGAGCTCTTATGAATACATTGAATTTTTAGAAAGACAAAGAGAACAAAGATAACTATTTTAAATTAGAGTTAACTACAATGTTTGACAATAACCACAAATCATTAGAAAATAAAATACATATACATACTCACTTGAGACTGAACTCCAAGGAATGAAAGGTAGAATGAACATAACAAACAAGCAATCATTAAAGAAAATGGCATTTTCAAAAGGCAGATTAAAAATCTAAAAACACAACTACATAATAATTCAGCCCTAAATAATACAAAAGATAAATTAGATATTAAAGCTATAACATAAGAAATTAATAAACTAATTGTATTGGACCATGAGCGCCACAAAAGAGCCTTACACCTGAACTCCACAAAAGAGCCTTACACCTTATAATTACTAGTATAGAAGAAAAAAACAATGAAGACACATTAGTATTAGTTAAAGAATAATTAGAGACAAAATTTCAAATTCAAACAACTTATCTCACCGAAGTAATAAGGGTAGGAAAGATACTTGAGAATAAGCATAGACTAATCCGTGTCAGGGTAAGTTGTAATGATCATAAATTAGATATATTTAAGAAATCCGTAAGCCTAAAGGGAACAAACATATTTATAAATGAAGATCTCATTCTAGAAGTCTAGAAGACCAAGTTGGACTTAAGAAAGAAGTACAAAAAGTCAAGGAGGCAAGAAAAGAAGGGAAATGGGAAATCATTAGGAATTGAAAAGTTATTATTAGAGATAGAGTCTGAAATACGAGTGATAAATAGGGAATAACATCACTCTGGATCCTCTTCTGGAACTGTCATGGCTTTCCACGATGTGAAGGTCCTATGTTAAGTTGGATCCTGATTGATATTGATCTTATTCTTTTAGTTGAAACTTGAGAGCATGACGAATCTAAGGTTCCTCACCTTGATGGTTTCACTCTTTGGTCTATCTGGAATAAGAAATCCTCTAAGAGAGGTTTTGGTGGTATAGCCTATTATATTAGGAACATTGTTTCCTCTCACATATGGCTTCATAAAATTGACCCCTTCAATCAATACATTTGGATCAAGATCTCTGATTCTATAACCAATAGGATCTTTCTTGCAATCTATTATTTCGCCCCTATCAACTCTACATCCTATAAGAAAAACAACCTCAATAAGAATTGTCCTTTCAATACCTTAGAAAAAAATATCTACAACCTTAGGAATGAAGGCAATATCCTTTTGCTTGGAGACTGTAATGCTTGAACTGTCACTAAACAAGTTGTTATGTTAACAAACAACTCTAACCCCGACCCCTTGTGGCTTGATGAGGATGGTAACTTAACTAATACATTCAAGAGAAAATTTGAAGACATGATTGAGAACTTATTCAACACCAAGCTCCTCAAACTTTGTAGCTCCTAGGACCTAATCATTTGTAATGGTATTAATAAATGGCCTCTCTCCAGTTAGATGACTTGTTTTCATGGGCTGGGTAGCAGCATCGTGGATTATGCAAATTTTGACATCGATGTCCTCAACCATATTACAAACTTTTATCTTTTTAATGGGTACACGCAACCTGACTCTAACCACATGCCTTTGTCTTCACCCCTCAATCTTGTTGATCATACCATCCACATGCAGGAGAACAGTGAAAGAAAAGTCATATTCCTTTCGATAGAAGTAAGGTTGACATTTTCTTAAGGGATTTGGAAAGGGATTTAGGCTCCCTGATTGACAATAACAACATTGACCAAATCTATTACCATTTTACTACTATCCTTTCCACTGCCATTAGAAAATTCTCTGATAAGACTTCATATGAGAAAAATACTAGAACTTCTAATCCTTGGTATGACAAAGATTGTAAGATTGCCAAGAAAGAAATTAGAGACGCCCCTAATGAAAGCATTAAGCTCCACAATATAAGTATTTACAAAGCTCTCATTAAGAGGAAGAAGAGGTCATATATTAATAAGAGACAAGATCATATTCACAACCTTTCTAAAGTTTCACTCATAAAGTTTTGGCGGAATGTGTTTGTTCATAAAACTAAAGATAATCATTCTATCCCCCTAAAAAATTGGGATAACTATCTTAAGAAGTTATATGACTCTCCGGACACCATGGGCATCATCTTCAACACTCCTATTACAGATGATATTTTTTCTCTGGAAGACGTTGAGTCTGGGATTAATAAGCTCGATAATGGGAAAGCCAAAGATATTGAAGGTTACCAAGCTGAGATACTTAAAATGGGAAAATCTATCCTCATTCCTCATCTTCACAAGCTTCTCAATTTCGTTGTAAATAATGGCTTCCTTGAGCTTTGGACACAAAGCCTTATTGTTACTATCTTCAAAAATGGGGACAAATGCATTCCCTCTAATTACAGGACCATTATGATTAGCCACATCCTAGGACCATTGGGGTTGGAATATATCTAGAGAGTCGTGGAGAAGGATTGAGATGATCTAAAAGAAATTCATAACCTATAACCTCAAGATCAAGGGAAATACTCCTATCCTATCCTCTTATTGAAATTGGCCTGTCCCCCATTGAAAGTGAAACTATGTTTAGATATATGATGCATAAGAATAAGCTTCACAATATGGAATACAAGAGGCTCCCAAAAATTGCTTCTAACTTTAGTCAAAACCCCCACATGTCCCTCAAGCACGGGTGGCATCATGATGCTTAGTCTTGGCTCAACCTTTGGGGGATTAAGGAGGAGATCATGATGGGAAACAATGACAGTATCAAAGATACAATTATCTCTAGTTTTAAGGACAAGATGTGGGTTGCTAAGGAGCTGGAAGGTAAAAGGAAGTTAAGGTACTATAAGGAGGTGATCAACCCCACCCTTGATAACCAAAATTATCTCTCTATGTTGACTAGCACTAAGAAGAAAATGAACATCACTAGGATTAGAACTAACTCTCATGAGCTTCGGAGTGAGACAAGGTGGTGGTCTACTCCCAAGACTCAATGAGACGATATAATCTGTCAGATTTGTGATACTAAGAAAGTGCAAGATGAAAATAACTTCTTTTTAGACTTCCCGGGTCTTGCCCACATCTGCTCTCAATTCCCTATCATCAGCGACACCTCCAATCTTCTTGAATGATTAAGTCAACCCAACTATAGCAATCTTGGAATGCTTATTTCCTTGCTCCTTGATCATAGAAATGAGATTTTGAAGAATGACAACTAGACTCTCTTTTCTTGAGGTCTGATAGACCACTTTGGTCTTAGTGGATGTTAATCATCATCATTATCATCAATATTATCATACCTTCTAATAAATTATAAAAATAGTAATATTTTATATTATCATATAATTTAATTATAACAAATAATAATATTATTTTACAGTTTAATTATAATAAATATAATTTTATTTTCTTTACAAGAACAGTTATGGGATTTCATTAATTGATTGGCTAAGAGCCACAAATTTGGTTACAAAAGGAGAAGCAGATTTCTGCATAACTTTCCAACAAGAGGAATATAACGCTTACTCTAATCAGGTTCCTCTTTTTACATTTAATATAGAGCACTTCTGCTGCTAATTTCCCGATCTGAAAGATACACGCAAACTGTTGCAAAAGAATGCAATAAAACATGGATCTTTAGGGGATTGGTTCCCAAAGGATTTCCTTATCTCTGAGAATAGTACCGGCAGCTAAATGGACTGCCTTGTTTGCCTCAATGTCTGCTTCTTTGTTATTTGTTCTCAAAAAATGAAAATAATTCAGATTTAGAGACTTTGCCCTGCCTTTGATCCTTGTAATTATCCTTGCTAGCTATAGGTCCGCTGGATTAGAATTGGTCACCACTGCTTTGATGATAACCTAGGAGTCCCCAAATACATTTGCCTCCTCAAGGCCCAACTCTTTGAGGAGTTTGATTCCTTGAAAAAGGGTCATCGCTTCAGCTTGTATGCTTGAGGAATGGCCTAATCCCCAAGCAAATCTGTGCGAAGATGTGTCATCTGGGTTAATGATGAGCCGTCTAGCTCCAACAATTCCTGGATTCCCTTTGGCTGCCCCATCAAAGAAGAGAGAGGGAAGAGGTTGATTAGACAACCAGGATTGAAAATATTCTTTGTTTTTCTTGATTTGCCATTCTTTGAGGGATGACGGATAGTTGTTCAATTTTTGAAACTTGAAATTGAGGGCAGTACCCAAATCTATGTCCTGCTGGCTTAGATTTGAATCATCTCCTTTGTCTTCTATCCATTCAACTAGCTGACTTTTCACTGAGTTGGCAACTATTCTGTAGTCCTGTTCCTTATTCCAGAATATCCTTCTGTTCCTTTCCAGCCAGACTTGCCAGCTGATGAATTTTGGCAGAGCACTCCACGCTGTCCTGATTGTTTTATTTTTTGGAAATGGGCCTAGATATCTGGCCATCCAGCCCGCGAACAGATCCGAAACTGAGGAGGGGAAGATGAACTTGTATTTCTAGGAAACAAGAAGCTCCTTCCATATGGAAGCTGCGAACTTGCACTCGATCATGAGATGGAAGGCGGATTCTAAGTTTTCCTTGCAAAGCATGCATCTAGAAGGCCCATAGATGCCCCTTTTCTGAAGCCTGTCTTCAGTGAGAATTTTTTGATGGCAGAGAAGCCAACAGAAGTGGTCAACTTTTGGAATTGAAGGGATTTTCCATATGCCTACCCAGGGGGCAGGGTTGGGAGGCACGTGGGGTCGCTCTAGACATTTAACGTATCCCTGAGCTACCGTGTAGCTTGCCCGATTTGTGCCCCAACCTCTCACGTCCTGCCTGCGCACATGAATAGGAGCCAGCCCGTGCATCTTCGTGGTGAGCGTTACCAGCTCTAAATGCAATTCGTGAGGAACTAGGCGCTATTTCTAGCCCTTCCAAGCATCATCCTTCCAATTCGAGAGGTCCCACAATGTGTTGATGCTAGCATCTGACATCCAACGTTTCAACTCTGTCATGTCTCTCGATTCTGCCAGCGGAGGTCTATTCAAGATACTGTCATTCCACAGGTGGATACGTTTTCCATTTCCTAGTATCCAGAAGGAGTGATTTCTTATCAGCGAGCCAATTCTGTTGATGAACATGCTGAAAGGAGTTCTGAGTTGATTTTTGGGCTGATCCAGGCATCTAAGTCTCGTTCCTCTGAAGTATTTCCTCCACAGTGCAACTTGTACCCAACCTGGATTAGGAGCTATTATTTTCCAAATCAATTTGGCTCCCATGGCTAGGTTTTGAGCACTGAGATCTTTGAAGTTCAGTCCTCCCTCCTGAATTGGTCTGGTGACTGTTTCCCAATTGACTAGGGAAATTCTCTTCTCGTTTTGTTTGCCTCCTTTCCAGAAAAACTGTCTGATTAGCTCCTCCATCTTTTTGATGATTCCCACAGGCGCCAAGAGAACAAATAATTTGAATAACAGAAGGCTGTTGAGCACTGCTTTAATGAGCACTGATTTTCCAGCAATGTTGAGCCAAGAGGATCCCCAAGCTTGCATTTTTGCTTTGAATTTGTCTAACTGAGGATACCAATCTTTGCTTAAGGCCCTCTTATGAAAGATGGGCAGACCAAGATATTTAAATGAGGACCAAGAAGTTGAGGCTGCAAATCCGAGGCATCTGGCAACGGAGCTAGCAGTTGAAGCATGAATATACCAACAATAGATGTGGCATTTGCCATTGTTTAATATGCTGCTTGAGACCTTATAATAGTCTTCCAGTACTTCTTTGAATTTAATAGCTGAATGAAGAGAAGCAACCCCCAGCAGTAATGTATCATCAGCGAAGAGGGCGTGATTGATGCTTTTTACCCCTCTTGCAATGCACAGGCCAGCGATGTCTTGATCTTGCTGCTTTTTATCTAGATAAAAGCTGAGGATAGAGGCCTATAGGACGAATAAGAGGGGTGAAAGGGGACACCCCTGCCTCAGCCCTCTAGAGGCTTTGAAAAATTCAGCAGCCCTACTGTTCACCAGGGGGGCAATCCAAGGCTCCGAAATACATGCTCTGATCCACTTGATGAAATTTTGACTGAACCCCAGTTTGTGCAAGACATCAAACCAAAACCTATGTCTAACACGATCAAAAGCATTTGCTAGATCTAATTTAATAACCATACCTTTTTCCTTTTGATGTAGGTTGGAATGAATTGCCTCTTGAACCAGAATGAATTTTTCCACCCGCTGCCTGCCATGAATAAATCCACCTTGATTATCTAGGATGATTTTGGGGAGAATTCTTTTCAACCTATTAGCTATCACTTTGGTTATCACTTTGTACCCAATATTGCATAAGGAGATTGGGCGAAATCTGCTGAAACAGTTTATTCCTTTCTCTTTGGGAATGAGGGTGAGAAAGGCTGAATTTGTGTAGCCTCCAATCTTCTGATAGTCTTGGGACTTCTGAATCATTTTGTAGAACTCCTTCTCAACAATCTGCCAACAGGTCTAGAGAAATCTAGGCGTAAAACCATTTGGTCCTGGAGCTTGATCGGGATCCATTGCAAAAAGGGCCTCCTTGACTTCCTTTTGCGTGATTTTTCTTTCAAGTGCCTGGTTCATCTTGGAGGTGATAAGGCTAGGGACAACGTCCAACAAAATGTCATTTTGCCCAGCTCCTAGATCTTCCCTATATAGCTTCTCAAAGTGCTCTGAGGCTGCCTTTTTTATGCTTGCAAAGTCCTTCAGTATGCAGTTGTCTTCTTTTATTCAATGATGGAATTGCGGCCTTTCCTGGCTTGGGCTTGTTTATGGAAAAAGGAGGAGTTTCTATTGCCAGATTTGAGCCGGACTTTTGGACTTGAGCCTCCAATACTCTTCTTCTGCCAGACAGGCCTTATGGAAACTTTGTTGAAGCTTGGCCTCCTTATCCAACTTGTCTTTAGTGATTTTAGCTGCTTCAAGATGGAGATGCTGACTTTCTAGAGCGATTTGTATTTTTTTCCTTTCCGCAGCATGGTTGGGTAGGGTCTTAGCCCAATTTTTTAGCATGGCTTTAACCCTTCTGATTTTTTCCTCCCAAACAAAAAAGGCTGATCCCTTCACTGGATCTTTCCAGTAGTCTCTGACCTTTTCCATGAAGTCTGTCTCTTTGGTCCAGAGAGAGCTGAATCTGAAAGGAATAGGCCCCAGATCCTTGGGGGGCAGTAGCTCTAGGTTAATAGGCTTGTGATCTGATACACTGTTGTGAAGAATGCGCATTCTAGCTTCTAGTCCAAGAAGTAGGAAGGAGATTTGCACCAAAAATCTGTCAAGTCTTGCCGCTATGTAACCCAGGCCGACTCTCTTATTTGACCACGTGAACTTGCCAGTAGTCGGCTTAATTTCTATCAGATCCCAATCTTGCATGAGATCTTCCACTAATTCTCTTGCCAGATCCTTAAAGATACTTCCTCCTCTTTTTTCTGACGAGAGGAGGGTGAGGTTGAGGTCTCTGGTTATGATTATATTCTCCAGATTCTCTAGATCTGCTAATTTTTTGATGGAGTCCCAGCATAATTTTTTCTCACCTACATTATTAGGAGCAAATACATTGAACAGGCAAATAATTTCCTTAGATTCTAAGTGCTGCATTTTTAACAAAATCCAATGAGTGTTTAGGGACTCAGAGATTAATGAGAACTTATTTGGATTCTAGAGCAACCCAAGTCCTCCCGATGCTCCATAGGAAAAGGTTGCTTGCGCTTCGTCTTTCTTCCAAATTTTTTTGCTTGCCTAGAGGAAGACTGAATCCTCCAATTTAGTCTCCTAGATGAGAAGAATGTCCGGGGCTTCCAGTCTTATTAAACTATTCATTGCTTCTTCCTTAGCTTTAGTGCCCATTCCCCTACAGTTCCAGGAGACTATCTTCATCATTTACTTTTGCTGTGATGAGCTCCTTTGGAGCTCTAGGGTTGGATCCTCTTCATCTTCGGGGTTTTTGCTAGGAGTTTCTCTAGTGTTGGTTGGCTGCCCTGAAACTTGTCCTTGTAAGTTTCTTGGTCTCTTTTTTCCTTTGCTCACATGCGCCCTCTTATAGATCTTCTAGGGGTAGACTGTGATTCACCTATTTCCCCTTCTTCCTCTGATTCCTCGGACTCTTAGGTTTCCTCTTCTTCTTTTGACATCCTCCCTTTGGATCTCTTTGGTAGACTTTTGGATTTAGATGGAGAGATCTCCTTCGGGATTTCTGTCTCCTGCGTGTTCATGATTTCTGATCCAAGGATCTCAAATTTATTCCCTTGGCTTTCCATGGATGGTTTCTGGGCAGGGCCCGCTTGGGGAGCTTTTGCATTTGCATTTCCATTCTCCCCGTGTGAAGTTTTGGGTCACTTTACCTGATTCCATCCTTCTTCCTTCCCGTTTTCTTCTACCCCTTTGGACGAGCAGTCTCTGGCGAAGTGTCCGTAGACGTGACACTTCCGACATTTGAATGGCAGCTGTTCATAGTCCAATTTCTGTACATGTGTCCAAGGACCTACAATTATTTTGATGGCTTTTGGTAGTCCGACCTCCAGATCTACCTCCACACAAATTCTGGCGCAATCGTACTGATCTTTGTTGTTGGCCTTGTCTATAAATTTCCCAAGAGTGTTTCCTATATGTTTCAAAGAGTCCCAGTTCCAGCAGTGAACGGGAAGATTAGGGAGTCTTACCCACACCGAGACCGTTGAAGGCACATCCACCACCGGATCGAAGTCTAGCATCCATTTATTTAAATACAGGCCTTGAGGGCCCATGGAGTAGGGGCCATTCCTGAAAATGAGATCTTTGTCCTCTTTTTCAGAAAATTCAAATAAGAAATATCCTCTTCTGAGGAAGTAAGAGGTTACCTTGTGTTTTTTTCAGAGGAGCCTAGTTCCTAGCGACCCAGTTCTCTGTTGATTTCAGGGAAGGCAAAAGACCTATAAACTAACCAACCAAAGCACGATCTGCCAGAGATAAGGCTACCTGAATCAGACCTTCAGGCGGAAGGGCGATCTTGGGGATATCTTCTAATTTTTTCACGAAATTAGCAGCTTCCACACATTTCTTCTTGGGTAGAGAGGCCAGCAAGGTTCTGAAGGCCTCAACGGCAGAAGGCGGAGGAGGGGAGGAAGACCCCTGGGGGGGAGTCAGCGCCTCCATGAAGGGCTAGCAAATCCAACCAGATTGGTTGCAGCTTGAAGCGAAGCCCTTAGTGGACATGCCCGCAGGGATCAATATTTGCAGAGAGCGGACACGCTCGCAGTCTTTAGATCGCGCGGAATGCGGATCTCGTAGGTTGCAGAGCGGGAGCGGAACCAAGAAAATCAGATATCATCTTATTGCTCAACTATAATAAATATGATATTATCATAACTTCTACTAAAAAATAAAAAATAAAATAAAATAAATAATTATATAATAAAAAAATAATATTTATTATTATAAGAATAAAAATCATATTTATAATATTTTTATATAACAAAAAAATATTATTTATCTTTATATAATAAAAAGATAATATTTATATATAATAATAAAAATGTATAGGATTTTTTTTTTTCAATTTTTTTCATTTCATTTTTTAATATTTATTTCGAATGTGCTATTTCCATTAAGAAGCTCTGATTTGAAAAAGTTATATATTCAAATTTCCACATTTAAGATTTTGACGTGTTGTGTCTTATTATGTAAACATTTTGTACTTATTAGATGATACAAAAATAAGAATAAGAATTAAATAATAATAATAATAATAATAATAATTAAAATAAAATTGTGGTAAATGAATTAATTTATTGTTGGTTTAGATCCATATTAATTGCTAAGATTTGATTCTTTATCATTTAATATTTTAGAAATTTTTAATAGTCTTTTTAGTATGAAAACATCTAAAACATTGTTTTATATCATATTCAAAAGCGTGATATATCTACTCAATTTTTTTTTATAAATATTTCATTTTTTTTATAAGTATTTTCTTTTCTTTTTAAATATATACTACAAATTGTTTATGGGTTTTGGATAGATGTGGATCGGGTGCTCTTTAAGGTACTCTTTGATGTGAAGTCACATGTTCAATTCCCTCCCTAATTGGGGTGATATATTGGACATGATGAAGATGTAGTCCTGCCAAGCTTACAAAAAAAATTAGTCCACGAGGTATTGGATAGATGTTGATGGAGTTCTTTGTTAAAGCACTCCTTGATGTGAAGTCACCAATTCTGGATAGACGTTGATCGAGTACTTTGTTAAGGCACTCCTTGATGTGAAGTCATCGATTCAATTCCTTACCCAGATCAAAATGATATATTAAACATAATGAACATATAATCATATAAAACCAGTCTCATCAAAAACATAATATCATGTTATGCTCTATATATAATAAACTACAAATTAACCTAAAAATATAATTAGTCTCAACAAAAACATGATATCATGTTATGCTCTATATATAACGATATGATAGTTATTAAAAACTTATTTTGGCGTGGTAGATTGTTATTTGTTTTTCTTCTCATATTAATTTTATAATGTGTTTTTTACTCTTTATTTATTTTTACATATTATTATTTTATAGGTTGACAAATAATTTTATGTATTAATAGATATTATATATATATATATATATATAAGTGACAAATAATTTTCTGTATTAATAGATATTAATTTAAAAGAATATATATATATATTAATGTAAATAATATATATATAAAATTGAAGGTCTCTGTCTTTCCATTTTCTTATACTTAATAATAAAAATGTTTGAATATTTTCATTCTTTATCATGGTGTCCTTATTCTTTTTCACAACCCTTGTGGCGTCCCAATTCCCTTTTTACAAACCTTTTATTACATTGCGCTTTCTCTATCTTATCAATGAATACTCTATTCTTCATCTACCTTTCAATTAATGATCAGTTGGATTATACTTCTTAAATATGTACCTAAGTACCATGCAGTGGAGACGTGGAGGTCATGGCGGCAGAGGCAGAGTACCTAAGTACCATGCAGTGGAGACGTGGAGGTCATGGCGGCAGAGGCAGAGTACCATGCAGTGGAGACGTAAGATTGGTCATATGAATAAATTTTTTTTTGCAATTGTATAATTGGAAATCAATATATATTTCCCAATATGTATATATTTTATTGAATGAGAAATACACACTAGGTTCTAGATGTATGGTATAATTTCAATTGATCATAAAAATACTTTTAAAATCAAATTATTAAGTAATATTCTTTTATTTATATAGCTATCAAATATTTGCATCACTAGAATGAGTTGTCCATAAATTTTTGATCCACACAGAAAAGTGTTACATATAGTTGAAATATAATGGTTTCCATTAATATTAATTGTATACATCATTACATATTTAGAACTCATTATTTAATTCTAACATTCTTCACTGGTCCCTTATTAGTCCCTGCCCCTTCGGGGCTTAATCGTTTTTAATCGTTTGTTGTCCCACTATTGGCTGGGCACAAAAATCAAAGAAGCTTTTTAGTCTTTAACCAAAGTACAAAAATAAAGAAATTTTTTAGTCTTTAACGAAAGTATTTTTTCAATATTTAAATGAGTATTCGTTATCATCCAATGAACATGCGTTAATATTTGTTATGATCCAATCGACAAGTTGTTAATATCCTAATCGACAAATTTTTCATCTTATTTGGCCTCATATCGAGGCATACTTTAAATAAACAATAAGTTTTTCATCTTATTTGATCTCATATCGTGGCCTCATATCAAAGCATACTTTAAATAAACGACAAATTTTTCATCTTATTTAACCTCATATCAAAGCATACTTTAGATATACTTTAGATAAAGTTAGGATATGAGGCTAACTTAGATAAACGTCATTAGATAAATGTCATATATATTTTAGATAAAGGTAGAATAAACAGTAGATTTGATGAACGGTTTTTTCGGTTAAAGTAATGCTAGTATTACTTGGCTAATACCAAATGCTAAGTTTGTTTAATTATTTTGTTTCCATTACCTATGACATCTAAGTTTCATAGGTCCATCTGATATCTGGTTCTTTGTGACAGGTGACATTTGCTTTCTCTGTGACATCTGCCAGTCTTTGTGATAGGTGACATCTGCTTTGTGACATCTAGCAACACAAAGGAGCTCGCATAAGGCGTTTGTGCCCAGGGCGTCTGTGGAAAAGGCGCCTATGACATCTGCCCACACATAGGAGCTCGCATAAGGCGTTTGTGACCTCTGCCAGACATCTACCAACACATAGGTCATCTTCCTGGTGTTGTGTCATTACCTCTGTTGTGGTAAACAATTCATTTTACAACTTAATCTGCAATGGGATCGCCGGAACAGTTGCTGGTAGTTTTGCAATTGAATTGCAAGGAGATTGGCCATATCGCACAGAGCTTCCCTTTGCCCAGAAGATTGTGGTGCAACCATTGCAGAATAATAGGCCAGACCACCGAATACTGCCCGAACCTCCTTGAAAGGTGGAAGGCTCATAAGGCAACGAAATGAAAACTTGGTTAACTTTGAACCAAGGACACCAAGTAGATAAGCTGGATCAACGACGAATGTTAGTACTACAGGAGGAACGAGGATCAGAGTAGACAAAGAGAACACAAAACCTGCATAGATCAAGAAAGATGGCACAGGAGCGTTCGATCGCACACAAAACAAACAATTTTGAAAGGTTGCGGTGGTGAGACCGGGAAGGTCTATGTCAGTTTAGGCAACTACTACTCCCGTTCCAATGTCTACAACAGCCGCTATTCTTGCGCCTAGGCAATGTTAATCGTTATTCATTCTTTCCCTGAGTGAGTTCCGTGCGAAGTCATTCTCAAAAGCTACCCTTCCTTCCAGCCTGCCATCAATCCTAGTCTAATAGTCAGAACTCGCCCGCCAGCGTAGCGTACCAACTGAAAGCCCACTCGGAACCAGCGAGCAGCGAGTGAAGGGATTGAACCTTAACCTTAGGGTTTGAATTTCAATTTCATTACTTTCATGTTTGGAAATGCATTTTCTTGAGAATAAACCTGCTTTCTGTTTTCAAGAATGTTTCTATTTCTGCTTACAAGGGTATTTTCACTTTCTGCTTTCAAACTTTGAAAAAATGATTCTATTTCTTCTTGCAATTTTGAAGTGACTGTTTCTATTTCTATTTGCAAGGGTATTCATGCTTTCTGCTTTCTATGACAAATTAATCAACACAGAATAAAAGCTCGATTTTCATTTAAAGATTTCACAATAAAGCTATGTACTTTGTTGAATTGTAAACTCAAACAATCTTAACCAATTAACAGAAATAATAGGAATAACAAATCCGCAATTTCAACTACAATTGAAAATGAGAAAAAAAACCAACAATTACAAAATGACCTAAACTGAAAAATTTAGCACCTGCTATGAGGAGTGGGCCCTGCCTCCCTGGAACAGAGTGTTGTGGAAAGACTTAAGGAGTTACGAAATGAACTTATTCAATGCACACAAAAACTGTCAGATTGCAAACCAACTTCTTCTATTAATCAAGGCAATATAGGATAATGTATCATAGCGCAGTCTAGCCTCTTTCATGAAGAGAGACTCTATGCTAAGAAAATATTGATAATATGATAGATTCTCAAGCTGTTATAACTAATAGTCATACAAAGAGTCCTGCTTACGCATCCTAAGAAAGCCAAATCTTCAAAAATTATCTTAGTTTACGAATGCCAGAAAAGACCAGAATCGGGGGAAGGAGGTGTCCTTAAATGGCCTCTCACTTGACGAATGCGCCTTACTGTAACGAAGTGTACACTAGACTCTTATCTCCTTGGCTGGCTGGAATGACCAGGAGAATTCGGACGACCTTCCTTAGACCTGTAATAGCAGTAGTTGCACAAATTCCGACTTCCTTCCTGAATGGCTTGCCTAGGAGCCTAGGATCCATAGTTCACTTGCCAAGCTTGCCTACTGCTTGCCTAACTTGCTTACTAACTTTCAATAATTTGCTAAAGGACTTGCTAAGCGGTCATGGCCAGGTTCTTTGTGGACACCAATCTTCGACCACGCAAATGCAACCACGATCACGCCCAGGTTCTTTGTGCACACCCAGCGGCCAACCAACACATTAACTGATGTTCAAAAGGATCTCCACGCACAACGTCAACGCAGACGATCATCAACAACATTTGGCATTCAACATTAAAACATATGCACAACTCAATGTTTAACGCAGAAACTGGATTTTGAGGATTTCCTACTTGGGAAAAGAGGGCATGTAATGCGAGTGCCATTTAATAAACAGAAAAAAATCACAATCAAGAAACGCAGAAACTGGATTTTGAGGATTTCCTACTTGGGAAAAGAGGGCATGTAATGCGAGTGCCATTTAAGAAACAGAAAAAAATCACAATCACGAAGGCTATATTAAATTTTAAACGCACTTCCTTAACCCAAGTGACTGAGCACTACTGTATCGCCTCGCCTGGAATTGCTTGGACTTGAATTCAAAGATTTTGAGCGCTTACCTATTCTGTAACCCAAATCTTGGGCTTGAATTCAAAGATTTTGAGCGCTTACCTATTCTGTAACCCAAATCATCGTCAGACAACAAGGGTTCATTCACGTTGGGAAGAAAATGTAAGGTTGATAAGGTAAGGTTGTACAAGTAACGACGTAGATGATCCAAAGTGTGGTAACTAATGGAGCACCAAAGGACACGTGAAGTGCATGCAAGCTCCCCTTCACAAGTCCAGTATCCTTTTCTTTCGGAGTAGTCTACCTAGGCGGTAGAATGGCCCGTCACCGGCTGGAAAATCGTCCGGCTCCGGACACCCGCAATCCCTTCGCCCTCAGCCACCCTCCCCTAGCTCCGCCACCCTCCTTCTCCACCACCCTCCCCTGACAATCCTGACATTCCTTGACAAAAGATCCGATCGGGGCCGGCAATCCTGACATCGCGTCCGAGCTGGAGAGTTATTGCCATTGGAAATTCGAAATTGCGATCCCGCGGGCTGCTCACTCACCTTCCTCCTCGACTCGGCCTCCCGCTCTGCAGCTCCTAAACTCTGCAGCTCGCCAAACTCTGCAGCTCGCCACCCAGGTACAATTCAGACGAACCTCCGACTCTGAAAACCCCACACCAGCTACATTACTGGTATTGTTATTGCTGATCAAAGACGGGTGAATCAGAAGAAGTAGCGGATTGAAATCTAATCGATTACAGAATGGAAGACGCGAGTGGAAGAAGGATATTAGTTCCAGTGGACGAAAGCGAAGAGAGCATGTATACTTTAAAGTGGGCTGTTGATTATCTACATCTTGATTCCACCTCTTGTGCCATTCCAAGCGCCTTCTCGGAGCTTATGAAGGGCTCGGAGGTCCTGGTATGTAAGGAATTGTTCTAATTATTTAGTTATTTTATGATTTTGTTTGTGAACAAAGTAATTCTTTTGTATTTCTAGCGTTACCTAGATTTTGCTTGTGCCGGTTTGCCCCTTTCTGCAATTTCACTTTCTTCTGTGGTTGTGGCGCGGGCAACTGCTGGCTTTCAAAGTGCCTCGTTGCTTAATGTAGCGAGGGTTTGGTTGATTTATTTAAGCACCTCTTGGCTGACGCTAGATTGATTAGAGAAAGAGGATCAAAGCCAACCTGGTTCAATTCATTTAAATACTTGTTAGGGTTTATACCTTGACTATGATTCATCATAGGATTTTTATCTTATCCATGTTAAGGTGTTAGTTTCATTTTTTTGGTTGCTAATATGCCTGGCTGATAAATCCACAAAGGAATCCCCTGGGATTTTGATCTCGTGCTTGCAGTGAACAGTTCCAAGCTCACCAACTAAACTATTTAGTAATATTAACTTCTAAACATTATATAATAAAAATTTGTTAGTCAAACTCTAAGAGTGATTTAGGACCAATCTTCAAACAGGGAAAGTGTTACAGTGTTGTATTCAGTTAATTAACATTTCTACTCATTTTACTGGAAAGTGTTCTCTTCAATTAATTAACCTTTCTACTTATTTTACTGAAATTTATGTGATTATTGTATTCATTTTTAATATCTGTTCTAGTTTTCTACTTACATGAAAACTTTGATGTAACCAATTTCTGTAGTGTTTTCATTGTTGCGAACTTCTCAATCATGTTCCTGTTCCCATTCGTATAAACGGCTGCCATGGTGTCAAATGCGAAAAAAAATCAAATATTTCCTTATAAGAATAACCCCACCCTAAACCGGGTCAACTCCTGCAAATTCCTCTTTACAGACTCTACACTAAGCAGAGTTACGGTAACTTCATGGTGAATGTAATGTTAACTTGCCTCATTTATAAGGGTAAAAGAGTGGGTTTAGTTCTTATTAAGTTTTAGGTTTAAACTTGATGGGAAAGAATCGAAGATGTAAATTATTTTTGGGGTTAAACTATTTAGGAGTATCCATCCCAGCTTTACTGCTAATGAAATCCTCTGATGATAACATCCTACTGTGAGTAAATAGTTTTCATTCCATAGATAACTGACCTGAAACTAAACTCAAAATAATGAAAAAAAAAGGCAAGCAAAAACACTTTACTCATTTATTTAAATGCATCTGGAAGCTAGAAATTTGTCATCTAAGGCCAGGAACGATAAATAAATGCATCTGGAAGCTACAGAAAATTGTCATCTAAGGCCAGGAATGATTCTTTTGGTTCTACAGTTATATTCGTGTTGTTCTTATTATTTTATTCATTGTTTTGTGACTGTGATGAGAGCAGGCTTTGTACTTACACCGGAAGTTGTAATAGCTTTGGAGAAACATCAAGACCATGTTGCCGAGGCCGTCATGCAGAAGGCGAGGGATATCTGCAGCGGGACTCCGGTGTGTTTTCTATACATTTTATATCAATTTAATGGGTTCTTAAGAAAAAAAACATAAAGGAGGGTATGCAATCATTGCAGTGAAAGATTAATTTGAAGAAAATACTATGGAAGAAAGCATCCAAGGTTAAAGGTGTTCTGGTCATTGTGTTTTGCAGGCGAAAGTGGAGGAGAAGATTGTAAAAGGAGATGCGAGAGATGCACTGTGTGATGCAGTGAAGAAGGTGGGGGCAGATTTTCTCGTCATTGGCAGCCATGGTTATGGCACTTTCAAAAGGCATGTCTGCAAACACCATCAAGTTATTATCAGCTACTGTTTGTTTGCAAAGCTAGGGGATCTTGGTGGTGCATGGTAGGGGATTTTGGGTGGAAAGTGTTCAATAAGATTTGATGTTTTTTACTGGGTTCAATTTCCATAAATGATAGGTTTCAAGTCATTTAAATTTTGAAGAAATTTGATTCTTTTCTAGATTAGTAAAAAGTGACAAATTAGATTTCCTTGTGTAATTAGATTAGGAGAGTGCAATTTCTTGTGTATGGATAATTGTTTTTGTTTTTGATTTTTTACAAGTGGGGAGCTGTTTTTTAATATGTATGTTTTCTCCTTTTGTTCTTTATGTTTTCATGGTGGATCCTTGATGTTCTAATTATAAGGTGTTTTGGGAGCATGATTTTATAATAGGCACAGTGTTGTGATTGCAGAGCATTTTTGGGAAGCGTCAGCGACTATTGTGCCCACCATGCAAAGTGTGCTGTAATGATCATAAAGAAGCCTCACAGCTGATCTGCAGTTTAGCTCCTGGAACACTCTGTTTTGGCTCTGCTTTGGAGAGTATAAACCATCCAAGGCATTTTGATGGTCTCCCTGTAAAGAATAAATCGGTTCTCTCTTTTTCTTTCCTTATTTCAAGGCTTTGGACAGAGACCATAATTTCATTTTCGAATCCAATACCAGATTTTCTTCTAATAATAACAGGGTTTTGTAATTACACCTACATGCTTCGTTTTTCATTCAGTGTGACATTGGGCTATTTGTATCATCGTCAGCTGCTAATGGGATTTTCTTCAGAATCCTTTATCCCTAACTCTTGTAGTTGTCTAGGTCAGAAAAAATACATAAAATATTTTACTATATTATTTTCATTGATTTGGACGGTTTGTTGTGCTATTAATTAGTTTTGCAAAGGTGAATATTTTTTGTTGATACGTTCTGCTCTAATATGTGAGATTATTAATGTTTAACGTACTATTCTTATTATTCTTATTATATGCTTTTGTATTAAATCTATTATATGAATAATGAAATCTTTATGTTTTCATTTTTAGAAAGGCTAAATTTTTGGAAAATGGGTAATATCATAGAATAATCCAAAATCATTATGCACTCTGGTATACATTAAAAATTAATAGATTTTTTCTCTTTTCCACAATTTGGAACTGAACTTTCTTAACATTATTTGTTGTTTTACTTTGTACATTGCGAGTTTTTTGTTTTTGCAAAAGCTTAATTGGTGGAAGATGGTTAATGAGATACTAATAATTTAGAGTCTCTATATACTCTCATATACATTGTGACCAGTTTGAATTCATTTTAATTTTTTCATCTTATTTTAGTAAGATGATATGGTTGAAAGTTTGTGGTTTTATGCATATAACAATTTGGAGCTCAATTCTCCTACATTCTTTGTTGTTGTGCTTTGTTGGATATGAAGTTTCTAAAAGGCATGAAATTTGAGATGCTATAGTTTTTTTTTGTAGTTTTTCAAGTGGTTTGTGAAAATTTTAACTTTTGTAAAGGAATTCACAAAAGTGCAAGTTATTGTGATAAAGTCCAAGAATGACTTTCTTTGTATGAGAGGAAATGAGAGGGACGGAAGAAAGATTAGTGTGAGACAAAATAAGGCGTCACGTAGACGATGCAAAGACAAAATTAACACAACGACATATATTGAAAAGTTTAAAAGTAGTTGGAAATTAGGAAGGACAGTGGCATTGAGACATTAAAGGTAGTTGAAGAGAAAATGAGTGTTCGATGTTAGAATTTCTAGAATTGAAACAAGAGTTGGGATATGAGGAATTAATGAAGTTTTTTTTTTTCGAAAGAAAAAAAATAGACATCCTTCATTAATTAGATTAAAGAGGAGTTACACAGTCTTGTTTCTATGAATTGTGAGCCCAATATCATCCTCCATTATAAAAATGTCCACGAATTGGAAAGGTGTGCCGAGGGCGATCAAGAATCAAAATGTCAAAAAATTATCAAGGAGTCGCTGAGAAGGTGAAATGGATGGACTAGCATGGTCCTGTGTGACATATCTTGAAGAAACAATGTCAAAAACATCAGTGAATGGAAATAAATCCAACAATACAACAGAGTCGGCCTGAAAGCTAGATAAAGGAAAAAACCAAGCAAAAAGAAGGATGAAGTCAAAACTTAACCATCCACCAAATGTTTGAAGTGCATCAGCCTTGGGAGGAGAGAAAATCCCTTTATTAGTTTTATTGGTTTTATTGGAATTGACCAAATAATAGTGACAAGGAAGCACATTTGAACCAATCTCTTAGTGATGGAAGCATATTTGAACCAATCTCTTAGTGATGGAAGCATATTTGAACCAATCTCTTGTCAAAGGTTGGAAGCAAAGAAGCAAACAAAATACCCTCCATAGATATAGATCCAATAATCTTTCAAATTCATATGTTTTGTAAGATGGTGTTTTGATAAGACAATATATTAAGTTATGTATAAATCAAATGGCCTCTATTGCTAAAACCCTAAAATTAATTCTAGAATATAATAATTTTGTTGAAATCTTTAAGAACTTTATAATTTTCAGAGAATTTGCTTAAAAAATTATGTATTAATATATTAAATAGTTTGATTGCAACTCTCATTTATATACGAGTTTTTATATATATATATATATATATATATATATATATATATATATATTAAAAGTATGTTAATTTGTTTCAAAAGAGATTAATTAAATAAAATTAGATTCCCTTATTAAAAATGGAAAGCAAGGAAATATGAAAATAAAATGTAAATATTAAATAAGAGGAAATATGAACGTCATAATATGTAAAGTTATCTTGTGGTTAATTTTCTTGTCAAAATTAAAAATAACGAAAAATAAAATATAAATGCAAGAATGTGAAATTTGAGATATTTATTTAATATATGATACAATATAGTGATTAATTTTATGAAATTATATATATATATATATATATAATGAAAAGGTAATTTGAAAATTCATTTTGTTACCCATTAATTATGTCTATAGGCATGTTTGTTTTGGAATAGGGCTTCCAAAATTTAAATTTAATTATCAATAATTATTCCATGGATGGTAGGGATTTATCTTCCACAAAATATTTTGAAATATTTTTAGTAGTAGTCACAAATAGGTTGATATTTTTCTCAAAAGTAGTCATGGCATGGAATTTGCTTGTGTTAATCTAGTTGCATGGATCATCTTCTATGACACATAAGGATTTCTTTTTTCTTTATGAATATGAAAACTGCACATTTGGTCATTATGTTATTCTTTATCTAAAAATTGCACGATTTTATTATTGGTGGGGAGATACATAATTGAAGAGTTTTCTATTGATGTTACAAAACCCATAATTGGGCTTGTCTTGTTTTTCTGACCTGGACAACTACAAGAGTTAGGGATAAAGGATTCTGAAGAAAATCCCATTAGCAGCTGACGATGATACAAACAGCCCAATGTCACACTGAATGAAAAACGAAGCATGTAGGTGTAATTACAAAACCCTGTTATTAGAAGAAAATTGGATTCGAAAATGAAATTATGGTCTCTGTCCAAAGCCTTGAAATAACGAAAGAAAAAGAGATAACCGATTTATTCTTTACAGGGAGACCATCAAAATGCCTTGGATGGTTTATACTCTCCAAAGCAGAGCCAAAACAGAGTGTTCCAGGAGCTAAACTGCAGATCAGCTGTGAGGCTTCTTTATGATCATTACAACACACTTTGCATGGTGGGCACAATAGTCGCTGACGCTTCCCAAAAATGCTCTGCAATCATAACACCGTGCCTATTATAAAATCATGCTCCCAAAACACCTTATAATTAGAACATCAAGGATCCACCATGAAAACATAAAGAACAAAAGGAGAAAACATACATATTAAAAAACAGCTCCCCACTTGTAAAAAATCAAAAACAAAAACAGCTATCCATACACTAGAATTGCGCTCTCCTAATCTAATTACACAAGGAAATCTAATTTGTCGCTTTTTACTAATCTAGAAAAGAATCAAATTTCTTCAAAATTTAAATGACTTGAAACCTATCATTTATGGAAATTGAACCCAGTAAAAAACATCAAATCTTATTGAACACTTTCCACCCAAAATCCCCTACCATGCACCACCAAGATCCCCTAGCTTTGCAAACAAACAGTAGCTGATAATAGCTTGATGGTGTTTGCAGACATGCCTTTTGAAAGTGCCATAACCATGGCTGCCAATGACGAGAAAATCTGCCCCCACCTTCTTCACTGCATCACACAGTGCATCTCTCGCATCTCCTTTTACAATCTTCTCCTCCACTTTCGCCTGCAAAACACAATGACCAGAACACCTTTAACCTTGGATGCTTTCTTCCATAGTATTTTCTTCAAATTAATCTTTCACTGCAATGATTGCATACCCTCCTTTATGTTTTTTTCTTAAGAACCCATTAAATTGATATAAAATGTACAGAAAACGCACCGGAGTCCCGCTGCAGATATCCCTCGCCTTCTGCATGACGGCCTCGGCGACATGGTCTTGATGTTTCTCCAAAGCTATTACAACTTCCGGTGTAAGTACAAAGCCTGCTCTCATCACAGTCACAAAACAATGAATAAAATAATAAGAACAACACGAATATAACTGTAGAACCAAAAGAATCATTCCTGGCCTTAGATGACAATTTTCTGTAGCTTCCAGATGCATTTATTTATCATTCCTGGCCTTAGATGACAATTTTCTAGCTTCCAGATGCATTTAAATAAATGAGTAAAGTGTTTTTGCTTGCCTTTTTTTTTTCTTTTCATTATTTTGAGTTTAGTTTCAGGTCAGTTATCTATGGAATGAAGAACTATTTACTCACAGTAGGATGTTATCATCAGAGGATTTCATTAACAGTAAAGTTGGGATGGATACTCCTAAATAGTTTAACCCCAAAAATAATTTACATCTTCGATTCTTTCCCATCAAATTTAAACCTAAAACTTAATAAGAACTAAACCCACTCTTTTACCCTTATAAATGAGGCAAGTTAACATTACATTCACCATGAAGTTACCGTAACTCTGCTTAGTGTAGAGTCTGTAAAGAGGAATTTGCAGGAGTTGACTCGGTTTAGGGTGGGGTTATTCTTATAAGGAAATATTTGATTGTTTTTCTCATTGACACCATGGCAGCCATTTATACGAATGGGAACAGGAACATGATTGAGAACATGGTTGAGAAGTTCGCAACAATGAAAACACTAAAGAAATTGGTTACATCAAAGTTTTCATGTAGGTAGAAAACTAGAACAGATATTAAAAATGAATACAATAATCACATAAATTTCAGTAAAATAAGTAGAAAGGTTAATTAATTGAAGAGAACACTTTCCAGTAAAATGAGTAGAAATGTTAATTAACTGAATACAACACTGTAACACTTTCCCTGTTTCAAGATTGGTCCTCAATCACTCTTAGAGTTTGACTAACAATTTTTTTATTATATAATGTTTAGAAGTTAATATTACTAAATAGTTTAGTTGGTGAGCTTGGAACTGTTCACTGCAAGCATGAGATCAAAATCCCAGGGGATTCCTTTGTGGTATTATCAGCCAGGCATATTAGCAACCAAAAAAATGAAACTAACACCTTAACATGGATAAGATAAAAATCCTATGATGAATCATAGTCAAGGTATAAACCCTAACAAGTATTTAAATGAATTGAACCAGGTTGGCTTTGATCCTCTTTCTCTAATCAATCTAGCGTCAGCCAAGAGGTGCTTAAATAAATCAACCAAACCCTCGCTACATTAATCAACGAGGCACTTTGAAAGCCAGCAGTTGCCCACGCCACAACCACAGAAGAAAGTGAAATTGCAGAAAGGGGCAAACCGGCACAAGCAGAATCTAGGTAACGCTAGAAATACAAAAGAATTACTCTGTTCACAAACAAAATCATAAAATAACTAAATAATTAGAACAATTCCTTACATACCAAGACCTTCGAGCCCTTCATAAGCTCCGAGAAGGCGCTTGGAATGGCACAAGATGAGAGTGTCGGTGGAATCAAGATATAGATAATCAACAGCCCACTTTAAAGCATACATGCTCTCTTCGCTTTCGTCCACTGCAACTAATATCCTTCTTCCACTCGCGTCTTCCATTCTGTAATCGATTAGATTTCAATCCGCTACTTCTTCTGATTCACCCGTCTTCGATCAGCAATAACAACACCAGTAATGTAGCTGGTGTGGGGTTTTCAGAGTCGGAGGTTCGTCCGAATTGTACCTGGGTGGCGAGCTGCAGAGTTTAGGAATTGCAGAGCGGGAGGTGCCGAGTCGAGGAGGAAGGTGAGTGAGCAGCCCGCGGGATCGCAATTTCAAATTTCCAATGGCAATAACTCTCCAGCTCAGACGCGATGTCAGGATTGCCGGCCCAATCGGATCTTTTGTCAGGGAATGTCAGGATTGCCAGGGGAGGGTGGCGGAGCTAGGGGAAGGTGGCTGAGGGCGGAGGGATTACCGGTGGCCGGAGCCGGACGATTTTCCGGCCGGTGACGAAAAACGAGCCATTCTACTGCCTAGGTAGACTACTCCTTTTCCTTATTTCTTTTCGCATAATAATAGACTATCATTATTTCATTATTTCCAAAGTGCCACATCATATGCCTGTTTGAAGGGAAACCCTTATCTCGGTTGCAGGTTCTCATTACATACTTACGTGGTTATTTGGGCCCACCTCTCGGTACATTGAGAATTCTCAAAGATGGACATTGAGAATTCGTTATCAGAATTGTTTATCGCTAAATGGTTTCTTGTAGCCAGATGTTTTACCTCTGACATCTGTCATTGTCTCCGCACCGTCTATTGGGAGCTCGAGGCATGGAAATCAATTCAACCTACCAGGCTACACCGACCCGCAGATAATACCTGTCCAAAGCAATAAATGCGCACTCAAATAGTTAACGCATTGTAATTTAGGTGAACAAATAGCTATCCTACTCCATAGAGTAGTTCGCTTTAACACTCATGGTAAGTTAATTTATTTATAATTATTAGAATTTTTATAAGAATGAATCGTATTAATTATTAGAATTTTTATAAGAATGAATTGTATTGATTTTGGATAATGTTAGGTTTTTAAAAAAAATTATAAATATTAATATTAGAGAAATAATTATAAATAATTATTGAATTGAGGTTTTTGTGATCCATATCAAGTTTAAGAGAAAATTAATTTTCTGCATAAATTACAAGATATATCATTTGTCGACGCGTTTCGAACCAACCAGTGTGGCTCATTGTCAGGACAAGTTGAAAAATCAGATCCATCTTTCCATGTTAAATAGTTTGAGCAGAGCCTCCAACCACTAACTAGGACAACGGTAACTAAGACAACAGCTAAATTTGACTTGGGACCAGGGTCAAACAAACTAGTTATAAATTAAAAGTAAGTTAGTTATAATAAGAGACCTTATTTTTACATAAATATATAAATTATATGTATAAAGTAATTTTAATTAAATTGGTTGTTGAGTTAATAAATAGTTAAAAGTATTAACTATTTAATAGATAAATAGAAAATATAAATATTAGAGTAGAACGTATAACTAACAAGATATAGAGGTATAACTAACTAATTAATATATATATATCTATATATCTATATATAATTTTTAAAAATAGGAGGTTAAGTTAAGGCTTTAAGTATTCTTCCGGTGTTTCATTTCCAAGTTCCATAAAGTTATGGATAGGAAAGAGTTCAATAAAATAGAATTTTTTTCTATCAATCATACTACTTTGATGATTGAAGTGATATATGAGGATCGATAATGTAAGTACTACTATACCTTTGACCAAAAAGTATGGATTGCTTTTCCGTAGATCGCATAAAAGCAACGTACTGAGAATTCTAGGATCAAAAAGCTTTATGAGGCGCTCTCGACGTGAAAGGATTTGAATTAACAATCTAATCAAATTGGATTTGGTCCATGGATTGCATAGAAATTGATAACTTTGTATATCTTCCAATTTGATTATCCAGGGTCTTCTTCCAACTTGTTCCGACCTTGGATGATAAGCTCATGGTTTCACTTCACTGTCGAGACCCGAAAGAATACTTCCATCTACGAGCTTTACTCAGATGTGAGTCCTTCCGGAAGCAGTGTCAAACGAAGAAGCCCAAAAAGCATTAGCTTTCCCTGAAAAGGAGGTGATCCAACCACACCTTCCAATACAACTACCTTGTTACGACTTCACTCCAGTCACTAGCCCAGCCTTTGGCATTCCCCTCCTTGTGGTTAAGGTAATGACTTGGGGCATAGCCAGCTCCCATAGTGTGACGGGCGGTGTGTACAAGGCGCGGGAATGGATTCACCGTCGTATGGCTGTCAGGCAATTACTAGCGATTCCAGCTTCATGTAGGCCAGTTGCAGCCTGCAATCCAAATTGAGGCCAAGTTTTTTAGGTTAACTTGCCCTCGCGGGGTCGCGACCCTTTGTCCCGGTCATTGTAGCATGTGTGTCGCCCAGGGCATAAGGGGCATGATGACTTGACGTCATCCTCACCTTCCTTCGGCTTATCACCGGCAGTCTGTTCAGGGTTCCAAACTAAATGCTGGCAACTAAACACGAGGGTTGTGCTCGTTGCGAGACTTAACCCAACACCTTACGGCACGAGCTGACGACAACCATGCACCACTTGTGTTCGCGAATTGTTCTATTCAATGATTATAAATGTTGTGATACGGGAAATCAATCAAATAGAAAGGATCCTATGAGAAAAATCATTGAATTTTCAGGTCTCTTGGGTAATTTACATAGTATAACCAACCGTTTTCCATCCTCCCATTTTCTAACTTATAAAAAAGTATTATCAAAGAAACATTCCATTTTCCACAATTCTTTCAATACTTTCCAAGTACCTAAATATTATTTCATGGACGAAAATATGATAATTTATCATTTCGATCCGTGCAGGAACATCATTTCCAATCTATTGGGTCCAAATTGGTGCTCTTCCTCATCCAAATCCGAATTCTGCGAAAAAACATTTCCAGTAGTTAGCCTTGGACAATTGATTCCTAAAAGTGTATGGATATCCGAGGATGAACGACTCCCCGAATCTGGTCAAATTATAGCAGTTGATGAGGAATCTTTAGTCATTAGATCAACTAAACCTTATTTGGCTACTCGAAAAGCGACTGTCCATAGTCATTATGGAGAAATTCTTGACAAAGGAGATACATTGATAACATTGATATATGAAAGGTTCAAATCTAGTGATATAATTCAAGGTCTTCCTAAAGTTGAACAATTGTTAGAAGCCCATTTGAATAATTCAATATCGATGAATCTGAAAGAAAGTTTTGAAAATTGGACCGGAGATATGACAAGATTTCTTGGAAGTCTTTGGGGGTTATTCATAAGCGCTAGGATAACTATGGAACAAAGTCAAATTCATTTGGTCAATCAGATTCAAAAAGTTTACCGATCCCAAGGGGTACGAATTAGTGATAAGCATATAGAGGTTATTGTACGCCAAATGACATCGAAAGTCTTAATTTCAGAAGATGGAATGGCTAATGTTTTTTCACTGGGCGAACTCATTGGATTATCACGAGCACAGAGAATGGATCGTGCTCTGGAAGAGGAAATCTACTTTCAAACCATGTTATTATGAATAACAAGGGCATCTCTGAATACTCAAAGTTTTATATCCGAAGCGAGTTTCCAAGAAACTGCTCGGGTTTTAGCTAAAGCTTCTCTACAAGGTCGTATCGATTGGTTGAAAGGCTTGAAGGAAAATGTTATTCTCGGGGGGATGATACCTGATGGTACTGGGCAACATATTCACCGTTCAGGGAAATGAAACGGAATAGATCCAAGAATAGGGAATAGGAATCTATTTAGCAACAAAGTGAAGGACATTTTATTTCATCATGACAAAGTAGATTTTTTTTCCTTTCAAGACAATTCTCACAAATATCACAATATATTAAAACAACAATTAAAATAGTCTTGAGAAATACATTTCTTGTTATGTTCATGAATATCTCTTCTATAATAGGAAGAATATCAAATATTCTATGAGTGAGAACATTTCTATTACGTACTAGATAGACAGGTAATCTTTGAGATGTAATTGATTCCATTGGAATAATTAGATATTACGATACATTTTATTTCACTATTTTGGGGAGGAAAGCGAACGAGAATGAGAAAAAAATATTGGAACATTGATTTGGAAGAGATGATGGAAGCAAGAGTTCATTTAGGGCATAAAACTAGTAAATGGAACCCTAAGATGGCACCTTACATTTTTACAGAGCGTAAAGATACTCATATTATAAATCTGGCTAAAACTGTTCGTTCTTTATCAGAAGCTTGTGATTTGCTGTTTGATATAGCAGGTAGAGGAAAACAATTCCTGATAGTCGGTACGAAATATCAAACAACTGATTTAGTAGCAGTTGAACCTCCCCAATACCATTCATCCAGAGTTCATATGTTACACAACTTCATATACTTTACGTTCCCATATTAGAGTATAGTGCTTCACTTCTTTACATTAAAACAAATGCCCGTTGGTGTTCCAAAAGTGCCTTTCCGAGCCCCTGGAGATGAAGATGCAACTTGGGTCGACTTATACAACCGACTTTATTGAGAGAGATTACTTTTTTTGGCTCAGGATATCAATCACGAGATTGCAAATCAACTCCTGGGTCTCATGGTATATTTGAGTGCAGAAGATGCAAATAAAGATATTTTCTCATTTATCAACTGTCCCAGTGGATCAGTAATACCAGGGGTAGGTCTTTTAAATATGATGCAAGCAATAGTTTCTCACCATAATAGTTCAGTCGGTACTATTACCTACCAGGAATCAAAATATAGATCAGATTTTAGATGGAGTAATATTATGTTGATTACTTTTTCTCTGTGGGGTATTGTCATTGATACAATGAAAATGCCCCACAGAGAAATTGATGAAGAAGAATTAACCAAATTTACCTGATGTAGAGTTAATTAAAAAAGTTGCATAAGTGAATATATAACCTACGGAAAAGTGAGCTAATCCAAATAATCGTGCTTGAACAATGGAAAGGGCTACTGGCTTGTCTCTCCATCGAACTAAATTAGCTAAAGGTGTGCATTCATGGGCCCGTGCAAGAGTTTCGATCAGTTCCTGCCAATATCCACGCCAGGAAATAAGGAACATAAATCCAGTAGCCCAAACAAGATGCCCGAATAAGAACATCCACGCCCAAACAGATAAATTGTTCATACCAAAAGGATTGTATCCATTAATAAGTTGTGAAGAATTTAGCCATAGATAATCTCTTGACCATCCCATTAAATAAGTGGAAGACTCATTAAATTGTGCTACATTACCCTGCCATAATATTATATGCTTCCAATGCCAATAGAAAGTAACCCATCCAATAGTATTCAACATCCAGAAAACTGCTAAATAAAAAGCATCCCAGGTCGAGATATCGCAAGTACCACCCCGTCCCAGACCATCGCAAGGAAAGCTATAACCAAGATGCCCCTGATCGTCTATATTTTAAAATAATTTGAATATGCTACTGAATTTGAATCGACCGTATGCAGTATTGGCGACACATAAGTGCTCTAACCATGTTTCAACTCGTAATACCAATAGATAATGAAGAAAGCACCTCGAACTTTAATAAGTGTATGCTTGAGCATAATAGATCAACCCCTTATACCTTTATCTTCTCAGACACAAAAGTTATATTTTGTTTGTTATTTTCCATTATCTAATGATCTTCTATTATAAGATCATCATATTTATTAGACGAAAAAGATATCCAGGTGGATTCATTATGTGCGCGAGAATCTCCAATATTCTGACTCATGATCGCATTCACTAAAAAAAAAGTGACCTTATCCACATACCTAATTGGATTGAAATATTTGTATTTCAATGGATCTGGGAATTACATGAACTGGTCTATAATTCCGTTGGTTGATAATAGACTCTGATCAATAGTACATGTGACATTCTTAATAAAATTATAAATATCCTGATCCTTATTTATGATCCATCCGGAAAAAAGGTATGGTCTCGACCCATCAGTCCTCTCTGATCGAATCCAAACTGAATTTGAAGAATTGGTAGAAATTCTTTAATCAGTCAGAATGTTCATCCATAGTTCCTTCGGACAGACAAGTTAAACTTTGAATTGTTTTAATTCTCGAATCTTCGATCACCGATATTGGTAAACGTCCTGGAGCAATATAATCATAATTTCATTCATGACGATCATACATAGGTCGGGAGTTCATATTCTTCAATCATAAAAAGAAAATTTGATGAACAATACTCAACACAATTTCCACGAAAGATACAAATTCCAGAATAAATACTATAAATTACCAATCGTTCGTTTTTCCAATCAACAACGGATGGATATATATATATATATATATATATATATATATATATATATATATATATATATATATATATATATATATATATATATATAATTTTTAAAAATAGGAGGTTAAGTTAAAAGTTAGTTGAAAAAAAATAAAATAAAATAAAAATAAATGAGTAAATAAATATATTAGAATAAAATAATATTCAGTTAACAAAAAAAAAAAAAACTTACCAAATTAAATTTTATGAATATATATATATGAAATAAATAAATTAATTAAGATGGTAGATACTTAAAAAAAAGAAAAAAGAATAAATAAATAAATACTAGAATAAAATAATATACAGTTAATTGAAAAAAAAAATAACAGATAAAAGAATATACCTGAAGGATTAAACTACCTTACAAAATTAAATTTATATCTATATATAAAATAAATAAATTAATTAAGAGGGTAGATAGTTATAAAGGCACTTAAAAAAAAAAGGCCAAGGGGGAACAAAATAAAATATTTTAACTAATCAGAAAAAATAATTATATATATTTCAATAATCTAATAGATCAGGAAGAAAGCGACCAGGAAAAGAGAGTTGGGACCCAACACCTACTGATTTTCCAGCCATCCTCTCTATTGAGATTGCTCGGCCTCTTTTCAATCTCAAGAGCTTCTCTGAATTTCCGATGATGGAACTGCGAAACTCTAGCAATGACACTAGCCTCCTTAATCCAAACACGATGATTGGTTTTTTCTGCATGCTCAGCTAAAGCAGAAGACTTTGATCTCCTATGCTTGAGGTTAGCTGCATGTTCACTAATCCTTTGATTGATGGAGCGACCTGTCTCCCCAATATAGGGGGTCCCACAGGAACAAGGGATAATATATACCCCTTTCATATCTTTAGGGTCGATAGGATCCTTTGCTGATCTGAGGGACATACGAATGGTGTTAAGGGGCCTAAAGGTCATAGGGACACTATGCATCTTGAGAATCCTTGCAATCTTATCAGTGGTCCCTTGAACAAACGAAAGATGGACACCTGGAATCCGCTCCTTCGGTTCCCTTTTAACAAGAGAATTCTTGGCAGCTTTTAGAAAAGCCTTCTGACCCATGTATCTACTATAACAATTCTCAACAAAGACATCAAGGAGATGGGATTTTTCCTTCTCAAAACTCTTTTTATCCGAGATCCTTAGGGTCCGAGTAGCAAGGGTATTGAGAACACCCATCTTCTGAGCTGGGAAATGGTGGGAACTGACATGAAGATACTGCGCCGTATGCGTTTTCTTTCGAAAAACTTGGTGGGAGAGGGAACCATCACTATTATTAGAAATAATAATATCAAGGAAAGGGAGGCAACCATCAACTTCATGCTCTTTAGTGAACTTAATGGCCGAGGATTGATTGTTGAGATGATCGAAGAAGAGATCTAATTCCTCTTGGCTGTGAGACCAAATAACATTGGTGTCATCCACATACCTTTTCCAAAGCTTGGGTAGGATATGGGAAGAGTTTAGAGCCTTAGACTCAAAATCTTCCATAAAAAGATTCGCAACGACAGGGGATAGGGGTGAGCCTATGGCAACTCCACAGGTTTGGTCAAAGAACTCTCCCTCAAAACTAAAAACGGTGGAAGTGAGGCAGATCTTGACTAACCGAGTGCTGTCAGGATCTGTTAGGCGTTTGATAAGCTCCAAGGCCTCATTAATAGGGATGCAGGTGAACAGGGAAACCACATCAAAACTAACAAGGATGTCCCCAGGGTCAAGCTTAATGTCCTTGAGTTCATCAATAAAGGAAGCAGAGTCTTTTACGAAGGACTTCATACGACCAACTAAGGGCTTAAGCCTTAATGCAAGGAACTTAGCAAGAAGGTAGGAAGGACCTCCAATGGTGTTGACGATAGGCCTCAATGGAGCTCCTTCCTTGTGAATTTTGGGGAGACCATAGATCCTAGGAGTGATAGGGTTGCTCTCAATGAGTTTATGGTGCAGGGAACTCACCAAGCTAATGGATTTAATGGCAAGAGCCACATTCCTAGCAACCTTTTTTAATGGGTTTTTGGAAGGAAAATCCCATATCCTTGATGTCTTTGTTGAGAATGGTTATAGTAGATACATGGGTCAGAAGGCTTTCCTAAAAGCTGCCAAGAATTCTCTTGTTAAAAGGGAACCGAAGGAGCGGATTCTAGGTGTCCATCTTCCGTTTGTTCAAGGGACCACTGATAAGATTGCAAGGATTCTCAAGATGCATAGTGTCCCTGTGACCTTTAGGCCCCTTAACACCATTTGTATGTCCCTCAGATCAGCAAAGGATCCTATCGACCCTAAAGATATGAAATGGGTATATATTATCTCTTGTTCCTGTGGGACCCCCTATATTGGTGAGACGGGTCGCTCCATCAATCAAAGGATTAGTGAACACACAATTGACCTCAAGCATTGGAGAGCAAAGTCTTTTGCTTTAGCTCAGCATGTGGAAAAAACGAATCATCATGTTTGTATTAAGGAGGCTAGTGTCATTGCTAGAGTTTTGCAGTTCCATCATCGGAAATTCAGAGAAGCTCTTGAGATTGAAAAGAGGCTGAGCAATCTCAATAGAGAGGATGGCTAGAAAATCAGTAGGTGTTGGGTCCCAGCGCTCTCTTCCTAGTCGCTTTCTTCCTGATCTATTAGATTATTAAAATATATACAATTATTTTTTCTGATTAGTTAAAATATTTTATTCTATCCCCCTTGGCCTTTTTTTTTAAGTGCCTTTATAACTATCTACCCTCTTAATTAATTAATTTATTATATATCTATATATATATATATATATATATATTTATTTATTTTTGTAAGGTAGTTTAATCCTTCAGGTATATTCTTTTATTTATTTTTTTAAGTATCTACCATCTTAATTAATTAATTTATTTCATATATATATATATATATATAATTTAATTTGGTAAGATGCTTGTTTTTTTGACTGAATATTATTTTATTCTAATTTATTTATTTTATTTTATTTTTATTTATTATTATTATTTTTTTTTCAACTAACTTTTAACTTAACCTCTTATTTTTAAAAATTATATATATATATATATATATATATATATATATATATATATATATATATATATATATATAGTTAGTTATACCTCTATATCTTGTTAGTTATACCTTCTACTCTAATATTTATATTTTATATTTATCTATTAAATAGTTAATACTTTTAACTATTTTTTAACTCAACAACCAATTTAATTAAAATTACTTTATACATATAATTTATATATTTATGTAAAGGTAAGGTCCCTTATTATAACTAACTTATTTTTAATTTATCACTGGTTTGTTTGACTCTGGTCCCAAGTCAAATTTAGTTGTTGTCCTAGTTAGCTGTTGGAGGCTCTACTCAAACTATTTAATAGGCAAAGATGGATCTAATTTTTCAACTTGTACTGACTATGAACCACACTGGTTGGTTTGAAACGCATCAACAAATGATATATCTTGTGATTTACGCCGAAAAATTTCTATTAATAATTATTTTAAAAGTTGTATTTAAATAGTTTTATATTTTAAAATTAATAAAAAAATCAATTTAGAAGAGTCAATATATGAATAGCATATATATCTATATATATCTATATATATATATATATATATATATATATATATATATATATATATATATATATAGTTTAGTTTTTTCTAAATAAAAAATAATGTTGATCGTAATTAAAAAGAAAAATAAACATTGGTTTGTGGTTTTTTTAATTAAATACATAATTTATAAAATATCAATAATCTCTTTTTCATTGTGTTTATTGGATTTTTTTGTTGACATTATGACTAAGAAGATGTGGTAAGAATATTTCACTATCACTTTCAACCATAAATAAAAGACATAGTCTAACTGACGAAATGACCATTTTCTGAGATATCAATATATATGTTAAGATGTTATGTTGATGTATACACTATGTATATGTATGGTATATATACAAGTATATATACCAACTAGAACAAAATGTATATCCATACCATCATTTCAGTCATAGATTTTCTGAGATATCAATATATATGTTGAGATGTTATGTTGATGTATACACTATGTATATGTATGGTATATATACAAGTATATATACCAACTAGAACAAAATGTATATCCATACCATCATGTATTCAGTCATAGATTAGAGCCTTTATAAGCCCATTTTCAATGATTTTAGCCACACTATCCACCAAAATACATGACCATTGAACAAACTTGACTAGACAATGACCTATTATATTAGGCCACGTCAAATTGAGCACATGTATAAACTGATATATTGTTATAAATCGATGTATTGACATATTGATATCAATGTGTTGTCAGTATATATATATATATATATATATATATATATATATATAGCTAAATGCTTCTATGAATTCATCCAAAGATTACACCATGGATGTCCAATATTCACTATTCTTTCGGCCTCTCTCTTACCTAATTTGTTGGCCATAAGAGAAGCATAAAAACTAATTACAAATTGTCAGAATTGACTAAGAACCCAAAAATAGAAAGATCTTAATGTCCAAAAGACCCCTAAGATAAAGATAACCCACATAAATCAAGGCGTAGGAGGATTAACCAAATGGTTACGCATTGAATTTGGATTCTTGTGTTCCCCGTGGACATGGAATTCTAAATGACCCAATCTCCCCCATGTGTTCAATTATCTTAGATAGTCTCCTCTGGTCCACCAAAGTGGAGCCAAATGATCCTGGATATTTCATTGATTATGCTACAAATCATTCATGAAACTTATGACTTAACTATGATCATCGTGATGGTTTTTCCCCAGTTGTTCCAGGAGAAGGGCGACATGCCACAACTAGTACTTCAATGTGCCAAAAAGTGCAGGAAGAGCTACATGAACAAGAGAAGGGTCAAATTATGAGCCACCTCCTCCTCTAATTCTTCTTCGATTCCTCCTTCTCCCTCCATCTCCATAGCTTCCCACAGTGTGCTCAGCTCTCTGCCCTCTTGGTTCTATCCCTTTCCACACTCTATCACGTTGCTTGTACATTTTCAAACCAACCCCAGCTTGTTGATACCAACACCTTACCTCCAATGTTACACGAAGATCCGACAATACCTCCAAACCCCAATACTCGACACTAAAGTTCTAGAAAAGCCAATTCCATACCTCTCTTAAGAAAGGAAACCCCCAGCAAGAGTTGTTACCTTTCTTTGTCAAATTGCTTTCACAGGATGGCAATGTCCTCTTCCCCCCAATGACTTCGTCACCAACCAAATTAATAAAACAACCCCTAGAATAGAAGTGTTGATCTAGAAGCTATGAATACAAACTAGATGAGGGGGTCTACAACCATCAACACTAGGATGGGGAGTCCTGCTCGCAGGATAATCTCATAAACATAAATACACCTGGAAAAGAACATTGGGCTCCCTATGCATACTACCACGTCAACCCCTATCTCCTCCCTCAACTGGAGGGCCTTTAAGCCAAACCAAACTCCCATGTAACCAACTCAAAACTTGGGGACCAATCATATGCTTTTGGCCCTCAATTGCAACCACAATTGACCTTGTTGCCTCCAAAACCCAAGCTTCCCTCAATAGAAAATGGGAACGCAAGATGAAAACATAGCTGAATGACTCCACCCCCCAACTAAAGAAAATAACTACACTATGAAGGTTGAAGAAAAAACCAAGGAAGCTTACTAGATTGATTGATACAGAACACCAGCTCAGAAATGTCCCACCATTTGTCGAATTTAGAGTGTGCTCTCTTCGCTCTAAAATTTTCTAGTGGAAACATGAACCCCAACTATTAGCCTCACTAAGATACCAAACTTGGTACGACTGGCCTCCAACAATACGACAGGGAAATCCCCACTTGCATATAAAAATCTTTATTGAAGAGTACCATAATCTAAGGAGCATGCACAGGTTGGTGACCTGCACAAACTCTTCACATTCTTTGCCACCATTTAAACCATCTATACCCAAGCTTGCAAACACCAAGATTAACTTCGCCATCCCGCATATAAGCCTACCACCCAAGATCTCAAAACTTCCATGTGTTATGTTATGCATGTTGCCCATACACCACATGTACCCTAGTTCAAATAATGAGAAGGGGATGAGCCCCTCCCCCATCCCCCATATGACCTTGATCATCTACCTCCACTGGGGGCTTTGTGTCACTCTCCAGGATACTACTCAACTACTCGGTTCAAATATTGAAATTTTGGGGTAGCAAATTCTGAGTGAGCTCCACGCTAGAATCTTGGATTCCCTGATTCACCAAAAAATCTGAAGCTTTGTTCCCTAGTCATTTTGAATGTGTCGTGATGACATAAGGGAAGGAGAGCACTAGGTTTTGAATTCTATTCACCAAAATATCAAGGCGCCAACTCTTAATGACTTATTGAATCAGAGATCCATTGATTATTTTTGAACCACATTCACAACCAACTATGAATCTCCATTAGCCTATTACTTGGTATATCCTTCTTCATGAGCTAGGAATAGACCTATTTTGAGAGCTTTTAATTCCACCATGTTATTACTAGTATACCCAAATTATCCAACATAAAACCTAAAAGGATGGTCGTGATCATCACGAAATATTCCCCCATACCCAACAGGCCCAGGATATTCTTTAGAGGCCCCATCAAAATTAAGCTTGATAAATCCTTATGGAGGAAGGGAAAATGTTGTTGGAGACAAGCCAATACCACTAACTCACTGAGAGATCCAATGCCACCATATTTTGAGATATTTATAAGTCTCATAAAATTTGAGCTTCCTTGCCTTCCACATTTCAATCGTCTTCTGCCTACTTCTTAGTAAGTATCATTTCTTTCATATTAAGCTTCGTGTATTGCCATATAGAATCCTTTGTGTTATTTAGATCCTTGAATATGATTCTATTATATTATTTCCATACGTTCCACAAAAGGAAACCCAAAACCAAACCACAAACCCTATTCACAATCAGTTTTCTTAAACAAGAGAGGTTCCAAGATTCAATTGTTTCCCACAAACTGTTAGGGGAGAAGTCTAAATAGCCAAAAATGCTACAAATCCTGAACCAGAGAAGTTCCATGATTGCAAAATTGTTGAATAGATGGTTAATGCTTTCCTCATATTTTTGAGAGATGGGGCACCACAATGGTCCTATATAGCATTTTCTCCTCAAAAAGTCCCATGTTAGGAGTCGACATCAACCAACTAACTAGAGGAAGCTCGCTACCTTCGACCATAACTTTCCTTCCCAAATATTCCATTGGAGGGGATCCTTTGGGATTTCCTTGTGATTTTCCATAATTCCATAAGTCTCTTTGATGGTGAACAAAGCCCATGTTTGATATCCCCATCTCATCTTGTCTCCCCCTCGTATTGCTTGAATCTTTCGTTATTTTTGTTGTGTATCCATAATTTGTTATTCCTGTTAAAAATGTTCCTCATTCGAATTATCTTGCATTTCCATTCTCACCACTAATCTTGCAAGGATATTTCTTTCCAGAAATTAGGGGCCAGTACTGCCCTTGTCCTCGTGGTGTAATATTTAAGATATCAAAACTCCTCTCCTCTGTCCAGCCTTGGGAGTTGTTGTCAAGAATTTTCCCAAAACTTGGTTGTTCCACCATCTCTAATCTCTTAAAATAGGTGATCTTTTATAAAAGGATTTTGTTCCAATGTTATATTGCATATTAATGACCCTGATGGGAAATATTACTATCACACTTTATTAACTTGAGCAAGCACCAGATTGCATTTCCTATTGCATATTAGTTTCCACAACTCTTGACCTCCCTGGAGCCATCTCCACCATAAATTGGCTCCCATGGTTCTATTAATAGTTCTAGGGTCCCTCAAACCAAGACCACCCCCCCATTTTGGTAGACACACCTTCTCCCAAGACTCTAGAGTCCATTTTTTGATGTGTTGATCCCCTTGCAACAAGAATTTATGAAAACTAGAAACGGTGTTCTTATATACTTCCTTGGGTGTAAGTAGATTGGCAACTAATAAATCAGAATAACTTGTCGAACAACCTTAAGTAGACTAATTTGAATGGGAAGATTCAATGCTTTGAAGGTCTAGTTGTCCAACCACTTAGAGACCTTTTCCTTGATCTCCAACTAACATGAAACTCGCAGTTAATTAGCGACAAGAGGGATGCCAAAGTATTTGGTTGGTAGGGAACCCATTTAAAATTCAATATTTCTCACTAGATTCCTTTGCACCAAAATATTGCTATTGACTAAATACATGCAAAATTTCTCCCCATTTATCATCATGCTAGAGGACACTGGAAAATTTGAGAAGATCATATCTAATGCCCATATCTCTTGAATAGTTGGCTTAATAAATAAATTAATATCATCCACGAATTATTAATGAGTGGTGGGAAAATTATAACGCTACTACAAATTCCACTAAAATTTGATGACCTAGTGTTGGACATTCAATAGGATTCTATTGTGACTCCAACGAGCCTCATTTTCCAGGATTGTCGGTGGAACTCGGTTGAATAATTGGTAGGACAAATGGCCATCAAATATCCAATTATAGCCTCTATTCGAATAAATGACGACAAGAAGATGAATAATATATCAAGTATCTGACGCGACATTCATCAGATAACCCACAACATCCTGCTAAACAATCCACAAATTAGATGATCAAAATCCAATGACGAGGCATCAAATAGTCGATGGGAAATATTTTAGCCTTTAGTGAGATAAATGAAAAATAACAGATGAATAGTCTGTCAGGTATCTGACCCCATGCTAACAGGGATTTCCACAAATTTGACAATAAGATTCCAATGACATCCGTCAAATAGTTGATGGACCTCTCGCATGAACCAAAGGCCAAGTTGCACATCCCACTAGGTTTTTTGACATGCCATTATCGAAACACCGATGGATAATCTGAAGGATGTGATTTATATATGATGACCAGTTATGATCTTTGGAGGTCACAAAATCGACGACTACTGTTTTGCTTCCGACTGTTGTGTTATACATCCGACGACCACTTCTGACCTTCTGTGTCAGGAAGCTAACGATTTGTCCAGCAACCTAGATTTTTAGCCAATAGAATAAATGGGAAATCCAACATTTCCTTTATGTATTTGACAGGTTTTGCATTAGAAATCTGATGGTTAATGGGCTACTAAAAAATAATATTCAGAGAACCAGGATTCCTAGCTTCGATAAGCAGTATCACACTGATCAAGGGGTGCTTTTTCGGGCATTCTTTTATGCCCAATACCCATCATCATGACACCATGTCGACCCAATGATGGGGCTAACACTTCCCATCGGATTGTTCAAATTTCGCTCATATCTTTGCATCCAATATCATCAAGCGATGATTGTAAATCCCTTAATCTTATGGCTGATAAGGTGCATTACCCACGAACTTGCACACATTTCAATGCTCTTTTAACTCCCAACGTGATCTGACGACCCACACTCATTCCATCCAATAGTCAATCTATCACATTGGATGAGAAGATGAAGCTTTTATAACCCCTTTCCGTTGAGCAATATGATCCAATGGTTGTGAGCAATGCATATCAATGACTTCCATGATATATCAGAATGTTAGGTGTGTGGGAGTTAAAGACCCCGACTTCACCCGATATGTTGTTTCTATGACCTATAGGAACCGAATTGGCCAGCAAATACAAAAGGTTTAATGAAAGGGGTAAATTCAGAAATTAACTCACATTCTAGTTGATCCTACTGCATTGTTGATCCCTCTAGACCACAATAAAAAGCCAAGTGACCGACCTTCCCCAACTTCCACCATTAGAGAATTTTAGTATTCCTATAAGTTGGCTTAATTCTAATTTAGGATAAAGGGATGAGTCACGACCCTTTAGGTGAAATCCTTGTCAACCCCCTGGTATATCAGCCTTGTCTCCAAGTCATGTCGGTTGATTAGCATGGGAAAACTACTATTATAATCAGCTCGACTTTCATTCTAGACACAGAATTTGGCATTTCATCTGAAGTACAACAAAAAGTGCAAAAAAGAGAAGTAGAAGCCTCTCTTCCAGCGCAAGAAGAAGGAGAAGAATCTGAGTTGTTTAGGCACTATTTTGGTTACCTGTTCCTCGCACGTGTGGCATATATTAAAGGTTTTGTAGTAGGATTTCCTTAGTCAGCGAAGAAGCCAAGAAGAATATCTTTATCTCAGCATATATCACAGACGAGGTCATAAGATTGAGTCTCCTAGTCAAGTGAAGAAGGAAGATACCTCCAAACAGCTCACATGTGAGAATTGCAAGGGTATAAGATAAGATGAGGTTGTATATCTATGGATGAAACCGAAATTGTAGTAGTACAGATAGTTTGACTTGCATTGACCATAGGAGAAGGAAAGAACAACAAGAAGGATTTCATCAAGGAAGGTTTGTGACTTGGTCTTGGAGTGGCAAAAAGGTCTAGGGTCTTCGTCTTGATATTCATCTATTGGAATCTCTATAAGAAGAATAATTTGTTCATGTTTTCCTCTCAAGAAGGAGAGGTTTTGACCCTCGATAATAGCCTATATTCTGTGTCTCTTGTCTCTTTATGGTTTATGCTTTGGTAGTTGTTTGATGAAGAATAACACTATAATAACATAAGTAAAAGAAGATCATAATCTAAGAAGTAAAAAGCATTCACAAGTAGTTATCAAATTGAAGAGAAATACCCTAATCTCAATGCCTAAGATTTCTCAACATAGTCATTCTTTGGCATAACCCATGTGCCAAATTTACAAAAGGTAACTCGTGTCCTTGTATTGAGAACCTAATCAATCATTTTTGGTAATGATGGAATTGTGAATGGGAAAAGGATTATATTGTTCCACTCTAAAACCATAAAAATGGATGATGAATAATATATTGATTGAATCCAAATCAATTTATGCAAACTTATATTGAAGATACAAAAGAGCATGCTCTTTGATGCTCTTTTGTATATGTGCACTTCCATATATACATTCACATGTGGAAGATACTTAAGAATCCATATATGAAAAAAAGAGTGTATACACTTTTTTATATATGCACAATTTTGTATATTCTATATATCGTCAGACCAATCTCCCATATAACCAACTCAAACTCTGGGGACCAAGCATATGCTTTTAACCCCCAATTTCAATATATATTTTGTATATGCACGCATATACGAAATTGCCTTGGGCATTGCTAGGGGTTGAAATAAAATCACCTTAAGTGCTACTGCAATGTGGGATGGTGCAAGCAACGGTGTAAGAGAAGTTGACCTCATCAATCCCAAGATAAAAACAAAGCAGAGAAGTGTGAATCCCACAATATTGTCAAAAAATAGCTATATAGAAGTGATGCATATACAAACGTGGTGCATTTTGTACAAGATGGGATATGTACATTTTTTCAAAATTTTGTATATTATGTATATGTACACAGATATAGAAGCCACACATGTATGGAAGCAGGATTTCATATATGCACAAATGAAAGCTATATCTAATTTTCTATATGCAATTATAGTTTTGTATGTGTCAGTTTGGTATATGCATTAATTGTTGTATATGCAACACTTTCTATATACATGTATCTAGAATATACTCTTGTATATACACACATATATGTATATGTACAGATATATGAAAGTGTAAAAACATATATGGAAGCAATGCATATATATAGCTTCCATGAAGCACATATATGAAAGCTTGGTTCTCTATATGGAAGTGGTTCGTATATGGAAGTCGGGACATATATCGAGGTGGCACATATGTAAAAGCGCCAAATAAATGGAAGTGAATATAGCTTCCATGTGCACATATACAAAAGATTTCTTCCATTGATACCAAAAATATTGATAAGATTCTAAATACAGGTATGCAAGAGTTGGAGTGTGTAGAGTTAGAACTTAGGGTATATTAAAGAATGGCTACACATAGAGTATAAATTTTAGAGCATATTTACCATCAATTGTTTCTCAAATCAATATTGGTAATCAAGTACTTCCTTGGCGTTGCATTGAAGGCCCATTGATGTGGATCTTTCACTGATCAATGATCTTGGGACTTAATCTTTATGTTATCCACATTTGTTAAAATATAACAATACAATAAATATAACTTCCTTTTACAATATAACAAATGTAAAATATGGGATGGGTTCTAAAAATAGGTATTCATGGTATATATGGGAGACAAAGGATACACAAAGCCAACCAACAAGGATTTAAGACTAATTTAACAATATAAATGTAATAACTAAATGCCAAAATCTTAGTAGGATCTCAAGTTATTATCGTCACATTTTCAATTATGAGAAAACCTCAATGAAGGGGAATCCTCATTAACACTGATGGGGGAAATCCCATGTTATGGTGGCTATTCTTTTAGTTATGAGAAACTCTCATATACATTGATAGAGGGAATCTCACAAAGTTCTACACCATTCAGAATTATTATCAACATCATGTATCAACCCATATCAAACTTCATTTTTGCATTATTTCAACATTGATTATGCATGGTGAAAACATTGGAATAGTCTTCCCCTTATTAGCCTTCTAAATAAATGCATATTGGTGACATGTATAGATACCTTATCTTTATGAGATAAGGCTATACATATTGCTTATATTCAAAACAAGCCATATGGCTGATCTTAAAATTATGTTACATTATAGTGACAACAATAAAGATGGGGAGAATAAAAGGAGATAGACAAGTTACAATGCTTTGGAAGTTACTTTCGTTTCTCTTATTTTACTTTGCTATATTTATTTTATGTTAAAAATATAACATCATTCCACTTTAAAAAGGATTTTAGAATAATTTACTATAATATAATTTTTCTTCAATTTAAAGATCAAATGTTTAGAATAACTATTTTGTTAAAATCATTATTAAAATTTTCTTATTGAATTTGATAAATATTATTATTAATTTTTTCAATATCAACATCATGTATAACTATATATCATTAAAATCTAATATACAACATTACTAAAATTTACAAATATTTATTTTCTTAAAAATAATTTGAATTTACACATTTACAATTAAAAATAAATAAATAATAATCTTCAAAGCATAACAAATGTGTAATTTTCATAATACATCACATTATTTTAATTTTAGTTTGATAAAATTACCATTATTTAATTTTCTTTTGCATGAATTATGCAAAGACATAATATATAAAAAGAAATACATATAAATAATTTTTATGCACATACATAATATATAAAAGAAAAAATGTGTATAAAAAATGTTCTTCTCAATGTAATTAATTAAGGAAGCATAATTTAGATAAACTAAAAAGCCTGAATTCATAACAAAATCATTTTCCATATAAATGTTGTAATTCTAAATCAAAATAACAATTTAAATAGTTAATTTTAAAAACAATTATTAAATTAAATATGTTCATAATTTATAGTTGAAAAAATATTTTAATAAGATTTATTTTTAAAATGAATGTTATAAATTAGGCATTATGTAAATAATTCAAATTCTTTCAAAATAAAACCCAAAAAAATAATACGAATAAAATAATAATTAAAAAATAATTAGTATTACCCAATAATGTAAGATAATGATTTAAATTCAAACTCACCACAAAATTTTAAATAAACTAAATAAATTATAATATATATATATATATATATATTATTAAGCGAGAATGACTTTTATATAATGAAGATGCCCAACAAATATCCGTCCATCCACTATCACTAAAATAATATGAAACCTAAAAGAGTATATGATCTAATGTCACTCAAACAATAACCAGCATTAACCATGGCGACTTCAAATGAAATGAATAAATCTGATCCTCGAAATTTACCCTAAGCTATTACCTTTTTCAATCACATGGATTGGCTGCTTCACAACCTTACTTGATGGACATGATTTTGTGTGGAGGTAGCTTAATGGAGAAAGATGGCCATTAGTAGCAGGGAGGCTCCAAAAATTTCTATTTTTTCTGATTAGAGACAGCGCCCCTAGTACTCCTGGTGAAGTAGTGGCTCGGCCTTATTACAAAAATATCCTTCTCGTGATCCACTTGCCATATGATAAAAATATCCTTTCTAATCCTTATCTAGCCCGCTTTAGGCTATTTCTTCAAGGTTGTGGCTCTATGTTTGACCTCGAATATTTGAAGCATAAATACATGGGAAACAATGATATTTGGGTATTGGTATATGTGTTTAATAATTAATTTTTAATATAAATCAAAAAAATAATTTTGTAAAGTCAAATCTATAGTAAGAATAATGCTATCCATCATTTCCATTTTTAAGCGTTTGGTAAATTCTAGGAAGATAAAAAAATAAACAATGTGTATGTCACTGATCAGGGTGGGATCATGTTTGACAATGGATTTTGTAAAGCATAAATAAGTCAACGAATATTTATAAATTTTAAGTTTCAATTATATATCGATGTACAAGGGTACAAACATCTAGGTACAAGGGTATGTTGATGTTGCATGGATATGGGCACATAAGTGGGGCGAGCCTTATTTCCACCCCTATAGGTTATTTAATGACCGCTAAGTACATGTGACATGACACTCCCGCATGGGGACCAATAAATCCCATGCTATAAGGCTATAAATGAATGGCGGGTGTATATGCCCACCGTTCGATTTTGCTAAGGCCGAAATCGAACGATGGACATATACACCCGCTGTTCATTTATGACCCGATAGCATGAGAAATATGGCTCGCCTCCCGCATTCGCAGGGATGCTACATATCCATCAGTGCCATACATGTCCATGGACTTTCCGGCAACTCGATTACTCTACCTTCGGCAAGCTCCACTCTTTAATGTAATTAATGCAGATTTTGGACAACCCCCTATCCAACATCTAGACCAGTGTTGATTAGACATTCAACTAATCTATTCAATGCTTCACCCGCCTCAGATAATTTCAAATTCAGCATTCACGCTCAATATTTAAATTAGAAAAAATCAAATTTATATCAGTCCTCGGCAAATTGTTTTCACAACTTTGGCGTTCAATGGGAAGATACTTAGGAGATGAGCTCCATTATTGTTTTACTTGTTTGAATCTCCAGACTGTCGGGAATTTCTGGTTATTCCAAACAAAATACAGTGGAAAAATCCTCTGTTTCCACTGTTGAGAATTTTCTGATAAATTCCGAAACAACAAAAATATGAACAGAGAGTAATACTCTGTTTTCTGATAATTCAAAAACACAAGAACAGAGCATAAAATAATACTCTACTTTGCCTCAGGATCAAAAACTGATCAAAATAATACTCTGTTTTTGACACAGAAAAATACTCTGTTTTTAACTCAGAAAAACAGAAAAATTCGTTCTCTGGAAACGGTGTTGCAGCAACACAGTTTTTTTTCAGTTGCTGTAACTTGTGTTGCAGCAACGCTGTTCGTGGTGTTGCAGCAACGTAAATTTTTGACGTCAAGTATTTTTTGAGTTACGGTGTAACAGCAACAGGGATTTTTGACATCAAGTATTTTTCGACTTACGGTGTAATAGCAACAGGCAAAAAGAAACTTCTATTTATGAACGATAAACTAACTGATAAAATAAGTCTTCCTCACGTAGAGGGATCTTCACAAAATATTATGCTAAAGAGCATCTTCCTCTTGACAGAGGGATTACAACAGGAACGCTTCAGTTCCACAAAACAACTATCTCAGAAAATTTCAGCACTGCTGTGCAATACAAAAAAAACTCTCTTGTTCTACACTGCTGTGTGTTACAAAAGGACTTTCAATCTATTTCCTCTATTTTCTACTTCTGTTTCTGTTTCTATTTATAGTGCGGGAAAGGGTCTTCACCACTTTAACTTGCTGATGAAGTCTCTGCTGCTCATGATTAACAGATTTGATCTTTTGCTGTATTTCTTGAGTCGGTGGTGATGAAATCTATGACTGATAAATGCTACGTCGGCTCGAGGCTGGTTCTTTTCTCTTTCAGTCGTTCTGCTCATTAATATGGTTGTTGAGAAGTAATGATGTAGTGCTGTATCTGATCTTCATCCTTCGGGAACTCAAAAATAATTAAAGAGTGAAAAGATGGTAATGGCGGTGACATAAAAGATCGGGAGAAAATGTGGGGCGCCGGATCACGACAAATGAATAAAGTAGCTGCTGCTGTTCTGTTCACTGCAGTTGAAATTATAATTTCAACACTCCCCTTTAATTTCAACTGCTGGGTTATCAGTCATACCCAGAAGTTTCCTTAAAAACTCAAAACTTTTCTGATCCAATGGCTTTGTCAGAATATCTGCAACCTGTTCCTGAGTCCTGCAATGTTGTAAAATGATTTCTCCATTGTTCACCAATTCTCTGATGTAGTGAAACTTTGTGTCTATGTGTTTTGTTCTCTTGTGGAATACAGAGTTCTTGGATAATGCAATAGCTGAGCTTTTGTCACAAAAAATAACTGTTGCTGTTGCCTGCTCTGGCATAGACTTCTCAACATTCTCCTCATCCAAACCGCTTGACATGCTGCTGCTATAGCTGCCACATACTCTGCTTCTGCTGTAGACAATGCCACAATTGGCTGTTTCTTGGAAGCCCATGAAATGGCTCCTGAACCTATGTGAAAAATGTAACCAGATGTGCTTTTCCGGTCATCTACACTTCCAGCCCAATCACTATCTGTGTATCCAGCTAAATCTGAACATTCTGAAACAGTATAAAATATGCCATACCTTTTTGTACCTTTAACATACCTCAGAATTCTCTTTGCTACCTGCCAATGTGTTTCTTTTGGCTTCTCCATGAATCTGGAAATTAAAGTAACAGCATACATTATGTCTGGCCTAGTTGCAGTCAAATACATGAGGCTGCCAACTATGCTCTTGTACACACTAGGGTCAAAATCTTTGCTGCTGTCCTCTTTGCTGAGTTTTAATCCCATCACTGTGGGAGTGATTGCTGCCTTGTTGTCCTGCATGTTAAATATGCTCAACACTTCATTTACATATTTTGCCTGTGAAATAAAAATTCCATTTTCATTTTGATCTACTTCTATTCCTAAGAAGTATCTCAGCAAACCCATGTCAGTCATCTCAAATTCTTCTTTCATGACTGATTTGAAATTTTCAATGAGGTAGTCATCATTACCTGTAAAAATCACATCATCAACATATAACACAACAATTAAAATTTTACAGTCTTTTTCTTTGATGTAAACAGTGGGTTCTCCCTCACACTTCTCAAATCCGTTCTCCAGTAGATAGGAATCTATCCTACTGTACCATGCTCTTGGCGCTTGCTTCAACCCATAAAGAGCTTTCTTCAATCTGCAAACTTTGTGCTCTTGGCCTTTCTTCTCATAGCCTAGAGGTTGCTCGATGTAAACCTCTTCCATTAATACTCCATTCAAGAATGCTGACTTCACGTCCATTTGGTAAACTTTCCATTTGTTTTGTGCTGCTATGGACAGCACTGCTCTTACTGTTTCCATTCTTGCAACTGGTGCAAAAGTTTCCTCATAATCTCTCCCATACTGCTGCTTGTATCCCTTGACAACAAGTCTTGCCTTATGTCTTTCTATCTTTCCTTCAGCATTACTCTTGGTCTTGTAGACCCATTTAACTCCAATGACTTCTTTACCTTTTGGTAGCTCATCTAAATCCCATGTCTTATTTCTTTCTATGGCATTCATCTCCTCATCCATAACTTCTATCCATTTCTTATCTTTAATTGCATCTTCGAAATGAACAGGGTCATCAACGTGACAATACAAAGCAAACAAAGAATTCATTCCTTCTTCATAAATATCACTTAAACTTCTGAATTTCTTACCTCTTTCATTCGGTGTACAAGTGCTTGTAGATGCACTTGAATTTCCTCCTTGTGGTGTGCTTGGAGAAGCACTCTCATTTCTCCTCAAGGGTGTCTCTTACTGTTCTGTTGTTGGCGCTGCTGTTTGGGGATGTGTTTCAGCCAACTCCTCATCATAATCATCATGAGACAAACAGTTTTTAACATTAACTGTTTTCTCTATGCTTCCATCCCAAGCTTCCTCTTCAATAAATTGAACATCTCTACTCACAAAAAACTTCTTGGTGGATGGGATATATAATCTGTAAGCTTTGGATTCTTCACTGTATCCAATGAAAATACATTTCTCCCCTTTGCTGTCCAATTTCTTCCTTAGCTAATCTGGAATGTGTGCATAAGCCACACAACCAAAAACTTTCATGTGGGTGACTCCTTGCTTTCTCCTACTCCATGCTTCTTCTGGCACTTTGTTCATCACTGCTTTTGTAGGACATCTATTCAAAATATATACTGCACAGTGTACAGCTTCAGCCCAATAATCATTTGGCAAATGCTTTGCCTTCAACATGCTCCTCGCCATATCCATGATTGTTCTGTTTTTCCTTTCAGCAACTCCATTTTGCTGCGGGGTGTACCTTGCTGTAAATTGCTTATGAATTCCATTTTCTCTGCAAAAACGTAAAAATTCTTTGGAGATATACTCACCTCCTCTGTCAGTTCTCAAAACCTTGATACGCAGCCCACTTTGATTTTCTACAAGTGCTTTGAAATTTTGGAATTTTTCAAACACTTCACTCTTATTCTTCAGAAAATAAACCCAAGTCTTTCTGGTAAAGTCATCAATAAATGTTAGAAAATATTGGCTGACTGCAAGTGATGGATCTTGCATTGGTCCACATAAATCTGAGTGGATAATTTCTAAGGGTGCTTTTGCCCTTATGCTTTTCCCAGTTGGAAAACTTTCTCTGTGTTGTTTTCCCAATATACAACCTTCACAAAGGCTGTCTGGCTTTTCTATCAATGGTAATCCTCTTACCATTCCTTTTCTACTCAACAAATTAAGACCTCCAAAGTTGAGATGTCCAAATCTCAAATGCCACAACCAATTTTCATCCTTTGGTACGCTTTGGAGAGCTTCTTGTGTCACTACTACAATTACTTCTTTATTTTTTAGATCTGCCCTTATTTTGAGAGGGAACATCCTGTTCCTTGTCATCTTCACTTCAGCAATACAACGTTTGCTGGGTAATCTGTCCATGATGGTGCATACATCATTCTCAAAGAAAACATTGTAACCCTTCTGAACAAGCTGTCCAATACTCAAGAGATTACACTTCATTCCAGGAACATAATAAACATCTGCTATGGTTTTCTTTTCACCTTTCTTTGTAAATATTTTAACTTCTCCTTTTCCCATAACAGAAATTTTACTATCAGTCCCAAGTGTGACTTGTGACTGCACACTTTAATCTAAAGCAGAAAACAGGGCTATGTTTCCTGTCATATGGTTGCTGCAACCAGAATCTAGAAACCATATATCCTCATTGTTTGTTTCAGCCATATTACAAACTAACAACACATTATCTTGACTGATATTTTCTCTAGTGATATTTTCACTAGATCTATTACTCATATCATGCTGCTTTTTCCTACATTCATTTGCATAGTGCCCATATTTTTTACAATAATAACATTGGACATTGGATTTTTCATACCTTTGTCCTTGAGCATGATGTTGTCCACTTTTCTGGCTGCTGCCATGGCCTTGGTTCTGATTTGGATTGCTGCCTCTTCCTTGAACATTTGTTGGATTGTTTCTTCCGCCTCTGTATTGGCTTCTGCCTCTTCCTCTCTTGTTTCCTCTGCCTTGACCTCTTCCTCTTCCAAATGACATCTGGGTCTTGAAGGCTTGCTCTAGAGATGAGTTTTCATTTCTACTCAACCTCTGCTCATGTGTTATCAGTGATGCATGAAGTTCATCAACTGAAAAATTTGAGAGATCCTTTGTCTCTTCTATGGTGGTGGCAATCACATCAAACTTTGAGGGTAGGCACCTCAATAGTTTCTCCACAATCCTCCTTTCTTCAAGAGTTTCTCCATGAGACCTTATCTGTGTGACCAAACCAATTGCATGTGTGAAGAATGAGTCAATATTGTCTGACTCCTTCATACGCAGGTTCTCAAAATCTTTCCTCAACAACTGTAGTTTTGCTGTCTTCACTTTCTCCATGCCTTGATAGGCTGTCTTGAGAGTTTTCCATGCTTCTCTGGATGTCTTGGCTGCTACTATCCTCGGAAACACACTCTCATGCACTGCTTGATATAAGAATACAAGGGCTTTTGAGTCCTTCTTCTTATTGCTCTTCAACAACTCTTTCTCTGCCTGAGTTAATCCAATAAACTCTTCTTCATTTGCTGGTTCTTCAAATCCATATTCAACAAGTTCCCATAAATCTTGTGAGGCAAATAGGGGTCTCACGGTTATTGCCCAGTAGTCATAATTTTTCCCATTGAACTGCGGGAGCTGGGTATTAAACATACCCACGCTGGTGATGGCCATTCTTGCAATACTTGACTGTAAAAAAAATCACTTAATTGTCTTCAGCAGCTACACAAAAAACTAATCTGAAAAATACCTTGACAGCGTTTTCGCTCTGCTGGATAATTTGCTGCAGCAACAAATCTTCTTTCAGCTTCTTTGATGTCTTCAAAGAGCCTGGAAAAGCTCTGATACCATGTCGGGAATTTCTGGTTATTCCAAACAAAATACAGTGGAAAAATCCTCTGTTTCCACTGTTGAGAATTTTCTGATAAATTCCGAAACAACAAAAATATGAACAGAGAGTAATACTCTGTTTTCTGATAATTCAAAAACAAAAGAACAGAGCATAAAATAATACTCTACTTTGCCTCAGGATCAAAAACTGATCAAAATAATACTCTGTTTTTGACACAGAAAAATACTCTGTTTTTAACTCAGAAAAACAGAAAAATTTGTTCTTTGGAAACGGTGTTGCAGCAACACAGTTTTTTTTTAGTTGCTGTAACTTGTGTTGCAGCAACGCTGTTCGTGGTGTTGCAGCAACGTAAATTTTTGACGTCAAGTATTTTTTGAGTTACGGTGTAACAGCAACAGGGATTTTTGACGTCAAGTATTTTTCGACTTACGGTGTAACAGCAACAGGCAAAAAGAAACTTCTATTTATGAACGATAAACTAACTGATAAAATAAGTCTTCCTCACATAGAGGGATCTTCACAAAATATTATGCTAAAGAGCATCTTCCTCTTGACAGAGGGATTACAACAGGAACGCTTCAGTTCCACAAAACAACTATCTCAGAAAATTTCAGCACTGCTGTGCAATACAAAAAAAACTCTCTTGTTCTACACTGCTGTGTGTTACAAAAGGACTTTCAATCTATTTCCTCTATTTTCTACTTCTGTTTTTGTTTCTATTTATAGTGCGGGAAAGGGTCTTCACCGCTTTAACTTGCTGATGAAGTCTCTGCTGCTCATGATTAACAGATTTGATCTTTTGCTGTATTTCTTCAGTCGGTGGTGATGAAATCTATGACTATTAAATAATACGTCGGCTCGAGGCTGATTCTTTTCTCTTTCAGCCGTTCTACTCATTAATATGGTTGTTGAGAAGTAATGATGTAGTGCTGTATCTGATCTTCATCCTTCGGGAACTCAAAAATAATTAAAGAGTGAAAAGATGGTAATGGCGGTGACATAAAAGATCGGGAGAAAATGTGGGGCGCCGGATCACGACAAATGAATAAAGTAGCTGCTGCTGTTCTGTTCATTGCAGTTGAAATTATAATTTCAACACAGACAGGCACCAGCTTTTAGGCGTCATCTTTTTCATTTTACAGGTCAAGAAAAAAAATAGAGTTTTAGAGGATAGAGGAATTTGTTCCGAACCGCTCCAGATTGTATGATGTTCTTTGGTTTGGCTTTTACACGGAGATTCGAATTAAAAGCTTTAATGAAATCCAATTTTCGAGCTTTTCTCTTCCCTGCTATCCCAGAAGGATCGTAGGCTGGGTAGTAGCACACATCCACATCTGTTGGGCTGGTTTAGGTGTAGAAGATGGGAATGCAAGCTGAGTAGCAGATGGTTCAAGTGGAAACTTGCAATTAATGCAGTGCTAACATAGAGCGAGTGTCCAAAATATGAAATTGATGAAGTTCTCTGTGATGGCGATCGCCTTGCTTGCAATGACGATGATGAATTTGTATTTTGTATCTGCGGATCAGGACTGTGGAGAGCAAGCAGGTGGAGCACTCCGTCGGGATGACTTGTGCTGCAGCATATGGGGATGGTGTGGCAACACGGAGGCCTATTGCAGGCAGGGTTGCCAAAGCCAATGCAGAAGATCGAGTCCTACGCCTCCCTCACCCACACCTCCCTCACCATCTCCTCCCTCACCTTCTACTCATGGTGGACAGGCAATTGCATCTATCATCACTGAAAGCATTTTCAATGAGTTATTGAAGCACAGAAATGCCGACGTTTGCATGGCATGAGGATTCTACAACTACTCTACCTTCATTACGGCTGCCAATGATTTTCCTGGCTTTGGCACCACTGGCAATCTCACTACTCGGAAAAGAGAGCTCGCTGCTTTCTTTGGACAATCCTCCCATGAAACCACAGGTCATATTTCATCTCTACTACTTGTGCTTTCTCTCTGTGATCTTACTTGGCTTTACATCTCATTTTCTATGAAATATTGCTAAACAGGCGGATGGGCGACGACCCCTCCCGACCAATACTCGTGGGGTTATTGTTTCAAAGAGGAGGTAGGTGATCTTCCTGGTTATTGTGATGAAACCACCCAATGCCCCGATGCACTTGGAAAGAGCTACTATGGACAAGGGCCCCTTCAATTATCATGGTCACTGGTTTCTATATCTTCGATTTCTATATCTCCCAATTTTAATTCCTCTAATTGTATTCTGCACAGACACACTCAAAAAAGTATTCGTATCAAATTTAACCTTCATGCGCCATTTGTTCAATTTGCTTTGTATTATTCAGGAATTTCAACTATGCAGCGACCGGGGAGGCAATCGGATTCGATGGCATAAACAACCCTGACATCGTTGGTAACAATCCCACGGTCTCGTTCAAGACGGCGATGTGGTTATGGATGACCGCACAGCCTCCAAAGCCTTCCTGCCACGATGGATGACTGGGAAATGGAGTCCGTCTAGCAGCGACAAGGCTGCCTTGCGAACTATGGGATATGGAATGGTTACCAACATCATCAATGGTGGGTTGGAGTGCGGGAAAGGAAACATCAAGGAGAAGGAGGATCGCATCGGCTTTTACAAAAGATTCTGTGACATTCTCCGGGTGAGCTACGGATCAAACTTGGACTGCAACAACCAGAGGGATTTTGGCTCTATAGTTTAACCTTAACCTCGTCTTATCAAAACTGTGGTTTGAACATTGTTCATAAATCTGAGATTTGGAATCTAAGCAGTTCGATTTGTAAATACACATACTGAGAGGAGATGTTAATTACAAATAATTTCTTTGAAAATACACATGGGAATTTAATATTAATTAGTTTATTAAGTTAAAAGATATTAATTAGTTTATTAAGTTTAAAAGATTAATTTTTTTGAAATGTAGTTTTTTTAAATGTTTTATAATTTTTAAAAATATATAACTGGTAAATGTTAATTTTTAAATTATTTAATAAATTTATATTACCTTATTTTATTATAGTAATTTTTATTTAAAATAATATTTCTTAAATATCATAAATTTTGCAATTTAATGGATTAAATTATTAATTTTTAATATTTTATTTAATTGTTAAATGATCAGAAGAATTGATATATTTATTTTTCTTTTATATTTATGAAACTAATTTATATTAGCAGAAACCTTTTTTATATATATTTATTTTTTCATTTTTTTTTCCTAGATTTATTAAACTAATTTACATGGGTAATTTTTTTTTGTTAATACATAACATATGTATACACACTCACCCATTATTCTCATAATTGCATATTATCTTAATTTTATATGTAAGTGTGAGAGAGAGAAATATGATGTATGGTAATCACTAACCTTCATTAAGATCAAATTTTAATTTATTTGATTTTAAAATTTATTTATTTTATATTTCATAATATTTTTTTCCCTTACATTATTAGGATTTTAATGAATTATAATTTTAAAAGTATTTATATCAAAATAAATATGTTAAAATTGCAATGTTACGTATATATTATTTATATTGATTTTATTTATATGAAAGATATTATTAAGTTAGAAAATCAAATACCTCATTAAGAAATCATAAAAGATCTTGAAAGCCAAGACTTTAATAGTCGATATCAACAAATCAAGATAAATAGGTGTCCTCTCTTTAAATAGGTTATAGGTTTAGGTCAAGACCTCAATTCATCTCCTCAAATGCGTTTTAGGGGCAGGTTAAGAAACAACTTTGTCCTTTTCCGAATATGCTTGACAACCATGATTCTTTTCCGAATATGCATGAAAGCCATGATTTTTTTCTGAATATGCTTGATAGCCAGGATTCACATGTATCAGTAAGGGGAAAATTGAGAGAGAATTCACTTCCGCAGAGTGTACTACCATCTGCTCTTTTAATTCCACAAACTATACTAAATGTGGCCCAAGGAAGAAGAAGAGGAATTGGGGGAGTGGCATTCATTGTTGAGGTAAAGGTTCTCAACAGAATTCCATATTGAGAGTTGCAATCAATATGGAAATGGAGATGTCATCATATGGTTTTATGTTTTTAACCCCTCTACCTCTAATTAAGATTAACCTTAAACATTGTAACTATTTTTCTAAACAATTTCAACATTTACCTACCCAATAGACAATTTAATTAACAATTAAAGCTCGAGACTAATCATTTTTACCATGAAATTTTAATAATATCACATCTAAATGTTATACCATGTCTCAATTTTTCTAAAATATTTTTATTGATTTTGAAAAATAACAAGTATTGTATTATAGTTTAGTTAGAATAAATATAATGAATAGTCAAATATAATATGATTATGTACACCTTGTGAAAACATAATTACTTATAATTGAAGTAAAAAATATTTAAACTAGCATTTGCACCAGATGTTGCAAATGAAATGCCTTAAGGCGTAAATTGAGGAACAATCACGACTTGGGAATGAGAAAATCTAAATAATATGCAGAGATGTATTCACGACATGGGAATGGGCAAATCTAAATAAGATGTAGAGATGTAGCAAAAATGAAATTCTAAAGCTTTATAAACAGAAGTTGATTTAGGATGCCTCACTCTATTTTTTATTAATTATTGAATTAATATTGCATAGAAATCTCATAAAATTCAACCAACTTACTATGATCTCTAATTTTGACTTTGGGTCATTAACATGGTGATGTCGTGTATCAATCACTCAACCACTAAACCACAGGCCAACAAACAAAAGACTGCAAAATGTTACGGTCATTACCATAGTAAACTCAATGACTCTACACACAAGAATTTATTCTTTACTCGAAGAACATATTGCTTACCCATATCCACAAAAAATAATGCAAGGTGGAAGCAGAAAAGAAACTCTGTTATTATAACTCGTAACATTATTCCAACCAACAAAACTATCTCCACATTTTGGAAGATCAAATGGCAATAAGTTTTGAAGAATTCAATCAGAAAACGTCCAAGATCATTGGCTCACATGATTAATGGTATCCTATCCTATGAATCTAATATTTTAAATGATCTTAAAAAATGGTACAATTGAGGGAGAAAACAAGATCCAAAGAATGTATACCATAGGGACCAATAAACAATCTATTTGACAATCCTTGCTAGGCTCAGCAAAAACAAAATTACTCCTCCTTAAATCCTTCACAGTCAATACAAATGTTGTACAACACAAGGTTCATATTGTTGTCAATCAAGCAATAGTGTTGATCACGAATACCACTAGATTCCTTCAATGTCATACAATGATTAATGCACCAAACATAGGTATACCAACTGCAACGACTTATATCATTTTATTGATGTTGTCATGTCAAAATCAATGTGATACAATTAAGTCACCTTTAAGCAAAATCTCATTGCAATTTCTATACAAGGTTGTCTACTAAAATAACTTTAGTGCTCACTATTAACACCTAGACCACAATCTATAAGTATGATGTAGTTTTGTAGAAAAAATCTTCCACAGTAGCCTCAAGAAAGGATCCAGATTAGTGTTGGATTGTTTGTCTTGGATAAGCTTAAACTGTGCATACATAATTCACTCATACCAAGGGATAGTTGAAAGCTTAGACATTGCCAACTCACAGAAGTTGCCTCAGATTTGTAAGTACAAATATTTGTATTTGTTTGCAACAATTGTTAGGACTTACCTTCAGAATTATGCCAAGACTTTAACCTTAAAAATGTGCCAAGCATTCTCACTATAATAATTGATTAGAATGAAATGGTTTTACATAAATTTACTAGCACAGAGCCTCCTACACATAGCTATCGCATGGATACTTACAACCTAGGGTGGAAGCTAAGTTTTACGAATATGAGAAAAAAATTAGTTTGAATATGGTGTTTTTTTAATTATTGATAGATCAAAGGCTAAGGTAGATAGCAATTTTTAATATTCATGAAACCTAGGTGGAAGATATATTTGTCTCTTCATGTAACACAAATCAAATGTAATGGAAAACAATAATGAAAAATAAACAATTGTTTATCCCCATCAAAAACAATATGGAGAAAGAAAAGAAACATACCATAGAGAAAACCTAACTTGTATGAATGGCATGCTTGTCATATCTCCTTCAAATGAACTCACAATTTGTATTTGAAAATTTGATCAGATGTAAGAAATCTGGTGTGTTTTCTAGTAGACTGTGAAAAATGTAAGACATCTACAACCAAGAGTACAACCACTCTTCTTCTTTGCCAATAATGGTTCATTGTTTAATATCAAGTAATGTTTGGCAAATTTTTTCTTCAAGCACAACTTCAGTCATCGTATTCAAAGTGATGAGCCATTGCACTCTCAGCAAATGTATCTTGACTTATCATCTTGTGGGATTTTCATACTGGTCAGTTAATTTGTGGTGTGAAGTAATACTAATATTATATATTTTATGTCCAGCAAACAAAGTCAAGGGGAAAAAAATTGCAAGTATATTATTGTTGAGAGAAGTGATCTACCAACATCTAAACACAACTAATTTAGTATTTCCCTTTAGAACACAAGGAGTATCTGCATTCTTCTATCTTTAAGCGAATTCATTTCAATTTCTTTGATTATATCTGTGATTCTCTTGTGATTTCACATCTACACATTAGTTCAGGGGGGAGTTGTTTTGGAAGTTCTGGCAGTTCAGGAGGGAGTCATTTTGGAAGCTACGGTGGTTCAGGAGGGGCTGATCTGGTGGTTCAAGCTATGGTGGATCAAGAGGAGATTATGGGGGCTCAAGTTATGTGAGATCAGGAGGCAGTTACAGTAGTGGATCGGGAAGTAGCTATGGTGGTGGGTCAGCGGGTGGCTATGGTCATTCTGGATCCCACTGTTTTAGTGACTATGGGGAGTCTTCCAGTTCTCAGAGAGGTTCCAGTAGTAGGTTTGGAGACTGTTGGGTGCGGGATCCCCCAAGGGTAGTTTTGGGGCTTAGAGCCCAAATTTTGGTCCAATTTTGTAATTCCAATGTAAGGACTCCGTATTTTGTGGGCACAGAGTGCGTAGTTGTTAAAGAGTCATAGGGTTGTCCGCCCTTATTTTGATAATGTAATGTCGTCTGTAGAAGATCTACCCATGGTCTGCGGACCATGGGATTGTATAAATAGAGCAAAGATCTAAGTAGATAGGGATATACAATATGGAAAATCAATGATGAAGATGTTAGAGAGATAGATCTGAAGTGTAAGTCTAAGTTTTGGGTTGTAGCATAGGTAGAGGCTCTACAGCTGAGTGTAGAGGCCTAGTAGTCTGCAGCTGAGTGCATGGGCCCCTGCAGCTGAGTGCGCAGGGCGAGTCGAGTTTGTAATCATCTGGAAGTATTAATAAAGAGAAGTATTATATCATTTTTGCGTCTTTATTTCCTATTTATGCATCTGTTATATTGGGTATGAATTTCACTTCTAATGCTTATATGATGCACGAATGTGTATAACTGTATTGGTTAAGTGAACGCCAGTAAGAACATCTATTTTCGCGAAGCTAACTAAGATTTGTTAATAAGATAAGTAAGATACTTAGTGTAGTTTAGGAGATATCGCAGCTCACTACCTTAGCAACACGAAAGGACTTCAGCCCTGGTTAGAGCTACGCGAAAGCTGATGGTAACACTTCGTGAAGGTAATGAAGGATAGAGCAGAGAGTAAAGCAACATGCTCGAAGACAGGTATAGTTGGACATCACAACCATCTCAAGGGTGCGGAAACTTGGTTCCAGCATCCCCCCATATTGCTTCAGGTGAGACTTCAATCCGCACTTCGCGGGCTGATGCTGAAAGGGCTAGTAGTGTAGGGATTTGTTTGGCTAACTAACATTGAACCTGGGTCAGGCCCCCTCAAGCTAACAAATGGTTCCGTTGCCGGGACCGAAATCTGCATAGAGATGTGTTATGTCGTATCATTGGAATCCAACTGAGAAAGAAATCGAAGGCTCGTTGGACAAAAGAATTCACGAGTTCGCAGCACAGGAAAACAGAAACCCGCGACTGTCACAAGAATAGTGGTTACACAGTTACCTGTACACAGAGATCCATGGAATCTTTTTTGCATCCTTCCCTACTAAGCTATATGAGTGGATCACGAAGCTAGCAGATAGCCAAGGAAGGTGGAAACTTGATAGTCCTATTGTGTGGACCCCAGAACTAGTGTGAATATTGGAAGCATCGGAGGATAAGATCGCGCGCGCCATCAATCATTGGCTCGATCACATTATAGGAGGATTTGTTACTGAGTTCGCGGTCGACACCTCAGTTAGCTATAGTGAGGCAAAGCAACACTTTTTCAAAAGACCGCGAGGTAAGTACACAAAATCTTTGAATACTTGGATTAAAATGTTGTTGTGCAAAAAGTGGGTTATGTAGTTACCTTGATGTTCGGGTCTACGCGAAGCAGAAGAATTTATAGAAACGATGGAAATAAGGGTCTAGAGAACAACCCCTTGTTTCACCTCCGTGAGGGGATGAGGAAGGGATCATGAAGGTCTCTCCGCGAAGTGATATTCATCTGATAAGACGAGGAATTTCGTGAATACCACCTCTACCCACAGCACCACTGGCTTCACCTCCATCCCCTCCAAATTCACTTGTACCACCTTCACCACTACCTCGATTCAGTATGGAAAACACGGTGAAGTTGCCTTTGTTCAAAGGCTTGGGAAATGTGGATCCAGACAAATTCTGGTTTGTAGTAAAGGCTGTATGGGAACCTCAAGGTGTTACAGATGACCATATAAAGAAATCAACACTAGTTAGTGCCCTACAGGATCACGTGCTAACCTGGTATATTAAGTACTCCAATGATAACCCAAACGCGAGAGTAGCAAACATCAAAGCAACACTGAATAGGGAATTTAGCAGGCCTAAATCTAAAGCACAGTTGAGATCACGATGCTGCCAGGCGAGATGCCGTGGGAGTTAGATCAGAGGCTGAAATGTACGATCTGCAAAGCCAACATGAATTTGACAGATGGACATCATCACGAGTGGTTTGTGGCTTCGGTACTACCACATTAAGAAGTGCATTGTCGCATTAGAAGATAACAACTCAGGCAGAGGCCTTAGAGATTGCCATGAGACTACATGAGACCCCGATGCAAGATCTTAATCTAGGAGTTCAACAGATCCATGCGCAGCTGAAGAATCCATGCCTTGAGATGCAAAGCTTGAAGCAGGATAAGACGGTTCGACCAGAAGTGTGCGAAGAAGTATGGTGTGTGAAATGAAAGAGTCAGGGTCATGAAAAAGACCATTGCCCGGTCTTTACAAATTACCTTGTAGGAGGAGGACCGATGCCTCTAAGGCTGGAAGCTCAAGCAGGACCTAGCATGACACCTACTTTGTGGTGCACTATCTGTCAAGTATCCGGAAAGCATGCCACGGATAACTTCCACTTGTTATAGAAGTATACGCAAACTCCGCAACAGTTGTTCTGCAACTTTTGTAGGTTGGTGGGACATGACAAGCGTACTTGTAGGAGTTATGAATTGATGATGGATAGAACTCCCACCTATAGGGTTCAGGCTGAAATGTAGCCCCTTGACCAGAATGCAGGGCTGGCGTGAACAGGATTTCAAGGGAGTGGACGAGGCTGAGGCGGAGGAGGACCTGGTAGAGGTTGTGGACAATTCATTTGCTACAATTGCAAAGGACCAGGACACTGTTCCCACTATTGCACTAATCCAACGTGTCTATCGTGCAAGTATTGCACATAGTTTGATCATGAGACAAAATATTTTCCTACACTGATAGCTAGGATATGCGACAAAGGAGCGCTACCACCTCCCCCGACACAGAACTTATAGATGATGAGGTCTGAGCTGCGCAAGGAAGATTTGAATTTAAACATAGTGCTTCGAAGTGGAATTGTGATGGGAGAGGACAAGGGAAAACAACTGGAAGATAATACCCGGGTTCGCAAAGCCCCAACGAAAGAAGATGAGTTTGATTTGGAGCACGCTCGCGAAGCATTCATGGAAGCTAAGAAGAGCTTCACTGAGGCCTCCACTTTAGGAAGCAAAGATAAACCAGAATCGGAGATGGACCCCTCTATGCTCACTACTTTCCTAGAAACTTGTATGAAGTTATTGCGCGACAGTAAGGTTGTGAAAGGGTTACAGGAACTTACCAATAGATGTGCTAGGACCGCATTAGGCGAACCGCATGTAGTCCGAAAGATCAGAAAGCATAAAACAAGGATGAGGCGTGAAATGAGACTTACCAAGCAGATCGGAGAATATGAGATGGATCAAGTCATTCGGATTTGGGATCAGATGCAAATGTTCTACCGCAACAGACATGGGAACGAATGGGAAGATGTGCACTGCAATGGTCTCTGATTCAGCTGAGAATGGCGAACCAGCATAAAATTATACCCATGGGGCGATTGCAGGGAGTAACCGTGGATATTGATGGAGTGAGCGTGCTAGCATATTTTGAAGTAATAAAGATTGTTGATGACACCAATCCCTACCCCGTGCTCCTAGGAATTGATTGGGCCACTGATATGAATGGGGTAATCAATCTGAAGAAGTGAAATATTATCTTTGAGAAGAAGTCACTACATGTAATAATAGCCCTGGATCCTGTTGAGGGATCGCGCTATATGGAACTAGTCCACGGCTATGAGAGTGATGATGATCTAGACTGCATCTACAAGATAATAGCATGATACCAAGACTGGTTGAATCCCACTGTGGATGGGCGGCTTACATTGGAGCACAAGATTTCCTGCACTTCGAATTCTTACGAAGAAGTAGAAACATGGGAGAATCGATTACACGAAGTAACTACGTTGAATTATAATATGATGACTTAGTCCCTACGCTGTGTGTCATCAGAAGAAAGAAATCTGCCTACTTATGATGGTCTAAATGAGGTAGATACCTTCTTGGATTCATTTGAAAGGGAGGTGCCGAAAAAGCAATGCTTCCAGGCCTTGGACTGGGTGTTGTGTGCTACACCCACAAGATGGTGGGGTACGCACAAAGGAAGCTTTGATGATTGGTGCGAATGTAGGAGAATGATGCGAACATGATTTGGGAAGCCTAAGGTATGATTGACAGACAAGTATGATGGATAGGATGATCCACATGTGCATCTGGCCAAGTGGGCGCAGGCCTATGGAGAAAAGCCACAACTTGAGTGGGTACACCTATTCTGTCATACCCTAGATGTTATACCAATGAACTAGTATATAGAAACAAAGCTCTTCCATGGGACAGGTGAATGGGATATCCTGTGTGAAGGATTCATGATGACCTTCATTTTTTAGGATGGGCGGGACAGTATTGATGAAGCGCTACAAGAGGTAAAAGCAACCATCTTTAGGATAATGCATGAGCCTTTAGACCTGATTCAGCTTGAATGGGCTACTCAGCTGAGTTGCATGCTGGAATTTTATAATGTAACTGTTGAAGAGGAGGATGAGGATCCACAGAATATTAACATTCCAGAAACAGAAGACCACAACGAGGTTCAAGGACCACAGATTGAGAACCCTGATATAGCCGCACCGGTGAAAACTAAGAAGGTGAACATTGGTACGGAGGCAGAACCCAAATTTGCAAAGATCAGAGACTACTGGGTTGACACGATGGTGGATAAGGTCGCTGAGTTACTTCGCGAGTATCAGGACTTATTCCCAACCAAGTTTATGGATTTGAAAGGAATAATCAGAGATCTAGGAGTGTGAACATTTTTATGCCAACATTTCAAATCCCAACTGGGATCCATCATCAGGACTTATCATTCATAAGTCCTGATGATGGATCCCAGTTGGGATTTGAAACGTTGGCATAAAAATGTTCATACTGTGGATTCTCCGGTAACGGAGTCAAAAGATACAAACCACAGATCTCTTAAATCCAGGATCTAGGAGTGATGAAGATCATGCTAAAGTCCAACATGAAGCCAGTTAAGCAGAGGCCTTACTACTTAAATATGAAATACAAGCAGAAGGTCCACGTAGAACTAGACAAAATGCTTGCAGCAAGCATCATTGAGCCTATGGAAGAATCTGATTGGGTAAGCCCAATGGTGGTGCAAGAGAAGAAGAAGAAGGACAAGATAAGGATATGCGGGGATCTCAAAAAATTGAATGATGCTTGTGTGTAGATCCATTCCCAACTCCATTCAAAGATGAAGTGTTGGACAATGTAGGTGGTCAGGAAGCATATTCTTTCACTGATGGGTTCTCGGGGTACCACTAGATCAAAATCGCGTCGAAGGATAGGACCTTAGCTTAGAGGGACTAAGACACTTAATGAATTGAGCTCCATCTCATGACAAGGACCTTAACGGAGTCAAGTAAGATATTTCATGTCATTACCCGCGTTAGAAAATCTAAATCGGGTAAGAACGTTGATACCAACCCTCCTATCATGGATTTTTGTGTTAATTTGTTCATATATAGAAAAACCACAAAAGGGTTTGATTACTGGGTTGCATAATGTATATATATTGTGCACAAGATTACAAAGATGCCCAAAACCATATTTAAATTCTTTTCAAATGTGAATCTCAATGCATTTGATCTCAGTGAAGGTGGAATTTGATACTAAGACACTACTAGCATCTTTCTTGAGCTCAAGTATAACCAATTAATCAGGACCATACCTTCCTCAATTGAGCTTGAGCTTATGAGAAGCATCTTAGTTTAGCTTAAGGGTTTGATTACTGGGCTGCAGAATCTACATATATTGTGCACACAATTACAAAGATGACCAAAACCATAATTAAAAAAAATTCAAATGTGAATCTCAATGTATTTGATCTTAGTGAATGTGGAATTTGATACTAAGACACTACTAGAATTTTTCTTGTTGCTCAAGTATAACCAATTAATGAGGACCATACCTTCCTCAATTGAGCTTGAGCTCATGACAAGCATCTTAACTAAGCATAATATAGATTTTTCAAGACATTGTAGAGCTAGCTTAGGTAAGGCCTTTCCAGACCAACCCTCCTAGCCTGCAAGCTTAGTAGGACACATCAAATCTTAAGTTAAGATGGATCTCTGTGTTAATTTGTGTATACATAAAAATTTAAAACCAAAGATGGATCTTTGTGCTCATTTATGTATATATAAAAACTAAAAAGGTTCGAATATTGGGCTGAATACCGCAAACATACTAAGAAAAAGAATGCAAGATGCCCAAAAACCATATTTAGATAGGCATGAGAGATCAAATTTCTTTAAATGAAAATCTCTATAGTTATGACAAAAGGGATTTTTTAAATACAACCTGAAGGCTTAGCCTCAATTTGGATTCTTCCCCAGCTGAATGAATCAACTCCATGACAAGCTGACAAGTGAACTAATGAAGAAGTTGTAGTACAATAATTATGAACTAAGTGTGAATCTGTAACAACAATTGAAGGTAATATGAAGGACATAATCATTGGTAATACAGTTGTTGTGAAATAAGTGTGAATCTACAACAGTAGGTCAAGATAATATGAAGGTGATGCACATGAATATCTAGTTCCAGGAAGAGGGTATCCAAAACCCATGTGATCGAGTGCTGTCAAATGAGCTCTGCATCTCTGTGGATCTCCAACTGTGGGATTATTTGACAAGGGTGACCTTTTGTAAGTAGCAGCCTTCTTTCTCTCAGCGGGGCTATTGCAAGATTTTCCTGGGAACACTACAAAGGAGAATGTTTCAAACAACCCTGACCACAACAAAACACACATCAATAGTTAAGACTATAAAAGTTGAACATATCCTTATGAGATGAGAGGTTGGAAACAACATGGGAAACATATGGAGACTTGAAAAAATACCTATGGGGATTTGCATTTTGTGGGCTTGAACATATCTCTGTAAACTGCTTTGGATTTGCCGATGGCTGTTGTAGGGCGGTACCTTGATCGGACATCTGTACAAATAATTTTCTCACGGTTGATTAGGAATTGAAGAAGAATAGTGACATATAAAAAATTATTGAAAATAAAAATTAGTAACCAAAATGTCATTCAAAGCTAGAAGATAAAGAGAAATCACTTACATTATGCCAATTTAAGAGTTTTTATAAGCTTTCCAACATAGATTGCCTCATAATCTTTAAAGATGGTCTTTTAGGGTGTACAATGAATGTTGTTTTAGATTTTAATGATTAGAACATTGTAATCATAATTCTATAAATTTATCGCAATAATATTCTATTAATTGTAATCATAATTTTATAAATTTATTGCATATATATTCTATTCATTATTATAGAGTAATCTAAGATATTTCATATTTTGGAAAGTGAAAATCATTTACTATATATAGTGATGGTTGTACTTTTTATAAATTTCATTATAAATTTCAATCAATCAAGAGATATTTACACCCAATATGGAAATAAAGATTCTACTTGTATGACTTTACATTTATACCCTCTCTCGACAAAGAGAATTGCACCCAAGATGGAAATGATATATTGTTTAATATTTTGGAAAATGAAAATCATTAATTTTATTATATATAGTGATTGTTGCACCTTTTCTGAATTTCATTATAAATGCCAATCAATCAATTGATAGTTACACCCAATATGGAAACGAATATTCTAATATGATTTTACATGTATACCCTTTATTCCACATTAGCCTTGCACCCAATATGGAAATGACGATGTCATCATATGGTTTTTTATGGTGTATAGTGAATGTTTGGATTTTAATGGTTAGATTGTAATAGTTCTATAAATTTATTGCAGGGATATTCTATTAATTGGAATCATAATTTTATAAATTTATTGCATAAATATTCCATTCATTATTATAGAGTAATATGAGATATTTGATATTTCGGAAAGTGAAAATCATTTACTATATATAATGATGGTTGTACGTTTTATGAATTTCATTATAAATGCCAATCAATGAAGAGATATTACACCCAATATGGAAATGAATATTCCAATTGTATCATTTTACATTTATACCCTTTTTCCACATAGAGAATTGCAGCCAAGATGGAAATGGAATATTGTTTGATATTTTGGAAAATGAAAATCATTAATTTAATTATATATATTGATTGTTGCACCTTTTTATAAATTTCATCAAAAATCCAAATCAATCAATTGATAGTTACACCCAATATGGAAATGAAGATTCCAATATGATTTTGCATGTATACCCTTCCTTCCATATTGAACGTTGCACCAAATATAGAAATGGAGATGTCATCATATGGTTTTATCTTTTTAACCCCTCTACCTCTAATTAAGATTAGCATTAACTAGTGCAACCATTTTCCTAAACATTTTCAACATTTACCCCTTTACCTCTAATTAAGATTAGCCTTAACCATTGCAACCATTTTCCTAAACATTTTCAACATTTTCCTACCCAATAGACAACTTAATTAATAATTAAACCTCCAGACTAATCATTTTTACCATGAGATTTTGATATTATCTAATCTAAATGTTATACTATGTCTCAATTTTTGTTTAATATTTTTATTGATTTTGAAAAATAACAAGTATTGTATTATAGTTTAGATATAAGAAATGTAATGAATAGTCAAATATAATATCATTATGTACATCTTGTCAAAATATAGTTACTTATAATTAAAGCAAAAAACATTTAAATTATATGAAAAGTTCATGTGAATAATCATAAATTAATTAAGTGTTAACACCATTATAATTAGATATATTCATGTTATTTATAACTAGCAATTGTACTATGTGTTGCAAAGAAAATGCAAGAATTGAGACATATAAAAAAACATTGAAGATAAAAATTAGTAAATAAAATGACATTCAAAGCTAGAAGATAAAGATAAACCACCAATTTTCGATGGCACTAGCGAGGATATAGTTCATTCCAAAGAGAGAAAAATAAGGTAGTCTGATATGTGCGATCTAGCATATATGAAATATTTGCATATACGTAAGTCACACAACTTCTATATGAAAGTTGTCGATATACGGAAGATATGCACATATACAAAAGATGTGTGTATATACAAAAGTTGTGCATATATGTGTATATGCATATATGTGTATTTTCTATATATGTGCATATCTTCCATATATGTGCAGTTTTTGTATATGCTTAGGTTCTATATAAGTGCATATCTTCTGTATATGCACAGTTTCCATATATGAACATATCTTTGGTATATGTGTAGCTTCTTATATGCGCATAACTTCCATATATGTGCAACTTTTATATATGTGCATCTATTGTATACATGCAACTTCTTGATATGTACATATACATAAGAAGCGCATATACAAAAGTTTTTCATATACAAAAAAAGCATGTGCATATACGAAAAAATTGCATATACAGAAGTCACACTGCTTCTATACGAAAGATATGCACATATATGGAAGATACATATCTATAGAAGATGTGTACATACACATAAGTTGTGCATATATGTGTATCTTCTGTATATACACATATCTTCTATATATGTGTAACTTCCGTATATGTGAAACTTCTGTATATGTGCATCTATTGTATATGTGAAACTTCTTGATATGCACATATACGGAAGAAGTGCATATACAAAAGTTGTGGATATAAAAAAAACATGTGCATATACGAAAGATTTTCATATACGGAAGTCACACAGCTTCTATGTATACACATTTTATGTATTTATCTTAGTTGTTCAAACATCATCTAATGCCATATTTTCCTATATTTAGTCCAACTTCATACCTCATAACATCATTCTAACCTTTAGGAGCTAAGATTATGTACTCTAAATAATTTGGACAATTTAAAAGGCATGAATATTCAATAGTAGGGTTGGATGATTGCTCATTAAATGAATTTGAATAGGTAGCAAGTCATATCCAATTAGGTGAATGAATGTCCTATTGAATTAATTTGGGCTTAAAGAAAAGATAGGGGAACTACTCTATCCATATTTGTGACATGTAGATGCAAACACTTAGCTTGAGGGAGGAAAGGTTGAGCTCACCCAAATTCTTAAAGTTTGAACAACTCTCAAGTGTATTCTATTAATATAGTTGGTGTTAATTGACATGTTATAAAAGCTAAAAATAATTGGTTGTAGTTGGTGCTTTTGCGTAAATATCATAGTAAAATAAATTATCCCTTATTCTTGATGGGCCCATTTTCTGTGTATTTATCGAAGTAAGTTGATATATCCCTAGCTCTCTTAGATTTGTGGAGAAAGGAAGTCATAGGGGAAAAATTCAAAAAGTGGTTAGATAGAGGAAACTTAAAATGACCTGCAATGGTTCTATATCTCATAATATGGGGATCTAGCATGCTAGGAATGCTTACCTTTTTTTAAATTCAACATATGTTAACATTTTAGTTTGCACCATATGCAATTGATGCACATATACAAAAGTTTCACATATATGGAAGATATGCGCATATACGGAAGTCGCGCATATACAAAAGATATACACATATACCAAAGATACACATACACACATATATGCACAACTTCTGTATATGTGTATCTTTCGTATATGCGTAGGTTCTGTATATGCACAACTTCCATATATGCACATATCTTTCATATAGAATCTGTGTGACTTTCGTATATGAATTTTTTTTATATATGCACAAATTTTGTATATGCGCTTCTTATGTATATGTGCATATTTTCTGTATATGTTCATATCAAGAAGTTACGCATATACAATAGATGCACATGTACAAAAGTTGCACATATACGGAAGATATGTGCATATACGGAAGCTACACATATATGAAAGATATGTGTATATACAGAAGATATGTGCATATACGGAAGCTATGCATATACAGAAACTATGCATATACGGAAACTGCATGTATACGGAAGATATGTGCATATACAGAAGATATGCATGTACGCATATATGCACAACTTCTGTATATACACACATCTTTTGTATATGCATATACTCCGTATATGTGCATATCTTCCGTATATACACAACTTCTATACATGACTTCTGTATATGAAAATATTTCATATATGTTAGATCACACATAGCAGACTACCTTATTTTTCTCTCTTTGGTATGAATTAGATCTCATCAGTGCCATGAAACATTGACAATATACCCAGCTAACCCAACTATTGAACTATAGGGCTTATCCCAATGGAAGAATGAGTAATCCATACCCCTGCATTATGGATCACGGAAAGTATATCCCCATGCAAAATATATATGTCATGAATATAGAAAGAGAAGTAAATTTGTGTTTTATAAGCACACAGATGATGAAGAATGGGTATGGGATTAGGAGAATACAGACATGAGCCACATCCAAAAATAAATACAAGAAGAGACCTCCCCTTAGAATTGTCTAGAGATGCACGCGTCATCCATGCACATATGCTCTCACATCTCTCATTTTAATAATTGAAATAAAAATTATGATTTTTTTAATTAAAAATAAATAACATAAATAATAAATAAAATTAAATATGGACATGGGATAGACATGCAAAGTTTTCATCCATCCCATGTGCTTCTCTAGAACGCCATTTTAAATTGTTTGGCAGAGACTTAAATCACAACTTCCAAAGTTGGAGGATTATTTTCTTCATGGTTGTCTGTGAATAACGATCAAATCAACCATATGTTAAACCTCATGACTGCCTATGTCAATGTAGTCATTTCTTGTGGTGGAGATAAACAATTAGCCTACTACATCATTACTCATGGGTTCGTAGGAATACTACATGATTTGTGGGAAAGTATATCCCCTGCAACAAAGAATGCTATTGAGTGGTCCCCGAAGCGTAATGAGCACCCACCCCTATATTCAGTAAGTTTAACCCACTACACAACACATATGAATGCAAAAAGGTTGTTTCTGCAATTGACTCAAGACCCTCCTCCCAACTTAATCTTCCTAATGCAATTAAGAAAAATGGATAAGACTGCATGCACATTCCATTCCAAGTCATATGCTCCCTCTAAGACATGGAAAAAAGGTTAAGCCCAATTTTTTCATCCTAGGACTCCATAATGGGTGGTGGAACAATGAACCTACTACAGGCCTTTGCCGAAATGAGAACTTCTTGGTGTTGATTTGGGGTAGCATCGGATGTGCTCTAGCCATGAAAATTGGTGGAGAGGCTAAAGCACATGAGATATCCAAGGCCTAGAATTGGTTCAGATAGATTGTACCCGCTTTGTGAGATATTAAAATAATTAATATTTTTAATGGAGTTCCTAAGTCTAAACTTAGGAAAAATAAAATATTAATGGGTATTAATATAAAACTCGGTTAGAAGGTTCCAAAAGTCATGGATCAAGCCAAATCTAATCTTAGCCATTGATTAGAGATTTAATCTCAGCCGTTGATGGATCAACGAGAAAAGTATAAGAAGAGGCTTGAGGGTCAGTTGGAGAACACACGAGAGTGATCAATCATTCATTTTGCTAGAGCAGGGTTGCTAAGCAAAGTTGAATCAGTGATCAGCAACAAGGGGCAATGAGTACGAGGTAGAGAGGCATGGACAATATTGGGAGACCAGCATAGAAGCAGAGAGAGCGAGAGCAGTAGTCAGTCTAGGCTACGTAGAGCCCAATAGAGGCAGTGTAGAGCCCAAAGAGACTGCATCATCCACACAGAGGACAGATGGAGTGACGCAAAGGCTATTAGAGGTTGTGCAATGCCTCAGAGGGCTAATGTAGAGGGTCCTCAGGCTGACACAGGTTAGCAGAGGGATGAAGCAGTGGCCAGAAGGGCCAGCGTTGAGCTTTACTTGTGCCGGAGAGGGTTTTGTAGGACATGTTCTCTGAATACCTGTTTTTAGATATAGAGGTATTGATTTCATGGATTTTTCTCTGTCGGATGAGTCGGTTAGGCACCTAGTTGTACTCAGATAGACTGCATAATAATATAACCCTCTAAATAGTTGCACCAGTTTTCTCGCATTGGGTTTTTTTGGGGACATTTGTCCAAAAGATAACAGTGTCACTTGTGTGCTTTTTTTCTTTCATCCCTATTTGGAGGGACCCATTAGTGCACCATCTCATGTGTCAGTGTTAGGCAGTTCCCTTTGACACCTTCTAGCTCAGTGACTCATCACAAGTCGCCCCTTTACAATAACATGGTGACACCACCTCCAGAAAGAATTCATATGTCATACATGGTTAGTCTAAATTTTTCAGAAATATTTAAGCTTATTAATGACCCAATATCTTATGATCTTACTTATCGTACAGTGTCATCTAAGATCCCCTCAATATTACTTAATCCCAAAGTGGTTTACGTGAAAAGTATAAAATATTGACCTAAAAATGAGACTTCCATGCTTAGTACGCTATGCATTAATCAAGACCATAATATTTACTAAAACTAAATTATTTTCAATGCAATTTGTATAGGTATTTTAAGAATGACTAAGTGGGAGAGGATTAACGAGTTGGAAGTTGAAGACCCAGAAAATATGATACAATTTTCAGCAGAAGACTTAACATGGACAGAGATTGATGGGGACCAAGTTGCAGTTATTCCATATTGTCGATTTGATGATTTCATAAGTGGAGAGGAATCAAATGAAAGTGAACCCACTCAATTTATTCTTAAGTATCATCGAAGTCAAAAAATAGAGGATATTAAACACACCTATTACTCAACATATCTGGAGTACATTGTGTGAGTCTCTATATGCTTTTTCAAGATACGTATAATTTTTTCAATATCCATAAATATTATATCTAATTTTGTAGCAATTTTTTTATGTATAGTTATTGGTGTTCATATGGTCCACAGTCTAAAAGGATAATTAGGAGTGCATCCTCAGATCCAAAGACAAACCGCAATCGACATGAAAGTATTAAAGTTGGTTGCCAATGTCACTTCTTTGTGCGACAACTTCAAATTAGACCAGATGATGTTGTAATAATATACATTGCATGTAGGCATATTGATAAATCCAATGTTATTTGTCATGGGACAGATGCAATCGGTAGGCCCATGAGATTCAATTATGCACCACATTTAACAAGGGATATGTGATCTAGTGTCCAACATTTCATTAAAAGAGGTTTTAATGTTACAATGATATGGGACAAGTTCATCTCTGATGTGAAGGATGGATCTGGTGAGTTATACATAGGGATATCTCAAGATACATACATGACAAGACAAGATATATTAAACATTTACAATGATACCATAAGGCTAGAGTATGTTAAAGATCAAAGTGATCCAAATAGTGTAGAATGCTGGTATAAGGAACACCCAGAGAGTTTTTTCTTCTACCAAAGACAAAATCTTGTTGAAAATATCTCTTTTATCATAGGCATACAAACAAAGTGGATTTGTTCAATGATGCTGAAATACTCTCACAATAATATTATCTCAATGGATTCAACATTTAGTACAAATAAGTACGGGGTGAGTACATATTTATCCTAAATCTGATTCATTTATTTAACCTCATATTAATGCATGTAGCTTATATAAATATAATTATGCACATTTTTTGTAATGCATTATCAACTTTACACCTTAATGGTTTTCGAAGAACATCATAATGGGGTTCCAGTAGCTTGGGTGATGTCATCACACAATAATATAGCTGGTCTTTCTAAATGGATGTTGGCCTTATTTGCAATTGGAAACAAAGAGCGACCATATTGGCATGTTCTTGCCTTCATCACAGATGATGCTACTGCCGAAATTGAAGCATTAAGGTGATGTGTTTATTATTTTTATAAGAGGCACAAAAAATATTGTTAATGTATAATCTCTCTAAAAATTATGTTATTCCAGGTCTTCAATCAAGTGTAAAGAATTATTATGTGTGTGGCATGTTCGTCGTGCATGGTTGAAGAATGTTGGAAACAAGGTCCAAGGAAGGGAAAACCAAATACACATTTTTCGTGGTTTATGAGAAATCATGCACACGTGTAAAGATGATGAATCTGTGAAAAAGGAAGTTGAAAGCTTATTTGAATAATTCAGTGAACAAAAAAGGTTTTTGGAATATTTTAGAACTACTTGGTTAGCCAACAACAAAATATGTAAGCTTCTTATTGGTGGTTTTAATGACTCTATTTTTCATGTCATATGTATACTTATTAATATATAACTAATAAATTTCTTTCTACAGATATGTGGGCAAAAGCATACAGAAATTTTCCACATTCCAATCAAGATACGAACAATGCAATTGAATCTTACCATCGGTATATCAAGGAAAGGTACCTATGTGAGAAGAACAATGCCTGCCATAGAAGGGTTGATTGGTTAATCTATGTTTTGTTGACAAAGTTTGTATTATATTACAATCATATGCACCGTTTAAAAGAAGTTGGTTTTGTACGACTCAAAAAAATCCAGGAACAATTGAATTCATCCAAGTGTAGAGCTAAGAAAATCCCAAATGAAGATTGTGTGCCTAATGAAAATGATCTGAATTGGATCCATAGAAAGACTGTCAAGAACCATGACTAAATCAGGTCGAAAAAATCTCTAATGAAATCCAAAACAGTATCCAAAACACCCTGAACCAGTGGCCATGGTAGCTGATGTGGAACGATGAGGACCTCGGTCAAAGCGCATTGACCGAAGCCCATGGAGACCACGCAGGAGGCCAAAGTAGCCCCTGGGAGCCCCAGAATGGGAAAAGGGTGAGGTTTTTGATGCGCGATTAGTAGCGCTAATCATGCATCTCTAAGTGAACAGGGCCAAAATGGGAAAGCCCAAGCACTCGGTCGTGTGGGAGAACCGGAGGACCGTGGGCGGGAAAAGGTAAAAGCACTAAAGTACAAAGGCAGGACCCACGCTCTGGAAACCGGTGGTTTTGATCGGGGTGCCCTTGAACGGTAAGAGGTTTTGTACAGGAGTAGAGCAATTCCATACACCGATCGACGCGTGGCAGGTGGAGGTGAGAGAAAACCGTTGTTGATCGCGCGCTATCGGTCGAGCAAGTCAACCGTGCGAAACGTGCATATGGCGTCGGATCTGGAGGGCCCAGATCGGACGGCTGAGATTGCACCCAATGGAAAGAAGTGGAATTGACGAAGAATTAAGACGTGTTCTAAGGGATTTGGAATCCGTTTAATCACCATGGTGGAGGAAGAACGCATCCACGACATAACTGAAGAAATGAATCGACGAAGCATGTTGGCACTATTTAGAGGAGGACAAGTGGCCACTCCCTGAGTGTTCATGATGATGCCGAACACAGGGAACTCCAAGCGCAGCTGCAGAAGTTGAATCAACATAGGTGGAAGAGGAACCGAACAGGCATAAGGATCGAATGGCTAAAGCCATGAACAGAGATAGTCAAACTAGTTAGAGTTTATTTGGAATTAGAATTGAGAGGGGTCTAAGCGACCAAGAGAGATAGTGAACAATGAACCTGGAGAGGAGGACTGAACATAGAGAACAGTAAAGCCAAGTAGAAGAGACAGAGGGCGGAGCTAACCACAGGTAGCGTCGAGCACCAGAGAGCTTGAAGATTCAATCCTTCCCATAGAGGAATCTATCTAGACTGAGCATCACATTTGGCTCTTTCCACTGTAGACCAAGGGTCGCAGAGCTGGTAGGAAAAGAAGATTCTATGTACTCCAAGTGGCTTGGGGGATCCAAGAACCACCCTGCCAAGAAAAATCTGCTTCAAGAGAACTCATATTGAGTCCCTGATTGTAATTTCTCTGCTGAAAGACACAATAAAATAAGGCCACCACTGAAGCTGGACTGGAGACATAGCCCTGGAGAATAGGGTGAACTCCTTATTAAAACTGTTTGTGTCTTTTTGTTGCTTACTGTATTTCTCTTTTGTCTTTCCATTTTATTTTCTATGTATTTGCAATCTGATCAATCCATCGTTTCAATGACACAGAACACACACACCAACACATGAGTCTGTAATACCTTTAGTTTAATAATCTTTAATTGATGGCACTCATAGGGTGAATATCAGATCAAGTGGTATCAAAGCATAAGGTTGTAAGGTTAGACAAGCTTGTGTTGGTATAGCTGCGAATGCTCACAAGATCAAAGCTCAAATTAGGAGAAGGAGAGTTGGTGGAAACTAATCCTGAAATTGGGAGAGTTTATCCTCGAAAGACCATGTTAGAAGGAAGTTCTATGGGGCCAGACCCTCAATTCCTAGAGAGTTTCCTAACTATAAAGTCCATGGTCGAAGAAATGTACTGAGACTTTAGAAAGAAAAAGGTGGAAGATGCATCAGGCTCTAGGCGAGAGAAAGAAGAAGATGAGTCTCACTTCCATGACAACTCCAAAGCAAAAGGGAAAGAGGAAAACTTTCTCACACCTCCTAATAGCCCTGTACATAATAAGAAAGCATCTTTGATTAAGTTAGATGTTAAATTTTATTTGCCTATATACAATGGAGAGCCAAATGCTAAAAAATTGGACAACTAGATTAGACAAATTGATGTGTATTGCAGGGTACAGAACATAAACTCAGACAAGAGTAAGATTCTGCTGGCAAGCCTATGCCTAGGAGGCACTGCCTTGGTTTGGTGGGAAGGTAGAACCCAAGCTGAGATGAAAAGCCATGGTAAGACCATCTCTGTCTAGAGTGACTTCGTTTCTATAATCAGGAAACAGTTCTATCCATTGGCCTACATGCAGCAGGCCATGATGAGTTGGCAAACTTTTCAGCAGTTGAAGGGGCAAAGTGTACAAGGGTATACTCAAGAGTTCAGAAAGAGAGCATTGGCGTTGGGTATCTCACTAGACTCACCAGAGACTCTTTTGAAGTACATTGGTGGTCTACACAGCTACATGAGGCATACCATCCTCATGTTTAATCCCACTAGTATAGATGAAGTATCTGTACAAGCTACTCATCTAGAGGCTAGAGGAAAGAATGGAAATGTAGAAGTTGGGGGACCATCCCAACCCACTGTAAGTAAGAGCAAGGAGAAAATAAAACAGAAGTGGAAAGCAAGGAAGGCTAACACTGCATAGAAAGCCAAAGCTTCATGCACTCACTATAAAAAGGAGAGGCATGATGATGAGCATTGTTGGATTTTGCATCTAGAGCTGAGACCTAAGAAGTACGAAGGTAAGAAGAAGAAGATAGCTGCAGCTATTCAGAGAGATTTGGGGTCAGACTCGGGAGATGAAACAACCATAGCATCCACAGGTATAAAGGGTCAGAATTCTAAAGCATCTACTAGTAATTCTGCTCAATCTATTATTGATGAAGAAAATGAGAGAAAAAGACATGAGCTTTTCCATATTCGAGTTATTTCCAAAAATCAAAAGATTGATACTTTGTTTGATAATGGCTCTCAAGTAAATTTGATTTCTGAAGAAATTGTAAAGAAATTGGGATTAGCAACTACAACTCATAAGAAACCATACCCATTAGGATGGTTGAATGATAAAGCACAACTACAAGTGACTAGACAGTGCAAACTCAATTTTTCTTTTGGGTCAACATTTGTAGATGAGGTTGAGTTAGACATAATTCCTTTGGATATATGTGGAAATTTTTTAGGAAGTCCTTACTTGTGCGATAGAAAGGCTATTTTCTATAGAGCTGAGAACAAGTATCTACTAGTTAAAGATGGAATCGAATACTTTGTAAGAGCTCATAAGCTCAAGAATAATTATACTCTCATAAAATCAGGACAGATGAAAAGAATGATTAATTCATGCAAGCAATTCTTACTGATGGTTGTAAAGGAAAAGAAACCTAATAAAACCAATGTATTTGAGGGCTGTAATGTTGAACAACAAGCTGATATAGAAAAGGTTGTTTCAGAGTACGATGTCTTGTTTCAAGAACCTAAAGGTTTGCCACCCAAAAAGGGAATAGTACATGATATTATTTTGCAGCAAGATGTTCCATTGCCTAACATTGGGATGTATAGGTTGTATACTTTAGAGAATGCTGAAATCAAGAAGCAGGTGCAGGAGTTGCTCGAGAAGGGCTTCATCAGGCCTAGCACATCACCATGTGGGTCACCAATCATTTTGGTGAGAAAGAAAGATGGCTCGTGGAGAATTTGCATTGATTACCGAGCATTGAATAAGATAACAATCAAGAATCGTTATCCCCTTCCTCGCATAGATGATATCTTAGATCAATTAAAAGAAGCTATTTATTTCACCAAGCTGGTTTTGCACAGTGGATACCATCAGGTCAGAGTTGCAGAGAAAGATGCATCGAAAACTGCTTTCAAAACAAAGCAGGGATTGTATGAATGGCTAGTTATGCCTTTTGGCTTAACTAATGCTCTTGCTACTTTCATGAGATTAATGAATGATGTACTCAGAACTTTTCTTGATGATTTTGTTATTGTGTATCTGGATGACATTCTAATTTTTAGTAAAACATGGGAAGAACATTTAAAGCATGTTAATCAGACATTAGATATTTTGAAAAGAGAAAAACTTTATGTTAAACTCTCAAAATGTGAATTTGGAAAAACATCTCTCAACTACTTGGGTCACATAGTAGGGGGAGGTGAATTGAAAATAGATCCCTCTAAAGTGGCAGTCATTGTAAACTAGCCTAAACCCAGGTCTGCTACAGAAGTGAGGAGCCTCTTAGGAGCAGCAAAATATTGGATGAATTTCATCTCTAACTTCTCCATGATTGCAGCTCCCTTACATGCTTTAACAGGATTGAATCAGGTGTTTCAATGGGGAGGCAAACATAAAAAAGCCTTCGACACCTTGAAATAAAAAATAAGTACAGCACCTGTACTAGCACTGCCATATTTACAAATACCATTTGAGATCCAAACTGATGCCAGTGACTATGCCATGGGATCAGTGTTGACACAACATGGCAAACCCATATGTTATCATTCTGAGACTTTTAATCCTGCAGTAGTTAACTACCCCACATATGATAAAGAATTGTATGCATTAGTTCAGAGTGTGAAAAAGTGGAAACATTATTTAATGGGCAAAGAGACAGTAATACATACTAATCATCAGCCACTTCAATATCTACACTCCCAAACTAAGTTGCAACAATCAAGACATTACATGTGGATGGGTTTTCTACAACAGTTTCACGTAGTCATCAGATAAAAAAAGGGCATCCATAACAAGGTTGTAGACATGTTGTCTAGACCCATTATAAATGAATCTACCATACTTAAGCATAATTTTGTACTACATGAAAGCTACATAGAACAATATGCCCAGGATATGGATTTTAAAGATGTATATGCAACTTTGAGTCAAGGAAAAAGAGTAGAAGAATTGGACTATCACATAAAGGACCGACTCTTATACCATTGTGGGAAACTCTACATTCCACAAACTGAGAGGATAAAGATAATTAGGGAAGCACACACTTCTCTGATATCAGGTCACTTTGGGGTAAGCAAACCGGTTGCACAGTTGCAAAGATTTTGCTATTGGCCGAAAATGAATGAGACAATTTCTAGATATGTAAGAGGGTGTGCCATGTGTGCTAAAAGCAAGCCCAACAATAGAAAACTAAGCTTGTACACTCCATTGCCAGTTCCTTCTCACCGTTGGTAAAGTGTTTCCATGGATTTTGTAGGAGGACTGCCTAAATCTAGGAAAGGTCATGTTTATCTATACGTTGTTGTGGATAGGTTTAGAAAAATGTGCATTTTGATACCTTGTAGTAAACAGGTCACAGCTGAACAGACTACAAAATTGTTCTTTGAACATGTATGGGTTCATTTCAGATTACCCACTTCCATTGTATCTGATCGAGACACCCGATTTGTGGGGAAGTTTTGGTCTAGTCTGTGGAAACTAGTGGACACCAAATTAAAGAAAAGCACAAATTTTCATCCACAAACAGATGGCCAAATAGAAGTAGTAAATAAGATTGTGATCCAGTTACTGAGAGGTTATTGCAGTAAACATCCTAAGCTCTGAGATGAACACTTGTGTTATGTGCAGCATGCTTACAATAGAGCCAAACACTCTTTTACACAGAGATCTCCTTTTGATACCTGTTTTGGTTTCACACCTAGGTCTCCTTTGGATTTTGTCTTTGGTAAAGATACCATGGCTGATGGGCACAGTGATGTGGATAAAGCAACCAGGTTCATTGAATAGATCCAGGAGATCCATCAGGCAGTACAGGAACAGCTGGAAAAGAGCTAGGCCAAGTATAAGGCTAGGCATGATAAGCATCGGATGGAGCATAGTTTTCAAAATGGAGACCAAGTCTGGCTATATATCAGCAAAGACCAGATGCAAGGTGAAGGTAAAAAGCTAAAGCCTATTAGGTATGGACCTTTTAGGATACTTGAAGAGATTGGTGAAAATGCGTTTCGCCTTGCTCTTCTAGCTTACATGCACATCTACTCAGTCGTAAATGTAGATTGTTTGAGATTGTTTGAACCTTCAATGATTAAGGACCCTGAAGAGCAAAGTCAATTGCCTTCTATTGATGATCTGCTACCTGAATACCTCAATGAGTTGTAGGAAGACAGAGTCCTGGACAGGAAGGCGAGGACAATGTGCAGGGGAGAAATTGAGTACCTTAGGATTGGGCTCAAAGGTTCAAAGCCAAGCAGCGTAAAGTGGATTGAGATTGGACAAGTGAAGGAACTGTATCCTCACTTAGTCGATGCTTGAAAACCAACTTTTGGTGGTCCAAAAGCTTTTTCAGTAGGGAGGCCATGATCTGAATTGGATCCATAGAAAGACTCTCAAGAACCATGACTGAATCAGGTTGAACAAATCTCTAATGAAATCCAAAACAGTATGAAAAACACCCTAAACCAGTGGCGATGGTAGCTGACGTGGAACGATGAGGACCTCGGTCAAAGCACTCTAATTGAGGCCCATGGAGATCGTGCAGGAGGCCAAAGTAGCCCCTGGGAGCCCCGGAATGGGAAAAGGGTGAGGTTTTTGATGCACGATTAGTAACGCTAATTGCGCATCGCTAAGCGAATAGGGACAAGATGGGAAAGCCTAAGCACTCAGTCGCGTGGGGGAACTAGAGGACCGTGGGTGGGAAAAGGTAAAAGTGCTAAAGTACAAAGGTAGGACCCGTGCTCTGGAAACCGGTGGTTTTGATCGGGGTGCCCTTGAATAGTAAGACGTTTTGGATAGGAGCGGAGTGATTCCATACACCGATTGACGCGTGACAGGTGGAAGTGAGAAAAAATTGTCGTTGATCGTGTGCTATCGGTCGAGCAAGTCAACCGCGTGAAATGTGCGTATGGCTTCGGATCTGGAGGGCCCATATCAGACGGTTGAGATTGCGCCCGATGGAAAGAAGCGGAATTGACGGGGAATTAAGCTGTGTTCTAAAGGGATTTGGAATCCGTTTGACTGCCACGGTGGAGGAAGAATGCATCCATGGCGTAACTGAAGAAACAAACCGATGAAACATGTTGGCGCCATTTAGAGGAGGACAAGAGGCCACTCCCTGAGCGTTCATGATGACACCGAATGCAAGGAAATCCAAGCGCAGCTGCAGAACGTGAATCGACATAGGCGGAAGAGGAACTGAGCAGGCATAGGGATCGAATGGCTAAAGCCATGAACAGAGACAATCGAACTAGTTAGAGTTGATTTGGAATCAGAATTGAGAGGAGTCCAAGCGACCAAGAGAGACAGTGAATAGTGAACCTGGAGAGGAGGACTGAACACAGAGAACAGTAAAGCCAAGCAGAAGAGACAGAGGGCCGAGCTGACCACAGGCAGTGTCGAGCACCAGAGAGCTTGAAGATTCAAGCCTTCCCATAGAGGAATCTGTCCAGACTGAGCATCACATTTGGCTCTTTCCACTGTAGACCAAGGGTCACAGAGCTGGTAGGAGAAGAAGAGTTTGTGTACTCCAAGTGGCTTGGGGAATCCAAGAACCACCCTGCCAAGCAAAATCTGCTTCAGGAGAACTCATATTGAGTCCCTGTATTGTAATTTCTCTGCTGAAAGACACAATAAAACAAGGCCACCACTGAAGCTGGACTGGAGACGTAGCCCTAGAGAATAGGGTGAACTCCTTATTAAAACTATTTGTGTCTTTGTGTTTCTTATTCTATTTCTCTGCTATCTTTCCATTTTATTTTCTATGTATTGGCAATTTGGTCGATTCGTTGTTTCAATGACATAGAACATGCACACCAGCACATGAGTCCGTAATACCTTTAGTTTAATAAATATTTAACTGATGGAACTCATAGGGTGAATATTAGATCAGAAAAGGGTAATGATTATTGGGTTCATAGCCAAAATAAGGATACTCGTGACGTTTGGAACAATGTCATATATAAGAGTTCTAATCTACACTTCTGGAATTGCAATTGGGCCCTAAATGGAAATATTTGTAAACATGTATTGAAAGTTGAGATGTTAGTGAGTAACACTATTTTGGGTGAAAATGTACCACCTGGTGTCACTGATCCCACTACAGAAAGGCCTAGAATTTTATTTGATTTGAATGAAACACCTATATTGGGCCCAGAAATCCAAACAGAGCTTTCGCCATGCATTGATTCTCCTCCCAATCTGAATTATCATAATGAAACAAGCATTGATGGTTTAGAGAATTTCTCATATAATGTTGAATCAACCAATGTACGACAAGATATTGCATTCTCTGAAGATGATGAGAAGAAATGTGCTAACTCATCAACTCATGAGAAATTGAGATCCATAATACCTACAAATTTGGAACAGGCATATGCATTAAACAACTTGGTATACAAAGCATGTCAAGAATACAACAAAATGTTTTTCAATACTATAACTCCATCCAAGATCACTACCAAGAGAAAACATAGTTTCTTGAGTCCAGTAAATAAAAAGAGGCGATGTGGTCGCAAGTCAAAATCAGGGATAGATAAACTACAATTTGAAAGGGTTGGACGAGTTCATGCAAAAAAAAAAGAATGGATGAACAATTGGAGTTATCTTCTCAAAAACAAAGAAATGTGGACCACACGCCTGAGATAATGCAAGATTCTATTATACCCAATATTGGTATGGAAATTTCATGCTATGCATTGTTTTACGTTAAATGCGATATATTATCATGTTCAATACATTTGCATAACTATATGAACTTTTTTTATTGTTACAGCTAAGGGACCCACATCTCACAACATTCCAAATTGTCGAATTCGTTTATTTGATGAACATGCTATTGAAAAAAGATCTAGCATTGGGAACACTGCTTCAGCCATTAACATCCCAATATCCTCCCCAAGGGTGCTTCCCCCTATTGTACAACCAATTAGGATGTATCATCGCCCACACCCACCACCTTTTTCCTTCATAAATTCTTCCATGCCTATAACCACCTCTGTAATATCTTCCCAATGCTCACCCCTACCGTTTAGTCATCCACCATTCTCATTTTTTCAATCATCCACCCTTAACATTCCAATTCCCTCCCTAGGTTATTCCCTCGGCCTACAGTGATTCCCATTATCGTACAACCGGTGGGGGTGTATCGTCTCCCACACCCACTACCTTTTCCCTATTTCACTTCCACCATGCCTTTATCCATCACCCCTGAAACATGCCTATATCTGTCACCAAGTGCTCCACCATCTACCCAAGAAGGGTTGTCTTCTCCATTGCCTCAGATCCTCACGGTGAGAATGAGTATTTGAACAAAATATCATCATGAATTAATGAAATTGATTCTACGCCTTTCAATTTTTACAACTAATTGATTATTGTAATTTTTGCAGAGATATCAATTTGGAAATCCACCTGGGAGTGCCAAGAGGGATGAGGGTGACTTATAGACCCATACTTTAGATCGATCATGATGTTGTTTTTCCATTATGTCATTTATGGGCATGAGATTCCATTATCTATGTTGGAAATGAAGTTCTATTTTGTAAAAAAGAAAAATGTATAGTTGGACCAATTTTGAATAAAAATACATGAATTTAGACTTGTGTTTATGACAACATCTTCATTGAATTTTAAATCCTTATGTGGATGCGATGTTATATTCTATCAATGTTACATTACTTTTGATGAATGTAGTTGTAATGGATTTTTCTTTTATTATTTACAAATTATCAAGTTTACAAGTTAAGTTACTTTTATATTTATATCTTATTTGATGTTGCATGCCTGGACGAACATATCATTACCATGGATCGACCTCTTGTTTTAATAAATTAGGAGAAGACACGAAGTATAGGGCACAAAACGTATGTATAGAGGCTAGAGTTCTGCACAGCTTCCGCATATGCGCATATGTTCCGTAATTTTTTTTTTTTTAATACAAAAAATATGCAGATATACAAAAGTTTCACATATAAAAAAGATATATGCATATACGAAAGTTGCGCATATACGGAAGATGTGCACATATACAGAAGTTATGCGTATTTATGGAATATTTGAACATATATAGAAGATATGTGTATTTATGAAAGAAGCATGAATTTTATATACAAAGGTAGCACAAATTTATATATGTGCATATTTCGTATTGCATATCTTCTGTATGTGCACAACTTATATGTATGTGCATATCTTCCGGATATGCACATAAACAGAAGATCCACATATATATGGAGGTTAAAGTTGAGTATATAAGAAGGTTGAAGTTATTCTCAACTTTTGTATATGCACATATATGGAAGCTATGTATATACGGAAGTTGTACATATCTTCTGTATATGCACAACTTCTGTATATGCGTATATCCTCTATATATGTGAAACTTCTGTATATGCACATATACAAAAGCTAAGTATATAAAGAAGTTGTGCACAACTTCCATAATATGCATACACAATAGTCCATATATATGCTCAACGTCTCTACCTACACATATCTTCCATATATGCAGAACTTTTATATGTCTGCATATTCTCTCTATATGTGTATCTTACGTATATTCACGTATCTTTTGTATATACGCATATTCAGAAGATATGCACATATACTTGAAACATATATATGAAAGTTACACATATACGGAAGATATGTGCATATATCATGTGCATGTGAAACTTCTGTATATACGCATATCTGACAACGTCCATATGCGCATATCTTATGTGCCTATACTGAAGAAGTGCATATACAGAAGACATGCACATATATGGAGGCTAGAGTTCTGCACAACTTTTGTATATGCGCATATCTTCCGTATATGCACATTTTCTTCCATATATGCAAAAAAAAATTCCATATATGTGCGTATCTTTTGTAAATGTGCATACCTTCTCTACAGTGCACAACCTCTATATATGCGTATACACAGAAGTTGTGCGCATATGGAAAATATGCATATATATTGGAGTTGTGTATATATGAAGGTTGCAATTGTACATGTGTATATGCATATACGAAAAATATGCGCATATACAAAAGCTTCACATATACAAAAGATATACGCATATACGGAAGTTGCACATATACGGAAGATGTGCACATATATAGAAGTTATGCGTATTTACGGAAGATTTGAACATATATAGAAGATATGTGTATTTACGAAGGAAGCATAAGTTTTATATACGAAGGTAGCACAGCTTCTGTATATGTGCATATTTCGTATCGCATATCTTCCATATGTGCACAACTTATATGTATGTCCATATCTTCCGTATATGCACAACTTCTGTATATGCATATATCCTCTATATATGTGAAACTTCCGTATATGCACATATACAAAAGATAAGTATATAAAGAAGTTGTGCACAACTTCCATAATATGCATACACAACAGTCCATATATATGCGCAACTTCTCTACCTGTACATATCTTCCGTATATGCAAAACTTTTATATGTGTGCATATTCTCTCTATATGTGTATCTTATGTATATTCACATATCTTTCATATATACACATATTCAGAAGATATGCACATATACTTGAAACATATATATGAAAGCTAGACATATATGGAAGATATGTGCATATATCATGTGCAAGTGCAACTTCTGCATATACGCATATCCTCCATATAGGCATATCTAACAGTCTCCATATGAACATATCTTATGTGCCTATATTGAAGAAGTGCATATACGAAAGACATGCACATATATGGAGGCTAGAGTTCTGCACAACTTCTGTATATGCACATATCTTCTGTATATGCGCATTTTTTTTCCCGTATATGCAGAAAGAAAATTTCCATATATGTGCGTATCTTTTGTAAATGTTCATACCTTCTCTACAGTGCACAACCTCTGTATATGCGTATACACAAAAGTTGTGTGCATATGGAAAATACACATATATATTGGAGTTGTGTATATTTGAAGGTTGCAGTTGTACATGTGTATGTGCATATACGAAAAATATGGGCATATACAAAAGCTTCATATATACGAAAAATATACGCATATACAGAAGTTGGGCATATACGGATGATGTGCACATATACAGAAGTTATGCGTATTTATGAAAGATTTAAACATATATAGAAGATATGTGTATTTACGAAAGAAGCGTAAATTTTATATACGGAGGTAGCACAACTTCTGTATATGTGCATATCTTCCGTATATGCTTCTTCTTCTTCTTCTTTTTTCGTATATGCAAATTTATTTATTTATTTATTAATTTTTTTTCCCGAATATGTGCGTATCTTTTGTAAATGTGCATACCTTCTCTATGGTGCACAACCTCCATATATGCGTATACACAGAAGTTGTGCGCATATGGAAAATACGCATATATATTGGAGTTGTGTATATATGAAGGTTGCAGTTGTACATGTGTATGTGCATATACGAAAAATATGTGCATATACAAAAGCTTCACATATACGAAACATATGCACATATACAGAAGTTGCGCATATACGGAAGATGTGCACATATACAGAAGTTATGCATATTTACGGAAGATTTGAACATATATAGAAGATATGTGTATTCACGAAAGAAGCATAAATTTTATATACAGAGGTAGCACAACTTTTGTATATATGCGTATTTTGTATCGTATATCTTCCGTATGTGCACAACTTATATGTATGTGCATATCTTCCGTATATGCACATAAATAGAAGATCCACATATATATGGAGGTTAAAGTTGAGCATATAAGAAGGTTGAAGCTATTCTCAACTTTTGTATATGTGCATATATGAAAGCTACATATATACGGAAGTTGTGCATATCTTATGTATATGCACAACTTTTGTATATGCGTATATCCTCTATATATGTGAAACTTTCGTATATTCACATATATAAAAGCTAAGTATATAAAGAAGTTGTGCACAACTTCCATAATATGCATACACAATAGTCCATATATATGCTCAACTTCTCTACCTGCACATATATGTAGAACTTTTATATGCGTGCATATTCTCTCTATATGTGTATCTTACGTATATTCACATATCTTCCGTATATATGCATATTCAGAAGATATGCACATATACTTGAAACGTATATATGAAAGCTACACATATATGGAAGATATGTGCATATATCATGTGCATGTGCAACTTCCGTATATATGCATATCCTCTATATAGGCATATCTGACAGCCTCCATATGCACATATCTTATGTGCCTATACTGAAGAAGTCCATATACAGAAGACATGCACATATATGGAGGCTAGAGTTCTGCACAACTTTTGTATATGCGCATATCTTCCGTATATGCAAAAAAAAAATTCCATATATGTGCGTACGTTTTGTAAATGTGCATACCTTCTCTACAGTGCACAACCTCTGTATATGTGTATACACATAAGTTGTGCATATGAAAGGAATGATGACATGACTGACTCATGGATGAAAGTGATGCATGGTTTGTGACCTATGAAGATGTCCCAAAAGATGAAGACTACTTGACAAATAACTTCATGACATCAAAGGAAGGATCTCTTCAAGCGATTGGTTTTGTTTCCATCTACACTTGAGTAGCTATTGTAGGTCCCTAATTAAGAGGGATCACGGAAGAAAGTTTCTTAATTGGAAGAAGCTTAGAAATTCCTAAGCCAAGAGGGAGCTTAGGTACATTCCTTCTATAGGAATGAGTACATTCCTTTATTGGAATAGATATGTCCTCCATAATTAATAGGAAGAGATAGACACATCATTATTGTCTTCACTGGGAAGAAAGAATGAAGGACTAGTTAAATATCTGGCATCCGATCCTCTTTAAAGATGAGATAAGGCATCCAAGATAAGAGTAGTCATAGAGGACTTGTATTCTTTGAGGATTTGGAAACTAAGATAAGAATAGTCCTAATGGAACACAGCCTAAGAACTCGAGTGGGGTATGTTTAGGGAGAGATAATGATGAGAGTGTCTATAAATCATTGGTCTAGCCAACATTGAGCTTAGATCCCGTGGAGAGATAGAGCTATTAGTCAAGGATTTTCTTTGTGATAGTGTTGGTTGATATGATGCTATAAAGATGGGATACCAATATGATTCTTCTTATGAGAAATTCTTCATTGAGAATGGCCAAGTACCATTATGAATACCTCCCTAGTTAAGAGGAAGTGTTGAAAAGTGTAACTAGGTTTGGTCTTCATAATGACATGTGTAATTATGTTTTTTTTGTAATTTATGTAAAGAAGAAAAATAAAATGATTGTATGCTTGACACATGGGTTTCATGAGAAAGAAGTTTTCTTTTTAGATGGATCCCATTAAGAGCCTTTAGGATTTGTCATAAGAGTCAAATAGAGTCAATTTCATGTATGAAGAACCATTCTTAGTCCTGTTACAAATGTATATGAGTCAATAGAATGGTCAAGTAGCCCTCCAAAGACAGGCACAAGTTCTCCTCTTCAATTCGACCTCTAGATAAAGTGAATAACTCATGTGGGCTTCACCTTATGGTGACACACATATTCATATAAACATGTCGAATTATCTATATAGAAAAGCCACTATATATGTGTGTGAAGGGTCTTTGCATTTCCACATGAGACAAGTTCGAATATCAGTTCAGTGAAGAAGCTCAGATAAGCTATAGGATTGCAGAGGCAAGTTCGCTAAAGGAGCTTGGATAAAGATATAATATTGCAGAGGTAAGTTTGGTGTTATCTCACAGTCAAGGAGTTCGGGTATACCTCTGAGATTCAGATAACAATTATAATGACAATTTTTGTGTTAACCACAATTTAGAGCTACCACAACAAGAAGAGTTTGAAGGTCTCATAATTCAGTATCATTACACTTTAATGCTACCACAGTGAGAAGGGTTTGATGCCTCACAACTTAGGTGCCATTATATTGCAGTATTACGCAGTGAGGAAGTCTCTATACTACCATAGAGAAAAGGTCACGACAATAAAGAGATCTCAGTCTCTGTGATGATGTTATCTCGGTGTTAAGGAGGTCGAAGTAGAAGGGAAGTCAAGAGGAAGAAAAGAGAATAATATTGATAGTCAATAAAACTAGTGTCTTAGTCTTGGAATGGAAAATAGGTAAAGGGCCTTGGTCTTGGTATTCGTCAATTTGAATCTCTATAAGAATAATTTTTGTGGGTTTTCCTTTCAGAGAGTGAGAGGTTTTGGTTCTGACTCATATCCTACAATATGTGTCTCTTGTCTATTTATGTTCATGCATTTGTTGTTGTTTAATGAAGAAGAACACTAATAACTTAAGAAAATGTTATTCTAATCTAAATTTGTAAAATTAACCCAAGAGTAGTTACTAATTAAAGAGAAATCACCTAATACTTGATTCCCTAGATTTCTCAACAACATACAAAGAGGCATATTCAAAAGATGAGGACTTCAATTAGGTGTATCAGTAATTGCAGAGTGAGATTCGTGTGCTTGATGGTGACAACACCATTAACTACCATCTCTAGGATGGGTTACTCTATAGGTTGGATAAGCTACATGTTCCTAAAGGTGAACGTTTATAGTTGACTAGAGAGGCTCACACCTCCAATAATTCAGGGAACATTGGTGTAGGGAATACCATGGCTATCTAGCAAAGGTATGTGTATTGGCCTAGGATATAAGAGTATGTAGCTAGGTTCATAAAATGGTGCATGCTTTACTATACCAACAAGCCTAGCAACAAGAAACAGGGTTTGTATCATCCTTACCTGTACCTACTCGTCCTTGGGAAATAATCTCCATGGAATTTGTGGGAGGTTTACAAACAACCAGGAAGGGACATGACTACATGTTCATGGTATTTACATGTTCAGAAAGATGTGTGTTTTGATGCCCTATAAAAAGTCCATCAATTGACAAGAAGCAACAAACTTGTTCTTTTGACAAGTTTGGGTGCACTTTGGGATACCAAGGAGCATTATTTCAAATAGGGACACAAGATTTCTTAGTGTAATATGGACTACATTGTGGGAGAAGATAGACAAAACGTTGAAGAGATCTACAACATTCCATCCATAGATAGATGGGTAGACATAAGTAGTCAACATGACTTTGGTACAAATTCTAAAGGCATACAACTAGAAGCATCTGAAGACTTGAGATGAAATTATGGTATATATACAACATTCTTATATAGAGCAATCCACAGTTCTAGAGGAAAGTCCCCACTTGAGACTTGTTTTGGATATTTTCTGCCTTCACCTTTGGATATTTCATATGGGCAGTAAGAAGGAGTGAGGGAAGATCTTACAGGAGATGGTTTGAGGGCTCAAAATCTTATAGAGAAGATGAGAAATATCCATATAAAGGTACATGAAGCACTGTAGAAGTTGAAGGAGAAGTATAAGGTCATGGATGATCAACACAAAACAAAGAAATCAATCAAGGTGGGAGATAGAGTATGGATACATTTTAACAAGGAGAGGCTGGAGGGGCTTGACAAGAAAATCAAGGCTCTAAGGTATGTCTCTTTAAGATACTCAAAAACGTGGGTGATAATTCCTATCAACTCAGTTTACCACCATATTTGTGCATTTAATCAGTTGTGAATGTAGATAATTTGAAACTCTACGAGCCTTCCGTGCTAGATCAGGAAGAGGAACAGGTCCTACCTTCCATGGGGATTTGGCACTAGACGCTCATGCAAACTTTACAAAAGATACAATTTTTCAAAAGAGGTCTAGAACTACAAGAAATGTGCAACATAACCTTTGTAAGAATGGGTTAAAGGGACAACTTCAAGGCAAAGTTAAATGGTACACTAGAGAGAAGGTGGAAGGACAAATTTCCTCACCTCAATTAGTAAAACAAATTGGGGATCAAAATCCTCCAAAAATGGGGAAGTGTGATCCAAATTTTATAATTATATTGTTTTTCATCCATATCGATGCATTTGAGGTGGAAAAAGTGGAGATATTAGCTCATAGGACCGTTTTTACCAATGGGACCGAATTTGGTGAAACGGGGTCTAAAACGTTCTCGGAACATTTTGAGGCATCAAAGGACCTTTTTGGGGGGTAAAAATTTACCACTTTAGCACTGCACCTTTTCATGCTACTCAACACACAAATACCTTTCCAACAGCGCATGAATCGCGTTAATTAGAGTCCATATGCAAAAGTTTTGCCACTCAGAAGTTAACCTTCCCATTTTCACACCTATAGTTTGGGAGGACGTTGCGTCAGATCCCATTATTCATGGAAAAGGGGATAGCCATGTGTTTGTGATGTAAAATACTCTAGAAGAGTCTATTTTATAACGCTAGTTAAGAGTTGGTGTAGTCATAAGGGGCCAAGGGATATCGAAGCTCGCATCATTTGTAATGTTTTTTAGTGAAAAGGGCTAATAACGAGAACCATGAGGTCACCCCAATTTAACCCCTACATTTGGATATATGTATTGGCTTGAGTCTACCTTTAAGGTCTATTGAACCAAGCCCCCTTTATTATCTTTTAATTACATGAAAATTGGAGTGCAACCGAAAGCCCGCATTGAAAATCTTCCATGCACTCCTCTCTTTAAGATGTCCTAGGCACTTGTCTAAAATAAACCCAAAGGATGTCTATAGGAAGCTTTCTATGTCCCCTGAAGCACCCGTGCTACAAGTGTCGTTAAAAGCGACAACAACACCCATCTTTGTAAATCACCACAACATATAATTTGAAGGAGGGCACCGAAAAATTGTTCAAACAATGTTGAATTGGCCGTCTATTTGTCAAGCCCCAGAACTTTCATATTTAATACATCTTTTTTCCCCTATGATACCCTATTTTGTTCCCTTGTTTTACCATATGGAACCTCTACCTCACACTTCCACATCATTTTTGATGCAATAGTGAAGATTTGTGCTCAATTTGCATTTCATCTAAAAATACCTCGGCTTGTATGTATTTTCCAATATTTATGATTATTTATAAGTCAGTAACAAAGGTTGTGTAGTTCTCGTACTATGTATATAGATCATGCATTGAGGAAATGGATGCGTAGACTGCGTTGGTCATTGAAGTATGCCATGAGGGCTAGTGGTTAATCAATATTGTGTACACATGTTAGAGATATTTTTGGAGTTAGATTAAGGTCAAAGTGTGAGCATAATGATTACAGCTAGCTCCAGATCGAGGAAGAAGGAACTACTCTATAGTTCTTCTCGTAATAAATTTGTGATTTCCTTGTTTACTTTTTGGTTGCGCCATACTTTCCTTCAAGCACAAGCTATTATTATTCTTACCTATTTTGTTTTGCATTGGATTGGCTAATTTGAAGCCCAATGATGTATTGTAAAATTTATAAAATCCAAGCTATGGTTTGTGCCTAATGTAGGTGGTATTATTATAGATGTATCTTTAATCAACTGGACCTAAGAAATTGACATGATGTAGAGACTGAGAATATCTAATACAAAGTTTTATGCTAGGTTCCATCCTACATTTTTTTGTGCATTTGAGGAATTAAAGATTCTTTATTATTTAAATTTTCTATAGGAGGCACAAGTTGGTTGGCTAGGCTCGCCAATCCAACTCGTTGTCCTCCATCTTTTGCATTCATTTAGCTAGGTTTTAGATTTGTTTATTGATGCTTGATATTTATCCATTTGTTGTGCTAACTTGTGTGTTTGATCTCAGATCTAGAGGTTTCCTGTGTGAAAACTACACACTCTGACTCCCCGGTAGATAAGTCTTTATTCTATGTTTTCTTTACATTTACATGTCTGGGAGTTTTGAGATTACAAGAATGATGCATTTCCATGGCAAAAATTGCACATATAATTCACTTTTGTAATATATTTTCATGTGATGATATCTATAAGCTACACCAAACATTTTTTATACATAATGATCAAACCAACATATATTTTGTTTTCTTACGATCCATCGCTTAGGTTTTCAATCTTTAGTCCCAATCTAGATTGCTCCATTGAATGAGAATATAAGGAATGTTGGATTTAAGGAGATTTGGGGTTTTATGTCATAACAACGAACAATATCTTGATTGAGATTTAAATTTCTCTTTGTATAAGTGCAACATGACTATTAAGATTTGGGTTATCAAAAATCTATTGTAACTTAAAACCAATTTTTGAATAATGATGAGAGTTGGATTGTAGTCTTTATTATTGGTTGAGTTGATACATGGATTTCTCTTTGATTTATCTATTTTTGTGCACTAAAATATAGTTTATGTATATGTTTCTTGGTTTATGATAGTCAATGACAACGATGTTTTAAATGTATAATGTGTTGCCTCCTTTTTGAAAAGAATTAATCTCTTGAGATTTCCAATTATGGTTTCGATCCTGAGACATTTCATCTAACACAACTCATATTAGATCCATGGAAATCCACTATTTGAATGGTAAAACAAGTTGTAATGTGACTTGGATTTATTGATTGAGTTTAAACATAACATATAGGTATTTTTTTTTTGAGGTTTCACAGTGGTGGTATAAGTGATGTGTTGTCTGACATGTGTCAAAGGAATTGTTTATAAGAGGGATTCAATTATTTATAAGATTGCAAATTTTTCATTGTGAACAAAGTGATGATTTATGCTCTTACGGATTATAAAATTACTTCTTTCCTATGTCCTTTTTATGAGCAACACGTTATCTTTTAAAATTCATATTTGATTGATTTTTCTTAGAAATATTTGAAACTTGTATACCAATTTGAAGAATAGTGTGAGTAGATTTTCTCGCAACTTTTATGAAGTTTTACAAGTGTTATGTGTCAAAACTAAGTAGGGACCTTGTTATTCATGCATATGGTGTTTTGCATAGTTTGCACATATTTTATAATGGACCGGTGTGTGTCTGGAATAAATTTGGAATCTTTCTTTTGTTTGACACAAAGATAGATTGCAATAGGACCTAGCGCAGGATCACAATAGACTTAGTTGTTTCTTTTGCTTTAGAGTTATGCATTGAGTGTGGGAATATTTTATAGTGCGTGGATTGACTAGGAGCTCAACTATTTTTCCCTTTAAAGACACCCTTTACATTTGTTCAGTCGATGCTCAAGTTTCCAATTGTTGGAAATAACACTAAGGGGGGGGGGGGGGGGGGAATTAGTATTATCAAATCAAACACTTTTTCATTTTCATACTCAAATTTATATACGCTACTTCAGTGAAGGGAACCTGCGTGTACACACAACTGTGTCTAATGAAACTAGTGTATATCCAGTAAACTTATGATTTAGTTAATCCATTAAATGTTGATCTTTAGTTATTGAATCATAACTTTTATTAACCATATGAACAATAAACAGGTGCAGTAAAACAGAATATATCATCACACACAAGAAGCAAACATGAACACCATGATGTAAGGTGGAAACTCAATGTGGGTGAAAACCACCTGCTGCAAGTCGTCTCTATGTTCTTTTAATAAGAAACTTCTTTTTACAATATTTCTGTACTAGTGCAGTCTTATACCAGTACACAGGCTTCTACCTGTAGAAGGTTACAACCTTCTCTCGTTCTCCAGCTTCTCCTGGAAGGGAGTTGCAACCCCCTTAGCTCTTGTACTAGCTGATCCTTTTACTAGTACGTAGGTGTCGGCCTACTGAATGCTCCAACCTTCACTCGTTTCCAGCTACTACTGAAAGGGAGCTACCACCCCCTTAGCTCTTGTACTATCTGATGTACTAGTACATAGGTGTCGACCTATAGAAGCCTACAACCTTCTCTATCTTCCTCTAGGTACCACGTTCATAAATTTTTATACTGGATACTCATGGAACTCATCATCATAATCTGAAGGCCACGTTTCATCCAATTTTCATACTGGACCCATCAATATCATTGAAGCACACAATCAATCAACACTAGCATCATCAATCTCTGAATCACCCAATACTGAATCACTGAAACCCAGTCAACAAACTGCAATCACCAGAACACAGAGCAGAACACAGAACTCTGCAACAATGTTCAGATCTAACTGTATCATCAAAAATCATGTATCAGAGTGCATATGCTACTTGGAAGAGCCGAACCAGCGTGTATATGCAACTTCACCAAAGCAAACCAGCATATATGTCATTAATTACTTACTTATAACTTCGTTGCACTTCCTGACTCCAAAAAAACCCAGATCATTACATATACAAGGATAATACGTATGTTAGCAACCAGATCTAGTCCATCAGATCACATAAAGATAAGTCATTATGATCCTGATCCATTATAGATCTCATCCATCAACACTGAAGCTAAACACAATCAACCAAACTGAATATGCAGAATACTGACACCAGTAAACAGTCATCAAAACTCATCAACAACCAGAACCACCTGTAACTTCAAACATCATAGTTCATATGGTATACGCTACTTAGATGTATCTAACATGCGTATGTACGCGCTTTTATCATAGTCAACCAGTGTATACATCTGTAAATATTCATTCATGATTTGCAGCTATTCCAAAACTTGAGTTATACCCAGATCATAATATTTACAGAACATTACATGCGTCAGTATACAGATCTAGAATAAGTGTGATCAAACCGTATAGAGATGATTCATTCCAAGCCATTAGATCCCAATCTATCCTTAGATCTTGTTCTCCATCAGTAGCTAAGATTCCTCCTTAGAAAAGCATTATGAACCCATAACCTGCATACTAGATCTCATATTTCATCAGATATTCAAGACTTTCTGAATGCCTCTGCCTAATGATCTTCTTCTCCTTTTATAGTCTTAGGCCTTACTCAATACCAAGGTCCAAAATCATAGAGAATCAATACCATGGACTCAATTCTTGGGTTCAACACTTCAGACGAGATACAATGGTCCAAAACCATAGGTCCAAATACCAAGGACTAAATACCACGAACCCAAAACTTAGTTTTCCAACATGTACGAACCTTTCCTTGCGTGAAAGTGCGTGTGTACGATATACGTGCCTTTGTATATAGTGATCCTACGTGTATACACTACTTGGTATATAGCGAACCTATGTATATACGTGACTTGGTATATAGTGAACCTGCGTATATACTTTTCTTTCTTCATTCTTTGCTATTGACCTGTTGCACTATGATCTGTCATCTGTGTGAGTTGCCATCAAGGACAACACTTGTATCATAATGCCAACAATCTCCCCCTTTGGACTTGATGGCAAAGCTAACTTGCCATACTGAGAAATGTCATCTTAATGAGTTGTCATTGTTCATTACATCTGAACTGATTCCTTTGAGTTGTGCTACATCCCATGTATTCTATCACATTTGATATCTCTTATGTAGATTCATCTAGTTATATATAAGTGATTTGTTCTTCTACAAGGGGTTTCCATCAAGTACAACAAATGCATCATAATGCCAACAATCTCCCCCTTTGGACTTGATGGCAACAACCATACCAAGTCACTCTCCTCCTTTGACATCAAGGGCAAAGGGTGAACCAAGATATTCTCTTCCTTGATATACATTCCGCTGTCCATACTCCCCCTGAGTACCTGCTGAAATCTCTGATTGAGCTCCCCCTTTGTATATGCCAAGGTGTACCAATCTGTCCATGCTCCCTCTGAGTACATGCTGAAATCTCTGCTATGCTGAAGTGTGTTGTTCATGCTCCCCTTGACTATAAACAAGGTCTACAAAAAGAACATGACCCTATACATCATAAATGACCTTCCTATCACCAAAGACTCATACATACATCCATCTCCCAACCAAGTGGGGATATACCAGATACCAATTGTTTATACATGACTGAAATATTACATCATTCTTCCCATGCATAGTGGGGGTACAATTTACATCATATGACCAAAAGGGATTCATCAAATGACTACAATAGACAGAGACAAACTATTACATCATGAGTCTTGATATGACCTTTACATTGAATGATATACATGACATTTATAATAGAGACCAAACATCTAAATAAGACCATGATAGTCATCAGCAACTATCATACATAGTGTATGATCTGCTCCATAAGCATCTGTCAACAACATCTAGACCAGCAACCTGTATATGTCCATTAGTGTAGATAGCATCAACCTGTGTCAAGATATGTCTGCATATAGATATCAATTCATCGTCTTGATCTTGAGCATTATAAAATCATTCACATTATATCATATGCGAAAGGCACCATAGCCATCTCATCAACATCAAGATCTGCATGATCTTATATATCATCCATGTATCATCACTCGGGGACATCCCTTATCTGTATCAATCAACATATGTAAGTATCAACCTGTCATCATATGGGTAAGAACTCATTATCATCATGTCTCCAACAATGCAACTTTGAGTAATCATCCATCTATCTAGCATACTGTATATAGCACTATGTATCTTGAGCTCAAGATCTTTTGTCAAGACTTCTTGATATCATCAACAGCAACAATCCTCATCCATGTGAACGCCAAGAACTATAGGAATCCTACATCATAACTATATTATATGTCGGCAACAACATATGAGTGACTCATCATCAAGTAATGAAATTGTGTATTCAAGATTTTGTGCTTCTCCTTATCCTTATGAAGATCACCATCTAAGCACCATATATGCATTATCAGAGAATCAACCACAAATCTAATTTGAACACCAACTATGTAACCCCAAGAATCATATGAGATTTTATCATGGAAAACTCATAACCATATCATAGCAAGATGTATCATTTAGCCATATAAGCATCATCACCAAGGACTACTAACCATAATGCCAAAAATGCATTATTAAAAGTATATGCTCCCCCTAAACCTGTGCCATCTTGTTTACTGTCAAATCTGATCATGCATATATTAGCAAGAAGTATCAAGGAATCATCATCAGCAAGTTAGGATCAAAACACTTCTCAACATATTACATGTATCAAGATATTTCCACACATCATCAGCATATTGTAACCATTATCAAACAGAGCAAGTAATGGACTGAATCATATCAGACCCTTTTCCTGAGCCTGTCCCACTGCTTTTCTCAAACTGACATATACGCGACTGTGCACTGTCTAACTCACGTATATACGCGACTTCTCTTTATGAAACTTGTGTATGAGATTGAGAACACTGAAGTTTTACACTTTCAACTTCCTCTAAGTTTGTTATGTCTGTACATTGTGTTGTGCCACATCTTTCTGACAGTACTTCCTTCTTCTTCCATATCTTCAAGTGTGATGATGTTTTCTCCTTTTGGTATGGTGCCCGTACTTTGTTCCTGCATTCCTTTGCTATATGTCCAAGCTTGTTACATGCATAACATCTTACATGTTTCATATTCCTTCTGTAGCAATCAACAACTTTGTGACCAAACATATTGCAAGAAAAAAAATATCCCTTAAAGTACCTGGAACGTGATGATCTTTCTGTGTGATGGTCTTGAACCATTCTACTTCTGCATCTGGCTGCAACATGTCCAAGATTATGACATACATAACATTCAACATTATTCATCGGAGGAGTAAAAGATTTTCTTTGAAGAATTTCTTTCCTTGGTTGTTGATGGGATTGACCTCTCATCTCCTTGTTGAGTATTTCAGATTGTGCATTAGAGTTCCTTGTCTTATTTTGTGAACTAGATTCACCTTCAACAAATTCATGAAAACCAAGACCAGTTTTGATAGCAGGAGACCTTTGACTACTAAGAATATCATCCAAGATCTTAGTACTATCTTGAAATCGTAAGAGCTTATCCTTTTCTTCTAAGTTATATTTTAGAATATTTACCTCAACCTGAAGTTGCTCTTCCTTTTCACGATAGTGCTTCTTCATGTTTTCTTCCGCTTTTTTTCTTTCTTCCAACTGGTGTCTTAATTCAAGAACTTCGTTTTCTTGTTTTTCAAGAGCCTGGAGTAGTTCTTTATTCTGCTTATTTGATTCTTCAAGATCTTCTTTTAGCGAGAGGATCGTAGCTTCAAGACTTTCATAGTAACTGGATCTTTCTCTGAGTTTCTTGATTTTTGTGCTCCTTTCATTTACTTCACTTCTTAATGATGTCACTTCATCCTGCAACTTTTGACATTGATCTTCCTTTTCCTTGAATAGCTTCCTTACCTTGTTTCCTTCCTCTAGTTGAGCTTTTAGTTTGGTAACTTCTTCTTTGGAGATACATTCCCTTTTGTGCAATAGATCTTTTTGATCTTTAATTTTGTCTGTAAGCCTTTTAAATTCTGCCTCTATTTGATATCTTTATTTCTCACTCATAAGAGCAAATTCAGTTATTTCACTATCACTTTCATCATCTTCAAATGGATGGAGAAATGTATCACTAGAGGGTAACAAATTAATACCCGATAGTTCTTTTTCTTATTCATCTTCATTCTGAATTGATTCTGAATCTGAAGTGCTTCTTCCACATATTCCCCAATCGATTCTCCCACTGTCATAGTTCTTCTGGGATGTCTTCTTTTTCTTAGGCGCTTTCTTCTTAAGCTTCTTTCCCATTGTTCTATGGATCTCCTTCAAGCGATTAAGCTTCTACCAAAGGATCCACTCTTATAAAACTTATTGGAAATAATATTGAGAGGGGGGGAGGGTGAATCAGTATTATCAAATTAAACACTTTTTCATTTTCATACTCAGATTCATATACGCTACTTCAGTGAAGGGAACCTGCGTGTACATGCAACTGTGTCTAATGAAACTACCGTATATCCAGTAAACTTATGATTAAGTTAATCCATTAAATGTTGATCTTTAGTTAGTGCATCAGAAATTTTATTAACCCTATGAACAGTAAATAGGTGCAGTAAAACAAAATAGATCATCACACACAAGAAGCACACATGAACATCATGATGTAAGGTGGAAACCCAATGTGGGTGAAAACCACCTACTGCAAGTCATCTCTATCTTATTTTAATAAGAAACTTCTTTTTACAATATTTCTGTACTAGTGCAGTCTTATACTAGTACACAAGCTTCTACCTGCAGAAGGCTACAACCTTCTCTCGTTCTCTAGCTTCTCCTGGAAGGGAGCTGCAACCCCTTAGCTCTTGTACTAGCCGATCCTTTTACTAGTACGTAGGTTTCAGCCTACATAATGCTCCAACCTTCACTCGTTTTCCAGCTGCTACTGGAAGGGAGCTACCACCCCCTTAGCTCTTGTACTAGCTGATGTACTAGTATGTAGGTTCCGACCTACAGAAGGCTACAACCTTCTCTTTCTTCCTCCAGGTACCACGTTTCATAAATTTTCAGACTAGATACTCATGGAACACATCATCATAATCTGAAGGCCACGTTTCATCCAATTTTCATACTGGACCCATCAATATCATTGAAGCACACAATCAATCAACACTAGCATCATCAATCTTTGAATCACCCAATACTGAATCACTGAAACCCAGTCAACAAACTGCAATCACCAGAACATAGAGCAGAACACAGAACTCTGCAACAATGTTCAGATCTAACTGTATCATCAAAAATCATGTATCAGAGTGCATACGCTACTTGGAAGAGCCGAACTAGCATGTATACGCAACTTCACCAAAGCGAACCAACGTATATGTCATTAATTACTTACTTATAACTTCGTTGCACTTCCTGACTCTAGACAAACCCAGATCATTACATATACAAGGATAATACGTATGTTAGCAACCAGATCTAGTCCATTAGATCACATAAAGATAAGTCGTTATGAGCCTGATCCATTATAGATCTCATACATCAACACTAAAGCTAAACACAATCAACTAAACTGAATATGCAGAATACTGACACCAGTAAACAGTCATTAGAACTCATCAACGACCAGAACCACTTGTAACTTCAAACATCATAGTTCATATGGTATACGCTACTTAAATGTATCTAACCTACGTATGTACGTGCTTTTATAATACTCAACCAGCGTATACATCTGTAAATATTCATTCATGATTTGCAGCTATTCCAAAACTTGAGTTATACCTAGATCATAATATTTACAGAACATTACATGCGTTAGTATACAGATCTAGAATAAGCATGATCAAACAGTATAGAGATGATTCATTCCAAGCCATTAGATCCTAGTGTATCCTTAGATCTTGTTCTGCATCAGCCGCTTAGATTCCTCCTTAGCAAAGCATTATGAACCCATAACCTGCATACTAGATCTCATACTTCATCAGATATTCAAGACGTTTTGAATGCCTCTGCCTAATGATCTTTTTCTCCTTTTATAGTGTCAGGCCTTACTCAATACCAAGGTCCAAAACCATAGAGAATCAATACCATGGACCCAATTCCTGGGTTCAACACTTTGGACGAGATACTATGGTCCAAAACCATAGGTCCAAATACCAAGGACTAAATACCACGGACCCAAAACTTAGTTTTCCGATATGTACGCGACTTTCCTTGCATGAAAGTGCGTGTGTATGATATACGCGCCTTTGTATATAGTGATCCTATGTGTATACACTACTTGGTATATAGCGAACCTGCATATATATGCGACTTGGTATATAGTGAACTTGCGTATATACTTTTCTTTCTTCATTCTTTGTAGTCTGATCATCAATTCTTTGCTACTGACTTGCTGCACTATGATCTGTCATCTGTGTGAGTTGCCATCAATGACAACACTTGTATCATAATGCCAACAATCTCCCCCTTTGGACTTGATGGCAAAGCTAACTTGCCATACTAAGAACTGTCATCTTAATGAGTTGTCATTGTTCATTACATCTGAACTGATTCCTTTGAGCTGTCCTGCATCCCATGTATTCTGTCACATCTGATATCTCTTTCGTAGATTCATCTAGTTATATATAAGTGATTTGTTCTTCTACAAGGGATTGCCATCAAGTACAACACATGAATCATAATGCCAACACCAATTAATTAGTAGCTAGGGTTTTCATTTTGATAGTTAGGGTTTTCTCTCGAATTTTCAATAGTTAAGGGTTTGCCTTTCAATAATCAGTAGTTAGGTTTTTCTTTCCAATTGTTAATAGTTAAGGGTTGCTTTCAAATGTTGGTAGACTGAAAGATTAGTATTTGCACTAGTTAGGGTTTCGCTTCTAATGGATGCCTATGATTGCAAGATTAGAACAAGGGTTTGACTAGTGTTTGCAAGAATTCAAGAATGGTAATGAACAATTTATAGAGGAGATTAGGATTTGGCTTCATAGGTTTCTAAAGTATTTATGCAACATTTCCAATGTTGCATCTTGAAGTCTATGGACTGTAGATTGACATTAAATGTTGTATTATTGAAGTTAGCAATAACATTCTTGTACACCATTTATAATAGAAAATTCAACTCAAAATGGTTATTAGTACATTCATTTTAGATGACCTCTTTTATCTAAAATTTTAGCTATATGTTTTTTTTTTTTTTTAAATTATAATCCCATATAACTTAGCTACGAGAGGGATTAACCATAATGATCATATAAATAGAGGTGTTTCTTTTTTTTCTTTCCTTAAGAATAAGAACAATAAGGTTATGAGTTCATGTTTTAGGAAGACAATTCGCCATTGTAGAATTGAAGAGCATGCAAATGTAAAAGAAGAGATTCAAATTTTTTAATTATTTTTTTAGGACTTTTGTATAATAATATTTGATATCCCTAAATTACCTTTTACAAAACATTTAACCCAAACTTGTATGTTTCTAAGTAAAAACCTCTCACTTTATAATAAACGTTAAAATACGTCCTTTGAAAATTACTTTGTATAAGTGTTCAATTATTATCTTGTTCTATCATTATCTAAAGCATTGATAAACTTAAAAAAATTCATAAAATTTCTTAAAATAAAAATTGCAATCTCCTCTTTTATGTATATAACTTTTACTAATTTGAGTGATTGGAGACTTCAATTGTCATATTGTTAGTGATTTCCAGAATAATATTGTGTAACATGTGTGATGTGTCAATGTTTTTTATGGTGACTTCATCCATCATCAAAGACCACAAACAGTTGTATGGTCGCTAATGATGGATGGAGTCAACTTAAAAAAATTCATAAAATTTCTTAAAATAAAAATTGCAATCTCCTCTTTTATGTATATAACTTTTACTAATTTGAGTGATTGGAGACTTCAACTGTCATATTGTTAGTGATTTCCGGAATAATATTGTGTAACATGTGTGATGTGTCAATGTTTTTTATGGTGACTTCATCCATCATCAAAGACCACACACAGTTGTATGGTTGCTAATGATGGATGGAGTCACCATCCAAAACGTTGACAAAATCACACATATTACACAATATTATTCCGGAAATCACTAACAATTTTGCTAATTTTTCTTTCCATAATTTTCATAATCCAATTTAAATACATACAATACATTAATTATTTTCTATTTATATAATATATTTTACTTTAATAAATAATTTATAATTATATTTTATCATTTTTTAATTAAAATTTTAAAATCATGATCTTAAACATTTCAAAAATATTTCAATCATTTTTTAATTTTTTAATTTTTAAAATTTTAATTTTATAATTATTAAAAAATATTATTATAAATTTTAAATGACTCTAAATTAATATTAAAATATACTTAACAATAATTTAATAAAATCTGCCATTTCTAAATGCTCCAAATTTCTCCAACTAGGAATCTCTTGTGGGATTTCGCTCGGATCATCAAGAATTTTAAATGTCCACTGATATCGTTACTCATAGGAAAAATTAAGTCGGGATGAGAACTTAGATTGACCATCATCTTTTAAACAGATATATCGGGTTGCATTGCAAAGTATTAAGATCACTAATTTAAAGTTCACAAATGAGATTTAATTTTAAATCAAGTTGTCAGAAAATCAAACTTCCGGGAAATGAAAACGATGTCGCACGGAAAAAATGTTGCCAGAAAATCAAAAGACCTTTCCTATGGCTGCCCATTGCCATGTATGATGAGGCGGCCCTACGATGAATCAGCCTCCATAAGGGATCAAATGCGCTATGGCAGGGACTGTAAAGTTCAGGTATTAAATTTCTTATAGGGGTGGAAATAAAGCTCGTCATAAATGGGATGGATAAGTTTCACATCCCGATAAAGATCTATCAAAAATCTTAATATTTTTTGCATTAATATGAATTGAAACAAATAGATTTATATAATTTGAAACTAAAATATTCATTTTCTTTTTATTGTTAATCATGCTTTTAAATAATTAATTAGCCTCTTGTTTCTAGGACTTTGGTGCAGACATTCACATTGAATAGGGCATGCCTAATAAGGATTTGGAAATTCAAATTCCATACTCATAGTTTTCCTTTGTCTAAATTAATTTTAGAATTTTAGATTTTAATTTCATAAGTTATTATAGTTAATTTTCTGAGGAGTGATAGTCATGTTACCACCCATGTGGATGGTAATTGGCTTGGTGTAAGGGAAATGTTTTTCTTAAAGCTTAGTACTCACTCCATTTGATTGTCTATAACCATCTGTCATGGTTTATATTATCTAAATTATTTCTATTTCATGAACTTTATGATTATTTTTATTGATATTGATTATCATTTCTACACATAAAAATATTGTGGTTAATTTATATTAATAAGTATATTGATTTTATATATATATATATATATATATATATATATATATATATTACATATATTTTTTTATAATTAAATGATTTTTAGCTTAATTTGTTATATTGTAATTTTGCTTTGCAAGTAGTTTAGCTCCTCTAACTCAATTTAGAAATTATGATCTAAGAAAAATTACATAAATAATTATAATTTACATTGATCAATGCTTTGAGATGTGAAGTGGATAAGTAAATTGTTTTCTCAAGCAGAAAAACTTGAAATCATCAATAATGGTTGGAAGTAAATCATGTAAATATATTGTTTACATCTTATTCTTATCCATTTTTCATGCAAAGACTTGCTTAAATTACAATGGGAAATAATTGATGGTAGATATGTTATTTACTTGACTATAAGTTATTTTCAAGTATTTAATGTTTGGATGGTTTTCCTGCAAAGCTTAATAATAAAAAATAATAAAAATTCACGACACAAATATTTTAAAATCATGCATGAATATTTCAACCATATCCATAAATATAGCACAATTATCCACATGGCATTATATTGTGCAAAGGTTGCAATAAGACCTTCAAGTTATGGTCTAATAAAATGTTTTCAAAATTATTATTTTTAATAATAGTGAATAATAAATATTTATTTTTCAAAGTTAAACATTATAATTTGCATTGTTTAATGCTAAATTAATAGTGATCAACAGACAAATCGATTGTTAGATTCATTCCTTGGCAAGGACTAATAATGATAACATAATCATATTTAATTTAATTAATAAGCCAATAAAAACTTAATACTTGCAATAAACTTACAATATAATAAGTTTCTTAACCATGGATATCCACCCCCACTTTACTATGGATATTATTAACTTGTAAATAGGTTTTGTTACAATACCATGGGCTAATACCATGACTTATCAATACTACATGCCAAAAAACCATAACTCATTTCATAATAAAAAATTAAAATGTAAAATATTTTAGACATTACATATAGCATTGATTACATAGATTGAAAACTCTTTGTCATATGGATGGAGAGAGAGAGAGATGGAGTAGAGAGAGGGGGGAGAGAGAAAGAGAGAGGGAGGTTTAAGAGGGAGGAAGAGAGAGGAGGGGAGAGGGAGGAAGGGAGAGAAAGAGATTGATTTGGAGGGGGAGAGAGAGGGAGGGAAGAACAAAGACATCGATAGATAGATAGATGTAGAGAGAGAGGGAGTGATAAGGGAGAGATGGAGAGAGGAGATGAGAGAAGGAGAGGAAAGAGAGATGGAGAGATAGGGAGACATGGAGATGGAGGGGAGAGAGAGGGGGAGAGAAAGGAGAGAGAGAGGTAGATAGTGATAGGGTTGGACGTAGAGAGAGAGAGATGGCGAGGAGAGATAGAGGGAGGTGGGATAGAAAGGGAGAGAGAGGAAGGAAGTGAGAGAGGACTTGAGAGACAGAAAGATAGATGGAGGGGAGAGAGAGGGGGAGAGAAAGGAGAGAGAGAGGGAGATAGTGATAGGGTTGGACGTAGAGAGAGAGAGAGATGGCGAGGAGAGACAGAGGGAGGTGGGATAGAAAGGGAGAGAGAGGAAGGAAGTGAGAGAGGACTTGAGAGACAGAAAGACAGATGGAGGGAGAGAGTAGAGCAGGAAGGAAGAGAGAGAGAGAGAAAGAGAGAGAGAGAGAGAGAGAGAGATGGATCCAATATAGATATGGTATGTGTGTATATAAAAATCAACCTAGATACATCTTAACCTCATATCTATCAAGCACGAGAGGGATTAAAACTCTTTTCACTTTAAAAGATGTTTGTATCTCAAGAGATTTGATCCCTCTCGGTGCTTGATAGATTTGGGGTTAAAATGGATCTAGGCTGGTATAATTTTAAGTTAATATCATTACTATTACAATAAGAAAATATAATTATTTCACTTTTAAAACCCATAAAATGACCGTGAAACATAGATATTTTAGTTTTATAAAACAAAATAATAATAAAATATTATGTATGATTATGCATATCAGATTGCCAAAAAAAAGTAACTAAACTATAATTTTATTTTAAATTATTATTATTATAAAAAAAATTAATATATAATTTTTTCTGTAAGAGGTTTTTTTAATATCAAAATCATGTTGTGTATATGCATGGAGGATGCATTCTGGTTTATGCACAAAAGCATGTTATTGTACAAATAATATGTAAACAACAACCATAAAAAAGTTGAGTTAAAAACCTATAAAATTGTAACAGTAAAAAAGACAATGAGAAAACTCTATTGTTTTCTCCCATAAATTGTCTATCAAAGTTGTCCATGGAAAAGAGCCAAGATGTTACAAAAAAAGTGAAGATTACACTTGTTCACCTTATGTTTGTCAAGAGATCTAGCCATGAAAAAGGCATAAGCATAAAAACAATACATCTTAGCCAAACATTGGCATCAGTTAAGTCCAAACAACTGAAGAAGATTGGTCTATGTATGGTCAATGGTAGAACTAATGAGAATTTCCCTCTTTGTTCTCCTGGATACTCCAAATGTGTTTATCCAATGATAGGTCTACTTTGGAAAGCCTATCATCCAGCTTGTTTTGTTCCTTATAAACATGAGAGGAAAGGAAGGATGTTAATGTGTCTTTTATCCTCCATAAGTCTTCCAAGATGGGACTTAGGCAAATATCTCTGCACACTTGAAATTTGTTTAACCATTTTATCATTAACATGGAATCCCTAAAAATTTGAAGCTCATTACATTTTTTCTTTTGTAAAAGATAAGAGGTTTTTGCATGCCAATAATTTAGCCTAGTTGTTGGACCTAGGTCCAAACTTCCCATTTTAATCTAAAAAGAATGTGAATTAGATAAGAAGAGTACACAACCACCACAAATTTTGTTCCCTAAATTATTAGAAGCTCCATCGAAAAAGGCCTAGGGATTTAACTAATCAAGTTGTTCGTCCACTATAAGTCTAGGAGGGCTCAAATCTTTTGTTTGAGGAAAATGAGAAAGTATAGTGAGAGCTTCAACAACAATATGTGTAGGATAAGAGGGAGAGTACTAGAAAACAACCCTGTATCTAGCAATCCAAACACCCCAACATATAATGAGGAGTAAGAATTTAATAAAATGTATATATGGGTCAGAATCCCAAGATTTCCATTCATCTTCTAGAGAGAGATTGTCCTAACTTCTGTCTAGACGAGATGTCAATGCACATATTGACGAAACTTTTTTAAAAAAGGTACATTACATGAAAATATGATTGATGCATTCATTATAGAGGGGGCACCATCCCGACCCGATGAAGAAGTGATTGTAAAGCACATCCCAAGTGGGGAATTTCCACTCCATCAAGCACCATATAAATTGTTTTTCTTTAGAAAGACATTTGGAATTCCATATTTCCTTCCACCATCACTTTGTCTCCTTAGGTACGTTACTGGCCGATAGAATAATATAAAATTATTTGGGGGAATATGACTTTAAGGGGGAGTCGGTCTAGACCAACTCATCCTCTTTGTCAGTGATTCAGATAATGTCCAACATTATATGAATTTAGGTATCTATTCTATACCTCCATAAAGTTTTCAACAATCCCCAGCTCTGCAGCTAATTTCCATCCTTTCCTCCATGTAGTTCATATTGACAGTTTGGCTATGTGAGCCAGTCTAGACATGCCTTAGTCCCTCAGAGAGTTGATTAGTGGGAGAGGGAGAAGGTGATTGTTGTCACGACTTAGTCATGGATATGATCCAATTCTAACGTTGTTTCCATTTCCAACTCTCCAAGCCAGACAATTTCCAATAAGATCAAAAGAGTTGAGGATCGTTCGCCAAATTGAAGATACATTAGACCTTGGATTGTTCACTCTTCTAATCCAGTCCTCTAGTGAACTTGGTTCAATATAATTTTGAGTCACTACCATGGTGAAAATACTTTGAGTAGACAACATTTTCCAACCACAATTTTCTTCTAAATCCTTTCAAAACAAAAAAAAAATGTTTTTTAAGCCCATCCCCCCAACATTTTTTGCATTGCTAAGTTTTTCAATCCAACCCAAGGAAGGTTCCCCTTCTCTTGGCTGTCAGACCACAAAAATTTAAAACATATTTTCCTTATTCTTTCCAAGATACATTTAGGAACCCATGCTAATGAGACCCAATAAATTAGGATGGCTTTAAGAACCAACTTGATCAGCACGAGATGGCCGGCTTTGGAAAGCCATTTTAGGTTCTTGCATTTCAATTTATCTTCTATTTTGAGAATTAGCCAGGGCCAATCCTCCTTACTGTAGCAATTTGGTTTGAGTTTGAAGCCCCAGTATTTAATACCTTTGTCCAGAAGCTTAGTTTCAAAAGGGGCTAGTTGAAAAATATTCCTTCTTTCATTCTCATCCAAATTGCAGTAAGATATAGTAAATTTCCTAAAATTTTTGGAAATCCCAGTAGTAGTTCCATAAATGGGAAGGATTTCTAGCAGGTTTTCTACTTCCTTGCATGAGCCATTCCTTGAAATGAGAATATCTTTTACAAAGAGAAGATGTGTGAATATCATTGCCCTTGCAATATAAGTACCCTGAAACTCTCCTCTATGATTAGAATCAACAATGATTCAACTTAGTCTTTCTACTACAAGAAGAAAGAGAAGAGGGGATATGGGAACCCTTTTTTGAGACTTCTATGGGCATGAAAAAAGGGGAGGATGCGCCATTGATCAATACTACAAAGGATACATTTTGTATATAACTCATGACCCAGTTTATCAAGTCAAGATTGAATCCCACATGAGTTAAAAGGAGCCTTAAGTAGATCCAATTGACCACATCATAGGCCTTTGATAGGTCTATTTTAAACACTACACCTTTTGGTTATGAACTTTAATGTTGTGGGGTCCTTCCTATGAAACACCAATTGCTTCATGGATTTTCCTCCCTTCCAAACAAGGAAATTATTCTTTTGTTATATATTTTGATAGGATAGGCTTTACTCTATTTTCAATCACCTTGGAAATAATTTTGTAAACCACGTTACACGGGGATATGGGTAAAAAATCATCAAAGAATTTATGTGAGTCCACCTTAGGAATAAGGGCTATAGAAGTGGTATTGAAGGAAGAAACCACTCTTTGATTCTACCTTGACTCTTCAATGACAACAAACAATTCATTTCCAATGATATCATACAGTTCCATGAAAATTTTGTATGGTCCAGCCATTCAGACCTAGAATTTTGTCCTTTTGGAAGTTGTGAAGGAATAATTTGATCTATGCCTCTGACACTTACTCAATAAGAGCTCTATATTTCTCATCCTCAACAAATATTGGAAAAATCATTGCTATAAACTTCAACAATTGATGGGATTTATTGTGCACAAAACAAGATTTGGAAGTGAGTCTCCTCAAAGCTGGCTAAATCATTGAATTTTGAGACTTCATGACCTTCAAGTTTTTTCATGCACTCGATCGTGTTGCTTAGTTTCCTACGTTTAGAAAAAGATTGGAAGATTTTTTTTTTCTCATCCCTATATTCCAGCCAAATTGTCTCTTCTTTATATCCTCTATTCAATTTCACTTTCTTCTGTAATTTCGTTTCTCCATTTTTCTAATCTAAGGATCTTTGTTGTGTCATCATTTGACTCAAATCCTTCTCCAGCCTAGCTAGCTAAGGATTGAAGTTTATTCTTCGTATCCACCAGCTCCATTTATATTCCTTGTTTATTTTTCCCAACCCACACTTTTGTTTCTTGTTTTATCAGTTTCAGGTTAGCTTGAAACTAGACTATAGTCAAGGATCCATCTATTAGACCGAATCTCCTCCAATGAAATTTAACAAGATCGATAAATTCTAGCTATTTCTTCTAGTTTGCATTTGTTTTAAAGGGACATGGATGTTTCGAATCTACATCCTTCATTTCCAAGAAGATGGGTGAATGGTTAGACTCGCTTCTTGAGCCAACCCATTATTTTATCAAGTTGAACCGCTCAAGGAGTGGATCCAAAATAAGGAATCGAATGATTCTTTTGTCTAGTCTATCTTCTCTAGTTCTATGATTCCTCCATGTGGGGACTATTTTTATCCGATCAACCTCACTAAGATGGCTTCTAACAATGTTATCAGTGAAATATTCAGCAATCGAGTTAGGCTTGGCTAAAGGACCCTAGGATTTAGTTTAACCCAAAGAGAAGTTTAGGTTTTGTCCTCGAACAATATTTTTAGAATTTAATATAGAAGTGCCAAACAATATCTCCCAATATTCCTTGTGATTCATGATAGGACCATAAATGTTTAGGAGTGTAGAATAAAATCTAAATTCTTCAACAAATACCTCCATTCCAAGTCCATTCTCTATATTGCATCGATTACTGACTTGTGTGGCCTTCACCTTCCATACAACAGCTAAACCACTAGACCATTCGTGCACATCAAATCCAATGAAAGACCATTCCTCCAACAAAGATTTTAGACATTTGGTAATTGTGTCCCCATATCCCAACATTTCATGTAGAAAAATTATATCGATACCATTGGAAACTAAAAGTTGCTTCAGATCATGTACTTTTGAGGGGCATGCTAACCCTGTACAATTGAAAGAGACCCCTCCAAGGGTTGTCATTTCTATAAGGGCCCCTTGAATTAATTTTTTCTTACCCGCTGCAAGCTCCTCATGAGTTGTCTCTTTGGATTTTGTTAGATGGGATTTTCATACCCTACCCCTACAATCCCTATAGGAAATAGACAATTTACCCAGTCCCCTAAATTAGCCTTCGAGATGAGGTAAAATAGGAGGATATTGAAGGTTATACATAATATCAAGATCCTCTAAGGATGTAGAGGAGAGATTGGTATTCATATTCAGGCTAAAGGGGAGGATGTAGATATGAAGGAGAAATCTAAAGGGGTTGAGGGAAATGTTAGTACATAGTCTGAGTTTATGAATGAGGAGCTTGAAATGTTTGATATACTTAAATCATAGAAGGATTTATAGGGGGGAGGGGGAAATTGAGTACCTTCAGTGGATGTAGCCTGGTCCTTCTGGGTCTAAAGACCTTGCTATACCTTTACAAAATCCTCCCTAGAGGCACCTCCATTCATGTACTTCCTATAATGACTCTTTGCCCTTTGGGTTGAGCTCTTTACGTTTAGCTAGAGTATATGGATGTTTTATGTGGAAGGGAAGCTCGCAGTCCCTAACCACATGACCATGTTTATGCCATCTTCTGCACCTATATGGAACCCATTAATAATCAAGGATTTGAATCCTTTCCTCTCGGCCAATACACATGTCATTTGGAAGCCCCTTTCTAAGCTCCATTTTGACTAGAATGTGAGTTAGGGATCTATATCTTGTAGATATGTATGAAGATTCATGATCCAAATACTTTCCTAGTGTGTTTCCAATATCCTGAAAAATAAGGGCATCCCAAAGGTGTAGCGTTGAGAGGCCTAGGAGCCTTACCCAAACTAGTACCTCATTTAATTGCTTTCTATGAGTATCAAACATGTTGGGTTGTGTTATATTCTTTCCACGAATAGTGCCAATAGTTAAATTGGGGGGTTAGAGGGGGCGCGGAGCCCCCACTTCGTTGTGTAGCGGGGGGTGGTTAGCCCCCCTCTACGGGGTCCGGGGCAGCACCGAGGGAACACCTGCGTTGACCAAGGGCATACATGACTGGTTTGGCTCAACCAATAGCATACGATCCATGTGTACATTCATCCCAACATGCCCATGTGGACCGTTCCTTGAGAAGACACGTGGAGTATATCAAACAACAAAAAGGCTGCGGAATCTCTGAGTAGCTGCGGAATTGCTGAATAGCTGCGGAATTGTTGTATATGTTCCAAAATTCTAATCAAACAGTCACACATTAGCATAGTTAACAAACCATGATAAAAAGACATGTAATGCAATAATTTGAACAAGTTAATGGAGGAAAAGATGGAAAAAGGAAGAAGTGAATGGGAAAAGGCTGTTGGAAAGATAGCTAAGTGAGTGCAAGGTTGAGGCTCAACATACCCCCACTCTGAGGGTGTTGCATGTCCTCATGCAACCAAAACTTTGCATAATCCTTTAATTCATATACTCGGATGCCTCTGCTAAGACATCCAACCTTCTTCTCTTCCTTTATGTTGCCAAACTTGTTCTCGGTTTCTTTACCAAGCACCTGAATTTTAAGTTGATCAATGCCCGGCTCGACTTCTTGCATTTTCTCTTCAACTTTCTGTTCTTTCTTTGCCAAAGGCCCAAATGAAGCATGGTGTTGTCGTGGATCATCTTGTCCAAGTTACCTTTCTCTTTCAATTTTTCATTTTCATTTTTGATGTGGCGATTTAAAACTTCTAGTTCAAATATTTCTTGCTTCAGAGATTGAACCTATTGTTCAAGGGGCAAGACTGTGCTAGGACCAGCAACAGATTGCTCCAATGTTTCTAAATAGTCATATGCTTCTTGCTGAACAAGGTCAATATCTGGAGTTTGCCTTGGTCTGAATTCAAATCCTTGAAAACTGCTCTCTCTTTCTTGTTGAAAAGGGCTTTCCTCTCTAGGAGGACTTGAGTCAATGTCTAGCTGAATTTGCCTCTTCTCAGGTGTGCTCAAGTCAACAAAATGGGACTGTTTTCCTTTTATTACACTTTTTCTTTCTATTTGCCTTCTACTTCTTCTTACCTGTATGCTAGTGCTTTTCTTCTTGGAGATGGCAGTTTCCTGAAGCTGAGCAAGCCTATGAGCCAATGTTTGGGTATCTTCTTCGGTTGAAGGCTCAGGTGAAGGGGATGGTGTTTGCAAAATAGCTTTTCCCTTATCCCTTTTCTGTCTTTTTGTTTTGCTACCCTTTTCCCTCTCTTTTTGACCAGTTTCCAAGACGGTTTCTTGGGCAATTTCTTGAAGAGTTTCGGCAATGATTTCTTGGACAGTTTCTTCTACATCAATATCTTGGTCAGCAGTTTCTTCTACATCAGTATCTTGGGCAGCAATTTCTTTTTCTTTTCTTCTACTTCTCCGGGGCACTTTAGGAGAGCTAATAGAGGCTGGTACTTTAGGAGAGCTAATGGAGGCTTCAGCCACCTCCTGAAAATGGTTCCTGATAAGGAATTTCTCCCATGTGTCTTTCCTGATTTTTAACTGCTCTTCAATTAGTATTTTGATGAGGCCATGGTGGTATAGGTGTGGCTCAATGTTACCCACATGTTTTTGCACAGCAGCACTCATTTTCTTTAAACTAGACAACAGGAAATAAGGGAGATTGATGGTATGTTCACCCATAAAATGCATCATTATCTTTGTGTGATAAACATACATTGTACCAAATCTACCTTCACATGTCAAAAATTTCTGCACTAGCAAAAGTAAGGCAGTCCATTCCTTTTTAATGTTACTTACAGGTATTCCTTTGGTGAAGATAGTAGTATCCATACCTGGATTTTTCAATATGTTCTTCCACTCTTGGCTTTCAACAGTTCGATTCTTGAACCATCGTTCTCCAGTACGAGGCAAAGCAGTTGCTTCAGCCAAGCTGCTTTCTGTGACAGTGAATTGTAAGTCCCCAATCTCCACAGCGTTTGTTTTCCCATCAAACGACCGAGCAAAGGCCTTAGTAACCTCTTTGTGGTATCCTTTGAATTTCTGAATAAATTTTAACCATTTGGCCTTCTGCAGGGCATTCCTTGTTTGTGGGTAACCGGCTAGAAATTTAGAACCTTCCGGCTCTGCTCTTAATAGCTTGCCCATTTCGGTTACCAACTTCTCTTGCTGCTCTGACAATACTGTTTGGATGCTAAAGGAAAGAGACTTCACGGGAAAACAATGCTCCTCAGCGTAAATTACGGCTGGAACAGAGAACTACACGGCTACAGAAGAATGGCCGTAATGGAATTGGGAAAACAGTGTTCAGGAGTGAGTGTTACGGCTACAGTAGAATGGCCGTGATGCAATTGCGAGCCTGTTGGTCAGGGTTTTTAAGCAGAGAGATGAGGAGAATGGAGCAGCGTAGGTTTACGGTGAGACAGAGTGGTGAATGAACTGAGAGTGAAATCGATGAAATCGAGGGAGTGATCAGCGATAGGAATGAAGTTATGCATGCGTAGGAAGGTATTAATGGGTAGAATGGCCGAATCCCATCGACGTCAGGTAACGGTATACACCTGGCTGCGGAATGATCAGTTGAAGAGCCGTGGTGTAACAGGACACGTCATTCTGGTACGGAGAATTAATGCAAGGGAGCAGGCCGTATCAAGTTTGAATCATAGTGATTATGGACCGTTAAAACGGAGGTGAGGTGGACTACGCAGCATAATGGACAGGGAGTGAGCGGAAATCTTGTTCAATCATTACACTAGGTGCCTAATACCATAATCCGCAAACCATACGTAATGATATAATTGTGAGTTAGAGGTTTAGAACATACCTTTGTGTATTTTGATTCCTTTTCTAATCATGATGCCAACCTTTGATTTATTGCTGCCTTTGTATATGCTGTGTGTCTTCACCCTTTAATGATGCTGGTACTTCTGACTGCAGATTTTTTCCTTTTGAAAAAGAGTTTATTTTTGTTGCAGGGACAGAGTGTATTAGCTGCGGAATTCGGATATCAGCTGCGGAATTGGCTCCTAGCTGTAGAATTTGCAGCAACATTTTTTCTTCCTGCACCAAGAGAATAAAAACAATCTTTGACTACATGAAATAGTCCTGATAGGGACTTTATTGATGAGATTGAGATGGAGTGAATGGATTGAAAAAAATGGAATGGAATTAAGATGATGAGATGGATGAAATGAATGAGATGGATGAGATGGCAGAAGAGGGATTTTTTTTTTTTGGAAAATATAAAGTGTCAGGTGACCCTGATTTTCACCTTACATTTTCTGCATAAGACTGCCAATCCAAGATTGGTTTTCAGGCTTATACAAGAGATCTTTGTTTTTTTTTTTTTTTAACTGAAAGGAACAGAGATTAGGCTGATGGAGGAGAAGAATTCTTCTCCACCAGCCTCATTGCAGAATCTTCTTTGAACAACTTGACAAATTCCTCTTTTGAGAGTGGCTTCTGGTAGATTTTCAGGCGATGGCCATTCACAATAAGAGGAGTATGAAATTCATCAATAGTTTTCACTCGAACTGCTCCATTATTAAAGACTTCATCAACCTCATATGGCCCAAGCCAATGAGTTTGAAATTTTCCTTTGAAGTCTTTAAACTTTGAATCAAACAATAGAGCCCAATCTCCTTTCTGAAACTTTCTTTCTTTGATATGACGATCATATGCCATTTAGATCTTTGGTGCTGAACTAGATCGGTCCTTAGAATTGCATCTTGTCTTATTTCATCTAGCTCATTTAGCTGGTCCATTCTGTGCTTTTGGGCTTCTGAGAGGCTCATTCCCAATTGGACTGCAATCTTGAAGGTCTTTATTTGGAACTCAATGGGGAGCAGGACTTCCTTCCCATAAACAAGTTCATAGGGAGAATGTCCTGTTGTGTTCCTCCATGTGGTTCGATAGGCCCATAAGGCTTCAGGAAGCCTTTCCGCCCAATCTCTTCTATGAAGATGAACAGTCTTGGTGATAATGCCTTCAAGAACTTTATTGGTAGATTCCACTTGGCCATTTGATTGCGGATGGTATGGAGTAGATGTTCTATGCTTGATCTTATATTCCTCCATCAACTTCTCCATCAATTTAGATGTAAATTGGCTGCCCTGATCTGTCACAATTTCCCTTGGGACACCAAAACGAGTGAAAATATCCTCAAAAAGAAATTGAACAACTGAATTTTCAGTGGCAGAAGACAATGCCTTGGCTTCTACCCACTTAGTAACATAATCAGTACAAACCAGTATATACTTCTTTTGCTTTGATAGTGGATTAATTGGTCCAACGAAATCTAGAGCCCATTTCTCGAAGGGTTCGATGCATACCTGAGGTTGTAGTGGCATTTCATTTGAAGGAGTTGGTCTCCCAACTCTTTGGCAGCTGTCACACCTTCTAACATACTGCTTTGCATCTTTAAAGAGAGAAGGCCAATAATATCCTAGAGAAAGGATTTTATAGGCTGTCCTCTTGTCAGCAAAGTGCCCGCCGCATGGTTCATCATGACATGCCTTAAGGATGTCAGGCATTTCATCTTCCCGAACGCACCTTCTGATTATACAATCTGGCCCTGTTTTGAAAAATTCATTAGAAATCCAAGAATAATGTGAACTCTCCTGAATGATTTTCCTTTTCTCATTAGGAAATAAGTGTAGAGGTAGCTTCCCTGTAACTAGATAATTAGCCATATCTACATACCAAGGAGTCTTGGTAGTTACTGCAAACAAGTATTCATCTGGAAACTTATCTTCTACTGGAGAATCTTCATTAGTGTTTTGGATTCTAGACAAGAAATCAGCTACTGTGTTTTGTTTTCCAGGTCTATCTAACACAGTAATGTTGAATTCTTGTAAAAGTAAAAGCCATCTTGTAACTCTACCATTAGTAACAGGTTTGTTCATTAAATATCTTATGGCAGATTGATCAGTATGGACAAAGGTTTCATAGCCGGTTATGTAGTGTCTAAACTTATTGATCGCATGTACCACAGCTAAGAACTCTTTTTCTGTAACAGTATAATTTAACTCATTGGGAGTCAAATTTTTACTGGTGTAATAAATGGCATAAGGGATCAAATCCTTTTGTCCCAAAACAACTCCTAGAGCTGTATCTGAAGCATCAGTAGAAATGTGGAAAGGGAGTTTCCAATTTGGCCCCCTTAAGATGGGTGCTTTAGATATTCTAGTCTTTAAAGCTTCAAAGGCAGATTGACACTCAGGATCCCACTTGAACTCACAGTCTTTGGTAAGCAATTTGAAAAGAGGAGATGCTATCTTAGTGAAGTTTTCAATAAATCTTCTGTAATATCCAGTAAACCCAAGAAAACTTCTAACATCTTTCTGGCAATTTGGAACAGGTAACTTAGAGATGACTTCAACTTTGGATCTATCAACTTTAATCCCATCTCCTGAAATATGATGTCCTAAAACAATCCCTTCAGTAAACATCATAAAACACTTTTCATGACTTAAAGAAAGATTTGTTTCCTTACATCTTATCAGTACTTTTTCCAAATTTTCCAAAGCTTCTTCAAATGTATTACCATAAACTGTGAAATCGTCCATGTATACCTCTACACAATCATGAATCAGATCTGAAAAAATTCCTAGTACAGCCCTTTGAAATGTAGCGGGTGCATTGCACAATCCAGAAGGGAGTACTCGGTAGGCAAAAGTTCCCCAAGGACAAGTAAATGTGGTTTTGTCTTGATCTTCAGGTGCTACCTGAATTTGATTATACCCACTAAAACCATCCAGGAATGCGAAATACTTTTTACCTGCTAAAGTGTCTAGTACCTGATCAATAAAAGGTAGAGGGAAATGATCCTTTAAGGTTGCCTTGTTCAATTCTCGATAATCAATGCAAACTCTCCATTTACCATTCTTTTTGGGCACTATAACCAAGGGAGAAACCCATTGGCTATCTGAAATGGGGTAAATGAAGTTTACCTTGAGCAATTTCTGGAGTTCTTCTTTCACGATTTCCCTAAGGTTTGGATTGATCCTTCTTTGTGGTTGCCTAATAGGTCTGCTGTTTTCTTCAATATAGATGTGATGAATACAAGTCTTAGGATCAATTCCTTTCATGTCAGTGTATTCCCATGCAAATGCAGTGGAATGTTTTTGCAAGAGTTTGGTTAATTCTTCTTGTTGTGGTCTTTCCAAGTTTCTGTTAATGTTCAATGTTTTTCCTGGAAGGATTTCAACTGTAGAACTACCAAATTCTTCCATTTAGAAGAGAGACATCTGTCTAGAGGAGAGATATTCAATGTCTGCATCTAACTGAAACTGTGTAGAGTCATATTCTAAAGGTATTTCAAAATTTTCTAATGTATTTAGAATTTGACTATCTTCACTGATCTCAGAGATGGTTAGAACAGGTTGAATAGTATCCTCATCATCAACCCACTCATCTTCTCCTATTTCTGTTATTGCCTTTGCTGGAGGATACAAGTTGAATTTCTTGGTGGAATTACCATCTGATATATACATGTCCCCAGACCTACAACTGATAAAAGCATCAGCTGTTGCTAGCCAAGGTCTTCCTAAGATAAGAGGATGTCCTCCTAGATTGTTCTTGGGAGTTAGAATCATAAAATCAACTGGATATTCCCAAGAGTCTAGGGAGTCTGGAATGTCTTCCAATACACCATCAGGTTTAATGATTGATCTATCTGCAAGTTGCAGTAAAGTAGGTGTAAAGAGAAGGTTAGGAAGCTTTAACTGATCCATGGTCTGTCTACTCATGATGTTGATAGCGGCTCCTAAGTCAATCAAAGTATTTGGGATTTCAACCCCATTAATATGAGTCTTGACAATAGGGCTACCAGGATCCACATACTTTTGCATGGTAATCTTACCCATCATAATGTCTGCAATTTTTCCAACTAGATGTATCCTTTTGGTATCTCTAGTTCTCTTTCCTGTTTTCTTCAAACTCAACTCCTTTATTGTCTTTGCTAGAATGGGAATTTCCTTAATGGCTTGTAACAAGGGGATCTTGATACAGACATTCTTCAATTCATCTAGAAAACTATAGTCAGGCAACCAAATTTGCTTTTCCACTCCTTTTTCAATTTGTAATCTTTCAGGAAAAGGAGGTGTAGCTAAAGGTGTAGGTTGCTCAACTATGGGAGTTGTAGAGGTTGATTCTTTTTCTTTTTCTTTTTGGATATTTTGGTTTTGAAGTGATACTTCAGAACCCTTATTGACTTTGAGAGATTCTTCCTCAGAAATGCTTGGTTGTTGAACACTTGTAGAAGGTTGATCTAAGATTCTACCTGATCTGAGTTGTACTTCATTGAGAGGAACAACCATATAGGTAGGGAATGGTTGACCTTCCATCATGTAAGCATTTTGAGGGTTCCTATTATTTGGATTGGGTAATGGCTGAGAGGGAAGTTGATTTGACTTCTGCTGGGATTGAAGCGAGAGTTGAGAATTTTGATTTTGTGGAGGAGGTTGTTGTTGTTGAGGGTATGGCATTGATAGTTGTTGACCTTGATTTGGAAGTTGTGGAGCCTGCTGATTCTGAAATGATGGAGGATATTGATAGAATTGAGCAAACCTCCCATAAGGATTTTGCATGCTTTGCATCCATGCTTGAAAAGCATTTTGAGGTTGAGGCCAAGGTTGTTGCCAAGGATTCCAATTTGGTTGGGATTGAGAATTCATAGAGTTGTTAAACCCTTGATTCTGTTGCCCTTGCCAAGGTCTCCTTGCAATAAAACAGAGAGATTCAAGTGTATTTGGATCCTCTTGAAACACTGCTTTGAGGCCAGGTATTGAAGGACAATCCTTAGTCTCATGAGTTTCTGAGCAAATTACACATGTTTCTACAACGTGTGCATCCAAGGGACATTCCCTTAAAGCATGTTTCTTTCTACATTTCGGGCAAAAAATGGCCAAAGCCTCAGCTTCTGCTTTTTGTTTATTGTGAATCTTAAGGGTATCTAGTTGTTCACTAAGACTCCCTAAGATGTCAGTTTTAAATTCATCAAGCATATTGCCGATTTCAGCCCTACTTACTGATCCTGTTGCAGATTTATTTGCTCTAAGGAGAGAAGGATCTCTAGGCCCTTTTTGAGTTTTTGATTTGCCCCTTGAGAGATGGATACAGAGTTCTGCTATATCATTGAGTGAAAGTTGAGAAATATCCCCTTTCCCCATCATGTTTAAGATATCTATCCATTCATCCCTAATGGCTTTTAATAAGAGGGCTTTTAAGGTCTCTTCATCCAAGCTACTCATTTTTGCTCTTTTCAAGTTATATTGAAATCTTTCAAGTAAATCTTCTAAGCTCTCATCTTCTCTTTGTATCATTTTAAATACCTCGTCCTTGTGATTAGTAGGCATACAATAGTCCAAATACCTATCCAAAAATGTCTGTTTCATTTCATCCCAAGTTCTAATGGATTGAGTGAGTAACCCCATGAACCATTTCAAGGCTTGATCTTTCAGTGTTGAAGGGAATAATTTGAGTTTCTGAGAGTCATTCAGGTAGTCATAAGTTCGACACACCACTTCAAACTCAAATAAAAATGTTTCAGGGTCCTCAGTTCTTAACCCATGGAAATTTGGGAGGACAGATGGCGATATGTTTTTCATAGTGGCTCGGGAATCCTCATTAACAATGGGAAACCCAAATGAATTATCCCCATCTCTATTTCCTCCTCCAAGGGGACCTCTACCTCCTCCATTATTGTTGTTGTTTCCTCCTCCTCCTCTACCTCTACCTCTACCACCTCCTTCTTCCTCTGCCATGATGGTTCTCCTAGGGATTTCAAAATCTTCTGGTTCCTCTACAAAAGGTGAATGAGAAGAAATTTCTCCTTCTTCTTCAGATGATTCCACTTCCTCAATTACAATTGGTTTTCCTGTAGGAGAAAGAGAAGAGTCTCTTCCTGGGTCAAATTCAATAGAAGGTGTAGGAGAGTCAACTCTTGGCTCTTGAATTCTAGGAATTCTAGGACTAGGAGTATCGGTTGGAGATAAGGGAGGTGTCTCTTGTCTATCCCTTGAAGCAGATGGACTTGTAAAAATTGAACTTCGAGCTCTAGCTAAAAACCTTCCCCTAGAATCTCTAGCTCTATGCATGTCATTTTTTTTATTATTTTTCTTCAAGTCAAGTTAATAGTTCTTTTTCTGATCTTCCAGGTCACTCTAGGTGCAAGAAGAGAGCATACTCAAGAAACTACTAAATCAATAACTTTCTCTTTTCTGATCCTCCAGATCACTTTGAAGTGCAAGAGGAGAGCATACTTTGATAGGTTATCAACTTCTTTCCTTGAAATTTTGTGTTTTTTTTTTCTAAGAATATGGCTACTTAATTTCACTTCCCCGGTAACGGCGCCAAAATGTTTAGTCAATTTAGTGTCATCTAAATTGCTATCATAAATTGTCAACCAGGAGCTCGTAAGCTGATGAAGTGAAGGTGTACTATATGTACTTAAGCAACCTCTTAGATCTTTTTGTCGTTTGGGGGTGTTGTTTGTGGTCAATTTAACTTCCTAAGATGGAGTGATGATTTTATAAACAGATGAGTGATAGTGTGTGTAAGGTGATTTCTAAATGAGTGAGTGTGTGTTGCTGGTGATTTCTAACTACTTTCTAAACTTTGCAAAGAAAGAGCTTGAAATAAATAACTTGAAATGAACTGAAAGCAAAGAACCACTTTCTAATGGCACTAGACACTATTCATGCTACTGCAAATAAAAAGGTAAGAAAACCACTTTAAAAACCAATGATAATGTTCATCTCTTCCTAACTCTCTGCTTCCAACATATGGTACTATGTAAAACACGATTAGGAAGTAGTTAGAGATAAGTCTAAAAAGTGATAAAGCTCTAAATGACAAATTATAACACCACTGTGCCTTTCTCCAGCATTCTGCTTCCAACATACATTGTTATGTGTAACAAGTGAAGAAAGAGTTAGTGATATAAGCCAAAAGCTACTCAAAGCAAGCTGTAATTTATTAGTAATCTGATCTCTTAAAGATGAACAATTTATGATAAGGAGACCATCAATGTGTTAGCATACAGCTTGAGGAACTAAGCTAGAAGTAAGCTAGAAAATCAAAGTAAAGGCAGCAACTATGAATATGTCAACTGAAAATACCATCAGATATAAAGCAAATACACAAGGACAAACAATCCCGGGTTAAAAACCTGCAGAAAACAATACTGATCAGTTTAAAATAAGTGCTGGAAATGAGATGACATGAAATCAAATGGTAAACTATTATACATGATGAAAGAAATAAAAATTGCTGAAGGCAGGAAAATGAAATCAAACACTATGTACACAGGCTGTCATAGATGGGGGCCCTCCATCCACGCAACCAGCTAAAAGATCAGCTACGAAAAGGTGAACAGAAACAGTCTTCTTTTATAAAACCAGCATGTCAAAATACAGTTAAAAAGTGCTGTAGAAACAGCCTTCTAAAACAGAGTTTTGATAACAAAATCAGCGCAGCAATTACAATATTCAAAAGCTAATCTACAAGCGTTGGCACACGCTTATTTATAAGCACAGAGATAAACTACCCTCTGCGTGAACTAAGCAACTACAGCCTAACTTATTAACTACGCAGCAACACGCAGTCTTAACTAATTCACTTATGCAGCAACACGCAGGCAACTCCGTGCACTTTTGAGGGAAACGGTCATCATGGGAGATAAATCTATGTTTGGATCCTGTCTTTAGCTGTCTTCGTGGCGTGGAGGAGGTGCCAGCTATAGTTCCGTGTCCCAGCTGCTCACGGCTCCCATGCCACCGTTTAGAACTTGACCGTTTGACCGAGGGAACACCTGCGTTGACCAAGGGCATACGTGACTGGTTTGGCTCAACCAATAGCATACGATCCATGTGTACATTCATCCCAACATGCCCATGTGGACCGTTCCTTGAGAAGACACGTGGAGTATATCAAACAACAAAAAGGCTGCGGAATCTCTGAGTAGCTGCGGAATTGCTGAACAGCTGCGGAATGGCTGAACAGCTGCGGAATTGTTGTATATGTTCCAAAATTCTAATCAAACAGTCACACATTAGCATAGTTAACAAACCATGATAAAAAGACATGTAATGCAATAATTTGAACAAGTTAATGGAGGAAAAGATGGAAAAAGGAAGAAGTGAATGGGAAAAGGCTGTTGGAAAGATAGCTAAGTGAGTGCAAGGTTGAGGCTCAACAAGGACTCAGCCCTCTGTAACAAACTCGTATGTGAAGCAACAATAAATATTTCATTAACATAAAACATAGTTTAGATACATCATGCAAATAAAAATAGAAATGAAATTCTTGAGCACTTGGCTCTTGGTAGCCCTCCAAAAATTTGAATCCTAATTACCTCTTGGGATTATTGATTGATACAAATATAACTGAGGGGCATCCTCCTTGGAAAGAGGGTTGTTTCCCTTTAAAATCTCAAGAAAAGTGGATCCATCTCCCTTATATCCTCACATTCACTTGAATTCATTGGCTTCCAGTAGAACTTGAGTTGTAGATGAGTGATTCTAGGAATCACTTCGAGTCAAAGGAGATTAAATGTAGGGGATAAGCCTCCTACACTTCTCTAGATGCCTCCAACATGCCTCTACATCATAAATGTACTAGAAAATGCTCTTTTTCCTATACATTAACCACATTAGGCTACGAAGCATGACAAAAATCCTTTAGTATTCCTATTAAACACCTTACGTCCAAAAATATGTTAATTAATGTGAGAAAAGGATAAATTATGGGTCGAAGGGCAGCAAAAAGGCATTATAATATACCTTTTGATGGTACCCATCATCACACCCTACTGAAAGTGTTTCTCATGCTCTTAGCAACTTAGTCACTGATATGTAGCTCATGCATGGCCCAGGTGGTCTCTCTAACATGCCAAGGCATCTGAGATGGTGTGCCTCCCGTGGATATAATCCTGCATTTTCCTCTATGGCTTCCCACTCCCTTTTTTCCTCTGGTTGATCTCTTCTCTCTTGTAGGCCTAATAACAAGGGAGGACTGAGTTTTAGCCCTATCCAATTGATTTTCAACCTTTAAATAATTCTTTTGTATAGTGGGGTCCTTTCTAAGGCATTCCTCAACCTTTCAAGGGTGTGATATTCCCTAATTTGTAGACTGTGGGGCAGAGCATGCCATCTTCTTTGGCAAACCTGCAAACTCTTAGTCCTCAACAACCTAAATGTATCTTTGAAATGGAGGATTTCTTGTTCTTATGTGTTCAGGTAGCAAGGGTCCAATTTAGGATCTGGACAGATAATTTTGTGGTTACTTATGACAACCTTGGGGCTTATCCACTTTGCTTTGATGTTTGGGGGCTCACTTACTTCTTTGGCCATAACCTTCTTTACTTCCTCAGCCCTTGTTTCTTCATGGGTCAGCCAAGAGGCTAGTGCCATAATTTGTGCATCCCCCAATATTGAGTTGGGGTCCCTAAAGTTCATGTATGTGAGGACCATGTTGTGCATATAGAATTCAACCAATTTGGCTCTACCCTCAATGCTCACCTGTTGGAATAAATCAATGAGCCTCTTATAATCTTGAAATATAGAGAGACATATTGTGCCAATATTTTGTTTTGGAATTGAAGCCATTTTTCTTTGAGGAAAATGGCATATGATTTGGATGGTTGCCTGCATTGGATGGCTTCCATGGACAAGCTTTCCATGGTGGCAAGTTGTGCCTCCTTTTCTTGTAGTTTCTCTCTCAACCTCTTGTTCTCTAACTATAGCTTCTCCTTCATGTCTTATTCCTTTATCATCAATTCATCCAATTCCTTACCCATTTTTTTCATCTTTTCCTCCATGAGGCCCACATCCTCTACTTTCTTAGATTTTGCAATTTGCATCCATCGGTGAGTTTTTCCTCTCTCTTTTGCTAACTCAAACATGAGAAGAATTGAAAACTTTGTAGGTATAATTTCCCTCCCCCCCCCCCCCTCAATAAAATTGTAATATGACCCAAGATTAGACTGTGAAGCAGGATCTTGGAGTCCTTGTGGATCTTCTCCCTCCTCCTGAGGTGTTGTTGTCCCTTCCTCTAACACTTTTTCTTCATCCTTTAGAAACTCTGTTCTTTCCTGTAGCACGGACGTTTGTGCCTTGAGTTTCTTGGTTGTGACTACCCTAGTGGTTGGCCTTGTCATGGGTGTGAAAGGCTACTTTCCCTTGGCTTTGGGGGAGGTGACCTCCTTAATTTTCCTTTTTCCCGTCCCAATTCTTCTTCTCGGTGGCTAATTGATTCATAAATTATGATTCGGACTGTTGAATAAAAGTTGAGGCCTCCCTTGTTTTCTTATGGTTCTCTTTATTATTTTAAAGTATAAGGGACCTCTCATGGGTTGCCTTCTCTTGAGTTTGGTAAGTGTGCTAAGGGATGTCAAAGTAGCAACCACCAATTTTTCTATATTCCCCTCTAAGAGGCTCATCTGTTGCCTTTATTTTCCCTTCTTCTAAGGTCAAGAGGGCTCTCCAAGGGTTTCTTCTACTTCTTTTTGTTCCCCTATTCCTTCTTTCCCCTCTTCTCTAACTTCTCCTTCAACCTCTTATTCTTTCTCTTCAGCCTCTTCCTCTTCTTCTTGCTTACCTCCAACACTAGATTTTGTGGTCTCTTCATATTGTGTTAGGGTTTGGGCTTGTGTCTCAATGAAGGCCTCCCTATCCATGTCCAAAAAATCAATCCAAAACATAGGGCTCCTGGTGTGGCTTAAGGCATTCATAATAATGATCCTTATGAGATCATGATGAGAAATGTACTGGTTCTTCCCTTCCATCACTCTCTAGCTCATTTTGATCATAGACTGAAGGAGGAAATGTGGAACACTTAGCTTGCTTGGAATGGACAATTATATTTGGAACCTTAGCTCATAGAGTAGCCTAAATGATAGGAACATACAACACTTAACCTCCTTTCAAAATATATGTACTTGAGGATTCTATAGGCCACTTCATCCCAAGGGTAAGGGAGGCTCTCCCTTCTTATTCCATTTTTGTTTTCAATAGGCTTCTCTGTAGGGAGGAAGAAATTTCTCTTCTCTATGATGGATTTTTCTCTCTCTTCCTTGCCCCATTTGACTTTTGGAGGTTGTTGGGAAAAATACTAAGAGGGGGCGGGGGGGTTTAATTAGTATTTTAACTTTCACAATAATAATTTTTCCTTTTCAAACTTTATATGTTATTTTACAAATACCAAACAACGTATGTGTGTGACTATAATGAATGGAACCAGCGTATATATAATAAAGTTGTAAAACAACTAATTCATTGTCTGTTGAACTTAAATCAGAGTATGATGCACACATGGACACCGGGATTTTTCACGTGGAAACCCAATGTAGGAAAAAACCACTGCTTATGTCATCTCAGCCTTCAATCTTCCTATTATAAAAGTATTTACAAGTTTTGTACTGGTTCAGACTTTTCAGTATGTAGGAATCTACCTTCTAAAGGCTACAAGCTTCACTCATTTTCCATCTTTTACTGGAAGGGAGCTCCAACCCCTAGCTCTTGTACTAGCTGATATGTTTACCAGTTCATAGGCGTCGGACTACAGAAGGCTACCACCTTCACTCTTTCTCCAGGGAGCACGTTTCATAAATTTTCAAACTGGATACTCCTGGTACACATCAACACATTATGTAGGCCACATTTCATCAAATTTTCATACTAGACCCTTCAGAACATTGAAGCTCAAAACCAATCACCACTGCAATACAACCATCAAATACAATTGCATCAACTAATCACTGAAACCCATCAACTTTGAATAAAAATACAATCAATCAATCTGAACAATCAGATCATTGTCACCACAACACATAGTTGAACCCAGATCACTGCATCAACAAACAGAACCAACTACAACCTCAAAAATCATATGTCAGAATGTATACGCTACTTCAATTAGGAAAAACTGCATGTATACGCTACTTTTTGTGACCCAACCTACGTACGCCTCTAAAGATATTGAATCATCAAACTTCTGAACCAAAAACTATACTACCTAAAGACATTATGAAGATCTATTATCATATTATAGAGTTCTAAACAAATAGTAGCAAAGATCACCCTTCTTACTCAATCAATCAGTCAACCAGATTCAATCTCCTTATACGATTAGTTTAACTTCAAATCTAATGAAGAAATCATTGAAAAACAATAGTAAAACAACAACATTGATTAGATAGATTAGTCATTTCTGAACAACAAGCCCTTCCTCTACATACACGACTTGGAAGTGTTGAACCAACATGTATACATGCCTTCACTGAGGTGAACCAGCATATAGATCTGTAAATAATGACTTATAACTTTGCAGCTTTTCAAGACTTCAAATACACCTAGACCATAGCATATAAAGGATAAAACATGCATTAACAATCAGATCTAGACTATCCATTCTCAGATCCTACAATGATAAGTCATTTTAGGTCTAATGATCTTGATCCAACATTGTATCCATGGGTGCACAAGATGTTTCAGATCGATATCATAACCATAACCCTTACAACGCAAAATATACTTTAGATAGAAGTATTCATGAAAAACCCTTTCACATTCACACTTAGCCCTTTGATCTTCTCCTCCTTATATACTTAGAGCCTTTGTCAATACCATGCACCAAAAAAACACTTAGAACCTATGGTATTCTTAGACGGGATCAATTAACCATTATTCGACTCAATATTGTGGGATAATACCATGGTATGGTCCCTTGGTATTATTTAATTTTAATTTTCCATCCCATACGTACTTTCCTTCTATGAAACTGCATGCATATGTATATGCTCCTTTTATTCTGTGTACCCGTGTGTATACGCTACTTGGACTAGGGTGAACAATGTATACAAATTAAGCCATTCTCTTTCCTTAATTTCTTGATTCTGATCTGTAATTCTTTGTCCCATCATCCTTTTCTTATGTATCATTACTATGTTACCTCTAAATAGACCTGTTACAATGTGATTTTCCCTTTATCATTTCTACACTGACTTGTTTGTGGGTTTCCGTCAAGGACAACACATGTACCATAATGCCAACAATCTCCCCCTTTGGACTTGATGGAAAATACATTGGTGTTGATCAATTCAAGTGGTAGAACCTATTAGATATATCAAACAACACCAAGATACTCGTCCCCTTTGACATCAAGGGAAAAGGGAGGACCAAGATATTTCCCCCCTTAGTACATGCTAAGATGCACTATATTGTCCATGCTCCCCCTGAGCACATGTAGAGTCTATAGAAATATTTTTCAAAAGAATAACATGACTCTATAACTCAACCATGTGAGTATGACCTTCCTATCACCAATGACTCATTCATACATCAATCACCCAACTAAGTGGGGATACACCAAATGTTCATACATGACTGAAAATAACAATTATTACATCATCCTTCCCATGCATAGTGCAGGTACAAATTACATCATATGTCCAAAAGGACTTATTCATAATAGACTATGACAAAAAGAGACATATTATTACACAATAGGTCTTTACATGAACTTTTCAACAAATGACATTAATAACTGAGACCATAATTGAATTCAACAACCATGATGCCAACAATGCATAATATTTTGAAGACTAATGCTCCCCCTGAACCTATGCTACTTGTGCATTGTCAACAATTCATTCATCAAGGCATCTTCATCAATCAAATAAATACTAACGAGAAAAGCATATCAGTAGACTGTATCCATGAACATCAGACGGGAAAGCCATGTCAAAAACTGATTTTGAGTCTGAATCACTGTTTTTCTATCAGAAAACATATACGCTACTGCCGGAACAGAAACTCGCGTGTATACGCGACTATGCTTCATGAAATCCGCGTATAGAAAACAATCCTCTAAATCAGAATAAACTAGTTTTAACGGCAGGATGAGGTAGAAACAGCTCCCAGCTTTTGTCTGAGATATTCAAATGCTTCTCTGAGAAGAGGTTTTGTAAATATATCAACAACCTGATACTTCAAGAGAACATACTCTAATTTAACCTTTTGTTCAAGCACTTGTTCTCATAGAAAGTGGTACTTGATGGGTATGTGCTTGGTCTTACAGTGCATAACATGATTTTTCGAAATACTAATAACACTTGTATTATCACATAAGATGGAGATGGGTGGAGAACATTTAATTTTAATATCTTGTAATGTCTACATCATCCAGAGAAGTTGTGTGCAACAAGATGTAGCAGCCACATATTCTGCTTCCACTGTAGATAAGGCAATCGAACATTGTTTCTTGCTGAACCAAGATCCTAATCGTGATCCCATATAAAAGTCACCTCCACTAGTGCTTTTTCAATCATCAACATTTCCAGCCCAATCCACATTTGTATATGCATGAAGGGTGATATTTGTATCTTTAGGATACCATAGACCAAATTCTTGAGTTCCTTGGAGATATTTGAATATTCTCTTTACTGCCTGAAGATGTGATTCCTTCGGATTGGCTCGGAATCTTCCAATAATTCCTACTGCATGCATGATATCTAGTCTAGTACCTGTTAGATAAAGTAGAGTTCCAATCATAGATCTGTATGCTGGTTGATTCATTGTAAGAGAATCATCATTAGAATTGAGACTACATCCTGTTACCATTGGAGTACATGCTGGTTTGGAATCTTCCATTCTATACTTCTTCATAATTTGCTTGAGTTATTTAGTTTGTGAAAGAAAGATGCCATCTTTTGTTTGTTTCACTTGTAGACCAAGAAAATAGGTTAGTTCTCTAAGTAAAGACATTTCAAATTCTTGCTACATAACAGAAGCAAAGTTTCGACTCATAGATTCTTCATTACTTCGAAAGATGATATCATCAACATAAACAACAATAATTAGTAGTTTATCATTTTCATTTTTTGTATATAAGTTGTTGTCAACAGATCCTTTTGTGAAGCCTTGTTATTGAAGATATTTGTCAATATGATAATTCCATGCCCTTTGAGCTTGTTTCAGTCCATATAAAGCCCTTTTGAGTTTTCATACAAGCTCTACATCATTTCCCAGAATGAATCCTTCTAGGTGTTCAACGCATACTTCTTCTTCTAAATCTCCATTAAGAAATTTAGATTTTACATCCATTTAATAAAATTTTAATTTTAGAAAACTGGAAAGAGCAAGAAACATTCTTATGGCTTCAAGTCTAGATACAAGTGCAAAATTTTCTTCAAATTCCATACCTTCTTGTTGTGCATACCCTTTACAAACAAGCCTTGCTTTATTCCTATTTCCTCTCCATTTTCATTCAACTTATTCTTGAATATCCATTTTGTTCCTATAACATTTTTATCATGAGGTCTAGGAACTAATTCCCAAGTATCATTCTTTTCAATTTGGTCAAGTTCTTCATCCATGGACTTAACCCAACATTCATCTTTGCTAGCTTCATTTACATTTTGTGATTCTATGGAGGATGATAAGGTTAGATAACTAAAATATCCTACAAGAGTTCTTCTTGTTTGTACTCTAGACCCTTTTTCTCCTAGAATTTGAGATTCTGGATGATTCTTTTGAACATACCTGGATGGAGCCTTTTCCCTGTTAGATGTATCTTCTTCTAATGCTTCATCGGTTTCTTCCTCTATATCATTTTGATTTGATACATGAAATCATTCATCGTCTTCACTATTATCATCTTCTTTTGTTGATGTCACGTGTTTAAGATTTATGCATGCTTCATCGATTACAACATCATTGCATTCAACACTTTTTCGAAGTCTCTTATTATAACATTTGTATCCTTTACTTCTAGATGAATAACCAAGAAATATTCCTTCTTTTGCTTTTGGTTCAAACTTACCAAGTTTTTCATCAGTATTTTTTATGAAACATTTGCTTCCAAAAACTGTGAAGTGCTTTATAGTAGGAGGCTCACCACACCAAATTTCATATGGAGTTTGATCACTATTTACAAGTACATGAGTTTTGTTGAGAATATTTATTGCAGTATGTGCAACTTCATCCTAGAAGGTTTCAGAACTTCCAGACTCATCAAGCATATCTCGAGCCATTTGTTGAATTGCTTTATTAATTCTTTCCACCACACCATTTTGTTGAGGAGTTCTAGAAGCAAAGAACTGTCTCTTAATTCCATGTTGTTCACAAAATTAAAAAAATTCATTTGATATGAATTCTCCTCCCCGATCATATCTAAGACATTTTACTTTTAGATCTAATTCATTTTCAACTAAACTTTTGAAGACTTTAAACTTTTCAAATGCTTCATCTTTATGTTTTAGTAAACCAATCAAACACATTCTAGAAAAATTATCAATGAATAAAATGTAGTATTCTTCTCCACGAGGTGACTTTTTCTGGGATGATGATATTTGGAAGATCACGAACAACCTTGAGCCTACATGATTTTCTTATTTTAGAAAATCTTAGATGCCCCCATATTATGTTCCATAACCAGTTCTCTTTTGTTTTGCTTAGATAACATTGTTCTTGACCTCCTTTTAGTATATATAGATTGTTTGGAGTCCTTGTACCTTTGATTATGGTATTTCATGTGTCAAGCTCACGAACCACACATTCTTTTGATCGAAACACAACTTCCTTTCCTTGGTCACACATTTGACTAACACTCAATATGTTATGCTTTAAACCATCAACATACATAACATTTGTAGCTTTAACCTTGTCTTTTAGATAAACAGAACCTTTACCCTTAATGGAAACTGGTGTGTCATTTCCAAAAAAGACATTCTTTTCCTTTTATAAAGCATTGTATGAAATGAGTTTATCTTTATCACTTGTCATGTGTTTTGAGCATCCGCTATCAATGTACCACTGATCTTCTTGTCCTTCTGCAAACATAGCTATGCCACATCTTTTTGACTGTAATTCCTTCCTTTTCCATACGTTGGAGTTTGATGATGTTTGTTCCTTTTGATATGTTGGCCAAAATTTTCTCCTGCATTGAGATTCTTCATGACAAAAGTTGTTTCAAAATGAACATTCAATTTCATCTTCAAGAGGAGAAAATTTATTATAAGAGCTCTTCTTGATTCCAGTCGTTTTCTTGCTTCTCTAGTCATGATAGTTTTGTAAGCAACACATTGAGCTGCCTTATGAACAAAGTTATGGCATGAAAAACATTGTCCATTAAAGAAGAAGTTTTTGTGATCATAAAATATTTTGGTATTGTTCACCTTTTGGTTGGTGCCTCTATTGATGTTCACCCTTTGAGTAAAATGAGCATGATTTACCTAGGGAGTACCTTTAGGCTTTTGCTGAGGATTGACACATTGTTGACTGGATTTTTTTAAATCAAGATAGCTTCTGGTGATGGCTGAAGACTTTCTGGTTGGGATGTTTCTTTAGTGTATCCAAGGCTAGTCTTTATAAGAGGAGAATGTTGAACCTTGATGATTTCATCTAAGGTTTCTAATCCTTTAGCAAATCTAAGATTCATAGATTTTGTTTTCTCAAGTTCTTTTCTTAGACCCACTACTTCACACTCTAATTTTTCATTATGTTTTTCCCTTTCTATGAGTTGATGTGTCAAAGTATCTATGCCCATATTCTTTTCTTCCAAGCAGATTTTGAGTTGAGTGATTTCTTCAAGAAAATATTCTTCTTCTAAAGCATCCACAAACTTATCATTTTCATAATCCATGAGTAGTTTAATATCTTGTTTAGATTTATCTTCATCACTATTAGATAGGCCATCACTATCTTCATGAGTATAATAACTTATTCTATTAACAAATTTTTCATAATACCTTTTGTAGAATCCTTTCCTTTGTCATGATTATCTTTGTGAGGACATTTAGCAGCATAATGACCAATCAAAAGCAAAACATTTGAAGGGAAGCTTACCTCTGAATCTTCTGGAACCCCGTTGAAGTTTCTTCATAAAGTTTACCTCATCTTCTTCTGATATATATCCTGATTCCTTGAGGTCTTCCTTTTCTTTTCCCTTAACAGAGGCTTTGAAAGTGGCTTCTATGATTTTTGATGGACCTCCTTTCCTCATTTCAAAGGTAGTTAAAATTATATGAATTTGAACAACATTAACAGATTTTAGACCCTAATTCTCTTCAATGGCAGATACATTTGACTCAAATTTAGAAGATAGAGATCTCAAATGTTCTCTCCTAAATTATCCTCCTTTATTTCTTCACTTGGATTCTTCATATTAGTTACAATCTCATATACTTGCAAAAAGTAACTAGAAATACTTTCATCACTATGCATCTTGAGAGTTTCATATTGAATTCAAACAGTTTGGAGTTTAGCACATTTTACCTAGGAGTCTCCTTCGTAGCTTTGAATGAGTTTGTCCCATATTGCTTTGGCTGTGTTGCGCTGCATGACTTTGACGAATTCTAATTCTGATAGACTTCCCAATAATGCATTGATGGCTTCGGCATTTGTTTCGTATAATTTCTTTTTTGCTAGATCTGTGGGGACTGCTGCCAGATATTGGTATCCTCCTTTCACGATTTCCCAAACATCAGCTCCAAGTGGCTGAATATAGGCTCTAGTTCTTATCTTCCAATATGCTAAGTTATTTTTGTTCAAATTTGGTGGTCTAATAGATCCCATTCCTTCGTTATTTCTCATCTTGAGGGATCTTCCTTCAAGTGATCAAGCTTCTTCTGAAGGACCTGCTTTGATACCAATTGTTGGGAAAAATACTTGGGGGGGGGGGGGGGGGGGGTGTGGTGAATCAATATTTTAACTTTCACAATAACAATTTTTAATTTTCAAACTGCATACGTTATTTTACAGATACCAAACAGCATATGTCCGCGATTATGATGAATGGAACCAACATATATATAATAAACTTGTAAAACAACTAATTCATTATTTGTTGAACTTAAATCAGAGTGTGATGCATTTACTAAGTAGTAACAGATGCATCAAAAATAGAATAAATCAACACACACAAACACCAGGATTTTTCAGGTGGAAACCCAATGTGGGAAAAAACCACTGATGTTGTCGTCTCAGTCTTCAATCTTCTTATTATAAAAGTGTTTACAAGTTTCGTACTAGTGCAGACTTTTTCATTATGTAGGTATCTACCCGCTGAAGGCTACAACCTTCACTCATTTTCCAGCTTCTACTGGAAGGGAGCTTCAACCCCCTAGATCTTGTACTAGCTGATATGTTTACCACTACATAAGCATCGACCTACATAAGGCTACCACCTTCACTCTTTCTCCAGGGACCACGTTTCATAAATTTTTAAACTGGATACTCCTGGTACACATCAACACAATATGTAGGCCACGTTTCATCAAAATTTCATACTAGACCCATCAGAACATTGAAGCTCAAAATAAATCACTACTACAATACAACCATAAAAAACAACTGCATCAACCAATTACTGAAACCCATCAAATTTGAAGTAAAATACAATCAATCAATTTGAACAGTTAGATCACTGTCACCATAACATAGAGTTGAACCCAAATCATTGCATCAATAAACAGAACCAACTGCAACCTCAAAAATCACATTTCAAAATGTATACACTACTTCAATGCGGCAAACCTGCATGTATACACTACTTTCTATGACCCAACTGGCATATAACTCTAAAGATACTGAATCATCAAACTTCTAAACCAAAAATTGTACTACCCAAAGACATTTTGAAGATCTACTGTCATATTAGAGAGTTCTAAAAAGATAGAAACAATGATCACCCTTCTTACTCAATCAATCAATCAGTCATATTCAATCTCCTTATACAATTAGTTTAACTTCATATCTAATGAAGACATCATTAACAAATAACAGTAAAACGACATTAATGATCAGAAAGATCAATCATTTCTGAACAGCAATCCCTTCCTCTACATACGTGACTTGGAAGTGTCGAACCAATGTGTATACGTGCCTTCATCGAGTTAAACCAGTGTATAGATTTGTAAATAATTACTTATAACTTCATAGCTTTTCAAGACTTGAAATATACCCAAATCATAGCATATAAAGGATAAAACATGCATTAATAATCATATCTAGACTATCCATTCTCAGATCCTACAATGATAAGTCATTTCAGGTCTAATGATCATGATCCAACATTGTATCCATGGGTGCATAAGATGTTTTAGATCTATATCATAACCATAACCCTTATAACACAAAATCTACTTCAGATAGAAGTATTCATGAAAACCCCTTTCACTTTCACACTTAGCCCATTGATCTTCTCCTCCTTATATACTTAGAGCCTTTGTTAATACCATGCACCAAAACAACACTTAGAACCTATGGTATTCATAGACAGGATCAAGTAACCGTTATTCCACTCAATATTGTGGGCTCATACCACGGTATGGACCCATTCTTTAACTTTAATTTTCCATCCCATACATGCTTTTCCTTCTGTGAAACTACATGCAAATGTATACGCTCCTTTTATTCTGTGTATCCATGTGTATATGCCACTTGGACTAGGGTAAAAAACATATACAACTTATACCATTCTCTTTCCATAATTCTTGATTCTGATCTATAATCCTTTGTCCCATCATCTTGTTCTTCTTTACCATTACTTTGTTACCTCTAAATAGACTTGTTACAATGTGAGTTGCCCTTTATCATTTCTGAACTGACCTGTATGTGGGTTTCCATCAAGGACAATGCATGTACCATAATGCCAACAGAGGTATGGTGGTCACTCTAATAATGAGATTTGCATTCAAATGGATGGCAAGTCCCCTTACAATAGTGGTGGAAATATTTTCTCCTTGAGAGTGAAGGGTCATGGCAAATTCATGGGTTGCCTCAGCATCATACCCATTCAATTTTTCAAAGAATCCCATCCACTGGTGGCTTAGGAAGATATATTTTACAGGAGGATGTTGATGGATTTTGTTGGGTATGTGGGTGGGTTCCTTTCTATTGAAACCTCCCCCCGTGGCTCCTATTGCTACTTCCTTAATTTATTTCAAAGAATTCTATTTTTATGGAGAATTGTGTTCTGAGCAGCCTAGGGTCTCAAGGTAGGGTAAGGATGTTGGTGCCTCTCTTCTAGCTAGAGAGAGGATAATTATATTACAATCTTTAAAAGGACTACCTCTACTACCACCTTTCTTTTGTAATGTAAAAAAAAATATCTTTCAAAAGAATTCAATTCTGTAGGGGTTTGCTACAAGATGTTTATACATGCAGAATTTCACTTAATAATTGCATGGAGGGTGAGGAGAAAAGATGCCCCTTACCCCTCTTTGGATGATTTCCTTATGATTATGAGGGTTTGGAGGAATATTCTCATTGATTCGTACCCTCTTTCACCTCTCGTCTTGACCCTGTAGCACCTCCTCTGCAATCCTATAATGATTTTGTTAATCTTGTAGCAACTGTGTTTGATCCTATAACACAAGTTCCCTATCTTGTAGTGCCTACAAATCAACTTTGTAGCTCCTCTGTAGGATTGTAGGGAACCTTTCGTCATAGGGAACTTGAAATTAGATGTCTTAGTGGGAATTTCTAATGATTTTGGGAATGATCTTCAGTACAACTGAAGTCAGGCATGTCCTTTTATTTCCTCTTGTGGTAGTGGGCTCAATGCCCTTGGTGAGTTGGCCCCTATGCATATTTCCTTTTGTAACTGTTGGCCCCACTCCTCGTAGTTATCACCTTCATAGTTATTACATGGAAGGTTGAGTGAACATCACTTTTACTAGCCACCTCCAATCCATAAAAGCTTATTCCTCGTCCATTAAAAACATTTTTTTGAAACAATATGCGCTTAAGGGAAGAGGCGAGGAGTGCCATACTTGATCCTACCTATCATGTCGATTTGTTAAAGATGCATGCACGCTGCTATTGAACCAGTGATCGATTTGTTGGCCTCTGGAGGTGCTATCTTCCATGCTCTTTGATAAGGATCATCAATAGGTAAATTATATGAACCTTAATTCCACTCTTCGGCTTATTAAAAGCAACTTTTATCACATTTCTTTACATGTTTTGTTATATTTTGCTTATTGAGAAGGGTAAAGATGGGATGTCATGTCTTGTGGTCTAATGTGCATTAATTGCAGGTTTTGGAGAAATTTTGGGTAGCTAAAGTGCAGGAACTCGAAGTAGACAAGCAAGAGGAATTTTAGGATATTGGATCTCCCTCCTTAACTCCTCACTCACTCGAACATTCCTACACCAGATCTCATCAGCTCGGAGTTACAAGCAACCAATCCATTGAGGTCATTAGCAGCCAAGCCAGTGATAGTTGAAGACCAGTTGATCTTGAGTTGGGAGCCAAGCCTCCCTAAATTTAATGAATTTTTTGGTAGCTTCAGTGGTATAAATAAGAAGGCCTAGATCCTCATTAGTATTGGACTTTTCTTGTTGTAGCCAAGAGGAATTTTCGAGCTAAGACATTGTGATTGATGACTCTTATGTACTTTTCATAATTTAATGAAAATGAGAAGCATTCCCTTGATCCAGCACTGAGTTGACTTAGAGGGCTGAAGCTCTTGGGTTAGGGCCCAACCCTAGCAGAAAAGGTTCCTCTTTTTGTACATGTATGGTTAGATTACATTCATAGTTAGCTACTGAATTGATTTTGGTTATGTTAATCTGCAATTATTTAGATGCTTAATTAGTTTGCTTCCAATTGTGGATAGATAGATCAGTGGTATCATAGTGACAGTAAACACTTCAAAAAATATTGTGATAGTGGCTTTCACCTCATCTCCCTTCTGGGATCATGATTTGAGGGTTCCATTCACACAGACCAAAAAAAAAATTTCTTGTTTGATTATTGCATAGTCCATGATTTCTTGTTGAATAGATCAATGTCTCTAAATTCCTTAGAAGCATTTTCAATTGCCATTTTGATCTCTTGAGTTTGCTATGGTTTGAAAGCAATTCCATTCATAAACTTAGCCATTAGCTATTAATAACTCTGTTTTCCTCCATTCAACTCATCTTTTCCATGTATAGATGAATTTGTGCATAAATGAAGAAAAGAGTGTTAGATGAATTTGTGCATAAATGAAGAAAAGAGTGCATGTTGTTGCAGGAGATTATAATTTGCAAAGAGACCTCATCTCATCCACCTCATCCAAGTCCTATTGACCTATGTTGCCAAGGTCCACCAAACCCTAAATCTAAATTCTTGTTTTGTAAGCAAAGTGGTCATTTCCATTGAGAAAATCCAACCATCTTGAAGCATTTGACTAAGCCTTGGATAGTGTGCACCTCCTCCATGCCTTATTTCCCCATCAGACACCTTTCCCACACTTCATTATACTTTTCCTACCATATTCTAAGATTTTTGCCTATTTCCTATAGTAAAACAAGGCATCCTATAATAGAACTAGAACATCCTGTAGTACTACAAGAAATCTTGTAGTAGCCTGTTTTAAGCCCAAATTGAGCAGGAACGGTCATCTAAGCTTAGGTTAGGCCTCCACTTGGCTTCCATACCCTTGAAACTAGTCCATGCCTTTTCCTCCATACTTGTCTCCCCTGCCAAAGAACAAGTGAAAATTAGCATTTGCATTCATAAAACTAAACATCAAAAAAGGATTTTTCTGCAATTTCCAAATTAGCACATGCTGTTCGAAAATTATATATTATGGAGCAATGGAACACATAAAATATTGCAAAAATATAAACACAGAGAATGCACAAAACAAGAGAGACACAGATATACGTGGTTAACCCAATTTGGCTACGTCCACCCCGAACAACCAGTCCTTCCTTTCTATTATCCAGCAAAATGAAGAGACACAACCTACAGCAAATCCGCTGTAATATCCTCTGTTTTCTCTCACAGTCTCACCTCTCTATTTCTCGCTCACAGAATACACATCTATGTCTCAGCCTCCAATACAATACCCTCATACAAAGAGAGGGGTTGCCTTCTAGGGCAAAAAACCCTAAACTAAACATAAGTTATGTTCAAGGGACCACTGATAGAATTGGTAGGATTCTCAGGAGACATAGTATCCCTGTGTCCGTCAGGCCCCTGAACACCATTCGTTCGTCCCTCAGATCGGTGAAGGATCCCATCGACCCTAAAGATATGAAGGGTGTTTATATGATCCCTTGTTCCTGTGGGACCCCCTATATTGGGGAGACTGGTCGTTCCATTAATCAGAGGATTAGCGAGCACGCAGCGGATCTGAAGCATAGGAGATCTAAGTCTTCTGCTTTGGCTGAACATGCTGAGAAAACCAATCATCATGTTTGTATTGAAGAAGCCATTGTTATTGCTAAGGTTTTGCATTTCCATCATCGAAAATTCAGGGAAGCGCTTGAGATCGAAAAGAGACCAAGCAATCTCAATAGAGAGGATGGTTGGAAAGTCAGTAGGTGTTGGGTCCCAGCCCTCTCTTCCTAGTCGTTTTTTCGTCCTTTTTGGTTTTTGGTGTTCTTTTATCTTTATTTTCACTTATTTATTTATTTTATTATTATTTATTTATTTATTATTATTATTATTTTTAATCGTGTATATAGCAACCTATTTCTTCTGATGCCTTTCTTTCCATTCCTATTATTCTTATTGATTATTTTATTTAAGGGCCTCCGTATAACTAATTTCCTTTCTAATTCTTTACTGCTTATATTTTTAATTAATTTTCGATCTAATAATAGAGTTCAGGGTTCTGTGATCCATATCAAGTTAAGTAAGATTCTTCGGCGAAAATCACATGGAATATCATTTGTCGACGCGTTTCGAACCAACCAGTGTGGTTCATCGTCAGGACAAGTTGACATATCATATCATCCTTTGATTTTCTTTATTACCTTTATTAACACACAATTTTTATAATATTTTTAAATAAAATTAATTTTATACATTACTCTATACATCTAATTTTTCCTTTATTATTTTTATTTTTTGTATTTTTATTTAATTATTTATTGTTATTTATTTTATTATTATTTTTATTATTATTTATTTTATTTATTTATTTATCTATTATTATTATTTTTTATTTATTTATTTTTATTTTTATTTTTATTTATTTTATTTTTATTTGTATTTTATATTTTTATTTTTATTTATTTTATTCATTTTATTGTTATTTATTTTGTTATTATTTTTGTTATTTATTTATTTATTTATTTTATTTTATTTTTATTCATTTAGATATTTTTATTCCCATTTAACTCGTATTCACATTTTATTTTATTTTTATTTATTTATTTATTTTATTTATTTTATTTTTATTTATTTATTTTATTTTTATTTTTATTTGTATTTATTTTATTCATTTATTTATTTTATTGTTATTTATTTTGTTATTATTTTTATTCCCTTTTAACTCGTATTCACATTTAATTTATTCATAGAAGCGGTCCTTTGCAACTAATTTTCCTTTTAAAAATAATTAACCTATAATTTTTAACTATTTATTAATAAACTATTATCACTAATTTAAATGATTTATTGGTCTCCTATATAACTTATCTCCTTTTTTTTATTAAAAATGTTTTGATCCCGGTCCATTAGTCAATATTTACGGTTGGTCAAACTAGCTGTTGGAGGCTCTGCTCGGTCTATTTAACATGCTAAGCTGGATCTGTTTCTTCAACTTGTCCTGACGATGAACCACACTAGTTGGTTCGAAACGCGTCGACAAATGAGATTCCATTTGATTTTCGCCGAAATCTTTCTCTAACTAAACATAAGTTCTACCGTCAGATCATCTGCCTAATGAACAGCCCAGATTGAATAGAAATTACTATACTTTTACAAGGAAATTTTACATTTGTTTTTAGCTTCGGGGTGCTGCCCCCGAGTCCCCGCCGGGGGACCGCTGGCCCCGGACCCCACAGCCGGGGGGATCGGCACCCCCGCAGGGGGGACAAGTCCCCCCCGCACCCCCCGCGTGGAGGGGTGTACAAACTTCCTGGGGTATACATCCGGCTGAAACAAAGACCTCTGAACAATCATGCTCCACACACAACACATGCATGCAGTAGTCATAATAATTCTTAGATCAAATTCCATGCTTAGTTAGTCTAGATAATTAAATGCTATAAACAAGTTTAAGCTAGGTTTCTTTTCCAAAAAAAATGGGTATATGTTTAGCTAGATGATTTCATGTCACTTTATAGCACCTTCCAATTCAGTCTTTCATTTCCTAGAGTAAGCAACATTCCCTTTTTGCATTAAGGATAATTTTCCTTTTTCCATTTGGTATTCAGGCTCCTTCTAGTCAATAGAAGACTGGTTTGAAAAACCCTAGTGGTTTATCACCCCAGTTGAAAAGTGAAAAGAGTAGACCATTGCATCTACTGTGTATACAACACTGTCACCTCCAAGTTTGTACAAACCTCAAGTTGATAAAGTAAAGTTGGTAGCCCCAGGAGTTGCAACATTCTTACTGAAATATTGGTGCTCATCACTTTTTGGAGTCATTGTCAGGGAGGTGTCTAAGTAGATGTGATTTCTTCTTTCTTTCTAATTCTGCAAATAGTTCCATTCAGGAAAACAGTTGTGATCTTTTTTTACCAATTTTGCAAGTAGTTCCATTCAGAAAATAGTTGCAATCTTTTGCTTTCTTTCCAATTCTGCAAGTAGTTCCATTTAGCAAGTAGTTGCAATTTTGTTTTGATTTCTTTCCATTCTACAAGTAATTCTGACCAAAAAAAAAAAAAAAAACCCTAAAAAAAAGCATACTTCTTTCATGCCTCATAGGAGTAGAGACAAATAAGGGAAATTTTTGCCAAATACTCCCATTGCATCGAACAACCAAATTTCCCTCTTATTCGGTGGTTGTGAGCTAGAGGACCCATTAGGCGAACAACTAGAGATTTTTGAAGAGCATATTGGGGAAGAAGAAGAGACCATTCCACAGACCTACACCATGGGTGAAAATAGAAATGGGATTGGAGACAAAGAAGGATCTAAGAATAGAGTCGAGGGTACTTTTCCCATTAGAGAAACTAATGGGGATTCTAGGATGAAAAACATAAGCCCCTCTTCCTTTCCTCACTTCCATGACTTGACCTTAGAGGACCTATATACCTTTTTGTTCAAGTTTGTTGTCATATCTAGAACTTATGATTACATCTCTAATGACCAGAAGTTGAAACTGTTCCCATCCACCCTCAAAGATGCAGCGTTATGCTGATTCATGGGTTTACCTGGGGACAAAATCACCACCTAGGCTCAGATGCAACAAGCCTTAAACAATAAGTATAGGGACTACTGCAAGTTCAAAGATACCAAAGAGGAAATTCTTAGAATGACCTTGGGACATGATGAATCTATAGAAGATTATGAGGAAAGGTTACAACTTAGCTACAAAAGGGCCAGGTGCACCCTTGATCCTCAATTGCTTAAGCTAGTCCTTCTTAGAGGGATCATGGAAGATCTCCTAGAAACCTTAAACCTACTGTTTGGAGGGGACATCTATCAATTACCCTATGATGATATCAAGATAGTTTTCAAATATCATTCTAGGGAAGCTAGAAAGAAGGGTAGGGCTAGTCAAGCTTTTTCTAATTCATCCTCCTCCAACACATCCATAAAAAGTGAAATTGGGAACATGTTGGAAGACTTTGAGAGAGAAATGTTGCATACCCTTTTTCTGTAAATGGACACCATGTAGATCAAGAGGAAGCAAGAGGAAGAAAAAAGAGCCTTAGCTATCTTTTGCCCTAGATGCACCAAGAGGCACCCTAGGAACGAATTTTCATTGAATATTACAGAAATATGCTCAGTTTTTGAGGAAAAACACTCCATAGAAAAGTGCCCTTCTCTACCCGGATTAAAAGATGTGTGTCAGGGAACTGAAGGGGTGATTGAAAAACTCCGTTATATCAACCAAAGGAGGCCTCAAGGACCTCGACCATACCAACAATGCATGCAAGGGGCATCCTATTCATATTACAACCCTAACAATAATACATCCATTTGCCCTTGGTGCCCTCCTCCTCATCCTTCATGGTCCACATCTTATCCCTGGTCTTTTGCACCTCAATACTATTCCCAACCTACCAACCAACCATTTCAGCCATATGCTCCTCCACAACCTCAGTGGAATGCACCATCCCAGGCGTCGAGGTTCCCATCCAGCTTTATTGCCTCCACCTCCATCTCAACCATAACTCCTACAGCCTACTCCACCTAAGAGAACTCATATGCCTGCTCAACCAAATCCGAACCTGAACAAAAAATAGGCACAACAGGTCTACAGTGGAGAAGAATCTTACCCTACCTATGTTGTGGAGATTAAAGGAATTAACCTCAGGTCTGGAAGAGTGCTTCCAGATAATCAACCTCCATCTCCACCTAAGGAGATTAAACAGGAAAAGGAGTAGAGTGTCCCTCAAGTAAATTCACCTCCTTTTCCTAAGATATTAATCCATCTTGTCTAGCACACCACAAAAGAGACTGAACTTCTGGGTGAATTGAAAAACTTGTGTGTTAAAATCCCGCATCTCTAAGCTATTAAGGATGTCCCCATCTACAACAAGTTAATCAAGGAGAAATGTTTTAAACATCATGAGGCGAAAGAAATACACCCCTACCATTAATGTCATTGGATAACTGTCCGACTTAATGTTGGGGTGGTTAATTTGCCTAAAGTATCTAGATCCTGGAAGTCCTATGGTAGATGTGCACGTCGATGGCATAATTTTTCCCCATACATTGATCGATCTTGGGGCTGATATCCATGTGATGACCAAGGAGACTATGCTTAAACTAAATCTCCAAGGATCATTAAGAAAGACAACAACAGTCTTGTAGCTTGTAGACAAGTCCACAGTAGCTCGTAAGGGAGTTGTTAAGGATGTCATGGTCTCCATTGATTCCTCGGAATACCCTGCTAAATTCTTAGTTCTCCAACCTAAGACCAAGTTCAATGGTTATCCTCTCATCCTTGGAATGCCATGGTTAGCCACTGCTGATGCTTACATAAGTTGCAGGGCTGGGAATATGACCATTAAAAATGGGCATTTTTCCAAATAATTGGTCATGTACCCTCTTGCTCAACCATCTCTAGAGCATGACTTACCTTTATGATTAGAAGAGGAGGAGGAAGTTGAAGTCTACTCTTCCCCAAATTGTACCATAGATTCTACTATAGGAGGGGGGAAACTTGATGGAGATGACCTAATTGAAAAAATCCTCCAGAATTAGCCCTCCAACATCATGTCTCTTGAGGCATTAGTTAACAAAGCTAAAGATAACCCTTGGACTGATCTTTGCCTAGCTGAATCAGGTCCTAGTCATGTCAAGATGATAGATTTTGGCCTAGATATAACATTGAAAATCAATCCCTCTCTCTTTGTACATTAGGAAGAGGAGTTATGTGGCATGCTACGAAAGCATCTAGATGCCATTACCTAGAGTTACAAGGAAATGAAGGGAGTGCACCCTTCAATGTGTACTCACAAAATTTACATCAAGGAAGGCTGCAAGGTAGTGCACCAAACTCATAGGAGAATGAACCCAGCCATCAAGGATATAGACAAAGAAGGACTGCAGAAGTTGTTGGATGTAGGGTTCATTTGCCCCATCTCAGATAGTGAGTGGGTGTCTCCTCTGGTTCTTGTTCCAAAGAAAAATGGGAAGTGGAGGATCTGTGCAGATTACAGAGAGCTAAACAAAGCCACAAAAAAAGACCATTTCTCTTTACCTTTAATTGACTAAGTATTGGATGGTCTGGCAGGAAAGAAGTTCTTCTCTTTCCTGGATGGATTCAGTGGTTACAATCAAATCCAGATCAGTCTAGAGGACTAGGATAAAACCACCTTCACATGTCCCTGGGGTACCTTTGCCTATAGGGTCCTTCCTTTTGGGTTATGCAATGACCCTGCCACTTATTAGAGGGTAGTCATGAGCATCTTTGCAAAGCAAGTCCATGAATTTGTGGAATTTTATATGGACAATTTCACCCCCTATGGGTGTGATTTCCTAGAGGCTCTCTCTAACTTGGAAAAGTATTAAACAAATGCATTGAATGAACTTATCCCTTAGTCCTGAGAAGAGTGAGTTCTTTATGACTGTAGGGACCATTCTAGGTCACTCAATATCCCAGGAAGGACTGCAAGTAGACCCAAACAAGATAGCTATCATAAAGAGGGTCCCTACTCCTCAGAAGTAGAGGGATGTCAGAAGTTTCTTCGGTTTAGCTGGATACTATAGGAGATTCATAAGATACTTTAGAAAGGTAACCTCAACTTTATTTGGACTATTGACCAAGGACTTCAAATACTTATGGTCAAAAAACTACCAAGAGGCCCTAGAAGCCCTAAAGGAGAAGTTGACTACTGCACCTATACTCCGAGGCCCAACTTGGGATCTATCTTTCCACATCCATGTTGATGCCTCTAACAAAGCTATAGGAGCAGCACTGGTCCAAATAGATGACAAGCTACCTTATGCCATTTACTTCATCTTCAAAAATATGTCCAAAGCTTAATTAAACTACACTGTGACTGAAAAAGAGCTCCTAGCTATTGTCCATTCCTTGAATAAATTTAGACATTACATCACAGGTTACCAGACCTTTGTACATATTGACCATGATGCTATTAAATATTTGATGAACAAACTTGATGTGAATGCCCAAATTATTAGATGGTTTCTTTTATTATAATAGTTTGATCTAACTATCATTGATAAGCCTGGTAGAGAAAATGTAGTTGTAGATTTTTTGTCCAAATTGGCTTTGCCTGCAGGTGAGGAAGGAATGGTTGATGACCAGCTACTAGATGAGCATTTATTCACCATTTCAGTTCTCTCTCCATGGTTTGCTGACATAGCCAACTACTTAGTAGTTGCACAGTTCCCTCCAAATCTGTCCTCCAAGGAAAAGAGCAAAATTTTAAGGAAAAATGCCCCATTCACTTGGATTGGGGACAATCTCTTCAAGTTGGGCCCAGATCAAATTTTGAGAAGATGTGTTAGGGAGGAGGAAGTTTTTAAAATCCTTATAGTCTATCATGATGGGCCTTGTGGAGGTCACTTTATAGCCAAAAGGATAGCCTTCAAGATACTACAAGTTGGCTACTATTGGCCCACTCTCCACCAAGATGCAGAAAGATATATTGGCCAATGTGACCGATGCCAAAGAATGTAGAAACCCACTCCTAGGGATGAAATTCCTTTGCAACCTCAAGTGAATTTTGAGCTATTTGACAAGTGGCGCATGGATTTCATTGGGTGCCTTGATCCTCCATCATGACAGAAAAAGTACATCATTGTGTGCACTAACTACTTAACAAAGTGGGCTGAAACCATAGCTGTCAAGGTAGCCACAGAAGAGAAAGTGGCTGATTTCTTGAGGGAGAATGTATTTTACAAGCTTTGATACCCTAGAGAACTAGTTATTGATTAGGGCACTCAATTCACCTCACACATGATTGAGAATCTGTTAACCCAAAATAATATCAAACACATGAAATCCACTCCTTACCACCCTCAAGCCAATGGACAAGTAAAAGTTACCAACAAAGCATTGGAAATAATTCTGACAAAGGTGGTGAGCAACAACAGGAAGGATTGGGCTGACAGACTAGTGGAGGCCACTTTGACCTACAATACAACTTGGAAGACAACCACTGGCTTCACCCATTATGATTTGGTCTATGGGAAAAGGCTCTGCTCTCCATTAAGTTTGAGTACAACACTTTAAGAATGGAAGCACAGTTGGATCTAGATGTTATAAGGGCACAACAAGAGAGGTTGCTCCATCTCAATGGGTTAGATGAATTTATGATGCAGTCCCTCCTACACACAGAGGTGACTAAAGTACAAAGAAAGGTCTGACATGAAAAAAATATCAGATACAAACTGGTTCAAGAAGGTGATTGGGCTATGTGGTATGACTCCAGGTTGAAGGATTTCAAAGGTAGGTTGATGATAAAATGGTTGGGCCCATATGTGATACAAAAGTTCCATGACAATGGGTCTTTTTAGATAAGAACCATTGATGAAGAAGGTATCCCTTTTCTTGTCAATGAGTATAGATTGAAAGCCTACAAAAAGCCTCTATCGAAGGAGGAGTTCATTAGTAGTATCAGTAAGACAGTAATGGTGATTGAAGGAGTCTCGGCTTCCACCTCACCAAATTCTTAAAGATTGTTGAATCTTTGGAAAAAAAAAAAAAAAAATAAGATACCTAGGTGAAAACCTCTATGAGGCACCTAAGGCCCACTTTTGGGCTGAAAACCTCCTTGAGGCAACCCAAGAGTGAAAAAGAAAAAAGAGAAAAATAAAAGACCCTTGGGTGAAAACTTCCTTTGAGGCAACTTGGTTGTCTTTCAAAAAAAAAAAATAGAGAAGAAAAAAACAAAAATGTAATGGCAAGGACTTAAACATGCCCACTCATAACAGTTATGGTTTTTACAGGTTTTCAATAAAATAATGGACACCAAGTTTAGAGGATAGCAAGCCATGCAAAACTCCATTTTTCCTTCATTCATTTCATCTCCTCCATGAACACCATGTTTCATTCATTCGTACTCATATCCAACCATCAAAAATCCAATTTTCAGGCAATTCTGTGACTTCTACAGGATTTCTTGTAGTTACTACAGAAGTTTCTTGTAGTACTACAAGAAGTCCTCAAAATCTACAGGAATGAAATTACGATTGAAAATTCATGATGCAGGCCTATTTTGGGTTGAAAAAGGAGGCCATTGACTTCACCACATCTCATCCAACACCATTTCATGACCATGTCACTCTCTGTTTCCATCAAGAAATCCACTTAGAAGAAGAATACATATATAAACAAAAGGAAAAAAAGAGAGGAAACAAAGAGATATGAAAGGGCCATACCACCAGTATCCTACCTCACCTACCACTCCATTACCACCCCTTCCACTCCTATTTCAAAACATATTCACCCTCCAAGAAAAATAAAGACAAAAAAAAAAAAATTCAAAAAGAGGCAGCTACAGGATTTCCTATAGTACTACAAGAAACCCTGTAGCATCCTATATTGAATCAACACCAGTCTCTAGGCTCATCCTTCAGCACCCATGCAGAGGAAGAATAACAACACACCTGCATACGCTATGGCACCTATCCAAAGCTCAACAACAACAGAAGATTCCAGCACCTGTACATCACAACAAGAAGACAACCTATCAACATAATCAAATCAACAAAACAAGAGTAGAAGAGAAGTTGTACCTGAACCAGAAGCAACATAACGGAGCATCAACAACAAAGAAAAGGAAGCCATGAGTATGTCACCTCATCCACACTCTATCCTAAGTACAAATATGATTAAAACTATAGGAATATGAAAAAGTTGGTTTTATAAGATGAAGGTGGTGAGTTAACCTGGCCACCCTCAACCCGATAAAAAAAAGTTAAGTGCTAGTAAATGAACATGTGGCAAGGTCACATCAAAGGAAGTAAATCAGAAAGGTGTTCAAGTTATGTTGTACATGAGTGGGCGACAATTACAAGAAAGGGATGGATGATAACTAATAGTGGGCCAATGGTACAAAAGGAGAAATTACATACCCATCCAACCAACACATCGCTCAATGAAATCAACCATAAATAGAAATATTCCCTAAATTTCATGCAAGACATCATTCATTTCGAGATTTTGAGAGCTAGGACCACCTAGAGGAGCCATTGGAGGAGAAATCTAGTCTCGACCATCCTACAGTGAGCACTTATAAGAAACACAAGAAAACTATAGGAAATAATGAGGAAAGCTAGTCTCGGCCATCCTACAGTGAGCACCTACAGGAAACGCAGGAAAACTATAGGAAACAATGAGAATTGTCAAAAATGCTACGAGGGGGTGCCTAGGTCCCAGCTATTCAATAATTCTACTCAACCAAGGCACTGCAGTGAAAGGCAGGTACCCATATCCTCTGTGCTTTCATTTGTAAAGAGGAAAGGAAAAGAATTGTCATTTATTTCTAAGTAATTACAGTGTGCATAGAGATAGACAAAATTGTGTGGATTAAAGGGAGAATTGTAGTCATCACCCTCCTAAACTCTAAACCCTCAGTCACCTGGGAAATCTCTTAAGCTATAGCCACCAAACTTCATACAATCAGATTGACAGAGAGAGAAGATGACAGGGGGTTTCAACAAAAGGGAGCCTACAAGAACAACTAGAATACATCTCCATCCTCCCGTGGTAGAGATATTTAGAAGGCATCAATGGTTGGGATTGTTCGAGCTACTTAGAGGATATGATGATGATGTAGCTAGGGAATTTTCAATGTCACTCACACCCCAAGCTAGAGTCAGTTCCACTACTGTAGTGAGAGGATTGTCAGTAAAAATTACCCCTGAAAGCATTAGAAAAATCACTACACTTTCTCTAGGTTTACAATGGAGAAAAGAGAATAAAGCTAGCATCACTTATGACAAGAAGAATTTTTTCTTGGAAGATGAGGAACCAATTGAGCAAAAAAATGGGATTATAAGGGAGAGCATTCCATATCCTTGGGATGAAGTAAGCTACCACATTCTCAAGTATATTTCTTGTGAGGGAAGGCTTAGTATAGTCTATGGTTACCAATTTAGACTCCTCCATGAGCTGAGATTTGGAGAAGAGTTACCACCTCATAGAAGACTTAGTGTGCCCTACCTTCTGTTGCAATCAATGATAGGCATGAGCATTAAATTACATGAACGAAAGCATCAACAACTGGCACATCATGGACTTATAAAGATCATAATAGAAGATGCCCTAAGCCAATTAAGAATCCCTATTATGTGGCCCACATTTGTAGACATGAACAGAGATGCAATTCAAGCAATTGAGTATGAACCAGAAGAAGGAGAGGAAGAAGAACCAAAAGAAGAAGAGGAAGAAGAAACAAAAGAAGAAGGGGAAGAAGAGTTTGAAGAAGAGGAGCATGGAGAAGAAGAGGATGAGCCAGTGGAAGAAGAGGAGGCAGAGATAAATGAAACAAAGGAAGAGAAGGACAGTAGGGGAGAAGCACAAAAGGATGAATCAAGTCCTAAAATACATAGCAAGGAAGGGGAGGAATCCCCAAGAGTGTCTCCTGAACCCACAGAGAAGGAGGTAGCTACTACCTTGACTTCTCTAAGTACACCCATAAAATCAACATGAAAGAGGTAGAGGAAGACTCCCCTATACTTCAAAATAAGGAGGAGCACCAAGATAAAATAAGGGAGACCTCAAACACCTACCAAGACTCTTATAATCATTGAAGACTCACCAAGAGGATAAGAAAAGCTAGTCTCCCCAGGAAGCACAGACTGAGGTCTTACTCGAAGTAGTATGGGAGGGTGCTAGAACTAGGTTTCCGCACCCTAGAGATGTTTGATGAGTTCAAGTGGTCCGCAGTTCGACCCTACGCGCACGTCGCTACGTGCACTTTCCCGTACCTTGAAACCTGAGATGCTGCCTTCACACAGACCTACTTGGGGGCCAAACGTTGTTATTACCCCAGTCCTTACTAGAATTCCAAGGTTAGTTGATTATTTTAGCCTACTTGCGTGCTTTAAGTTATACTTAACAACATAAATCATTCATACCGGTGAGCACAGTAAATAAACATTATATTTGCAATTTATATCAAACATGCATTAACCCAAGAACAGATACACAAATTGGTAACAAAACTTCTCTTTATTAATTTCTTTCTCAATTACAAACTTGACTCCGCCCTGCGCACTTAGCTACAGGGGTCTGCGCACTCAGCTGCAGAGCCTTCTCCTACTCTATGACCCAAAGACACACCTAGTCACTCATACTCTTTCTCTTTATCTCTACTTCTTCTACTTCGCTATCTCTTACACTTAGAGCCTCGCTCTATTTATACAATCCCATGGTCCGCAGACCATGGGTAGGCCGACATTACATTACAAAACTAGGGCAGAAAACCCTGTGACTCTAACATACTTCCGCGCCCGCAATTCGTGGAGCTTTACAACACCATTCAGTCAAAACTTGGGCTTTGAGCCCCAAAACATGCCTTGTGGGGGATTCCATGCCCAACAAGCCCCCAACACAAACATCATGACTCACCCTCGAGTCACTCTGTCGGCACGATGATCTTTGCACGGAGTCCCTCCAACTGTTCTTGAACTGTGCTAAGGTCAGTAGCTCACTGAGCTACTGCTTGCTGAATCTGCTGCATCCATTGTTTAGAGACCTCTGTGTCTGAACTATTTCCATACATCTGTACCGTTATCTGCTGCATATTTTTATAGTCTCGCACCTTTGGCCGGTTCCTTGTAGCGCGAAGACTGTGCTTCTGCCGAATAGTTAGATAGCCGGCCCACCTGTGTAGGGCTTCAAGCGGCTGCCATTCACCTTGCATGGGAAAGGTTCTCCATTTAGTTTGACTAGCTATATTGTGCCTTCGTCTATGACCTCCTTAACCATATATGGTCCCAGCCAATGCATTCTGAACTTTCCCAAGAATTTTTCAAACTTAGTTTCATATAGTAGCACTAAATCATTTACCTTGAAGGTGCACAACTTAATATGGTGATCGTGCCAGACCTTTTCACGCTGCTTTTGTACTTGCTGATAAAAACCAACCAAGAACCATTCCTCCTCAAGTTCTTCCAATTTTGTGAACCTTTCTTCCAGAGCTTCACGGTCCATCATACCTGTGAGCGCGGCTATTCGTAGACTAGGTACAATATACTCCATTGGCATGACAGCTTCCACGCCATAAACTAACCGGAAATGTGTTTGTCCCGTCAGTTTCTTGCACGTTGTCATATAAGCCCATAGTACTGCAGATATGCATAGGTCCCAATCGTTTCACTATGCGTTGCACACTTTGGTTAGTGCAGTCTCTAGTATTTTGTTGAACGCTTCTACTGTCCCATTGTCTTATGGGTGATATAGTGTGCCTTTCTAATGATACACCTGGAACTCTTCTGTGAGTGCGTTGATGGTTTCATTCAGGAAATGTGTACCGCAATCACTCATTAAGATCTTCAGACATCCAAATTAGGTCAACATGTGTTCAAACAAAAACTTTGCAGCCGTAGCAGCCATGTAGACTTTGACCGGCTGCACTTCCACCCATCGTGTCAGGTACTCCGTCGCGGTGATGATGTAGCGAGCACCCGTTTTTCCTTGAGGTTTGATAGGTCCCACAAAGTCAATTGCCCATTTCTTGAACGGTTGTAGTGTCATTTGTGGATTCAACGGTATCTCGTCCCTCCGCGATGGTTTTCCAATCCTTTGACATATATCACAGGCCTTACAGTGTGCTTTCGAATCCTGGTGATGGGTTGGCCACTATAACCTTGCGCAAAGAATATTTTGTGCGGTTGCTCGTCCTGCATAGTGTCCTCTTGCAGTGCCCCCATGTGCTTCCGCGAGGATCTCACTTTGTTCAAATTCAGGTACGTACCTTCACAATATCTCATCATCACCCATTTTATATAGGTCCCCCGCGATGACAGAAAAATCTGCCCCGCGCACCACCAATTCCTTCTTCTGTTGGATGGAGTATTCCTTTGGCACAGTCATTGTTGTCAGAAAGTGGATTATATCTTCAAAGAGCCTGTCCGTGACGAGCATAGCAAAGAGTTGTGCATCAGGTAATCATTCCTCCAAACTAGTAGGTTCCTTGCCTATCTCAATACACGACAAGTGATCAGGTCCTGCATTCAGGCATCCAGGTTTTACCACAACCTCAAAATCATATTCTTGGAACAATAAGAGCCACCTACATATGCACCCCCCCAACACAGGCTTATTGACCAAGTACTTTAGCACGGAATGGTCTATATACATTTTGAAATGTCCTCCTATAAAATATTGCCGCTATTTTTGGAGCGCGTACACCATCTCCAACCCCTCGCGCTTGGTTGCGGAATAGTTCTTCTCATCTTTGGCAATCAAAGACTTGCAAACACGATAGGGTGATCCAAGCCTTATCTACCCTCTTGTGTGAGCACTGCTCCCAGCGCGATACACGACGCATCAACATGGACATGAAACTCCACATCCCATTTTGGGAAGACCAGTATTGGAGCGGAGGCTAATTTCCCCTTTAGGACATCCAAGCTCTTCATGTAATCATCATTCCAGCAAAATGTGACATCTTTTTTCAATAGTTTCTCCACCGGTGCAGTGATTTGGGCATAGATTTTGATGAACTTCCTGTAGTACCTTGTGTGTCCCAAGGTAGCGTGCAGCTATTTAACACTTCGTGATGCTTCCAAATTTAGAATCACAACAATCTTCACAGGGTCCACCATCAGTCCCTATTTGCAGACCACATGTCCCAATAGGTTCCTAAAGGGAACAAAGAATGTGCACTTCTTAAGGTTCAGCGCAATCTGGTGTCATCGGCAAGTATCCAGCATCAAGCATAATCTTGCTACATGGTGCTTAACAAATCCAAAGACAATCCAATCATCCAGATAGACCTCTAAGAACTTGTGGATGTATTCTTTGAATGCGGAAACAACGATGCATGAAAATATGGCTAGCGTGTTCTTCAACCCAAATGGCATAATGGTGTATTCAAAGTAGCCCCATTCCATTGCGAAGGTCATCTTACTCTAGTCTTCTGGCATGATTTTGATCTGGTGGTACCTTGAGAACTCGTCCATGAAAGATTATGCTTCTTGTCCATTAACATTTTCCAATACTTCATCTGTGAACGGTGTCGGGAATGGGTTGTGTACACAGGCATCATTCAACTTCTTGAGGTCCATGCATATTCTTATCTCTCCCTTCTGCTTTTTCTCCTGCACTACCATAGGGATCACCTAGTCAGACTCTTCCACTAGCTCAATAATTCCAGCTGCGAGCATTTTGTCTAGTTCTACGTGGACCTTTTCCTTATACTTCAGATTCAAGTGGTAAGGGCTCTACTTAACCGGCTTTGCATCACGTTTTAGGGTGATCTTCATCATCCCTAAGTCACCAACGATCCCTTTTAAGTCTGTAATCTTGGTCGGGAATAAGTATTGGTACTCACAGAGTAACTCAGCGACCTTATCCACCGTGGCATCATCCCAATAATCATCGAGCATTGCATATTTTGGTTCAGCCTTCGTCCCAATGTTTACCTGCTTTGTTTTTAGTTGCACGGTGATGTCAGGATCTTCAATCAATGGTCCTCGAACCTCACAACAGCCTTCAATTTCTGGAATGTTAATTTTCCATTAATCCTCATCATCCTCAATATTTACATTGTAACACTCCAGCACGCAGTTCAGCTGGGTCGCCCATTCCAGCGGAAGCACTTCCATTGGCTCCTGGGGTATTTTGAAGATAGCTGCTTTTACTGGTTGTAGTGCATCATCAATAGTATCCCACCAATGATCCTCAAGAGTGAAGGTTAACAGGAATCCTTCGTGCAAGATATCCCATTCACTCGTGCCATGGCGGAGCTCTGTCTCAGTATACCAATTCATGGGTATGATATCTAGGGTATGACAGAACATACGCACCCACTCAGGTTGTGGCTCTTCCCCATAGACTTTGGTCCATTTCGCGAGGTGTGCACGTGGATCATCTCGTCCGTCATTTTTTTTTGTTAGCCACATTTGAGGTTTCCCAAATCGTAGGTGCATCATCCTTCTGCATTCCTGCTAGTCCTCAAAATTCTGCTAGTGTGCACCCCACCACCTTGCGGGTGTAGCACGTAGTGTCCATTTCAGATCATCGAAACACTACTGTTCCAATACTCCTTTTTCAAATTTGTTCAGGAAATCATCAACCTCATTCAACCCTTCATACATAGGCATATCTCTTGCTTCCGTTGCCACACAACGTAGTGACCTTATCATCATGTTGCAGTTGAGCATGGTTACCTCTTGTAACTGGTTCTGCCATCGTTCTATCTCTTCGTCTGAATCTGAGGTGTAGGATATTTCACGCTCCCACAAAATCTTGCCATCCACTGTTGGATTCACCCAATCCTGGTCTCGCATGGTTATCTTGTATATATAGTCTAGATCGTTGTCGATGTCATAGTTGCACACTGGCTCTATGTAGCGCGATCCTTCCGCAGGGTCTAAAGGTACCACTACGCGTAGTGACGTTTTCTCAAAAATCATCTTGTGCTTCTTTAGATTTATCACTCCATTCATGTCAGTGGCCCAATCTATTCCTAGTAGCACAGGATAGGGATTTTTGTCATCAATAATCTCTATTACTTTGAAATTTGCAAGCGCACTCGCACCTTCGATATCTACCATTATTCCTTGCAATCTTCCCATCAGTAGGATCTTTTGTTGGTTTGCCATTCGTAATTGAATAGGGGACCATTACAACATGGGCCTACCCATGCGCTCCCATGTCTTCTTTGGAAGGACGTTCGTGTCTAATCCTAGATCCAAAAACACTTGATCCATCTCATATTTCCCGGATTTGCGCAGCCAATCTCATCTCCCTTCCTGTTCGCATTGTGTGCTTTCCAAGCTTCGGGACTACGCACAATTCTCCTGGTCTAGCACATCTAATGATAATTTCTTACAACCCTTTCACTGCTTTCCTGTCGCATAACATCTTCATGCATGTCTCCAAAAAGGTAGTGAGCATTGATGGGTCCATCTCCAATTCTAGTTTGTCTTTACTACCTAAAGTGGAGGCCTCCATGAAGCTCTTCTTAGCTTCCATGAATGTCTCCTTAACATGCTCCAAATCAAATTCTGGTTCCTTTGTTGGAGCCTTGCGAACCTAGGCACTCTCTTCGGGCTGCTTTCCCTTGTCATCTCCTATCGTGATACCACTTCAGAGCACGATGTTTACATTTGGTTCCTCCTCGCATGGCTCAGACCTCATCATTTGCAGGTTCTAAGTCAGGGGAGGTTAGAGTGTTACTTTATCGCGCAACCTCGCTATTAGTATGGGGCAGTCCTTCATCTCATCATCAAACTAGGTACAATATAAACATGATTCCTTTATTGGATTTGTACAATTGCGGGCATAATGCCCTGGCCCTCCGCAATTGTAACAAATCAGCTGTCTGCGACCCCTTCCTAGTTCCATTCCACCTCGACCTCGTCCGCGCCCCTAAAATCCTGTCTGAAATTTGTAGGTAGGACTCTGATCCATCATTAGTTCATAACTTCTACAGGTATGCTCATCACGGCCTACTAACCTGCAGAAATTATAGAACAACTATTGGGACATATGCGTATACTTCTATAATAGATGGCAGTTATTTGTAGCATGCTTCCCTCCTATCTGACAAATCACGGACCATAGTGCAGGTGCCGTGCTCGGTCCTACTTGTGCCTCTAGTCTCAATGGCATCGGCCCTCCTCCCGCTAGGTAGTTCGCGAAGACTAGACAAAGGTCCTTGTCATGTCCTTGGCCTTTTCACTTTATGCACCATACCTCCTCGTGTGCTTCTGGCGAGTTTTCCTGTCTTGTTTCAAGCTCTACATCTCAAGGCACAAGTTTTTCAACTACATGTGGATCTGTTGGACTCCTAGGTTAGGATCTAGTATCGGGGTCTCGTGTAGTCTCATTGCAATCTCCAAGGCCTTGGACTAAGTGGATAGCTTCTGCTATGATAGCACGGTCCTTAGATGCAGCATTAGCGACACTACAAACCATGCACAGTGTTGCCCATCCATCATGTTCACGTTGACTTCACGAATCATACCCTTCAGTCTCTGATCTAACTCCCAGGGGGTCTCACCTGGAAGCATCGTGATTTCCTTAAATCTAATAATTGACTATGTCTCTGATTTTGGCCTGCTAAATTCCCTATTTAGCGTAGCTTGGATATCCACGATCCCTGTGTTTGGATTGTCATTGGAATGCTTAATGTACCATGTCAGTGCGTGCTCCTACAACGCACTTACCAACGTTTCCTTCTTTATATTTTCATCCGTGACTCCTTGTGCTTCTCGTACAACCTTTACAATGAACCAAAATTGGTCCATATCTTCATTCCCTACTCCTTTGAACTATGGAAATTTTATTGCGCTTGCCATATTGAACTCTGGTGGTGGCAGAGGTGGTGTGGGCGGAGATGGGGGTGAAGATGGTGAAACTGGTGGTGGTGTAGGTGTGGGTGGTATGTGCGGAATTCACTGTCTTATCAGACTGATCGCACTTCGTAGTGAAAGTTTCGCGAGCTCCTCCTCGCTCTCCCATAGAGGTGAAATCAAGGGACTAATCTCTAATTCTTCGCTACCTTCATTTCTGTAGATCCTCCCACTTCGCATAGCCCCAAACATCAATTTATTCGCATAACCCGATTTTCACACAATAGCATTTTAATCCAAGTGTTCAGAGATTTAGCATACTTACCTCGCGGTCATTTGAGGAAGCGTCGTTCCGCCTCGCTATAGCTAACTGAAGTATCTACCGCGAACTTGGTGATAAATCCTCCTATAATTCAATTGAGCCAATGGTCCATAGCGCGTGTGATATTATCTTTTGATGCTTCTAGTTTGCACACCAACTCTAGATTCCACACAATAGGTTTGTCAAGCCTACACCTTCCCAGACTGTCTGCTAGCTTCGCGATCCACTCGTACAACTCATAGGGGAAGGATGCAAAGAAAATTCCGTGGATTTCTGTATATAAGTAGCTCTCTAACCACTCTTCCTTCAATACTCGCTAATTCCTATTTTCCTGTGCCGCAAACTTGTGAATCTTTATGTCCAACCACTATTCAATTTCTTTCTTTGTCAGATTCTAGTGACACGACATCAAACATCTCTTATGCAAATCCTAGTCCCGACAATGGAACCATTTGTTGGCTTATTAAGGCTTGACCCAAGTTCAGAGCTAAGTTAGCCAAACAAATCCTGGTACTACTGGCCCTTTCAGCAACAGTCCACGGAGCGCGAACTGAGATCTCACCTGAAGTAGTATGGGAGGGTTCTAGAACCAGGTTTCCACACCCTGGAGATGTTTGATGAGTTCAAGTGGTCCGCGGTTCGACCCTGTGCGCATGTTTCTACGCGCACTTTCCCGTACCTCACAGCCTGAGATGTTGCCTTCACACAACCCTACTCAAGGGCTGAACGTTGTGCTTCTGCATTATTACCCAAGACTTCACTGATATTCCACTATTAGTTGATTAACTTAGCCTACTTGCATGCTTTAAGTTATACTTAACAATATAAACCATTCATACAGGTGCGCGGAGTAAATAAACAGTATATTTGAAATTTATATCAAACATGCATTAACCCAAGAACAGATACACAAATTGGTAACAAAACTTCTCTTTATTAATTTATTCCTTAGTTATAGACTCAACTCCGCCCTGTGCACTTAGCTCAGGGGTCCGCGCACTCAGCTGTGGACTACTAGGCCTCTGCACACTCAGCTACAGAGCCTTCTCCTACTCTATGACCCAAAGACACACTTAGTCACTCAGACTCTTTCTCTTTCTCTCTACTCCTTCTACTTCGCTATCTCTTACAATTAGAGCCTCCCTCTATTTATACAATCCCATGGTTCATGGACCATGGGTAGGCCAACATTACATTACCAAACTAGGGCGGACAACCCTATGACTTTAACATACTTCCACACTCACAATTCGCGAAGCTTTACAACACCTTCAGTCAAAACTTGGGCTTTGAGCTCCAAAACATGCCTTAAGGGGGGGATTCCATGCCCAACAGGGCACATCAAAACATTCTTCCCCAAGGTCACCAATCATCTATGTTAGGAGGCCTATCACCAGGTCAACCTCCGCAAAGAAATTTAAAGAACCTTTGACCCCCTTTCAAAAAGGGAAAAGCCTCCTACATGAAACAAAGACAATCCTATAGGAAACTCTGTCAAAACTACAGGAAACACATAAAAAGGAGCAGGGAGGACAGTAGGGACAAAGGGAAGGAAAGGAAGCGGCAACACAAGTACAGGGGGAGAACGATACTCCAATGACAGTAAAGGGAGAATCCCAATAGTTGTTGGAACCTAACCCACAGCCAAATCTCAGCTCCTATTACAGATTCATTGAGGGAGACAGAGTAATACCACAAAAATTTTCCATCCCTCTATTCTTTGAGTTTGAAAATGACAGAGAAAGGAAACATCGTTGGATGCAAATTACTAAATCCAAAAGTGTAGAGGATGTGGACCATATGGAAGAGAAGCTGCTAGAGATGGGAAAATATTTGAGTGAGATAAGAGATAGGGAAAGAGTGATGAAATCTCAACTAGAGGCTGAGAACACATGGCTGTGGAGGCAAGTATAGGAAAAAGAGAGCCAATTCGCCACTATGGTAAGTATCTCTATGGAGGCACTCCAATGTAGGATGCCAACAAAATCATATGCCTTGTACCTCAAAGAAAAATGGCTACAGTTTTAGATAAAGACCCTAGTACAACAAGGGACTATGCCTTTCCAAGACTATATGAAGTTCAATGAGCTCTATGACCAAAGCACCCAAGAGGACAGGGCCAAGATATCTAAATTCTACTTACATAACTTGGCCTTAACAAACTTGAATGTGTGGGACCCCAATCCAAAGTTGGTGGACTTACAACTGATGGCCTTGGCATCATGGATGAGTCATGAGGAGGCTAGGTCTAAGGAAGTAAAAATAGTATTGGAAAGAGAAGAAACAGAGCCCCTTTACATTAGAGCAGAACAGAGAAATTCCATGGTTGTCATTAGCACCCAGAACCTGATCGCCAATGATCCCAAACTTGCACCAAGATACCTAGCTACACAAGAGCAAGAAGTCACTCATTTTGAGGACGCTTTGAGATTTGTAGGGGATGAAATCCAGCAAGCATTCCAAAGGAGATGAGGCACCTTACCCTACAACCTAAAGACCAGGGAGTATCATTCCTATGAAAGAATGATGGATGCATTAGAGAGGACCCCACTGTATAAGAAGGGACTACAGAGACTCAAAATCAATTGGATTGTCTTGAAACTGAGTCCACCATTTCTCTTGGGTATGTTAGAAGGGAGAAAGAAAGAAGAAGAAGGAAAGCAATGGCAGGAAATAGAGAAGCATGCGGGATTTTATCCACAAGAGGAGGATACAACAACATATGCCTGGAATATCAGAGAGGCCACCAAAGCAATGAAAGACATGGACATAGATTGAGTTTCTTAAAGGATAAGCAACACTTTCAGTAGGGGGTGACGATGAGGCTCATCAATGGGTAAATTTTATGGACCTTAATGCCACTGTCCAGCTTATTAAAATAAACCTTTCTCACATTTATTTACATGTTTTGTTACATTTTTCTTAGGGAGAAGGGTAAATATGAGATGTCATGTCTTGTGGTCTAATTTGCATTAATTGTAGTTTTTGGAGCAATTGTGGGTAATTAAAGTACAGGAACTAGAAGTAGACAAGAAAGAGGAACTTTAGGAGATTGGATCTCCCTCAACTCCTCACTCACTCAACTATTCCTCCACCAGATCTCATTAGCTCGGAGTTACAAGCAGCCAAGCCATTGAGGTCATTGGTATCTAAGTCAGTGATAGTTGAAGATTATTTGATCTCGAGTTGGGATCCAAGCATCCCTAAATTTAAGGAAGTTGTTCATAGCTGTTAGAGTCAGTCCTTTAGCCTTCCTTCAGTGATCAAAATGGGCTTCCTATTATGTCTATTTTTTAAGATTTTTTTTTTCACATGATCTTCAGTGCAAAACATATCATAAGTGTGTCCATTAGAAGCAGCTCGGAAAAATCTTTCCAACGGTATATCACACTCCCAAGACTGGCTCCCGGATCAAAAGATATGACCAAATGAATGGTTGACTCAAAATTCTCTCATGCAATAGTTCAAGTATTAAATGATCCAAAGGAAACTAGGAGATCTCAGTGGCTAGATTGTGATAGAGAAGGAGAGAACATAGCCTTTGAGGTCTATTGTCGTGTTGCTAATCCTCATCTCAACATATGGCGAGCTCATTCTGCTTTGATTGAAAGAGATATCCATGAATCTGTGCAAAGGACACTGTACATTGTTGATAGGGATATTGCTGGTGAAAGGTTGGTTTACAGCTACTGGTCTCATGGTTCTTGAGAAGAATTACTTGAAGATTTATAGATGTTCATTTAGTCTTTCTTGTCATCCTTACCTACATTTCTTCCAAGCTTTTCAACTCAAAGAATACTTGACATGTCAAACAAATGGAAAGCTCCTCCCTTTGCTAAAGGGTCCGACAGATCTCTTCATTGGGGTCCTTTTTGCATGTAATCACTTTGCAGAGCGCATGGCTATGAGGAAGACATGTATACTTTTATAAGCTTTTGGCTAGATGGATCTATGCTTATTGAAACCCTAAAAATAATTCTTCGATGAAATTCATGATACTAGAACAAAATAAAGTTGCAAATTCAAAGGCTTCTATTACGGAATCAATATGTTCAGATGTTGAAAATAATTCAGTAGGCAACCATTAGTGTTTTGGTTCGAATGATGGCACTAGAACTGATGCTCTCCCAACATCTAGCCAAATTGAAGTTCAGGGGAATATGAAATGGTCCTATTTAATCAAAATATCATTGTTATCAGAATTTCGCTCCAGCTCATTGCACTTGTGTCGGAGAACACTAAAGAAAGCACCTGCAAGAATTCTTCGGTCAAAATTTTGTTGTTGATCTTGTGAAAATAGAGGGTTAATCTGTAATCATGGCTTCAAAATCAAGAAATTATTTTCAATGGGAAGCTCAAGGCCTTAAAACGTGCAAACTTCAGGTTGAAAGTCTCTTAGAGACTATAAAGTGGGATGAGAAAGGCTGGGTAGTTACACTTGCATAACACATCGATACAGGGGTTCTTCTGATGCAAGACTTTGCAAATAGGGAAGTTGTTCATAGAACATTGGCATCCTACAAAGCAACATTCTATAGCTGATCAAGATCATCTTTGTGGACAAACGGAGATACTTCCTCAAATTTGATAAATGTGTAAGATGTATTTATGGTTTGTGATTATGATTCTTTGATATACCTTGGGAAATCCTTGATATTGATTATGTGAGATAGAAACCCGCTGTTGAAATGTTGAAGGAGGAATGATTGACTATAGATCTCGAGGATTTTGAGCCAACGTTTGTGAAAAGCAAAGTGAAGGTTATGGAGAATGACACTAATTACATTGTTTCATTGGAGGGTCAGAAGACAGGATTCTATGCAGATCAGCGTGACAATCGGCTTCTGATGCGCTCACTTTCAAAAGGCAGGACAGTTCTTGATGTTTGTTGTTACAGTGGAGGTTTTGCACTTAATGCTACTTTTGGAGGTGTTGTTCATGTTACTAGTATTGACTCTTCATTACCTGCTTTGGAAACTTATGGAGGAAAATGCCAAACTAAACGATATCAACTCTTGCAGAATTTCTTTTCTAAATGAAGATTCAACTAAGTTTATGAAAGCAGCAATTTCAAAAGAAAAATATTGGGATTTGGTTATCTTGGATCCAGTGCTACGCATAGCCCTTAGGCACTGTGCATATAGCCATATTCAAAAGTGCTGCATGTAGCCCTTTGGCACTACGCGTAGAGCCATACCCAAGGAACATCAATTATATCTTATGGATGCTTGGAGAAATTGCCGTTATTGCAGCAGATATTCCTGAAAGTTACTATTTTTAATCAAATGTTGGGAACTGCGTTTGCTCTTAATATGCTATTCCATATACCTATATGGATTGGTGTTCTAATAACTGGACTCAACACACTGTTGCTCTTAGGCATGCAGAGATTTAGCATAAGAAAATTGGAAGGGTTAGTAGCTCTTCTTGTGCTTACAATGTTTGGGTGTTTCTTTGGAGAGCTCGCATATGCAAAGCCTAAAGCGGACAAGGTTGTGAAAGGATTGTTTGTGCCTCAGTTAAAGGGAAATGGAGAAACCGGTCTTGTGATATCTCTTCTCGGAGCTACGATGATGCCTCACAATCTATTTCTTCATTCTGCCTTGGTTCTGTCTTGTAAAGTGACTCCTTCTACTTCAGGAATTAAATTAGCATGCAGATATTTCCTCATAGAAACCATAGTTGCTCTACTTGTAGCATTTATGATCAACACTATTGTTATTTCTATGGCCAGGTCCATCTATTTTTCACCAAAATTACCTCCAGAGCAGTTGCAGAATTGTGGGAACTTGGACCTCAATGCATCAGCGTTTCTACTAAAACAAGTTCTGCGAAATTGCAACTCAACAGTTTTTGCTGTAGCACTCCTAGCATCTGGACAAAGCTCAATGATTACAAGAACATATGCTGCGTAGTATGTCATGTAGGGATTTCTTAATATGAAAATGAGGCCATGGCTCCGTAATATATCACACGAGATTTAGGGCGATAATAAGGAGATTTCATGGGCAATTAAAGGACTTCTGGCAGTCAATCGAATTTTTGAAGGAGATGTGGCATTATTCGAATATTTTTAGGAACTGGTGGCAGAGTTTGTAGGCTTGAAATCAACAGTTGTTAAACATTCCAGACTTCTAGTGATGGTTCCAAACAAATTTTGGTCAGCATTTCAACTTGTGGCAGTGAATCAATTGTTCTTTTTGATGAAGATTTAGTTAGATTATTTAGTTATAATTTAGTTCATGTAATTTGACCGTAGCACATATTTGGTTTTCTTTTTTATTTTTATTATTTTGATTCCTATGTTTAGGAAATCATAATTAATATGTAATAGGGTATATATGGAATAATTTTTGAGATGTAATGGTTGGATTTTTGCAGCAGAGAGAGGCTGCTTGGGACTATGTAAAGTTTTATTGAATATCATTTTAATAAAGCATTTTTTTCCCTTTAGGCCTAGGATCCATCACAGTGTTAATATCTAGTATTTTTTTCCTGTAATTCACTTACATATTTTGTTTTTCTACCTTGTTACAACATTATCTAAGAGATGTGTTAGGAATCCATCTACACATGATGCTCCTTTCATGGTGATTTTGTTGTTAAATGTAGTGGTTGTCTTGGCAGAATCCATCCTCTGTTAGATGCTCTGCTGAGTAACCCTGTCTTTCTCTTTCGTCTAATGCTGCTACTTTAGATCCATCCCTTGTTTGATGCCAACAGAGTAGTGGGCTTTCTCCCCTATTCTTCTCACATTTGCAATATTTTATCTAGTTGAACATTGCACTTACTTTTCCCCAAGTTTGACGGTAGAAACTAGCATTGACCCCATAGCCCAATGGTCCTTTCTCTTGTTGTTTTCGACCCAAAAACCTTTCAAACAAATCCCCACACTCCATAGCTAGCCTAAAATTTCATTTATTGTAGCCACATCTTGTTGGCAAAGAGAGAGCCCTCTCTGGGCTGGCAGGGCTAGATGCCAGACCAAAAGCTTGGTCTGTGGTTACCTCAAAATTGCCTCTTCTCATCCTTGAGGTTCATTCTGAGTGCTAACATTTTTGCGCCATTGCCGGGGACGAGGTGATAGATCTTCTTCGGGAAAGATCATTCAAGTTGTAGATCTGGCTGCTGATGGTGGGCAGCGATCAGACACATATGAAGGCTGAAAAATATGCATGGTGACTCCACTATTCAAAATCCCAAGTTTCAAAGTATTGATGGTGGCTCCACTGGCTAAATGAAGGACTTAGATGTTGCTTCTATTTGTTCAAGGTATTCATGTATTGATTTTTCTAATCTTCCTAGTTTTCCTAACCAATTACCAAAGGATGCATATATTTTGAGTAATGGCCCTAAATTCAATGGGGAAGATCTGACTTTGACTCTTAAACATATAGAAAATTTTAAAACATTTGTGAAAATTCTTAGAGTTAAAAAGGAAGATGTCTTCATCAGATTGTTCTTTGATTTGTTTCAAGGAAAATGTAGAAGATGGATTAAATGTTTTCCTATCAGATCTATTAAGTCATTTGTAGATTTTTGGCATATCTTTCTTCTTATCTGAAATCCTGTCGATGTAGCCATGAAGTTAAGCTCATTTTTTTGCAAGAGTTTGCCATCAAAGTTGAAGGAGATCTAACTGAATTGGAGACCCAAATATAGTCCCAGGATCTGGACTATCAAGTCCCATTCTTTGGGGACCTTTTTCAGCAGAAGGAGGCGAAGTTAAGGTTGCCCGTGGATATTTGCATTGATAGTTTGCAGCTAGAAGCATGTATTGAGGAGTTGGGGCATCAAATAGAGTATGGTTTCTTCGATCCTATTGTAGCGTACATGGAAATTTTTTTCAGTTTGAATGATAGATCAAATTGTCTTTTACACAACCAGACTCATTATGTGCATGTATGGTTGTCATCATTTACATTTGTGTCCTGGTTCAAGCACTTCCAACCAACATCCTTATCACAGTTACTTGATTGGTTGATCGAGCATTACAACATCACTTGATCTATTGATTTTACTACAAAGTAGGGTAGGTTTGTGTATAAATAAGCTTCCCAAGGCAGTGTTTCATTTTCTGGTATTTGTTTATGTACAGGTTGTAGTATGTGTATGTTTTATGGATTGGTATAAGTTGTTTTGAGTTTGCAGTTGTTTGACCATATTGCCCAATGGGCGAGGCACTAATCTACATGTTCCCATAGATCTACAGTTCTTAGCACCTCCAAGGAGCTACCAACCCAGATGGTGCCACTGTTAGAGTTAGTCCTTTAGCCTTCCTTCAGTGATCAAAATGGGCCTCTTATTATGTCTATTTTTTTAGATGTTTTGCACATGATCTTCAGTGCAAAACATGTCATAAGTGTGTCCATCAGAAGAAGCTTAGAAAAATATTTCCAACAGTATATCACACTCCCAAAACCGGCTCCTGGATCAAAAGATATGACCGAATGAATGGTTGACTCAAAGATCTCATGTGCAGCAATTCAGGTATTGAATGATCCAGAGGAAACTAGGAGATGTTAGTGGCTGGATTGTGATAGAGAAGGAGAGAACATAGAATTTGAGGTCTATTGTCGTGTTGATAATCCTCATCTCAACATATGGAGAGCTCGTTCTGCTTTGATTGAAAGAGATATCCATGAATCTGTGTAGAGGATACAATACATTGTTGATAGGGATATTGCTAGTGAAAGGTTGGTTTACAGCTACTGGTCTCATGGTTCTTGAGAAGAATTACTTGAAGATTTATAGATGTTCATTTAGTCTTTGTTCTCATCCTTACCTACATTTCTTCCAAACTTTTCAACTCAAAGAATACTTGACATGTCAAAAAAATGGAAAGCTCCCCCTTTGCCAGAGGGTCCGATAGATCTCTTCATTGGGGTCCTTTCTGCAAGTAATCACTTTGTAGAGCACATGGCTATGAGGAAGACATGGATACTTTTAAAAGCTTTTGGTGAGATGGCTCTATGCTTATTGAAACCCTAAAAATCATTCTTCCATGAAATTCATGATACTAGAACAAAATAAAGTTGCAAATTCAGAGGCTTCTATTATGGCATCAGTATGTTCAGATGTTGAAAATATTGCAACAGGCAACCATTAGTGTTTTGGTCCGAATGATGGCACTAGAACTGATGCTCTCCCAGCATCTAGCCAAATTGAAGTTAAGGGGAATATGAAATGGTCCTATTTAATCAAAATATCATTGTTATCAGAATTTTTCTCCAGCTCATTGCACCTGTGTCGGAGAACATTAAAGAAAGCACCTGCAAGAATTCTTTGGTCAGAATTTTTTTGCTGATCTTGTGAAAATAGAGGGTTAATCTGGAATCATGGTTTCCAAATCAAGAAATTATTTTCAATGGGAAGCTCAAGGCCTTTAAACATGAAAAATTCAGGTTGAAAGTCTCTTAGATACTATAAAGTGGGATGAGAAAGGCCTGGTAGTTACACTTGTACAACACATCGATACAGGGGTTCTTCTGATGCAAAGCTTTGCAAATAGGGAAGTTGTTCATAGAACATTGACATCCTGCAAAGAAACATTCTACGGTTGATCAAGATCATCTCTGTGGACAAACAGAGAAACTTCCTTGAATTTCATAAATGTGTCAGATGTATTTATGGGTTGTGATTGTGATTGTTTGATATACCTTGGGAAATCCCTGATATTGATTATGTGAGACAGAGACCCTCTGTTGAAATGTTGAAGGAGGAATGATTGACTATAGATCTCGAGGATTTTGAGCCAACGTTTGTAAAAATCAAAGTGAAGGTTATGGAGAATGACACTAATTACATTGTTTCATTGGAGGGTCAGAAGACAGGATTCTGTGCAAATTAGCATGACAATTAGCTCTGGATGCGCTCACTTTCAAAAGGCAGGACAATTCTTGATGTTTGCTATTAAAATGACGGTTTTGCACTTAACCTGCTTTTGGAGGTGCTGTTCATGTTACTAGTATTGACTCTTCATTACCTGCTTTGGAAACTTACACAGGAAAATTCCAAAATAAACAATATCATCTCGTGCTGAATTTCTTTTCTAAATGAATATTCAACTAAGTTTATGAAAGCAGCAATTTCAAAAGAAAAATCTTGGGATTTGGTTATCTTGGATCCAACTTTGTGCATAGCCCTTAGGCGCTGCGCGTATAGCCATATTCAAAAGCGTTGTGTGTAGCCCTTTGGTGATGCGCATAGAGCCATACCCAAGGAACATCAACTATATCTTATGGCTGCTTGTAGAAATTGCCGTTGTTGCAGCAGATATCCCTGAAAGTTACTATTTTTAATCAAATGTTGGGAACTGCGTTTGCGCTTAATATGTTGTTCCATATACCTATATGGGTTGGTTTTCTAATAACTTTACTCAGCACACTCTTGCTCTTAGACATGAAGAGATTTGGGATAAGAAAATTGGAAGGGTTAGTAGCTCTTCTTGTGTTTATAATGTTTGGGTGTTTCTTTGGAGAGTTGGCATATGCAAAGCCTAAAGTGGATGAGGTTGTGAAAGGACTGTCTGTGCCTCAGTTAAAGGGAAATGGAGCAACCGGTCTTGCGATCTCTCTTCTCAGAGCTATGATTATGCCGCACAATCTATTTCTTCATTCTGCCTTGGTTCTATCTCGTAAAGTGACTCCTTCTACTTCAGGAATTAAATTAGCATGCAGATATTTCCTCATAGAAACTGGAGTTGCTCTACTTGTAGCATTTATGATCAACATTGTTGTTATTTTTGTGGCCAGGTCCATCTATTTTTCACCAAACTTACCTCCAAAGCAGGTGCAGAATTATGGGAACTTGGAACTCAATGCATCAGCGTTTCTACTAAAACAAGTTCTAGGAAATTGCAGCTCAACAGTTTTTGTTGTAGCACTCCTAGCATTTGGACAAAGCTCAACGATTACAGGAACATATGTTGGGTAGTATGTCATGCAGGGATTTCTTAATATGAAAATTAGTTCATGGCTCCATAATCTTATCACATGAAATTTAAGGCGATAATAAGGAGATTTCATGGGAAATTAAGGGACTTTTGGCAGTCAATCAAATTTTTGAAAGAGATGTGGCATTATTCGAATATTTTTAGGAACCGGTGGTAGAGTTTGTAGGCTTGAAATGAACAACTGTTAAACATTCTAGACTTCCAGCGATGGTTCCAAGCAAACTTTGGCCGACATTTCAACTTGTGGCAGGAAATCAATTGTTATTTTTTATGAAGATTTAGTTATAATTTAGTTCATGTAATTTGACCGTAGCACATATTTGGTTTTCTTTTTTATTTTTATTATTTCGATTCCTATGTTTAGGAAATCATAATTAATATGTAATAGGGTATATATGGGATAATTTTTGAGATGTAATGGTTGGATTCTTGTAGCAGAGAGAGGCTGCTTGGGACTGTGTAAAGTTTTATTGAATATCATTTTAATAAAGCATTTTTTTTCCGTTAGGCCTAGGATCCATCACAGTGTCAATATCTAGTATGTTTTTCCTATAATTCACTTACATATTTTGTTTTTCTACCTTGTAACAACATTATCTAAGAGATGTGTTAGGAATCCATCTACACACGATGCTCCTTTCATGGTGATTTTGTTGTTAAATGTAGTGGTTGTCTTGGCAGAATCCATCCTCTGTTAGATGCTCTGATGAGTAACCCTGTCTTTCACTTTCATCTAACACTGCTACTGTAGATCCATCCCCTGTTTGATGCCTGCAGGGCAGCAGGCTTTCTCCCTTATTCTTCTCACATTTGCAATATTTTATCTGGCTGAACATTGCACTTACTTTACCCCAAGTTTGCCCCCAGAAATTGGCATCGACCCCATAGCCCAATGGTCCTTTCTCTTGCTGTTTTCGACCCAAAAACCTTTCAAACAAATCCTCGTACTCCATAGCTAGAATAATATTTCATTTATTGCAGCCACATCTTGTTGGCAAAGAGAGAGCCCTCTGTGGTCTGGCAAGGCTAGATGCCAGATCGAAAGCTTGGTCTGTGGCTACCTCAGAATTTCCTCTTCTCAGCCTTATGTTTCGTTCTGAGTGCTAACAGTAGCTTTAGTGGTATAAATAAGAAGGCCTAGAGCCTCATTAGGATTGAACTTTTTTTGTTGTATCCAAGAGGCATTTTCGAGCTAAGACATTGTGACTAATTACTCTTATGTACTTTTGATTTTTAATGAAAATGAGAAGCATTCCTTTGATCCAGCACTAAGTTGACTTAGATAGCTAAAGATCTTAGGTTAGGGCCAAATCCTAGCATCAAAGGTTCCTCTTTTTGTACATGTATGCTTATATTACATTCATAGTTAGCTGCTGAGATGATTTTGGTTTTGTTAATCTGCAAGTATTTGGATGATTAATTAGTTTGATTCCATTTGTGGATAGATAGATCAGTGGTATCATGGTGACAATAAACACTTCATAAAATATTGTGATACTGGCTTTCACCTCATCTCCCTTATGGGATCATGATTTGAGGGTTCCAATCACATTTCCCAAAAACATATTTCTTGTTTGATTACTACATAGTCTAGGGTTTCTTGTTGAATATATCAATGTCTCTAAATTCCTTAGTATTTGCAATTTCCATTTTTATCTCTTGAGTTTGACATGGTTTGAAAGCACTTCCATTCATAAACTTAGCCATTAGCTATTAATAACTCTGTTTTCCTCCATTCAACTGATATTTTCCATGTATAGATGACTTTGTGCATAAATGAAGAAAATAGTGTATGTTGTTGCAGGAGCTTATAATTTGCAGGGAGACCTCATCTCATTCACCTCATCCAAGTCCTATCCACTATGTTACCAAGGTCCACCAAAACCTAAATCCGAATTCTTGTTTTGTAAGCAAAGTGGTAATTTCCATTGAGCAAATCCAACCATCTTGAAGCATTTGACTGAGCCTTGGATAGTGTCCACCTCCTCCATGCCCTTTTCCACATTGGAAACCTTTCCCACACTTCATTTTACCTTTCCTACCATCTTCTAATCTTAGGCCTCCACTTGGATTCCATACCCTTGAAATTAGTCCATACCTTTTCCTTCATATCTGTCTCCCCTGCCAAAGAACAAGTGAAAATTAGCATTTACATTCATAAAACTAAACATAAAAAAAAAATGATTTTTCTGTAATTTTCAAATTATCACATACATGCAGTAGTCATAATAATTCTTAGATCAGATTCCATGCTCAATTAGTCTAGATCATTAAATGTTATAAACAAGGTTAAGCTAGGTTTATTTTGCAAACAAAATGGGTAGATGTTTAGCTAGATGATTGCATGACACTTTATAGCACCTTCCAATTCAGTCTTTCATTTCCTAGAGTAGGCATCATTCCCTTTTTTCATTAAGGATAATATTCCATTTTCCATTTGGTAGTCATACTCCTTCTAGTCAATAGAAAACTAGTTTGAAAAGTCCTAGTGGTCTATTTCCCCAGTTGAAAAGTGACAAGAGTATACCATTGCATCTACTGTGTATACAACACTATCACCCCCCAAGTTTGTATGAACCCTAGGTTGATAAACTAAAGTTGGTAGCCCTAGGAGTTGCATCATTATTGCTGCAATATTGGTGCTCATCACTCTTGTTTCTTGCACTGGCCCTCATTTGAAAAAAACATTTTAGTGATATTCTCTTATAGGTGTTTGATTGATGAAGTCTTTTTTTTTTCTATGCAGGTTATTCTAGTGTTCAATCTGTTATTGTTGGAGTGGGTTAGTGACCTTGAATCTTCCTCTCAAGGATGGTGTGGCTTCTTCAGATCTCAAGGATGACCTCTTGATGCTTAAGGATGGCTAAATATTCATTCTGGAGCTACAAGAGTTCTTTGATTATGGTTTTGTAGGGTTTGTGCAGGCTACTACAAGATTGGTTTCTTTCCTGTAGCAATCACATAGCCCCTTACAAAACCATAACTATCTTCATGAAATGCACTCAGTGACTTGGATAATTCATGCTGATCCTATGGATAGGGATTGTAGACTCTGATGGAGGTGAAAACTTGTGAAGAAGGGGTGAAAATAGGGTCTTTTTATGAACAAAGGTGGAGTTTTGGAAAGGAAAGTGGTTAAATGGTGTGGGTGAGAGGTGAAGGAGGTGTGGTGAACCTCTCTTATCATTTACCAAAGGAAGGCATGAGTTTTGACCCCTTTCCCTGGGTTGATCTCAATCATGTAGCAATTATGGTCAATCTTGTAGCAGTTCAGGACAATCATGTAGAAATGTAGGATTTAGGCATAAATGAGTGTAGTTTCTTGGTTGATGATGGAGGTCTGTAGGGAGATGGGTGGAATGATGGAGGAAATGCAGGAGGCTAGTTTGGGAGATGGAGAAATGGGATGTGGACCCCTTTTCCTTCAACTGTTGTCCCTTTGACTGTGGCTGGAACCCTACAAAAGAAAATTATTTGTAGAACTAGTGTAAGGGATCCTTTACCTTTGTGTGCTTCCTCCTATTGTTTCATTTTTTTGGTTTTGTTTTTAGATATGCAAGCTACCTCTAAATAGGTTTCAATTTGTGGGCCTATACCAGGTGCCTCAGAGGAGGTTTTCACCTAGGGATCTTTTCATTTTATTTTTTCTTTTTTCTGCTCTTGGGCTACCTCATGGAGGCTTTCAACCCTAGAGTTGGACTTAGATGCTTCATGGAGGTTTTCAACTCCTTTATTTTTTCCTTTTCCTTTTTTTCTCCTTTTTTTTTCTTTTGCTTTTTCAATTTTTTTCTTCTTTTGTTGATCAGGGGTGTGATGAACTGAGGGTTGTGAGACCCCCAATTACATTCAACTCCTTGCTTATTAATCTAGTAAACTCCTCTTTTGATAGAGGCCTTTTGTATAAAATTAACTGGTAACCATTAACTAACAATGGAATTCCTTCCTCATTAATTGTTCTTAGTTGGACAGATCCATTCTCATAACATTTTTCCACTAGATAGGGCCCAACCACCTTGCCATTAATTTCCCTTTAAAATCCTTGAAGCTTGAATCATATAGGAGGGGCAATCACCCTCTTGAAAATATCTCTCCCTAACATATTTATCATGCCATATTTTCCTCTGTAGTTGGACTACCTCAATGTGCAGGATAACCTGCAATATGAACTCATCCAAGCCATTGAGCTGAAGTAACCTTTCTTGTTGTGTTGTAGTGAGGTCTAAATCCAATTGTGATGCCATCCTAAAGGTATTGTACTCGAACTCAATGGAAAACAAGGATTTATTTCCATAGACCAACTCAAATGGGGTGAATCCAGTAGTGGTTTTCTAGGTGGTATTGTAGGCCCAAGCAGCCTCTAAAGTGACTCTACCCAATCCCTTCTATTTTTGTTGACAAACTTGGTCAAAATTTTCTCTAAGGATCTTTTTGTGACCTCCACTTGCCTATTTTCTTGAGGATGATAGGTAGTGGATTTCCTATGCTTGATATGGTGTTGCTCCATGATGTCTTCAATCAAATTTGAGGTGAACTGTGCCCCTTTATCAATGACCAACTCCCTTGGAAAACCAAACTTGTAGAAGATGTTCTCCCTCATAAATTCAACCACTTTATGCTCAGTTATTTCCTTCACTTCCTTTTCTTCAACCCACTTGGTCAAGTAATCAATGCACACAATGATGTACCTCTTTTGCCCTTATGGGTGATCAATAGGCCAAATGAAGTCCATGACTCATTTCTCAAATGGATCCAGAGTTACTTGAGGTTGTATGGTCATTTCATCCTTGGGTTTAAGCTTTCCCATACTTTGGCACTTATCACATTTGATAGTGTACCTCTTTCCATCTTGATGTAGAGTAGGCCAATAGTAGACAACTTGTAAAAAATTGAAACTTGTCCTCCTAGTAGCAAAGTGGCCCCCACTGGGTACATCATGGCAGGTTGAGATGATGTCAAATACCTCCTCCTCTCTTACACATCTCCTCAAAATGTGATCTGGACCCAACTTGAAGAGATTTCCCCCAATCTAGGTGAAAGGGGAACTCTTCCTGATAATCTTGCTCTTCCCCTTAGAGAATAGATTAGGAGGGAATCTCCTAGTAACCAAGTAGTTGGATATATCAACAAACCAACAAGATAGCATCAAGATGGAAAAAAGGTGTTCATCTGGAAGTTAATCATCTACTTGCAAGGGTAGTCTTGACAAAAAATATGCAACCACATTCTCTTTCCCTGGTTTTTCAACAATAGTCAAATCAAATTGCTGGAATAGTAACAACCATCTAATGATTCTAGCATTGGCATAAGGTTTATTCACTAAATAATTAATGTTGGGTCCTTCATCTTCGGGAACTAAGGAATGTAGATGACAGGCTGGAAGGCTGATGATATTTTTAAGAGATAGGTATTGGGAAGTTGTAAGGGAGACAAACGACAAAAATGAAGGAACTCACAGAGAACTATCAGTTGTGAAGGAATGGCGGAAGAAGGCATCCACAACCAAGCAAAGAAGAATAATGATAGACGAGCAATAGAACCAGCTAAGCGAGGAAGAAGATAGAGTCTCCAAGAAAGAATTGGTAGTCTAAGCAGGGGTGAAAATATAAGGAACGATGTGGGAAAAAGAAGAGAAGGGAGTACTGCATTGTTGTTGTAGAGATGTTTGAGTCGCACTGTATCTGTTGATTTGGTTATGCATCGATCTCTTCTGATGACTTTGTAATGTTGATATGAGGCTCTTGAGCTAGATGTAATATTGTATTTCCATATGAATTAATAGAAAAGGGATTTTGTTGGGATACCTGTGTAGTATATGAAAGATTATCTGATTTCTTAAAATTTTTAATAGAATCATATATGTGTTATATTTTCAGGCTCCTTGACCTATGTGTTCCTCTTGTGACTTTTCCCCATTACTAGATTTTGAACCCCATCCACCTAAGATCATGACACGCCTTGAGTGAGACTCGTTATCTCTTTTGGGTAAGGTGAAAATGTCGGCATTGTACTAGATTGTTGGGTGTGGAGCCTAATTATCTTCTTTATTTAGAGGTATTGCCACATTGGACCCGAGTTTGTAATGTGGCGGCAATGCCACCCGTAAAATGTACGCTGCAAGGGGGGTCCAGGGGGGGCAACTGCGATCTTTGGGAGCCCCCCTTGGCGAGGGATTGGAGGCAGCGCCCCCGAAGCTAAAAATAGATGTAAAATTGCCTTGTAAAATGTTGTAATTTCCTAGTCAATCTGGGCCGTTCAGTAGGCGGAGATTTGACGGTAGAAGTTATGTTTAATTTAGGGGTTTTTTTCCCTAGAAGGCAACCCCTCGCTATATATGAGGGAATTGTATTGTATCTATGTAGATCTGTAATATATAATTTTCTAACAACTGGTATCAGAGTCGAAGGTATGTTTGGCTGATAAAATCGCAGGAGAGAAGGGTTCCTGGTTCAAGTGGGATCAATGGCATAAGATGGTAGGTTTAGGGTCAAAAAATTTAACAGCCAATACTACCAGCTATGGAAGATGCAGATGGAAGATTATCTGTATCAGAAAGATCTGTACCTACCATTGAGCGGGAAGACAAAGAAGCCGATGAGCATGAAAGAAATAGAATGGGATATTCTCGACAAAGGCACTTAGAACAATACAGTTATGCCTAGCGGCGTCGGTAATCTTTAATATTTCAAAGGAAACAACAACAACAGGTTTAATTTCTGAATTGACCAAACTATATGAAAAATCCTCAGCCTCAAATAAGGTATTTCTTATGAAGCATTTATTTAATATGAATATGTCAGAAGGTGGATCTGTTGCTGATCATTTAAATGAATTTAATACAGTTACTGGTCAGCTAAGTTCTATAGGGGTAAATTTTGATGATGAAGTTAGGGCTCTGTTATTTCTATGCTCATTGCTACAAATTTGGAATGGTTTAGTTATGGTCATTAGTATCTCTGTCTCTAGATATAGTACTTTAAAGTTTGATTATGTTGTCAGTGTAATCCTTAGCGAGGAAATGCGACGGAAAAGCTTCGGTGAGACATCAGGTAATGCTTTGACTGCAGAGACTAGGGGAAGAAAAATGGAAAGAGGAAAGAGCCTAGGATATCGTAGTAAGTCAAGGAAAGGTAGATCCAAGTCCAGATCAGGGATAGTGTGCTAGAAATGTGGGAAGAAAGGACACCTGAAAAAAGACTGCAAGTCTCGGAAGGGAAAAGAAGGAGACGTGCAGCAAGAAAACAATCATGAAGCGAATGTGATAGGTGATGTGTTGCAAGATGCTTTGATTCTTTCATTAGAAAATATTATTGATGCCTAGGTGGTAGATTTAGGGGCCTCATTCCATGCCACACCTGATAGGAAACATTTTGATGATTATGTTGAAGGAGATTCTGGACAGGTTCAATTGGGTGATGATAAACACTATAAAATCATTGGAATGGGTACAGTTTTCATAAAATAGCAGAATGGAAATCAATGGCTATTGAAGGAGGTAAGGCATGTTCCAGATCTAAAGAAAAATCTAATTTCAACATGGAAGTTGGGAGGTGAAGGTTGTGTAACTACTTTTACAGATAAAACCTAGAAGGTCACTAAAGGAGCCCTAGTAATAGAAAAAGGAGAAAAGGTTGGTACATTGTATTTATGCAATGGTATTTCTAATTCTGTTAATTCTTTAACCTCTACAAGAGAAGATACGACATTGTGGCATCATAGGCTCGAGCACATGAGTGAGAAGGAGATGCAGATTCTTCACTCAAGAAATTTGTTGCTAGGTTTGAAGCATGTTGATTTAAAATTCTGTGAAAATTGTGTTTATGGAAAACAAAAGAAAGTCAGATTCCTCATAGTTGGGAAAGAAAAGAAGAGCGAAAAAATAGAGCTTGTGCATACATATGTATGGGTACCTTCTCAGGTATCATCTCTTGGTGGTTCTCATTATTATGTTTCTTTTATTGACGATGCAACTAGAAAAACCTGGATTTATTGTATTCGAAATAAATCTGATGTATTTGATACTTTCAAGAAATGGAAATATTTTGTTGAAAATGAGACAAGAAAAAGGTTGAAGTGTCTTAGATCAGATAATGGAGGTGAATATTAGAGTAAAGAGTTTGATAGGTACTTTCCAGATAATGGAATTCATAGAGAGAAGACAGTTCCAAGAACACCACAATAAAATGGTGTGTCAGAAAGGATGAACAAGACAATCATGTAGCATGCAAGGTGCATGAGATTGCATGCATGATTTTCTTTACAATTTTGGGCAAATGCTGTAGATACTGTTGTTTATCTAATAAACAGAGGGCCTTTAAGTTCCTTGGATGGTGGTATTCCAGAGGAGGCATGGATAGGTAAAAACTTAAACTACTCATTTTTAAAGACTTTTGGTTGTGAAGCCTTTGCCCATATTAATAAAGAAAATAGAAAAAAGCTTGAGGAAAAATCAAAGAAATGTACCTTTATTGGATATGGTGTTAATGCTTTTGGTTATCGCTTTTATGATTATGAAAAACACAAAATAATTAGGAGAAGAGATGTCATATTCAATGAAAAGGTTTTGTATAAGGATCAGATGTAGGAAAAGAAACAAGAAAAAGAAAACGGAGAATACATAGTGCTTGATGAGATCATAGAAAAAGTGAAGGTGAATGAAAATCATCATGATCAATAGCTAGAACAACAACAACAACCACGACAGCAAGAATCACCTCAAAAACCTGAAAGTGGTGTTAGAAGATCTACCAGGATAAGTAGACCCCCTGAACGATACTCTCCTTCATTATATTATGTATTGTTGACTGATTCTAGTGAAACACAATGTTATGAAGAAGCAGTGCAGGTAGAAACTAGGAAGAAGTGGGAGCAAACCATTAAAGAAGAGATGGACTCCTTAGCACATAACTAGACTTGGGACTTAGTCAGGTTGCCTGCAAGTAAAAAAACATTGCAGAATAAATGGGTTTACAGGTTGAAGGAAGAAGATGGAGGTAGAAAAAGGTATAAAGCTAGACTTGTGGTGAAGAGGTTTGCACAGAAAAAGGGTATAGACTTTGATGAGATATTTTCTCCTGTTATGAAAATGACTTCAATCAAAACTATTTTAGGTCTAGTAGCAGCTGAAGATTTGCATCTTGAGCAGTTGGATGTAAAGACATCCTTTCTCCATGGGGATTTCGAGGAAGAGATATATATGTAGCAGCCACAAGGATATGAGGTAAAAGGGAGGGAGAAACTAGTGTGCAGGTTGAAGAAGAGCTTGTACAGCTTAAAATAGGCTCCAAGGCAGTGGTATCTAAAATTTGAGAGGTTTATGTTTGAACAAGGTTATACTAGATGCCACTCTGATCATTGTGTTTATCTCAAAAGGAAAAATGATGGAAGCTATATTATATTATTATTGTATGTAGATGACATGCTTGTTGTAGGTTCTAACATGCATGAAATAAATGTGCTCAAAAGAAAATTGGCAAACTCATTTGCAATGAAGGATTTGGGTGCTGCAAAACAAATCCTTGGTATGAGAATAACTAGAGACAGGAAGAATCACAAATTAACATTGTCTCAGAGTGACTACATACAAAAGGTGTTGAAAAGGTTTAATATGCAGAATTCAAAACTAGTTAGTATACCTTTGGCTAGCCATTTCAAAATAAGTAAGGAAATATGTCTGAAGACTTAGGAAGAAATGGATTATATGTCTAAAGTTCCATATGCATCAGCAGCTAGAAGCTAAATATATGCAATGGTCTGCACAAGGCCTGATATTGCACATGCAGTGGGAATTGTAAGCAGGTACATGAACAATATAGGAAACGAACATTGGATGGTTGTGAAGTGGATTCTCAGGTATTTGAGAGGTACCACAAATCAAGCATTATGCTTTGGTGGTTCAAACATTTCTCTACAAGGATATGTTGATGCAGATATGGCAGGTGATAGATATAATAGGAGGAGCACCACAACGTACGTGTTTACTGTAGGTGGAACAAATTTTAGTTGGGTCTCAAAACTGCATAGTGTTGTTGCAATCTCAGCAATGGAAGAAAAGTATGTTGCTGCTACAGAGGCTAGTAAAGAAATGATTTGGTTACAAAGGTTTTTGGATGAATTAGGTAAGAAGCAGGAGTTGGGCAGGTTATATAGTGACAACCAGAGTGCCATACATCTTGGAAAGAACTCTACATTTCATTCCAAGACTAAACATATACAGCTCAAGTACCATTTCATACAGCCAACATTGGAAGATGGAAAATTGAAGCTGAAAAATATACACACTAGCCAGAATCCTACAAATATGTTAACAAGAGTTGTAACCAGGGAGAAATTGAGATTCTGCTCAGTTTCACTTGGTCTTCAAGTATGATGAAGAAGATGAGAAACAACCAGGTCCAAAGTGGAGTCATTGTCCAGCAAATGAAGTATTGTTGGAGTTGCTATAATCAGTCTCCAAGTGGGAGAATGTTGGGTATGGAGCTTGATTATCTTCTTTATTTATAGGTATTGCCACATTGGACCCTAGTTCGTAATGTGGCAACAATTCCACCCGTAAAATGTATGATGCAAGGGGGGTCCGGGGGGGGTAAACGATCTTTTGGACCCCCACCTGGTGAGGGATCAAGGGAAGCACCCCCGAAGCTAAAAATAGATGTAAAATTTCCTTGCACAATGTTGTAATTTCGTAGTCAATCCGGGTCATTCAGTAGGCAGAGATCTAACAGTAGAATTTATGTTTAATTTAGGGTTTTTTTCCCTAGAAGGCAACCCCTCACTATATATGAGGGAATTGTATTGTGTCTATGTATATCTGTAATATATAATTTTCTAACGTAAACTATAATGGAGCTTCTTTGGCCCATATGCCCAAATCTAGGGTCTCAACCCTGTTGATGTTTTTGCGCCAACAAATGGTTTCGTTGTTGGGACCTTGAAATTTTAGAAAGGGGTTTGGAATATGGTAATAAGGATCTTTAAGAAGGAGATGCAAGGCTGGTGGCATGATCAAGTGGACCGGTTCGTCTCTCAACAATCTCAACTCCACTTGTTACACTAAAAAATGTCACCATGACTACTTACAGTTAGTATGGCTCAAATCAACAGTCATACTACCCTCTTAGGCAAGTCTTATGCCTCTGCTATCCATCTCAAACTCAAAGAAGAGAGAAAGTCTTGTAAAAAATGTGTTTATCTCTGGGGTCGCAGGTTCTCTCTAGCCTTACCTGCGGGGACGCTCACAATGTTTACAAAAGTTGCGTCCATGGACGCTCTGTATGTTAAGGGACAGGTGCGTCCTTCTGTAAAAGGCAAAATGCGCGAGTTTCATCTTAAAAAAGTTACTTGTGGTTACTTCTAGAACTTTCTAGAGGTCGGTTTGATGAAATGGATGCGCCTCCAGTTGGTTCATGTATCCCTATTAAGGAGGAACTTATCCCATCAATAAGGGAGCTATCCCACCCAAAGAGGGGGATTATCCCATTGATGGTGGACCTGAATAACCTCTTTACAGCACTATAAATAAAGACATTGAGCCAGGGGGAGGGAGGTTGAAAGCTATACATTTCTAAGGGTAAATGCTGCAGGAATTAGGACTCCCATTTAGAAGCTTGTGAGGAGAGATTGCCATCTTTGCTTGTTCTATTTGGAAGTGGGTGAGCTTTGTCAAAGTAGAGGAAGACTCTTGTGGACCCTGGAAGGAGCTTGCACAACACCAAGGCTCAGGTTGTAATGGTTCCTTTTGATTACCTTTAATGCAAATTGGTCCATTCTTCTCAATAACTTGTTGTTTATGGGTTATTTCATGTACTCCTTGGTCTATATGTTGAATATGCTTTGTTTTATGTTATAATCAGGCACTATTTAATTGTTTGACTGTTGGTGATTGCAGGTTTTGGAGAAAAGGAGGAACTCATCCAGATCAACAAAGCTTGGACTTCTACAACAGCATTTGGACAAAGGTAAGAACGAAACACTTGATTTCTCATATCATAATGCATGTTTAGAGAAGGATAGCTCCAGTTTGTTTTGTTTGTCATTAGAATGTCTTAGACTTCTAGGAAGGTCGGTTGTGTCCGCACTTTTGACTGATTCCGTGTGACAAATTGGCGACTCCGCTGGGGAATCCATTAATGAGAAAGTCTTTTCCTTTGTGTGAACTTTGTTCTGAGAAAATCATTTTTATTTTCTGGTTTTTGACTGTGAGAATTAGTATTTGGGTGGCTTAGCTTTAGATTTAGTTAGATTTGGTTTTTCTTAACTTTTCCAGAAGGACGCACCCTCGGAGTACTGCACAGTGCGTCTTTGGACGCGCTGTTGCCGTTTGCACAGAGCGGGCCCGCGCCTGTGCTAACGGGTTGCCTGCGTCTTCCTGTAAAAATCTAGGAAAACTCCATTTTTGCTTTAATTGCTTTTAGATTTTGTTTTTTCTTAGTTTTTACTGCCCAGATCCATTAGTATCCTGTCAAAGATCTTCACCTGAACTTGTTCCATTGGCATTTCTACTTTAGCTTTCATCAATTGGGTGTTTTGAGTCTCTTTTTTGAGAAATTCTTGATTTATTTTCCTTTGGTCATTACTTGGAGGTTTTTCTCAGTCCTTTCACAATTTTGCATCTTTTTGCTTCTGTTTTTGCAAAAAAAATTCCCCCTCATTCGCCGGGGGGGGCTAAATTGCGTATGAGTGTTAATCGCCTTTGAGTGTTTTTATATTTTGATCTTTGGAACTCTCACCCAATTTTCTCGACTTGCACTTGGTTGGTTCTTAGATCACATTAGAATCATCTTGTGTTTGAGAATTCTGTTGCATAGATCACATTTGCATAATTAGAATTCTCATTTTCGGAATATGAATGAAAAATGTGCATAGATCACATTTGCATACTTTTCAAGTGAATTGTGCATAGGTTACAATTGCATAGTTTACATTCTGAAAAATCAATTGTAGATTTAGATCAGTTTTCTTTGATTTGAATTTGCATAAAAATAAAAATGAAAAAATGGTTTGGAATTGATTTGCATTAGTTTCTCTTGATAAAATTAGTGCATTAGAGAATTTGTTATATTTTCTCTTAGTGATCAATTTTTTGCATTGTTGGAAGTGAATGGGAACTCTCTCCTTACTTTAGTTAGGATTCATCGAATTGAAAAGATTACATTATCATATTCGATTGCATTCAGTTGAGTCGGGTCATAACACCATTGGTTTCGTATCCATTTACCCATTTGAGTAATAACAGCCTTAATAACACAGTGCTTAATTAAAATTCATCTAGTAATTTTTACATTTCTAGGGCTCTGAAGCACCAACATAGCTTAGGCTAGTGTCTTGGAGTAGGTGAGTACTTAACTCTCCAAGACAGTAAAACCAAACAAGTAGCTGATCTTGTGATAGAATCAAATCCAATTGTTACATTTACACTCTGGGAAAGCTCCTCTTAAAGGAGAAGCACGAGCTCGTGTCCGAACCAGTGAGGGGATCCATCCTCCCTTGTTGGGAACGACGCCAGACAGTACGTATTACAAACGGTAAACCTCGGATTAACCATTGTCGAGGAGCCAGGGGTCACTTATCGGTAAACCTTGGATTACTATCAAGGAGCCGGTAAGGGGATTGTTCTTGCTACTCTGCCCTTGCGTGCTGTCGGAGTTTAGACTGTTCCCCCAGGTGTACTTGTGGCCGTTGGTAACCTTAGTGACCATAATCTTTAGGATTCTACCCAAGGTGACGGTGGAGGGAAGATCCCACTGTACCTGGAGCAGACGTCGGTTATACTCACTTGGATTTTCCGGGGGGTTCGCTTCACTTCGAGACGGTTAAAGTGGAGGAACTTGTGCCGGTCTATTCATTAAGCAGGTTGCCGGGGTAACTGTTCCACCCACCACTTCTATACTGAATTCGGTGATGTTGGGTTTCATCACCAACTAGTGTTTTCGGTCCGGAAGGCTACTGTTTGTGTGTGGTTTGACTCCTAGATTTGATAGCGCGTGTTAATTTGTTTGTTTTTACTTTTAGAGACCATAGGTGTGAATTGTGAAATTTAATTGTTAGGTGTGAATTGTGAATTGTTAATTTTAGTTGTAAATTGTTAATAAAATTCACAGAAGTTGAATATAATGGCAAATGTTCCGGAATTTATCAACCTAGGAACCCATCCTAATGAGAATCCTAGTACTTTTCCTTACTTTGGAAATGTTGGTCCTCCTTATATGGCTACTTTGTCATTACCTGGATTTACAATAGGTTTACCGATATGGTTATTTTCAACTTCGTTGGCCCAAAGTACTCCAATTGTTCCACCTCAACCGGATGCTTCACCTCAACAGAGTTCACCATCTCAACATCACCAACCTTCTGTTGACCCTTTACCTTCTTCGCCTAATTTTTCTTCCTCCATTTCTTCCTATTCGCCTGGTAAAAGCCTTGATGCTAGTAACCAGGAGGCTAAGAAGAAGAAGAAAGGGAAGAAGAAGAAGAAGCAAGATAAGAAAGAAGTCAACCAACCAACCACGACTGTAAGTGTTAGTTGTGTTGAGGAAAATTCCGACATGCATCGTAAACCCAAATACCCTTGCAGGCTTTGTAAGGGTGACCACTTCCTTGTCAATTGTCCTGGTATTCCAAAGGTCTTGGAAGTATGGTCAGAAAAATCTCATCAACTTTCCATTGATCCATCAACCAGTGATAGTCAGGTTCCTGGGAAAAAGGGTAAAGTTAGGTTTCCTTGTAAGTTATGCAAAGGGAGTCATCAAACTCACATTTGCCCTCACATGGATGAAGCCTCAACATTGTTGGAAAAACTTACTGTTCCACAACAAGAATTTCCAACTGGTTACCGTAAACTTTCTCCCAACCTACCGTCAACTGACGGAGTGATTGATCAAAATTCAAATACAATCGATCACACTCTTCCATTGGAGAGTGAAACTCATGTCACTCAGGTTGATGATCTATTAGTTGATCAAGTGGTCGATTCAATTTCACATTCAGTCGATCCCACTTTCCCTTTAGAGAGTGAACTTCATACTGCTCAGGTTCTTCTTGTTACATCAGATTCTTCTATGCCGGGGGGCATTTCACCTGTTTCTACAGAACCCCCTCCAAGTACTGAGGTCTTTTCCTTTGATTGGAATAGACTGACAGAACCTCGTCTTCCTTCCTCCATCCCTTTCCAAATCATTGTCAAGGCGGGTGGTAGGGACATACATCGTACTCAGGTAGATGAAGGTGCTTCTGTCAGTATTTTATCCTCAACTGTTTGGAAAGCTTTGGGTTCCCCTCAGCTTGCACCTATTACGCAGAATCTGAAAGCTTTTAACAGAACCATTAGTGAACCTTTAGGGATCCTTCCTAAGTTTTCTATTACCTTGGAAGGTAAAACTATCTGTATTGATCTTATGGTTGTTCGAGGTCCCTTGGATTTCAATTTACTCCTTGGGCGAGACTATGTTTATGCAATGAAAGCTGTCGTATCGACACTCTTTCGCGTGATGTCGTTCCCTCACAATGGCAGTATTGTGACGGTAGCCCAGCTTTCGTTCCCTAGTCTTGTTTCAGCTACCAATAATATGACACCCCTAAATGTTCCTGATTCTAAAGTGGTATCTACCCTGCCACGGGTTAATTATGTGGCAACTGGTCCCATGTTTTCAGTTACCGATGTAAGTGAGCCTCTCACTGTTGATTTAGATCCGGTAATTGACATGGAAAACTCTATGGGATTACTTGAACATGATGTTCTTATCCCTTTTGAGTCCCTTGACATGTGTTCCTTCCCAAGAACTATTCTTCCTTCTGATGAAGACCTCTTGGAGGCCATGATCAAGATGTGTCCAGTTGGAAGCCATGATCAATGTTACGAGGATAGTTTGTTCCTCTCTCAACCTCGTTAAAAAATGAAATTGGATAGGTGAGGAAAGTTCCTTTTACTGTGTCAACCTCATTAACAAATGAATCAGTGAGTCCGAGGAAAGTTCCTTTTACTGTGTCAACCTCGTTAAAAAATGAATCAGTGAGTGCGAGGATAGTTTTTTCTTGTATCAACCTCGTTAAAAAATGAAACAAGGAGTACGAGGAAAGTTCCTTTTACTGTGTCAACCTCGTTAAAAAATGAATCAGTGTGCCGAGGAAAGTTCCTTTTACTGTGTCAACCTCGTTAAAAAATGAATCAGTGAGTGCGAGGATAGTTTTTTCTTGTATCAACCTCGTTAAAAAATGAAACAAGGAGTACGAGGAAAGTTCCTTTTACTGTGTCAACCTCGTTAAAAAATGAATCAGTGTGTGTGAGGATAGTTTCTTCTAGTCTCAACCTCGTTAAAAAATGAAATAGGAGGTCATGAGGATAGTTCTTTTACTGAGTCAACCTCATTAAAAATTGAATCAGGTAGATTTTAGGCTATGTAGGTAGATTGTAGAAAGTAAGGTTATGAGGATAGTTCCTGTTACTGAGTCAACCTCGTTAAAAAATGAATCAGGTATGAGGAAAGTTCTTTTACTGAGTCAACCTCTTTAAAAAATGAATCAGCTAGAGTTTAGGATATGTAGGTAGAAAGTAGGGTTGTGAGGATAGTTTGTTCCCGTCTCAACCTCGTTAAAAAATGAAACTGGATGTTACGAGGAAAGTTCCTTTTACTGTGTCGACCTCGTTAAAAAATGAATCAGTGAGTACGAGGATAGTTTTTTTCCTGTATCAACCTCGTTAAAAAATGAAATAGGCTGTAATGAGGATAGTTCTTTTACTGAGTCAACCTCATTAAAAAATGAATCAGGTAGATTTTAGGTTATGTAGGTAGACTGTAAAAAGTAGGGTTTTGAGGATAGTTCCTGTTACTGAGTTGACCTCGTTAAAAAATGAATCAGGTTTGAGGATAGTTCCTGTTACTGAGTCAACCTCGTTAAAAAATGAATCAGGTTTGAGGACAGTTCCTGTCACTGAGTCAACCTCGTTAAAAAATGAATCAAGTGTGAGGACAGTTCCTGTTACTGAGTCAACCTCGCTAAAAAATGAATCAGGTATGAGGATAGTTCTTTTCTTGTGTCAACCTCCTTAAAAATGAAACAACTCCCTTTTCAAGTTAAATATTGAAAGTAAACCTTCATTTCATCCAGCGGGTTGAATGCAATGAAGCCTGGGGGGCATGTACCTCGCTTTGCATCATTATGCTGGGGGCATGCGAACTTTTTGAGCATAGTTCGTTGTCTTGTGTCAAGCTCGTTAAAAAATGAAACAAGGGTAGGTTAAGTAGGTAGATTGTAGCGAGTAGTAATGAGCATAGTTCCTTGTCTTGTGTCAAGCTCATTAAAAAATGAATCAAGGATTTTAGAGCATAGTTCCTTGTCTTGTGTCAAGCTCGTTAAAAAATGAATCAAGGTTTTTAGAATAGAGTTTTGTTAGGTAGATCGTAGAGAGTAGTTATGAGCATGGTTCTTTGTCTTGTGTCAAGCTCGTTAAAAAATGAAACAACTCCCTTTTCAAGTCTTTCCAAGATTTCGAAAGTAAAGCTTCATTCCATCCACCTCATTCAATGCAATGAAGCTTGGGGGGCATGTACCTCGTTTTGCGTCATTATGCCGGGGGCATGTGAACTTATAACAAGCATAGTTTTTCGTTTCAAGCTTGCGTAAACATGAAACCGAATCCGAGCATAGTTCTTTTCCTGTGTCAAGCTCGTTAAAAAATGAAACAAATCCTCCTCTACTTGAATCAAGAGTTTGACTAGATCTCGTAAATGTTAAGTTGTATATTTAGGTTAGTTATTTCAGTGTTTTGCATAATTTTCTTACAGTGTTAGGTCGAGTCTTTCAAATGATCTCGTACATGAACCTTCATTCCATCCAGCTTGTACTTAGTTGAATGAAATGAAGCAAGGGGGGCATGCACTCTAGCAGTTACGCTTAGGGGGCATCAAGCACAGTTTCTCTCTGTTTCAAGCTTGTGTAAAAATGAAACTACTTTGAAGCATAGTTTTTCTCTGTTTCAAGCTTTTGTAAAAATGAAACCTATCTCGAGTCAATTTCAGTTATTTTCAAGACTCGTTAAACTCATGAAAATACCGAGATTATTTTGCTATCTTTCTTTCTCGTAAAACAAATGAAAATGCCGAGTTCTTTCCGTCTTTTCCTGCTCGTAAATTAAATTGAAAGTCGGCCATATGAGTACATTTTTATCCCTTTTTCGAACTCATTAAAATTTACGAAAAAGTGAAAACCATGAGTACAGTTTTATCCCTTTTTCGAACTCGTTAAAACTTACGAAAAAGTGAAACCGTAGAGTCATCTTTTAAGCCCTTTTCAGACTCCTAAAATATGAAAAGATTGCCGAGCGTTTCTTTTACACTCGTTAAAACGGAATTAAAAGATGGTCCCCTTATAGCTCTTTTCTGACCGTAAAAACAGGAAAAGATTGCCGAGTTTTTGTCGTTTCAAACTCGATACGGAAATAAAATGACGTGTCCTTGATCTCTTTTTACTTTTCAGGTCAGTGGCACTAATTATGAAAGTACTCCTTGGTCGCAAGATCAAGCGGTTCTCCCAGGTATTATTTTATACTTTTTCGGGCTTGGGGGACACAAATCTACGAAAATGTTCAACTTGGAGTCTCCTTAAGTTTTTCAGACTCTCTAAAAATGAAAAACACCGAGTTTCTCCTATACTGGGCTCGTTAAACATTTCACAGTAAAGGACCTGTTCAATTACAAACAGGAACGAACCACTCCTTCCTAGGGTTCGAATCAAAACTAGGTTGGACTCGTCCGAAGGATGAGCTTATAATCAAGCATATGTTATCCTCCTCAAGCTTGTTAAAAATAAAGAGGTACTTGCCAGAAATGGTGGGGGAAAAGAGAGAAGAATGAACCTGTTTGTTACCTTTTGTCTCGAAAGAAACTTTATCACCGCTCTTGAACACGACACTGTTTCATTCACCTGGGTTGGGAAATCTTTTACCTCACAGTTGATCAAACCACTTTGAAAGTCTTTAACCGGGTTCCGGGGATTAACTTTGAGTTATTCGTCACCAAGCCATCTGTCGTGTCATTATGTGTTCAAGAGGTCTGCAAGCAAAACTTTCATCTGCAAAATACTTGTCATCCATTTGGCCATCCCTGAGTCAGTCCTTACAGCAACATTTCTTCAACTTGAACAATGATTTCGTGTTGCGGGCTTGCCTGCAACGGGTCGCTTTCTATCGACATCGACACATTATCTAGAAAGATGACTTAGAAATCGACAGTACCTTGAAGTCTGCATGCATCAATGGCAGGTTTCTCGCCTTTGACGTCAGTTTACATCATTGACTTTCGATCAAAGGATTCCGTGAAGTGTTCGACATCAAAACATCTATTCACATTTCACGGGTTGTGCTTGGTACTTTGAGAACCATTGACATTACTGGTGGTCTCTCTCACGCTTGTTAACAGTTTACATCATCGACTGGTAATCAAGTGGTTTCTACCATGTTCGACATCAAATCATTTAATCACATGGCTAGAATCGTACCAATTCGGGAAGTAGAAGTGAAGACCCTGGATCTAGTTTCTACCATCCAGGCTGCGAGGAGTTTTGTATTCATTATCTATGTAGACTAATCATAAACAGATGGCTGCGTCCATACTGTGTCTACAAAAGTCTATAAACATGATGTGCTGCAAGATCATTCCTGTATCAGAATAGTTAGTCCATTAGTTAAAGTTTTGAATCTGAGTATGGGAATGCCTACCTCAGTGATGATATAATCTTATACATGTATTTTGTGTTGAAAATTGCAGGTTCCAGCCAGGTCATCCACAAGACAATCCTTGAAATGATAAAGCGCTTCACCCTTCCTAGAATTACAAAACCCTAATCTATTCCAGGCTTCGCACTTTAGGGGGCAATCTGTTACACTAAAAAATGTCACCATGACTACTTACAGTTAGTATGGCTCAAATCAACAGTCATACTACCCTCTTAGGCAAGTCTTATGCCTCTGCTATCCATCTCAAACTCAAAGAAGAGAGAAAGTCTTGTAAAAAATGTGTTTATCTCTGGGGTCGCAGGTTCTCTCTAGCCTTACCTGCGGGGACGCTCACAATGTTTACAAAAGTTGCGTCCATGGACGCTCTGTATGTTAAGGGACAGGTGCGTCCTTCTATAAAAGGCAAAATGCGCGAGTTTCATCTTAAAAAAGTTACTTGTGGTTACTTCTAGAACTTTCTAGAGGTCGGTTTGATGAAATGGATGCGCCTCCAGTTGGTTCATGTATCCCTATTAAGGAGGAACTTATCCCATCAATAAGGGAGCTATCCCACCCAAAGAGGGGGATTATCCCATTGATGGTGGACCTGAATAACCTCTTTACAGCACTATAAATAAAGACATTGAGCCAGGGGGAGGGGAGGTTGAAAGCTATACATTTCTAAGGGTAAATGCTGCAGGAATTAGGACTCCCATTTAGAAGCTTGTGAGGAGAGATTGCCATCTTTGCTTGTTCTATTTGGAAGTGGGTGAGCTTTGTCAAAGTAGAGGAAGACTCTTGTGGACCCTGGAAGGAGCTTGCACAACACCAAGGCTCAGGTTGTAATGGTTCCTTTTGATTACCTTTAATGCAAATTGGTCCATTCTTCTCAATAACTTGTTGTTTATGGGTTATTTCATGTACTCCTTGGTCTATATGTTGAATATGCTTTGTTTTATGTTATAATCAGGCGCTATTTAATTGTTTGACTGTTGGTGATTGCAGGTTTTGGAGAAAAGGAGGAACTCATCCAGATCAACAAAGCTTGGACTTCTACAACAGCATTTGGACAAAGGTAAGAACGAAACACTTGATTTCTCATATCATAATGCATGTTTAGAGAAGGATAGCTCCAGTTTGTTTTGTTTGTCATTAGAATGTCTTAGACTTCTAGGAAGGTTGGTTGTGTCCACACTTTTGACTGATTCCGTGTGACACCATTGACCAGGTGTGGGGAAGTTAAGTGGACCGGTTCGTCTCTCAACAATCTCAACTCCACTGACCAGGTGTGGGGAAGTTGAAGGAAGAGATCTTATACTCGAAACTTGCTAACGATCAATATGAGATCTTCTCGTGCAAGTTCCTAAAGAAGCTTTACAACTAGTTGCAGATAATGCAAGTAAAAGGAAAACCTAGTGGACAAAACCCATCTCACCATGCCTAGACTTAAGTAGATCTTATCGAGCTACATCTCCTTGACATAGATTTGATGCAAGCTGCGGATTTTAGGGTGAAAGCCACACTAGATGGATATATTATTGAGTTTGTAGTAGAGAGCCATAATTATTTTTCTAGATCTGACGTTATGTTCAAATCAGGATTGAAAGGAAGACTACTGAAGGAAATTTCGTTGTGGGTTAAGATTCTAATGGTAGATGAGAACTTGTTGGTATTCTGGAACTCGAACATGGTAGCTTAACCACATAGAACTGGGAGAAGGACTTAAAGGGAGGGATGATATTGATCATGGGACTATGAGAATGTCAAATAAATGAATGCATATGACTTTCAAAAGGTTAGGGATCTAAGGGCACAAAGGAGAGCATAGATAGCTAAGAAATGGAAACAGAGGGCTCTACCGGAAATTAATAGGCAACATAAGAGTTTACACCAATTAGGAGCAATGTTAAGAGGTCCAAAAGAGGAAGAAAGTGTGGAAGTTGGTCCAACGGGAAGAGGAGAGATGACCGTAATGACTGTGGGTCAGGAAGGTGACAAGGACCCACCCCTGAGAGTATAAATGGAAATGTCGGATGGAATGGGCCACCTAGGCTCCAAGGAAGGCCTAGATGATGACATGCACTTTGCTATAAGGAGACTATTTTCGAAAAATAATTCATCCAATGGAAGTAATTATTTTCCTCCCCATAGCTTAGGTAGTATCTCCCCCAACCTTCCCTTGATACTTTATCATAACTTGGATAAATTTCTATTTAATTTAATCAAAACTATAAGATTTGACAGCGTGCATGCTAACTACAAGGCTTGTGCTAGTAGTAGTGGAACTAATAATTGTGGTACAAAACTATAAGGATCATTGCAGTTTGGGTTGCGGGGATTTATACTCCTATCACAAGTTCAGTCAAATAGGGTAGGATCATTCACCAGATATCTCGAGTTCTCTAGTAAAGGGGACAATGATGTAGAGCATCATTGGCATATGTACGAAACCATCTAGAGGGCCCTCCATACACCGGATGATGTAAAGTTAATTAAATTCCAAATCATTCTTAGAGAAATAACATTGATATAGTTCATAAAGTGGTTAGAACATCCAACTGTAGATGATGTCAAGTGGGAATTTGTGTAGGAATTTAAGCTTCCTCATACCAACCAGCAGGGTTTTCCGAACTTTGGGAGATCAAGAAGCAGGAAGGAGAGACTACATGGGAGCTAATGAAAAGATTCAAGGATGCGATTGGTAAATTGAGCTACCCAATAGAACCAAATAATCAACAAGACTGGTTCATTAAAGCATTATTTCCCCTCACCCACACACCACTGACTCAAAAAGAAAATTGAGACACTGTAAGATGCTTTGGATCAAGCGACTTAGATTGAGGCTATGGCATGATATCCACATGAGTATTGGGGGGGAAACACCTCATGATCTGTCCATATTAGGTCTATGACATAAAATTGCAAACCTTACAGAGAATTTGAGGGATCTGCAACGGACACAACCGACGCTACCGAATGTATGGTGTAATAATTATCTAGTAGAATTTCATTGCCCAAACACTACGCCTACACTAGTGGGACCATCTAGATCTACACCCATTGCAGGAGTTGTGTAGGTAGGGACGCAAGGATTACACATAGGGCACAACGAATTTCATGTGTTCCCAAATCAACTGAATTCAACAAAACTTAGTACTGAGAGATATGCAGAGGATATGGGTATACCCCTTGCCTCTGTCCAGTTCCACAAAAATACTCCAAAGTTAAAAACAAGACCTTTTGTTAATTATGTTCTTCAACAACTCACCATATTGATCAATGTAGGGCAATGGATGCCCTAATTAATTGGTTAGCGCGACCAGCCTTCCAAATCACTGAGATTCCTTGAGGACGAGGGCGAGGAGGAATAAGGGGATGTAGGACACAAGGTAGAGCCCTGGTTCATTGTTATAATTGTGATCAGGAAGGGCATGTTGCATGAGATTTCCCACTACACAGAAGACCATGGTGCTCCCAATGCATGGTTAATGCACATGCAATAGAGGATTTTCTAGAGTTGATTGCTAGATGTGAGGAATGCAACCGCCAACGGGGGGAAACATTAATCAATGCAGAACCTAGGTTTCTAGAGACAAAACCCCTATCAAGAATCAACGTAGTCACTCACGAAGGAAAAATTATTGGAGCTGACATAGGAGCCATTGAACAACCCAAGATTATAAGACCGTATTTCAAAGAAGCCACTGAGACTTTCAAAATTTTAACACTAAGAGAAGGGGCAGAGGAGGAGCAACCAAGATCCCTAAAATATAGGAGTCTGGGCCCACCTCAATCCAATGCTTGACCCATAGAAGAATGGTTGAAACTATTTCTACAAATTGTGAACAACGATGACATGCTGGGACAATTGTGGAAAAGTTTGAAATATGTTGTCAAGAACGAGGTGGCTGAGGGAGAAATCATCTTTGCCAAGCTACTTGAAAGATACTCTAGGAGAATGCAAAGGAATAAGAAGAGCATGGGAAGGAAGTTCTAGATTGATGCTCAGGTTGCAGGTTTCCAAATTAAGGACACCATGTTGGATCTAGGCTCATATGTCAACATTTTTTCAAGAAAGACTTGGGAAGCCTTGGGAAGGCCTAAGATAAAATTTTCACTTATTCATCTTCATATGGAAAATAATTATTTTATCCTCCTGGTCAAATGGCAAGAGGACATAGAAGTTGATATAATGGGGGTGGAGACCTATGCATACTTTGAAGTGATAGACATTATGGGGGGCAAGGATCCCTACCCGACATTACTTGGGATAGACTGGGATTTTGGGAACTACACCTTAATTCATTTAAAGAAGGAACTAATGACTTCTGAAGTAGAAGGGGTTAGAGTGATCCAACCCCTAGACCCTTATCAAGGACCAAGGTTCATAGAACTGACAAATGACAGGGAAGAACCAAAATTTTTGGATCAACTATATTGACTAATAAGAAGAAGAAGGGAGGATTACATCAACCCAACAGCAGAAGGGTCCATCAGCTGGTGGAACCTTCATAGTTTTAGAGGTCGAGTCAAAGGCCCCGTGGGATGATTGGAAGCAGGGTGGATACAAAATCAATATCAAGCATTGCACCATGAGCCATTGGATCAACTGGATTGACATTGACGAATGATAATTCCCTACTTTTCAATGGTATGGATTTAGTCAAATCTTTTATCAATAGAGTTGACGAAACTATTCTTAAAGAACACAAAGTGCCTCTACTGAATGTCGCCTTACAAGCAATGTCGACAAGGTGGTGGGGAGTTCACCGCAACCATCTCACGAAATGGGATAATATCAAGACAACAATGGAAGTCATATTTCGACATTCAAGGGAGTACCCTTAGGATTTTGTGAAGTATAGGGGGGACTCTAACCCTCGGCAACACTTGTAAGAATGTGAGGCTAGATGGAATAGGGAAGGAGTTCCAAAGGAGTTGTGGGTGCATGACTTTATACACACCTTAAGGAAATTTCCAAAAGCATCGTATGTAAAGGAAGAAATAAGGAGACAAACTGGATATTGGGATCACCTCACTGATCAATTTGTAAGAAAATTTTCCTTCTCAGACAATGACAAAAGGTTGACCGAGGCATTGCAAGCTGTTAAACAAGTTATGCTTACAACAAACTAGATAATGGAGGGATGCATAGATGAAAGCACTCTAGACCATATATATGAATCCATATATCATGAGGATGTAGCCTGTGGGAACGTGGACAAAGAAACAGACGAGGATGATGTGGACGAATTATGACATCTGTCATTCAATGAAACCGAGGGGGTGGGACATCAAGGATGGGCCTGTGTTCGATGCTTTTCACCTACTCCCCTTGAATTTGAGAAAACATAACATCGAGACTGATGACAAGCTGAAGTTAGCTTTGATTGGAGACTATTGGGATGAGAAGACTACAAAATAGATATTTGATCTCTTAAAAGAATATGAATACTTGTTCCCCTCACCTATTGGGGAACTAAATAGAATTAAGGGGGAGTTAGGGGAGATGAAGATCATTCTTAAACCATATGCATAACTAGTGAAACATTGACCATACCGACTGTACCCAAGAGTTAAGGAGAAGGTGAAAAAAGAGATAGATAAGATGTCAGTAGCACGACTTATATTCCTGGTTGATGAAGCAGAGTGGAAAAGCCTGATCATTATACAAAATCAGAAGGGTTCTATAGAAATACAGGTATGTATGGACTACTGCAGTCTAAACAATTCATGTGTTCATGATCCTTTTCCCACCCTATTCATTGATGAAGTTTTAGACAATGTGGCAGGAAATGAAGACTACTCTTTTACAGAAGGATTCTCCGATTATCATCAAGTCAGGATCATAGAGGAAGATAAGAAGAAAACCACATTTACTACGGAATGGGGGTCTTATGCATACCATGTTATTCCATTTGGACTCAAGAATGCACCGACTCTGTTGTCAAGGATTGTGATTGCTGCTTTTAGAGATTATATCCATAGGTTCCTATAAGTTTATATGGATGATTGGATCATTTAAAATTTTCTAAAGAAATGCTCTAGTTTGCTTAGAATCATGTTTGACTGATGTAGACAGTTGCATATCTCATTAAACTTGAAGAAGTGCATATTTGTTGTCCCCTTTGGAATGCTCTTGGGCCATATAGTATGCAAGGAAGGAGTGTGTGTAGACCCCGCTAAAGTTGCGGAAATCATAAACATGGAATTTCCCACAAGTGTTAATAAACTTAGGTCCACCTTGGGCCACATAGGGTACTACAGGAGGTTCATATGAAACTATGCCTTGATTACTACACCAATGGAGAAGCTCTTAAAGAAGGTTGTGTGGTTCACGTGGTCAGAAGAATGTGATGTTGCACTTAATATAATAAAAGAGAAGTTGGAAAGTGCACCAATCCTGGTTTATCCAGATTGGAACAAACAATTTCATGTTCACATTGATGCCTCAGGTATTGCATTAGGAGGCATCCTAGCTCAACCTGGGGAGAGAAACCTCAATCACCCATTTACTTCGCTAGCAGAAAGTTATCTACAGCAGAGAAAAATTATACCACAACCGCACGCGAGGCCCTTAAAATGATGTATTCGCTTCAAAAATTTTGACATTACCTCTTGAGAGGTTCGTTCAAGTTTTTCACTTATCATTTTGGTTTGAAGTATTTAGTGAAAAAACCCATGATTGAGGGTAGGATTTGCAGATGGATTCTATTATTCTAACAATTCACATTTGAAGTAATTGTTAAGCTAGGTCAACTGAAAGTGGGGCTCAATCACCTCTCATAACTAGACTCAAGTGAAAGTGGAGGATCCATTGATGATCAGCTACCAGACACCGACCTATTTTGAATTGAAGTTCTACCATACTACTTGGAGGATATAGAAGCCTTTATAGCTAAAGTAAATGCCCATTGGAATACACAACAACAAAATGGAGGCATATGGTCGTCTGAGCTGCCGATTATCAATTGATTGCGAGACAACTGTATAAACTGGGCTTTGATCAAGTGTGTGCAGATGTGTCCTCAACCACAAGAGACAAGATGTGTTGTGGGAGTGTCATTTAGGGGTTATAGGAGGCCATGTTGGAGGAAGTACCACTACAAGGAAAGTACTGTAGGCAGGGCTTTGGTGGCCCACAATTTTCAGGGATGCGAAGGAATATGCCAAAAGGTGTGTCGTTTGCCAAAGGGTTCAGAAACTAACACACTGAGATGAATTTCCCTTGTAACCAGTACATGCACTATAGATCTTTGAGAAATGGGCAATCAACTTTATAGGACCTATCAATCCGCTGATACACCACTCCCATGCCATATATATCATCACCGCCACAGAGTACCTTACCAAATGGGTGGAGGTTGCATCGATTAAGGACTGTACTATGGATACCACCACCATATTTATTTTTGAGAACATCATCACTAGATTTGGTTTTCCCCAAAGCCTCAGTAGTGATGAGGGGACCCATTTCCCTCATTACTTCAAAACTTCATGATACAACACCATAAGAGCAGTCCGTATCACCCTCAAGCAAAAGGTATGGTGGAATCCTTCAACAAGATCTTCGAAAGGGGTCTCACCAAGATATGCTCAGCCAACATGGATGATTGGGATGAGTGGGTGTTAATGAATTTGTGGGCCTATCACACAACTATTAAAAACTTACACAAGCATACACCTTTCTAGCTAGTATATGGACGAGAGGCTATGGTACCCACCGAATTCACTATTCCTTGCCTTTTCATTGCACATGCCACTCATATGATGGAGGAAGAGTCAATTCCGAAGAGGTTGGAGGAAATTTAAAAACTAGATGAGGCTAGGTTAATGGTAGATTTCCATCAAACAATCAGAAAGTAGAGGAAAAAGGCATGACACGATAGGCATATTAAGTGGAAATCATTTATGGTAGGAGGACATGTTCTTCTATATGATAGAAAATTCTTGAATTTTCCTAGGAAGCTACAGATGCATTGGTTGGGACCTTTTATTGTTGCAGAAGTAAAGGAATCAGGAGCTTTCAAGCTTGCGCAACTAGATGGTGTTTTATTTCTAGGATGGGTGAATGGCACATGCCTGAAACCCTACCAGGGATCAAACAATTCCACTCCAAATTGATACATCTTTGAAAGGAGATCATAGGTAGGATTAGGTAGAGTCAATTAGTTCTTTGTCATGTATTAGTTTTGTCTGTTAAATTGGTTGTCTAGTTATTTCATTTGAGTTTATTCTAGAATAAATATCCTGTCAGGTCTCTTCCAATTGCGGAGATATTTCCACCCCACCACAATTTCTTGTGGTCGGGGGAGGGCCACACATGTTAGTTGTCATATTCATAATAATTAGGCAATAATTTCCAGTGTCATCTCAAATTTGTGTTAAATCTTTCCCATAACACCCATCATCAACTCTTAAGTGCCCCCCATCACAACACCATAATTACCCATCAACTCCACCCTCCTTTTTCACTTTTGTGTCATCCGAGTCAGGTCCAGCTCAACCCTCAGTAGTTTTAACATGATTAAGATTACATAGGGAAATTTCTCATAGTAATTAGTTAGGTGGTCTAGTTAGAAATGTTGTGTCGATCTTTTCTACTTAATCTGCATGGCAATGATAAGTGTCTCAGAGTCTGGAGCTGAGATGTTTGAGTTGCCAAGTTTAGAGTTTGTTCCTAATTCTCATTGTGTCAAGAATAAGCTCAAGCCCCTTATGATTTTGGTGTATCAGTATCATTATAACACAATGATGAAGGTTGTGATCTCTTTCCCAGAGGTTGAATTCGATGAAAGAATCATGAAGCGAGAACCTCTATATGGTAATATGATAAGGTAGTTCTCGTCAACGATGACCTCTTAGACTCCTTCCAATTTCTATAACTAAAGCGGGAGGTCTACATTGAACTAGTGACAAAGGATGATGGAATTAAATTCATCAAGGTTTTAGATAATTTCAGGGCAATTCAACGGTCGATGTTGTTGAACCTGAGGAGTCTTCCTGTGTTTGTGATGATGGGAGAAGCCATGCAGTGTACCAAGCTTCTTATAAACCAGATGCATGGAGGATCATTGTGGCTCGACAAGGAGTACCAAACACGTGGTTGACCTTCAAAAGCTCACAGGCCTATCTACTGCTAGGGCAACTCTATCGATGACATTTTAAACAACTTCCAAGTGAGCAAAGAAGATAGGGGATGAGAAATACTACAACAATTACAATATTCGAAGAGGGGGCAAGGGTGCACTAATAGAACCAATCAACACACCAAATGTTAAATTCTCTTGTTACATTATTGTAGGGAAGCTCATGCGGAATTTCTCGTGGAAAAAGTGCACATTAGATACTATTTCAGTGGCGAAGAACTTTGTACAGGGCGCACAAGTCAAATGGTGCAGTTTTATACTTCACAAGTTGTTTGAGGCCTACAAGGATGTATGCAAGAGAGACACCCACTTGATCTACTGATGTCTTGTTGTTACACTGGAAATGTGGAAATGGTGCCCACCAGAGGGGTGAGAATTGGCTCTAATCACAAAATATCAACCATTGGCGAACTTCAGGGGACCCAAGCAGCAAAGAAATTAACGAGGCCTCCTTTACTGAATGGTACCACAAGATATTGGAAGTCTTCAAGGCCATGAAAAGAGTCCCAAAGTTTTTACTTGATGATTAATCACTAGACATATGGTTCAGCATCAACCATGGTCATGTCTAGATACATCTAAACTGTGTCCATCCAAACACATTTCAAATGAGGGCTCAAAATTTCATGCTGACTGAAGAAGCTTTCCACATGCAGGTTAATTCCTCATTGAAGATCATCGGAGAAGTGTGAGAGGGGAAGCACATATATTTTTTTGGAGGGATAGAGCTAGTGCCGCTATTGGGGGAGACATCTGCAACATCAAGGAACAAGATGGATGACGAACAACTAGAACCAGTCATCAAGAAGTTCCAAACTCAAATGCATTCCATTCAGGAAACCATGGTAAACATTAGAGTCTCGGTAAGTTCCTTCCCCACTTTCTCTGAATTTCAAAGTTCAAGGTTGTATGAGTCTATGGCTGGTGCTCCCTTTGTCACTTCACTCCCTGTAGTGGGTCCCCATTCCCATTTAGAACCAGTGATCCCAAATCCTTGTAGTTCAAAAGCTACAAAATCTCCATCTAGGTCAAAGAAAAAGAAAACGAACACTTCTACACAAATTTTCGATCTCACAGATGAAGAACGTCCATCATACACCGCATCACCCATTTTCAAAGAACATCCACCCTCCACTTTTGGTGCATCACCCCAATCACATAACCCATCACACCGCACATCATCCACTTTCACCACCATCTTAGACACCTTACCCCCCAAGACACTTCTAGAAACATAAACGAAAATGGAGGTAGAATCCATTGTCCATTCTATCACGATAGTTATTGAAGGGGAAGTCACACCACAATAAATGTTATCTTTACTACCTGAGTCAAGCCCACTCACGGTCATGGGCCAGATCATTAACTCTCCCATTACCACTGCACTCCATACATAATCATTACCCTTTAATATTCCTCCGTCAATACCATCTCATTTAGCTCCCACCCATATCATTCCCCCAATAGTCGAACCCTCGCAACAATCCACCTCACCACACGAGCATTCTAAAAATTCAATTTCTAGTGGACGATCGCTGTAGACTCCATTTCCAAATTCGTTGACAATGGGAAACGATGACCTCCAAGGCTGGTCCTCACCCCAACTATTTAATTTTATTCAATAAGCCACACGCCAGGTAGAGGCATTTCACAGCGTCCTAGCCACCAAGCACACACAACAATAACAAAAAATTCTCACTCTCATTGTAGCATGATCCAAGAGAAGTGAAATCTCCAAATTAAGGTTAATCAAATAAATGAAAAGTTCCTGGTCTTATCACCTTCGTTCTCAAAAGTGGTGGTTAATGCCCCAAAGGATTTTTCTGCTTGTACCCTTGTCGAATGTTGTGATCACATTCAAGTTGCATGCCTTGATCTGATATCGAAAAATCATGAGCTCAAACACAATCTTACTAAGGCCCAAAGCGCACTGCCTGGCCCCACCACCCAATACACAGTTGATATCGAGAAAAGACTTGCAGACACAATGGACCTCAAAGATTCACTCATCAAGGCCGTGGAAGAAGCTCACACCCTTCTACAACAAATGCATGATTGGTCTGGTTGTTTGGCAAAGAAGAACCATCATGTCTACCCTCTTCGCAATCGCGTCAGTCACTTTCTCAATGAAGCTGAGGGTACTAAGGGAAAGAATTAGCGAAAAAATACCTTCGCATAGGTTAATGAGCCTTATAACTAGATACAATGAATAGAAGAAGAATCCACAAAGACTAAGCAAATACTAAGGGACCTTCGACCACCTACACAGACTCATTTGGAAACATTGTTGTAGCTCAACGAAGAAATAGATGTGCAGTGGAACTCTCTATTGGAGAAACACCCAACCCAATCCTTGACCGTCATTACAACTCAGTTCCTATCCGAGGTTGCTACTCTCAATAGCACATGGAAAGAATCCCTAAACAAATACACCTAGTTCAGACAGGTGATCATCGTTTCAATTTTTGAGTTGGGTCCTTCGTTTGAAGGTACCAGCCAAGGGGAAGCAACAACAGAAGCCTCAGCAACATGAGGGGCATCAACGACATCAACGGAGCCAACAAAAGATTGACTCAAGGATGAGTCAATGAATTTTTGTCGGGCATGTCGGGTCCTTCCTTTTGGGTCACTAAGGAACATAGACGATAAGCTAGAATGTTGATGATATTCTGTGGAGATAGTTATTGGGAAGCTATAAGGGATAAAACTGAAAATAAGTAAGGAACTCATGAAGAACTATTAGTTGCAAGGGAATGGCAGAAGAAGGCACCACAACTGAGAGGAGAAGAATAATGACAACCGAGCAACAGAAGCAGTGGAGCGAGGAAGAAATTGGAGTCTCCAAGAAATAATTGGCCATCCAAGTAGGGGAGGAAATAAGGAAGGGTGTGGGGAAAAGAAGAGGAGAGAGTATCAAATTTTTGTTACGAAGCCATTCGAGCCGCACTGTATCTGTTGATGTGGTTATGCATCGATCTCTTATGATGGCTTTGTAATGTTGATATGAGGCTCTCGAGCTAGATGTAATATTGTATTTCCATATGAATTAATAGAAAAGGGAGTTTGTTGGGATACCTGTGTAGTGCATGAAAGGTTATATGATTTCTTAAAATTTTTAATAGAATCATATTTGTGTTGTATTTCTCTTCTACATGTTTATGACCTGTTGTGACTAAGTTGTCCAATTGATCTAGTTCAAGCTCCTTTAACTCTGTGTTCCTCCTGTAACTTTTCCCCAGTACTTGACTTCCAACTCCATCCAACTAAGGTTGTGACATGCCTCGAGTGAGACTCCTTATCCTTTTTGGGTAAGGTGAAAATGCAGACAATGTACTAGAATACAATAGAGCTTTGTTGGCCCCTGTGCCTGAACCCAAGGTCTCAACCCTGCTGATATTTTTGCGCCAACGCTTAATGGATGCATGAACAATGCAAACAATGGTTTGATATCCAATGATATATTTCCTACACTTTTTCAAAGAGTGCACCACATCCAGGAGTTCTTTTTCAGTGATTGTATAGTTAAGTTCAACCTTAGAAAGGTTCTTACTAATGAAATATATAACATAGGGAATTTTGTCTTCCACTTGCCCTAAGGCTGCTCCTACAACTTTATCTCATGCATCTGTGTGGATATGGAAAGGAAAATCCCAGTTGGGGCCCCTAAGGATGGGTGCAATGGTCAACTTGTCCTTCAGTTCTTCAAAGGCCTCTTGACATCTATCTGTCCAACAAAATTCTGAATCTTTAGTTAGTAATCCAAATAGGGGTGAAGCCAATTTACTAAAGTCCTTAATGAACCTTCTATAATACCAAACCAATCCAACGAAGCTTATGGCATCCCTTTTTTTTAGGAGTATGGACCTTTTAATGATGGTAACTTTGTTGGGTTCAATCTGTATTTCTTCTTTCGATATGGAATGGCCTAATACAATCCCTGCATTCATCAAAAACTCACATTTCTTGGGACTTAATGAAAGGTTCATCTCAATGCATTTCCTTAAGACTTTACATAGATTAGAAAGAGCTTCCTAGAAGTCACATCCATAAGGAGTGAAGTCATCCTTGCTTATCTCAACAGTGTCATGAACAATGTCAACAAAGATACTCAAAACTGACCCCTGGAAGGTAGAAGGGGCATTGCACAAACCAAATGGAAGGACTTTATAGGAAAAGGTTCCCCAAGGACATCTAAATGTGGTCTTTTCATGGTCCTTAGGGTTGATCTATATCTGGTTATACCCACTAAATCCATATATGAAGGAAAATAATCTCTTCCCTGCAACACCATCTAGGACTTGGTCAATTAAATGCATAAGGAAATGGTCCTTCTTTGTAGCCTTTTTAAGTTCTCAATAATCAACAAAAATCCTCCATTTCCCATTCTTTTTTGGGACTATAACTAGAGGGGACACCCACTCATTGTTTGAAGTCGGGTATATGAACCTTGCATGAAACAACTTTTGCATTTATTCTTTTACAATGTCCTTAAAGGCAGGATTCATCCTCCTCTAGGGTTGGAACAAATGTTTTCATCCTTCCTTGATGTATATATGATGAGTACAAATTGAGGGATGCACATCCTTCATTTCCTTATAGTCCTACGAAAAATCATCAAGATGTTGCCTCAGCATAGTGCATAATTTATCTTCTTGCTTGACTGAGAGAGAGGGGCTTATTTTTAGAGTTATGGATGGGTCGATTTCTACAACCTTGGCATGATATAGATTGATATCAATAAATCAGAGATTAGTCCATGGATTTCCCTTAGATTTTTCCAAGAATTCTTCCACCAGTTCATCAAATGGCATGGCAGCAGAAGATTGACTATATAAAATATGGTCAATAAGGTAATCTTCATCAAGTTGTCTACCTCCTACAACAATGTCTAGTGTACAGACTGGGTAGAGGGATGTATGATAAAATTATTCTTCTTCCTTGTCCTCTATCCATAAGGGTAAGTCATGCTCAATAGAAGGTTGAGCATGGGGATACAATACAAGCTGCTTTGAGAGATTCCCATTCTTGATGGTCATGTTCCCAGCCCTGCAACTAATGTAGGCATCAACAGTGGCCAACCAAGGTCTCCCTAGGATGAGAGGGTAACCATTAAACTTGGTTTTGGGTTGGAGGACAAGGAAATGTGTGGGATACTATGAGGAGTCGATATAGACCATCAAATCCTAAATAACTCCTTCAGGGGATACTATGGACCTCTGGTGGTCTTCCTCAAAGCTCCTTGGAGGTTGAATTTTAGCATAGTTTCCTTGGTCTTAACATTTATTGCACCCCCTAGTTAAATCATGGTATTAAATAACACAATTTTATTAATGTGCCCATCTATTACTAGATTACAAGGATCCAAGAACTTTGGGGAGATCACCCTCCCAAGCATTAGATTAGATAGCTTCCCAACAACATTGATAGTGGGGTAATCTCTTCTTCTTCTCCCAGACCTTTTGAAACATTCTTCCTTGATAAGCATTTTGTAAATTGGAACATCTTTAATGGCCTAGAGAAGGGGTATTTTAACCACATTTTAACACACAAGTTCTTCAATTCTCCCAAAAGTTCAAACTCTTCAAGGGTGTGTTGTTTAGATTGTACCAACCTTTCAAGATAGGGAGGTGCATTGCTTGAGGTGTACTATGTTCCTTCTCTTCTTCACGATATTTACGTGGAGAAGGTGGGTTAGCATCTGGAAGTACCTTCCTAGACTGAAGGTTGATATCTTGGATTTCCACAACATAAGTAGGATAGGATGTTTCCCCACTATAAAATTGTTGTTCCTGCTTATTATTCGGGTTCAGATTGGGTTGGGTAGGCATTTGAGGTTTCTTAGGTGGGTTTTGGTGAGGTAGCTATGGTTGAGGTTGAGGAGGAGGCATTAAGGTAGGAGGTTGGGCTTCTTGAGGCCTCCATCCTTGTGAGGAGTTGCCCCATTGAAGAGGATGAGATTGATATGGCTGGAAAGGTGCGTTGGCAGGATGAAAAGGATACTAAGGAGCATAGGACTAAGGAGAGGGCATGGAACAATATGAATGAGTTGGAGGGTAAAAAGGCTAGAAAGGTGAATTTTGATTTGAATTGTAGGGAGGATATTGTGCAACTGGAATGCCCTGTTGATAAGGTTTATAACCTTGGGGCCTCCTCTGGTTGATGAAATAGAGTTGCTCCAAGCCATTCCTAGCCCCTTGGTACATGAACTTTAGGCTCGGAAGAGAGGGGAATTTGTTAGTTGCATGGTTCTCCTCACAGAAAGATCATACCTCTATGGTGTTCAATGGGAACTCATTTCTAGGATGCCTCTTAGTGCATCTAGGGAAAAATATGGCTAGTGCCCTTTTCACTTCATCTTTCCTCCTTTTAATTTGCATACTATCCGTCTGCAAGGAAAAATAATGCAACATTTCACTCTTAAAGTCTTCCAACATACTCCCTATCTCATGTTTGATAGTTGATGTGGAGGGAGAAGAGTTGACCAGGCCTTGATTAGACCTACCTTTCTTCCTAACAGCCCTACAATGATTCTTGAATATTGTCTTGATGTCATCATAGGTCAGTTGGTAAATATCTCATCCATACATCATATTTAGGGTCTCCATTACATACTCCATAATCCCTTGGAGAAGTAAAAGCTTGAGTGGTTCAGGATCAAGGGTACAGTTATCCCTCCTATAATTTAGTTGGAACCTTTCCTCATAGTCTTCCAAGGACTCATATGGATCTAGGGTCATTTTAAAGATTTCTTCTTTTGTCTCTTTAGACCTACAATAGTCCATGTACTTCTCATTAAATGCTTGTTGCATTTGTGCCCAGGTAGTGATGATACCTCCAAGTAGACTCATAAACCAACACAAGGTTTCATCCTTGAGGGTGGAGGGAAACAACTTTAGCTTCTATTCATCAGAGGCATAGTCATAGGTCCTACAAACTACAACAAACTCAAACATAAATGTGTCAGGGTCCTCAGAGGCTAAGCCATGGAAATTTGGAAGGGATGTAGGGCCTATATTCTTCATTGAGGGCTCCCCATTGGTCTCTCGAATAATAAAAAACTCATTTTGCTTGTTTTCATCCATGTTTTAGATAGGTGATATGGGCTCTTCCTCCCCTATGGGTTCTTCAAAAATTTCAGGTTGCTCACCTAAAGGATTTTCTAACTCCCTTGTGGTTAGAGAGGGAAGTTCACAGTCATAAAAGAAGAATGATGCTTGACTTCTTGAAGGGGTGGGGGTTTTTGGTATAAATTTCCCTTGATTATCCATACTCCTATGAGGCATGAAAGTTTTTTTTTTCTTATTTTTTTAAATCTTTTTCAAATTAGTAGTGATAATGCAGAATAAATAATGGAAAAATAAAGAAAGTTAACCTCTAATTAGAAACAACACCTACTTGGACACCTCCCCAATAATGACACCAAAAAGTGATGAGTCCCAGTATCACAACAAGATTGTTGTAATTCCCAACGCTACCAACTTTAATTATCAACCCAAGGTTCGTACAAATTTGAGAGGTGACAGTGTTGTATGTACAGTAGGTCAAGTTCTACTCATGCCACCTTCAAGAAATGGACCAGATCAAGGCATACATAGACCACTCTTTTAGCTAGCTCAAGGAAGGGAATTGCATGAAAAAGAAAGTTCTACTCTAACTACAGGAATGAAAAATAATTTCTCTACTTGCAGAAATGGAAAGTGTTATTTATCAAATGTAAAGCTTAACCCTAGTTGCAAGAATGTAAAGGTTAATATAACTGTAGGAATGAAAATTACCTATCTATTTGAAGAATGTAAACCTTCTACTACTTGCAACAGTGTGAATCATTAGTCTAATTGCATGATGTGAAAAGTTTCTTTGAAAAGAAACTAATCTTATGCAAGAACAACACTTTGTAATTAAAATCCTAAGAACATGAATTCAAAGAAATAGGCATAATCTACTTTGCATTGGAAAATCACCCTCTTAATAACTGTGTTCAAAGGGACTTGGCTGGAGTAACATCGTTCATATGCATTTCATATGAAAATCATCATTACTGTCACACGGAATAAGTCGATATTGTGGACAAGATAGACCTTCCTAGAATCTAAAGAAGACCTAATGACAAGCAAACCAACCAGACACTATCTTTCTCTAAATATGCTTTGATTAACAATAGCAAACAAGTGTTTTTAGGGCCTACCTTAGGTCCAACGCAAGCTTGTGGATGCCCTCACTCCTTCAATCCAAATGAGCTCCTTTGTCGCGAATCTGCAAACACAAACAAGGCAAACAAATTAAATAGCACCTGAAAAGATAATTGCATAAAACATATCTAACATGAATGTCAAGGAGTCCATGAAACAAATAACATGAGATACTTGTTGAGAAAAATGAGTTTGATTGTATTAATTCAAAAGAAGAAGAAATTTACAACCTTTGCCTTGACGCTGTACAAGCTCCTCCCAGGGTCCAGCAAGAAGTCTCCTCTACTTTGACAAGTTTCACTCACTCCCCAATGAAGCCAAAAAGGTATGTGATCTATCCTCTTAAGCTCAACTAGGAAGTCTTGATTTCACCAGCATTTACCCTCAAAAATGGTCAGCTTCTAACCTCCTCAACAACCAACCCAATGCCTGTATTTATAGTGCAATGGAGGGAGGTTACTAGGTCCTCCTTCAAAGGATAGCTCCTCTCATCAAGGGATTAGCTCGTTCTCTTTTGGGATGCATGAACCACCTTAGAGCGAACAATCCTCGTCAAAATTCCTTCTAGAAACCTCTAGAATTAACCCAAAGTGAGTTTTTTAAGATAAAACTTGCGCCTTTTGACTTTCACAGGGGTCCGCACCTACACCGTTAGGGACAGAGCGGGCAGGTCTATAGTTTTTGCACACAGAAGGTGCGGGACCACAGGTGACAGTGAGAGAAAGTGAGGAACCAGAGTTACATTGATAATTAATGTCTTTCTCTCATTTTCAAAGCTTGATTTGAAGAGCTGAGGTCTGAGACTTGCTTAAGAGGACAGTACAAGTGATGATAGACCCATACTGACTGCAAATAATCATGGTGACAATATTTTTGTGTAACAGATTGCCCCCTAAAGTGCGAAGTCTGTAGTAGATGAGGATTTCTTATCATTTAGGAAGAGTGAAGTACTTTATCATTTCGAGGATCATCTTGTGGAGAGCCTGGTTGGAACCTGTAAAAACATTCAATGCAAGATATATATATGAGATCATATCATCGCTGAGGTAGGCATTCTCATACTTAGATCAAAACTGACTAGAAAACTAACTATTGCTCTGATATAGGAAAGATCTTGTAAAACATCACAAGTAAAGACTCATGTGGACACACTATGGACGCAGCCATTTGTTTATGAATAGTCCATTATATAATGAATACAAAATTCCTTGCAGCCTGGATTGTGGAAACTAGATCCAGGGTCTTCATTTCTACTTCTCGAGACAGTACGATTCTATCCATGCGAATGAATGTGTTGATGTCGAACATGGTAGAAACCACTTGATTACCAGTCAATGATGTAAACTGTTAACAAGTGTGAGAGAAACCACCAGTGATGTCAATGGCTCTCAAAGTACCCAGTACAATCCATGAGATGCGAATAAATGTGTTGATGTCGAACATGTCACAGAATCCTTTGATCGAAAGTAAATGATGTAAACTGTCGTCAAAGGCAAGAAACCTGCCATTGAGGCATGCAGATCTCAAGGTACTGACGATTCCTAGATCATCTTTCTAGATAATGAGTTGATGTCGATAGAAAGTGATCCGTCGTAGGCAAGCCCACAACACGAAATCATAGATCAAGTTGAAGAAATTTAGTTGCAAGGACTAACTCAGGGATGGTCAAGATGGATGACAGATATTTTGCAGATGAATGGCTTATTGGCAGTGACCTCTTGAACACATAACGACACGATAGATGGCTTGGTGACAATTGACACAAAGTTAATGCCTAGAAACCAGTTGAAGACTTTCAATGTGGTTTGATCAACTATTAGGCAAAGGATTTCCCAACCCAGGTGAATAAAAGTGTCGTGTTCAAGAGTGGTTACAAAGTATGACAAACAGGCTCATTTTTATCTCTTTTCCCCCACCATTTCTGGCAAGTACCTCTTTATTTTTGACAAGCTTGAGGAGGATAACATTTGCTTGATTATAAGCTCATCCTTCGGATGAGTCCAACTTAGTTTAAATTTGAACCCTAAGAAGGAGTGGTTCATTCCTGTTTGTAATTGAGCAGGTCCTTTACTGTGAAATTTTAACGAGTCCAGTATAGGAAAAACTCGACGTTTTTCAATTTTAGAGAGTCTGAAAAACTTAAGAAGACTCCAGGGTTGACCTTTTTCGTAAATTTGTGTCTCCCAACCCCGAAAAAGTATAAAATAATACTTGAGAGAACCGCTTGATCTTTTACGACCAAGGAGTACTTTTTGTCATTAGTGCCTTTGACCCAAAAAAGTAAAAAAGTGATCAACGACACATCGTTTTATAACCGATATCGAATTTGAAACGACAAAAATCCAGCAATCTTTCAATGTTTTTTACGGTCGGAAAAGAGTTGTAAGTGGACCGTCTTTTAATTCCATTTTTAACGAGTTTAAAAGAAACACTCGGCAATCTTTTCATGTTTCAGGAGTCAGAAAAGAGCTTAAAGGTGACTCTACATGTTTTTTCGTCGAAAATGATAGATTTCGCCTGAATAATCCTTTATTCTGCGCAAAAACACAAACATTACTCATACCTGTTCGAAATAGATAAAAATGTCGCAAAAATACCTTTTCAAAGTGAAACATAAACAAATTTGCAATTTATTTATTCAAAAAACTTATAAAAAGGGTCTTTATCAATTCATTTTTACCGTTTGAGTTTGGGTGAAAAAATAGTGCTTTTGCTCAGAAAACTTCCCGTGAAGATTGCGGGAAATACAACCATCGGAATCGAACGCCGTCTTCTCTAGGTAATCCACATCATCCCACTCTTCATTTTTAACCGTTTAATTTTTTGTTTTCGTCTTTTATTTCATTTTTGGGAGGGTTTTTAGGCACAAAACCCGTGCACGGGGACCCGCAGGTTTACCATTGCGGGCCTGCGGACCCCGACTTTTTGTCCATTGGGAAAAAGCTCGGGGTCCGCACCTTCCATGTAGACAAAGTGCGGTCCCACGCACTGTGTCTAACCCGAACGGTGTGGTCCCCGTCGCAAGGGTTTTTAACCAAAAAAATCTCAAAAATGGACCACACAAAATAATTTCTAGCAATTTAATTTGTCTTTATACTTGATGTAGAGAGTACATCATGCTAGATTGGCATGAACGAGAGCATGAGGACGTGGATGCTGCCGCATGGAATCATCAGCCTTCACTTGATGCTTTGAGGGAGTGCGGCTTGTACAAATTCTGGGCCATTCCTGGCATGAGGGCTCAGGTGGATTTCTTACAGTGGTTGGTTGACAGATGGAGCATACAGAACCAGTGCTTCTTCATTGGTGGCACCAACTCGAAATCGAGCCGGCGGACATATATTTCTTGATTGGTTTGCCTAAGAGAGGCGAAGACTTGACTTTGTTTGGGGCTAGGCCAGGTGGCCAGTCTGTCGATAGCCTCAGGCTAGAGTACTGCAACAACCAGGCTAGAGACAAAGGGATAAACATAAAGACCATATCCCGTCCTGAGCTCATGGTGATTGCGTTCACTGTCACCAAACTTTGCGGAGCTGCCGCATTACATATTGCCACCGGATCCCAGATGCGTGTGGTAGTTGATTGCTTTCGAGGCACCATCTTCAACTGGTGCGATGCCGTGTTGGCCAATCTGAAAGGCCAACTGACCAGGGCCAAAAACGGAAAACTAAAGACCTTTGGTTATGGGGCTTTGGTTGTGAGTTTTGGCCTGGAGAGGGTTCCTATGCTGATCCCACAGCACCTTACTGTTGGAGGTGGGCTTCCTCGAGAGCCCAAACTGATGCGATGGGTCGCATTTATGGCCCGTCACCCGGATGAGAGGACAGAGGTTGCTCAATTCAAACCTGAGTATTTCCAATCGCTGGAAAACCAGGTCTTTTCTATTCAGGACTTCCCTTACGCTGGGATAGATTTTCGTGGTGACCCAAACATGGTTCTTCCACCAGGAGAGCAGTGGGATGAGTCAGGTAAAATTCTTTTCAACATTTTTCCTATTTTAATTTTTTTTGTTATTTTTTCATCGTCTGAAAACTGACAGTAAAAATTTCAAATGCAGATGTGGGTCCACAGCGACCAGCCGCTCTCCGACCTTACGAGAGGAAGCAACCAATTGCACCCGCACCAGCCCCATAGGACGAATCAACAGAGGTTTTGGCCGAGTTGGAGGGTCATCTCAAGCGCTTGACAGGAGACATTCCTGAGACCACTGTAGATGACATTCCTCATCGACTTCAACGCTATGTGATTGGGGTCCCGGGACCTTTTAGGAGGTTCCTTTGCAAGGTGGCCCGTGCAGTGGTTTCTTATAGAGATCATCACCAGTGATAGGATGATCGCCTATTGTGGGCACATGTGACATTTTTGTTTTTTGTACTTATCATTTTTGCCGATCATAAGGTGTTTTTCAACCTATGATCGAGGACGATGTATTTTTTGACACACTCATATATATATATATATATATATATATATATATATATATATATATATATATATATATATATATATATCACTATTACCGGCTTATCTTGTAAATAATGTTATGGAATGGTTTTAAATTTACATGTATGATTATTGCAAATGTCTATTTAACATTTGAGAAGCAATTGCATCTGCTAATGTATTTAAAGATCTTGGAATATGCTGATATTCAATATAATCAAATTCACGTTAAAAGAGACCCACTCTCAAAAATAATCTCAATAACACTGGATTTCTAATGGCATACACTCTATTAAGCTGTAATACAACGAGTTCTGAATCTAACCTCACTATCAAACTCCGAATCTCAAATGAAATAGATTCAGATAATAACTCAATCACTGCACTATACTCGGCAATGTTGTTCATTGTTTGACCGAGGCTTACCCCATGCATAAATACTAACTCGTCAGAGGGCGAATAGATAACCCAAGCTGCGGAAGAGATGTTCCGTGTATTACGACAAGCACCATCAGTGAAACCAATGTATGTTTGGAGAGGCATCGACATCTGCAATATCAAGAGTAAAACCAAGATAAGCAGGAATAATGACGAAAAACACTCTCTAAGCTAAGCACACTGTTTAAACTAAAACACACCAGCTGGAAAGAAGAACTATCCTAACTACAAATCTCCATACCCATTCTTTTAATCATAATACCTCTTCAAGTAAACGCCATTTCTGGGTTTACCCAAAGAGTCCCTGTCAAAGTCTACCAATTCATAGGCCCCTTTGGCTAGCTTTCGCTTGACAATATAGGGACCATGCCACATAGGAATGAATTTTCCAGCGCCTAATTTATCATTAGCTTGATCATAAACTAAGACTAGATCTCCTTCCGAGAAATTTCGAGGGGTCACATTTTGATCATACTGAGCTTTCATTTGTTTTGCGTGAGTCTCGATTGCCAATGCAGCATCACGTAGATTCTCATCTAATTGAGCCAAGTATAACAAACGCTTTTCCTCTTCAGTAGTGGCTGGAAGTAACTCGATGGCCATTTGCAGTGACGGGATTTCGCATTCAATGGGTAACACAGCTTCTAAACCATAGACTAGTTAGAAAGGAGTGAACCCTGATGATTTTTTACTGAAGTTCGGTACGCCCAAAGCGCTAAAAATAACATGTTGTGCCAATTCGACCGATGAATCCTAATGATTCGTCAGATCATGATGACTAAAACTTTGTTGATGGATTAAACCAGACCATTCGCTTGTGGATAATAAAGGGTTGAACTATCGTGACGTAAACCAAGCTGGCCTGTAAGTTCGGTCATCATAACGTTTCAAAAATGACGCCCATGATCAGTAATTATTGCTTGTGGGACACCAATCCTAGCAATTATATGATTGAACACGAAAATTGTAGCTGTCTTGCCGTCTGCCTCAAATGTAGGCATCGCCTCAACCCACTTAGTAAAATAATCTACCGTAAGGATAATATACGCATGCCCCCCGGTCGAGTGAGGGTTACATGTAATAAAATCGATACCCCATTTGGCAAAAGGACTAACGGCAATTATAGGGTGGAGAGGAGCAGGTGGAGCGTGCATCTTACGATCAAAAATCTGGCAGTTGTGGCATTTTCGGACCGCCGTAATACAATCTTTAAATAAAGACGGCCAGAAGTAGCCAGCGCGAAATATCTTTTGAGCTGTGGCAAACCCAGACATATGACCGCCACACGCTCTAGAGTGATAGTCATTTAGAACCCTTTCAGCTTCCTCGTGTGTTAAGCAATGTCGAAAAACAGAATCCGCCCCACGGCGATAAAGAGTATCTCCAATAATCCTGAATTGTTGGGACTGGAATCGAATCTTTCGACGTTCTGACCTTGAAATTTCTGGCCGAAAGGATTGGGTCTGGAGATAAACAATGATATCCCCATACCACGGATCTAAAGTGCTGATTAGAAACAAGGATTCGTCCACAATGGGCTCCTCCACCACAGTTTCCGTGTCAGCATGCGAGAAGTCACACATTAACTCCGCAAAAACTAAATATTTCTTAGACTTAGATTTCTCAAATTCCAAGTCGAACTCCTGCAGGATAACAATCCATTTAGAGTACTTGCCCCCTAGCAATTGCTTGGTCAAAATGTAGATCATAGGGTTGCAATCCAAAATTACCGTAGTTTTACGTAGTAGAATGTAGTGACGAAAACGTTGGACAGCTTGAACAGCTGCCAGTGCCAATTTCTCCACATGTGAGTATTTTAGCTCAGTTGGATTTAAAGTTCGACTAGGGTAATATATCACATGTTCAGTTCCGAATCCATCTTCCTGAACTAAAACCATTCCAATGGTGGAATGAGAGGCGGCGAGATACAAGAAATAATCCTGGTTGTAATTGGGAGGATACAACAATGGTGCATGGGTCAATGCATGTTTGAGTGCATCAAAAGATTTCTGAGCTATCTCATCCCAATAAAATGGAGTATTTTGCTTCAACAACCAGGTAAAACCCTTTGTGACCTCAGCGTAGTTAGGAATGAATCGTCGTAAAAAGTTTGCTTTCCCTTGCAAACTTTGGAGTTGGCGAAGACTCGAAGGAGGAGGCAATTTGATGATAGCTTCAACCTTCGAGGGATCAACGCAAATGCCAGCTTTCGAAACTACAAAACCCAGCAATCGACCCGTTTCTATAAAGAAGACACATTTGTGTGGGTTCAACCGAATACGATAATGCCTACACCTCATAAAGATTGCTCGTAAATGGACGAGGTGATCAGCTCGATGTAATGAATGAGCAGGCAAGTCATCGAGATAGGGTTGCACAATGTGCTTGATGTCATGAAACGCATAAAACATCGCCCTTTGAAAAGTTTCTCCGGCATTCTTAAGCCCAAAAGGTAACTTGCAATAAGCAAATGTCCCCCATGGAAAAATGAAAGCCGTTTTTGGTTGATCGGCAGGTAGAATATTGATTTGATTGTATCCGGAAAAACCGTCCATGAAGGAGAATATTTCGCTGCCGGCACAATCATCAATGATTTGATCGATATAGGGAGTTGGGTAATTGTCCTTTGGACAGGCTCGATTAATATCCCTATAGTCGATGCATATTCTTATTGTTCCCTGCTTTTTTTTAACCGAAACAATATTCGATACCCAATCCGTTAACGGGATCGAATAAATGAAACCTGCTTTCAATAATTTCTCAACTTCTGCTTTAATTGTAGCAGCTTTTCGTGGGTGAATCTGACGCAAACGTTTCCGGACGGGTTTAGCGTCCGGGTAAGTCTTGATCTCATGAACAACAATCGCGGGATCAATTCCTGGCATTTCCTCATAGGACCAGGCAAACACGTCGCAGAATTCTTGAAATAGGGCCTTATATAGTTGAATTTCGTCATCTGTAAACGAGGCACCTATATGAATGTTCTCAACAATTCCGGGCTTAACCGAAATGTCAATAGGAATATTTCGAGAGATGTTTCCCAAATTTAACTCTGAATCGGGATGTTTCAATGGATTCTGAGGTTCCTTGACATATTCAGTTGTAAAAATTGATGAGAAATCATTTTCAAAATGATCATCCTCAGGTAAAAATGAAGATCTGTGATGGAGATCTTCCCATGGTAAATCATCTACACATAGGATTTCACGATTTTTCTCATCAGAGTGAACAAGTTCAGAAAACGTAGTTAAATCCGAGGTTGATGTGAAAAGTGATTCCTCACGGACCACATTCATTAAGTCATTTTCGGTTGAACATGGGTCGGAAAACGACTGCACTGCTTCATAGGCAATTTCATATGGACTCAAAGGCATGGTATTACCAAATGAGTCTATCTCAGATTCAGAAGGGACAATCCAAGGATCATCGTAAATAAAGGTGTCTGATGTAATCATATGAATGGTTGCAAATGAAGATGATGCGTTGATTGGAGGAAAAGGAAAAGTTCCCAGTAAACCAGCATCTTTAACTAGTCCTACTCCAACATCCTTATATGGGATAGTTGTTTTACCAACATGCTGAATACTCTCTGAAGAGGCTGGGTCGGATGAAAAGTAAGCTAGCTGGTCTATTGTTACGATCTTTCCTTTTTGTGGAAACTTTATTACTCGAAAAACCGATGAAACAACCGTTGTCATAGCGTAAGACCAACTTCGACCCAAGAGAAGGTTGTAATCTAGAGGGGCATCAACCACCTCCACATCTAGACTAACGGTTTTTCCTTCAACCCCTATAGGCAAATCCTGTAGAATGCCAAAAGGATGAAACACACGGCCATCAAAGGCCTTTAGAATCGTCGGGGATTGATTTAGCGAAGGAGAACCAAGCAATCTCCAACACTGTATCGACATAATACACGTTGAGGCTCCCTCATCAATTACAGTACGATGAATAGACTTGTTTTTTACTATCACTAGTATCTAGAAAGCCATTTGATGAGGCAAACGCGATGTACTATTTTCTAGATCGAAAATTATTAGGTTTGAGTCCTGAACGTCAACAGCTCCTATAGCCGACAAAAGTAATTTACGTTGCGCTGGACATGATTACAGCACTTCCAAAGCTGACATTGCTGAGGGTGAAACAGCTAAATCCTCAACAATGTTATAATTCTGATCCGCTCTCGCATGTGGATTGAAAGTTGACTTTCAAAGTATACCCTTGGCGGGCGATTTGATTACCAAGTCTGGATTAGGTTTCTCGATCTGTAGTGGATCGAAACCGGGAGCTGAGGTTGATGGATTAGAATGAGAAGATTCTGCTTCTTTACCATCAACAGGACTTTTACTACCATAATCTTGCAATCGAGTCGCAATCCGAACATGGGACATCATCAGTATGGGTTCTTCATTGGCATTTGAGGATGAACCTATCATCTTACTGTCTTGAGCCGGAAAAGGATCCTTCAAAATAGCAGGAGTTTGGGAACCCTTGACAATATTCGCAACCTCTGCACGATGAGGGCAGTCCCTTGTAAAATGTTCATCGTCACAAATGAGACAAGGATAACGAGGTTTGCACTTTTCATCACTGGATTCCGCCTTTTCAGGTTTCTCCTTTGAACTTTTGTCCGTTTTATTCTTCTTCTTTCCTTTCTTCTTCCCACCGGATTTTGATTTGGCTGTAGATGACTCTACAACGTGAATATCAGCGGAGATCTCTGCAGAAGAATCTCCTGTTGGGGAATCAGGCAAGGTTATGATAGGCGAAGAATTCTTGGAAGAATTCTTCTTACTTTTAGTGTTAACCATGCCAATCATACCATCGGCGGCATGAGACCCCGAAGAAGCTGCAGTGATTTGATTTTGCTTGGGAAGATTGGGGATTTTTTCGTGTAACGTACCCGACTGAGTATAGACCAAGTCAAGGTACTGTGCTTGAGAAATTACTTGCTCCTCAGTAACAACTCTGGCTTTAGCAACATCTTCAGTGATCTTTGGCAACAAAGATTTTACAAACCACTCGGCTAAGATCTGATTCGGAATAAATACCTTCACTAAACGTCGTCAACGTCTCCACTCATGAATATGATCTGAAATGTAAGTGGATGTCGATTGTTTTAGCGAAGTTAACAATTCCATGCCATTGTCATATCAGACTGGCAACTGAAAATGAGTTAAAAACGAGGTAGCTAACTGACTAAAATTATAAAAATTGCCTCGCGGTAACTCAATGTACCACTTGGTCACGAGACCAATTAGAGTGCACTGGAAAAGTCTAAGACGGATTGAATCATCTGTAATGGAGTTAGATGCACACCAGAGGTGGTAAGTCATCACATGGTTCGACGGGTCCTCTCCTGATTTACCTTCGAACTTGGAAATGTCACTGGACAACTTATTCGGCATTGGCGGCCAAAACGGAAGATAATTAATGGGATCGTTCGTTAGGTGCGACAAGTCAGGTAAGTCCAAAGTTGCAATAAATGGTAAATGCCAATTAGGATCCCTAAAACTCAGGGTCATGAGACCAGCCCCAGGAGGAGGATATCCAGGATAACTAGGAATAGGAATTGCGTCCGAGAAATTGTATCCTCCCAGAAAACTAGGATTAACCGGACCGTACTGGGGTTGTTGAGGTTGTTGATAAGTGTACCCAGGGTACGGTTGATACTGATAGACTGGCTGCTGCACAGTAGGACCGAATTGGTACTGTCCCTGGTACGGTTGATAAGTGAATTGTGGTTGATTTGTGACAACCTTACTTAAACCAGGTTGTCCTACAGGCATCTGAACCGAAGTTTGAATCGTAGATCCAGACGGTGGTAAAGATGTCTTAGTAGATATAGGAACAATAGAAACCGGAGTTGTCGATACTCCAGAAGTAGGTGGGGTAGATTGAACAGATGTTGCGGCAGTTGTAGCAGTCGTTTGAGGCGGAGTACGAGGTGTACTAGGCCTAGGCTGAGAAACTACCTAAGGTACAGAAGTTTGAATGTTAGACTAGACTGGTTGCTGGGGTGAACCAGAAACTAAGGGTTGTCCAGTTTGAGATGACAACTGTACACTTGGCTGCAATACCTGTTGAGATTTCGATGGATCCCACACTATATTCATTCTGGGGTACTGACCCATAACTGATTGAGAATACTGAGGACCATAACCGGATTGAGAGTAGGATTGATAATTGAAAGGTACATTTCCCGTTGCTTGAACATACGTTTGACCGGAGGGTGGTTGGAAACCTTGGTTCGAGTATTGACCTTGGGGTTGATACCCTTGAGGCACATACTGATACTGGGGTTGACCTTGAGGTATAAATTGATACTGGGCTTGACCTTGGGGTACATATTGAGTCTGGGGTTGACCTTGAGGAACGTATTGTCCCATAGGCATGTACTATCCTTGAGTTTGCCCCCTAGATGCAAACTGTGTACCTTGAGGTTTCCCCCCAGGTGTTAATTGAGGCTACCCCCCAGGCGGTAACTGGCCACCTTGAGGTTGAGGATTGGGAATAGAACCTGACATCATGAGAATGTCTTCTACGCTCAACGGCTTATTACCATTGTTTCCAGTTAGTAACCCTTGCTCAATGGGTTGAGGAGATGCTCCGAAAAAAGTACCAGAAAGTGACTGATACCCAGAGGGAACAGAAGGACCGTCGTACAAAAAGGATTCGGGCGATTGAGTAAACATGGATGACTGTCCTAACATATTTACGGGAGTATAAAAAGCTCTAGGTGTTGGGTGATAAGGAGCACAAGGTGGTGAAAAACTTAACCCTGAGTTTTCTAAGAAATTAGTCAAAGAAAGATACCAAGAAATACTCCTAGGTGGACTGTAAAAAATTGATTCACGCTCCCTTAGTTCAATAACAGGTTGATTTTCAGGGATAGGGATGCCTAATTCTTCTTCCGGAGCAAGTTCTTCAATAGCAATAAGTCCAGAAGGAAGATCTTGGGTGATTACTCTTTCTACCCTAGGTGAACCAGGACCACTAGAAGTTGGAGAAACAAACCCCGATGTCGAAGTAGCAGCAAATTCACTTTCAGGCTCGGATATTTCAGGTTCCTCACCTATATCACTAATAGATGAAAAGCTACCAGCAATTTCGGAAACAAACACTGACTGTGGATTATAATCTGCTACTAACGGTTGAAAATCAGGATGTACTATCAAAGAAGATTCTCCTTCCTCAGGTGACCCTACTCTACTGTCTCTAGGAGTTACGAGGACTTTCAAGCCTTCAAGCTGGCTCGGTACTTCCTCAGGAGGTTGGCCCCGAAGTCTACGGGACTTCCTCAGTAACTCAGCCACGTTTACAAACTCAGGAGACTGGCCCCGAAGTCTACGGGACTGTCTTGGTAATTCAGCCACAGTTGAAAACTTTTAACTACTTCACACGCAAACAAAGTAAAATCTCAATGAAAAGCACCTAAAGTCTCTAAAGAAGCAAACAAATTTAAATCACACGCCTAAAGAATCTAGGAGATCAAACACACACAAACAGTAACTTTCCGTACGGAAGACACTAGTTGGTGATTAAATCCAACGTCGCAGAGTTCAATACAGAAATGGCGGTTGGAACAGTTACCCTGGCAACCTGCTTAATGAATAGACTGGCACAAGTTCATCCACTTAACCATCTCGAGTGAAGTGAACCCCCTAGAAAATCCAAGTGAGTCTAGCTGGCGGCTGCTCTAGGTACAGTGGGATCTTCCCACCACTGTCACCTCAGGAAGAATCCTAAATAATATGGCCACTAAAGTTACCAACTGAGACAAATATACCTGGGGGAATAGTCTACGATCTGATACGCACGCAAGGGCAGAGTAGCAAGCTCAATCCCCTTGAAGGCTCCTTGACATAATCCAAGGTTTACCAACAAGTGACCCCAGGCTCCTCGACAATGGTTAATCCGAGGTTTACCATTTTTAATACGTGAATATCTGGCGTCGTTCCCAATGAGGAAGGATTGATTCCCACACTGGTTCGGACATGATCTCATGCTTCTCCTTTAAGAGGAGCTTTCCCAGAGCATAAATGCAACAATTGGATTTCTTCCCTACCACAAGATACAGCTACTTGTTTGTTTTTACTGTCTTGGAGAGTTAATTACTCTCCTACTCCAAGACACTAGCCTAAGCTAAGTTGGTGTATCAGAGCCCTAGAAATAAAAATGTTACTAGGTGAATTTTACTTTAAGCGTTAATTTTAGTGGTTTTTGTTTAAGTCCAAAGGTGCGGAGATGAAACTCGTGGTATGAAGAATCGACTCAAAATCACTAAAAATGCACCTAAGATGATTTAAACAATCTTTTTCTCTTCGATGAACTTCTAAACTAAGAAAGAGTTTGAGAATGCAAATACTTTGTAAACACAAATCTTTCTCAATTCAACAAATTAAAAGAAGAGTTTTTGTCCTTTTCCAATGCACTCAAAACGAGACAACTAGTTATTTCACAAAAATTTCCCTTTTTCGTTCCAAAGCACTCAATCACTACAAAACAAAACTTTTTCCAAAAGAGATTTTTATATTTTTTATTTAATAAAACACTCAAAACTATGAAAATGACTAACTTTGAGATCTACAAATTATAAAAACCTATTTGAAGTCAAAGCCTACTAAAAGTCTTTTTTAAGGATGTTTTACTTAGCTAGATGTAAGCTAAGGACCAATTTATGCAGAATCACAAATAAGTCAAGAACAACCAATTTTGTTTTCTTTTTGAAAATGAAAATCCAAACTTTTAAATACAAGCTTTTCAAAGTTTTGTAAAGAGAAAACTCAAAGCGGATTCCTCAAACAAGGGGAGATTTCATAAATGGTCAGACTCATAAGAAGGCTAGTAGACACTAAGGTGATTTGAAGTCCCTACAGCTTCTAAGCTCAGAGCCACTACACAACCAAAATGAAAAACAAACCCAACAAGCAAAACTCCTAGGAATTTCACTTAAAACCCTAACACTAACGAAATCAATCTAAGGAAAGCTTCTGACAAGTTATATGCAGGTCTGGGCAGTGGATAACAATTTCTAAACAAAAACTAAGCTGACTAACAGAGGAAATCTTAGGGTTTTTCAAAATTTTGACAGGGTCCGCAGGCCCACAGTTGACACAGGTGCGGTCCCGCTTTGTGCTAAAGGCCAAGCTGCGGGTAGGTACGCACTGTGTCAAACGAATAGGGTGTGGTCCTCTCCCAAAGCTGGAAAACAAAAAATAACTCTGGATCTACAAACTCTACCCAATTTTACACACAACAAGCCAAAAACAGAAACAAAAACATAGTTTCTCAGGTCAAAGTAAAAACAAGGAAAATAATCAAGTCCCCAGTGGAGTCGCCATTTTGTCACACGGAATAAGTCGATCTTTTGAACAAGATAGACCTTCCTAGAATCTAAAGAAGACCTAATGACAAGCAAACCAACCAGACACTATCTTTCTCTAAATATGCTTTGATTAACAATAGCAAACAAGTGTTTTTAGGGCCTACCTTAGGTCCAACGCAAGCTTGTGGATGCCCTCGCTCCTTCAATCCAAATGAGCTCCTTTGTCGCGAATCTGCAAACACAAACAAGGCAAACAAATTAAATAGCACTTGAAAAGCCAATTGCATAAAACATATTTAACATGAAAGTCAAGGAGTCCATGAAACAAATAACATGAGATACTTGTTGAGAAAAATGAGTTTGATTGTATTAATTCAAAAGAAGAAGAACTTTACAACCTTTGCCTTGACACTGTACAAGCTCCTCCTAGGGTCCAGCAAGAAGTCTCCTCTACTTTGACAAGTTTCACTCACTCCCCAATGAATCCAAAAAGGTATGTGATCTCTCCTCTTAAGCTCAACTAGGAAGTCTTGATTTCACCAGAATTTACCCTCAAAAATGTTCAGCTTCTAACCTCCTCAGCAACCAGCCCAATGCCTGTATTTATAGTGCAATGGAGGGAGGTTACTAGGTCCTCCTTCAAAGGGATAAATCCCTCCTTCAAAGGGATAGCTCCTCTCATCAAGGGATTAGCTCCTTCTCTTTTGGGATGCATGAACAACCTCAGAGCGAACAATCCATGTCAAAATTCCTTCTAGAAACCTTTAGAATTAACCCAAAGTGAGTTTTTTAAGATAAAACTTGCGCCTTTTGACTTTCACAGGGGTCCGCACCTAGACCGTTAGGGACAGAGCGGGCAGGTCTGCAGTTTTTGCACACAGAAGGTGCGGGACCGCAGGTGACAGTGAGAGAAAGTGCGGAACGAGAGTTACATTGATAGTTAATGTCTTTCTCTCATTTTCAAAGCTTGATTTGAAGAGTTGAGGTCTGAGACTTGCTTAGGAGGACAGTACAAGTGATGATAGACCCATACTGACTGCAAATAATCATGGTGACGATATTTTTGTGTAACAATTACCATTCAATTTAGAAATATTTCACCTAACCATAATTGCATAATTGTACTTGCAATGAGAAAAAGGTAGGTTCAAAGTGGTCTTGGGTCTTCCTCAATCATGGATTCAGAGCCTAGGGGTCATTATTCAAGCCTAAGAGACAAAAACCAAGCTTTTGGAACAAATCTGGTCAAGTTTAGGGACTGCTACATGATTGCTGTGTTTTCCTACAAGATTGATTCTATGAGCATTGTGAGGAAGAAAAATGTGGTTTGAAAGTGGGAAAGGGTAGGTAAGGGTGTATGAGGGTTGTGTGAGCCTTTTTCCAAGCCTAATACCTCTCATATTCCCATCTTGTACAAAAACAAATGCACACAATGTCCCTCAAATGACCTAGAAATACGGTCTCGATGGTAAAAAATTGGAGGGTAGTGTGGGATGACAAGGAAGGAGTTGATGATGACAAGGAGAATTTAGGATGTGTGTTCCAACCCCGCAAGCCACTGATATTACATGCATACCAACAACAATCCCTTTTCTTGCACTCAAAATGAGGATCAAATTGCAGAAAATAAGCTAAGCAAGAAAGGATGAGTCAAATTTTATGAAATCAAACAAAGAAGGATCTTATTTCATTAAGAACTAATTCACCTTACAACATGCATCTTACCTACCTACATGAAAACTTGAGAAATTTTATTTTAACTCATGGATTGCATAAATTGAGTATGCAAGAGACAATGTGCTAAATCCTATCAAATTGCAAAGGAAAGAAACCACATATTTTTGGCTTGCTACTGTAGACTCCTCAATTGCACTTCCCACAAGAGAGGTGGTAATTAGGCTTGCAACCACAATTTTCTGGCAAATAAACTTCTACTCAAGAAAGGAAGGAAATGTTGCTATAAATATTGCATAAACAAGATACATAAAGAGGGACTGGAGCCTCTGTGTTGGGCCCTCACCTAAGGGGACTCAACTCTCTGCAACAAACTTAGATGTGAAGCAACATTAGAACTTTCATTAACATAAAATAGAGTTTAGATACATCATGCATGTAAAAATAGAAATGAAAATCTTGAGCACTTGGCTCTCAGTAGCCCTCCCTGCTTCAAGTTTGAATCCTAATGAGCTCTTGGGCTTATTGATTTATACAAATATGATTGAGGGGAAACCTCCTTGGAAAGAGGGTTGCTTCCCTCTAAAATCTTGAGAAAAGTGGATCTAGCTCACTTAGATCCTCGCATTAAGTTGAGTTCATTGGCTCCCAGTAGACCTCGAGTTGTAAATGAGTGATTCTAGGGATCACTTCGAGTCAAAGGAGAGTAAATGTAGAGGAAAAGCCTCCTACACTTACTCTAGATGCCTCCAATGTGCCTCTACATCATAAATGTACTAAAAATTTTCTTTTTCATGCACATTAACCACATTAGGCCACAAAGCATGAAAAACATCATTTAGTCTTCCTATTAAGAACATAATGGCCAAAAAAAATGTTAATTAATGTGAGAAAAGGATAAATTATGGGTTGGAGGGTGGAAAAATGGCCTTATAATATACCTTTTGATGGTACCCATCAGCAACATTGTGCTCTATTGGCGCTAGACATAGAAACCATACAACAAGGAGTAAAAACTATAGAAAAAAATGAGAAAAATATTATCTTACCTGGGGACAGGCATCAACAAGATCATCGAGAAATCCTGGCAACATAAACCTCTTAAACTACTTTACCAGAACCCCAACAATCTTCCTTGCTACAGTTTCGACCTTTCACAAATTGCCAAATAAATATAATTTACACATATATACATTTAAAAAATATATTTAACAAGATTCTTAACCATGAAGATTCTTAATTAGTAAATAGGCTTTGTTACAATGCCATGGCTTACTAAATTAGACACACCTATCGATGTAACTAGCTAAACTAAAAATATAATTTAAATGTGGTATAAATTGTAATTACCATTTTAAAAAGATTCTCACTAATATTTTAATGGACTCACTCTTTAATTTCCAACATTTTGCCCCTTGCAATTTGTTATTGCTTAGAGAGGCCCATTCTACATCCCATTACAAGAGATATGTGTAATCATTTTTGTGCTCAACCTTGAGCTGACTCATGTTCCTCTTAAAATAAAAATAAATATTCTCCAAATAAATAAAAAAATATTGACAAAAAAATGAATATATGCATTGGTTAGTTCTAATTTAAATTATTATGAAACATCGATAATCCAACTCTCGTTGTGCTCTTTGAGTTTCTTGTTGAAATAACAACCCATTATGGTCAAAACATTTCATTTTCACTCTCAGGAATAAATAAATTATTTCTATGTGCATGTGAAGTAACATACTTTTATATCAACTTTAGGGAGATAAAATAGTTAGAAAAAAACACTTATATTTTCACTTTTGAGTGTGAGTAAAATGTATAACTCTTATACTTTTAAAAAATATTTCTTTAAATATCCATGTTAACTAATTTGTTTTAATCTTGTTGGAAACATAATCCTTTTGAGTTATGTGAAATTGAGACATTCACTTAAGTGGAAGGAAAAAAGCCTCAAGTGAAAGCCAACAGTCATGACAAGTACAAGAGATCTCTTGGAATATGAAAATAAGGGTCAGTGAAATTGTATTAATGTGTATTGTCTGTATGAGAAATGTATCTCACATTTCATCTAATTATTTCCTATTTTCGTTGAGCCACTAACCTACTAAATTATGAGCCACAAGTTGTGACCATTTATGGATCTTGTGAGGATTTTCCTTCCCTTAGTGCTTTTGCACCATTCTCTACCTACCCACTGTATTGATTTTCTATGCTCCTTCCATGCACAATTCTCAAAAGACATTTCCTCTATCTATTTTTGTTGCTTGATCTAGCCAAAATTTTCATTTTTTGGACCTCTCTCTCTTGTGTGCACATGCCATATATTTTTGTTACTTGACCTCTATCTCATCTTGCATTCCTCTACGAAATCCATCAGAGCAAGCACAACTCCATTATAAATTAACATAACATTTCTATGTGCCATTATCATATTTTGTTCTACATGGTGTGAACTCCTCATGACTCTTCTCCTCCTATCATTCTCCTACCACGAGTAGACCTACACCCTGTTTATTCTCTATCTGAAATAGATATTACTCATTCTTCCTCTACCATTAAATTTGAGTTATTCCCACTTATCTAGGACTGCACACATGGACCCAAGCTTAAGCCTTAACTCTCACTCCTCAGTTGATAATAGTTATGGGATTGATCAATGAAAGGGCATATGTAGCACTCGATGATTCAATTTTGTGTGATTTTATGATCTAATGTATTAGTGGCCATTCAACCCTTTCTTATGTGTGAGTACCAGGCTTGACCAACGCTCATTATTTTTTTCTATGAAAAGTTTATGAGTGATTGAATAGAGAGACAACTTTTGGGTCACATAATCTCTCATGTTTATGTGATCCTTCCTTAACAACATTTTTTGGCCCTCGACTAGGGTGACCTTTGTCTCTTTGCTTGGAATGAGGATTTTGTTTTTCAATTTTATCTGTAGAAAGATAGGTTAGATTCAAACTACAAGTTCTTTTTTGGGTGGGATCTATGTGAATATGATCAATATGCATACTTTCTAGACATCCTTTATGGCTGAAATGTGTGGCATATCACATAACCTACATTATTTTTCACCCCTTATCGTGTCATTCAATGCAACTAGTTCCATCAGTTGTTCCAGTTTGTGATCATTTCTACCCTCATCTACGGAGATTATGGTTGAGATGTTTGATGAAGCTACATGGTTGGTGAAATTGGTTTAGAACTCTACCTCTTACCTGGGTGATTTCCTCTTCTTTCAATTCCATACTCTCTTTCTCTAATAAACCTTTCATTTCATAGTTGATTTCTATATCCACTGGTCAAATTTCTTTGATACTTGTCTACATTCAACTTGTTAGATGGGTATGTTTCATCCCCAGGTGTCTTACTTCCTCCTTTGGGACACATTTTGTTTAATAATTGGAAATTTCCAACTTCCCTTTAGTGCAAAAGGATGTAAAGTTGATATATTGAAAATGAGGATTGAATGAAATAACCTTTCTCGAGATTTCACTTGAACTTTCAATATTAATCATTTTAATGTCAAATAAGTTGTTTTTAGGTGTAAAAGTTTATATTAAAACATTTGAGGTTGTTATGTATCTAGATCAAAATAACATAGAAAAATGAGAAAAGATAGATCAATGACTAGATAATAAGCCACTTCAAGGGGGAAACCTCCCTTTACATCACATAAAAGAACAATTCTTGGATGATTCAATTGGACAAACCTCCTTGGTATATATAGGAGTCTAAAGGGTTAAAATATAATTAGGGCCTACATAACAATAATAATGTAAGGGCACAACAATAACAATAATGGGCTTCTATGGGGCATAATAATAACAATGTAGGGGCTAAACCAGTATTTTATGGCTCTAACATGCCCCTCTCCTTCATAAAAGTGTTGTCCTCAATGCTTGAGTAGTTCTGGATGCTTCTATATAAAATACTCATCCTCCCATGTGCAATCTTCAACAGGTAAGTTCTTCCACTTAATGAGATATTCTGAAGTTGATCGATTTTGTAGTTGGTAGATTCTTGTTTCCATGATTGTTTTAAGAACCAATATGATTTTTTATTCCTTGTTAAATTCTGGCATTGAATTGGCATCTTGTCACTAGTAACCCTCATTAAGCATGAAACATGGAAAACTAGGTGGACTCGCAAAGATGCAGGAAGCTCCAATTTGTATGCCATAGCACCAATATTTTATAACACCTCGTAAGGGCCATACAATTAAGGTGATAATTTATTATCCTTCTTAGATTGCTTAAGGGAAATTTGTTTGTATGGTTGTAACTATAAAAATACCCAATCACCCATGTCAAAACTTATTTCACTGTGATGTTGATCTTTCTATTGCTTCATTCAATTTTGTGCCATAATCAGGTTATCCATTAAGAGTTGGAGAACTTGTTGTTGATGTTCGTTGTGATCTTCCTCTGCTTAAACCTTATAATTGTCTCTTCAAGATGATGTGATGGACAGTGGATGATATATATAAAGTGCCACAAATGGGGTCATTTTTGTTGTGCTACAGAAGGAAGTGTTATATCACCACTCTACCAGAGGTAACCACTTGACCCTGTTATCACCCCAAGAAACTCTCCTAGGTTGTATCTCGGAGATGCTCGTGAACATTACAAACTCAATAAAAATGTTGGAAAATGGTGGATGAATGGAAAGAATGATGCATATTCAAGCCAGATAACCACTTCTACTATGCTTAACCCCAGACATGGGTGAACACCCCCAGACTACAAGGCTTTAGACCACCAATTACTCACAATTTAAGGAATAGGTGAAGATGGAGAATACTGACCACACCAGCAGATGCACAAGACCATGTGATGGCCAGCTGCAACCAGTAGAAAGGCTGTAAATCTATTTCCTAATGCACAAATATGACGACAGCTCTCTGGCACCAAGAAAACAGAAATCTGCATACACCTTCAAACATACATACTAGATTCTAACACAGAGGTGGGATGACAGCCCCTCTAATGCTAAACATCAAGAGCACATGAAAAAATGCATAACAGGCACAACTTGGAACAAAGAAGAAGTGGAAAGTGAATAATTAATAGCAAAAGAAGCTTGTATTAGCTGAAAATGAAGACCAGAAGCTGTAGGTATCACAGTAGTTATAGTCTCCAGAAGTTGAACTTTACATCAAAACAATATCCATCAACCCTGATTACATCTATGTTCTGGGTATATATAGAGTTTGTTTACAAATATATGCTATTGTTCCATGCATGGAGGGGTCATAATTGACCACCAACCATATTAACTCTCTGATCGAGTCTCTGCTACAATCTGCTGGCTTTAATGGACAAATTGACCTCTTCTGTAGTTCAGCGGTCCTTCTCTGAGCAGGTGGAGTGTTGGCTGAAAGAAGCCCCATAACTGATTAATGCTTTGATCTACTCGAGGCCGTCCTTTTTCTTCTCGGCCATCCTCTCTTGTTAAACGCAGTTGTTGAGGATTTAATGCGCCAGGTACTAGATTCTGGCCTCCTTCCTCCTTCGGGTACACTGGACAGGCTATGGACATGGGTAGCATGGCAGAAGCATGGCTATGACAGGGACAAAGCTCAGCCGTTGGATCACGTGGTTCGATGGCAGGGATCGTATCGGAGGGAGCTATCGAGAGGAAACAAGATGGAGAAACGAGGGCCATCGGATCGCGGTCAGGCAGATCCGACAGCTATCAGGTGGCAGCGGCAGCGGGTGGTCGAGAGCCATTAGATTTGCCTATGGAATATCGAACGGCTATCGCGCAAGAAAGTGGTATGGGGGTTAACGCGCGGGAGACATAAAAATAGGTGGTAAGCGGGATTATCGCACCACCTATCGGAGGTGGGCGATATTCGTATGCGGGAGCACGATGCAATAAAATTGCGATGCATGGCGGATGTGACGGCGGGGAAACACTTTCCCCGCGGGCTAGCGGGGGTGCATCTTTTGGTAGCGGGAGGTGCAATCGCTGTCGGATCATGCGACGGACGATTGGATGGTGGGGAATGTGCACGAGGTTTAACGTGCGGGGGAAAACGCGGAGACCATTAGATTGGGATGCAATGATCGAATGGCGTAGGGTTAATTGCATAGGTTTCTAACTGTTATGACAGGCAAAAGTGAATTCGAGGATTAGGCGAAGGCACGGGGCTACATGGGTTATGGTGATATGAGGGTTCGGGCTAAAGAGCGAGGGGCCCTCTACTTATGGGTTTTGCATGTATTAAAGCTCGGGACAAGGGCTTGGACCATGGTTTAGAATGAAAACACGGGAAGTAAGGACAAAGGAGGGTAGGAGAGGTAAAAGGGGAAGGTGAGGGCTACCACCACGAGCCTCTTTTGAGCACGACCAAGGGCCAAGTTGGCATCCAGCTTTAAGGAATGTAGCAGAGCTAACACTGGCTCCTTCTGGGGATGAGATCCTCCTTGTGAGGTCTCAAGAACTACAGACCAATGCCTTCATACAAAACCCAGCTTAAAAACATTGCCTAGTATCCATTGGGCATGGAATCAAACCAAGTCCACACTAAACACCTGAAAAAGAAACTACTTACAATCATTAAGGCCTGAGGGCCTTAAACAACATAAATATTCAAAAACTGGCCAACTGATGGGCATCAAAATTGTTTCTCCTCCTCTCGGCCGGTTCATCATAGAGCTGTAAAACTGGATTTATTTGATCATCTACCTCAAAGAGTTTAGGACATTTGAGCTTAATAGGTAGATAAGGATCAAATTTCATCCCCTCTCTGTATGCTCTCTTCCTTGGATGCTCTTCATGGGAGCCTCTGTACACCTGCTGAATAACCACTGTTGCTGTGTACTTATCTTTGTCACCTGTGGCCTGCACAATTAATATGAATGGTGCACCAATGTGTTCATGTGTGGAGGACACAAAGACATCATCTGCTCCTTTATTTTTCTTAGAACAGTCCACATCCAAGGAGGAGTTCCAAGACTGTGCACCCTCTTCCTCTGTCATCTGACAAGTTGCCCTTTCAAGCTGTGTGGAGGCCATCTGAGCAGGCAACAGGATATCAAGACTGAGATGATCAGTATCAGCCTTGGGCTTTGAATCATGGCCTGCCTCAGTGTTCAAGGGGAAAATTTGAGGGATTGTCTTTTGAGCAGACAGAGGGACAAAAGATGATGGGGAGCTTTCCTCTCCCTTATTGATCACTGGGCTGGGGACAAAAGCAGGTTGGCTAATTTTCAGATCTACATAGCCATGGGAATAAGGGCTGGTTTTGGGCTCTTCAAGGATGGTGGGACCTGTTGCTGGCTACTGCCGCTGATAAGCTTGTTGTTCTACAGCTACAAAAAACTCACCAGCAGTGCCTCTGGATAATGCTTCTTCATAGGCAGCTCTGGTTAGGAAAGGGGCACTGCCCTTATCTTCCAAACCATGGACCTCCTCCTCTCCATACTGCACTTCTTCCATGACTATGTTCTATAAAAGGGTCTTCACCCCTTTATCTTCATTTGTAACCTTATTTCTTTCCAAAATATGCAAATGCTCACTTGCTTCTCTATATGGATTTGGAGTTGGAAGAGAAAAGGAACAATGAGCTCCCGCTTCTTTAGAATGCTGCTCAACCATTAGTTTGGAAACTTCAGAGGCCAAAAACTCTATCATCCTGGACATTTTATCAATCTTAGGATCTGAGGATGATGAGGACTCACCCCCCTGTCTTCTCCTTTCAGCATCACCTTCGAGTCTTTCTACAACAATGATGTTTGCTTCTACTTCAAGGGCTGCAGTTTGCATATCAGCCAAAGAAGAAAATCTTCTTTCTCTTAACAATAGGCAGAACTGAGATTCGAAAGCATTGCCATAAGTAACCATAGCATAAGTAGGGGTAGGCTTTATTTCACATGGTATTCTGTTGCACATATGGTTGAATCTCTTGTTAAAATCAGACAACAGCTCACCCTCTTCTCTCTGCAAGTTCCCAAATTTAGTATGATAGTAAAGCAGATATTTATTATTCCACCAGTGGTTTAAAAACACATCATCTAAGGCCTCAATTTCTGCAATAGACCTAGGGGGTAAATTTCTGAACCATTTTCTAGCTTCCCCCTCAAGGCTTTGGACAAAGACCCTCATCCAAACATCCTATTCATTGATATCTAGGTTATTAGCATAGCTATACAAGGCCTCGAGGTGCTCCTCAGTTGTTACTCCTTATTTACTAGTAAACTTTGGCATTAATTCTTGATAATCTCCTGCAAGCATGGCATTCAAATGGACAGGCAAGACTAGGGGTCCATACCTAGCAGCAACTATTATTTCTATCTTTGTGGGAGCTTGTTGGCCTGCCATGACTGAGGTAAGTGGAAGGATACTGGTAGACTGAGTGATATGGATCAATGAAAAGGATGACAGAGACAGAGCACTATGATGGACGGCATGGGATGCTTTCTTTGAACTGAGATCCGAAAGGGAAATGAATGACTAAGGAGCTTAATGACTCTCTGAAGGTGAATACTTCACTAGTAGAGATACATGGAATTTCAAAGGCTTACCTGATCCTGGTGCTCCTTCTTGTGAAATTTTATTCTTCTTAACAATATTCTTAGGGTCAAGCACTGGTTCAGATGGTAAGTTCTGAAGATTTCTCTGAGTATGCTTCACAAACTGAGCCAAAACTGCAATGTGGAGTCGCCAAAGGTTGGTCTTCCTCCAGTAGAGTCGCCAGATAGATGATTACAACCAGAATATGTGTCCAAACTTTATCTATCATCAAAGCTTGGAACTGTGTCATTCTCCCAAGGAAGCTGAGCTCCAATCTCCTCTCCCCGGCAACGGTGCCAATTAATGTTATCACCCCAAGAAACTCTCCTAGGTTGTATCTCGGAGATGCTTGGGAACATTACAAACTCAACAAAAATGTTGGAAAATGGTGGATGCATGGAAAGAATGATGCATATTCAAGCTAGATAACCACTTCTACTATGCTTAACCCTAGACATGGGTGAACACCCCCAAACTACAAGGCTTTAGACCACCAATTATTCATAGTTTAAGGAATAGGTGAAGATGGATAATATTGACCACACCAGAAGATGCACAATACCATGTGATGGTCGGCTGCAACTAGTAGAAAGGTCTATAAATCTATTTCCTAATGCACAGACAGGATGAGAGTTCTCTGGCACCAAGAAAATAGAAACCTACATACACCTTCAATAATACATACTAGATTCTAACACAGAGGTGGGATGACAGCCCCTCTAATGCTAAACATCAAGAGCACATGAAAAATTGCATAACAGGCACAGCCTGGAACAAAGAAGAAGTGGAAAGTGAGCAATTAATAGCGAAAGAAGCTTGTATTAGCTGAAAATGAAGACCACAAGCTGCAGGTATCACAATGGTTACAGTCTCCAGAAGTTGAACTTTACATCAAAACAATATCCATCAACCCTGATTACATCTATGTTCTGGGTATATATAGAGTTTGTTTACAAAGATATGTTGTTGTGCTATGCGTGGAGGGGTCATAATTGAACACCAACCATATTAACTCTCTGATGGAGTCTCTGCTACAATTTGTTGGCTTTAATGGACAAATTTACCTCTTTTGCAGTTTAGCGGTCCTTCTCTGAGCAGGTGGAGTGTTGGCTGAAAGAAGCCCCATAACTGATTAATTCTTTGATTTGCTCGAGGTTGTCCTTTTTCTTCTAGGCCATCCTCTCTTGTTAAACACAGTTGTTGAGGATTTAATGCGCCAGGTACTGGATTCTGGCCTCCTTCCTCCTTCAAGTACACTAGACAGGCTATGGACATGGGCAGCATGGTAGAAGCATGGTTATGACAGGGACAAAGCTCAGCCATTGGATCGCATGGTTTGACGGCGAGGATCATATCGGAGGGAGCTATCGGGAGGAAATGGGATGGAGAAACGAGGGTCGTCGGATCGCAGTCGGGCAGATCCAACGGCTATTGAGCGGTAGAGGGAGCGGGCGTTTGAGAGCCATTAGATTTGCCTGTGGCAGATCCAACGGCTATTGCACAGGAAAGTGGTATGGGGGTTAACGCACGGGAGACGTACAAACAGGCGGTAAGCGGGATTATCGCACCGCCTATCGGAGGTGGGCGGTATTCATATGCGGGGGCGCGATGCAATAAAATTGCAACGCGTGGCGGATGTGACGGTGGGGAAACCGCTTTCCCCGCGGGCTAACGGGTGTGCAGCTTTCGGCAGCGGGAGGCGCGATCACCGTCGGATCATGCGACGGACGGTCGGATGGCGGGGAACGTGCACGAGGTTTAACGTGCGAGGGAAAATGCGGAGACTGTTAGATCGGGATGCAATGATCGAACGGCGCGAGGTTAATTGCACAGGTTTTCGACTGTTATGACAGGGCAATAGTGAATTCGAGGATTAGGCAAAGGCACGGGGCTACATTGGTTATGGTGATATGAGGGTTCGGGCTAAAGAGCGAGGGGCCCTCTACTTATGGGTTTTGCGTGTATTAAAGCTCGGGACAAGGGCTTAGACCATGGTTTAGAATGAATGCACGGGAAGTAAGGACAAAGGAGGGTAGTAGAGGTAAAAGGCGAAGGTGAGGGCTATCACCACGAGCCTCTTTTGAGCACGACCAAGGGCCAAGTTGGCATCCAGCTTTAAGGAATGTAGCAGAGCTGATAGACCCATTGTTCTTGTTTATCATATACAAAGCAATGAATATATCCTTCCAAACATTTGTTCACTATCTCAGTAGTCCCATCAGATTGAGGATAAGAAGATGAGCTATGAGCTAATTGAGTACCAAGATAAGAAAATAATTATGTCCAAAAGTTTCAAGTGAAATTGGGATCTATGTCACTTACAATAATCTTTGGGTTTCCATGTAGCTTTTGAACTGTTTCCCCAAATGCAGTGGTGATTGTAATAGCTATGAAAGGACGAAATAGTGCACAAAAGTGTGCATACTCGGTAAGTCTATCAACTACCACCATGATGACACTCTTTCCTTCAGACTTGGGTAGACCTGTGATAAAATCCATTGAGACCTCATCCCAATGTTGAACTGGAATGGCTAATGGTTGTAAAAGACATGGGGTCTTAATTGTCTCAACTTTATTTTTTTGGTAAATCAAATATTCTGCCACAAACTTTTGAATATCCAATTTCAGGCCATCCTAGAAAAACTTCTTCTTGACCTTGTGGTAAGTTTCTAAAAATCCTAAGTGCCCTCCTATACGAGAGGTGTGCAATTCCAAAGAACCTTTTGTTTGAGTTGGGAGTTCTTACATAGATATAAGTGATATTTGTACCACTATGAATACCTTTTTTAGATAAATGTATTAGATGCACTTGGATATTTCTGCAACTTTTGAAAGAGTGTCCACACTTCTTTATCATTCTTCCATTCCTTCCTTACTTTAGTTATCCAATTAGGTTGGATAATAGAAATGGCATAGAGTAATGGCTCCACATCATCATCCCTTCCTGAGAGTGCATCTGCAACAACATTTTGCTTCCCTTTTTTTAAGATGATTTCAAAGTCATAACCCAAAATCTTTGACAAAGTGTCATAACTCTATGAAAAACGATAAGAGATTGATTTCATATAACCAAAACCCTTCCCACCTAGAAGTGACAACACCACCTAGATGATATTATTAGTTAAAGATCATCTACAGGCCCTGAGACCTTGAAAGATTTTTTTCCTCCTCTCTATCACAATCCATCTAGAAAATATCTTAGGCATCTCATAGTTGATAATGTTAAAAGAGCTAAAACACAATTTTTGGCATATGGGAAATATAACAAGTGCGCTATAATCCATAATATCAAGGTGGTGATTTTTTATTTCAACCATTTGTGATAGCACATCCTTGGCTAGATAAATGATGATGCTTGTGGGTCCCATTGAGGTCATAAGCATCTCTATCACTTGTTGGAATCATTACGATTTAATTACTAATTTCCTTATTGAATACTTTTAAGGATGGGATCGATCTCTTAATGCAATGTGACCTTTTTCTATGAGAATCACAAGAAATTTTGGAGGACTTTTGTGGTTTCCTCTCCATATCATTAGATGCTAACCTTTAGACATGGGAAATGAGGATTGCAAGGAATTCCTAATTTTGTGGATGTATCTTTTCTCATCTAGGATGACCTCCATTCTAAGGTGTTGGTGATGATGATAAACATTTTGAATGCATTTTGATTTGAGTTTATACAAGCCCACTCTTTTAGAAATTTTTATTTGAGTTTGTTGCTTTCCCCCAACATCCTTGAATTCTGTTGGCTACATTGATGGTGACTTGTTTAATGAGATTCACCTAGATATTACTCACTTTTTGTGTTTGGGATATATATCCTTCGGGGTGAATTCCATGCCTTCTTTACCACCTAGAAGGTACATATTGACTTGGCTTCTAATGAAGTGGATCAATGTTATGAGACTTGGAAGCTACTTGTAAGTTTCATGGAGTCGGCTCTAAAATGGGTGCTTAACACCTAACTTAGCCTAAACTCAGTTGCATTAAGAAACTTGCAAAACATATCAACACTTTCACAATCATTAGAAGATAGATGAATGCTTGCATTGGAAAACCAACAAGCTATAATCGAAAGACCGACAAAAGCTTGTGTCAAAAGACTGACGATGCCATATATCCTTCGACGAATTTGCATACCCAACATACTTTGGGTTAGTTAGATATTCGTTGAACCTGCAGCCATAAAACAAATTAACGATATGTCTAAGGTTCACTTTTGTCAATATTAGTTGTGTTTGAGGCACAATTTTTCCAGGCAAGGGTCAAAATCACAAGATTTTGGTGAGTTTGGCCAAGTTCAACGATGACTATGAAAGATTTCAGTGCACCAGAAGAAAGGACATTACACATCAACCACTTTCAACACCATGGACACTCTTTATTCGTTGGACATGGAGACCTCAATTGTACCCTTCAAGAATTGAACTACCAATGTTGAACATCTCCCTAGCTCCTGTTCGAGTGAAATCCTAGCCAAAACACTATCAATTCTCTTCTTAGATATATGGAAAACCACCAAATAATTGTTTCAAATAACCCTATACAAATGGGAACAATGAGGGACAAATTTGAGTGACATACATTTGTTCTCTGATGTTATTTGTAAAACCCCTAAATGCAACCAAAATTTGATGGGATGAATGGATTCTTGGAACTGATGGCTTGTGAAATTCTCTAACATGGATTATGTTGTGACTTGGATATAAAATTATACTCTATTCAAATTTTAAATGTAAATGGGGAATGCTCAAGAGCTTTCTTTGAAATGGTGCATATGGTGTATGCAATGCATATATCAATGTTTCAACCCACTGTGGGGCATTCAGATCTCATCCTCTATGTTACGTCAGCGCATGTCAGAAACTTTAGGCATCTAATGTGACATGAGGGAGAAACCATGCAGATGGTTGTAGGCGAGCTATGTATAGACTTCCTTACATGGAAGAAAAACCTCCTCCAAATAAATAGAAGAAATGGTTGTGGCTCAGATCTCCACCTTGATCACTCAAAGATTCAAGGGTATTTGGAGAGCATCAAGTAGAGAAATGGGAGTTGAAATGGTGGAGAGAATGTCAAACCAGATAAGAATAGGCAGTGTAGTGCCCATAATGGTAAAGTAGTCAGGTCTAAGCAGAAAGGGGTGTTTCTTCTTGGTTTGATACCAGCAAAGGATACCCACAATAAGGAGGGCCTAATAGAGGGAACTCACAATGCTTTTGTAAGAAGACAAATAGTGACAGGCTTAAAATGGCATAAATGCTTCTAAGTAGGACCTGTGTTGTAATACCACTATCGGAACACACATGAAAATAGATAGAAAATTAGATAAGTTTGTGATGCATATTATTGACCAAAAAATACATATAAATACATTTTGTGTGACCCTTGGTTTTCATCTTCCAAAAAGTCTCTTGGACTTCTCTTGATTGTCGGCCTTCACTTGAGGATTTTTTCCTTCTCCTCAAATAAATAAGAAAAATTCACATAACCACAATGGATTATGCTTCCACCATAAAGTTCTAGTATATAAATTATTAGTTTATTAAAAGGTCTCTCAAAAATAGAAAAATTAATGTTTATAGAGAGCCTAAATTAATATGGATCAAACATGTGATTTGTTATGTATTGTTTTTTTTCATTATTACAATCATAATTTTATTTTATTTTTCCAATTTAAATTATGTAGAAAAAAATAATATTAGAACCATTACATATATATATATCTATATATCTATATATATATATATATAGAGAGAGAGAGAGAGAGAGAGAGAGAGGGAGAGAGTGAGAGAGAGTCTTTTATGTTCCAATATGAGAATGATGTTTAATTTTATCATTGTTTAACATAGAGTTTAGGGAAAACATCAATAACAAAATAATAATTTAGTATAAATTATAAATAAAATATTTCAATATCATATATATGTGTGTGTGTGTGTGTGTGTTTGTGTGTGGAGAGAGAGAGAGGGAGTAAATCAAGTTAAATCCATCTTAATTCATGTAGTGAATCTATCATGCATTGAGTGGGATCAAATCCCTCAAGGTGCAATCATTCCCTCAAGGTTTGCACTCTGCAAAATGTTTGCACCTTGAACGATTTGATCCCTATTGGCTCATGACAGATTGAGAGTTAAATGAATCTATGATGTTATTAATACAAATTGAAGCGTCTTCATATAAATATCTCATAGTCAATATTCATCACAAGTTCAATTGGAGTTATAGCATTGGGAAAACGATAAATGGAAGGTGGAAATATTATTATGGATTTAAAAACATTTATAAATCAATGAACCTCTTGTTACTAGATCATTATTTTATATGGGTATGAAGCTTGGGGATGTATTATCTCTAAGGAATCTTGGAGAAAAATCCAAAAGAATTTTTATAACTTATAGTCTAAAAATTAAAAGCAATGCATCCTATAATACCTCTACATAGAAGTGAACCTTTTGCCCCACTCAGAGGATGGGCATCACCATGTAACCAATGATAAGAATAATTTAATCAAAATGGAAGATAAGAGACTTCCTAGAATTATTTAAATCTCCAACCAAAACCACTTTTAGTTCAAGTGGGGTTGGCATAAAGATTATTAGTCTTCACTAGCTTGTTGGTGAATCAAGCAATCATTTTTTGTATCCATAGAATTGGCAGCTAGGTTTGGCTCATACTCGCATGACATGGGTTAGAAAAATATCCAATACTTGAGTGTTTGAGTGAGTTTTGTTTTTATTATTATTATTAATTTACGTTTAAGGTCCCTCGTTGTCTTCCTTAGGAATATGATATGATATTCTAGTTGTCTCCTAGTAGAATATGATATTTTGAGTATGATGTCTACTTTACAATGGTACGTAGGCACAAACATAACAAAAATATCAAGCCAAAAAATGAAGGAAATTGAAGATGTTTAGGATCAATAACATTCAAGTATAAAAGGCTAGTTTGAGCTTCAGATTTATTTTTGAAACAATTGAAGTATTTCAAATTAATTCCCAGACATATTCTAAGTAATATTCTAAAAAAACATTTGTTATAGTTACTATAGGACAAACGATATGTCATTTAGATTTATTTCATCAACATAAATAGTCTAGGCATACTTTCTGGGTGGGAATAGATTCAAAATTTTTAACTTCCACTTTTTATTTCAAATTGATGATGTTGGCAACTAGAGTTGCAATTTAGCTTATGCTCCTAGTGTGGCATTATCAATATTACATGTGATAAGGTGTATTTAATGCATGGCTTCGTTAAAATAGTTTTGCATGTTTAAAAAAAATTCAAAATTTCTATCTAAGTCTGTTGAAAATGCAACAAGATGATGGAGCTTAATAAAAAGAAGTTGTCTTCACTAAGTGGGCCGCAAGCTATTTTTGGCGCAAAGTCTATTTTTAGACTATGTCTATTTTTAGACATATGGATCATGGTCTATGAGTCGCAGGATGCTATTTATGGATGATTGGTCATGTTGGGAAAAATAGATGGACTTCTATTTTTGGTTCACAATGGAGTGATCAAAGTCTATTTTTAGACTGCCAAGCTAAAAATAGAAACAGTTAAATATTATTAGCCCTTAGTAATATTTGGAATCTAAAAATTATCTTATTCTCTTGGAGCACTTCAGTTCGAGCTACGGATGTGGCATATGCAGCTGACAAAAGGAATCACGTGGTTTCTTATGTGTTAGTTGAGTTATTGCATGGAGGACTTCAGTTAGAACTCATGCATGTGAGCTATGTGGAGTTGGATGTGGAGTTGATGGAGTTGTGTTCAGTTTGACTTAGTTGAACTAGTTGTATTTAGTCTAACTAAAGAATACACTAGTGATGAGTTGTGTGAATTAATTATTAATTAATTCACTAATTATTAACTCATAAAGAAACTAAAGAATACATCAGTTAACTTAGTGCATGTACATTTCAACGGAGACAAGTGTTAGAGGTAAGTGAAAGGGTGAGTTGTGACTATCAGTTGTGTAGGAGATTTTGCACATGCATGGATTGAGTAATGCCAATGAGGATTGCGCAGTGTGGGCCAATACCAAGACAATTATAGCTTGTGCTCACGTGATTTTGGATCAGCCAAGGTAAATAGGAGTTTGGATCAGCCATTCATCATTCATTCTCTTACAGGATTGTGCAGTGGAGGCAAGCAAAGCAGCGGAGGAGATTTGAACTTGTGACTTGTTCGGATTTGAGCTAGTTTTGTGTGTAACAGGTGGAGATAGTACTGAGTACTTGAGAGGAGTATTGTACTATGTATTGTTACATGTTCTCAATCATTATAATATACAGATAGTTTGGGGTTTTCAGTTGTATGCTTTCCCCAGGTTACATACTGTGTTAATGTGCACATGCGATTGATGTTTCATTGTTTTTAATGCTGCTAAATTGATGATCAACGTAGAGGAGGTTATGTATTATGCATGTATTCTGCAATATTGTATAATCAGGATAATCTCTGTGAATAAGTGTCATATTATTCAAAATTTCTACATGGTATGGGAGCTCTTTGATTTGTAGAAAAAGTTCTATAGGATATCAAAGCGAGGATTGATCATCAAATCTATTATTCAGAAAGTGTTTACATTTTATTTCTTTAGGCAGAGTCTGTAATCGGGCCAAGTAGCTTCTTGATTCATCCTTCTTTTGGAAGGTGAGATATCTGGTAAATGCCCATACAGTCAATCTCTATACGAGAAATACTTTGTTCTCACGAATTTTAGATCAGAAGCGGTTGAGTTTTGAGCTGGTGGAATTCAAATTTACAGCAGTGTTTTCTTGGTGTCAAAGTTGAAATGTCTTTCAACGGATTGTGATTGGAGTATGCTCTTGCGGGTAGCTCGAACTATATTGCATGGAAGGATAGGATGGAGGCGGTGTTAGATGATAATGGGCTGAAGGAATTCATAGAGGTTGAGGTCCCAAAGCCTACTAATACTGCGCAAGTTGATGCTTGGCAAAAGAAGACAACAAAGTGTCGAAGGATTCTGTTGGAGGGCATGAAGGATCACATTGTATCCAGCCTGCATGGAAAGGCCTCTCCATACTTGATGTGGAAAGCATTGACATATCTATTTCAAAGCAAAAGCGACCAGAGGAAGTTGGCGCTCAAGGATAAACTCAGAAACATTAAGTGTGAGAATGGGGACAGTATGCCCCATATCTCATGAAGTTCACCCAGTGTCGGGATGAGCTGGGACAATGTGGGGGTGACTGTAGATGATGAGGACTTGGTGAGCTTGGCTCTCCTTGGTCTTCCAAAGAGTTGGCATTCCTACCAGTACTCTGTCAATGGTCGGGAGAAATTGCCAGGATGGGAGAGACTTTGGTCAGATCTTGTGCAAGAGGAGATCAGGCGGAATACTAGGGACGGATCTTCATCAAAGGTATCTGATGAAGAAAATTGCGCTTTGACTGCCAAAGTGAAGAAGGGGAAGGAGAAGGGTTCTCTTTCCGAATCCAGTTCTTCCAATGAGGGGAAGAAGGTTGACAAGTCGAAGGTGAGATGCTTTCGTTGTCATGAGTTGGGCCATTATGCTACTAATTGCCCAAAGAAGAAGTCCAAGAAGGGATCCGGGGAAGGATCTGAAGGTGAGGCACTTGCTTCACAATTTGAGTTGGATTTCACACTCTTCGCATGCATGGTTTCATCCATGGTGGGAAGTGGTTGGTTTCTTGACGGTGGAGCTTCTTTCCACATGACCAGTGACAAAAGTTTGTTCAGTACTTTGGAGGAGAAAGATCTCTAGATACTCATAGGGATGGGTAATGATGAGAAGTATAGTGTCTCAGGTGTAGGCACGGTTATTTTTCAGAGGGAGCATGGAGCTCGCCTTACCTTGACCGATGTCAAGTATGTACCAGGACTGAAGAGAAACTTGGTGTCGATCACGATGCTGGAAGACGGAGGCTATGATGTAGTCTTCAGTAAGGGAAAGGTTTTCCTTAGACACATCATCACTAGACAAGTGAAGCAGATTGGTTCATGGGTCAAGAACCTGTATGCTCTTGAGGTTCAAGATGCATGCAAAGCCTTGAGCAGCGAGGCAACTGATGGAGACTTGGTGGTTGAGAGGGGGCGTGTATTACCCCTCAACATGTAGAGCCAGAAGAAGTCTCAGGCGATTGTGGAGGAGCCACGATTGGTGCAGCAGCTTCAGGAGGTTGTGGAGCAGCCACAACAAGGGAAGCTGAGAGGAGATCGAGTAGAGACATCTACTCATGCAGAGACCTCCAGTAGGGGGAAAATTCGAGCCAAGTGGGCTAAGGGATCGCATGCAGCCATACCTCCAGGTAGGGTGGGGTGATGTGGATTGATCGTCCCAAGGAGGAGGGGCAAGATCCTTGAGGTACACAACCTCTTGGATGAGACCTAGCTACGGGAGCCTCGATGTGGAGTAGCAGGAAATGACTGATTGGGTAGAGACAGATGCGGATGGAGTGGCAGAGAGAGCGACAATGTAGGGAATCCTAGGACAGCGAATAGCTAGCAGGCTGCAGCAATGCCAGAGGCACAAGTGTTTTTGCACAGTGCTAGGTGGCATAGAGAAGTGTGCAATGGTGCGAGATGCATGGAGATGTTGCAGTATTGGAGATGTCAAAGAGGGAGCACTTGTCAGCAGTAGGTAGAGCTTCAACATCAGAGTATGTTCCTAGCCCAACAGAGTGGTCAATTGGGAGTGTTTTTGTTCCAAGTGTTGTTGGAGCAAGTGGACCGAGCAAATGTGTTGCATGCAGAACATTACAGAGGCAGGATAGGGGTTGCAGATAATCCATATCTTGTTGAGAGGGAGTGTTGAAAATGCAACAAGATGATGGAGCTTAGTGAAAAGAAGTCGCCTTCACTAAGTGGGCCCGCAGGCTATTTTTGGCGCAAAGTCTATTTTTAGACATATGGATCATGGTCTATGAGTTGCAGGATGCTATTTATGGATGATTGGTCATGTTGGGAAAAATAGATGGACTTCTATTTTTGGTTCACATCGGAGTGATCAGAGTCTATTTTTAGACTGCCAGGCTAAAAATAGAAACAGTCAAATATTATTAGCCCTTAGTAATATTTGGACTCTAAACATTATCTTATTCTCTTGGAGCACTTCAGTTCGAGCTACAGATGTGGCACATGCAGCTGACAAAAGGAATCATGTGGTTTCTTATGTGTTAGTTGAGCTATTGCATGGAGGACTTTAGTTAGAACTCATGCATGTGAGTTCTGTGGAGTTAGATGTGGAGTTGATGGAGTTGTGTTCAGTTTGACATAGTTGAACTAGTTGTATTTAGTCTAACTAAAGAATACACTAGTGATGAGTTGTGTGAATTAATTATTAATTAATTCACTAATTATTAACTCATAAAGAAACTAAAGAATACATCAGTTAACTCAGTGCATGTACAGTTCAACAGAGGCAGGTGTTAGAGGTAAGTGAAAGGGTGAGTTGTGACTATCAGTTGTGCATGAGATTTTGCACATGCATGGATTGAGTAATGCCAATGAGGATTGCGCAGTGTGGGCCAATACCAAGGCAATTATAGCTCGTGCTCACGTGATTTTGGATCAGCTAAGGTAAATAGGAGTTTGGATCATCCATTCATCATTCATTCTCTTGCAGGATTGTGCAGTGGAGGCAGGCAAAGCAGCGGAGGAGATTTGAACCTGTGACTTGTTCGTATCTGAGCTAGTTTTGTGTGTAATAGGTGGAGATATTATTGAGTACTTGAGAGGAGTATTGTACTAGGTATTGTTACATGTTCTCAATAATTATAATATACAGATAGTGTGGGGTTTTCAGTTGTATGCTTTCCCGGGTTACATACTATGTTAATGTGCGCATGCGGTTGATGTTTCATTGTTTTTAATGTTGTTAAATTGATGATCAACGTAGAGGAGGTTATGTATTATGCATGTATTCCGCAATAGTGTATAATCGGGATAATCTCTGTGAATAAGTGTCATATTATTCAAAATTTCTACAAAGTCTACTTACTATAAATGCATAGGTTATATTGTTAATGATGATTCCACGCAATGTGAGGAATGGAAATAAAATAATTGGACAAACTTGCAAAGGAAATTACATTCTTAAATTTAGGGTTAGTGTTTCAGTCTAGATCTACAAGCTTTTAGGCTTATTTTAGTTTTAGGTTTTCATAGTTTGTCTTTATGGTTTTTTATTTGTTTTTTCATGTTAAAAGTCACCCCTTTTGGTTGGAAACTTGCCTTGTAGTAGCTAATATGTTTCAAAAAATCAGGGCATCTTTCAAGATCATGTTGAAACAGTTAGAAACAACTTGGGAATCTTCCAATTTTTTGGGTATGGCTTGGAAATATTTAGTACCATTTCCAAACCATATCCTCTCTATTTTAGTTTATGAAATGAACAATGGTATATCCTCCTCCTAGATGTTTCCGATAACCTAGAGATGAACTGAAATTGTGATTTTATCTCTAAGACTCTATGCACAGTACTAGAGCCAATTTTGTAATATGGCACTTATCATTTTCCCAATCCATAAGCAACTCAGAGTCCCTCAACACCTGCAAACAATGAACACTTTTTTCTACAACATATCATCAAAATCCCCAGTGCAAATAATTCATCTATGTCAGTAGTGTTGAGGCAAGCACCGATCAATAAAGAAAATTACCAGAGAGAAGGTACAAATAGTCACATAAAAAATGTGTTCTTGAACCAATTTTTTTGGAAATTCAAAATATAGAAAGTTACAATAATTGCATTTACTATACTAGAGAACAGTCAATATTGCAATGTTTTTTGCCACTTAGTATATGAAATATTAGATATTCATTGGTTTTACATCTCTCCTTATTTTTAAGATGTTTGGTGAAATGTGCCATAGTTTTTATGCAAGAATTTTTTTATTGAAACACAAGGGAACTCCCTCTCCACTATTTTCCACTTTTCCAACCATAGGATCCTTGCTCCTTACATGAGAGTAGGGTTTTGTCTCATATCTCAGACCCTCGGTGCTCAACTGAGGCATGAGACTCTCAGGAAGATCACCTCTTGAGTCCTAATTGTTGGTTGCCATGTCCGATTGAGGTTAAAATTGGCAAATGGAGGTCCATGGACTCAAAGAAGTGAGATCTTAGGCATCTTCTTGCCCCCTGTGGAAGTAGTTGTCCTCTCTTCTTCATACCTATGTAGACTTGATTCTCCATACCACAATTTGTCCATCAACACAAGTTGGAAACAACCAGCCAGGAGATTGATTGCATATAACCAAAAACCTTCCCACCTAGAAGTGACAACACCCTCTAGATGACATTAATAGTTGAAGATCATCCACATGTCCTGAGACCTTGAAAGATTTTTGTCCTCCTCTCTATCACAATCCACCTGGATAAATACCTTAGACATCTCTTAGTTGATGATGTTAAAAGATCTTAGACAGAAGTTGTGGAATCTAGGAAAGATAACAAGTGCCCTATATTCCATAATATCAAGGTGGTAATTTCTTATTCCCACCATTCATGGCAACATGTCCTTAGCTAGATACATGACGATGCTTATGGGTCCCAGTGAGGTCAAAAGCATCTCTATCACTTGTTGGAATTGTTATGACTTAATTATTAATTTCCTTATTGACTACTTTTAAGGATAGGATCTCCTAACGCAATGTGACCTTTTTTATGAGTCTCAAAAGAAATTCCCAGATAAGAACAAGCAGAGTAGTTCCCAGAATGGAAAAGTGGATAGCTTTAAGTAGGAAGGGGTGTTTCTACTTGCTTTAATACCACAAAGGGTACTAATGAAGGAAACCCACAACAAGGAGGGCCTAATGGAGGGAGCTCACAACCATTTTGTAAGAAGGCTGATAGTGTTAGGCTTAGAGTGGCATACATGCTTTTGAGTAGGACTCGTACACTAATACCACTATTGGAACACACATGAAAATAGATAGAAAATTAGATAAGCATGTAATGCATATTATTAATAAAACATACATATAAATGCATTTTTTTTGACCCTTGGTTTTCATCTTCCAAGAGGTCTCTTGGACTTCTCATGACTGTTGACCTTCACTTGAGGCTTTTTGCCTTCCTCTCAAATAAATAAGAAAAATTCACATAACCCCAAAGGATTATGTTTCCAACATAAACTTCTAGTCTCTAACCTATTAGTTTATTAAAAGGTCGACCAAAAATAGAAAAATCGATATTTGTAGAGAGCTTAAATTAATATGGATCAAACATGTCATTTGTTATGATTTTTTTTAAGTCCTTACAATCATAAGTTTTAAAAATTTTCCCATTTAAACTATGTAGAAAAAATAATATTAGAGTCATTTAATTTTATTTATTTATTGTTATCTAGTGATGTGTGTGTGAAGTGCCTTTTACCTCCCAATATGAGAATAATGGTTAATTTATTAGTGCTTACCGAGTCTAGAGAAAATATCAATAACAAAAAAATGCCTTGGTATCAATTACAAATAAAATATTTCAATACTCACTTTATATATATATATATATATATATATATATATATATATATATATATATATATAAAGTAAATCAAGTTAAATCCACTTTAATTCATGTAGTGAATCTATCCTAGATGGAGACGGATCAAGTCCCTCAAGGTGCAATTGTTCCCTCAAGGTTTGCACCTTTAAAGATTTGATCCCTATTGGCTCATGATAGATTGAGAGTTAAATGAATCTATGATTGTATTAATACAAATTGGAGGAAGTGTCTTCATATAAATGTCACATAGTTGATATTCATCGTAAGTTCAAGTGAAATTATAGCATTGGAAACTTAGATTATTATGAACTTCAAAACATTTATAAATCAATGGACCTCTTGTCACTCCTATTATTTTATATGGGTGTGAAACTTGGGGATGCATTATCCCTAAAGAATCATGGAGAAAAATTTAAAAGAATTTTATAACTTATAATTTAAACTTTAAAAGTAATGCATCTTATGATACCTCCACATAGAAGTGAACCTTTTGCCCCACTTAAAGGATGGTTGTGACCAAGTAACCAATGTATAAAATTAAATTAAACAACATGGAAAATAAGAGACTTCCTAGAATTATTAAGATCTCCAACCAAAACCACTTTTAGTTCAAGTGAGGCTGGCATAAAAAGAATTGACAACTGAGCTGGTCTACTCAGTTAGACCACTATATCTTCTAGGTGTCTATATACCCCTTCAGCAGACACTGGTGAATTAAAAATTTTGAACCTTCAACCTACTAACACGTAACAAGTCTTTTCCATCACCAATTAAACTACCCAAAAAAATTTTAACACTAAGCAATTGAATCAAATACATAAATAAAATTTTAAATAAATCCAAATAATCCTTTCTTTCTTAAAACTCCAATCAACTTCATCTTATCACTACTATTACATAAAATAAATCAAATGCAAACATTAATTTTTATCATAATTTTGAGAAACATATGCATATGCATCTGCTTAGTCTGGAGGTTCGGTCTGCTTAGAACTATAGTCTTCCGCAAGACCAAAACCAAATTCCAGGCAGCTACTGATAACTATGGTCTTAACTAGATTAAATAACGACCAACAAACAAATTTATGAGATTTCAGTGGTTTTATTTGCAAATACAATTCCTGGGAACATCTGATTGCTCATGCGACCTAGTTCAAAATAATCCTTAAATGATAATCTGTAGAGTTCTCTGTGTATTTGCCTGTGCATCGTGGAATGTATCGTGGATTCAAGTGGCTTCAGTCTGCGAGGAATTCTTTGAGATACCAGCTTTTGCTAATCTCCAGAAAATATTATTCAAGGAAATCATAAAAGCATCCTGGAATTCATCAAACCTTGATTCTGGGTCACCATAAACCAAACCAGGCATAATTTCCTGAATTATGGTCTTCCTCATTTCTTTCCTTTGTTCATCTGGAATCTTCTGCAGAACCTCTATTACGTTTATCTCCCTTTGTTTCACACTCTCTTCCGGTATGTAAACCGAATAGGAGCTCTGGTTAGCAGGCAGATGCCATGGATACTGATAATATGCTGTAAGGGGATTGAACAGCACTGGAATGCATCCAGCTACAAGAGAATCGAACACGGATTTCCTAGTAGGACTATCACCAGGAGGCTGAAGGCAGAATTGGGATTTCATGAAGAGCTTCACTGTGCTTTCGGGACTGAGGCAAACATTGGAGTTGCAATTCAAAAACTTGCAAGCCTCTGGTCTGCTTGAACACTGTTCGATGAGAATGGAACGAATGTTTTCAGTCATGTTGGGTCTGGGTGCACCTGCAAAGCTTATCAGATGAGGCCTCTGGCTTTTGCTGATCTTCAATTGCCATTGCCAAATATCATTATCAGAACGAGGATGGAAGAAAGTGGGATGTGGGATGCCAATTTCATTCATATCCAATGGGTCGCGTTCAATCAAAAGCTTTGTAATTGACTTCATTTCAGGCAGGTGTAACAGCTTGCTCCCCCATGTATCAGTATCCTTCCATCTCTTGAAATCCCATGAGATCTTGCCCAGCACCAGAACATGATCTCTTCCTCTGTTTCTTCTCCACCATGGCTGACCCTGAAGCCAATTCAGAAGCTCCAGGGCTAGTTCGTCTCGTTTCTCGTTGCTGATATTCTTCCTGAGATTCCATCTTATCACATCGAGGCCTCCATAGTAGGGAATGTAGAACAATTTCGCTTCCACAGGATTCGAAACCAGACATGGGTGCCTTGAGATTCTAGAATGGAAGAAGAGCTCCAGGGCATATTGATGAGTCTGATAGCAGTGCTCATAAAAATTTTCGATGGGTTTCCCCATTCCTCCATCGGTAAAATAATCACAAAAACTGAACCACGGAATCAGACTATGGCATTGCTCCACCAGCTCTATGTTGAATTTTTTGGGCAGATCGTAGGCATATATTTGCCTTCCCCTGCATTGTTTCTGGCTGGGACCCTTCATGCCTGCAGGCATAGACTCAGTCCTAATAGTCTCCATGTACATTTTCTCCAAATCTTGAGCAAATGCAGCCTTTTCTCCATCATTACTCTTGTTCCCAGTTATGGTCAATTCATTCGACACAGTTCCAGGTTTCCCCTGCGCTGAAATCTCAACATGGGTAGTTGGTCTCTCCCGTTTCAGAGCCACTACTCCATGCCCATCAACAGACTCATTTAGCAATGGCGACTCAATTTTCAAGTCATGACTTTCCACCCTGAGCCTTAGAGTCTCCACATCATCAGCAAAATTAATTGTGTCATTCTCGAACACAACGGCCTGCTGTGGGAAACGCACAGTACTGACAGAAACATAATATGCATTCAACACACGGCTCTGAACGCAGGCATGAAGAAAAGATAGAGGCAACAGGCATGTCATAACCCAGAAACACATAATAAGCATGAGAAACAATGGTGGCAACAACAGCACTGGCCGAATTACAGTCGCCATACGCTTCATCTCTAGTTCCGATCCTCTCACCTTCCGATTCTTCTTTCTCCGCTTCCTCGTGGCTCGATTACATAATACCAGAGAAGTCCACGTCACGCTTATTTTCTGTGCGTTGACCATGACCAAAAAAACATGTTTCATGCTTTTCATTTATAGGTTTTTGATACATGTTAATGATAGCTGGTACAGGCAGGTTAGTTTAAATATTAATTAAATTACAAAAATAATAAAGATTTTTTTTTAATCACAAAAGATAATGAATAAAATAATGTAAATAAAACAAATAATAAAATAATGTAGGGTTGAAAGTCATCACAAAAATTAAGAAATACCATTAACTAATATGGTCTCTATTAAGGTATATATATTACCATATTAAGGTATATGTGTTTATGGTTTATATTAAGATATACATGTTACCATATTAAGGTAGAAATACCATTAACTAATATGGTCTATATTAAGGTATATATGTTACCATATTAAGGTATATGTGTTTATGATTTATATCAAGATATATATGTTACCATATTAAGGTATATATGTTTATGCTTATATAAAATAATGTAAATAAAACAAATAATAAAATAATGTAGGGTTGAATGTCATCACAAAAACTTAAAAAATACTATTAACTAATATGGTTTATATTAAGGTATATATGTTTATGCTTATTTTATGTGTATGAGATTTTTTTTGTTAATATATAAACAAAAGTTATAATTAAATTTATTAAAATATATTTTTAATACAAGAATAAGTCATATAACAATAAGTCATCTTAAATTGAAAACAAGAAGAAAAAGAAAAAAAGAAAAAAGTAAAAAGTAAAAATTAAAAAGTTAAATAAAAAGGAAATAAAACAAAAAATTAGTAACTCATAGAAATAGAAGTTACTAAACAACCCATAATAAGATCTCAACCAATCATGTTACAAATAAATAAATTTAAATAATAATAATAAAATAAAATTGAATTCTCAATGCTAAATACAAATTAATAGGCAGTGAAAGGTAACAATACCATACCTTGAGGATTTAAAATAGTAATTATTTTCTTCTAAGAACTTGTAGCTTATAGAAGGATATACAATTATTTCAAATACAAATGAAAATTAAGATAAAATTTTAATTGTCAATAAAAAATATTTCTAATTTTGTTAGTTGAATGGCAAGGACATTTTTATTTATCATTATTTTTATGATTTTTTCATTATTGATTGTTTTTCTATATACTATAAAAATAAAAAAGAAGAATGTTAACGATTTTTCCCAATATTATGATAGTTCAAAAAATAAATGTTATCCTTTTTATATAATAGAATTTTATTGTTGTGGAGCTCATGCATGCATGTACAACTATTTATTGAAATGACACCATGGTCGTGAGAATTGAAAATCAAAAGCTTTTTTTATAGACAAAGGAGAAACAATTCCAAATAGAATCAACTCCCCATGTTCTTGCCACTAAAATTTACAAATGAGACTTACTTGTAGATCTTCTTACTACCTACTATGCATGTTTGCATTTACTACTTGCTTGGATTTATAAATACTACTACTTGCATCTCTTCATTATACTAGAAGACACAACAATGGACACTAGGTATCAAAATTGATTCAATATAAGTTCCTTTGAGATTGAATAAGTATTATAAAGTTAAACATTCATTTTTGTTGACAAAAAATAATGTTATTTCTATGTTCCTTTGTAAATGGTGTTATGCATCATAATGCACATGTGCACCAATCATTAGGCTTATAACTCTTATGGAAAAAGATTCTTATAAGTTATATTTATTTTATAGAAAATTGTGTTGTTGGAGGTTCTAAATAATAGTTTTTTTTTTTTGTTTGAATATTGCAATGGTATCAACAGAATAAGGCTATATTTTGACTGCCTTTAAAAAATTCATAGCAATTATTTCAACAATTGGGCTATTTATCCTCTAGGAACATATAACAAAGAAGAATTTTTTCATTGTATTTAAGAATTTCATTGTATTTGAAGAATGGTATCCAAGAGATGAAAAAGTAAATGAATTCCCTCTGTATGATATATATATATATTATATATATATATATGTATGGTGCAAGTAAATAGTCATGTTAAATTCCTTCCATATGATTCTTATATAGATTATAATACTAATGAATTAGTGTTCAACAATGGCATCTATATGGATGTCTTCATGTGTACTTAGATTTGTAGATTTGACATAATAAGAGGTATGGTTTGTGAGATATACATGAAATTTTAAATTATGTTTGCAAGTTAAGAGACATTTATATTAGCCGTCCATAAAGAGATATACATGATGCTTTATCTTTGTTGGCTTTCCATGGAATTGAGACAAGTAGCATAACAACAAAACTTTTATCCATTTGAATAATTTAAACTTGACAATAAAACCAAAAATATCAACACATAGGATTGTAGTGGGGTTGCTACTAGTATATATATATATATTTATCTAGATAAAGAAATCACCTGAATGGTAATCAAGTATGTCATCCTCCTCTTTGGAGGTCAATAACTCTAGGTTTGTTAGATTTTTGGCTAGAAGCATGGCCTCTTCAAATCTTCAAATACAGCTTCCTGATATCCTTGATTCAATTATTTACGAAGACTAAAACATATATTATACTTCAACTATTTTGATTATCTGTTCGGAAACTTTCTTATGTTTGGAACGTAGGGAAAAGAAATTGATATGTGATCAGCACATTTCAAAATATTAATATTTATCATAGCACGATAAAAGGTAACCACTTTTGTTTTATTTTTATATATTAAATAAATATATTTTTTAAATAGGTTCCTGATATCATTGATTCAATAATTTTGCGAAGACTAAAATATATATTATAGTTAAACTATTTTGATTGTGTTCGGGAACTTTTTTAGGTTTAGAATGTACGTAAGAGAAATTGTTTGCGAAGACTAAAATATATATTATACTTAAACTATTTTGATTCTCTGTTCGGAAACTTTCTCATGTTGAGAATGTACGTAAGAGAAATTGATAAGTGATTAGGACATTTCACAATATGAATATTTATCATAGCGTGATGAAATGTACAAGCTCTTATTTTATTTTATATATTAAATGAATATATATTTTTATATTTTTTAAATAAATACGAGTGTTAAGATTCTGTCTTCGGAGACTTTCTTATGTTTGGAATGTAGGTAAGAGAAATTGATACGTGATTAGGACATTTCAAAATATTAATATTTATCATAGCATGTTGAAAGGTAAAAACTTTTATTTTATTTTTATATATTAAATGAATATATATTTTATATTTTTTAAATAAATATGAGTATTAATTTTATTTTTATGGGGTAAAAAATATAATAATAATTAAAAATATATATATTTAATTTTTTATAATATAATATAATTATTTAAATTTAAATAAATAATAAAAGAAATATTATTATATTAAATTAGAATTTTCTTGTTCATAATAATATTAGTAAAATATGTTTATGAGGTTAAGAATAGATGGTGGTAGGTAGTTTGTTAAGGTACTCTATGGTGAAAAGGTTATTTCTTAGAAACTCTTTAGGAAAAAAATCAAGATATGTTAAGGGCTGGTGTGGCCCAGGTTGAGGGCAATCCTTGAGTGATTTTGACAGCTTAGATGCCCTTGGGTATTGGCTACTCAAAGCGTAGTTTAGGCATGCTAGTCATCTCAGAACTCAATGTGCTCATATAAAAGCCATTAGTTATAAGTTAAGCATAGTGATTTTGACGACCTAGATGCCCTTGGATCTTGGCTACTCGAACTGTAGGTTAGGTATGCTAGTCATCTTAGAACTCACTGTGCTCGGATAAAAGCCATAGTTATAAGTTAAGTTTTTTTTCACAAGTACAATGATGTATACCCCATATGAGAAATATACATATATTGTCAATATTGTCAACATCTTATCATGTTTATATATATATATATATATATAGATAGATATAGATATGAACTAGGATTCCATATCTATATATATATATATATATATATATTATGTAAGGTGGTTGGGAGGAAGGAATGGAATCTTCCTAGTTCATATATATATATATATATAGATATATATATATAATTTACTAATACTATCATGATAATTTAAAAGATAACTTGTTTCCCAATTTGTTATATCAAATCTAGAACATTCAATAAAACAGTTAGGAGGATTTTATTCCTTCCTCCCAACCACCTTAGATTATATCTATATATCTATATCTATATATATAATTTACTAATACTATCATGATAATTTAAAAGATAATTCATGTCCAAATATTTTATATCAAATGTGGAACATTCAATAAAATAATTAGTTAAGATTTGATAGCATGAGAAACTTTCTATGTTTTAGAATCAATTTTTTTTAAATTATATTTAATATTAAATCTATATAAATATATTAAAATAATATTATATAATGATTATTAATAACTATTGAGTTAAAAATTAATTTATACCTTAAGAAAAAGTAAAAGTTTATTTAGATTTAAAAAAAATGTATTTGTATTTAAAAGGTATTAAGAAAACTTTGGTGATAAGCATCCCATTGTGGGTGGATCAGTCTTCTTTCATTCAATAAATGGGCTAGCACCAACCTAGGCTTAGATTAGGAAGGTCAATGTTATGATAGATATTTTGGGGCACTCTAGCACAAAGTACTTTTCATATTCAACCCTCTTAGTATCATAAAGATGACAGATTCTCACATCCCACCATGTTTTGGAATTATTCAAGGCCTAGTTTTGTTATGAAGTTTGTGAGATTTGGTTCTAACTATAGCAATGTTGATTTTCTTCCTTATGCTAGTCATAACTAAGAGATACTTTTGATCTTCTAGATTAGATTGACCACTTGTAGTATTTTAAATTCCTTTTATCTTCTAGTTCTTTGTTGCACCATAGTAAAAATATCTTTAAAGTTATTGGGATTTTGTAAAATAAGCTTTTTGTATTCCCCAATGATTCAATGAAAAAGTGGCATCTTGAGGCCATCCCCACTTTAAGTTGTTGGTGTTTTTGGCTAGAGTTTAAGGCAAATTTGGGGAGGATCTTGTTATCCACATTATTTATCTCGTTCTTGTACATTAAGTACCTAATCACACTTTTGCAACATTGTATCTACTACAAGAACCCTCTTTAATTCCTCCTAGTGTCTTGTGCCTGTAGGAAATTGAGGGGCCCATCTAGTCCAATTAGCTCAAAAGTCACCTTGCAAACCCTTGTTAGATTTGTATAGCTATAATTAGCTCTCTGATGACTTGATATAATGGAGGAAGGTTCATAAGTCTAATCAAGCCATGTTTGCTAGTCTGACAATAGTGAGGAGCACTAAGCTTTAGTCTAGCAATACAAAGGGACCCTATAGCTCTATAGCCCTTTGAGATGACTCTTAGGGAAGAGTTTCAACTTGATTTTCCATGCAAAGTTGTGGTTTTCCAAGAGAAGTGTAGCATACTCTTGAGCCTTTTTCCAGCATTATAACACCCTATTGAACCTAACCACAATGCTACTACCTCAGAGTTAGACTTATAACTCAAACTTTCAGCCTTTCAAGCTCTGTGTGGCACCCTCTTGAGCCTCTATGCAATGCTGTAACACCCTTATGAGTCTCATAGTAGCCCTATAGCCCCAGGAAAATCCTTATCATAAGTATCTCTCTTGAAATCTTACCTTTTCAAGCTACCATAGTGCCCTCCTGAGCTCTACCCATGGCTATAACACCATCTTAGGCCTTAAGGAAATGCTACAACATTCATATTTGACCTTCAAGCTAAATTTTCTTCCTCCTTGGACTTCCCTAGTGCCCCACTGAATCTCTATGGAGTGTTATAACAACCCACACAACCTTAGTCCAATGTTATATCCCTAGGAAATCATTGTGTGACACTCCACTAAGCCTTAATGGAGTGCTACATAGCCCTAGTGAGCCTTAACTCAACATTGCAATGCTCTTTTTAGGCCTCATGCTAACAACATGATGACTATATCTCAAGCTTTTCTCTCACTTATAAAGGTTTCTCTTGATATTTCTTATGTAACATTGAGTTAACAAAAGGTAAAAATCAAGTTAAAAAGGAAATTATTCTGAGTAACTGTGCACAAAAACTTGATGAAAACTCTTTAAAAGTGACTCATGGTGCTCTTTCTTCCTCACGTTGTTTGGCCATTGTGATCTGGAGGGTAAATCACTTTATTGATTGAGCATTACACCTTAGATTTCATGCTCAGTGCTAAATTTAGCTCACTTATGTCAAGTAAGTGATTGTTCGTGCTTATTAAGTTTGATTTTTGTTTTTTATGGTAACTTTTTATGTAGTTAGTTGCCCAACAATTATTTTATTTTCTTAAAATCATTGTTTTACTTCATGTTTAATCAAGTAAGTGGGTTTTGAGTAAATTTTATTAGTCTTTGGGTGATCTGTAAATTGTTGTGGATATTCCACTAGGAAATTCATCACAACATATCTGATAAAACTGTATTTAAAAATATGAAATCTACAATATTAATGTTTTATTTTTCTTTAGATTTTAGGATTTGTAGATTATGTTTAATTGTATATGCATGCAAATTAAAATTATGCAGAATATAGAGAACAATGAAAAAAAAGACTCACAAACCACGATTGACACGAGGGCCTATGCATGAAGCTAGGTTACACTTTTTTTCAAGTGAGGGCGCTTTGGGCTGAAGAAAAGCAGCTTTATTGAGCCCTTTTTAAGTGTTAGCCCTTGATCGAGCTATTTGAGGGATTAAAGATTGTTCAATCAAGTAATAAAACAAACCCTCAATCGAGCTTTTTTAGGGCTTAAAGATTGCTCGATCGAGCAATAAAACAAACCCTCGATTGAGCTCCTATGTAGCCTGAAGTTATTTAGGAGCTTGATCGAGCAATGGGATCGGTCGAGTATATTTTTTGAAATTTCCCGCAAATACAATCTCAGGATGGATTGTAAAAAAGTGGCTTGATTGAGCCTCTATTTGTCAATAAAAGACCCATCCACTCTCTACACAAGCTATTTTTCACAGAATGTGAGGGAAATTGTACCTCGACCAAGAGTTTTGAAGCTCGACCGATGATGGAGGAAATCGATCCATCCACCCAGTAGCCCCACTGATGTGCTAGAAGATCAACCCAACTGCCATTTGGAAGTCGAGGTAGGTTTTCTACCTTTTTTTGCTTATGCCGATTGATTTTTCTTACAAAAAAATAAATGAAAACCCACCATACAAAAACCACCAAAACAAACCAAGAAAACCATATAAAACTATGAAAAACAACCAAGAAAACCATAGAAAACCACAAAAAACAACCCAAAAAACCATTGAAAACCCTTGAGAACCACCAAGAAAACAATAAATAAGTATAATTTAAAAATTTATTTCATTTCAAATATAAGTTTTTAATAATTGCAATGTTATCATGCTTACTATGATTTTTTTTTAATGGTAAAAATTATTTTCTAATTATTTTAGGTTTTGAAGTTCTTTCTTAGGAATTTAGTGAAATAATTTTTCAAAATATTTTGAATTTTTGTTAGTTAAAATGCAGATTTAAATGGATAAATGAATTCGACAAAATAATTTAAAATTATGATTCTAACACATCCTTGTCGAATTTCAAACAAATTTGACCAAAAATATGCCCCAAAAAACTAAACATAAAACAACCAAACTATAACCAATAAATAAATTTCAAATTGCATGTAACATTATTATATTATATATTGGATTAAAGATCGTGACAACTAGAGAGTCATTAGGAGCTTAAGATTGAGATAATGAATATGGTTACTCATGGTGAACCTCTATTTATCAAATAAAAAAATATTTTATTATTCTATTTTAAATTTAAATTAATTTATATTTTAAATATTTTTTAATAATAAATATAACAATTTGTCTAAAAAAATTAGTTACTTAAATAAAATATTAACTTTAAAAGTGCAAAAGGAAAATTTTTGTTATTTAATTAAATTTTATTAACAATATTTAATTATATAATATATATAACTATATAACATAATAATTCATATTGGGCATGGAGTATGCCCTAAAACTGCTTCTGCTTGGTTAAAAACTCATCTTCCTCAGACGTAAGGAAACATGTTAACAACCAAAGACCTAGAGGCATCTGGCAGGAGTGAAATCCTGCCCCCTTACGGACCACGAATGGGTTATTGCAGGTGGCCTGGTTTTCCTTGAATAACGGTGACGAGTTAGCCTGCATTTGCGGATAACAACTAGAGATTGTTGTCCTAACTGCTAGTTTGACAACTGAGTTATGATAGGTTTCCCACCTTGTACAAAACACACACACACACACACACACACACACACACACACACATATATAGAGATAGATAGATAGATGACCCATAGATATATTTTTATTAATAAAACATTTATTATATTTTGTTCCATTCCTTCTTCCCAACCACCGTAGATTATATATATATATATATATATATATATATATAGATATATATATAATTTAAAAGACAATGTCCAATTTTTTTATATCAAATGTAGAACATTCAATAAAACAATTAGTTAAGATTTGATAACATGAGAAACTTTCTATGTTTTAGAATCAATTTTTATATTTAATTATTTTTAAAAAATTATATTTAATATTAAAATTATATAAATATATTAAAATAGTATTATATAATGATGATGATTAATAATCATTGAGTTCAAAATTCCCGGATGCGGGTGATAATTAAGGACAGTAAGGTGGCAACCAACTGGGTTGGCATGTGGCGAGACCACATGTCCTCCCGCAAGTTGGCACAGAGGTCCAAAAATGGCATTTACAATCGCCATAAATGCACCTTATGCGAGCGCTGCCTCCAATCCGTTAACTGCCATCAACCTCGGCTCAATGCAAACATGAATTCTTGAGAGAATTTCACCTATGCTTCTACCTATCAACCTTTGCAACCTCCGCCACTGCAATGCCTCTGCCCTCAAGCCGTGACTGTACCCAACTCCTGCACCACCATAGGGAGACACTGCCACCTCCTTTGCTGCATTGATTTCGGCTCGGGTATCCACTTCACCCATAGCCTGGATTGTCATTTTATATTCCCTCCGGCCCTGGCTGCCCACCCCTCTGCTGAGCAGTCTGCAAGCTCCATTGTGTCGTTGCACCCCATTGTGCCCAATTCTGGAAGAAATTCGCATACGCCTTGTTATCGGGAAATCTAGTGTCTATTCAGAGCTGCTAGTCCCACTAAGACGGGTAGCTATCTTAGAAACAAACAGATTAAATTCACTTGTTTTTCCTTTACGAGAGAGAGATGAGAAAGAAGTAGAGAGTACCAACCTCAGTCTTCCGCTTGGCTCCTTGCTTGTTTCCTTTCCCCTTTGACAGAATCTCGCCACTGCTTCCTTACTTGTCCCGCTTCAAAGAGCACCTGTAGATTCACAGCAGCATAATACCATCAAAGAATAGAGATATTTCACTGTAAACAATATAGGATCAGATATATATTGACCATACAAATGCATATATCAACATAATATTCAAAGATACACAAGAATATGGAGGAAAACTCAAATAGCTTTATTAGTAAACATTGTAGAAGAGAGGATTACAACCACTTGGTCTGACCCAGCGCCATCCTCCTAGCTTGAAAGACCTCTTCACCTCATACAAAGCAAAATCACCCAACAATGTATTCAAAGAGAAACCAACATCACTTCTTTGCAAATTACCAAATTCCAACCTTTGGATCTCTGGGATGAGGGATCCATTTATAGATATTTGCAGGAGGTGAGTCAGCTTCTGGGACTTTGATTAGTGTCATCTCTCTGATTGTTCTTAGTTCCATTTGGAGATTTCATGATCTCCTACTCATCCTTGGGCGAATTTAGGGAGGCAAGTGTCAAATGAGTAGCTTCTAGAAGATTCTCAGGGTCTCCACCTAGCAAACCGCTTGTGCCATTTGTCTGCTCTCGCTCATCGCACCCTACAGGGGGGCTTTCCAGTATGCATCACACTTTTTGCATGTGGCAGGTGAGATGCATCGCACCCTTTGCATTGGGCAGTCTGTATGGTCCTACTTTGACCAGTTCTGAGTGGTTTTTCATGGAAAACTTCTGGGAGATGATGTAATCAGCTGACCTTGCTCCTTTAGGGTATGAAACAACACTTTTAGGGACTTAGAAGCCCTTGGTTTATGGAAATATGTGATTGGGGTTGTAGTGTCCAAATATGTCTATAACACACCTGCAGATAGTATGGTGCGACATCGTATGTGTAGCCGCAGGGGCGGGAGCTGAGGGAGCCTGAGTCACCCCCAACACTCTCTTGCTTCAGATACCACTTCCTCTCTGGCTGAGCAAATCCCTAGACATTACCCAAATACATGCAGTGGAAGAGGTCGCCTCCACTCGGTGGCCTCTGCCTCGCCTCCCAGCAGCTTCCCTTCCATTTCTGCCTCATCTCTTAGAGGCACTCCACCCATTCCTCAACTGCATTCCCAGAATGCCCAATTCACCTTCCGCTCTACCCTAAACAAGCCCCTCATCACGGCCACCATAACCATTCTCTTTCACGAGGCGGAGCAGATCATTGAGGAACAAGCCACCAAGGTTGGTGGACGCACCAATGTAACTGAGGAGCAAGGAACGACGGGGGGTGGCAGCACCAGGGCAATTGGGGTATCAGACATTACTGGTGGTGGGCGCACCACAGCAGGGTGCAACCACACCAAAGCCATACCGGAACTAGCTCAGACGAGCATTCAAGGAGCAGGGGAGCGAAACCAAGAGTAAAAGACAAGAGATGTAGGGAAGGAGCTGAATTGGGTAATGGACGAATATTCATGTCTTGTCGAGGAAGAACACCAGGCATTACAGGCTAGAAACACGGAGACCTCGCTTCTGGCAGGTGGCGACATGGAGCAGTGCAGGTGCTTCATCGTGGAGGAACACCCTCCGTCTCTGCCACGTCCCTAGTCTACCACCTTGATGTCGCGTGTCCACCTCATTGTCTGCCACCTTGCTGCCACTCAGCGTGCCACGCATCCACCACATAGTCTGCCACTCAGCATGCTATGTGTCTTAGGTTTTTGGGACTCTGTTTTTCAGTTTTTTGTTTTCAATGGGGTTTCAGTGAAAAAACTATGAGTTTTTGGCTCTTTAGTTGGTTTTTTTTTTTGTCTCATTAGATACAATGATAACAAACTGGATGCTTTGCTGGTTTCCCCTGCGTGGGCAGCAAGCTAATTCTCTGAACTCTTTTCTGTTACGGACTGGTTTCCCTTCTGGGCAGTTCAAATCCAGACTTTGCTGGTTGTTGCCATTCCTCTAGCATAGTTAAGTACAGGCTCTAGCCTCAGTGTATGATATCTTTTTTTTTCATTAATAGAATTAGTATAGCTTAGAAAAAAAAATCATTGAGTTCAAAATTAATTTATACCTTAAGAATTATAAAAGTTTATTTAGATTTTTTAAAAGTTTGTATTTGTATTTAAAAGGTATTAAGAAAAATTTGGTGATAAGCATCCCATTATGAGTGGACCGATCTTCTTCCATATAATAAATGGGCTAGCTCGAACCTAGGCTCAGCCTAGTCACAAAAATAAAATAAAAAGAAAAATTAAAAAAAAGATATTAAGAAAATTGTTTGAGATGGTCATATTTTTCATGACTTGTGAGGGGCCCACCTAGTCAAATTAGCTCAAAAGTCACCTTGCAAATCCTAATTAGATTTGTATAGCTATAATTAGCTCTCTGATGACTTGAGATAATGGAGGAAGGTTCATAAGTCTAATCAGGCCATGTTTGCTAGTATTACAATAGTGAGGAGCACTAAGCTTTAGTCTAGCAATACAAAGTGACCCTATAGCTCTATAGCCCATTGAGATGACTCTTAGGGAAGAGTTTCATCTTGACTTTCCTTGTAAATTTTTGGTTTTCCAAGAGAAGTGTATCATCCTCTTGAGCCTTTGGCCAGCATTATAACACCCTACTAACCCTCACCACAACATTACTACCTCAGACTTAGACTTATAACTCAATTTTCAGCCTTTCAAGCTCTGTGTGGCACCCTCTTGAGCCTCTATGCAATTCCATAACACCCTTATGAGTCTCATAGTCGCCCTATAGCCCTGGTAAAATCCTTATCATAAGTCTCTCTCTTGAAATCTTCCCTTTTCAAGCTACCATAGTGCCCTCCTGAGCCTCTACCTATCACTATAACACCATCTTAGGCCTCAAGGCAATGCTACAACATTCATATTTGACCTTCAAGCTAAATATTTTTCCTCCTTGGACTTCCCTAGTGCCCCCCTGAATCTCTATGTAGTGCTATAACAACCCACACAACCTTAGTCCAGTGTTATATCCATAGGAAATCATTGTGTGCCACTCCACTAAGCCTTAATGGAGGACTACAAGGCCCTAGTGAGCCTTAACTCAACACTACAATACTCTCTTTAGGCCTAAAGATAGCAACATGATGACTATATCTCAAGCTTTTCTCTCGCTTATAAATGTTTCTCTTGATATTTCTTATGTAACATTGAGTTAACGAAAGGTAAAAGTCAAGTTAAAAAGGAAATTATTCTGAGTAACTATGCACAAAAACTCAATGAAAACTCTTTAAAAGTGACTCATGGCTCTCCCTCTTCCTCACATTGTTTGTCTCTTGTGATCTAGAGGGTAAATCACTTTATTTATTGAGCATTACACCTTAGATTTCATGGTTAGTGCTATATTTAGGCGACTCATCTCAAGTAAGTGATTGTTCATGTTTATTAAGCTTGATTTTTGTTTTTTATGGTAACTTTTAATGCAGTTACTTACCCAACAATTATTTTATTTTCTTAAAATCATTGTTTTACTTCATGTTTAATCAAGTGTGTTTTGAGTGAATTTTATTAGTCTTTAGGTGATTCATAAACTATCGTGGATATTCCACTAGGTAGTTCCTATCGCAACAGATCTGATAGAACTATATTTAAAAAATCTGAAATCTACAGTATTAGGGTTTTATTTTTCTTTAGATTTTAGGATCTATAAATTACGTTTAATTGTATATGCATGCAAATTAAAATTATGTAGAAAATAGAGAACAAAAGAAAAGACTCAAAACCCACGATTGACACGAGGATCTATGCATGAAGCTATGTCACACTTTTTGCAAGTGAGGGCACTTTGGGCTGAAGAAAAGCAGCTTTATCGAGCAATCTTTTAGCCCTCGATCGAGCTATTTGAGGGATTAAATATTGTTCGATCGAGCAGTAAAACAAACCCTCGATTGAGCTATTTGAGGGCTTAAATATTTCTTGATCGAGCAATAAAACAAACCTGTGATCGAGCTCATGTGTAGCTTGAGGTTATCTAGAAGCTCGATTGAGCTAAGGGATCGATCGAGCAATGGGATCGATCGAGTATCTTTTTTGAAATTCCCCAAAAATACAACCTCAGGATGGAATGTAAAAAGGTGGCTTGATCGAGCCTGTATTTGTCAATAAAAGACCCGTCCACTCTCTGTACAAGCCATTTTTCACAGAATGTGAGGGAAATTGTAGCTCGACTAAGAGTTTTGGAGCTCGACCGCTAATGGAAGAACTCGATCCAACCACCCAGTAGCCCCACCGACGTGCCAAAAGCCTGACCCAATGACCATCTGGAAGTCGAGGTAGGTTTTCTACCATTTTTTGCTTATGGCAATTGATTTTTCTTAAAAATAAAAAAATGAAAACCGAACATACAAAAACCACAAAAAAAAAACCAAGAAAGCCACATAAAATTTGGAAAAACAACCAAGAAAACCATAGAAAACCATTGAAAACCCTTGAGAACCACCAGGAAAACCATAAATAAGTATAATTTAGGTTTTAAATTTTATTTCATTTCAAGTATAAGTTTTTAATAATTGCAATGATAACATGCTTATTATGATTTTTTTTTTTGAATGGTAAAAGTTATTTTCTAATTATTTTAGGTTTTGAAGTTTTTCTTAGGAATTTAGTGAAATAAATTTTCAACAGATTTTGATTTTTTATTATTTAAAATGCATTTTTAAATGGATAAATGGATTTGATAAAGTAGTTCAAACTTATGATTCTAACACATCCTTGTCAAATTTCAAACAAATTTGACCAAAAATATGCCAAAAAAAAACTCTAAAACATAAAACAACCAAACTATAACCAATAAATAAATTTCACATTGCATATAACATTATTATATTATATATTGGATTAGAGATCATGACAACTACGGAGTCATTAGGAGCTTAATATTGAGATAATGAATATGGTTGCTCATGGTGAACCTCTATTTATCAAATAAAAAATGTTTTTATTATTCTATTTTAAATTTAAATTAATTTATATTTGAAATATTTTTTTAATAATAAATATAAAATTTGTTTAAAAAAATTTATTTACTTAAAGAAAATATTAACTTTAAAAGCGCAAAAGGAATTTTTTGTTATTTAATTAAAATTTATTAACAATACTTAATTATATAATATCTATAACTATATAACATAAGAATTCATATTGGGCTTGGAGTATGCCCTAAAACTGCTTCTGCTTGGCTAAAAGCTCATCTTCCTTGGACATAAGGAAATAGTCAACGACCCAAGACCCAAAGACATCTAGCAGGAGCGAAAGCCTGCCCCCTTATGGACCACCAATGGGTTATTCCAGGTGGCGTGGCTTTCCTTGAATAACAGTGATGAGTGAGTCTGCATTCACGGATAGCAGCCAGAGATGGTTGTCTTCACTACTAGTTTGACAACTAAGTTATGATAGGTTTCCCACCTTGTGCAAAATACATATATATATATATATATATATATATATATATATATATATATATATATATATATATATATATATATATATATATATATATATATATATACCCATAATTATATATAATTATATAACCCATAGATATATTTTTATTAATAAAATATTTATTATATTTTGTGTTGGTTTTTATTAATAAAATAAAAAAATTATGATAGTTAGGGAATAGTATAATGGTAAAAAATAAATTATGGATTTAGTTTATTTGTATTGTAAATTATATTGCCCACAATCCAATGCAATATGAGATGGTGGAGGCTTCAAGCATTATGGGGTTCAACATATATACTTTAATAAATCATTAATGATATTTTTTGTATTATTTTTAAATGAAAAAAAAATCCTATGATAATTTAATCTCTTATGCATTATCAAGTTTGAACAATACATTGATACATACATGAGATCCATGATGAAAAGTGCATTTATAGTGAAGAAAAGCATTTTGACTCTTTTCTAATGTACCAAATTATTTCATTAGGTAGTGTGTTGTACAAAAACATTGTCTTCATGTGCTTGCACCTAGTACATGTCATGTGTCAAAGTCAAACATTATAAGAACTTGTCTTATGAAATATTTGGTTGACATGAAATTTTATTAGTTTTATAAATAGATTTATTTCAAATTTTTATATATATTTTCATATTTATGCTCTATGAATAAAAAGTATCAAGTTAGATTTGATCACTTCTTTCGATTGTGTTTACATGAAACTCAATACTTTGGTTGATAAACTATCAAAAAGGGGCTCTAAAGTTTAGGCATGCTAGATTATTCTACTTTAATCTAGAAGTGGTTTTCTTGTCAACATTATTTAGTCAATTTTTTTTCTTGGATTAGTTAAATGTATTATATGTAATAGTTTTGTTTCAATTCTAAAGTTCTATGATGGAAACTTATATGGCTTAGACAACTGTTACATACTTAAAATAGAACTCTATTGTCTCTATTCCTCTATACTTCGATTGTCTTCTATTCATTAAATTTATAACTCTTATAATCAATCCCCTTCCAACTAAATTTATGTGAAGCTATCTCCCATATGGCCCCCAACCGCAGGCTGTCAGAGTGTGGGGGGATTAGTTATACATGGTCGGTCTCGTGAAAGATCATCTAGCCCAACTAGAGTTTGTGTTCCATTGGTAGATCTTGTCCCCATTGCCAGTAGGAGTGTCAGAGGTAGTGTTTATGTCTCTGTTGATGATGTTAGAGAGAGTGGACCATCTTCATCTGTTGCAGGTACACCTCCTACATTTTTAAATCCTCTTTAAAATTTATGTGTTTATGTCTTGAAATTGTCTTTAATTTTTAAATAGTCTTCAATTGATGTGTTTGAATTTAATGTATATGTTATTATGTTTAGTTTGTTATATATGTTAAATTATGTTTATGATTTGTATACCCTTAGTAGGGCGAAGCTGAGGATGATAGTGCAATGTCAATACCTCCATGGGATGATGCCACAACCACTATTACACTAGAGGACCACCATGCATGGATTACAAAAGAGTTGGGTACACTCCCTACTCGATCGCCTACTAGACATAGCTTGACTTTGATGTTGGAGAGCATCAATAGGTTGATCCAGACCTACCAGAGGGAGAACCCACATAACAACATCCTACATTAATAACATATACATGTATATGTTATTATGTTATTATGTTATTAATGTATATGTGGAGGAGAGTCACTATGTACAACCACATGGACCAACAATTGAGGTAAACTTTTTTATTCCTAAGATTTCAACAATTTTTTTTGAAGTTACATGCGTGATAATTAATTTGTAGACTAATTATAATATATCTTTCCCATTATGTACACAAGACCCGGTGTAGAGTGGTGTCGAGATCACAATGATGTGGCAGGATGAGTGGGATCCTAGGTACGAATGCTTTTCCTATGTGGGTCCATTTTAATAGGCCCCAATCATTGAGCCACAAGCATTAGAGCACCAAACCCAGATTGATTAGACTCCCATCCTACCTGACTTTTATTTGGACTCAAGTGAGGTTAGTATATTCATATGTAGTTAAATGTGGTTCAAAATCATTTATTTCTATATTGTTTATTTTGTAGATAATGATCTATTTAATCTGAATTTGAATGTGTTATATTACAATACCGAGATCTGGATGCCATGTTTGACCAAAAATAACATATGGGTAGTGGTACTTAGACCACATACAGAGTATATTTTCAGGCCCATTTCGTAGGGAACTTTTACATGTGATACCAAATTTGTATATTTTCATATGGACAGTTTATGGATACATGAAAACTACTTTAGTTTATGGATGCTTGTTATTTCAGTTTATGGATGTTCATGTAATGCAATTTGTATATATTTTCATATGGAAAACTTATTGATACATTCATTATTTCAGTTTATGGATGTTAACATTTTTTCTAGTTTAAAAACATTTCTATAGTATAACTTTTATTTAAAAAGATAACAATTTAATTTAATTTTTTTTTTTTTTTTTTTGTAAGCACAAGTAATTACATTATATTAACATTGGAAAAAAAGTAGATTGTACAATTTGGATAACATGGGGGGATTGTGCCTCTCACCAATCATAAAACTCTTCCCCTGAGCGAGGAAACTAGAGAGGAAATCACAAAAAAATCTCTGCCCATGGGATGGGAAAATAGAGAGATAAATCATTCTTACAAAATTGAGTAAGGTTGTCAAAAATTAAAAATTCCAAACTGTGATCCTAGTGGCATTGAGTCATCCCCCAACAAACTGAACTAGAGAAACCAAGAGGCCAAGATGGAATGATCTAAGATAATCCATAGAAGCTGAGAGATTAATGCCATCCTGTGGAGGAGTTGCACTAGAACAATGTCGGAGCTGCATTGGAGCTTCCCTGGACCTGAGCATTTCCCATTTCACCTGGAATCTCCTCGAGAATGTAAAAGCTATAGGGATCAGTATGAGGAGGGGAGGAGGAGGGAACAAGAACTTTCACAATGAAAGGAGGATGAGCACAGTCAATACATCTACGGATGGGGAGGGACGATGTAACAACCTTGGTGAAAATTCCATGTAATAAAAGTAAATAAAGGCAAAATAATAACCACAGATGATGGGAAACTTATTCCAAGCTAAATGTTGGGAAAACTCCTAGTGATGGGGATCACTTGTGATTGTTTATGGCTAAGGAAATTGGAAAAGGCAATGGCTAAGTCTTTGGAAAGGAAAAATGGAATTTTTGGCACATTTATTTATGAAAATAATGGAAACTAGGAGAAAAAGGAGGTGAAAGGTCACAAGTTGCATGTGAAGAGGAAATTGAAGGAAAATAATGGAGATTGAAGAAAATAGAGGCCTCATTCATAAAAGGGATTCCGAGGATCAGTTGGTAACCTTTGATCAATTCAGTTTTGGATCTCTCTCATTATTCTCTCTCTCTCTCTCATACTCTTGGAGACTTTTAGAGTTTTCTTGGAGCACTCTTCGAGGGTGTGGAATACTTGGATTCTTGGAGAAAGAATGTAAAGGAAGAGCAGGAAAGTGCAAGAAGACATCAGGATCAACAACTACATCAGATTTTCTTGCAAGTACCGAGTTGCATGTATTATTTCTTCACTAGTTTTGGAATGCATGACATATGCATGTGGATTATTGGTTGTGATCTGTTAATGGCATGGAGGATTGAATGGATTGACAGTGGATTACCTAGCCTTGTGATTTCCTAGATAGCCATGGAGTTCGTAGGTTTATTTCCTTGTTGAGTTTTTGTTGGTTATCATGTTTCCTTAGCTTGGGTTGAGTTACTAGTTCATAGAGCCTTGGTTGGACAAACGTTATGGAGCCATGTAACATCTTGGGTTGAGTTACTAGCCCTGTAGCCTTGGTTGGAAAAATGATCTAGAGCCCTTGGTGGTTTGAGTTACTAGTCCTAGAGCCTTGGTTGGAGCAAACGCTCTTGAGTCCTATATGGCTGGGATAGATACCGATCTGATGATGATTTTGTGGTGTTTGATTGTGAGGTGGAATCAATGTTTGATGGGTTAAGGTGGATGGCCTCTAGAAGCCCTGGATGAGTTTTGATTGATGTGTTCTATGAGATCCCACTTTCATGCTTGGAATATGGCACATGGGTGAATGATTGAAGAGATATTTGGCTCAGCCATTTTATGGCCAGGTGGAATGTGGAAGTCCCATACCGGGTTTGGATTTTGCATCATTAATGAAAGGTTATTTCTCCTTGTATTTCTATGAGTATTTTGATGGATTATATGTCGTCTATATGGTTGTACTTTCATTAGTATTTATGTTGCTATTATGCTAGTTATGCATGTGTTTTATGACAACAACTATGTATGGATTTCATCATGTTTTACTTGTAATTGAATGATCAATGTATCTATGACTTAATGGATGGAATGGAAGCTAATTTGTTGAGGCATTAATGGCTCTTAACGATTCTCAGCTAAGTATGAGACCCATATGATCAGAAATGTTATTTACAAATGTAGTTTACATATTCATGATATGTTTGACAAAATCCCTATCATGGCTAGTAGGGGTCCAGTCAAGATCTTAAACAAGTATTTGCTTTAGTACTGTCATTGCCATGTTATTTTACTCATATGAAGAGATGGTTCAATTTTGGGTAGTAACCTAGGCTTTGGGCATGAAAAAGTGGCTCAAATCCTGGGGATGCTAGCATAGAAATGACTAAACGAGTCTTTAGATGCTGGTAGGAAAGCCTATGAGAGTGACTCTGGGTTTCTTGACACTTTCACGCCTATAGAATGAGAGCGACTAAGTCTTAAGTTGTCCAAAAGCTTAGCAAGAACCAAGGGAAAGTTGTCTAAAGTGTTGGATTGGTTCCTATGGGTACTGAAGCTGATGTTGAATGTCTGTATGGTGTGTTTCCATCGGTTCCACTTCCTTAACGTGACTTAGGATGTTGAATCATATCATAGTGGCCTCTCTTCGCATGTTTACCCCAACTAGCCGGTTGCTTGGGTAGATATGGGAGGAGGGTGCTATAGACGATGAGCAGTGGCTAAGATAATATGGGGAGAGGACGATCCCACCAGAGGATAATTTGAGGGTAAGGGAATAGGTGAGGAGGGGGAAGGAAAATTGGGAGGGAATTCGATACCCAGGTCCCTTGCTAGCGTTTTGAGCGAGGAGGTGGCATGGTTATGATAATTCGAAATCTCTACAGTCCAACCAATTGCTCTCAACTTATCCTTCTCTCGTTCCTTGAGTTAGCAAGCTAGAAGGTTGCAGAGAGACCATAACATGGACCAGCCACGACTTGTCTCTGTTGAAATCTGACAACAAGAATATTCCAATTTAACTTTCCCTTGAATTAAGTTGTGAATTAAAATCGAATTTAGTCTTAACAGCTACTTGGAAATAATTAATTAATTGATTTTGAATTAACTAGTTGAAGAAATTCAAGTTAGAAGTCTTTCTAAAGTCATGCAAGAGTTATCCCTTAAATTAAGGAGATAAGATTGAGTTATATTTGAGTTGTAATTAGTTAACTCAGTTTATTGAGTTAAGTCCAGTTAAATTAGTTCCAAACTGTTTGAGAAACTAATAGAGAGTTAACAGTCAGTTGATGCATGCATGCATCCAACTAGTGCTACTCCAGTTAACTGAATATTCCCTCATCAGAAACTCATGCATGTCTATTTTGAGAAAGAACCAGTTGAGATTAATGTCGAGGACAATGTACTATCAATTGCATGTGTTTTTTCAAATAGAAAACTCATGCATGCAATCAAGGATTTAATCCTTGAGGTTTGCGTAGTTTTGGAGGAGATCATCCACTTGGTAATAGGAGAATCATCCACAAGGAAAAATGCAAGTAAATAGAAGCTTGAAGGCCAGAGAGGAAGGCTTGATAGAATCCAAGATTTCCTATGAGCATCTGTCAGGATTGTACTAAGAGATGGCTAGCTGTGAAAGCTAAGGCTTTGTATAATTCCTATGTATTTCCACCTTGTATGATAATACAAATAGTTGGGTTTTTAGCTGAGGCTTTCCCCAAAGCTCGATCTTTAAGCTTCCGCAAATTGATAGTAGAAGTAGGTTATAGTGTTATGCTTTGATTTATATTGCATTATCAGGTTAACCTACCAACATATTTTCTACATGGTATCAGAGCTGGATTTGTAGAAATTATTCTACACGGTATCAGAGCTGTGAACAATATACTGAAGAGAATTCAAAGTCTGAAGTTCGAGGTTGCAGGTGCAAATCGAATTCATATCATACTTCAAGGTTGGCCAATGGCGTTCTATGGGTTGAGACTCGAGTATGCCTTGGAAGGTAGGTCGAATTACATAGCATGGAAAGATAGAATGGAGGATGTATTAGAAGATAATGGCTTGAAGGAATTCATGATCAAGAAATCCTAAAGCCAGCTTCAACTAATGCACAAGAGTTGGTTGAGTGGAAGAAGTGTGTGGTGAAGGTAAGACAGATCATCCTTGAGGGAGTTCGAGACCATATTGTCTCGAGTCTCCATGGGAAGGATACTCCATTTTCAATATGGAAGACATTGAAGGACCTCTACTGGAACAGTAGCAACCAGAGGAAATTGGCGCTCAAGGATAAGCTTCGAAGAATCAAAATGGAGAAGGGCGATACTATTTCCACATATATGAACAAGCTCACCACCTGTAGAGATGAGCTAGGTAGTGTGGGAATAACTACAACCGATGATGATATGGTGAGCCTCGCTCTCCTTAGCCTTCCAAAGAGTTGGAATAGCTACCAAGACTCTGTGAATGGAAGGGAGAAACTGCAAAATTGGGAACGACTGTGGTAGGATCTCATGCAGGAGGAGATTAGAAGGAACACAAGAGATGGTTCTTCATCCAAGAATGATGATGAAGAAAGTTTGGCCTTAGCAAGTAAGGCAAGGAAAGGGAAGGGAAAGGTGTCCCATTCCAAATTGAATTCTTCTCATGGAGGGAAGAAGGGTGACATGTCTAAGGTGAGATGATTTAATTGTCACAAGATGGGACATTATGTGACTAATTGCCCATCGAAGAAGTCCAAGAAGGGATCCTCGGAAGGATCAGAAGGTGAGGCATTAGCCTCTCAGCTCGAAATGGACTTTACCCTTATCGCATGCATGGTGTCATCGATGATGGGTTGTGTCTGGTATCTTGACAGTGAACCCCATTACACATGATTGGTGACAAAAAATTATTTAGTGCCTTGGAGGAGAAACACCTCAAGATGTGCATAGAGATGGGTGACGACAGAAGGTATAGTGTTTCAGGAGTGGGCATGGTTGCTTTTTAGAGGGAGCATGGAGCTCCTCTCACCTCGACAGATGTGATGTGTGTGCCTAGACTAAAGAAGAACTTGGTATCGGTCGCAATGTTGGAGGACAAAAGCTACGATGTTGTCTTTAGTAAAGGAAAGGTGTTCCTAAGACACATAGCCATGGGTCAGACCAAGAGGATAGGGATTTAGGTGAAGAATCTCTATAAACTAGAGGTAGATGATTGTGCAACATTGAGTACAAAAGCAGAATTGGTGCAAAGCCAAGACATTGGCGAGTTGTGGCACAGGCGGTTGGGCCATTTGCATCATGGGGCTTTGAAGATAATGCAACAGATATCTACAGGACTTCCTAAAGGTAAACTTAAGCAAGTTGACACATGCAAAGGTTGTACCTTGGGAAAGTACACCAAGTCTTCCTTTCATGATCGAGATAGTCGAGCAAAGGCTATCTTAGAGCAAGTTCATACTGATGTGTGTGGACCATTCTCGATGGCATCCACAACAAAGCAAAGGTATTATGTGATTTTCATTGATGACTATTCTCGTAAATGTACGATTTATTTCATGCAGAAGAAGGACCAAACATTCACAAAGTTTTGTGAGTTCAAAGCTTTGGTCAAGAAAGAGTCAAGGAAGAAGATCACGGCCTTAAGAAGCGACAATGGTGGAGAATATGTCCCTCAAGAGTTTAAGGACTTCTATGCAGTGGAAGGAATTAAACGAGAGTTGACGACACCTCATAACCAATAGCAGAATGGGGTGGTCGAGAAGGAGAACATAACTATTGTAGGGGCAGCATGAGCAATGTTGCATGACCAAGGCCTACCACTTCACTTGTGGGCTGAGGCATGCAACACAATAGTCTATTTGCAGAATATAAGCCTGCATCACATACTTGGTATGAAGACACCAGAGGAAGCTTTCTCCGTTAAGAGACCAGATGTGGGTCACTTTAGGATCTTTGGCTCATCGGTATATTTCCATGTGACAAAGGATGCACAACAGAAGCTTCAGCCAACAACAAAGTTAGGGATACTTGTGGGGTACACTGATACACCTCACAACTATCGAGTGTACTTGCCTACCAATCGAGGGACAGTGGTTCGAAGAGATCTCAAGTTTGATGAGCAGAAGGCCATGCAAGTTTCCTTTGAGAGGGAGCTCCAACTATAGGCTGTGGAGGAACTGTTGGTTCCCAAGGAGGAGGAGCCATAGACTGATGCGGAGTAGCTGCATGCAGAGGTTCCAAGAGTGGAGACATCCACTCAAACATAGTCTTCCAGAGATGGACGAAAGTGCACGAGAGAAGCTAACATATTGTTGGAGGATGCAAGAGAGAATGTGGGAGCACCATCTTGTCAGCGCAGATAGAGGAGGTTACCTGAGAGGTACATTGGATACATGGCCCTTGCTAGGGAATGTGTTGAGACTGAGACATCTTCCTTTGAGGAAGTAGTGCAGAAGCCGATTTGGGTTGATTCTATGGTCGAGGAGTATGACTTCGTAGTTCATAACAGTGTTTGGGACGTGGTTCTGAGACTGGAGAATAAGTCAATTGTGAGTTCCCATTGCCTCTATAAGGTAAAGCAAGCTGCTCATGATAGTGTGGAGAAGCATAAGGAAATATTTGTTGCCCGTGTCTTTTCACAGGTCGAGAGGATCATGTTGCTGCAGTATATTTTGATAGAGGAGCAAGATGCTGACATTTTGACAAAGGCATTGTCAAAGCGTAAATTCGAGTTCCATAGAGATAGGATCAGGGTAGCAGATAATCCCTTTCTTGTTGAGAGGGAGTGTTGAAATGTGGCAACAAGAATATTCCAATTGAATTTGTCCTTGAATTAAATTGTGAATTAAAATCGAATTTAGCCTTAATAGCTACTTGGAAATAATTAATTAATTCATTTTGAATTAATTAGTTGGAGAAATTCAAGTTAGAAGTCTTTCTGAAGTCATGCAAGAGTTATCCCTTAAATTAAGGAGATAAGATTGAGTTATATTTGAGTTGTAATTAGTTAACTCAGTTTACTGAGTTAAGTCCAGTTAAATTAGTTCAAACATGTTTGAGGAACTAATAGAGAGTTAACAGTTAGTTGATGCATGCATGCATCCAACTAGTACTACTCCAGTTAACTGAAGATTCCCTCATCATAAACTCATTCATGTCTATTCTGAGAAAGGCCCATTTGAGATTAATGTCAAGGACAGTGTACTATCAGTTGCATGTGTTTTCTCAAAGAGAAAACTCATGCATGCAATCAAGGATTTAATCCTTGAGGATTGCGTAGTTTTGGAGGAGATCATCCATTTGGTAACAAAAGAATCATCCACAAGGAACAACGCAAGGAAATAGGAGCTTGGAGGGCAGAGAAGAAGGCTTGAGAGAATACAAGATTGCCTGTGAGCATTTGTGAGGATTGTATTGAGAGCTGGCTAGCTGTGATAACTAAGGCTTTGTATAATTCCTATGTATTTCCACCTTGTATGATAATATAGATAGTGGGGCTTTTAGCTCAGGATTTCCATAAAGTATTTTCATGTGTATTGTGCATTGATTCTTCTTCTTCTGGTTATATTGTTCAACTCGATCTTTAAGCTTCCACAAATTGATAGTAGAAGTAGGTTATAATATTTTGCTTTGATTTATATTGCATTATCAAGTTAACCTACCAACAGATTTTCTACATGGTATCAGAGTTGGATTTGTAGAAATTATTCTATAGTCTCAGCCTCCTTAAATTCAATCACTTGAAATCTGATGTCGGGAGGAATACAGTGATCAAACAGGGTAACGATAGTGTTGTTATCAAAGGTGGCGGGGGGGTGCACTCGTCCCCTCCCCCCGCTCACACAATGCCCCTGTCCTCTCTCATGATCCATGGCAAAAATTTGGAAGGCTAAGGATATGGAGCGAGGTTCACTAGAAGCGAAGGTCACAGAAGGGAGATTGGCTAGCCTGAGAGACCATGCTTTGAGTAAAATGACCAAGGGAATGAAGCGCAGGGAGCTAATATTGCAGAGAGATATAAACTTGGGGGTGACAGGTGAAGCAGAGGGATGGGCGTGTGGGGACAAACCTCGATCACTGAAGAATTTAATGGTCATTGAAACCACTTGGAGGATGGCTGTTGCCAAGTGGATAATGTTGCCAATTTTCTTAGGAGTGCATGGTCTCATTCATGCGGGCTCCCAGATCTGGGGAAATTTAAAATTAATTAATTAAAAGGCTAATATTTATATTTTAAAATATAATTTTACTTTGTATTTAATGACTTTTATCATCCATTTTGTGAAGGTTTTCAATTATATACTAGACTGCAATTCTCTCCATGGTATTGAAAAACAAATGGTTATAACAAATCCATATGTAATCAACTAAAAACTTCGTGGAATAATATTTAAGAATTATGTAGATCTCTCCATCAAGCCATGAATATGAAATGTACAAGATTAAATAAGTAAAAGCATTATGTAGTCACCATCAAGTCACGCATATGGAATCTATAACATTCAAGAAGTAAAAATTTACAAAATATTTATTTTGATTTCTAGTTTCATAGACTAATAAAATAAGCACAATCTTACTATGATGCAAGTCCCTTTGATACTTAAAATGAACTTAAATATATCATGTATCAATTTAATATTGACCATGGAATGAATTACAAATATGCTTCATATTGGCTTGTAGAAAGTGCCTTTTATTGCAATCAATGTATGCTATTACAACAGTTTTAATAAATTATTTGAATTCTAAAGTCATCCATAATATAATAAAAAATCTATATATGGAAATTTTTGCAACCCACCCATAGTCATAAACTCTTTTAAGATTACTTTAATAAGTTACTTGATATTTTAAATGACACATTTGAAATGCTACTAGTTATAAGAAATTTTAATGGTTAGAAGTATGTAGTTTCCATAATTGTGTTTATTTTACCATCATGAACTGATAATGATAAAGTAGTTAAACAAATTTATATTGTTTACGTTTGCACAAACAAATATAAACCCAAGTCATAAGTATCAGAATTTAATATACTAAAAAATAATTAATGATATGTTTCTATAATTTTATATAATTTTATGAACTTCCCTAAATTTACTTGGCTATCCAAGTATTTCAATCAATTCCTTGGCTTAAGGTTCAATTATAAAACACAAATAGGATTGAAATAAGTTTTATTCAATTTTAAAAGATGTCGTGTAAACAACAAGTAAGTTTTGTTCAATTTTATTTCTTTTGAGGTTATCCAATATGAAGCATGTGTGTAACTCTTTTCATTCTTTATATGACATTGACACATGGCATTTATTAATAACATAAAAATATTTCAATGTTGTTCATAACCTAGATAGTTTAATTTCCATCTTAATTAAAATAACATTATATCAATTTTATTGTTCTACTTAAATGGATTTTCTAGAACCCATTATGATGTATATCTCTAAAATTTCTTCCATGCTCAACATGAATATGATACATGACATTTAAAAAAAATATCAAAAATGTAAATTAAATCTAAATCTAAATCCCTCTTGATTCTAAATCTATGGGGTTCACATAAGGATCATATCCCTAAAAATAAAACCTCCTTGAAATTTGGAAAACTTTAGAAACTTAAGCACCTTAAGGAACCTAAATCTTATAACATATACACCATTATGAATCCATCCTATCTATAAATATACTTTCATTTTCTACAAATATATAGGAATGATGCACCAAGAGGGGTATGGGTGCATGGTGTCCTTTCATGGGGTATCTGTAAATATACTTTCATATGGCTTCATTCTATGTTGAACATTTCCACATTCATTTTGATTTTAGTTCTCTATGATTTTATTCCTAATAGCTAATATTAGAGGGAAACATTTCTCTATGAATTTTATTCACATTCAAAATCACAAAATTAAAAAATTACAAAAGTATTCAAATGTCACATTTCCAAAATAAAAAATTCATATGTTAATCTCTTATACTAGATTAGATTACACTTGATTACTAGATAGACTCAACTTCATGGCTTTCCATTTGCATCATATTTTGATTTGACCAATGGGTGATAGGAATCCAAGTCTCCATAATACATTCACGGTTATATTATTTTGACTTCCATGGTTCACCTGCCTTTGCTTTGATTTCTATGAGACTGATTTGAGCTGCTATGATTGTATTGGTAAAGATTATATTTAGGCATAAAATCTCTATAAATAATGTGAGCACCTTATTTTTTAACATTTTCAAAAAAATGACCATCACAACCATGTCATCAATTTGGTATGTGAACTTTCCATCTTCATACAGTCGCACCAACCCGCTTTTTACTTGTGTGCATCACATTAAATAATAGGCCAAATTATCTTCATTACATAAGGGGGAAGTGATAGCAAATACATCATGTACAACCAAAATACAAAATATGTATTAGTTATACATTCAATATTTCAATTTGTTAGAAGAATATTTTTGAGCAAGTGAGGCCAAGATCCTCTTCTTATTCAATTGGTGATGATCCACCTAACAACAAGGAAAACAAACAAAAAAGGTTGTAAGTATTCTTCAAATCTTCAAAACTATTGTTAAAAAACCCTACAAATATGATTTGCAAACATAGAAAAACATATGACAAAAATGAAGACAATATTGTTAGAAAAACCTACAAAAATGATTTGTAAACACCGAAAAACATATGACAACAATGAAGACAATAAAACCCAATGGAAGCAAACTGAATTTATTATAATGAAAAACTGCACATGCTGGAGAAGAATACAAACATGAGTCTACATCATCCTACTCAAAGGGATGGGATTTTTTAGTCCCTATGTTTCCAGCAATTGATCTCTCTCTATATGGTTGAAATGACCAAAAATGGAATGTACATGTGTACTCAAAAGTGGGAGTCTAAAAGGCATAAGATGATAGTGATGAAAATGAAATGGTCATGTGTAAAGAGCAAGGAAAAACCTCTCTATTTATAATAAAATGCTAGGATAGATCTAGATCTAGTAAAATAATAAAATATTATTAGACTAAATCAAGATCTAACCGTTAGGAGTATTTTATTATATTTGAGAGAGGAAAATATTATTGAAATAGTCAACAATATTTATTTAGTGAATTAACTCAAAAAATAATGATTTATTCAGTTAATTAAGAAAATTGGTTAAAACAATTAACAAATAAAAAATGATTTATTAATTACTTTAAGAAGATATGGTCAAAGTGATTTAGAAATAATTATTAAATAATGATTTAATAATTATTTCATAGGAGAAATGTGTAATGATTAATGAATAATAAACAAATAATGATTTATTTAATTATTCCTATAGATGAGTGAAAATATTTTTAATTATTTTCCCTAAATGGGTAAATATGAAAATAACATGAAATTAATTAAATGATTTTTTGGGTTATATTCAAGTGGATGGACATAAATAATTTAGGAAAAGTGGTTCTTTAAATTATTTCCTAAGGTGAAAGTGGGTTTTTATATGAAAAATCCATACTACATGGTGTATTTCGATCACCCTAGTGGAAAATGACTAGGTGATCACTTTTTAGGTGATAACACAATTTATAGATGAAACCGTTAATGATAGATGCCATATACCTTCCCTTACAACATCAGAGACCCATCATGATCAAGTGAAACGATGGCCTATTCGGTGTGGATCTCTTCCCATGTCAGAATTGGATAAAATCCCTTTGGATTAAGAGGGACATATTTCCATCCTTTCACATACCCATGTTTTCCATGTTGATCAAGTCTACATCCATTAGCACCAATGAAAATCTCACAAAAATATATGAGTTTTCTTGTCTCAATGGAAAATATGTATCCCATGTCTTTACTTCACAATGAGTGTAATTCCCTTGTGCCTTCTATAGTATTACAATACCAAGTAATGGATCTATTGACATCACCAAGTTCAACATTCTAGAAGAACCTACGCACAGACCTTACAGATCCATGACCTTCATGTCTTGAATGGGATATGCACCAGTTGACCACCTCTAGTGATGATTTGAGTCAATTTGCATCATGAATCATTTGGTACCTCCTAAATTCTCATTTCACACAAACACCTGCACCATCATGCTCACCATTTCCATGTCTTGTTTCAAAATAGCTCCAAGTATGCTGAATTTTTGTCTTCTTGTGTAGCCGACTCAACCAATAAAAATTGTGTGCTGACTTGAACTGTCTTGCAGAACCATCTGACCATATCCATTTCTTTATGAATGATATGTCATTCTTTTTTAATGATTCACAAATCAGGTCAAAGCAATGTTGCATGAACAATGTGTCATGCTTATAATCATCTCTGATGTAGAATTGATACTCCTTAATCACATCGCATGACTCGTTAGTGTTATCCCTACCATCAACATTCAATTGTGCATGTTTGTATAGAACATGTATGAATATGGACACTTGGTCTGAGTGATAGTACTCACTCTGGATCTTTTCCTGAGGAGAAAATGTGTAATTATTGACAATTTCTACCATTGATAAGATTGTGCCTAGCTGGAATGCTTCGTGAGAATGCTTAAATTCAGAAGCTTGCCACCTATACCTATGTGAGTGTTTTACATATTTATAGATATGGTTCTGAAATGATCCCATGAATTTTGAAATAGAAATATCATCCTCAACATAGACTACAACAAATCCCTATGATTAGCTCCCTTTTTTTCTCATTTTTTGCTCCCAAGGACTATTTTGGTGTATTTTTCTCCAATATTTTGTTAAAGTCAACCCTACTTATTGGGATGGCACTATTTTTGGCATTGTTTTTTATGAAAAAAACATTTAGGTGCTAAATTGGGTGGAAATAGTTCTAGAAAAAGTGTCAAATTTAGCTCCCCTTTTAATGTCTAAATTATTGACTTGGTTAGCTCCGTTTTTAGCATCGGATGTGCCTAAATAGTTAATTAATTGAGGTTTTGGGGGTTAAGTGGATAGGGGTTTTGAGGATTACGAGATTTATGGATTTGGGGTACAAGTATTAAGGGTTAATGGATTAGGGGTTGGGTTTTAAGGGATTAAGGGTCAAGAGCTAAGGTATTTGGCACTTATGGGTTAGGTAGTTTAATGGTTAATGGATTAGGGATTATGGGTTAAGGTATTAATGTTTAAGTGCTTAGGGAATAGGGGTTTATGGATTAAGGGATTATGGATTAGGGATTGGGTTTTTAAGGGTTGATGGATTAGGGGTTAGGGGATTTATGACTTTTACGTTAAGGGATTAATGATTAACTAGGGTTGAGGGATTGAGGGTACTTTAGGGATCATTATGGATTAAGGATTTAAAGGTCAATCTAGGCTTAGGGGTTAGGGTATTTATGGATTTATAGAAACTCTCTTTAAATTTCATGGAACGTCTTCCAACATGCCCATCACTAATGACATCCACCGATGTCACACAATGAGCAGTGAATGGGGCCAACATTGAAATTTCTTCAAACTATTCTTGTATGTGTCAAAATTTTAAATGGTTAGACTAGAAACATGCCTTAAAAGTATGTTATGGTTTCAAGACTCAAGGATGCTTGATGTCCTTGCATAATATTTGATATTATCCATGTTTTCATGAACATTCATCATGCAATATCATTTTCATCATTCGTCATTCCCATCTATGGAATATTTTTTGAAACTCTCTTGAAATGTCATGGAATGTATTCCAACACACACATCACCAATGTCATCCATCGACACCACATGATGAGTAGTGAATGAGGATATTTATTTTAACAATCTCACTAGTCACGCCCCTTTAACTCTAGAAAATTATACTTAGTAATGAAGTATTGATTTTCCTATAAACAACTCAAGTGGAAGAATTATAGTTGAAATGGATTTGTTATAGAACTTATATTCCTTTATCTATAATCCAACATTTTGGAATACTATATCTTGCTTTAAACATGTTAATTGGTAGTACCCTTGAAACCATTACTAAACTAGGCAAGTTGACCCTTCTAAGTTTTCATTCAAACATGTTGAGGGCATTGGAATTTTAATCAAGCTTGAAAGTATTTATCTTCGTACCAATAATATCAAGGGTATCAAAAAATGCGTGTGTCTAAGGCCATTAAGTTTGTCCACAAACAAGTTACAAGCAAATATCCCCATGTCTTGGTAAGCCCTAAATATCAAGTTATTACATTTCTATTATTGCATTAGTGTTGCCCTTACCAGTTAGCTAGTCCCTTCAATGGTCAACTAGAATATTTAATTGTAAATTTACCCTTTGTCTCTTATATATGCCAAGGAGACATTGTTTTAGAGATCATCTCATCCAATGGATTTGTTATATTATAAAAGGAGGTTTCCCCCCAAAGAGGTTTCTCATTAATTCTTGTCTCTCATTCTCAAGGCATGAATATGTTTCTCTTTCTATTTTTACATTATTTATGTGTTTGATGTACAATATTTGGTTTCAAAGTATACAATCATTAGGTTTGACCACTTCAAACATGTCCTTGTGGAATTCTTTTATAATTTGTGTTTGGTAATTTTAAAATAGGAAACGTTTTGAGGTGATATAGTGAAGAATCCATGGTAATAATCTCAATTTATGGTTCTGTTGTACTATTCAACAAACCACCCCATTTATCTTTATTTAGTTATTAATAAATAATGGGGACCCTTCCTTCATTTTAATAAAACTCTTTTATTTTGAATAAAGTTAGGAAATTTTTTGGATTTGTTATAAATTTGTTAGGCTTAAAGGTTTCCCTCTTCGAAACCCATATATCAGAATCTCAACCTTTAAAATGTTACGATAAAATATAAACCTAATAAGCCATCTCTCTCAAAAAGTCAAAGCATTATCGAAAGACTTCCATCGAATCCTTATTATATCATAACTTTCCTTTTATGAAAGTTACGATAAAGTCCCTCTTCGATATAACTTCCCCATTGATTACTTCATTTATTAAAGGGATTTTATTAAAGGTTTATTATAAGTCATGGATGCCTCTATAAAATGAATATTATAATTTTTATCAGCCCCTGTTGGCTTGTATGGGGCTGACCTAGGTTCAGAGGTGATTTACCCAAGCAAATCCTGGTACTACTGGCCCTTTCGGCAATAGTCCACGGAGTGCAGACTGAGGTCTCACCCGAAGTAGTATGAAAGGGTGCTAGAACCAGGTTTCTGCACCCTTGGGATGTCTGATGAGCTTCTGGAGGTCCACGGTTTGACCCTGTGTGCACGTCGCTACGCACACTTGTTATTCCTTTGCAACCTGTGATGCTGCTTCTGCGCAGCCCTACTCGGGGCGCAACACGCATTATACCCAAGTTCCTTGCTATTTGATCCATTATTACCCAATTACTTAACTTATTTGTGTAAGACTAATGATTATTACATCATATTTAGCAATCATATCAATGCGCACGATAAATAAAACAGTATAAATGTAAAGAAGGAAATGCACAAGCAGATACATAGAAATAGGAATAAAATTCTCTTTATTATTCTTCGATCAAGATTATAGACTCGACACCGCCCTACACACTCAACTGCAAGGGTCTGTGCACTCAGTTTCAGACTCTACTAGGCCTCTGCGCACTCAGCTGCAAAGCCTCTTCCTACTACTACAACCCAATACACTTAGACTCTCACACTATGCTTGAACCGTTCGTATTCTTCTCTCTAATTCGCTATCTTTACAACTTAGAGCCTCACTCTATTTATACAATCCCATCGTTCACAGACCATGGGTAGGCCGACATGACTTTACATTACATTACAATACTTTAGGGTGGATAGCCCTATGACTTAACCTATACTTCGCGCTCCGCTCCCGCAATTCACGGAGTCTTACAAAACCTCTGACCAGAACTTGGGCTTTGAGCCCCAAAACATGTTGTGAGGGGATTCCATGCCCAATAGGCCCCCAACACAATCATCATGACTCGTTCTGAGTCACTATGCTAGTGCAGTGATCTTGGCATTGAGCCCCTCCAACTAGTCCTGTACTGCTCGGAGGTCCGCGACACATTGTTCTGCGGTTTGCTGGATCTACTGCATGCACTCTTCCAATGCTTCTTTGTGAGGATCAACTAACTATCTTAACGCATAGAGTCCCTGCATCTATGCAAGCGTGCCCTCAATATCTACTGTAATGGTGAAGGCCTCATCAATCCACGGCTAGATGCGCACTTTGAGAAGTGCCTCTTTCTGTCTTGTGGCATCCACCTGCGCTTTTAGTGCCCTTTCTTGCTACATCTTTGCCATCCGTTGGGTGAGGACGAATGTCTATGCCGTTCCCCTTACATTATCATACTGCTCCTACAGTTCACATGCCTCTATTTCCAGGCACTGTATGTTGGGGTCCTCCTACAAGGATGTGAGGACGTCAAAGGCTTGGTCCAACATATTGGTACAGTCTTGCACTACCCATCTAATTACTTCCAGTCCTGTTTGAATAGTGCTAATGCATTGCTCTCTAACTTTTGGAGGAGTGGAAGGCTGCACCTTCAGCCACAACTCAACAATCTAGAGGTTCAACTCTAGCTACACTCGCCTTGTTTCCTCGTGCGTGCTTCGTACTCCACTTGCTAGGCAGTGGATCCGCATCTCTACTGGTAGGTCTACGGCGATGGACAACTCAGGGACTCACCGAAATGCTTCATCAACTGTCTACACAATCTCGTGGTTCTATGATACCAGTTCGTCACGCTACAGGCTGAGTTGTTCGATGTTGATCTTTTGCTCACTCATCACCTGAATCACGCGGCCCTCCCTATTGTAGAGCTCTGCTGTTATGCCATCCTGCAGTTGGTACAATGTGTCTCACGGAAGGGCAACCAAATTAAAGCCAAGTCACTTGATCCTGCTGACCGTGGCTCTGTTGTTCTTGTTCTCTACTATTAGCGCTCCTTTCCATAGCACTATGGTGTTAGCCATCTTTGCGTGTAGTAGCTGCTCCGCTACTGATGTGCCTGCTGCACCATAGGTGGCTACGGTGCCTTCCTATGGGGGCTGCACCTATAGTTCCTGTAGCTGCGCCATTAGGGCCCCCAACACAATCTGCTACTCCGACATGGCTTCTTGGAGTGCTTCCTTGGTGACCTCGCGAGCTGTGTCACCGATGTCATATAGGTTGCCTTCTGTTAACATGATTGGGTTGATGGCCAATTTGGATGCCTTGACCTTTTTTCGTGGACCTAATCTCTCTGTGACATGCAACCTTTTTAGCTAGGTGGAAGTTGTGCTCGGGTCCGCGCTTTCTCTTGTGTCCTCTGCTTCCTGTCCTGTAGACAAGTCCTAGACCTCCTCATCCTGCATTGTGGTGGCCCCTGTTGCCTGCGCTGTTACTGCTTCTTCGGTAGGCTTTGCTTGCTCCGCGGCTGCCCTTGCTGCCTCGTGGATAGCCCTTACCTCCGTGACCACTTTTTCATTGCACCTTTTCTTGGCCAACTTCGTGACCTGCAACTTGGATTCATCCTTTTGCTTTTGTGCTACTATTCTACCTAGCTCTACCAGATCCGGGGCACGCCACTAGGGGGGCCATGATTCTAGCACTAAAAAGATTGCATCATCAATGGCGATGAAGGAGAGCTTGGTCCATTGCTGCAATGGATCCTTACGCACCTTGATGTAAACATTATGCATGTTCGCTTTGAAGTCTACAAAGGTCTGCAGACTGTTGTACACTATGGGGGACAGGCGCGACCGTCTATTGATCCACATCCAGATGCTCACCTCCATGAGCACCCAGAATATCTTTGTCTTGTGAATCTTCTTTGTGTCCTTGGTGGCCCAGAGCAAAGCGTATTTTGCGGCCTTTGGTAAGTCTTGTTCAATGTTGGGGAACTGACTGTCCTCAGGCAGTTCCCCTGTTACCAGTAGAATGGACAAGAGCAACCACGCGTAGTGGAAGGTCTTGCCCTGCTCCTAAGCTTCCTTGCTGTTGCTCAAGAACTCCTCGCAGAGGAACTCAGCCCAGTTGAATTGGACCCCCTCTGTGCATTGTTCGGCGAGTGCAACTACCGACATTGGTACCAAATCACCGCAAAATTTTCTCATTACCTTCTCGACCAGGAGTTGGGTGGCTAGGCGCATCGCTTTATATTTGATGCTGCTGATTGCGTAACCCCTCTTTTTCTTCTCAAGTTTGTATTTTTTCTTCATGGCCTCTGAGAGCACTAAATCTTCGCTTTTTCCTGCTATTGCCACGGGGTCCTTCCCCTTACAGGGGAGCTGGGAAATTCTATGGATGAGAACCATCGTGAAGGGAATAAGCTCTTCCAGCCATAAGTACCCATCGTGCACCAGGCAAAGTAGTTGCCTGATGATGAAAATAGTGATAGGTGCACGGTGAAAGTGTGAAATCCACAGAAGATGAAGTAATCTGGCCTTCTCCACACCGCATAGCCATTTCTGCGACTCTAGTGTTGTGACTAGCCCCTTCGTGCTCTGCTTCATGAGGCTCTCCATCTTTAATTGTGGGAACTTTTCACTGTCTGCGAGGTCCCAGTCTTCAAACTTCATTGTGGGTACGTGACCCAGGTGTGAGCCCTCAAACGCAATTCCATCAAGGAGGAGCGGGGCTTTGGAGTGCGTTCTTAGTGGCATCCAGGTCCTTTGGTATCTTAGTTTTCCCTTTCCGTGGAGGGATGTACTCCAGCAATTTCACTGTAGAGTGCATCGGTTGGATGTCCTCTTCCATGTCTTCTATTTCCTCTATCTCATTGACGAGGGCCTGTAGGTCCTCCTCCTCATCATCTGTCTCAATGGTGACAGCCTTGCCCTTTTCTTCCATTGAGAGTTTATCGAACCGCAGATTCCTCAGGGACATGCAAATTGGTCCCACTGCCTTCTTATCTTTCTTGGGCCACAGCATCCGAGGCGATTTCAAGATTTCCGGTGCGCCTCTAGTGTCTCTGGGAACATCATGTACCGTGGGGTTCTACGTGGCCTCGTTGGTGGTTCCTTCTGCCGAGCCCAAACCTCTCCTGGTAGTCATCATCTTGTTTGATCTATTTGTGGTCGTTCGCGAACTGCGGGGCTCAAATCTTGCTCGGCGCTCAACACTATGTGCTTTAATCAACTGCTCAAATTTCAAATAAACAAGTGTTGTCTCATGGTTAGCCTCTGGAGTTTTATAGTTCATTTAAAATTCAAATTCGACTGTTCCCCCCAATTCTGGTCCATCAATGCTTTCTTGGCAGCAGATTTCCCCAAATCTTGCCCTTAATTCATGTCTTAAAGGCCCGTCACCTGCTCCTTTTTTCCTTAAATCAAATATCTTGTCATGAATAGTGACACCAATAGTCACTTCCCAGCCTATCGCACGGCAACGCAACTCCCCGTGCACGGCCGCGGCCCTTGTGTCATGCTGATTCTGCACACACCTCCCTCATCACGTAGCTCCCAAATAGACTCTTTTATAGTCCCACGCTCTCTTTCAACTGCCTGGAGCGCTGAGATTGTGCTCCCTACAGCTAGTTAGGTGGTTGCACTACCTGTGCGAGACTTCAACTCGCCTTCCAGTATAGTTTGTGGAAACTCCTCAATTTTCTTTGCGAAAACCGGTGCCACTCATTCTACTATATGTAGTGCACTCCCCTGGTTACTGTGTTTAGTGAGGTGCGGTCATAGCCATGGCAACCAAGTCATAAATTCTTGGCGACAATCTTCTAATGCAGTGGTATGATCATCCGTATCTTGCTTTTTCATCCTTGGTTTATCGACGAGACATGCTTGCGTGATCTCATTTTCCAGCCTCTTGATCTCAGCGTCCATCAAAATTCTTTTCTTCCTCAATCGTATTCGGTCCTTTTTGAGTTCGCAAAGTCTAAGGTTCCCTCGCCAGATGGCTTCCTAAATCCTTATATGTTTGACCTCACATAGATGTGTGATTTCTTCCTCCTGGTCATCACGCACTGTCACAACTGTGGGAGTCATTACGTGTGGATTCCTTTTTGTATTTTCTTTAGAAATTACAATCTCTACTATGTTCTGCACCTTTGGAATCATCTCCGCATTCAGGGTTTTTCACATGGTCCTATAGGCCCATCGAACCGCTGGCACGCGCAGGTCCCAATCAGTTCGTCTCACCTGGTGAACCTTGTTCAGTACTTCACACACCCTATCGAATGCTTCGTTGTGGAGAATTGGTAGTGCACGTCACCTTTCCTGCTGTTGTGGTTTGTTCCGATTCTCTATTCTGGGGGTGGTGTGCACTTGTGCGTGTTGTACAACATATGTTTGTACCCATTGGGAAAGGTGGGCACACAAGTTGTTTCGCCCCTACTGATTGGCTTTCGTTCGGAGCTGGGGCTTTCTAAACCATAGGTGCATCATCCTTTTGCATCTATTCCAGTCCTTAAAATTTCCTTGATGTGTACCCCACCATCATGTGGGTGTGGCGCGCAGTGCCCATTTTAGCGCATCGAACCACTGCTATTCTGGTACTGCGCTTTTAAATTTGCTCAAGGATTCATCCACCGCTGACAATCCATCATATGTCGACAACTCCCTTGCCTTTATTGTCATGCAACATAGTGATCTAATCATCATGTTGTAATTAAGCATTGTTGCTTCGTGCAGCCGATTCTGCCATCGTTCTACTTCTTCGTCTGGATATGAAGTGCAAGAGCTTTCGTTCTCCCACAAAATTATTCCATCCGTAGTCGAATTCACCCAATCCTGTTCTCATGCAGTTATCTTGTAAATACCATCGAGATCATCATCACTATCATCATCGCACACCAGTTCAGTGTATCGCGCTCCTTCGACTAGATCTAGTGGTACTACTATGCATAGTGAATTTTTCTAAAAGATCATTTTGTGCTTCTTCAGATTTATGACTCCGCTCATATCAGTGGCCGAGTCTATTCCTAATAGTGCGGGATAGGGATTACTGTCATCAACAATCTCTATCACTTCAAAATCTGCCTGTGCACTCACACCTTCAATATCTACTGTTACCCCCAACAATCTTTCCATGGGCAAAATCTTTTGTTGGTTCGCCATTCGTAACTGAATAGGGGACCATTGTAGTGCAGGTCTGCCCACGCATTTCCATGTTTTCTTTGGTAGTAGTACATTCACGTTCAAACCCAGATCCAGGATTACCTAATCCATTTCATACTCGCTGATTTGCACAGTCAACCTCATTTCCCTTCCTATGCACAATGCATGCTTTCCAAGTTTCCAGACCACGCGTGGTTCTCCTGACCCCATGCACCTAGTGATAAGTTCCTATAGTCCTTTGACTGCCTTGCTATTGCGCAACAGTTTCATGCATGTCTCCAGAAAGGTAGTGAGCATTGAAGGATCCATCCCTGGTTCTAGTTGATCCTTACTACCTGAAGTGGAGGCCTCTGTGAAGCTCTTCTTAACTTCCATGAATGTCTCCTTCATGCGTTCTAAATTGAATTTGGGCTCCTTTGTAGGAGCCTTGCGAATCCACACACTTTTTCTTATTGCTTCCCTTTATTGCTGCCCATGGTCATACTGCTCCTGAGCATCATGTTTACATTCAGGTCTTCTTCACACGGCTCAGACCTTATCATCTGTAAATTCTGAGTCGGAGGGGGCTGGAGTACCCCCTTTTCTTGTATCCTCGCTATCAGTGAAGGGCAGTCTTTTGCCTCATGATCAAACTGTGTATAGTACCAACATGATGTCATTGTTGGGTTTGTACAATCGCGAGCATAATGCCTTGGCCCTCTGCAATTGTAACAAATTACCTGTCCACAACCCCTTCCTGGTCCCATTCCGCCTCGACCTCGATCGCACCCCTGAAATCTAGTGCGTGCCATCCATGCATTTGGGCCGAGGGCTCGTGTTTCAGTTTGCACCCTATAGGCAGGAGTCTGATCCATCATTAGTTCGTAGCTTTGGTAGGTGCGTTCATCATGGCCTACCGACCTGTAGAAATTACAGAACAATCGCTGGGACGTTTGCGTATACTTTTGCAACAGATGACAATTATCCGTAGTGTGTTTTCCTCCTATCTGATAGTTCATGCACCATAGTGCAGATGCCGCATTTGGCCCTACCTATGCCTCTGGTCTTAACGGCATCGGCCCTCCTCCTGCCAAGTAGTTTGCAAATGCTGGACAGTGGTCCTTGTTGTGCCCTTGGCCTTTTCATTTTATGCACCATACTTCCTCATGCCTCCGACCGAGGTGTTCTATCCTGTTTCAAACTCTGCATTTCTAAACATAGATTCTACAGTTGTGCATGGATTTGTTGGACTCCCAACCCAGGGTCTTGTATAGGGGTCTCATGTAATCTCATTGCCATCTCCAACGCTTCGACCTGGGTGGAAAGTTTTTGCTGTGACAACACCATCCTTAAGTGTGGCGTAAGTGATGCTACAAACCATGCGCAATGCTGTCCATCTGTCAACGTCATATTGGCTTCGCGAATCGTACTCTTCAGCCTTTGGTCCAGATCCCAAGGGGTCTCACCTGGGAGCATCGCGATCTCCTTAAACCCGATGATTGATTGTGTTTCTGATTTTGGCCTGCTAAATTCCTTGTTCAACGCGGCTTGGATCTCTGTGATTCCTGTGTTTGGGTGGTCATTAGAATGCTTGATATACCATGTTAATTCGGATCCTCCAGTATGCTCACTAGTGTAGCCTTTTTAATATTGTAATCCACGACGCCTTGTGCTTCCCATACTACTCTTACCACGAACCAGAATTGGTCCAGATCTTCTTTCCCCACTCCTCTGAATACCAGTAGTTTGATCGCACTCACCATACTGAACTGTGGTGGTGGCGGAGGTGGGGTGGGCGGAGATGGAAGTGAGGAGTGAGATGAGTGGCGGTGTGGGTGGAGGTGGCAAATGCGGAATACGCTGCCTTATCAGACTGACTGTGCTTCTCGGAGAAACTTTTGTGAGCTCTTTCTCGATTTCCTGGGAGGGTGAAATTAAGGGACTAGTTTCCAACTCTTCACTACTTCCGCTTATGTAGGTCTTCCCACTTCATGTAGTCCCAAATATTAATTTATTTGTAGAACTCGCTTTTCACACAATAGCATCTTAATCCAAGTGTTCAAAGATTTAATATACTTACCTCGCGACCCCTTGAGGAAACGTCTCTCTGCCTCACTGTAACTAACAGTCATGTCTACCGCAAATTCAATGATAAATCCTCCTATTATTCGGTCGAGCCAATGGTCCACAACTCGTGCGATCTTATCTCCTGACGCTTCTAGTCTGCGCACTAATTCTGGAGTCCACACTATTGGTTTGTCGAGCCTACACCTTCCCTAGCTGTGTGCTAACTTCGCGATCCACTCATACAGCTCAGAGGCAAAGGATGCAAAGAAAATTTTGTGGATTTCCATATACAAGTAGCGCCCCAACCACTGTCCCTTAGATACTTGCAGATTGCTATTTTCCTATGCCGCGAACTCAGGAATCTTCTTGTCTAACCACTCTTCAATTTCTTTCTTTATTGGATTCCAATGGCACGACATTAGACATCCCTTATGCAGATCCCGGTCCCAGCAATGAAACCATTTGTTGGCTTGTATGGGCCTGACCTAGGTTCAAAGGTGATTTAGCCAAGAAAATCCCAGTACTACTGGCCCTTTCAGCAACAGTACGCGGAGCGTGGACTGAGGTCTCACCCGAAGTAGTATGGGAGGGTGCTAGAACAGGTTTCTGCACCTTGGGGATGTCTGATGAGCTTCTGGAGGTCCGCGGTTTGACCCTGCGCGCACGTCGCTTGGCATACTTGTTTTTCCTTCACATCCTGTGATGTTGCTTCCGTGCAACTCTACTCAGTGCGCAACCCGTATTATACCCAAGTTCCTTGTTATTTGATCTGTTATTACCTGATTACTTACTTATTTGTGTAAGACTAATGATTATTAAACATATTCAACAATCATATCATTGTGCGCGATAAATATAACAATATAAATGTAAATAATCTGAATTGAAAATGGCATCAAACCATGGTATTCATCCACCCATGGAATTTACCCATGGTATTGTAAGTGGCATCCACCCATAGTATTTATCCACCCATGGTATTGTAAGTGGCATCCACCCATAGTATTTATCCACCCATGGTATTGTAAGTGACATCCACCCATGGTATTCATTCACCCATGGTATTTTCCCATAGTATTGTGACATCCACCCATGGAATTGACTCGTGGTATTGTGACATCCACCCATGGTATTCGTTGACCCATGGAATTGACCCGTGGTATTGTGACATCTACCCATGGTATTCATTCACCCATGGAATTGACCCATGGTATTGTAACTGAACAATAATATAAGTAACAAGTTGAATTTTGTAAAAGGACATATTTTCCACCACAATGTAGCCCTTACAGTTATTATCTGTTTTAATAAAAAGTTTCTCTGTGGTTTTTTTTAGTGGGCATTCTCCTCTTTTTCTTTTGCCAATTCAATTTTTAGATCTTGCGGGCCTCCCCCCAAGATCTGGATCAGTGGTATCAGAGTAGGTTATGATTCCATGGGAATGAGGGTTTGATGCATATTTTAGTTTCAAATTTTCTATCAATATTCAACAAACTTCAACCATGTTCTATGTCCCCCAGAAAGCATTTTCTTGGGCCAAGCGGGAAGAATTTTTCTTTTTTCATTTTTTGTAGGAATGTTTTGGGGTGGCACGTTTTCAGCTCAGATCTGAAACATTTGGTACAATATTTACAAAAGAAAATAACAGATCTAGATTCCTTGTGAAAAAATACCAAAATTAAAAAAAAATCGGCCAAATTGAAGTCTGGATGAGGGAGATATCGCTGATTTAAAATCAGCTATGTTGTAGAATTTTTTTTGACGACAATTGGTGGACGACGACTCTCCTATCATTTTTTGAAGTTTTTGTGCAGAATTTCAGAAAAAGGATTGTATATCTGAGCTCCTCTTGAAAAATCACCCAATTAAAAAAAAAAAGGGTCGAATCGGAGTTCAGATGTGGGAGATATCGCTCATTTAAAATCAACTATTTTCTTAGAACGTTTGTGATGGCGGAAAAAAATTGTAGCGCGCATTGGAGATTCTAGTGTGTTCAGATAAGGATTTCCAACACATGGGAAGATGAAAAATGGTCCTTCTGCTTCCAAAAACATGTTATAATCAATATTCTGAGTTATATTGACTGAGTTATGTCCATTTTAATTCTGGAGCAACATTCGGAGCAGGTTCCTGTTGGAGACGTGCCCTCCCACCCCACTTTAGTAGGCACTTGCTTCACATTCATTAGTTTCAGCATAGCAACATTCGGCTTGGGTTATTTGGAGATGTGCCCTCCCACCCCAGGCTATGTAGGCACCTTCTACTTCATCAACAACCGACATCATGGTTATGGGTCAACTGCACAAAATCCTTGTCATCGAAGTCCATTTGCTAGGCAGCACATTATTAGTATCACAGTTGGTCACAAGCATTACAGGGTATCTCTATCCTCGGATCTTCATTTGTCATGGTTATGGGTCATCCACAAACCCACACTTCATCGAAGTCCATTTGCTAAGCCGCACACTGTTAGTATCACAGTTGGTCACAAGCATTACAGGGTGTCTCTATCCTCAGATCTTCATTCATCATGGCTATGGGTCATCCATAAACCCACACTTCATCGAAGTCCATTTGCTAGACCACACATTGTCAGTATCACAGTTGGTCACAAGCATTACAAGGTATCTCTATCCTCAGATCTTCGTTCATCATGGTTATGGGTTAACCATACAAAACCCTTCTCTTCAGTGGGTCTTCATATTCAACAAAGGCTTCAGAGGAGGGAACTTCATGCAATGGGGACCATTGCTTCTTAAGGAGGGAGGAATGATCCGAATGGAAAATGGCATCAAACCATGGTATTCATCCACTCATGAAATTCACCCATGGTATTGTGAGTGGCATCCACCCATGGTATTGTAAGTCACATCCACCCATGGTATTTGCCCATAGTATTGTGACATCCACCCATGGTATTCATTCACCCATGGAATTGACCTGTGGTATTCTGACATCCACCCATGGTATTCATTAACCCATGGAATTGAACTGCATTATTGTGACATCTACCCATGGCATTCATTCACCCATGGAATTGACCCGTGGTATTGTAACTGAAAAATACTATAAGTAACAAGTCACATTTTGTAAAAGGACATATTGTCCACGACAATGTAGCCCTTGTAGTTATTATCTGTTTTAATAAAAAGTTTCTCTGTGGTTTTGTTTATTGGGAATTCTCCTCTTTTTCTTCTGCCAATTCAATTTTTAGATCTTGGGGGCCTCCCCCCAAGATCCGGATTAGTAAAGAAGGTGATGCAAAATAAGATACAAAAAAATAGGAATCAAATTCTCTTTATTATTCTTCGATCAAGATTACAGACTCGATGCCGCCCTGCACACTCAGCTGCAAGGGTCTACGCACTCAGCTGTAGACTCTAATAGGCCTCTGCTCACTCAGTTGCAGAGCCTCTTCCTACTACTACGACCTAATACACTTAGACTCCCACTCTATGCTTGAACCATTCGTATTCTTCTCTCTAATTCTTTACAACTTAGAGCCTCACTCTATTTATACAATCCCATGGTCTGCGGACCATGGGTAGGTTGACATGACTTTACACTACATTACAATACTTTAGGGTGGACAACCCTATGACTTAACCTATACTTCGCGCTCCGCTCCTGCAATTTGCGAAGTATTAGAAAACCTTTGACCAAAACTTGGGCTTTGAGCCCCAAAACACGTTTTGGGGGGATTCCATGCCCAACAACCCCACAGTTGTCATTTGTCATATAGGCCCTTCCAATATCGTAAATCTTAAATTTTGACACTTATGATATTTCACACTTTCGATATCTCCCAGCTTCGATGCCTTTCACTTCTGATATTTGTTACCTTCCACACTTGTCACCTCCGATATCTGATGTCCTTGATATATCCCATTGCCAATACCTCCATTTTTCTTGTTCATATCTCTTTATCAGAACTTTTATATCAAAAGATTGTTCCTTAAATCTACGATATGCCACCTTTGATATAAATCTCTCGATATCATGTCCTACCTCTTTTTCATAGTTATTACTACATCGGAATTACCTTTATTAGAAATTACCATTATCATAATTTTTAAACACATTCTCGTGACTCATTCCTCTGATATTTAACTTCCGATATGCTAATTTGGATAATTCCACGTGAATTTACGTTTCCGCACTTAATGTTTGAGAGTGGTGAATTTATTGTTTTCGAAATCATAAACATTTTCATTCATTACAGTTCGATTCTATCATGATTTGATTTAAAGAAGGAGATTGTTGTGTAAAGTTTCATTATGATCTCTAAGTCATTTGTGTGAAAACATTTATCGCTCATCCCTATGCTTTTGTTTACTACAGGCTAGTCCCAACAATAGTAACAATGAAGAAATGCCTAAAGTAGCAAAAGGAAAGAGGAAACCTGTTGCATAACGGAAATATGCCAATCCTCCAATTGAAAGCGTTGCTATGTCAGGATTATTTTCTGACACAATCTGCTCTACAAAGTCCAGAAATTTCTCTTGGAAATCCATGTATAAAAGCTTTGAGGATGAAGGACCTAGGGTCACACAAAGAATAGTTATAGTTGACGATTCTACCCCTATCTCAAACACTACCTATAGTGATGTATATAATTCATTCTTGCATAGGATTTAGCCTTGACCTAAAATTCTTCCTTATACAGATATGGTTCGGTGGGTTGTTAACAATTTAAGCATTTCCAAAAAAAATCTCATGACGATGAATTATATGGTCATAAGATCATTTACTGACAAGAATTTGAGTGCAATGTACCATCTGCCCAAGCCTCAATGTAAATATAACAAGAAATTTGTGGAAGCATTCATGAAAGAACACGACCATGCATCAAAGCCAATTAGAGCATGGAGGAGGGATCCAAATAAGCACAAGTGAGAGGATACAAGTAAGTATACAGTTGACTCCCTTGTTGGTCCCTATTTCCAAGTAGCTGCTATGATGTGTAGACTCTTTTCTTACCCTAATACACAAAATTTTATTGATCAATGGACACCACTTATTGATGGGGCTTCAGAGGGTTTTATCTTTGACTGGGGAAATATACTCTCAAATAACCTAGCCACCCACATCTTGGCTTTTAGAAGCAAGCACAAAGTCTCTGAGAACATAATTCCCCCCTTTTACATGAGCACTTATATAATGGACGCCCTGTGTTTCACCATGGACTTCACCTCTATGGGTTGGAAGTGGACTTTAGAAGACCCAACCCCTATCCACATCTACCATGATATTCTTTGGGATTCAAAATATCTGCCTCATTTCTACAAAATCTGTCATGGAGTCATGCTACCTATCTACCAGATTATTTTTTATAAAAAGACCCCACGAGTATCTCTTGAAGCTTAAACAGACTTGCTCTGGGTAGGAAACTAGTTCAACGAAGAGTTATTTACCTATGTTCGAGTCTTTGGGAGTCTAGCTTGCCCTCATGTATTACCTCTATTTATTCTTGACAATCTCCTTTCTCGAGAGATAACATATCAGATCGTAGGAAACGATATTTCAAAAGTTTTAAAGGAATCAAATAAAAAGATGTGGCCTATTTTTCCTATTCAGTGTGGTATATATACTTTGGATAATTTCAGGCATGCAGTCATTGAAATTAATTCTATTCAAGAGTTCGACTTCCCAACTATTCCTAACAAGTATGACCCTCATCAAACTATAAAAAAAATTATAGTGGCATCGAGCATAAGGCAATTTTCTCATGAACCATATAAGATTGATGATCTGTTTGAGAGGGCTTCTACTTATTCGATGGTTATGAAACAAGAAGAGAAACAATTGACTCCACAACAAATGATTCAGTTCAACTAGTACAGAGCCACAAGGCTGGAAAATTTTCCTATGGATTTACTATAGATTCCTCAAGAGAGGACAGTCCCTGAAGATGTTGTAGTTGTTGGTTCTACACAGTTTGCTGATGTTTCTCAATCAAGAGAAACAATCACCTCCTATTCTTCCCAAGATGAAGGTCTTATGCCTAATGCTAGGCTTGAAGAAATATGGGAACAGTATAATCAGGCTCTAAATTTCAAAGCCAATGAACCTAAAGTTGTTAAAACTCCTTTACAAGAGAAAGTCCAAGACACTTCCAAAAGTCTTGAACAAACTCTGATAACAACAAAGGCCTATGAGAAGCCTTTAGGGGATGAAGACATTGAAATTATACCGGCTTTTCCAACATTCAAGGTTGTGTTAAAAGTTGAAGAAATTCCTCCTCTTGATATCTTTTACAGTCCTCAACACAAGGTTGTTGTCAAAAGGGAGAGGAAGAAAAGGAAAATTGATCAGTCCTAGGCTTTGGTCCCTGGAAATGCATCTTTCGAGGTATTGTGGAAAGGATCTTTGGCCACTCCTACAGAGGAGCTGGGTAGGCTCACCCAATTCATAGGAGCCTATGCTTTAGCAACAATGGACAAAGCTACAAAAGTGAAACAAATGTTAAAGAAAAAATAAGATAGGATTGTGCATTTGGAATAGAGCATTGAAAGCGAGAAACAAAATACTTATAAGCAATGTAAACGACAGTTCACTGAACTTCAAAACAATTTTAACTCCTTTAGGATTCAATATGATACTATTTTACAACCCTGATACTCTCAAATACAGGAACTATAGAGCAGGATTGAACAACTAATTATTAATCCTGAATTGATTGAGTTTAAGGAGGCAAAAGAGTTAAACACTCTTGTTGGTCAATAACAAATTGAATTTTTCCAAAAGTTGGCAACTCTTCATGACCTATGCAACACAGCTAGTTCTCTAGTTGATCAGCTATCGGATCTCAGGACTTACTTTAATGACATAGAAGAGAAAATTGTCGGTATCTTGACATGGAAAGATAGCAGAGATGGAAGATTGGCTAAAATTCCTACAATTGAATAATCACACAAGGAAATTATTTTTAGAGAATGGGAAGTTTGCCTCAAGCAAACAGAAGCAACAATATTTCACATGAGGGATATTTCGAATAATATCATTGAAGCAGTTACTGATAACTTGTTTGGATCCAATCTCATATCAAGTTTCTCCGAAGGAGCATTTCCAGATATCAAACCACTTACTAAAATGTGGCAAGGAACCTCCAAAAAGTGAGCCGAAGTCATCGATCAATTAACAAGGATCAACTTGGAAAGCCATTGGAAATATTTGGTCAAACCACACAGTTAGTGGTTGATGCTCTGATTTTTATCTAATACCACCACTCAAATGATTCCAACGCTAAGAGACACAACCTTCATAAGCTAGATGCAAATTCAACCGAAGTCTCCACTCGAGTTAAAGAACATGATGGATATCTATGAATTGCAACAATGAATTAGAGGACATTCTTCCTCCCAGGCCTAGATAGTTTGTTACAACAAATTCTAAATTTGTCCCTTATTGTTTATTTTGGATACGTTTTTGAAACCACCGGAAGTTGTTACTCTATTTTCTATATTTTTATTTTGTCATGAAGCTATAAATCCTTCCATTTGTAATGAGAAGGGGGTTTGCATTTTTGAAAGAAGGCTCAAACTTTCACTATTGTAACTTTAGTTTTTCTTAATATATAGTTGAACCATCGCCATTTTTCTCATGAGAAGAGCAATGATATATAGGGTACTACTATATTTTTGTTATTCTTTTGTTTAAGAGTTGAATTGAAATTTAATTTTGTTCATTATATGTGTGCTATAGAAATCATGCATCATCACTATTGATATGTTGGATTGGAATCATAAATTATATGTATGAACAACGAGATATCATATATGTGATGGATTTATAAGCTAATTAATTAACAATTTAATTAAATTAGTTATCTTTTTTTGTTTTAACTTCATAATTACATGATAATCTACATTGTCATGCTAATTACAAAATCTCTATAATCACATATACAAACATCATTCCCAGGATATATATTAAGTTTAATAATATTACTTTCAGTTTTAGTTATATCAAATATTTATAATTTTATTCAATCTATTTCTTATAATTTCATATAAAGGGAAATTGGTCCCATAATTCCAGTCGGAGCCACCATCCCAAATGGAAAAGGATCTGCTCTAAGGTCCCGACTGAGCGGTTTTCCCCCAATGTTGAGGCTGACTTTTTAGGCCTTCAAAAGGTTCATGATAAATTTCAAGTTACATGATGTGGAAATTACAGTTTTTGGTCCATCCTAGAATTGGTCTCAAACATGTGTTCTACATAAAACAATTATATATGATTCTAGAAAGATTCAAATTGAGTGCCACCATTTGTATTTAACACGATATAGACTAGATTATTTTAAATCAAAATTTCATAATTATATATAAAAAATTGGATGTGGTGGTGCATACAACTTCACACTATGTAAATGAACAAAACCAACAAGTTTTACGAAAATTTACCATAGTGATGCAAAGGAAATTTAAAAGAATATCATGAAACAAAATTTTAGATTCAAACATGCAAAAATTTCAAAGTTATATCAAGTGCAAGATTCTCCTACAAAATATAATCCAAATTGGGTTTTTAAAAAAGGTATGTTAAATTGGAACTTGCACAATTTTTTATTGGAAGATCTATTTGAGGTGATTCAAGAGGTGCGGTAAAGAGAAAATATAGTATAACTCTAAATAAATATTGTTTTTGGCTCCCAAGGAAAGAGTGAGTGAAAAAAAATTCTTCTCCTACTAATTCTCCGAAGAACTCATCCATGATACCTAAAGAATGTGAAGGCTTAGAGAACTAGGTATCCTAATTCAAGAAAAATTTCAATGGAACTCGTGATATTATGTTGAAAAATGTTGTTTTGGCATGTCCACAAAAAATCCTTGAAAGATAAATTAAAGAAAAAATGGAAATGTTATTGGATCAAAATATGGAAAAGTGGATGGATTAAAAGATGGAAGTTAAAGATAAAATGGAAAATTTAATGGATCAGAAGATAGAAATATTGCAAAATACATGGAATCCATTCTCTCACATACCCTAGATGGGAGATTCCATAAAAGTGATATTGCTACCCAAGGAAATCATGAAATTAAACAAAATCGTTGAATGCTAGTCACATATGGGGATCATCTTAACACATTTGGAAAACATGAACATTGAGTCACAAAATTATGGTCATTCATCTCCACAAGGTCTACATCGTGAAGGGTTCAAATTGGAACCAAGGAACTACTTAATTCCTAAGATTAATATAAGGATGTTAGATTATAAAGATGTTATAACATAGAGATTCCAGCTGGAGAAATTCTTTAATCTACACCAAGCCACAACTTTACAAAAGGTAAGTTTTGATTCCTTGTATTTAAAACCTAATCAATTTATCCAGTACCAATGTCTTTGTGAATGAAAAAATGATTATATTGCCTCTTGGTTCATTTTTATGAATGAATTGATAGCAATTTATGGGGATATTAAGAACAACACATTCTTTAGTCAATTGATAAATCTATAGAAAAGGCTTCTAATTACATGACACACTCATCAATTTCAAAATCTAAGTATCCAAGTAAATAACAATCAAGAGGATATTTATTAGATCTATTTATGATCACTTTAAAGGAGAGAAGACAATATGAGGTTCATCTCTTGGAACCTTAATCCATAAAGCATGCTTTTAGTGTGGCATGGAAAGTTGAAACTAAAAATATGGTTATTAGAAGGTTGTCCACTAACAACTGTAGAGAGCACCATGTTCCCTATCATAACATAACTTGACCTAAAAAGATGACACCTCAACAAATGGATGAACTATGAGAAAAGAGACTCTTTTTTAACTGTGAAAAGAAGTACAATAAGGTGTATACACTACAAGGAAAAGACCTTCTAGTGGAGGCTTTTGTAGAAGCTCCTATAAAAATAGCCCAAAAATCCATTTGTAACAGAGGTCACTAGCGGAGGTGGGTGGGTAGGTGTTCCAGCAGATGTTTTTTTGACAACGCATCTACAATATAAAAATTCACCGGTGCTTTGTTATCCATACAAGCACCGGTGCCGAATAGAACATGGTGCACTTTGGAAGATTTATTTTTATAAAAAAAAAAAAAACAATGTGCTAAATAAAAAAACACACAGGTGAGTGGTGGACAACTATTGATTTATTCTTTTGTTGCATAGGAGGTTAGGTGCCTCTTGTTATTATTCACCACCATTACACACTTTAGTAGTAATGGGAAACAAATTAGTTTCCCTCTTTTATATTATGTTGATTCTTTCATTTAGGCACCACAAGGTATTAGATGGTTTTCCATTTTTTTGAGGCATTTTTGTATGGATTTAGATAGATGTCGTGCGATGATACATGGGAGGGTGAGCTTCCCTTTTGCTTCAGATATTTTTTGTTTATTTTTTGAGAGGTTTCTAGAGATGAGGCATATATTTGACCATCACCCTTCAAGACCGATGATTGAGCTCTGAATGCGCATGTGGGACCAAATGATGCCTAAGAGGGGCCTTCAAGGGTATTCAGCTAGAATTTCCACCCAGAAACTGGTGCTACTAGCCAGTGAGTTTGACCATGCATTTATCTTGTTGTCATTTATGTATGCAGGGATTGATTGTAGACTATGTCCCAACATCTTCTTCACATTGATTGAACCTCCAAATGATAGAGGTAATATTATTGTTTTCTTTAAATTATTCTAGTTTCATTTTATTGTTTTAATTAATTAGAATAAAATTTATTCTAACATGTTCTTTAACTTGTTTTATTAAACTGTTTAATGAAATTGTCTAATTATTGTTGTGTATTATATATTTTGTAAACATTGGCACATTCCATGTAGACATGCCTCCTCCCCCACCAGATGGAGGAGATGAGGAGATGGGTGAGGCCTAAGAGGGTGAGGCACATCCTTAGTGGGGCGTGGGCATTCATACTCGTAGGGCTGGTCTGAGATTTCATATGGATACTATGATAGATTGTCCAAATTTTTGGTTGAGGAGGGAGTATGCTCTACGAGGGCTTGAGACATCATTGTAACCCTAGGCTCGTGGATCTCTATAGGTATTGTCCGCGCAAGATGATGTCTCTTATGCATCATATTATCAGAGTTAGTAGGCTATTGGTGGAAATGAGGGATGCAGGCCATGACGCAGTAGATACATCAGATCATGATGATGAGTGTGGTGATCATGATGATGAGGGTGGTAATCATGATGCTTCTAGTAGTGTTACCCTGTCAGATCATGTTCAAGGTGTTGGTGATCCTTCTAGTACACATCATCCTTAATCGCCTGATGATCATATTCCAGAGCTAAGGGATGTGGCTTATGTTTCTCCTGATAGAGCAGACCAACCACCTCCTCCTCCACCTCAATGTTTGACAGACGTTGAGGTAGTAGTTTACCATCCATCAACTTCTTTTGTAGACCATCCAACTCCTCCTTTGCCTCAAAGTTCAACAAACATTGAGGTAGTAGTTGACCATCCATCGTCTTCTACTGCAGACCAGGCTGACACTACTACGTCTGTTGTATCAAATATTTGATTGCAGTTATTTGACTTGTTTGTTTATATATATTACATTTTTTTGTTCATGTTTATGTACTTAATTTTTATGTTGGTGTTGATGTGTATATTGTTAGGCCATGTTAGATATGTTCATTTAATGTGCTTGTAGATAAATGTGTATGTGATAACAATTATTTGACATGAGATGTATATTAATTTGAGGATGTGTGTGGTGATGATGTTAGATTACAATGTTTGTGTTTTGTTAGATGTGATCATGATGATGATGCCCTGTTAGATTATTAGATTTGTGTGCTAGCTAATGACGTTTATATGTGCTAGAGGTGTATATAATTAGATGATGGTAGTGAATTTGAATGTATATATTAGATGATGTCTACATTTGTTAGATGGTTATCATCATGATGCTTATTTTTATGAAATAATATTTATTATAGATTATGTATTGGTGAACTTATATCAAACTTTTATATATGAAATTGCATGCAAAATGACTTTAAAAAAAAATGCAAAGATATTTTTATAAATTACAAATTTTAGTATGGTTGAAACTATGATTGTAAAATTATGATAAATATTTTTCTATTGCTTAGATAGTTCATTCATATTCATTCTAACTTAATTAGTAAAATAGTTAATGCTCACAAGGAAAAAATAATTAAAGGTAAAATAATTTAGTTAGTTATTAATAAGATGAAAATGTGTAACACATTCAATTTTTAATATAAATATTAATAATAATAAATTATTCAAAAATACAATTTAACCAATTCAATATTGGTTTATAAAATTCAATCTATTGTTAAATTTAAAAAAATTAAGTCGGATTTTTTTATAATTAATTTAGATTTAATATAACTTAAAAAATAAATCTATTTTTATAAAATTTAATTTATTACTAAAGTTATGAGATTTTCAAGCAATTTAAATTTAATATTTATAGCAACTCTTACCAATTTAAATTAGAAATTTCTCTCTCTAAAGATGAGGATCAAAAAATGTAAAATAAGGCTTGTGAAGTTACTTGTAGTTGGGGATTTGCTCTATTGGAAGTTCTCCCTTAAAGAGGCAAGTGAAATTTTTTCTAGTAATAAAGATATAACATTTTGGTTCTTTATTTGATATTGTACTAGTTTAAATTTATCTCTTTTTAATAATAAATATGAGTTAAATAATACAAAAATCATACTATATTAGATTTAAAATTTTGACAAATAATATATTTGATTATTTTTTAATGAACAACTCAAGAAATATTATTTTTTCCACATACTTATCACGATATACTCACTAAAGTTCAAGTTTTCACATTTCTCCTAGCTAATATTACATCGTGTTCAAAATGATAAAGACATGTCTACTTTAAATAATTTACTTATTGATCCGAGTTGACTCAACTCTCAGATTTAACCAAGATCTTTTTCTTTCGTGATGTGATTGGAATTGCAATTAAAATAGCTTAAAGGAAAATAAATGCATGTTGTAAAGAAGAAGGAATATGACAATCATCAGCAACTTAAAATAGCAAGACGTTGATAATGGAGTTCGTCCAGGAGGGACTACGTCTCCAGGCCCGTGTGTCAAGATGGTGTAGGTCGCTGCATTAAGTGTTGTCAATAGTGATGATGTACATAAGAGGTGACGTCGCTATCATACAAGGAAAATGCCCTCACACAGGAGTAGCTCCAAGAGATGTTCCATTACAGGAACTCTCAGTAAAAAAGGACTCCTATCAATATGACATAAACTCATGCATGATGATAATGAACATCCCACCAACATGGCATAAAAGGGATCTCAATGCAATCATACATGGTGACACATGAGTATCCCATCAACATAATGACAAAGGGATCTCAAACAAAACGGACGAATAATGACAACAAGTACATCCCAAAATGATTCCCATCACATCAAGCAGGAATCATGAGACAAGTAGGAAGCAAGATCCCACATCGAACATCAAATAGGGATCTATGCAACACAATGCATCTCATAGAAAAAACAAGTACATGAACCCACTGCATATACCTCACATCCTGGAACCATTTGAGGAAAAGGATGTCAAACTATTGAAGTTGGACGTACCATCAATCTCGTTGTGTTGAATCTCATGGAATGACTACTCGCATGTTGAATTCTAACACCTGCACTCCACTTTGAGAAGTGGCCGAAAAATGAAAAGGATCAAACAGAAAATCTGAATGCACCATCAGATTTGTGGCATCGAATAGTGTAAAATCGGCTATCAAAATTTTGAATTATGAAAAAGTGAAAATCTGGGGCTTAAGGAGTCTTTAGATCCCCCCTAGATTCCTCAAAGATACCCTCCTCTGGGTCACCTGAAGATCTGCTGCTCAGATCAAATTCTGATTGTGCCATCAGGTTTGTGTCGCTGAGAGGTGTAAGATCGACATAAAATTTGTCCAATTTGGACAATGGCAAAATCTCGCCCTCCTGAGAATTTCCCTCAATCATGGTTCTGCTTGTGTTATTCCCAGGTTCATGGTTTCAACCTGCAATAAAAATTAATTAAAAAATCATGCTTTGATTTCCGTGCCACCCTTTTGCCTCCTCCATGCTCTCCGGCCGCACTGAGAAAAATGGGCTTGTATAGGCACAGTTGCGCGGAGTTAACAACAATGCCATTGTGGCATGTTGGTGGCGGAGTAGTTTAGGAGGGTGGAGGTCACGATGTCAAATCCTCCACCTCTTCGAAATTGGTCGACTGTTACTTTTTTTATGCTGTGCATTTTTATGATCTCAACCATTATGTAGAAGTACTGGCATGTTTGTTTGTTTTGCAACCAACATTGAGTTGTGTTGAATAACCGTGCAGAACCGTGGGTTGGTGTAATATTTATGGCACTATTGGTTGGTTAATGTTTAATGTTGGTTCGTTGTTATGTGACATGGGGCCGCCGCATGGTGGCGGGTTGGCCCACGTGGCTAGCACGGGCTCGATACCTATCGACCTCATAACATTTGCATTAAACATGGTGGCAGTGTTGGGTTGTGGGCTGGGTCCACCAGAGGTGGCCTGCCCACCCCACACATATATATAGTTAACATAATTTGGTATGGCGGTTGGTTGGGGGTTGACGGGGGTCATGGCCCGTCGGCCATATTTAAATAATATTTGTTATGTGATGCGGTTGGTCCGGCAGGGGTCATGGCCCGTTGACCCTTTAATAATTTTGAAATTTGTAATATAGTTTCGGTGTGGCGGGGGTGGTGGCCCGCCACTTCATATATATATATATATATATATATATATATATATATATATATATATAGATATAGATATAGATATAGATATAGATATAGATATAGATATAGATATAGATTTATTTTATAAAACAAATTTTTTTCAAATTTGTCTAATATAGGGGATATTAGACAAATTAATGATCCAATAAATTCCCCTGCTTTCGGGAGCTAGGTTTCATGCCCTGGGGTCGGTCAAATTGTAGGACACTTAAACCTGGTCCACAGTCTAACTTTGACCAAAACTTTGACTAGCTCGTTCTCCCTCACACGAGCTTTGATTGATGAACCGTTCACACCATTGCAATAAGGACGACAAGACCTATGCCATGGTTCTGGTTCAAAAGAATTTTGATCACTTTCATTTTTGAGATTCCATAAGCCTTCTTTGTCCTGTGTGTGTCTCTGGAGCCACCTGGATCAATCCTCCCCACTGAAGAACTTTTGGTCCTCCAAAAGCATGAAAAATAATTTGCAACTTCTCTATACCTTGTCTGCATCACAAGCGTCCTGAAAAGGTCTCACTTCCATGTCCTTCACCTTTGTTCTTCAAAGCCTTAAGCGATGATCCGACACTTGCAACCTCTGCAACCTGTAGTACATTCTTTTGCAAATTACATGCTTGTCTTACATGACCAACTAATGACCCAAGTATACGATACTTGCCATGAATTTATAACATATACTTGGTGGTCAAGTTTACATCAAGATGGACATAATACCCCAGCTATGAAAACAAGGCCAACATATCATTGTTTCTCCAACAAGTGATGGAAAACACATCATCACTGCAACACATGATTTACAAAGATAAGGCCAAACAATATTTTGATTTGACAAGTGATGGAAATATGACATCACTTTCAAAGTTTATCATGCAACTCAAAATAAGACCAGACATCATTTTTGCTTACCAAGTGATGGAAAACACATCATCACTTTTAGATTTTAAAATGAAAAAAATGATTTACAAAAGCACGACCATGACAAGCTACCATATCTAGAAACCATTTTTCACTTATTGATGTGAATGGGTCATCTCCTTGTGGTGCATTCGCTGATTGAACAATCATTTCATCTAGTTCATGCACCGACGCTATGTCTTTAAGGCACTGCTCTGGATGGAGCTTCCAACAAGTGGCTCTTTGATGGCCACTTCTATTGCAATGACTACAATACATATTCTTCCTCCAAATCTAGTTAACATGTTTCTTTACCTGCTGCTGAGAGGGCCTTTCATGCCTCCTCCTTTTGTGTGTTGCTATTATTTTGCAACACTTAGAAAATGTATGGTTATGTAATCCAAAAAAGGTACATGCTTTTCGATGCTTTGATTTATGTCCATCCTTAACAACATGATTATAATCAAAATGAACATTCAAATATTGAGACTGGTTTTACCTTTCCTTTCCATCTCTGATGTCATTATGGCAATGAGAGCTTGCCTCAGCTCTTTCCTTACAATGGACACTACCATGGGATGATGGGGATGAGTTCCCATCATTCTCTTTCCTTGATGGTTTTGAAGATGTCTTGGAAGAATCTGCCACCTTTGAGCATTCTCTTTTGGTGTATCCCAAGCCTCCAAAACGAGGTGTCTGCTCAACCTCCAATGGTTGAGTTATGCCTTGGTTATTAACACCAAGTTCTTTTTTCGCCTTGTACCTCATCTTGGTAAGGAGCCTCATGTTTGTCCCTATAATTGGTATCTCCACATCTCCAATAGAAATAATACTATGTGAAGAAAAAACTAAAAGGAAATCAACATCTTTTACCTCCTTTGTTGATTTCGAAAGAACTGATGAGGGCTTCTCATTATTTGTTGTTGGTGGTTCGCTAGTTGTCATGGCGCATTTCCCAACATCATTTCTGACATACCCAAGTCCTTCCTGATAGGGTAATTCCTCTACTTTGATGGGGTTGACAATGCCTTGGCCATTAATGCCCAAGCCTTTTCCTTCATAACCCATTTTCTTCAACAATTTAGAGCCAATTCCTGTGGTATGATTTACAAAAATAATGAAATCATCATCAAGACATAGACATGAATTTAGAGAATTACTTTTTACCTCACATGGGTCATGCTGCAACTTTTCCAAGGTCTCGTCCTTAGCTTGCAGCTGTTGTAGTAAACTCTATTTTTCCTCTTTCTCTTCATGTAGAAGCATCTTCAATTCATCATTCTCTGTTTGAAGATTTTGTTTATGGTGCTTAAGTTCTTCCAAGGCCTCTTCCATGACTCGCAACTGAAGCTGTAATTGCTCCTTTTCCTCTGTCTCCTTTTGTAGAACTTCATACATTATTTCCACCCTTTTGGAAATTTTGAGCATGGTTTTGTAAATCGCTTTTTCATCCTTTGTCACTGCACGTTCCATTATTCACGCTTGCAATTCACATCCATGCAAAGACTGCTCTGATACCAAACTTGATCCGAGTTCACTCAACTCCCGGATTTAACCAAGATCTTTTTCTTTCGCGATGTGATTAGAATTTCAATTAAAATAGCATAAAGGAACATAAATTCATGTTGTAAAGGAGAAGGAAACATGACAATCATCAACAACATAAAATAATAAGACATTGATAATGGAGTTTGTCCAAGAGGGACTACGTCTCCGTGCCCCGGTGTCAAGATGGTGTAGGTCACTGCATTAAGTGCTGTCAATAGTGATGATATACATAAGAGGTGACGTCGATATCATAAAAGGAAAATGCCCTCACACAGGAGTGGCTCCAAAAGAAGTTCCACTACAGGAACTCTCAGTCAAAAAGGACTCCTATCAATATGGCATAAACTCATGCATGATGATAATGAACATCCTGCCAACATGGCATAAAAGGGATCTCAATGCAATCATACATGGCGAAACATGAGTATCCCATCAACATAATGACAAAGGGATCTCAAACAAAACATGACGAATCATGACAACAAGTACATCCCACAAATGATTCCGCATCACATCAAGCAGGAATCATGAGACAAGTAAGAAACAAGATCCCACATCAAACATCAAACAGGGATCTGTGTAGCACAATGCATCTCATAGCAAAAAGAAGTACATGAACACACTGCATATACCTCACATCCTGGGACCATCTGAAGAAGAGGATGTCAAACTGCTGAAGCTGGTCGTACCATCAATCTTATTGCATCGAATCTCATGGAATGACTACTCGCATGTTGAATGTTGACACTTGCACTCCACTTTAAAAAGTGGCCGAAAAATGAAAAGGATCAAATGGAAAATCTGAATGCACCATCAGATTTGTTGTGTCGAATAGTGTAAAATCGACTGTCAAATTTCTAAATTCTGAGAAAGTGAAAATCTGGGGCTTAAGGAATCTTTAGGTTCCCCCTAGATTCCTCAAAGATTCCCTCCTCCAGGTGATCTGAAGATCCACTGCTCAGATCAAAATTCTGACTATGCCATTAGGTTCATGTCGCTGAGAGTTGTAATATCGACATAAATTTTTTCCAATTTGGACAATGGCAAAATCTCGCCCTCCTGAGAATTTCCCTCAATCATGGTTCTGCCTATGTTATTCCCAGGTTCATGGTTCCACCCTGCAATAAAAATTAATTAAAAAAAATCATGCTTTGATTTCTTTGCCTCCCTTCTACCTCCTCCATGCTCCCCAACCACACTAAGAAAAATGGGTTTGTATAGGCAAGGTTGGGCGGAGTTAACAACAATGCCATTGTGGCACGTTGGTGGCGGAGTAGTTTAGGAGGGCGGAGGTCATGGTGTGAAATCCTCCGCCTCTCCAAAATTGGTCGACTGTTGCTTTTTTAATGCCGCACATTTTTATGACCTCAACCATTACGTAGAAGTTTGGGTGTGTTTGTTTGTTTTGCAAACAACATTAAGTTGTGTTGAATAACCATGTGGAACCGTGGGTTGGTGTAATATTTATGGCACTGTTGGTTGCTTAATGTTTAATGTTGGTTTGTTGTTATGTGACATGGGGCCGCCGCATGGTGGTGGGCTGACCCACATGGCTGGTGCGGGCTCGATACCCGCCAGCCTCCATAACATTTGCATTAAACATGGTGGTGGTGTTGGGGTGTGGACCGGGTCCACCGGAGGTAGCCCATCCACCCCACACATATATGTAGTTAACATAATTTGGTATGGCGGTTGGTTGGGGGCTGAAGGGGGTCATGGCCTGTCGGCTATATTTAAATAATATTTGTTATGTCGTGCGGTTGGGCCGGTGGGGGTCATGGACTGCCGACCCTTTAATACTTTTGAAATTTGTAATATAATTTTGGGGTGGCGGGGGTGGTGGCCCGCCACCTCATATATATATATATATATTATTTTTATTTTATAAAACACATTTTTTTCAAAATGTCTAATATAGGGGATATTAGACAAATTAATGATCCAACAAATTTGCTCACTTTCAGGAGCTAGGTTTCATGCCTCGGGGTCGGTCAAATTGTAGGACACTTAAACCTCGCCCATAGTCCAACTTTGACCAAAACTTTGACTGACTCGTTCTCCCTCATACGAGCTTGGATTGATGAACTATTTGCACCATTGCGATCAGGACGACAAGATCTATGCTTTGGTCTTGGTTCAAAAGAATTCTGATCACTTGGATTTTTGAGCTTCCATAAGCCCTCTTTGTCTTTTGTGTGTCTCTGGAGCCACCTGGATCACTTATAGATACATAAAAATAGATATTTATTTTAGATAATGTGAATAGGAAAGAAAAATGCACCACCAAGTCTATTTGAAAGTCAAACAAATGCTTCTTAATCACCATCACAATAGTTATCATTTAAGTCTTAGCCATAAAATATTTATTAATTCAACTTTTATTTATAATTACCATTGAAAAGAAAAGTCAAAATTGTTCCATTATCCATGCAGAAAAAAAGTAAAACCTCTTATGCATCCATGTAAGCCCATTTGTTTCTCTTATGGTCAATAAAAAGATGTAATCAACATTTTATACATGCATAAGACTTCTTCTATTTTAAATAATGTTACAAAAACTATAATTTAAGTATAGTAAACATGACGTTACCTCATGTCAAAAATTTAATCTTCCATATTAATACACAAATTTTTCATAGTTAAAGTCCTCATAGAGTTTTTTTTTAACAAGATCAGTTAGTGGATATATTACCAAAATATGGGGTGGAGCAAGCTCCTATTACATTTGACTGTAGCAAAGATGGATACCAAGCATTGAGAATGTGCTGGGAACAGAGTCCCTTCTCCTGTGCTTGTATTCAAAATTTCATAGATTTCTGTAGCTATTCTAGAGTACTACCTAACATATTGACCTACTAGTAAAGCAAATTTACATAACATTGATTCTCTTGAAGTTTTTCATGGTTTGTACACTATCTGCACCTGAGAGGGCCAATGCTTCTTGCCATAGTGGAAAGAGTTCTTGCCTTCTTAGCTCATGGTGGTGGTTTTGAAGTATGCCACTGCCTCCTCTAAATGCTCACATTTATTTTTAAGAGCCATGATCTCTTCTTTCTGAACTTCCATGTTCATCTTCTGATAGCTATACTCCATTCTCATTTTAGCCCTAATGTATTTCAACAATTCTTGGAGTCTACTGATCATGAATTTGTTCGCTTTGCATGTTGGACATGCATCATTCCTTGCTTCCTTTTCTATGGGGTTGAATTCAATTTGATTCACTTCCTTCTTTGTCTTTTTGAGCTGCTTTCTGTTCCTTTTGTTGTTGTGATTTATGTACCTTGTGTTGCCTGAGGTGATCCTTTTACTGTTGTAGCTGCCTTCTAGTCTTTTGTAGTGAAAGTATTTGCTACTTGCTAGAGAGATTATATCTTGATGATCCCGGGGAGATGCAGGACAGAAAAAGAGGGGTAAAACTGAGAGAGTGAAAATGAGCAGAGGGCGCAGGTGCTTTCTAGTGGAGGAGCGAGAGGGATTGAGGAGTCTGATTTTTGGAACTGTGATAGGCCTAGCACTGGCTATAAACGGATATGGAATGAGGATGTAGTGAAGTACAGGAGAGCGGAATTGGAGTAGGAGGGCTGGGCATTTTTGCTGACTAATGATTCCAGTACGCAGGAGAGGAGTCGAGTGGAAGCTCAGTGAAGGCGGAAATACATGAAGCAGAGTAGAGGCGGTGTGGAGAAGATGGAGAGAGCAAGTATGCCTGGGATTAGAGCTGCGAGGGATAATGCATTTCTAGTTATGTTTAAAAAGACCGAGAGTTATCCAGTACCTATCCCTGATAATATGTATTGCTACAGGATTCATGTGTGCGTGATCATGATCGTCCTTTCTACCATATTGCTTGATGTTTTTTTATTTCCCCTATTTTTTCCTTTGGAGTCTCGTGACCATCTGATTGCTTTTGCAGTGATATCTTTTTTATGATATCTTGTTGTCTTTTTTTTTTTTGGAATGTTCGTTGTTTCTTTTTTTTGGATAGATGCTTCTTGACATATGGGTGAACTTATGGAACAAAGGTGTAATATATCTCTTTGTTCTCCCGTATGCTCCCTTCTGCTCTTTTAACTACTTGGTTTGCATAATGATCTGCCTGTTGATTGTGAGTTCTCAGTATATGTCTAAATATCACATCTCCTGAGCCTTCTAAATTCTTCCTAATCCTCTTGTATACTATGTTAATGAATTCATTGCTAGGATTTTTGTCTCAAGCCATTGCCTCTATTATTATGGCTAAATCTCCTATTATGATAGGGTCTTGAATCAATCTTTTTTTAATTATTATTGTTCTTGTTAGCTGACTATAAGCTTCAGCCTTATTGTTTGAAACTTCTCCAAGTCCCCATTCATAAGTAACAATTTCTTTCCCATCCAGATTGAGGATGATTCCTCCTGCCCCTGCTTTCTCGAGATTATGTTTTGAAACCCCATCAAAGTAAAGACAATGTCTTTTTTTGATTTTTTTCCATGTTGTAAATTCTTCTTCACTCAGTCTAATTTTCCAGCTATGTGCTGGAAGTTTTTTCTTTTGTCCTGTTTGTCCATTGTTATTTATTATGGCTTTATTGAGCCAGTCTTTCTCTTCTTGTTGAAGAATGTTGTAGTTTGTTATTGTTGTTCCTTTTACATTTATGATTTCAGAAGTTAAACCCCATGTTTTGGAGAGATTTTTCCCTATTCTTGGGGTCTGGCTTTTGAAAATTCTTTTGTTTCTTGTCAACAAAAATTTCCAACATAGAACTGTTGGAATGCATTTCTAGATCCTCTGTATTGTCACTGTCTTCTTTGTTGTATATGGGTAAGCCCTCTCCCAGGCTTGGAAAATTTCCAGCAAAGGCTCTGTGAAATTTAGATTGATTTCAAGAGGACTTGTGAGTTGTTGCCAACACTCTTTGGCTAGAAAGCAATCCTGGAATAAATGATGTATGGTCTCTTCTACCTACAAGAACATTGGACATCTAGAAGGACCTTGGAAGCCTTTTTTTAAGTTTTCACTAGTTAAGACCTTTCCTTTTAAGAGTGTCCAGGTGAAAATTCGGATCTTAGGTAAACTTTCAGACTTCCAAATTATCTTCCAGAGACCCCAATATTGTTGGTTTGGGTGATCTTGTAAAATTTTGTATCAAGTCTTGACTGTGTATCTTCCTCCACTTAGATCCCAAAGGAATCCATCTTCTTCATCATAGCTTATGGGTGTTCCCCCATAAGGAACTGCGTTAATTTGACCCATTGCACTTTCAGATTTGTAGGGATTGTTATATTTTGCCACTCTTGCCAATCTCTCTGATTCCAAATAGATATTGAGTGAAGAGTGTTAAGACCTTTTTCTCTCATCCATTTTTGAATGCCTTGAAGTTTTGTGTGAGTTTTTAAAGGCTCTTCCCCCATAATTCTATCATCCCAAATCGAATTTTCTTTTCCATTGCCTAGGATTTTAGAAATATGATCACTAATTAGAGGGATTGTCTTTTTCACGAGCTTCCAGACTTGAGTGCACAATCTTGTTGGGATATTTTCATTCAGCAAACTTCTTCTAGAGTTGTCCATGCATTTTATGGTAAGAGTTTTTTTCCACCAACTCTCTTTTCCTGTGATCAGTCTCCATATTATTTTCATTCCCAGGGTAGCATTCATGAGGCCAGGTAGCCGTATTGATAAGCCTCCTTGTTCATATGGTAGTACTACTTGTTCCCACCTGACCAAACTAAATTTTTTGTTTTCTTGTTTCCCTCCCTGCCATAGAAAGCCTCTTAGAATTAACTCCATTTGTTTGTGAGCACTTGCTGGAGCCAAGATTATTGCATATTGGTAGATTGGGAGCACTTTAAGAAGTGATTTTATTAATATCACCCTCCCTGCCATATTTAACCACGCCATCCCCTAGCTCTGGATTTTGTTTTTCATTTTTTCAATCTGTTTGGTCCATATTTTTGCCTTCATGTTTTCTTTGGAGATGGGGAGTCCCAAATAAAAGAAATGAGTCCATTTTTCCTGTATGGGGATGTCTAGGATTTGTGAAATCCTTTGCATGATTATGGGAGAAGTGTTCCAACCATATATTCTGCATTTTGTGTTGTTTAAGAGCCCACCTGAAACCTGTAGAAAATCATCAAGTATTCTTTTGAATCTTCTTGCAATTATTGTAGAGGCCCCTCCCAATAATATGGTGTCATCCACAAACAAGGAGTGGCTTATGGTCTTTACTCCTCTTGCTATTCAAAGCCCAATAATATTTCTTTCTTTTCTTTGTTTTTCCAATGTTCTGCTTAGAGTTTCAACCATTATAATATATAGAAAAGGGGAGAGCGGACATCCTTGTCTGAGGCCTCTTGTGCTTTGAAAAAATTCATTGGGCCTTCCATTTATGAGAGGTGCAATCCATGGAGTTGTGATGCAAGCTTGAATGACCTCTATTATTTCTTTAGAGAATTTAAGTTTTTTGAGCACTACCACTAGATATCGGAGTTTTATCTTGTCAAATGCGTTTGCCATATCCAGTTTGATAATGATTCCTTTCTCTTTTCTTTGCATGCTAGAGTGTGCGACTTCCTGTACAATAATTACATTATCTATGATTTGCCTACTAGGCACAAAAACTCCTTGGTTTTCAAATATTATTGTCAGAAGTACTTTTTTTATTCTATTTGAAATTATTTTGGTGATCATATTGTAGGAGGAATTGCAAAGGGAAATGGGATGAAATCTATTGAAAGAGGAGGGCTTGGATTCTTTTGGGACTAGAGTAAGATAGGAGGATTTTGTGTTGCTTCCTATCCTTTTTTTTTTGTAAAACATTTTTCACCATTCTTAATAAATCCTTTCTTATTATATTCCAATGAAGTCTGTAGAAAGCTATAGTGAAACCATCTAGCCCTGGGGATTTATCTGGATGTAGGCTCCATATGGCCGCCACTACCTCCTCTTCTGTTATCTCTTTGCATATTCCTGAGTTTTTCTCTTTTTTAATTTTATTTTTTTTGTATTCTGAAGGAAGATTTCTTAATCAACTACCTCTTCACTAGCTGAAAATAGATTTTTGAAATGCTTTTGGGTTGCTTTTTTTAGGTCCTCTGCTCCTTTGACCTCTTGTCCTTCAACTTGAATTTTGTCTATCTGATTTCTTTCTCTTCTTATTTTAATGGTGTTGTGAAAGAAGGTTGTATTTTTATCCCTTGCATTGAGCCAAAGGCTTCTGGATTTCAATCTTGCCTCTTCTTCCTCTTTCCTGTTTTCCCTGTATATTTCCCAAAAAATCTCCTTCTCTCTTAAATAATCTTGCTTGTCCTCCTCTTTATTTTCTTTTTCAGTTTGTATGCTATCCATTTTATTTTACAGCTCTATTTTCCTTTCTTTTTTTTTTTGATTTCATTTGCTCTTGCCCATTCCTTAAGCTTAGCTCTTAAATTTTTTAATTTTGTTTCCCAAATATATTGGGGTGATCCCGAGATTCTTGGTGCCCATGTTTCTTTGATTATATTTCTAAATTCTGCATTGCTGTCCCAAATTGAGTTGTATCTAAATGGAAGGGGTCCTTGGTTTTCCATTTTGCCCATAATTATTGCCACCGCTTGTGATCAGATGTCGTGGTGTGAATGATTTTTGATTTAATTGAGCTGTAAACTACTGCTATGTTTTCTTGAATCAAAATTCTATCCAGCCTTTCTTTTATGTTATTTTTTCCCACTCTTTTGTTGCTCCAAGTATATTTTCCATTGTTTGGAGGAATATCTATTAAGTTGTGCTGCTCCATTATTGTTTCCAAAGGTCCCTGGATGGGTCTGTATGATATATCCCTCCAAACTTCTCTTCTATACTTACCAAATTTAAATCCCCTCCAAGGATTATTTTGCCAATTTGTATTTCATTTAGAGCTTCCTTTATGGTGTTCCAACATTGCTCTTTTTCCCTGTAATGATTGGGAGCATATATATTTATGAAGTTGTACTTCTCTTTTGTGCTTGTTTGCTTTAGATTTGTTTGTATCCAATGCTGGTCCTTCTTTTGTTGTATCATTTCCCAGTGTCCTTTTTTCCATATCGTGTAGATTCCTCTTGAAGCCCCAATAGCCTGTATTGCTTCCCCTTCATAATTTTGAATTTTTTATTATTTTTTTGGTTTCTTGACTATTTGTTTTGGTCTCCTGAATCATAAAAATTTCTGTATTTTCTTTTGCCAAAATGTCTCTTGCAACATTTTCTTTGAAGGATGATCCCAATCCTCGGCAATTCCAGGAGACCACAATCATTATTTATTTGTTGGATGGTGCAAGGGACCTTTCCCTCTCTGCTGGCTTTTGTCATTGTTTCCTGAACTTTTTCCCAAAAAGGATTCCATTAGTTGTTGCGTACCTAGTGCCATTTCCTTTGCTGCAACTTCATCCCTCAGCTCTTTGTTGGAATTCCTTCCTGTTTTTTTTTTATGTTCAGTAGTTTGAAGGGATTCCTTTGACTGATTTCTTGTTATAATTTTTTCAACTGAAGGAGGAGGTGGAGATCAAATGTTTGAGAGTGGAGGGGATGTGGGGGAGTTGTGAGGATGAGGAGGGGATGTGGGGGATGGAAGGGCTGTGAGGTCCAAAGGCCCAAAAGGATTTAGGCTAATGAGAGAGGAGGTGTTGTCTGCTTTTGGAGATGGAGGGAGGGGGTTGGAGGAGACAATGGGCTGCGATGAAGAGTGAAGAGGTTGTCTATTAGATGTCTTCTTCCATTCAGCGTGCTCCCATTTGTTTTCTGGGTCTTCTGCATTTTCACTTTCATTTTTTTTTTACATATATTAGAAAAATGACCGTATTTGCGACATACCTTGCATTTAAAAGGAATTTTCTTGTAATCCAGCTGTTGAATGTGCATCCATTGATCCACTTTGATTTTGATCACCTCTGGAAGCCTTTTCCCTAGATCCACTTCTACGCAGATTCTGGAACGTGCATGCATATTTTATTTTGGTTCGCACTTATCTATGTATTTCCCAACTGCATTTCCGATGGATTTAACTGAATCATCTCCCCAGCAGTGTAGGGGGAGGTGCGGCAGCCTGACCCAGACTGGGACAACGCTGGGTACATCCATTTCTGGATCAAAATATGGTGTCCATCTGTTTAGATACAATCCTCTTGTATCCATGAAGTATGGGACATTCCTAAATATCATATCGCGATCCTCCTTGGTTTCGAAGTGGAAGGTATAATATCCTCTTCCATAGAATGTGATTGATATTTCCCCATTTATCGACGCAGTCTAGTTCCTTTCAACCCATTTCTGGACCGTCTTGGGTGAGGGCCATAATCCAGATTTCTGGACCGTCTTGGGTGAGGGCCATAATCCAGTAAACTGCCCAACTAATCCATGTTCAGCAAGGGATAAAGTTTCTCTATGAGGGAGAGTAGGGGGGAGGGAGATTTTGGGGATGTCTTCCAATCTTTCAACAAACTTGGTTATTGACAATAGATTTTTGGTTGGACCCATTGCAGAAATGAGGGAGGCAAATGATTTTTCAGATTCTTTAGTTTCCTGTTGGCGATCTAGGAGGAGATCTCCATCCTCTAGAGGATCCATTTGGTCCAAGGCCTCAGCAGCAGGAGGCCACTGAGGAGCAGCTACGATTTGCGTTCTTCTGGCTATGGTTGGCTACACAGCTCAACGCTCAGTAGCAGCAACGACGTATTCTGATTTTTTTTTCTCTTCTGTTAAGAAATATTAAGGATAAGTCTTCATAGAGTTATCACTACATGATTTATATTGACTTTGAACTAAACAAGAAGGAAACACATGTGAACTGAAACCAATAAGTATCTAAACCTTCAACATTGTTTCTAAATTCACTATTTTCTCGTTTTGGTTATATTATTCTCATATTCGTATTTGAGAAGGATTATGACCTTGAATCCTTATTATCATAGATATTGTACACAATTGGAAATACTTAGTTTTAAGTGTAAAAATGTTTCCGCTACAAAAAATGTGTAAAAATGTTTTTAAATCTTACCAATTATATAAAATGCCAACAAGACGAATAAAAAATAATATAATTAGTGAAATAAAGAAAACAAAACCATACAACAATAATATAAATGATGAAATAACATAAGTACACATCACTCTCCATTATCATCACCCTTATTATCTTCCTTGCTTCGCATGATAACACTATTGTTCTCAAAGTATGTTTTGATCTAGGGTCATGTCTTAATACATACCACCAATCCCTATCGAATACATCTAGGTCAAAAAAAACTTGGTTGTAGTGTTTTGGGAAAACATAAGGCTCCCTAGCTTCATGCCACATCTTTCTAGAGTTGATAGATATCAACCCACTATCACGATCTTCCTTTACATTATTCCGATCAAAGGTGTCCCACCACTTGCACCTAAAAATAACACATTGGAACAAAGAGAAGTCCACTTGAATGATCTCTTGTATCTTTCCAACATAACCTAATGTCCTCTATATTAGGTTTTGATCATGGTGACTATTATGACGAGATTGGTCGAAATCGACTTCCACTCCACATTCATGTGTTGTGCATCCATCGTCGACATCCTCTATGTGAAAATTATGTCCATATGCCCACATAGATGGGAACAAAGGCACCTATAAAAAAGTGAAAAAATCATGGTGTCATGTGTTTAATAACCTGAACATAATTAAAAATAATATATATATATATATATATATATATATATATATATATATATATATATATATATATATATATATATATATATATAGATGTATATCTATGTTACAATTCAAAGGCGCAATATGAAGTTAAAAATGCACATAAAGATATTATAATTACCAATTTGCTTCACCCAATCCCTACGTTTAGTGCATCCTCTTCAACATGCAGGTAACAACCAGATGTACCATATTTCTCTTTGACTTGATCAACAACCCAACAGTTAGGGCATGTCATTGGAATATTTTCTTTTAAATGATAAAGATAAGGCGTGATTCTACCATTCAACCATTTAAATTCTATCTTGTCATTGCTCCATTTCATCCTCTTTTGTTCGTACAATACAACCCATGCTTGTGTCGCTTCCATATTGTAAAGAATGAATTTGTCGATGGCTTCAATTCATGACTTCGATGATCAAATAAAACCAATATATATATATATATATATATATATATATATATATATATATATATATATATATATATATATATATATGTAGTACGTATGAGATCAAAATATGCATTAATATGAAGTTTAGTGTGAATAGTTACTATATATAAATTTGTTAAATGATAATCCACTTACTCTTTATCATGCACCTCTTTCCATTTGTTTCAAGAAGCTCCCCTTCTCTTTTTTCTTCATCCCTTTCGTCATCCCAAATTGTCGCACCTAGTGTGTTATCGATCTGCTTGATGTACTGACTGGTGTAATAGAAACACTCATATGATATAGACCCCTCTGCCATAGACCCCTTGTGTTTTTCCCTTTTTCGAAAAAGACCTTTCAATTTCTTTATGTACTTCTCTAAGAAGAACATCTAACGAAAAGAAACCACCCAAAATAATTCAACCTCATCTACTAGGTGAATTAGAAGATGAACTTGCAAATCCATGAAACTTGTTGGCAATTCCTTCTCAAACATATAAACAATCTCATCTATCTCTTGACGCCACCATGGAATGTTATCCATATGAATCTCCTTTGATGTGATCCAATGTACAAATGTAGATAATTTAGATATGGCACGTTGTAGGACTTGGGGGGAGTCATGGTTCAAACACCCATGCACAAGTAGAGGATAATGACGCTACACATTAAATAATACATTATACAAAAATTAATTATAAAATATTCTATTGCATGAAAATTAAAAGAAATAAAAAATCATGTTTTTGACATACGTACTCTTAGAAGGTTCAAATGGTCATGCGATTTCAACCTCGAAAAATGGTCTTCCACAGTGAAACAATGTCATAGTGAAGACCCATATAAAGAAGGCACCCTCATACTCATTATAGCTTCCTTTGCCAAAGAAATATCATCTTTCTTTAAAATCCATGGGACATCACCTTCTTTCAAAAGACCAAGAGGGACCAATCTCTCCTCTAGTTTCTTGTCTTGGCCAATGTTTCCCTTTAGTTTTTGTAGAAATACATTCTCTCCTAATGACCAATGTGTCACTTTCTTTCGATGATATGTCCCTCCATAAAGAAGACGAAACATTTTTAAATATATGCATGGTATCTAGTAAGTGGGAAATATTAATATGCTCCCAATATGAGAGCTCATAAAAGACAAATTTCATTTTCATCCCAATGGGAAATTTCTCAACATAGGTGTCAAACAATTTTGGATCATCGAACATAGGCTTCCCATTTGAATTGAACATTTCTACAAACTCGTCCTTCTCTCTCTCACATGCTCTAAGTCATTCAACTGGCGTCATTATTGCAAGCCTTTACGTTCTCTCTGGTTTACCATTGAAAGTAGATGTTGCTCTTATGTAAGGGCGTTCTTTTGGGAGGAATACCCTGGAGCAGTCATACATTAGCTTTCGTAGGTGGTTAGAGCACCTAGCCTTTAGAGAGGTCCACAACATTTACATCCATGATACCCTTTTGTTACAAGACCTACAAAATTATTGTATATATTCTGACACATTAGTGACCATGAAGATCAGAATAATCGTAGTGAATTAAATTAATATGTGAAACAATATTGTTACGTATATAAACAAATCTAGAAAAATGTAATTTACCATAGAAAACTAATAAGCCCTGATAACCATGTATGATGTAAACACATATACGATACAACATAAAGCTCCTCTCTGTTGTGATGGGTCTTGATACATCATACACATGTATCCTTTCCCATATTCTTCACTTGTCTTCTACTAAGGACTATGAGAGCCAACATAAGATGTTCATTATTCATGGACAACCATGGGGGGTATTGTTATTGATCACTACTAGAAATTAGACATAATAGTTGGTGATTTGGAGGGAATATGGGTTGATGCCATCCATGGCTATGTTGAGTTATAGACTTCGTACTTCATCCTTGAATTCCCTAGGCCATGTATCCTTTATATGCTTCATGGCTATTGAATATGTTGGGATTCACATAACTCCTTACTAAATTTTGTGTGAGGCATGCTATCCTTGCAACATAGCTAATTCTTTGCAACGAAATAGTCTTTGAATCCTTGGGATTATAGGCATGTGCTTCAATATCTTATGAGGAGGACCTTGTGATTTACCATTTTTTTTTTTAATTAAGGTACCTGTCATGCCCACATTTCAGACATATCTTTTTTTTTCATATTCTCCTCAATATAGATTACAATCATTTGAACATGCATGATATGATATGTACTAAAAACCCCACATTTTCAATAACTACTTTGTCTCTTCATAGCTACTCGACAAGAGATTATCACTAGGAAGAACCTTATCTTTGAATAACTTGCAGTTGGTGGGAAATATAATTGTACAATGTCAATATTTAACGTTTGTAAAACAACCATTGTTAATGTTGATTGTGTGACAATATCTCTCAAAATATAAGGGAATCGATTGATCGTGTAGGTGAATTATGTCAATATTGTTGAGAAACATGCATTCAACGTGCCAAAGTTTACTTTCAAGTTGTGCAACAATATCATTGTCCCTACCTGAGTAGACTCTTACTTACTGCTAGGTCCAAAGAGAGGGGTGGTGGAAGCAGAATTTAGGCTTTCGAGTAAGGTATCAATGATATGAGCATCATCCCCCAGGTCATTGTTCTATAATGCATCTAACAAGATTGCCTCCATGGCAGTCATATGGTAGTAATCATCCATACCAACCTATGTTTGATTGCCTCCATTTCCAACTCATGATGAAGAACTACTACTGCTGTAGTCATTCCTAATTGGTGAATCTGGACGTAGTGGGAATTGAATAGGTGGTTGATTTAACCATTATTTTGTATGCTTCCTCTCTAAGTCTTTCTCTTAATGCATCCTTCTTTAGATTTGATGTTGTAGTGGGGTGCACTAGAAGATGGTAAGTGGGTCGCTCATCATCACTAGAATCCTAATTTCAAAAAATATTGAACGCCATTAGTAAAATATCAATGATATTAGTAAGCACATCAATGCAATTGGTTTATTGAAATTACATTATACCAAACAATTATTACCATCATTGATCCAGGATTGTGATTGGAAGATGCCATGTCCCAATTGGTAGGGTGAGGAGGGTGTCCATTTTCATCTACCAATTTCTTGTGATATGATGCTCTTGACAAGATCTTCTAACGTTTTTAAAATGGAGTAACATTTTTTGCATCTGAACTCGATTTTGAATTAGGATCCTATAAATTTGGATACATTTTTATTCCAATTGACATGGATAAAAAAAAATCAATTAGATAATCCAAATATAAATAAAATTTGGACTTACTGGAGATGCAAAGGGAGAAATCTACAAAGGACTTTGATCAACAATATGGGGTGAGCTGGAATTTGAGGAATTGGCCATTTGATATTATTGAGATTTTGTCTGTGCATTTGAGAAAAATCAGAAATAAAATTTTGTGTGCATATCTAAAATTAATTTCAAGAACCATATAACCATAATCTAAATATCGATATAGTTTTCAAACCATTTTTCAAGAATAAAACGACTTTAAGCAGAAAATGTATACTTTGAACTATTGTAATTCATGTGGATGCATCCTAAAGGATAATTTGAGATTTATATGCCATTTTATGCGAAAACAATTTTTTAGATAGCTTTTAAACCCTATTGGTGTACTTATTAGAACAAAATGCATTGATGTGTTTAAATCATAACAACAACGGGGAATTCAAATAATACCTGCGCCGATTTTCGACATTCTAAAAAATATAAAATATGTTATCATATTAGTGCTATTTTACAAAAACACACAGATGCATTTAAATAAAAATAGCATTCATACACACTTGTTTCCGAAATTTAGAAAATAAAAACGAATTCAACCATCTCAATGCTCTAATAACAATTACAACACCAATTCATTTAAATACATGACACATTTTTGTGCTAAAAAATTTAAGTGCAACATTTTAGGATTTAAAAAAAAAGGGAAATTTATAATGTTGATGCATTGAAAAAATTTGGTGCCTCAATAATGTCAGTGATTTTTTTTTTTTTTTAAATGTACCATTGCTTTTTACTATCGAAAGCATCCATGTTCAGATAAAGTGAAAAAAAACAAACATTTTTTTTTCTTTTTTTTTAAGATTAAAAAATGGGCGACAATTGATTTTTTGAAATCTAAATTCATAAAGTATTTTAAATAGTAAAAATTTATTCACTATTTCATTGTTTTTCCCAAAATTTCAAAGGAGCAATTTGCAAGAGAGACATACCAGGAACACTATGCAGAAGCAGAATACTTTGGAGTAGCAAAACTATTGAGAAGATCAGAAGTTGAAAGGTATGGTAATTCATTCAAAAACTTTGAATGGTAAAATTTATAAATTTTATTGTTTATTTTACTAATAAAAATTTTTACAAGTTTTGTTAGGGTTTAATTAAAAGAGAGATCATTTGCAAGAGAGACATACTGGGAGCACTGTGAAGTAGTTAAATATTTTGGAACTGCAAAAACATAAGAGTTTGAAAGGTATGATGATTCACTTCGTTATCCCTTAGAATTAACATTTTCAAGGATTGGAAATATAGCTTTTCGAACTGAATTTAAAGCGTGAAATCACGTTCAGAGGAGAAGCTCCATAACCAGATGCATGGATAAAAAAAGGAGGAATGTATAGCAAAGCATGTTCCTTGTCGGGATCCAGACCAAACTACATTCGAAGGGACTGAGTGACTTGACAATGTTCAGGAGTGAGGTTAAAGGCTGAGCTCATCCTAAAGAAATCATCATTCCTCACGTACCAACTGTGCTCTAGAACTAGTTCCGTGGGTGGGACTTACATAGAGGTTAACCTACGGGACCTCACCGAAGTTGAAACGTCCACTGTTGGGGCCTTCATTTTGAATTTTGACTGTTGACGGGAAGAAGGTCAAGAATAGGTGGTGGGCACAATGGTCTAGGTTGCAGAGTTGACATCCAAAGGAAAGGGATAGGAATGGGGAGTGAACAGACAGTTGCGGGAAGGTGGTGGAAGAGGACAGAGGAAATCGAGTAGTGAAAATAGAAGAGAGCCGAGGGTGGAGTCAGCCAAACGAAACTGGAAGTGGCAATGCAAAACAAAGGATAAAAGGTAAGAGATAGCATGAGGAAGGGTTGGTGATGAAGTGGGTGAGCCAGTATAGGATCCCGAGTGCTGGATCAGTTATGGAAGAGCTAGGACTGTCCTTGGCTATGCTTAAGTTCATTCCTATGAGTTATGTTCTATGAAAGTATTATTTGTCTATTTGATGAACAGGCCTCGAGCCTTTTGTATTATTTTATGTACTCTTTTATATTCCAATTAATGAAAGAAGCAATTTGGGTTCCGTATTATATTATTGTGTTCCTTATGGGCTCTTTAAATTTTTGAATGAATGATCAACAACAAGATAGTCTCCTGTGATGATGTGAATGGGATGACAGGCTTAGATAGTCCAATGGATTGAGTGTGATGAGATATTGTTGCATGTTCTTCACATTTCGTTGATACCCTCCCCACCCCATCTAACTTTTGTCACGACACGTGTAACACCCTCTGGGGTAAATGCGCATATAAAAAGCATAATAGGAACAAAAATACAATAAAAATATCATCCATCAAAATCCATATATACATCATTACATTTTCACATGGAAATCAAGGGAATGAATTCTTTTCATTAATAATGCAATGAACCAACCAGTGATGGGACTACCACGTTCCACCCAAACATAGATTAGCTGAGCCAAGTCTCACTTCAGCCAATCACCCCCGTGCCATATTCCAAGCATGAATGTGGGACTCATAGAACACATCAAAAAACACCAATAAATGTGGATTCCATTGGAGTTCTCCACCTACACTGTGAGGAATTTGAGTGCCTCCTAGTCTTTCAGGCTTTACCATGCATCAAGAGTCTGATCCAAGGATTACTAGGCCCTACACAGAGACATACTCTCCAGGCTTTACCGTGCATTCCTTCCTGTAATCACTAGGCCCAACGGAGAGAAAATACACCTCTTGGCTTTATCGTATATCCTGCTATTCACTAGAAAGGATTCCTAGGCCCATCGAGGCATACAATCTAGCTTTACCACAACCCATAGTCCGGTTCATGGGTTACTAGGCCACTGGCTTTGTGCTTCCTCAGTCTGGTTTAGGGACCACTACCACCATGTGTTTTTCAATTTAGAGATCCACCCCACTCAACTTCGAATCCAATCTGGCCATCCCCCCACAAAACGCATGAGAGAACCCATCTCATCGAATCTATCAGGAAATGGCAAGGCTAGGCTAAAAATACTGTCACACCTGGCAAAACCCATGCCATGGTAGAAAAGAAACACATGCAATCCCATGCATGCCAAATCTAGCAAGGAAAATACACATGCAAGTTGATACCTATAATGAAGCCTATTGTAGCCGCTTGATCCTGCCTTTCCCTACTTCATCCTTACTTCCTCTTGCCTTCTTTGCTTTTCTTGCTCCAATGCCAAAGTGCTCCAAGAAAACTCTAAGTGTCCAATTGTATGAGTGTTGGGTTGTGTTATATTCTTTCCACGTAATTAATAACCCCACTTTATGGGGTTTGGGGCAGTGCCCTGGAAAATTTTGGTTTTGGACCCTATGTTAGGTTGGGCGGATCGACCTATGGTTTTGTGCATGATTTTCGCACATGTTTTTTGGACGCGATGGTTTTTCGTCTATGGTATTGGACACGATGGTTTTCAGTCCATGGTATTGGATGCTTCAGCATGTATAAATATGTATTATAATATTGAAAGGAACATAATGAAAAATCAAGCTGGTAGTCCCGGTTTTGGGATCCAGGAGAAAATCTTTGTGTAAATGTGTTTTATGTGTTCCGCTCTCGCATTATATTTCTGTGTTTTAGAATTCGTATGCAGGTAATTTCCGTATGGGGTTAAAACCTACATTCAGTATCAGAGCATATTTGGCTTCAAGGGGATGCCTTTGTTGTTGAGGGGTTTCGCTTGGGCCTGTGGTAGACCCTGTTTAGTGGGAGATCTGCGAGATCAATTCTAGTGGTGAAAGAAGATGGCAAGCAATGGAAAGATAGAGATCAAGAAATTTAATGGTTAGAGTTTTGAGTTGTGGAAACTCAAGATGGAGGATCTGTTGGTGGATAAAGATCAATGGATCACAGTAGATCCGGGTACTAAACCAACGAGAGTGTCCGATGAAGAATGGAAGAAGTTGGATCAGAAGGCAAAGAGCATAATGCGATTGTGTCTTAGATTCAGTATTGCTGAATGTATCAGGGGAAGCTACAACGAAAGCTTTATGGGACAAGTTAGGGACTTTGTACCAATCTAAGTCTCTGGTGAATAAACAGTTCCTGCGGAAAAAGCTATATAACCTGAGGATGAAAGATGGAGACTCGGTGACAGAGCATCTGAATGCATTTAATACTGTGGCAAGTCAGTTAGCATCTGTTGATATTAAAATTTCAGATGAAGATAAGTGCATTAGTTTGTTGCGTTATCTACTAGATTCGTGGGATAGTCTGGTTATTGCAATAGGTAGCAATGCAACTGCCTTGCAGTTTGATGAAATAGTCTCAGCCTTGCTGATGGAGGAGATGAGACAGAAAAATATGGAGAGCCAAAATGGTTATGCCTTGTCTGTACGAGGTTGGTCCTAGAACAGAAACAAAAATAAGTCATCGAGTGGGAGATCTAAATCTAGAGGGAGATCTAAATATCCAGGAAAACCTGAAAGGTGGTGTGCTAGAAATGCAGAAAGGAAGGCCACTTCAAAATGGACTGTAAATCTAAATCTCCTGACAAAGGAAAGGGATCTGATGAGGCTCCTTCTACAGAGGTGAAAACCACCTCAGATGAAGGTGGGGATGTGTACTTGGCATCTTCAAGTACACATGTAGATCATGAGGCATGGTTGATTGACTCAGGTGCATCCTTTCACTTCACTCCCCATAGAGAGTGATTCTATGAGTATGAGAAATATGATGGTGGTGATGTCTTCTTGGGGGATGACAAGAAGGCTAGAATCATTGGTCATGGAAAAGTAAAGTTGAAGCTGCAAGGTGGAAGGGTTAGAACACTTTCAGGTATTCTACATATTTCTGCATTAGCCAGAAATCTGATTTATGTTCGTAACCTGGATGATGCAGGTGTAAAAACATTGTTCGAGAAGGATACCTGCAAGATGGTTTGGGGAGCACTGGTATTGATGCGGGGAGTTCAGATTGGAACTCTGTACAAGCTGCAAGGTAGCACTGTTGTTGATGGGTGCAACAGTTCCATGGTTCCTGAAAGTGAAGTAGAAAATCTAGTGGTCTCTGGAGAAAATACCATGCTGTGGCATCAAAGGCTTGGACATATTGGAGAGAAGGGCCTTCGAATACTCCATGGTAAATGTATGGTAGAAGGTATGAGTAATAGCTCTCTGGATTTTGATTTCTACGAAAATTGTGTATATGGGAAGCAGAATCAGGTGAGTGTCCCCTCTAGTGGTAAGACGACGAAACATATATTAGAGCTTGTGCACAGTAAGGTGTTTGAACCTGTGAAGGTTCCATCACTGGGTAAGTCTGTGTACTATGTATCATTTATAGATGACTTCTCAAAGAATACATGGATATATTTCCTTAAGAAAAAATCTGAAGTCTTTGATAGGTTTAAAGAATTTAAGGCTCTAGTGGAAAACCAGACAGAGAAGAAGATAAAGGTGCTAAGGAGAGATAATGGTGGAGAGTTTTGCAGTAAGGAATTTGAAGAATTCTGCTAGAAGTGTGGTATAGCATGGCAGAAGACTACTCCATATACACCTCAACAATTTGGAGTTGTAGAAAGAATGAACAAGACGTTGATGGAAAGGGCAAGAAGCATGCTCAGTGGTGTCAGGTTAGGATAGGAATTTTGGGCAGAGGCGATGGATACTGCATGTTACCTAGTCCACAAGTCACCTTCATTAGCATTGGAGGATAAGACTCCACAAGAGGTATGGATTGGTAAGAAACCCTCTCTTTCACATCTGAGGGTATTTGGATGTGATGCATATGTACATGTTCCGGAGAAAAGAACAAAGTTGGATAGTAAATCTGAAAAATGCATCTTTATTAGGTATAAGGATGGTTTAAAGGGTTATAAGCTTTGGAACCCAATAATAAGGAAGGTTATGTACAACCAAGATGTGGTGTTCAGAGAGGTGAAAGATGTTATTAAACATGAAGTCCAACCAAAGGAATCTGAGAACATAGAGTTTGAGCTAAAGGATTAAGAATCAGAGTCTACAGCGGAGGAGGAATTAGAAGATGAAGAGCCACAAAATCTGGCTGTGAGAAGATCAGTTTGAGAAAGAAGGCAGCCAGAAAGGTATAGTCCATTTGCTCTCTGTTTGAATTTTGATTTTTTTGTTACTGATGATGATACCAGAAATGTGAAGGAAGCAGTGGATTCAAAGGATGGAAAACTCTGGAAAGAGGCCATGGTTGATGAAATGGCATCTTTGCACAAAAATGAGGCTTGGGATCTGGCGAAGTTGCCGGCTGGAAGGAAACCCATTGGCAGCAAATGGGTGTTCAAAAAGAAGACAAATGCAGAAGGAAAAGTGGAGAAATACAAATCTTGGTTGGTAGCAAAAGATTATTCCCAGGTGCCGGGAATTGATTTTGGTGATATTTTTCTCCTGTTGCCAAGGTAACTTCTATTAGATTACTTTTATCTATTGCTGCTACTTTTGATTTTGAGGTAGAACAGATGGATGTGAAGACATCATTTCTTCACGGGGATCTGGAAGAGGAGATTTACATGAAGCAACCTGAAGGCTTTGCGGTGAAGGGTAAGAAAGTACTGGTATGTAAGTTAAAGAAGTCTCTATATGGGTTAAAATAGTCACCAAGGATGTGGTATCAGAAATTTGATACATTTATACAAGGATTTGGCTTCACCAGAAGTAAAGAAGATCACTGTGTGTATTTTAAATTAATTTGTGACCTTGTTATTTATCTGGTCTTGTATGTGGATGATATGTTGTTGGTTGGAAATGACAAAGAAGTTATCTAGGATTTGAAGACCCAATTGTCCTCCAAATATGACATGAAAGATCTTGGTGCTGCAAACTATATTTTGGGCATGGAAATTAAAAAAGATCGGGCAAAGAGGAAGTATGTCGAGACAATATTGCAGAGGTTTAATATGCAGGATAGTAAATCGGTGAAGGTTCCTATTCCTGTAGGTGTGAGGTTATCTACTGAACAGTGTCCCAAGACACAAGAAGAGGAAGAGGACATGTCCTGTGTTCCATATGCAAGTGCAGTTGGTAGCCTGGTGTATGAAATGGTATGTACTAGACCAGACATTGCACATGCAGTGGGAGTATTGAACAGGTTTATGTCAAAACCAGGGAAGGAGCACGAGACAGTAATGAAGCGAGTTTTCAGGTATTTGTGTGGCACTAGTGATTATGGTTTGTGCTACCAAGGAAGACCAAGATTGGACAAAGTGTTGGATATTCATGGATTTATTGATGCAGACTGGGCTGGAGATCTGGATCAGAGAAGATCTACAAGTGGGTATGTGTTTAACCTATTTGGAGGTGGAGTCAGTTGGATGAGTAAGAAACAATCTGTATTGGAACTATCAACTACAGAGGCAGAATACATGGCAGCCACTCATGCAAGAAAGGAAGTAGCTTGGTTACTGAGATTGTGTTCAAGTATGGGGTTAGTACAGGAAGCTATAAAGATAGAATGTGACAGCCAAAGTGCAATTTTCTTGGCAAAGAACACCGCATATCATTCAAATACAAAGCACATTGATGTTCAGTATCACTTTTTGAGGGATATTATAGAAGACAAAAAGGTGTTGCTGGTAAAGGTGGACACTTTGAATAATACTGCAAATGCATTCACAAAATTTGTGAGCTTTGAGAAGTTCTCTTGGTGTAGAGAGACAATGGGCATTTTAGGGCTATAAAAATGACTAAGCTCTCTTATGACCCCCTGTGGAAAGAAAACAACAAGTGGGAGAATGTTGGGTTGTGTTATATTCTTTCCACGTAGTTAATAGGGGGTTTGAAGGGCACCCGTAACCCCACTTTATGGGGTTCGGGGCAGCGCACCAGAAAATTTTGGTTTTGGACCCTACATTAGGTTGGAGGACCCACCTATGGTTTTGTGCATGATTTTCGCACATGTTTTTTGGACGCGATGGTTTTCGGTCTATGGTATTGGACGTGATGGTTTTCGGTCCATGGTATTGGATGCTTTGGCATGTATAAATATGTATTATAACATTGAAAGGAACATAATTAAAAATCAAGCTAGTAGTCTTGGTTTTGGGATCCAGGAGAAATTATTTGTGTATATGTGTTTTATGTGTTCTGCTCTCACATTATTTTTTGTGTTTTAGAATTTGTATGCAGGTAATTTCTGTATGGGGTTAAAACCTACAGTGAGAGAGAGAGAATAATGAGAGAGCTCCAAATCTAAATTGACCAAGTCTTGCCCACTGATCCTCAGAAACCTTTTTATTAATGAGGCCTCTATTTTCTTCATTTTCCATTACTTTCCTTCAATTTCCTCCTCACATGCAAAATGTGACCTTTCACCTTCCTTTTCTCCTAATTTCCATTATTTTCATAAATAAATGTGCCAAAATACATTTTTGCCTCTTTAATGCCTTAGCCATTTCATTTGCTAATTTCCTTAGCCATAAACAACCAAATGAACACCCCATATGATATCTTCCCCACCATTTAGCTTGGAATACATGTCCCATCATCTGTGGTATTTATATTTTTTTACATGGAATTTTCACCAGGGCTATTACAGAACCCTTCCCCTTGGGGGAACACCATCCTTGATGTTCAATGACACCTATTACCAACATGACTACTGAAAACAAAATATACTACCAATGGAGCTTTATAACACAACTCATTGCAGTATTTACATGAAAGATCTACTCAAAATCAAAACATCATGAAAACATGACAACATACCGCATACTGGAGCTTTATACATAGCTCATTATGGTATTTACAATAACCGCATATACACATATTCACATATGCACATTTTCTCAACCAACAAATAAAATAATATGAATCTACAACAAGGGAATCTAGAGGCTCACACCTCTACCCTCAAAATAATACTAGTATCCACCTCCTTCCCAGGAAGTCCAGAATCTACTGCAAATTCAAATCTGCATTCAATGTCTAGCTCTATAATCCCATGCCACTTGTCCTCTTAGCGAATAGTTACAGGCTCATCGTTCCAGGGTGCACTCCAATGTGCATCTGATTCCATATGGCAATGCTAATGACCAAAACAAATCCATCCATGACCTTCCCTTCTCTGCTACATAGTCCCTCGGGAATCCAGTCACCTCTTCCGTGCAGTCACTCACCTTCCAAGTTCCACTGGCACCCCCATCCTGGGCAGTCCATCCCTTGGCAAGGCTTCCTCGCATTGGAAGATACAAAAACCAAGGCATATACCCACCTCAACACATCATATCGGTCATAGCATGCTCATGGAAATCAATGGACACTATTGGGTACCAATGTCCCACAATGGCCCTGCTCCTGAATACTTTACCAGCATGTTGCTGCATGTTCCAATTTCTTTTATTGTTGCTGCCAATTCTTGTAGTCGATTTCAACCACCTAACTAGGAATTTCATTTATTCATGTACCAAGCACATAACTTCCATTAGATTTAAAATAAATTGAAATAAATTCACATCATACCTCATTGGTAGCTCGTCAATAAGGTACATTTTCAATCCTGTTCGCTTCCTGTCACAACAAGTCAAACTAGCATACTTGACCAAATCAACATATATAAAGATATCACATCAGGTTAGCTCAAAACACAACCATCATAGATCAAAATCATAAATCACATGTAACCATCATAAGCTAGAATCATACATCATAAACCAGAATCATAGATCATAAATCAGAATCATAGATCATAAACCAGAATCATAATTCACATGTAATCATCATATACTAGAATCATAAGTCACATGCATAATAAAACTGAAATAAAATGCTGATACTTATCCTTTCATCAATCCTTAGCTTCTACCTTCATCTTTATTCCATACGCACTTTGGCTTGATTTCTACACCCGAAAAACACCTAGTGCCTTCTCCTCAACCATGTGCATAGACACATAGTGTGCATCACACACATACATCCACACCTTACACACAACACCATGCAATACATGCACCTACACCTGACATACAACACATACACCTACACCCAGTGTATACAATACAATGCATCCATCTATACTCGATGTGAAATACCACCCAATACATGTACCTACACAGAGTACCACACAACGAGTATGCACGCTGCAATACCATGACTACATGATGAACGTACATAATATCGCATTCCCATAACAAAACATGTATGACATGCAAATAATACCACACGTGCACCAGTACCATATGTACAACATGTACAAAATACCACCAGTAGACCGCACCACCTGCACATCGTGTGCACAACATCACATGTACATGGCACCACCTTCTCAACCTGTACACAACACCACATGTACACTACACCACTATATAATGTGTACACAATACCACATGTACATAGTACCACACACAGGACATGTACATGACACCACATATACACAGTGCCATATGCACGATACGTACATAACACCACATGCACACACCGCCACTTATACAATGTGTACACAGCACCACACGCACATGTAACCACTTGTATAATCATGCACACCACACCATATGTACATAGTACCAATGTACCACATGCACACAACACCACTTGTACATAGCATTCATATCCAACATGTACAAAACATCATTTGCACACAACACTACATATCCAACATGTGCATAGCACCATTTGCACAAAACACTGCATATTCATCATGCACACAATACAATATGTACAAAATACCACATATCCAACATGTACATAGCACCATATGCACACACGCTGCATATACGTAATGAAGATAGTACAATATGTATACAACACCCCATATGCAATATTCACACAACCCTATTTGTACCATCATGTACATAACATTGCATAAATAACATGTACACATGCTATGTATGCACAACACCACAAGTTCACACATAATAGATGCAACATGTACAACATATACAACATATGCATAACACGAGTGTACAATACCAAATCATATCCACATGATACTGACCTCGTATGTTTGTGGTGACTACTCTTCCCAATTGATTTCTCATGAACCAGGAATCTCTTCATGCCATTCATCTGCATAAGAAATCATTCATCCACAAGAATGATCCTAACAACCCTGTCAAACAACAACATCGATACATACATACATACATACATACATACATACATACATACATACATATACATATATATATATATATATACATACATACATACATATATATATATATATATATATATATATATATATACATACATATATATATATACATACATATATATATATATATATCTATATATATATATATATATATATATATATATATATATATATATATATATATATAAACTTCAACATAATCATGATCATAAAATAATTACCACATAACATAAGGTATAGGTTAAGGGAACTTCCTTATTTATGCACAATCATTGAAAGAAATAGTTCCCAACGGATCCAAAGCATATGACACCATTGATCCATTTACTTTACCTTTTCTGGTTACATTTCTTATGTCTGCATTACTACTGTCCATTTAGCACAATGGAACCAACTAGTCCAACCAATTGTCATAGTCTTACCTTCCCTTGCACTTACTCAGCCATAGAGCTTCATCTGGGTCTTATATCATCAGTTGGGTACCACAAACCTCTCCCGATTTCCATCAACTTTCCTTTTTCCCAACCAATTCCCAAGAATCAAAACATAAAAAAGGAAAGACAAGAAACAAACAAGAAGACCATAAAAACTAATAACAACATGACTCCGCAAACAAAGCGGTATGGCCATACACTAGACATAAACAATTCAACAATTCATAAAAGACCAAAAGCACAAGACTAAAAACAAATACCATGACTCAATCCCCATGGTTCCCAGGGAAAGCTCAATTGGAGCCTTCTTCAAGATTTCATGGCAACCTCTCTTGCCATGCAACTCCCTACATCATGCTCACACATTTCAACCACATGTTCCAAATATCAGGACAATCATATCTATCAATTTGAAATCAAACTTTACCAAGACTAACCATCATGTCATAATCCATAGTCAACTCACAGTCATTAGGTATAATACTAAAACTATCACGTACTACACTTAAGTACCTATCAACTATCTTAACACATATGTATTAGTACCATCATCTTAAAACGAAATCATTTGAACACATACTCATATTAATCAATTCATCAATCGTTCAACCACTTGCAAACATACCATGTTAATAAATCAATTAAACGACATAATAGGCACCAAACACTCAAATATCACATAGACGACATAATGAACTATGAAACACTAGGTATAATACATAAGCAAACTCATACCTTAGTGTACCTTAGGGGAGGCTATCTTGTCTGCATAATCAATCTAGTTAGCGAGATATAAATTTACAACACATCAGCTCAAGCACTCATAAGATCATGATATCCACAACTATATCTAACTAACATGTTCACATCGTAAACTCATACACATATGCAAGGTCAATCTAGATTAGTATGACACCATCTCACAATTATGTCGGTTCATAACTAAATATCGCAACCATAACCATCTGTATAGGTCAAACCAGGTTGACACAATAATATAACATCAATATCTTCAAGACAATGAACATAACCATCATGCATATGACCAATCCAAATTATAACATCAATATCCCAATGAAATGACCCTAATCATCAAGTTAATAGCATATAAAAACAATAAGCTATATATCATGCTCATCAACAACATAAAACCGAATCGTCAAGCTAACTGTCTTATAAGAATCAACAAGTTAACCTATAACACACTCATTAACAACATATAGCATAATCATCAGGTTATCTAATATAAAACAACAATAGAAATGCATACAACCACAAGCTACTATCATTCTTGACTATTCGACCCATGTGCATATAACTACACTAATCAACTAACATCTATAATGAATGTAACCATAACATCAAAAACATATACATAAGCCTAATGTATATAACCCTAATGCATATAAAAATCCTTAGCTTACATACCTGCATTTCAAACATACAATACCTTTATGACGATATGCTCTTATCCCAAAGTCCAATGCCGCAACCTCATTATAATGATCTACATCTCCTGCTCTATCTTAGCCAACACATTAGCATCATAACAACCAATAGCATCATGATGACTTAAATTGCATACAATGACTTCACAAGGCATGTTTTACCTACTATATATGCATAATCATAACCAAGACCATACATGCATAACAAATTCATATACACACATAAAAAATGAGTACAAAACCATATACGCATCATTCTAGCTAGAGTCCAGTCATCAATGCATGACCATATCAAGTACACAAACCATGACCTCATGCATGACAACAATAACTACTCCATTATATGCATTGCCACATGTAACCAATAGTATGCATACGCATTGTCAAATCAACTACACCTATGCATAAATGCATGTAGTCAAACATAATCAATCAATTCTTGTAATCAACCTACAAGACTAATACATGTAATCAAAATATTCAAAAATGTAACCTAACATACAAGGATGTAAGTAGGTATCATGAAATCAACATGTAAGCGACATATAATTCATACACAATCAGTCACATGTTCCAAAAATCAATACATCGTGTCTATTAACTTGAAATCAACATTCACCAATACTAACAACCTATAAGCATACCCCCTTACTCTCCATGGTCCACACTAAGGTAGAAGGAGGAAGCTACTATAATGGCCTAATCTCTAATGTCCAATTATGGAAATGGGATCTCCAAAGCTCTACTAAATTTAACCACACTTTGAAAAGAAATTGATTTTCATTTCTCATACATTTTGTATGAGATTAAGTCAAAACATTGCTCTTATTCCACTTGTAACATAATAACTAAGAACATGCCACTTTTCTATTTCCTTACATGAAAATTTTCAAATTCCTTGCATGCAACCTTTCAAATTCCCTACATGAAACTCTTCAAATTATTCGCATGCAGATATGCATAGATCTGCTACATCCATATTATCATACTAAAATACTATTGCATTTAAAAAATATAACATTTTCTTCAAACAATTACCATACTTTACTTTTTCTTCAAACAACGACTATAATATTACATTTGCATGTAAGCATTTCTTCAAACACTTTACATGCAAACTAATATAGCAAAATATTTGCCTACAGGTAAGAATATATCAACTAAAGCAATACTATTACACATCAATACTATCCCCAACCACAAACAACATACTCATTGGGGAATTTTATCAAACAATTTGTATGCAATTAATCATTGAACAATTTAAGCATTTCATCAGACACTTTGCATGCAAACTAATATAACGAATGATTCAATGCATATATCTTAAACTATAGTAATACAAGTTATGGAAACTGAACCATATGACCAGTGGAATTATCCCTCATTATGGTTCAAATTTCAGCTTTTGAGATTTCATATATGAAAAGTTATAACAAAAATACCAACACAATCCTATTTGGTGCACAATTCTAGGAGTATCCAGAAAGCTCGACTTCCACTGGTTATATCTCATACACTATAGCGAATAAATGTCTAAATTTTTTATCACAATATAAGTGAGATTTCCCCTCATTTTTTACAAAATTTCAACTCCTGAGAGTGCCCAGAATAAAAGTTATAACAAAAATTCCAATGTGACCTGTTTGAGAGTTGATTTTAGGAGCATTCAGAAAGCTCAACTCCCTCTGCTCATATCTCCTAAAATATTGCGACCCAATATCTGAAATTTCTACCACATAATCATTGATATTTCCCTTCAATTTAGACGATTTTTCAGCTTCTAAAAGCCTACAAAAGAAAAGTTATTTCAGAAATGCCAACGTGACCTGTTTAAAGGTGCATTTAGGAAGGTCATCTTCCTTGGATCATAATTCCTAAAGTATTGTGAACCAATGTTTGAAACTTTTACCCCATTATCAATGAGATTTACCTTTAGTATGGAAAAATTTTAGACTTCTAATATTCCAAAGAAGAAAATTTATAATAGATATGACAGAAAGGTCTAAAATTTAACCTTGTTCTTCATTTTACCTATAATAGAGCCCATCTAGTCCAAGTGTTTGAACCATGCTATGATACCACTTGTAACACCCTCCGGGGTAAATGTGCATATAAAAAACATAATAGGAATAGAAATACAATAAAAATATCAGCCATCAAAATCCATATATACATCATTACATTTTCACATGGAAATCAAGGGAATGAATTCTTTTCATTAATAATGTAATGAACCAACTAGTGATGGGACTACCACATTCCACCTGACCATAGATTGGTTGAGCCAAGTCTCTCTTCAGCCAATCACCCTCATGCCATATTCCAAGCATGAATGTGGGACTCATAGAACACATCAAAAAACACCAATCAATGTGGATTCACTGGAGTTCTCTGCCTACACCGTGAGGAATTTGAGTGCCTCCTAGTCTCTTAGGCTTTACCGTGAATCCGTAGTCTGATCCAGGGATCACTAGGCCCTACACCGAGACATACTCTCTAGGGTTTACTATGCATTCCATCTCGGAATCACTAGGCCCAACGGAGAGAAAATACACTCTTGGCTTTACTATATATCCCGCCATTCACTGGCAAGGATTCCTAGGCCCACTGAGGCACACAATCTGGCTTTATTGCAACCCACAATCTGGTTCACGAGTTACTAGGCTAGTGGCTTCGTGCATCCTATGTTTGGTTTAGGGATCACTACCACCATGTGTTTGTCAATTCAGAGATCCACCGTACTCAGCTTCGAATCCAATTTGGACATCCCCCCACAAAACGCATGAGAGAACCCATCTCATCAAAGCTATTAGGAAATGGCAAGGCTAGGCTAAAAATACTGCCACACCTAGCAAAACCCATGCCATGGTAGAAAAGAAACACATTCAATCCCATGCATGCCAAATCTAGCAAGGAAAATACACATGCAATCGCGTGCATTCCAAATATAGTAAGGAAAATACACATGCAAGTTGATACCTGCAATGAAGCGTGTTGTAGCCGCTTGATCCTGTCTTTCCCTACTTGATCCTTGCTTCCTCTTGCCTTCTTTTCTTTTCTTGCTCCAATGCCAAAGTGCTCCGAGAAAACTCTAAGTGTCCAAGAGCATGTGAGAGAGAGAGAATAATTAGAGAGCTCCAAATCTAAACTGACCAAGTCTTGCCCACTGATCCTCAGAAGCCTTTTTATTAATGAGGCCTCTATTTTGTTCATTTTCCATTATTTTCCTTCAATTTCCTCCTCATATGCAAAATGTGACTTTTCACCTTCCTTTTCTCCTAATTTCCATTATTTTCATAAATAAATGTGCCAAAATACCTTTTCACATCTTTAATGCCTTAGCCATTGCCTTTGCCAAATTCCTTAGCCATAAAAAACCAAATGAACACCCCGTAGGATGTCCTCCCCACAATTTAGCTTGGAATTTGTGTCCCATCATCTGTGGTATTTATATATTTTTACATGGAATTTTCACCAGGGATGTTACAACACACCTCGGGTGAGACTTCTTGCCCTCTGGGTAATGTGAAAATGTCCTCATTTTCCTAGACTACAATAGAGCCTTGTTGGGCCTTTGAGCCTAAACCCAAGGTCTCTTCCTATTTTCATCTTTGTGCCAACAAATGGTTCTGTTGACGGGACTTGAAATCAAAGAGAGGGGTTTGGAATATGGTATCGAGGAATTTTATGAAAGAAATAAGAAACTGGTGGGACAACCAAGTAGATCGGTTTGTGTTGCAAAATTCTATCCTTCGAAGCCAAACTATTGCTAAGGTGAACGATGAGATTTTGTATTCAGAAGTGAAAAGCGATCAATACGAGATCTTCTGGTGTAAGTTCCCAGAGGAACTATATAATTGGCTACAGATACTGCAAGTGAAAGGTCGATGAAGGGATGGTAGCCATCTCATCATGGTTGGAGCTCTGTTGATATTTCAACACTCCAACACTTGGACATCGATCTGAATGAGCAATAGACTTTTCAGTGCAAGAATTTTAGGTACTCTGGAGGGATATGTGGTCACATTCGTGTAACAAAGTCATCAGTCCTTCTCGAAGGATGATTCAGTGTTCAAATTTGATTGAGGGGAAAAATACTGAAGGAAATACCCATTTGGAATAAATTTCTGATGGTGGGGGAAAGTTTAATTTCTTTCCAAGAAGTGAGTATGGAAATGTAAAACACTAGTGATGGGAGACGGATAAAAGGGGGAAAAGTCTATTGAATGAGTGACCGGGATTTCGCTGAAGGATGAATGTAGAAGACTCATGAAGAGCTAGGGAAGTGAGAGCACAAAGGAGGGCGCTAATAGTAGAGAAGTGGCAGGAAAGGGCCATGCAAGCTATGAAGGTGCATGCAGAGAGACCACACCAAGAAGGAGTGTTGTCGAAGAGTCCAGAAGGAAGAGATGAGATGACGGAAAACTCATAGAAAGGACTAGGGATAGATCATCCAAGCAGAAGCACGGAAGGTGGTAGGAGCCCTCCCTCCCTAGTTGCGGGGGAGGTGTCTAATATAAGTGGTCGCAGTAATCCCAAGGAAGATATGGACGATGATATGTGTGATTTTATGAGACAACTGTTTGTAGAGGACAACGCACTAGATGTAATCAAGCATCTGATCCCCTGAAGCTCAGGTAGCATTCACCCCGACCTTCCCCTGGTACTTAACAACAATCTTGGTAAATTTGTTGCGAAGTTACTTGAGGAAATATAGATACATAACATGCATGTTAGATATAAAATATATTCTATTACCTTTATTAGTAGTGGGAATAACAATATTAGTAATCTAGGACTGCAAGGATCTCAACGACTAGGGACCTAAGGCTTTGTGCTTTTAGCACACACTCATGCTAGAATGGTAGGATCCTTTACCAGATACTCAAATTTATCGAGATGAGAGAATGAGGATGTGGAGCAACACTGGTACCTCTACAAAGCGATATGGAGAGCTCGCCAAATTCTAGACAATGTGAAGGTGATCGAATTCCAGACCACCCTTAGGGAGAGAGCTCTGAGATGGTTTATCAAATGGGCAGAGCTAAACCTGAATCCAATAATGGATGACATCAAGAATAGATTTGTACAAGAATTTAAGCTTCCATAGACAGATCAACAAGGGTCATCAAAGCTATGGGAGATAAAACAATGATATGGAGAGACTGCATGGGAATTGATGTAGAGGTTCAATGACACAATCGGAAAGCTAAGTTACCCCATAGATCCCAATCACCAAAGGGATTGGTTTATCAAGGCATTCCTATCCCTTACCTAGACGCCCTTAACACTACAAAATATTGAGACCCTACAGGATGCTCTGGAATAGGCAACTCACATTGAGGCAATAACAAGGTACCCACATGGGGGGGGGGGGGGTGCAGGGTCACAAAATCCGTCAATCATGGGACTCTAGCACTAGATAGGTAGATTAACAGAGAAATTGAAATACTTACAACTAGTCTGCCTAGGTGCACCCATTTCTTGGTTGAAGGTCACATTGCCACTGAATTCTCGAGGATAAGAGGCACGAATCCTACATCAGAGCCTGCCAGAAAATCGGGGGCTCCGCCTACAGCTGGTGTTGCAGCAATAGGATTGCAAGGAGCATTTCTGGGACAAAACCAACCTGAGTACTGTGAGGTTTATAGGAGCTATGGACACTCACCTCGATTGTGCCTGATATTGCAGAAATATTTGACTATACCGAACAATACCTACTGTGAGTTTTGTGCATCCATGACTCACCACAAGGAGTAGTGTTGAGCATTGGATGCTCTGGTGGAGAGGGTAGATCTGTCAACATTTAGAATCAATGAGACCACCCGAGGAGGAAGAATAGGGGGTAGGGACCTCTATGATGCCACAACTATGACCAGGAGGGACATGTTGGCAAAGACTATCCTCTTTGAAGAATACCTTGGTGTTATCAATGCCAGGTCAATGCACACACAATAGATGACTACCCTGAGTTGATCACAAGATGGGAAGAGCAAACCAAGAGAAGGAGAGCTAACTTGATCAATGCAAAACCGAGAGCTACTGAAATAATCCCTCTATCTGACATAAATATAGTAACCAGAGGAGGAAAGAAGATAACGACTGATCAGGGTGCACCAAAGAAACCCCTGATTGTTCGAGTAGTTTCCCCAAAACAATATTACGACCCCAGACAAGATAAATGATACTATCAAGAGGCAGAAAAAATGTTTGAATATTTGGTGGAACCCCAGAAGGACAAGATACCAAATTTAGAAAATCCCATTGTGTCCGACCATAGTTTGTAGGACCAATTGAATGGACTTCAATTGATGGTAGTAAGGGGAGACGTTCACTTGACTTCGAAGCGAAGAAACCACTTATATGATGGGAAGCAACCACCTAGGATACACTTCAAAGTTCCTATACACACCTAGAGAATAACTCCAGCTAATGAAATTCAAGAACGCACAACACGGACAATCAATGGGGAATTTGGATACACTTCTCGAACCAGACGGACAGTGGCTTCGTTTGTCCCAAGTCCCAATATATGTCATTACGCTTCAAAACCTCCGCCTCCTGAAAATGCTATAATAGGAGGGAAAGATGTTCAAACCTCCGCCAAAGCATATATTTTCTATGTCATTATGCATGAATTATATATGTCATTACGCCATCTCTGGCAAAATAATAATAATCATTGTTACACAATCCACATTCCGCTTGGCCTACCCGGAAGGCATCTCAACAAATCTTCCAGAGAAGCACATGAGGAGAATCTGAAGAAACAATAAAAGAATAGGAGAGGAGTTCTAAATTGACACACAAGTGGCAGGGCTCCAGATCAAAGACACAATGTTGGACCTAGGTTCATACGTCAACATTTTTCCCAAGAAAACATGGGAGGCACTGGGAAAACCACAGTTGAAGTATTCACCAATACAGTTGTGGATGGCCAACCAATACTACATTCTTCCCATTGGGAGGTTGGAAGAGGTGGAAGTAGATGTCACAAGGGTGAAAATGTGCATAGAATTTGAGGTAATATACATAATGGGGGACAAAGATCCTTACCTAGCACTGCTTGACATCGACTGGGCTTATGAGAATTATGTTGTCATTGATCTCAAGAAGGAGTTGATGATCTTTTAAGTAGACAGGATATGGGTAATACAACCGTTGGATCCATACCAAGGACCAAGATTCATGAAACTAGTAGATGACTGAGATGAACCTAGGACACTAGACCAGCTATACCAATTGAAAACTAGGAGGAGGGAAGATTACATCAATCCCATGATGGAGGGGTCAGTCAGCTAGAGTATACAAAGCTCAAAGGTGGGGTTTGAGGCTACGTGGGATGCCTAATAGTAAGGAGGATATGAAGTCAATACAAGACGTTGTGCTACAATATGTCACATCAACTAGATTGGGACAGAGGTAATTGATTATCTGACTTTACATGGTATGGACTGAGTAGATGTATATCTAAGTAAAGTTGATAGAAACATAAGGGAGAGCCACAAGGTACCGTTGCTGGAAATTGCACTGCAAGCAACCCCAACATGGTGGTGGGGATCTCACTGCAACACCATTCATGATTGGGACAAGGTCAAGCAAGCCATGAGAGAAAGATTCAAGCATGAAGGGAACTGGCAGCGAGAAAGTGTAAAATAGAGGGGGGACTCTGATCCCCGACAACACCTAGAATGCTGCATAGATAGATGGAACAAGGAATGGATCCCGAAGGAGCTATGGGTACACATGTTTTTACAAACACTGGGTACAGTGCCACAAGCTTGGTATATACAAGAAGAAATTCGAAGGCAAACTGGGAACTAGTATACACTGGCCGAATAGTTCCATAGCAGTTTTTCATTCAAAGATGGTGACAGACGGCTAATTGAGGTTTTGTATGCCATCAAACAGATACTCTTCACCTTAGGAAAATTATGGGAAGGATGCGTTGACAAAAAGTTCCTACAATACTTTTACGAGTCAAGGTACCCAGAGTCCATGGTTTGCGGAATGGTAAGCGCGGATCTAGAGGAGGATAATTTAGAGGGACTCAGGCACCTGACATTTAAAGAGACTGAAGGGGAAAGGGATATTTAGGGGGTACCGGTAATAGATGCTCCCCACTTACTCCCAGTGAAACTCTGGATCCATAACATCGGGATAGAGGATAAGCCAAAGATGGCATCTATAGGGGATTACTAGGATGAGTACATGACTAAGGAATTTTTTTATCAGCTATGCGAGTATGAAGATTTATTCCCAGCTTCAGTAGCGGAGTTAAAAGGAATCAAAGGAGATATTGGCAAAATGAAAATTGTGTTAAAGCCAGATGCCAAGCCTGTGAAGCACAAACCATATAGGCTGAACCCAAGAGTAAAATAAAAGGGCAAGAAGGAGACATATAAAATGTTGGACGAAGGACTCATCTTTCTGGTAGACGAAGCAGAACGGATTAACCCAATAGTGATCTAGAACAAGAAGGATACCACAAAGATAAGGGTCTATGTAGACTATCGTAACCTCAACAACGCTTGTGTCCATGACCCATTACCCACGCCTTTTAGTGATGAGGTATTGGATAATGTTGTGGGGAGGGGTATTGAGGAAATGTAAAGAACATGTAACAATTGCTCATCACACTCAATCCACTAGACTATCTAATATTGTCATCCCATTCACATCATCATAGGAGACTATCTAGTTGCTGATCATTCATTCAAAAATTTAAAGAGCCCATAAGGAACACAACAATACAATATGGAACCCAAACGGCTTCTTTCATTAATTGGAATATAAAAGAGCATGTGATAGAATACAAAAGGTTTGAGGCGTGTTCATAAAATACATAGAGAATAATTTTCATAGAACACAACTAATAGGAATGAACATAAGCAGAGCCAAGGAAAGTCCTAGCTCTTCTACAACCGATTCGGCTCTTGGGATCATGCCCTGGCTCACCCACTTCATCACCAAACCTTCCTCATGTTTTCTCTTGCCTTTTCTCCTTTGTTTTTCATTCCCACTACTAGTTCGGTTAAGATGAATCCACCCTCGACTGCCTTCTATTTCCCTTGCTCGGCTACCTCTCTCCTCTTCTGCCACCTTTTCGCAACTACCCATTCACTCCCCATTCCTGTCCCTTTCCTTTAGATGTCAGCTCCGCAACCCAAACCATTGTCCCTACCACTTGTTCTTGAAATTTCTTCCCGCCAACACTCAAAATTCAAAACTAAGGCCCCAACAGGCCCCAACTACAGTCCTTTCACTGGTCCCCATGTCAATCTATATCCAGTGTTGTCAGCTTTGTAGCTTCTCTTCGTGGGGTCTATGTCATATTTGGTTGTTGTTGTGATGATTCCTCCTCTTGCGACGCTATTGCTTCTGCCCCTTCTTGTGTTGGTATTGTTGTTTCTGCTACGCTCTGGCCTTCTTTTCCAAATGAAGTCCCCAACTCAAGTACTGCGACAATCATTTCCTAGCAGAAGCAGTTATAATATTCCAATGTTGTCTGCCAAATGCCTGTGAGGGTTTCTGCTTGTTGGAGAAATTTTTCCACTGATGCAGAGTTTGACTGCTCAAACAGAGTGTTTTACAGGTTGTTCCAATGTGCTCTAACATCATCACATGCCGCCCTCTTGCTATGTTCTCCTAAATTGTTATTGCCACTTTTAGAGACTACATTCACTAGTTCTTGGAGGTATACATGGACGATTGGATAGTTTACAACCTATTGAAGAAGCATGCCAGCTTACTTAGGGTAATTTTTGATTGGTGTAGACAACAGAAAATCTCCCTAAACCTAAATAAGTGTATCTTTGCAGTTACATTTGGTACATTGCTAGGCCACATTGTTTGCAAGGAAGGTGTTTGTGTGGACCCCGTAAAGGTTGCAAAAATTGTGAATATGGATCCTCCAACCAATGTGAAACAACTTTGATTGAGACTGGGCCACACAGGGCATTATCACTGATTCATCCTTAACTATGTGTCCATAACCGCTCCCATGGAGAAGCTACTCAGGAAGACGGAAACATTCAACTGGATGGAGACATTTCAAGCGACATTGAATATCCTCAAGGAAAAGTTGGTACCCATCTTAGTATAGCCAGACTGGAACAAGAAATTCCACATACCTATCGATGCATCAAGCATTGCACTAGGGGCAGTGTTGGTGCAACTAGGGGAAGGGAACTTGGATCATCCAATCTACTTTGCAAGTAAGAAGTTGTCAATGACAAAAGAGAACTATACCACGACTAAGAGAGAATCACTAGCCATTGTATACTTCTTGCAAATGTTTTGACACTATTTACTTGGAGCCCCACTCAAATTCTTTATAGAACATTCAACATTAAATTACTTGGTAAACAAGCCAATTTTAGAGGGAAGAGTCTACAGGTGGCTACTTTTGCTCCAGGAGTTTACATTCGAGGTTATCATTAAACCAAGCCAGCTGAATGTGGGACCGGATGATCTCTCTAGACTGGAATCAGGGGAAGGTATGGGCTCCTTAGATGATCAACTACCAAATTCTGATTTATTCCACATAGAAGCAATTTCTGACTACTTGGAGAAAATTACAACTTTTGTAGCCATAGGACAATGTCCAAAGGGACATGCGGCGATGTAGAAGAGACATATGGTGGTGCGAGTAGCTGACTATCAGCTAATTGTAGGAAATTTATATAAGTTGGGCCTATATCAAGTCTTGCAGATGTCTCCTCCAGCATGAACGACAAGATGTCCTGTGGAAGTGCCACTTTGGAGTTGTGGGAGGGCATGTTGGGGTAAAAGAAATGGCGAGGAAGGTCTTGCAAGCAGGGTTATGGTGGCCTACACTCTATAAGGATGCCAAAGAATATGCGGAAGGTTGTGATGTGTGTCAAAGAGTTGGAAAACCATCGCATCGATATGAATTACCACTACAATCGGTACATATAGTGCAAATCTTTGAGAAGTGGGCAGTTGATTTTATTGGGCCGATCAATCCACCAACACGTCATTCTCACGCACGATATATCATCACAACTATTGAATATCTCATGTGATGGGAAAGGGTGGAATTAGAGAAAGATTGTACGTTAGACACAACCGCGAGGTTTGTCTTTGAAAACATCATATTTAGGTTTGGATGCTCAAAAAGCCTAACAAGTGACCAAGGGACTCAGTTTATAAATGCGACAGTTGTGTCCCTACTACAGAACTTCCTAGTCCAACATCATAAGAGCAACCTGTACACCCTCAGGCTAATGGGATGGTCGAAGCATTCAACATGATACTGGAAAATGGGCTAATGAAGATGTGTTCAATAAGTTGAGACGATTGGGATGAATGTGTACCAGCCACACTATGGGCGTACCAAACAATAGTCAAGTTCTCACACAAGGAAACACCATTCCATTTGGTATATGGATGGGAAGCCATGGTACCCTTTGAATTTGCAATACCGATCATATTCATTTCCCAAGCTACAAAGTTGACAGATGATGCATCACTACAGAATCAGTTGGAGGAATTGATGGAGTTAGATGAAGCCATATTTGTAGTGGAATTCCACCAGTCTGTCGAGCAAGCAAGGCATAAAGCATGGCATGATAGGCACATTAAGAGAAAATTGTTCATAGTTGGAGGATGAGTTTTACTAAAAGACATCAAGTTTCAAAAGTTCCTAGGTAAGTTGCATATGCATTGGATTGGTCCATTCATAGTCGCGGATATCAGGGAGTTCGGAGCGGTGAAACTTGTGCAACTAGATGGAATATTAATACCAGGATAGGTGAATGGCGCACGCCTAAAGCCTTTCTACCAACACAACACCCAATCTTCTAATTGATGAGGTCTTTGAAAAGGGCCTATAGGTAGGTTTAGAGTCAGTAGGAATAAGAAAGTCAAGTAGTCAATCCATTTAAGTTTCATTTTCTTTATTTTCCATACAATAATATCACGTGTCAGTTTAGTTGCGGAACCTATGCCACCTCATTGCAATCAGCTATGGTCGGGGAGGTCAGTCACACATTTTACATGTCTAATCCACCCAACTTAGAGTATTTTCTATAATAACTAGGCAATAATACCCTTGTAAGGTAAATTTTTGTAGAATATTTTCTCGTTATGGAAAGAGTCACGGTCACATTATTACCCATTTGCTCCACTCTGTATGTTTCCTGTCATGCATCATCCAAGTTAGGTACATCTCAGCCAGAGGCCAGTTAACATGATCGAGTCTGCATAGGGAAAGTTGCCGTAGTAATTAGTTAGTGAGTCTAGTTAGAAACGTCGTGTTGAAGATGGTCTACTTAATTTGCATGGCTATGCAGGAATTTTTAGAAGTTCAAATTCAGGTGATAGAATTCTTCAAGTCTCAGTTCAAAACTCAACAATGTCACTCAGGGACTAGCTATTGGCCTCCTATAACTGTTGTATATCAGCGATGCAGAACTATGATGAAGATAATGTCAGTTCCAGAATACAAATTAGATGACCAAATTAAGGTTATATAATCATTGTATGGTAAATATTATAAGGCCACATTGGTAGACAACGATCTTTCATATTGTTTCTAGTTTCTAGAGCTCAAGCAATAGGTATATACAGAGGAAGTGTCAAAGGGTGATGGCACAATGGTGACAAAGATCAAAGGAACATTTCGATCACTTCAATGGTTGACTTTGATAAACTTGAGGAGTATGCCAATTTTCAGAACGTTTTTTGCTGCAATGCAATGTACCAAAATTCTCGCAAGCTGGATGCATGGTGGCTCGCTCTGGTTAGACAAGGAATATCTGATTCATGTGAAATAAATTCAACACCTCACTGGACTCTTAGCATCAGAAGATGTAGTCTCGACAATGTTCCAGACCGGATCAAAGCGAGCCAAGAAGGAGGGGGATAATGATTATTACACCAAGTATAACACCAAGCAGAGTGGAAAGGGCGCCAAAATAGATTTTATCAACAAGGACCACATGAAATTCTCTTGCTACATCATTTCAGGGAATGTAATGAGACACTTCTCCAAAAACGAGTGCACGTTGGACACCATATCAGTTGCAGAGCACTATTACGAAGGAGCTTTGCTCAACTGGTTGGCATTCCTACTGAATGAGTTAGTCGAAACTTGGAAAGATGTATACAAAAGAAGGAATAATTTCATTTTGCGAGTATTTGATTATGACTTTTGCGATGTGGAAATGGTGCCTGCTAAGAGGGAGGAACCTTGTAGAGATCAAATATGAGCAGCCATTAGCACTTAGATATACACAATGGAGGACGTCCGGGGACCCCAGCAACAAAGAGATCAACAAGGCATACTTTAAGGACTGGTACCAAAATATCCTAGCGACCATAAGGGTAGTGGAAAGAATCCCCAAAAGATTCCTCAATAGCTACTTGTAGGAAATCTAGTTTGGGGTAACCCATGACCAGACTTATATCAGGCCACAATGCATCCATCCGGAGTATTTCAAATGAGGTCGCAAAGGTTCACATTATCATAAGGGGCATTCCACATGGAGGTCAGATTGTGGCCAGGGTTTGCCTATGAGATTACAGATGGCTAGTTCAAAAACTTGTTCAGGGGCATGTAACTGCAACCACATATAGGAGACACGGTAGGAAGTAGTATGGAGAGGGGGATGGAGGATGATTTACAACCAATGGTCTGCAAAATGGAGCAACGGATAAGCTCCCTTAAGCAAAAAATTTCTAGCTTCGTGAGTTCATGAGGTATGACTCCTTAGTCCAGTCTTTTTCAAGGGTTTGCTTTGTTTAATCCGATCATAACCACTCCCCTCGTTGAGGCTATAACTCCTCATAGTGCTCACTCTTGGACCAAGCCAACCATCCCCAAACCCAAGTAGCCCAAAGGTATAAATGCACCAATGACCAAGAAGCAAAAGATAATGTATGTCGTGACTATTGTTGACCTCACCAGGGATGGAATCCAGTCAACATCGACCTCCCCATTTGTTAAAGAACACCCACCATCCACCTCTATGGTTTCACCTAGGTTGCGGGATCCCTCCTCCCATACCGCTTCCACCTCCATGACCTTGTCTGAGGAAATCCCTCCAGGCAACCACATAGCCATAAACGAAATGGAAGTCGAATCGGCTATCCATTCCACCCAACCGCTGAATGGGGTTGAAGGCCATACTGCTGTTCAAACCGCCCTGGTATATCTATTTCTAGGAACGAGCCCATTCTCGAGCAATGAACCAATCACCTCAGAACCATAGCCAACTACAATCAAACTATTTGAAGCCACATTTCATTTAAATTTCCTTGTTGTTCAAAAACCAATCATTCTCCCTCCTACTCACTAGTTTCTTGAGACCACGTAGCCTGTAACTTCCCACAAATGCCACTCATAAAAATCCATTATTAGTGGATAACCCGTACAAAGCAACTTCTCGGACCCATCAATAATGTAGCGGGAGAACCTTTAGCACTGGTCCTCCACACAAATGTTTGGATTTATCGAACAGACAAATCAGAGGGCTGAACAGATCCACAATGACCTTGTCACCAAGTATGAGCGGTAGAAGCAATAAATCATCGCTATCATGGCAAACCGAGATCATCTTCGACAGAATAATCAATAGCTACAATCATAGGTCGACCAGGTGGCATCGAAGCTAAGAGCACTTTGGCCAACAGTGGTTGATTTAGTAATTGAAGCACTTGAGGATTTTTCAACCATCACATTGGTCGAATGTTGCGACCATATTCAAACAACATGCACAAAACTTGTGGCCAACAACAAGGAGTTGAAGAAGAGTTTAGATACGGCCAGAGTAGTGCTACCCGATATAAATAAAACCTACATCGTAGAAATAGAGCATAAACTCAACACTGCCACTGCCCTAAAATCTTCGCTAACTGATACCCTGGCGGATGGGTATGTGCTACTGGAGCAAGTCAATGATTGGTCAGGAATATTGGCCATGAAATACTAGTGAGTCTATCCACTTCGCCAACAACTCCAAAAACGCATCGCTGACAGCAAGACCTATAGGGATAAAGGCCAACTGAAGAAAATTGATGACGAGATTGCCTCTCTTGAGGCCAAGGTACAACAAATTGAGGAGGAATCCACCATAACAAAGAAGAAAATTTGGGACCTAAGGCCCCCGGTCCATAAACAGGTAAGAGCACTATGGGAGGTATGTGATGATGTCGAAGAATAGTGGAACAACCTGCAAAATGCCCAGCCCAAGCATCCGAACTCCACATCAGCGACCAAATTTCTCCAACAAGTAGAAACCCTCACAGGCGTCTAGCATATGACATTGGAAGATTATAACCACTTCCACTAGGAAATGATTATCACAATACCTAAGTTGGGGCCTTCATTTGGAAAAGAAGGCTAGAGCGTAGAAGAAACATCAGGACCAACATAACAAGGGGAAAAAGCATCATTTCTACAAGAGGAGGAATACACACAACAACAACTAATGACAACAGAGACCCCGCCAGGAGTAGCTACAGAGCTGACAACACTGGAGATCGACTGACTTGGGGATGAGTAAAAGGACTATGGTCAGGGCTTGTTGGGGCCTTCGTTTCGAATTTTGAGTGTTGGAGAGAAGAAAGGTCAAGAACAGGTGGTGGGGACAATGGTCTGGGTTGCGGAGCTGATAGCCACAAGAAAGGGATGGGAACGGGGAGTGAACAGGCAGCAGGGAAAATTTTAAGGCTTGGAGTTTAACTTAAATTTTAGACACCTTGGTGAATCTTATAGTCGCTAATATGAAAATGTAAAATGTTTGATCATACTTTTACAAAATTATTTAGATTTATAATTCTTTTATATTATGCTATATAAAAATTTGGCAATATCTAAATTAAAATAATTTTATATTCTAAAATTTGGGTTAATCACTTTAAAAAAAAGGGAAATTGGTGAATCTTTTTTTGTAAAAAGCATGGAAAATTAGCCCACCTATGAATATTAGCCCCTAAAATTTTCCATGACAGGCAGTTTCGGCAAGGTGGCGGAAGAGGACAGAGGTAGTTGAGCAGGGTAAATAGAAGGAAGCCGAGGGCGGAGTCAGCTGAACATAACTGGCAGTGGGAATGAAAAACAAAGGATAAAAGGAAAGAGACAACATGAGGAAGGGTTGGTGATGAAGTGGGTGATCCAGGGAAGGATCCTGAGAGCCAGATCAGTTGTAGAATAGATATGATTATTCTCAACTCTCCTTGTGTTCATTTCTATCAGTTATGTTCTATGAAAAGTATTCTCTGTGTAATTGAGGAATATGCCTCGAGCCTTTTGTATTTTGTCATGTACCCTTTTCTATTCCAATTGATGAAAGAATCAGTTTGGGTTCCATATTGTATTGTTGTGTTCCTTATGGGCTCTTTAAATTTTTGAATGAATGATTAACAACTATATAGTCTCCTATGATGGTGTCAATGGGATGACAGTATTAGATAGTCCAACAGATTGAGTATGTTGAGTTACTGTTGCATGTTATCTACATTTCCTTGATACCCCTCCCTACTCCATCTAACTTTAGTCACAGAACACCTCAGGTGAGACTCCTTTCCCTTTGGATAAGGTGAAAATGTCAGTGTTGTCCTAGACTACAACGAAGCCTTGTTGGCCCTTTGAGCCTGAACCCAGTGTCTCTTCCGAGTTTTCATTTTCGTGCCAACATCCACCTTGATACGACAGTCTAGATTGATTCCAGGGGTGAAAGAAAGGCTCATCCATCCACAGGCCAACTCGTTGAAGTATAATGGGGGCCACCCACTAGGTGGGATACCCTTGTTGGCCTCTTAATTACAAGTGAGTGCAACACAAAAAGGTAAAGGTAACTTTGTGATCCCCCGCTCCCGCTCTCCAGTCATCCTTTCCCAACCAATCCCAATTCTCCATGTACCCCCTTCACTCTCGATGTCATCACCTTACCACGTGTCCCTCCTTACTATAATGTATCCCACTCCAATTCCATTTTCTGATAGCTCCTCTACAGTTCCTGATGTGAATATCCCAGTTTGTCACCTGCGCAAGGCCTCCTGCTCAATGTACATGAACCACCTAAGGACTTCCTCCCAATGTCACTTTCATTTGCTCATACGGGCTCCAGGTAACCCATCATACAACCACCTATGATTTTTGTTTTATTAGCTCCTAAAAATGAAACAAAAGGTGCCCGAAACTCCTAAAACCCATGAGGTCAAATCCCCTTCTAGTGTTAAACCCCTTCTAGGCATCGAGAGCCAAATTGTAGACCTAGCATGCACTTACTAGCTTTTCGACCTTTGCTTTGAGCTTTTTGATGGCCATATAAGGGGGGAAGACACCTTTTGAGTTATCGATCCATGTTTCTATTTCCAAATCACACCCTCAGTCCATCACTTCCAAGAGTTTATTTCATGGTTCACTACGACATACCTATATGAAAATAATAATTTTTTCTCCACCTAGGGAGCTAAAATACTAGAAGTAACCCCTGAATTGATTCAGAAGGCTCTAATTTTCCCTGACTCCCCTACAATGAAATTTTTTACTAATGCTAAGCTAACCCATCACTTTGTTACTCTTCCTCCCCATGAGCATCAATCGTTCCTGGACCAAATCTTCACCCCAGGAGTCAAATCCATGCCCCATGATGAGTCTTTTCCAATTACCCTCTTTAACGAGTCTATTCGACCCATTCTATCTACAATTGCATGTTTATTGAGGGAACACAAGTCCCATATGACCAATAAGGCCATCCTGAGATTTTTACATAAAATGAAGCAACCTTGTTGTCTGCTCGACATAACGCTCTACCTATCTATGGCCATATGCTTCCAACTTCATTACTATCCTGCCACTTCTTACTTACACTATTATTCACTTATGTTCTACATGTTTATGTATACCTACATCGAAGAGTTCAAATGTTTGGGCCTTAGCATGATTTATCATAGCAAACAATGAAATTTTGTCTTCAACTGGAATATTTCTATCAGAAGAAGACTCAAGATTAGCAGGTACTCTCAGTTCATCTCAACCTTCATGGCCATTACACATAGGATTATCCATGGGGACTCACCACCTAGAATCTTCCCTTAGCAAAAAGAGCTCCTCCAACTTAGAAAAGATGCTATGGTAGGAGACTGGTACCTTTGTGAGAATTACACAGAGCTTAGGGTTTACGGGTACAAGCTTCATTCCTATCGCCTACCAGTGTTCATGCCTATGAAAATATTTTCCCTTGAGTTTATTCGACAGCTCCTCAACTTAGAATTTTTTCACTTTGTTCCTGCAAACAAAGGGTATATCTTTAAAATGCGACAGCTTATGGGTCCTTTTATGGTGAATACAAGACAGGCTTTTAAAATAGTTGAAGCTTCACTTGAAACCATGGATTTTGAAAAGGGGGAAATTTGGCACTATGATCCCAAGGGCATCATTCCCTGAAGGAGAGAAAAGATAAAATAACCAACTTACATACATGATCCCAGGCCCGAAATTGAATGGAAAGCTAATTTTGATTCATGGCCTCTTAATATAGAAATGGAGATCCAATCCCTTGTAATCATGGGCAAAGAATCAAAGAGGATTGTTGGCCAAGTCGAGGATACTGAGATGGAAGAAGCACACATAAATAAAAAGGTAAGGAGTCAAGGCTAAGAAGAAGAAGACATTGTGATCCAAATAATGGAAATAGGAACAGATCAACCTAGTTTTCATATTACTTTATAGGATCCCCCACCAGCTACAACTTCATCCTCACCAGAAGTAATGATCCCAGACCTTGAGGAAAGTGTAGCAGCCACTAGATCTAGTTGGCCTATAGGAATTTCCATTGAGGAAAATAATAGAAAATTCAGGGAGAGAATGCAATGGGTAATGGATTCCCAATCAGTGCCTCACCACACACGGTTGTTAGCTTCTATGGACCTGGAACGTAATGAGATGAAGTTTTCATTACAACACCCATCAACACAATCATTACCTTCAGGACCTCAATTTAAAACCTTGGATGTGTCTTTGAATTTAAAAATCATCCCCTTACTAGATAAAATAAACTTTCATAAGCAGGTGGGGGAAATGTTGTATAACGATCCCAAAAAAAATTCCATGGCCATTAGCAAAGCTGAGACATTATTAGAAAAGGCTTCAAGTAGTGTGAAATTGGAGAAGGCCAATTCCAGAGCTCTACCTATCTATGGCAGTGAACATGTGCAAACTAAGGAGTTGGCCTAGGTTGAGTTGGAAAAGAAAAGTCTGATGAAAGAGTTGGTAGATAGAAATGATGAGATAGTGGCTCTTAAACAACAAGCGGCCAAACTAAAATAAAAAATGAATTCTCATGTGTGTGTGGTGGAAGTACCTGAAGATCCACAAAACCCTATTGAGCATCTCACGAAGGCCTTGATCAGACTATAACTCTTTGAAGGAGAGTTGAAGAGGGTGCAAAGAGACTTAGTCTCCACTACTGCCAGAATGGCTTACAAAGAGAAATAGTTGGAGATTGCGTTGAAAAATGTTGAACTCGTCAACAAGAATATACATTTAGCAACACAGGAGGTTATTGAGATAAAAACAAAGTTGAATGGGAATATGTCTCTTCTGGAAGCAAGACAACTAGTATGGGACGATACTATCGGAGAAACGAACCGCAAGGGGGAGCATGTAACATTAATGCATGAGAAAAAAGCTACAAGAAAGGAGTTCGAGTAGTTCACCATGGATGCCAAAGAAGAAGGTGAAAGAAATTCCTTATTACCAAGATATTTATTCACTTTGTAAAAAAGAGGCCAACTGAGGAGTTAAGGCCCATCTACATATTCAATAGAGTCAGTGCTGTAATGGAAATATCTAAAGTAGTCTTGAGAGAGGAAGACAGAGTTAAAGTTGAATAATATATTGGAATAGAATAAAAGAAGTTGCTTCATTCAATGACGATTTTGATAGGGTAGTACAATCTGGGTTACCTAGCTGCTTTCTTGGGAACAGTATAGTCAGAGGCTAGTAGAAGCTAAAATCAATGTTGATTTGTCTCATGAAAAAACCATCACTCTCAAAGGGAAAAAAATAGTGAATTTCATGAAGAAAGAGTTCCAACTACTTAAAATGGTGAAATTATTCCTTCATAGGTTGGATTACTCTGGTATAATCAATTTAAGGGTTAGTTATCAACGGTTTAACTCTACCCCTCGTCCACCTTCAACATTATTGCAACAATGTGAGAAGTTCACCAATCCACCAGCCATATGAGTCATCGATTTGTAGGCACAACGCACTCCACAACGTGCTACCTTGGCCCATCGTCCTTAAAAAAATATTTCTAATCATGTCAATCCTAACACCTTATTTTCATATTTTATTTTACTCAAATTTTTAAGCTTTATTTTTCTCTGTTAAGTTGTTACGTTTCAGTTAAGTACAATTGTGTTATCAGACACGTTGAAGTTTTGAAGCGCTTAGTCATCATGAACAAATTAAGAAGAGAATATTTTGTAACAACCTCTCTCTTTCTTAGAGGGCCTATATGAAATTTTTTGAAAGAGGGAACAAGGGTTTATAATTTTTGGGAAAGAACTATTTTCTAGTTTCATAAGGACAATATTATGGATCTCGATGCATGTATGTTTCTCTAGATATTAATGCAAGAATTTTGTTGATTTTGACTTATTGGATTTGAAATATGTTCCTTTCTCTACGTGTTTTTCATATATGTTGAATGCTCATCTTAGATTTCATGTCAAGTATGTCATATGTATTTCTCATAAAAATATAGATTCATTTAGATCAAAGTGTTAATGAATAATGCCTGTATGGATATGGAAATCAAGCCTTTAAAAGCGCTCCATGTATCTTAGCATCTCATAAACATTTTCCTCACTCTCGTTTCTTTGTAAATTCGGATGTATAGAATTCTTAAAGTTTAATCTCCGTATGATGGATTTCACCTCTACTTTCTTATGTAATTTCATATGTTTAAAATAGCTTATTAGTTGCGTCTCCAATCATCATTGGCCACCATAGATTAATGGATAATATTCATGTGCATTCTTATGTGTATTAGTTTATATGTTGTATCTCTTATGAATGGTTATGAATCAATTTCAATTGAATTCTATGGAAAATAAAAAATTTTATGAGTTTCAAGTCAATTTTGACAGTACTTATTAGAATGTCTTAGGCATTAGTCTTCTCTCAACCCAGAGGCTATCTCTAGGAGTGACAACATCTTCTGGCGTCATTGTCGGGGAATGGATTAGAGAAATTTTCCCTGGGTATGACATTCTTACACTCTTTTATAAGATGAGAAAAGATGTGTGGGTTGTAGATTTATCACCTTGGCGACTCCACAGTCCAACTATAAGTTTAGCACCCTAGCTTTTAAGAGACCCCATACCCACTCAGATACCTCTCAGCAAATAACAAAATCTGTATTTGATATGGAAAGGCTAATATATAGAAGGATTTGGATGGAAAAAACACCAAATACTGCTGCTACTATCTCCTCGTTTCCTAAAACAATTTCGTCTAGCTCACCCAATGCCATATTTCATTGCTTCGATTTTTCTCCTAGAGTCCTGGTATATCCTTCAAAAAGCAGTCAGATATTTAGTACCTCCTCCCTAAAATTCAAGGAAGAAGAAGCTTAAATAAACACTCCTTATTTATCATTCCCTCCCCTCTCTGAGGCTAAGGAGGTTAAAGACATCCTTGAGAGCATTCCTCCTCAAAGTGTGAATAGTTTCTCAATCCACTTTAGTCAGCTGTCCCGCAATCTGTCATAGCTTAGAGACCAATAATAAACCAAGAACCACCATATTTGATCTAGATTGATGTCCCAGGTTTCATATTAAAAAATATGCCCCCTTAGACCTACCTCAACCTTTGATTGCTATGACACAAGATTATCTCAAACTCTTGCCCAGGTTTAATGGAGAAGACAACATATCAACACAAAGACATGTAGAAACTTTTCATGCCTTTGCAAAAAAATTAAATGTTGAGCACCTAGATATAGTGTTGAGGCTTTTCGTCCAATATCTGGATGAAGAGGCTAGGAAATGGTTCAATTCCTTTCCATATGCTTCCATTACTACTTGGGAACAAATGGAAAATTATTTTATGCAGAAATGGGGGGAAAAGAGAGATCATGGATATATTCTCATTGAGTTTAATGCTATGAAAAAGAAACACGATGAAGACGTCTCAGGGTTTATGAAAAGATTTAATAAATTATATAACAGTCTACCTACTGAAATCAAATATCCATAGGAGGCTCCTATATTGTCTTTGATGGGGCCTTTGAATCAAAATTTGTTTTCACACTCCGAGAGAGGAAGTCCCATACTCTGGACTAGATTCAAATTGATGCTTTTGAGGTAGAAGAAAATTTTACATCAATCAGGAAGTTGAGAAACAGAACTGACCACAGGGAGAAGAAAAAGGGAAAAGAGGAAGAAACTTACACAAGTCATGGAAGAGAGTCCCAAGAACAAAAGATAGAGGAAATGGATAAGTTAATAAAGAACTTATCAAATAACTTGGTAAAAATTGTAGGAATTTACAGGGTAAGTTCCTCAAATAGAACACCAAAGGACACTGCTCACAAACAGATCACAGATCAATACACCAGTATTCTTAACACGGTTAAAACCCTCAAAGAGCGAAATAGTCCACGGCCTGAGCCAATGCAGCCACTTCAGGAAATTCATTAATAAAAGAATGAAAATTTACATAAGATTCTCTCATGAATGGTTACCCTACAAATGACCCTCCATGCTCTCTAAATAGAGATCATGGACCAATCGAGTGTTAAGCCACAGACCAAGTGTCAGTAATACCAAGGAGAGAATGAACCATCAGTTCACTTCATGTTTGGAACATATCATGACCATCAGATTGTAAGTTACAAAAGTACATAGTAAAGAAACACACTTTACCTAACTCTACACTAGACCAAGTTATACTTAACTATTTCCTATGTGTCGGAATATCCTAACATCCCCCCTTAAGAACAACTTGGGATAGGATTGAAGGATGTACAAATATGACACAATAGGAGAAGGAAGGAGGCATTAGAGTCTATCCCCCCTTATTGACAACTTCCTTCTTGAACTCCAACCATAAATCAAAGTTTTTTAAACTTCACCTCTGTGAGAGCCTTTGTAAAGATGTCTGCAACTTGATCATCTATTGAACAATATTGCACTTCAAGAACATGGTTATGAATGAGATTTCTGATGAAGTGCATATGAATTTCAATGTGTTTTCTGCGCTGATGTTGGACTGGGCCTTTGCATAGTTGAATGGCACTTTGATTATCACACCAAAGTGTATCTGAATGTTGTTGTTGAAAGCCAAACTCTGATATGATCTAACGAAGCCACGAGGCTTCCTTACTATCTTCTATGACACCAATACACTCTGCTTCTACTGAAGAAAGAGAAATGGCACTTTGTTTCTTGCAATCCCATGTAATAGGTCCTGAACCAAGAGTGAACACATAACCTACAGTAGACTTCCGATCATCAGGGTCACCAACCCAATCAAAATTAGTGAAACTAACCAATAGAGGAGACGCTTCTGCACTGCAATGAATCCTAAACTGAACTGTACCTTGAACATAATGAAGTATTCTTTTAGCTTCTTTCCAATGACTTTCATGTGGGGTTTTCATAAGCTGAGCAATAAGGCCAACAGCAAAGGAAAGTTCAGGACAAGTATGGGTTAGATACAAAAGTTTTCCTACAAGTTGATGATATAAGGTAGCATCAACTTTAGGGGAAGTACAAGTGACTAAAAGTTTGGCTCCAGATTGAAATGGAGAAGGGGTTGGCTTACTATCTTCCATGTGAAAATGGCATAGAAGATGACAGGCATACTTAGACTGGGAAAGGGAAATACCTTCCTTGGATTGCAAGACTTGAAGACCAAGACAATAATGCAAGTGTCCTAAGTATGTCATTTGAAACTTCCTTTTAAGGCTAGACTTCACATTGTTTATAAGGTTGGGATCACTAACAGCAAGGATAAGATCATCAACATAAATAATAAGCATGATAAAAGACTTTCCCACTTTCTTGGTGTAGACAGTATTGTCAGAATGACACCTAGGAAATCCAGTTTCTAAAGGAAAGTTATCCATTTTGGCATACCAAGCCCGAGGGGCTTGATTGAGACCATAAAGGGATTTCTTAAGCTGACATACGAGGCTGGAGTCTGTTTGTATAAAGCCAATAGATTGCTCCATATAGATTTCTTCATGCAAGTCCCCATGCAAGAAGGCATATTTAACATCCATCTGATGTACTTCCCATTTGAAAGAGGCAGCAAGGGAAAGAACATGGAAGATAGAGTTCATTTTGGCAACAGGGGAGAAGGTTTCAGTATAGTCAACAACTTCGACTTTTGAAAAACCCTTAGCAACAAGACGAGCTTTATGTTTATCAGCTTTTCCATCTGGTCCATACTTGGTTGTGTAAACCCATTTTCATCTAACATGTTTTTGTCCCTTTGGAAGAGGAACAAGATCCCATGTATCATTTGCCAATAATTAACGATACTCTTCTTTCATAGCTACGTCCCAATCTAGATGGCCTGAAGCTTCTGCAAAGGTTTCAGGATCATAATTTGCTGAAGCTTGAGCCAGTAAAGAAGAGGCTCTATCGAACTGAGAACGTGTACGTCGCTGATCTGTAGGATCACTGACAAGAGCACCTGCTGCATCCCGAGTAGCACAGACCCATTTTGGAAGCTGAGGAGCTGAAGGAGGATCCTGAGAAGGTGGGGGAGTATTTTCATCCTCAATGTTATCATCTGAATAAGAAATATTGTCAGAAGTAGAAGGGATAGAGAGAGGTGGCACATCTACCGAACTAGGCTCGTAGGCTGATATATTTTCAGCAAACTTTACATCTCTTCTAATGATAACATTTTTGGACTTAAGTGGAATAAGTCTATATCCTTTGACATCTTCAGAATATCCAACAAAAATACATTTTTCACTCTTAGGTTCTAAAGATTTATGTTTCTCATCTGGAATATGGGTCCATGCTTCACTTCCAAAAACACGGAAGTGACTTACATCTGGTTTAATTGAGCTCCATGCTTCTTTTGGAGTGATATTCTTTAAAAACTTAGTAGGAGTGTGATTTAATATGTAATTTTCACAGTTAATTGCTTCTGCCCAAAAATTAAGACTTAGTCCTTTAGATTGAAGCATACAATTAGCCATTTTTTTTTAAGGTGTGATCTTCCTTTCAGCTACACCATTCTGTTGTGGAGTATATGGAACAGTATGTTGCAATTGAATTCCATTCTTAGTGCAAAAGTTGATGGATTTGTTGTTAACATATTCTCCACCATTATCAGATCTTAGCTTAAGAATTTGATGTCCAGATTGTTTTTCAAAAAAGGCCTTAAAGGCCAAGAACATGTTAAACACTTCACTCTTGAGTTTTAAGAAGTATACCCAAGTGCATCTGGAGCAATCTTCAATGAAAGTTAAGAAACACTTGTAACCAGAGAATGAAACAACTAGAAGTGGACCACATAAATCACTATGCACAAGTTATAAAGGGGATGAGGCGTGCTAAGAGGAACATTTTTCAAAACTATCCCGATGATGTTTTCTGAGTACACATCTGGAACAAACACCATCTCTGCAAGATACCATTGGAAGACCTATCACCATATTTTCTTTACATAGCATTTGAAGGGAGCGATAGTTTAAGTGACCAAATCGCTCATGCAAAAGCTTTCTCACTTCATCATTATGAGCAACAAATACTGAGGGAAGATTTGATGACCCAAAGTTGTTAAACTTATACAACCTTGTAGAATCTGTCTAGGATCTCTTAGGTCCTTAATACAACATCGTGATGTGAAAATTCAATGATTTTACCTTCACCTGAATGAGTTATCTAATATATAGATAGAAGGTTGCAGGATAAGGTTGGAACACATAATACATCATTAAATTAACCATTGTCTAGATGAACAGTTCCAATCCCTACAACACTAAGAGATCTATCATCACCAACATATATATTTTTGGTGTTACAATCATTTAATGAAGAAAACATGGCTTTGTTTTTGGCCATGTGATAAGAAGCTCCAGAATCAATGAGCCACTCATGAGAATGAGAAGAAGAAGATACATTTAGTGCATAACCAAACCAAGATGCTTGACAATCACATGCAAAAAGTGCTATTCCTGAAAACGAAGTTGAAGTTGAAGAGTGCTCCAATTGAATGTTATGCTTCTTCATTGTTGCTTCCAAGGCTTCCATTTCTTAAAGCATTTGGATTCTAAGTGGTATTCTTGATTACAAAAGTGGCAATGTCTATCAGTCTTCTTCCCTTTGTTTTTATTTTCCTTATCATTTTGTTGAAATTATTTTTCATTTTGAGATTGAAATTTCTTAGGACCCTTGTTTGGTTTAGGACCATTCTTTTTAGGATACTGATTCTTAGGATTCTTTCTATTTGGTTGCTGCTAGGTGGCTAAGTCTTTCTTAGAAGAGTTTCCAATATTAAGAAGACCAAGATATGAGAGCTTTTCTTGTTCTATTATTAAAGAATCACAAAAGGCATCAAAAGAGGGGGACTTGTAGTCTTGTCCTTAAGAAATAAAGGCTTCTCTAGTAGAATGGAAGGTGGAAACAAACACAGAGTAGGCTGGTCCCAACTTAGTAAGAATGGAATAGATAAGGCTACCATCTTCTTTCTTAACCTTAACACCTTCCAAGAGAAGCCTAAGGGTCTTGAACTTGGACAAAAAATCTTCAATGGAAGAAAAATTATTGGGGTCCAATGTAAGCAACTCATTTTCGAGTTGATGGGCTCTAATTTCATTTTTAATTCCAAAAACTTTAGTGAGCTATTTCATTGCTTCATTAGGAGTATCAAGTTCTGCGATATGGAATCTAAGGTTTGGAGAAATAGACATCCCTATCAACCCACGTGCTTGATATTGTCTATTTTCCCATTTGGCTACCTTATCTTCATCTTGAAGTTTGGTTTCTTGGACCGAGGCTATTCTGTAAAGACCTTTACTTCTAAGTAAATCCACAATGTAGGACCACCATTGGAAGTAGTTGGTGCTGTTAAGAATAGCTTAGCATGGACTTTCAATTTTAACAGAAACTGAAGCTGTAGATGTTGAAACTAAGTATTCCAATGGAAAGACCTAGAAAAATTAGGCTGATTAAAAAAAAAACAGCTCTGAAAACAGCTTCCGGATGAAGAAATTATGGCTTTTTGAAGAAACGTTGTTGAAGATGTGGATGAAGTGCGTGAATGAGCAAAAATGAATGATAATGTTATATTTAAACACCCCCCCTCCTTTCCAAACTTAATCTAATTAGCTCACTTAAAAAAAAAAAAAGATTTTATATGACTCACTTTTATAAATAAGTGAAAGTCACTTTTACAATGGTACTTTATGAGCTACCCACTAAATTGTAACTTAAATTAAAGATAAAGAGACTTTAGAATTATAAGTGACTCACTTTTTATAATGAGTGAGAAAACTTTTACATAAAGTAACCTTAAAACATAAGTTACATGTGCTTTTTGAATAAGTAACTCAACAAAAAGAAAGACTTGAACTCAAGACCTTTATTCTCAATAAAGTAACTTTGGAACAAGTGAGCTAGTTTAAAAGTTCAGTAATTTTTGGAAAACAGGAAGGGGTTTTTTTTTTTTTTTAGTCATTGAAGCTTTGGGGTGCGTGCTTACTTGAAAAACTCTTTTTTTCCTACAAAACAAAAATCACAAAACCCAATACAAACATACAAAAAGAAACACACCTTACGGCTTGAAGATAGCTTTAGCCGGAAACTAAATATTTTCCTCAATGTTTCTGGTTTTCCGAGATCACACTAAGGCACGGCGGAAAAGAGCATACACATGAGAAAAATCCTTCCTTTCTATTTCTGATTTGCTCAGATTGAATAGATTCGCGGGGCAAAGATCATACGCAGAAATGAAAGGTATAGACCTGGTAATAAAAAACAGAGAGCTAAATAAACCGAAATAAATGGAAAGATGAATAGCTAGAACTACAAATAAAGACTATGTACCTCCAGATCTTAAAAATGACATAGCTAGGGCTACCATAAACCTTTTCGTGTGAAACAAAAGGGGTTCCTCACTGGAATAGATGCTCCTAACACAATAGAGCAGTTCTCTCGGCCTAAAAGTAGTCAGAAACAATAGATCTAGGAAACGACAATCGGATGTAGTTGTACCAGCTTCAGATTTGGATCACCAATGGATGCGGCCCTCAAATAGATTTGATACCATGTAGGAATTTACAGGGTAAGTTCCTCAGACAGAACACCAAAGGACACCGCTCACAAATAGATCACATGTCAATACACCAATATTCTTGACGTGGTGAAAACCCTTAAAGAAGGAAGCAGTCCACGGCTCGAGCCAACACGGCCACCTCAGGAAATTTATTAATAAAAGAATGAAAATTTACATAAGCTTCTCTCATGAATGGTTACCCTACAAATGACCCTCCATGCTCTTTAAATAGAGATCATCGACCAATCGGGTGTTAAGCCACAGATCAAGTGTCGGTAATACTGAGGAGAGAATGAACCATCGGATCACTTCATGTCTAGAACATATCATGACCATCAGATTGTATGTTACAAAAATACATAGTAAAGAAACACACTTTACCTAACTCTACACTAGACCAAGTTATACTTAACTATTTCCTATGTGTCAGAATATCCTAACAAAAATGGAGCTAGAAAATAAAAACCTTCCATGGAAAAATTCCAAGGCTCCTAATTGAGGCTTCAATCTACAATACAGAAGACCTACCTTGCAAATATTGCAGAGGGAGAGAAAAGAATAGCAATACCACATCCATCCCCCATTATATATAGAAGAAAATTCAATGGAGAAGATACAAGATGCCAATGAGGTTTATGGGAACCTGTACTCCTCTTTCTCTGATGAAGAACAGGAGGCCGAAAATTATGGAGAAGAAGGGGATGATCTAGATGTAACACTAAACAATGGTGAGATTGATGATTACTGCAAGAAGTTCGCCGATTTCATGCAGGCCCAACTGCATAGGAAATAAAATATTCTGTCTTTTAGAAAGAGATCAAGAGGGCAAGACCAAAATGAATATGTTTCCTCTCAAGATCCTCCTAGGCTAGCTGAAAAAGGGAAGGGGCCTTTAAATCTAATTACACAAAGAAAGAGGGATCCCTCAGATCAAATCTTCCATAAGCCCAAATCCCTCAGAGAAGAGAAGCCACCTACCCTACCTAGACCCATCTGTGATAAATAAAAAGAGCTTGTAGAGGCCATCACTATAGAAAAAGGCACTATTATCTTTAATATTCAAAAAGAAATTGAGAAAGTCAAAATTCTGCTCCTGTTGGCTGAACTATTAAAACAACCCACTTATAAGGCCCAAGATTCCCAGTTCATGTGTCCATCTTCTTTAGTCCCCTTGCATGATAGTTTGAATCTCTAAGAGTAAAGGCCAATGGGCATTGTTGGACCCCATGTTGCAGAACTAGATGTTTCCATAACTCCTTTTTATGTTACCTTAGTAGTACATGAACTTTTTCTTCATAACTGCATGTTAAACTCTGGTGCTTCCCACAACTTGATGCCACTGTTTGTCATGGAGCAACTAGGGTTGCAGATAGCTAGACCATACAAATACCTCTACTCTTTTGAATCTAAGAGGGTAATGTGATTAGGAATGATTAAGGACTTAGTGGTGAATTTGGCCCAGATCCCAGTAAAAAACATAGTAATGGATACTGTAGTAGTTGACATCCCTACAAGGTTTGGTATGCTTTTTTCTAGGTCTTGAGGATCAAATATTGGAGGTTCCATCAAGCTAGATTTGACCTACACTACCATTCCTATCTTTGGTGGGGAAGAAAGGAAACTATATAGAGAATAAAGGATTTTTAAAATAGTTTCAAAATATGATTGCTCAAATAATGATGTTGTGCATGGGAAAGAAAAGGAGTTCTCTTGCTTACTATTAGAAGAGGATGATTTCATTTTGGAAGAAACACAGGTACAACAGGTAGCCCAATTAGATCAATAGTTGCAAGATTTTAGCAAGGTTTGGAAGTTGTAATTTGATGGTGTGAATTTTAAGGAAGGCAATGGAGAAGGGGTGTTGCTGATATCCCTAGAGGATAGCTTTATTCCTCTCTCATTCAAATTGGAATTTGAGGAAACCAATAATGTAGCAGAGTATGAGGCTTTAATTCTAGGCCTACAAGTAGTGAGGAATTTGAACATTGAATGCTTAACTGTGTTCGAGGACTCTGAACTTGTGGTAAAGAAAATCAAGAACCAATGTCAAACTAAGCATTCGAGGTTGAGGGCTTACATAAATGAGGTTTGGGATATATTGGACAATTCTTCTTGGCTTTTAATGTCCAATTTATACCTAGAGAAGGAAATCGAATCACTAACTCATTGGCTATAGCTGCCAGTAATTTTAAGTCACCGAAAAATCCACTTCTCAAATATGAGGTCGAGGTCAGATACAAACCCTTAGTGTCAGATAATGTTAGACACAGGAAAGTGATAAAATATGATGAAAAGATCAAGTGTTTTATGGAACTCATTGGGGAATTCCTAGATTCTGTGATCAATCAAGAGGGAGAAAAATTGACAGATGAACAACCAACCATTTGGAAGGAAACTATCACAGGGCATATAGTTTTGCAGCTAAAGGGAAACACTATTCCCCATGGTCTTGTTCCTTTGGAGAGATTATTCAAATCCAATTACGTGGCCTCAAAACCTGCTGAACAACGAATTGACGAACATGTGGAGGAGTGCAACATTGGCTCAAAGGATGAACTTGGGATGATCAAGTTGTCAAAAGGGATTCCCCATCAATATAAACAAAGGGATATAAATATTTTTAAAGGCTATAAAGATTTATTTTCTTGGTCATATGATGATTTAAAGATGCTTGATACTAATGTTATTCGTCATAAGATTCCCTTAAAGAATGGAATGAAGCCTTGTAAGCAGAAACTCACACAAATCAATCCCCTGTTACTCCCATCCATTGAGAAGGAAATAAAGAAGTTACTTCAAGCTAAGATCATTGTACCCGTGAGATACTTAGAGTGGGTGGAAGACTTGGTTCCTGTCAGGAAGAAGAATGGAGAGATAAGGCTATGTGTTGGTATAAATGGATTATACATTACATAAAGTAGTTGGTTGAGCTCAAATGTCCATGATTGATGGATTTTCAGGGTACAATTAGGTAATAGTACATCCCAATGACCAAAATAAAACTACATTCACTATGCCCTAGAGAACCTTCATGTATGCAAGAATTTCATTTGGCCTTATAAACACTGGATAAAATTTCCAAAAGGTGATGGATATAGCATTTGTGGGAGAGAAGGATAAATTTGTAGTGGTCTACTTGGACGATATCACAGTCTTTTCTAAAACAGATGATGAACACATTGAGCATTTGAAGATCACTTTCAAGAATTGCAGGAAATATGGGTTGTCTCTGAATCCTAAGAACTCTTAGTTTTCTCTGAGTGAGGGAAAGTTGTTGGGGCACATAGCATAGGAAGGGGTGAAGATCTATCCCAAGCATGTTGAAGCCATCAAATGTAGATTTTCCTGTAGATTCATAGCTCCTGTAATGTACTAAAACAAAAAAAAAAGGAATCTACTCTACTCTTTAAACAACAGAAACCAATAGATTGATGAAAACAATAATCGACAAGAGGAAGATAATCAAAGACACATAACACAATTTTTTATCTAGGGAAATCCACTGCTCAAAATTCTGAATATCTATTGCATTAATAAAAAATGTGAGTGATAACACAAATCCTGTTTTAACTAGAACAATTCTTGCACAAGTATGATCAACTCTCTGCCTCACAAGCCCACTATAGCCAACACTTAGCCAATTTTGTTGCTTTCTAAGCCCTTATTTACTTGTGCCATTCCTGTGAGGGTCAACCAATATTTAATTGGGAAATCATTCCTCCATAATTGTGCAATCCAAAAATAGGTCCTTACCTGATTGCATGCATGACCTGTAAAACTTAGATCATCATACAACTAATAGTACATTTTCCTTTCACTCTAGTCTCAACTGGGTCTTTCTATGAACTGGAAATCATGAGTTATTCATGAGGGAATATTCAGTTAGCTAGACTAGCACTGAGGATGCACTAGTGCACCAACTCACTACTAGACCTTTACTGGTTCCATAAATAGTTAGAACTAGTTTAACTATGTATAACTAAGTCAAACTGAGTTTTCTAATTACAAATCAAATAAACTCATCTTGGACCTCTAAAATTTAAGGAGAACATATACATGACTACAGAAAGACTTCCAACTTGAAATTACTAAGATAATTAAGTTAATTAAACTTAATTAACTATTTACAAGTGGCTATGAGAATAGAATTCAATTTTAATTCATAGTTTAATTCAAGGACAAATTAAACTGTAATTCCTTGTTTCCATTTCTCAACACTCCCTCTCAACAAGAAAGGGATTATCAAATACCCCAATCCTATCTATGTGAAACTCAAATTTACATCTTGACAATGCCTTTGTCAAAATGTCAGCGTATTTCTCTTTCGTGGGAACGTAATCCAACAAAATAATATGCCTCAATACACAATCTCGAAGATGATGATATTGGATATCTATATTCTTGGACATGTTAGAGCCTAAATCTGCCTTAGGCTGAAGGAAGGAAAAATTCAGGGTAACCACAAACCACGCTCACTCTGGTAGTTAGCCCTACCAGAACAGGAGAGGGCTCTCTTCGAGTCATGCTATGAAGAATAAATGATATGGTCTGAGATGACTTAAAATGACTACTGATTTTAGGCTAGTAAATAGATATGGAAAAAGACACAATTTTTTGAATCACTGAATTTTCTGGGCTGTGTGGGACCAAAGGACCGCATGAGCTGGGAAATTAAATGAAAGGCACAGAATAGTTGGTGAGGCAAGATAGGAAGGAAGCTTAGCAATCGGATTTAAATAACATGGAGTGGGAAGCTTGTTGAGGGGGCTGAAAAGGGCATATGTGATTAATCCTTTTTAGACAGAAGAAAACACACAGAATATGAACGCTTTTCCAAGGCAGAGCAATAAAATGGATTCTACCTTTCTCACTAAAAACACATTCAATTGGAAATGATCATGAATGAACTGTAAACATAACAAATTACATATGAAACAGAGACGAAACACATTGCTAAACTCATACCACAAGAATCTTAGGAATCAAAGCTGCATCATTTCATTAAAATCTCTACCAAAACTATACAATGAAGGTGTCGAGTTATTCCCCCACGCTATTCCCAGAAACTCTAACCATTTACAAATGACTTTCAATACAATAGATAAGCTCAGAAGTGGGAAAGAAAATCGATGAAGATAGGGAGTCGTTTAATCATCATTAATGAACTGAAGCTGAAGAGCCAACCGTTTGCCAGCGTTACATTTTCCACCCAAATGACCGATGGAGAGGTCTCCGGACTCAAAACTTGCCCAAATTTCTTTGCCATGCACCATTAGTCATGATTTTTCATGCAAAATCCAATGATGTAAACTTTTTTCAATTTTGAGCTCCCTAGCAAAAGCGCGCGCCACGTGCGTGGCACATAGGTAAGTGGCCTGGCGCATTGGGCTTGAGGCGCGACGCATAGAGCCTGTGCGTAGCACGTTTTACAGGAGACTTTTGGAGGCCTTCTCGGTGTCCAAATTGGGCACAGAATAGCTCGTTGGAAAGGTATTTGAGTCTACTTTCCAACCCAACTAGAATTGTTTCAATTGGAGTTCATTTTCCTTGTCAAAAATCAAATCTCACAAGACTGGTCAAAATGTGCCAAATGAGGCTGCCTCAAGGCAGAGTGCTGTTGCAGTCAACTTTTGAAAGTGTTCCTCAACTCCAAATTGAACTCATGATAGCTCATTGGAAATATCTTTGTGTCTAGTTATCATTTTACTCATAAAGCAAGTCATTTGGCCAACCAAGCTAGGAGAAAACTTGATTTTCCCAAGGTCACTTTAGAGGTGCATCAATTCTCCTGAGGCAATTGTATTTTTGACATTTCTATAAAACCATGACACCTATGTAAAAAGTGAAGGAGGTTTTTCTTCCTTGGCCTATTGTAGACAAAACCCTCTCTGGGTTTTCCAAAATTCATCTTTTCTTGCTTAGAAACATCATTTGAGTGAATTATTGAACCTTCCTCTGGCCTGCAAGTATTATTGAAGCACTTTGAGAACAACAATTTGCAAACCCTAGACCTAATAACTCTTTGTTGACCAAGAGATTAGAACATAACTGCAAATTAACTTTAAAATGATTTGACAAACAGACCTAAACCAATAGGATAAGGCATGAGGGGAAATGACTGACAAGACCCTTTCGTCAAATTATGGCATGCCCCTAGTGGAATGCAGCGAGACTCCTAAAAATGAAATACAGAAAGAGTTTTGATCTCTGACAGAGGACTGACAAGACTGACTCTAACATTGGCTCCAATGGGGGATGGTAGCTCCAGCTCCTTGGAGATGCCAAGAACTGTAGATCTTTGGGAGAGCAGACAGTGCCTTCATCCATTAGGCTATGGAGCCATCATTTTCGACAAAACACATAAGACTTAGACTCATTTATTGACTGAAACTTGACTCAAAACGACTTAATTATGAAACCAACATGACTGAAAAACTAACTCAATGCAAAAGGAAATGACTCATGACAGACTTAACTAAAACAAGAACTCACAAAACTTATTCAATGGCAGCAGTCCATTAAGATTCGAGGGTTTCAAATCATGATGACAGCCACCTGCATACTAATGCAATATGTACAATCATGTGTAGTGTGTCTTCCAATGTAACCAATCAAGTAAATGCCTCCTTGATTTATTCTCCTGATCAGATCTCCTGGTCAACAACAGATACTGGTAACTGGGCATCCAAAAACATAATTGACCATGATCTTTTTCATCACTGAATACTGTAATAAACACCTTCACGGCTAACTGCAACAGATGTGCCAGAGGATCTTGAAAAACATGAAGTCTATCCTCCTGCTGAAAGAGCAAGGTGTCTTTCTCCTTTGCTTCTGATTTTCCTTCATAATGTACTTCAGTATGAGTATGTTCTTGATCCTCAGAAAATTCTGAACAGGTTGATGAGTGAATCTCCTCTTGAAAACACATATCAAAACATGAAACATATGAAGAAGAATCTGAAATGGAATCCTGAATGGTCTGATCTTCGGTAGTCTGAATATATTGTAGGTCATCTTCATATGGTATGATAGCCAGATTCTCATTACATTCATCAATCATGAGAAAAGAAACTTCAAATGTTTCGTGAAACCCAACACTAACTTTTCTATCATCTACCATAAATTCATCCAGAGAAACCTCGTTACTTACTTGAGCGAAGATCTCATCTTATTGTTCATGAACTGGCTGGATTACCTCGTTATGAAGGCTGTGTTCTGATGAGATGAGGGTAGTTAGGTCTGTAACTCTGTCTTCTTCATTTGAGGCAGCCTCAACAATGCAATTCTCTTCTATGAGATCCGGAACAACATGTTTTTCCTCATCACAATCTGTCTCTCGATCTGATTTATCATCATCATTTTCTGAGATTGGAACATCATTTTCCTGCGTATCCTCTTTTATTTCAACCAGATCTGAAATAAAACTTCTTCTTTCATCATTTTCAGCCATATGGAAATCTTCAACCTACTGATTTTGATCCTGCTGCAAAGTTTCCTCTAAGAGTTTTGTGTGCTGCTGAAACAGATTTTCATACAAGGCTTCCATGATCTCATCATCCATGAAATTATCATCTTCATAATATTTCTCAAGGCTTTCAATAAAACTATAAGCATGCTTGCAACAGTCCTGAACTAAATTTAATGATTGATAAGATTCTTTATACCTTTCAATGAACATGGCATGAAAATCCTTTAAACAGTAAATACAAGCAGGCGGCAAACTTTCATACCAAGATTGGGCTTCACCTTCCAGAGTGGCCAGGAATATCTTCATCAAGCAATCTTCAGGAAAATGAACCTTCAACTTGCGAATATGCATGTGAAATCTGATCAGATGTAAAGCAACATCCTTCCTACCATCATCTTTAAACGTAGGCAAATTCCTTGACCAATCTACCTTCGGAATTTTATTTGGGAAGCCTGGAATGTGATCTCGGCTCATGGGAGCGTATCTTCTTGCAACCCGTTCCATCTTGAACATCTCAAAGCTACTGATTTCTCTGCAGTGGAGTCACCATGAAGCATTGATTTCTGGATTTTGTAGTGAATGAAGTCGCCAGGTGAACGATTTCAGCGTTCTTATGTTTGATCATTGTCCACCATCAACCATCAGATCTTCACTTGATACATGTAATGGGGCAAGAGAATCTATAAGCAAACAATGTTCTCCCCAGTAGAGTCGCCACTATGTTAGAGCCTAAATTTGCCTTAGGCTGAAGGAAGGCAAAATTTAGGGTAACCACAAACCACACTCAGTCTGGTAGCTAGCCCTACCAGAACAGGAGAGGGCTCTCTCTGAGTCACGCTCAGTGAAGAATAAACGATATGGTCTGAGATGACTTAAAAATTAATACTGATTTTAGGCTAGTAAATAGATATGGAAAAAGAGGCAATTTTTTGAATGACTGAATTTTCTGGGCTGTGTGGGACCAAAGGATCGCATGAGCTGGGAAATTAAATCAAAGACATAGAATAGTTCGTGAGGCAAGATAGGCAGGAAGGTTAGCAATCAGATTTAAATAACATGGAGTGGGAAGCTTGTTGAGGGGGCTGAAAAGGGCATATGTGATGAATCCTTTTCAGACAGAAGAAAACACACAGAACATGAACGCTTTTCCAAGGCAGAGCAATAAAATGGATTCTACCTTTCTCACTAAAAAAACATTCAATTGGAAATGATCATGAATGAACTGTAAACATAACAAAGTACATATGATACAGAGAAGAAACACATTGCTAAACTCATATCACAGGAATCTCAGGAATCAGAGCTGCATCATTTCATTAAAATCTCTGCCAAAACTATACAATGAAGGTGTTGAGTTATTCCCCCATGCTATTCCCAGAAACTCCAACCCTTCACAAATGACTTTCAATACAATAAATAAGCTCAGAAGTGGGAAATCAAATCGATGAAGATAGGGAGTCGTTTAATCATCATTAATGAATTGAAGCTGAAGAGCCAACCGTTTGCCAACGCTACATTTTCCACCCAAACGACCGATGGAGAGGTCTCGGGACTCAAAACTTGCCCAAATTTCTTGGCCATGCACCATTAGTCATGATTTTTCATGCCAAATCCAATGATGTAAATTTTTTTCAATTTGGAGCTCCCTAGAAAAAGCGCGTGCCACGTGCGCGGCGCATAGGGAAGTGGCGCGACACATTGGGCTTGAGGCGCGGCGCATAGAGCCTGTGCGTAGCGCTTTTTGCAAGAGACTTTTGGAGGCCTTCCCGGTGTCCAAATTGGGCGCAGGATAGTGCATTGGAAATATATTTGAGTCTAATTTCCAATCCAACCATAATTTTTCAATTTGGAGTTCATTTTCCCTATCAAAAATCAAATCTCCCAAGACTGGTAAAAATGTGCCAAATGAGGTTGTCTCAAGGCAGAGTGATGTTACAGTCAACTTTTGAAGGAGTTCCTCAACTGCAAATTGAGCTCATGATAGCTCATTGGAAAGCTATTTGTGTCTAGTTATCATTTTACTTATCAAGCAAGTCATTTGGCCAACCAAGCTAGGAGAAAACTTGATTTTCCCAAGGTCACGTCAGAGGTGCATCAATTCTCCTGAGGCAATTGTATTGTTAAAATTTCTCTAAAACCATGACACCTGTGTAAAACTTGAAGGAGGTTGTTCTTCCTCTGCCTATTTTGGATAAAAACCTCTCTCAGTTTTCCAAAATTCATCTTTTCTTGCTCAGAAACATCATTTGAGTGAATTATTGAACCTTCCTCTAGCCTGCAAGTATTATTGAAGCACTTTGAGAACAACAATTTGCAAACCCTAGAACTAATAACTCTTTGTTGACCAAGAGATTAGAAAAAAAATGTAAATGACCTTTAAAATTATTTGACAAATAGACCTAAACCAGCAGGATAAGGCATGAGGGGAAATGACTGACAAGACCCTTCCGTCAGATTATGGCATGCCCCTAGCGGAATGCAGTTGAGTGAATGGAGCGAGACTCCTAAAAATGAAATGCAGAAAGAGTTTTGATCTCTGACGGAGGACTGACAAGACCAACTCTAACAGGACAAATTATGAAAAACATTATTTTTAAAGAGTTTGATACAACTCTGATTATCACAGTAAATCACAGTTGGATCCATCTCCTAACCAAACAAACCAACCAGAATCTTCCTCATCTATATGGCCTCACATGTTGTCTGACTTGCAGCCATGTACTCCGCCTCTACCGAAATGAGTGCAACCAATCTCTGTTTCCTATTGTACTAAGAAACTGTTGTTGACCTAATATTGAAGATCCCTCCTGATGTGCTCTTCTTATCGAATGGAATCCCTAACCAATCTACATCAGTGAAGCCTTGAAGCTTCACCCCCTCTTTCCATATGTACCATAATCCATAATGAGTAGTGCCTCTGAGGTATCTCAACACATGCTTTTCCACCTTCCAATACAACTTGGTAGGCCTAACCATCACTTGACTAAGCTGGTTATCTGCATCGCACATATCCGGTTATGTATTCACCAAATACATGAGTAAACCCATAAGCTATTTGTAAATAGTAGCTTCCACTACTTAGCTTGAAATAACATCCTCCTCCCTCTAGTTACCTGCTAGAGGAATCTCCATGGGTTTGCTTCTCTCCATGCGAAACCTCCTGAGTATCTCGTTGGCATACTTTCCCTATGAAATAAACAGTTCCACATCACCCTTCCATACTTCCATGCCCATAAAGTAATGCATGAGCCCCATATCCTTCATCTCAAACTCTTTTACAAGATCCTCCTTGCAAGACTTGATCAGCTGATCATCACCTGTCAAAATAAAATCATCGACATATAACACAATGATCAACAATTTACCTTCCACCACTATGTTGTATAGGTTCACATCGGATTCACTCTTAGTGATGCCCAACCCGATGAAGTAGCTATCAATCCTGGTGTACCAAGCACAGGGTGGTTGCTTTAGCCTATACAACACTTTCTTGATCCGTTACATGTGACTCATGGTCAAAGGTCTAAAAACCTTTAGTTTGCTCTATGTACACCTCTTCCTTAATCATGCCATTAAGGAAGGTTGTCTTTACATCCATATGATGTATCTTCCAACCCATCTACGGTGATAGTGCCAATATAGATCTGATCGATGAGTATCTTGCAAGAGGAGAAAATGTCTCATCATAGTCAACCCCCTCTACCTGTGAAAAGCCACGGGACACAAACCTAGCCTTATGCTTCTCCACACTACCATCTGTAGCTTTCTTTACCTTGTAAAGCCATCAAGAGCTCATCACTGACTTGTCCTTGAGTCTCAGGACCACATCCCAAATATTTTTACAAAATATGGAGTCATACTCCTCCACCATGGCATTAACCCAAACTGGTTGTTGCACTCCCTCCTCAAAGGAAGATGGCTATGTCTCAACACATCCGCTCATAAGAGCCATGTATCTAGTGTACCTCTTAGGTGACCTCCTCCACCTATGTTGAGATATGGGTGCTCCCACATTCTCTCGTACATCATGCAATAACTTGTCAGCTTCTCTGGTGCACTTTCTCCATCTCTAGAAGACTCTTGTTGAGTGGATGTCTCCACTCTTAGATCCTGAGCATATGGCTTCTCCACATCAATCTGAGGCTCCTCAACCTTAGGAGCTAAGATTTGATCAACTTCATGTAGTTGAAGCTCCCTCCCAAGGTAAACTTTCATGGCCTTCTCCTCATCGAATTTGACATCCCTGCGAACCATTTTCATCCTACTGGTCGACAAGTACACCCGATAGTTGTGAGGTGTATCATGTTACCCCACAAATACCCCAAAATTTGTTGTTGGCTTAGCCTTCTTCCATGCATATTTGGTCACATGGCAATATACCATGACCCAAAAATCCTGAAGTGACCAAAATCTGATCTCTTACCGGAGAAAGTCTCCTCTGTTGTTTTCATCCCAAGTATTCAATGCAGGCTCCTATTCTGCAAATAAACAACTATGTTGCATGCCTCAACCCACAAGTGTAGTGGTATGCCCTGATCATGTAACATCACCCTGCTACCCCTATAATGATTTTGTTCTTCCTTTCGACCACACCATTCTGTTGTGGGTTATGGGGTGTCGTAAACTCTCGTTTAATCCCTTCTACTGCACAAAATTTCTTAAACTCATTTGAGACATACTCACCACCATTATCAATCCTCAGAGCTTTAACATTCTTTCCAGACTCTTTTTCGACCAATGCTTTAAATTCAAAAAACTTTGTGAAATTTTGATCGTTCTTCTGCATGAAAAGGATCCAACATTTACAAGAAAAATCATAAAAAAATATAACATAGTACCTATGTTTGGTCATGGATGTTGTCAATAATGGTCCACACACATCTGAATGGACTCACTCTAGAATCGCCTATGCTCGACTATCTCTGTCATTAAAGGAAGCCTTGGTGTATTTTCCCAAAGTACACCCCTTGCATGTATCAACTTGCTCTAGCATACCTTTGGGAAGACCAATAAAGATCTGCTGCATGATTTTCAAAGCCCTATGATGCAAGTGATCCAATTGCTTGTGCTACAACTCGCCAATGTCTCGTCTATGCACCATCTCTTCTTTCATTCTCAAAGAAGAACAATCCTCTACCTCCAACTTATAGAGATTCTTAACTCTAATCCCTATCTTCTTTACTTGACCTATGGCTATGTGTCGAAGGAATTCCTTTTCTTTGCTAAAGACCACATCATAGCCTCTATCCTCCAACATGGCGGCCGATACTAAGTTCTTCTTCAACCTGGGCACATACATAACATATCTCAAGGCGAGAGGGGCACCATTCTCCCTTTGAAAATTAATCATTCCCAATCCAGTAGTATTATACCTCCCGTCATCACCCATCTCTATATGCATTTGGAGATCCTTCTCCTCCAGGTCACTGAACAACTCCTTGTCACCCGTCATGCGGAATGAAGCGCCATTGTAAAGATACCATATACTACTCATCATTGATGACACCATTCATGCAATGAGTAAAGTCTAATTTGAATTGAGAGTCCAAAGCCTCACCCGTTGCTCCTCGTGAGGAATTCTTCTTGGACCTCTTGAGTGGATAGTTTGTAGCACAATGTCCCAACTCGTGACAATGAAAGCACTTAACTTTCGACATGTCTTTCTTCTTTCCTCCATGACAAGAATCTGATTTCGAATGGGATGCCTTCCCTTTCCCCTTCCTTGCCTCACCCACTAAGGAACAATTTTCCTCATCACTAATCTTTGATGAGGAACCATCTCTGGTGTTCCTTATGATCTCCTCTTACATCATATAACCACAATCATTCCCAATCTAGAAGCTTCTCCCTCCCATTGACAGAGTCCTGATAGCTATTCCAACTCTTGGGAAGGCCTAGGAGAGCTAGGCTCACCATATCATCCTCGACAATGGTTATTCCAACACTTCCAATCTCATCATGACAGTGAGTGAACTTGGTCAAGTATTTTGGAATGGTCTTGCCTTTCTCCATCTTGATTTTTTGAAGTTTATCTTTCAGTGCCAACTTCCTATGGTCACTGCTATTCTGGAATAGGTCCGTCAATGCTTTCCACATAGCATACAGAGTTTCCTTCCCATGGAGACTCGAGACAATGTGGTCTCGAACTCCCTAAAGGATTATCCACCTCGCGTTTGTGACACACATCTTCCATTCAACCATATTCTATGCATCTGATGTTGCTAACTTAGGAATGCCTTGATCAATGAATTCCTTGAGGCCAGTACCCTCCAACACTACCTCCATCCTGTCCTTCCATGCTATATAATTCGAGCTTCCGTCCAAGGCATACTCAAGCCTTGAACCGTAGAAATCCATTTTTTGATCCTGAAGTATGTATTGCAAATTCGAATTTCACCTGTAACCCCAAACTCAAAACTTCAAAACCTCCTCTAGTATATTTTTTTAAACTTTGATACCATGTAAATTTTCTTATAGATTCAAGCTCATGTAATGTACTAAAAACAAGAAAAGAATATACTCTACTCTTTAAACAGTGGAAACCAATAGAACGATGAAAACAATAATCGACAAGAGGAAGATAATCAAAGATACGTAACACAATTTTTTCTCTGGGGAAAGCCACTGCTCAAAACCCCAACTATCTATTGCATTATTCAAATTTTTTATTAATGTAATAGATAGTCAGGGTTTTGAGAAGTTGATTTCCCCAGAGAAAAAATTGTGTTATGTGTATTTGATTATCTTCCTTTTGTCGATTCTTTTTGAGTGGGAGTGTTGAGAAATGGCAACAAGGAATTCCAGTTTAATTTGTCCTTGAATTACAATCGAATTCTATTCTAATAGAAACTTGTAAATAGTTAATTAGGTTTAATTAACTTAATTATCTTAGGAATTTAGTGTTGGAAGTATTTATGTATTCATGTATATGTTCTCCCTAAATTTTAGTGGTCCAGGATGATTTTATTTCAGTTGTAATTAGATAACTCAGTTTAACCGAGTTGTAAATTGTTTGTGGAACTAGTAGAGGTCTAGTAGTGAGTTGGTGCACTGGTGCATCATCAGTGCTACTCCAGCTAACTGAAGGTTCCCTCATGAGAAAACCATGCATGTCCGTTCAAAAAAATACCTAGTTGAGAAGATAGTGCAAGGACAATGTACTATCAGGTGTATGATGATCCGAGTGTAGGAATTTACAGGGTAAGTTCCTCAGACAGAACACCAAAGGACACCGCTCACAAACAGATCACAGATCAATACACCAGTATTTTGACGTGGTTAGAACCCTCAAAGAGGGAAACATTCCACGGCCTAAGCCAACGCAGCCACTTACAACAATTTATTAATAAAAGAATGAGGATTTACATAAGCTTCTCTCATGGACAGTTTCCCTACAAATGACCCTCCATGCTCTTTAAATAGAGATGATGGACCAATCAGGTGTTAAGCCACGGATCAAGTGTCGGTAATACCGAGGAGAGAATGAACCATCAGATCACTACATATCGTGACCGTCGGATTGTAAGTTTACAAAATGTACATAGTAAAGAAACACACTTTACCTAACTCTATACTAGACCAAGTTATACTTAACTATTTCCTATGTGTCGGAATATCCTAACATCCCCCCTTAAGAACAACTTGGGATAGGATTGAAGGATTTACAAATATGACACAATAGGAGAAGGAAGGAGGCACTAGAGCCTATCCCCCCTTAGTGACAACTTCCTGAACTCCAACCATAAATCGAAGTTTAGTAAACTTCGCCTCTGTGAGAGCCTTTGTAAAGATGTCTACAACTTGATCATCTGTTGAACAATATTTCACTTCAAGAACATGGTCATGAATGAGCTTTCAGATGAAGTGCATGTGCAGTTCAATGTGTTTGCTGCGGTGATGTTGGACTGGATCTTTGCATAGTTGAATGGCACTTTGATTATCACACCAAAGTGTAGTCCGATGTTGCTTTTGAAATCCAAACTCTGACAGGATCTGACGAAGCCACAAGGCTTCGTTACTGGCTTCTACGGCACCACAATACTCTACTTCTGCTGAAGAAAGAGAAATGGCACCTTGTTTCTTGCAAGCCCATGTAATAGGTCCTGAACCAAGAGTCAACACATAACCTGCAGTAGACTTCCGATCATCAGGGTCACCAGCACAATCGGAATCAGTGAAACCAACCAATAGAGGAGCTGCTTCGGCACTGTAATGAATCCCAAACTGAACTGTACCTCGAACATAACAAAGTATTCTTTTAACTACTTTCCAATGACTTTCATGTGGGTTTTGCATAAACCGAGCAACAAGGCCAACAACAAAGGAAAGGTCAGGATGAGTATGGGTTAGATACAAAAGTTTTCTTACAAGTTGACGGTATAAGGTAGCATCAACTTCAGGAGAAGTATAAGTGACTGAAAGTTTGACTCCAGACTGAAAGGTAGAAGGGGCTGGCTTACAGTCTTCCATGTGAAAATGGCGTAGAATATCACAGGCATACTTGGACTGGGAAAGGGAAATACCTTCCTTGGATTGAAAGACTTGAAGACCAAGAAAATAATGTAAGTGTCCTAAGTCTGTCATTTCAAACTTCCTTTTAAGGCTATACTTCACATGGTTTATAAGGTTGGGATCACTACCAGTCAGGATAAGATCATCAACATAAAGAACAAGAATGATAAGAGACTTGCCCACTTTCTTGGTGTAAACAGTATTGTCAGAATGACACCTAGAAAATCCATTTTCTAAAAGAAAGTTATCCATTTTGGCATACCAAGCTCAAGGAGCTTGCTTGAGACCATAAAGGGATTTCTTAAGCCGGCATAAAAGGCTGGAGTCTGTTTGTATAAAGCCAATAGGTTGTTCCATATAGATTTCTTCATGCAAGTCCCCATGCAAGAAGGCAGATTTAACATCCATCTGATGGACTTCCCATTTGAAAGAGGCAGCAAGGGAAAGAACAAGGCAGATAGAGTTCATTTTGGAAATAGAGGAGAAGGTTTCAGTGTAGTCAATGCCTTCAACTTGTGAAAAGCCCTTAGCAACAAGACGAGCTTTATGTTTATCAACTTTCCCATTTGGTCCATACTTGGTTCTGTAAACCCATTTGCATCCAACAAGTTTTTGTCCCTTTGGTAGAGGAACAAGATCCCATGTATCATTTGCCAATAATGAATGATATTCTTCATTCATAGCTGCTTCCAAATCTGGATGGCCTGAAGCTTCTGCAAAGGTGTCAGGATCATAATTCGCTGAAGCTTGAGCCAGTAAAGAAGAGGCTCTATCGAACTGAGAACGTGTACGTCGCTGATCTGTAGGATCACCAGCAAGATCACCTGCTGCATCCCAAGTAGCACGGACCCATTTTGGAAGCTAAGGAGTTGAAGGAGGATCCTAAGAAGGTGGGGGAGGATTTTCATCCTCGCTTTCATCATCTGATGAAGAAATATTTTCAAAAGTAGAAGAGATAGGGAGAGGTGGCACATCCGCCGAACTAGGCTCATAGGCCGATATATTTTCAACAAACTTTACATCTCTTCTAATGATAACATTTTTGGACTTAAGTGGAATAAGTCTATATCCTTTGACATCTTCAGAATATCCAAAAAAAATAAATTTTTCACTCTTAGGTTCTAAAGCTTTATGTTTCTCATCTGGAATATGGGCCCATGCTTCACTTCCAAAAATGCAAAAGTGACTTACATGTCGTTTAATTGAGCTCCATGCTTCTTTTGGAGTGATATTCTTTAAAACCTTAGTAGGAGTGTGATTTATTATGTAATTTGCATAGTTAATTGCTTCTACCCAAAAATTAAGACCAAGTCCTTTAGATTGAAGCATACAATTAGCCATTTCCTTTAAGGTGCGATTCTTCCTTTCAGCTACACCATTTTGTTGTGGAGTATATGGAACAGTATGTTGCATTTGAATTCCATTCTCAGTGCAAAAGTTGATGAATTTGTTGTTAACATATTCTCCACCATTATCAAATCTTAACTTAAGAATTTGATGTCCAAATTGTTTTTCAACAAAGGCCTTAAAGGCCAAGAACATGATAAATACTTCACTCTTGAGTTTTAAGAAGTATACCCAAGTGCGTCTGGAGAAATCATCAATGAAAGTTAAGAAATACTTGTAGCCAGAGAATGAAACAACTGGAAGTGGACCACATAAATCACTATGCACAAGCTGTAAAGGGGCTGAGGCATGCCAAGAGGCACGTTTTTCAAAACTATCCCGAAGATGTTTTCCGAGTACACATCCGGAACAAACACCATCTCTGCAAGATACCATTAGAAGACCTGTCACCATATTTTCTTTACATAGATTCTGAAGGGAGCGATAGTTTAAGTGACCAAATCGCTCATGCCAAAGTTTGCTCACTTCATCATTATGAGCAACAAATATCGAGGGAAGATTTGATGACCCAAAGTTGTGAAACTTATACAGCCTTGTAGAATCATCAACAATGCCAATAGCTAAAATCTATTCTAGGATCTCTTAGGTCCTTAATTACAACAACGTGAGGTGAAAATTCAACGATTTTACCTTCACCTGAATGAGTTATCTGATATATAGATAGAAGGTTGCAGGATAAGGTTGGAACACATAATGCATCATTAAATTGACCATTGTCTATATGAACAGTTCCAGCCCCTACAACACTAAGAGATCTATCATCACCAACATATATATTTTTGGTGTTACAATCATTTAAAGAAGAAAACATGGCTTTGTTTTTGGCCATGTGATAAGAAGCTCCAGAATCAATGAGCCACTCATGAGAATGAGAAGAAGAAGATACATTTAGTGCATAGCCAGACCGAGATGCTTGACAACCACATGCAGAAAGTCCTATCCCTGAAGATGAAGTTGAAGTTGAAGAGTGCTCCAAATGGATGTTATGCTTCTTCATTGCTGCTTCCAAGGCTTCCATCTTCTTAAAGCATTTGGATTCTCAGTGGCCATCTTGATTACAAAAGTTGTAATGTCTATCAGTCTTCTTCCCTTTGTTTTTATTTGTCTTATCATTTTGTTGAAATGATTTTTCATTTTGAGGCTAAAATTGCTTAGGACCCTTGTTTGGTTTAGGACCATTCCTTTTAGGATACAACTTCTTAGGATTCTTTGAATTTGGTTGCTGCTGGGCGGCTAACGCTTTCTTAGAAGAGTTTCCAAGATGAAGAAGACCAAGGTGTAAGAGTTTTTCTTGTTCTCTTATTAAAGAATCACAAAAGGAATTAAAGGAAGGGGACTTGTAGGCTTGTCCTTGAGAAATGAAGGCTTCTCTTGTAGAATGGAAGGTGGAAAAAAACACAGAATAGGTTGCTCCCAACTTAGTAAGAATGGAATAGATAAGGTTACTATCTTCTTTCTTAACCTTAACACCTTCTAAGAGAAGTCTAAGGGTCTTGAAATTGGAAAAAAACTCTTCAATGCAAGAAAAACTATTGGGGTCCAATGTAAGCAGCTCATTTTTGAGTTGATGGGTTTTAAGTTCATTTTTAATTCCAAAAACTTTAGTGATTTGTTTCATTGCTTCCTCAGCAGTATCAAGTTCTACAATATGGAATCTAAGATATGGAGAAATAGATATCCCTATCAACCCTCGTGCTTGATCTTGCCTATTTTCCCATTTATTTGCCTTATCTTCATCTTTCGATTTGGTTTCTTGGCTTGAGGCTATTCTGTAGATACCTTTACTTCTAAGTAAGTCCACAATGTAGGACCACCATTGGAAGTAGTTGGTGCTATCAAGAATAACTTGGCATGGACTTTCCATTTTAACAGAAAGTGAAGCTATAGATGCTGAAACTAAGTGTTCCAATGGAAAGATCTCGAAAAATTAGGCCGGTTCAAAGAAAACGGCTCTGAAAACGGCTTTTGGATGAAGAAGTTATGGCTTTTTGAAGAAAATTTGATGAAGATGCCGACGAAGTGCGGGAATGTGCGGAAATGAATGATAATGTTAAAAAAAACAGCCCCCTTTCCAAACTTAATCTAATTAGCTCAACAAAAAAAAGACTTGAACTCAAGACCTCTACTCTCATTAAGTAGCTTTGGACCAAGTGAGCTAAACTAAAAGTTTAGTAATTTTTGGAAAAGAGGAAAGATTTTTTTTTTTTTTAGTCGCTGAAGCTTTGGGCTGCGTGCTTACTTTGAGAAAGCTCTTTTTCCCTACAAAACAGAAAACAGAAAACCCAACATGGACATACAAAAAAAAACAAACCTTATGGCTCGAAGTTAGCTTTACCCGGAAACTAAATATTTTCCTCAATGTTTCTGATTTTCCGAGATCACACTAAGGCACGACGGAAAAGAGCATACGCATGAGAAAAATCCTTCCTTTCTGTTTCTGATTTGCCCAGATCACACTGAGTTGTGGGGTAAAGAGCATATGCAGAAATGAAAGGTATAGATCCGGTAATAAAAAAGGAGCTAAATAAATCGAAATAATAAACACAGAGAAAATAACTAGAAACTGCAAAAAAAACTGTATACCTCCAGATCTTAAAAATGATGTAGCTACGGCTACTGGAAACCTTTTTGCCTGAAACGAAAGGGGTTCCTCACTGGAACAGATGCTCCCAACACAATAGAGCAGTCCTCTCGACCTGAAAGTAGTCAGAAACAATAGATCTGGGAAACGACAATCAGATGCAGTTCTACTGGCTTCAGATTTGGATCACCAATGGATGCGGCCCTCAAATAGCTCTGATACCATGTAGGAATTTACAGGGTAAGTTCCTCAGATAGAACACCAAAGGACACCGCTCACAAACAGATCACAGATCAATACACCAGTATTTTGACGTGGTTAAAACCCTCAAAGAGGGAAACAGTCCACGGCCTGAGCCAACACGGCCACTTCAGGCATTTTATTAATAAGAGAATGAAGATTTACATAAGCTTCTCTCATGGACGGTTTCCCTACAAATGACCCTTCATGCTCTTTAAATAGAGGTCATGGACCAACCGGGTGTTAAGCCATAGATCAAGTGTCGGTAATACCGAGGAGAGAATGAACTGTCGGATCACTACATATTGTGACCATCGGATTGTAAGTTACATAGTAAAGAAACACACTTTACCTAACTCTATAATAGACCAAGTTATACTTAACTATTTCCTATGTGTCGGAATATCCTAACATCCCCCCTTAAGAACAACTTGGGATAGGATTGAAGGATTTACAAATATGACACAATAGGAGAAGGAAGGAGGCACTAGAGCCTATCCCCCCTTAGTGACAACTTCCTGAACTCCAACCATAAATCGAAGTTTAGTAAACTTCGCCTCTGTGAAAGCCTTTGTAAAGATGTCTGCAACTTGATCATCTGTTGAACAATATTGCACTTCAAAAACATGGTCATGAATGAGCTTTCTGATGAAGTGCATGTGCAGTTCAATGTGTTTGCTGCACTGATGTTGGACTGGATCTTTGCATAGTTGAATGGCACTTTGATTATCACACCAAAGTGTAGTTCGATGTTGCTTCTGAAAGCCAAACTCTGACAGGATCTGACGAAGTCACAAGGCCTCCTTACTAGCTTCTACGACACCACGATACTCTGCTTCTACTGAAGAAAGAGAAATGCCACCTTGTTTCTTGCAAGCCCATGTAATAGGTCCTAAACCAAGAGTGAACACATAACCTGCAGTAGACTTCCGATCATCAGGGTCACCAGCCCAATCGGAATCAGTGAAACCAACCAATAGAGGAGCTGCTTCGGCACTGTAATGAATCCCAAACTGAACTGTACCTCGAACATAACAAAGTATTCTTTTAGCTGCTTTCCAATGAATTTCATGTGGGTTTTGCATAAACCGAGCAACAAGGCCAACAACAAAGGAAAGGTAAGGATGAGTATGGGTTAGATACAAAATTTTTCTTACAAGTTGACGATATAAGGTAGCATCAACTTTAGGAGAAGTACAAGTGACTAAAAGTTTGACTCCAGACTGAAAGGGAGAAGGGGATGGCTTACACTCTTCCATGTGAAAATGGCGTAGAATATCACAGGCATACCTGGACTGGGAAAGGGAAATACCTTCCTTGGATTGCAAGACTTGAAGACCAAGAAAATAATGTAAGTGTCCTAAGTCTATCATTTCAAACTTCCTTTTAAGGCTAGACTTCACATGGTTTATAAGGTTGGGATCACTACCAGTCAGGATAAGATCATCAACATAAAGAACAAGAATGATAAGAGACTTGCTCACTTTCTTGGTGTAAACAGTATTGTCAGAATGACACCTAGAAAAGCCATTTTCTAAAAGAAAGTTATCCATTTTGGCATACCAAGCTCGAGGAGCTTGCTTGAGACCATAAAGGGATTTCTTAAGCCGACATAAAAGGTTGGAGTATGTTTGTATAAAGCCAATAGGTTTTTCCATATAGATTTCTTCATGCAAGTCCCCATGCAAGAAGGCAGATTTAACATCCATCTGATGGACTTCCCATTTGAAAGAGGCAACAAGGGAAAGAACAAGGCGGATAGAGTTCATTTTGGCAACAGAGGAGAAGGTTTCAGTGTAGTCAACGCCTTCAACTTGTGAAAAGCCCTTAGCAACAAGACGAGCTTTATGTTTATCAACTTTCCCATCTGGTCCATACTTGGTTCTGTAAACCCATTTGCATCCAACAAGTTTTCGTCCCTTTGGTAGAGGAACAATATCCCATGTATCATTTGGCAATAATGAATGATATTCTTCATTCATATCTACTTCCCAATCTGGATGGCTTGAAGCTTCTGCAAAGGTGTCAGGATCATAATTCGCTGAAGCTTGAGCCAGTAAAGAAGAGGCTCTATCGAACTGAGAACGTGTACGTCGCTGATCTGTAGGATCACCGGCAAGATCACCTGTTGCATCCCAAGTAGCACGGACCCATTTTGGAAGCTGAGGAGTTGAAGGAGGATCCTGAGAAGGTGGGGGAGGATTTTCATCCTCGCTTTCATCATTTGAAGAAGAAATATTTTCAAAAGTAGAAGAGATAGGGAGAGGTAGCACATCCGCCGAACTAGGCTCGTAGGCCAATATATTTTCAGCAAACTTTACATCTCTTCTAATGATAACATTTTTGGACTTAAGTGGAATAAGTCTATATCCTTTGACATCTTCAGAATATCCAAAAAAAATAAAATTTTCACTCTTAGGTTCTAAAGCTTTATGTTTCTCATCTGGAATATGGGCCCATGCTTCACTTCCAAAAATGTGAAAGTGACTTAAATCTGGTTTAATTGAGCTCCATGCTTCTTCTGGAGTGATACTCTTTAAAACCTTAGTAGGAGTGCGATTTATTATGTAATTTGCATAGTTAATTGCTTCTACCCAAAAATTAAGACCAAGTCCTTTAGATTGAAGAATACAATTAGCCATTTCCTTTAAGGTGCGATTCTTCCTTTCAACTACACCATTTTGTTGTGGAGTATATGGAACAGTATGTTGCATTTGAATTCCATTCTCAGTGCAAAAGTTGATGAATTTTTTGTTAACATATTCTCCGCCATTATCAGATCTTAGCTTAAGAATTTGATGTCCAGATTGTTTTTCAACAAAGGCCTTAAAGGCCAAGAACATGTTAAATACTTCACTCTTGAGTTTTAAGAAGTATACCCAAGTGCGTCTGGAGAAATCATCAATGAAAGTTAAGAAATACTTGTAGCCAGAGAATGAAACAACTGGAAGTGGACCATATAAATCACTATGCACAAGCTGTAAAGGGGCTGAGGCATGCCAAGAGGCACGTTTTTCAAAACTATCCCGATGATGTTTTCCGAGTACACATCCAGAACAAACACCATCTCTGCAAGATACCATTGGAAGACCTATCACCATATTTTCTTTACATAGATTCTGAAGGGAGCGATAGTTTAAGTGACCAAATCGCTCATGCCAAAGTTTGCTCACTTCATCGTTATGAGTAACAAATATTGAGGGAAGATTTGATGACCCAAAGTTGTGAAACTTATACAACCTTGTAGAATCATCAGCAATGCCAGTAGCTAAAATCTATCTAGGATCTCTTAGGTCCTTAATTACAACATCGCGAGGTGAAAATTCAATGATTTTACCTTCACCTGAACGAGTTATTTAATATACAGATAGAAGGTTGCAGGATAAGGTTGGAACACATAATGCATCATTAAATTGACCATTGTCTATATGAACAGTTCCAGTCCCTACAACACTAAGAGATTTGTCATCACCAACATATATATTTTTGGTGTTACAATCATTTAAAGAAGAAAACATGGCTTTGTTTTTGGCCATGTGATAAGAAGCTCCAGAATCAATGAGCCACTCATGAGAATGAGAAGAAGAAGATACATTTAGTGCATAACCATACCGAGATGCTTGACAACCACATGCAGAAAGTGCTATCCCTGAAGATGAAGTTGAAGTTGAAGAGTGCTCCAAATGGATGTTATGCTTCTTCATTGTTGCTTCCAAGGCTTCCATCTTCTTAAAGCATTTGGATTCTAAGTGGCCATCTCGATTACAAAAGTTGCAATGTCTATCAGTCTTCTTCCCTTTGTTTTTAATTGTCTTATCATTTTGTTGAAATGATTTTTCATTTTGAGGCTGAAATTGCTTAGGACCCTTGTTTGGTTTAGGACCATTCCTTTTAGGATACAACTTCTTAGGATTCTTTGAATTTGGTTACTGCTAGGTGGCTAACGCTTTCTTAGAAGAGTTTCCAAGATGAAGAAGACCAAGGTTTAAGAGTTTTTCTTGTTCTCTTATTAAAGAATCACAAAAGGAATCAAAGGAAGGGGACTTGTAGGCTTGTCCTTGAGAAATGAAGGCTTCTCTTGTAGAATGGAAGGTGGAAACAAACACAGAATAGGCTACTTCCAACTTAGTAAGAATGGAATAGATAAGGTTACTATCTTCTTTCTTAACCTTAACACCTTCCAAGAGAAGTCTAAGGATCTTGAACTTGGAAAAAAAATCTTCAATGCAAGAAAAATTATTGGGGTCCAATGTAAGCAACTCATTTTCGAGTTGATGGGCTTTAAGTTCATTTTTAATTCCAAAAATTTTAGTGATCTGTTTCATTGCTTCCTCAGGAGTATCAAGTTCTGCAATATGGAATCTAAGATCTGGTGAAATAGACATCCCTATCAACCCTCGTGCTTGATCTTGCCTATTTTCCCATTTAGTTGCCTTATCTTCATCTTTCGGTTTGGTTTCTTGGCTTGAGGCTATTCTATAGAGACCTTTACTTCTAAGTAAATCCACAATGTAGGACCACCATTGGAAGTAGTTGGTGTTGTCAAGAATAACTTGGCATGAAATTTCCATTTTAATAGAAAGTGAAGCTATAGATGCTGAAACTAAGTGTTCCAAAGGAAAGATCTCGAAAAATTAGGCTGGTTCAAAAAAACGGCTCTGAAAACGGCTTTCGGATGAAGAAGTTATGGCTTTTTGAAGAAAATTTGATGAAGATGCTGACGAAGTGCGGGAATGTGCAGAAATGAATGATAATGTTAAAAAAAACAGCCCCCTTTCCAAACTTAATCTAATTAGCTCAACAAAAAGAAGACTTGAACTCAAGACCTCTACTCATAAAGTAGCTTTGGACCAAGTGAGCTAAACTAAAAGTTTAGTAATTTTTTGAAAAGAGGAAGGGGTTTTTTTTTTTTTAGTCGCTGAAGCTTTGGGCTGCGTGCTTACTTTGAGAAAGCTCTTTTTCCCTACAAAACAGAAAACAGAAAACCCAACACGGACATACAAAAAAAAACAAATCTTACGGTTCGAAGTTAGCTTTACCCGGAAACTAAATATTTTCCTCAATGTTTCTGATTTTCCGAGATCACACTAAGGCGTGGCGGAAAAGAGCATACGCATGAGAAAAATCCTTCCTTTTTGTTTCTGATTTACCGAGATCACACTAAGTAGTGGGGTAAATAGCATACGCAGAAATGAAAGATATAGATCCGGTAATAAAAAGGGAACTAAATAAACCGAAATAATAAACAGAGAGAAAATAACTAGAAACTGCAAAAAAAATTGTATACCTCCAGATCTTAAAAATGATGTAGCTAGGGCTACCGGAAACCTTTTCGCGTGAAACGAAAGGGGTTCCTCACTGGAACAGATGCTCCCAACACAATAGAGCAGTCCTCTCGGCCTGAAAGTAGTCAGAAACAATAGATCTGGGAAACGAAAATCGGATGCAGTTCTACCGGCTTCAGATTTGGATCACCAACGGACGCGGCCCTCAAATAGCTCTGATACCATGTAGGAATTTACAGGATAAGTTCCTCAGACAAAACACCAAAGGACACTGCTCACAAATAGATCACAGATCAATACACCTGTATTTTGATGTGGTTAAAACCCTCAAAGAGGGAAACAGTCCACGGCCTGAGCCAACGCGGCCACTTCAAGCATTTTATTAATAAAAGAATGAAGATTTACATAAGCTTCTCTCATGGACGGTTTCCCTACAAATGACTCTCCATGCTCTTTAAATAGAGATCATGGACCAACCGAGTGTTAAGCCACAGATCAAGTGTCGGTAATACCGAGGAGAGAATGATCTGTCGGATCACTACATATCGTGACCGTCAGATTTTAAGTTACAAAATGTACATAGTAAAGAAACACACTTTACCTAACTCTATACTAGACCAGGTTATACTTAACTATTTCCTATGTGTCAGAATATCCTAACATCGAGTTGTACATGTCATGTGTGCAATTAGAGAAGGACCTAGTTTTGGATTGTGCAGTTATGGAGGAAGGATTTCCCAATTAAATATGGGTTGATCCTCACAGGAATTGTGCAAGGAAATGCGGGCTTGGCAGGCAGCATAATTGGCTAAGTTTTGGCTATAGCGGGCTTGTGAGGCAGAGAGTTGATCATACTTGTGCAAGAATTGTTCTAGTGAGAACAAGCTTTGTACTATCGCTCAGATTTATGATTAAAGCAATAGATAGTTGGGGTTTTGAGAAATGGCTTTCCCAAGAGAAAAATTGTGTTATGTGTCTTTGATTATCTTCCTCTTGTCGATTATTGTTTCAATCAATCTATTGGTTTCAATTGTTTAAAGAGTAGATTAGATTCTTGTCTTGTGTTTTAGTACATTACATGAGACGTGAATCTACAAGAAAATATACATCAACCACATTTCCCTACTTAGGAATAAAAAAGAAATCCAAGTGTTATTGGGAAGGATTAACTTCTTGAGAATATTTATACCAAACTATGCAGAGATTGTGAAAGAGACCACATAAATTTTGAAAAGGGAGAATGAAGTGAAGTGGAACCCAAATTCTCTAGAATCCTTCTCTAGGATCAAGAGAGAATTTGCAGAGGCTCCTATTCTAGTCAGGTTAGATTATTCAATATTGTTTTACATATTTTGTTTCGCATCCCCTCACACTCTAGCCACTGTGTTATTGCAAAACAATAGTGAAGGGCACGGGAAACCTATAGCCTTTTTCATCCAAGTGTTGTGAGATGCTAAATTGAAATATAATATCTTAGAAAAATAGGCTTACGCCCAGGTCAAAGCTTTGAAGGCTTTTAGATTTTATGTTCTACACTCTAACATAGTGGCTTATGTTCCAGCAATGGTTGTTAAAGACATCCTGGTGTAAGGGGATAGTGATAGAAAAAGACGAAAGTGGATTGCTAAAATCTGAGAGTACGACATGGATATCAAGCCCAATAAAATCATCAAAGGACATGGACTGGTCAAAATCTTATAAGAGTCGAATTTCTAGGACTTGGGGATTAAATTATTAATAGAAGAGGATGGAGAAGCAACACAATAACTGATGATAGGACATCTATCCAAAATATTCATATAAAATATGAAACATTCACTTGGTATAAAGATGTCATCCATTATATGCTATTTATAAGATGTCCAGTGAAGGTGGATAAAGTGAAGTATAGAGAATTAATATTACAAGCCCAAAATTTTATTATATCAAATGGTCAACTGAGTTGGAATGACCCTATTGTGATTCTACTTTCATGTTTGGTGGAAGAATAAATTTGAAAGGTGATGGATGGTTTCCATGGTGGCATTTGTGGGGGACATTACAGCTGGAAGACTATAACGCATAAAATACTGAAGGTATGGTTTTATTGGCCAAACATGTTCAGAGAATTTCACTCTTATGTTTGGGCCTACGAGAAGTGTCCAATGTTCATCAATAAACAAAAACTAGCCCCACTCCCACTAATCCTTGTTTTTGTTGAAGAAACTTTCAAGAAATGGGGACTGGACTTTATTAGAGAGATACACCCACCTTCCAGCAACCAACACAAATGGATACTTACAACCAATGACTATTTCACTAAATGGGTGGAAGAAACCCTAGCCTAAAATGCAACCGATTCTATAGTCATAAATTTTCTGGAGGAAAATATCCTTGCCAGGTTTGGTTGTCCTAAGAAAATTGTGACTGATAACGCTCAAGATTTTAAGTCTACAAAGTTTATCATATTTTGTCAGAAATTAAATATTGTAATCGGCACTCCACTACCTATTATCCACATGGAAACGAACTGGCTAAGTCTTCCAAATTTTTTTTAGTAAGGATCCTGAAGAAAACAATTGCAGAAATCTAGAGGAATTAAGACTCCCAACTAAAATTTGTCCTATTGGCTAATAAGGTCACCCCTAAAATATCCACAGGGAATTCTCCTTTCAAATTGGTTTACGGGAAAGAAACAATATTCCCTATACAACTTGCAATGTTGGTTGCCAAAATATTACAAGACGTGGAACAAGAACCAAACTCCCTGAGCCAAAGGATAAATCAACTAGTGGAGCTCAAGGAGAGCAGAGAATAGGTGAATCACAAGTTAATTGGCTATCAATAGAAAATGAAGTCCTTGTTCGATAAAAAGGAAAAATACAGACCTCTCTAGTCAAGGGACCTAGTCTTGAGGTGGGATGTTAGAAGGGAAGACAAAGGAAAACATAGATAAATTGATCCATTATGGTTTGGCCCTTTCAAAATCATTGAAGAAAAAAGAAATAATACTTTCTTATTGGAAAACTTGGAAGGTGAAGCACTATAATTGTCAGTAAATGGGTAGTTCCTCAAACTTTATTTCCAGCACTGAAGGTATCACCCCTCATTCATTGTAAATATTAGTGTGTTATCTATAAATAATCTATGTTGTTTCAAGTTTTTGTTATTTCTTCTTGTTATACAAAGTTTTCGATAATAAGACTCCATACCCAAGGAGCAAGATGTTAAGTTGCAGGTTCTCGATGCATTGCTGCTAATACATCATCCTCGGTTGGACCCAATGTTATCCCTTGGAATTAATGTTTTCAAGGATAGGAAATATGGCTATGAGAACCAAATTTAAAGTGGGAAACCACGTTCATAGGAGAAGCTTCAAAACAAAATGTATGAATAAAAAGGGGGAATTTATAGCAAAGCATGTTTCCTACCAGGATCAAGACCAAACCACATTCGAAGGGACAAAGTGACCCAAAAGTGTTCTGGAGTGTGGTTAAAGGTTGTGCTACTCCCATAGTGATCATCATTCCTTGTGTACCAACAATGCTATGGAACCTGTTCCGTGGGTGAGACTTACACTTAGGTTAACCTATGAGACCTCACTAGAGTTAAAAATTCCACATTAATTCGATGACTTGGATTGATTCTGGGGGTGAGACAAGGGCTCTTCCTCCCATGGGTCAACTCACAAAAGTAAAATGGGGGCCACCCATCAGGTGGGATACCCCCATTGGTTGCTTATGACAAGTGAGTACAGTGCAAAAAGGTAAAGGTAACTTTGTGATCCCCCGCTCTCTCTCTCCGATCATCCTTTCCCGACCAACGCTAATTCGCCACCTACCCCCTTCACTTTCTACACCATCACCTCGCCGCATGTACCTCCTTACTATAAAGTAGCCCACTCCAATTCCATTTTCTAATAGCTCGTCTACATTTCCTAGTGTGAATATCCCAATCAGTCACCTATGTAGGACCTCCCACTCAAAGTACCTTGACCACCTAAGGACTTCCTTCCAATGTCGCTTTCAGCTGCTTCTACAGGGTCCAGGTAACCCATCACCTACCAACAATGATTTGTGTTTTGTTTGCTCGTAAAAATGAAACAAATGATGCTTGAAACCCCTAAAACCCCTGAGATAAAATCCCCTTCTAGTGTTGAACCCATTCTGGATGCCGAGAGCCAAATTGCAGATGTGGCATGTGCTTACCAGCTTGTCAACCTTTACTTTGAGATTTTGTAACGTCATCCTCCCACATCTACCCAAGAAACCAGCCAGCCAAGGTAGACATGCACTGAGAGGCCACTATGATATGATTCGACCTCCTAAGTCACGTTAAGGAAGTGGAACCAACAAAAACACACCATATAGGCATTAATTATTAGCTAACCCTCAGGAACTAATCCAATACTTTAGATAGGTTGCCTTAGGGTCCCACTAAGCTTTTGGACAATTTAAGGCTTAGTCACTCCAATGCTATAGGCATGAGTGCGACCAAAAACCCAAAGTTGCTCTCATAGGCTTTCCTACCAATGACCAGAGACCAAAACCGTGAGTGCTATGCTAGCGACTTTAAGATTTTAGCCACCTTTTCAGGCCCAGAGCCTAGTTCACTACCTAGAATTGAACCATCTCTTCAAATTAATAAAATAACATGGAAATGACATTGCTAAAGAAAATACTTGTTAAAGAACTTAACTAGACCTCTACTAGCCATGACAGACATTTCATCAAACATATTGCAAATGTGTAATCTATGGGTGTAATTAACAGTTCTGAGCATATGGGTCTCACACTTAGCCGAGAATCACTAAGAACCATTGATGCCTCAATACATCAAATTCCATTCCATCCATTAGGTCATAGATACATTGATCATTTAATTACAAGTAAAAACATGAGGAAATGCATACATGGTTGCTGTCATAAAACACATACATAACCAACATAATACCGACATAAATACTCATGAAAGCATAACAATATAGACCACATACAATCCATCAAAATTCTCATAGAAACACAAGGATAAATAACCTTTCATTAATGATGCAAAATCGAAACCTGGGATGGGACTTCGATGTTCCAACCAACCGTAGAATGTCTAAGCCAAATCTCTCTTCATCTATTCACCCCTGTGCTTAATTCCAAGCATGAATGTGGGATCTCATAGAAAACATCAATAAAAAATCATATAGGGATTCTAGAGGCCATCCACCTCAACCCATCAAACAATGATTCCACCTCAAAGTTGGACATCACAAAACCATCATCCGATCGATCTCTATCCCAACCATCCAGGGATCCATAGCATTTGATCCAACCAAGGCTCCAGGACTAATAACTCAACCCACAGCTGCCAATGGGTTCTAGAGCATTTGTCCAACCAAGGCTCCAAGAATAGTAACTCAACTCACCAAGGGCTCCATAGAGTTCGTCCAACCAAGGCTACGGGACTAGTAACTCAACTCAAGTTGTTACAGGGCTCTAGAGCATTTATCCAACCAAGGCTCCAGGAACTAGTAACTCAACCCAATCTAAAGAAACATGAGAACCAACAAAAAAAACAATGGAAGTAAACCCACAATCACCATGGCTATCTAGGAAATGGAAAGGCTAGTAAATCAACTGTTAATCCATGCAATCCTTAATGTCAATGATAGATCACAGCTAAGAAACTAGATGCATGTGCCATGCATGCAAATACTAGTGAAGGAAACATAAATGCAACTTGGTACCTACAAGAAAATCTAATGTAGTTGTTGACACTAATTCCCTCTTGCATTTTCCTACTCTTCCTTTTCCTTCTTGCTCCAAAAATACAAGTATGCCACACCCTCCAAAAGTGCTCCAGAACATTGAACTAACAAAAGGTTACCAATTGATCCTCAGAAGCCTTTTTATGAATGAGGCCTTTATTTTCTTCATTTTCCATTATTTTCCTTCATTTTCCTCCTCACATGCAACTTATGACCTTTCACCTCCCATTATTTTCATAAATAATTATGCCAAATATTCCATTTTGTGTTTCCAAAGCCATAACCATTTCCGTTGCCATAAAAAATCACTAGGATTTTTCCCAACATTCAACTTGGAATAAGTGTCCCATCATCCATGGTTATTGTTTTTAACTTTTAATACATGGAATTTTCACCAGGGTGCTTACATCTTTTCGCTAGCCATATAAGGGGGGAAGACACCTTTTGATTTGTCGATTTAGGTTTCTATTTCCAAATCACACCTTTAGTCCATCACTTTCTGGAGTTTATTTCATGGCTCACTACGGCATACCTAGATGAAAAGAATTATTTTATCTCCTCCTCAAGAGCTAAAATACTAGAAGTAACCCCAAAATTGATTCAGAAGACTCTAATTTTCCCTGTCTCCCCTATAATACAGTCATTTACTAATGCTACCATAACCCATCATTTTGTTACTCTTCCTCCCCATGAGCATTAGTCCTTCCTGGACCAAATCTTAGCCCCGAGAGTCAAATCCATGCCCCATGATGAGTGTTTCCCAGTCAACCTCTTTAATGAGTCCGTTCGACCAATTTTGTCTCCAATTCATGTTTATTGGGGAAAGACAATTCCCATATGACCAATAAGGCCATACTAGGATTTTTACATAAAATGAAGCAACCTGGTTGTCTTCTCGATATTCTACTCTACCTATCTATGGCCATATGCTTCCAACTTCATTACTATCCCGTCACTTCTTACTTCCGCTATTATTCACTTATGTTATACCTATTTATGTATACCTATGTTGAAGAGTTTGAATTTTGGGGCCTTAGCATGATTTCTCACAACAAACAACAGATTTCCATCTTCGACTAGAATATTTATGTCAGAAGAAGACACGACATTAGCGGGTACTCTCCTTTCATCTCAATTTTCATGGCCATTGCGTACATGATTATCCATGGGGCCTCACCACCCATAATCTTCCCTCAACAAAAAGAGCTCCTCCAACTTAGCAAAGATGTTATGGTAGGAGACTGATACGTTTATGAGAATTACATGGAGCTTAGGGTTTATGGGTGCAAGCTTCATCCCTATGGCCTACTAGTGTTCATGCCTATGAGAATATTTTCCCTTGAGTTTATTCGACAACTTCTCAACATAGGCCCGCTTCACTTTGTTACTGCAAAGAAAGGGTATATCTTTAAAGTGGAACAACCTATGGGTCCTTTTGTGGTGAATACAAGACATGCTTTTAAAATAATTGAAGCTTCACTTGAAACTATGGATTTTGAATAGGGGGACATTTGGCACTATGATCCCAAGTAAAAGAATCAACTTACACACATCAGCCTAGGCCAGAAATTGAATGGAAATCTAATTTTGTTTCATGGCCTCTTAATACAAAAATGGAGATTGAATCCCCTGTAATCACGGGCAAAGCATCAAAGAGGATCGTTGACCAAGTCAGGGATATTGAGATGGAAGAAGCACACATAAATAAAAAGGCTAGGAGTCAGGGCTCAGAAGAAGAAGAGATTGTGATCAAGCTAATGGAAACATGAACATATTAGCCGAGCTTTTAGATTACTTTAGAGGATCCCCCACAAACTACAACTTCATCCCCACCATAAGTAACGATCCCAGACCCTGAGGAAAGTGTAGTAGCCACTAGATGTAGTTTTCCTATAGGAAAGGCCATTGAGGAAAACAATAGAAAATTCAGTGAGAGTATGCAACGGGTAATGGATTCCAAATCAGTAACTCACCACACACAATTTCTAGTTACTATGGACCTGGAATGTAATGGGATGAAGTTTTCATTACAACACTCATCAGCATAGTCATTACCTTCAGGGCCTCAATTTAAAACCTCGGGTGTGTCTCTAAATTTAGCAAGAATCCCCTTACTGGATAAAATAAAATTTCATAAGAAGGTGAGGGAAATTTTGTACAATGATCTCAACAAAAATGGCATAACCATTAGCAAAGTTGAGACATTATTAGAAAAGGCTTCAAATAAGGTGAAATTGGAGAAGGACAATTCGAGAGCCCTATATATACATAATAAGGGTTTCAAGGAGTTGATAATCTAGCTGGGGGTGAACCCATAAGATAAGACAACAATATAAAATCTTGTTGAAAAATATTAGAAAGAGATCCATGGATTAAGACACAAGTTGAAGATGCCAGGCAGTGAACATGTGCAGACTAAGGAGTTGGACCAAGTTGAGTTGGAAAAGGAAAGTCTGATGAAAGAGTTGGTAGAAATAAATGATGAGATAGTGGCTCTTAAACAACAAGTGGTCGAACTACAAGCAAAATTGAATTCTCATGTTTGTGTGTGGTGACAGTACCCGAAGATCCACAAAACCGTACTGAGTAGCTCACCAAGGCCTTGACCGAACTACAACTCTTGGAAGGAGAGTTGTAGAGGGTGGAAAGAGACTTAGAGTCCTCTAATGCGAGACTAGCTCTGAAAGAGAAACAGTTGGAGATTGCATTGAAAAAAATTTAACTCATCAACAAGAATCTACATTTAACAATACAGGAGTTTACTGAGCTAAAAACAAAGTTGAAGGGGAATAAATCTATTTTGAAAAAAATACAACTATTATGGGACGAGATCATCGAAGAAGTGAACCATAGCTAGGAGCTTGTAACATTAATGCACGAGAAAAAAGTTTCAAGAAAGGATTTTGAGCAGTTCATCATGGATGCCAAAGAAGAAGGTGAAACAAATTCCATGATTTCCAAGAGATTTATTCGCTTTGTAAATGAGAGGCCAACTGAGGAGTTAAGGCCCAGCAACGTAATAGACAAAGTCAACGCTGTAATGGAAATACATAAAATAGTCCTAAGAGAGGAAGTCAAATTTAAAGGTGAACAATGTCTTGGAATAGTAATAAAAGAAGTGGCTTCCTTCAATGTTGATTTCGACAAGGTAGTACAAGTCAGTTTCCCCAAATGCTTGGAACCTCATGGGGAGTCTCTCTCTTGGGAACAATACAATCATAGGCTAGTAGAAGCTAAAATCAAAGCTAGTTTGTCTCATGAGAAAATCGCCACTCTCAAAGGGAAAACAATAGTGAATTTCCTGAAGAAAGAATTCCAACTACTGGAAATGGTGAGAAGTATTTTTCATTATAGGTTGGATTACTCTCGTATAATCGATTTAAAGGTCAATTATCAACAATTCAACTTCGCCCTCATCCACCTTCAACATTATGGCAACAATGTGAGCAGTTCATTAATCCACTAACTGTTTGAGTCGTCAGTATGCAAGCACAACACACTCCACAACGTGATACCACGACCCATTGTCCTTAAAAAATCTTTCTAATCATGTCAATCCTCACATCTTATTTTCATATTTTATTTTACTCACATTTTTAAGTTTTATTTTGCTTTGTTAAGTTGTTATGTTTTAGTTAATTACAATTGTGTTATCATACACGCTAAAGTTTTGAAGTGCTTAGTCATCATGAACAAATCAAGAAGATAATATTTTGTAATGACCTATCTCTTTCTTAGAGGGCCTATATGAACAATTTTGAAAGAGGGAACAAGGAATCAGAATTTTTGGGAACAAACTCTTTTTTGGTTTCATAAGGACAATACTATGGATCATGAGGACAATATTATGGATCTCGATGCATATATGTTTCTATGGATATTAATGCAAGAGTTTTGGTGATTCTGACTTCTTGGATTTGCAGTATGTTCCTCTCTCTACATGTTTTTCATATATGTTGAATGCTCATCTCAGATTTCATGTCAAGAAGTTGCGAAATGTATTTCTCATAAAAATACAAATTCATTTAGATCAAATTGTTGATGAATAATGCTTGTATGGATATGGATATCAAGTCTTTTAAAGCAGTCCGTGTATCTTAACACCTCATAAACATTTACCTCACTCTCTTTTATTTCTAAATTTGGATGTATGGAATTTTTAAAGTTTAACCTCTGTATGATGGATTTCGCCTCTACTTCCTTTTGTAACCGCATCCGTTTAAAATAAATTATTAGCTGCAAGATCCAATTAGCATTGGCCAACATATACTAATGGACAATGTTCCTCTGCATTCTTATGTGTATCAGTTCATATGTTGTATCTCTTATGAATGGTTATGAATCAATTTCATTTGAATTGTATGGAAAAGCAAAAGTGCTATGAGTTTCAAGTCAAATTCAATAGTACTTATTAGGATTTCCTAGGTACTAGTCTCCTCTCAACCCAGAGATTGTCTCTAGGAGTGACAACACACTCAAAACCATGGATAACAAAAAATTCAAATTTTACTGTTAATTATTTTTACAATTTCTGTTAGATTTATTCACAATTTAGAAAAAATAAAGAAATAAAAAACCAAATATAATAAAAAATTTACTATTGATTTTACTATTAAACATTTTTATGATCTTTGTTCCTATTTAAATTTAATTAAAATATAGAAAAATAAAAAATCAAATAAAAAATCAAAACTTACCTTAAACCCTTGGTTCTTCTTACTTATGTGACTGGAAAATGTCACCTTAGGGTTTAACTCCCTCTACCACTTCACAATTAGGGTTTTTTCATTTTACAAATTTTAGATTTAATGGGTTTGTGTAATTACTATATATAAGGAATTTAACATGTAAGGCAGGGGGATCACTTATTGAATTAGATCCAAACTATTTCAACCATGTTTGTCTAAAAAAAACAGATATACGATTTGTGGTTTTCCTTGTGTAATATAATGCATGAGTGCACCCTGTTTAATACAATGCACTGGTATATTATAACAATGTTTGTTCTATCTAGTACGTTCATTGTTACTCCCGGGGTAATATAATGCACTGAGGTGCCTCTTCCAAATAGCAACATTACGTTATTGCAGTGCATTTATCATTACAAATCGCATAGTAAAAAATTAAAATTAATTTAAAAAATTAATTTTCTCTGACTGTGTCAAAAAATTAAATGCCCGATGCATTTAATGGAATAAGCACACTGGTGTGTTTACTCAAATAAATGCATCATTTACCAGAGCTCTTTTTGGATGAAAATATTTGATTTATGTATAAAATACGTTTAGTGGCTTCTGTATTAATGGTACAGATTGTATATTGATAAAAAATGTCTCAAAAGGTGTCAAGTAACAAAAGTATTGATCAACACAATGATAGTGTTATCACTTAAGAAAAAATATTTTAAATTCTGAACATCAATTTTTTAAATTTGTCAAAGGGTTGGTGTCAGTTTTGGGTCTAGTCTTTTCATCTTTTAGAGTCCAAAGAGTTTGAATAGGAGTCTTGTTAAGAGTCTTGTTGGTATGTCAAAAGGGGTCAATTTTCTGCTTTAGTCTATCATTGGTCTCATATCTCACATGAATATCATATGTTGAAACTCATTTCAAAGTTCTTATGCACTACGAAACTGTCTAGGTGATTTCGTAGCATAGAAACCCTATCTAGGTGATTTCGTAGTGCAAAACACAGATTTTGCACTGGCTGTGCTACGAAATCGGGGATTCGTGCGAATTCATACCAAATCTTGCTCAGCTGTCATATCTATCAAAATCCATTATGTTTACATCATCATTTGTCAGCTTATACACTTCGCCTATCATGTCCAACCACTTATCTTCATCATTAGAGTCGTTAGGTACATTGGTACGCTCAGATTTCAAGTTTCAAGAAGAGCCAAGCATTGACATTCACAATCATGATTTGTGCTTGGTTTCATGCATGACAAATGAATGGTTAAGCCTTCAATTTGAATTCCCTGAAGATCAAGCGAGGCCGTTTTCAAGCGAGGCAGCTTTCAAGAGAGGCAGTGATCGAAGATTAAGGCAGTGCAAGTATTTCAAATTTTTATCCCGCTGGAACCCCATGGAGAGGGCTACAGAAGGAAAGGAGCACAAGTCAGGTAGGTGCTTGAGGAGGGAACCTAAAGGTTTAGACATTATATTAAAGAACAAAGAAGTTGAACGCGCATTCAAGCAGGTTGGCTATTGGAATTTCTGCGAAAAGCTTCAAGGAGGCCATATGCAAATCACCAAGGAGTTCGCTTTGAATTTCACGGGACTGAATTCAAAAGTTGGGATGCTTGAATTATCCATCTCTCCAGAGATCATATCTGTAGTTACTAAAATCCCAAGGGGAGAGGAAATATGGTTTAAAAATTTCAAATTTGATATGACCCCATGCAAAGAATTTCTGAAGCCGGAGTTCATTGATTCAGATTTAAATAAGTCTGTGCCCAGGAATTTTGTCAAGGACTCATATGCCAATTTACTAACCTACATACAGAGGTACTTTACCTGTGATGGGAGGTATCATAAGGTATATTCATATCACTTCAAGCTTCTGCTGCATTTCACAGGAAAGATATCTCTTGATTTACCTTTCTACCTGTTTCGTAGCCTAGGCAAAATGTGTGACAAGATGCAGTTAAAAAGGGAAGCCTGTGAGACCTCATTGTTTCATCACGGCTTAGTTAAATTAATCGTTTTGCATGAGCTCTAGAAAGTAGGTAAAGATTGGCCCACATTCATGTTTATGTCTGGTTTCAAGAACGAGACTGGTCTCAGTCCTCAAATTGCAAAAGATTCTCCAACAGCAATTGGCCATCGTGCAGAGACAAGATCTAGGAGATTTGTAAAATTGAAGGCTAGGAAACAGGTAAAGGAGCCCACCAAACCACTAATAATCCAAGACACACCCCAACAGTCCCAGAAAGAGAAAACTCAGATCAGAGAGGGTGTACATGAATCATCTATAGGTGAAGTAGTCTAGAGAAGAATGACAAGGAGCCAGTTAGCTAAGGAAAAGGGCAAGACAATGGTTACTAAGGAAAGCCCGGTTTCAAAGGGAAGTCTGAATGACTTGCTGCAAACCATTGATATTGAAGAATCTCCCTTGGTTCAAGCAGATTTGATAGAATTAGGAAAGGACAAGACCAAAAAGATCAAAGCCTCGAAAAAGCTCAAGTTTGATGATCCGGTTGCTAAATTTGTCTTTAAGCCAAGAAGACCAGTGACGAGGCATTCAAGACAGGTACAAAAGGCACTGCTAGAAGCAAGTGAAACAGAAGAGATGGCACAGTCTCATGAAGGAAAAGATAAAGGTAAGGCAGTTATCCCTAAAGAAGAATATAGTGTTGAAGAGTTAAAAAAGAAGTTGAAATTAGCAAACCTGGAAATTGCTAAACTGAAGAAAGCCTCAAGGAAACATGCAATCAAGGAAGCTCATTTTAACAAAATGGAAGCTCTGTGGGAAGACAAAACAATTCAAATACCTGAGGTGGTCGACTATCATGCTCAATACTACACATTGTCAGTTCCCGCAATAAAGGAAGCAAAATTCATCAGAAGAGTTAATACGAAATTGGGAGCTGGGATCAGGGTTATGAAGAGACAAATTGAGGATTTGAAGATGCAGCTAAGCCAGCGGGAAAGATTTCCTTAAGGAAATCACACAGCAAGTAAGGTTATATCCCAAATTTTGATGATTTACCTTGTTACAGTTTTTCTTGAAAAATGATGCATCCCCATTCAGTTTTAAATAGCTTCAGGGCAGTTGAAAGGGACATTTCAATATAAAAGAGGCTCAAGACAGTCAGATTTTGGTATTAAAACTGTGTTTTGTGATTACATAGCAGTTTCGTAGCGCGCTACAAAACTGCTATAAATGATGCATAATGCACAACCGTTTCGTAGCCCGCTACGAAACTGCAGTAGCTGCATAATTAAACTCAGACGACCAATTTTGAGTAATCAAGGGGAAACTTTTTTGAAAGGGGAATTAAAAAAAGGATCATTTACAATGTGCAAGCAACCAGTAAGGGTAAAACAAGTGGAGGAAAAGATATATGAACTCTAAGTTTTTTTTCATACAAATGATCATCGCTATTATTGTCCACGACATTTCAAATAGCTTTAAAGAGGTTTTGTCTTGATATGAGTATATGGGAAAGGTCTACAGCACATCAAGAACATGGCACTCCAATACACTTTTGTGTAATCAAAGAAGAACAACATGGTTAATTGGTTTCAAGTATCCTTGAGGAAACCAAAAGCAGAAAAATAGGGGCAGTTTCCTACTTTTTAGGAGCAGTAAAGGAGATGAGACATTAAGGGCTAGCAAGGAGTTTTAAATATCCACCAAAGTTAAAATGAAGGGAACCACTTGTTAGAGGATGAGTTTTGATTGTAATAAATCCTATTATCAGCATGATGTGGAGTTAGACTCCTAATTGTCTTAGGTTTCTAAAACTTCCAGTTAGTAGTTGTTGTATTTAATAGTTAGTTAAAGTTTGAGTAGGTGTCATAGCAAGGAGAATTCAAGTTCCCCTCATGCTGGAGGAGGAATCTCAGCTATGTAAAGAATTTTATATATAGGAGAGAGATCAATGTACTTAGGGTTGGAAATTTATTGAGAAAAGCTCTGATATTTGACTTTATGTAAAAGACTCTGTTTCTTAGTTATACAGTATTGGCTTTGCTTCTCAGGAATCAAAAGGAATTCAATGTGATGAATGTCTTGTGTTGTCTTTTCCTATTATCTACAGTGTTATGAATGTGTGATTACTTAGAAATCACTAACAATGCTCTAATTTCCTTCATATATTTGTAAACTGTGCTGGCCTTCTATGTGTTTGGTGTGTTCTACATATGTTGGATTCTAAATGCCCTAACTTCTATGCAAAGCTAACCTTACTGTCACTACTAAAGCATATCTGACTCCATAAGCCCAATGGATACTTTCTAATTGTGTTTCAACCTCTTATACTTGTTCATTTTGTTTCATAGAGTTAGCCATCTTATTCATTATCCAAATCTTTAATCTTGTGAGAGAGCCCTCTCAGGTTGAGGAGGTTAAGCCTCAGCCTAAACTAGGTTTGAAAGAGTTACTTAAAGTCTACCTGATCAACAACCTGTCAGGGTCTGGTTTTCAGATAACAAATAGCACATCGAAAAAAGCAGAGAAGGAAAGTTCTTTGTAAATTCTTAATAAAATAATATGTTTGAACTATATGTAAGTTTAACTAATATGTCTTGGCTAGTGTGTGTCAGGCAAAGCCACAAAATGGATAAGGTCAGTAATACTATTTCTATTCTAAGTGCATAAGAGCATAATAGCCTAATAGAAAAATAACAGAGGGATGAATCAAGTGAATGAGAAACTACTATTCAATATGTGTTTTTTTTTTGAATTTTTATTAATAATATACTCAAGAATACTAAATAACATGTTTCAAACAATCTATTAACTCATATATGCTTAATGTTCTACAAGGATCAACAACGAATGAAAATATCAATGTCCTTCCAATAAAATAAAATTATAGAACATGTAAATGGCGATTGGTTCTTAGCTCATCTGGAGTGGTGTTGGACGTTAATGAAAGGGGGAAATTTATGAGGAAGCTAATGGAACGAACATATAGACATAATTTCCACTTATAATACAAAAATAAATCCAATGATTATAAGAACCAAATTATATCTAAATTAGAAGAAGTGTTTCTAGAGAAATGGTCAATGCGACATGTTAGTCTTGCAATAGAAAAATTATACAACAAGAAAAAATAATCATTGAAAATGTAGTATCTATAATGAAAATGATTTTCTAGAATTACATGTATATATTACTACAACCCATCATTTATTAATATCAATTTTATTATATTTAGTTTTTATATATCAATATAAAAATAGTTTATTAATTTTTTAAGGAAGTGTTGTCGCTGTTGCAACAACACCTCCAAAAATCTAAGTAACCACTAAATTTTTGGAGCCCCTACATCAGGTCTAAGCTTTGGCCCTACCAGGTCCTGCCCAAAGGTTCGTCAATGTCAGTAAACCTAAGGAGAAATCCAAGTTTTTGACTAAGTTAAGCCAAGTCGCTAGTTCCCGCCTTGGTAGGTTGGTCGTAGAGTTGGAACATGACTATCACCGATAATTGCGACCATGGCAACCATTGCAACCACAATGACTTGCAGGTCATAAGGTTACATAGTCGAACCATCTTGCGACCTCACGACCTTCCAAGTCGGAAAGTAGCAAAGTCGCAAGATCACCTTAATTACTGTCAGTCACTTGTGCGACTATGCGACTTCGCAACTTGCAAGGTCGCAAGGTCACAAGGGCACACCGCCTGCTCACATCCTCCAACGTGACCTCACGACTCATGCAACTTCGCGACCTGCGAGTCACAAGGTCGCAATAGTCGCACTCCCGACCCTCGCGACCTCCACACGTGCGATTATTTTATAAATAGGAGGGCACCCAGTCGCATTTGTCAAGGCTTTGTTGGTTGCACTGGAAGCTAGAAACCCCTCCGACCCGAATTCGCGCGCGCGTCTGACTCCGGTAAGTAACGGTCCTCCCTCCTGCAATCATTATTTCCTTCCAAGTGTCACTGTCTGCCCCTCCTGACCTCTGGCTTATCCCTCGCCCTAGGGTTTAGCCTTTTACTTAGCATTCCTCTCCTTTTCATGCTTCATAGGTTCCCTAGCCTTTTCCCCATGCCTGCACTCAGAATTTTTAGTTTTGCCTTGCATCTGATCCCCTCATTTTATCAGGAAGCTGAAAATCCATCCCTCTAAGAGTGACCCCGGTCTCCCAAAGCCATTTAGGGCCTTCTCTGAGCCTTTCTAAGCCGTAGTCATGCGCCCTGTGGCTGCGATACCCTTCCCCTCACGACTTTGCGACTTCGTGACTTCATGACTCCTCATCTTCACAAACTTGAACCGTCTGCGACCTATCACCACCACCCATTGTGCGATCTATGACCAAATTTTGCACATTGTGACCTTGCATTCACTTCCTGACCTTTGAACTCAGTTGCGCAGTCGTATTCTTAACTTATGTGACCCTGCAACTTGCCTTCCCCATGACCTTGCTTTCACCAGCTAAGTCTCCTTTTATTTTATGGTTGGAATTGATTGTCATCCCATCTCTCTCATCGTGGGATCGCCTTTTTGACACGCCAGCTCATGTCGAGCTTGAGTGCATATCCATTTCTTCTTTTGAAGACGAGATGGGTCACCCGACTACTAAAACAACTCAAGGCACCTTGGGAAGCGATGCATGGGAGGTCGATCCAGAGGAAAAACCACCTATCTTTACAGACATGGCTTGCAACATAAATAAAACCACCAGGCTCTCCTAGTATGCAATCTATGAGGAATTTTCTAAGAAGGATATCCCAGAAACACAGGAGGACTTCCAAGTATATATCAACGTCAAGAGGTCAAAATTACATAAAGTAGCGGCTCATCCACCAGTATTCCCGTGCACTGAAACCATCGAATGGATCTTGCAGTGTACAAGCACAAATGACTAGATGATCAGGGGTCATGATGGAGCACCCATAGCCACCATCGCTTCGACAAGCATCAACACCTACTACAAATTGCCTGAGAAGCAGCAGATTTTTAACACCAAGTGGCTCGCTAGGTTCACCATCCCAACGAAAGACATCTTGAGGGATTGGTGGCAAGAACCTGTGAAATTTTGGGTCAAGACAGACCAAGCTTACAAGATAGAGGGGCTACACAAAGCATATCAATTAATCGCTGCAATGATGTGCCGGCTATATGGCAAGGCAGTCTGTGATGTTTTTTCGGCACGTGGGTTCCACTCATGAATGTTGTTGCCACTCAAGGAACTATTTTTAACTGGGTGAGCATCCTCTCATCATCCTTAAGGAAAAACATAGCTGCCACCCAAATCCCACCCCTTGAGAAACCTTCAAAATTTTATATGTCTTCATACCTCCTTGATGTTGTCTATTTCAGGTGCCACTTCAAGCACTAGACCTGTAATTGGGACACATCGGTAGCCCAACTCATCCACTGCTACTACAAAGTATTCTGGGACACAGCTTATAGAAGCATGTTGGATATAATATCCAAAACATTTATCATCCCATTATACCAACTACTGTTCTGGGAAGAACCACCTTTCATGTCATAGAGAGCCATGAGGACCATGGTTAAAGTAGCCCATTGGTTCCCCATTGATGAACGAATGATCATCAGGGTGTTCGGTACTCATAAAGCTCCTCACGCTCTGCCCAAGTTTGTCACAGATAAGACACTTCTAAGAGAGGTCTGTTACCAAATGACACAAGGTTTCTCGAAGGTTTTGAACAAAGGCAAGAAGAAACCTTGGTCGTCGTTCCCTCTCACTATTGGGGCGTGCATAGTAGAAAAATTCAAACAGGTAGAAGCGGAAGCCGAAGAACTAGACGTGAGCCATTTTGTGACCCTGAATTACCAAACGTATGACCCCGAGAAAGTCGTAGCTACCCATTACAAAAAGGAGAAATTCATTTGGTCTTACACCCACACCAGGAAAGATATTGAGGATGGGATTAGGAATTGGTATAACTCCACAAGGGAAATCAGCCCCAGTGAGCAGCAGGCCATAGAAGATGAGCTCCTTGATGATTTCCAGGAGGATGTAAGCCTTAGAGAAAGAACACCAAAGGGAGTCGAGGAATCAGGGAAGCGAAAAGGAAAAGAAGTTGAAGACCCCCTAAGCGACAGCGAGGAAGAAGAAGTTACGCTCATACAAAGAAATGCCAAATTGGAAAGAAAGAAGCGAGAGCTAAAGAGGCAAAGAGAACTGGAGAGCAAATAATCGTAGGAATCCAGTGACCAAAGCTAGAATGAGAAAAGGAGAAAACAAGCAGAAGAGAAAAGGTGGCAAGAAGAAGAAAAGAAAGCACAGGATGAGATAGAGAAGAAGAGGCAAGAAGATGAAAAAAGGTGGCAGGAAGAAGAAAAGAGAGCACAAGATGAGATAGAGAGGAAAAGGCTAGAAGAAGCTAAAAAGTAGATACAAGGAAAAGAAGCTGCAAAGAAAAAAAAAGAGGAACAACAAAGATTAGAACAAGAACTGAAAAACATGGAGGACGAGCTAGAAAGACAACGGACACTAGCAGAAGGGGAAAAGAGGCAACAAGAGGAGCTTAGGACAGACAGGGAAAAGGAAACTAAGGTAAATGAACAAGGAGAGACAAGCAAAGTAGTCGAATTAGGCTCATAACTAAGTGAGCTTCCTCCTTTGGATGTACCTCGTATTACTCCCCTCACTGGTGGACACCTTCCCCTCCGAGAGCTAGGCATCCTAAAAGATCAATACAAAGAGGTTCTAGATCTAACTAAAATCACATTTGATGAAGTAAACCTCAAAATTATACAGGAGAGGAAGAAATATTGCAGCAGGAACCCATCTAACCCATTGTCAGTAAATACGGCAATAGATATCGTGCCAAATATCACGACAAATCCTCAAATGATTGCCTCCATCAGAACAACATTTGTGGCTGCCACAGAACACAACGTAGCCTGGATGAGTAACCAAATTGTAGTTTGCAAAATAGGCTATACGCATCCGAGCAAAGGGCCACCATTGTGGAACAAGGGAAGAGAAGGATGGAGGAGGAAAACGTGACACTCCGCTTATTACACACAAGCTCAGCTGAATTCCAAGTGGTAGTTGCATCAGAAACAAAGATCCTAGGGGAGACTATGGCAGTAGTGTATGAAGAAATGGCAAAATTGCACCACACTATAGCACCCATAGTGACCATTCAAACTCACTCAAAAGAAAGGGTTTCCATGATCAAAGAGGCCATGACCGCTTTAGATCAAATACATGGGTGCTTTGAAAAGTACCCCAAAGCCCCAACAGTAGTCCCTAGGAAATATTGGATCGCTATGCAAAATACCAGTCCCCAACTTTGTATCAAAGTTTAGTCTAGAGAAAAATTGGCAAAATATGCGGAGAGGGTGTTGGCCTCCTACAAACAATTGTTCAACAGTTTGGAATTAGTGATCCAACTACATGGGGCCCCGTCCATAGGAGAGATTGGGTAGGTAAAAAATCAGGAGGAGATCAACAATGAGGTGCAGGCATTCGTAGAGACATATAGACAAGTCGCCCACATGGGAGATATGCCGATCTCAAGAGAAAATATCAGGCGTTACATAGTAAAACTAGTGAGGCTCTACACCAAGTTGGGTACCTTGAATAATCATATACATTCCAAATGGAATACCCTTCTCCCAGATGCATTGGAGTGCTTAAACCAACATGATGAAGGCTAGCCACAAATCTCTCCCATAGCAACAGAATACAACATATGGCGCACTTACATGACATAAAAGCTTGGGCTCAACATTTTGGAACTTTCCATCTGTAGATTAGTCAATTAGGATGGTAGTCAACTTTGTTTTTGTATAACATTATGTACTACGGTAGCACAGAATGCCCTATGAATGTGAAAGGTCACATAGAATTCCAAGAGTCATATGGTAGGTGAAAGGTCATGAGAAAGCCCAAGAGTCAAGAGTAGACCAAGGGTCACTCTTATCCTATAAATGTAACCTCATGCCTCATTTGTAAGGAATTTTTTACTGAGGACTATTTTGGAGATACATATACATATTACTTGAGAGAATTGTTGTCCTTCTAGTTAATACAAGAGTTAATTGTACGTCTTCACTATTGAATTCTTAAAATTTCCATGTTCTTGCGCCATGATTATTTTATTCACTTCACGGATCGAATGTTCGTGAAATATTTTTGATGTGCGATCTCCCCACATGTTGTTTCATACTTCAAATCTAGTTTTGCTACATATGAATGGTATTTGGCTTACTAAATCTATGCTCGTGCTAGTGAACTATTTATTTTGGTATTAGTATAATCTGTTTTGACTTCACAGCTATGTACGCTTATAAATGGTTGATTGTTGTGAACTGATTTACAATCGTTGAGCATTATTTATCTAGTATGCACAAGTCTTATCTAAAGTCCTGCTAACAGTAACTTTATATAAGATTGTGTTGTTTACATTTTTTCTATTCATGGTATATATATGGTACAGGATATTTGTCAATTATTCTCTTGTGTTTATTAAAGCTCATACATTCTTCTAAGTTTATATCCCATCTTTGTCCGAAGCTAGCTCAAAAAAACTGAACGGTAGTCGGGCCTACATACCGGAAGGGATATCTAGCACACTCGGTGCAAGATCTAGTTGGGAACCTACACCGGAGAGATCCCCTTGACTATAGGTGTAAGATTCCAACCCATCAATAGATTTGGCGCTAGAAGGAGGGCCATGGCAAGCACTAAAATCCCTCCTCACACAGAGACTTCCCATCAAGGAAGTAATCAACCTCGGCCTCCCATGCCCCCTGAGATACGATATAATCCTCCTTTCAGGCCACCCTTCACTAAGCCACTCCAAGAAGAACCCCATATTCCCCTCCTTGAAGACACCCCTGGAGGAGAGGAGCTCCCCATGTACAAAGTCACTAATGAACAGTTTAGGGCTCTACGCCCTATCACATGCCAATTCGCAAAGGGTCTAAGATGTATCCCTGCCACTAACTCCCTAGCCAACTATCGCACCTCCAACCTTCAACATACACGTCAAGGCGTCCTGGTTAACTCCATATCACAGTTAATCGACTTAGCCCTAGATGACTACGCGGACGTTGTTGAAAGACTATCTATCGAAGGATTGGAAAGGTAGCCCAAAGATGAAGAAGGGGAGCCTAAGAATACCTTTACTAACCAGAATAACCAGATACATAGAGAGGAAATGCACGAGAACAATCAACGAATCATTGAGGAAACCCCCGTTAACAATCAACCTCTCACCGGGGGCACTCATGGGATCTTGGGACAAGGAGCGAGGGACTACCTTAGGGACCGCATAAACTTCTACAACAATCAGTGTCTCCTGAGAAATCTAAGAAACACCCAGAATGTGAGAAACACTAGAGACCTAGGACACCTCAGAGTGCTAAGAAGAGAAGGCAGGCACCCCCCTCGCACCAGCGGGGGGTTAAGCACAGATAGTGAATCAGAAGGCAATGATCGCCACCTCCTTTTCAACCCTAGAGAAAAATTCCATCCTCCACCACTGGCCTGGATGGCTCAATCCCCTTTAAACCTTAGAGGCATCCTTCATGATATGCCTCGGCATTCTAAGAAGCATCTCCCAAAGTTCGACCCAGAGAAAGGACCTCCGCCAATGACCACATTAACAATTTATACTTGGCTTTGCAAATGATGAAGGTCCAATTCGACGACATAGCATGTCGCGTATTCCCACATACCCTCAAAAATAAAGTGACAATTTCGCCTATCAGGTGCTACCTGTTGCCTCCATCCAAACATGGGCGAGTTCTGGAAAATCTTTCTGGACAAATTTTTAGAAGATAAGACACCTTCCATGCTCCTCACCGAGCTCAGCACGCTGAAATTCCATAAGAAGGAGAAGGTAAAATAATTTAATCAATGTGTCACCACTATTCTGAACAAATTCCCCTTGGATGTAGCCCTCGATGATTCCATCACGATTGATTATTACACAAGTGCCCTACCATGGGACATTTCCATTTTCATTAAGCACAAAGCAAAGCTCACTTTGGTAGATAATTTTGCCACGGCGGTCGAGGTCGAAAAGGATCTTCTTTCGATCAGCGCCTTGGAACATGAGTTGCGAGAAGACACAAATTCCTCCGGTAAGAAAACCCAGGCCTCCTCAAGTAAAACAGAAGATAAGGATAAGGACTCTTTAGATTTTGAGGGACTGACCAAATCTCTAAAACAGCTAACTAACAAAGTATCTGAGCTAAAGCGAAGAACTAGTGATGCTTTGGGAGGGTCCAAGCCCGCTAAGCCCTTTTTCCAGAAGACCAATAATCTTCCCCCTAAAGTCTCGCAAAATCCCAGCTCAACCTTCAACATGGAAGAGTTAGGCAAAGATAACTTTTACACTTTCCACCAGGCCTCACACTCCGAAAAAACCTGCCCACAATGGCTCCATAATATGACCATCGTTGTCACCCAATTGTTAGAAGACCAGACCGTTAGGGAAGCAGAAGAGGAAACTGACGAGTTGGGAGAAGATGATCCTCCCCTTGGTGACGACTCCCCATCCGCTGTGTTAACTTTCGAGGTCATCCGGGGAGGAGAGTGTGCGCTACACAAGAAGCCTTTGTCTGGGAGATTCCCCAAAAGCCTCCAAAAAGTTACAATCTCAGGAGTAAAGGCACTGTAGTGGAGCCTTCCCTGGAAGACAAGAAAAGGGTTTTGTTGCATAGGATCTTACCCCTAACCGATACCAGCCAACCGTATTCCTCGTCATCTAGAGGAACAGATGGTCTATACCTAAACAAATCACCAACCAATGTGAAAAGGAACTCTTCCACACCTAAGGATGCATCCAAAGGGGTTACCACTAAGACCACCACGGCAACACCGCGCACAATGCCAGAATCTTTACCCGCAGATTTATATTACAATATCATTGAAGATTTGAAGAAAACGCGAGCTAATAACTCATTATTTGAGTTGTACAAATTGACACTCGGCATGAGATAATAGCCAAATCCTTCACTCTCTCCCCTGCCCCTATTAAACCCGCTATGTCAAACAAGAGAAATTTCGTAGGCTGATCCCCAGCTGTGGTCGATGTCCAAGCTATAGTAAATGCCGCAAACACCAACTCTAGAGGCTCAACTCCCCCATTCCTCTTAACCTTGGAAATTTTCAATTTCAATGTCCACAACTGCCTCCTTGATTCTAGTGCATCAACCAACATTATGCCCTGGTCAGTATGCAAGGAAATGAATATTCAACTAGAAAAAACTGACACCCAAATTATCTAACTTGACAGGTCTCAAGTCCCTGCTGTAGGAGAATTAAATAATGTCATCATTCGATTATCTTCTGATTCCTGAGTGCACCAGTGCAACGACATAATCGTCATGGACATCCTGGAAGCCTACAGTCTTCTTCTTAGTATAGATTGGTCTTGCAAGCTACAGGGCTACCTCGCCACAGATTGGTCTCATTTGTGGCTACCTTAAAAAGGAAGGAATAACCAGATTAGGGTAAATAGTGAGCCTTGTATGAAACATACTATAACCGACCTTAAAAGCTCTAATGATCCAATCAGTTATGCGTAACAAGATATGCGAGTATGCCTCCTTCAATCTTCATTCGAGTGCTATCAGCCTCAAACATCGATTGTTTCCCTAGATACCCAGGTTGAAATTCCCATGTAAACCTCGAGCTATGGTGATGAAATTTTTTCCTTAAACTTACATACATCAAGTTTACCTTCCCCCAGCACAGAGACATGGACATTGTACTATGATGGTTCAAAAACCATGATGGAGCAGGGGCGAGATGTGTCCTGCTAAATCCCAAAGGGGATAGATTTTTGATATCATGCAGGTTGGAATTCCAATGTACTAACAACACTGCAAAATATGAGGCATTGGTGCTCAGCCTAAAAGGGGATATCGACTTAATAGTAGACTGCCTGAAAGTCATTGGGGTTTCAGAAATCATTATGAGACAGGTATGCAACACCATCCATTGTTTGTCCCCACATCTAAAGAATTACTAGCAAGAGGTATCGCGTCACATAAATTCTTTTAAAGCTTTCAATATCATGTCTATTCCTAGGTTTAACAATGCTGCTGCTGATACTCTAGCTAATGCCACAACTAGGTTCACACCCCTTAGAGATGGTTTTTCTATTTAAATTATGTATAAACCAGCAGTACTAGAAAACATAACTAACTTGTGTGTGTTCAATGATGACCAGCAGATCCTAGAATTCATGAAAAATGTGGAAGTATTCAAAGACGTGGCTATCGATGAAGAGGAACATGAGAAATCATTACAAGATGAGGCGGATTCCCAGAAGGGAAATCCCTTACTGAAAGGAGTGGTGGCATTGAAAAAATTGTTCGACCTTCAGAATCATTTCAAAGGTCCACCAAATACCATGATGCATAGTTCCACTCTCTTGCATGGGCAAATCAATCTCGAAACTGAGTCTGATCCCAAGTACATTAACTTGGGAACAGGGTGCACCCTAGAAGAAAGACAAGCTTTCATCAGTTTATTTTGAAAGTACCATGATGTCTTTGCTTGGACTTATGATGACCTGAAGGCATACGATCCTTGGATTATTCAACATGTTATCCCTACCAGAGAGGGAGTCAAACCATTTCAGCAAAAAATGAGGAAGGTGCATCCCGCGTTGGAACCCCTCATACAAAAGGAGTTAAAGAAATTGTTGGATGGCCGCATTACTTTCAAGGTCAGATACTTGACATGGGTATCTAATCTGGTACCAGTAAGAAAAAATTCATATAAATATGCCTATGCATCGATTTCCGAAACCTTAATCAGGCGTCGGACAAAGATAACTACCCAATTCCCTCCATGGAGCAAATCCTCCAAACCATCTTAGGAGCCAAGGTCTTTTCTCTACTGGATGGATTCTCTGGTTAAAATCAGGTTATGGTATGAAAACCAAACTGGATTAAGACAACATTCCAAACGAAGTGGGGGACATTCACGTTTCGTCGTATGCCATTCAGACTCATAAACGCTGGGGCGACTTTCCAGAGGGCTATGGATATCACTTTTCGAGGGTTAATGGGTCAGAGTGTGGTGGTCTACCTAGACGATGTCACCATTTTTTCAAAAAGAAGAAGTGACCATCTATAGCTCTTGAAATAGATTTTTGAAAAATGCCGGAAATATGGGAACTCTCTCAACCCTAAGAAGAGCATATTTGCCATTTTAGAAGGCAACCTACCAGGCCACATCATCACCAAGAAAGGAATTAGCGTCGAACCCAACCGCATAAAATCCATAGTACAGATCCCTCAACTGAGCACCAAGAAAGGTATGCAATCTTTCCTCGGCTAAATTAATTTCCTTCACAAGTTTATTTCAGATTTTGTACAAATTGTTAAACCTTTACAAAACATGATAAAGAAAGATACATTTTTCAAATGGGATCAGGAAGAAAAGGAATCTTTTGATCGGATTAAGGCAGCTATAGCAGAATCACCTTCCCTTTCAAGCACCAATTTCAACAAATATTGTATCTTGTACACTTTCGATTCAGATTCATCATTAGTCGTGGTCCTTACCCAAAAGGGCTGCGATCATGACGAATGTCCTATATCATTCATGAGTACAAGACTCCAAGGGGTTGAGCTAAACTACCTGAACGTCGATAAATAAGCTTATGATGTTTACAAAGTAGTGAAACAATTCAGGCCATACATCCTAAAGAATCACATCATCGTGATGGTCCCCCATCCTGCCGTGAGATCCCTCTTTGTACAACAAAAGCAGGGGGTGAGGAGAGACAACTGGATGACATCCCTCCAAGGATATGATTTAGAATTTAAGCCCTGCCACTATTGAGGGACAAAGTTCCCTAGGGTATTGGGTCAATATCTTAACAGAGCGGGGGTTATCTACAAAGAAAAATAAGAATTCCATACAACCATGATGCTAATATAAAAAAACTATGCGAAAAGAGGTGCACCTAGGGGTCCTTTGTTTGGGTAGATCCAGCCAGGGGCCAAACCCTCTTGGAGTTCCTTTCAATCCTTCAACCTGCAAAACAATCAATTCAAGAAAGCATAGCAGTATATGGACCAAGCATCATAAGGAAATCAAATTCATAGCATATTAAAAGTTAGTTATACAATTGAAACAACCATTCATATGTAAATCATAACATTAATATCATAAGCATGAAGAAGATTCATATCAGGAACAAGACAAGTGTTTCTTTTATTATAGATAACTAAAATATAGTAAGGAATGATTTCACTTAAGTCTTCCTTTCGTAGGCTCCAAGCAGAACCGTCCTCCGGATTCGTCCAATCTCAAGCCTTCAACAAGCTCCTTCCATAACTCACTCAAGGATATCTCAACTAATGGAAAGACATCATAACTCAAGGAAACAAGGGTTTCCTGTAATGGGGGAAGTGCTGGAAGCACAAGGATCTTTAGACCTGATCAGGGATAATCTCAGTAGAGTGATTTTTCTCTTTCTTCTCTCCTCCTTTAGGCCTTCCCATTGAAGCCTTTTTATACTTCTCCCAAAGTAGTTTTTTAGTTGGGAATTCGTTGGGAATAGTTGGGCCACGGGCACTAATAGGTAATCAACAGGTAAAACCCATGATCTCCACTTGAAATTAAGGAGATTTAATTTTTTTTAAGTGTTTTAAGACATATACGCGGGTTGGGTATACACAGACCCACGTACACATGCGTTTAGCTCAGGGCAATGTTGCATATAGGGAGTAAAACACTACTTTTTAAGTATTTGGACCAGGTCTAGAAAGACGGGTTGCCCTAGACCATGAGTGCAGCATCACAAACATCAAGAGTGATATTTGGAGCTATAACAGATGCCCCCTAATATATGAGGTCAGAAGGGGTACATGATTGCCGAAATGTATTACATAAGTGCATGGAAAGGAAACCTGTCAAAAACTGATAAGGACTTCACTAGAGTTCAGCCTGCCAAGCCACAAAATGAGATCAGAAAGAAACACTGTCTGAAGTAGGAATACCCATGCTCAAAGAAAGTAAAGCATGCCCGCATATCAAGTAAAAGCGGATCCACTATGTATACAAGTATAAAAGACTGCAAAATACATAATGGATCATCTGATTACCATCAAACAAGTACATGTCTGAATATCACATATAAGAATGTCAATGATGCTAAAGGATGAAGCAGATCACTGATTTCAAAGACTGATCCCAAAAGTACCAAATGAACATGATGGAGTAAGATGGTACTACACTGCAAACTCAGGTGTCAGCATATAGGATGTCACCATGAATGACTGCAACATATAAGGTGGAGTGGTATCAACTAGCAGCAACAGGAGCAACTGTCAAGTGAACCAATGAATGTTGATGCAACCTGAGGTCTTCACCGACTGCCGTGGTACATTTATACTCTATGGGAATAAATGATCTAAAGACGACCATGTGAGAAATCGTTTGATTATCGGTCATTGATGTATACCATTAACAAACGTGAGACTACTCACCGATAATGGTAATGAGTGTCAAGGTACCCAGTACAATCTAACAAGTGTGAATAGATGAGCTGGAGTCAAACACCTGTAAGAATCTATCAATCAGGAGACAATGATGGTTTCACACTGTCGATAGCGAAGGATCTGCCACTAATGACTGCAAACCCCAAGTTACTACCAAATGGACTCTAGATCTTTTCCCCAGAGCAATGAGTTGTAGTCGATAGGGAAAGATCCGCTAGAAGGAAGGCATTAAGGCATCCTTCATCAATCTAGCGCGAGTGTAACCCGTAGGCCAATAATGTGGAAGGAATTGGATGAAAAAAGATGTAGTAACCCGACCAAAGCACGTTTCTGGCATACACAAGATGTGGCTAGCGCATGACAGAAACCCTCTGAACCAACCAATAATGAAAGCTGACACAAAGGTGAGGTATCCACCAATAGGGTCAAATGGAAACCAAGGTACTGCACAAATCCCAATGTGTGATAGTGTAAGCTGATGTCGAACATAAGGGAAAACACTCAGTCAAATACCCATGATACTGATCGATGTTGAGTACAAGGTGACCTATCAATAATGGAAATAGGGCCAGGGTGCAGCTCTAGGTCTATCCTCAGAGCAAGATGCCATCGTCGATAAGGACAAGACCTGCCAGCAAGAAGTCAAATGGAGACCTTCTCAAACCGGCACGAGTAAAGGACCAATATAACTGATGTGATGATAGAAAAGACATTGACAACCAGGGATGGATGACTGAAAAATGAGTCAAGAGACACCACAGAGAGGCTAACTCAGGCTAACTTCCCTTGAACAAAAGCATGAATCAATGTGACTCTGTGGCAGCATATGAAGATTCTGTATAAGTTCATCATGTAGGAGGCACAAACGAACCCTCCATATGATTGGAAGAGATAACCAATCAGGGGAGAACTGACTCAATAACAAGGTTAAGGCATACCTAAGTCAATCTAAATCCTGCCCAAATGGAGACTTTGTTTTGAGTGCTTTGTTCAAGGGCGACACGATTGACTCTAGCTACCAACAATAAGTGAAAATATTGTCTCGTTCCCACTCTTTTTGGAATATATAATTTTTTTGTCTTTTTCTTTAAGCTGGAAAAAGAATAAAAGAATGTTATATTACAGTGGAAAGAATGAGTGTCGGTGAAACAGATGATCTAGTTCCTAGGATTGGAACAATGCTATGCTCAACGCAAGGAGGTGAAAACTAGTCAAAGACACTCAAAGGTGTGTTCCTTCCATGGGTCAAGGTGTGTCAAGTTGCAAAAGTCAAAGGGATGCAAATTTGATTTTGCATTCATCATGGTCAAAAGTTGGCTTAAACACGAGTCCAAGTGAAGCTGGCTCAAGGCCAAAAGGTGCAAATGGCCAAAATGCAATGTAGTAGTACAACTCAACACAAAGGAGCCTCTAGGGTATAAGGCTAGAATGAAGCAAAGAAGCAAAGAGGAATGAGTCTTCATCACATAAGTCATGGCGGGACTACAGAGGACTCCCGAGCCTAGGGACGAAAAATCAGCATGAGTGCCAAGTAACAACAAGGTACTAACTAGGGCACCCATGATAAGGTAGGATCTACCACACAAGTCATGATACTTCTAAGCAATGAGAAGGTTCTGCACCATAACTTGGTGGGGTCGATCCTAAGGCCAAAATGGGAAAGGAAACTGATAAGTGCACAATGCAGGCAGAAAAACCTAACCTATATGCCAGTTTCGAGAACCAATACCTGTTAGAACGGATCAACCATAAACTTCCAAAGGAGAAATCTTCCAAGTTCTGTAAACATAAATAGGAACACTAGACAAGAAGTTAATACATCCCACATATAAACTTCATATAAATCTTGTGTTATAGAATGCAAAACTTGAAAATGTGTACCTTATATACACAATATGGTATAGGGAACCACACAACCTTGCTGCTTACGTATAATAGTTCTTTTGGACAAACCACTTACAGCGATTAGGCCAAGGACTCCTTTGGTAGTCAAAACTCATGGCTTCAAATAGTTCCTCCTATGAAGGCAAATCAAGTTCTAAAAAATCATGAGAACTACAAGGATCAAAAGAGGGAATTAAGGGGTCCCATGTCCCTATAGGAAGCATCTCGCAGTCAAGTTCCGGGACCAAGTCCAAAGAAGGAGAATAATAGGTCAAAGGATCCTTCTCAGAAGCAATTGAACATTGAGGATTCAATGCCACATAATTCACCCGAGGCGGGGAAGAGTCTACTTGGACACTTGGAACAAACCAAGGGGTATTCTGCATTAAATTTGAATTAGGGTGGTAATTATCAGATGCGAGCTAATCAATAGTGACAATATTCCCTTCATGAGGAAAACACATCACTCTGAAGAGTGAAGACACCACAACATTCATAGCATAGACATAATCATGCCCAAGTAGCATATTAAAGTCTAAAGGGCTATCAACCACCATCATATCAATTAAGAAAGTCATCCCACCTAAAGTAATAGGCAATTGAGGAAGAACACCCATAGATCTGCCAAGTCTTCTATCATAAGCTAACAACTGACTATGAGCTGTCAACAACTTTGGGGAACCCAAAGCTTTCCAAGTCAAAGAGGATATAATACTTGCAGAGGATCCTTCATCCACCATACATCGATAAATGTTTTTGTGGAATTAACTCTGACCTTTATTGGGAAAGGTGCAGTGGAAGGAAGATGAGGCTCGACAAGAATATCCCAATCAAAGGAAGCACTCCTAGAACTTGGAGGGGAACATTTGAAGAAACTAGAATGCCCCCTATACCAGAAGACTCTGCACTAGAGATCAAATAGACTCTTTTGTTAGGCACTTCACCCCCCAAAAGAGGAGTGTAATCAACCAACGATTGCACTGGCTCAACCACATTATCAACCAATGGTTGATGGGATTGATGAGAAACCATATTGGATCTAGGAGTAGAAGAACTTCCAGACTCGAACCATATCCTTTGTAACTCTGGAATACCAGGGCATAAATGAGTAAGATGGTCTCCCTTGCATATCTTACAAGGGAACTTAGGTTTAAAACTTCTACATCCAGGTTTCTTATCAATCTCCATTCCTCCAACATGACTAGCAGTGGTTTGCAGAGAGTCTTGAACATGACTTGCAGAGGTTGGTGAGTCTTTGCTAGTATGACTAGCAGTGACTAGACTTGTGCCCCTAGCATGACTTGTAGTGGCTGAAGGCTCATCTTCCACATGACTGGCAGAGGTTGAAGATGAATTGCTAGTATGACTTGCAATGGCTAGACTTGTGCTCCCAGCATGATTTGCAGTGGCTAAAGGCTCATCTTCCACATGATTGGTAGAGGTTGAAGATGAATTGCTAGTGTGAATTGCAGTGACTAGACTTGTGCCCCCAGCATGACTTGCAGCGGATGAAGGCTCATCTCCAACATGACTGGCAAAGGTTGAAGATGAATTGCTAGTATTATTCTTCTTCTTCGACTTCCTCTTTCTCCTCTTTTTAGATTTCTTATTACAAGAAGGAGGAGAAAAAGGAATCCCAAATTTCTCTTTGAAAGAAGATGAACAATTAGCACCCTTGTGATGCCCCTGAAATAAAGCATTTAACTGAGAAGCTTCAAGAACATCAGGAATATTCGGAGTGGACCACAGCCAAATAGGTAGTCCAACATTCAATCCAGGAATATTCAAGGTGGCCATCAAGGGAGTACCAAAGTTTCCAAAGAAAGGAAAAGCATGAGGATCCCCTTTTGGGAGGGTACCTTGGTTGGTTTCCACAGGAATGTTGGCCATATCTAACTGATTCTCAGACCCTTACCTTCTAGGAATGTACAAATGACTTTCCAAGGAAGATAGATATGTAATCAAAACCTTTGCCCTTGAGGAGGCAACTCCACAACTTTCGAAAGAACAACAAAAAGCCTTTCAAGATTGATGGAGTGGAAAGTCAGTCACTCAGGATACAAAGTCCAAAAAGTGACTAAACAAAAATACCTAAAGCCAACTATATACAAGGAGCAAAGATCACTCAACTATAAAGTCCCTAAAAGAAGTCAGCCAGTCAAACAACTTCCAAGTATTTCCACTCCAGACACCAAAATAAAAGAAAGTGAAGTAAGGGGCCTTCTGAAGATAGTCTGGGATAATGACGGCCCAATGCTACTAGCGAAGGTATCAGAGGAAGTTACGCTGACCTCCTAACAACAACTTGTGCCGGTGCAAGCCCCCAAGCTTCACAAGGGTGCCCTCCAGTAGTACCGTTGAGAGTGATACAATGTTGACCTTAGGTTCCATGGGATTCCCCTCCACAACCACCTATGTAGATCCCTAGGAGAAGCAACTAAGGTTACCAACTCATGTCAGAATCCAAGCGGAACAGTCTTGAGGTAAGATTCGATAAGTAGGAGAGGGGGTATCTCTCTTGCTTATCTTCAAAAACCCTCGTGCTTAACACCCAGATCTAGAGCTTTCTTGGTCTTCCTAACGCTATTGGATTTGCACTCACTATTTAGACTCCTATGTTTGATAGTTTAAATGGCCTTGGAGATTTTTCTCTCCACACGCCTAATCCAAGGCCCTAAAATATCCTAAAACTTGTTGGTGTGTCTAAATTGAAAATTATAAAAAGTTCTAGTGTATTTTAATTAGCACTTTTTTTTAAATGGGCTTTTCTTAAGTCAAGGGATAAGCAGAAATGAAACTTGTGGTGTTTTGATGCAAAATAAATTAATAAAAACCAAACTATATGCAAATGTACTCATTTTGTTCTTAGATGAAAGAAATTTCTACTAGGTTCTGAGGAACTTCTAAGAAAGCAATAAATTTTTCTTTTCTTTTCTTTTACTCAAGCTTCAAATTCACAAAAATTAACAAAATTATGGATGCCCTAAAAGATGCACAAATTTATCCTAATGCAATGAGTACATGCTGATGCAAAACTTAAGACTACTCTAAATCAAAGAATGAAAGTAACGTGTTTATCAATTCTAATTCACCACTGAAGATGCTTAGATAGAATAAGAGTTGTTAATGCTCATTTTTGTCCAAAAACTAAAAGCAAATTTGAAGATAAACAAAAATGCACTTTCACTCGCAAAAAAGAAACTAAATCAAAACAAGGTCAAAGAAAGCAAAAACCAAGTTTTCAATAAGTTTTCTTCAAAAGCAAAAGCAAAAATGACTTTTCAAAAGTGCTCTAAATAAGACTAAAACTTTATGATCGAAGAATAGGAAACAAAACACTTTGCAATTTAACAACACCAAATGGGTGAAAACTCAACAAAAGATGTGTTTCAGGATTCTCTTAACAATCAAAAAGCAGCAAAAAGAGCTTGGTGACAATGATCACAAGATCTAGAAAGATAATTCTCAAAATCATCACACAACAACTTTCAAAAAGCAAGAAAAGTAAATGGCCACAAAAAAGTAGTTCCGACATGCAAACAAAAAGATCACCAAAACAAGATTTGCCACAAAGATTGAGACCAATCTTTCTGCCCTGGAAGACCAAAACAGCCAAGATTCCCAGAAAGAAATCTTGTGTGCTTAAACAAAAATGATGACACTTGCAACAAAACAAAACAAGACCAACACTTTCCACAACCGGAGAGAGTTTGAAATCATGAACTTGCTGTAAAAATAAAGACTAACATAGAAAAGTAACTGTTCAGGAAAGATTCAGACCAGCAGACAGATCTTCAGAAACAAAAATATTTGAAAAATCTTGAAAATTTTAGGGTATACACGATTGTGTCAATACATAGTTTCCTGTATACGCTATTCAGTCCAGAGAATCCTATGTATACGTGGGTTTATATGGTGAAACTTGCATACCTAGGTGACTGTAACCTAACCAATATGCATATATAAAATATCACTAGAAAAAACAAAAAAAAGTCTGAAGAAACTGATCAAACTTATAGTTCAAGTTCCTACAGGAATAGACTACCCAGTCACAGCAAGTAAATAAACAACTGAGCCCTGATTGGCTTGAATAAACCCAAACTAGGAACAACAATATTGTTGTCCCCAGTGGAGTTTCCAATTTTGTTGAGGGACAAAGTCCCCTAGGGTCTTGGGTAAATACCCTAGTAGAGCGGGGGTTATCTACAAAGAAACACAAGCATTCCATACAGCCATGATGCTAATATAAGCAAGCTATACGAAAAGAGGTGCACCTAGGGGTCCTATGTTTGGTTAGATCCAGCCAGGGTCAAAACCCTCTTAGAGTTCCTTTCAATCCTTCAACCTGAAAAACAATCAATTCAAGAAAGCATAGTAGTATATGGACCAAGCATCATAAGGAAATCAACTTCATAGCATATTGAAAGTTAGTTATAAAAGTGAAACAACCATTCATATGTAAATCATAACATTAATATCATAAGCACGAAAAAGATTCATATCAGGAAAAAGGCAAGTGTTTCTTTTATTATAGATAACTAAAATACAGTAAGGAATGATTTCACCTGAGTCTTCCTTTCGTAGGCTCCAAGTGGAACTGTCCTCCGGATTCATTCAATCTCAATCCTTCAACAAGATCCTTCCATAACTCACTCAAGGATATCTCAACTAATGGAAAGACATCATAACTGAAGGAAATAAGGGTTTCCTATAATGGGGGAAGTGCTGGAAGCACAAGGATCTTCAGACCTGATCAGGGATAATCTCAGTAGTGTGATTTTTCTCACTCTTCTCTCCTCCTTTAGGCCTTCCCATTGAAGCCTTTTTATACTTCTCCCAAAGTAGTTTTTTAGTTGGGAATTCGTTGGGAACAATTGGGCCATGGGCACTAATAGGTAATCAACAGGTAAAACCCGTGATCTCCACCCGAAATTAAGGAGATTTAATTTTTTTAAGTGTTTTAAGACATATATGTGGGTTGGGTATAGACAGACCTATGTACACACGTGTCTAGCTTAGGGCAATGTCGCGTATAGGGAGTAAAACACTGTTTTTTAAGTATTTGGACCAGGTCTGGAAGGAGGGGTTACCCTAGGCCATGGGTGCAGCATCAAAAACATCAAGAGTGAGATTTGGAGCTATAACATCCACACCATAAAAGGACATGGTCTCTGTAAACTAGCTCCTGAGGTCGTGGATCATCAAGACATGGATTCCGATCGATTGGCTTAGGAAATAGAAGGATGGGAGCATGAGATTGAAATGTACCATAATGAACTCCTTGGCTCACATTACTTCTCATCATGGTATGTTGATTTAAAACAATACCTAATGCAGGGGTCTTTGCCTAAAGCCATGTCCACTAAATAGAGGAGAGCAATCAAGGTTAAATCTGCCTCATATCAGATAGTCCAGGGGAACATTTTCAGGAAGCATCACCTCGGTGTGTTACTAAGATGTCTAGAATACGATGAAGCTCAATGGGTGTTGAAAGGTCTACATGACGGACCAGCAGGGGGTCATTATGCAGGAGACACCACGATGCACAAGGTCATGCAAGCAAGTTTCTATTGGCCCACTCTATTCAAATATGCTCATGCCTATGTACGAAAGTATCTGATTTGCCAAAAGCATGCAGGCAGACAGGCAAGGTCATCTGCTCCTCTGCAACCCATAATAGTGGAGGAACCTTTTCAAAAATTTGTCTGGACGTCATATGCAAGATCATCCCTAACTCGTCAAAGCAGCATAGGTACATACTCACAGCCACTGACTATTTCACCTGATGGGTAGAAGCAATCCCATTACGAAAGGTTAATGACAATGAGATAATATATTTTATTAAGCAATACATCATGGCCAGGTTCAGCATTCCAACCTCCCTTGTTTTTTATAACGCTACTTACTTTTCATCTTTAAAATTATATGATCTTTCACTAGAAAAAAGCATCATGTTAAAACATTCGGCTAATTACTATCCCCAATGAAATGACCTGGAAAAATCAACCAACAAGAACCTCATTCGTTTTATCCAGAAAACCCTGCTCTCGTAGTAGAAGAATTGGCACAATGCCCTTAGTAATGCTCTTTGGGCTGACCAGGTCATTCCCAAAACCTCAATCAACACATCTCCGTATTTCCTGGCCTATGGGAAAGAAGCCATCTTGCCACCCACTATCTCCCCACCCTTAGGCTAGCTCAAGAGTCGCAAGGCACCCCATGCCCATCTATAAAAATTCGAATCGATACCTTGGTAAAACTAGAAGAAGAAAGGTCCAAAACTAAGGAGAAGTTTGCCATCCACCAAGCCCAGATCAAAAGATGGTTTGATAGGAAATCCACAGGGTCCCACAAATTTGAGGTAGGGGACCTCATGCTCAAATGGGATGCTTAAATGGGATTGGGCTGATGAGGAAAAAGGAAAACACACAAAGTTTCAAGCCTTGTGTGTAGGCCCATTCCAGATTGTAGAGAAAATTGGTCATCACACTTTCAAATTACAAACCCTAGGACCATGAGTGGAACCCCTCCCAGTGAACAACCATGACCTCAAACGTTACTTCACCTAGCAACCCCAGAGTTGCTGGCCCCACCTTGTACTATAGTCTACCATTGCTTTCATAGATAGTCATCATTTACTGTCAGTTAGTTTTGATTTCTAGTTTAATCATTGTCTTTTGGAATAAAGTAGGGATGGTAGGTTAAAGTTAAAGCAGCCCTGCACTTTGGATCACGCAGATGTTTTTTGGATCCATTAACTAACCAAAGCTTAAGTCATGACAAGAGTATAGTAGGCCAGATTGGTGACGACGGGGAACTCGATGGCACACACAGGTCCTCATTCGCGCCCACGTCAGTCTATCCCCACTACTTACATGGTCAAAATTCTTGAAGCCGTTCTAGCTCACCCGCAGTCCTGGGAACGAAAGAGAAACTGAAGAAACCAGTAATGAGTATACATATATCCCAGGAAAACAATAAGGACTCTAAAAAAACTAGAAACAACCTCTTTGCAAGTCAAATAAGTTGGGATCCCTCGTTTGCGTAGGCTTTAAGCCTTCATTAAATAAGTGCATACATGCACAGGAAAAATAAGTGCCAATGACCACCTACATCGTTTCATAATAAGGGCTAAAGGGCTGAGAAAGGCTTACTACGCAAAGAGGTGAAGCAACGACTTCACCGAGGTACTAAACAGGGTCGCTGGCAGTAGAGAAACGTTCGTGATTTCTAGGTAGTGACTCCGCTGGGGTATTGTTCAGGCTCGCTAGCAGTGGAGCAACACCAGAGTACCCTGACCACTATACCGGGAATACCTCAAAACACATACTGTAACTTTAGTTTCCCTTTTGGGACCAAGACAACAAGAAGTAGTGCCTTATTGCATGTGAAAAGATCATGTCAGGCTAGTTGGGACAACTGACCAAGTTTGAAAGGGAGGCCCAGAATACCATCAGTGGGACCCACATCCCCATGAAGTGATATTTACTTAAGTCCCCTTAAGCAAGGCCCGTAAATGTCAGAGATCCTGGATTCTTCCAGGGAATCGCCAATTGTTGTAGCTGTTGCAACAACACCTCCAAAAATCTAGGTAACCATTAAATTTTTGGAGCCCCTGCATCAGGTCTAAGCTTCGGCTCCACCAGGTCCCACTCGAAGGTTCGTCAGTGTCGGTAAACCTAAGGATAAATCCAATTTTTTGACTAAGTTAAGCCAAGTTGCGACTTCTCGCCTTGGTGGGTCGGTCGTAGAGTCGGAATGCGACTATCACCAATAATTGCAACCATGGAAACCATTGCGACCACAACGACTCGTGGGTCGCAAGGTCACATAGTCGCACCTCCAACCTTGCAGCTATCTTGCGACCTCACGACCTTCCGAGTCGCAAAGTCGCAAGATCGCCTTAATTATCGTCAGCCACTTGTGTGACTATGCATCTATGTGACTCCGTGACTCACAAGTTTGCAAGGGCGCATCTCCTACTCACATCCTCCAACATGACCTCGTGACTCATGCGACTTTGCGACTTGTGAGTCACAAGGTCACAATAGTTGCACTCCCGAACCTCAAGACCTCAACACATGCGATTATTTTATAAATAGGAGGGTACCCAGTCACATTCTTCAAGGCTTTGTTGGTCGCATTGGAACCTAGAAGCCCCTCCAACTAGAATTCGCACATGCGTATGACTCCAGTAAGTACTGGTCCTCCATCCTGCAATCATTATTTCCTTCCAAGTGTCACTGTCTACCCATCTTGTCCTTTGGCTTATCCCTCACCCTGGGGTTGAGCCTTCTACTTAGCATTCCTCTCCTTTTCATGCTTCATAGGTTGCCCTAGCCTTTTCCCCATGCCTGCACTTAGAATTTTTAGTTTTGCCTTGCATATGATCCCCTCATTTTATCAGGAAGCTAAAACTCCATCCCTCTGAGAGTGACCTCAACCTTCCAAAGTCATTTAGGTCCTTCTCTGAGCCTTTCTGAGCCATAGTTGCCACCTCATGGCCGCGATACCCTTCCCCTCATGACTTTGTGACTCCTCATCTTCGCGACCTTCGACCATCTACGACCTATTCCCACCACCCACTGTGCAATCTATGACCAAATTTTGCGCATTGCGACCTTGCATTTTCTCCCTAACCTTTGACCTCAGTCGTGTAGTCGCATTCTTAACATCTGTGACCGTGCGACTTGCCTTCCCTACGACCTTCCTTTCACTGGCTAAGTCTCCTTTTATTTTACGGTTGCAATTGATTGTCATGCCATCTCTCTCATTGTGGGATTGCCTTTTTGACATGCCAGGTGACATCGAGCTTGAGTGCATATCCATTTCTTCTTTTGAAGATGAGATGGGTCACCCAACTACTAAATTAGCTCAAGGCACCTTGGGAAGTGGGGCATGGGAGGCCAATCCAGAAGAACAACCACCTATCTTTATAGACACGACTTGCAACATAAATAAAACCACCAGGCTCTCCTGGTATGCAATCTACGAGGAATTTGCTAAGAAGGATATCCCAGAAACATAGGAGGTCTTCCAAGTATATATCAATGTCAAGAGGTCAAAGTTACATAAAGTAGAGGCTCATCCACTAGTATTCCAGTGCACTGAAACCATCAAATGGATATTTCATTGCACAAGCACAGATGACTAGATGACCTGGGGTCATGATGGAGCACCCATAGCCACCATCGCTTCGACAAGCATCAACACCTACTACAAAGTGCCTGAGAAGTGGCAGATTTTTAACACCAAGTTGCTCGTCGAGTTCACCAACCCGGTGAAAGAAATCTTGAGGGATTGGTGGCAAGAACCTGCAAAATTCCAGGTCAAGACTGACCAGGCTTACAATACAAAGGAGCTACATAAAGCATATTGGTTAATCACTACAATGATGTGCTGACTATATGGTAAGGCAAACTGTAATGTTTTTCTCGGCATGTGGGTTCCACTCATGTATGTTGTCACCACTCAAGGAACTATTTTTAATTGGGAACGCATCCTCTAGAATTTTATATGTCTTCATACCTCCTTGATGTTGTCTATTTGAGGTGCCACTTCGAGCACTAGAGCTCTAATTGGGACACATTGGTAGCCCAACCCATCCACTGCCACCACAAAATCTTCTGGGACACAACTTATAGAAGCATGTTGGATATAATATCCGAAACATTTATCATCCCATTATACCAACTACTATTCGGGGAAGAAGCACCTTGCATGTCACAAAGAGCCATGAGGACCGTGGTTCAAGTAGCTCATTGGTTCCCCATTGATGAAGGAAAGATCATCAAGGTGTTTGGTAATCATAAAGCTCCTCACACTCTATCCAAGTTCATCACAGATAGGACACTCTATGAGAGGTCTATTACCAAATGACACAAGGTTTCTTGAAGGTTTTGAACAAAGGCAAGAAGAAACCTTGGTTGCCATTCCCTCTCACTATTGGGGCATACATAGTAGAAAACTTCAAACAGGTAGAAGAAAAAGCCAAAGAACTGGACAGGAGCCATTTTGTGACCCTGAATTACCGAATGTATGAACCCAAGAAATTCGTAGCTGCCCATTTCAAAATGGCAAAATTTAGTTGGTATTACGCCCACACTAGGAGAGATCTCGAGTATGGGATTAGGAATTGGTATAACTCCACAAGGAAAATTAGCCCTAGTGAGAAACAAGCCATAGAAGATGAGCTCCTTGATGATTTACAAGAGGACATAAGCCTTAGAGAAAGAAAACCAAAGGGAGCTGAGGAATCAAGGAAGCGAAAAGGAAAAGAAGTTGAAGACCCCCTAAGCGACAACGAGGAAGAAGAAGTTATGCTCATACAAAGAAATGCCAAATTGGAAAGAAAGAAGCGAGAGCTAAAGAGGAAAAGAGAACTGGAGAGAAAACAATCACAGGAATCCGATGACCAAAGCCAGAATGAGAAAAAGAGAAAACAAGCAGAAGAGAAAAGGCGGTAAGAAGAAGAAAGGAAAGTGCAGGATGAGATAGAGAAGAAAAGGCAAGAAGATGAGAAAAGGCAAGAAGAAGCTGAAAAGCAAAGACAAGTAGAAGAAGTTGCAAAGAAAAAACAAGAGGAACAACAAAGATTAGAACAAGAACTGAAGAACATGGAGGAGGAGCTAGAAAGGCAATGGGCACTAGCAGAAGGGGAAAAGAGGCAGCAGGAGGAGCTTAGGATAGACAGGGAAAATGAAACTGAGGTAAATGAACAAGGAGAGACAAGCAAAGCAGTTGACTCAGGATCAAGACAAAGTGAGCTTCCTCCTTTGGATGTACCTCCCATTACTCCCCTCACTGGTGGAAACTTTCCCCTTCGAGAGCTAGGCATCTCAGAAGAGCAAGACGAAGAGGTTCTAGATCTAACTAAAATCACATTTGATGAAGTAAACCTCAAAATTATATAGGAGAGGAAGAAATCTTGCAGCAGGAACCCAGCTGACCCATTTTCAGTAACTATGGCAATGGATATCATGCCAAATATCACGACAAATCCTCAAATGATCGCCTCTGCCGGAACAACATTTTTGGCTGCCATAGAACACAACGTAGCCTGGATGAGTAAGCAAATTGTAGATTTGAAAAATAGGCTATATGCATCCAAGAAAAGGGCCACCATTGCAAAACAAGAGAAGAGAAGTATGCAGGAGGAAAACGCGACACTCTGTTTATCACACACAAGCTCAACTGAATTCCAAGCAGTAGCTGCATCAAAAAAAAAGATCCTGGGGGAGACTATGGTAGTAATGTATGAAGAAATGGAAAAAATGCACCACACTATAACACCCATAGTGACCATTCAAACTCACTCAAAAGAAAGGGTTGCCATGCTCAAAGAGGCCATGACTACTTTAGATAAAATACATGAGTGGTCTGAAAAGTACCCCGAAGCCCCAGTAGTAGTCCCCAAGAAATATTGGATCACTATGCAAAATACCAGGGTCCAACTTTGTATCAAAGTTCAGTCTAGAGAAAAATTGGCCAAAGATGTGGAGAGGGTGCTGGCCTCCTACAGACAATTGTTCAACAGTTTGGAATCAGTGATCCAACTACATGGGGCCCCCTCCATAGGAGAGATTGGATAGGTAAAAAATCAGGAGGAGATCAACAATGAGGTGCAGGCATTCATAGAGACATATAGACAAGCTGCCCGCATGGGAGATATGCTGATCTCAAGAGAAAATATCAAGTGTTACATAGTAGAACCAGTGAGGCTCTACACCAAGTTGGGTACCTTGAATAATCATATACATGCCAAATGGAATACCCTTCTCCTGGATGCACTGGAGTGCTTACACCGACATGATGAAGGCCAGCCACAGATCTCTCCCATCGTGGTAGAATACAACATATGGCACACTTACCTGACAGAAAATCTCGGGCTCAACATTCTAGAACTTGCCATCTGTAGATTAGTCAATTAGGATGGTAGTCATTTTTCTTTTTGTATAACATTGTGTACTATGGTAGCACAGAATTCCCTGTGAACGTGAAAGGTCACATAGAATGCCAAGAGTCATATGGTAGGTGAAAGGTCATGAGAAAGCCCAAGAGTCAAGAGTAGACCAAGGGTCACTCTTATCCTATAAATGTAACCTCATGCCTCATTTGTAAGGGCTTTTTGCTGAGGACTATTTTGGAGATACATATACATATTACTTGAGAGAATTGTTGTCCTTCTAGTCAATACAAGAGTTAATTGTATGTCTTCACTATTGAATTCTTCAAATTTCTATGTGCTTGCACCATGAGTATTTTCTTCACTTGATGGATCGAATGTTCTTGAAAGATTTTTGATGTGCGATCTCCCCACATGCTATTTCATACTTCAAATCTGGTTTTGCTATGTATGAATGGTATTTGGCTTACTAACTCTATGCTCATGCCAGTGAACTATTTCTTTTGGTATTAGTATAATCTGTTTTGACTGCACAGTTATGTACGCTTATAAATGGTTGATTGTTGTGAACTGATTTACAATCGTTAAGCATTATTTATCTAGTATGCACAAGTCTTATCTAAAGTCCTGCTAACAGTAACTTTATATAAGATTGTGTTGTTTACATTTTTGCTATTCATGGTATATATATGGTATAGGATATTTGTCAATTATTCTCTTGTGTTTATTAAAGCTCATACATTCTACTAAGTTTATATCCCACCTCCGTCCGAAGCTAGCTCCACAAAACTGAACGACAACCGGGCCTACATACCAGAAGGGATCTCTAGCACACTCGGTGTAGGCTCTAGTTGGGAACCTACACCGAAGATATCCCCTTGACTGTTGGTTTAAGATTCTAGCCCATAAATAGGAAGATTATGAAAATCCCAAATGATTAATGAGTTGATCTGTGAAACATGCCAGTAGGAATGTCCAAAAAAGTGTACAAGGATATGAGAAAATAAATTGACATAATTGCATCATAGGAGAAGCCATCTCAACAATAGTGTACCTCAAATGTATGTAATCATGATTGAATTTGTACATATAAAAAAATAATTTAGCATTAAATATTAATTTTCAAGTATTTACTTGTAGAAAATAAAGAAACATGAAACTCATTCAACACATAAAACAAGATGGCAAGAAATAAAAAGGGTTGATATTAAAGTTTGTGAGTAAGTGTTAATATTTCCTTATAACAACTCAAGGGTTTTTTTTTTTTTTTTTGATATTTTAAATTGTTTTACAACAACCATCCTTGAATGTGTTCAAATAGGTGCCTACATACAAAGAGGAGGAATCAAAGGAATTGATTGACATTGGGTTAAATATGGGTTGTGAGTATATGTTGGCATACCAAAAATTAATTATGGAATTTGTAAGTATCTATGTTTTTTTACTTCTTTGAGTTTATAATTAATAGAGAAAAAAATCCTTCATATTAAATCTATGATTTATAATGGGGTCTAAAACATGAAGGAAACAAAGTATGGAGCTACGCCAACATAATACTTGTTGCATCAAGGCATGAGACTTGGTTTTCAAACCATGTGCACGGTTTATGAGTCACTTCCTACTATGGTACATTGCTATTCAATTTACATTGATGTATATTATTTATTTCAATTTTCGTTATTCTCACTAGTGTAGATACACTCATTACACTTTATTTTGTGTTTTCACATGGAACAATATCAAGAAGACAAAAAAAATCGATGCAATCAACAAAACATTCCTCCAAATAACCCAAGTCATGGAAATATCTTGAGCATTCACAACAATTCCAACGAAGAATGATGATCTATTTGGATATCAATGCAATGTGTTGTATTTTTTTGAAATAATGGTCTATGAAAATTAGACATTTTATTTCATGTAATGGACATAGTGTCCCAATTCAAAGACAAGGGGTTACCAATAACAATCCCATTTTGTATGAAAAAGAGACTCTTATTGATATATAATAAAATACATTTTACCATATTCTATTGTGTTATCCATTGTCACTATGAAATGTTACACCACTAATTAAATATATGGATGATTAAATATTATAATGAAGAGATGTGAAACCTGATAATACAACAAATTAATACAAACATCATATACAAATTTACTAATCAAATTTTAATTTATATGAATATTGTTATAAGATATATGTCGCTTTTGTGATGAAAAATGGATTGAAAAAATTACAATAATTGCACTGTCACAAGTTGATGTTTCCAAAAAAGAGAAAATCTCATACAAAAAAGTGATGCATCCATAACATAAAAATGCATTGGTGTTTTATGTTATATAAAAGCACTGTGACAACATAATTTTTGCATTTCTGATTCTTTTTAATAAAACGACAGCACAAGGGAATTTATTTCTTCAAGCACCGATATATTTGCAATTAATTCCTCGTTGCATTGTAATTATGAATGCACAAGTGATTTCATAGAACTAACACCCTGATCCTACAAAATATTATTTGCATCCCTAGCACATTATTAAAATTAATAGCATCGGTCCTTTTATATCCCTAACGCACTAGTGTGTTTATAAAAAAAAATATGCATCAACACTGTGAGTTTAAACAAAAGAACCAAGACTATATTTGTTTTTTGCGTGCCTTGATGTTGTTCCTTAAAAGAATACACTGGGGCATTTTTTGATATATAAGCACTAGGGCAGGTATACATTTCAGGCACTAGTGTTCTTTGCATTCAATGCCTTGGTGCTTTTAGTTATTTATGTAGCCCAATGCTTTTATATATGTAACACACCGGTGCTACTTGTTCCATGAAGAGCACTACAAAAAAACATCCACTAAAACCTCTGGCCACTCAAATATTTTCAGTTGTGATGAAGTTCTGTTAAACTCTCCGCTAAAAAATTTGCTATAAAAAATATATGTTTTAGCGGATGTTTTGTTGACAATTCTATAACTCTAAAAACCTTCATTATAACCTCCAATAGAAGGTATCTTCCTTGTAGTGATAAGTTTTGTGAGAGGATATCCACAAGATATCATTCTACGGATTGTGAAGAGAAAGAAGATTAAGGATTTGAACTATTGCAACATCTATAACTAGAAGAGACTACTAGAACCATATATTATCATGCATTGGATCACATCAACACTTCTATAAATCTCAAGATGGAATGCTATATCAAAAGAAAATTGTAACAATATTGTTTGGTTTTGGTAGTGTGCATAACTTCAATCATTTCAAATTAGTGAAACTTCTCAACATGTTTACATGTCTAGCACTAGTGTTTCAAGTAATGATTGCAAATGGGCATATCATAAATTGTTAAAGGAAGCAAATTAGTATTAAGCTCACTACGAGGGAGTATTTAATGGATAGTCCAATGTTTCAAATCCAAATGGGTAGAGTTGATGTTGTATTAGAGGTATAATAGTTACAATGATTAGGAATAACGACTCTTGATTTTTATGAACTTAGGCTATATATAATTTTAGAAAAGTTTCACACACCTACAATGTTCCTCATCACTTATGTTGTTTAATCACATGAATGGCTAGTTAAATCCCAAATATGGGAAACAACTTAAGGTCATATCTATGATTTCACTCCAACAAAATGATTTTGATTATTCTTATCTCTTATAGTGATGAAGATAAAAATTCACTAGGTGAACACTAGTTTCCAATGTGTGCCTGCATTGATTTTAACAATTTCTTTGTATTTGATTTGTATTTCATATATCAAGTTAACGCTCTATCTTGAAACATTGTTTCAATCCATACAATATTATCCTAGTTGTATGGGGTTAGCTCCATCACCCAGATTGCTTCGCACGTGAACCAATGTTTCTCAACATCGTCCCTTCTTGTTCACCATATTTGTGTGGAAACAAGCCCCATAACCATTTCTTCTTCAGCACCTTTATTACATCTAGCTACTTAACATTGAAAGGAAACATTGACCATCCCTTCACTTGACTGTGGAAATGTAGTGTATATCCTAGTAATGGATTATAGTGTTGTTCTATCCAACTCACTAAGTGAGCAATAATAATCTTTTCTGTCCATGGAATGTTAGGTCCAATGTACTCTTTTTGTTGGAGATCATAAGTGGGGTTTAATTCCTAAACGTAATACTTCTTTCTACCCAACTCTTTTCACCACATACGCTTATGAAACTTCTACATAAAAAAACTCTTTAACTCCTTTCTATTTGTGGGACAACTATTGAAGTAAATGTTCCATTTTTGCATCCATTTATTATTTTTTCTCATCCATGTTTTCTTTCTTTCATTTATGCCTTCATTGAAGATAACTTTAGGCCATATGCCTACTCCCATTTACTTAATTATTTTTAGGTACCTTATGAAATGCACCATAGCAATTGCTTCAATGGGGTATTCTCCCATTTCACTCCACATTATCTAATAAGGAACCAAACTTTTTATTTTGAGCTTGATTATGATCAATTGTTTTTGTATTTTCTCCATTTTTTTCCATTTTGAGATAGGGATGTTTCTCTCGTCAATTCCCTATCCCTCAAATGAAATATTTTGGTATGGATTCACTTAACCACTTTCCTCCACACACATCTATTTTAAAGCAGGTCAATCTACACCCTTCATAACCATTGAATCCCTTTGTAGTTCCCAAGCCTCCAACACATTTAGTTCTAGCTCTTAAACTTCCTCTTGCAAGATTTTTCCTATAAAATGGAGGGAATTCATTGGGTTTCTTCCTTGAATATATTCCATTTGACAAAGCTTTCCACCATTGGTTCAAGCACCCCATTTTGAATGGCATACAAATCTAGACTCCATAAGATGACTACAACAACATAGATCCAAAGTACTAGCCCATATTATTAGACATATTACAATTTTGTAAAAGTAGTTTAAATGTATCCTTAGCCAAAAGATATTGATGAAGACTGTAAAGTAATATTTAATTTTGACATTTTTGTGTGCCCTCTCTTTTTCTTGTTTGTTGCTCTCTTTTGCTTGTTTTCTCTTATTATCTCAAGAAAATTACTAAAGATATTGAGCATTATTATCCATAATTCTTACCAAATTCATGTCCAACCCTATGAGCTTAGGTGGATTTCATTACAAAATTGAGTTATATCACTAAATGATGAAAGCCTAGATAGGGTTGAATCATAAGCTTGAGCTCAAAGAATGGTACTAATAATATCACATTATGATATTATTAATGAACAATTGGTGCATCTATTATAATGGAGTTCACCTCCTTATATATGATTTCTTGTTGTGCACAACATTTCCACTTTGTATGTGGGATGGAGTCTAGATAACCTCTCTTAAGGATGACAATATTGAAAGAAAAACATACTAATGAATGGAAAAACATGTTGACTAAAATCTAAAACACGAGAACCAAATATTTTTTATAATATTCTTTGAAAAATAATTCTTGGACTAGTTAGCGATCCATCAAGTTTCCTTGTAACCCTTGTAAAGGTAATAGGCATAACTCCCAAGATGCCTCTTTAAGAAATTTTTCTTGCATTATAAGTTTGGATGCAATTATTTTTGATGCAGGAGCCCTCTTGATTACAATAACTGGATCCCATTTCCTATTGATTTTCTGGATTGGTACCACAGTTATTTGAGCATCCTCCTCTTGTCTTGATTATGGATATGTTACATGAACAGAATGGCACTACATACACTTGCTACATCCTCTTATTGTGTAGATTCTAGAACAATGCTTAACCTTTCTGATTGGTTTCACCAACTAGATTTTGAGCGATACACAACTCTATGGAGAGGTTTGATGGAACAATCACTTCATTGAGCTTTCCCCAAGGATCCATCATCAAATTATGGCATTTAGGCTTGGTTGAATTTATAGTAGAGCACCTCTATTTTCTATGTGGTGTGCCAACATATTATATTTTTCTAACATGATTCTATTCATTGTTATCTAAAATGGGGAAACATTTTGGTTTTAAAAATGCTACTTTTCATAAGTTTAGAAAACACATAAATGAAAAAAATATTTAAACAAGAAATATGTATACTTACAAATCTCTCAAGTCTATTAGTTCATCCTTTCTAATCGTATTCCCTAAAGAATTGTAGGAGTATGAAGTCTACCTACACTTATCTGCCCCTTCCAAAACATAAGAATACAAAACATAATTTAGGTCACCATAAACCACAGGAGTTAAATTAGATATCTCACAGACAATAATTTCCTTACATACTTAGCTATCGTAATAACAAAATGACACATCATGATAAAAGAAATTTAATAAGAAGAAGTTTCAATGGACTCATGTTGAGTCTTGTCATTGTACACCAGAACCAATAAATACCCTTCCTCAAGAACCAATGCTTGTTTTGATAGCTTGTTGGCCTAAGCATCTCTCAAGAAGGGTTCATTGAAAGATTCTTTTAGCTCCAAGATGTGGCTCATTATGTTTTCCAAACCCAAATTTTCTATTTTCTGATTATTATTAGCCCATTAGTTAATTCGGAATTTCCAAAGCCCTGTAATTTGTTTCCTTATCTCTATCTGATTTCGAAAGGATCCATAATATATAGAACTTTGCATGGTTAGAAGTGTCTTTTATTGCTACACATGTGAGATGTATAAGCTTTGATTGTGTGTGTGTGTATCTATATCTATATAGAGAGAGTATATTTTTGTAATGGATTCAAGCCTTGTGGTTGTACAACCTTAAATTGTGAAGAATGTCTTACTGTTTCCTACAGGCTGGAGGGTGGATTGCCTGGTTACATGGAATACATATGTATGTGTGTGTCTATTTGCATAGATACAAGTCATTTGTGGATCCCACTCACTACGTTGTTGGTTTTGGACTGAAGATATTTTCTCTTCTTATTTATTATTACACATAACATCTCTTTGGTATGGTCGCGAGGGTGTATATGAACTTGTGGACATAAACTTTTCTTCCACTTCTAAAATGGCCCATGTATTCTTACATCAAGAAACATGCTCCACTGGATCTTTTGTGCATTTGTACAAAGTTGTGAGGTGATCTTGGCTTTGGTAAAATCTATGTCACATTGCTAATGTCAAAATCTCCAATGATTTTGGCATTTCTTTATGAATTTCCCACCATCTCTATAGAGGTCCATGGAGTGCGACATCTAGAGAAAGAAAATGTGATTGCTTTGCTACTTTTTCTATTTCCTGCAGGAAGTTAGTGAGGCTCCTTGTTGCATCAAAGTTTGGAAATCCTTGGATCTTCAAGCCAATCCACCTCACGTGCCTAGTTTTCCACAGACATCTCCTAAACGATACTTTGTGTAACCTATTCTTCCAACGATCTAGTGCATCTTTTGAATCTACGTTATATGAGCATATGCTCCTCCAACTTAGTTCTCCATCTGCATTGAGTTTGACATAGTCTTCCCTTCATGTAGTGATATCATATAGGCTTCCTAGTTTTGTATCTCTATCATTGCTTATTGTGAATCTTCCTTGATCTTGTTTCTTAGCAGTAACATTGTACAAGCCCTGAATCTTTCCACTATCTCAATCTTCCATTATAGGATCTATGTATTTCTTTCCTTCCCTAGGATCCAGAGGGGTGACCAATATGACTAAGTCAAATTCGAAGGCCATTATTCTTTTATTCAAATTGATGACAACCTTGTATTCAAATGCTAAGTCAATACCTAGCAGGGTTGTATATGCTTCTGTCTCATCCACTATTTCAATAAATTCAAAATTTCTTGTAATTTATACTCCATCAAGGTTTATCTACACACTTTTAGCCTTCCAATCGGGAAGATTTAATACTGGTTGGCCAGGCATAATTGAACTGGTGACCAGAAAATTTGTGGTCTTCCCATCTGTTCCGATGATCTATTGGGCATATTGTTTACATCTAAACCCAAGTCTAGAATGACATTCTCCATTCTGTAGCCTCTTATCTCTGCTGAAAATTTGGGCAGAATGTTTACATTTGAACCCAAGTTTAGAATTACATTATCCATTTCGTAGCCCCCATAACCATTTCATCTTCAACACCTTTACTACATCTAGCTACTCAACATTGAAAGGAAACATTGATCATCCCTTCACTTGAGTGTGTAAATGTAGTGTATATCCTAGAAATGGATTCTAGTGTTGTTCTATCCAACTCACTAAGTTATCCCCTAAAATATATCAACCATATAACCTCCCTATCAAATATTTTCATGTCAATCCTAACATTTGATCACTGGTTATGTACTCACCAAGATACAAGTTGATTTTATCTTTTAATAGTTTCACACACCTACAATATTCCTGATCACTTATTTATGTTTTTTAATTACATGAATAGTTGGTTAAATCCCAAAGATGGAAGATATATTAGTGTCATACCTATGATTTCACTCCAACAAAATGATTTTGGTTATGCATATATCTATTTTAGTGATAAAGATAAAAATTTAATTGTTGAACACTAGTTTCCAATGTGTGCCTAGTTCCAATGCATGCTTTTGCATATCAATGAGTGTTAGGGAGTTCTAGGGAATTCCAAGGTGTGCTAATGAATGCTGGTGAGTTATAGGGAATATCAACATGTAATGGAGTGCTAAGGAATGCTAACACATTATGATGTTTCCCAAGAATGCCAATGGACATTAGGTGCAAACCCATGCTAATCACAATGAGCCTTGATGTTTCAAATTTTAAGAGAGATGTTTAATTTTTGAAGAGATCTTAGCCAAACCCTGGGGTATCCTTCATGTTTTCAAAGATATTCATCGATTGAAATTAATTAAAATTTACACATTTCCAAAATATTTTGCATGTTTAGGAGTTGATGGGAATTCTAGTAAACCTTCATAAAACCATCTTTCTTTGTTTTAAGGCCTTCTACCATATGACTTGCATACAAGTGTATGGTAGTTGAAATAATTTCTGGATAGATTGGTAGTCTAGATCATTGTTGAGTTTGAGAAATCCAACCACCATATTGACCACTATTTTCTATTAACAAAACCCTATGAGAAATTGGAGCTCTCTCCTTTTCTTCTACTATCTCGATATGAACTGATCTTTCTCTCCCAAAGATTGTATAATGTTCTTTAACTTGTTTTTTCAACTTTTTCTTCCTTGCTAGTGTATCTTCCTTACCAATAGAATTCCATAATGAAGCTTCAATTAGAGCATGACATCCAAACCATGACAAGCCCAACACTTTATCCTTAGTTCATGTAAAGAAATATTTACAACATAAAATTTACATAATGTTATGTCCTCAACCAAAGGCTACAATTAAAATCTTATTATACATGATCATGAATTTCGCAATGAAAGCTTCCAGGGGAAATATTTCCTTCTATCCAAGACACATATTATGTTCATAATAATAATTCCAGTGGAAAACTTCATGTTTCAAATATGAGTCCAATTGCTTCATCAATTCAAGCAAAAATATCTTTTAGGGCTTTGCTCATTTACAATATATAAAAAAATATAAGAAATGTATTTTTCCTAATGTAATGTTTATATAGGTTTATTGTCAGTGAAAATTTATTGTTGCACTTTTCAAGCCTCAAAGCAAAGTATTTATCTCCATAAGTTTCTATTAGATTGTTGAGTTACATGACCTGTGAATCCCATAGGATGTTGTGAATCCTCATATTCATTAAGAACCAACACTTCCAATTAGTAATGTTATAATTATATAGAATATGGTTACAAGTTGGAGAAAACATCATAAGGAAGCTTGCTATACCAACAAGAAATTCCATAGAGGTTAATTTTCCCCTTTGTATACATGACATGCTTGAGCCACAATGGGAGAAACCAAATGCCCTCTTCAAATGAAGAGAAAAGATGCATGCCCTCCAAATAATACAATATAGCCCAACTGTAGTCAAACAATTAGAAAAGATTTATATATTTCAGAATTTTGATGATAATACAACTCTTAAAAATGGTTCATATGTTCTAAGATGAAGAATATTGGGGAGAGAAATATGACACTAAAAGTTTTAAATACTCCACTAAGAAGAAAAGGTATCCTACATGCTCTAAAGACTGAATCCCATGATTTCATCTCATGACTTATTCTCTTTTATTTCCTTGGATGGAGACTATTATCTGAAACATGAAGTTTGTTGGGTCCTTAAACTCAAGTTCAAGAAGGTGAAATCCCTAGCTTCCTCTGTATGGATCAATCTTAATTAAGCTACCAACAATATTATTTATTTTTGTGCCCCTATATGTGATATTTCTACCTAAATCACTTGGTGCTAGAAGGGTTCTACTGATCTCTGCTAAAATTTCTATTGAAATCAAGTGAGCTTGAATCAATCACAATCACTAAAGGACACACTTTGGAATAGTCAATCTCCTAACTGGGGCTATGAATATGAATCATTATGTATGTCATCTCCTACTTGTGTCAATGTTTCTACATAATTGATCAACATTGAAGGATTGTTTCCTTCCTTGGATATCCTTCCAACAATCCTAGGACCATTTTATTACAAACATTTTCCAATTCCAAATTCAGTTTCCTTGCTTATAGCCTAATAGGGATAACTATTGATGTATCATGCCATAATGAGAGATATTACTGTAAAAATTTATATCCAATAAAAATCATGTTTTCCTATTACTTCCTAGAAAGTGAAATATTTTCCTCAACTACAAGAAACAACGGCATGGTTTGCAATATTTATCTAGATATCCCATATTTCTCCTTCATGTGAGATTGTGGATCCATATCCTATAATCACATGAGAAAATAAGAGTGGTAATTATGGAACCGCCAATACATTTGGATTGTGATGTTTCTCAACTTGGGAAAAACCAAGACAAGACCTTTTCCACATAGAATTTGTCACTTCAAATTCCTTTGTTGTGACACACACTAAGAAGACTTTATTCCTTGTGACAGTGTTGAGAGGACTCACTGAATGTGACATAGAGAAGACTCACTTCTTGTTATGTGGTGTAGAGAAGACTCGCTCCTTGTGATGTGGCATAGAGAAGACTCACTCCTTGTGATGTGGAACATCATTACTCGATTCCTTGCAACATCGCTAAGAGCCATCATTCCTTATGACTGATCTGAACTTAAACATGAACGCAACAACTTACAAATATAATCATAAACACAGATATGCAATAGAAAAACAATTCATTTCATTAATACAAAAATACTAAACTATGCTTACAAACATAATGGAAATAAGATAGCTCGGGCGATGGTATCTTATCTCTGAGAAGAGATGTGGCAGCTACATGCATTTGAACTGAGTTACAATGAGGCTCAAGGGCCTTTTTATTATTGAACAATAAGGGAAAACCATAAACAACCAAAACCCTAACTCGAGGAGATGTAACACCAAGAGTTTATGGGCCTTGTTGGGGTTAGTTGGGAAGCCAACTTCCTGGGGTCGTAACTTTGTAATATTATCTCTGTTTGATGCGTATGATACCTCATTGGAAATATCTCTCCAAGGACTACAACTATTGATGTGATTTCCATAGCAATCGCCGAAAATTTCTATGGAAACCACCTCAGCATCTGTATTCCTCCAAGATATCTTTCCAACGAGGTATCATACACGTCAAACAGAGATGATAAGACAAAGTTAGGACTCTAGGAAGTTGGTTGCCCAACTAACCCCAACGGGGCCCATAAACTCTTGGTTTTACATCTCCTTGGGTTAGGGTTTTGGTTGTTTAGGGTTTTCCATTATTGTTCAATAATAAAAAGGCCCTTTATCCTCATTGTAACTCAGTTCAGAGTTATGTAGCCACCACATCTCTTCTCAGAGATAAGCTACCATCGCCCAAGCTATCTTATTTCCATTCTCTTTGTAAGCATACTTCAATGTTTTTCTATTAATGAAATGAAGTGTTTTTTTGCTGCATCTCTATGTTTATGATTATATATGTAAGTTGTTTTGTTCCTATTTAAGTTCAGATCAATGGTATTAGAGAAGTGTTCTTTTTCTATGTTTTTCTTTACATGTCCCCAACAAGGTTGGGGTATAAGGAGTTAGGGCTTGATCTAGTTGAACCATTGCAGGATCAACCTCGCAAAACCAAATGATATCCCATGGTGGAAGAAAATAAAGACGAGGGGGTAGGAGATCCTTTTAAAATGTTGCCCAAGGAAGCCCTCAAGTGACAAAGGGATGCGATGATAGATAAATTTTACCAGATCCTTTGACAACTACCCACAGGAAATGCATCTTCATTCAACAACCACTCTTGAGGTGCCACTCCTTTTAAGGTACAAGTTAACTTCGATATTCCCATATTCGAAGGCCTGATAGATGAAGATGCCATAGATAAATGGTTAAAGCTATTGGAAGGATATTTTTTAGTTCATGACTTTTCAAATCAGGAAAAGATGACGTTTTCACTTCTCAAAGCCACCCCACACATCAAGGACTAGTGGGAAACCTATTGTGAGAAAAAATATGAGAGTGAACCATCATTTTTTTAGCTTCACCCACTTGGAATTATTTTTGAGATGCCATCAAGGAACAATGTTACCCTATAGGGAGCTATGAAGATAAATATATAAAGTGGACCACGCTATGGCAGGGAAGGGACCAAGGTGTGTCGAAGTTCGCAAATACTTTCTATAACGTTCGCACGAAGCTAGGTATCAAGGATACTGAGCGGAATTTGGTGCTCAAGTATCACAAATGTCTACACAAGTTTATCTAGGACGAAATGGAGTTGCTCAACATTTTTTCGCTCAACACGACATATTGGTACGCTGTAAAGATTGAGAAGAAGTTTAAATATAAGTGCAGGACTTTGGATCTATGAATCTAAAACAAGGAAAAGGTGCCTCCTGTTAGAAATAATACTGAGAGGGGGGGGGGGGGGGGTGCACGTGAATCAGTATTAGCAAATCACTAAATTTTTCATTTCCATAATCAAATTTATATATGCTACTTTAGTTATGGGAACCCGCGTGCACACGCAACTATGTTTAATGCAACTAGTGTATATCCAGTAAACTTATGATTTAGTTAATCCATTATATGTTGATCTTTAATCAGTGCATCAGAACTTCATTAACCATATAAACAGTAAATAGGTGCAGTAAAACAAAACATATCATCACACATAAGAAACACACACGAACACCATGATATAAGGTGGAAACCCAATGTGAGACAAAAACCACCTGCTATCGTCTTCCTTTAATATAAGAAAAACCTATTTACAATCTTGTACTGGCACAGACTCATACCAATACATAGGCACCCACCTGTAGAAGGCTAAAACCTTCTCTCGTTCTCCAGCTACTACTAGAAGGGAGCTACAACCCCCTATCTCTTGTACTAGCCGATATGTTTACTAGTATGTAGGCGTTGGCCTACTGAAGGCTCCAACCTTCGCTCGTTTTCCAGCTGCTACTGGAAGGGAGCTCCAACCCCCTGGCTCTTGTACTGGCCGATATTTTTACCACTACGTAGGCGCTAGCCTATAGAAGGCTACGACCTTATCACTTTCTCCAAGGACCACGTTTCATAAATTTTCATACTGGATACTCCTGAAGCATGACACCATAATCTGAAGGCCACGTTTCATCCAATTTTCATATTCATACTGTATACACTACTCTGATGAGCCGAACTAGCATGTATACGTGCTTTTACCAAAGTGAACCCGTGTATAGATCTGCAAATATTTACTCATAACTTTGCAACTATTCTAGACATCAGTCATACCGAGATCATAACATTTATACAATAAAACATGCATCAATAATTCAGATCTAGTCTATCCATGATCAAACCACATAATGATAATACATTCCAAGCCTTATGATCCCGATCCATGATTCATCATCAACCACATAGGTGCATCCTTGGTTCAGATCAAGCAAAGCATCACAAACCCATAACCAACATACTATATCTCACACTTCATCAGATATTCAATCCTTTCACACTTGCACTTTGGCCTAATGATCTTCTTCTCCTTATATAGGTTTAGGCCTCTCTCAATACCATGGTCCAAAACCACATAGGACCGATACCTTGGACCCAATACCTGGGGTCAATACCTCTGACCAAATACCATGGATCAATACCAACATACCATGGACCAAATACCACAGACCAAAACTTAGTTTTCCAACATGTATGCACCTTTACTTTTGTGAAAGTGTGTGTGTACATTATAAACACCTTTGTATATAGTGAACCTACATGTATACATGACTTGGTATATAGTGAACCTGCATATACATTTTCTTTCTTCATTCTTTGATGTTTACCTGCTATACTGTGATCTTTCATCTGAGAGAGTTGCCATGAAGGACAACACCTGTGTCATACCTGTATCATAATGTCAACACCTCCATACCATAGAACAAAGGACCAAGCCAAGGCAGGGCTACCTAGGACAACCCACTAAAGATGCAAGAAAAGAACAACACCACAAAGACGAAGAATGATACGGGAAAATGATGTGAGTTCCATAAGAGCTCCACTCATAATACAAGTGAGTGTCAAGCCAAGAAGTGAGTGGTGGTCGAGCTGAAGGCTTCCAAATTAGATGCAAGTTCTGACTCTGAATTGGAACCTGATAAGGGGACTGACAAAGGGAAGTAGATCATTTATGCAAAGCCTAGTGCTATCGTGGCCACCACAAAGATCCAGAAAATTGAGCATCAAGATCTAGAGGAGGGGGAATTCCTCTTCCACTCACAGATGTGGGTGAATGGTTCTCCACTACATTTCATTGTTGAAAGTGGGAGCCAAAAGAACCTCATTTCAATAGAAGTCATGAATCGGCTAGGCCCAATGACTACAACACATCCACAACCGTACACCATTGGGTGGCTTCACCAAGGATGAGATCTTCGTGTCATCCAACAGTGTCGCCTTCCCTACAACATCAAGCCCTTCATGAATGAGGTACTGTGTGACGTTGCTCCTCTTGAAGTTTTTGATGTATTGTTAGGACAAGCATACTTGTGGAAGCGACATGTTGTATATGAGTCTAGACCTCACTTTGTGATTATTACTTTGGCTAATAAGTTGTACAGGATACCGGAGGTAGCCTTGCCTACCGCCATCTCTTTGATCACTACAAAGAAATGTAGTAAGATCATTTCTTGAACAAGGCAATTCATTTTCCTTATGATTCGCCCACAAGGCAAGAAGAAGGTTGTGGCCGCGGATTCTAGGCAGGGCTCCTTTGCACAGCAACAATAGATGGAGAAGGTCATGGAGGAGTACAGGGACATTTTCACCTCACCCACAGGGGTACCTCTGCATTGTCAGGTCAAGCACTCCATTGATCTGAACTCGAGCACGCAGCTGCCAAATGGATCGATCTATCGATGCTATGTTCTGGAGAACGATGAGATCAAGAGGTAGATTCAAGAAGTACTAAATAAATGGCACATCAGGCCAATCTCATCACCTTGTGGGAGCTCGATTTTATTGGTACAGAAGAAGGATGGGACTTGGAGGCTTTGTGTTCGCTATCGAGCGTTGAACAAGATCACTGTTCGAAATAGGTACCTAATCTTGTGGATTGATGACCTTCTGGACCAGCTCAAGGGGCCCAAATATTTTAGCAAGGTTGAATTGAAGTCAGGTTATCACCAGGTGCCTATCAAACCCTCTGATGTGTGGAAGACTGCCTTCAAATCCAAGGAGGGATTTTTTGAATGGTTGGTCACGCTGTTTAGATTGACGAACACCCCTGTAACCTTAATGATACTAATGGACGACATCTTGTAGCCCTTAACCAATTCATTTGTGGTGGTGTATTTATATGTCATCTTGATCTTCATCTAGAGCTCAGAAGAGCACCTCCACCATATTTGATAGGTCCTTCAAACCCTTCGACAACACAAGTTTTGTGCTAGCTTGGAGAGATGCATCTTTGGCCTAACCCAGGTTCAATATATGGGGTACATCATTGATGAGAAGGGTGTACATGTGGACCCATCTAAGATACAAGTCAATCAGGATTGGCCAGCCCCAACCACTCTAATAGAACTTCACAACTTTTTGAGTCTTGCCAATTTCTATTGTAGGTTCATGATGGGGTTCTCTCATATCACTTGGCCTTTAAGTCAAGTCACTAAGGGTGGAGTGAAAGAAAAGTTATTTTGGTTAGAAACCCAACAACGAGCATTCTCCAAGTTGAAGAATCACCTCCTTTTTGTATGAATGCTATTTGAGATTGAGACAGATGCCTCTGACTATGCTATTGGTGTAGTTCTTATTCAACATGGGCATCCAGTGGCTTACCACAGTGAGACACTTTTAAACACAATCCGAAAGTACCCCACTTATGACAAAGAAATGTATTCCATTGCGTAGGCCTGTTGTTAATGGAAGCATTACATTATGGGGAAGGAAATGGTCATCCACACAGACCACCGACCTATATAGTTCATATAGTTATAAGGGAAGTTGCAGAACGATCGCCATAAAAAATGGTCCACCTATCTACAACAACTCCATTTGAACATTAAGTATAAGAAGGGAAACACCAATAGTGTCACTGATTGCCTCAGCTGACCACTGGTCATGGCGCTAATCATAGTGCTCAACTCCTATGGGCATGAGCATGTGCTCGGAATTATGCTAAAAAATCAAAGTTTCAGAATCTTGTCAAACTCAACTTAAGATTGAAGGGCTCGTCATTCTGAATCCAATGGTGTGAACGACACTCAAATCCAAGTTCGTATGCAAAAGATAAAGCAAGTCAAAGTTCAAGTTTGACTTCTCTATATGGAATGATTGGATGACATGGCAAGGTTCCTAGAAAATGGGGAAGTGCCAAGTTGTAGGTTGCCACTCCATCCAGCATATCACATATCGGGAAAAAAAGAGGCACAGGTTAAGTATCAGACCCCGCAGATCACACCAAACACCCTGTTGTTATGTTGTTACCATCGGTAAAGTTCCGATTGTGATAAGACTACCGAGAATGATAGTTTTATGTGTTATAGTTTAATGTCCTGGTGGGTCTCTCATATCGCACTGGTTATGTACCCACAATCAAATTCCAATTGCGATAAGACCCGAACACGAGAATTTTATATATCATAGTTTAATAACTTGGCGGGTTCGCAATATTGCAATCGCAATTTTCCCATGTTAACAAGAACTTCAATTGTTTAACTTTGTTGATTGCGATGAACAGGAGGTTCTGGATGCGGGATTATATATGTTGCATTTAATTATCCTTGGCATGTCCACAATACTACAACCATAACATTTTTTTGTGTTGGGAGCCCACATAACTTTTCGATTGTGATTTGGATACGACCGACAAGATATAGCCTGCTGAACAACAAATTTTTCACTACATTAGTGGATTTTGGAGTGGAAATTGGGTTTTTGGTCGGTTTTGGAGAATTTTGTGGAACAAATAGTGGAAGATCTGGGAGAAGTCATAACTTCTTCAGTTCTTATCCTAATTGGATGCAAAAAGAGGCTAGATGGCCATTTTTTAGTATTTTGAACTCATTGAGACAGGTTTTAGAGGCATCTGAGCATTGTAAAAACAATTTTGTTGTAAATTGAGCAGAATAGAGAGGCCCAAGCCATTGTAAGTTGGACCAAGGAGACATAGCCTAGGAGGGGTTAACTCCCTTATCATGTGCTTGATGTGTGTTGTATTTTGATATTCTTTGTTGTTATTTTGCTGTTGTTCAGCATATATTTTTATGTTAAATTGTTTAATAACATTTACATAAGAAACTCTCATGGGAATAAGTTAATTAAGCAAAAGTATTGAATCCTTAAGCACTTGATAAGAAAATAATAAGAATCTTGGTTTTTATTCTCAATGGGGAATTAGCACAACATTACTAATCTGCTCCATTTTAGATCAAGTTGGTATCAGAGCACTGGTTTTTTTTGCTCACTATATTTTCTTTGTGAAAGACGGATTTAATTGTTTGCAAGTTTATGTCTTGATTACAAGGTTGTAACTCCAAAGAGGTGAAGGAAAATTGGTTGAAAGCCCTGAAGTTGGGTCAAGTGGAAGAAGAGAAAGGTTTCCAAAGTCTTCTACACCAATACATCCTCAAGTTGCAGAAGTTGCAGTTGAGACTCCAACACTAATTTAGCCTCAAGTTGTAGTTGAAGCTCGTGAGATCCTGTCTCATGAAGGAGAAACTATTGTGACAGAAGATGAGAAGACCTTCAAAAAGGATTTATTCGATATGACAGAGATGGTTAAGGTCCTCTATTAAGAGAGGAATAGCAGGATGTAAGGAGAAAGTTCCAAGCCTCCAAATGGAGAAGGCTCTTCAAGAGGAGGTAATAGAAAAGGAGGTAATGGAAAAGGAGGCAATGGGAATGGAGGAAAACCTCCACTATCTCCACCATATTCTTCATCTTCTTCTTCGCAAGCATCTTCACCCTCTTCCACTAATACCACCACTACTCATACTCATCATCATTCTTCAAAAGGAATTGGTAAATCACCTTTTCTAAAGCTTGATGTTAAATTTGAGTTGCCTATGTACAATGGTGAAGTTAATGCAGAGAAGTTGGATAACTGGATTCATCAGTTGAAGGTGTATTGTAGAATTCAGAACCTTTAAGAGGATGATATCAAAATTCAATTGGCTTCACTGAGAATGGAGGGAGAAACACTTATATTGTGGGAATCGAGGACTCAAGATGAGATCAGAAAACATGGTAAGATCTCTATTTCTTGGAATGGTTTCATTGCTGCTATAAAAAGATATTTCTACCCTTTATCTCATATGTTAGGTCCCTATACTACTAGTGTAACCCCTTATTGTTATTAGTGCAACCTCCTTATGATATTTTTATGCCCATGTAGTCCCCACATTGTTATTGTTATGCCCCATAAAAGCCCACTATTGTTATTGTTGTGCCCTTACATTATTATTGTTATGTTGGCTCTGATTATATTATGACCCCTTAGACTCCTATATATAGAAAGAAGGTCTTGTCATTTGTATCATCTAAGAATTGTTCATTTATGTAATGTAAAGGAGGCTTCCTCCTCGAAGAGCCTTTTTTCTAAGTTTTTGGTTTATCTTTTCTAGTTTTTTGAGCTGGTTTCATAACATTTGCTATCAGAGGTTTGAATTCTAGGGTTTCGTTGCTCCAAACAGGCTATCGTGGAATTTTCGATATAACTTGTTTTCTACAAAGTTTCAAAAGCTAAAAAAAAAACCCCATTTGAGCCAAAATCGTTCTAAACCTGGGGTTTGAATTTCAGATCTTGTATCACTATATTTTCGGAGATATGATCTGAGGAAGCTAGCACTTTTGCAAGCTCCAAAATTCCATCTCAAATAGGTCATCGTGGAATTTTCGCTATAATTTGTTTTCCACGAAGGTTCAGCCTCTTAATTAAAAATTATTTGAGTAGAAATCGTGGTGAAGCTCAGATTCGAATTTCAGATCTTGTTTCGCTATATTTGTGGAGATACAGTCCAAGACATTTAGGGTTTCTATAGGCTCCCGAATTACATCCAAAATAGCTGACTAGGGGAAAATCGTTATAACTTTCTCTTTGAGCATTAGATTAAACTTTCGTAAGAAGCTATAGAAAGAGGACAGACTGTAATATTATGTGTATTATTTTCAGATCCGAAGGTTGAAACAGTAACATGTGGCACTTTGTACAAGATCTCTCTATTGAAATGGTATATAAGTAGGTCGTCTTGGGAGATTGGGCATAACTCTTTCTTGGAGAATCCAATTTTGATCAAACTAGTGGCATTGGAAAGAGGATGTAGAGGGATACTACAGGTCACAATTTCAGACCTTGGAGATCTTAAATTTTAGAGATACAATAGATTCAAGATTGAGCTGCTAAAAGAAAGAAAAAGAATGACTCAAATCAAGAAAATAGAAACACCTAGTAAGAAAAATTGGATGGAGGATTTGAAGAATGTGATCGAAGCTAAGATAAATAGTTTTAGATGTGCCATGGAAGCTAATATCGATGGTAGGGAAGCAGATTTGAAGAAAGGCATGGAAAGTTTGAAGGGAGGTGGGACAAAGCTACTACAAGAAAGGCCTCCTAATGATGAAAAGACCCACCATATTCCAAAGTTCGATATGAAGAATTTTGATGGAAAGGATCCCATAACATGGATACTACAAATGGAGAAATATTTTGATCTACATGATGTGCAACTATTACAAGAGGTACATATTGCATCTTTATATTTAGAACCGAATCAATTTTTATGCTATAAAGGGCTTTGTTCTCATAAAATACTTGTCACCTGGTCAATTTTCACAAAGGAAATGATAGAATTATGAGGATACACAGAGAAACACCTTCTTTAGCCAATTGATAACTCTCAAACAAAAGGGTTCAATGGCAGAGCACATTGAGGACTTCCAAAAATTGAATATAAGGTTAAATGATATTCCAGAGAAGTAGAGGATTGATTTCTTCATAGGGACTTTAAAGGATAATATTCAACATGAGGTTTGCCTTTGGGAACCTTATTCATTGGAGAAGGCATACAGGTTGGCAAGAAAAATTATGGCAACAAGGAAGACTACCACTTATAACTATAAATATGGAAGTATTGTTTCTCCTAGCCTTTCACTACCTACAAGGTTGAGACCACAACAATTGGAAGAAAAAAGAGAAAAAGGGCTTTGTTACAATTGTGATATAAAATACACTAAATGTCATAAGTGTGCTGAGAATAAATTAATTTACATATATGGGGAAGAGGAGCATGAAAAGGAACAAGAAACGTCAAAAGAAGAGGATATACACCAGGAACCAATCCTAGAGAAAGAAGAAATGAATCTAACCATATCTTGTAATGCATTGACAAAAATTACAACTCATCAAGCTCTAAAGATAGAAGGGCATATGAAGGATAAAAAGGTAACAGTTGTAAGATAGCCAAGGAATTGAATTGCTTCCTATATCCAGCTTCAGAGTGTCAAGTAATGGTTGCAAATGGAGGAACAATAAATTTCTCTGGAAAGTGCCATAATATCAAGCTAACCATGGGATAATATGTCTTGAATAGTCCAATTCTTTCCATTCCAAGGGGTGGTGCGGATGTTGTACTAGGAGTTCAATGGCTACAATCTTTGGGTACGATAGCTTTTAATTTTCAAGAACTTTTCTTGAATTTTTTTTGGGAAGTAAAGGAGGTTGAATTAAGGGGTATCACAGGGAAACTAAGAAAGATAATCAACTCTAACAAGATGACAAAGCTTCTAAATAAATAACAACAGGGTGAAATTGCAAAGTTATGTTCACTAGAGGTACCCACATCGAAATCATTTATTTCTCCAGATCTCCAAAAAATTTTGGAAATCATTCCAAGGTATTTGGGACTCCCAAAGGCCTCCCACCTATTCATGATCAAGATTATTCTATTCAATTCATTCTAGGAAGTGTTCCCCCAAACATCACGCCTTACAGATATCCATATGCCTAAAAGAGTGAAATTGAACGTATGGTTGAAGAAATGCGAGAGGTTGCTATAATTCAACCTAGTCAAAGTTATTTCTCTGCTCCAGTGGTATTGGTACACAAGGAGGATGGATTATGGCGCATGTGTCTAGACTATAGGGAGCTCAACAAGCTTACTATTAAAGATAAATTTCCGATTCTTATCATTGATGAATTATCAGATGAATTACATGGAGAAATTTACTTCACCAAGTTGGATCTTCATTCAGAATATCATCAAATTAGAATGAATATTGAATACATTCTAAAAAAAAACATTTAGAACTCATGAGGGTCATTACGAATTTTTGGTCATGAATTGTGGCCTTACCAATGCACCTTCTACATTTGAAGGTTTGATGAATTCCATTTTCAAACCCTTACTCAGAAAATTTGTGTTAGTATTTTATGATAATATACTAATCTACATCAAGTCTTGGAAGGATCATGTTCAACATGTTGACAGGGTTCTCAAATTATTCGAGGAGAAACAATTATATGCAAAAAGCTCCAATTGTTTCTTTAGACTACAAGAGGTGGAATATTTGGGTACTCAATTAGCTCATAGCTCCTCATCCTGAATATGATGGGCAAACTGTGATAGTGAACAAATCTTTGGAAGCGTATCTTTGCTTCTTTGTATCTGATAGACAAACACAATGGGTCAAGTGGTTTCCTCTAACTAAATGGTGGTATAACACTTCCTTCCATACTACAGCAAAAATGACCCAGTTTATGGAACTTTATGGATATCATCCACCATCCATCACATCATATTTAAAAGAAAGTTCTAAGGTTTAAGCAGTGGAGGATCACATTGAGCATCAACAACAAGTTCTCAAACTCTTGAAGGATAACCTCACTTTCGTGCAGAATAGAATGAAACAACATGAAAACCAACATCACAACGAAAGAAGTTTTGATGTAGGTGACTGAATATTTCTACGACTACAACCGTACAAACAAATGTCACTCAATCAAGCTAAGAAGGATCATAAATTATCGCCAAAGTATTATGGTCCGTACAAGGTGTTACAAAAGATTGATACTATGGCATACAAATTGGAGCTTCTTGCATCTTCCCGAGTGCACCCAGTTTTCCATGTTTCATGCTTAAATAAGGTTATAGGTGAGAAGCTCCTAGTTCAAACAATATTGTCAGAACTTGACAAGGAAGGAAAAATCATATTGGAACCTGAAGCAGTCATGGAAACAAAAACCCGAAAGCTAGGAAATCGATCAATTTTAGAGTATCTCATCAAGTGGAAGAACTTACCCACTAAAGATTCCACATGGGAGGATGATAATTTTATACAGAAGCATCCAGAACTACTCAAGCATTGAATACAACACTTTTTGAAGGGGAGGGGCATGTTAGATCCCTATACTACTAGTGTAACCCCTTATTGTTATGAGTGCAACCCCCTTATTATATTTGTGTGCCCATGCAGTCCCCACATTTTTATTATTGTGCCCCAAAGAAGCCCACTATTGTTATTGTTGTGCCCTTACATTATTATTGTTATGTCGGCTCTGATTATATTATCACCTCTTAGACTCCTATATATAGAAAGGAGGCTCTGTCATTTGTATCATCCAAGAATTGTTCACTTATGTAATGTAAACAAGGTTGCCCCCTCGAAGAGGTTTATTTCTAAGTTGTTGATCTATCGTTTCTATTTTTTTGAGTTAGTTCCATAACATCATATGCAAAAAGCTATCATGAAATGGCAAAATTTCAGACAATTAAAAGGTCAAAATGTGCAAGAGAGTACTCAAGAGTTTAGGAAAAGAGCTCTTATGCCAAGAGTAGACTTATAGTCATAAGATACTTTCTCTCAAATACATAGGAGGGTTGCATAGCTATATTTGATATACCATTCTTATGTTTAGTCCCACAAATCTTGATGAGGTTTGTGTTCAAGCTACACGCCTCGAAGCAAGAGGGAAAAATGTACAAGAAGAAGGTAAGAAGAAGCCATTTTAGAGTGGTGAAAAGGGGAAGAAATTTAAAGGAAAGCAGAAGAAAAATTCTTCTATTAAGAAAGAAGGGGAGAAACCCGTGTGAAATAATTGTTCCAAGGAGGGTCATGATGAAGTGCATTTTTGGAAGATTCATCCAGAATTAAGACCGCAGAAATTTAACAATAAACGTAAATAAAGGATAAACACTGTGGCAAAAAAAGACTTGGGTTCCGACTCAGGAGATGAAACCAATATTGCAGCCACAGTCACTAAGGGAAAAGTCGTGGAAAAATCAAGCAAAGAGGAATTCATGGCAAGCACTAGTGCAACAAATAACTCCAATAACGTTTCAAATTAGGAAAACATAATAGATTTGTTCCATATCAGATTATTTCCAAACACACCAAAATTGTACATTGTTTGACAGTGGATTTTAGGCGAACTTAATTTCTGTGGATTTGGTCAAGAAATTGAATCTGGAAACTATGCCTCATCATAAACCGTATCCATTGGGTTGGATAACCAAGGATGCCAATTTTTAGGTCACAAGGAAATGTGTTTTCAGGTTTGCAATCGCTAACAATTTCATTGATGAAGTCGAATTAGACATTGTGCCATTGTATATTTCTAGGATTGTGTTGGGAAGCCTGTATCTTTATGACATGAAAGCCGCTTTCCACTGATTTGAGAAAAAATATCATTTTTTCAAAGACAAATTGGATTATATTGTGAGAGCCCATCACAAAAATATTAGTATGTCTTTAGCAAGTATAGGGGAAATGAAGTGACTAGTCAATTCCAACAAGAGTCTTGTGTTCCTTATGATCAAGAAGAAGAATGAAACGGAGCAGGAATCCTTTACAGGCTATGATATGAAGCTGAAAGATGAATTGGTTGATGTGGTCAATATGGATACATGTGTCAAGAACCAAAAGGATTGCCACCAAAAAGAGGATTTCAACACGAAATTTAGCTACAACAAGACTGTCCACTCCCAAACATCGATATGTATCAAATGTCAATTCTGGAAAGTTTAGAAATTAAGAAACAAGTCCAGGAATTGTTAGATAAAGGTGTAATTAATCTGTCGACTTTGCCATGTGGTTCACCAATTGTATTGGTACCCAAGAAAGATGGAACCTAACACATGTGTGTAAATTATCGAGCTTTGAATAAGATTACAATAGAGAATCGATACCCACTTCCTAGAATAGATGGTTTGCTAGATTAGTTGAAAATGAAAAATATTTCACTAAATTAGACTTGAGAAGTGGATATCATCAAGTAAGAATAGATGAGGAGGATATTTGGAAGACTACTTTTAAAACCAAACAAGGATTGTTTGAGTGGTTAGTTATGCCTTTCGGTCTTTGCAATGCTGAAGCTACGTTCATGAGAGTTATGAATGGTGCTTTAAGATCATTTCTTTATGAGTTTGTAATTGTCTATTTAGATCATATTTTGATATTTAGCAAATCACAAGAAGAGCATGTCAAGCATGTGAGGAAAGTTTTGGATATCATGAGAAAAGAATAGTTATTTCTGAAGATGTCTAAATGTGAATTCGGGAAAACGTTTTTAGTGTATTTGGGCCACATAGTTGGGGGAGGTCAGCTGAATATTGACCCCTCTAAAGTTTCGATCATTGTGAATTGGCCAATACCCAAATTAGTCACGGAAGTAAGGAGTTTTCTAGGAGCAGCGCAGTACTGGAGGAAGTTTATTGCTAACTTTTCTTCCATAGCAGCTCCACTACATGCTTTGACCAGTGTGAAGATTGTCTTCTAGTGGGAAGGTAAACAACAAAAAGCATTTGATGCTTTGAAACAAAATATTAGTTCAGCCCTAGTTTTAGCATTGCCAGACTTGAAACAACCCTTTGAAATACAAACAGATGCAAGTGACTACACCATGGGTGCAGTTCTTTTACAACATTGTAAGCCCATTTCATTTCATTCTAATATTTTTAATGGTGTTGTTATTAATTATCCTACGTATGATAAAGAGCTTTATGCATTGGTACAAAGTGTGAAGAAATGGAAGCATTACTTGATGGGAAAAGAAACCATTATTCACACCGATCATTAGCCTCTGCAATATCTACAATCTCAAACTAAATTGCAGTAGTCAAGGCACTTTCGTTGGATGGGATTCTTATAGAAATTCCATTTGGTAATCAGGTACAAGAAAGGTATTTATAATGGAGTTGATGATATGATTTCTAGACCAATTGTTAATGCAATCATTTTACTCAAGAATAATTTTGTTTTTCTTGAAAGTTATGTTGAACAATATGCACAGGATGTTGAATTTCAAGAGGTATATTTAAACTTAATTCAAGGCCACCAAATTGATGAATTATACTACCATGTTCATGATAATCTATTCTATCATTTGGGAAAACTTTGTGTTTCATAGGGAGAGAGAGTAAATATCACAAGCTAAGTGCACACTTCTCTTATTGCTAGACATTTTGGTGTAAGTAAAACAGTGGAAAATCTTCAGAGGTATTTTTACTGGCCTCATATGCCTGAAAGTGTGTTACGTTTTGTCAGAGGTTGTTCATTGTGTGCAGTCAGTAAACCTAGTAATAAGAAGCTAGGATTGCACAAACCACTTCCAGTACTTTCACGTCCATGGGAGAGTGTTTCTATGTATTTTGTAGGAGGTATTCCTTTATCAAGGAAAGATCATGATTATTTGTATGTAGTTGTGGATAGGTTCAGTAATATGTGCATATTAATGCCTTACAAAAAGAAAATTATAGCTGAACAAACAGCTCAACTTTTCTTTCAAAATGTATGGGTTCATTTTGGATTGTCTACTTCTATTGTAAGTGATCATGATTCTCGATTTGTTGGGAATTTTTGGTCAAGTTTATGGAACTTGATGGACACCAAGTTGAAGAAAAATACAGCCTTTCATCCAGAAACAGATGGTAAAATTGAAGTGGTTAACAAGAGAGTTATTTATTTTCTAAGAGGATATTACAACAAACGTCCTAAGTTGTGGGATGAATAGTTGCATTATATTCAACATGCTTACAATGAAGCAAAACACTCTTCTACTCTAACTTCACCTTTTGAAGCATGTCTTGGTTATTTTCCTAAATCACCTTTGAATTTCATCTTTGAGAAAGATGTAGTTGTAGATAGACATAGTGACATAGACAAAGAAAATAAATTCATTGAGAAAATTCAGTTGATTCACTAAAAAGTTCAAGAACAACTAGAAAAGAGTCAAGGAAAGTATAAGGCAAGGCATGATAAGCATTGTGTGGATCATCAGTTTCAAGTAGGTGATGAAGTTTCGCTATACATTAGCAAGGAAAGGCTTCAAGGTGAAGGTAAAAATCTGAAACCAATTCATTATGGTCCATTTAAAATTATGTAAAATATTGGTAATAATGCTTTCAAGATTGATTTGCCTTCATATATGCAAATCTAATCCATTGTTAATGTTGAAAATTTGATATTGTATGAACCTCCTTTGATTGAAGATCAAGGAGAGAATGTTCAAATTCCATCTATTGAAGATTTTTCTGCATAATTCCTTGATGTGCTTTAGCAAGACACTATGCTTGATAGAAGGACAAGGACAACTAAAAGGGGAAGTATTGATTATCTTTGGGGGGTCTCAAAGGTCACATCCATCAAAGGAAAAATGGATTGAAGTGGGGAAGGTGAGGGAACAATACCCTCATCTATTAAATAACTGAATATAAATATTTTGGGGTCCAAAAGACTTCTAGTGGGAAGGAGTGATCAGGGGCTCAGAATTATGCTCAAAAATCAATGTGTTGGAATCTTGTCAAACTCAGCTTCTGATTAAGGGGCTCATCATTCTTAATCCAACGGTGTGAACGATGCTCAAATCCAAGTTCATATTGTAGAAGATAAAGCAAGTCAAATTTCAAGTTTGAATTATCTATGTGACATGATTGAATGACATGGAAAGGGTCCCAATGAAAGGGAAGTGCCAAGTGGCAAGTTTCCATTGGGTCATGCAAATTGCACATCGGGAAAAAAAAGAGGCGCACGTTAATAATCGGCCCCCACAAATCGAACCAAACATCCTGTTGTTATGTTGTTACCACTGGTAAAGTTCTAATTGCGATAAGACTCCTAGACATGATACTTTTATGTGTTATAGTTTAACGTCCCGACAAGTCCGTCATGTCGCACTAGTTATGTACCCACATCCAATATAATTTCGATAAGACCTAGATGCAGGAATTTTATATATCACAGTTGTTTAATACCCTGACGGGTTTGCAATACCACAATCGCAGTGTTCCCATGTTAACAAGACCTTTGGTCGTTGAACTTCACCGATTGTGATGACCGAGAAGTTCCACATGTGGGATTATCTATGTTGTCGTTAATTATCCTTAGCGGGTCCACAATACCAGAATCACAACATTTTGCTATGTTGGGATCCCGCAGAACTTGCCGATTGTGATTTGGATATGACCGATGAGATATGGCTTGCCGAACGATGAATTTCTCGCTCCATTAGTGGATTTTCGAGCTGAAATGGGGTTTTTGGTCAGTTTTGGAGAATTTTGTGGAACAAGTAGTAGAAGAACTAGGAGAAGTCATAACTTCTTCAATTCTTATCCAAAATGGATGCAAAAAGAGGCTAGATGGCCATTTTTGAGTATTCTAAACTCATTGAGACAAGTTTCAGAGGCATTTGAGTATTGTAAACACACTTTTGTTGTAATTTGAGCATAATAGAGAGGCCCAAGCCGTTAGAAGCTGGACCAAGGAGACGTAGCCTAGGAGGGCTGAACTCCTTTATCATGTGCTTTTTGTGTGTTGTATTTTGATGTTCTTTAATATTATTTTTCTATTGTTCAGCATATATTTTTTTGTTAAATTGTTTTATAACATTTACAGAAGAAACTCTCATGGGAATCAGTTAATTAAGAAAAAGTATTAAATCCTTAAGAACTTGATAAGAAAATGATAAGCATCTTTGGTTTTATTCTGAATGGGGAATTAGCAAAACATTACTAATCTACTTCGTTTTAGGTTATGGCATGAGACATCGAGGTTGCCATATCTTTACAACAGTGATCCAGAATTTGACAACATATACCATACACTCCTGGAAGGGAAGAAAGTTCCATATTTTCACCTTCAGGATGCCCTGTTATGTCACTTGGGACACATATGTGTTTCGTAAAGTGAGCGTGATAAGATGATTTGGGAGGCACACTACAGTCAGTTCGATGGACATTTTGGAGTAGAGAAAACAATGGCGGTATTGCAGAAGTATTTTTGTTGGCCGAAACTTCGTCAAGATGTTGGGAAGTATATTAGATCTTGCACTTCTTGCGCCTTTGCCAAAGTAAACATCAAGAAGAAAGGCTTGTATACTCCTCTACCTAGTCCTAATCAGCCTTGGGAATATGTCTCCATGGATTATAGATCAAACCTTCCTTCTACTAATCACGACAACGATTGCGTTTTCGTGGTCATCGACAAATTCTCTAAGATGGCCATCATGGCGGTATGCAAGAAGAGTATCAGAGTAGAGGCCCTTGATAAAATCTTCTTTGAGCAAGTGTGGGTACACTTTGGGATCCCACAGTTCATTGTCTCAGATCGAGACAACAGATTGCTGAGTACATTTTGGTCAGGTATCTAGTTGATGTTGGATACAAAACTCACTAAGTCCATGACTTTCCATCCCCAAACTAATGGCCAAATAGAGGTTGCCAACACGATGATCATACACATTCTGGCATGTAAAACTCAAAGCATCCATGCACATGGGATGAAAGTATCCCCTATGTCCAACACAACTACAACAAAGCTCTCCACAGCTCAATAGGCTACAACCCCTTTCAGTTAGGGCTGGGATTTCAGCCATTATGCCCCATTGATGTGGCCATACCATTTTTAGCCACTCAGGTAGATTCAACTCATGTGTAGTCTGAAGATGAAAGGGTTAACAACTTCATTGGGAACATTCAACACATCTGCCAATAGGTCGATGATATATAGCATAGATCCAATGCTAAGTACAAGTAGGGCCATGATCAACATCGAGTGTCACACAAGTTCTAGGTTGGCAACAAAGTTTGGCTTCATTTGTAGAAAGGGAACCTTGCTGGACCCCACTGCTAGCTTCTCCTACTCTGATATGGGCCATACACCATCACCAAGGTCGTTAGTGACAATGCATTCAAGCTCAACATCCCATCGTTCCTTGGTCTGCACCTAGTGTTCAATGTAGATCACCTTTGACCATAATTCCCACCGTTTTTGGACACATCTAACATTGCAGAACAACTCACACCAAGAAATCTTAAGATAGACTGCATGGAATAGGCCACAACTGATCAAACCATGGAAACACAGATCAAGAACACTTGACAACAAAGGATACAGCTATATCGAGTTGTCAAAGCATGCCAACTTCGTCATTAGGGCAAATGGTTCACTAGGGACCACGTTCAACAGAAATTTCTTCACCTCATGGAGGCTCTACACGCAATGGGAACCATTGCTTCCTAAGGGGGGAAGAATGATCCAGGTGGATATTTGTGGCCACCCACCTATTCCACCTAGACCCCCAAATCAGTTTCATCTGTTTCCTTAATTGTAGCACAATTTAATATTTTTGTAGTTTTTCGGGTCCTAAATTTCCAGAGCCATTTTGAGGCCCTAAACGACATTTTTTTGGCAAAATTCCTCTGGAATTTTTCCTTAGCAATATTCGAAGGAATTTTTCCAAAAAAGCGTTTTTTAGGGCCTCAAAATGGCTTTGGAAGTTCAAGACCCGAAAAACTACCAAAAATAGTAAATTGTGCTACAATTAAGGAAACAGGTGAAACTGACTGGGGGGTCTAGGTGGAATAGGCGGGTGGCCACCAATATTCACCTAGATTAATGACAATATAAGAACATTTGTTCCTTGCAATAGTTCTAAGGATCCTCTTTCCTTGTGATAGCATTAAGAACATCCATTCCTTGTGACGACATTAAAATTGTTTTCTCATCCCTATCTTCAACTTCTAATTCCATTTACTTAATTTGTGTGAGGGACTCTTACTATGGTTCCCATTGCAACTACCCTTTTTGAAGATAAAACCCTATTATCAACTTTCTTTTCCTTATGTTCCAAACAAAATCTCTTTACCATCTGAGATGAATTCTCATAGTATTCAGAATCTAACCTACTATCTTTATTGGTCACAAGACCTATTAACCATATTCAACTTTTGAATCTCTTTCTATGGGTTTAGCTAGCATATATATGATTGATGGTGTTATAGATATTTTTTGTTTTGGAGATGGATTATTGATGAAATCCCTAAATTTTATTGCCTTGTTTGGATATTTCAACATGGAGGATGGCTATGAAGGAAAATAAGGTATTATTTTGGTTAGGCTTCCTCATAATGAGAAAAATTTGGATGGATGTATGTTTAGTGTAGTTGACATATATGTTGACAGTGATGCTAAAGAGAGAGTTTAGTTTTGGAGGTGTTTCATTAATGAATTCTTTGAATTCCATTGGTTTCTTTAAATTTTACACATTCTTTTAGGCCGATAGACTTGATGAAGATGTTTGCAGTTTAGACTTGTGTGTACTCTAGTATTCTATAGGTTATTGGATGAAATGACAAGGAACATCATTATGTTTGTTTTAGTTATGGAAGGTGTGTCTTTTTTCTTTCTTGATAACTCCCTCATTATCATGAAAAAAATATTATTCTTATCCTAATGAACTTGTAGGTCCGCAAGTATTTTCCTAAGCCAAATTGCTTAACATGCCCATTTTTTTGCTACTCTATTTTGTGTTTCCTACATTTGACCTTGAAAGTTAGGATATATATATATATATATATATATAGTGGACCATGACCTTATCCATGGATGCCTTCCCTCCATACATCTCCCTCCAAGTGTAGTCACCAACATATGGAGGGTTTTAGCTTACTTTCCTTATTGTTCTTTATATATGAAAAATTGGTACACCTTCTTTGTATAAACATCATTATACTCAAAAGTACCACTCACCTACTTTTGTGGTCATTTGTTGGAAATAGATATAATTATCTTATCTTATCTTATGTTTAGCTTCTGTAGAAGAGTGTGAGACTACATGTTTCTTATTGATCCAGGCCAAGAATGAACACAACTTAGGGATTTCTTTTCATCCATGAACCTTGCCTAATCTAAGTCTAAAGATCCACACAAATAAGGCTTCTTTCTTTTTCATTATAAAATGACAAAGTCAAATAATCTCTCTTCATACTATAACACCCTGTTTATTTCTTGTTGTTTTTTTTGGAGCTTGCATAGATTGGGAGATATATCATACTGCATAGCTCCAGTCAAGGCTAATGGAAATAAGATATATATATATATATATATATATATATATATATATATATATATATATATATCTATATATATATATATAGATATAGATATATATATAGATATATATATATATATATATAGTTGCACATAAATTTCTTGTATATTGATTCATTCATTGCCTTTGAATCAATTTTGGTTGAAAGTTTCAACTCTTTTTCCTTTGGTGTGGATGAAATTTTACAATTTTCCATCTTTGAAACTTTCTAACAAACTTTTTGGCATATTTTGTTTGTGAAACAAAAATATGATTATTTGTTTGTCAAACTTCTACACCTAAGCAATAATGTAGGAGACCTAAATTTGTCATGTAAAAATATAGACATAAATTTGATTTAACCTTTGCAATTTTTCTTGCCTTGCCACTTGTAATGATGATATCATCAACTTATATCACTAGAATCACCACATCACCATTCTCACTTTTGATGTAGACATTGAGGGTAGAACGACACCTTTTGAATCCCTTTTCTCTGAATACTTGTCAATTCTGATGTACCATGCCTCGATAGCCTACTTCAACCCATAAATAATTTTCTTCAATCTGCATACAAGTTGTTCCATCCTTGGAACTTGAAACCCCGACAATTTGTACATGTATATTTTTTCTATTAGATCACCATTAATGAAGGCATCTTCACATCCATTTGTTGTAGTTTCCAACCAATATTTGTTGCCATGACTAGAACAAAGTATATTGGTCCCATTTTCACATTAGGATAAAATGTATCCTTATAGCCAATCCCTTTGTTCTAGACAAAGCCCTTTCAATCAACCTTAATTTATAATTTTCAAGTGTCCCATTTAACTTATGTTTGATTTTATGACCCATTTGTGGTAAGTGTGTTTCATCCATAGAGATAGAATTATGAGATCCCATGTTTAATTCTTAATAAAAGTATCATGTTAAGCTTGCATAGGCTTTTCCCATGAAAGGTTTCTTCTATCTTCTTCATAAGCTTGAGGATGAAAAGATGCCTCACTTCTTTTTGTTATAACTTCACTCATTCCAGGTAGCTCATCCTAATGAAAATCATTGCTTATAATTCATTGTAGTAGATTCTTTACCTCTTTATCATCTTTATTTCTAGCTCATATAAGGTATAGCTCATCCTAGTGAGCTTCATTATAGGCGTTGTTCCACCATTTTGGTCTTTTATTTCTCTTTTTCTGCCACAAAATAATGTTGTTTGTTTGCTGATTTGAGCTATTCTAGCATCCTGTTGGCCAGAAAATCATGGGAGGTGATTCATACCCCTTGTTGATGTTTTCCTATCATTTGAATTTATTTTTATGACTATATTCTCCTTAATTTTAACAATACATATTTTACTTTAGATATAATTTCTTCTACAACAATTTTTCACATTCATCAACTATCACATCATGACAAATACAATGTAACATACCTCAGTCCCTTCAACATTTTTGTCTCAAAATATCTCTTGCTTTCCTAAATTAGATATTTAATTGATATAGGGAAATTTAACACTATAATTCTTTACCCCAAGTTCCCTAAGTTTTGTCTCTTGTTAATTAAAATGTTCCACTCCATCTTAAGAGTTGTAATTTCAAGCTATGGGTTACTGACATTCTGGAAATGTTTTTCCTTACCCGTTTAGGTGATTAACCATGCTATTAGTCTATGGTTGAGGAAAATATCTCAATCCTCCCTAATAATAACTATACAACTTAAAGGTTATGGAAAATGATAGTTCTCTTGGGCATGGTTATTATGTAGTGCATTACACACCCTATACCCTATTTTACTAACCTAACTCTTCTCCCTAGGTTCTAACTAAGAAATGGAATGTATTGTATCCATGGTACCACACCATAGCACCAAACCTTAATGTGACCTCATACGCTCTATACTATTCTTCCTTACGATTCTGGATGCCCTCTCACACATCTCCATGTTGGCCACTGTCACATAGAGATCATGTGACCATGGTGGTAGTGCTAGGATTAATGGAAATCTCTGGACGATGGATATGAGAGGTTGGAAATCAATGACTTAGATCAACTCTTCTAACCCTAAATCATTGGTAACCCTACTCGCTTGATTATTTCACTCATTTTAGTTGTTGCCTCTTCCTCCTAGCAGCAACGATATGTCTCCTTTGGCTCCTCCTTCACACCTAGACCATGGAGTTGGCCTAGATTCCAAGTTATTCTTGTCGGGAAAAATGTTGAGAAGGGGGGGGGTGAATCAATATTTTAACTTTCACTATTATGATTTTCCCTTTCAAACAATATACGCTACTTTACTGAAACCAACTAACGTGTGTCTGCTACTATAAAGAATGAAACCAACGTATATGTAATAAACAACTAATTTATTGTCTTAAATCAGAGTGCAATAAGTAGTAAACAGATGCAGTAAGAATAGAATAAATCAACACACATAAGCAACAAACATGAACACCAGGATTTTTCAGGTGGAAACCCAATGTGGGAAAAAACCATCGATGTTGTCGTCTCAGTCTTCAATCTTCTTATAATAAAAGTGTTTACAAAATTTGTACTGGTGCAAACTTTTCTAGTATGTAGGCATCTACCTGCTAAAGGCTACAACTTTCTCTCGTTTTCCATCTTCTATTAGAAGGGAGCTCCAACCCCCTAGCTCTTGTACTGGCTGATTTATTTACCAGTATGTAGGTGCTGACCTACAGAAAGCTACTACCTTCACTCTTCCTCCAGGGACCATGTTTCATAAATTTTTAGACTCGATACTCCTGATACATAACAACACAATATGAAGGTCACATTTCATCAAATTTTCATACTGGACCCATCAGTAAAATTCAAGCTCAAAATCAATCACCACTGCAATAACTGCATCTAACAACAATCAATCAATCTGAATAGTCAGATCAATGTCACCAGAACATAGAGTTGAATCTAGAACACTGCATCAACAATCAAAACCAACTGTAACCTCAAAAATCATATGTCAGAATGTATACACTACTTTAGTGAAGTCAATCTACATGTATATGCTACTTCCTTTAATCAAACCTACGTATACCTCCAAAAACGTTGAATCATAAAAACCTTTGAATCAAACCAGAATATCCTGAAGATCTACTGTCAAATTACAAAGTTCTAAACAGATAGTTGCAAAGATCACCCTTCTTACTCAATCAATCAGGCTCAATCTACTTATATAGTTAGTTCTACTTTCATATCTAATGAAGACATCATTAACAGGAAACAATAAAACAACACTGATCAGAGAGATCAATCATCTTTGAAAAAAAAGCTTTTCTTCTGCATACGCTACTTGAAGGTGTCGAACCAGCGTGTATAAGCGCCTTCACCAAGGCAAACCAATGTATAGATCTAAAAATAATAACTTATAACTTCACAACTATTCCAAACTTTAGTCATACCCAAATCATAACATTTACAGTATAAAACATGCATTAGCATTCAGATATAGCCCAACAATTATTAGATCATACAATGATAAGTCATTTCAGGTTTCATGATCCTGATCCAACATTGTATCCAAAGGTGCACAAGACATTTTAGATCATATCATAACCATAGCCCTTACAACATAAAATATACTTCAGATAGAAGTATTCATGAAAAACCCTTTCACTTGCACACTTAGCCTTTTGATCTTTTCCTCCTTATATAGTTTTAGCCTTATTCAATACCTCAGACCAAAACAACACATAGAACCTGTGGTATTCTTAGACGGGATCAAATAATCATTATTCCGCTCAATATTGTGGGCTAATACCATGGTATGGACCCTTGGTATTCATTTATCTTACTTTCCTTAATTGTTCATCTCATATGCACTTTTGCTCTTGTGAAAGTGTGTGCATACATGTACGCGCTTTTTGTTCAGTGAACCCGCTTGTATACACTACTTGGACTAGGTGAACTAGCGTATACAACTTAATATGAATGAGAACATTCTTTTTCTTCAATTTCTTGATCCTCATCTGTAGTCCTTTACTCCAAAATCCTGTTCTTTTGTACCATTTCCCTGTTACATTTGAATTGACTTGTTACAATGTGAGCCACCCTTTATCAAATTTGAATTGACCTGTGAGTGGGTTGCCATCAAGGACAACCCCTGTACCATAATTCCAACAATTCTATGGCCACAACACTTCTCTAGGTATATGTATACACCGTGATGATTTCAATGTTCGGTGGTACTTTTATTTGTTTTTATGAACCCATTATCATCTTTAAACATTGTTTCTTGCCTATTTCAGGTTCTTCTCAGAACATCGATGGCATTTTCCCTTCATCTCCAAGAGCATAACACAACACTAGAGACAAGATCCATCACGATGTTTCCAAGGTGGGGTAATTTTTTGTGGGCTTCAATTCCCTTTCCAACCATTGTTTTATTTTATTTCCTTTCACTGTTTAGTTTCTTTAAGTGTTAATGCATTTTCATTTCCTACAAGGAACATAGGAAGCACCAGGGTCATCGACGCGGGTTCTTGGTTGTCGGGTTACCCACTTGGTTTCCGACTGTGTTTCTCTACTTTACCAAGTATGTCATTCATACTTTGAATACTAGGAAAAAGAAGAGATTTTCTATTTGGTTAACTGCCTGGTTTGTAATGAATCAATGTTAATATTTATTGAGGGGTTCCATTCCTAATTTCCTCCATAGATAATTTTCTTTCCCCATTATTGAGTTTATGAACAGGAAGACTAGTAGTGAATTCATTCTACTAGCCTAACCCTTGCAGCCTCACTTGTGTATTTATGGGCGAACTATGCCTCGGGAGTGTTAAAGTCATTTTGGTGAATTTGTTTGGGTTTCCCCTTAGCTAACTCTCCCCCTTCACACCTCTTTGGTATTGCTTTGTTCGTAAAGTTTCCCCCTTACAAGTTATTATTATTTCACTCAATAATTGTTTCTTTTGTTCACATAATTAAATCGTGCTTCAAGTAACAGTTTTCCACTCTCCAACACAACTCGATTTGGGAATCCAAACAAAAAGGGTAACCATCTTGTAGCCTGTGAAAATAGGGTTAACCTCCCTTCTTGTAAAAAATCTTATATATTCACAAGCTCATGCAATTTACTAAACCATAAGGCAAGAATCTACTTCTACTTTCAACCAGCGGAAGCCAATAGATCGATGAAAACAATATGAGCAAGAAGAAGATAAATCAATGGCACATAACACAAGATGTATATGGGGAAAGCCACTGCTCAAAACCCCGTTATCTGTATTGCATATATCAGAAATATGAGTGAAGATACAAAGTGTGTTCTCACTAGAAAATTTTTGCACAAGTATGATCATCTCTGTCAACTCACAAGCTAGCTGAAGCCAAATTCTTAACCTATTTAGCAGCTCTCCTAGCCCCTAATATCATGCATAATTCCTAGGATGAATAACCTGTATTTAAAGGGAATTCATGCTTCCAAAATTGTGCAATCCAAACATAGGATCAATCCATGATGCATGCATAATATTTACACTCTAATAATAATACCATTGATAGTACACTATCCCTACACTCTAGTCTCAACTGGGTCTTTCTCAGAATCAGCATGCATTAGTTTCCCATGAGGGAACCTTCAGTTCACTAGAGTAGCACCAGTGGATGCATTAGTGCACCAACTGGCTATTAGTTCCAAAAGAAATTTAGAACTAATTTACCTGAATTTAACTCAGTAAATTGAGTGATCAAATCTCCAACTCAATTTAAACTCATATTGGAACCCTAAAACGTAGGGAGAACATATACATGACTTCAGAAATACTTCAAACTAAAAATTACTAAGTTAATTAAACTTAATTAACTATTTACAAGTTTCTATGAGAATAGAATTTAATTTTAATTCTCAGTTTAAATCAAGGACAAATTAAACTGGAATTTCTTGTTGCCATTTCTCAACACTCCCCCTCAACAAGAAAGGGATTATCAACTACCCTGATCTTGTCTTTGTGAAACTCGAATTTACATCTTGACAATTCCTTTATCAAAATGTTAGCATCTTTCTCCTCCATGGGAATATATTCTAACAACATAATCCGCCTCAATACACAATCTCTAAGATGATTATATCAGATATCAATATGCTTGGACCGATCATGAAAAACTGGATTTTCAGAGAGTTTGACACAACTCTGATTATCGTAGTAAATCACAGTTGGATCCATCTACTGACCAAACAAACCAACCAGGACCTTCCTCATCCAGATGACATCACATGTTGCATGACTTAAAACCATGTACTCTACCTCTATCAAACTGAGTGCAACCGATCTTGATTTCCTGCTATACGAATAAACTATCGTTGACCCAATACTGAAGATCCCTCTTGATGTGATTTTTTGGTCGGATGGAATCCCTACCCAATCTGCATCAGAGAAGCCTTGAAGCTTGACTCCTTCTATCCATCTGTACCATAATCCATACCGAGAAGTTCCCCTAAGGTATATAAACACATGCTTTGGCACCTTTCAATACATCTTGGTAGGCGTAACCATATCTTGGCTAAGATGGATAAATTCATAGAACATATCCAGTCATGTGTTCACCAAGTACATGAGTGAACCCATAAGCTTCCTATAAACAATAGCTTCCACTACTTCCCCTGAAGTAATATCCTCCTTCCTCCAGTTACCTAATAGAGGAGTCTCCATAATCTGGATTTAGACAAGAACACAACAAATTACAAAGATAACCATAAATACAAAGATGCAAAGGAAATAATACTTCATTTCATTAATATAAAATACTAAAATATGCTTACAAACAGAAATGGAAATAAACCAGCTAGGGTGATGGTAGCTTATCTCTGAGAAGAGATGTGGTGGCTACATGCCTCTAAACTGTGTTACAATGAGGCTCGAATACCTATTTATTGTTGAGAAACAATGGAAAACCCTAAACATCCAAAAACCTAACCCTAGAAGATGAAACGCCAAACTGTGGGCCCTGTTTGGGTAAATTGGTACATCAACTTCCCGAGGTTGTAACTTTGGAATACGATCTCCGTTTGATGCGTACAATAGCTCGTTCAAAATATCTATCTGAGCACTACAACTTTGGGAAGAGCAACTTCAATCCATGGACCCATGTTGCTCCTATTTTTCCCCAAAAAACGTTGTTTAGGGCCTCAAAACGACTCCGGAAGTTCAGGACCTGAAAACCTGCTAAAAATAGTAAATTGTGCTACAATTAAGGAAATTGAAAAACTAAAAGAGACAGTTGTGGGGGTCCAAATGGGATAGGTGGGTGGCCATCAACATCTACCTACATCATTCCTCCCCGCTTAGGAAGCAATGGTCCCCATTGCATTGTGTTCCTCCATCTGCTGAGCTTGGTCCCTGGTGAGTTATTCTACAATCTCTGATGTGTCCAATAATGGTGGGAAGCATGGTCAAGGGCATTCCACATTGAACACTCAGTGCAAGTGAAGGAATGGAGGAATGTTGTGCTCCAAAGCATTGTTTCCCATAGCCTTGGTAATGCTATAAGGACCATCTCGGAGTGGTCGGAGCTTCTGATGGGCTCTTGTAAGGCATTATTTTTGCAGATACAACCAGACTTTGTTGCCCACCTAAAGCTTGTGCGGTACCCTCGTGGGTGAGGAGAATTTTTTCCTGTGTTCTTTCATGACTGTATCCCTTTGGTGTTGTTGTTGCATGGAGGAAACCTTCGCGGGGGTAATGGATGTGGCGATGATCTTCCCCTTACTTTGGAAGTGAACCAGGCAGAAAATGAATTTCCTAGTTTGGGAGACGATCTTACTGCATTTCTTAGCAGAGATTAAATAGGTGGTGGTAGGTGGGGCTACCTCCGGTATCCTGTATAATGAATTACCCAAAGAAATAATAACAGTGTGAGGCCTTGACTCATACACAACATGTCACCTCCACAAGTATGGTTGGCCTAATAATACATCACAAACATCTAGAGGTGCAACATCACACAATACCTCGTCTATAAAGGGCTTGATGATGTAGGGAAGGTGGCACTGCTAGCAGACTTGGAGATCTCGTCCTTGGTGAAACCACCCAATACTATACCATTGTGGGTGTGGTGTAGTTGGTAAGCCTAACCACTTCACAACCTCTGCTGAAATGAGATTCTTTTGGCTCCCACTGTCGACAATGAATTGCAGTGGCGAACCCTTCACCCACATCTATGAGTGGAAAAGACGCTCCCCCTCCTTTGGATCTTCAGGCTCATTCTTTTGGATCTTGGTAGTTGCAACAGTGGCATTGGGCTCTGCGTCAATGATCTTCTTCCCTTTGCCATTCCCCTTGTCAAGTTCTAACTTAGGGTTGGAACATGCATCTAATTCTGAAGCCTTCAACTCCGCCACCAGCAACTGCTTGATCCGACACTCAATTGTGTTGTGAGTGGGGCTCTTATGGAAGTCACACCACTTTCCTGTGTCCTTCTTTGACTTTGTGGTGTTATTCTTTTCTTTCGGCTTCAATAGGTTGTCTTGGGTTGCCCCGTCTTGGATTTGTCCTTGGTTCTGCAATTTGGGGAAGCCTTTCCCTTGCTTCAAATTCGCAGATCTAAAATCTCGCTTCTTCTATTTAAAATTTTGCTCGATTTTGACAGCGTATCAGTACGCCATGCCAAGCGAGGAGTTGTTTAGGAAATCCATCTCTTCCTGGATGTATCTGTGTAGGGAGCTGCGGTACTTGAGTACCAAATGCAGCTTAGAACCCTTAATACCCAACTATGTGCGAAGGGTATGAAAAATGTTTGTGAACTCTGGCACATCTTGGTCCCTTCCCTGCCACAGCATGGTCCACTTTATGTATTTGTCCTCGTAGCTTTTGATAGGGTAATAATGCTCCTTAATGGCATCCCAGAATGAAGTCCAAGTGGGTGTGGCTGAAAATAGTGAGCCTGTACTTTCATCCTTCTACTCGCAGTAGGTTTCCCACCAATCCTTAACGTGGGGGGTTGCTTTGAGAAGAGCGAAAATAATCTTTTCCCAACTGGAAAAATCATGAACAGAAAAATACCCTTCTAGCAGATTTAACCATTTATCTATGGCTTCTACATCTATTCGACCCTCGAAGATGGGGATTTCAAAATTAACTTGTACCTTAAAGGGTGTGGCATTTCCAGAGTAGCTATTGGAAGCCGATGCATCGCCTTTGGGTAACCGCTGAAGGATCTGCGCAAAGTTGTCCATCATCGCGTTCCTTTGCCGCTCGAGGGCTTCTTCAAGCAATATTTTGATAGGGTCTCCTGCCTCCTCATCTTTCTTTTCATTTGCCATGGGAGGCCGTCGAGATTTATGAGGCTGTTATTGTAAAGTTTTGACCAGTTCAAGCCCTAACTCCTTATATCCCGACCTTGTTGGGGACATGCAAAGAAGGATAGAGAAAGAGTAGACCACTCTGATACCACTGATCTGAATTTATATAGGAACACAATAACTTACAGAGATAACCATAAATACAAAGATGCAATAGAAATAATACTTCATTTCATTAATGTAAAATACTAAAATATGTTTACAAACAAAAATGGAAATAAACCAGCTAGGGCGACGGTAGCTTATCTCTGAGAAGAGATGTGGCGTCTACATGCCTCTGAACTATGTTACAATGAAGCTTGAAGGCCTATTTATTATTGAGAAACAATGGAAAACCCTAAACATCCAAAAACCTAACCCTAGAGGATGAAATGCCAAATTGTGGGCCCCGTTTGGGTAAATTGGTACATCAACTTCCCGGGGTCGTAACTTTGGCATAAGATCTCCGTTTGACACATACAATAGCTCATTAGAAAGATCTATCTGAGCATTACAACTTTGGGAAGAGTAAAATTGGTCCATGGGCCCATGTTGCTCCCAGATTTCCAAAGAAATGTCGTTTAGGGCCTCAAAATGGCTCTGGAAGTTCAAGACCCAAAAACCTTCTAAAAAAAGTAAATTGTGCTACAATTAAGGAAACTAAAAACTAAAAGAGATAGTTGTGAGGGTCCAAATTAGATAGGTGGGTGGCCACCAACATCCACCTACATCACTCCATGGGTTTGTTGCTCTCCATGTGGAATCTCCTGAGTATATCGTTGGCATACTTTCCCTAAGACACAAACAACTCCCCATCTCCCTTCCATGCCTCCATGCCAAGAAAGTAATGCATGAGACCCATGTCCTTCATCTCAAACTCTCTTACAAGTTCCTCTTTTAAAAACTTGATCAATTGATCATCACCTGTCAGTATGAGATCATCAACACAAAGTACAATGATCAATAATTTACGTTCCACCACTATGTTGTACATATTCACATCCACTTCACTCTTCGTGAAGCCCAACCTGGTGAAGTAGCTATATATCCTGGTGTACCAAGAACAGGGTGCTTGCTTCAGCCCATACAATGCTCTCTTGAGCCGACACACATGTGACTCACAATCAAAGGTTTCAAAAGCTTTAGGCTGCTCTATGTACACCTCTTCCTCATTCATGCCATTAAGGAATGTTGTCTTCACATCCATCTGATGTATCTTCCAACCCATCTGTGCTAATAGTGCCAATATAGATCTAATTGATGAGTATCTTGCAACTGGAGAAAAAGTCTCATCATAGTCAATCCCCTCTACCTATGAAAAGCCATGGGCCACAAATCTAACCTTATGCTTCTCCACACTACCATCTTGCTTTACCTTGTAAATCCAATGGGATCTCACCACTGACTTTTCCTCTAGTCCTGGGACCACATCCCCAACACCCTTACGAAGTATGGAGTCATATCCTCCACCATGGCATCAACCCAAACTGGTTGTTGCACTGCTTCCATAAAGGAAGATGGCTCTATCAAAACACATTCATCCATAAGAGCCATGTATCCAGTGTACCTCTCAAGTGACCTGCTCTACCTGTGCTGAGAAGTGGGTGCTCCCACATTCTCCCCTGCATCATCCAACAATCTGTCAGCCTCTTTGTTGCGCTTTCTTTGCTCTCTCAAAGACTCTTCTTGAGTCGATGTCTTCACTCTTGGATCCTCTTCATGTGGCTGCCTCACATCAATTTGAGGCTCCTCAACCTTAGGAGATAAAATATCCTCGCCCACATGTAGCTCAAGATCCCTCTCAAGGGAAACTCACATGGCCTTCTCCTCATCAAATCTGACATGTCTGCAAACCACTATCATCCTATTGGTCGGTAAGTACACCCGATAGTTGTGAGGTGCATCAATGTACCCTAAAAATATCCCAAAATCTTTGCTCACATGGAAATATAACAATGACCCGAAAATCCTAAAGTGGCCAACACCTGGCCTCATACCAAAATAAGCCTCCTCTAGTGTCTTCATCTCAAGTATCTAATGTGGGCTAAGCATCTGAACATAAATTGCTATGTTGCATGCCTCATCCCACAAGTGTAGTGGTAGGCCTTGATCATGTAACATCACCCTCGCTACCCCTACTATGCTTCTATTCTTCCTCTCGGCCACCCCATTCTACTGAGGGTTATGGGGTGTCGTCAACTCCCTTTTAACCCCTTCCACTGCATAGAATTTCTTAAAATTGTTTGAGAAATACTCACCATCGTTATCACTCCATAGAGCTTTAACCTTCTTGCCCAACTCTTTCTCCACCAATGCTTTAAAATCACAAAAATTAGTGAAATTTTGATCCTTTTTCTGCATGAAAAATATCCAACATTTATAAGAATAGTCACCAACAAATATAACATAATACCTGTGTTTGGCCATGGATTCTATCAAGCATGTTCCACACGCATTTGAATGGACTCGCTCTAGAATAACCTCTGCTCAAATGTCTTTGTGGTGAAAGGAAGACTTGGTTTATTTTCCCAAAGTACACCCCTTGCATGTATCAACTTTCTCAAATGTACCTTTTGGAAGACCGGTAGAGATCTATTGCAATATCTTCAAAGCCCCATGATGCAAGTGGCCCAATCTCCTCTACCACAAATCGCCATCGTCTCGGCTTTCCACCCTTTCTACTTTTGTGCTCAAACCAAAACACTCCTCTACCTCCAACTTATAGAGATTCTTCACCTAAATCCCTATCTTCTTTACTTGACCCATGGCTATGTGTCGAAGGAACATCTTTCCTTTCAAGAAGATCACATCATAGCCTCTATCTTCAAGCATGACAACAGATACCAAGTTCTTATTCATCCCAGGCACATACATAAAATTATTCAAGATGAGTGGATCCCCATTCTCCCTCTAAAAAGTAATTGTGCCCAATCCAGTAACACTATACTTCCCATCGCCACCCATCTCGATATGCATCTGGAGATATTTCTCCTCCAGGTCACTGAATAACTCTTTATCACCAATCATGTGGAATGAAGCTCCACTTTCTAAGTACCATACACTTCCCATCATTGACGACAACATGCATGAAATGAGGGAAAAGTCCAATTCTAATTGAGAGGCCAAAGCCTCACCCACCACTCCTCCTGAGGACTTCTTCTTGGACTTTTTGAGCGGACAATTTGTAGCAAAATGGCCCAGCTCATGACAATGAAAGCACTTAAATTTCACCATGTATTTCTTCTTACCTCCATGATAAGAATCCAATTTGGAATGGGAAGCTTTCCCTTTCTCATTCTTCACCTTAATCACTAAGGAAAATTCTCTTCATCATCAGTCTTTGATGAAAAGCCATCCTTGGTGTTCCTCCTGATCTCCTCCTTCATCAAATCCGACCATAGTGGTTCCCAATCCAATAGCTTCTCTCAACCATTGGCAGAGTCCTGATAACTATTCCAACTCTTTGGGGGTCCTACAAGAGCAAGACTCACCATATCATCCTTGGAAACAATGATTCCAACACTTCCAAGTTCATCGCGACATTGAGTGAACTTGGTCAAGTATGTTGGAATAGTCTCACCTTTCTCCATTTTGATTTTTCGAAGTTTATCCTTTAGTGCCAATTTCCTTTGGTCACTGTTGTTTTGATACAAGTCCACTAACATTTGCCACATAGCATATGGAGTTTCCTTTCCATGGATACTTGAGACAATGTGGTCTTGAACTCCCTCAAGTATTATCTGGCTCGCCTTCGCCACACACTTCTTCCATTTGGACAAATTTTGTACATTCGATGTTGTTGGTGACGAGCCTCGGTATTGCAACAAAAATGCTGCAACTCCCAAGGCTACAAGCTTTCATTATCAACCTAGGGTTCATATAAACTTAATAGGTATCGGCACTATGTGTGCAACATACAATGTGTCCTTCCTTTGCTGTGATGATGTAATGGAGTGCATGTACTGAAATCAAATCCTAAACTATATGCAGAAAATGAAATGCTCGAAATGGAAACCTTAATCTATTGCAAGAAATAAAGTACAAGGAAATAAACCTATTCTAATTGCATAAAGATCATGAACTAAATGTAAAATAAACCTATCTTAACCCTATTTATCACATGTTATGATTTAAACTAACTGAGCCTGGAATCTGATCTAGGGAGTATTAGTAGCTGCATGCATGTGCTAATTAAGAAATATAAAGAACTATTTTTATTTATCTTTTTGTTTTATAAATGAAAATGCTAATCTTTCCTTGTTATTTGGTAGGGGAGACAGGTGGAGGAAGAGGGGTACAATGGTTTTGATGGCTTGGAGGTCAAGTAGAGGCCTAATCCGAGCTTAAATGATGATTTTTCCTAATTCAGGCTCAAAACAGGCCACTATAGGATTTCCTACAAGATTTTTGGGGCCTTCGTTTTGATTTTAAAATATTTTGTAATATTTTGAAGATATAAAGAATTGGAAATGGGTCGAGGCAATAATGGTCAGGTTGCAGAGAAGACAACTGGGGCATAAGACAGGAACAAGCAATTGCGGGATGGTTGCAGCGAGGTGTCAACGGAAAGCAGAGGTATCCAAGTGGACAAGGTGGAGAAGGGGCAGCCAAGGAAAGGAACAACTGAGTGGGAATTAGTAGTGCAAGCAATAGAAGGAATACAAAAGGATAAATCCATAAGGAGAAAGTGGTTGGTTGTGGCTTGATGGGTTGGTAATAGCTTCTAGTCACAAATGAGTAGCGATGAAGATGTAATCGGTCAGAGCACCTGGATTGAAGATTGAACCAGTGGCTGAGAAGAGGCTGAGTCTATCGTAGGTAGTTAGATCCTGTAATCGGGTATTTCATGTAGTTATTTGTGGCTAAGGCCAATGTATTATGTACTACTATCTTGTTGAATTAAGATGAATGAAGATCTGGACTGGTTTCTTTTTATGATGTATGTATTTTCTTATGACCTACTAAAATTTTAAATTTACTGCAATTCTATGTATATGGTAAATTCGTTGTAATGATTGATATAATGTTACCCTGAGTATATGCATAAATCCACTTATAGACTGATGGTTGATATAACCTTGACCCCATGCTAAACCCTTCTTACTTCTGGTCGTGGCACGGCTCGGGTGAGACTCCTTATCCATTGGGTAAGGTGAAAATGTCGGCGTTTTCCTAGACTACAACGAGCCATTGTTGGCCCTTTGTGCTTAAACCCAGGGTCTTCCCTTGATGTCACTTTCGTGCCAACAAATGGTTCCATTGTTGGGACCTGAAGTTACAAGAACTAGTTCGAAACATGGTGTTGAGGATATTCAAGAAAGAGATTAGAGATTGGTGGAATAACAGGGTAGATCAGTTTATAGTAGAAAAAGCTACTCAAAGGGGCCAACCGATTTCCAAAGTTAGTAGAGAGAATTTGTATGTTGAGGGTGCTAGTGACCAGTACGAGATATTTTGGTGTAAGTTCCCAGAAGACTTGTATAATTGGTTAAGAAGGCTAAAAGTGTAGAGTCAATCAGAGGAAACGACGCCAGCTCATCGTGATTAGACTCCTTCAGACCTTGTATCACTTCAGAAATTAGACATCGATTTGACAAGGGTAGTTTAATTTTGGGTACAGACTACAGTGGAGGGGTACATATTCGAGTTTTCCATAGAGAATTATCAATCCTTTTCAAGGGCGGAAGCGGTGTTCAAGTCAGGGTTAAGAGGAAGGTTGGTGAGGGAAGTGTCGTTGTGGATTAATATGTTCATGGTAGAAGAAGGACTACTACCCTCACCTACCGCAATGATGGTAGCGTAAAACCCCAGTACTGGGGGAAGGACCTAAGGGGAGAATGCTACTAGTTGGGGAATAGAGATGTTATTAAAGGAATGGATGTAGAAGGATTGTAGAAAGCCAGAGACATTAGGGCACAGAGGAGAGCGTTGTTAGCTGACAAGTGGCAGGCGAGAGTGGTTCAAACTCTGAAGAAGAGAAAAATGGGACCCCACCAAGTAGGAGCAATGTCGGGGAGCTCAGAAGAGGAAGGGAGAGTAAAATAAGATGCAGGACAAGATAATAATGGTGATTGGAAAGACAGGAGCTAGAATAATAAAGAGGATCCTTCCTTACAGGTTGCAGGAAGGATAGTGGAGGAATAGATGTTGAGCAGTCGCGAAGAGGAAAGGGAAGAGGAAATGGGTAACATCATGAGAAGGTTATTTGCCGAAGGAGAAACATCTGCAAGAGGTTAGTAGAAATATCCCCAAGGTACAAGTAGTATTCCTCCTGACCTTCCCTTGGTTCCTTACTATAATCCAGATAAATTTGTTACTAAATTAGCTAAAGAAATATGAGTACATAGTGTACACGAGAAATATAAGGCTAGTTTCAATACAGTAAATAACAAGGGAATTAGTGGTATTAGTAATCTGGGACTGTAAGGATCTCAACAACCCGAAACCAAGGGGTTTGTGTTATTGGCACATACTCAAATAAACATGGTAGGATCTTTCACCAGATACCCAAAGTTTGCAGGTAGAGGAAATGAAGACGTAGAACAACATTGGTATCTCTGTGAAGCTATATGGAGAGCACGACAGACACCAGACAATGCTAAATCAGTTGAATTCCAGACCATGCTAAGGGAGAGAGATCTACACCGGTTTATAAAATGGGCAAAACAGAACCAGAATCCCACAGTAGATGAGATCAAGAGGGGGTTCATGCAAGAATTTAAAGTACCTCAGACTGACCAGCAGGGACTATCAAAGCTATGGGAAATCAAGCAGAAGGAAGGCGAAACTACTTGGGAACTAATGCAAATATTTAAGGATGTTATTTCTAAGTTGAGTTACACACCAGATCCTAATCACCAGAGAGACTGGTTCATCAAGGCACTCTTGCCCTTACAAGAATGTCATTGATGCAACATAAGATCGGGACTCTCCAGGATTCTTTAGAACAAGCATCATGTATAGAGGCCATGGCTGGATACCCGCATGAATATCAGGGGAAGGATTGCAGGATTCATCGATTATGGGCTTCAAAATCAAATTGCCACCTTAACAGAGAAATTGAAGGATCTACAACTAGTTCTGCTATCTAGACCCAATGTATGGTGCATGCATTGCATGGTGGAGGGACATGTCACGACAGAATGTCCAAGGTTGCGAGGAATTAACCATTCAGGTGGGATTCCAGGACCATCAGGAACCCCACCAACAGTAGGAGTTGCGACAGTAGGGGCACAAGGGGCTTTCCCCGGATGGAACAATCAAGAATACTATGAAATTTGTAGGATGTATGGACATCTACCACAGATGTGTCCAATACTACAGAAGTACTCTAATGTACCTAATAACAACTATTCTAAGTTTTATACATATACAACGCACCAGACTAACCAGTGCAGGGAATTGGATGCTTTAGCAAAATGGATGGACAGGTTGATGTTCAGAATCAATGAGTCTGATAGGGGAGGATGAGAAGGAAATGGGAGAGGAGGAAGAGTGGGAGGACGAGGAGGAAGAGTGAGAAGAATACCTTTTATCGCTTCGGAAATTAGACATTGATCTGACAAGGGAAGTTGACTTTTGGTGCAGACTAGAGTGGAGGGGTACATAGTTGAGTTCGCCATAGAGAATTATCAATCCTTTTTAAGGGCAGAAGCAGTGTTCGACTCAGGGTTAAGAGGAAGGTTGGTGAGGGAAGTGTCATTGTGGATTAAGATGTTCATGGTAGAATAAGGACTACTACCCTCACCTAATGCAACGATGATAGCATAAAACCCTAATATTGGGGGAAGGACCTAAGGGGAGAATGCTACTAGTTGGGGAATAGAGATGCTACTGAAGGAATGGATGTAGAAGGATTGCGGAAAGCCAAAGGAATTAGGGCACAAAGGAGAGCGTTGTTAGTTAACAAGTGGCAGGCAAGAGTGGTTCATAATTTGAAGCAAAGAAAAATGGGACCCCACCAAGTAAGAGTGGTGTTGCGGAGCTCAAAAGAGGAAGGGAGAGTAAAAGAAGATGTGGGACAAGATAACAATGGCGATCAGAAAGATAGGAGCCAAAATAATAAAGAGGATCCTTCCTTACAGGTTGCGAGAAGGATAGCAGAGGAACAGATGCCGAGCAGTCGCGAAGAGGAAAGGGAAGAGGAAATGGGTAACATCATGAGAAGGTTATTTTCCGAAGGAGAAACATCCACAAGAGGTCAGTAGCAATATCCCCAAGGTATAGGTAGTATTCCTCCTAACCTTCCCCTAGTGCCTTACTATAATCCGGAGAAATTTGTTATTAAATTAGCTAAAGAAATATGAGTACACAGTGTACACAAGAAATATAAGGCCAGTTTCAATACAGTAAATAACAAGGGAATTAGTGGTATTAGTAATTTGGGACTGCAAGGATCTCAGCAGCCTGGAACCAAGGGATTTGTGTTGTTGGCACATACTCAAATAAACATGGTAGGATCTTTCACCAGATACCCAAAGTTTGCAGGTAGAGGAAATGAAGACGTAGAACAACATTGGTATCTCTGTGAAGCTATATGGAGAGCACAACAGACACCAAACAATGCTAAATCAGTTGAATTCCAGACCATGCTGAGGGAGAGAGCTCTATGCTGGTTTATAAAATGGGTGGAACATAACCAAAATCCCACAGTAGATGAGATCAAGAGGGGGTTCGTGCAAGAATTTAAAGTACCTCAGACTGACCAGCAGGGGCTATCAGAGCTATGGGAAATCAAGCAGAAGGAAGGTGAAACTACTTGGGAACTAATGAAAATATTTAAGGATGTTATTTCTAAGTTGAGTTACACCCTAGATCCTAATCACCAGAGAGACTGGTTCATCAAGGCACTCTTGCCCCTTACAAGAACATCATTGATGCAACATAATATTGGGACTCTCCAGGATTCTTTAGAACAAGCATCATGTATAGAGGCCATGGCTGGATACCTGCATGAATATCGGGGGCAAGATTGTAGGATCTCTCAATTGTGAGCTTCAAAATTAGATTGCCACCTTAACGGAGAAATTGAAGGATCTACAACCAGTTCGGCTAGCCAGACCTAATGTATGGTGCACACACTGCATGGTGGAGGGACATGTTGCGACAGAATGTCCAAGGTTGCGGGGAATTAACCATTCAAGGGGGATTGTAGGACCATCAGGAACCCCACCAATAGTAGGAGTTGTGGCAGTAGGGGCGCAAGGAGCTTTCCCCAGATGGAACAATCAAGAATACTATGAAATTTGTAGGATGTATAGACATCTACCGCGGATGTGCCCAATACTATAGAAGTACTCCAACGTCCCTAATAACAATTATTGTGAGTTTTGTGCATCTACAATGCACCACACTAACCAGTGCAGGGAATTGGATGCTTTAGCAGAACGGCTGGACAGGTCGATGTTCATAATCAATGAGTCCAATAGGGGAGGATGAGGAGGAAATGGGAGAGGAGGAAGAGCGGGAGGAAGAGGTCCCATAAGGTGCTACAACTGTGACCAAGAGGGGCATGTCGCTAGGGAATGTCTTCTCCCTAGGAGGCCATGGTGTTCACAATGCAGAATCAATACGCATGCCACAGAGGATTGCCTAGAACTCATCGCAAAGTGGGAGGAAAGGACTAGATAGAGAGAGGCTAACCTGGTTAACGTCGAACCTCGTACATGTGATGCTCTTCCCATAACTAATATAAATATAGTTACAATATGAGGAAAGAAGATGGGGGAAGATCAAGGTAGGGTGCACCCACCCTCAATCGTGAAGGCAACATCCCCGAAAAAATCATACAAGCTTGTGCAAAAAAGACAGTATTATCAGGAGACAGCTAAATTGTTTGGAGGGATGACAAAGAGAAAGGAAAACCAGAAACAGAATAACCATGCACTCAACAATACTCATTTGATATAAGAATGGTTTAAGTTATTTCTACAGATCGTTGAGGATGAGCACATGTTGAAATAATTGTGCAAAAGCTTAAAAGCAACATTGCTAGAAGAGGAAGAGGAAGTGGAATGACCATCTACCAACTTACCAGAAAGGAATACAAGAAGAGTGCGGTAGAATAAAAAGAGAAGTGGAAAGGAATTTCGAATCAATGCTCAGGTTGCAGGATTCCAAATCAAGGACATGATGTTGGACCTGGGGTCGGATGTAAACATCCTCCCTAGGAAAACATGGGAGGTGATGGGGAAGCCACAACTGAAATATTCACTGATACAATTGAGAATGGTGAATCAATACTGTATCCTACCCATTGGAAGGTTGGAAATGTAGAGGTGGATGTGGCAGGAGTAAGGACGTACACTGAATTTGAAGTAATTGACATAATGGGTGATAAGGACCCATATCCAGCACTCCTTGGGATCGACTGGGCCTATGAAAACTATGATGTCATCGACCTAAAGAAAGAATTAATGATCTTTGAAGCAAAAGGAATGAGGGTGATATAACCCTTGGACCCATATCAAGGACCTAGGTTCATGGAACCTATAGATGACAAGGACGAGCCAGGAATGCTAGACCATCTATACACTCTAACAACAGGTAAAAGAGAGGATTACATAAATCCTACAACAGGAGGATCTGTTAGCTAGAGGAGTATTTAGAGCTCAGAAGCTACGTGGGATGCATGGCAGAAAGGTGGATATGAACTTGATACCAAACACTGCACAAAGATAGGCAGGATAAATTGGATAGGGGCAGAGGTAAGCAACTATCCCAAATTCCATGGTATTGAACCAATGGACATTTTCTTAAACAAAGTAGACAAAGAAGTAAGGGAAGATCACAAAGTTCCTTTGCTAGATATCACGTTACTCGCCACACCGGAAAGGTGGTGGAGGACACACCACAACACATTGCAAGAATGGGGAACTATAAAGCAAGCCATGAGGGAGAGGTTCAGTCAAGAAGAAGACTGCCTGCAAGATAGAATGAAATATAGAGGTAATTCGGATCCTAAGAAGCACTTAGAGGCTTGCATAGGAAGTTGGGAAAGGGAAAGGATTCTGAAAGAACTTTAGGTACATGTATTTATACATACCCTAGGTACCATCCCATGATCTTGGTACATGCAAGAAGAGCTCCGTAAACAAACGGAAGATTAGAATACCATGTCAACTCAATTCATCAGTAGCTTCTCATTTAAGGATGATGATCTATGCATCACTGAGACATTACATGCAATTAAAAGAATCCTATTCACCCCAGGATAGTTATGTGAAGGTTGCGTTGATGAAAATTTCTTACAGTATCTCTATGACACAAGTTCTCCAGAATAGGCAACATATGACAAGGTGGATGCAGAACCAGATGAAGATGGGTTAGAAGGCTTGAGACATATGACCTTTGAGGAAATAGAAGGGGAAAGGGATATACATGAAAGTCCCACAGGAGAATCCACACACCTACGACCGATGAAATTGAGGAAGAAAAATATTGGAACAGAAGATAAACCCAAGATGGCATTTGTGGGGGATTATTAGGATAAATAGACGAAAAAACAGATTTTTGACCTGTTGCAAGAATACCAAGACTTGTTCCCAGCTTCAGTAGTAGAGCTAAAAGGAATAAAAGGGGACATAGGGGAGATGAAGATTGTTTTGAAGCTAGATGCCCGTCCAGTGAAGCACAAGCCATATAGGTTAAACCCCAAAGTGAAGGATTATATCTCTGGTAGATGAAGCAAAATGGATAAGTTCGATAATCATACAGAATAAGAAAGACACGATAGAAATCAAAGTCTGCATTGATTATCGGAGTTTGAATAATGCATGTGCGCATGATCCCTTTCCAACACCTTTTAGCGATAAAGTCTTAGACAATGTAGCGAGCAATGAAGCATATTCATTCATGGATGGGTTCTTGAGCTACCATCATGTCTGAATAGCCGAAGAGGATAAACAAAAGACAATGTTCACCACTAAAGGGGGGTCATAAGCTTACCATGTAATGCCTTTTGGTTTGAAGAACACACCTACTGTCTTCTCAAGTATTGTTATAGATGCATTCTGAGACTATATTCATAGGTTCCTAGAAGTGTACATGGATGAATGGACAGTATATAGTCTGCTGAAGAAACACACAAGCTTACTAAGGGTCATGTTTGAAAGGTTTTGACAGTTGAAAATTTCCTTGAACATAAAGAATTGCATTTTTGCGGTCCCATTTGGAACGTTGTTGGGCCACATTGTCTACAAAGACAGAGTGTGTGTAGACCCCGCAAAGGTTATGGTAATCGTCAACTAGAACTAGAACACAATGTAAAGCAATTGCAGTCCACTCTGGGCCATACACAGTGTTGGGCATGGAATTCCCCCACATCATGTTTTGGGGCTCAAAGCCCATGTTTTGGTCAAATATGTTTTAAGACTCCGTGAATTGCGGGCGTAGAGCACAAAATGTATATTGAGCCATAGGGTTGTCCACCCTAAGTGTTGTAATGTAATGTAATGTCATGTCGGCCTACCCATGGTCTGCGGACCATGGGATTGTATAAATAGAGTGAGGCTCTAAGTTGTGAAGATAGCTAATAGGGGATAGATGAGCATGGATGAAGTCTAGAAGATAGCAGATAGAAAAGAAGTCTAAGTGTATTGGGTCATAGTAGTAGGAAGAGGCTTTTCTGCTGAGTGCGTAGAGGCCTAGTAGAGTCCGTAGCTGAGTACGTGGACCCTTGCAGCTGAGTGCGTAGGGCGAAGTTGAGTCTGTAACCCAAGAAGAAGACTAATAAAGAGAATTTTGATTCTAAATATTGTGTATTTGGTTTTGTATGATTTTCTATGAATTTATATTGTGTTTTTTATCGCGCGCACTTATATGAATATTGAACACGGTTAAGTATAATTGGGCTCATAAAGAAAAGTTAAGTAATCGGATAATATCAGGTTAAGAACTTAGGTAATAGCACAGATCACACCTCGAACAAAGCTACACGAAGGCAACATTGTAGGCTACCAGGTACCAATAGGTGCGCGTAGCGATGTGCGTGTGGGGGCAAATCACGGACCACCGAAAAACCATCATACATCTCTAGGGTGCGGAAACCTGGTTCTAGCACCTGCACATACTACTTCAGGTGAGACCTCGATCCACGCTCTGCAGACTGTTGCCGAAAGGGCCAGTAGTACTGGGATTTGTTTGGCTAAATCAGCTCTGAACCTAGGTTAGGCCCATACAACCCAAGAAATGGTTTCGTTGCTGGGACCGGGATCTGCATAAGGGATGTCTGATGTCGTGCCATTGGAATCCAACAAAGAAAGAAATTGAAGGGTGGTTGGACAAGAAGATTCACAAGTTCACGGCGCAGGAAAATAGAAATCCACGAGTATCTAAGGAACAGTGGTTGGAGCGCTACTTGTATATGGAAATCCACAAAATTTTCTTTGCATCCTTTCCTTCTGAGCTGTATGAGTGGATCGTGAAGCTAGAAAATAGTTAGGGAATGTGTAGGCTTGAAAAACCAATCGTGTGGACTCCAGAATTAGTGTGCAGACTAGAAGCGTCAGGAGGTAAGATCACACGACCTGTGGACCACTGGATCGACCAAATTATAAGAGGATTTATCTCTGAGTTCGCGGTAGATACGACCGTTAGCTACAGTGAGGCGAAGTGACGTTTCCTCAAGGGACCGCGAGGTAAGTATATTAAATCTTTGAACACTTGGATTAAGATGTTATTGTGTGAAAAGTGGGTTATGTGAATAAATTAATGTTTGGGACTACGCGAAGTGGGAAGATCTACAAAAGCGGAAGTGGTGAAGAATTAGAAACCAGTCCCTTAATTTCCCCATCATGGGAAAGTGAGGAAGACCTTGTGAAAGTTTCTCTGAGAAGCACGGTCAGTCTGATAAGGTAGCAAATTCCGTGCTTACCACCTCCACCTACATCGCCACCCATCTCACCCTCCTCACCTCCATCTCCACCCACCCCACCTCTGCCACCACCACAGTTCAGTATGGTGAGTGCGATCAAACTACCGATATTCAAAGGAGTAGGGAATGAAGATCTGGACCAATTATGGTTCGTGGTAAGAGTGGTATGGGAAGCACAAGGAGTCGTGGATGAAAATATCAAAAAGGCTACGCTGGTAAGCGTGTTGTAGGATTGTGCATTAACATGGTACATCAAGCATTTTAATGACCATCAAAACGCAGGAATTGCAGAAATCCAGACTACGCTAAACAAGGAATTTCGCAAACCAAAGTTGGAAACACAATCAATCATCAATTTTAAGGAGATTGCGATGCTCCTAGGCGAGATCCCCTGGGATCTTCACCAAATACTGAAGGGTATGATTCGTGAAGCCAACATGACATTTACTGATGGATAGCACCATGCATGGTTTATAGCGTCACTGACACCACACTTAAGGAAGGCATTGTCATAGCAAAAAATTTTCACCCAGGCCGAAGCTTTGGAGATGGCAATGAGATTGCATGAGACCCCTATACAAGACCCTGGTCTAGGAGTCCAAAAAATCCACGTGCAACTACAAAATATGTGTCTAGAGATGTAGAGTTTGAAACAAGATAGGACACCTCGGCCAGAGGCGCATGAGGAGGTATGGTGCATAAAATCTGAAGGCCAGGGCCATGACAAGGACCACTGTCCAGTGTTTGTGAATTACTTGGCATGAGGACGGCCGATGTCATTACGACCTGAGGCACAGGCAGGACCAAGCGTGGTGCCTGCATTATGGTGCACAATCTATTAGATAGGAGGAAAACACACTAAGAATAATTGTCATCTATTGTAAAAGTATACACAGACGTCCCAACAATTGTTTTGTATTTTTTGTAAATCGGTAGGCCATGATGAACACACCTACAGAAGCTACGAAATAATGATGAATCGGACTCCTACCTGCAGGGTGCAAACCGAAACGCGAGCCCTCGATCCAAATGTAGGAATGGCGCATGCTGGATTTCAAGGGTGCGATTGGGGTTGAGGTGGAATGGGACTAGGAAGGGGTCGCGGACAACTAATTTTTTACATTTACGGAGGGCTAGGGCACTATGCCTGCAATTGTACAAACCCAAAAAGGAAATCATGTTTGTATTGTACTCAGTTTGATCATGAGGTAGAAGACTACCCTACATTGTACTTCAGCCCCTTCCGACTCAAAATTTGCAGATGATGAGGTCTGAGCCACGCGAAGAAGGCCCAAATGTAAACATGATGCTCAGGAGCGGTATGACCACTGGCGATAATAAAGGCAAGAATTCAGGAGAAAGTGCATGGATTCGTAAGGCTCCTACAAAGGAACCCGAATTTGATTTAGAATGCATGAAGGATACGTTCATGGAAGCTAAGAAGAGTTTCACGGAGGCCTCCACTTCAGGTAGTAAGGATCAACTAGAACCAGGGATGGATCCTTCAATGCTCACTATCTTTCTTGAGACATGCATGAAACTACTACGTGACAGCAAGGTAATAAAAGGACTACAGGAACTTATCACTAGGTGCGCGGGGTCAGGAGAACTGCGCATGATCCGGAAACTTGGAAAGCATGCATTTCGCACAGGAATGGAAATGAGGTTGATTGTGCAAATCAGCGAGTATGAAATGGATCAAGTAATCCTAGATCTTGGATTGGATGCAAATGTATTGCCAAAACAAGCATGGGAACGCATGGGCAGACCCACGCTACAGTGGTCTCCTATTCAGTTATGAATGGTGAACCAACATAAGATCTTGCCCATGGGAAGATTGCAAGGGGTAACAGTAGATATTGAAGGTGCGAGCGCGCAGGTGGATTTTGAAGTGATAGAGATTGTCGATGATAGTAATCCCTATCCCATGCTACTAGGAATAGACTGGGCCACCGATATGAACAGAGTCATAAATCTGAAGAAGAACAAAATGATTTTTAAAAAGCATTCACTACGCGTAGTAGTACCGCTAGATCTAGTGGAAGGAGCGCGATACACTGAACCAGTGCGCAATGATGATAGTGATGACGATCTTGATTGCATCTACAAGATAATTGTGTGAGAACAGGATTGGGTGAATCTGGCTGCAGATGGAAGAATTTCGTGGGAGCATGAAAGCTCCTACACTTCAGATTCAAACGAAGAAGTATAGCGATGGCATAATTGGCTGCATGAAGTAACAATGCTTAATTGAAACATGATGGTTAGATCACTGCGTTGTGTGACAACAGAGGCAAGGGATCTGCCTACATATGATGGGTTGACAGCAATGGATTCATTCCTGAACAAATTTGAAAGCATAGTACCAGAATAGCAACGGTTCAATGCTCTGAAATGGGCACTGTGCACAATGCTCACAAGATGGTGGGGTACGCATCGAGGAAGTTTTAAGGACTAGCACAGATGTAGAAGAATGATGCGCCTACAATTTGGGAAACCGCAGATATGGATAGTAGAAAAATATGACAAATGAGATGATCCATGCACACACCTCGCGAAATGGACCAAGGCCTATGGGGAAGAGCCACAGCCTAAATGTGTACATTTATTCTATCATACCCTGGATGTCGTACCCATGAATTGGTATACTGAGACGGAGCTCTGCCATGGTACGAGTGAAAGGGATGTCTTGCATGAGGGATTTCTGTTAACTTTCATGTTTGAAAATCGTTGGTCAGATATTGTTGCTGATGCGCTACAGGCAGTAAAAGTATCTATCTTCAAAATACCCCAGGAGCCAATGGAAGTACTTCAGCCAGAATGGGCAACACAGTTGAGTTGCGCACTAGAGTGTTACAATGTAAATGTTGAGGAGGATGATGAGGACCCATGAAACATTAACATTTTAGAAATGGAAGGCTGTTGCGAGATTCAAGGACCATCACTTGAAGACCTTGACATCACCACGCACTAACGACAAAGCAGGTAAACATTGGAATGGAGGTGGAGCTGAAGTACGTGACGCTTGGGGACTATTAGGACAATGCCATGGTGGATAAGGTCGCTGAGTTACTCCATGAATACCAAGACTTGTTCCCGACCAAAATTACAGACTTAAAAGGGATCATTGGCGACTTAAGGATGATGAAGATCACCCTGAAACTCGACGCGAAGCCAGTTAAGTAGTGACCTTACCGCTTGAATCCAAAGTATAAAGAAAAGGTCTGCAACGAATTAGACAAAATGCTCACAGCTAGAATTATTGAACCAGTGGAAGAATCTGACTCGGTGAGTCCTATGGTAGTACAGGAGATAAAAAAGAAGGGCGAAATAATAATGTGTGTGGACCTTAGGAAGTTGAACGACATTTGTATACACAATCCATTCCCAACACCATTCACAAATGAAGTACTGGAGAATGTTGGAAGTTAGGAAGCATACTCATTCACGTATGGGTTCTCAAGCTACCATCAGATCAAGATCGCACCGGAAGATAGGAGAAAAATGACCTTCGCAATAGAATGGGGTTGCTTTCAATACACTGTTATGCTGTTTGGATTGAAGAACATGCCAGCTATATTTTCGCGCATCGTTGTGGTTGTGTTCAAAGAAGAAATCCACAAGTTCTTGGAGGTCTATCTAGATGATTGGGCTATCTTTGGATTAGTTAAGCACCATGTAGCAAGGTTACGCTTGATGTTGGATACTTGCCGCCAACACCAGATTGCGCTGAACCTTAAGAAGTGCACATTCCTCATTCCCTTTGAAAACCTATTGGGACATGTGGTCTGCAAACAAGGACTGATGATGGACCCTACGAATATTTTCATTACTCTCAATTTGGAAGCACCACGAAGTGTTAAACAACTGCACGCTACTTTCAGACACACTAGATACTATAGGAAGTTCATCAAAATTTATGCCCAAATAACAGCGCCGATGGAAAATCTATTGAAAAAGGATGTTACATATTGCTGGAATGATGATTGCATGAAAATTTTGGATGTCTTGAAAGGGAAACTAGCCTCCGTTCCAATCCTAGTCTTCCCAAAATGGGATGTGGAATTTCATTTACATGTTGATGCATCGTGTATTGCGCTGGGAGCTGTACTCACACAGGAGGGCATCGATCACCCGATCGTGTTTGCAAGTCGGAGATTGTCCAAAGTAGAAAAGAACTATTCCACCACCAAGCGTGAGGGGTTGGCAATGGTGTATGCACTCCAAAAATACCGACACTATTTACTCGGAGGACATTTCAAGATGTATACCGACCATTCCGCGTTGAAATACCTAGTGAATAAGCCTGTGTTGGGGGGGCGCATATGCAGATGGCTCTTACTGTTTCAAGAATATGATTTTGAGGTCATAGTCAAGCTGGGATGCCTAAACGCAGGACCAGATCACTTGTCACGAATTGAGACGGGCGAGGAACCAACGAATTTGGAGGAGGGACTACCTGATGCACAACTCTTTGCAGTGCACGTCGCGGACAGACACTTCGAAGATATAATCCATTTTCTAACAACAGGGACTGTGCCGAAGGAATACTCAATCCAACAGAAGAAGGAATTGGTGGTGCATAAGGCGGACTTTTCTGCCGTCACAGGGCACCTATACAAAATGGGCAACGACGAGATATTGCGAAGATACGTACCTGAATTTGGACAAGGTCAGATCCTTGCGAAAGCACATGGGGGCACTGCAAGAGGACAGTATGTAGGACGTGTGACCGCACAGAAGATTCTTTGCGCAGGGCTATGGTGGCCAACCCTGCACCAAGATTTGAAAGCACACTGTAAGGCCTGCGATATATGTCAAAGGACTGGAAAACCATCACGAAGGGATGAGATGCCATTAAATCCACAAATGACACTGCAGCCATTTGAAAAATGGGTAATCGACTTTGTGGGACCGATCAAACCTTAGGGAAAGACGGGCGTGCACTACATCATCACCGCGACGGAGTACCTGACACGATGGGCGGAAGCACAGCCGGTCAAAGACTGCATGACTACTACGACTGTGAAGTTTTTGTTCAAAAACGTGTTGACATGATTTAGCTATCCGAAAATCTTAATGAGTGATCGCAGAACACATTTCTTGAATGAAAACATCAGCACGCTCACAAAAGAGTTCCAGGTGTATCATCAGAAAAGTACACCGTACCACCCACAAGCTAATGGGACACTAGAGGCATTCAACAAAATACTGGAGACTACGCTAACCAAAGTATGTAATGCACAGCGAAATAACTGGGACCTACGTGTACCTACCATATTATGGGCTTACAAGACAACGTGTAATAAATTGACAGGACAGACATCTTTTTGGTTAGTCTATGGCACGGAAGCTATCATGCTGATGGAATACATCATACCTAGTCTGTGAATAACAGCGCTCACAAGCATGATGGACCGCAAAGTTCTGGAAGAAGGCTCACGCAATTAGAATAACTCGAGGAGGAATGGTTTATGGTTGGATTTCATCAGTAGGTACAAAAGTAGCGTGAAAAGGCTTGGCACGACCGCCATATCAAGTTGCACACCTTCAAGGTAAACGACTTAGTGCTGCTGTATGACAATAAGTTCGAAAAAATTCTGGAAAAATTTAGAATGCACTTGTTGGGACCATACATGGTTAAGGAGGTCATAGATGGAGGCGAGGTCCAGCTAGTCAAACTAAATGGAGAACCCTTCCCAAGAAAAGTAAACAACAGTCGCTTGAAGCACTACACAGGTGGGCCGACTATCTGACTAACCGGCCGAAGCACAGTCTTCGCGACCTGAGGAGATGGACAAGGGCACGGGACTATAAACACACGCAGCAGATTCTGATACAAAGGTAAGGACACAATTCAGACACAGATGATTCAGAAGCAAGAATGCAACAGGTACAACAGGCAGTAGCCGCGTGCATTGCCAACATTCAGGTCATTCGGGACTAGTTGGAGGGACTCCATGCCAATATTGCTGCACTGACAGAGTGACTCGAGGGTGAGTCACGATGTTTGTGTTGGGGGCCTGTTGGGCATGGAATCTGCCCACAACATGTTTTGGGGCTCAAAGACCAGGTTTTGGTCAAATATGTTGTAATACTCCATAAATTGTGGGTGCGGAGCGTGAAATGTATATTGAGTCATAGGGTTGTCCACCCTAAGTGTTGTAATGTAATGTAATGTCATGTCAACCTACCCATGATCTGCGGACCATGGGATTGTGTAAATAGAGAGAGGCTCTAAGTTGTAAAGATAGCTAATAGGGGATATATGAGCATGGATGAAGTCTAGAAGATAGCGGATAGAAAAGAAGTCTAAGTGTATTGGGTTGTAGTAGTAGGAAGAGTCTCTGCAGCTGAGTGCGTAGAGGCCTAGTAGAGTTCACAGTTGAGTGCGCAGACCCCTGCAGCTGAGTGCATAGGGAAAAGTTGAGTTTGTAACCCAAGAAGAAGAGTAATAAAGAGAAGTTTGATTCTAAATACAGTGTATCTGGGTTTGTATGATTTTCTATGCATTTATACTGTGTTGTTTATAGTGCACACTTATATGAATATTGAACACTGTTAAGTATAATTGGGCTCATACAGAAAAGTTAAGTAATCGGATAATATCGGGTAAATAACTTGGGTAATAACATAGATCGCACCTCGAACAGCGCTGTGCAAAAGCAGCATTGCAGGCTGTGAGGTACTGATAAGTGTGCCTAGCGACGTGCGCGCAGGGTCAAACTGCGGACCACTGACAAACCATCAGACATCTCTAGGGTGCGGAAACCTGGTTCTAGTACCCACCCATACTGCTTCGAGTGAGATCTCAATCCGCGCTCCATAGACTGTTTCCGAAAGGGCCAGTAGTACCGGGATTTGTTTGGCTAAATCACCTCTGAACCTGGGTTAGGCCCATACAAGCCAACACATGATATTGCCAATGTGTCATTAGGAATTATGCATAAATTATAGCCATGATGGAGAGGTTATTGAAAAGTATAGAAATATTCACTTGGACAGAGGACTATCAAGCAGTACTGGATAAATTGAAAGAGAAACTAGTAAGCGCTCTGATCCTTGTGTACCCAGATTAGAAAAAAACATTTCATGTACATATTGATGCATCATCGATCATGCTAGGAGTAGCCTAAGCGCAACCAGGCGAAAGAAATATGGATCATTTGGTGTACTATGCCAGTAGGAAATTGTCAGTTGACTGCAAAAAGGGACTATACGAAAATAAAGAGGGAGGCATTGACCATGGTCTATTCTCTGTATAAATTCAAGCATTACTTATTGCAAGCGCCATTCAAATTTTTCACAGATCATTCAGCACTAAAGTATTTAGTAAATAAATGAGTGTCAGAAGGTGTTGTCCTTTGAGATAACTCTAGGTCAATTAGTTATGCCAAAGCATCTATAATGTTTTGTTGTTTTAAATGGTTGGATGACCTGTGAACAATTTATAAATAGGTGCTTCAAACTTAGATTTCTAAGTAAAATAAAAGGTTGTTCTTTAACTACACATAGTTAATTTGATTTTAATGGGGTGGAAAAGTAGAACATGAAGAAGTATAATTCATTTAATATTCAAACTAAATAATTAATCAATTATAAGAAGAAATTAAGAAAACAATGTTTTCTTAATCAACAAAATATAATTAAACTGTTTACAAATATTGAATGTAATTTATAATTAAAGAGGAAGTTACAATAACAAATAGTTTTGTAAATTATTCTCTTTTTATAAACACAATTTCACAGAGGATCCAAAATGAGACTGAAACTTAGTTAAATTTTGAATCGGATAACTGTAAAAGACTTAATTTATATGAAGAAAACATAATGAATGAACAACATGAAATATAACTGACTGAGAAATAGACCATATGAGAATAATCCAGAATGCTTGATTATTCCAAAAAAAATGCTCCAGCTTAGTACAAATTTGCTTGATAGCTTGTTCAAGGGTTCAACCCATAATAACTCAAAGAAGGAGTTATTTATACAAAAATTTGAAAAATATCTACGTTCTATTGGAACAATATACCAAAATAGGACAATATTGTAGGAACCAAGAAAATGCCAAAGAGGTGGCTCTATCTTTTGACAATTCGCTGATGAACTGGTCTGAAAAAGCTGATGAGCTGTCATACTATTAGGATCAGAAATTACTCAATTTTTTCACACAATTGATCCCATCTTTGTTCACTTGGGATTTCCACATTCACCATCTTTCTAAATGTTTCATCCACTTCAGTATAACTCTCGAAATTTGCCTTGGTCAGAAATAAATGTTTAATTTCATGCATGATGGTTAAATCAATCTCCAAGGCTTCCATAAAGGCCTTCCGTGTTATCTGTCCTTTGATTCCTATAAACTTGGCTTTGTCTATTGCAATAGTATATAATTCCTTGCAATAATATTCTAATTTGATCAAATTATCATTTAAATCTACCAATCCTGGTAGTCCCTTTCAATTTAAAACATTAAACTTTGAATGAAACCTTTGGATAGACACATCTGGGGTTTGACATTTTGTCTCTAACTGGTTAATCAAATTCCACTTTTGCAAGAACTTCTTAATATCTAAGATGGTAGTTGTTCTGTCATAAATATTTATTCCTTCTAACTCTTTTCTGCTTTTTGAATTTAACACTTTGATCATATATGTGGCTTCTAATAGCTTGGTCTTCACGGCTTCTTTTTATTCTTTTTATTCTTCTATCACTGCTCTGCATGTGGTAATGAGTTCTTGTTTGTTAGCCTCACTAACTAAGGAGTTTAGTTACGAGGAGAGATTCTCTCCAACTAGCTCTCCTAAATTAGTGTGTAAGTTGAGAAATTGTCTCAACCAAGTGGTTTAAGATAGACACACTATCTTAAGACCACTTGCTCATGTATTTAAATGTATTATTAAATTATTTAAATAAAAGAAAGAAATACATGAACATGAGAGGCCACATAATGGCTCTCTGCCTTTTCTGCGAGTTTGTCTTTTGTGTGTTGCTGGTTTGATTCTTGTGTGTTAATTTGCTATGAGTGTTTAATATGGTTGAGTGGTTTCTACATGCGGTATCGGAGCGAAAAGATCTCCAGAGCATGACTATTTATAATTTTCCGCAAGATATGAGAATAATTTGAAGGCTAGTGGAAAGCGCATTTTCTCCAGAGCCAATGCAGCACCACGGGGATCTGGCACGACCATTGTAATCATCTCTCTGACAGCATCTTATGGTGTTCACCCTACACACATGTTTTTTTATCTCATTGCATACGTTATCTGTATATTTGTTTGTGTGATCCTGCACGATTGCAGACATACAAGCTTGAAGCTGATCTACATCACTACCACGTTCAAATATTGTTGTTGCACGCCTATTCAACCAATTCTTGATCATGGTATTGACATTAAACTCCAACATGTTAAGAGGGTTTACAATCATTGAATCCAATTCTGTGCCAATTCCAGTGTCATAAAAATTAGCTTTAATTACAGCTGCAACAACTTGGAGACTTGAATAAAATTGTCTATTGACATTCTTGACAGATGCCATTTGTATTCATGGAGGCCGACTATGCTGTAATGGAATCTAAAGGACTAACGGAGGACATCACTGAGCTTGTATAAAGCACGGGACTTGACGGGACGGGACTACCTTCTTGGAAGCGAAGCTGGAGAAAGAAGAATTGACGACAGTTTGTCCAAGCTTGCAGCGGAAATTATGAGCAGTTAAGTAAATTGCTAATGTTCAAGATTAGTGATGTTGAATTTATACAGATATTCTGAAGGTCCATTATGTTCCATCGCGTTCATGGCAATTTATGAGATTCCCACTATTATATCGTGATATACAACAAATAGCGGCATGGGTTGAACCAATGACCTACTAGTAAGGAGTACAGGCAAGCTTTTAATACGGTGTCTATCTGCAAATATTTTGTTTTATTTTATTTCCATTGTTGTACATGGCGCTACAAAGAACCTGAAAATGGAGGCTATGTAAGGAGTCTGTATGGAAAATTGTGGAATCCAACTATGGTGACATCTTTGTAGAAATTAGCGGGTCACCAAATGAAGTCAAAGTGGAATAACGCAGTGGAACCATGGTTTACAATACTCTGCCCGAAGGAATTGTTTTATGAATATTCATAGTTTCAAACGGTGTTCCAGATTTGGATAGAACCTCCAAATCCATCAAGCTGAGGACTTAAAGAGCCGAGCTTGAGAGTTGGAATGGTCTGCAAAATATCTAGAGAAAACCCTCTTGAATCTGTTGTGGGCAATCATTTGAATTGAGTGGTCAATCTAGTCTGCCCCTACCCTTACACCCCACACAGAAAACCAGAAGAAAACAACGCAAAATATTTGCAAAAATCATCACACATCCTTGTTCCATTTGAAGATCCTCTAGAACAACTTCCTCGAGTATAAGCCCAACATCTGAATTAGCAAGTATGCTTTCAATTTCTGTTCAATTATCGGTTTCAACGTCTTCTTTCTGTTCAACCACCAGCTGAAACGCCTTCAGTTTCTATTCAACAAATGCCCGCAATATCTGAATCAACAACTACGCAATCCAGCAACAATGCAATCATTTTTTATCCAAACAACCAGCAACAATGCAATCATTTTTTATCCAAACAACCAGCAACAATGCAATCATTTTTTATCCAACCACCTGCTGCAAATGTGATACCCTCCTCAGACAAAACAGAGAAGAATATGAAGTAACTCGAAGTTATCAAAAGGGGCAGTTTTAGATATGCGTCGTGAGTTTCAATTCTTCAGCGTGGAGTTTTTTGACTGATCCGTGTGGAAGCATTGATGCATTGGTTCAGAGCATGTTGTTGAAGTGAATGTCTGCGTCCAACTATTCGAACTTTCTCATCAAACGTCAAAACTTTTTAAACCACTCTTAATGGACTAATATTTTAAAGGTTTTATGCATGGGAAGAAGTGCATTTCCGAAACGTGACCTTATGCATAAGAAAGAATGAGTGGTGTAATGTGAAGTGGGGATTTTAATATGTTTGGGTTTTAAGTGGGCATAAATTATTAAAGTGTTTTTGGAGAAATTAGGTGTATAAATTTTATGTGTGGAGGCATGGAAGATTCAATGAATTTTTTTAATGGAGAAATAAGATGTGGAGATCTACGATGAGGAGTGATAAATACAAATTTTTTGTGGAGTGATAAGGTAAGTTTATTTTGTAAATTTGGAGCGATAAGTGAATTTGTTTGAATGAAAGTTATTGTTGTTCTCCAAAGTAATTTTTTACTTTGAGAGCGATTGAATCAGTGCAGGCAATTTTTTGAAGACAAAAGTTTGCAAGTGTGACATTCTCATTGCTTGAGAAGGTGAAGGTTGATGTAATTCACTATTTAATAAAGACATTTTTTGTGGTGTTTGTCTCCTAGATCCGCTCAGACTTGAATAAGGGGATCTTAGGTACACGATGTGTAATGAATGCATGTGCATGACTTGTGTTCAAATTATCTCTTTGTATTATGCTTAAAACAACTACATGCACATAAGTATAAAAGCACCAAGCGTCACATCATCAACTTGATAAGATGATTTTCCAAGCAAGCACATTTCACATTATGTAATCAAAGAAATCAAGTTAAGGACGCTACAAATCAAGCACTTCAAGCCTAACGATATCAACATCATCAAAACTTTTTGTATCACTTGCAAATACACATTTTTTAACTGAATTGTATGGGTGCATTCTCAGTGGTAATCGACACCCTAATTTGAATTGTTAAGGTGAATACATTAAGTCAAGTAAGTCTTCAACTGAGTCATCAAGATTGAACTTGTCATTTGTATCTTGGGTGCATTTTCGACAGTGTTCGACACCTTTCCTTTTTTAAAATCCGCACATTCAGTGAGTACATTCAAGAAAGCACAAAGTGTCAGTAATCAATCAAGCAAGTTCAAGCAAGCCATCTAGAAAGAAAGCATCATTCAAACAATCAAAGCAAGCGAGCGTGAGAGCAAGAAAGTGTGAATTCAAACAATCAATTGTTAAAATAGGATCAAGCGAGCATGCAACAATCAACCAAACATTAAGCGATCGTCATCAAGTGAGCATGAAATCAAGAGTTCAAGCAACCAAGTTATAAAACTCAAGTGTTTAAGGCATCAACATTCAGTAACAGTACAAGCGAGCCTGAATTCAAAGTGAGCAAGCTAACATGGCGACACACATTCAACTATCCCAAATTCTTATCAATTTGATTTTCTCAACTGCTGAAGACATGGTGCACATCAACAAAACCACTCTTTCTGACATTCAAGTGCATCTTCAACATGCACATGAAATGATTGAGTTCCTTCAACTATAATCACAACTGCAAAAAATTGAGTTGCAAGAGAAGCATGTTTCTTCCAAGTCTTTTCCAGATACAGCTGATCATTCGAACTCGTTCATCTAACCAGCTTCAAGTGTTGAAGTTGTTCCAGTGAAACTTTCTTCCAAACCCATCATCAAGCCATGGGAATAAATCCAATGTAATCGAAATTGACGTGGCTTAGGATATGTCAAAGATGACGACAACTTACATATCCATGATTATTCAAAGCCCATTCAGTTCGTCAGTGCCAGATTACTTGAACATATCACCTCAGCAAGTTCTCCACAAGTTGCAGACATACATCAATGCACACAAACTGAAAGTGCAGACAAACAGAAATGCATGCAAACTCAAGTTGCAAACAAACCGAAATGTTCTCATTGTCAAAGAACCAGTCATCTGGAAGATCATTGTTTTGATCTCCACCCTTGTCGCCATTATGGCAAGTTGAATCATTCATCAAAGAAATGTTGCAAACACAACCAACGACAGTCAGCCAGATTGAAGATAAATTATTCATGGATTGATCCCTAGGAATGGTCATCCATAGACAAAAGATTGTAAAAGTTTTACAATCAGATTCACTCACACATATTGTAGCCAACAGTCAAATGAAGATGGTACTCTCGTGCAGCTGAATAGTGGAGTACCACAGTGAAACTCTCCTACAACTGAAGGGGGGGAGTTTAGAATTCAGATATAATTTGAAGATGATTGTCTCTCCTTTTAGCTGACAAAGGGGGGGAAATGTCAATGAAATTGACAAGTGGTTGTCAGACTGAAATTCTCGATAACATCAGTGAAGCAGCCAGTGGGAATATTCATTCGCCAGTGGGTGATAAACAAAGCAATAGTGAGCAACTTTCATCATAGCAAAAGCAACATTGAGTTGTTTTTCGACATCTTTAGCCAGTGGGCGATCATCATCATTGATTGGCCATACATATGTCATTGATTGGCTGATATGTGTCCAAATAGTTTCCTTGGCATGGGCCAAAGTATCTACCATTAGGGTTTCACTTTCCAACTTCTGGATCTTAAGTTCCAATTTGTGGGACTTCTACATCTCCTGCACATACAAAGTATCATTCTTGACTTTTTGCAATTCTAAACTATGGAACTTTTGTAGTAAATTTTCATTCTCTTGTTTCTGTATGGAAATTTTTTGTGATAATCTTGTTGGATCAGTTGTTCTTGATGTAGACTCAATGTTTGTTGATGATGAACTAGGTTTGTACCTACAACTGCTATTGGGATTATTGTAAATGGAACCATATCAAGTTGTGCTTCTTCCTTCTCCTTTAACAACTCTTCAATATGCTTTTCCATTTTCTTCAGCTGTATATTTTTCTCAATGTTAAGCTTGAGCATGTCCTCATTTTTTCTGTTCATTTTCTGCTAGGTCCTTTGTTAGAGGATCTTCTGTAGAAGGTAACTTCAATTGTTTATTCAATGCAGCTTTCTTTTTGAGGAATAACTTTGTAGCTTTTACATCTTTGGGATCATATCCTAATTTAATTACAAAATCCTCCAATGCATTTATTTTGTTATCTTTGGCTAAGGAAGAAATGTTTTCTAACTTAAGCTCAGACTGAACATTGGATAAGGTTATCCTAAGTTTAGAAAGAGGCATAGTTGTAGTTGTCATAGTGGAAAACAAAATCTCACCAGTTTGTCTGTGCATATCCATCTGGTCAATTGGATGAATTTGAATGGTATCAAATGAAAACATATTATTTTTATAATTTGATGGTGATTTAGGAAATGGAATTTGAGCTTGCAAGAAAGCCATTTTCATTCTTCCTTTCTCACTGTCAAAAGTAGAAAGAATCCTATGTTGGGAAGTTGATGTTTGTTTCCAGAGTTGGATGTACACATTAGACTTCAAAGTCTCATTTTTCTGTTTAATATCAAGGAACCTAGAAAATATATTCTGATCATCTGAAGAACTAGTTCGAGTCAACTGAATGATTTCTAGAGGCTCTCTAGAAGGTGAAGTTGTAGGAGGAGTGGTTGGAACACTGGTTGTAGGAGGAGTGGTTGAAACACTAACTCCTGCTGATGTAGAAACTTCTGAATATCCTAGATCAATTATTACTGGTTGAGTTTCTTTTGTTGAAGTAACCAAGCCAAGCTTTGGCTTCTTCTATTGAAAAATAAATCTTTTCATAATCTCCTCAGTAGAAGAAGTCTCCTATATCACCGTTTTCTGTTGTTTTCTCTGAGAAACTAGACTCTGTTCAGTGGGGGTGGATACAACCTGTTCATCTACGTCTTGAAGTGTCCCATCAACCCATTGTTCTTGATTCATGAACTTTAATATTTCTAGCCTTGGAGTATGATTATACGGAATCATTTTTAAATCAACTCTCAAAGCAGAAATAATACCAAAAGGATCATAAAACCAGGTGAAGCTAGGCTGGAAACAGCACCAACTAATCTGGTGTTGCAAATGAATGATCCAATATTTGCCTTGATCTTGAATTGAGATTTCCTTTTGACTGAAACAAAGTGCAAGTCATCCATGTTGATCATCTACCTAATATATTCCAGAGAAAAAATTCGAACATAGTTGGGCAACTTATATGGTGCAAGCTCACAACCATATACTCTTATCTCTGTGTAATTATGGTATAAATACCAGACACCAGTTTTAGTTTACTCACTTAAGTGTAAAATCCTTTTCATCTCATCTCCAATCCTTGGCTTTGTTTGGCTGTTGAGGAGTTGTGCCACTAGATGTATGAATGTATCTACAAATTCTGAAAATGAGGAGCTGGTAGAAGTTGTCCTGACTATTTTTGTACAATGAGTAACTGATTGATTCACTCCATGTTCATCCTGGTGGCTAAGCTTGATAGGAAAAAGATCTCCCTACTGAAAAAGAAACATGTGAACAATTACAAAGTTGTAACTGAACACTCCTTGTACAATAAAATACATTAATCGTTCATGTATATTATCAGCTAGGAATTGGTTGTAATTATAAATGAATGTTGGTTGTTGATATTTGTTAAAGATAGAAAGGAAACCAAGGATAGTTTCATAAACAGACTGGTCATCTGGATATCCTAATAAGTAGGAAAGCAAAGAAATACAATGTCTAGAGGCTTTAGAAAACATGGAAGATGAGTAGGGTGGATTTATTTTTAGTAATTCTATCCTCTATCCTCAGGTAAAAATATTTCAAAGATTTGGGCTCTATCTGGAAAGGTTAACTTATGGTACAGATCCATAAGTGTTGCTAGTGAAAAATGGCTAAGAGAGTCTAATTGATGGATCAGGAGCATCTGTTTTATGGTTTCAGTAGAGATGGTGATCAGAATGTCTCCATTCTGAGACACCACTGCTATTTTTACAGGGTCATATTTGGCTTCGCACCAGGTAATTAGGTTAGGGAAATCATGTGTTTTTGGGAAGCTCAAGAAAGGTAACAAAGATTCCTAGAATTTGATTGGGTCTTACTGGTTAAGGTATTTTTGTTTTAGCCATAGGTGAAGTTCATGGAGTTGAAATCACACTTGGCATCTGCAATCTTGAACAAGGAATTGACAAGGGGAACATGGTCAATATCGAGTTGGGTGGTAGTAACAATGCTTTCTTCTACACTCTACTTTTTAGCTTTCCCTTTTCGGGCCATGATGATAGGCAGAAGAAAGAGTGATAAGTTGAATGGATTAGTCGGATAGCAAGAAGTTTTGAGTAGGGAACTGTTTAACCTACAAATAACAGTAAAAAGTCAAAGAAAAGTGCCAAAAGGATGGATATGGGCTTATTTATAGTTGCTTGGAAGGATACCAATTTTATTTATGACCGTAGCTATTTTAATGCATAGAAGTGGAGATGCAACGGGCGAATAGAAAGGGTTATGACAATAGGGTGAGGGGCACGTGAGGTGGCAATGGGTAGGATGACTAGGCAATGGGAAAACAAAGTGGTGGCATTGGATTGGTTAAGGGATAACGGTCAAGGTGCAGGATGGAGGACCGTTGGTGGAGGGAAAACCATGAGTGGATTGTGGAGGGGGTCGAGAACGGCTTGTGGTTTTGAGCAGGGGGGTGTACGGAGCTATAGGGTGGTGACATGTAGGGTTGGGGAGTCTTCCATTAAAACTACTTTGTGAACCCACCCCACCCCATTATGTTAACGTGAAATGGTCAAGGGGGGTGTGAAGTTTTTCCCCTGTCGTTGATCCGGGCAGGGAGTAGATCGACCGTTGATTGATGCATGCTCTTTATTGAAAGTCGACATGATGTTTTGTCGCTTAGTCACTTTAGCTTATATCAAATATATGTGTCATATATAATAAAGTCTAATGTAAAATGATTATAACAAGGATTAATACCTTATTAAGGGAATTAATCAATAATTAATTAAAAAATTAACATTTTTCTAATGTGGCACATTTAAACAAGTTGCCCTTGCATTTATTCTATTTATTTGAAATTGAAGCCTTTATTTTCTTTTGCTTCCCTAACATTTTTATTTTCTTTTGTCTTCTTTCTTTAGGGCAAATAACTCCTAACATTTGATTGATATGGATGCATATAAAATATATAATTATCCTAACATTTTTTTATTTTTCTTTCTTTTTCATCCATATCCTAACTTAACATTTTGAATTTTTTTTTGACTAATTTACTATCTTATCAAAATCAAATAATGTTACAACATTGGCTCCAGCTGGGGACTGCTTCCCCCTTGTGGGATGCAGAGAACAACTAGATCCAAGTGCCTTCTCCTTGGGCTATGGAGTCTTTGCTGAACCAATTACACACTTAATTTTTTCAAAATAAAATGAACTCTCTAGATATTCACAGATGATGAATGAATAGATGAAAATCTAATACTAGATATAATGTTTCAAGCATTTCCCATTGACTGAAAACGAGGATATCGTCCTTCCAAATTTTGTAGGATGAATGTATTATTTCCTTTGACTTCTGCAATGTTAAATGGACCAAACCAGAGGTTGTCAAATTTCACATGCTTGCCTTTATCCTCCCTCCTTGTATCCCATCTAAGCATCAAGTCTCCTTTCTTGAAATTTCTTTATCTGGCCTTTCTGTCAAACAACTCCTTCATCTTACTCTAATATTACCTTAGCTTGTTCTGAATTTCATCCCTGTCCTCATTTAACTCAATGATTTGATTAATCCTTCTTGAGAAATGATCTTTCTCTTCAGAAGATTCCTGAAGGAATCTCATAATAGGTAAAACTAAATGAGTGGGAAGAACTACTTCCTTAACATAGACTAATTGGAAAGGAAACTTGCCCGTGGACCTCTTAGGAGAAACTCTATTTGCCCAAATTGCATGGATCAGGTGACTGTCCCAACTCTTTTTATGGTGTTCAAGAGTCTTATTAATGACCTTAACTAATCTCTTGTTGGAGGACTCTGGTAGCCCATTACCCTGTGGACAGTATGGTGTAGAATGATGTAATATAATTGAATACTTCTGATAGAACTCAATCATTTTAACACTGCTAAAAGATGTTGCATTGTTTGTAATAATATTTGAGGAAATCCAAATATTGATAAAATATTTTCCTTAATGAATTTAATTACAACAGTATCAGTTGCATTTTTAATAGGTATAACCTCTACCCATTTGGTAAAATAGTCTGTATCAGTTAGAATCCATCTATGTCGATTACTTGATTGTGGATGAATCTCCCCTATGAAGTCCAACCCCCATTGTAGAAAAGGTGCATGAACCAATACTGGAACAAGAGGGAGTGTTGATAGTTTCTATTTCCCTACAAATATTTGACATTGTGTGCAACTTCTAACTCTTGCTTCAACTTATTTAAAAAGGGTGGGCTAGTAGAAACATGCCTTTAAAATTTTGTAAGTTGTTGCTCTCCAAGCATAGTGTCCACCACAAAACCTTGCATGGAACTGGTCTATAAGTCCCTCTGTTTCATTTTGATTCAAATAAAGAAGAAGGATATTGAGAGGATCCTTCCAGTGTAGATTATCATTGATAATATAGTATTTCACTAGTTTAAGCTTCAAGGCTTTACACTGCTTCAAGTCAAGTTCAACTAGACATTGAAAATTTCCAATATCAGAATACCAATCAAAGAGTAGATATTTCTGATCTATATGAATGAGAATGGTTTGATCTGAAGAAGGAGTTTCTTGTGGATTCTCCCCTTTTGCATTTAGAGAAGGTTCTTGTGGAGTCTCCTCAGATGAAAGTTCAGAAATGAAATTTATTCCCAAAACTTTGCAATTGGATTCAGCCAACAATTTGGCCAAACCTTGACTTTTCACTAGCTTTGTGGTCTTGATCTCAAGATCAAATTCAAGTATTTTGGAAATCCATTTGCCTCTTCTTCCATTAGTATCAGGTTGGGTCAAAATAGTTTTGACAGCATGATTAGGGACATAGGTTTTAATGTGTGAATGCATGACATAGGCTCTAAAGGCTTTGAGGCCTTGGAATAAAGAACAAGATTTCTTTTCAATAGTGTCACATTTAAGCTCGGCATCCCTCATAACTTTACTAAATAAGGCTATGGTCTGGTCATCACCATTTATATTCTTCTATAAAAGTACAACTACTAAGGTTGTCTTTGTTGCAAGAGAAAATATGCTAAAAGGAGAGGAGTAATTAGGACTAGCTAATGTGGGGGCTTCAGATATAGCCTTTTTGATTTGATCAAAAGCATATCTGGTAGAAACTATCCATTTCACTTCATTGTTATTTTTTAACATATCATTTATATCTTTTACTATCTCTGTATAATTAGGGATAAATATTCTGAGAAAATTAATTTTCCCAAGGAAGGTTTGTATCTCCTTCTTGTTTCTAGGGAAAGATGGAGTTTAAATAGCTGAAACTCTCTTTGGATCAATGAAAACTCCTTCCTTGGAGATAATATTCCCCAGTAATTTCCCTTCCTTTACAACAAATAAAGACTTCTTTGGATTTATGGATATGCCATATTTTCTGCACCTGTCAAAAACCTTGCTCAAGTGTTTTAAATGATTTTCATCAGAATCAGAGAAAACAGTTAAATCATCTAGATAAATTATAGTAAATTCAAATGTCTTACCAACAAATTCTAGATACATGGCTCTTTGGAAAGTGGCTCCAAATTTATTAGTCCAAATGGCATCCTAGCATACATGAATCTACTCCAGGGAGTAGTAAAAATAGTTTTGTCTTGGTTAGCTTGACTCACCATAATCTGGTTGTAAGGGAAAATCCATCTAAATTAGAAATCCTATTTTCACTTGAAACTTTCTGAAGTAGATGATCCATTTTGGGCAATGGGTAGTTATCCTTTAAATATGACTTGTTCAGATTTCGGAAGTCTACACATAACCTAATTTCACCATTTTTCTTTCTGACATGAACTAGGTTAGCCACCCAGTCATAATACCTCAAAGGTACTATGATATGAGCATCAAGCAACTTTTTAAGTTCTTTCTCAATGGTTGGAATAAGTATGGGTTTGATTATTCTTAATTTTTGTTGGAAGGGTTTTGCTTCTAGTTTTAAAGGAATTTTATGCCCAATCAAAGATGTATCATAAGTTTTTAATTCACTATAATACCAGACAAAAACATCTTTGTAATTTTTAAGAAGATTCAAGTATTTGTTTTTAACATCGAAAGGAAAATATGATGATAATTTAACATTATTCACTTCATCTAAAGTCCCAATATTGCACTCTTCAATTTCTTCTTCAGGTGAATTAGACAAGGGGTTCTTGGAGACGTCATTATTATCAAATATCTTTTCCAATGGAACTAATCCTTTGGGAATAAAATTATCTGTAACTAAATGATATCATGATCAAGAATTTTAGGTCTAAATTAAGTTTCTGAGCTTTGTTGATTTGTTTCCTGGACATATTTTTTATCTTCTTCAATTTTCATGTTTGAAAATTCATCAATTACTTGAAGAAAAGATTTTAACTCTTCATCATCCTCAAAAATCTGCGAGTGTTTAAGGTTATCAGGAATTGATGGTCTGTACTTGACTTGAATCTGATATTCCAACAATACTGGCTCAGGGATTTTGAAAGAGCTTGCTGAAACAGCAAGTGAATCAACAAGTGAATCAACATGGATATTCTCATCCCTGGGTATAGCAGTTATGTTAAATCCTTGAAAGAAATTTTCAATTGTATCCCAAACTTCATTTCTATAAGATCTAAGTCTTGGGTGCTTTGTTTGACACAAGTTTCTAACTTGCTTCACTATTAGCTCAGAATCAGAAAAGACACTCAAGTTTTGAACCTTTAGACTCTTAGCTAGTTCAAGACCAAGAAGAAAAGCCTCATACTCAGCCACATTATTGGTGACTTCAAATTCAAGTTTACATGACTGAGTAATATTTTCTTTATTTGGTGAGATTAAAACAATCCCTTCTCCTACTCCTTCCTTTGAGCAAGAGCCATCAAAATAAAGTTTCCAAATATCTGATTTTACAATTTTAGGTTTGGAAACTATGTTTTCAATGGCAAGTTGAGTGTTTGATGAATTTTGTAATGAAAATCGAAAGCAATAAAAATCTTGATCTACTGCATAGATGGGGTGATTTTTTGCTTGATCAGACTTGCAAACAGTATGGAGGAACCTAAATTCCCTATATAACCTTAAATGTTCACCTCCATAAACTGGAATAGTAGCAAAAGACATGTCCATCTGAAGTGATCCTCCAAGTTTAGCACAACATGATCTAGATAGAAGCATACCAAATTTGGCAGGAATATCAGTGAAAACTATGTCTAAAACTATACTCTTAATAGGTATTTGGGCTAAGGTCACAACTAGGTCTTTGATCAGTCCTAGGCATGGTACTTTCTTTGAATCAAAGGTGTAGAGGTCATGATAGGAATGAGTAACTTCTAACTAGAGCTGGTCCATAATTACCTTTGGCATAAGGTTATGAGAAGTTCCAGAGTCCAACATGTAGTTATACAAGAGAAAATCATGGACCTTTAAAGTTACATAAAAGGGTGGAACAATCTCATCAATCATATTAGAACTAGGGCCAAAAACTATTGAGGTTTTTTCATCTTGTAAACTAATAATATCTCCCTTAGCATCTACACTAGAGGATTGTATCCATTTAGACACTTTATTTTTGTAACTAGGGTTATTGGAAAGTTCAGCTAAAGGAATAGGAATCTTGACTCTTTTCAATTCTTTCTCAATATTAAAAGTTGTCAAAATGGTTTTATTAGATGAAAAGGTTTTAGTGGATGACTTTGTGGTTTGAGGTGATGGATTTTGTGTTTGAATAGTTCTTATTGCAGGTTCAATTATAGTTGTAGATTTTGGAGGTCTACCTGGGACTGACCTAGGTCTTATATCATATCTCTTATTGAACTCTGCAATCAAGAATTCAAAGAATGCTTGATATTTGGAAAGTTGAGTATCTCCTTGCTCTTGTTCAAAAGACTGAGAGGAAGATGTAGGTACTATTGCCATTTGTACTGCTGAAGAATCAAGATTATTGATATCTTTAGTGATTAAAGGACCTACATCTTGAGGTTGTTGATCATCAATCAAAAATGGTGGTTGAATGTTTTGATTAGAACCTGGTCTCTGAAGGATCTGCATTTTAGGAGCTCTTCAAAATTGAGTTTGAGCTTGTGTCCTAATAACAGTTTGCTGAGTAGTTCTAGGTTGTGCTTCAATTTTAGAAATCCTATTGGAAAGGTTTCTAAATAAAGATGTAATTTCATCAATTTTCTGATCTTCAAGTTTGGATTTGGAAGAAGATGAATAATCAACCCTAGCTTTTTCTACTTTAGCTTTCGTTTTTCTAGAAGCAAACCGATTATATTCAACCTCTATAGCATTTGTCTGCATATCTTCTAATGTATTGGACACTCTTTCTCTTAACATGACTGCAAAGTCATCTTTGAATGCTTTGGAAAATCTAAATTTTGCAGCTGCTACTGGTGGCTTACAATCAGTAGACAATTTATGATAGATTTTATTAAATCTCTTGATAAATTCAGCCACTGGTTCACCAGGGTTTCTCTTCAATTCTTCAAATTCAGTGAGAAAGTAGACAGGATCCTTCTTTACCCCCCATTGATTCTTAAAGATAGTTATGAGCTCATTCCATGTTCTAATAGAGTCAGGTCTAAGTTGTCTAAACCAGATCCTAACATTTCCTTCTAAGGATTGCACAAATAATCTCATATAAACATTTTCATGTTCTATGTTCATATTATCAGCAAAATCTAGGAAAGCAGCTACATGATATTATGTTGAAGATCTAGTTTCACCATTGAATCTTGGTAAATTATTTAGATATCCATCAAGAAAATTTGCCAATTTTTTAGGAAGAACTAAAGAAGCATATGTTGCTTGTACAATGGGTTGAAAATCCATAGTGGAAGGTGGAGTCTTGGGTGATTGAGTAGATGATGAAGAGGAAGAGAAAGATGATGAAGATGAAGGTGAAGAAGAAGAATCGGTAGGGGTATTAGTGTGTGGAGGAGAGAAATCAGGAGGAGACATCCTTGATAATTCCAAATGGGTTTTAATAACCAACTTATGAACTCTTGATGGAAATTCTTCCTAATTTTCAAACAAAGGACTTGAATAGACAGAGAATGTTTCCTCAAGATTAGTAGAAGTTGATGGAACAGAATAAGGAGTTGGAGAGATGAAATCTGTAGGCTTGAATTCAGGTAAATGTAAACCCAATTCTTCCTTAGATGAAGGTGATTTTATAGGAAAGGATGACACTCAATATGAATCAAGTGATTGGATTAAAAAGGTTTATGGAAGATCTACTCCTTTTGAATGGAGTTCAGAAACCCTAGGAGGTAGTCCAGTCTAATCAGGATTAGATGGAACAAATGAAAAAGGATCTACAGATGATATATCTTCATAGTGTAATTTTGAAGAAGAAGAAGAGGTTTGATGTCTTCTCCTTAAAGAGGTTCCCCTAATAAGTCTCTCTAGATCTGGTAGAGGGTTAACAATCTCAGAATCAGAGCATGATCTAGTATGCTTAAAAGGAGCTAGCTTGAAACAGTGGAATCACTAGGTGAAAGTTTTTGACCTATATCTAATCCTTTATTCACCTTAAAGGAAAAGGGAAGAATCATTTCCATAGGGAAAATAAAACTTTCAATCCTTTTCTCCCCAACAACAATGCCAATCCGATGTTGTCCTTTGAGATAACTCTAGGTCAATTAGTTATGCCAAAGCATCTATAATGTTTTGTTGTTTTAAATGGTTGGATGACCAGTGAAAAATTTATAAATAGGTGCTTCAAACTTAGATAGATTTCCAAGTAAAATAAAAGGTTGTTCTTTAACTACACATAATTAATTTGATTTTAATGGGGTGGAAAAGTAGGACATGAAGAAGTATAATTCATTTAATATTCAAATTGAATACTTAATCAATTATAAGAGGAAATTAAGAAAACAATGTTTTCTTAATCAAAAAAATATAATTAAATTGTTTACAGATATCTAATGTAATTTATAATTAAAGAGGAACTTACAATAACAAACAGTTTTGTAAATTATTCTCTTTTTATAAACACAATTTCACAGAGGATCCAAATGAGACTAAAACTCAGTTAAATTTTGAATCAGATAACTATAAAAGACTTAATTTATATGAAGAAAACATAATGAATGAACAAAATGAAATATAACTCACTGAGAAACATACCATATGAGAATAATCCAGAATCCTTTATTATTCCCAAAAAAATGCTCCAGCTTAGTACAAATCTACTTGATAGCTTGTTCAAGGGTTCAACCCATAATAACTCAAGGAAGGAGTTATTTATACAAAAATTTGAAAAATATCTATGTTCTATTGGAACAGCATACCAAAATAGGTCAAAATTACAAAAATAGGACAATATTGTAGGAATCGAGAAACTACTGAAGAGGTGGCTCTATTTTTTGGGAATTTGCTGATGATATGGCCTAAAAACGCTGATGAGTTGTCATACCGTTAGGATCAGAAATTACTCAATTGTTTCACACAATTGATCCCAACTTTGTTCACTTTGGATTTCCACATTCACCATCTTTCTAAATGTTTCATCCACTTTAGTATACCTCTCGAAATTTGGCTTCGTGAGAAATAAATGTTTAATTTCATGCATGATGGTTAAATCAAGCTCCAAGAGTTCCAGAAAGGCCTTCCCTGTTATCCGTCATTTGATTCCTACAAACTTGGCTCTATCTACTGCAATAATCTTCTAATTTGATCAACTTATCATTTATATCTACCAATCTTGGTAGTCCCTTTCGATTTAAAACATTAAAATTTGAATGAAACCTTTGGACAACAACATCCTGGGTTTGACATTTTTTCTCTAACTGGTTAATCAAATCCCTCTTTTGAAAGACCTTCTTAATCTCTAAGATGGCAGTTATTCTATCAGAAATATTTATTCCTTCTAGCTCTTCTCTACTTTTTAAATTTAACATTTTGATCATATCTGTGGCTTGGTCTTTAAGGTTGCTTTATGTTCTTCTATCACTATGCATCTAGTGATGAGTTCTTGTTGTTCAAAAATAATTAGTATGGATGGCCATACATCTGACATTAATTGGTTGATATGTGTCCAAATGGTTTCCTTGGCATGGGCTAAAGCATATGCCATTAGGGACTCACTTTCCAACTTCTGGATCGAGTTCCAATTTGTGGGACTTCTGCATCTCCCGCACATAAAAAATATTATTCTTAACATTCTACAATTATAAACTTTGAAACTTTTGCAGTAAGTTTTCATTCTCTTGTTTCTGTATGGCCAATTCTTGTGATAATCTTGCTGGATCAACTATTGTTGATGTAGACCCAATGGTTGTTGATGATGAACTAGGCTTTGTACCTACAACTACTATTGTGACTATGACTGGAACCACAACAACCTGTGCTACTTCATTCTCCTTTAACATCTCTTCAATATGCTCTTCCATTTTCTTCAGCTGTATATTTTTCTCAATGATAAGCTTGAGCATGCCCTCCTTTTGATGTTCATTTTCTGCTATTTCCTTTATTAGAGGATCTTCTGTAGAAGGTACTTCAACTGTTTCTTCAATTCATCAATGTTTGCATCTTTCTTTTTGAGGAGTAACTCTGCATCTCTTATATCTTTGGGATCATATCCTACTTTAATTACAAAATCCTCCAATGCCTTTATTATGTTATCTTTGGTTAAGGAAGAAATATTTTCTAACTTATGCTGAGACTGAACATTGGATAGGGCAGTCCTAATTTTAGAAAGAGACATAGTTGTAGTTGTCATAGTGGAAAAAAACATCTCACCAGACTGTCTGTGCATATCTATGTGGTCAATTGGATGAATTTGACTGGTATCAAATGAATTCTGCCTTTCTCACTATCAAAAGCAGAAATATGTTGGAAATAATACTGAGAGGGGGGTGAATCAATATTATCAGATCAATAATTTTATTTCCAAAACTGATTTATATATGCTACTTCTGTGAAGTGAAGTAGCGTGTACATGCAATTGTGATTAGAGAAACCAGCATATACCCAAAGAACTTGTGATTTAGACAATTTAACATGTGTTGATCTTTAACTAGTGCATTAGTAACTTATTAAACAATGCAGTAAAACAGAATAAAGCATCACACATAAAAAACACACATGAACACTAAGATTTAAGGTGGAAACCCAATGTGGGTGAAAACCACATGCTATTGTCAACTCTATCTTCTTTTAATAATAAGAAAATTTGTTTACAATCTTGTACTGATGCAAACTCATACTAGTACGCAGGCACCCACCTACAAAAGGCTACAACTTTCTCTCATTTTCCAGCTTCTACTAGAAGGGAATTGCAACCCCCTAGCTCTTGTACTAGCCAATGTGATTACTAGTACGTAGGTGCTGGCCTACAGAAGGCTACGACCTTCTCTATTCCTCCAGGGACCACGTTTCATAGATTTTCAGACTGGATGTTCCTGGTACACAACAATACACATGAAGGCCTCGTTTCATGAAATTTTCATACTGGACCCATCATAAAATTTGAAACTTAAACTGCATCAACCAATAATCAATTAATCTGAACAATCAAATCATTGTCACCAGAACACTGTACTGAACCCAAGAATTAGCTACAACCTCAAAAATCATGCATCAGAATGTACATCCTAATTTACTGAACCCAACCTGCATGTATACGCTACTTCCTGTAATCAAGCCTGTGTATACCTTCAAAACTACTAAAACATTGAACTTCTGAATCAATTTTCTATCAACCAGCATTATACTGACCATCTACTGTCTATTTACAGAGATTTACATAAGCAACAACAGAGATCACATTTCTCACTTATACAATCAGCTAATCAAATATCAAACTCCTTATTCATTTAGTTTTACATTCAGATCTAAGAAGACTTCATTGACAGACAACAATAAAATAGCAACATTGATCTGATAGATCAGTCATCCTTGAACATCAAGATTTTCTTTTGCATATGCTACTTGGAAGAGCCAAACCAACATGTATACGCACCTTCACCAAAGTGATCTAGCATACAGATCTGCAATTATTTACTTCATAACTTCACTGCACTTTCAGACTTCAGACAAACCCATATCACGACATTTAAAGAATAAAAAAGGTGTACATAATATTAGATCATTCAATAATAAGTCATTTTAGGTCACATGATGCTGATCCAATATTAAATTCAAGGTGCACAAAGTATTTCATATCAAATCACAAACACAGCCCCTGCAACATAAAATATACTTCAGATAGAAGTAGTCCTTAAAAACCCATACACTTGCACATTTTCTTTTTACTTAACACTTCATAAGATATTCATTCCTTGTGTCATTAACCCTTTGATCTTCTCCTCCTTATATACTTAGATCATTTATCAATACCTCGGACCAAAACCACCTAGGACCAATACCTTGGACCAAATACCTAGGGTCAATACCTCGGACCAAATACCTTGGACCAAATACCTTAGACCAAAACCTTGGACCAAATACCTCAGACCAAAACCTTGGTTTTCCAACATGTACATGCTTTTCCTTTTGTGGGAGTGTGTGCATATGTATATGCTCTTTTTGTTCTGTGAACCAGCATGTATATGTTATTTTAACTAAATGGACCTGCGTATACTTCTTAAACTGCTTTACATCAACGTTTTCCTTTATCTTCTTTATTCTGATTAGTAGACCTTAGTTCCATCTTCCTATTCTTATATACCACTTCCCTGTTACCTCTTAATATACTTGTTGTACTGTGAGTTGCATTTTACTAAAACTAAATTGATCTATGAGTGAGTTTCCATCAAGAACAACACTTGTATCATAATGCCAACAATCTCCCCCTTTGGACTTGATGGAAACCATGAAGGTGTTGATTACTGCAAGCTGTAGAAATTGTTAGAGATAACATGCAACACCAAAATACTCTCCCCCTTTGACATCAAGGGCAAAGGGCGGACCAAGCAACTTTCCTCCTTTGATATACATTATGCTATCCATGCTCCCCCTGAGTACATGCTGAGTCTGTAGAGATATGATTCAAAAGAATAACATGACTCTATAACTCAACTAAGTGAGTATGACCTCCTTATGACCAATGACTCATACATACATCAATCACCCAACCAAGTGGGGATATACCAATTTTTTATACATGACATGAATACAATAAATATTACATCATCCATCCCATGGAAATCGAGGATACAAATTACATAATTTGTCTAATAGGACTCATTCAAATATATGAGAAATCATATCACACCCTAGACCTTTACATGACTTAAACAAGAAATGGTATAAATATATAAAGCCATAGCTGGACTCAACAACCATAATGCCAACAATGCAGAATGCTTATGAAGACTAATGCTCCCCTTGAACCTGTGCTACCTATGCATTGTTAACAAGTCATTCATCAAGGAATCTTTGTCAGTTAGACAAAAATCAACAAAAATATCATATCATTAGATAGTAATCATCAACATCAGACAGAGCACCCATATCAGAGTTTGACCCACTATTTTTATGTCAGAAAAACATATACGCTCCTTCAGCTACAGAAACTTGCGTGTATACGCGACCATACTTCATAAAACCCACATATAATAACCTTCCTCTAAAAACTGGATTTAACAGTAGGATGATGTAGCAACTACTCCCAGCTTTTTTCTGATATATTCAAATGTTTCTCTCGGTAGTGGTTTAGTGAATATACCAGCAACCTATTCTTGGGAGGGAACATGCTCTAACTCGACCTTTTGTTCAAGCACTTGTTCTCGTAAAAAATCGTACTTGATGGGTATGTGCTTGGTCTTGGAGTGCATGACTAGATTTTTTGAAATATTGATGGCACTTGTATTATCACATAGAATGGAGATGGGTGGATTACATGTGATTTGAATGTCTTGCAAATTTTGCATCATCCAAAGTATTTGTGTGTAGTAAGAGGCATCAGCCACATATTCTACTTCAGCTGTAGATAAAGCAATCGAACTTTGTTTCTTGTTGAACCAAGACACTAACCGAGAACCCATATAGAATGCACCTCCACTAGTGCTCTTTCGATCATCAACACTTCCTGCCCAATCTGCATCTGTATATGCATGAAGAGTAAGGTCTGTATCTTTAGGATACCATAGTCCAAAGTCCTGAGTTCCTTGAAGATATTTGAAAATTCTTTTGACTACCTGGAGATGTGATTCCTTTGGATTTGCTTGGAACCTTCCAAAAATTCCTACTACATGCATGATGTCAGGTCTGGTACCTGTTAGATAAAGAAGACTTCCAATCATAGATCTGTAAGTTGGTTGGTTTACTGCTGGTGATTCATCATTAGAGCTGAGACTGCATCCTATTGCCATTGGAGTACATACTGGTTTAGAATCTTCTATTCTGTACTTCTTCAAGATCTTTTTGAGATATTTGGTTTGTGAAAGAAAGATACCATCTTTTGTTTGTTTAACTTGTAGACCAAGAAAATAAGTAAGTTCATCAAGTAAGGACATTTCAAATTATTTTTGCATTACTAAAGAAAAATTTTGAATCATGGATTCTTCATTGCCACCAAAAATGATATCATCAACATAAACAACAGTAATTAGCAATTTATCATTTTCAATCTTTGTGTATAAATTTCTATCTGCAGAACCTTTTGTAAAGCCTTTTTGTTGTAGATATTTGTCAAGGCAGTAATACCAAGCCCTTAGAGCCTGTTTCAGACCGTAGAGAGCCTTTTTGATCTTGCATACGAATTTTGCACCATTTCCAAGAAGGAATCCTTCTCATTGTTCGTAAACTTCTTCTTCTAAATCTCCATTAAGGAAGGTTGATTTTACATCCATTTAACATACTTTGAATTTTCGAAAACTAGAAAGAGCAAGAAACATCCTTATGGCTTCAAGTCTGGAAACATGTGCAAAAGTTTCTTCAAACTCTATACCTTCTTGTTGAGCATACCCTTTACAAACAAGTTTGGCCTTATTTATAATAACTTCTCCATTTTCATTAAGCTTGTTCTTAAATATCCATTTTGTTCCTATAATATTTTTATCATGAGGTCTAGGAACTAATTCCCAAGTATCATTCTTTTCAATTTGCTCAAGTTCTTCATCCATGGCCTTGACCCAACATTCATCTTTGCAGGCTTCATTTACATTTTGAGGTTTGGTGGAGGATAGTAATGTTAGATAGCTTGAGGTCCCTATAATAGTTCTTCTTGTCTGTACACTAGCCCCCTTTTCTCCTAGAATTTGAGATTCTGGATGATTCTTCTGAACATACCCAGATGGAGTCTTTTCCCTATCTGTTGCATATTCTTCTGGTGCTTCATTGGTTTCTTCTTCAGTATCATTTTGATTTGATGCGGGAAACCAATCCCCATCTTCTTCATTGTCATATTCCTCTGTTGATTTCATCTATTCCTGATTTCTACATGCTTCATCAACTACAACATCAATTCTTTCAACAATTTCCGAAGTCTTTTATAATAACATTTGTATCCTTTACTTTTGGAAGAATAACCAAGAAGAATACCTTCGTCTACTCTAGGTTCAAACTTACCAAGCTTTTCATTAGTCCTTTTGATAAAACATTTTCTTCCAAAAAATCTAAAGTGTTTTACAGTAGTAGGCTTACCATACCAAAGTTCATGTGGAGTTTGATTGCTATTTACCCAAACATTCTCTTTGTTGAGAATAGTCACGACAACAAATGCAGCTTCTCCCCAGAAGGTTGCAGGAGCTCCAGATTCATCTAGCATGGCTCGAGCCATTTGTTGAACTGTTCTATTCAACCTTTCTACCACACCAATTTGCTGAGGAGTTCTTGTGGTGGAGAATTTCCTTTTTATTCCATGTTGTTCACAAAAGTCAAAGAATTCATCTCATATGAATTCTCCCCCTCGATCAGATCTAATACATTTGATTTTTCGATCTGATTCATTTTCAACTAAAGATTTGAAGGCTTTAAAATTTTCAAAAGATTCATCTTTATGCTTTAGAAGACCTATCCAACACATCCTAGAAAAATCATCAATAAACAAAATAAAGTATTCTTCTCCACGAGATGACTTGTTCCTTGTTGGTCGACATAAATCAGTATGGATGAGTTCAAGAGGCTTACTTGCTGACCCTTCCTTTTCAATGAAGTGAACTCTGGTTTTCTTACCGATTTGACATGGTTTTCATATGGTATTTCCTGGGATGCTGATATATGGAAGATCACGAACTGCCTTGTGGCCGCATGCTTTTCTTATTTGAGAAAAGCTTAGATGTCCCAATCTTCTATGCCACAGCCAGTTTTCATCTATTTTTCTTAGATAAAATTGTTGTTGTCCTCCTTTGAGTATGTATAAGTTGTTTGGAGTTCTTGTACCTTTGATCACGATCTTTCCTGTATCAAGTTCACAAACGACACATCCGTTTGATCGAAACACCACTTCATATCCTTGATCACATATTTGACTGAAACTCAACAGGTTATGCTTTAAACAATCTACATACATGACATTTCTAGCTTTAACCTTTTCTTTCAAGAAAATAGAACCTTTACCTTTAATGATAGCTAGAGTGTCATTTCCAAATGAGACATTCTTTTCCTTTTCTAAAGCATTATATGAATGAAGTTTCTCTTTATCACTGTCATGTGTTTGGAGCATCCACTGTTGATGTACCACTGATTTTCTTGTCCTTCTACATACAAAGCTATACCACATCTTTCTAATTGAGATTCCTTCCTTCTCCATATCTTGGGATTTAATGGCATTTTCTCCTTTCGAAATGTTGTCTGAAATTTGCTCCTAGATTTAGATTCTTCATGACCAAAGTTGTTACAAATTGAGCATTCTATTTCATTTTCAAGAGGAGAAAAGTTATTATAGGAACTTTTCTTGATTCCTGTTGTACTTCTTTGATTTCGTGCTTCTCTAGTCATGATGGTTTTGTAAGCAACACATTGAGCAGCCTTGTGTCCAAAGTTATGACATGAAAAGCATTGTCCATTAAAGAAGTTTATGCGATCATAGAATCTTTTAACACTATTTACCTGTTGGTTGCGGCTTCTACTGATATTTATCCTTGGAATAAATTGAGTATGATTTACCTTATGAGTATTTTTAGGCCTTTGCTGCGATTGACATACTCTTCATTCGTCTTTGCTGCATCAAGATAGCTTCTAGTGGAGGTTGACAACTTCCATGATTGAGATGATTCTTTAGTATATCCAAGACCTGTATTTATCAGAGGAGAATGCTGAACTTTGATAATTTCATTTAAAGTTTTTGATCCTTTAGCAAATCTAAGATAGAGATATTTTGTCTTCTCAAGATCTTTTCTTAGACCCACAATTTCACATTCTAGATTTTCATTGTGTTTTTCCATTTTAGCAAGTTGGTGTGTCGAAGTATCTATGATCATATCCTTTTCTTCTAAACAAATTTTGATTTTACTGATTTATTCACAAAAATATTCTTCTTCTAATGCATCCAAAAAGTCATCATTGTCATAGACCATGATAAGTCTATAATCTTGTTCAATTTCATCTTCATCACTATTAGATAAACCATTATTATCTTCATGTGTATAGTAACTCCTTCTATTCACAACTTGTTTTCTATTGCCTTTTGCATATTCCTTCCCTTTTTCATATTTATCTTTATGAGGACATTTGGTAGGATAGTGACCAACTCTACCACAAGCAAAGCATTTGAAAGGTAGCGTACCTCTAAATCTATCGGAACTTCATTGAAGATTCTTGACAAAATTTACCTCTTCTTCTTCTTCTGAAATGTGTCCTGATTCATGGTGCTCTTCCCTTTCTTTTCCCTTTGGTGATGCTTTAAATGCGACTTCTCTCATATCTGATGGACCTCCTTTTCTCAATTCAAAGGCAGTTAATATTCCATGAAGTTGAGTCACAGTGATAGTCAGAAGATCCTATTTTTCTTCAATGGTAGACACTTTTGACTCACATTTAGAAGACAAGGATCTCAAAATTTTCTCAACTAAAGTAACTTCCTTTATCTCTTCACCCATATTCTTCATACAATTAACAATCTCATCTATCTGTAAAAAGTAACTAGCAATACTCTCATCACTATGCATCTTAAGAGTTTCATACTGAATTCTAAGAGTTTGAAGCTTAACACGTTTTACCTGAGAGTCTCCTTCGTAGCTCTAAATGATTTTTCCCATATCTCTTTCGCTGTCTTGAGCTGCATGACTTTGACAAGTTCTGATTCTGACAAACTTCCCAATAATGTGTTGACTGCTTTGGCATTGGTTTCGTATAATTTCTTACCTGTAGAGTCTGTAGGAATTGTTGTTGGGAATTGATATCCTTCTTCCACAATTTCCCTAACATCTACTCCAAGCGATTGTAGATAGTCTCTAGTTCTTATTTTCCAATATACTAAGTTGCTCCCATTGAATATTGGTGTTCTGATGGATCCCATGCCTTTGTGATTATTCATCTTGAAAGATCTACCTTCAAGCGATCAAGCTTCTTCTGAAGGACCTGCTCCAATACCAATTGTTGGAAATAATAATGAGAAGGGGGTGAATCAGTATTATCATATCAATAATTTTATTTCCAAAATTGATTTATATACACTACTTATGTGAAGTGAACTAGTGTGTACACACACAACTATGATTAGAGAAACCAGCGTATACCCAGAGAACTTGTGATTTAGACAATTTAACATGTGTTGATCTTTAACCAGTGCATCGGTAACTTATTACATAGTGCACTAAAACAGAGTAAAGCATCACACATAAGCAACACACATGAACACTAAGATTTAAGGTGGAAATCCAATGTGGGTGAAAACCACCTGTTGTTGTCGTCTCTATCTTCTTTTAATAATAAGAAAATCTGTTTACAATCTTGTACTAGTGCAGAATCATACCTGTACACAGGCACCCACCTGCAGAAGGCTACAACCTTCTCTCATTTTCCAGCTTCTATTGGAAGGGAGCTGCAACCCCCTAGCTCTTGTACTAGCCAATGTGATTACTAGTACGTAGGCGCCGACCTACAAAAGGCTACGACCTTATCTTTTACTCCAGGGACCATGTTTCATAAATTTTCAGACTGGATGCTCCTAGTACACAACAATACACATGAAGGCTTCGTTTCATCAAATTTTCATACTGGACCCATCAGAAACTTTGAAACTTAAATTGCATCAACCAACAATTAGTTAATATGAAAAATCAAATCACTGTCACCAGAACACTGTTCTGAACCCAAGAATCAGCTGCAACCTCAAAAATCATGCATCAGAATGTACACACTACTTTACTGAACCCAACCTACGTGTATACGCTACTTTATGTAATCAAACCTGCATATACCTTCAAAACTACTGAAACATTGAACTTTTGAATCAATTTTGTACCAACCAACAATATACTGACCATCCACTGTCTATTTATAGAGATTTACACATGTGGTAGTAGAGATCACCCTTCTCACTTATACAATTAGTCAATCATATATCAAACTCCTTATTCATTTAGTTTTACATTCAGATCTAAGAAGACTTCATTGACAGACAACAGTAAAACAATAGCACTGATCTGATAGATTAGTCATCCTTGAACATCAAGATTTTCTTTTGCATACGCTACTTGGAAGAGCCAAACCAGTGTGTATATGCACCTTCACCAAAGCAAACCAATGTACATATCTGCAAATACTTACTTCATAACTTCGTTGCACTTCCGGACTTCAGACAAACCCAAATCATGATATTTAAAGAATAAAACATGTGTACATAATCAGATCTAGCCCAACCAATATCAGATCATTCAATAATAAGTCATTTCAGGTCTCATGATCCTAATCCAATATTGAATTCAAGGTGCACAATGTATTTCAGATCAAATCACAAACATAGCTCCTGCAACATAAAATATACTTTAGAGAGAAGTATTCCTTAGAAACCCATACACTTGCACATTTGTTTTTTACTTAACACTTCATAAGATATTCATTCCTTGTGTCATTAGCCCTTTGACCTTCTCCTCCTTACATACTTAGATCCTTTATTAATACCTCAGACCAAAACCACGTAGGACCAATACCTTGGACCAAATACCTAGGGTCAATACCTCAAACCAAATACCTTAGACCAAAACCTTGGACCAAATACCTCAGACCAAAACCTTGGTTTCCAACATGTACGTATGTTTCCTCCTATGGGAGTGCATGTATACAGATACAATCTTTTTGTTCTGTGAACCAACGTGTATAAGATGTCTTGACTAAGTGGACCTGTGTATACTTCTTAAACTTCTTTACATCAACCTTTTCTTTTACCTTCTTTATTATGATCAATAGACCTTAGTTCCATATTTCTGTTCTTCTATACCACTGCCCTGTTACCTATGAATATACCTGTTGTACTATGAGTTTCCTTTTACCAAAACTAAATTGACCTATGAGTGAGTTGCCATCAAGAAAAACACTTGTATCATAATTCCAACAAAAGAAGCCTATGCTGGGAAGTTGATGTTTGTTTCCAGAATTGGCTGTACACATTGGAATTCAAAGTCTTATTCTTCTATTTAATCTCAAGGAACCTTGAAAAGATATTTTGATCATCTGAAGAACTAGTTCCTATGGACTGAATGATTTCTAGAGGCTCTCTAGAAGGTGAAGTTGTAGGAGGAGTGGTTGAAACACTAACTCCTGTTGATGTAGAAACTTATGAATCTCCTAGATCAATTATTACTAGTTGAGTTTCTTCTGTTGAAGTAAACGATCCAACCTTTGGCTTATTCTGTTCAAAAATGGATCCTTTCATAATCTTATCAGTAGATGAAGTCTCCTCTCTCACCCTTTTCTGTTGCTTGCTCTGAGAAACTGGAGTCTGTTCATTGGGGGTGGATACAACCTGTTCATCTACCTCTTGAAGTGTCCCATCAACCCACTATTCTTGATTCATGAAATTTTATATTTCTGGTCTTGGAGTATGATTATAAGGAGTCATTTTTAAATCAACTCTCAAAGCAAAAATAATACCAAAAGGATCATAAGATCAGGTGAAGTTGGGCTGGAAATTCATCTTCTTTAACAATGTATATGCCTCAACACCAGCTGATCTGGTGTTGCAAATGAATGATCCAATCTTTTCCTTGATCTTGAATTGAGATTTCCTTTTGCCTGAGACAAAGTGCAAGTCATCCATGTTGATCATCTGCCTAATATATTCTAGAGAAAAGATTCTCATGGGAACATACTTGGGCAACTTATATGGTGCAAGCTCACAACCATATACTCTTATCTCTGTGTAATTATGGTATAAATACCAGTCACCAGTTTTAGTCTACTCACTTAAGTGTAAAATCCTTTTTATCTCATCTCCAATCCTTGGCTCTGTTTGGCTATTGAGGAGCTGTGCCACTAGATGTATGAATGTATCTACAAATTCTAAAAATGAGGAGCTGGTAGAAGTTGTCCTGACTATTTCTGTCCAATGAATCACTGATTGATTCACTCCTTGTTCATCCTGTTTGTTGAGCTCGATAGCAAAGGGATCTCCCTACTAAAAATGAAACATGTGAACAATTACAGAGTTGTAACTGAACACTCCGTTTACAGTAAAATTCATGAATTTTTCATGTATATTATCAGCCAGGAATTGGTTGTAATTATACGTGAATGTTGGTTGTTGATCTTTGTTAACGATAGAAAGGAAACCAAGGATATTTTCATCAATAGACTGGTCATCTGGATATCCTAATAAGTAGGAAAGTAGAGAAATACAATGTTTGGAGGCTTAAGGAAACATGGAAGATGAGTAGGGTGGATTTATTTTTGGTAATTCTGCATCCTCAAGTAAAAATATTTCAAAGATTTGGGCTCTCTGTGGAAAGGTTAACTTATGGTACATATCCATAAGTGCTACTAGTGAAAAATAGCTGAGAGAGTCTAATTGGGGGATCAGGAGCATCTAGTTTTCAGTAGAGATGGTGATCAGAATGTGTCCATTCTAAGACACCATTGCTCTTTTTACAGGGTCATATTTGGCTTGGCACTAGGTAATTAGGTCAGGGAAATCATGTGTTTTTGGGAAGCTCAAGAAAGGTAACAGAGATTCCCAGAATCTGATTGGGTCTTGTTGGTCAAGGTATTTTTGTTTTAGCCATAGGTGCAGTTCATGGAAGTCGAACTCACACTTGGAATCTACAATCTTGAACAAGGAATCGACAAGGGGAACATGGTCAAGATCTGGTTGGGTGGTAGTAACAATTCTTTCTTCTGCACTCTACTTTTTAGCTTTCCCTTTTGGGACCATGCTGATAGATAGAAGAAAGAGTGATAAGCTAAATGGATTAGCTGGATAGCAAGAAGTTCTATGCAGGAACTATTTAACCTACAAATAACAGTAAAAATTGATAGAAAAGTGATAAAAAGATGGGTATGGGTTTATTTATTGTTTTCGGGAAAGGCTAATGGTTTTATTTATGATCATAGTGGTTTTAATGCATAGGAGCGAAGCTGCAATGGGTGAATAGAAATGGGTATGACAGCAAGGCAACGGGCAAGTGAGCTGGAGACGGGTAGGATGACTAGGCAACAGGCAAATGAAGTGGCGACATTGGATTGGTTAAGGGATAACGGTTAAGGCATCGGATTGAGGACCACTGGCGAAGGGAAAACCATGAGCGGATTATGGAGGGGATAGGGAATGGTTTGTGGTTTTGAGTAGGGGGGTGTGGAGCTATAGGGTGGTGACATGTAGGGTTGGGTTTTTCACCATTAATACCACTTTGTGGACCCCCCCCATCACGCTAACGTGAAATGGTCAAGGGGGTGTGAAGTTTGTCCCCCGCTGTTGATTTGGGCGGGGAGTAGATCGACTGTTGATTGATGCATGCTCTTTATTGAAATCTGACATGATGTTTTGTTTCTTAGTGACTTTAGCTTATATCAAATATATGCGTCATATTCAATAAAGTCCAATGTCAAAAGATTATAACAAGGATTAATAGCTTATTAAGGAAATTAATCAATAATTAATTAAAAAATTAACATTTTTCTCTTGTGGTGCATTTAAACGAGTTTCCCTTGCATTTATTCTATTTATTTGAAACTGAAGCCTTTATTTTCTTTTGCCTTCTTTCTTTAGGGCAACTAACTCCTAAATTTTATTGATATGGATGCATATAAAATATATAATTGTCCTAACATTTTTTATTTTTCTTTCTTTTTCATCCATATCCTAACTTAACATTTTAAATTTATTTTTTACTAATATACTAACTTATCAAAACCAAATAATGTTACAACAGAGGGCAAAATATGTCGATGGTTATTACTCTTCCAAGAATTCACTTTTGAGGTAGTCATCAAACCCAAGAGACAAAATATGGGGTTTGATCATCTATCACGATTGGATGTAGATTTTAACCCCGTACAGAAATTACCTGCATACGAATTCTAAAACACAGAAAAATAAACAATGCGAGAGCATAACACATAAAACACATATACACAGAGATTTTCGCACTGGATGCCAAAACCGAGACTACCAGCTTGATTTTTCATTATGTTCCTTTCAATGTTACAATACATATTTATACATGCCAAAGCATCCAATACCATGGACCAAAAACCATCGCGTCCAATACCATGGAACGAAAACCATCGCGTCCAAAAAACATGTGCAAAAATCATGCACAAAACCATAGGTGGGTCCGCGCAACCTAACATAGGGTCCAAAACCAAAATTTTCCGGGGCATTGCCCCAGACCCCATAAATTGGGGTTACGGGTACCCTTCAAACCCCCTGTTAACTACGTGGAAAGAATATAACACAACCCAACATTCTCCCACTTGTTGTTTTCTTTCCACAGGGAGCCACAAGAGAGCTTAGTCATTTTTCCAGCCCTGAAACACCCATTGTCTCTCTACACCAAGAGAACTTCTTAGAGCTCACAAATTTTGTCAATGCATCTGCAGTATTCTTCAAAGTGTCCACCTTTACCAGCAACACCTTTTTTTCTTCTATCATATCCCTCACAAAATGATACTAAACATCAATGTGCTTTGTCTTTGAATGATATGCAGGGTTCTTTGCCAAGAAAATTGCACTTTGGCTATCATAGTCTATCCTTATAGCTTCCTGTACTAACCCCATACCTGAACAGAATCTCTACAACCAAACTGCTTCATTGCTTGCATGAGTGGCTGCCATGTATTCTGCCTCTGTAGTTGATAGTTCCACTACAGATTGTTTCTTACTCATCCAACTGACTGCACCTCCAAATAGGTTAAACACATACCCACTTGTAGATCTTCTCTAATCCAGATCTCCAACCCATTTTGCATCAACAAAGCCACGAATATCCAACACTCTGTCCAATCCTAGTCTTCCTTGGTAGCACAAACCATAATCACTAGTTCCATGCAAATACCTGAAAACCCGCTTCACTGATGTCCAATGCTCCTTCCCTGGTTTTGACATAAACTTGCTCAATACTCCCACTGCATGTGCAATGTCTAGTCTAATACAGACCATTGCATAGATCAAGCTACCGACTGCACTTGCATATGGAACACAGGACATGTCCTCTTCCTCTTCTTGTGTCTTGGGACACTGTTCAGCAAATAACCTCACACCTACAGGAAGATGAACCTTCACCAGTTTACTATCCTGCATATTAAACCTCTGCAGTATTGTCTCGACATACTTCCTCTGGTTTAACTAGAGATTTCTCTTTTCCCAATCTCTTTTAATTTCCATGCCCAAAATATAGTTTGCAGCACCAAGATCTTTCATGTCGAATTTGGAGGACAATTAGGTCTTCAAATCCTCGATAATTTCTTTGTCATTTCCAACTAGCAACATATCATCCACATACAAGACCAGATACATAACACAGTCACCAATTAATTTAAAATACACACAGTGATCTGCTTTGCTTCTGGTGAATCCAAGTCCCTGTATAAATGTATCAAATTTCTGATACCACATCCTTGGTGATTGTTTTAATCCATACAGAGACTTCTTTAACTTGCATACTAGTTCTTTCTTACCCTTCACCACAAAGCCTTCAAGTTGCTTCATGTAGATCTCCTCTTCCAAATCCCCGTGAAGAAATGTTGTCTTCACATCCATCTGTTCTACCTCAAAATCAAAAGCAACACCAACAGATAAAAGTAATCTAATAGAAGTTACCTTGGCAACAGGAGAAAAAATATCACCAAAACCAATTCCCGGCACCTGGGAATAACCTTTTGCTACCAACCGAGCTTTGTATTTCTCCACTTTTGCTTCTGCATTTGTCTTCTTTTTGAACACCCATTTGCTGCCAATGGGTTTCCTCCCAGCCAGCAACTCCACCAGATCCCAAGCCTCAATTTTGTGCAAAGATGCCATTTCATCAACCATGGCCTCTTTCCAGAGTTTTCCATCCTCTGAATCCACTTCTTCCTTCACAGTTCTGGGATCATCATCAGTAACAGACAAAGCAAAAGTTGAACAAAAAGCAAATGGACTATACCTCTCTGGCTGCCTTCTTTCTTCAACTAATCTTCTCACAGCCGAAGTTTGTGGCTCTTCATCTTCTGATTCCTCCTCTGCTGTAGAGTCTGATTCTTCCTCCTTTAGCTCAAACTCTATCTTCTCAGGTTCCTTTGGTTGGACTTCATGTTTAATAACATCTTTCACCTCTCTGAACACCACATCTCGGCTATACACAACCTTCCTTGTTACTGGGTTCCAAAGTTTATAACCCTTTAAACCATCCTTATACCCAATAAAGATGCACTTTTTAGATTTACTATCCAACTTGGTTCGTTTCTCCTTTGGAACATGTACATATGCATCACATCTAAATACCCTTAGATGTGAAAGAGAGGGTTTCTTACCAGTCCATACCTCATGTGGAGTCTTATCCTCCAACGCTGATGAAGGTGACCTGTTGACCAGGTAACATGCAGTATCCACCGCCTCTGCCCAGAATTCCTGTCTTAACCTGGCACCACTGAGCATGCTTCTTGCCCTTTCCATCAACTTCTTATTCATTCTTTCCACAATTCCATTTTGCTGAGGTGTATATGGAGTAGTCTTCTACCGTGCTATACCACACTTCTTACAGACTTCTTCAAATTCTTTGCTGCAAAACTCTCCACCATTATCTATTGTCAGCACCTTTATCTTCTTCTCTGTCTAATTTTCCATGAGAGCCTTAAATTCTTTAAACTTGTCAAAGACTTCAGATTTCTTCTTAAGGAAATATATCCATGTATTCCTTGAGAAGTCATCTATAAATGATACATAGTACACAGACTTAACTAGTGATGGAACCTTCATAGGTCGAAACACATCACTGTGCACAAGCTCTAATATTTGTTTCGCACTCTTACCACCAGAGGGGAAAGTCACCTGATTTTGCTTCCCATATACACAATTTTCACAGAAATCAAAATCCAGAGAGCTATTACTCATACCTTCTACCATACCTTTACCATGAAGTATTTGAAGGCCTTTCTCTCCAATATGTCCAAGCCTTTGATGCCACAGCATGGTCTTCTCTCGAGAGACCACTAGATTTTCTGCTCCACTTTCAAGAACCACAGAACTGTTGCACCCATTAACAACTATGCTACCTTGTCGCTTGTACAGAGTTCCAATCCAAACTCCCCGCATCAATACTAGTGCTCCTCGAACCATCTTTCAGGTATCCTTCTCGAACACTATTTTTACACCTGCATCATCCAGCTTGCTTACATAAATTAGATTTCTGGCCAATGCAGGAATATGTAGAACACCCAGAAGTGTTCTAACTCTTCCACCTTGCAACTTCAACTTTACCTTTCCACGACCAACGATTTTAGCCTTCCTATCATCCCCCAAGAAGACATCACCACCATCATATTTTTCATACTCACAGAACCACTCTCTATGGGGAGTGAAGTGAAAGGATGCACCTGAGTCAATCAACCATGCCTCATGATCTACATGTGTACTTGAAGAAGCCGAGTACAAATCCCCACCTTCATCTGTGGTGGTTTTCACCTCTACAGAAGGAGCCTCATCAGATCCCTTTCCTTTGTCAGGAGCTTTAGATTTACAATCCTTTTTGAAGTGGCCTTCCTTTCCGCATTTCCAGCACACCACCTTTACAGGTTTTATTGGAAATTTAGATCTCCCTCTAGATTTAGATCTCCCACTCGATGACTTATTTTTGTTTCTGTTTTGGGACCATCCTCGTACAAACAAGGCATCACCATTCTGGCTCTCCATATTTTTTTGTCTCATCTCGTCTGTCAGCAAGGCTGAGACTTTTTCATCAAACTGCAAGGCAGTTGCATTGCTACCTATTGCAATAACCAGACTATCCCATGAATCTGGTAGAGAACACAATAAACTGATGCACTTATCTTCATCTAAAATTTTAATATCAATAGATGCTAACTGACTTGCCACAGTATTAAATGTGTTCAGATGCTTTGTCACTGAGTCTCCATCTTTCATTCTCAGGTTATACAACTTTTTCCGCAAGAACAATTTATTCACCAGAGACTTAGATTGGTACAAAGTCCCTAACTTGTCCCACAAAGCCTTCGTCGTAGCTTCCCTTGATACATTTAGCAATACTGAATCTGAGACACACAATCGTATTGTGCTCTTTGCCTTCCGATCCAACTTCTTCCATTCTTCATTGGACACTTCCATTGGTTTAGTACCCAGATCTACCGTGATCCATTGATTTTTATCCACCAACAAATCCTCCATATCGAGTTTCCACAACTCAAAACTCTGACCATTAAATTTCTCGATCTCTATCTTTCCACTGCTCGCCATCTTCTTTCATCACCAGAATCGATCTCGTAGATCTCCCACTGAACAGGGTCTACCACAGCCCCGAGCAAAACCCCTCAGCAACAAAGGCGTCCCCTTGAAGCCAAAACAGCTCTGATACCAAATGTAGTTCTTAACCCCGTACAGAAATTACCTGCATACGAATTCTAAAACAAAGAAAAATAAACAATGTGAGAGCATAACACATAAAACACATATACACAAAGATTTTCCCACTGGATCCCAAAACCGGGACTACCAGCTTGATTTTTCATTATGTTCCTTTCAATGTTACAATACATATTTATACATGCCAAAGCATCCAATACCATGGACCAAAAACCATCGCGTCCAATACCATGGACTGAAAACCATCGCGTCCAAAAAACATGTGCAAAAATCATGCACAAAACCATAGGTGGGTCCACCCAACCTAACATAGGGTCGAAAACCAAAATTTTCTTGGGCGCTGCCCCAGACCCCATAAAGTGGGGTTACGGGTGCCCTTCAAACCCCCTGTTAACTACGTGGAAAGAATATAACACAACCCAACATTGGAGACTGGAGAGAATGAAGAGGCATTAGATGAACAGCTACCTAATAATGACTTATTCAGAATAGAAGCAATTCCGGACTACCTAGAAGAAATTGTTGGGCTATTAACAATAGGGCACTGCCCGGAGGGGTATACACCAATGCAGAAGTGACATCTAATATTAAGGGCATCAGATTACCAACTAATCGTTTGAAATTTCTATCAGATGGGCTTGGATCAGGTCCTGAGATGCTACATACTTCAGCATGAAAGAGAGGATGTGCTCTGGGAATGTCACGATGGGGTCGCGGGAGGCCATGTAGAAGGAAAATCCACCGCAATGAAGATATTGCGTGCAGGATTATGGTGGTTGTTGTACCTTAAGAAACCAATTTCTTGGCTGTAGAGAAATTGTGCGTAAGACATTAATTATTATTATTTACTGTCACTCACTTAGATATATGTTGTGTTCTCAAATGAAGGACCTGGAGACTTGGATTTTACTCTCAATACTTAGGTGACAAGGAAATATCAGACTGCCATTTGATTAACTGAATATGGATGATAAATGAAGAAAGTTTGAAGAAGTTAAAAATAGTATGTTGCCTTACGCAGAAACTACTATCTGTAACTTAGAAGAATTATGAAGGTGAGAACTGAATCATGGACAATATGTTGTTTAACATAGAACCTACTATCTATGACTCTTGGAGAAGTTAAAGATAATATGCTGCCTTGCACAGAAACTACTATCTATAACTTAGAAAGAAAGGTGAAAATTTCAAGTATAGGAGCGCTCTTTTAAGGAACTTTAACTTTATCTACCTAAGCAAATAAAGACCTGCAACTTCATTACCATACTTGAAGGAAGAAAACATAAGATGGCACATAACAGAGAAGTCACAAAATCATACCCAAAAAATGCATGGAAACTTTTGATTCTTCATTAATCAACAATTATATCATGAATACAATGGCCTTGTCTCCGGGTTCTCCAAAATTCGAACCCCTTCTTTGTAAATTTTCCTCCTTTTATACATTTGTGAAACAATTGCTGATCTTTGAAACTGTCAAACTACTCAACTATTTCCCTAACTATCTAAAGTAAAAACTATTACAAAATATTACACAGAGGGTAAAAGACACCTCAAAGAGCATAAAATAACAGGAAAATAACTTAATTTAGAAGATAACGATAACTGTTGGCTTGCTTTGTTGATCAATTGCCAAGTTCCTCTATAAATGCTTCAATAATGATTAATCCACTGGCTTGCTCTGTTAATCAGCTGCTGAGTTCTTTTGTATATGCTTAAATAATGATTAATCCATTTTAGTCATGATAAACTGTGTTAGCCATGCGTAAATCTAGGCTTATGTATGTATCGAGCGTTTTGATTGGCCAAAATAAAAAAGAAACAGCACCAATTGCCTTCCTCTTCGGATTCAGCTCTAATACTGATTTTTCCCTTTATACAATGAAATTGACGCAAACCTTTGGTTTACCGTGGAACTAAAGAAGAATTAAATCTATTGCATAAACCCATTGGCTCCGCCTTTTCAACAATCTTCTAACTCCCTTACGGACTCGATTAGACATAAATCTGTATTTAATAATTCATCAGGTCTGAAACCCATCGCATATCGCAATCGGCCCTTTCACATGAAATATCACCACAAAACTTAACTTTATGCACCCTTAAGCTGCATAACTATGGTAATGTTGGACTTACGCATAAATCCTTCATACTTGTGCTATTTCTATTATATACCTTTTATAATATAAATATTCCATAAAACATGCTTTTTCGCTTTTAACACGAGCTCCACACAACTATCGAGGCATACCTTTTCCACCGATATAGCATTCCAATGTTTGTAATGTGATATTTAAATCCCCGTCATTGATCTTCTGCCACTAGATCAACAGCTGGTGTCTTCTCCGAACCAACACAACTTGCCCATTAGATCCCCACCGTAGATCTACGCTTAGTGGATCAGACAGTCTACAAAGATTTCGGGTGGGACATAAGCACAGAGAATACCTGCCTGAAATGACTGATTTTCTCTCTCCACCCAGCTACTACGTGTCAAACTATAAGTGGAATCGGGTGAGATCCACTAAAAACCGCTTACCATTTTTACTCCACCTGAAATGCCACTTGTAATTTTAAATCTACCCTTCGTACACCTCGCGGACCTGGCGAAACTATAAAATGCAATATATAGTTTTTCAGGTCTGTCATCGCAAATCACAATCGGCGGAACCCATATATATGTATTCGGTGCTTCGCGGACCTACTGAGCTTTTAAATATAATATATATATTTCAAGTCCGGAGCTTTAACACCTTATCACTTGTTACTTTTGCGACTTTGATACACAATGTGCTTTGTGATATATATATATATATATATATATATATATATATATATATATATATATATATATATATATAATCATTGGCTTAATCCTTGGCTATACCGAGGCGATTCTTTTATTTTTACTTGTTCCTTTACAAAGAAAACATACCTAATATACCATTATTACTCCTTCCTCTTGCTTTTATCTATTTTTGAAATATTTTCAAGTTCTTGTATGAAAAATGAATACTGCAAGCAGCAAAAATGCATGTTACAATATCTGGCTCCACCTAGGGATAGTGCTTTTGCCACAAAAGCACTAAGAACTGCAGATTAGTGCCTTCACCTCGGGCATGGAGTCATATATTTCTTTGCATGAATTGAAATGCTATGGCATTTGTACACTGATTTCACTCTGATATTTACAATGAAATGATGCTTATTCTTCAGAACTGGAAGTAATGCTCTAAGTATTGCCCATTGATAGGCAGTTGTAGAGTTTCACCATCAAGATTCTCAAGAATGAAGGTATTATTGGATCTTACTTCAAGAATCCTGAAAGGGCCATACTAGAGAGGATCAAACTTTCCATGTTTACCCTTATCTTCTCTTCTGGTATCCCATCTCAATACTAAATCTACAACTTTAAAATCAATTTCTTTGGCTTTTTTGTCAAAAATAATTTTCATCTTGGATTGATACATAATCAAGTTGTCTCTTACCTTGTCCCTATTCTCACTTAGCTCCACCACTTTGTTCATTCTTCTTATCAAAGCATTTGGTTCTTCTTTTGCCTCTTGAATCATTGCAATCACCGGCTTCATAAGTTGACTTGGAAACAAAGCGTGAGTTCCATATAATAATTCAAAAGGTGATTTCCCTGTAGATCTTCTTGTAGTTACTCTAGCAGTCCACAGAGAAAACTTTAACTTAGAATCCCAATCTCTTTGATTTTCTGCAATGGTTTTCTTAAGGATCTTCATCAAAGTTTTGTTAGTAGATTCAGCTAATCCATTTCCATGTGGATGGTAAGCTGTTGAAGGGGACAAAATAACATTATACTTGTGACAAAAAGAAATAAACTTATTTCCATGTGGATGGTAAGCTGTTGAAGGGGACAAAATAACATTATACTTGTGACAAAAAGAAATAAACTTACTTGAATTGAAGACCTGAGCATTATCTGTTATAATTTTGACAGGACATCCAAACCTGTTGGAAATATTCTCCTCCAAGAATTTCATTACTATCTCATCATTTTCTCTCTTAGTAGGGATTGCCTCTACCCATTTAGTGAAGTAATCAGTTGCTGTGAGAACCCACTTGTGTTGTCTACTTGAAGGTGGATTGATCTCTTCGACAAAATCCAATCCCCATTGTCTGAATGGTTCCTCTATGAAAACTAGAATCAAAGGTAAAGGAGCCAATCTCTTTTTCTCAACAAAAAGCTGACACTTCTAACAACTTCTAACAAACTTATATGTATCACCGAATAAAGTAGGCCAATAAAATCCTACTTGAAGAATTTTATGTGCAGTCATCTTCCATTTGTAATGTCCTCCACATAACCCCTCATGATAATCTTTGATTGTTTCTATAAATTCATCCTCTGTTAAACATAGCAATAAAATTCCAGCAGGATCCTTCCAGTACAATCTGCCTTCCACAATCACATATGGTTGTGCCTTGATATTTAGTGCCCTATACTTTGTTCTGTCTAAGGATTGGGGATAGGAAAGAAAGCATAAATAATGAATTATATTTTTATACCATTATGAACACAAAAAATTATACCTGATATTCATACCTGGATCTTGCTTTCCTTCACTTTCTTCAGCTACTTTTTCATCCACAGTGCCAGCAAGTTGATTCCCAATGCCTGAAAGTTTGATTCTGTTAATATTTTTGCCAATCCTTGCCCTTTTACTAGCTTTGTGGGTTTTATTTCCAAATCATATTCTTGGATCTTGGCTATGCATTTTCCTCTTTTGCCTTCTACATCTCCCTGTAGTAATACATCTTTCACTACAACATTTGGAACATAAGAAATGATTTGTGATTGCAGCACATAAGTTCTAAAAGCTTTCAAGGATTTTACCAAATCATACACTTGTTTCTCAAGAATATTATATTTTAGCTCAGAATCCCTAAGAATCTTACTGAAGGATGCAACTGGCTGCTCTTTCTCTTCATCATTCTTCTGTAGTAAGACAACAGCGATTGAACTTGATGATGCGAATGAAAAAACTTGGAAAGGCTTTTGGTAATTAGGGCTGATTAAGACTGGAGCTGCCTATAATGCCTCTTTAATCCTCGAAAATGATTCCCTAGCTTCTTTGGTCCAATTCACTTCATTCTCCTTCTTTAGCATATTAGTAATTTCTTTTACAATTTCTGCATAGCTAGATACACATCTTCTCAGGAAGTTTATCTTTCCCATAAACTTTTGAATATCCTTTTTACTCCTAGGTAATGGTATTTTTTGCACAGCTTGTACTTTGGCTGGATCTATCTTCACTCCATCTCTGGAAACAATGTGACCCAATAGTTTTCCTTCTTCTAGAGCAAAAATGGATTTCTTGGGATTTAAGGAAAGTCCAAATCTTCTACATTTATCAAAATTATTTTTCAAATGATCCAAATGTTCTTCATCAGAATTTGAGAAAATAGTAATATCATCCAAACATATTACTACAAACCTATCTCCAACAAAAGCAATGTCCATAGCCCTTTGAAATATAGCACCTATGTTCATCAATCCGAAAGGCATTCTGGCATACATAAAGGTTCCCCAGGGAGTTGTGAACGACATTTTCTTCTGATCCTCCTTATCCACAGCCACTTGGTTATAACCAGAAAATCCATCTAGCATTGACATTCTAAAAGATCCCATTACCTTTTGCAGTACATGATCCATTTTAGGCAATGGATAGTTATCTTTCAAAGAAGCCCTGTTGAGATTTTTGAAGTCCACACATAACCTTATTTCTCCATTTTTCTTTCTCACGGGTACTAAATTAGCCACCCAATCAGAATACCTGAGTGGAACTATTATTTTGGCATCAAGCAACTTCTTGACCTCATTTTCAATTGCTGGTAGAAGCAATGGATTTATCTGTCTAAGCTTCTGTTTGAAGGGTTTAATTCCCTCCAATGGAATCTTGTGCTGAATAATATTTACATCATAGGTTTTGAGATCTTCATAGGACCATACAAAGACATCAACATAATTCTTGAAAAGTTTAATATATCTCTCTTGAAAATTAGGTGAAACTCCACCGTATAATTTTACTAACTTGGGATTATCCTAAGTTCCAATGTTGTGATCCTGAATATGTTCATCTTGTGAATTTTTCCCTGAGTCAACAACCACGTCATTGGAATTAAAAAGCCTTTCAAGAGGAACAAGTCCCTTTGGCAGAATATTATCTTTCAATTGGAAGATCTTTTGATTTGCTATTGAATCTTTTAAACCACTAACATCTACAATTTCTGTTGTCTCTTCTTCATCCTGATCAATTTATATGCCCTAGAACTCTTCAACCATAGTCAATAGCTCCTTAATCTATTGATCATCTTCAAAAACTTGCCAATTTTTAACATTATCAGGAACAAAAGGTTTGTGTAACTTTTCTACCTCATATCTTAGTCTTGGATTAATAGGAGGCTTGCAAGTACTAGCAGCCACATCCAATGAATCTGCTAATCTATTCTCATCTCTTGGAATGAATTGAATTTTAAAAGCTTCAAAAAAGTTCTCAATCAAATCCCATACCTCATTTTTGTATGCCCTAAGCCTAGGGTGCTTTGTTTGGCAGTGATCTTTTATTTGCTTAATAATCAACTCTGAATCTCCAAAAGTAGAAATTGACTTAACTCCCATCTGTTTAGCTATTTGTAAAGCAATAATCAAGGATTCATATTCTACCACATTTTTTTGTTGCCTCGAACTCTAATTTAAAGGAAAAAGGGAACATATTACCTCCAGGTGCAATTAGAAGAAAAGCAGCACCTATTCCTTCCTTGGAATAAGCTCCATCAAAGAAACATTTCCACACTTCTTCAGTTTGCAGCTATGTAATTACATTGGCTGAAGCAAGCTACTTCTGATTATCTTCAACTAGCTCTACATTATCATGCAACATGAAACAAGTGAAGTCATCCTTCTCCTAGCTATATACAGGTGAATTACATGCTCCATTTTTTGTAATTGTTTTTACAAATCTAGTTTCTCTATATAATCTCCTCTCTTCCCCACCAAAAGTTGGTATAACAACATACGTAAAATCTAGATTCAAAACACCACCCAAGTTAGCCCCTCAAGACCTAGATAGAAGCATTCCAAATCTTGCAAGAATATCTGCTACTACTACATCCATGACCAAGCTTCTAGCTAGAATTTGGGTTAGTGATACTTCCAGATCCTTAATAACCCCCAGACACTTGACTTTGTTCAAATCAAAAGAATACAAGTCCCTATAGGGTTTGGTAACTTTTAGATTTAGTTGCTTCATTACTAACAAAGGCATAAGATTGTGTGAAGCTCCTGAATCAAACATACAATAATGTAAGAGGAAGTCATGGACCATTAAGGAAATATAAAAATGAGGTATTGAAGGGTCTACTTCCTCTACATGTGGACCAAAAACCACTACTAGTTTGTCTTCCTGAAGATTTACAATGTCATTTATAATCTCATTTTCTTTCAAATTTACAAACTCAACAATCTCCTTTTGATAAATAGGTAGTTTTGCCAATTCTGTAAGGGGAACTTGTATTCTTACCTTTCCCAACTCCATAGTAAGACTAAACAAGTGGCCCTGTTTAGTACTCCTTTCGTTCTCATCTTCACCTTTCTTCATGAATGGAATTACTTGAGGAATTGAAACAAGTTTCTCCAAAGGAATTTTTTCAGTTTGATCTTAAGAAGACTCACCTTGAAGTATCTGTGTCTTGTCATTTGCGTTCTGTTGTTGCTTTCCTTTATTTACTTATTGTGTAGGCTGAGATTCTTGTGGAGTCACCTTTGTTGATGAAGTTGAAACTTGTTGCTCACTTTCATTTCCTTGACTTCTTGATATTTTCCTCGATCTCAAGTCATACTTCTTATGTAGTTCAGCGTGCATAAAATCAAAAAATTGCTTCCAATATTCATCAATTTCATTTTCATCGTGAATGGCATCTATTTCATAATATACATACTCTTCTCCTTCGATACCAAGTTCATCTTCATCTAATGCATATAATGTAGAAATTTGATCTTTAGGTTGTTCTTCACCAGGATCTGCTTCTATATATAATGGTGCTTGAATCTGATTTTGATCTTTTCTTTCCTTTTGCAAGATTTGCAAAGGTTGTCTTCTGTATTGAGGATTAAAGTTCTTATTATACTATGTTTGTCTCTGAGAATTCTTATTTTCTAACTCTAATTTATTTACCTTATCTGACAAAGTTTTAATTACATTACACATATCCTCCAATGCTTGACTTTGAGAGGATTCCATCTTTGCCTTTCCCTTGTCTTGGATAGGTTGTGTCTCTGGTGCTTTTCCTACAGCCACCAGAGTTGCTTCTATCTCTAATGCATATGTTTGGATTTGATCAAGGGTTGGAGCTCTTCTTTCCCTTAACGTGGATCCAAAATTTGGTTCAAAAGCCTCTGCAAAAGTTATTTTTGCACCATCAAGAGGAGGCTTAATCTCCGCTAGGAAACTATTGTACAATTTGTTAAATCTTCTGACAAATTCGGCCACAGTTTCATCAGACTTCTTCTTTATGGCATTAAACTCTGTTAATGAATACCCATGGTCTCTTTTTTCTCCCCATCTCTGAATAAATAAACGTTCCATCTCTTCCCAAGAAGGAATATTATTATTGGGAAGTCCTTTGAACCATTTCCTTGCTTCTCCATCCAAGGACTGAACAAAAAGTCTTAGAACAACATCTAAATGTTCAACATTTAGGATTTCTGCAAAATTACAAAATACTACTACATGATTCTCTGCTATCTATTCATCTTCCCCTAAAAAAACGAGGAAGAGTTTCGAGGTAATCCTGTGGAATTTGATTGAACAGTTGTGGTAGTTGAAGAGGTGCATACCTATTCCCCAAGAATACAGGTGCTACCGTGTTTATTGAACTTTGATTACCAACAGACGTGGAACTTGACTGAGAGGTAAATGGAATGTACAGAGGTGGTAATGTGGCTATTGGTTGAGGTTGAATGATTATAGCAGATAAATGAAAAGTAACAGATTCTAAAGATTGCTCTTGATAGTTAGGTTTTGTTGATTCCTCGAAAATCACTGCATCAACATCGGGGAAAACCACCCAGTCCAGACCTTAAAGCAGCTCCTTTTCTGTTTGGTGTGGTGGCTTCGACTGGATATAATAGGACCAATTTCCCAATGATATATATAAGTGGGATGGATAAGTGATCGATTTATAGTATCTAATGGGAAATGATAAATGATCTATTCTAAAATGCAACAATATAAAAGTAACTAATCTATCCCGAGAAGTCTTTCTCCTAGTGCAATTTTTGATGGTTCTTATTAACAAGTAAACATATAGATGACTTACTTATAAATAAAAATATTCATTCATATGATAATTACTTTGTTCAAGTAGTTGAACAAAGTAATAATTAAAATGTTATCACACTAATCATTGTATATTACTGACACACATATATGAAAGATAACAACTCTTAAACATTCAATAGTGATAAGTCAAAGAATTGTTGTAAGAACATATACATATATCAATAATAACAAAATAAATAAATGCTGATTCACATAAAAGCATGAAGCAAAAACACAGATAGTAGTACTGTATGCATTTGAGTCTCCTCCAATATGAATCGCATTCAAATCTTGCCTTTTAACTTGGGAATACTTTCACAAGAAGCAATAGTGCATATCACATAAAAGCATTCTTTATCAAAACTCAGAATTCAGGTCCAGTTTTTATAGAAATAAATATATCGGAAGCACAATAGTGCAACCTCTGATTCAAGTCTTAATACAAAAATTTGAGGACCCTTTCTAAAAACCTGAAAGGGTCTATAAATACTACTTAAAATAACAAACTATGAAAGAAATATGATGTGCGCTGGTATAACCAGATCACAAAAATGTGAAAATAATCTTGAAATAGGCATGTTGCGGTCGGTCAAAAATGGTTCACTGTATTGGCTGATCATCTTGTGATTGGAGCTGAAAAATGGTGAGCATTAGCTAAAGTTCTAGTGGATGACTCATGCATGAGTGTAATTGAGCGGTGTATATGACATCATTAAGTTTGGGAATCATGTGTCCAATTGCATCGGTGAGGCATTTCATTGTTTTTCGCTGACTATATGGTTTGACAAGGAAAAACCAAAAGGTTTCCCATGTTAAACTTTGAATACTTGCGATCAACTTTTCCCTCTGTTCCAGCTCCTGTTTCCACACCTGTTCTAACGCTTTTACTGGTGGAAGTTTTCCTGAAGAACACTCTGTTATTAAATTTGATAAATAAAGACTGTTATTAATTAATTCAACCAGGTTTCTTGTTGCTGATCTACATCTTGGTGTTGCTCTTTTAGCCTTCATTAGTTGAGATTGCCATTCAGTAAATAGAATGTCTTTATGCAATTCCTAGATTTTTGGTAGATTAGCAGCTTTTCCCTCTTTAGATTCTTGCCAAGAGAGAAAATTTGTTAATCTTTCATTTGATTTTTCCAATTCCAGTCTCGCATCTACTGATTTGTCAACCATGGATGATGAAATTTCACACAGACGAAGAATCAGTGAGATATTATGACATAGTAGCCTCAACTTCCTAGACAATGCCCTGGTAATTTATAAAGCCTCAGATCTAAATTCTCCCACTTGGGGATATTCTTTGAATCGTTCTATCTGAACTGTCAGTTGAGCGATTTTTTCTTCCTTTGATTTACTCAGTTGTTCATTTAATAACTGCAACTTACTCAATGCTTGGGATAACTCCTGTTGCTTATGAATTGCTTTCTCATTAATCCTTTGCTTTTGCTGTTGCTTCTTCTTCCAGTTTTTCAAGCTCTTCTACTTCTATCAAATTGTAGATACTTTCCCAGCTCGAATTTCCTAGAATTAGGCATGTTGTATATGATATTAGTCCCTTCCTGCTCAGCTCTATTTCTTTAACTATAGGAGGTGCCTTGGCCTTCTTAGATTTCTTCCCCATCTTTTCTAGATTCATGAGTTCAAAGAAACTCTGCACAGACAAATACAAATTGTAACAGAGGGATATTGCTGCTGAAAGGAAATACAAAAATGAACAGAATTAAGGCAATTGACACATGATAAGTCAGATACAATTAAGAACCACCACGAGTGAAATCCTTTAGGGATTCACTATTAAATGTGAAATTAATAACCTTTCAAGCCACCAATCATAATGAATAAATAACATAAATACATGTCACATCAATCATATATTGAATCATTATCTTAAGCGTGCCTTTGGATTTCCCCAATTGGCCATCGGTGATAAATCGCAAATCGCAATCAGGAGTTTCAAAGGGTAAGGCTTCATCAATTGAGACAAATATCTCTGACTGCGATAAAGTGAAACTATAATAAGGCAGGGTATGTTTCATTAAATTGGTTTGATTTATTAATTATAAAAGAGTTATGCATGCAAACCATTTTGCGAATGATTTATTCTTGAGATGCACGCCTTATTTATTAATCACAATTGGGGGTTCGGCTTGTGCTTTAGTTCTTTGTCATATGATACCTCTGATTGCCGATTGTGATTACCTTTATCGGATCGGAGGATTTGATGAGGACATTTTTATGAGTATCCCTTTATCATTGCGATACGCGATCTCCGATCGCTTTATCGCAATGTAGAATTATTTATGATGTTTTTCTAAGGAACACTTTATAGTTTATTCAAAAGGCTTTAAAGAATGAATCAATTACATCAGGCCTTTTGATAAAGTTTTTTTCTTATAATGAGGTGAATACCAGGCTTATTTATCAAATCACAAATCTCACTAGGTTTATTTAAAAAGGGACCCATTTCTTATTAAAAATTTTATGTAATTTTTTTTTAGAAATGGGGGGTTGTTGTACAGCACAACAGGTTCCTGAAATGAAGATGATGAAAAAGATGACTCTTTATCAGATGAATGTTCAGGTGAATTGCTACCTGATGCAGACAATATAGGGATTGGCGTAATTGGAATCTTAGACCTTCCAACCCTCTTAGAAACTAGCCTTTCAGGATCTAAAAGAGCTTGAGCCTTCTTTTCATGTGAAGTGTCTGATCTTGTATGGGGTCTTCTTGAAGCTAGAGTTATTGCTTTGATTCAAAATAGCCAAATATTTCCTCCTCACTGAACAACCAAAGGAAAATATTAAAAACCCAAGGAAAAGTTTTCTTGTCTTCTCTCCCCGGCAACGGCGCCAATTAATGTTGTACCTTAAGAAACCAATTTCCTGGCTATAGAGAATTGTGCTTAAGACATTAATTAATACTATTTACTGTCACTCACTTAGATATATGTTGTGTTCTCAAATGAAGGACCTGGAGACTTGGATTTTTACTCTCAATACTTAGGTGACAAGGAAATATCAAAAGCCATTTGATTAACTAAATATGAATGATAAATGAAGAAAGTTTGAAGAAGTTAAAAACAGTATGCTGCCTTACGTAGAAACTACTATCTTTTAACATAGAAGAATTATGAGGGTGAGAACTGAATCATGGACAATATGTTGTTTAACAAAGAACCTACTATCTATGACTCTTGGAGAAGTTAAAGATAATATGTTGCTTTGCACGGAAACTACTATCTATAACTTAGAAAGAAAGGTGAAAATTTCAAGTACAGCAGCGCTCTTTTAAGGAACTTTAACTTTAGCTACCTAAGCAAATAAAGACCTATAGCTTCATTACCATACTTGAAGGAAGAAAACATAAGATGGCACATAACAGAGAAGTCACAAAATCGTACCCAAAAAGTGCATGGAAACTTTTGATTCTTCATTAATCAACAATTATATCATGAATACAATGGCCTTGTCTCCGGGTTCTCCAAAATTCGAACCCCTTATTTGTAAATTTTCCTCCTTTTATACATTTGTGAAACAATTGTTGATCTCTGAAACTGTCAAACTACTCAATTGTTTCCCTAACTATCTAAAGTAAAAACTATTACAAAATATTACACAGAGGGTAAAAGACACCTCAAAGAGCATAAAATAATAGGAAAATAACTGAATTTAGAAGATAATGATAATTGTTGGCTTGCTCTGTTGATCGGCTGCCAAGTTCCTCTGTAAATGCTTCAATAGTGATTAATCTGCTAGCTTGCTCTGTTAATTAGCCGCTGAGTTCTTCTATATATGCTTAAATAATGATTAATCCATTTTAGTCATGATAAAATGTGTTAGCCATGCGTAAATTTGGGCTTACGTATGTATCGGGTGTTTTGATTGGCCAAAATACAAAAGAAACAACACCAATTTCCTTCCTCTTTGGATTTGGCTCTAATACTGATTTTTCCCTTTATACAACGAAATTAACGCAAACCTTTGGTTTACCGCGGAACTCAAAAAGAATTAAATCTGTTGCATAAACCCATCGGCTCCGCCTTTTCAACAGTCTTCTGACTCCCTTATGGACTTGATTAGACATAAATCTATATTTAATAATTCATTGGGTCCAAAACCCATCGCATATTGCAATCGGCCCTTTCACATGAAATATCACCACAAAACTTAACTTTACGCACCCTTAAGCTTCATAACTATGGTAATGTTGGACTTATGCATAAATCCTTCATATTTGTGCTTATTATATACCTTTTATAATAGAAATACGCCACAAAACATGCTTTTCCGCTTTTAACATGGGCTCCACACAACTATTGAGGCATACCTTTTCCGCCGATATAGCACTTCAATGTTTGTAATGTGATATTTAAATCCCTGTCGTTGATCTTCCGCCACCAGATCAACGGCTGGTGTCTTCTCCAAACCAACACAACTTGCCCGATAGATCCCCACCGTAGATCTACGCTTAGTGGATCAGACAGTCTACAAAGATTTCAAGTGGGACATAAGCACGGAGAATACCCGCCCAAAATGAGTGGTTTTCTCTCTCCACCTAGCTACTACGTGTCAAAATATAAGTGGAATCGGGTGAGCTCCACTAAAAACCACTTACCATTTTTACTCCGCCTGAAATCCCACTTGTAATTTTAAATCTTCCCTTCATACACCTTGTGGACCTGCCGGAACTATAAAACACAATAAATAGTTTTTCAGGTCTATCATCGCAAATCACAATCGGCGGAACCCATATATATGCATTCAGTGCTTCGCAGACCCACTGTTACGCAGTAAATTGTCACTGTCTCCTTGTCAGTCTCCCTACTGTGCCAAGGAATCAAATGCACCATGCTCATGCTCTCTTAACTGGCCAAATGACCCACTTTGCCAAAGTTTATTTCATCAGCGCGACTGTTATTAAAATAACCGCGCTGACTGGCGGCTGATAGTGCAACTGATGCGCTGCCAGCGCGGAAGCACACGGGTTTTCCGCGCTGGTCGAATTTCATGAGCCAGCGCATCCTATGCTTGTACTAAGTCGCGCTGACACAGCCTGCTCCGTTATTAAGATGCGCTGTCAGCGCTCCAGTTCAGTGTTACACCCGCGCTGATCCAGTTTGGGCGAATTTGTTCTAACAACCAGCCTTCCAGATAACTCCAGACCTGGTTGTTAGCCTTGTGAGTATCGCCCTCCCTTCTATGGCACGTCTGTTCGTCATTTGGAACCACCTTCCTTGGAGATAAGCTCATCCTCCCACCATTCATGGAGACTCCTTCTCCTATTTAAACCTCCACCATTGCCATGAGCAGCTAGTTTGGATAGTGTGGAATTCATAGTGCTTAGAGTGCTGCTGCTAATAGGTAGTTGGTGTGACAAGTGTGGATTTGCTAGAGGAAGCTTAAGGAAGGTTATGAGTATTGCTTGTGTGAGAGAGAGCTTTTGTTTTGGGAGAATCTACCTCCAAGGGTGAATGCTTAAGAGACTTGCTGGCTGGACCCTCTTGAGAAGGACTCAGCGCAAAACTTTGGTTGTACCTTTCTCTGTTATTGATTAATAATAGATGACTACTGTTATGGTTCCATTCTCATTTGTCTTTGTAATGGTTAATGTGAATTACATCCTTTCTGACTGATGTATAATTGCATTTATTAGATTTCACGTTTGTGTTTGTGTTTCTCTTCGTGTGTGCAGGTATCTATCTACGGGGATCGTGGAAGATCATGACCGGCCAAAGCGAAGGAGCGAGAACGACATCTCTTCATCAAACAATAGCGTTGGAATCCAAGTAGGTGTTCATTGCCTATCTTTTATTTGCAATTAGGAACTTGCACAGTAGCATTGTTTGATTGTTGCTAGACCCATTCTGGGCTAGTAGGGATCGCCTCTATCCGTAGAGGGGATTCACCTCTCCAACAATTTGTCGACTCCGCTGGGGAGCTGGCCTTTGTCTCTTTTTGTTCATTCTTGTTTTTGAGTTTGATTGTGACTCTCTTTTCAAAAATTAGGGGTTAGTCCTCTACTTTTAACTTCCCTGGTTCAATCTGGGAAGTGCCTTAATTGTTTAAAGAGTTCTTGCCTTGGTTTGGGAGTTTTTGGCTTGATTCTGCCTGTTTTTTAGCCTCAGCGCGGTTTATATCAAAACAGTCGCGCTGACAGCGCATAGCTGTCTCTTTGACTTCGTTGTCATCGCGTTTTTACCTAAAACAGTCGCGACGGTTCTGAAATCGAACCAGCGCGCTTAAGTCGTGTGCTTCCGCGCTGACAGTGCTTTGTTGCTACGCGTGACTTCTTGTCAGCGCATTGTTGCTGAGTGTTACCCGCGCTGATCCTGTAGAATTGAATTTGTTTCAATTTTGCCTCCTGAGCCTGTTGGTTTGACTATCTCCTGCTCTTTCTACTTGGTTTATGAGTTGATTTTTATTGATTGAATTGTGAAACACTTGCTTGCGAAGTCTTGTCGGACGAATCTTGTTTTGTGTCCTGTGACCTAGTGCCATCGTCATGTTTTCATTGGATTGACCTTGTTTTATCACTCATTCACAAAGATTCGTTGCTGCTCGTCTTTGATATTGCGGAAACCTTCCTCTTTTTGCTTTCTTTGCCTGTTTGTTTGAGGTGATTGGCGTTGAATCGGTCCTCGAATTGTTTCACTACCCAGACACAGATCACAGTTGCTTGGGTTCAATCAACTCTTTTCACGCTTGTTTTGTTTGTCATTGAGTGATTTTATTTCTCTTTACTTGGTGTTGCTGTCTCTCAAAATTCATCTTAAGTGCACAGTGCCATTGAAAAAGAAATCAAACTAATGTCTTTTGCATTCAATAGTTAATGAAAAGAAGAGCATTTCATTGATTTGTGTTCTCAAAATAAAATTTCATTTCTTTGTCATTAGCTGCATTATATTGTTTGATTGATTGAGTTCATTTTGTTTGATTGAAAACTCTTAACCCTCTCATAGTTAGAATTCATCGAATGGAATGGTATTCTTTGGCATGTAGTTTGCATCTAGGTAATTGTGAGAGATCACACGGTAAGGCCTGAAACCGAAACTTAATTCAAGATCAACCATAAAATAAACTGAATAAACCTAAAAACACATTGGAACTTAACACAAACATCTAGAGGTCTAGGTTAGAGACGTGTTCCGGCGTCTTTAAACATAGTCACTATTGTTTCACATTACGGTTGGGTGATTCCTCCTTCTGTGACTCGATAGTGGTCTAACATGGATTGTGCTCCCACGTACCATCGCGTATATAGGGAGACCCCACTAGGATTTTATCCTTGATCCATAGGAAGCCAAGTCTGCCGCCCTGCGAACCGTAACGCACCGAACACAACATTCGGGAAGATTGACTGCAGTACGGAAAGTCCTTGGCTCTCATACGATTGCCAAGGTGTATAAGCAGTTTTACGGATTGCTTGGTAAACCCTTTGCCTAGAATCTCCAGAGCAGTCACTTTTGATCCTTTTCGGACTCCCTAAAAGAAAAGGTGCCAGTGAGCTTCTTGTCACTTCGTGCTCATTAAACATTCGAAGGAGACTAGAGTCATATTTTCGTCCTTTTCTCGACTCTTGAAACATGAAAAGGTCAAGTTCAGTTCCTGTGTCTTAAAAATTTATTCGGCCATGATAAAATTACCTGGTTAGATTTTGTGTGCGTTAGTTTGAGTAGGGTCTTTATCATTAGTTTCCTTTAGGCTTTTGTGTGGGGTTTGTCATCCTGGTTGACCCGTCAACTCCCGGTCCAAGTGATCAAGGTTCTCCATCTTCTGTTGCTCCTGAGGTACCAGTTGTAAGCGATACTCTTCCGGTTATCCCGAGTATCCAGCCTATCAACACACGTGCCCCGGGCGACGAGGATTATGAAGAAGATTGGAACCCTATCTGGGAGCCTGACGAGGACGATATTCCTGTTACCCCTCCCGGTATGTCGTCTCCGATGTCCACTTCCCACATGGACGAGACATCTCCCAGCACAGGTGAGACACCCGTGGTGTCAAATATTGAATCTCCCATTCCAGCTACTTCTCCACTCTCCCCACGATATCAGTCAATGAGGGATAGAATAGCTGCCAGGATGCCTTCTACGACTATATGGGATCCTAGTGTCATTGCCACCACGGAACCCTTTCTTTCGCAACCCCCTAATAAACCTGTTACCTCAGTTCCCATGATTTCGACCGTTTGTGTAGCGTACTCAACTCCGGTCATCAGTGCTGTGACAGCATCTTCATCTACGAACCCTGGGGCTGGTCCCTCTCACGGTCAAGTGAGTAATGGCCAGCCAGGGCTTTCGTCTGGAGTCGTCGACCCTGCACAAAGTGCTCAACCCTCCTCTGGTCCTGTTCCAGGAGGGGGGCCATATGATGCCCATGGGCAACCCATTGTGGACCTGAATTACCAAGGTCCACTCTTTTATTATGATTCTACCGGTCAGTACCTCCAGTTCGCTCAATCCGCGCCTCTTCAACACTTTGTTGAAGTCTCAGTACCATTATCCATTACTTATGACGCCGGTACTCATTCTTTTCATGGGGGCCAGGCAATTCCTGCACAGCCTCAAGGACCACCTAATCTAGGCCAGCCACCTTATGTGCAAGCCCCCTAAGGGCAACCACTTTATGGCTAGTCTTACCCAGGACAATCTGGGGGCCCACAAGGACAACCCTACCCGGGACAACCTTCGGCCATTGGTGGTCCATCTTTTTCCTATCAGAGTCAACCTTCTGGTTATCCAGGGCAACCTGGTACCCAACAAGGTTACCCGTCTGGACAATCAGGACAGCCTTACATCCAACAAGGCCAACCTGGTTTCCAGCAGGGTTATCCCGTTGGACAAGCTAGGCAAAATTATATTCCTCAAGGTCAACTAGCAGTCCAACAGGGGTATCCTTCTGGGCAAGGGGGGCAACCCTACGTGCAGCAGGGCCAACCCACTGTTCAGTCTAGTCATCCTCCTGGGCAAGGGGGGAAACCCTACGTACAGAAGGGCCAACCCACTGCTCAACCTATGCATCCTCCTGGGCAAGGGGGGCAACCCTACGTACAGCAGGGCCAACCCACTGCTCAACCCATGCATCCTCCTGGGCAAGGGGGGCAACCCTACGTATAGCAGGGCCAACCCACTGCTCAGCCAGTACAACCTTCCGGACAAACGGGTCAGCCTTCTATGCAGCAAAGCCAACCCACTGTCCGCCCTAATCATCCATCTGGACAGGCTGGCCAACCGCAAGGTCAACCAGCCGTCCAGCCTGCTCGGCCATCTGTTCCGCAAGGACAACCCTTAGTTGTTCAAGGACAACCTGGCACCCAGCAAGTACGTCCTTCTGGGCAAACAGGTCTATCCCAAACTCAACCAGGCCAACCTTCCGGCCAGATGATCCAAGCCCAGCCGGTTCAAGGACATTATGCTGGGCCCCAAACTCAAATGAGTTATCAAATGCAAGGTGGGCGACGGCCCCAACCTTCCTACCAAGCGCAGCCTGCTTATCAAGCTCAGTATGGAGCCTAGCAAATGTATGGCTACCAGCAACCCCAGGGGCAAACTCAGTTTACCCCTTATCAAAATTATAAATAGATGCAGGTCACTCCTTACCAAATTATCAGTATGCTGCACTTGTGGGTCAAGTTGCTAATACATGGGGTGCTGGGGGGCAGACCCAGGGACAACTGTCTGCATATGGATAGAATCCGTATGGACAGAACCCCTACGGGCAAGGTCCCTATGGGCCAGGCCCTTTCGGGCCGGGTCCATCTGGACAGAGTCCATGGGGGCAACCACCACCTGGTTGGAACCCTAATACTGCCTCGAATCCACAGCCACAAATGTCCTTTAACCCTCAGTTGCCATTCTTAGCGACGTTGGAACTCCCGGATGTGTCCAAGCTGACGAATGATCCCATTCTGCATAATCCGTATTGGCCACCAGTTCCAACTAAAATACCCGGTGATTGTCCAAAATTTGATGGCAAAGCTAGTGAAGATCCTCAAGCCCATGTCATGACCTATCACCTCTGGTGTTCATCGAACTCATGGCTTGATGACTCTATCCGGCTTCGCCTCTTTCAAAGAACTCTCACCGGCTCAGCCGCTAAGTGGTACATTGAGCTAAATCGCGGCACGTTTCAAGATTTCAACTCGCTGGCTATGGCGTTTTTAACTCATTTTCAGTTACCCATTCGGTACGAGACGGGGACACATCTCCTCACGTCTCTCAAATAGGACACGGCAACCCATATATTTGATCATATACATGAATGGAGAAGGCATCGCCGCTTGATCAAATTCTGGATTCCTGATCAACTCCTGACCAATTGGTTCACAACTTCCTTTGTCCCTGCGATTGCACGAGACATCGCCATGGGAGCTTGTGTAACTGAAGAGCAAGCGATCGCACGAGCTCAGTATCTAGACTTAGTATACTCTCAGTCGGGTACTCTATATGATTATTTTCCAGACGCCCCGAGGCCTGGACAGCCCAAGGCTCCGCCCAAACCATCTGTTGATGGAGTCATTGGCTCTGTAAATTCGTCATCAAAGAAATCGGCTGCGAACCCTGGGAAGCAAAAACAGAACGCTTCTAATGGAAATGCTCCTCAGGGCCAATCTAATCCTGGAAGTACCTCCGAGGTAAACACCGTTCAGTCTGCCGCGGCGGATAAATCCTCAAAAGGGAAAAAGAAAGGGAAAGCTAAGGATAAATCTAAACATCCCAAGCAAGATTCCCCTAAGCCTCCTCCCGAGGGAGGAGCTAAACGAAAACCTAAGTATCCTTATCTCATCTGTGATGAGGATCACTACACTAAGGACTGCCCAAGGCGGTCCGAAGTTAGTCGGTTATTGAAAGGTGCTCCTGGGACTCCTGCCGTGCTTAAAGAGCCTTTCCCTTCCCAGCAGACTCAAATGGTGGCAGACCCGTCTCAACCCTCTTCCTCGTTCGGTTCTCAAGTGTTCATGGCTGGCACGATTCCCATCCATGTTTCAACTCGAGCGAAAGACTATCCATCTTGTGCCGGTAAAGAGCCGGAGGTTCCCTCCAGCGCTCCTCCATCTAGTTCTGGTCCTCTCCACATCGAAAGGCCCAGCACTAAGACGATCCCCCGAACCCCTCCAAAAGGTGTACTCAGGAAGTCATCTTACAACCCTAATGCTCGTGCTGCCCAGCACTATAGCATTGTTGAGGACTTAGCTCAGGCTCCGTCTGCTATGTCCGCTCTAGAAGTCCTCCAGAGCTGCCCCTCCCAGAGGAAGTCCCTGCTATCAGCGATTGGTGGCATCGACCCGGCAGATTCAGATTTGATTTCTTTCGATCTCGAGGGTTTTACACAGAGACTGCCTCACCAAGTCGCTTTCCTTATACAGGTCATCATCAATAACAGAACGATTCATCGTATGGTTATTGATGAAGGTGCCTCAATCTGCATCATGTCCGTTGCTTGCTGGAAGGCAATTGGTTCCCCTGCTTTGAGTCAGTCCCCTACGACGTTAGAAGCTTTTCATGGAAGAGAGTCCCGTCCTTACGGTATCCTCCAACGCTTACCCATCTCTTTGGAAGTAAAGACCGTAGAAGTGGAGGTCGAAGTTGTTGACGCCAATCTTACCTACAACCTCCTCCTCGGACAGAGCTGGACATACACCATGCAAGCCGTGGCTTCCTCCCTGTTCCGTGTCATTCGTTTCCCTCACCAGGGGAAGATTGTCACGGTGGACCAGCTCTCCTTCTTCGCCTCTTCTTCTAAAGGTAATGTGCCATTCGTAGAGCATACCTCTAAGTCACTCGAGAGTGTGGGTGCCAGACTTTTCAAAGATCCCACTTTAATGGGAGTCTTTCCCCTCCCACCTCCGAATCTCGCCCCTATTAATATGATCTCTGTACGCTCTGATCCGTGGGTTCTTCCTCCTGCTAACCAGGAAGACTCTTGGGGTGATATGATGCCATTGAGTCCTGCCGAACTCAACTACATCGAGATTGTCGCTGCATTGGCTCCCCCTGATGAACCTGCTCTCTCGAGCAGTGTTCCCGATTCATATGATCATTTCCCTTGGCTAGGAGATGAGGCTACTTCGGATCCATTGAAGGAAATATTTCCTTCCGACGAAGCCATCATAGAGACCATGTCTCTCGAAGATCTCCCTTGGTCAGATCACCACCATCGCTCTTCGTTTCTCCCTCCCCATCCGGAAATGACCGCATGTCTCGAGCGGTTTTCTTTGTGTGTCCCATCCCCGCCCCTCCAAACACCCATTCAGCTTTATCAAGTGTCTTCAGAGGGCAATATGGGAAATATCACGCAAACCCAACCGATCGACGCCTCTGTCAAACCAGGGATTGTCGAGCACATTCATATCGGAGTCACTTGAACTCCAGAGGAAGTTCAACTCTACACTGCTCTATTTCGCGAATTTCGTGATGTCTTTGCATGGTCCTATGAGGAAATGCCCGGCATCGACCCTAGTATAGTGGTGCACAAAATACCCACATATCCAGGGGCTAAGCCTGTTTGTCAGCGCTTACGCCCTGTGCACCCCCAAAAGGCTGCAGCCATCAAGGCCGAAGTTGAAAAGCTTCTTAAAGTTGGTTTCATTTACCCCATTCCCCTTACGGATTGGGTGTCTAATATAGTCCCTGTGAATAAAAAGCAGGGCACTATCCGGGTCTGTGTTGACTACTGTGATATCAATCGTGCCTGCCCGAAGGATAACTTCCCTACGCCCTTCATCGATCAGCTTATTGACGAGTGCGCAGGAAGTGAAATTTACTCGTTTATGGACGGCTTCTCTGGCTATAACCAGATCAACATTGCACCCACGGACCAGCATAAGATGACTTTTATTTGTCCTTGGGGCACCTTCGCCTATAAGAAGCTTCCTTTCGGTCTAAAGAATGCCGGCGCTACATTTCAACGTGCAATGTCTTATGCATTTCATGATATTCGCCACATTGTACAACCTTATCTGGATGACCTTCCAGCTCATTCAGCTAAGCGTCAGGATCATCCCTCTCATCTTCGAGAGATTTTTCTCCGCTGTCGACACTACCGCATTAGGCTTAATCCTCATAAGTGTGTCTTCTGCGTAGAATCAGGCCGACTGCTCGGGTTCATCGTCTCCCGAGAAGGCATCCGTCTGGATCCCCTCAAGGTTGAGGCCACCTTGAATCTTCCTCCCCCTGCCTCTTTGCAGCAATTGCAGAGCTTGCAGGGCAAAGCGAATTTCCTTAGACGATTCATTCCGAATTATGCCGAGGTGGCTAAGGGTTTTACACAGTTATTAAAGCGAGACACACCCTTTCGTTGGGATGCCATCGCCCAGGAGTCTTTCGAGCGACTCAAGGACCTCCTTGTCTTGGCCCCACTCTTAAGACCTCCGAACTACCACCGTGATTATACTCTCTATCTAGCTGCCGCTGACACCACCATCGGCATGGTTCTGGTGCAGGATGATGATGATGGCAATGAGCACGTTATCTATTACCTTATTCGCAATCTCTTGGATACGGAAACTCGCTACGCTTATGTCGAGAAGTTGGCATTAGCTGCTATCTGCGCCGTCCAACGATGCCGGCACTATATCATGTTGCGCACTACGACCGTGATTTCCGACTGCAACCCAATGACGTACATCTTGTCGCGTTAGCTGCTGGGGGGCAAGTACTCGAAATGGATCGTAATCCTACAAGAGTTTGACTTGGAATTTACTACTGCCAAGTCTAAGAAGTCTCTGGTCTTTGCAGAATTGCTCTGTTCTTTGCCATCTCCTTCTGCACCATCTCGTTCGGAAGAGCATATCCCGGATGAAACATTGTTTCTAATCAGCACCCTCGACCCTTGGTATGGGGACATCATCGTATATTTGCAGACGTCTTCCTTCCGTCCTAATGTATCGAAAGACGCTCGACGGAGGATTCGTCACCAATCTCAACCCTATCGCATTATTGGCGATACCCTGTACCGCCTCGGCGTTGATTCTGTTCTCCGTCGATGTTTGACTCTCGAGGAGGCTGAGCGGGTATTGAATGACTGCCACTCCGGTGCTTGTGGCGGCCACATGTCCGGATATGCCACCGCCCAGAAGATCCTCCGTGCTGGTTATTTCTGGCCTTCTATCTTCAAGGATTGCATCCTTGTCGTCCGTGCATGTCATGAATGCCAGATCTACCACCGGAAAATGCGTGCACCTCCTGCACCACTACACCCTGTTGTTACCGTAGGTCCATTTTCCAAATGGGGCATCGATTATACGTCCTGTAACCCTCGTTCGGCCGGGGGGCATGGGTATATCATTGTTGCCATGGATTATTTCACCAAATGGGCCCAAGCGATGCCTACATTGAACGAAGACGGTTACACGGCGGCGCAGTTTTTGTTTAATCATGTCATTACTCGGTTTGGAGTCCCCCGGCTATTGTTACGGATCATGGAAAACATTTCCGTAATCACATGATGACGGAACTAACGACCCAGCTAGGCTTCTGTCAAGATAGTTCGACGCCGTATTACCCTCAATCCAATGGCCAAGTTGAAGCTGTGAACAAAGTTTTGATCACAATGCTCCAATGTACCATGAATACGCACAAGTCTAACTGGCATCTGATGTTGTTCCCCGCCTTGTGGGCCTATCGGACCTCCGTGAAGGATGCCACCGGTTTCACTCCTTTTCAGCTTGTTTACGGACTGGAGGCCACCCTTCCTGTTGAGTGTGAGATTCCTTCGTTAAAATTAGCTGTCGAGTTGCTTCCCAACACCACTCCGGTGGAGGAACGGCTTCTTTATTTAGAACGGCTAGACGAGACTCGTCGATTAGCCTCTCTAGCTATTGAAGCGCAGAAGAAGAGGGTTAAGGCTCACTTCGACAATACCATTCAACCTCGTTCCTTTGTTGAGGGAGATCTAGTACTGCTCTATGATCAAGCTAAGGATAAGCTGGGGGCAGGTAAACTCGAATCCATGTGGCTAGGCCCCTATATCGTGAAGAGAGTTCTGAAAAAGGGGGCATATGAGCTGATCGACTACGAAGGAAATCCTTTCGACAAGCCCCGCAACGGGCTCTATCTAAAAAAATACTATGCATGATTTCGTGCACCTAGTTTGTACATACGTGTGTTGTTAGCAAGTGTGTTATGTGTGCATGATTTCTTGTTTTTCTTTGGTTTGAAGGCGCGTTTGCCTCTTATTGTGTTTTCTGCTTCTTGTGCAGATGTCTAGTGCACCTTATGTTGGTTTCGCTGATGGTGCCTGTCGTAGCACTTGCAACTTGTCTTCTGCGGCGTGGGCGATCTACGATCCTCACGGTGAGTTGCTAGATCTTCAAGGCGTGTGCTTGGGTCGCACCACCAACAATGTTGCCGAATACAGTGTTGTAATTGAATTACTTGCCGAAGCAGTTGATCTCGGCATTCATGCATTGGTGGTGAACCTGGACTCTCAACTTGTCGTCCATCAACTCAACGGGCGATATTCCGTCAGAGACCAACGCATTCTAAGGTTGTATTTACGTGTAAGATTGTTAGAAAGGAATTTTGATTACATCACATATCAACACATTCCAAGACGATTAAACATGTTAACTGATGCATTGGCAAACCATGTGTTAGACAGACATTTGCGTAATAGATAAACATCATACAAGAAGACATAGAAAGCATAATAAGACCATAGAATAAGCATATGTAAATAAATTATTTTCCAAGCATAGTTTGCATGTGTGTTTGCATGTGTGCTTTTAAGCTTGCATAAAAAATGAAAATATGTGGATCGCATGTTGTGCAACTGATACATTAGATCACATTTGTATTAGACATTTGCATAGCATATAAAAACATCATCACATGTGAAAAGATCCATCCAAAAACAGTATATGTATATATATATCGTGTGGTGCACTAAGGTGCTCAAAAATAAGTGTATAGGTCTAAAGTAAGGCCGATGTCCTCAGTACATCTGAGACACGTGTCTCTCAAAAAAAACATCAGTGGAAATAAAACCTAGATGTCTACTGTGCTGGGTTGTGCTCTCTGTAGCACACGACTGCCCCTGCCACCCGCCTCAAAAGGCGGTGCATCCTGGGTTCCACCCCCACTGTGTGGATCTGAGATGCTATGGGGACCTCCTCGATCCCCTGGTAATCTGGCACTCCCACCAGCAAACCCTCAAGGTTCTGTAGCACAATCTCTGGTGTGTTGACTCCTGGAGGAGCCAAGGCTAGGGCTCCAGCGTCCTGTCCCTCTCTCCGTGCCTCTGGGGCTAGACCAAGGGTCTCACGAGTCCCACATCTGCACATCACAGCATCCATCAGGACATGTACATAAAAATAAAAAAAATTAAAAAACATTAAAAAGATAAAAATTAAAAAGAGATCAAGTGTCATACCTCCATCGTCCCAATGCTCTCCTGGGGGCAGTGGCATGTCGGGATCGCCACGGAAGTCGATACCAGCATATGGCCAATCCTCTATGAAAATGACCTGCCGATCCAGCCACTCTCGAAAATAAACACCCCATGCCACTGGGCGGCCGCCACCTCCGCGCGGCATGACATGGCCCCATCGACTGCCCTCGTCTCCCGGGGACCCCTGGGTGGATCCACGACCATGTCCTGTAGCTGTAAGGCCGGCACCCACTCCAGCATGAGCGGAAGTAAGAGCGACCCATAACCGAACTGCTTCGACTCTCCGCGTCGACAGTTGCTCAGTTGCCTCTTCATGCTGATCGTTACTGCTGCTGCCCAGTTGAATACGATGGGCTGTAAGCACTCGAGAGCTAGTAGTAGATGGGTCTTTGAGGCCTCATGATTGGCCAAACAACCCGCTGCCCATGTCACCATAAAGAGTATGGTGCGAAGGACGATGTCATCCACCGTCGGAATACCAACCTTCCCACTCCGTGTTTTAACAGCCCGTGGACACACTCGAGCCATGAGCTGGTCAAGGGTCTCACCGCTGGGCTGTTGCCCCTCCAGAATGGGCATCTGGCCCCGGCGTGACAACCCAGTCAGAAAATAAATATCCGTGTAATCGAACTCGATATCACGGCCTCGGATCGTGAATTTGCCATCAACTGGGTTCCAAGCTCTGATTAAGAGCTTGAGGAGATCAGGTTGCGCCCTCAGGCGCGGAGTGAGGAAGAATTTTAGGAATCCGCATGCCGGCATTGCATTTCGGCAATCCGCATTGGCATAAGCTGCTATATCTTCGTTATCATGAGCTCTCTCTTGCCAAACAAAAGCCATTGCGTCCTGCATAACCATGAAAAAATATTAGAGCGCTAACTGTTGGAGTTTGTACGTTCAATTTCTTAAAAACAAAATTTTACGGCGTTAGCGCGGCTGTTTTTAAAACAGTCGCGCTGATCATGGCGCCCCGTTGTTTTTTCCTTGGGTCAGCGCGGAAGCACACGTGTTTTCCGCGCTGACCCGAGAGGTGGTGTGTGTAAAATTAATCGATCAGCGCGGACCCGAGCGGGAAATCCGCGCTGACCGAGAGCGCATCAACGCTCAAAGAATTTGCCCAAACGGCCAAATCCCACCGTGGAAATGCTGCAAAAAGGACTCAAAATGAAGCGCAGGGAGAGGAGAACCTACCTGGAACAAGCTGCCGGATGAATGGTGTCCGCACGGGCTGGAAATCGCTCCGTCAACCTCGCAGCTCCACAACGTTCTTCACAACTCAGAATGGTAACAATGGTAAAAAATGGCTTTTACCCCCCTATTTATGGTAAAAATTTATAATTGACCATGGTTTTTATAAATGTGGTTTTTTGTCATGTTTTCACCATAGATTTAGCACTAATGTCGCTATATTATGCTTTTATGCATGTTTTACTATGTTTTTTAATGTGTTGAACAAATTTATGCATGCAGTGTCCTTGTGCAGATTCTAGTAACCGGCGTGGTCATAACGGTTCTATGTACACTTGGTCCCAAAAAATGTCGTCTTTAAGCTCTTTTCCGACATAAACCAAGAAAAGATGGCCGAGCTTCCTTTCGGCTCGTTAAAAGGAATGAGAGGCAGTCACTTTTAAAGCTCTTTTTTCGACCGTTTAACTTAAAAATATTGTCGGGTGTTTGTCATTTCGCACTCGTTATTGGCTCTAAAACGATGTGCTTCCGACCGCCTTTTTACTTTTTTGGGTCAAAGTCACTATGCACGAAAAGTACTCCTCGATCATACTGGTCGGGCGGTTCTTTCGGGCATTGTTTTATACTTTTTCGGGCTCGAGAGACACAACTTTACGAAAAAGGACCCCCCTGGAGTTTCCTTTTCCGCTGTCTTTTCAGACTCTCTAAACAGGAAAAGACGTCGATTTCTTCCTTTGTCAGGCTCGTTAGAATTTAATGACATCGGATATCGTCGAAATGATGCTTTCTAAGCATATGCTATCCCCGTCAAGCTTGTCATCCAAAAATAACCGGGGTACCTGCCAGAAATGGTGGGGAAAATGAAACTGTAATAATGGTCGTGTCGGCAGTATGTCGCTCTTGAACACGGCACTCGTCTGCATTCGTGTCTGGGTGGGGATTTCTCATCTTGTTTTACACTAGCCTCCGTGGGTTTGGGTTATCCTATTTGACCTCTCATGATTGCCTTGTCACCATGACCTCTGCTCATTTGATGTCAGATACTACCAAATCTGCTGTCGTGCCGCCGATATGTTTAAGAGAAGTTGGCCTCTGCAAGCTTACCACCTCCCTCTGATGTCTCACACGAAATATTTTATCCTTCTCTGTCTCATGTCGATGATGTGGGAAACATTATGGCCCACCTTCGATCAAGGTTACTTCCTGTCGACTTCAGCTCATTATCCAGGAAAGTGACCTAGAGACTCCCTTCAGGTGCCTTAGAGCCTGCATGCCTCAATGGTAGGTTCTTCGTGTTCGACGTGAGGTTTTCATCATTGGCCTTCGATCAGATGATTCTGCGGGTGTTCGACACCAGCTCATTGATTCACACGCCGCAGATTGTACCTATAAGTACCATGAGGACCATTGTCATTATTGGTGGTACCTCTCGCGTCTGTTAACAGTTTTCATCATTGACTGGTAATCAGATGATGTTCATGCATGTTCGACTTAAGCTCATGTATTCACATGTTTGGACTTGTACTTTGTTCGGGTTGGGATGGAGCGCAAGACCCTGGCTTTTGTCTATTGCGAACCAGGCTGCGATTTTGTGGATTGTTATTACATGACTCGTTGATGGATGGTTGCGCCCATACCTGAGTCTTTGGGATGGCTGCGACCATACCTTCTTATCATCATGGTCTCTTCAGCTGGGTGGCTGCGTCCATACCACAGACCTTCTTCATATGTCTTTTGGATGGCTGCGCCCATGCCTAGACTACATGTAATCGAGATATCAGTTGTACATACGTGCAGGTCCTTCCTGGTGGAGTTCCAGTTCAGCAGTTTTGTAAAGCATTTCACCCCTCCCACTCTCTTGGGCTTCATGCTTTAGGCGGCATCTGTTACGCAGTAAATTGTCACTGTCTCCTTGTCAGTCTCCCTACTGTGCCAATGAATCAAATGCACCATGCTCATGCTCTCTTAACTGGCCAAATGACCCACTTTGCCAAAGTTTATTTCATCAGCGCGACTGTTATTAAAATAATCGCACTGACTGGCGGCTGATAGTGCAATTGATGCGCTGCCAGCGCAGAAGCACATGGGTTTTCCGCGCTGGTCGAATTTCATGAGCCAGCGCATCCTATGCTTGTACTAAGTCGCGCTGACACAGCCTGCTCCGTTATTAAGATGCGCTGTCAGCGCTCCAGTTCAGTGTTACACCCGTGCTGATCCAGTTTGGGCGAATTTGTTCTAACAGCCAGCCTTCTAGATAACTCCAGACCTGGTTGTTAGCCTTGTGAGTATCGCCCTCCCTTCTATGGCACATCTGTTCGTCATTTGGAACCACCTTCCTTGGAGATAAGCTCATCCTCCCACCATTCATGGAGACTCCTTCTCCTATTTAAACCTCCACCATTGCCATGAGCAGCTAGTTTGGATAGTGTGGAATTCATAGTGCTTAGAGTGCTGCTGCTAATAGTTAGTTGGTGTGACAAGTGTGGATTTGCTAGAGGAAGCTTAAGGAAGGTTGTGAGTATTGCTTGTGTGAGAGAGAGCTTTTGTTTTGGGAGAATCTACCTCCAAGGGTGAATGCTTAAGAGACTTGCTGGCTGGACCCTCTTGAGAAGGACTCAGCGTCAGAAATTTGGTTGTACCTTTCTCTGTTATTGATTAATAATAGATGACTACTGTTATGGTTCCATTCTCATTTGTCTTTGTAATGGTTAATGTGAATTACATCCTTTCTGACTGATGTATAATTGCATTTATTAGATTTTACGTTTGCGTTTGTGTTTCTCTTCGTGTGTGCAGGTATCTATCTATGGGGATCGTGGAAGATCATGATCGGCCAAAGCGAAGGAGCGAGAATGACATCTCTTCATCAAACAATAGCGTTGGAATCCAAGTAGGTGTTCATTGCCTATCTTTTATTTGCAATTAGGAACTTGCACAGTAGCATTGTTTGATTGTTGCTAGACCCATTCTGGGCTAGTAGGGATCGCCTCTATCCGTAGAGGGGATTTACCTCTCCAACTATTTGGCGACCATACTGGGGATTTACCTCTCCAACACCCACCGAGTTTTTAAATATAATATATATATTACAGTTTCAGATCTTTAACACTTTATCACTTGTTTCTTTTGCGATTTCGATACATAATGTGCTTTGTGATATATATATACATATACATTCATATAACCATTGGCTTAATCCTTCACTATACCAGGGCCGATTATTTTATTTTTACTTGTTCCTTTACAAAGAAAACATACCCAATATACCATTATTACTCCTTCCTCTTGCTTTTATCTATTTTTGAAATATTTTCAAGTTCTTGTATGAAAAATGAATACCACAAGCAACAAAAATTCATGTTGCAACAGTGGCCAACCCTCCACAAATATTCTAAAGAATATGCTAAGAATTTTTATGTGTGTCAGAGGGTTGGGAAGCCTTCTCGATGGGATTAACTCCCCTTAAAACCCATTCATACAGTGCAGATCTTCGAGAAGTGGGAAATAGATTTCATCGGACCCATAACACCACCAACGTGACATTCATATGCAAGATACATAATTACATCCATAGAATATCTCACCAGACGGGCAAAGGCAGCACCAGTCAAATATTGTATGACCGATGCTGCCACAAGGCTCATTTTTTAGAATATAATTTCAAGATTTGGATGCCCAAAAATCCTCACAAGTGATCAAGGAACACATTTTCTTAATGAAACCGTTGAGTTGCTTCTCAAGAACTTTATGATTCAGCATCATAAAATTAGTCCATACCATCCATAGGCCAATGGGACTATTGAGGTATTCAATAAAATACTGGAAAAATGTCTCACAAAAATTATATCAGCTAACAGGGACGACTGGGATGAGTGTGTACTAGCAACTCTATGGGCATACAGAACAACAGTGAAAAGACTTCATAAACAAACACCATTTCAGCTGGTATATGGGAAGGAAGTAGTAGTGCCAATAGAGTTCATAGTACCCAACATGTTTATTTCTGAGGCAACAAAAATGACAGATAATGTAGCATTAAGAGAAAGACTAAATCAACTGATGGAACTTGATGAATCCAGATTCTTGGCCAAATTTCACCAGTCAGTAGAGCAGAGAAGGCAAAAATCTTGGCATGATAGGCATATCAAAAGGAAGACATTCAAAGTTGGAGATCATGCACTATTATATGACATCTAGTTCCAAAAGTTTCCAAGTAAATTTCAGATGCACTGGCTGGGCCCATTCATAGTTGCAGAAATTAGAGATTTGGGAGTGGTAAGGTTGGTGCAACTGGATGGAGAAATGCTACAAGGTTGGGTAAACGGCACATGCCTGAAGCCCTTCCACATGCCAATGAACACACTATCAAGTTAAGGGGGTCTCGGAAACAAGCCCGCAAGTAGGTAGTAGTCAATAAAAGTTAGCCAAGTCATTTCAATATTCATTTGAAGTTTGTGTCTTTTATCATCCTTTTAGCAAGAATAAGAAAAAGCATCAATAAGGTTGCGGAAAAAATGTCATGATACCGCAACCCATTTGTGGTTAGGGGAATAGGTAGACTTAACAGTCACTCATAGGCACACGCATTTCCAGTTCTTAAGTTACACATAGGCAGACACTTTTTCAGTCTTAATAGTCACACGCTTTGTCTGTCCTTTCCGCCGTACGAGTAGTCATTTCCATAATAAGTAACTAATAATGCAATTGTCAAGTGGAAGCCGTAAAATATTTTCCCGTTAGGAACAAATTTAGCTAATAAATACCCTCCATTACGGCAAAGTTAATAAGCCATGCGGCCCACTCTGTCCTTTCCTAGTCCACGTCAAAAATGTCAGGTCCAGGTCAGCCGACGGTGGCAAAGCATGGTTAGGATACATGGGGAAAGTTGCCATAGTAATTAGTTGCCAAAGTCTAGTTAGGAAACATCGTGTCAAGCCCAGCTACTTAATTTGCATGATAATGCAGGAAGCTACAGAATTTCAAGTGCAGGTAGCAGAGAAAATCCAATTCTTCTATGAAGAACAATAGCAGTAGAAGCGTAGAAGTTCGAAGCCTCAAGTGACGATTGTCTATCAGAGACGCAGAGAAATGGCAAAGGGAATTCTCTCAGTTCCAAAGGATAAACTAGATGAGCGAATTGCGCTGCTGGAAAATCTATATGGAAAATATGACAAATCTACCTTAGTTGACAATGACCTTACTGATTATTTCTAGTTTCCAACGCTGAAAAGGGAGGTCTATACAGAAGAAATTCAGAAGGAAGATGGCACCAGAAAAGCCAGAGTCAAGGAAGATTTCAGAGGTTGACACTGATCAATTTGAGAAGTTTACCATTATTTGGCACTCAATTGGCTGCAATGCAGTGTACCAAATTACTAGCCAACAGAATGCATGGGGGATCCCTGTGGCTCAACAAGGAGTACCCAATTCATGTATATGATATCCATCGTCTCACGGGGCTGCCAGCCAGAGGAAATGTGGTGAACACAACATTCCAGGCAGGCACGAAAAGAGCAAAGAAGTAGGGAGAAGATGATTATTATGCAAAATATGGAACGAAGCGTCGTGGAAGGGGAGCCAAAATTGACATGATCAAAAAAATTGAGATAAGGTTCACTTGGTACATCATAGCAAGCAAGACCATAATACACTTCGCAAGAAATGAATGCACCCTAGATGAAATATTGGTTGCAGAGCATTACTGCAATGGAGAAGTGCTCAACTGGTCTGGCTTTATACTAAACGAGCTCTTCGAAGCATGTGAAGACATCTACAAGCGGAGTACCAATTTCCTATTTGGATACATATTAATGTCTCTGGCGATGTGGAAATGGCGGCCACCAAGGGGGAGGGAGATGATGAAGATCACTAAAGGAAAACTATTAGCGCTCCGGTATGAGCCATGGAGAGCTTCGGGGGACCTGAGCAGTAAAGAAATTAATGAGGTAGCTTTCATTGAATGGTATGAGCTACTGCTGATTGCAATCAGGTTGACGGAGAGAATACCCAAACTAGTTCTGGATGAGTTCTCCAAGGAAATCTGGTTTGGAGCTTCGCATGGGCATACTTACATTTGACCTCGGTGTGTCCATCCTGCTACTTTCAAGATGAGGCTACAAAAATTTGTTTAGAGTGAAGCGACACTCCATAGTGAGATTGGATCATGTCTAGGGATCGCCTGTGAAATTATAGAGGGGAAGTACCGATATCTATTTGGTGGATTAAAGCCATAGTTGCAAGCGAGAGAAGCAGGAGAAAGCAGCAAAAAGAGACCAGCTAAAGATGATATACACCCAATGGTGTTGCAAATGGAACAACAAATGTTTTTGATAAGGCAGATGATCGCAAGCTTCAATGAGAACTTAGGTGAGGCTAACCAGCCCATGAAATTTCAAGGTTCTACTATGTTTTCACCAATAATTACAACTCCGTTGGCTATGGCAATCCCCACTGGGGGTGCTAGAACCCCATCCCAACCAACAATCCCGAAACCCAAAAATAAAAGAGTAGTTAGGAGCCCGACATTTAATAAGCCAAGAACTACCTCGGAAATTCACATAGTCTACCTTACTGATGAGGTCGGACAATCAATCTCTGCATCCTCGATTATTGAAGAAATTCCCCCAAATACCTCTACTATCACACCTCAGTCGTGGGAATCTTCTCCCCACACCGCTTCCACCTTCGCAAACCTGTCCGAAACCATCCCCTTTGACACATGACTAGCAACTACAGATATGGAGGTTGACTCAACATAATAGTTTAAAGGGGCCACCTTTGGAAATGGCACTAGCAGACCTCACTAGTCTCTCTACTTTTTGGGTCAGACCCACTCCAAGAGAAAGGACCAACCACAACTCTTTCACAGGAGGGGGGGGGGGCGAACTGTACTAGCCATTGTTCCCTATAAGTTTCCTGGTGGTCCCTAACCCTAATATCGTTCCTCCCACTCCCTAGTTCACTCCACAATCACAACCAATTCATTCTCCCACCTCCCATTATGAGAAATCCATCGCCAGCGGCCTACCAATTTAGCAAAATTTTCTAGAACCAAGAAAAATGCAAGCCGACACCCTGCAACACTGGTCCTTGACACAATTGTTTTCATTTATTCAACAAGTGGCGCAAAGAGCCAAAAGAATACACGATGATCTGGCCAGAGAGAGTGAGTAGAAAAAACAATAGCTACAGGAAGTAATAGAGGAGAGGGAGCAATTGCGAAAAGAAAATATAGATTTGCAGGCATAGGTTGATAAGGTAATAGAGAAGTTTTGATCATTATGGTCGACGATCACAGATGCCAACACAGAAGCTCCAAAGGACATTACAACCTGCACACTGGTGAGTTGCTGTGATCACATTCAAGCAGCATGTTCAAATATGGTGGCAACCAATGCTGATATGAAGAAGAAGCTGGAAACAGGAAGATCAACGCTGCCAGACCTGGTCGAAATATATGTAAGAACAATAGATGGAAAGATCAGCGAGGTAGCAGCCAAGAAGCAAGCACTCGCTGATGCACTAGTAGATGGGTATGCCCTGATGGATAGAGTTCATGACTAGCCGGGAAGCCTTGCATTGAAGAATCATTTAGTATACCCTATGAGAGAGAAGCTACAGATATTGTTTTCTAGTAGCAGAGACTGCATGGATTCCAACCAACTCCAGAATATTAACGAGCTGATCACTGCCATTCTAACACAGGTTGATGAGATCGAAGATGAATTGGTGAAATCCAAAAAGCTGATAAGAGACCTACGTCCACCGGTCCGTATATAGGTTATAACTTTGAAATAAGTCTGCAACAACAACAAAGAACAATGGGATCATCTATAGAGTAAAAATACAACCGAATTAACATTCAACGAAGCCAAAGACTTGACTCAATATCCTGACATGATCATTGTAGGATGGGAGGCTACCCTCCAAAAGTATAATGAATTCAAACAACAAACGACCACCGTTGTTCTGGAGTTGGGGCCTTTGTTTGGAAAAGAAGGGAAACAAGTGAAATAAGGCAAAATGGGAGCAGAAACTACCCTGTAAATGACAGTTGAGACAACGGTAGCATTAGCTCATCAACTGACAGAACCAGAGAAACCAATGATAGGAGTACCTACTGAGACATCAATAGGACCCGCAGAGCTCGAAATGAATTGACTCGAGGATGAGTCAAAGAATTGTGTTTGGGGCCTATTGGGGCTATTATCACTCTAACATTTCCCTAGGGTTGTTATCTTGTATCAAAATAAATATTAGAGGTAACCACAAACCTACTTTTGAGATCAGGATCTAGCCTTCCTAATGCTCAGAGAGGGCTTTCTCTTTATGATTTAACTTTGTTGAGGTAATTGATTTTAGGCTAGTTATTTAAGCTTGATTGGGTTTTGATTTTGATTTGGTAGTGGAATCACTGACTTAGATGGATAGAGGGATGAATTTTACCATTGGACTATGGGGTCAAGTGTCAAGAAAACATGACTGAATCAAGTTCTAAAGATAGTGTGCATAGGGCAAGGTAGCTGAGTAAATTCAGATCTTTTAGGCTGGATGGTGTAGTGGTTTTCAATTGGGGTCAAGGAGCAGTTAAGGATTCCTCAAACCGGATAATGAGGGAAATGATAGAGGTCAATTAAAACTAGGGAGCAATGAAGGATTCCCTACTCTAGATATCAGAAGAAAACATTAAAATGAATAATTGTTCAAGACAAAGTGTACTTAAACAAATTTTGTAATAATATTCCAGTTATTTTATTCAATTTAGATAACATGCAAGTATCTGAAATACTTAAGAAGATAACAATTTGAAAAACAGAAAATACTTCACTAAAGTTGCCCAACACATGAATCCTGTAATGAAATGCCTTTATTACTCAGTCCAATCTGCTGACTTGAAAAGTGTTACAATGAACCCTTAGGTTTTATATCAATACAACTATAGAAATGTTTAGCAATCCACCCCAATACTTCGAATTATGAATTATTTATACAAAAAAATATTACAAAATATCCTAAACTGATTTAGGAATTATTCAAGGAAAAATAAATATCTTCATGCAAGAATATAGAGACAGATATGTAACTGATGCAAGTTGTCCCTCTTTTATTGTTTGCAGCTGGCTCTTCTTTGATATTACGCTTCTTTTTCTCTTTTTCTATTTGTCTTCCACGCTGACTGTTCTTTTACATTTCCTTTTGACTAATACTCTTTGACTTAGCCGATCTGCTACTTTCCTTTCAATGTTTTGTATCCACTGTTTACCTTGCATTTTCACAGTAAATCATTTAATTTTTCTTAAGTCTCTGTATTTGGTAATTTAATATTTACCATTCCTCTGTAGACATCATCAGCTTCTGTGTAATTTAAAAAGGTGGGCTTGTTTACAAAAAGATGTTTTAACTCATGCTGGAGGTAAAAGAGGTTCTCAAAAGTATGGTAAATAACCTTTCCGGTAGGCATCCTTTTCATAGAGGAACTATTGGCTTGCTCCTTTGCCACTTCTTTGATTCTCTTATCATAGTCTTCACGTGGCATTAACTTGTCATTTATTACCAATGGATTGGGAATACCTTTCTACCTCAAAGCATCAAATTTTACCATGAACTTGCCTATAGCTAGCTCCATGGTTTGGCATTTGTCCTCAAGCTGCATCATCAAGTTCCTCTTGGTGATTACCTTATTTACCTCTAGTATAGTGCCAGTTCTATCAGCTATGTCAAGCTCCTGCAATTCATATGTATTCTTTGAGTTAAGGAATTGGATTATTCTTGAGGCTTCTTCTGGCATATTTCCAAGTTCGGCCTTAACCCTTTGAATTGCTTCACCAATCTCTTTGACTAAATCATTTTTTTCAATGATAACTTGTATAGATGGCCAAATATCATTGATAGAGTTAATGATATTGGCTCATAGCTGCTCCTTTTCTTGGGCAAGTGGCTCCTTCAGTGTTAATTCCTTTTATAAGTTATTTATCCTCTTAGTCAACTTGTTTGACTTCTGTACTTCATTTTTATGCATGATTTGAGCCAGTTTCTTCTCATCCTCTAGAATTTTTATCTATTCTTTAAGTCTATTTATTTCAGTGGTCTGAATGGACATGTCCTCCATGGCCTTGACCAGTTTACTTGCTTCATCACTTGGATGAGTTGTTGTTGTTGTTGAACCTATTGTTGATGTAGTTGCTGATGTAGTTGGAAGTGTTGTAGCTACTGGAGCTATTGGGGCCAATGAAGCTGCCAAAGTGGAAGGAACTGTTGTAGTGAATGTAGGGATAGCAGTGGCAGTAGCTGTCTCAATGTTGGCCTGTTTTAGCTGTATTAAATTGTCCAATTCATTCTCCATTTCTTTCAATTGAGCATTTAGTTAAAGAATGAGATCCATCATTTCATCCTATTGGGTTTGGATCTCTGGGACCTCCTTTCTCTATGGATGTTCAGTAGGAGGCAATTTTAACTGCTTCTTCAATGCAGCAATATCCTCATTTTTCTTCTTTATGATCTTTTTTCTTCCTTGATGTCATTTGGATTATATCCGATCTCAATCACCAAGTCCTCTAGTGACTCGATTATGTTATCCTTGGCCTGTGAGGATGCCTTTTCTAGCTTAAACTATGCTATGATGTTGTCTAGAGAACTTTGAAATTCCTGCACAGTTATTGCTTTGTTAGTCATTGTCGAGTAAATAGTTTCACCTGCTTGCTTATGAAATTCAATTTGATCAATAGAGTGAACATCCCTGGCCAAAACTTCAAACTCTATCCTCCTATAATCTGTTGATGTTTTAGGCTGATGGACTGTAGTCTGCAAAAAGGCCATTTTCATTTTACTAGTTTTAATGTCAAAAGCTGACATCGACCTCTTCTAATTGCTAGGAGTCTGTTTGAAGTACTGGGCATATGTTTCAGCCTTCAATGCCTCATTCCTCAACTTGATTTCTTTGTACTTCTCTTTTATATATTTCTCTTTATCCACTGGTTTTCTAGATGAAGAGACTTCAATACTAAGTTGTTTTTCAATAATCTGAGTATTTGAGGTGGAAGGTTGATGAGTTTCCTTTGAAAATGCTGGAGCTTTATTCTTTTTAACCATTGTGTCAGTATCAATGATTTCAACTGTCTCAATGGTCTCTTCTTGCTCATTTACAGGATTAAGCTTGGGCTTCTTCCTGTACATGATTTCAAACCTATCATCTATAGTATCCATTTTAAAGCTAGAACCTTCTTCACTAGTTCTTTTTACATTTTTGTCCTGCATGGCTAGAGTCTGTAAAATGGGACTAATACCCATCTACTCCTGTAGGGTTGGAATCTGCAGAAAGGAACCAGTATCCATCTGCGTTTTCACATATATTAAGATATTTTCTAAGCACTCTGACTGGTTGGCATATTTTTCAATGTCTAGCCTAGACTCGTGCATAAAAGGGCTTAATTTGAATTTGAGCCTCAATTTGTTTATGACTCCATTAGGGTCATACTACCACATGAAACTACTACTGAACTCCATTTGCTGTAAAGTTTTCTCTGCTTCTTGTCCAGCTTCCCTATTATTACAAATAAAAGGGCCCAGCTGTTTTTGATCTTGAACTGTGTTTTCTTCCTATCTGACAGAAAATTGACCTCATCTGATTTTATGATCTACCTGAAATATTCTAATGCAAATATTCTCATGGGGAGATATCTAAGCAGCTTATAGGGAGTGAGCTGGAATCCATATATCCTAATTTCAGTGTGGTCCTGGTATAGATACCAGTGTCCTACTCTACTATTTTTAGACAACTACAAAACTCTTTTTATCTCATCACTGATCTTGGGTTGATTGCTACTAGTTAGCATATTTACAACTAGATTAACAAAGGAATCAATGAACTCCTTATAACTAAAAACAGTGGAATATTTTTGGATCAATGGTGTCCAAAAGATGACATGTCTTGGTTGGCCCCTAGTGTCCAATCTTTGGATGCTGACTGGAAACTTGTATGACTAGAAATATAGGAACATGTGGAACAATACTGCAGAGTATTTGAATACTCTTCAATTTGGCAGTATGATCAATTGATCATGGATTCTGTATACCAAGAACTGGGCAAAATTTAAAATTGTAACTGGAGGCTTGCATGGGAAAACAATAGAGAGGAAAGCAAGTACAAGTTCATCTAAAAATTCATGAGTTGTATACCCAAGGATAGAAGACAACATGGTTACAATTTGTCTTGCCCTCTTAGAGAAAATGGTGGCAGAGTATGGAGGACTGTCTGTAGGAGTATGAGACTCTTCTAGGATGAAAGTTCGAAATATTTAAGCCCTCTTGGGAAGGTCCAACTTTATGTCAAGTTCAAGTAGGTTTTCAATGGAAAATGGAGTTTCATTTGGACTTGGCTGGACTTGCAGTATTTGATTTATTGACTATGTAGTAATGGTGAATAAAATCTGTTGGTCAGGAGATACTATGGCTCTTCGACTTGGGATATAGTAAGCTTGGTAGAAATGGATTATTTCTCGGAACAAGTGTACCTGTGGGAACAATTATTTGGGAAAATTTGATTCCCATAGGTGAATGTCATCATTCTGGTTAAGGAATTTATCTTTACTTCAGCATTGGAGTTTTAATAGATGGCTAGAGGTGGATGTGTCTTTAATTTGGAAATCTCTGTCGGCCAATGGGAGGTGGTCAACGTCTAGGTGAGCGTTTTGCAGGGGTTTCTCATTTAGAATGCTCTGGGAAGCCACAATTTGGTTTATTCTATTTGAATTACTCTTTATTTGGCTTTAGGAGTAGGGTTAAAAGCTCTGGAATAGCGGGAAGGGTGAATATAGTCTGCAGGAAATGGTTTCTTTGGATGCACAGTGGGTTTCTTTATTTTGGCAAGGTTTTTTAATTAATTCAGTTAATTAAACTTGTATAAACAGTGTGCAGAGCTTAATTACAAGGTTGTTCTGGTTCATTCAAGAATACTTGGAAAAACAACGATTAGATGTGTAGATAGGGTTCTATGGTAGTAGCAGAGGTTTCTAAAGATTGAATTGTCTGTGTGCTACTTCAATTTGGAGTCAGCAGGATCTTCAGGTTGTAAATGGGTAGAAAATGGTTGTATAGAGTTCCCGGGCATTAGAACTGGTTAGCAGAGGTGTTTGCAATGAAAATCAGTGAAAAGGGGGATTTTTTGGTTTTTAACCAACAGTGGTTCAATTTGGGCGCAATATTAACAAATGAACAGTGGGCGGTTTCATTTTACACGAGGAGGTGGTTTTATGCAATATCGCACCACTTTTGGGTGGAGGGTGGTATTTTTTCAAAGCATGAAATACAGCGTGGTGCTGCCATGTAGCAAAACAGTGATCGGCCAAACCGCGAACCCCGCGTGCTTTTGGGATTTTAACTATCGAACGATAGCAGCGTGCGATATGGATATGGGCCGTCAGATCTGGGAGTGTTTGATTGGAGGGCTATCACGTGGCGGAGTTGCGAGGGCAATGTTGGGATGTGGTTGGCGGGACCTAGGGATAAATAATGCGGCGAGTTTAATAAATTCAAAGGGTTAGTGAGGGTTGAAGAATTATAACGTGGGGGGTTAAATACATAAAGCAAGACTATAGGTTAGGGAATAACTTAGGATAAAGGGGTTTTAGTGGGTTTTTAAAGAAAAAGGGAAATTAATAAAGGGGAGGGTAATATTTGTGATGGGAATGGTTTTCACACTAGGGAAAAGAGGTTTTGGGAAGGGGAAATGGGATGAAATAAGGGGGAAAGTGAAATGAAGAGGAGGGGATATATATACAAGGGGAAATGAAAGGAAATGGTGCTTAGAAATGAAGAAGGGGAAAATCACTTGGGAAAGAAAGGTAATGAAGGGATAATGAAGAAGGGAAAAATTAATAAAGGGTTTAGTGCAAGGAGGGGTAATTAGTGAATAAGCTTTAGTGAATGTCCTTTGCCTTTGATAATTCCTCCTGCACATAAAACAGAGGATTAAGCATGATGAAGGTGCATTTGATTTGGCAACCTTGTATATTTTCAAAACTTCTTCTACCTACCCTTTATTTACCCTAGCATTTTCTCTTCATTCATTGGGTCCATTTGAGCTTTCTAGCCCTTTATTTTTTTTTCTTTGATAAGAAAACTATCTAATTCTAACCTTATAACTTCCAATGGCTCAGATTAAACTGGTGAGCTCATTATTATTCTCTACCTAACTACTGATCTGCCAAGATTAAACAGTTTGGCTAGATCTTTATTCTCTATCTATCAACATGAAATTTAAAGCATGAATGAATGAAGATTAAACTATTTGACCATCATGGATTGTGGCATTTTTGACAAGTTGCACACAATATTCTTTTGCAAAGTAAAATAAAAAGGAGTGGCATTTGAATTTGCACACTTTCATGATGTATTCTTATCTCTTTTTGGGGTTCATATTTTATATCTTTTTGATCTTTTTCTTTCGTTTGGTCCTTTAATTATTCTTTTAGGACTTCACCCTCTTTACATTTTTTATTTTTAATATGGGTAAACATTTTGCAGAAAGAAAAAGTATGTACAATATTACAAGATTAATCATAGTCAATTCAAAATTATGAATCCTATTATTAAAGGACCCTAACAGGGGCCTTCGTTTTGATTTTAAAAGATTTTTAAGATTTTTAAGATACAAAGAAGTGGAAACAGGTGGTGGCAGTAATGATTAGGATGTAGAGAAGATAACTGAGGCAGAAGACAAGAACATGCAGTTTTGGAATGGTTGCGGCGAGGTGTCAGCAGAAACTAGGGGCAGCCGAGTGAACAAGGGGGACAAGGGGTAGCCAAGGAAAGGAACAGCTAAGAAAACAAGGCAGACAAGGGGTAGAAAAGGAAAGGAACAGCCGAGCGGGAACTGGCAGTGAAAGCGGTAGAATGAATACTCAATTAGAAAGCTGTAAGGAGAAAGCAGTTGGTTGCATCTTGATGGGTCGGTAATAGCTTCTAGTCACAGACGAGCAATGAGGAAGATGTAATCGCTCAAAGCACCTAGATTAAAGACTCAACCTGTGGCTGAGAAGAGGCTGAGTCTGTCATAGGTAGTTAGATCTTGTAATCAGGTATTTCATGTAGTTATTTGTGACTAAGGCCGATGCATTATGTACTACTATCCTGTTGAATTAGATGAATGAAGATCTAGACTAGTTTCTTGGTATGATGTATGTATTTGCTTATGATATATGGACCTACTAAAATTTTAAATGTACTGCAAGTCTATGTATATGGTAGATGCATTGTAATTATTGATATAATGTTACCCCGAGTATATGCATAAAGCTACTTACAGACTGATGGTTGGTATAACCTTCACCCCATGATGAACCCTTCTTACTTCTGGTCATGGCATGCCTCAGGTGAGACTCCTTATCCATTGGGTAAGGTGAAAATGCCAGTGTTTTCCTAGACTACAATGAGCCATTGTTGGCCCTCTACGCTTGAACCTAGGGTCTTGATCCAGGTGGATATTGGTGACCACCTGCTAATTCCACTTGGATCCCCTCTAGTGCTTCTTTTAGTTTTTTCAGTTTCCTTAATTATAGCACAGTTTACTATTTTTAGTAGTTTTTTGGGTCCTAAACTTCTGGAGCCATTTTGAGGCCCTAAACGACGTTTTTTGGGAAATCTACCGCAGCGATTTTTCTGTCTAAAAATCATCTTTTCCATCGTAGTCCTCGGAGAGATCTTTCCAACGAGCTATCATGCACGTCAAACGGAGATAATGCGACCAATTCGCGACCCCAAGAAGTTGATGTACCAACTTACCCAAAAACGAGGCCCACAATTTGGCGTTTCATCTTCTAGGGTTAGCTTTTGGAATGTGAAGGGTTTTCCATTGTTTCTCAACAATAAATAGGCCTTCAAGCCTCATTATAACACAGTTCAGAGGCATGTAGCCACACATCTCTTCTCAGAGATAAGCTACCATCGCCCTAGCTGGTTTATTTCCATTTCTGGTTGTAAGCATATTTCAGTATTTTCCATTAATGAAATGAAGTATTATTTCCGCTGCATCTTTGTGTATATGGTTATCTCTGTAATTTGTTACATTCTTGTTTAAGTCTGGATCAGTGGTATCAGAGCGGTCTGCTTTTTCTCTGTTTTTGTTTGCATGTCCCCAATGAGGTCGGGATATAAGGAGTTAGGGCTTGAGCTGGTCGAACCTTTGCAAGACCAGCCTCGCAAATCCCGATGGCCTCCCATGGCGGATGAGAAGAAAGACGAGGGAACAGGAGATCCTATCAAAATCTTTCTCAAAGAAGCCCTCGAGCAACAACGGAACGCGATGATGGACAAGTTTGCCCAAATCCTTCAGCGGCTACCCAAAAGTGATGCAGCGGCTTCCAGCAGCTACTCTGGAAATGACATGCCCTTTAAGGTACAATTTAATTTTGAAATCCCCATATTCGAGGGTCAGATAGACGCAGATGCCATAGATAAATGGTTAAATCTACTAGAGGGTTATTTTTCTGTTCATGAATTTTCGAGTCGGGAAAAGATTGTTTTCGCTCTTCTCAAAGCAGCCCCCCACGTCAAGGACTGGTGGGAAACCTACTGCGAGAAGAAGGATGAAACTACAGGCTCGCTATTTTCAGCCGCACCCACCTGGAATTCATTCTGGGATGCCATTAAGGAGCAATACTACCCTGTTGGAAGTAATGAGGACGAATACATAAAATGGACCACGCTGCGGTAGGGAAGGGATCAAGATGTGCCGGAGTTCACCAATATTTTCCATACCCTTCCCACGAAGTTGGGTATCAAGGATTCGGAGCAGCATTTGATACTCAAATACCGCGGCTACCTGCACAAGTACATCCAGGAAGAAATGGAATTCCTGAACATCTCATCGCTCGGCATAGCATACCGATATGCCGTCAAGATCGAGTAGAAGTTTAAACAAAAGAAGCGAGACTTTGGATCTGCGAATCCAAAGCAAGGGAAAGGTGCCCCTAAACCACAGAATAAAGGACAAAGCCAAGGCGAGGCAGCCCAAGAAAACCTGCCAAAGCTACAAGAAAAGAACAGTGCCGCAAGCCGAAAAAGGACACAGGAAAATGGTGTGAGTTCCATAAGAGATCCACTCACAACACAAGTGAGTGTCAAGCCAAGCAGTCACTGGTGGCTGAGCTAAAGCTTTCAGAATCAGATGCATGTTCCAACTCTGAGTCAGAACCCGACAAGGGGAATGACAAAGGGAAGCAGATCATTGATGCGGATCCCAACGCCACTGTTGCCACTGCCAAGATCCAGAAAAATGAACCTGAAGATCTAGAGGAGGAGCGTATCTTCCACTCCCAGATGTGGGTAAGGGGCTCCCCGCTACAGTTCATTGTCGATAGCAGGAGCCAAAAGAACCTCATTTCGTCAGAGGTCGTGAAGCGGTTGGGCTTACCGACCACAGCACATCTACAACTCTACACCATCAGGTGGCTGCACCAAGGACGGGATCTTCGCGTGAGCCAACAGTGTCGCCTTCCATACAACATCAAGCCCTTCACAGATGAGGTATTGTGTGACATTGCTCCGCTTGAAGTTTGTGATGTATTATTAGGACAACCATACTTGCGGAAGCGACATGCTTTGTATGGATCAAGGCCCCGTGCTGTTATTATTACATTGGGAAATCAGTTGTACAGGATACCAGAGGTAGCACCGCCTGCTGCCATCTCTTTGATTACTGCAAAACAATGTAGTAAGCTCATTTCCAAAACTGAAAAATTTGTTTTCCTGATGATACGCCCTCAAGGAAAGAAGAAGACGGTGGCCACAACCTCCAGACAGGGCCCCTCTACATGACAACTACAGATGGACAAGGTCATGGAGGAGTACGAGGACATCTTCACCTCCCCCGTAGGGGTTCCTCTACACTGTCAGGTCAAGCACTCCATCGATCTGACCCCAGGTGCGCCGCTACCCAATGGACCAATTTATCAGCGCTCCGTTCTGGAGAACGATGAAATCAAGAGGCAGATTCAGGAGCTGCTGCAGAAAGGCCACATCCATCCGAGTTCATCGCCTTGCGAGAGCCCAATTGTGTTGGTACAGAAGAAGGATGGGACTTGGAGACTCTGTATTGACTACCAGGCGCTGAACAAGATCATTGTCCATAATAGGTACCCGATCCCGTGGATTGATGACCTCCTGGACCAACTAAAGGGGGAAAATATTTCAGCAAGATTGATCTGAAGTCAGGATATCACCAGGTACCAATCGAACCCTCTGATGTGTGGAAGACTGCCTTCAAAGCCAAGGAGGGCCTTTTCGAATGGTTCGTTATGCCTTTCAGGTTGAAGAATGCTCCTGCAACCTTCATGAGGCTAATGGATGACATCTTGCAGCCATTCACCAACTCATTTGTAGTGGTATACTTGGATGATATTCTGATCTTCAACCAGAGTTAGGAAGAGCACCTCCACCACATCCGATAGGTTCTCCAAACACTGCGGCAACACAAGCTATGTGCCAATTTGGAGAAATGCACTTTTGGCATGACCCAGGTTCAGTATCTAGGATACATTATTGATGAACAAGGGGTGCATGTGGATCCAACCAAGATCAAAGTCATTCGGGATTGGCCATCTCCAACCACTCTGACAGAGCTCCACAGCTTTCTAGGTCTTGCCAACTTCTACCGCAGGTTCGTGTTGGGGTTTTCTCATATCACTTGGCCTTTGAGTCAAGTCACCAAGGGAGGAGCGAAGGAAAAATTCTTTTGGTCTGAATCTCAACAGAAGGCATTCATAGAGTTGAAAGATCGCCTCTGCACGGCACCAGTGCTCGTGTTACCAGATTTACAACAACCATTTGAGGTCAAGACAGATGCCTCTGACTATGCTATTGGGGCAGTCCTTACTCAACACGGGCATCCAGTGGCATATCACAGTGAAACACTTTTAGACATAGTCCGGAAGTATCCCACTTATGATAAAGAGATGTATTCCATTGTGCAGGCCTATCGACAATGGAAGCATTACATTTTGGGGAAGGAAATGGTCATCCACACAGACCACCAACCCCTGCAGTTCATATAGACCCAAGGGAAATTGCAGAATGATCGCCATCAGAAGTGGTCCACATACCTGCAACAGTTCCATTTGAATATCAAGTATAAGAAGGGCAACACTAATAATGTTGCAGATTGCCTCAGTCAACCACCGATCATGGTGTTAACCACCGTGCTCAACTCTTGTGGGCACGAGACTTCTGATTGGCCACTGCTCTACAAAAGCGACCCGGAATTCGGCCACACATACCAGAACCTCTTGGAGGGTCAGCATGTTCCAGATTTTCACCTCCAGGATGGCTTGTTATGCCACCTAGGTCACCTTTGTGTTCCTTCAAGCGAGCGTGCCAAGATGATTTGGGAAGCACACTACAGTCGGGCTGTTGGGAATTTTCGGGTCGAAAAAATGGTGGCAATACTGTAGAAGTATTTCTATTGGCTGAATCTTCGACAAGATGTCGAGAAGTACATCAGGTCATGCACTGCCTACGCCATTGCCAAACCGACCATCAAGAAGCAAGGCCTCTATACCCCGCTGCCTACCCCTAGTCGGCCTTGGGAATCCATCTCCATGGATTACATGTCAGGCCTTCCTTCCACTAAGCATGGAAATGACTGTGTTTTTGTGGTCGTCGACAGGTTCTCAAAGATGGCCATTATGGCAGCCTGTAAGAAGAATATCACAGCAGAAGCCACTGCTAAACTCTTCTTTGAACGAGTGTGGGTACACTTTGGGATCCCACAGTCTATCATCTCAGATCGGGACAGCAAGTTCCTCGGTACATTTTGGTCTAGTCTCTAATCGCTGCTGGACACCAAACTCACTAAGTCCACAGCCTTCCATCCTCAAACTGATGGCTAGACAAAGGTTGTCAACAGGATGATTGTACACATTCTACGCATGTACAACTCAAAGCATCCACGCACATGGGACGAGAGCCTCCCCTATGTTCAGCATAGCTACAACCGGGCTCTCCACAGCTCAACTGGCCACAACCCTTTTCAAGTGGGCTTGGGATTCCAGCCACTATGTCCCATCGATGTGGCCATGCCATTTGTAGCTACTCATGTAGATTTTGCTCATGTCCAGTCCGAAACAGATAAGGCAAACAGCTTCACTAAGCACATCCAACATTTTTTCCAGCAGGTCCATGACATTCTGGAGAAATCAAATGCTAAGTACAAGCAACGACATGATCAACATCGGGTGCCACACAAGTTTCAGGTGGGTGACAAAGTCTGGTTGCATTTGCAAAAGGAACGCCTTACCAGAGCCTATCAGAAACTCAGACCACTCCGATATGGCCCTTACACCATTACCAGGGCTATGGGAGACAATGCATTTGAGCTCAACATTCCCCCATTCCTTGGCCTGCACCCGGTGTTCAATGTCGACTGCCTTCAGCCATACTTTCCACCATTACTAGACACGTCCGACATTGCAGAACAACTCACACCCACAGAGTTAAATCCAGCTTGCATGGAACAAGCTGCAACTAATCGGATCATGGACACATAGATCAAGCACACTCGCCAGCAGAATATCCAATTGTATCGAGTTGTCAAAGCAGGACAACTGCTTCACCAGGGCAAGTGGCTCACCAGGGACCAAGTGCAGCAGAAGTTCCCTCATCTCATGGAGGAACTCAACGCAATGGGGACCATTGCTTCCTAAGGGGGTGGATATTGGTGGCCACCCGCTAATTCCACTTGGATCCCCTCTAGTGCTTCTTTCAATTTTTTCAGTTTCCTTAATTATAGCACAGTTTACTATTTTTAGCAGTTTTTTGGGTCCTAAACTTTCGGAGCCGTTTTGAGGCCCTAAACGACGTTTTTTGGGAAATCTACTGCCAACGATTTTTCTATCTAAAAATTGTCCCTTCCGTCGTAGTCCTCGAAGAGATCTTTCCAACGGGCTATCATGCACGTCAAACGGAGATAATACGACCAATTTGCGACCCCGGGAAGTTGATGTACCAACTTACCCAAAAACGGGGCCCATAATTTGGCGTTTCATCTTCTAGGGTTAGCTTTTGGAATGTGAAGGGTTTTTCATTGTTTCTCAACAATAAATAGGCCTTCGAGCCTCATTGTAACACAGTTCAGAGGCATGTAGCCACACATCTCTTCTCAGAGATAAGCTACCATCGCCCTAGCTGGTTTATTTCCATTTCTGGTTGTAAGCATATTTCAGTATTTTCCATTAATGAAATGAAGTATTCTTTCCGCTGCATCTTTGTGTATACGATTATCTCTGTAATTTTTTGCATTCCTATTTAAGTCTGGATCAGGTCTTCCCCTGATGTCACTTTCATGCCAACAAGGATGTACTAGTTCCTCTAGGATGTCTACATGATCCCCTCTTTTATTACAAAAAACAGGCCGAAAGCTTAGGAAGTGATCTAGAAGGTGGAATGGAGCTTGGGAAAGGTGGAAAATGGAAGAATAAGGCATGGAGGTGGTGGAAACTACCCATAAATCAAGCAAGGTCTTCAAGATGGGTAGATTTACTCAATGGCAATGGCAATTTTTTCTTATAAAACAAGAATTCAGATTGAGAATTTAGTGGATTTTGGCGACATGGCTGGATGACGCGAGATGAGGTCTCCCTGCAATGTAGAAACTCATGCAAAAACACACATTATTGTCTGCATCTATCCACAAATTCATCTATACATGGGAAATATTTATTAAATAACAAAAAATTACTAGTCTAAAATCCAGAAATTTGAGAACTTGTGAGATAGTAAATCTATCAAATGCCTAACCTAATCAAATGCAAATGCAATGGGGTAATTATTTCTATTAAATAGAATGTTTTTGTGATCTAATTCAAGTGGAACTAATTTGATTGAAGCTCGTTAGAATGCTTTAAAAAATAGCATAAATTTATTGTTCTTTGTTACAAAGGAGTTCCAGAAATCTAGATTAGGGAATAAGAAGACTAATCCAAGTAGCTCAATGATTACTATGGCCTTCCAAATATTTTTCAAAGATGAAATGATGCTTGTGATCCTGCAAAATAACTTACATCAACCATTTAAGCCAATCCTACAACAAGAAATCATTAATACTAAATGCATAAATAGAAAGAAACCAAACAAGAGATGCATGCAAATAAGAAGTGAAAAGGATAAAAAAAAAATCATAAAAAAGGGATCTGAGGCTCCTAGGATGGCAAATTCCAAGGAAAATCAGATACCTATGGAGGAGAACAATATTTAGGAGCTGAACATGACACCAATATTCATTATTTTCATCAATACAATTACATCCCTGCAAGAAAATACAATGGAGCTGCAAAAATATGAGTTCTCCCCACAAGAAGACTAACAAAAATCTACCCCTAGAGGAAAATTTGACTTGGTACCTATAAAAAATGATTAGGAATCATTCCCCATGAAAGGAGGAAGCTTTTACCACCAAAATCCCTTGATTAATGGATCTGGTTGCCAATACTAGGAATCTGCATTAAAAGGCAGGGAACACATTCCTAGATTTTCTCAATCATTGGAGTTCCACAATCTCTACCATAATTCCATAATATCTTGTTGATTTATTATTTAATATTAATCCTCATATAGTAGGGAGAAAGTCCCTAAATTATCTCCTCCTCCAAATCTTCATAATCTGCCCAATATTCCACAAAAATAAATAATAGTAGGCACAAATATGCAATTATTCATAAACCTTCCTAATGAATATATTAAAGTTAAAAATACATTATCTAATGCAAAATTAGAGGTTTAATGTTCTGAAGGATACTCATATGGGCCTTAATTTATGTTTAATTCAGAGGCATGGACCTTAATTTATGTCTAATTTAGAGGCCCATCAGTTGGCTTAGGAATTTATTGATCAACTAATTCCTTCAAGACATTATCCTCTAGCACAACCTCCATTCTGTCCCTCCAGCATATAAAATTTGAGCTTCCTTCCAAGGAATACTCGAGATGCAAATCATAGAATGTCATCTGCCGATCATGAAGTTTGTATTGCAAATTAGAATTTGACCTGTAAGCCAAAACTCAAAACTTTGAAATCTCCTCTAGTATATCGTTCTCAGCTGTGATACCATGTAGAAAATCATGTAGATTCATAAGCTCATGCAATTTACTAAAGTACTAACAAGAATCTACTTCTACTTTAAGCCAGAGGAAGCTAATAGATCAATGAAAACGATATGAACAAGAAGAAGATAAATCAATGGCACATAACACAAGATGTATCTGGGGAAAACCACTACTCAAAATCCCACTATCTGTATTGCATATATCAAAAATATGAGTGAAGATACAAATCTTCTTCTCACTAGAATAATTCTGCACAATTATGCTCAACTCTATCAACTCACAAGCTATCTGAAGCCAAATTCTTAGCCTATTTAGCAACTCTCCAACCCCCTAATCTCTTGCGTAATTCCTAGGGTGAATAGCCTGTATTTAAAGGGAATTCATGCTTCCAAAATTGAACAATCCAAACATAGGATCAATATCTGATGCATGCATGATATTTACTCTCTAGTAAATAATACCACTGATAGTACACTGTCTCTGCACTCTAGTCTCAACTGGGTCTTTCTCAAAATCAGCATGCATGAGTTTCTCATGAGGGAATCTTCAGTTAATTGGAGTAGCACTAGTGGATGCATTAGTGCACCAACTGACTGTTAGTCCTCTATTAGTTCCAAAAACAATTTAGAACTAATTTAACTAAACTTAACTCAGTAAACTGAGTGATCTAATTTCCAACTCAATTTAAACTCATACTGGACCCCTAAAACTTAGGGAGAACATATACATGACTTCAGAAAGACTTCCAACTCGAAATTCCTAAGTTAATTAAGTTAATTAAACTTAATTAACTATTTACAAGTTTCTATGAGAATAGAATTCGATTTTAATTCTTAGTTTAATTCAAGGAAAAATTAAACTGGAATTTCTTGTTGCCATTTCTCAACACTTCTCTAGTTGTTTCCCACAATATGCTTAAAGCGTCTTCCTGTAGTTAAGATAACTTTTGTTGTAAGGGTTTCTATTGTCATGTCATATATATATATATATATATATATATATATATATATATATATATATATATATATATATATATATATATATATATATATATATATATATATATATATATATATATATATATATATATATATATATATTATTATTTTGGTTAAATGCTAGAGGCATTATTCCCTACTCACAACCCTTATTCATTCACATCTATTTTTCCATGGCTGCACAGGTGAATTCTCTGGTTCGATCTCGTTTTAGCTTATGGCTTCTCTTCTAAGAGAAACACTTCTACAATCTTTCTCTCAAATGAATTCCCAGTTCTGGGTTCAATTCTTTTATTAGGTATGGGGTGTCGTTCTGTTTTCTTCTTAGATTTCTTCTCTAGTTACTTTGAGCATGATTACATGATCTCTCCAGTTACTTGTTTACTTTTTTTTTCCTGAAGATGTTGGGGTTGGACTGATTCACTATTGGATGGGTACGACTATGATAATTCTAGTGTACTGTTATGTATGGTATAATTATTTTGGTTAAGAGTCGCTGGGTTGTTTCCTACTCTTTTGATTCAATGAAAGTTGTGTAAATGTATATAAATGAAATGTATATACTTTGTTATTTTGAGTGGTATTTACATTTTGACATGATTGTTTGAGATTATTTATATCCATGGCACCTAGTTTTTATGGTAATATAAAACGAAACGCACAGTTCGAATTATGGATGCTACCTCAAATTTTTGTTTCTCATTTTATGTTCAATTTCAAATTCTTTTACTTAATACATGTGTTGTCTCAAAGCATTCATGTCAAGCTTAATATATATATATATATCTATATATATATATATATATATATATATATATATATATATATATATATATATATATATATATATATATATATATATATATATATATATATATATATATATATATTCTAGTTCAATGAGCTCTCTTACTGATACAGTGCTTATGATATAATAGCGCCCTTATTGCTACCAAATCGAAATGCATTCTTTGTACTTCTGGATCAGCTACTAAATGTTTTTATTTAAGAGTTCCATGTATGCGATGCAAGCTCCAGTTCCAGTTTTGTCTCTTTCTTAAGGAATTTGTAAAACAAACATTTATTGATCTCAGTGTAGTGATAGCGTACGTATGAATTTGCTAAATATACTTTTGTTCTTTTTAATTCCAGAATTATGATGCTTCATTTATTCCTTGTTTCTCCCTCTAGATTCCACCTCAAAATCTCTCAGTATGCTAGACTTATATATATATATATATATATATATATATTGCATTAAATATGTCATTTCGATTATGTCTTTGTAAATCTTAATCGACATTTAGCGTAGATGCTCAGGTGTATTTTCCACCTTCAATACTTGGCATACACTCACATATTCTACTATATAAATCAGAATTTATCCATGACATTAGATTACAGTTGAAAGTTTTGTATCCTACAAACTTTCTATAACCCCTAATTGTTGTGCTACTCATATAAATTTCCATGCCTAATTTAACAGAAGCAGGTTCCATTTATCTATCAGTCCATACTCAAGTGAATTACATAAGTGATTAGATCGATGCTATCACATCTGCAATCATGTTATTTTTTTTTATCATAATAAAAATGAGTTATTCTCCACTCACAATAACATTTCTAACCTGTAACTTTTAGCTAACAATTTAGATAGTCCTCAATTAATTCTGAATATTCTATGGTACACATTCGTAGATCCACCAACTATTCTATGCTACATAGATGCCAGTAAAATAACACAAAATTCATTAACATTTATAGATCTAACCAATAAATTGAAGTCGTGTTCACTGCAAAATCTGCACTGGAGCAAGACACTGACCACCCAACCTCAAATTGCCCTCCAGTTCCCCCCAAGCCAATATTGTTTTTGCCAGAGAATCAACAACCCCATTGATTCCCTCCATGGGTAGTTTATACCCTTCTTCATGATATTATTTCCTTTTCAACGATGTCCCACTTTTGTGGGCTTTATTTCTCACTTGCCTAGGCTTTTGCCTTAAAATCCCACATTTTTCTCCTACGGTGCTTTAAGTGCAACCAACTTAGCATATTTCTTCCACTAAGCACTTCTAAGGTATTTTTCTCTCCCATCCCTTAGTATTATCTAGAATCTTTCTAGAATCATTATCATGAAGAATTTATCCAATCTCATTTACCAACGAGATTTTTTCCAAATTTGGAAACAAATCTCATTCTTGAGTGTCTCCTCCAAGTACTTAGGTTTCATTCAATTTTTTTATTAATAAAGAAAATACTTATTTACAAAAATTTATCCAAAGTATCTTCATGAATTTTATGCCATTCTTATCAACATATATAACTAAAAACAACATTACATAATAGAGGGATATTACATCCTTCCCCCTTATATTCACATTGTCCTCAGTGTTCAGTTCATAGGTATTTTTTGCTTAAATAGTGCAAGAATATTTTTCTACATTTCATCTTCTCACTCCCAAGTAGCCTCCTCAGGAGTATAGTGCTTCCATTGCACTTTAACCTGAGCGAAGACTCGATTCCATAGCTAGATCTCTTTCTAATTGATAATGTAGAGCGGTTATGCCATGAAGTCTCCTTTAGATCCACCTGTAACATTTTCTAGTCAATAATATGAGAGTTATCATGTACATACTTCTTAAGTAAGGAAACATGAAAAACATTATGAACTTTAATGTGACTAGGTAGCACTAGTTGATAAGCTACAGGTCCTACTCTATCCAAAATATCAAATGGCCCACAAAACCGGGGTACCAATTTTGGACAAGTGCCCATTCTTAATGTACATTTTCTGGGTTTTACTCTTAAATAGATAGGGTGATCTCTTACTATTTGCATAAGTTTTTTGTTGATCCCGTGCTTCTCTAATATTCTGTTGAATCCTTCACATTGTCTTCTTCATTTCTTGTAATGTATCTAGCCCAAGAGTCAGTATATCCTCCAGTTGACTCCAACTGAGGGGTCTATGGTATTTTATGCCATACAAAGCTTCAAAAGGGATCATTTTTATGGATGTCTGGTAGCTATTATTGTAGGAAAATTTGGCCAAATGCAGAAAGTCCTCCCATTTTGCTGGCTGATCCATAACATACATTCTGAGCATATCTTCCAAAATCTGGTTGGTTCTCTCCATTTTTCCATCCATTTGGGGATGGTATGTTGTACTAAAGTTCAATTTGGTGCCCATGCCTCCAAATAGTGCCTTCCAAAAGTTTGAAGTAAATTTGGCATCCCTGTCAAACACTATCATCTTGGGTATTTTGTGAAGTCGAAAAATTTCCTTCATGAAGATCTGAGCAATTTTTGTTGTACCAAACATAGATTGCACAGGAAAAAAGTGAGTTTCTTTACTTAACATATCCACCACCACCATGATGGAATTATGTTGTCTTTTTGTTCTAGGTAGCCCTGTAATAAAGTCTAAGGAAATTATTTCCCATTTCCATTTAGGAATAGGTAGGGGATTCAGTAACCCAACCGGGTGTTGATGCTCAACCTTTACCTGTTGACACTCCAAACACTTTGTTAAATATTCAGCCACTTCTTTCTTCATTCCCGACCAAAAGAATTTTTGTCTTAATGTTGTAACCATATTCTGGTAACCTGGGTGCCCAACATAGGGTTTTTTATGATATTCATCAAATATCAACTGTTTCAAATCATGAACATTAGGAATATACAATTTGTTCTTATAAATCAGAAAATTTTCAACATTTTCTGCATAACCAAGAACATCAGTTTGTTGTAATTTTCGTTGGATTTCCAAATATTTTGGGTCACTAGCCATGGAGTTTTGGATTTTCTCTAGAAAATCAGTGTTAATTCTACTAACAACCACCTCCATTATATTATAGGCATGCCTTCTCAAGGCATCTGCTATCTTGTTTTCTTTCCCCTTTATGTGTTTTATGTCAAACTCAAACTCACTAAGAAAGGCCATCCACCTGGGATTTCTAGCATTTAAGTCTGGTTGACTAAAGAGGTATTTCAGACTGATATAATCTATTTTTAGAATAATTTTTTTTCCTAATAAATAATGCCTCCACATTTTTAAGGCATGTATGACAACGGCTAGCTCCAGATCATATACTGCATAATTTTTTTCATGGGTCTTCAATTTCCTAGATTCATATGCTATTACAAAATTACCTTGCAACAACACTCCCCCTAGTCCTTCCATACTAGCATCAGTGCAAACTATGAACTCTTTATTTGGATTTGCTAATTTCATGATGGGATTTCTTGTAATTAATTGTTAAAGCTTATCAAAAACATTTTGACATTTTGCAATCCATTCAAACTTTACCCTTTTCTCTATAAATATGTAATGGGGTGAGATATTTTAGAGAACCCTTCTATAAATCGGCGATAATACCTTGTCAGTCACATAAAATACCAAACAACAGAGACATCCTTTGGTGTAGGCCAGTTAACCATGACTTTCACCTTCTCCGAATCAATTGCCAGTCCTTCCTTAGAAATAATGTGACCCAAGTATTATATTTTGGGTTTGTAGAACTCACACTTGTTGTATTTGGCATACAAGTGATTTTTTCTTAATGTTTGCAGCACCAATTTTAGGTGTTCCTTATGCTTGTCCTCATATTTGGAATATATTAAGATATCATCAATAAATACAAGCACAAATTTATCCAAAAACTTGTTGAGTATGTTGTTCATTAGGCACATAAAAGTTGTTGGGGTGTTAGTAAGGCCAAATGGTAACACTACAAACTCATAGTGTCCATATCTGGTCCTAAACGTTGTTTTATGAACATCCTCCTGTTTTATTCTCAATTGATGATATCCTGTTCTCAAATCAATCTTTGAAAATATGGTTTCCCCTCTTACTTGATCAAATAAATCGTCAATACAGGGCAATGGGTACTTGTTTTTGATAGTTAACTTGTTCAACTATTAGTAATTGATGCACATTCTAAATGTGCCATCTTTTTTCTTAACAAACAATACAAGTGTCCCCCATGGTGACACACTAGGCCTGATGTAGCCTTTATCTAACAACTCTTGTAGCTGCATTTTCAGTTCCAACAACTCAGGTGGACTCATCTGGTAAGGTGCTCTAGACACTGGGGTTGCCTCGAGTACCAAATCGATGGTAAATTCTATGTCCCAATGTGGCGGTAAACTAGGAATCTCCTCCAGAAAAACATCTTGGAAATCCTTAATAATGGGTAGAGTATCTAAGGTTGGCTCTTGCCTTTGTTGGTTACCCTCTTCTACATGAATCAGAAATAATTGACAGCCTTTCTGTGCACTCTTTTTCATTTGCACAGCTGAAATTTTCCATATTGATATGGGCTTTGACACCCCTTGAATGGTCTATGTTTGTCCTTGTGGATTCACACAACTCACTATTTTCGCTAAGAAATTTATTATGGCTCCTTGTTTCTCAAGCCAATCCATACCTATTAGTATGTCATAAGACCCTAAGGGAAGAACATTTAGATTTACTGTTGTCAAATAGCCATTTAGGTCTAGGGGACATTGTCTTACTTGGTTGGTTACTCTTCTCTTGGCACTAGTTTCCAGTTGTACCAACCACACATTTTATATTTCTTAGTTTTAAGTTCACATTTTTCCACCATCTGAGGTCCAATATAACTTAAACTAGCCCTAGGATCAATTAAAACAGAAACAGGTCAGTTGGAGAGAGTACCTTCGATCTCAATCATGGTTGATTGATGTTTCGCTTGTCTATCCTCTAAGGCAACACTTAATCCTAGTAATATTCCTAATAATATCATTCACGGTGGTAGATTCCTGCACAACTTGAATATTGTGAAAAGATATGGGATTATTGGGACAATCCCTCAGCACATTAGGTTTTCCACATCCCTAAGATTTCAATGGTTCTCTTTCTTTCCCCCCACTGTTCTTTTTCCCATCCAAATTCATGGTATTTGATCCAGCCTGAGACTGTACTGACTCATTTTTATTTCCCTTGCTAAACTTTTTTCCGTTAATGATCCTTCCCAAAAAAATTTAGATATCCCGGTTTCTACCGTTTTGTGCCAGTTATAGATTTACTTCTATCCATATTTGGCCAAAATTTAAAATTTTCCCCCTTGCTTTTGAAATACTGGTAATAAAGTCTAGCTTTTCTGACAGCCTCTTCCATTGCCTTAGGATTGCCAAATTCAATCCTCTCTTTGTACATTGTAGGTAGACAGATCACGAATTGTTGTACCTTGGTTTTTTCTTCTTTGATGTAGGGTAAATATCGCAAAAGAATTGTAAACATTGCCACAAACTCCTCCATCATGAGCTGCCCCAACCTAAGGTCATGGAATTCCTTGACATGGTCATCATAATATTGTTCACTCAAATAGTGATTTTTAAACTGTTTTTGAAACTCCCATGACACAGTCCTTTCCTCAAGTAAATGCACCCCTTTAGCCTTTTCCCACTAGAGAGAATCCTTACCTTGCAGCTGGTAAATGGTCAATCTGGCCTTCAAGTTACTCTCATACTCGTAGGCTTGGAAGTATTTGGTCATGTTCGATAACCACGCTTTAGTGCCATCTTCCTTTTCCCCATCAAAAGTAGGGGATTTAATCTTCCGAAATTCTCCTTGCAATTCAATTTTCTTCTTTTTCTTCTGACTTCTAGGGTATGTCCTATCAAACTCCACCCCACTTTCGAATGGTTTAGACTTTGTGCCCCTTTTTCCACTTTTCTCAATTTTAGGTTCCACTGTCTTATTGCTATATTTTTTTGTCAGCCGTCTTATCATTCTCTCTTGTTCCTCGTTGGATTTTAGCAATTGTTCATTGCTACTCCTTAAGTGCGCTAGTTCCTACTGCAGACTCCTAATGACATCTAGGAAATGGGCAATATCTAGGGTGACCCCATATCCCAGTTCAAAATACATATATGCATTTCTAGTGTTGGATGGAACTTCCTTAGTGATTATGTTGTTGAATATAATAGCTCTTGTAACTTGAAATTACACAAAGTTAAAGTTTGGTTTATCATGTGTAATTTTGTTAGTTCTTTTTTTTATAGAAGAAACCTATTGCTATTCTTTTAATTCCTATGATGGTCCCTGGGCCCAGTGGTGTTTGTATACTATGATACCATATATGAAATACCTTAGTCCCTTCTGTTAGCACTCCTTAATGTCCTGTGGCTGAGAAAGGAGACCGATGGAGGTAACCTCAAACCAATATTTAGATTTGGTAGCTAGCCCTACCAAATCAAAGAGGTCTCTCTCAAGAATCTCACATCCAATAAAATGACTGGGAAGGAAAATATATCTTAGGCTAGATATTCAGCTCACTAGGGTTTGATTTTAGGGTTTGCTGGACAAAGGTCATGGGTATGGGAATTAGGTCAGGGGTTTCAAAATATCAGTTGCAGAGATACAATGGGGCAAGGTAGGTATGACCAGTGACATATTGGAGTTGTCATTGTGGTATAGGGTTGAAATAGGGAAGGATAAAAATGATCATAAACTTATGAATTCATTTATCAGAAGAAAGAACACATAACATGAAAATCTCATCAGAACAGAGCATAAGACCTATATATTTTGTTAAACACATATGAGATGATAAAAAGAAAGCATAGATATGGTATTTGTTGATCTAAATATGATCTGAGGTGGTCATTGATGTCAACCCAAGCAACACCAGGGGCAACCTGATCTTGCAAGGGAATTTTGACTTGAAAACTTACTATATTTTGAGTCAAGGATCTTCTAGATAGATTCTACTCGTCAAGATGTTTCCGTTGAAATATGGCACGCCAAGTAATTCTTCACAGTTTGAGAGATATTCATGTTTGAAGTTAGTAACCCCAATTAGTGGGCTAAAACCCTATGGGGTTGTGACATGTCACTCATGATTGGTTTTGGTCATTGAATAGTCATTAATTAATAATTTTTTAAGCTCCTAAAATCCCTCCAACATTCTCTATAGAAGCCCCTCTCAACTCTATAAAAAGAAATCTCATATATCCTCCAAATGTAGTGATCATGGAAGTTTCACTATAACTTCATTTCTGCGAAGTCTTAGATTCTAAAACTAAAACCCATTTTATTCACAATCCTAAAGAACGTCGTGACAAAATTTTAGATCTTTGTTCACTATATTTTCGGAGATATGATCTGTGGAAGTTAGGGTTTTTACAGGCTGCCAAATTTCATCTCAAAGAAGCGACGTTGGGAAAATCATCATAACTCTCTCTCTAAGAACAGGATTGGAATTATGTAAAAAGAGGCGGATAGTGCACAAAATGCAGTTTTATGTATATCAATTTCAGAGCTGAAGAAGGAAATAGTGACACGTGGCACATCGTACAAGTTCGCTCTACCGAACTAGTCCATAGTCAGGTCATTGTGAGAGTTTGGGCATAACTTTGCCTTGAAGAGTCCAAATCGGATCAGAACTATGGCATTGGAAAGAATAACCAGAGAGATTCTACAAGATCGAAGCTCACATGTTGTGGATCTGAAATTGCAAAGATACATCAAATTAAATATGGTGCTCCTAGAAGACAAGAAAAACTAGATCAAGTGTTGTCAAAGGGTGCAAAGGACCAGACTTTCTAGGGCAGCAAAGAGCAAGGTGTAGTAAACTGATGTAGTAGAGATAAGATACATGTAAGTATCTTCTGTATATGCATGTTCATCTCTTAATTACATTAGGTTCTTTGTATTCTAATTTGTTTTTTTTGTCTAGCACTGACATATGCTCTGCAAGATGAGGTAAGTTTTTCTATTATCATGTCATTGGTATTTCCTTGAAGACTTTTTGCATGTAATATATATTAATCAAGAGAAGAATCAATGCATAATCTAATGTTCTGAAGAATGAGAAAAGGTAGCATGACAAGAGCAACAATCAAGGTGTAGAACAATAGCAAGAAGTTCACCACATGAAGTCTTCAGGTGGGCAACATTGCATATAGACATTGTAAAAGTATCATTGTAAAAGCATCTTTGTAAAAGTTGTACAAGTGTCTATCTACCAAGAGTTGAAGAGACAGTGTCAGGAGGTCTAGGATCATCATTAGGCGGTTGTGTCATAGTTGGGGTTATGGTCTAGTGTGTCATCTTCTTCTACATCATTATATATCATTGTAAAGTGGACCATTTTCCTTGGTAAAAGAGTCCATTCTTGTTTTATTCTTCTATAGGGTGGTAGGGTGGTGATAGGCTGGTGCAGGAAGTCACCAACAGGTTCAAGCCTGTGAAAACTTTAGGGTGGTAGGGTGGTGCTAGGGTGAGTTGTAGCTCATTAGGTGTTGGGGCATCCATTCAGTTGACTACTGAAGAATATCGAGCATTGGAGCGTCCATCCAGTGGGAACTGCAGAAGAATGCTTTTATAGATTCTAGGAAGTTGGAGCTTTCTTTTCAATTGGAGTTGAATATTAAAGAATTATTAGAAAAGCGTTCAGTGGTTTTTGACCAAGAGGGGGTTTTCCACCTAAAATTTTTGTGCCTCCTGTGTTATTTTATTCACTATTGTTACTACATAAACATTAATGATAATTGAAGATTAACTAATGCTATGAAAAAATTTAAAAGTGTTATTTGCTAAGGAATATTGATTCACACCCCCCTCCCCCTTTAGTATTTTCTAACAATTGGTATTAGAGCTTGGTTCTTTCAATAGTAGTTTAACAATTGGAAGGAGATCATGGAGCATACCAAGAATGGTGTAACTCTATTCAATGAAAATAATTATGCACTCTGGAAAGGAAGAATGGAGATATATCTCTTAGCACAAGGTTACGAAGTATGGGACACTATTCAAAATGGCTTTAGACCAACCGCGGGTGAACAAGGTAAGAAGAATTTGGTAGATGATTTGATTCTAATGAGTGATGAGCTGTTGATACTTTCATGCAAGGATGATCTTGCTAAGGAGTTTGAGATGAAGGACTTGGGCCTCCTTCATTATTTCCTGGGATTGGAAATTTGGCAGCGTAGTGATGGACTATTTGTTTCTCAGGGTAAGTATGCTCAGGAGATACTAAAGAAGTTCAACATGCATGGCTGCAAGCCTGTTGATACTCCTCTTCCTGGAGGTTGGAGGAAGGAGGATGCCACTTCAGCAGAAGAAGTGGATGCCACTGTTTATCGACAGTTGGTGGGGTCGCTTATGTATCTGGTCAATACACAACCCGATATATGCTATGCTATTAACCAACTTTCACAAGCTATGGTTAAGCCAACCAAGCTCTTCTGGAAGGTAGGCAAGCATGTATTGCGTTATTTGAGATGCACGTCGGGATATGGATTGTGGTACAGACAGGAGGATGAGGTGAAGCTATGTGGCTTCACGGATGCAGATTGGGCAGGGACCCCAACGGACAGAAAGAGCACATCAGGAGGGGTCTTTAGTATCGGGTCGACAGCAGTTTCTTGGTACAGCAGGAAGCAGAGATTCGTGGCACTCAGTTCAGTAAAGGCCAAGTATATGGCAACAAGTTTGGCTGCATGCGAGGCTATATGGATGAGGAAGATCCTGGTCGGTTTGTTCGGTTCTTACTTGGAGCCTACTGTGATTTACTATGATAACCAGAGTTGCATTAAACTCTCAGCTAATCTAGTATTTCATGATAGATCTAAGCATATTGAAATCAGGTACCATCATATCAGAGATTGTGTGCAGCGGAGAATCATGTTACTTTCATACATTCCAACGGAGGATCAGGATGCTGAAATCTTGATGAAGGCACTCACCAAGAGCAAATTCGAATACCACCGAGGCAGGATAGGGGTTGCTAATAATCCATATCTTGTTGAGAGGGAGTGTTGAGAATGCAACAAGATGATGGAGCTTAGTGGAAAGAAGTTGCCTTCACTAAGTGGGCCCGCAGGTTATTTTTGGCACAAAGTCTATTTTTAGACATATGGATCATGGTTTATGAGTTGCAGTATGTTATTTGTGGATGATTGGTCATGTTGGTAAAAATAGATGGACTTCTATTTTTAGACATATGGGCAGGTTTCTATTTTTAGACTGCCATGCTAAAAATAGAAAAGTCAAATATTATTGTCTCATAATAATATTTAGACTATAAACATTATCTTATCCTCTTGGAGCACTTTAGTTTGAGCTACAGATGTGGCACATGCAGCTGTTAGAAGGAAATATGCTTTTCTTGTGGGTCAGTTGAGCTATTGCATGCAGGACTTCAGTTAGAACTCATGTGGTTGAGTTTTGGTGGAGTTGATTGTGGAGTTGATGGAGTTATGTTCAGTTTGACTTGGTTGAACTAGTTGTATTCAGTCTAACTAAAGAATACTCTAGTAATGAGTTGTGTGAATTAAATTATTAATTAATTCACTAATTATTAACTCATAAAGCAACTGAAGAATACATCAATTAACTAAGTGCATGTACAGTTCAGTGGAGACAGGTGTTAGAGGTTGAGATTGCTATCAGTTGTGACTATAGTTGTGCATGAGATCTTGCACAATCAGTGGGATTGAGTTATGCCAACGAGGACTGCACAGTGTGAGCCAATACCAAGGAAATTGTAGCCTGTGCTCACGTGATTTTCACTTTGTATTGTGCAGTGGAGGTAGGCAAAGCAGCTATGGAGATTTGAACCTGTGACTTGTTCGGATCTGAGCTAGTTTTGTGTGTAACAGGTGGAGATAGTACTGGGTACTTGTGAGGAGTATTGTACTATGTATTGTTACATGTTCTCAATCATTATAATATACAGATAGTGTGGGGTTTTCAGCTGTATGCTTTCCCAGGGTTACATACTGTGTTAATGTGTGCGTGCGATTGATGTTTCATTGTTTTTGATGCTGCTAAATTGATGATCAACGTAGAGGAGATTATGTATTGTGCATGTATTCCGCAATAGTGTATAATCGGGATAATCTCTCTGAATAAGTACTTAATTATTCAAGATTTCTACAGTAAAACCACAAAAAATGTATGGAACAAGCTTGAGAATATATATGCAGGTGACTCAAATATCAAAGAAGAAAAGCTTCAAATCTACAGAGCAAAATTTGAGCAACTCAGAATGAAAGAAGATGACAACATTGTTGCATAATTCCAACACGTTGATGAAATAACCAACACTCTGGAAGGATTGGGAGAGCCTGTTGACGAGAAGACTATTATACAAAAGATTCTTAGAACGTTACTGGGAAGATTCAACGCAAAAGGTATCGATCTTAGAATACAGTGCAAATCTAGACAAGCTCAGCAAAGAGGAGTTACATGGAATTCTCATAGCATATGAAATGAGACTTGATGAAGAAGAGGGTACTTTGCATCTAGAAACTGCGTTCACCGCATCTAAGAAAACCAATAAGGACAAACAACCTTCAAAGGAAAAGACCTGCACATGCACCTGCAAGTGTGAAGAAAAGGAAGATGATGAAGAAGGTTTTTCAGATGGAGAATATGCTTACTTTACGAGAAAATTAAAAATTGGTAAGGGAAAATTCAAAAGGTAAACTTCCATTGATATTTTTCGGTTGTGGTGAGGTTGGGCATTTCGCCACAAAATGTTTGAAAAGAAGTGATGGAAACTCAAAAGGAAAGAAAGGCTTTAAGAAATTCAACAAGCAAGGCAAGAAGAAAGGATTCCAAAGGAACTTTCTCTCTAAAGAACATAACTCATCATCCGATGAAGACAATGACAGTGAAGAAGAAGCCAACGAGAGAGTATTGTTTATTGCCAAGCACAATAAACAAGAGGTATCAAACAATGAAGAAGAAGGGTTGACCTTAGAAGAATTTTCTAAGGAGGCAATCAAGCTTATGAAAGAGCTCAAGGCTGACAAGATTTGTTCCAATACTCTTGAAGAACAAGTTCAAGGTCTCAAAATGGAAGTTGAAGAACACAAATGTATTGAAGAGTCACTTCAAAAGAAGTTGGAATAAAGAAACCGAGAAAGGGAAGCATTAGAAGCCAAAGTAGTCTCGCTACATAAGGAAGTGAAGAAGGGAAAAACTGTCCAAAACTATGCCAACAGCTCAAGGGCGTTGGAAGAACTCATCAACAATCAACGATCTTACAATGACAGAACTAGCCTCTGTTACAAAGAAGAAGAAGTAGGACCTTCTACAACAAAATACAGTGAACCTATGAGATCTAATAGGCATGTAGACTTCATTGAACAAGATTCGCAAGAACAACCTTGGAAGACAATTCCCTGATGAAGATTTCCATCTAGGTACCAACATATTTTTCATGGCTATTGTTATTCATGTGGAAAATTTTGTCATAACGTTGTAGAATGTCGCACTACCCTACGAACCAATACAATTCCAGGAGATTTGTCAAATATGAACCTCCCAAGGCTCAACGAAACATCAATATATTTGAACATTTAAGAAGTAATATCGAATGTTACAAATGTCAAAACTTTGGACACATAGCTAGAGACTACAGAATTGAAAATCCTCTAGAAGAATCTTTGAAGCCACATAAAGAAAAAACATGGAAGAAGAAGAACATGGATTTGTGCTCTCATTCTCAAGGCTCAAAACAACAAATATGTGTGGTATGTTGATAGCGGTTTCTCAACGCATAGGATGGAAGATAGAAAGAAATTTGTATCTCTAAAAGAGAAAAAGGATGGAACCATGTCCTTTAGAAATGATGGATCTTCAAATGTTATAGGATCAGGTACCATCAGTCTCGGAAGCAAAGATGCTCTAACCAAGAATGTTCTACTGGTTGAAAACATGAATCACAATTTGCTCAGTGTTGGACAAATGAGTGATCAAGGACACACAATGCTATTCAACTCCACAAAATGTGAAATCAAGAAAGGTAGGTATGGTAAAATTGTGGCTACAACAAGTCGAGCTCCAAACGACATATATGTTTTGGATGAAGCAACTAAAGCATGTCTACTAGCTAAAGAAGATGAAAGCTGGTTATGGCACAAATGAATGGGTCACATAAACTTTGACAATCTTGTCAGGATAAGCAAAAAGGAAGCAGTACAAGAAATGCCAAAAATCTCAAAACCTTCCAACACACTATGTGAGGCCTGTCGACACGACAAGCAGACAAAATGCGGATTTAAAACAAAAGAACACTTTGCATCACATCCATTGGAATTGATACATACTGATCTATGTGGTCCTATGGGAACAAAAGTCTTAGATGGAGAATTATATTTCATGTTAATGATAGATGACTATACCAGGATGACAGCCGTCAGTTTCCTAAAGAAAAATCTGAAGCATTTAAGTTCTTTAAGATCTACAAGGAGTTGGTCGAAAGTGAAATTGATCTAAAAATAAAGTGTCTAAGATCAAATAATGGTGAAGAATTCACTTCCAAATTATTTCAGCAATACTGTGACGAAAATGGAATAAAAAGACAATTTTCAACAACACGAACACCTCAGCAAAATGGAGTTGTTGAAAGAAGGAATAGAACCGTACAAAAATGGGTAGAACAATGCTGAAGGACTCAAAATCGGATGAAAAATTCTGGGTTCAAGCAATTGATACGACAGTCTTCATTATCAACAGAATTCTTCTCAGAAATAATTGCAATAAGACCCCATAGGAATTATGTAAAGGAAAACTGGCTAATGTAAAATAGTTTAGAATCTTCTGAAGCAAATGTTATATCAAAAGAGAAGATCAAAAGTTGGGTAAGTTTGAATTGCGTGTGTTATGAAACCAGCTCAAGAAAAGATAGAAAAGATAGATCAATGCCTTAGAATTCAGCCTCTTCGAGGGGGCAACCTCCTTTACATTACATAAATGAACAATTCTTGGATGATACAAATGACAAAACCTCCTTTCTATATATAGGAGTATGAGTCACAATATAATCTAGCCGACCTAACAATAATAATATAAAGCCACAAAAATAACAATAGAGGGATTCTATGTGGCACAGAAATAACAATATGGGGATAATAGGGGCACAACAATATAAATAAGGGGTATAACTACAATAGTAATGGGGTAATCACTAGTATTATAGGGACCCAACATGCCCCTCTCCTTCAAAAAAGTGTTGTCCTCAACGCTTGAGTAGTTCTGGATACTTCTGCATAAAATTCTCATCCTCCCATGTGGAATCTTCAGCGGATAAGTTCTTCCACTTGATAAGATACTCTGAAATTGATCGATTTCGTAGCTGTCGAGTTCTTGTTTCTGTGACTGCTTCCGGTTCCAATATAATTTTTCCTTCCTCGTCAAGTTCTGGCAATATTGTTTGAATTGGGAGCTTGTCACCTATAACCTTCTTTAAACATGAAACATGGAAAACTGGGTGCAATCGAGAAGCTGCAGGAAGCTCCAATTTGTATGCCATAGTACCAATCTTTTGCAACACCTTGTACGGACCATAATACTTTGGTGATAATTTATTATCCTTCTTAGCTTGCTTTAGGGACATTTGCTTATATGGTTGTAGCCGTAGGAATACCCAATCACCTACATCAAAACTTCTTTCACTGCGATGTTGATCTGCCTGTTGTTTCATTCTATTTTGTGCCAACACGAGGTTATCCTTTAAGAGTTGGAGGACTTGTTGTTGATGTTCGATGTGATGTTCCACTGCCTGAACCTTAGAATTTTCTCTTAAATATGATGTGATGGATGGTGGTTGATACCCATAAAGTGCCATAAATGGGGTCATTTTTGTTGCTGTATGGAAGGAAGTGTTATACCACCATTCAGCCAGAGGCAACCATTTGACCCATTGTGTCTGTTTATCAGATACAAAGCAACGAAGATATCCTTCCAAACATTTGTTTACTATCTCAGTTTGCCCATCAGATTGAGGATGATAAGATGAGCTATGAGCTAACTGAGTACCAAGACAAGAAAATAATTCTGTCCAAAAATTTCCAGTGAAAATGGGATCTCTGTCACTTACAATAATCTTTGGGTTTCCATGTAGCTTTTGAATTGTTTCCATAAATGCAGTAGAAACTGTACTGGCTTTAAATGGATGTGATAATGCACAAAAGTGTGCATACTTGGTAAGTCTGTCAACTACCACCATGATGACACTCTTTCCCTCAGACTTGGGTAAACCTGTGATAAAATCCATTGAAACCTCCTCCCAACGTTGGCTTGGAATGGATAAAGGTTGTAATAGACCCGGTGTCTTAATTGTTTCAACTTTATTTTGTTGGCAAACCAAACATTCCGCCACAAACTTTTGAATATCTGATTTAAGGCCATCCCAAAAAAATTCCTTCTTAACCCTGTGGTAAGTTTTTAAAAATCCTGAGTGCCCTCCTAAGGGAGAAGTGTGCAATTCCATAAGAATCTTTTGTTTTAGCTGGGAATTCTTACAGAGGTATAAGCGATCTTTGTACCATAACGAATCATTTTGCCAGCTAAATGTATCAGAAGTACTGGAATCTTGTTGTAGCTTTCGAATAAGTGCCCACACTTCTTCGTCATTCTTCCATTCCTCCCTTGCTTCGTTTATCCAATCTGGTTGGATAATAGAAATGGCACACAACAATGCTTCCACATCCTCATCCTTTCTTGAGAGTGCATCTGCCACCACATTTTGCTTCCCTTTTTTGTAGATGATTTCAAAGTCATAACCCAACATCTTTGTGACCCACTTTTGTTGCTCTTCAGAGGATAATCTTTGTTCTAAAAAGTATTTAAGGCTATCATGATCCGTTTTTACCTTGAAGTGTCTTCCCATTAGGTAGGGTCGCCATTTCTTAAGTGCATGGAGTATTGCCAACATTTCCTTCTCATAAATAGCTTTGCTTAAAAACTTTCCCTTGATTGGACGACTTTCAAAAGCAATGGGTCTTTCATCTTGCATTAGAACAGCACCAATTCCATTTCCTGAAGCATCACATTCCACAATAAAGGTTTTTGTGAAGTCCGGTGTAGCTAAGACCGGTGCTTGGCACATTGCCTCTTTAAGATGTTCAAAGGCCTTTGTTGCTTCCGGAGTCCATGAAAATGAATCTTTCTTCAATAATGTTGTTAGAGGTGCTGCTATTCTCCCATAATTCTTAACAAACTTGCGATAATACCCTGTCAACCCAAGAAATCCTCGCAGATGCTTTATGGATGTGGGGATTTTCCATTCCTTAATGGCTTTAATTTTGCTAGGGTCTACCTTAACTCCTTCATGAGATACAATATGACCCAAATATTCCACCTCCTGGACTCCAAAGAAACATTTGGATCTTTTTGCATATAATTGTTTCTCCTCCAATAGTTGTAGCACCCTGTCAACATGTTCAACATGATCCTTCCAAGACTTGCTGTAGATTAGTATATCATCAAAAAATACTAACACAAATTTTCTAAGGAATGGTTTGAAAATTGAATTCATCAAACCTTGAAATGTTGAAGGTGCATTGGTAAGGCCAAAAGGCATGACCAAAAATTCATAATGACCCTCATGAGTTCTAAATGCCGTTTTCGGAATGTCTTCAATCTTCATTCTGATTTGATGATATCCCGAACGAAGATCCAACTTGGTGAAGTAAATTGATCCATGCAATTCATCCAGTAATTCATCAATGACAGGAATGGGGAACTTATCTTTAATAGTGAGCTTGTTGAGCTCCCTATAATCCGGACACATGCGCCATGATCCATCCTTCTTGTGCACCAATACTACTGGAGCTGAGAAAGAACTTTGACTCGGTTGAATTATACCAGCCTCTAGCATTTCTGCAACCATACGTTCAATTTCACTTTTTTGGACATAGGGATATCTGTACGGCCTGATGTTTGGAGGAACACTTCCTGGAATCAGATGAATAGCATGATCATGATCACGCATAGGTGGGAGACCTTTGGGAGTCTCAAATACCTTGGAATGATTGTCCAGGACTTTTTGGAGATCTGGAGAAATAGATGATTCCAATGTGGAAACATCTAGCGAACATAATTGTGCAATTACACCTCTTTGCTCCTTTTTTAGAAGCTTTGTCATGCCATTAGAGCTGATTATCTTTCCTGGTTTCCCTGCAATACCCCTTAATTCAACTTCCTTTCCTTCCGTAGAAAATTTGATGAAAAGTTCTTGAAAATTAAAAGCTATTGTACCCAAGGATTGTAGCCATTGGACTCCTAGTACAACATCAGCACCTCCCATTGGAATGGAAAGCATTGGGCTAGTCAATACATATTCTCCCATGGATAGCTTGATATTATGGCACTTTCCAGAGCAATTTATTGTTCCTCCATTTGCAATCATCACTTGACACTCTGGTGCTGGATATAGGAAGCAATTCAATTCTTTTGCTACCCTACAATGAATAAAATTGTGGGTGCTTCCTGAATCAATCAACACTATTACCTTTTTCTTCTTGATTTGTCCTTCTATCTTGATGGTTTGAGGAGTGGTAATTCCCGCCAATGCATTACAAGATATGGTCGGATTTATTTGTTCTTCATCTAGGCTTTGTTCCTGGAGTATATCTTCTTCTTTTGACCTTTCTTGCTCCTTTTCTTCTTCCTCTTCACAATCTATGTAGAATAATTTCTTCTCAGCACACTTATGACCTTTAGTGTATTTGCTATCACAACTGTAACAAAGCCCTTTTGCTCTTTTTTCTTCCAATTGTTGTGGTGTCAACCTTATAGGTTGTGGAAGACTAGGGGCAACAACACTTCCGTCTTTATAGTTGTGAGTGGTATGCTTCCTGGTTGCCATAATTTTGCTTTCCATTTTTCTTGCTAACCTGAATGCCTTCTCTAATGAATCAGGTTCCCAAAGGCGAACATCATGTTGGATATTATCCTTTAAAGACCCTATGAACACATCAATCCTATGCTCCTCTGGAATATCTTTTACCCTTATGTTCAATTTTTGGAACTCCTCAATGTGCTCCATTATTGAACCCTTTTGTTTGAGACTTATCAATTGGCTAAAAAAAGTGTTGCTTTTTGTATCTTCATAATGTGCTATCAATTCTTCCGTAAAAATTGCCCAAGTGATAAATTGTTTACGAGAGCAAAGCCATTGATACCATACAAACTGATTTGGTTCCAAATATACAGTTGCCATACGTACCTTTTGTGTGTTTTGCACATTATTGAGATCGAAGAATTGCTCCATCTGTAATATCCATGTGGCGGGATCCTTGCCATCAAACTTCCTCATATCGATTTTTGGAATATGGTGATTCTTCGATCCAACATTAGCATCTATGGAATCATGATTAACATTTCTTTTGTTCTCATCATGAGTTTCCTTTACTACCTTTTCACCATTAGTGACCCTTTCTTGTAGCAACTTCTTCAATTCTTCCATGTCTGTCTTCAAATCTATCTTCAAATCATCCATATTAGCTTCCATGCCCTTTATCTTACATTCCACGCCATTTATCTTAGATTCCACGCCACTTATCTTAGCTTCTGTTAGCTTTTGTGAGCGTGACATTTGTTGCACTTGTTCTTGTAATTTTGATATATCATGTAGCATTTCTTCCTCTTCTTCATGAGTCATGCTAGAGCTTTCAGGTTCCTTACTAGGTGTTTGCATTTTCTTTCCTCGGGGCATCAGTTACCGATAATAATGCTTTACTATGCCCTTTGAATTCCTTTAAACCAAGCTTACACAAAAATTTAAAAAAAAACTACACACCTTTTTTCACTTTATAGAAGCCTGATATTGAATCTGATGTATCTCTGTAATTTCGGATCATCCAGTTCTGAAATTGCTACCTGTAGTAGCCTTCTGCGTCCTCTTTCCAATGCCACAAGTCTGAGCCAAATTGGATTCTCCAAGGAAGAGTTATGTGAAATCTCCCACAGTGACTTGCTTTTAGACTGGTTCAGTAGAGCGAACTTGTACGACGTGCCACGAGTCACTGTTTCAACCTTTGAATCTAAAACACACATACAAGAAACTACAGTCCGTCCTCTTTCTGTACCTTCTTACGAAATTTCAATCCGATCCCCAGAGAGAAAGTTATGACGATTTTCCCCAGGTCACCTGTTTTGAATGTAATTCAGGAGTCTGCAAAAAGACCAACTTCCTCAGATCATATCTCCGCAAATATTGCGCAAAAAGCTCTGAAATTTGGACCCAAGGTTCAGCGCGATTTCTTCTCAAATGGATTTTTTTTGCAACTTCTGAAACGTCACAGAAAAAAATTTATAGCGAAAATGCCACGATGAACTGTTTGGAGCAGCGAAACCCTAGAATCCAAAGCTCTGATACCAAATGTTATGAAACCAGCTCAAGAAAAGATAGAAAAGATAGATCAACGCCTTAGAATTCAGCCTCTTCGAGGGGGAAACCTCCTTTACATTACATAAATGAACAATTCTTGGATGATACAAATGACAAAACCTCCTTTTTATATATAGGAGTCTAAGGAGTCACAATATAATCCAGCCGACCTAACAATAATAATATAAAGCCACAAAAATAACAATAGAGGGATTCTATGGGGCACAAAAATAACATTATGGGGGTAATATGGGCACAACAATATAAATAAGGGGTATAACTACAATATTAATGGGGTAATCACTAGTATTATAGGGACCCAACAGCGTGTTGATGAAGGTATATTTGGTGGTTAATCACACAAAAGAAAGGCATATAAATGCTATAATTTAAGACGAAAATAGATAGTGGAGAGCATAAATGTTACATTTGACGAAGATAGTGTGCTAACGAATAATGATGAGGATCTAGAATCTTTGAAACTTGCGACAGAGGTTGAAAAAGGTACAGAGAAAATTCTAGAACAAGAAGCAACTGTCAACTAGGAAGAAGTAAATAATGATCAATAAGATATACAGGAACAACAACAAGAAGCTCATCCAAAGAGAACAAAAGAATAGATTCAAAAGAACCATCCATCAAATCAAATCATTGGTGACATAAATGAAGGAATTGGAACAAGAAAAGGTCAATAGATTCATTCATCACAACAAGCTAACATTACTTTTCTAGCAACCTTTGAGCCTAGTACTTTTGAGGAAGCTAGACAGAATGAACATTGGGTAGCAGCTATAAATGAAGAATTGGATCAGATCGAGAAGAATAACACCTGGGAATTAGTTCCATGACCAAAAGATAAAAATGTCATTGGGACTAAATGGGTGTTCTGGAACAAATTGAATGAAGATGGATAGGTTACCATAAACAATGTAAGATTGGTTTGCAAAGGCTATGCACAAGTGAAAGGAATTGATTTCAACGAAACATTTACACCAATTGCCAGAATGGAAGCCATTCAAATGTTTCTCTCCTATGCATGTTCAAGAAAAATAAAATTCTACCAAATGGATGTTAAGTTAGCATTTTTGAATGGAGAATTAGAAGAAGAAGTTTACATCAAAAAACCTGAAGGTTTTCTACTATCAGAAAAGGAATACTATGTTTGCAGGTTAAACAAGGCTCTGTATGGTCTCAAGCAGGCTCCCAGAGCATGGTATGCTCATCTTGATGGATATCTATGTCAACGAGGGTTCAAGAAAGGTACTACTGATAGCAATCTTTACGTACAAATAGATAAGGTTAATTTAACAATCATTGAGGTATATGTGGATGATATAATCTTTGGTATCAATGATAATCGACTAAGTAAGAACTTTGCTACAAAGATGCAAAGTGAGTTCGAGATGTCTTTACTTGGTGAGTTGACATACTTATTAGGGCTTCAAATATCTTAGCAAGAGAAAGGAATATTTATATGTCAAGCCAAGTAGATCAAGGAAATGCTCAAAAAATTCAAAATGGAAGATTGCAAACCTGTCCTCACTCCGATGGTAACAGGTTTCAAATTGAGCATAGACAACTCATCTAAGGATGTTGATCAGAGGTTGTACAGATATATGATTGGTAGTCTTATATATGTAACAACCTCCCAACCAATGTTATGCAAGCAGTTGGACAAGTAGCAAGATTCCAAGCAACACCAAAAGAATCACATATTATTTCCATCAAAAGAATTCTTCGATATCTAAAGGGCACAACAGAATATGGCTTGTGGTATCCCAAGGGCAACAATATCATTATTCAAGCCTTTACAGATGCAAATTGGGCAGGAAGCATTGATGATCGTAAGAGTACTAGTGGAGTAGCATTCTATCTAGGTGGTTGTCTCGTATCATGGTTGAGCAAAAAGAAAACCTCAATCTCGTTATCTACAATGGAAGCAAAATACATTGCAGCGGAAACTTGTTGTACTCAAGTCCTTTGGATGAAACAAACTTTGCAAGATCTTCAAGTACAATTCAGTGAGCCTATTCCCATCTTCTGTGATAACACCAGTGCCATCAACATCTCCACGAATCTTGTCATGCATTCAAAAACAAAACACATTTCGATAAAATGTCATTTTGTTAGAGAACAAGTCACTGCAAATAATATCAAACTTGAATATGTTGGTACAAAAGAACAAATCGTTGATATCTTCACTTAACCTTTACCTCGTGAAGCATTTGAATATCTTCGCCAAAAGCTTGGGATTCTCTCAAGTTCTCATTAGATTTTCCTTATTCAGAAAATAAAGGGGAAGTGGAAGTGTGTACAAGTCTATAGGATGGTTGTGTATCAGGGGGAGTTACCCTTTTCCATTGATGTCAAAGGGGGAGAGAAGGTAGTAGGAAGAGATGCCCTGATCGCAGGGGGAGTACATGTGTTTCCATAAATGCAAAAGGGGGAGATTGTTGATCTAAAGATTATTTGAGGTTGTCATTGATGTCAACCTAAGAAGCAATAGGGGCTACCCTGATCTTGCAAGGGAATTTTGACTTGAAAAATTACTCTATTTTGAGTCAAGGATCTTCTCGATAGATTTTACTCGTCGAGATGTTTCCGTTGATATATGGCACGCTAAGTAATTCTTCACGGTTTAAGAGATATTCATGTTTGAAGTTAGTAACCCCAGTTAGTGGGCTAAAACCCTATGGGGTTGTGGCATGGCACTCATAATTGGTTTTGGTCATTGAATAGTCATTAATTAATGATTTTTTAAGCTCCTAAAATCCCTCCAACATTCTCTATAGAAGCCCCTCTCAACCATATAAAAAGAAATCTCATATATCCTCCAAATGTAGTGATCGTGGAATCTTCGCTATAACTTCATTTTTGCGAAGTCTTAGATTCAAAAATTAAAACTCATTTTATTCAAAATCTTGTTGAACATCATGACTAAATTTCAGATCTTGGTTCTCTATATTTTTAGAGATATTATCTATGGAAGTTAGGGTTTTGCAGGTTGTCGAATGTCATCTCAAAGAAGTGATCTTGGGAAAATCATCATAACTCTCTCTATGTATCAATTTCAGAGTTGAAGGAGGAAATAGTGACACATGGCACGCCGTACAAGTTCTATCTACTAAACTAGTCCATAATTAGGTCATTGTGAGAGATTGGGCATAACTTTATCTTGAAGAGTCCAAATCGGGTTAGACCTATGGCTTGGGAAAGAAGACTCAGAGGGATTCTACAGGACCGAAGATCACATGTTTGGGATCTGAAATCGCAAAGATACATCAGATTAAATAACGTGTTGCTAGAAGGAAAGAAAAACTAGATCAAGTGTTGTCAAGGGGTGCAAAGGACCAGACATTCTAGGGAAGCAAAGAGCAAGGTGCAGCAAATTGATGCAGCCGAGGAAAGCTAGAGGTAAGTATCTTCTGTATATGCATGTTCATCTCTTAATTGCATTAGTTTATTTGTATTCTAATTTTTTGTTTTTGTTTAGCACTGACATATGCTCTACAGGATGAGGTAAGTTTTTATATTACCATGTCATGGGTATTTCCTTGAATACTTTTTGCAACTATCATACATTCATAAAGAGAAGAATCAATGCATAATCTAATGTTCTAAAGAATGAGAAAGGGTAGCATGACAAGAGCAGCAATCAAGGTGCAGAAAAATAGCAAGAAGTTCACCACATGAAGTCTTCAAGTGGGCAACACTGCATACAAACATTGTAAAAGTATCATTGTATAGAGTCATTGTAAAAGCATCTTTGTAAATTTTGTACAAGTGTCTATCTGCCAAGAGTTGAAGAGGTAGTGTCAGTGTTATAGACATTTTTGTGCCTTTCATCACTGAGCATGAAATGTCGATAATCAAGGGATCCAAAGTCCCTAAACATGTTGTTCCTACCCCTAGAAGAACAAGGCCAGCAAACCACAGCACTGAACAAAAGTTCTCCACCTGAAAACACTCAAAAACAAGGCAATTCTGGATCATGTCAACTGCTCCACTGAGCATCTGCGCTGAATGTCAACTGCTCCATTGTCTACCTGCATTGAATGTCAACTGCAAAGAAGGCTACCTACGCTGGGCGAGTTTGGACATGTGGCAGAGTCATTCCTCAAGGTGTCAATGCCCAGGAAGCTTCCAAAATGACACTTGGATCAGGGAATTCGACTGGTGATGAGTAAGAGGTTCCAAATCTCCAAGTGGAAGCAAGAACCTCCAAGTGGACTCAAGAACTGAAGTGGGAGAGTACACTAGTCAGCTTCATACCAGCATCAAGCTGACTCATCCTTTCTCCAAAACTCCTATATATAGATCTCTCTCATGAGGTCTAAGGAGGCTGGAATTTAGTATTTGCAAAGAATTGTTGTTGGTTTGTGGCTAGAAATATTGGGTGTGTTATGCTTTGAAAGGAGCTGAAGAAGGAATTCCATTCTGCTGGGAAGGAGATGCTGGGTTGGAGCCCTATGGGTTGTATCTCTTCCTAAACACTGTTACTTTCAATAAAGCTATCTTGATTCTTTCCTATATGCTGGTGTATTTTGTGTAATTGCATTGGTATATTTGATTTACTTCTAATCCTGAATCATTTATGAATATGTATATTTGCCTTTGTATTGTGTCCTTCTCTTGTTGCAAGTAGTTGTTCTCTTGTCACAGGTAGTTGTTCTCTTGTGATCTCGTGAGGAGGCAAGTAGCTGTGGACACACAAAGAGAAGAGGATCTAGTTCGAGGGACAACCGGAAGATAACGGTGAGTCTGCCGATCTCCTCCCTTTCATATTTCATAAAGGAAGAAATCATGATAGCTGCATTTGTTTGTTGCTAAGGCGCTGTCACACCTTAGGTGGATAAGATCGTCCTAAATAGGCATTTTTCCCCACAACAGTCAGGAGGTCTAGGATCATCATTAGGTGGTTGTGTCATAGTTGGGGTTATGGTCTCATGTGTCGTCTTCTTCTACATCATTCTATATCATTGTAAAGTGGACCATTTTCCCTAGTACAGGAGTCCATTCTTCTTTTATTCTTCTATAGGATGGTAGGGTGGTGCTAGGCTGGTTCATGAAGTCACCAACAGGTTCAAGCCTATGAAAACTTCAGGGTGGTAGGTTGGTGCTAGGGTGAGTTGCAGCTCATTGGGTGTTGGGGCATCTGTTCAGTTGACTACTGAAGAATCTCGGGCGTTGGAGCGTCCATCTAGTGGGAGCTAGAGAAGAATGCTTTTCTAGATTCTAGGAAGTTGGAGCTTTCTTTTCAATTAGAGTTGAAGATTAGAGAATTATTAGAAAAGCCTTCAGTGGTTTTTGACCCAGAGGGGGTTTTCCAACTAAAATTTTTGTGCCTCCTATGTTCTTTTATTCATTGTTGTTACTACATAAACATTAATGATAATTGAAGATTATCTAATGCTCTAAAAATATTTAAAAGTGCTAATTGCTAAGGAATACTGATTCACCCCCCCCCCCCCCCCCCCCCCTCTCAATATTTTTTAACAGTAATAAGGAGACATATATATTAAATTCAGAGGAAAGACACTGTCACTAAAGCATACCACAAGAATCCCAACATAATAGCTGCAATTGCCTATATTATTCCTGCAAAGTGTACACTAGCTCCAAGCCTTTGACTCACAAGCATCCAACCCTTGATTTGACTTGAAACCAGCTACATATAGATGAAAAACTACTTTCCCCCTCTCAGGGGTAAAATCCATCATGATAGGAACTGTTTACATCAATCTCTCTAACCAAACCTAAAACTAGGGAGGTTAGAAACTAACTCCCAATTTAGCCCTAACTGATTCACTTTGACTTTACAAGCATTAATGAGCATGAATTTACATAATTTTGACATTTACCAGTTCCATTACAATTAATTACATCATATGAAGACCCAAGAAGACTAATTACATCATGAAAGTTTGACTTTGACCAAATAAACTAAAAAAATTTACTTGCTGACAAAAGCGCAGCATGAGGGACAAAAGCGCAACGTGAGGCTTTGAGGGCACTTTTGAGGGGTTTTCCTTGATCTTTTTGCTGAATTGAGGGTTGATGAAGATATCTTAGGATGTCTAATTTCCCTTTGAACCTTCAAACATGCAAAAATCCTTCTCCAAGGCACCTAAAAATCAATTTTCCCAAGGCTACTCCAGAAGCGCAACGAGGGGTCCAAAAAGGTGGCATAAACATGTTTTTTAGGTGGTTTTTGAGATTTTCCTTGCAACCTGTGAAGTGACATGCAAAACCAAGTCCATATATGAGATGTACTACTCAATATATATCCATCCATGCAAAAATTTCATCATTTGGTGGCTCTGAGAAGAAGTGCAGCGTGAGCTCGCTATGCTTTTGTGCATCATGAAATTGCCAAAAATTCCAAAATTGCCCAAAAACTCAAAATTTTCCAAAATTTCTCAAAATTGTTTCTAACTTATTTATTTTTCCTTATCAATGATGGGTTAGACAATCAATGATGCATCAGCAAGAAAATCAAGGTTGTCTCTCTTCTTTAGCTTGATTAGGGTTTTCTTTAGCTTCTTTTTCATATTCCTAACCCTAATTTTGCAAATCTGGTTCCTGGTGAAGTAGTGCCTTTCCATGTGTCTCTGAAGCTTGGTGTCCCTATTGGCCTTCTTCAAGAGCATCTCTAAGTTCTCATTGACCTTCTCAAGAAAATATTCCTTGTCTTTCTTAAGCTCAGTTGCAAGAATGTCAACATGGTCTTTTGTACCAATGAAGGAGATGGCTCCTTGTCTTCAACCTGCTCTTCTAAACCAATCATTGTTTTACCTTTGTCCTTTGATTTTATGGATGATGGAAGGCCTTTTGAGGTACTGTGATGCATCAATATCACCTTCAAAAGTTTTTTTGCTTGTTTCATGAAGCCCACCATGTAGTTATCCTTGGCAAGATCATCTTTGAGTGCTTGGATTTGTGCTTGTTGTTCCTTGATAATATCTGCATCTGACTTCTCTGCATGGTCCAAGATTTCTTGTTCATGAGGCATCTCCTCCTCATCTTGCTGCAAGGGTGACTCAGTCTCATGCCTAGGTGACTACTCCATTTCTCCTTGAACTTGCTCAACTGTAGCTTCCTTAGGAAATCTTCTAGCTTGTGATTTAGTTAGAGGTCTAGGTGTAGGCCCATCTTTAGTGATCTTAGGGGAAAAAACCAATATTTTCCCCTTCTTGTAGGTATATGAGATCTCTTCCCTAGGTGTCTTTCTAACTGAAAACTTGTTGGATGAGCCAACCTCCTGTGGCCTTGATGGTGCTGATGGAGTGCTTTGACTGGTAGGTTGACTAATGGCAGGCATAAAAGGAGTTGATTGGCTGAATGTTTCCCATGATACATTAACCTATGAAAGCTGATGAAGAACAATGATTTTGACCAAACCATGATGAAATAGACTTTTCTAGTGATCTTTCCCTTTGCTTTGTACCTTCTCAGTCATCTTGACTAAGCTTCTGAATAGGTAATGGGTCAAGTTCAGTGGTTTGATGGAAGTGAAGTGCATTAGTAGCCTTATGTTATATTGATATTGAAAACCTCCCTTCATAGGTAAAGTACTTCGTGATCATATTCATTAAAGGAGCATACTTGTCAAGCAATTGCCTAAAAGGAAAGATGTGTGTAGGAGCATATTTGTAGTGTGGTTTTAGGAAAAGTTTGTAATTCTCAATGTCTAAATCCATCCCTTCAAACCATATTTCTCTGTGGTTAGGGATACCTGTGGCTGAGGCTTTGGAATCTGTTGAGATGGTGAAGTCAACCCCCACTATGTTGGCCTTATCCCTCCTAAAATTGGTGGAAAGAGGCTAGTCAACTTAGCAAGGAAGCCTACCTCTTTAATTCTTTCACAAAAACCTATGCAACTCACATCTTCAAAGGATTTCTTGACGAAAGATGAGGCCATGATTTCTTGGATATGAGTTGGCTCATATCTAGAACCTTGCCGTCCTTTGTTGTAATTTTTCTTCTCACTATCCATGGTTTCAGTCTACATGATAAAACCTTAGCTAGGTAGGAAGGAAGGGTAGGGTATGATTGGGAAAACAAGGAAATAAGGATTGTTGTATTGAGGAAAGGTAATGGAGGGGTTATGTATTAGGTAAATTTGTGGGAAAGATACAAGGGGTAGGGATAAGTTTTAGGGAGTGTAGGGAGGTGGAATTTCTTGAAAAGAGTGAGGGAAAGGTGTGAAAAGGTCCAAAACATAGTCCTAGCCTAGGAATTTTCCAAAAGCACAGCGTAGGCTAGGGTTTGTAGGGAAAATGAGGGAGATGAAGGGAATGGGTATGGGAAATGTTTAGGGGAGGTATGTGAGGTGTAAGTGAGGGTGATAGAGAAGAAAATCTAGGTTTTTTACCACTGTAATGAAGCAAAAACACATAGAAACCAAAAGCACAGTGAAACCCTAGGAGAGGGATTTTCACTGAGTTTTCTAAGAAGAATGATGCATAAGAAAGGTGAAAAATGTCTACTTACTTGCCAAGGAGATGCTAGAACCTGTGAAATGCTGAAAGGAACCCCTTTGATGCTTGCTTGGCCTCCAAATTCAAAAGCGTTGCATATAAGCGAAACGCATAGCATAGGAGGTAAGCAAGTGTTTTGAGGAGGAATTTGGATGCCTTGGTGGCTGGAATGAAGCTCGATGGTATAGAGGTGCTCAATGAAGGTTAAATGGGAAATTTGGTTGCTTGTATGGTCTTCTTATAGGTGAGAAGTCTACTTTTTTCTTTGCATCATGAAGTGACATTACCTGTCTTTTTGAAAAATTAAATGATAGGATAATGTACAACAACTTCATCACTTTATTATGCAAAGTTACATCTTCATAAGGAGTAAAATGTACCTTAGGAATCATTTAAAACACTTTTTTCCTAATTACTAACTCCCTTGATGATGACTATGGTGATGACATGGCTCTTATATGACTAATTGAGGATATGAACTAATGATGACACCAAATGGATATCTAAGACCATGATTAAATACCTTTGAAACCTTGTAGTATGCGTGGCAATGATATGGTGACCAAGACACTCTTTTGGTGACCCATCACAAGGAGTGATGACAAGACCATGACAAAATTTTATGACCTTGAGTATGGAGGAAGTAGTAATGACCTAGAACTGACCAATGATCAAATTTTATTCGAAACTTTATTTGAAAATTTAATAAATTTACCTAATGACCCTATCAACCACATGGAAAGAGTACATTTTAACACTCATGTCTCATAGACACTAACACCTTCAACATTTTCTTTTCAAAGTAACTCTTTCTTTCCTGAATTATATATTTAATCGATATAGGTAAATTTAACACTATAATGCTTTACCCAAAATTTCCTAAGTTTTGTCTCTTGTTAATTAAAATGTGCCACTCTAGCTTAAGAGTTGTAATCCTGACCCTATGGGTTACTGACATCCTGACAATTTATTTCCTCTATTAGTCCATGGTTGAGGAAAATATCTCCATCCTCCCTACTAACAACCATACAACTTAAAGGTTAGGGAAAATGATACTTCCCTTGGGCATGGTTATTATGGAGCACATTACACACCTTATACCCTCTGTTACTAACCTAACTCTTCTCCCTAGGTTCTAACTAAAAAATGGAATGTATTATACCCATGGTACCAAACCATAGCACCAAACCTTAATGTGACCTCATACACTCTGCACCATTTTTCCTTGGGAATCTAGCTTCCCTCTCATACATCTCCATGTTGGCTCTTGTGACATGTATATCACGTGACCATGGTGGTAGAGTTGGGATTGATGGCGATCTGTGGACGATGGAGATAAGAGGTTGGACATCAATGAATTAGATCAACTCTTCTAACACTAAATTGTTGGTAACCCTATCCATTCGATCATTTCACTCATTATTGTTGTTGGATCTTCCTACTGGTGGCAACGATGCATCTACTTCAGGTCCTCCTCAGCACCCGGCCCTTGGCATTAGCCGAGATGCCATGATATTATATGGCCACAACATTTCTCCAGGTATATGTATTCACCATGATGATTTGAGTGTTCGGTGGTTCTTTTATTTATTTTTGTGAACCCTTTATCATATTTAAACCTTATCACTTGCATGTTGCAGGTTATTCTCAGAACACCAATGATGTTTTTCATTCATCTCCAAGAGAAGAACACAGCTCCAAAGGTGAGCTCCTTCATGATGTTTCCAAGGTGGGGCAATTTGCTCTCGCCTTCAATTACCATTGCAACCACTATTTTATTTTTTTCCTTTCACAGTTTAGTTTCTTTAAGTGTTAATGCATTTGCATCTCCTGTAAGGAACACCAGAAGCACTAGGGTCATTGACTCGAGTTCTTGGCTACTGGGTTACCCACTTGGTTTCTGACTATTTTTCTCTATTTTACCATGTATGTCACTCATACTTTGAATGTTGGGAAAAAGAAGATGTTTTATGTTTGTTTCACTGCCTAGTTCGTAATTACTCAACTTTAATATTTATTGAGGGGTTCCATTCCTAATTTCCTCCATAGATAATTTTATTTCCCCATTACTGAGTATGGGAATAGGGAGAATACTGGTGAATTCATTCTACTGGCCCAATCCCTATGTTATCACTCAGGTTGTTCCCTTTGACTCCCAAGGGAATACGGCCGAGGTAACCACAAACCAATCTTTGGACTGCAGGCTCTAGCCCACCTGCAATCAGAGAGGGCTCTCTCTTTCTATTTTAACTTTGTTTTGGGTTGATTTTAGGCTAGTTATATGCTTCTATGGGTTTTTGTTTAAGTTTTGGTGGGAAGGATGATGCTTCTAAGTAGAGAGGTAGGTATAATATGAGAGTTTCAAACCATTGGGCATGGAGTCAAGGAGTAGGACTGCTGGTGCGTTTTCTTGGTCACAAGAGGAAAATGGAGCAAGATAGCTACATATGAAACAACTTTCAAGCTAAATGGAGATGGATTGAAGGCTAAGGAATGAGAGGCAATTAAGAATCTCTCTTTCAGCTTAACAGAGGGAAGGTGAATGAGCTCTATCTAGGGGCAGAAAAGAATCCCTAGATAACTGTCAAACATGGGTGAATTAGGGGAAATATGAGCCAAAGGGAATTCATATTCATTACCAATTCAGAGGAAAACATAAAGAAACAACAGAAATTGAGCATAGAGTGCAGTTAAACAAAGTCTAAGCTATTCATTTTTTCTGCTATTTTAGATGGTGACATATGTATGATATGAGCATATATCAATGGAAAACAGAGGTAGAAAACACTTATTGAGTCATGTTGCAGCACGAGAATTCCATAATTCACTCTTCAGAACATTAATAACACAGCATGGTAGTCCATCTTCCAAACTTTCAGCAGTCTTTGATTAAAGAAATCATCAAACATACAGAGCGAGTCTCTAGTGGAGCGAATCAACCAACCAACCCTCTAAACAGTAAATTAGGGTGGTTTTTATAAGCAAAATATCTACAAGAATCAGATCTGAGACAGATCTGATGCAATAAGTGTCTTGAACCTAACATATGCTTGAAATAAATGCCAAAATATCTATCTAATGCTGCGCTAGGGGCAGCTGCCTCAAAAAATGAGTAACTATGATGTCCTTAGAGCCCTGTGCTGGCATTTGGCCATAACTGTGCTTTGATTTCTGCAGCGCTACCCTTAGGTGGCCTTATGCATTAACTTTGATCTGGTGAGCTTTGAATGGCTTCACTGCTTTCTTTGACTTTGCTTGGGGGCCTTTAATGTTCACCTGCTTTGGTATTTCCGATCTGATACTCTTTGATCTAATCAGGCCTTCATCTTTCCTCTGATACCCTTTCACAGTCGAATCGGGCCACTTTCTCTCCCTTGCTGTGTTTAAAACTGTCAACTTGCCCCCTTCCTGCCTCTTCAAGGCAAAAGTGGCTGCTGCAAATGCTTTTCGTGGCTTCTAAAATGATATTGGCGCTGGTCGATCTGAATATGGATATAAATGAAGAAATCCTGTTGCCTCCGCAAATTTTTGGGCCTGCTGGTAGCTGAGCCATGAGAGGCCCTCCATTTTGACCAGTTTTTCTTAGCGATGCGCAATTAGTCGCGCATCAAAAACTGCCTCGGTTTTTCATTCCGGGCATCCTTTGTTGCAAATTTCGCACTTCGCGCCCTTTTTCGTGACGACGTCAACATGATGTCAACGGTGGGTCCCAGTACAGCATGGTGACGTGGCAGTATGGCAAGGTGATGACATGGCAGTACGGTGGCAGCGACGTGGCAATGACGTGGCACAGGACACGGTGACAGGAGGCTGACGCAGGTTGATGACATCATGAAGACGTGGCGCTAACGTCACTCGGCGTAGGCGGTATTCGGTTTTCTCCCGCACTGCTTTTCCGCGTAGGTGGTATTGGGAGAGGGGCCTCCGAACACACCGAGAGGCTGACACGTGGCGGGGGTACGGCAGGGAAACCGCCCATCCCCCGGACGTTAACCTCTGACGGATCGATATATGAAAACACCCGCCCACCGTTGATCTGGGGTGCTGGCCATCGGATGGCTGGCGGGGTAGGCGAGGTAGCGGGAGGTTAGGGATGGGACCTGCCCGTATTATTTAAACAAAAATGCGCGATGGGGGTTGAAAACCTTAGGTTAATGCGGAGTTTGGGGGTTTTATGTGCGCGAAAGGTAGGATAGTGAGGTTTTAAGGGTAAAGGGGTGGATATAGGTTATTGGCCTAACCAGAGGTTTAGACCAATCCCAGAGTTATGACACGGATGGGTTCATAATAGTCCCAGGTGGACTATTATTTCCCAGAACTGTATGTACATAGCTATAGTGCTATAGGGTGGGATATGTAATATTTTTGGGATTTTATATAGTTTTTTGTATAATAGGGGATAAGGAAATGATCTAGGGAGCTAGATAGTAGAGTTAAGAGTTAATATGAATTTGTGAGGTGAAGTGTAGGGGAGAGGCTAAGTTTGTGAGCTGAAACTTAGACATAGGAAGTGAATGGACTGTGGAGACATGATTTTTACACAAGAAATGTGGCTTCTTTTCACTGAAGAGAGTCAAAGCTTGACTTGGTTTTTTACAAAAATGAAGTGATAACAGGACTGGTTGGGCAGATCCCAAGGTCCTCAAGGGGATGTTAGTGAGTGATTTGGAGATTTAGAAGAAAGGGGAATTATACATGCCTCACTTGAGCTCCTCCAAAGGGAAATTGCCTTATACTTGTGATCTAAATAGTTATAACATTAAAAAACATGAAATGGATCACATAGCTTGATTCTGCAACCACAAAACTACTTACCCAGCCTACTTATCTAGCATTTTTTCTCCTTTTTGCATGGGTGCACTTGGACTTGCAGACCCTAATTATCCTTTTTTCTTTTGACTACCCTCCTATCTAAACGTACCCTTATATCATCCAGGGGCTTAGATTAAGCTGTTGAGCACCCTTGTTTCTCTACCTATCTAAAAAATCTGCCAAGATTAAGCTGTTTGGACAGATATTCATTCTCTATATTCTACAACAAGAAATTGAAACCTAGGGAAGCCAAGATTAAGCTGTTTGGACTTCCCTTAACTAAAAAACTCATCAAAATGGATTAACTCATCAAAATTTAGAATACAGCAGTGGCATTTAGATTGCCTTGATCTTCTATTGTTGCTGTAGACTGAAACTTCCCTTGTGCTGGCTGTCAAATGATTGAAACTTTGAAACCTGAACACAGCATTCTCATAAACTGAATTTTTATACAATAGCAGCACTGCCTGCTTTCTTCTACGTGCTCTATCATTACATGCACCTCTGCCTGAGAACCTGCCTTTGAAGTAAACACAAGATAGGGGAACAAAACTGGAGCACTTCCCTTGATTCTGTTTTGAAAAAAGGGTGTTGATGTAAACTGAAAATCCTCCTTTCTTTTAATACTATTGACTGAAAAACTGCCTGCTCTTTTGCTGAGATTAATGCAATGACAAAGATCTGAATGGAGGACTTGCTTTGGTTCTGCCTTTAAATAACTTTGCTGCGTTGTTCCATTATTCGGCCTGCTATAAAAACAAAGTGCTGAAAATACAAATATTTATGTACAAATATAATACAGCTGCGTTGTGTTCAATAGCAGGGATCATAATAATGCTTTAGCATTCGGCCATTGACAGGGCCTTCTTCAACTATGCCGCCCTCTATAGATTTGAGGAAATATGTGTTATTTCCCTGCACAGCGCTGATAACAAATGGACCTTTCCATAAAAAATCAAATTTTGCATGTTTGCCCTTGTCTTCTCTTCGTGAGTCCCACCTTAAAACTTTGTTGCCAACACAGAAATCCTCAGCCTTAGCTCTCTTATCAAACATCCTTTTGAGCTTCTCTTGCAAAATTTGAGCTCTGTCATAGACCTGCTCTCTTGTTTGCTGAAGATGAATGGTCTGGTTAATTCTTCGTTGAACATCATTTGGTTCAACTTGGATCTCTTGTAACAGCTTGATGATAGGAATGCCCAAGGAAGATGGAAATCTGGCCTCCATGCCATACACCAGCTCATAAGGGCTCATCCTAATGGATCTCTTTGTTGAAAGTCTGTCTGCCCATAGGGCATTTGTGAGCTTTCTATGCCAGTTCTTCTTATTTTCTTCTAGCACTTTCTTTATGATGTTGATGAGGCTTTTGTTGGATGATTCGTCCAAGCCATTACCTTGAGGGTAATAGGTTGTGGAGTGGCCCAAGGTAATGTGAAATTTATGGAAAAAATTGATCATCTTTTTGGATTTGAAGGTAGCGGCGTTGTCAGTAATGATCTTCTCAGGGCATCCAAATCTAGAAAGGATGTTGGTCTCAAGGAATTGGATAATGATGGAGTCATTGGCCTGTCTACATGGGATGGCTTCAATCCATTTAGTGAAATAGTCGGTGGCTGTTAGAATCCACTTATGCTGGCCTGAGGAAGAGGGGTGGATTTCTCCAATGAAGTCAAGACCCCATTGTTGAAAAGGCTTCTCGGTTGAGATGGGCTTGAGAGGCAAAGGTAACAGCTTTTTTTTGCCCTCAAAGATTTGGCATTTATGACATGAGATAGCAAACTTCTTTACATCTGCAAACAAAGAGGGCCAATAGAAACCAACCCTTAAAATTTTATCAGCAGTGGACTTCCAATATAGATGTCCTCCACAATCCCCTGCATGGAATTCTTTCATGACATTGCTAGTTTCATTCATGGTTAAACAATTAAGCAATATGCCTTCATGATTTTTCCAAAATAATGCACCAACTAAGATACAAAACTTGGAAGCTTTCATCTTTAAAAATCTTTTCTTGGTTCTGGACAATCTTGGGGGAGCAAACAGGTTTAACAAAACAAAGCATATATCAGCATACCATGGGGATTGCAAAAAGGTTTCACTGATCTGTGGAGTCGCCAGCTCCTGTTCATTGTCTAGTTGGTTAATGTCTAAGGCTTGAAAGTTTGTTTCGGACATCATTTTGGCTAAACCTTGTCCCTTTATGAGCTTGGTTGGTTTTATTTCTATGTCATACTCAAGGATGTTAGCAATCCACTTGCCTCTTTTGCCTTCTAATCCCTCTTGAGTTAATATGTTTTTTACAACAACATTTGGCACATAAGCAATCACATGTGAATATAAAATGTAAACTCTGAAGTCTTTGATTGCTTTAACAAGGGCATAGGCCTGCTTCTCCATGATTTGGTACTTCAAAGGGGCATCTCTTAAGGCTCGGCTGAAAAATGCAATTGGCTTTTCAGCTCCTTGATCATCCTTTTGCAAAAGGACAGCAGCTATGGTGTGTTCAGATGCAAATGAAAAAATGATGAAATCCTTATCAAATTGAGGACTTGTGAGGACTGGGGCTTGGGTTAAGGCAGTTTTGATACTCTCAAAGGCTTGCTTGGTTTCAAGAGACCATTTTACCTTGGCATCCTTTTTTAACATGTTGCTTAACAGTCTTATCAGCTCAGCTAGATTTGGGATAAATCTCCTTAGGAAATTGATCTTTCCAAGGAATTCTTGCAACTCTTTTATGTTTCTTGGAAATGGGATTTGAAGGATGGCTTGAATTCTTTCAGGATCAATTCTAATCCCATCTTTTGAGATGATATGGCCTAGTAATTTACCTTCTTCAAGGCCAAAGAGAGACTTCTTGGGGTTCAAGGAAATGCCGTATTTCCTACATGTCATGAATATTTGCCTTAGGTGTTTGAGGTGCTCTTGATCAGATTTGGAGAAAGGGGTAAGGTCATCAAGATAGACAACCAAGAAATCATGGATTTCCTTGGCAAATGCAATGTCCATGGCCCTTTGAAAGGTAGCACCAGTGTTTTTAAGTCCGAAAGGCATCTTCACATATTTAAATGTTCCCCACGGTGTGGTAAAGGTTGTCTTGTCTTGGTCATCCTAGTGAACCAGTATTTGATTAAAACCTGAAAAGCCATCTAGCAAAGAGATTCTAGATGACCCCACTACACTTTGTAGGATGTGGTCCATTTTTGGAAATGGGTAGTGGTCTTTTAGGGAGACTTGGTTTAAATTTCTTAGATCTACACATAGCCTAATCTCACCTGTCTTCTTTCTTGTGGGAACAAGATTGGATACCCATTCAGAAAATCTAATGGGTGCTATGATACCTGCTTCAAACATTCTTTTCACTTCCTTTTCAATCAAAGGGAGAAGCACAGGATTGATTCTCCTTAGTTTCTGTTTGAAGGGATTTTGATTTGGTTTTAAGGGAATGGTGTGTTGGATCACTGAGGTGTCATAGGACTTCAAGTCCTCATAACTCCAAGCAAATACATCTTGGAATTCTTTAAACAAATCAACATATTTGGGCTTTTGATCGGGTGGCAAAGATTGAGATAGTTTGATCATTTTGGGCTTCTCTGCTGTCCCAATGTTGTGTTCTTCTATAGCAGCGTTTAAGGGTTGCATTTTTGGCTTTTTGGGAACATCATTTGCATCAAACATATCTTCTAACGGAGTGAGGCCAGCAGGGAGAAAGTTATCTTTTAGATCAACGATCTCGGCCTCTGTTTTGGCTATTTCCTCCAGATGCATCTGTTTCAGCTCTTCTATGTTTGCATTGTCAAAAACAGTTGGGTTTAGCATTTGTTTGGCTGTTACAGCCTGATGATTTTCATTTGTTTGCTGTTGTTCATCCGTCATAGCATCTATGTCAATGTTAATATTTGAAAACTCATGCTCAGGAGTGAGGAAATTGTTAATCTGGGCATCATTTTCGAACACATGTCAATCTTTAACATTATTTGGGACAGCAGGCCTATGCTTTATCTCAGCAGTGAAATGGTGATTTGGCTCAAAGGGAAGCTTGCATCCACTAGCAAAAGTGGCTAGGCTGTGTGCATGAATGTTATGATTTCTTGAAATCTTGGCAAGCCTAGATTCAGTGAATGCATTGAGTATATTAGTGGCAGCAGTCCTATAGGCCCTCATTCTATTGTCATTAGTAACAAAGTTGCCTTTCATTTGCTGTATGACTAAATCGGAGTCACCTAGAATGGATACTTTTGCAGCTCCTAGAGCTTTGAGCAGTCTGAGGCCTAAAAGGAGAGCCTCATACTCTGCCATGTTGTTGGTACATTTGAAGTTTAGTCTGTAGGCATGGCCTTCTGCATGATTGTTGTGTGTATTGTGAATCCATACACCTGCCCCTGCTCCTAACTTGTTAACAGAGCCATCAAACTCTAAATACCATGTGATTTCTTGCTTGTGGTTAGTATTAAGAGTTTCAGTCATTCTTGCAGTGGGCAGATTTGAATTTTCTATTTGGGGAGGTTCTTCTTGTATGTTGGTTGCCTTGATTGTTTTGATAGTTTCATCAGTATGGGCAACCGATTCTTCATTGATGTGTGTGTCCAGTTCTAAAGCCAACGGCTTATCATCAGTGGGAGGACTTGTTTCATCATTAAATAAAATAAAAGAATCCATATCAGAATGGATTGAATAGATAGGGAAGTTTTGGGGCTTTTCCTCACTACTTACCACATACTTCATCAGTGTTTCTCTATATAGTCTCTTTGGTTGCCCAAAGACAGATATAGTGGCATAGGAGAGGTCTAGTTGGAGAGATCCTTGGAGTTTTGCTCCCTAAGATCTTGACAATAGCATGCCATACTTTGGTGGAATGTCAGCAACCACCACATCCATGAGGATTGTCTTGTTTGGGTATTGGACTAAGGAGACACATAAGTCTTTGATTAAGCCTAAACACTTGACCTGACTTGAGTCAAAGGAGAATAAGTCTTTGTAGGGTCTTGTAACATCAAGGTTTAGCTTTTCCATTACAGCTTTGGGCATAAGGTTGTGTGAGGCACCTGAGTCAAACATAGCATTATGCAATACTTTATCATGAATGTGCAAACTGACATAGAATGGTAACACAGCTCCATGTCCTGATTTACCATTGACTTCAGGACCGAAAAGGAGCTCAGGTTGATCATCTAATACATTCACATCATCCCTATTTTCTGGCATTTGCAGCGATCTTTTGATTTGCTGCCTATAGATATCATGTTTGGCAAGTTCAAATAAAGGGATGGATATCTTCAGTTTACCTATTTTTGCCTCTAAATCAAAAGGTTTTTCTGACTGTGATTTAGTATTGTGACTGGCAGATTTTCCCTTTTCAATTGCACTTTCAGCGGTTTTCTCTTGTTCTTCATTGATTTCTTGAACTATTTCTGATTTGGAAAGGTTTTTAGGAGAGCTGTTCAAATCTTCTTTTGAGGAAGAAGGTGGCAAAGGGTGATCATTAGAGGGCTGCATCTCTATGACATCCTTTATGGTGACATCCTTTGGATTTGGGACTGTTTTATCAGTAGTTTCTATGAGGGCAGCCTTTTCTTTGATCTTCTTAGGCTGTTTGGTATCACTTGGTTTAACCTTTTCGGGCACATCTATGGTTCTTGTCCTCATCTTATACTGTTTGTGGACCTCATAAACAGTTGAATCATAACCTTGCTTAAAATCAAAAGACTCACCTGACTTAGTCTAAAATTGATTTATCTCATGGTCATCTTGGTCTTCTTGGGTTAGGAAAATTTGCTGCTCACCCTTTAGATCCATCAAATTCATGTGAGTGTCTTCTGTCTGCTCACTAGATGTGGATGCTTCTGTGTAGTTCTCTTGGAAAGGAGGCCTTATATCATGGTCTGGGCTAGACCTACCAGCATTTGTGTTCTGAGTTTTCCTGAAATTTGAATTCCTTATGGTATTGGGCTATTGTCCCTCCCATGTAGATTTCCTTTCAACGCTTTCCACTCTATCTCCCAGCATGTGCATGCCACTGATAATAGCATCCAGCTTTTGGTCTAAGGCTAAGGGTTCTTCCTTAAAGGTGGTTCTTCTCTCAGTTCTAGCTCTATTTCTTTTGGCAATCAGATTTGCCTCTACGCTATCAGCAACATCTTGCATGTCTGCTAGGCTTTGAGGGGATCTTTCCCTTAACTGATAAGCCATGTCAGTATCAAAACCATCAAGGAATTTATACAAAGCAAGATCAGGTGGAGGTCTTAAGTTCTGTGGTATTGCATTATAAACATTATTAAATCCGCACAATAGTCTAAGACAGACTCTTGAGGGCCTCTTTTGATGGTGTCATATTCAGATAATATGTGCAAGGGACCTTTCTTTTTCTCCCATCTGTTAAGAAATGTTTGGTAAAGGGCCTCTGGGTCAGCTATGGAATTTGCACCAAGGCTTCTAAACCAGGGCCTTACATCTCCTGTTAAGCTTTGGACAAAAATCTTCATTCTCACGCTATCATCATCTATCTCGCAGTTCTCAAAATAGTCTTTCATTTTCTTGGTATGTTGCAGGGCTGTGCAAGAACCAGTACCATCAAAGTATGTGATTTTAGTTTGGTAATCATGTGGCATAGCCCCTGGATTAACAGGCAACTGTAACGAAGCATATCTATTCGCCATATTCACAGGGATAAGTGGAACAGCAGGGATAAATGGAACGATTGGAACAGCGGTAATAATAGTGGTAATGGGAGTATGTGCAGTGAATGAAGGTGTGGAAGGGAGTGCTTTGAGAGGTGGATGCTGAACTAGGGGAAGTAGGGGTTGAACGAAATAAAACTTTAAGAGGGGTTGGAACACAGCTTGGCTGGGCTGTTTCAGGACTAGAATCAGCAAAATCTTCTCTTTGCTCTAGCTTCCTAAGGTTCCTTGGGATTAAATTGGGATTTTCAAAAGCAGCTGGGGAATTTGGGTCTGGATTTGACCTTGTATAACGTGAGTTTCTTTTGGGAGCCAGATTCTGAACTTGTTTTGGTATTTTCTGTGAATGTTTTTAGAATTAGCAAGGAACTGATCAAATTTTGGAATAGCTATCTACAGCTTAAAACTAGCATGAAGATTGACTGAAGTAGCTTTTATTTACTCCTGTAAATGCAAAGAAAGAACAGTTTCAAAGGCTTCCTGGCTGACATTCAGGCTTCATCTGTAGTTTTAAGGAATATACAGCAATTAGAAAATTCTTTGGTCCCTAGCGGAGTCGCCATTATGTTACCACTCAGGTTGTTCCCTTTGACTCCCAAGGGAATACGGCCGAGGTAACCACAAACCAATCTTTGGACTGCAGGTTCTAGCCCACCTGCAATCAGAGAGGGCTCTCTCTTTCTGTTTTAACTTTGTTTTGGGTTGATTTTAGGCTAGTTATATGCTTCTATGGGTTTTTGTTTAAGTTTTGGTGGGAAGGATGATGCTTCTAAGTAGAGAGGTAGGTATAATATGAGAGTTTCAAACCATTGGGCATGGAGTCAAGGAGTAGGACTGCTGGTGCATTTTATTGGTCACAAGAGGAAAATGGAGCGAGATAACTACATATGAAACAACTTTCAAGCTAAATGGAGATGGATTGAAGGCTAAGGAATGAGAGGCAATTAAGAATCTCTCTTTCAGCTTAACAGAGGAAAGGTGAATGAGCTCTATCTAGGGGCAGAAAAGAATCCCTAGATAACTATCAAACATGGGTGAATTAGGGGAAATATGAGCCAAAGGGAATTCATATTCATTACCAATTCAGAGGAAAACATAAAGAAACAACAGAAAATGAGCATAGAGTGCAGTTAAACAAAGTCTAAGCTATTCATTTTTTCTGCTATTTTAGATGGTGACATATGTATGATATGAGCATATATCAATGGAAAACAGAGGTAGAAAACACTTATTGAGTCATGTTGCAGCACGAGAATTCCATAATTCACTCTTCAGAACATTAATAACATAGCATGGCAGTCCATCTTCCAAACTTTCAGCAGTCTTTGATTAAAGAAATCATCAAACATACAGAGTGAGTCTCTAGTGGAGCGAATCAAGCAACCAACCTTATAAACAGTAAACTAGGGTGGTTTTTATAAGCAAAATATCTACAAGAATCAGATCTGAGACAAATCTGATGCAATAAGTGTCTTGAACCTAACATATGCTTGAAATAAATGCCAAAATATCTATCTAATGCTGCACTGGGGGCAGCTGCCTCAAAAAATGAGTAACTATGATGTCCTTAGAGACCTGTGCTGGCATTTGGCCATAACTGTGCTTTGATTTCTGCATCGCTGCCCTTAGGTGGCCTTATGCATTAACTTTGATCTGGTGAGCTTTGAATGGCTTCACCGCTTTCTTTGACTTTGCTTGGGGGCCTTTAATGTTCACCTGCTTTGGTATTGCCGATCTGATACTCTTTGATTTGATCAGGGCTTCATCTTTCCTCTGATACCCTTTCACAGTCGAATCGGGCCGCTTTCTCTCCCTTGCTGTGTTTAAAACTGTCAACTCGCCCCCTTCTTGCCCCTTCAAGGCAAAAATGGCTGCTGCAAATGCTTTTCGTGGCTTCTGAAATGATATTGGCGCTAGCCGATCTAAATATGCATATAAATGAAGAAATCCTATTGCCTCCGCGAATTTTTGGGCCTGCTGGTAGCTGAGCCATGAGAGGCCCTCCATTTTGACCAGTTTTTCTTAGCGATCGTGCATCGAAAACTGCCTCGGTTTTTCATTCCGGGCATCCTTTGCTGCAAATTTCGCGCTTCGTGCCTTTTTTGGTGACGACGTCAGCATGACGTCAGCGGTGGGTCCCAGTACGGCATGGTGACATGGCAGGGTGACGTGGCAGTATGGCAGGGTGATGACGTGGTAGTACGGTGACAGTGACATGGCACAGGAAACAGTGGCAGGAGGCTGACGCAGGTTGATGACGTCATGAAGATGTGGCACTGACGTCACTCGGCGGAGGAGGTATCTGGTTTTCTCCCGCACTGCTTTTCTGCGTAGGTGGTATTGGGGGAGGGGCCTCTTAACACACCGGGAGGCTGACACGTGGCGGGGGTACGGCATGGAAACCGCCCATCCCCCGGACGTTAACCTCCAGCGGATCAGTATATGAAAACACCCGCCCACCGTTGATCTGGGGTGTTGGCCATCGGACAGCTGGCGGGGTAGGCGAGGTAGTGGGAGGTTAGGGACAGGACCTGCCAGTATTATTTAAACAAAAATGCGTGACGGGGGTTGAAAACTTTAGGTTAATGCGGAGTTTGGGGGTTTTATGTGCGAGAAAGGTAGGATAGTGAGGTTTTAAGGGTAAAGGGGTGGATATAGGTTATTGGCCTAACCAGAGGTTTAGACCAATCCCAGAGTTATGACACGGATGGGTTCATAATAGTCCCAGGTGGACTATTATTTCCCAGAACTGTATGTACATAGCTATAGTGCTATAGGGTGGGATATGTAATATTTTTGGGGTTTTATATAGTTTTTTGTATAATAGGGGATAAGGAAATGATCTAGGGAGCTAGATAGTAGAGTTAAGAGTTAATATGAATTTGTGAGGTGAAGTGTAAGGGAGAGGCTAAGTTTGTGAGCTAAAACTTAGACATAGGAAGTGAATGGACTGTGGAGACATGATTTTTACACAAGAAATGTGGCTTCTTTTCACTGAAGAGATTCAAAGCTTGACTTGGTTTTTTACAAAAATGAAGTGATAACAGGACTGGTTGGGCAGATCCCAAGGTCCTCAAGGGGATGTTAGTGAGTGATTTGGAGATTTAGAAGAAAGGGGAATTAGACATGCCTCGCTTGAGCTCCTCCAAAGGGAAATTGCCTTATACTTGTGATCTGAATAGTTATAACATTAAAAAACATGAAATGGATCACATAGCTTGATTCTGCAACCACAAAACTACTTACCCAACCTACTTACCTAGCATTTTTTCTTCTTTTTGCATGGGTGCACTTGGACTTGCAGACCCTGATTATCCTTTTTTCTTTTGACTGCCCTCCTATCTAAACGTACCCTTATATCATCCAGGGGCTCAGATTAAGCTGTTGAGCACCCTTGTTTCTCTACCTATCTACAAATCTGCCAAGATTAAGCTGTTTGGACAGATATTCATTCTCTATATTCTACAACAAGAAATTGAAACCTAGGGAAGCCAAGATTAAGATGTTTGGACTTCCCTTAACTGAAAAACTCATCAAAATGGATTAACTCATCAAAATTTAGAATACAGCAGTGGCATTTAGACTGGCACACTTTCATGGCCTCTTCTTTGGCCTCTTTCTGGAAATATGGAACCTTGCAGCATGAAAAGATGACATATTTGGCACTTTCAACTGTCAATCATGAAATATGAACACCTATTGCAATAGGAGGCTAACACCCTACACCCTCACTTATGTATTTATGGGTGAACTATGCCCCAGGACTGTTAAAGTCATTTGGGTGAATTTCTCTGGGTTTCTCCTTGGCTAACTTGCCCCATTCACACCTCTCTACTGTCACTCTCCCCTTACAATTTATTATTATTTCACTTAACAATTGTTTCTTTTATTCACATAATTAATTCGTGCTTCAAGTAATAGTTCGCCACTCTCCAACACAACTATATTTAGGAATCCAAACTAAAAGGGTAACCATCTTATAGCATCTGCAAATAGGGTTAACCTCCCTTCTCTAGTCATTACCCACAACACGCTTAGATAATCTTACCCCTTATTACATACAGTGAATTCAAAGGTTGTTGTGTGGTTCTTTTTTTTCCAAACTTCCTGCAGTTAAGGTAACTTCTGTTGTAAGGGTTTCTATTATCGTGTCCTAAATTTTCTTTTGCTTTAGTTAAATGCTAGAGGGATTTTTCCCTACTCACAACCCTCATTCATTCACATCTATTTTTCCATGGCTGCACAGGTGAATTCTCTGGTTCGAGCTTGTTTTAGATTTTGACTTCTCTGCTAAGAGAAACACTTCTTTAGTCTTTCTCTCAGATGAATTCCTAGTTTTGGGTTCAGTTATTTTTTCAAGCACGGGACGTCATTTTGTTTTCCTCTTAGATTTCTTCTCTAGTTACTCTGAGAATGATTACATGATCTCTTGAGTTACTAGTTTTCTTTTTCTTTTTCTTGAAGATGTTGGGGCTAGATTGATTCATTATTGGATGGGTATGACTATGACAATTCTAGTGTATCATTATGTACGGTATAATTATTTTGGCTAAGGGTCACTGGGTTGTTTCCTTCTCTTTTGATTCAATGAAAGATGTGTAAATGTATATAAATGCTATGTATAAACTCTGTCAGTTTGAGGGGTATTTACATTTTGACATGACTGTCTGAGATTGTTTATATCCATGGCACCTAGTTTTTATGGTAATAGAACACGGAACACACAGTTTGAATTATGAATGCTACTTCAAATTTCTTTTGCTCATTATATGTTTAGTTTCAATTTCTGTTACTTAATATATGTGTTGTCTCAAAGAATTCGTGCCAAGCTTAAGATTTATATATATTTTCTCAAGTTCAATGAGCTCTCTTACTGATACAATGCTTATGATATAATAGCACCCTTATTGCTACCAAATCGAAATGCATTCTTTGTACTTCTGGATCAGCTACTAAATGTTTTTATTTAAGAGTTTGATGTATGTGATGCAAGCTCCAATTTGAGTTTTGTATATTTCTTAAGGATTTTGTAAAACAAAAATTTATTGATCTCAGTATAGTGATAGTGTACGCATGAATTTGCTAGATATACTTCTATTCCTTTTTAATTCCAGAATTACGATGCTTTGTTTATTCCTAGTTTCTCCCTCGAGATTCCACCTCAAAATATCTTGGTAGTGCTAGACTTATATATATACTCCATTAAATTCATCATCTCGATTCTGTCTTTACAAATATTAATTGACATTTAGTGTAGACACTCAGGTGTATTTTGCACCTTCAATTCTTGACATACACTCACATATTCTACTATATAAATCAAAATTTATCCACAACATTAGATTACAGTTGAAAGTTCTATATCCTATAGACTTTATATAACCCCTACTTGTTGTGCTACTCATATAAATTTCCATGCCTAATTTAGCAGAATCAAGTTCCATTTATTTATTAGTCCATAGTTAAGTGACCTACATAAGTGATTAGATCGATGCTATCACATATGCAATCATGCTTCTTTTCTCTTTTTTTATCATAATAAAAATGAATTATTCTCCACTCATAATAACATTTCTAACTTGTAACTTTCAACCAACCATTTAGGTAGTCCTTAATTAATTCTGAATATTCCATGGTGTTGTTGTAACTGTTAACACTCCAAGAAACTCTCCAAGGTTGCACATTGGAGATGCCTGGTAACATATAATCTTCAATATTGTTCTCTGAACTATTGGAATGAATGATGGTTTGGATCAAGCTAGATAACCATTTCAACTCTGTTTTTAACTCAAGACATGCATGAACACCCTCAACTCTACAAGACTTTAGACCACTAATGCTCAATAGTTTGTAAATTCAATGAATAGATGAAGAATACCACCCATATCAGCAGATGCATATATAAACACATATGAATGGCTAGCTACAGGAAGTAAAAGAAGCTTGCAAATATAATTTATCAAAGTAGAGATAAGATGATAGTTATCTGGCCTTAGCCACAAAATAAAACATGAACAAATTGTTCAAGTGCAAGCTTAAAACAGAGGAGAAAAATGGACATTGAACATATAACAACAAAAGAAGCTTGTATTCACTATAATGAAGATGAGAAGCTTGAATGAACAAAGTATCAGTAATATCCAGAGGTTGAACCCGTGTTACATTTAGTTTCCAACCTTTTATAGGCTTTTTACAATGCTCTTGAGTTGTCTAAGGCTCAGAGTCTTAATATGTCTTATCTGTCTTGTTAGCTGACTGATGCCTTGACTAGGTGAGCATGGGCTTCGAAGGTTCCTTCTTCTGACAGAAGAGTAACTGAATTTAAGTGGTTTGTTGTGCTAGCAGTGAGCTCTCTCGTGCCAGAGATGCCCCTTAATTTATTCTGTTGTTTTTGGGTTGAGCGCTGTCAATGCCCCATGATGTTTTTGTTTATTTTGGGCTAGTTGCGTTGTCTGCTCCATGATCTCTATTGTTGTGGCTATGTTGTGCGTGTTGTGTTGCATTGTGCTGCTTCTCGGCCTCTGTTCCTCGACAGTTATTCCCAGCCTCTATTTTCCTTTTAAAATGCTTGATAATGAGCATTTTCTGTTTTACACAGAAAACACTGCAATATTGTAAAATCCCGCCAATACCTGTTCCTTTCAGACTTCAAAAGTCCTTAAACATGGCGTATATATCTATCGGGTCCGCCCTTTGGGTCGCTGTCACATATCACAGACAGCCAGGTCCTTTTGTATTCCTTTGTATTTTGAAATCCTTGAAAAACATGGGAAATACATGAAAATTGGCCTTTGGCAGACTTGAAATATTATAGATTTCGTTCCCGAACCCTTTCGGGTCCGGGACTCATCGCTATCGGCACTGCCAAGCTCCCCCTTGTATTTCGTTATATAACAATAATACAAAAATGCATTGAAATTGGACTTTGTGTGGATCTCAAATAATATATATTTTCATTCCCGAACCCTTTCGGGTCTGGGACTTATCGCATCGTCACTGCCCCGTGCTCTCTTTGTACTTCATTATATAACGAAAATACATAAAAATGCATTAAAACCTCCCTACCCGCGGACCTGAAATTTTATCAAATATCCTGTATATAACCATTGGGTCTGGTTATCGCATCGCACATATACCTGTGCATAGGCCCGGCCCCTTGGTGCTGCTCCACTGCAATATAGGGATGTGATCTGATTGCAATCGCTTATCGCTCATGTCCAAGGCCCCTACTGTAATTGTCGATACCTCCGCTGATGTGACCCGCTGATGCAATCCGCCGATCCGATCATCGGAGATCGCTGATCGGCGATGTCTTGCGCCCCTTCTTTAAGTCGTCCTCTCTGCAGCACCGATTGCGATTTTCCGCTTAGATCTAGGCTATTGATCGGCCAAATCTAACGGCTGTTGTGCTTTGACTGTTTTTCATGGTTTTGGAGTGTTTTTGCCTCCCAATAGTGTATTTCCACCCTTCCAAGGGCTCTCCTCTTGTGCTTATTTTGACCTTTGGATGATCTTGAGCAAATCTTGAAGATTTCAAGAGCATTTTTAGATCCATTGGCATGATTTTAAGCAAATTTGGAGACTTTAAGAGCATATATGGATCCATTTTTGGGCCTATTGCCAGCGAGGCTAACACTAGCTCCTTCTGGGGATGAAATCCTCCCTGTGAGGTTTCAAGGATCACAGATCAATGCCTTTCCTGTAAAAACAAAATCAAATCTTCCTCCTAGTGTTCCATTGGGCATGGAGTCTATTTTGTAATGAAAATAAAAACTAGAAAAAACATATTTACAATAACAAGGCTTTAAAGCCTTAAACAAAATAAAATTTCAAGAACCACCCATTTACTGGGCTACCAAAGGTATCTCTTCCTTCTAGACTGTGCAGAATGAATGTATTGTTCTGCTGAATTTGAGAGATGACAAACAAACCTATCCATAAGGATTCAAACTTGCCATGATTACCTTTCTTTTCCTTAAATGCATCCCATTTAAGCACCCAGTCACCAACTTAGAAATTGTCCACTTTTGCCTTCCTATCAAAGGTTTCTTTGATTTTCTTTTGATGAGATTTTGACTTCTCAACCAGCTTCTCTCTGATCTACTGTAGTTCAACCAGGTTATTCATTCTTCTTACCATGTCATTCTCTTCATCTTGTTCTTCTTGCAAGAATTTACCCACTGGGAGAATCAGCTGGATAGGAAAACAACATCAGCACCATAAACCAGTTTAAATGGAGAATTCCTTATGGACTTTTTCATGGTAACTTTGTTAGCCCATAGTGCAAACTTCAACTTGGAATCCCAACCCTTTTTGTTTTCCTCTAACAGTTTTTTAATTACCCTTACCAGACTCTTGTTAGATGATTCTGCCAGGCCATTGCCTTGAGGATAATATGAGGTAGAATGCACCACTTGAATTCCCATGGATTCAATCATGTCCACCAATTATTTTTCCTTGAAAGTTGCTACATTATCAGTGACTAGTTTGGTTGGGCAACCAAATCTAGTGAAAATATTCTCATTCAAGAACTTTATGACAACTTGATGATTAGAATTCTTAGTGGGTATAGCCTCAATCAACTTGGTGAAATAATCAGTGGCTACTAAGATCCATTTGTGTTGGCCACTGGAATGTGGGTTGATCTCACCTATAAAGTCCAAGCCCCATTGCTGGAAGGGACCACTGACTTGTATTGGCTTCAAGGGCAGAGATTTTAGCTGTTGTCTTCCTGCAAACCTCTGACACTTGTCACAAGATTTCACAAAAGAAAACACATCAGCGAACAGAGTAGGCCAATAATACCTAGCCCTCAGGATTTTGTGGGCTATGGTTTTCCAATAATGATGCCCTCCATGGATGCTAGAATGGAACTAGTGTATGACTTCCACAGATTGTTCTTTATCTAGACATCTTAAGAGGATTCCTGATGGGTCTTTCCAATAAAGAAGATTTTTATTAATGCATAATTTGGCTTATCTGAGTTTAATGGCCCGAGCTTGACTTGAGCTAAGCCCTAGAGGGACTTCTAGCTTCTACAAAAAATGAACTATGATGGAATACCATTCACAGGTGGTTAGACTTTCAACCAAAGACTGATTCTGCTTTTGTTCTTCTGCTACTCCCTTTGTCTGCTAATCATCTGAATTTAGACCCATGCAATTTATGTCTAACAAGCTACAATTTTCTTCAGCCATACGTTTAGCCAAGCCCTAGTCCTTGACAAGCTTAGTGGGCTTCACCTCTATGTTAAACTCTATGAATTTTGCAATCCATTTAGCTCTCTTTCCATCAATATCTGGCTGAGTTAAGACATCTTTTACTGATGCTGAAGGTACATATGCAACTACTTTGGAATGCAGAATATAAATTCTGAATGCCTTTAAATATTTTATGAGAGCATAAGCTTGTTTTTCAATAAGGTCATACCTTAGTTCAACATCCCTTAGAGTTTTGTTGAAAAAGGCCACGGGGTGCTCTATGCCTTCATCATTTTTCTACAACAGAACTGTTGCAAGTGTATCATAAGAGGAAAAAGAGAAGATACAAAACTCCTTAGTGTAATCTGGGCTGATTAGAGTGGGAGCTTCCATGATAGCTTGCTTGATGGCTTCAAAAGAGCTTCTTGAAGCATCTTTCCATTTTATTTCTGATCCTTTCTTCAACATGGAAGTGAGGTGCTTTACTAACTATGTAAAGTTTGGAATGAACCTCCTTACAAAGTTAATCTTACCCAGGAAGGATTGGATGTCCCTTTTTGACCTTGGGATGGACGATGTCTAAATGGCTTGAACCCTTGCTGGATCAATATTCACACCTTCAGTAGAAACAATATGTCCTAGAAGTTTGCCTTCTTCTAGAGAAAACTGTGACTTCTTTGGGTTCACCGAAATTCCAAACTGTCTGCACTTTAGGAAGACCTTCTTCAAATGCTACAAATGGTCTTTGTGACTGCTGGAGAAGACTTTTATGTCATCAAGATAAATAAGGACAAACTTGTCCTTCTCTCCCACGAAGGCTATGTCCATGGCCCTCTGAAAAGTAGCCCCAGCATTCATCAGTCCGAATGGCATCTTGGAGTACATGAAAGTGCCCCAAGGAGTAGTGAAGGTAGTCTTTTCTTGATCTTCTGGATGTACAACAATATAATTATACCCAGAAAATCCATCTAAGACATGACTCTAGCCCCTAAAACTCTTTGCAGCAAGTGTTCCATCTTAGGCAGCGGGTAGTTATCTTTGTTACTACCACAAGGTTAGCTATCCACTTTGAATACCTTCGAGGAACTATGATTTTGGCATCCAACAGTTTCTTGATTTCTTTCTCAATCAAAGGCAATAAGAGAGGGATGATAGGTCCTAATTTCTGCTTAAAATGGATGGTGTTCTTTTCCAGTGGAATCTTATGTTGAATGATGTCTGCGTCATAGGTTTTAAGATCACTGTATTCCTAGGAAAAAATATCAGCGAATTGCTTCATGAGGGTGCAATACTCAGAATTCTAGGCAGAGGACAAATGAATGGACAGATTTATGTATTTCGGATGGGCTGGGCTCCCTACATTTTGTTTACGAACAATAGACTCATTTTATGTTTCAGCAGGCTTATAAGGCACATCGTTATGATCGAACATCTTCTCTAAAGGCACCAATCCCTTTGGTATATGGTTACTACGCAGCTAGACAATGCTTCCACAGTCGATCTCGTTTTTTAGCTTGGACTAGCCGCATTCTTCCATGGTTTCATTTTCTTGGTCGATGTGTATTTCAGAAAATTCCTCAACAACTTGAAAAAACCTGTTAATTTCATTATCGTCTTTAAAAACTTTCTAGTATTTGACATTGTCGGGCAGAGACATTCTATATTTAACCTAAACTTCATACGTCAATTTAGGAGGCAAAGGAGGAATAAACGTGCTAGCAGACACAACAAGGGAGTCGACAAGATGATTCTTCATTCTCGGAATGTAAGAAATGTTGAAATTATTAAAAGAATCCTTAAGCCTCAATACCTCATCTCTATGTGCTTTCATCCTTGGATGCTCTGCTTAGAAAGTTTTATTGAGATGCTGAATGATGAGGTTTGCATCTCCAAACACTTTCAGGCCTTTGATGCCCATTTCTTTAGTAGTGCTTAAGCCAAAAATCAAAGCTTCGTACTTTGCTATGCTATTTGTGATGTGAAAGGTTAATTTGGAAGACAAATGAATGTATTCCTGTGTGGGGTACACGAGGACTACACCTACCCCTACAGCTTCCTTAGAGCAACCCCCATCAAAGAACATGTCCCAAATCTGTGGGCCTTCTTCCTCAACGATCTGAAAAACTGGTTTTTTAAGCTGCATGGAGGCCAACTAGGATTCTTCAATATGAAGAATACATGCTCCAAAATCAGTGTCAACAGCATAGATGGGATGATTAGTGGGATTCCTTTCATCACTGATGATATAAGCCAACTGAGCTTCTCTGTATAATCTCTTGCTCTCACCTCTGAAAACTGGGACAGTAGCATAGGACATATCATTTTGTAATGATCCACCTAATCTCTTGATCCAACCTCTGGAAAGTAGCATGCAAAACTTGGGGGGTACATCTGCTACCACAATATCCATCATGATGCTTTTCATGGGTAGCTGAGACAAAGTGATGGCTAGGTCCTTGATTAATCCCAGGCATTTCACTTTTCTAGAGTCAAAAGAAAACAGGTCATGATAAGGCTTGGTAATGTCAAGACCCAACTCATCCATGATAGCCTTGGGCATTAGATTATGGCTGGCTCCAATGTCCAAAAGGAAGTTGTGAAGGATTTTATCAGGAATAGTCAGAGAGACATAAAATTATGGGGAGTTGTCTTCACAATTTTCAATCATTGGCCTGAGAATAACAACTGGCTTGTCATCTTGTAGATTTACATAGTCAGTGGAGGCTTGGGTGACTTTAGGCTCAAGGCCCTCGAGGATGGATCTTTTGGAGGACTCATTCTTCACTAGTTCAATAAGAGGCATAGGTATTCTTAGTTTTTGAAGTTCTGATTGAAAACTAAAAGGAGAAAGAGACTTGTCAAGGCCTCTTACCTCGTGAGCTGGAACTTTGAGGATGATGGGATCAACTGTCGGTTTCTTCTGCTTATTAGCTTGTTGTACTACAGGGACAATAGGTATTTGAAAATGGGTTTCCTTGGAATTATTCATCTTTGACCTTAGATTATATCTTTGTTGATATACAGTTTGTAGAACATCTTCACCATCCCATTCTTGGTTAATCTGTTCATTGAATAATGACTTTTCATAGGTAGCTAAGGTCAAAAAGGAGGCATTGCCATTGTCTTCCAAACAATGGATCTCATCATCTTCTTCAAACTGCTCTTCTTCCATGACTACATTCTGGAAAGGGACCTTCACCATTTGGTCTTCATTAGCATTTTTGCTTCTTTGCAAAATCTGCAACTGCTCATTAGTTCTTCTATATGGATTTGGATTTGGATTTATGGGAGCAAAGGTATTAGGAACTCTTCCTTTCCCAAGGTGCTACTCAACCTTTAATTTGAAGATTTCAGAGGCTAATGACTCTATCATTTTGGTCATTTTATCTATCTTGGGATCTGAAGATGATGAAGACTTGCCCCTCTGTTTTTTTCCATCAACATTTCCCTTGAGCTTCTCTGCAGCCATGATGTTTGATTCCACTTCCAAGGCTGCATCCTGCATATCAACCAAAGTAGCACATTGCCTCTCCCTCAACAGTAGAAAAAAGTCAGAATCGAAAGCACTGGCATAGGTGAGTTTAACAGAGGTAGTGGTGGGTTTTACTTCAGATGGTATCTTCTTGTACATGCGGTTAAACCTCTTATTAAAATCAGACAACAATTCACCATTTTCCCTCTTTAAGTTCCCAAACTCAGTGTGGTAGTAGAGGAGATCCTTCTTATCCCCAAAATGCTTTAGGAATGAATCATCTAAAGCCTCAATATCTGCTATAGATCTTTGGGTTAGTTCTCTGAACCATTTTCTAGCCTCTCCATCTAGGCTTTGGAAAAAGACTCTCATCCACACATCATCTTCACTAATGTCCAAGTTATCAACATAGCTATAGAATGACTCAAGATGTTCTTTAGTTGTAACACCTTCAGTCCCAGTGAACTTAGGCCTATATTTCTGATATTCTCTAGTAGGCATGGCATTCAAAGGAGTGGGCAGTATTAGAGGTCCATACCTAGTAGCTATGATTCTTTCCTTTTTTGTGGGTGCTTGTGGACCTGCCATAGCTGTGGTGGGTATAAGAGTACTAGCAGTCTGAATGATAGAGGGATGAGGAGTGAATGACAAGACTAAAGGAGTATGATGGATAGGAGGTGAGGTTTCCTTTGGGCTTTCAAAAAAAGGAGAACCTAAAGAATAAGGAGCTTTATGAATCTCTAAGAGTTTTTCTTCACTGCTAGTATTAGAAGCTATACTCTCAACATGTATTTGTTCTATTGTAGGATTTTCTTGAAGATATATAGAATATTGTTTAGGTTTACCTGAACCTGATGCTCCTTTCTGCAATACCTTCCTTTCTATGATGATCTTTTCAGGATTAGGTATTGGGTCAGCTTGTGACTTCTGAGGATTTCTCCAAGTATGCCTCAAAAACTGAGCCTGAACTATGAAGTGGAGTCGCCAAGAGGTTCGGCCTCCAGTAGAGTCGCCAGATAGATGATTACAACCAAAAAAGTGCCCAGACTTTGTCTATCATCAAAGCTAGATCTGTGTCGTTTCCCAAGGAAGCTGACCTTCAGTTTCCTCTCCCCGGAAATGGCACTAATTATGTTAACACTCCAGGACACTCTCCTAGGTTGCAGATTGGAGATGCCTGGTAACATATAATCTTCAATATTGTTCTTTGAACTATTGGAATTAATGATGGTTTGGATCAAGCCAGATAACCAATTCAACTCTGTTTTTAACTCAAGACATGCATGAACACCCTCAACTCTACAAGGCTTTAGACCACTAATGCTCAATATTTTGTAAATTCAGTTAATAGATGAAGAATACCACGTATACCAATAGATGCATATATAAACACATATGAATGGCCAGCGACAGGAAGTAAAAGAAGCTTGCAAATCTAATTTATCAAAGTAGAGATAAGATGACAGTTATCTGGCCTTAGACACAAAAGAAAACATGAACAAATTGTTCAAGTGCAAGCTTAGAATAGAGGAGAAAAATGGACATTGAACATATAACACCAAAATAAGCTTGTATTCACTAGAATGAAGATGAGAATCTTGAAGGAACAAAGTATCAGTAATCTCCAGAGGTTGAACCCCTGTTACATTTAGTTTCTAGCCTTTTATAGGCCTTTTACAATGCTCCTGAGCTCTCTAAGGCTCAGAGTCTTAATCTGTCTTATCTGTCTTGTTAACTGACTGATGCCCTGACTAGGCAAGCATGGGCTTCGAAGGTTCCTTCTTCTGACAGAAGAGTAACCGCATTCAGGTGGTTTGCTGTGCTAGCAGGGAGCTCTCTCATGCCAGAGATGCCCCTTAATTGATTCTGTTGTTTTTGGGTTGAGCGTTGTCGATGCCCCATGATGTTTCTGTTTATTTTGGGCCAGTTGCATTGTCTGCTCCATGATCTCTGTTGTTGTGGCTATGTTGTGTGTGCTGTGTTGCGCTATGTTGCTTCTCGGCCTCTGTTCCCTGGAAGTTATTCCCGGCCTCTGTTTTCCTTTTAAAATGCTTGATAATGAGTGTTTTCAGTTTTACACAGAAAAAATTGTAATATTGTAAAATCCCACCAATACCTATTCCTTTCAGACTTAAAAAGTCCTTAAACATGGCATATATATCTATCGGGTCCGCCCTTTGGGTCATTGTCGCATATCGCAGACAACCGGGTCCTTTTGTATTCCATTGTATTTTGAAATCCTTGAAAAACACAGGAAATACATGAAAATTGACCTTTGGTGGACTTGAAATATTATAGATTTCGTTCCCGAACCCTTTCGGGTCCAGGACTCATCGCTATCAGCACTGCCAAGCTCCCCCTTGTATTTCGTTATATAACGATAATACACAAAAATGCATTGAAACTGGACTTTGCACGGATCTCAAATAATATATATTTTCATTCCCGAACCCTTTTGGGTCCGAGACTTATCGCATTGGTGCTGCCCTGTGCTCCCTTTGTATTTTGTTATATAATGAAAATACATAAAAATGCATTAAAACCGGCCTACCCGTGGACCTGAAATTTTATCAAATATCCTGTATATAACCGTCGGGTCTGTTCTCGAATCACACATATACTTGTGCATAGGCCCCAACCCTTGGTGCTGCTCTACTGTGATATAGTGATGTGATCTGATCGTAATTGCTTATCGCTCATGCCCAAGGGCCCTACTGTAATCACCGATACCTCCACCGATGCGACTCGCCAATGCGACCTACCAATGCGATCCATCAATCCGATCATCGGAGATCGTTGATCGCGGTGTCTTGCACCCCTTCTTTAAGTCGTCCTCTCTACAGCGCTGATTGCGATTTACCGCTTAGATCTAGGCCGTTGATCAGCCAGATTTAACGGTTGCTAAGCTTTGACTGTTTTTCATGGTTTTGGAGTGTTTTTTGCCTCTCGATAGTGTATTTCCGCCCTTCCAAGGGCTCTCCTCTTGCGCTTATTTTGACCTTTGGATGATCTTAAGCAAATCTTGAAGATTTCAAGAGCACTTTTGGATCCATTGGCATGATTTTAAGCAAATTTGGAGACTTTAAGAGCATATATGGATCCATTTTTGGGCCTAGTGCCAGTGAGGATAACAGTAGCGACTGCAACCACTCTCCAAATTTTTTCCTATGCTTCATTTTGGAGCCTCCCTTCTAAATCACAACATCTCATCTTGCACTGATCCAGATACTTGTGCTTTGATTGAGCCTCATCCTTTGCATATTGGCTTGTGTTTTCTTACTTTGTTTACTATATAACCCACAAGCTAATCTCTTGACTTGGTTTTCATCCAGTTCCAGGCTTGCCTTAGAGAATTGTGCAATCCTTGAGGGCAACCAACCTTGCTCTTGGGAATTGCATAGTCCAAGCTGACAGTGAGCCTTGAGCTCAAGAATTGTGCAGTGCTAGTTGACATCCATCCTTTAGCTAGGAAATTACGTAGAGCATGAGAGGTAGCCCAGAGCCACTCAGCCAAGAAATTGTACAGAAGCCTTTTGTTAAAAAGATGCTCAGTGCATGAGCCAAAGAGTTGCCCGGTTCCCCCTAGAGCTACGTAATCTCTATGGGAAATTCATGCTAGCTTTTCCAGAGAAAGAAAAAAGAAAAAAGAGAAAACAATCCCTAAAAAATATGGATCTATTTTTAGCATCTCGAAGGAGGCACTTGATTTATATTGGAAACTGCCACCAAGTGTCACTTTTTCCTTGATTTTTGGCCTTCACATCATAAACCCTAAATTGACAAAATTTATCTAATCGACGATGATAGAGCTCATTTTCACATATTTTCTTGGAGCTCTGGCATTCCCAAGGAGATCAAGGAACCTTCAATGCAATTGTCGTCGCTTTTCCGGGTAAGTTTTACTTTTCTAATGTTTTGCAGCTTTTTTTGTCGCTTTTGCTTGTTTAGCTTGTGAGAGTGTTGTTTCAGTTGTTTTGTTGAATGAATACTGAGATTTTAACTTTTTTTAGCTTGTATAAGTGTTGTTTCAAGTTTTTCATTTCCTTTCCCAAGTGTCGCATGCATTTTCCCATTTTTGCACCAACTGTTGTCGTTGCAGAGACTCCCTTCATATGCTTCATTTTCCTTCAGGTTGATTGACTCCTTCACATGTTTCACTTGCATGACTCATTACTCATTCATATCTACACTCAACATCACCCCATCCTCACATCTGCTCAATTTCACACTCCCCTTGGGCAGATCTCGACTCCCCTTTCCTAGATCTTGTGTTCCCTTGCATGCACTGCACATTCTGGGAGCTCAAGGCCTTTGCCTTGGCTTCTAGAATTGCATAGAGGTTTCCCTGGCATCACCTTTGGAATTTCACAAAGGCTACCCTGGCCTGGATCCAACTTCGCACTACACAGTTGCAAGAGACAACCTCCCATCTTGGTAACTGAGACTGCGCAATGCACAGTCTCTCCCAACCTTTACCTAGACTAAATTTTACATTGCGTAGTTCCAGTCAGCAAGCCTTCCCACTAACTCATGGGAATGCGTAGTGTGTAGTTCCAGCAAGAAGGCAATGACCTCTGTGATCCATAACTACATAGTATGTCCCATCATGAGCCCGATTTGTTGCTTGGTCTTTTCTTGAATTTTGTTTTGGTTTTAAGCTAACATTTTCTTTCCATGAGTGTCCTCTCTGTCTCTAGGTACAACAATTGTAGACAATTTCTCTAACAGTTACAGTTAACATGGCCCTCAAGAGAGATGCATCAAAGGAAACCGTTAAGAGCAGTATTCGGGAAGAAATTGAGTAGACGTTAGTTAATATACCAGTTTATGCAGACACTCAGTTGTTCATTGAGAAGGGTACCACATTGACATGGCAAAAAGTCAAGGATATTTTTGCTGAGGACTTCAAGGAATACTTAGAGGATTGACATGTTTACCTTAGCATCGACCAATTAGGACAACAAAAGGTTTCATGCAGATACCTCACATTCCCATATGTAGACATTATCAACTAGATTGTATCACACACAGATCTAGAGACTATGATATTCAACAATGCCAGCGGGATAGAGCTTTCCACCTTTAGGGTGGATAAATTTCAACATATGTATCATTTACCTCGACTGGTGAAGGGCATGGACACCCTTTTCTATGCCACCCATATATTTGTGAACACTAGAGATATCGTCAAGCGTTGGGTGAAAGAGTCGCCAAAGTTCAGAGAGACACCTAATCATGTTAACAAGACAAAGTCTCTCACGAAGGCTTATTAGTTCTTGATCATCTTTGCATGCAGAATATACGGTCGAGAAAACATATAAACCTTTCCTGATGGTTGGGTAGTCATACTGGACCAATTAGTGAGCGATGAGAATCCATTCAATTGGTCAAACTTGTTGGCTCATTAGTTGAATAATCATGTGACCAATGCCCAGAATCCACCTAAGAATGAGCAAGCAAGATTCTACATGTATGGATACTTGTTGGGATGGGGTCCCCATGGGCAGAATGGAATTAGTTAGTCATTTTTTGTAACAAATTTTGCAAAAGATGTAAAGTCTCCATGATTTGTGGATGCAGAGTGTGTTTATGAATAAGAGTTAAAGGGGCCTAGCCCCTTTTTTTAAATAAAGTTTTGATTTGGTTTTGATATTCACCCATGGTCTTGTTGTAGGGAAAACCCAACACCCCCCCATTACTTCAAATAATGGAGACCCTTTCTATTAATTTTTGGCAAAACAACTTTTATGATTTTCATTAAGAATTTTTTTTCTTTTTTACTTTCATCAGATTTATGTTTTGATTATTTCTTTGAATCCGACTTTTCATAAGCTTTCCATCGATACTTGTTTCACCTCATTTGGTCAACCGGTTTGTGAATGGCATTGCTTTGAAGTTTGATCATTTTCTCACTTGGACTAAAATTGTAAATAAATGTATATTATTTCAATTTTTGTAAATAATTAAGTTCAATAGTCATTCATTGTAAATATTGACTTTTAGTTAAATTTTATTAATTTTTCATTTTTTCACTAACGATCCTACAAAATGACCCAACTAAATCATACAACGGATGAAAACGTGTTTTAGAAATCTTGGTAATTTACTCCAATTATTATTTTAAAACAAATTTCCAAGACCAGATTTTCAAAATTGCAAAGTGGCTATAGTCCAATTTATAGGATTATTAATTCCACGTGGGCCCCACTTCATATCACTTCCTTCCTTCCAAGGATTGCGATTTTAAAATCCCAATTTAAGAAATGCGATCAAAATTTGTGATTTCAAAAGTACAATCAAAATTTGCGTAATTTTATCAAGCTTCTCAATTTAAAAAAATTTGGATTTGCGATTGGAAAAATGCGAGGGGTTAACAATTTTTAATATAATATTTTTATCACCTCCTTATGACTCTCATACCTCCACCTCACCTCATCCTACCTCATGCTCACCTCATCCTCCACTCACTTCACCCTCCACTCACTTCCCTCCTCCATCACTCCTCTTCACATGGATGGAAAAATGGTTGATTTCAATGGTTTGTTTTATGCGAATTTTAGATTGATTTCAATGGTTTGTGTATTAAATTTTTAGTTTAATATTATATTTATATTATAATTATAATATTTATTCTAATTTTAATATAATTTAAGTTATAATATTAATATAATATTATTACATTTTAATTAATTTATGTTCAATCATTTCCACCTTAATTAATTTTTGTAAAAAAATAATTTAATTTGTAATCACAATTAATTAACATTAATTAAAATTAATTATATACATTAGTTAATTAATAATTAAGCTATGGTATTCTGACTACTATAGACACCATGATTCTAATAACAGGGATATGTGGCCGTATGAAACCTATGGTTGAATAGAGTAAACATACATACCTGTATATGATAGCATGTGTTGTATTCAAGCTAAGGAACCATCATAAATAAATCCATATTAGATAGGGTCGAATGGTATCACTGTTATCAATTACTAGTAGCTTAATGATAAGCTTAAATCATAGAAGTGACCTGTATAGCTCTTACATGATAGCTGTGTTCATAATATGAATGAATGCCATACATTGTTGTGATTCCCTATGTTCCTGTATTGACTGTAAACACATGGTCCTTATTCAATACATGTTATGTGATCATTATGATAAGTATTGACTCCTCTTTATCCATAAGTCAAACATACTGTTTCTAGTTATGGTGATAAAGCAGCTTAAGCTTGGTACATTGTATAACAAGAGCTCTATGGGATTTAAGCTTATCATGATTACTAGAATAGTGATACTAGCTTATATCAGTAACAAGTGATCTTAATATGAATGAACAGCTGTATTACTAGTAACTAGGTTGAATAGAGCAACAGGTCTGGTTCCAAGTTACTGTATTCATTTCATGTAACTTATGGCATTACTTATATATATGATTACTAATATATTACCATACCTTTCATAGCCATATAAGATAGCTAGTTCATAGAGTTCATACATGCTCTATTAGTATCCCTATTCAATTAGTATTGGTTGCGTTCACTATGATTCACTTGGTTCCATAGAGGTATGATTACTTATCAATGTACGATGAAGCTTAGTACTCTGAATTACTAGTGATCAACTTGGTTTAGCTTACTCTATTGACTCATTGCTCTTAGATAAATGGGTAACACTATACTCATATGTTTAAGCATAACAATGGTAATCACCTTATATGTGTAAGATAACGAACACAGTGCTGATACATGATACTAGTCATTACAATGTTGCATATTCATACCTTATGAACATTATATATACCATTGATTTACCTTACTTAATCAACATGAACAATCGATGTGTGCTTTGGAATGATGTAAACACTATGACTAAGCTTCACCGTTGTCCACAAGATATGGGTTATTACAGTCATAACTAAACTGCAGACACCATAAGCAAGTGGTATTAGTGATACTAGTTTATACTAGACTAGGTGTTTCTCATTGGTTTCCCTTGTATATGACAGCTAAGAGACTGATATAACAAGCAAATACTGATAGAGATTGATATGAGCTATATTAGGGATATTACGAGACTAATACGTCTTCCTTATAGTACTAGAGATTACAGGTATAACTAAGTAACAGTAATGAAACTAGTCGTAATATGGAGTTCATACTATGATTACATACCTTATATGATTGGAATACATAGTGTAAGTGAAAGTATGTAATAGCTATAGAACATGCTTACTTAATAGGGAATCACAGTAATACTTACACTAATCAGAGCTGTACCTATTGATTACTGATTAGCTTAAGCTGGAATGGTCTCTGTAACTATAAGAGTATAAGCATCACTAGTTACTCTTACTATTTCTTTGACTAGTAACAAGCATAGTATAGTTTAGGCAATGATTGATTACAGTTATACAATGGGATAAGCTTGTTTCTGTATTCAATTAACATGAGTTACCTGCTAAGTGAAGCTGACTATGATAACCATTGCTTTAATATGAACTAGGTTAAGGGTTATGTAGAGTGAATACTAGGTATAGTAACATCGATACAATAGCTTTACACACTATACTATCTACTATGTTTCCCTATTAAATAAAGCTATATATCACTAAGAGCTTGTACAGGTGTAATTGGCTAAGTACTGGTATAAGTGAAAGGTCATTTCAATATGGGGGTCCAACCTGCCTGCCATTGATGTAGGTATTCCCCTAGACAACAATTGCGATTTCAGATTAAAGCGCTGAAACGAGTAGCTGGAAAACCGAAGTAGTTAGCGAGCCCTTTCTCATTATAAAAGCAGAGTTAGAGGCCTTCTCACAACTACCGATCCCGCCCATCTCGATGGCATTAAGTTTGCGACTAAAAAGAAATTGGTGTTACTATTATAAAAAGCAACGCCCCTATTATTACGATTGTTGCCCCTTTTATAATAATAGGGCAGCCCAAAAAGAGTAGAGGGAGAAACAGATAGCTACTATTTACACCAAAGCGAATGGATATCGGGATGGATTGGAGAGCATACAGGTCAAAAATGGATGGTTTAGGCGAGGAGTATCTACCAAGAAGCCCCTGGCGAAATCGTTCTACTAGCACATTCGCGAAGCAGAAGCCTATACTTTGAAAACAGGCTATTCAGGAACATCTCGAACGGGGCCCTTATTTTCATAGTCGGGGTAATAATAGTCAGGAGTTCGAAGCAGGTGTAACGGCCACCAGATATCCAAGTGGGAGCTGAGAGAGAGGGCAGAAGTTCTGGCGAATAGCACTTTGTTCCGGGTTTGACTGATTCATAACTGGGCGATAACTAAAGAATTGGAAATATTGGGTGATCGGAAAAGGCCTTTATCGACGAGCCCGGTTCAATAGTAGGCACATATCTCTGAATGAATGGTGATCTTTAATAGGGGTGAGATCACTCGAATTGGGACTCATTCACTTATAAGCCCTACTAAGAATAAGGGCCCGAATTGAACTGCCACTCATTGAACTGCCATCATAGCTATTTCTTCTGATGCAAGGGTGAAAGCTCAAGCCCTGGCATTCATAATCGTAGTAGGGGCAAGGCTTCCATAAGAATAGGGCGGGGGAACTTATCAATGCCGATGAGTAGAGTGGGTTGTGAATACGTATAGAATAGTGGAAAGCAGCTTGCCAGTTGAATGAATCGTGCCGGAAAGCGATATGGATGAGCAAGCTCGAGCGCATGTGTTCGGCTGGGCCACCCACCCCCCCTTATGGCATTGGCGGTAGAGTGTACTGTATACGTTAAAACAACCAACGCCAACGCCAACGCCAACGCCTTCCTTCCAGCCCGGGCTGCCAAGTCGAGTGCGCGTGTTGGCATGGCATGGCTTGGAAGGCTGGCGTCGAGATCGGTTGGTCTTGTGATGGGATTGGATCGATTGGGCGGCGTTTCATGAATTCGAACTGTTTAAGCTCCCGTCTGCTCAGATTTCTTTTATTCGATCCCAGCTTTGACACTTCTTGATCACATATCCCGTCATGATAGGAATAGGATCCTAAGTATTATGCCGAAACCCCGGCCCCTTATAAAATGATATAAAGGTAAGATTCGATTCGTGTTATCTCCACTTCACCTGAATCGAAGGAGCGGCAGGGGTAAATAAGAGATAATGGCAATTCTGATGGAATAAGGTAAGCAATTGCCTTGCATCACCCCGCCCATTTCCAGTCCCACACCAACAGTAGCATCATCTAAAGTGGCAGAGGTAGCAGGGGCAAAGAGATAGCCTAAAAAGAACAGAAGTTTACCCACCGGTTCATTCAAGTTGATCCCGCAGAATCAGATCCTCTCGTTTCAGAGCCAGCATCGGTGCTAGTTTAAGATCTAGTCCCAGTCCCAGAGATAGTTTACCAAAAGAAAGAGACAGTTTCCCTCTCCCTTATGGTCGAGCGATAAATCCCTTGATCCAGTGGACCTTTTTGACCGAGTTGTTTCACCGGGAGTTGACCTCATTGATTCGATTGAAGTTCGAGCCACGACATACCCAGTAAAAGAAGCAGAGGTATAGGTCGCTAGAGCACGGGCAGAGGCACTACTAGTAGCTAAGGCGGCGGTAACAGAGCCATACAAAGACCCCAACACATTCTTTCATTTTTCAGCCCCACTCGCGTATTCTCATTCTTTATGGCCCATTCCCTGCGTTTCATTATGGTCTGGCGTCACACATTTGATTGCTCGTTAAGGAGAAATGAGTTGAGTCCTCGATCAAAGGAACCAATTGTTAAATAATCAAAAACTAATTTAGGATTAGAATTTAATTATCAATATTTTTTATTTTTAGCCCAATCAACATAAATTCCAGAATTCTAGCAATTTTAATATACCAACTTCAGGAGCTCATAAATGGAGTTTTACTTGGTCAAATGAGGCCCGGGATGGCTCATTGGAAAGATAAAATCATGGAGAATGTTTATGAGGAGGTTTCATTAATAGATTTGATTATTTATTGGGTTTAAAATCCATCAGAATATCAAGCTCCAAATTTTTAATAAAACTAATTTTTCTAAGTTTTATTTTCTACATTTTCATTTTCCCAAGCCTCTTCTGAATGAAAATACTTCGTCAATGATATCCTTGGCCAATTAAATCATAACAAACATCAATAGAAAGTTCGGATTTCATTTTCAATTATTTATTTAATTGAATTTGATTAGATTTGTTTTAATTCCAGATTTAGCATTTTGATTTTATTTTTTCATTTTAATCTTGTTTTGATTTTTTTTTTTGCAAAAAAACAGTTCAAGAGATGAAGAGAAAAGAAACTCAATCAATGAGAAGGCTCTAGAAATCGAAGAATAGAATTTTGAGCCAATGAAAATTGATTAAAAATATTTATTCTTTAACAAACTTTCCTATTTTAAATTGCTTTGTAAATATTATAAATAACAGATTGTAGAATGTAATGAAGGTTTCTCTCCTATGGAATTCTGGAATACTAAAAGCACAATTGTAATAGCAATTTAGATTTGTAGGTGGGAGGAGACAAAATCTTAGATGTGGGGATTATTGAGGATTTTTCTTTTGCACTTCTAGATTATGTATGGAAAATAGAGCTAGCACTTCTGGATTATGTATGGAGAACAGAGCTAGCACTTCTGTAGTTCTTGTTTTAAAAGCAGAAGTTCAACTATTGCAAAGGACTATTAGAGACCGAAGCTGGAGAAATGGATTCAATAAATTGGCATTTATAATACTAATGTTTTAAATGCTGGTTTCATTTTATGATGACAGGAATGTGTCAATTTACTTTCATATTTGTGCACTTTTGTCGGTATGGGTAATTTGTCTCTATTTTATGTTATTATTTATCTCTACTCTTATGGGCTGAATTCTAATTTATAAGTAACTATTTACTTATAAATCTATCTTTTAATACTGTTTTAATAAATAGTGATATGTTGTGAACTTTTTCCGCATATTATTGTTTAATTATTCAAGTTACTGATTAAATGATCAAAATCATTTTGTGAACTTCTTCTTGAGTGTTGTTTGTTGATTATTTCAGTTAAGAGGTTCCTAAATAGGATGTGTTTAGTATTCATAATGTCAGTTAATTGAACTACTTCGTTAGCTTGATATTCATTATAAGCCAGACATATTTAAATCCCAATACTTTAAACATTTTGCTATCAGTTGGATTAGATCTATATTTGCCTAATTGAGATAGGATTAGGATTTAGTTCCTTTTGCTTGCATTATAGAATAAGTTTTCATTTAGATTAATTTCTACATTCTTTTAAGTCCTCTTCCCAAAAAGGAAAACTTTAGTTGTGGCTTGGTTGAGCCCCAAATCAGCTTAAGGATCATTTTCTTTCCTGATCAACAAGACGGTTGATCTGATATCTCTTCTCTATTGGTGAATGAAAGTCATATTTTAAAGCCATTGAAGATTGAGAGAAGGTAACTAGACTTAGTTGAACCAGTCAAAACTACCATTCCAAACGAAAAATGAGCTTCTTTAAGGTCCGGACTGGGTGGTCATCCCCCATGTTGTTGCAGCGAATTTCGAGGCTTCAACATTTTGGCACTATAAGGGGGACTTGAAACTTATTGTCTAAGTGGAGTCTTTGTATTCTAATATCTTATTATTTATCACAATGGCTCGTCTTAAACTTCCAATTTAGAGTTGTATCCATGGACATGCATCTTCCAACTCTCCACCAGAAGTGGTTAGACTCTTGTCTCAAGTAAAATTTAATGGTAAGAGAAATTCTTCTGCTTTTAATCATGCCTTTCAATTTATTCAAGAATTTTCGAATTATGATTTTCAAGGAATTGATGAAGGCATTTTATGCAGAAACTTTACTCTCACATTCACGTCAAAAGCTAGAAACTGGTGTCGAACTCTTCCAATTGCCTCAATTCACAACTGGGATCAATTTGTTGGATTGTAAATTTAACAACTATAACTACGAACATGTATGTGATGATTTTAAAGATTTACAAAGATTCGAAAATGAATCTTTGATTGATTTTACCATTAGGTTTCGCTTAAATTGTTTGAAATTTAAAATTGAAGAAAAACCTATGGATGAGGAATTATTAGATTGCTATGAACATATTTGCTCTCTTCCTCCCATTCATAATCCATGTGAAAGTATTTCAAGCTTTGCTCAAACTCCTTCCAATTATATTAACACAATTGAGAATTCCAATATGAAGATGCAAACAAATGATGATGAAGTGGCCTCTATTATGTACGATCAATTTCTTCATTTAGTGCACACTTCTTACAGTATTGATAGTGATCAAGATGCACCTTCACATGTAAGAGAATATCAAACACAAAGCTTGGAGAATTTTACTATTCAAGTGCAAGAAGATACTAGCAATAATCTTGAAGAAGATACTGCTTTGAAATCTGAAAATCAATATGCATTAAATTCAAAAAATCAAAACATAAATCAGCAAGTACAAGCAACATTAGAAGTTTCTAATAATACGCAGCCTGTTGTACAAATTTCTGAATTCTTTTCTGATGAGCAAATGCCAAATTCAGGACAGCAAAGCAATATTTTTCAAGAAAGCACAAGTACAAAGATGAATGATCTCAAATCTGAAATTTACAATGAGCAGAAAGCGCAAGAATTCCTAAAAAGAGACACTTTTATAACTATTGCTTCTTATTCTCAATTTCCCCTTTATCGTGATATTTTTGCTAATAACAATTTATCTCATCTTGACATTAATGACTTTTCAGAAAACAAGGAGGTCGATATTAATGAATTGCCAATTAGTTTTTATCAAGATAGAGAATTAAGTATTGATCATTCTTCTGGCATTAATAAACATGTGCTTTATATTCCTTCTTGTTTTGATACAATGGATGAGATTGAAAAGAATTACAATGGATGGTGTGAGGTCATTTATGATAATGACTTTGACACTGAGGACATTGATAAGTCGAATCAAATGTGAAAACGAAGAACACTCAAATTCAGAAATTGTTTCAAATGGTTCTCATTTTCATACAATTAATCATACTTATGATTTCAGCATTCCAGAAAAAATTCCAATCTGTGATTTATATGATGATAAAGATTTCATTCCTATTCATAGTCATAATTCTATTTCTAATTCACAAGTTGGTATTAGAAATCATTCGAATTATATTATTTTGACCAAGTCTTGTGAAAAGGAAATTATTTTAAATCAATCCCAATTGTGTTGTAACAATAATTGTAACACTAGTGTAAATTATGATTTTATTTTATTATTTTTCCTTCATTTATTTTATTTAAATTCATATTTGCTTTCTGTTTTTAATTTTCGATTTTTAGATAATTTGCGCTGGCATATTGAGCAGCTCAGTGTTTAACACTCAATTGATGTGTTATCTAAATGGGAAAATGAAGTTTCAGATTCTAATCGTGAATATCAAGAGCTATTTCTCTCCCAATTTCAACTGATGTTCATTTCTTATCAATTACTTCTACCTTCTCAAAGGCAGTGTCAACAAGAGAGTGTATTTTCACAATATGACCAACAACCTAATTTAATTAATGATCTTCCATTGTATCTAACAGGTTTCCATCCATTTTTCATAGACCCCTTTGAAAAATATTTGGAAAGTTTTCCTTCATAGAAGATTGTTAATAGTTTAACACTTGCACATAACACTAACATATTTATGCATGCCATTGAATCTAAAAGATAATTTTCACAATCTGGCATGTTATCTTCTCTTTTGAATCCCTTCCAATCATCAATAGTAGAAATTCATCAAGGTTTCTATGATCCCATTGAAATTCAATCCGAAAGGGCATTTCAAGAGAAGGCAATTGTAAATAAACTGCTAACAGTAACTATACATTCTAAAATCGGACTTATTTTCCTTAGCTTAATATTATTCATATTTTTATTACTAATGATTGATTTGTATATACATGCAAGAATCAAAATGCTTACATGGTTACATTGGAAGTATGACTATACCTAGTCATGTTTCCTTCATTAAGTTAAAAATAGGAATAGATTAATTTAAATTAGATTTATTTCATGTTTGTACTTATTTCATTATTTCATATTTTCAATAAAGCAAGTAATGAATTTGACTTCTTCCATGCCTCCCCTTTCATTTTTGGAAAAACGGCTTAGTACATTTTAGAAGATCTTGAAAAAATAGATCATACATATTTATGAAACCTATAATTGTCTTGTCTTGCAAAAAATTCATCCCAAAATCATACAAAAATTCCAAGAATTTGTTGCAACTTGACAATTTTGGATTCATAAGTATTTCTAAAAAATAACTTGCCACCACTCATGTTTTCTGATGTAAATTGGAGGTGGATGCAATTTGTAAAATTTATTAGTTAGCATTTTAGATTAAAAAAGTAGGTAATGATGAACATATGAAAAATTTGAGCAAATTTGGGGAACTTGAAGACTCATAAGGTAAAATTTTCAGTCAATTTTCTTCCAGGCATATATTTAAGCTCATCATCATCTATGGTTAGTTTTACTTTTTTCAATGGTAATTCTTTATTCTTGTTCTATTTCTTTTGCAGGTTTTCATTCATTTTGGAGACTTGAAACAAGCAGGCAACTATTTTAAATCTGCAGCATGTTCAGGGAAGTATTAGTTGTTTTGTCAGAATTTGAGGATTCATTAATTTTCCTTATATATTTCATTAAAATTCCGTTCATACTTTTAAAAAACATTATCAGGAAATTCATGTTGGATCATTATAATATCGCAAATATCCTCATAAGAAAGTCACGATAACATCTTCCTCCGATCGAATAATCTGATGGTTAATCAAATTATTGAATGGAGTTTTTATAGAAAGGAAAATTGAGTTTGGAACTTTTATTTTGAATACTTTAATAACATCCCAATCTCATTGTATTTCCATATAGCATTATCAGAGCATTCCAATGTCGGGACATTTCATATAAAGCATCAATTGAAGTATTGTGATATCCACCAAATTCCAGACATGATAACACATTTAATTCTAGTTCTAAAAGATATCGCATCCATTTATAAATCGCAAATTTAGTTGAAGCACATGTTTTAAAAGTTCTGATGTCTTGGACCCGATATGGCATTTAAATTCAGTTTTAAAATATATCTTATCTACTCATAAAATCACAATTTCAATTGGGACATACATTTAAAAGTTATGATATCCCGAATCTGATAAGATACTGAATCCATTTAATAGAAATATCACATCCGTTCTTCATCACACCTTGGCATATCAATGATATTACATCCTGTATTCAAAATCTTTTGATTGTCAATTTCTTACAAACTTCAAAGTCGGTCCCACCAATGAGCCATGTCATCCATCGCATTCCCACAATTGCAAAATAATATCGACGTGTCCTTTTAACAACTCCTATCTTTGATTCTCTAATATTTCAATCACTCTATCACATATATTCACATCGCAATTGCGATATTGTATTTTCACATAGGATATGCCCATATCACAAATTTTCTGTCTCAACAAATATATCGCATTACAAAACTCAAATGAAGCCTTCCCTTAAGATTCATCGATGCGATAAACGTTGATTTATGTCTCGCTGCCTTTATCTTTTAACTGTTATATTCAATCACATATTGGCAAAGGTGAGTCTTGAAGATTGAGATTTATGCATAGGAAAGAAACTTGCGATGCGAAACATCCGGTAAGGAGTTGTGCTATATAAAATATTTTAAGGCACACTTGGGTAACCACTATGGTAATGAAGCAATTGATAACAAAATTGCAACATGGTTAAATCATTTTATCTCTCTTATATTTGAGTTTTAAATATATCGCTCTATATTTAATATGTGAAATTCAAGACCTCCCCATCTACACTTTGTATTTCATTGTCTTGGATTTGGTCTTAATTCTGAAATATTTATGAAAATCAAGGAGTCGATGTGGAACTTAAAATATTATGAGAACAGTCATCGTTTCAATTCATTAAAAAAACATCTTTTCATTTCTGATGAATTCAGTTTACTTCAGATTCCTAGAACATGAAGCATTGTTTTCTTTTGAATTTGTTGCTTGTTTTAGTATAGATTTAATTAAACATGATTTTGGGTTAATAAGATTTCAGCCAGTTCAGCTTCTTTATTCTTTTAATCCTAATTAAAGTAAGAAGTTAGCTAATATTGGAGAAAATGATATCTTTCAGGTAAAATTAAAAGCAATTCTCCAATGGTAAGTTTCATGTACCCATTCTCATTACTTTGCTTTTGTTTTTAGTTTCATTTTTAATTTTTGTTGATCTTTAACTTTGCTTTTGCAGGTCTTCATGAACCTATTGTGCCTTTACGAGATCAATGTTGAAATTCATTCTTTGTTGTTTAGTTTACTTTGAGATTATTGAAAGAATAAGTAATGATCCTCATTGAATCAGCTAAACTAGGGAATTTATGAACCTTTAACTGTCTTCTTAAGCATTACTTTTATTTGAAAGTGATTAAGATGATTTTTACATGTTTTGCTTCGAAACAAGAAAGTTTTCAGCAGAAAGAGACTTCTCATTTAATATATTATCTATCATCACTGTTATTGGAAGCCAAAATGCTTATAACTCCACAACATAAAAATTATCTAAATCTCAACAAAAGAAAGAACATTCACATGATTATTTTCTTTTATCTCTTAAGACATTTGTATAAGTAGTCTTGATGGAGTTTACCTTTTAAATTTGGATTTTTCTTTCAGTTTTTTCTTTCTTCAATTTTATTTTGGTTTGCTGATTTCTTTTCTTACTTTAGTTCAAGAATTCTTTTCCTTTTGCTTTCATTTTTTATTTTCATTTTGGTGACTCTGCCATGATTTATATGAAAGGTGTTTTTCCTCGCTTGACAGCGATTGGCATACATGGGAAATCTCTTAACTCTATCCATTTTAGTGAATTTCATTTATCATTAAAAGCATATCCTTATGGAACCATAAGATCATCTGACTTTAAATATTTTTCATGGAGGAACACACATCCTTTCTAGGATATTGAGTTTACTTTTTCAAAAAAAGAATTGATTTGAGTTTAACACAATGAATCCCTCTCACCCCTCGACATAAAAGTCTCTGATTGATAGCTGCAGGGAAATAATTCGGAGCAAATATTATGAAAGTATTATGTTCATTAAACATAAATCTCTATTACCATCCCACCTCTTTCACTCAAATATATCATAAACTACAAGCTTGAAAATACGCTTATCAAAAGAGTGATTAAAGAGGAAGCATGAGAAATACAGGTAAACCCGTCGGGTCTATGGACACTCACTAGCAATGGGACTAAGCTTGTATGGCATAAAAGACAACTTCGTCGGGGTACTGTTCAGGCTTTCTAGCAGCGAAGTGATGTCAGAGACAATCATAAAATGGATATATGCTTTATCAAAAACTCTTATTTGTACTTTCTTCTACAACTTTGTTGGGGTACTGTTCAGGCTTGCTAGCAGCGAAGTGATGTCAGAGACAATCATAAAATGGATATATAATTTATAAAAAACTCTTATTCGTACCTTCTATTTTTCATACGAGGTAGGTTTAAGATAAATTTTACCAAATTTAGATACATGACTTTTACTCTAGTCTTCTTTGAGTATTTATCTTTACAAACTCATATTGCTTAATCTATTTATGTGGTACCTATGGAAATCTTTTGTTGTTAGATGCTTTCATGATTTCCATTACTTTTAACCTTTGGGTAAATTAAAGTTCATTATCTTTAACCAGAGATAACCGGTTCTTCCCAGTACGTCGCCATTATTGTAGGGAAAACCCAACACCCCCCCATTACTTCAAATAATGGAGGTCATTTCCATTAATTTTTGGCAAAACACCTTTTATGATTTTCATTAATAATTTTTTTTCTTTTTTTACTTTCATTGGATTTATGTTTTGATTGTTTCTTTGAATCCGACTTTTCATAAGCTTTCCATCGATACTTGTTTCGCCTCATGGTCAACTGGTTTGTGAATGACACAGTTTTTGAAGTTTAATCATTTTCTCGCCTGGACTAAAATTGTAAATAAATGCATATTATTTCAATTTTTGTAAATAATTAAGTTCAATAGTCATTCATTGTAAATATTGACTTTCAGTTAAATTTTATTATTTTTCATTTTTTCACTAACAATCCTACAAAATGGCCCAGCGAAATCATACAACAGATGAAAATGTGTTTCAAAAATCTTGGTAATTTACTCCAAATATTATTTTTTAAAAATTGCCAAAACTAGATTTTCAAAATTGCAAAGTGGCTATAGTGCAGTTTGTAGGATTATTAATTCCACGTGGGCCCCACTTCATATCACTTCCTTCCTTCCAAGAATTGCAATTTCAAAATCTCGATTTAATAAATTCGATCAAAATTTGCAATTTCAGAGGTGTGATTGAAATTTTTGATACGATATTGCGATATCGCATATCGCATGTTGCAATTTTATTAAGCTCTTAAATTTAAAAAAAAATGGATTCGTGATTGGAAAAATGCGAGGGGTTCACAGTTTTTAATATAATGTTTTTATCACCTCCTTATGACTCTCATACCTCCACCTCACCTCATCCTACCTCACGCTCACCTCATCCTCCACTCACTTCACCCTCCACTCACTTCCCTCCATCGTCGCTCCTCTTCACGTGGATAGAAAACTGGTTGATTTCAATGGTTTGTTTTGTGTGAATTTTAGATTGATTTCAATGGTTTGTGTATTCAATTTTTAATTTAATATGATATTTATATTATAATAATTATATTATAATTATAATTTTAATATAATTTCAGTTATAATATTAATATAATATTATAACATTTTAATTAATTTCTATTAAATCATTTCCACCTTAATTAATTTTTGTAAATAACTAATTTAATTTGTAATCACAATTAATTAGCATTAATTAAAATTAATTATATACATTAGTTAATTAATAATTAATCTAGAATCAATTGTTAAATAATCAAAAACTAATTTAGGATTAGAATTTAATTATCAATATTTCTGATTTTTAGCCCAAGCAACAGAAATTCCAGAATTCTGGCAATTTTAATATACCAACTTCAAGAGCTCATAAATGGAGTTTTACTTGGCCAAATGAGGCCCAAGATGGCTCATTGGAAAGATAAAATCATGGAGAACATTTTTAAGGAGGTTTCATTAACATATTTGATTATTTATTGGGTCTAAAATCCAGCAGAAGATCAAGCTCCGAATTTTTAATAAAACTAATTTTTTTGAGTTTTATTTTCTACATTTTCATTTGCCCAAGCCTCTTCTGAATGCAAATACATTTGTCAATGATATCCTTGGACAATTAAATCATCACAAGCATCAATAGAAAGTTCATATTTCATTTTCAATTATTTATTTAATTTAATTTAATTAGATTTGTTTTAATTCCAGATTTAGCATTTTGATTTTATTTTTTCATTTTAATCTTGTTTTGATTTCCTTTTTGCAGGAAAACAATTGAAGATATGAAGAGAAAAAAAAGAAAAAAAACTCAATCAATCAAAAGGCTCCAGTAATTGAAGAATGGAATTTTGAGCCAATGAAAATTGATTAAAAAAATTTATTCTTCAACAAACTTTCCTCTTTTAAATTGCTTTGTAAATATTATAAATAATAGATTGTAAAATGTAATAAAGGTTGCTCTCCTCTGCAATTCTAGAATTCTAAAAGCACTTTTGTAATAGGAATTTAGAGTTGTAGGTGGAAGGAGACAAAATCTCATATCTGGGGATTATTGAGGATTTTTCTTTTGCACTTCTGGATTACGTATGGAGAATGGAGCTAGCACTTCTGTCGTTCTTGTTTTAAAAGCAGAAGTTCAAGTATTGTAAAGGAATATTAGAGACCAGAGCTAGAGAAATGGATTCAATAAATTGGTATTTATAATACTATTATTTTAAATGTTGGTTTCATTTTATGATGACAGGAATGTGTCAATTTACTTTCATATTTGTGCACTTTTGTCGGTATGGGTAATTTGTCTCTATTTTATGTTATTATTTATCTCTGCTCTTATGGACTGAATTCTTATTTCTGAGTAACTATTTACTCAGAAATCTGTCTTTTAATATTGGTTTAATAAATAGTGATATGTTGTGAACTTTTTCCGCATATTATTGTTTAATTATTCAAGTTACTGATTAAATGATCAAAATCATTCTGCGAACTTCTTCCTGAGTGTTGTTGGTTGATTATTTCAGTTAAGAGGTTCCTAAATAGGATGTGTTTGGTATTCATAATGTCAGTTAATTGAACTACTTCGTTAGCTTGATATTCATTATAAGCCAGACATATTTAAATCCCAATACTTTAAATATCTTGCTCTCAGTTGGGTTAGATCTATATCTGCCTAATTGAGATAGGATTAGGATTTAGTTCATTTTGCTTGCATTATAGAATAAGTTTGCATTTAGATTAATTTCTACATTCTTTTAAGTCCTCTTCCCAAAGAGGCAAACTTTAGTTGTGGCTTGGTTGAGCCCCAAATCAGCTTAAGGATCACTTTCTTGCTTGATCAGCAATAGGGTTGATCTGATGTCTCTTCTCCATTGGTGAATGAAAGTCATATTTTAAAGCCATTGGAGATTGAGAGAAGGTAACTGGACCTAGTTGAACCAGTCGGAAGCACCATTCCAAATGGAAAAGGAGTTACTTTAAGGTCTAGACCAGGTAGTCATCCCCCATGTTGTTGTAGCAAATTTCAAGGCTTCAACAGGTCTGTAGGCCATGGCTTGTATGGAAAAGTTTATAAATGGCTGAGTCTTAACGATTCTAAGGATGCATTTGGTCATATGATTTTGGACAGAGAATTGGGTTGAAGAGTCCTGGGCAAGAGCTAAGGTAGGAAGGCTCTTCTTCCCGTGCTTAGGTAGAGAAGGGAAGGCTCCACAACTGAGTGTGCGGAGGCCTAGGTAGAGTCCACAAGTAAGTGCGCGGACCCCTGCAGTTGTGTGTGCAGGGTAGTTTGAGTCTGTAATCAGTGAATTGAAGATCAATGAAGACAGTTTTCCTAATTCTATTCATATATGTTTATGTTATATGTTGTGGATTAATGACATGTTTTATGAAATAATGATTAGATGTTACGTTATTCTCTTGAACCTATCTTAATAATGTACGTAATGAATTCTTATGCACTTCCATGAAGTTTCTAGTGATTTATCTTATGTTTTTTGATGAATTATGTAGATCTGCATGAACTCCAATTTAGGATTTCTTCCTGATGCACCTAAGTAGGTAAATCGACTGTTAAAGTTCTGCAAGGACTGGTTGTGGACCTTCGCAAAGGTCTGAAGGCCACTTTAGCTAACCGATAGGGACATGCCCTTGGAGTCTATCGATCTACGTGGAGGCAGATCCAAGGTGCTAGAAGATATCACACTAGTCTATGGATGTAGAAAATTGGTTATTGCATCCCCCCATACTGCTTCGAATGAGACTGCAGCATGCACTATGTGGGTTGTTTTCGAAAGGGACAATAGTGTAGGGTTTTATTGGTTGGCACAACTACATATAAACTTAGGTTAGGACCCCCTAAGCCAACAAATGGTTTTGTTGTCGGGACCGAGATCTACTCAAAGATATGTGTGATTTTGCATCATTGGAACTCGACCAAGAAAGAAATTGAAAAATGGTTGGTTTGGAAAATTCACGAGTTCTCAATGCAAGAAAACAGGAATCCATGCATGTAAAAGGAAGAGTGGTTGAATAGATATATGTTTACAAAGATACATGAGATCTTCTTCTGCAACTTCCCAATTGAACTGTACAATTGGTTAGCTAAATTGACAGACATTCAAGTAAGGTGGAAGCCCGATAGTCCTATAGTGTGGACTCCAAAATTAGTGCGATGACTAGAAGCCTCTAAAAACAAGATCGTGTGGATTGTCGATCATTGGCTCGATCGAATTCTAGGAGGATTTGTTACAAAATTTGCAGTTGATACCTCATTGAGATACAGCGAAGCGAAGCAAAGTGAAGCGAAGATTCTTCAAAGGGTCGCGAGGTAAGTATTTAAGATCATTGAATACTTGGATTAAAATGTTATTATGTGAAAAACAGGTAATGATATTACGTTGATATTCAGAGCCATGTGAAGTGGACGATTCTTTAGAAATCACAAAAGGTCAAGACTAGAGTATGGTCCATTTATTTGACCTCCTTTAAGCAACGATGAAGGGGTGGCGCAAACTACGTCGGGAAGAACTGTTTAGCTAGTCACTTAGGGGATTCCTAGAAAAAATCACCCATCCACTCCACCTCCACCTCCACCGCATACAACTTCACCCACACCTCCACATCCACCACCACCATTCAACATGGCGAACACAATGAAAATGTCGATTTTCAAAGGAATAGGAAGTGAAGGTCTAGAGCAGTTCTGGTTTGTTGCAAATTTTGTATGGACAATGAAATAGATCACCGATGATAATATAAAGAATTCACAATTGGTTACTTCTTTACAGGATTACGCGTTAACCTGGTACATTAAGTATTGCACTGATAATCCTCTTGCAATGCTAGCAGAGACTAAGACGGATTTGAACAAAGAATTTAATAAGCCTAAATTTAACTCATAGTGAGTGATTGAATTTAAAGAGGTCATGATGAAATTTGAGGAGACGCCTTGGGACGTTTATCAGAGGTTGAAGTTCCAGATCAGATAGGCTAACATGAAGATTACAGATAGCTAGCATCGTGACTTGTTTATTGCATCACTTTTTCCCCATTTGAGAATTTCTCTATCACAACAGAAGATAGATACACAGGTAGAAACCTTGGACATCGCGATGAGGCTGCATGCATCACCTATTCAGGACACAAACCTAGGGGTGCAGCAGATCCACTCACAATTAGTGAGCCTACACCTAGAATTAAAGAGTTTGAAGAAAGACAAGGAGATGAAACTAGAAATGCACACAAAAGTCTGGTGTTTGAATTGCAAGGGCCACGAGCACAATAAATATCATTGTCCCATGTATGTGAATTATATTATAGGAGGGGGGCGAATTCCCCTCAAGACATAAGCCCCAACAGGGCCGATCATGGGCTTGCGCTATGGTGTGCCATTTGTTAGGTTACTAGATAACATGTGACGAATAATTGCCATTTACTTCAGAAGCTCGTTCAGACACCCCAGCAATTGTCCTGTAATTTCTACAAATTTGTGGGCCATGATAAGTGCAACTACGTAGCTATGAGTTGATGATGGAAAGAACCCCTACTTACTGTATGCAAGTAGAAACCTGACCTCTGGATCAAGGCGTAGGAGGAGCACATGGAGGTTTTCAAGGTCGAGGATGAGGCCGAGGGGGAGGACCTGGTAGAGGTTGCAGTCAGATTATCTGCTACAACTGTGGACAGTTGGGGCACTATGCATGAGTGTGCCAAAATCATACACACCCATCATGTCAATACTGCAGATAGTTTGACCACACTATAAAATAATTCCCGGTGTTAATAGCTAAGATGCAAGAGAAGAAAATGCAGCCTCAGCAGCCTACACAGAATTTACAAATGATGAGGGCTAATCCCCGTGAAGAAGATCAAAGAATTAATATTGTGCTGAGAAGTGGAATGACGAATGGCGCTAATAAGGTAAACAACCTGAAGAATATGGATGGGTCTACAAGGCTCCAAAGAAAGAAGTTGTCTTTGATTTGAATCATGCTAAGGAAACATTTATGGAAGCCAAGAAGAGCTTCATTGAGGCCTCCACCTCAAGAAGCCACGATAAGATGCAAGAAATCAGCACACCTACAAACATCCCTCTGTACTCACTACGCTTTTTGAGACCTGCATGAAGCTGTCGCGCGATAGAAAGGTTATGGGGGGACTGCAGGAATTAATAAATAAATGCGCCAGTAAATAAAAGGCCCCTGATGGACACCACATGATCAGAAATATTGGCAAGCATAAAGCACAAACAAGGAGTGAGATGTGGCTAACAGCGTAGATAGGTGATTATGAAATGGACCAGGTCATGTTGGATCTGGGGTTCATTGTGAATGTTTTACCGGAAAAAAACATGGGAAAGGATGGGGAGACCTGCACTGTAGTGGTCTCCGATTCAACTCAGGATGATGAGCCAGTAGAAAATCATCCCCATGGGATGATTATATGGAGTAACAGTGGATATTGAAGGTATGATTGTGGTAGCAGACTTTGGAGTTATAGATATTGTCAATGACAGTAATCCCCACCCCGCACTCTTGGGAATTGATTGGGATATTGATATGAATGGGGTCATGAATTTGAAAAGGAAGTCAATGAAATTTGAAAGGAAGTTGCTTCCGGTTATAATGCCATTGGACCCTCCAAAAGGGGCGCGCTATACTTAACCAGTCCTTGATTATGAAGAAAGTGATGATGAACTGGATCAATTTACAAGATAACATCGTGAGATCAGGTCTAGATCAATTCAATGACAGATGGGCAGATTGCATGGGAGCGAGAGAGTTCATGCACCTCTAATTCAGACAAGGAATTAGAGCATTGGCAAAATTGCTTACATGAATTTTCTACATTGCGATGTGTTGACACTTAATCATCAGGATTGGGTGAATATAATGTAAATAAATAAATAAGTAATATGAACGGTCATCAGGAGATGAAGTGAACAGTCTCTCCCTCATGTATATAATGAAGACCTACCTAAAGGAATGAAATATACGAATCATTTTTGCTTTGAGGAGTTACTGCCTGGCCTGACATGGTATCAGAGCCAAGTTCCCAAAATAGTTGTAACTCCCTTCTGCCTACTGCTCTCTGTCCTCTGCCCCTGTGGAGTCTGCCTACTAAGCTCTCTGTCCACTGTCTACTGTGCTCTCTGTCCTCTCTGTCTACTATGTAGTCTATCTACTGTTCTTACTGCCTAAATTCAAAAAGCGTTGAGAGAGGGACGGCTTCAGAACTGGAATATTGTCTGAAGACGTTTCGGTGGAATATTGTCTTGCTGCGTGGGCTCAAGAGCCATCGTGAGGCTGTCATTTTTGTTTCTTGCATCGATGTTGCAGTAAATGCCATCCTAGTGAAATTTCCTACCTGGAAATGTTTTCAGGTCAAAGAAAAATACTGATGCAAGAAGGACATGATACATGCAATTTAATCTGAAGGCTCGCATGTTGAGTAAACTAAAGTTTGAAGAATGTTGCGTTGAACTATTGATTTGTACGCTACTCCTGTTTTGAAGAACATTGGTATCATAACGTTGTTTTGGCATTGTAAGAAATGCTGGTCTGAAATTTTTTTGGCATATAACGCTGGTATTTACCTTGAAGTTTTTTGCTAAATGCCATGCGTTGAATTGTTACGCTGCTCGTTGTTGTGTAGACTTTACTGTCTGTTGGAATACACCTCGGCCTTCAGAACCTTATCAAAATTTTCAGATGCTTCATACAATTTAGCAAGTCCCTTGCCAAGCTCGCAGGGCTGATGGGTTGAGATCAACAGCACGGCGATACGTAGTTTGAGCATGATCGTATTGGTTCCCGCTGAAGAGGGCCTTGCCTAGAAGCACGAGAGCTTCATAATTGTTTTGGCCTCCGGGCTGCTTGAGAATCCATTCCATGTCAAGTCTTGATCTCATAGAAACCTGAATTTCATTCATGTCACTTTGTTGCACCGCTGCAAGGAGTATTTATATAGCTCTGAGGTAAGCCTAGTTGTTTGAGGCTCTGTTAAAAACCCAAGGGTAAGTTAGTCTTTTTTGACCTCCCTTTTCTCTTTTTCCATTGGGGATTGAACGTGATCATACAAGCGTGTTACTATATAGATATAACATCAAGGAGGGCATGCAACAAATGTAGCCATTATAGGCAATCGACTCCAATATTTTTTGAATGAAGCTCAGCTCTCAATCACTCAAGCTAGCCACCATGTTTCTTTATTTATTTATCTTTGTTAGTGATAGAGAGATGTTTTGGAAAAGATGGTAATGAACCTGTTGTTGATTACAGTCCAAGAACACTGTTGTTCTGGTGCATTAACTCGATGACCGTGCTTGGTATATGAATATTGTGGAATATGTTATAAGGAATACAATATATATTGCATGATATATGAATATTGAGAGCTTGCAGTTGATTCCATTTTGTAAAGACATAGAAAATTACTATTAGTGTTTTCCTACGAATATTGTAATTATTTTTGGGCTCAGTTCAAATTTTATGATGGAGAAGTTTGTTGAAAAAGAGAAGGGTTTTCTGTCTTCCAAAAAAATTGTGTGTCCTACAGATAGAGAGAATAATCTTGCTCAAGATTCTTCCAGAGGAAGAGGTGGTCGAAAAGGAAGAGGAAGAAATTTCAGAGGCAAGGGGGGCAGCCACTCTCAAGGAGAAAAGACAGATCTTCACTGCATACGCTGCAAAAGAAATGGATCACATGATGCCTCTACATGCAAGCTACCATGGGACAAAATTGAGCAGCAAAAAAACCAACAGAAAGGTAAAACTGATGATACAGACAAAGGTAAAGCACCTAAATCCGCTCACTATGTTGTGGCACAATGTTATATTGGAGTAAATGAAGATTTATTTAATGCTTCACTTGATTCTTGGAAAAATGATTGGTTGCTTGATTCAGGAACAACCTGCCACATGACTTATAGAAAAGATTTTTTTGAAGAATTTATTGACAATTTTGATGAAGCAATATACTTTGTAGACCAATCAAAAATCAAGCCATCAGGGCTTGGCACAATTAGGCTTAAACTTCCTGGTCTTCTAGACTTTCTTCTATATCATGTTCTATATCTCCCACAGCTCAAGAGAAACTTGTTGTCCTTGGTTCACATCCACCAGCAAGGTCACTATTATGAAACCAGCTCACAAAAAGATAGAAAAGAGAGATAAACGCCTTAGAATTCAGCCTCTTGGAGGGGGCAACCTCCTTTACATTACACAAATGAACAGTTCTTGGATGATTCAAATGACAAAACCTCCTTTCTATATATAGGAGTCTAAGGAGTCACAATATAACCTAGCCGACCTAGCAATAATAATATAAAGCCACAAAAATAATAATAGAGGGGTTCTATGGGGCACAGTAATAACAATATGGGGACAATAGGGTCACAAAAATATTAATAAGAGATACAACTACAATAGTAATGGGGTAATCACTAGTATTATAGGGACCCAACATGCTCCTCTCCTTCCAAAAAGTGTTGTCCTCAACGCTTGAGTAGTTCTGGATGCTTCTGTATAAAATTCTCATCCTCCCATGTGGAATCTTTAGTGGATAAGTTCTTCCACTTGATAAGATACTCTAAAATTGATCGATTTCGTAACTGTCGAGTTCTTGTTTCTGTGACTGCTTCTGGTTCCAATATAACTTTTCCTTCCTCGTCAAGTTCTGGCAATACTGTTTGAACTGGGAGCTTGTCGCCTATAACCTTCTTTAAACATGAAACATGGAAAACTGGGTGCAATCAAGAAGCTGCAGGAAGCTCCAATTTGTATGCCATAGTACCAATCTTTTGCAACACCTTGTATGGACCATAATACTTTGGTGATAATTTATTATCCTTCTTAGCTTGCTTGAGGGACATTTTCTTACATGGTTGTAGCCGTAGGAATACCCAACCACCTACATCAAAACTTATTTTGCTGTGATGTTGATCTGCCTGTTGTTTCATTCTATTCTGTGTCAACATGAGGTTATCCTTTAAGAATTGGAGGACTTGTTGTTGATGTTCGATGTGATGTTCCACTACTCGAACCTTAGAATTTTCTCTTAAATATGATGTGATGGATGGTGGCTGATATCCATAAAGTGCCATAAATGGGGTCATTTTTGTTGTTGTATGGAAGGAAGTGTTATACCACCATTCAACCAAAGGCAACCATTTGACCCATTGTGTCTATTTATCAGATACAAAGCAATGAAGATATCCTTCCAGACATTTGTTTACTATCTCAGTTTGCCCATCAGATTGAGGATGATAATATGAGCTATGAGCTAACTGAGTACCAAGACAAGAAAATATTTCTGTCCAAAAATTTCCAGTGAAAATGGGATCTCTGTCACTTACAATAATCTTTGGGTTTCCATGTAGCTTTTGAATTGTTTCCATAAATGCAATAGAAACTGTACTAGCTTTAAATGGATGTGATAATGCACAAAAGTGTGCATACTTGTTAAGTCTGTCAACTACCACCATGATGACACTCTTTCCCTCAAACTTGGGTAAACTTGTGATAAAATCCATTGAAACCTCCTCCCAATGTTGGCTTGGAATGGATAAAGGTTGTAATAGACCCGGTGTCTTAATTGTTTCAATTTTATTTTGTTGGCAAACCAAACATTCCACCACAAACTTTTGAATATCTGATTTAAGGCCCTCCCAAAAAAATTCCTTCTTAACCCTATGGTAAGTTTCTAAAAATCCTGAGTGCCCTCCTAACGGAGAAGTGTGCAATTCCATAAGAATCTTTTGTTTTAGCTGGGAATTCTTACAGAGGTATAAGTGATCTTTGCACCATAACAAATCATTTTTCCAGCTAAATGTATCAGACGTACTGGAGTCTTGTTGTAACTTTCGAATAAGTGCCCACACTTCTTCGTCGTTATTCCATTCCTCCCTTGCTTCGTTTATCCAATCTGGTTGGATAATAGAAATGGCACACAACAATGCTTCCACATCCTCATCCTTTATTTAGAGTGCATCTGCCGCCACATTTTGCTTCCCTTTTTTGTAGATGATTTCAAAGTCATAACCCAACATCTTTGTGACCCACTTTTGTTGCTCTTCAGAGGATAATCTTTGATCTAAAAATTATTTAAGGCTATCATGATCCGTTTTTACCTTGAAGTGTCTTCCCATTAGGTAGGGTCACCATTTCTTAAGTGCATGAAGTATTGCCAACATTTCCTTCTCATAAATAGCTTTGTGTAAAAACTTTTTCTTGATTGGACGACTTTCAAAAGCAATGGGTCTTTCATCTTGCATTAAAATAGCACCAATTCCATTTCCTGAAGTATCACATTCCACAATAAAGGTTTTTGTGAAGTCTGGTGTAGCTAAGACCGGTGCTTGGCACATTGCCTCTTTAAGATGCTCGAAGGCCTTTGCTGCTTCTAGAGTCCATGAAAATGCATCTTTCTTCAATAATGTTGTTAGAGGTGCTGTTATTCTCCCATAATTCTTAACAAACTTGCGATATTACCCTGTCAACCCAAGAAATCCTCACAGATGCTTTATGGATGTGGGGATTTTCCATTCCTTAATGGCTTTAAATTTGTTAGGGTCTACCTTAACTCCTTCATGAGATACAATATGATCCAAATATTCTGCCTCTTGTACTCCAAAGAAACATTTGGATCTTTTTGCATATAATTGTTTCTCCTCCAATAGTTGTAGCACCCTGTCAACATGTTCAACATGATCCTTCCAAGACTTGTTGTAGATTAGTATATCATCAAAAAATACTAAAACAAATTTTATAAGGAATGGTTTGAAAATGGAATTCATCAAACCTGAAATGTTGAAGGTGCATTGGTAAGGCCAAAAGGCATGACCAAAAATTCATAATGACCCTCATGAGTTCTAAATGCTATTTTCGGAATGTCTTCAGTCTTCATTCTGATTTGATGATATCCTGAACAAAGATCCAACTTGGTGAAGTAAATTGATCCATGCAATTCATCCAGTAATTCATCAATGACAGAAATGGGAAACTTATCTTTAATAGTGAGCTTGTTGAGCTCCCTATAATCCGGACACATGCGCCATGATCCATCCTTCTTGTGCACCAATACTACTGGAGCAGAGAAAGAACTTTGACTCATTTGAATTATACCAGCCTCTAGCATTTCTGCAACCATATGTTCAATTTCACTCTTTTGGGCATAGGGATATCTGTACGGCCTGATGTTTGGAGGAACATTTCCTGGAATCAGATGAATAGCATGATCATGATCACGAATAGGTGGGAGACATTTGGGAGTCTCAAATACCTTGGAATGATTGTCCAAGACTTTTTGGATATCTAGAGAAATAGATGATTCCAACGTGGAAACATCTAGCGAACATAATTGTGAAATTACACCTCTTTGTTCCTTTTTTAGAAGCTTTTTCATACCGTTAGAGCTAATTATCTTCCCCGGTTTCCCTGCAATACCCCTTAACTCAACTTCCTTTCCTTCCACAGAAAATTTCATGAAAAGTTCTTGAAAATTAAAAGCTATTGTACCCAATGATTGTAGCCATTGGACTCCTAGTACAACATCAACACCTCCCATTGGAATGGAAAGCATTGGGCTAGTCAATACATATTCACCCATGGATAGCTTGATATTATGGCACTTTCCAGAGAAATTTATTGTTCCTCCATTTGCAACCATCACTTGACACTCTGGTGCTCGATATAAGAAGCAATTCAATTCTTTTGCTACCTTACAATGAATAAAATTGTGGGCACTTCCTGAATCAATCAACACTATTACCTTTTTCTTCTTGATTTGTCCTTCTATCTTGATGGTTTGAGGTGTGGTAATTCCCGCCAATGCATTAAAATATATGGTCAGATTCATTTCTTCTTTATCTAGGCTTTGTTCCTGGAGTATATCCTCTTCTTTTGACCTTTCTTGCTCCTTTTCTTCTTCCTCTTCACAATCTATGTAGAATAATTTCTTCTCAGCACACTTATGACCTTTAGTGTATTTGCTATCACAACTGTAACAAAGCCCTTTTGCTCTTTTTTCTTCCAATTGTTGTGGTGTGAACCTTATAGGTTGTCAAAGACTAGGGGCAACAACACTTCCATCTTTATAGTTGTGAGTGGTATGCTTCCTGGTTGCCATAATTTTACTTTCCATTTTTCTTGCTAACATGAATACCTTCTCTAATGAATCAGGTTCCCAAAGGCGAACATCATGTTGGATATTATCCTTTAAATTCCCTATGAACAAATCAATCCTATGCTCCTCTGGAATATTTTTTACCCTTATGTTCAATTTTTGGAACTCCTCAATGTGCTCCATTATTGAATCCTTTTGTTTGAGACTTATCAATTGGCTAAAAAAGGTGTTGATTTTTGTATCCTCATAATGTGCTGTCAATTCTTCCATAAAAATTGCCCAAGTGATAATTTGTTTACGAGAGAAAAGCCATTGATACCATACAAACTGATTTGGTTCCAAATATAAAGTTGCAATACATATCTTTTGTGTGTTTTTCACATTATTGAGATCGAAAAATTGCTCCATCTGTAATATCCATGTTGCGAGATCCTTGCCATCAAACTTCCTCATATCAATTTTTGGAATATGGTGGGTCTTCGATCCAACATTAGAGTCTATGGAATCATGATTAACATTTCTTTTGTTCTCATCATGAGTTTCCTTTACTACCCTTTCACCATTAGTGACCATTTCTTGTAGCAACTTATTCATATTTATCTTCAATTCTTCCATCTTATCATCCATGCCATCAATTTTAGCGTCCATGTCATTCATCTTAGTTTCCATGCCATCCATCTTAGCTTCTACACCTTTCTTTAAACAATCCATCTTAGATTCTACACCTTTCTTTAAACCATCCATCTTAGCTTCTACATCTTTCCTTAAACCATCCATCTTAGATTCTGTTGCTTTTTGTGCAAGTGACACTTGTTGCACTTGGTCTCGTAATTTCGATATATCATGTTGCATTTCTTCCTCTTCTTCATGAGTCATGCTAGAGCTTTCAGGTTGCTTACTAGGTGTTTGCATTTTCTTTCCTCGGGGCATCAATTCCTGATTCAAACTAATTTTTCAAACCAAGCTTATGCAAAAATTTAAAAAAAACTACACACCTTTTTTCACTTTGTAGAAGCTTGATATTGAACCTGATGTATCTTTGCAATTTTGGATCATCCAGTTCTAAAATTGCGATCTGTAGTAGCCCTCTGTGTCCTCTTTCCAATGCCACTAGTCTGATCCAAATTGGATTCTCCAAGGAAGATTTATGCATAATCTCCCAAGATGACCTGATTATAGACTAGTTCAGTAGAGAAAACTTGTATGACGTGCTACGAGTCAGTGTTTCGACCTTTGGCTTTGAAAAATATATACAACAAACTACAGTCTGTCCTATTTCTATAACTTCTTATGAATTTTCAATCCGATGCTCAAAGAGAAATTTATGACGATTTTCCCCAGGTCACCTATTTGGAATGTAATTCAGGAGTCTGCAAAAATACCAACTTCCTTAGATCACATCTCCGCCAATATAGTGCGAAAATCTCTAAAATTTAGACTTGAGATTCAGTGCGATTTCTTCTCAAATGGGTTTTTCTTTTAGTTTCTAAAACATTGCAGAAAAAAAGCTATAGCGAAAATTCCACGATGACCTGTTTGGAGCAACGAAACCCTAGAATCCAAAGCTCTGATACCAAATGTTATGAAACCAGCTCACAAAAAGATAGAAAAGAGAGATCAACACCTTAGAATTCAGCCTCTTCGAGGGGGAAACCTCATTTACATTACACAAATGAACAATTCTTGGATGATTCAAATGAAAAAAACTCCTTTCTATATATAGGAGTCTAAGGAGTCACAATATAACCCAACCGACCTAACAATAATAATATGAAGCCACAAAAATAACAATAGAGGGATTCTATAGGGCACAGTAATAACAATATGGAGACAATAGGGGCACAACAATATTAATAAGGGATACAAATACAATAGTAATGGGGTAAACACTAGTATTATAGGGACCCAACAATCACTCCATTCATATGTTTGATGGCCAGCTTGAGGTAAGAAAAGCATCTGACCACTCACTTGTCATGAGGGGAATAGAAGAAGAAAGGCTTATCAAGCTGCAAGGTACCTCTGCTCGTGCACAACATTTCTCATACAATTCTCATCATGAAGAAGGTACACTTCCATAAAGTTTATTATGGCATGCTAGATTTGGACATTTGAACTATGACAGCCTCCACTTGTTAAAAAAAAATGGTGTTGTTGGTTTGCCTACAATTCCTTGGAAACTTAAGCAATGTGATGCTTGCATTCTAGGAAAGCACAGCAAACAGTCTTTTCATGTTTCACATTCAAGAGCACATAGAAAAATTGAACTCATTCATTCAGATTTCTGTGGTCCAATGCCTATTCCTTCTACAAATGGAAATAAATATATCATGACATTTATTGATGACTACACCAGAATGTGTTGGGTTTATTTATTGAAGAACAAATCTGATGTTTTTCAAACATTCAAGAATTTTCATAAATGGATTGAAAATGATGCACAATCTCATATTGGGTCTATTCTCACTGATAATGGAAAAGAATACACATCAAATGAATTTGAAAACTATCTTCGCCAACATGGGATCAAACATCAAACAACTGTGCCTTATAATCCCCAACAGAATGGTGTAGCTGAAAGAATGAACAGGACAATCTTAAATATGGTACGATCCATGCTCTTCTTCAAAAATGTAAAGATAATGTTTTGGGCTGATGTTGTTCTATGTGCTGCATATATAAAGAATAGATGTCCATCTAATGCTATTAGAAACAAGACCCCATATGAAATGTGGTATGGACATGTTCCTTCGGTAAAGCATCTCAGGGTCTTTGGTTCCACCTGTTATGCCTTGATACCAAAGGTACATGGAAACAAACTTGGTTCTAGAAGTCATAAATGTATCTTCCTGGGGTATTCAAACACCTCCAAAGCATACCGTCTCTGTGATGAAGGAAATAAGAAGTTTGTTGTATCTAGAGATGTAATGTTTCTTGAATCATCCAAAACTGACAATGTTGTTGAGTGGCAACTTGATCGCTTGGATAGATTCGCAAAAGAAAAATCATTTCAAGAATTTGATAATCAGATTTCACATCTTGAAGGGGGGATTCCTATACTAGATCAACATGTGGAATCTTCTTCTGAAGAACACTCTCCCCGGCATGAAACTCCAACAAAGGATGATGCTTTAAGTGATGTGATTGATAGAATTGGAAGACTCAATCTTGATTCAATCCCAACTCAATCAACGGAGTAGCCTGGACCATCTGAGAAAGGTCCCTGAAAGTGGCTGACAAAGACACTTGAAAGTGTTCATCCTGATGAGATTGGAAAGATAGGAACTAGAAATTCAAACCGGCAAAATGGAGGTGATGTAGATGACTCTAATTCACCTGTTGATATGGATGTTTCTTATGATTGTGAATTGAACTTGTCTATAGATTTTGAACCAACTTCCTTCAAAGAAGCTACTTCTCATGATGGATGGAAAGAAGTGATGTAAAAGGAGTATGATTCCCTCATAAAGAATGGCACTTGGAAGTTGGTTGATCCTCTATTAGGAACCAAACCAATTGGCTGCAAGTGGGTCTACAAGAACAAGTATAAAGCTGATGGCTCACTTGACAAGCACAAAGCTAGGCTTGTGGCAAAAGGTTTTTCACATAAGGAAGGGGTCGATTATGAGGAGACTTTTGTCCCCACATCAAAATGGGCTACCATCCAGACACTCTTTTCCATAACAGCTCAGAATGGTTGGAAAGTCCATCAAATGGATGTAAAAATTGCTTTCTTGAATGGAGATCTAAAAGAGAATGTTTTTATGTCCCAACCTGAAGGATTTGCTATGAAAGGAAATGAACATAAAGTATGCAAACTTGTGAAGTCCTTGTATGGCCTCAAACAAGCACCATGAGCCTGGTATAAAAAACTAACTAAGCATCTTCAGAAACTCAATTTCAAACATTATGATCTTGATGATGCAACTTTATTTGTCAAGAAAGTTGGCAAAACAGTTGTATATCTTGTGGTATATGTAGATGATCTTTTGATGACAGGGAACAATGAAAGATACATTGCATCCATAAAGAAGGAATAGGGGAAAAGCTTTGAAATGATTGATTTGGGCTATGTTCATTATTATCTTGGTATTGAAGTAACTCAACATCCGAAGTCCATATTTCTTTCTCAAAAGAAGTACATTGGAGATCTGTTAAATAGGTTTGGCATGATAGAATGCAATCCTCTTACTACTCCAATAGAACAAAACTTAAAGCTCACATCTATTGAAGGAAAAGAATTTGAGGATGAAACAAAGTATAGACAACTTGTAGGAAGTCTCAACTACTTAACTACTACTAGACCAGACATTTCATTTGTTGTTGGAATCCTCTCCAGGTTTATGCAAAAGCCTTGTGAGGGACATTGGTCTGCTACAAAAAAAGTTCTAAGGTACTTGAAGGGAACTCAAGACTTTGGAATCAAGTATACACAGGTGGACGACTTCAGTTTGATTAGATACTCTGATTCAGACTTCGATGGAGACAAAGAAACTGGGGTATCTACTTCAGGATATGCTATGAGTCTTGGATCAGGAGTTGTCTCATGGAGATCACACAAACAATCAGTTCTATCGGATTCCATAACTGAAGCAGAATACATGGTAGCAGCTGAAGCAACAAAAGAAATTGTGTGGCTCAAGAAAATTCTTGAAGATTTACAGGTAAAACAAGTACAATCAACTGCACTCATGATTGACAATACCTCTGCAATAAAGTTGGCCAAGAACCCAAAGTTCCATGATCGAAGAAAGCACATCAATACTAAATATCATCTGATTTGACATCATGTTGAGGCAAAAACAATCCATCTCCATCATTTTTCCACTAATGAGAAAATTGCATACATCTTCGCCAAAGCACTTGGAAGAGAAAATCTTTAACAATTCAGAATGATGCTTGGACCCACCAACATCCCTTCAGATTAAGGGGGGGAATGTTGACACCTAATCATCAGGATTAGGTGAATATAATGTAAATAAATAAACAAGTAATGTGAACAGTCATCGGGAGATTAAGTGAATAGTCTCTCCCTCATGTATATAATGAAAACCTACCTAAAGGAATGAAATATATGAATCATTTTTGTTTTGAGGAGTTAATGCCTGGCCTGACACGATGCAATATGATGACAAAGTCGTTGCACTGTGTTTCGTTAGAGGTAAGAAAGTTACCTTATTATGATGGTTTAACTAACGTAGATCTATTTTTAGATGACTTTGAGCGTGAAGTCCCTGAGGAACACTACTTCCAAGCATTAGAATTGGCACTGCACGCTACGCTCGCACGATGGTGGGGTACGCATAAGGATAGTTTTATTGGATGGAAAGACTATAGAAGAATGATGAAGCTATGGTTTGGGTGTGTTAATACCAAAATGAGTGAGAAGTATAATGGAAGAGATGATCCACACGATCACCTGGAAAAATGGACTAAGGCATGGAGGACCAAACCACAGCCAGAATGGGTGCACATATTTTGTCATACCTTGGATACAATCCCCATGAACTGGTATCTTGAGATGGAGCTCTGCCATGGTACTGCAGAATGGGATGTATTGAAGGAAGGGTTCTTATTGACTTTCTATTTTGAAGATGGATTTGCAAGTATCAATGAAGCACAGCGACAGATTAAAGCGGTTATCTTCATAATAGCGAAGGAACCTATGAAATGGACCCAACTGGATTGGAGAACCCAACTGTGCCACACATTGAAATTCTATAATGTGATCATTGAATAGGAAGAAGAAGCCCAAGGAACATCAATATTATAGAGGCAGAAGGGCATCGCAAAGTCGAAGGCCCACAAATAGAAAACTTGGGCATCTATGCACCTTTGAAAACAAAGCAAGTAAACATCGGCACTGAAGAAGAACCGAAGTTCACGAAAATTAGAGATTATTAGGACGATGCTACAGTAGATAAAGTCGTTGAATTACTTCACAAGTACCAGGATCTCTTCCCCACTAAGTTTTCGGATTTAAAGGTGATAATTAGCGATTTGGGCATTATGAAGATCACATTGAAGCTAGATGTGAAGCTTGTTAAACAGAGGCCTTATCGGCTTAATCCTAAGTATAAGGAAAAGGTTTGCCAAGAGATAGATAAGATGGTGGAGGCAAGCATCATAGAACTTGTTGAAGAATCCAATTGGGTGAGCTTAATGGTGGTCCAAGAGAAGAAACAAAAGGGAGAAATAATGATTTTCATATATCTGCGAAAGCTTAATGATGCATGTGTTCATGATCCATTTCCAACACCATTTACAGACAAAGTATTAGACAATGTTGGGGGGTAGGAGGCCTATTCCTTTACTGACAGGTTTTCGGGGTATCATCAAATCAAGATCGTGCCAGAGGATAGAAGAAAAATGACCTTCACAATAGAGTGGGGTTTTTTCAGTACATTGTGATGCCATTTGGACTAAAGAATGCACTTGTGATATTTTCCCGCATAGTCATAGCGACGTTCAAGGAGTTAATTCACAAGTTTCTGAAAGTGTACTCTGATGATTGGACAGTGTTTGGATTAGTGAAGCACCATGTAGCGAGTATGCGCCTAATGCTGGATACATGTTGAAGATACCAGATCGCACTGAATTTGAAAAAATGCATATTTTATATTCCTTTTAGGATCTTACTGGGTCATGTTGAGTGCAAGCAAGGATTGATGGTGGACCCTGTAAATATTGCAGTAATTGTGAACCTGGAGGCCCCTAGGAACATCAAGCAGCGGTGCGCGACGTTGGGACATACAGGATACTATAGAAAATTTATCAAAGCTTATGCTCAAATTAGCACGCCCATGGAGAAACTTCTAAAGAAGGATGTGAAATTATGTTGGGATGAAGAGTGTTAGCGCAACTTAGATGCGTTGAAAGAAAAGATGGTCATTGTGCCAATCTTGGTATTCCCCGATTGGAAAAAGGATTTTCATGTACATGTGGATTCTTATTTCATTGCACTGGGTGCAGTGTTAACACAGGCCAATGAAGGAGAAATGGATAATCTTATAGCCTTCGGAAGTAGGAAGTTATCGAAGGCTGAGAAAAATTATTCAACGAATGAGCACGAAGGGATGGCCATGGTCTACACATTGTAAAATTTTAGGCATTATCTATTAGGAGGGAATTTCAAGATGTATACAGATCATTTTGCCTTAAAGTACTTGGTCAAAAAGCATGTGTTGTGGGGGGGGGGGGGGGGGGGGATTTGCAAATGGCTATTATTATTTCAGGAGTATGACTATGAAGTCATTATAAAGCCAGGGAGGTTAAATCCTGAACCTAACCATCTATCGCGAATTAAAACAGGTGAAGAAAATAGTAATTTGGAGGAAGGGTTTCTAGATGTGTAGCTCTTCGTGGTGCGCATAGCAGATGACCATTTTGCAAACATTATTCACTTTTTAACTACGAGGATGGTGCCGAAAGGATACACAAGTCAATAAAGGAAGGAATTAGTAGTGCACACGACCAACTTATTGCAGAGATGGGTGCTAGACTTTGAGCAAGATAATATTCTCACTGAAGCTCATGGGGGAGCTACAGGAGGCCATTATGCAGGAAAAGCAACTACACAAAATATTTTGCACGCAATTCTATGGTGGCCAACATTGCACAAGGATTCCAAGGCATACTGTAAGGCATGTGATGTGTGTCAAAGAACTAGAAGACCATCGTGAAGGGATGAGCAACCACTACATCCTCGGGTATCTTTGCAGGCATTTTAGAAGTGAGTTATTGATTTTATTGGGCCAATTCATCCCCCTGGAAAGAAAACGGGCGCACGTTACATTATCACTGCGACAAAATATCTAACTGGATGGGCGAAAGCACAACCCGCCAAGGATTGTATAGGGGCTACAACTGCAAAATTCTTGTTTGAGTATGTCTTAACAAGGTTTGGATGCCTGAAAGTGCTGATGAGTGACAGGGTTACGCACTTTATGAATGAAACGATCAGCGTGTTGACTAATAAGTTCTCGGTCTACCATCAGAATAGTAAACCATATCACCCACAGGAAAATGGAACTATTGAAGCTTTTAACAATATTTCTTGCGTACCTTCAGTGTTATGGGCTTATAGGACTACTTGTAAGAATCTGATAGGGCAAACATCGTTCAGATAGGTCTATGGGGTCAAAGTCGTAATGCCAATGGAATACAATGTGTCTAGTCTATGCATAGCAGCTTTGATAGATATGGCGTATTGCGAGGCCTTGGAAGAACGGCTCACGCAACTCATGGATCTCAAAGAAGACCGATTTTTGGTAGGGTTCCATTAACAAGTACAAAAGGAATGCGAAAAATCATGGCATGATTGCCATATCAAGCTTCACACATTCAAGGTAAATGATCTTGTCCTGTTATATGATAGCAAGTTCACTAAATTTCTGAGTAAATTCCAGATGCATTAATTAGGGCCATATATTGTCAAATAAATTACATATGGTGGCACATTTCATCTCGCGATGCTGAATGGGGAACCCTTCCCAAGGAGAGTGAATGGAAGTAGGTTGAAGTTGTATATAGGGGATCTTGCACAATGACTATATGGCAGCAAGATAGTCTTAGTGCTCCAGGAAGTTATAAGGGAGTGTGGGACTATAAACTACACTGCCCATCTTGGAGGACAAGGCAGTGAGTAGGTTGCGTAGAGAGTGATGAAGATGCAACACATGAAGTTGCGTTCAAGAAGCTATTCCATCGTAGAAGGTACCACGCAGCCTAGCAGGAAAATGACCATTGGAGTTACTATTCATAATTTGACGGCTAGAAAGCGGTTAAGAGGAGTAGGGTGGCAGAAATTAAGGTAAAAATCTTTGAAGATTTGCCGCCAAAACAACATTTAGTATCAGAATTTGGGGAGAATAGTCAAATTTGAATTCAAAACCCCCTATAAATTATGTGTGCCGGTCCAACCGAGAAAACTTTGCGCTCTAAGACTTGCTAGTGAATTTTTTTGTCTGTCGCATATGAGTCGATCATTCTGGGAGGAATTTTTGTCGAGCCCTCCATTAGTGAACTATTTTGCTAAAGACTAGGAGTTATTCACTAAGAAAATGACTTCCACTAACCTTGTTGAAGCCCTGAGTTTGGAAACAGCTATGTCCGATGTGCTAGGATGGATGTGTCCAGTATGGAGGTGTTGACGTGTTGGACCCACCAACATGTCAAGGGGATCTCCCCGGTAAGAAATCCAAATTAGACCTCAGACTGTTTGGTGTAGGAGTCCCAGTAGTAGGTCATAAGGTAATGCCTTGACCGTGATGTCGCATAGAGGCAAGTAAGATAACTCTGTTAGTAGCAAGAGTGTGACTACTACAGTGAGTCAAGGAAGATGTATGAGAGGTTCTAACACATAAGGGGGAGAAAAGGGTGAAGGTGAGTTCCAGGTTGAAAGGGATCAGTCCCAACTTGGCTAGGAACACACAACACAAAAGGACATACACATCTTCCAGCGGAGCAGTCCACTCAGATGCGGTAGTCACAACATACAAGGTAAGATAACACATACAGCACTCACGAATCAGTCCGAATGAGTGCAACAGTTGTTATAGTAAGATTCACGTGAAAGGTTTGTCTAGTGTCCGACAGAGCAATTGACATAGATGGTGACAACATTAACAACATATACAACACATTTGCAACAAGATTCATATAATTTCATGTGAATCATTTCATACACAAATACGTAAGTTAAACAAAATATATCATTAAGGCAACCAGAGCATTCCAACTACAATAACAACATATGCATGAAAATGTGTTGGCTATTATTATATAAAGTGTAAGTTCTAATCATACAATACATAAATGTAAACCTTCTATCCCCATCAGTGAAATGTTACAACCACATTCGCTTGCTCCTCTAAAGAGATGTACTAGCTCCATGTAGTGGAGAAGCCAAGGCGCGTTACAATACTGTCCAAGCTTTCTTCAAGATAGTCTTAATAGAAGCTTGGCTGACCAAAAGCCTATACAATGAGTTATGAGGGACTATTTATAGCAAAGGGTGGGGTGACCCTTGACATTCCCCTTTGTGACCATTCAACTACCCTTATGACTCTTCACCTACTCTATGACTGTTACATCCACTATTAAGACTTGACTTACACTTGACATGACTCAACATTACAATGCACATGTACCCATGTGAATAATGTCTTGAACAATCCAAACTAGACATCATTCTGACTTAGACAACCGTAGAAGTCCAACTGCTCGACATGCTCATGCTAATCAATGGTAACATATTGATGCCAAGATTGGTAGTCCTTGATAGTGTCCATGTGTTCCACCGTGACATCTATATGAAACCTGAACCTTGCCTCCATAGCATCTGGGTACACTTCTGAGGCTCCTCTGTCCAACTTGTCTGAGAGAATGCGCATCATTGTCTTCAATGTGGCCAGACCAGTAATGTACTTGCGCATGATGTCTACACTGATACGCAAGTCTAGGCTGGTGGCAGTGCACATCAATTCCTCGAAGTATGAGTCAAGCTCTTGTCGAACCTGCTTCTTTGTCTTCACCTAGGTGAGAGTCCCAAGTGAAAAGATCGCATGAGTGTGCATGAGTGTGCACTATAACATCCATGCTCTTGAATACTCATGCATGGGAAGCCTGTATTCTAGTGATGAGTTGCGATAGGTCTTCATAGTTTCAGATCTGACTCCAGATACATGCTTGCAGCTCAACCATATTGGCCCTCATCATCTTTGGCAAGTGAAGTGGGGCTCCCTTGCACTTCATCATCCATGCTTGCATTTTATCAACAGCAGCATGTATGTTCTTCAAGATGCATGATCTCTTCACACATCGTTGCTACCATCTGTGGAGATGGATGACTGTTTAGTGCACGGTACCAAACTTGGAGTACAATGCTCGCATAACTGTATCAAGGGACAATACTTCATCTAGTATTGCCTTCTTCAGTTTAGCTCATGTGGACATTGTCACCAAGTCTCCTCCTTTCTTGACCACCTGTAGTTCCTTCACCATTTGCTCATTCTCAGCTCTGAGGAAACGAACACTTGAGATAGTGGCTTCGGCATACACTCTAGTTGCATCGGCCAAAGTAGCTAGATGCTTGTGCACATTAGTTACAATCACTTTTTCTTCAACTTGCACAGGGGATGTTTGGTCCTTCGGCTTTGGTACTCTATCATACTACATAAGTTTGTGATGAGATTCGTCAAAGGAGATGTTGTGCAACTCTGCATCTGGCTGACCACCAAGGATCTTCGTGCCTCCTTGGTCACTTAATACTTGATCATCATCTGGATGCAATGAAGTGGGTGAGTCAACCACTTTATGGTGAGGCATGAGGTTGGTGTCCTGGTCCAACTCCTGTTGCTCCATGTCTACATCCAACAGTTCAAGTGCCTGTTTTCTCATTTGCAAAGTCTTGCCCCTGTGATGGTTCACCCTGTTCGCCTGATGCCAGCTATTCAGATGAATCAACTACTTGTGCGGGCGTTGCTTCGTCTATCTGCACATGATGCACCCCCTCCCGTATTTGTTGTTTCTGCACTTCCTTCTCCTCTTAGTGCAGCTCTTTTTATTTTCGGAGTTTCTCCCTTAGCTCATGCAACTCCTTCTTTGCTTCCTCCATTCTCTTCTTATCCCACTCCCTTGGTGCAATTCGATTATCGTGCTTCTGCCTCTTTGCTTGAATAGCCATAGCTGCTTGTTCTACAAGTGGATTTTCTCGAAACTTGCAGCTTTGTTCCTCCTCCATGCGATCGACAATCTTCCTCTTCCCTTTGTTGCGCACAGGTATGCTTGGCTCTGCTGCCTCTGCTGCAGCTACTACTGTTGGTGCTCTATATGATGCTGCTTCATGCTGCTTTGCTAACTGCTCAACAGTGAAGCCGACCTATTCATTGGGTCCAGAGGAATTGTAGTAGTACCTCGATGAGTCTTCCTCAGCCCAATGAAATGCCCCATGGATCCAGTTGAACTGAACTCTCATGTAGTGATCCTTCAAAATGAAATGTGGGTCATACGGGTTGAAGCTTCGAGGTCGAATGAGTACTTCTTCATCTATTCTACTTTGACATATGCTATCTTGATACTCTAAATCTCATATAACCCAATCCATAATGGAAAAGTGGGCCAAGGTGCCTTCTTCTTCCACTGCAGTCTAGCTGTCAATCCTACTGAGATGTGATATGATACTTCCTACATGACAAGTATGTCCAAGGAAAACTTTGGCAGAACATGCGGAGGCTTCTCCCTATTGAACATTCGGATGAAAGTGTTGGACAGTGAGGCATACCAATCTGTAATGCCTAAAAATGCCTCCATTGCCTCCTTTTAAATGCAGGGTGGATCCTGTTCAAATATCAAGCTATACACTGGGATGACAAAATGGTCGAACAACCATATGATTACTCCCCTGAAGTTGCATTTGGACAAAAACTTGAAATATGTGTTTACAATAGTCTCTGTCGGTGACCATGCCCACTCCAATCCCAAGAACTCATGTTGGGCACAGAGTGCATCTAGGATGTAGGCAGACATATAAATCTCTGCATGCATACCCTCGGGTGATTGTCGAGCCTTCATAACTTGTTCCTTCAGCTGATGAGCCAATATGTCAGACCAGTTACATGGTCTTCCTTCTCTAGCAAGTTTTTCCAATGTGATCACCCAACTCTGACGAAACGTTTCAGTGCTTGCTTGGTCACTTAGTCAACATGCGAATATGACCAAGTATTGGTACTCCTTCCTCAATATATTTGTCTTGTAGACCTGGTTGGGTGCCATACTAAAACAAACTAACTCCTTTACCCAATCCTTAAGAATGTCTCTGGAGTTACGTCTGCTACTAGGCAAGCTGAATGGAGGACTCATGATAGTTGCGGGCTCTGACATCTAATACATCTCATCATAATCTCATGCCCAGAAGGTTGTAAGCTTCGTCCCACTGACACTGCCCAAGGTCATCGTCTCAGGGTCAGTGTGAGAGATGATCCAATGAATCATGTATGCGCATGGGAACGGGGGGTATCTGCATGCAATCCGGTACAAGCCATAATTGTGAATGTTTATGTACACCTAGTAGTCTTCGAGGTCTTCCCCAAAAGTGCCTACGAATGTTCCACTAACCTCTTGCCACTTCAGTTTGATGTCCTTATCTAGATATTGCTTTGTACCTTCATAGATCGATAGACTAGAGGACACCTGTTCAGCTGCTGCTCCAGTTGAAACTCCATCAGTGTCCTGTGATCTTATTCTCTTGGAAGCCATTTAGACAGATGAACACCTGAAAGATCTAGAAACAGGCAGCATGCATGGCAAGAAATATGTCAGTGGAAACAAAGCACATCTGGGGAAGGACACAGCACATACCTGGGAAATTGGTGAGCAAGACTGTGCAAATTTTACTAGGAAGCTGGGTGACTGGCTACTGGATCTGTGAAATGCACAATCCAGTCAGGCAACTGGCTACTGGGATTGCCCAATTCCAGCTGGTAAGGACTACTGGCCCAGGGACAAATTTGCACAATTTCCTGGGCCAAGCAGCCACTGTCCTCCAGAAATGTGCAAAACAGTCCTGCAGGCAAGTGTTGGGCAAGAATGCGCATTCCTGGAGAGGAAAGTGAGCCTTCCTTCCCCATATTGCGCAATGCAGCCTTGGTGAAGGCAGAGCCCAGGACAAGGTTGTCCCAACTTGCCGATGGGCAACTGAAAGCAAATAAGACAGTAAATGCATGGCGACACTAAGCGATAGTAGAAGTGATTGAAATTGTATGAAAAACATGAATTAAATATTCAGCAAACATATCAACATGCATGTGGGTGAGGCAGTTCGCTGGTTGGGCAAACGTCCATGCAAAACAGTTGCATGCATGTGACAACAGTGAGATAGCAACGAAAACTAAAATAGAGCTAGGAAAAACTAGTACACATGTAAACGATAGCAAGCGTTCAAATAAATCAAGCAAACAACACTCACACAAGGGAATACACAAAAAACGACAAAAATGCTGAAAAAGACAAGTTGAGGCCACTTACCCGTGAAAAGTTGGGACAAATGTGTCGAAGCGTCCTGGATGTGTTGTATGATGTTAGAGCTCCAAGATCGATGTGAATAAATGAGCTCTGATGTGTCAAATAAATAAGTTTGGTATCATGATGCGCATGTGACAAATCTAGGAAAAAGCGACACTTGGAGGGAAACTTCTAAAACATCTTTGCATATAACCCCCAACTACTAAAAATAGCTCCCTAAATCATGGGATGCCTTTTGCATGTTGTCTCTTACTATTCTAGAAAGAGCAAGTCATGCATGCATGCAAGTCAAGTTTCCTCAGTCCCCGGTGAAACTGGTCAACCAGACTGTTCATGCATGTCGTTGATCGACTGCTCGAGAAAAATGTGAATTCCTGGTTGGGAGCTGGGCTGACTACCTAGGAGGATTGCATAATTTCTGGGCAGAGAAGCTGACTACTGCCCACATTTGCCCAAATCCTGGGCTGAGCAACCCTGATGGGGAAATTTGCACAAATCCTGCTGGGAGTGTTGGCTAGAAGGATTGCACAATCCTAGAGCCTAGTAGACTGCCAGAGAGGATTATGCAATTTCTGGAGAGCAGGATCACTGCCCTCCAAAAATGCACAATTTTCAAGGGGAGGCTGCTCAGCCTGCAGCTGGACCAAGCCTGGGTGAACAACCTGTGAGGGGAATGGATCTACTGTGATCGACAGGCTATCTTTGTGCAAGGAAAACACTGAAGCTTGAGTACTTGACAAAGCAAGACAAAGTGTTGTGAAAGGTTGGTAGGGGGGCTCCGAAACAGGCTAAGGAAAAATTTTGGAGGGTGGTTGTAGCCGCTAAAACACTTGGAGACACACTGGTAGAACTCCAGCTCTCTAAATAGATCTTTTTCATGAAAAGCAAGTCTAACACCTCAAGAAGTATTGTTCAGTTCTCAGCTCATCTTGGTTTCACACTAGCTTGATTGAAAGATGTAGAATCTTCCAAAATCATGGTCAATTGACACACATTCCAAGACAAGGCAACATATTTGTTTCATTTGGGGTTGAGGGGTATATAAGTGCATAAGCAGTATAGTCTTCAGAGTCTTAGTTTCATCTCTAGTGTTGCTCCACTGCCAACAGGCCTAGACAGTACCCCGGTGGAGTCACATAGGAACACAAGCATGGCTCTGCTGCCAGTGATCCTGGTCAGTACCCTGGTGAAGTTACTTGCATCACATCCCTATGTAGGAAGCATTTCTCTTCTTTCACCTTATTTATTTACCATTTTGATTTTTTTTTTTACTTTTCATTTTCACCATGCATAGCACTTATTCATTTCAGAGGTGGAAGAGGGATCCCAACTTATTGAGAGCAGAAAAGGTTGTTCTAGCAGAGAAGTAGTTTATTGTATCTCTGACGTGCCTGTTAAGGTTTTCCCCCTCACCTTACTCTACTTGACTAAGCTAACAAGGGTTAACCCAAAAACAACCAACTAGAGAAGGTGACACTAATTAGCATGTAAGCGTTGTGTTTTCACCAAGGTTCACTTTGAATAATATGTATTTTCCTTCGATGTATTGTGGACTAAGAGTAACAAGTTCATCATACAGAGAAAAGATGACAGATAACCAAGTAGTGGTAGCTGTACAAGCCCTCTTGTACTTTACCCAGCTTGCTTCAAGAGTCATACATGGTTTCATGCAAGACTAGCCCACGAAAGAAACAAACAAGCTAACAAACATCAAAGCAAAGCAAAAGCAGAAGTGAAAGTGAAAGCAAAGCAAGTAAGTAAACAAGAAAGCAAACAAACATATAATCAAACAAGCATGCAAGCAAACAACTGAAAGCAAACACTACTCCTACTCCTACTCCTACACTAACGTTGCATGGGCCTGATCACATTAAGTGATACTTCCAATGCAGCCACCGGCGCATTGGTAGACATATGTTGATGAAGGCTTGGTCTGTGAGCAACTAAGTTGTGCGAACCCACAAGAATGAAATATATAAAAATGAAGATAGCCACACTTTGTGTTTCAAAGTGCCCACAGGACATAAGTAAGTGCATGTGCATCACGGGCAATTCGTGGACTTATCATGGTGTTGTGTGACACTACGTGCAACTTTGAAGCATAAGCACACTCTTTACTGTGACATGCAAGCAAACGAAAGAAACAAAGATAACTTGTGTCACACATGAGTGCTTGCAATGTAAAACTCCTCCAATGCATGGGTAATGGGATCGTGCAGTTTGAGTGGAGGAAGTGTGATCTGTGTGTGAGATGGATCTTCAATGCATACAGATGAGTGATGAGGAGCCTTGGGTGATTGAACAATTTCATGATCAGAAGTGAGACTAACCCCAAGAGAGTGAGGACCTGACATAACCATCAGCTCGGGCTGAAGTGCCTCGACAATCTTAGGTGTCTCAACTTCATCATCAGGTAGATCATCATAAACCGATGGCTTCAAAAGATCAACTGCAATAGATTCATGATCGTGATAAAAAATGGAAGAAAATGGATCACAACCACCATGATCAGAAAAATCAATGAATTATTCGACATCCTCATGATCAGATGAATCAAATAGAGGGGTAGATGAAAAGCGAGCAAACTCGTCCTCTGTGTCTCCAGAAAAGACAAATGAAGGATCAAGTGGATCTTCAATGAGTAACTTATCCTCTCCATTGTCAAATTATGGACTAAAATTCGGTGAGTCCTGTGAGTGATCAACAATGGGTGCATTCGTGGATGAAGACACATATGCAAAATCATGGATGGCACGTTCACCAAAGAGGTTAGGAAAGAACAGAGGAGGCTCGGACAGAAGGGAGTCATCCTTCTCTGAGTGTTGATGCTCAATCTCCCACTCATACTCTTCATGAATGACAGCGCATGTTGGTTGTGCAACACCAACTCGGTCAATGGGTTGTTCCTCATCCACAACAAGTGAAGAGTCCAGAATGGATGAACACAAGACATTATCATTCATAGGAACACCTGAGTGTGAAGATGGAGGTCATAGAAAAGCATGCATATGAGAACTCGAAGGAATCACAACCAAATCTGCGTGCAAATTGAGTGAAGTGATGTTGGGAGAATGTGAAGGATGAACAGGTGTGTGAGCAAGATCTCAACATCACTAGGCAATGGTGGAGCTGTTGAATGAGAGGAAGGCAGACAATCAGTTGAGGCAGTGCCCGCATCCACATGAGATTGTGCAACTCCATCAATGAAGAATTTTGAGCAAGGCTTCATCTCAAACTTTCTCTTGGGATGGGTAGATTTCTTAAGGCAATACTCAAATCGGTCCCAAAGATAAGAAAAATTCAACTGGCCCCTTGGATCTTGAAACTACAAGTCATGGAATCGCTGCCAAAAATAAATAACTGATTCATGCGGAGCCCTCTATTGCTGTAAAAATTTCTGGTCAATATGGTCTGGATAAAAATGATAGAATGTGTCTTCAATGAGATCAAAGAAGTGCTCAAATGAGTGCGCGGTGTCAGCCGATAGGCTGAGTACCTAATGAAATGGAGATTCATGAAGTGTGTATGCAAGCAGCAAACCAGCCTGTTTGTCAGAAAACTCATCTTCCTCATGAATCATGGAAAGAAAGTTATGTAAGTTCTCAGGCCAAGCCACTTCACCTTCACCATCATACATGTGAGTGGACAAGAGATTGAAAATATTCCCCATGATGGAGACATCTTCACGATTCAAAAAACACTATGGGGGAAGAAGAGTGCAAGACTCCATGAAATATGTGCAAAGGTTCAAAACTGGATGAGAGGACACAGCTTGTAATCAGGCCCTCCTTCTAGTGTGAGAAATGTTGACAGTGGTGGACCTGCCAACATGTCAAGGGATCTCCCCAGTAAAAATTCCCAATTAGACCTCAGAACATTTGGTGTAGGAGTCCTAGTAGTGGGTCATAAGGTAATGCCTTGACCGCGATGTCACATAGAGGCAAGTAAGATAACTCTGTCAATAGCAAGGGTGTGATTACTATAGTGAGTCAAGGAAGATGTATGAAAGGTTCTAACACATAAGGGGGAGGAAAGGGTGAAGGTGAGTTCTAGGTTGAAAGGGATCAGTCCCAACTCGGCTAGGAACACACAACACAAAAGGACATACATAGATTTTGGTGGAGCAGTCCACTCGGATGCAGTAATCACAACATACAAGGTAAGATAACACGTACAACACTCATGGATCAATCCAAATGAGTGCAACGGTTGTTACAGCAAGGTTCATGTGAAATGTCTGTCTGGTGTCTAGTAGATCAGTTGACACAGACGGTGATATCATTAACATCATATACAACACATTTGCAACAAGATTCATATAATTTCATGTGAATCAATTCATACACAAATACGTAAGTTAAACAACATATATCATTAAGGCAACTAGAGAAGTCCAACTACAATAACAACATATGCATGAAAATGTGTTGGATCTTATTATATAAAGTGTAAGTTCCAATCATACAATACATCCATGTAAACTTGCTAGCCCCATTAGTGAAACGTTATAGCCACATCCACTTGCTCCTCCAAAGAGATGTACTAGCTCTATGTAGTGGAGAAGCCAAGGCGTGTTACAATATTGTCCAAAATTTCTTCAAGATAGTCTTAGTAGAATCTTGGCTGACCCAAATCCTATAGAATGAGTTATGAGGGATTATTTATAGCAAAGGGTGGGGTGACCCTTGACATTCTCCTTTGTGACCATTCAACTACCCTCATGCCTCTTCACCTACTCTATGATTTTTACATCCACTATTGAGACTTGAATTATACTGGACATGACTCAACATTACAATGCACATGTACCCATGTGAACAATGGCTTGAACAAGCCAAAGTAGACATCATTCTAACTTAGACAACCATAGAAGTCCAACTACTCGACATCCTCATGGTGATCAAAAGCAACATATTGATGCCAAGATTGGTAGTCCTTGATATTGTCCGTGTGTTCCGCCATGACATCTGTTTGAAACCTGAACCTTGCCTCCATAGCATCTGGGTACACTTCTCGGGCTCCTCTGTCCAACTGGTCTGAGATCATGTGCATCATTGTCTTCAATGTGGCTAGACCAGCAACGTACTTGAGCATGATGTCTGCACTGATAGGCAATTCTGGGCTGCTGGCGGTGTGCATCAACTCGTCGAAGTACGAGTCAAACTCCTGTCAGACCTGCTTCCTTGTCTTCGCCTAGGTGAGAGTCCCAAGTGACAGGATTGCATGAGTGTGCACTATAACATCCATGCTCTTGAATACTCATGCATGGGAAGCAAGTATGCTAGTCATGAGTTGCGGTAGTTCTTCATAGTTCTGGATATGACTTCGGATACGTGCTTGTAGCTCGATCACATTGGCCCTCATCATCTTTGGAAAGTGAAGTGGGGATCCCTTGTACTTCATCTTCCATTCTTGCATGTTATCAACAACAGCATGTATTTTCTTCAAGATGCATGCTCTCCTTGCACATCGCTACTGCCATCCATGGCGATGGACGACTACTTGGTGCATGGTACCAAACTTGGAGTACAATTCTTGCATAATCTAGTATTACCTTCTTCAATTCGGCTTGGGCGGACATTGTCACCAAGTCTCCTCCTTGCTTGGCCACCTGTAGTTCCTTATCCATTCGCTCATTCTCAGCTATGAGGAAACAAACACTTGAGCTAGTGGCTTTGGCATACACTCTAGTTGCATCTACCAAAGTAGTTGGATGCTTGTGCACATCAGTCACGATCACTTGTTCTTTAGCTTGCACAGGGGATGTTTGGTCCTCTTAAGTCGGTACTCTCTGAGACTGCACAACTCTACGATGAGATTTCTCAAAGGGGATGTTGTGCAACTTTGCTTCTGGTTGACCACCAAGGATCTCCGTGCCTCCTTAGTCATTTGACACTTGCTCATCATCTTGATGCAATGAAGCGGGTGAGTCGACCTCTTTATGGTGAGGCATGAGGTTGGTGTCTTGTTACAACTCCTGTTGCTCCATGTCTTCATCCAACTATTCAAGCGTCTGTTCTATCTCATGAGCAAATTCTTTCCCCTGTGATGGTTCACTTTGTTCACCTGGTGCCAACTGTTCAGATGAATCAACTACTTGTATAGGCGTTGCTTCATCTATCTACACATGATGTGCCCCTTGCTATATTTGTTGTTGCTACACTTCCTTCTCCTGTTGGCGCAACTGTTTTTCTTTCCGGAGTTGCTCCCTCATCTCATGCAACTCCTTCTTTGCTTCCTCCATTCTCTTCTTATCCCTCTGTCTTCACGTGATTCGCTTGTCACGCCTCTGCTTCTTTTCCTGAATAGCCATAACTGCTTGTTCTACAAGTGGATCTAATTGAAAATTGTAGCTTTTCTCCTCCTCCATGTGATTGACAATCTTCCTCTTCCCTTTGTCACACACAGGTATGCCTGTCTCTGTTGCCTCTGCTGCAGCTACTACTATTGGTGCTCTACGTGATGCTGCATCATGCTGCTTTGCTAACCACTCAATGGTGAAGGCAACCTGTTCATTGGATCTAGAGGAATTATAGAAATACCTCCATGAGTCTTCCTCGGTATAATGAAATACCCCATCGATCCAATTGAAATAAACTCTCATGTAGTGCTCCTTCACAATTCAATGTGGGTCATATGGGTTGAAACTTCGGAGGTCGAATGGGTACTTTTTCATCTGTTCTGCTTCGACATCCACTTTATTGATACTCTGGATCTCATATAACTCAATACCTAACAAAAGAGTGGGCCAAGGAGCCTTCTTCTTCCACTACAGTCTAGCTAACAATCCCGCTGAGCTGTGATATGCTACTTCCTGCATGATAAGTATGTCCAAGGCATACTTTGGCAGAACATGCAGAGGCTTCTCCGCACCGAACATTTGGATGAAAGCTCGAGATGGTGAGGCATACCAATATGCAATGCCTTATAACTCCTCCATTGCTTCCTTTGACATGCAGGGTGGATCCTGTTTGAATATAAACCTGTACACTAGGGTGACAAAATGGTGGTATAATCGTATGATTACTCCACTGAAGCTGCATTCAGAAAACAACTTGAAATATGTGTTCACAACAGTCTTCGTCGGTGACCATGCCCACTCCAATCGCGGGAACTCATGTTGGGCACAGACTGCATCTAGGATGTAGGCAGACATATAAATTTCTACATGCATACCCTCAGGTGACTGTCGAGCCTTTGTGACCTGTTCCTTTAGTTGATGAGCTAGTACGTCGAACCAGTTGCATGGTCTTCCTTCTCTAGCCAGTTGCTCCAATGCGATCACCCAACTCTGACGAATGGTTTTAGTGCTTTCTTTTCCACTCAGTCGACATGTGAATATGGCCAAGTATTGGTACGCCTTCCTCAATATCTTTGTCTTGTAGACCTGGTTGGGTGTCATCATGAAACGAGCTGGCTCCTTTACCCAATCCTTTGGAATGTATATGGAGTTACCTCTCCTGCTGGGCAAGCTAAATGGAGGACTCATGACAGTTGCGGGCTCTGACATTTGATACATATCATCATAATCTTGTGCCTAGAAGGTTGCAAGCTTCATCCCACTGACACTACTCAACGTCATCGTCTCAGGGTCAGTGTGAGAGATGATCGAGTGAATCATGTCTATGCATGGGAACGCGGGTATTTGCATGCAATCTAGTACAAGAAGGACTTGTGAATGTTCACGTACACCTAGCATTCTTTGAGGTCTTCCCTAAAAGTGCTTTTGCATGTTTCATTAACCTCTTGCCACTTCAATTTAATCTCCTTGTCTAGATTCAACTTTTTATCTTCATAGATCGACAGACTAGAGGACACCTGCTCAACTGCTGCTCCAACTGCAACTCCATCAGTGTCCTGTGATCCTATTCTCTTGGAAGCCATTGAGACAGATGAACACCTGAAAGATATGGAAACAAGAAGCATGCATGGCAAGAAATATGTTAGTGGAAACAAAGAAAATCTAGGGAAGGACACAACACATACCTGGGAAACTGATGAGCAAGATTGCACAAATTTTACTGGGAGGTTGGGTGATTGGTTGTTGGATCTGCGAAATGTGCAATCCAGCTAGGGAGCTAGCTGCTGGAATTGCGCAATGCGCAACTCCATCTAGGAAGGGCTATTGTCCCAGGGACAGATTTGTGCAATTTGTTGGGCCAAGCAGCCACTGTCCTCCAGAAATGTGCAAAATAGTCCTAGAGGTTAGTGCTAGGAAAGAATGTGCATTTCTGGAGAGGAAGGTGAGCCTTCCTTCCCCAGATTGCGAAATTCAGCCTTGGTGAAGGCAGAGCCCAGGCCAAGGTTGGCCCGACTCGTCAACGATCAACTCAAAGAAAAAAGACAATAAATGCATGGCGACACTAAGTGAGAGCAGAAGTGATTGACAGCGCATGAAAAACATGAATGAAAGATTCAACAAATAGATCAACATGCATGTGGGTGAGACAGTTTGACAATTGGGAGAATATCCATGCACAATAGTTTCATGCATGTGACAGTAATGAGATGGCAATGAAAACTGAAACAGAGCTAGGAAAATCTAGTACACATGTAAATGATAGCAAGCGTTCAAAGAAATCAAGCAAACAACACTCACACAAGCGAATACACAAAAAGTGACAGAAATGCTGAAAAAGACAAGTTGAGGCCACTTACCCATGAATAGCTGAGACGGATGTGTCGAAGAGTCTTGGATGTGTTGTGGGATGTTAGAGCTCTAAGATCGATGTGAATGAATGAGCACTAACACATTGAATAAATAATTTTGGTCTCATGACGCACATGCCACAAATCTAGGAAAAAGTTACACTTGGAGGGAAACTTCTAAAACAACTTTTCATGTAACCCCCAGCTGCTAAAAATAGCTCCCTGAATCATGGGATGCCTTTTTCATGTTCTCTCTTGCTATTCCAAGAAGAGAAAGTCATGCATGCATGTAAGTCAATTTTCCTCGATCCCGGGTGAAACTGGTCAACCAGACTGTTCATGCATGTCATTTCTCAACTGCTTGGGAAAAATGTGCATTCTTGGCTGGGAGCTGGGCTGACTTCCCAAGAGGATTGCACAATTTCTTGGCAGAGTAGCTAACTGCTACCCACATTTTCCCAAATCCTGGGCTGAGCAATCCTGCTGGGGAAATTTTCGCAAATCCTGCTAGGAGTGTTGGTTGGCACGATTACGCAATCTTGCAGCCCAACAGGCTACCAGATAGGATTGCGCAATTTCTAGAGGGAAGGTTGGCTAGCCTCTAGAAATGCGCAATTTTCAAGGGGAGGCTGCTCAGCTTGCAGCTGTACCAAGTCCAAGTGAACAACTTGGGAGGGTAATGGATCGACTATGATTGAGATGCTGCCTTTGTGCGAGGAAAACACTGAAGCTTGAGGACTTGAAGAAGTAAGACAAAGTGTTGTGAAAGGTTTGTAGGGGGGCTCCAAAAAAGGCTAAGGCAGATTTTGGAGGGTGGTTGTAGCCACTACAACACTTGGCAACACACTAGTAGAACTCCATCTCTTTGAATGGATCTTGTTCGTGAAAAGCAAGTCTAACACCTCAGGAAGTATTGTTCAGTTCTCAGCTCATCTTGGTTTCTCACTAGCTTGATTGAAAGATGTAGCATTTTTCGAACTCTTGGTCGATTGACACACATTCCAAGCCAAGGCGACACATTTGTTTTGGTTGGGGTTGAGGGGTATATAAGTGCACAAGCAATATAGTTGTCAGAGTCTTAGTTCTATCTCTAGTGTTGCTCCACTGCCAACATGCCTTGATAGTACCTCCGTGGAGTCACATAGGAACATAAGCATGGCTATGCTGCCAGCGAGCCTGGTCAGTACCTCGGCGGATTTACTTGCATCACCTCCCCACATAGGAAGCCTTTCTCTTCTTTCACCTTATTTATTTTTCATTTTGAATTTTTTTTTGACTTTTCATTTTTCATTTTCATTTTCACTGTGCATAACACTTATTCATTTCGAAGGTGGAAGAGGGATCCCGACTTATTCAGAGAAGAAGAGTATTTTCTAGTAGAGAAGTAGTTTATTGTATCTCTGATGTGCCTATTAAGGTTTTCCCCCTCACCTTACTCTACTTGACTGAGCTAACAAGGGTTAACCCAAAAACAACTGACTAGAGAAGGTGACACTAGTTAACGCGCAAGCATTGTGTTTTCACCAAGGTTCACTTTGAACAGTACGTATTTTCCTTCAACGTATCATGGAATAAGAGTAACAAGTTCATCATACAGAGGCAAGATGACAGATAACCAAGTAGTGGTATCTTTACAAGCCCTCTTGTACTTTACCCAGCTTGCTTCAAGAGTCATACATGGTTTCATGCAAGACTAACCTATGAATGAAACAAACGAGCTAACAAACATCAAAGCAAAGAAAAAGCAGAAGCGAAAGTGAAAGCAAAGCAAGTAAGAAAACAAGCAAGAAAACAAACATAATATAAGAAAACAAGCATGCAAGAAAACAACTGAAAGCAAACACTACTCCTACTCCTACACTAATGCTACATGGGCCTAATCATGTGAAGTGATACTTCCAATGCAGCCACTGACACATTGGTAGACCAATGTTGATGAAGGCTTGGTCTGTGAGCAACCAATTTTTGCGAACCACCAATAAAGAAAGATATAACAATGAAGACAGCCACACTTTGTGTTTCAAAGTGCCCACAGGACATAAGTAAGTGCATGTGCATGATGGGAAGTCCATGGACTTACCATGGTGCTGTGTGACACTACGTGCAACTTTGAAGCATAAGCACACTCTTGACTGTGACATGCAAGAAAACGAAATAAACAAAGATAACTTGTGTCGCACACGAGTTCTTGCAATGTAAGACTCCTCCAATGCATGAGAAATGGGATCATGCAATTCGAGTGGAGGAAGTGTGATATGTGTGTGACATGGATCTTCAATACATACAAATGAGTGGTGAGGAGCCTTGGGTGATTGAACAATTTCATGATTGGAAGTGAGACTAACCCCAAGAGAGTGAGGGCCTGACATAACCATTAGCTCGGGTTGAAGTGCCTCGACAATCTTGGGTGTCTTAGCTTCATCATCAGGTAGATCATGAAAAACTAGTGGCTTCGAAAGATCAACTATGATAGATTCATGATCATGATAAAAAATGGAAGCAAATTGATCATGACTGCCAAGATCATAAAAATTAATGAATTCTTTGACATCCTCATGATCAGATGAATCAAATAGAGGGGTAGATGAAAAGTGAACAAACTCATCCTCTGTGTCTCTGGAAAAGACAGATGAAGGATCAAGTGTATATTCAATGAGTAACTTATCCTCTCCATTGTCGAATGATGGACTAACATTCGGTGAGTCTTACGAGTGATCAACAATGGGTGCATTCGTGGATGAAGACAAAAATGAAAAATCATAGATGGGAGGTTCACCAAAGATGTTAGGAAAGAACAGAGGGGGCTTGGATAGAAGGGAGTCATCCTTCGCCAAGTGTTGTTGCTCAATCTCCCACTCATACTCTTCATGGATGATAGTGCATGTTGGTTGTACAACACCAACTCTGTCAATGGGTTGTTCCTCATTCACAACAAGCGAAGAGTCTGAAATGGATGAACACAAGAAAACATCATTTGGAGGAACACCCGAGTACAAAGACAGAGGTCGTAGACAATCATGCATATGAGAACTTGAAGGACTCACAACCAAATCTGTGTGAAAACTGAGTGAAGTGATGTTGGGAGAATGTGAAGGATGAACAGGTGTGTGAGCATGATCCTCAACATCACTGGGCAATGGTGGAGCTGTTGAATGAGAGGAAGGCAGACAGTCAGTCGAGACAGTGCCCGCATCCACATGAGATTGCGCAGCTCCATCAATGAAGAATGTTGAGCAAGGCTTGATCTCAAACTTTCTCTTGGGATGGGCAGATTTCTTAAGGCAATACTCAAATCGGTCCCAAAGATAAGAAAATTTCATCTGGCTCCTTGGAGCTTGAAACTACAAGTCACGGAAGCACTGCCAAAAATCAATAATCGATTCATGTGGAGCCCTCCATTGCTGTAACAGTTTCTGGTCAATATGGTATGGATCAAAATGATAGAACGTGTCTTCAATGAGATCATGGAAGTGCTCAAATGAGCGCATGGTGTCAGCTGGCAGGTTGAGAACCCAATGAAATGGAGATTCGCGAAGTGTGTATGCAAGCAGTAAACCGGCCTATTCGTCAGAAAACTCATCTTCCTCATTAATCGTGGAAAGAAAGTTATGTAAGTTCTCAGGCCAAGCCACTTCACCTTCACCATCATACGTGTGTGTGGAAAAGAGATTGAAAAGCTTCCCAATGATGGAGACATCTTCACGATTTGAAAAACACCGCAGGGGAAGAAGAGTGCAAGACTCCATGAAAGATGTGAAAATGTTCAAAATTGGATGAGAGGACACAGCTTGTCATCAGGCCCTCCTTCTAGCACCATAATTGTTGACAGTGCTAGACCCGCCAACATGTCAAGGGGATCTCCCCGGTAAGAAGTCCCAATTAGACTTCAGACTATTTGGTGTAGGAGTCCCAGCAGTGGGTCATAAGGTAATGCCTCGACCGTGATGTCGCACAGAGGCAAGTAATATAACTCTGTCAGTAGCAAGGGTGTGACTACTGCAGTGAGTCAAGGAAGATTTATGAGAGGTTCTAATACATAAGGGGGAGAAAAGGGTGAAGGTGAGTTCTAGGTTGAAAGGGATCAGTCCCAACTCGGCTAGGAACACACAACACAAAAGGACATACATAGCTTCTAGCAGAGCAGTCCACTCGGATGCGGTAGTTACAACATACAAGGTAAGATAACACATACAACACTCACGGATCAGTCCGAACGAGTGCAACGGTTGTTACAACAAGGTTGATGTGAAAGGTCTGTCTGGTGTTTGGCAGAGCAGTCAACACGGATGTTGAGGGAAATGTTCCCCTAGGGCTTTTGGGTGTAGCATCACAAACCATAAGAGTGAGATTTGGATCTATAACAGATGCCCCCTAATATATGAGGTCAGAAGGGGTACATGATGGCCGAAATGTATTAAGCAAGTACATGGAAATGAAATCTGTCAAAAACTGAGGAGGACCTCACCAGAATTCAGCCTGCCAAGCCACAAAAGGAGATAAAAAAGAAACACTATCTGAGGTGGGCATACCCATGCTCAAAAAAAGTAAAGCATGTATGCATATCAAATACAAGCGGATCCACTAAGTATACAAGTATAAATGACTGTAAAATACATAATGGATCATCTGATCATGATGAAAAAGTACATGTTTGAATATCACATATAAGACTGTTAATGATGCTGAAAGATGCAACGGATCACTGATATCAAAGATTGATCCCAAAAGGTACCAACTGAACATGATGGAATAGGATGTCGCCAATTCTGTTGAGGGAAATGTTCCCCTAGGGCTTTTGGGTTGAAACCCTAGCAAACTGAAAGTTGTCTATACAGAGAAACACACATTCACACAGCCATTATGCTATTATAAGAAAATTCTATGATAAGGGGGCGTACCTTAGGTCCTACGTTTGAGAAGGTCCTTTAGGGTCCAAACCCTTCTTCAAGTTCCTTTTGCTCCTTTGTCCTACAAAACAACCAATTCCAAAGAACACAGCAGTATATGGACAAAACCTTATAGAGAAACCATCTTCATGTTATAAAGAAAGGTAGTTAGTTATGAACTTTAAACAACCATTCACATATGAATTCCAACATGAATATCATAAACATAAAGAAGATTTATATCAGGAACCAAGACATGTGTTTCTTTTATTATAGACAAATAAAGTACAGAAAAGGAATAATTTCACCTGAGTCACCCTTCGCAGGCTCCAAGCAAAGCTTCCTTCCAGATTCGTCCAGCCTCAATCCTTTAACAAACTCCTTCCATGACTTACTCCATGATGTCACAAGTAGTGGATGAACATCAACACACAAGGAAACAAGGGTTTCCTGTACAAATGGGGGAAGTGCAGAAGGCACAAGGGTCTTCAGACCTGGTCAGGGGAAAAATCTCAACATAATAACCTTTCTCTCTCTTCTCTCCTCCCTTAGGCCTTCCCATTGAGGTCTTTTTATACCTCTCCCAAAGTAGTTTTTTAGTTGGGAGTTGGTTGGGAACAGTTGGGCCACGGGCACTAATAGGTGATCAGCAGGTAAAACCCGCGATCTCCGCCCGAAATTAAGGAGTTTTATATTTTTTTAAGTGTTTTAATACATATACGCAGGTTGGGTATATGCCTACCCGCGTATACACGCGTTTAACTCAGGGAAATGTCGCGTATAAGGGATAAAACACTGTTTTTTAAATTTTGGGACCAGGTCTGGAAGGAGGGGTTGCCCTAGGCCATGAGTGCAGCATCACAAACCATAAGAGTGAGATTTGGAGCTATAACAATGGACGAACACAACATTAACAACATAGACAACACATTTGCAACAAGATTCATATAATTTCATGTGAATCAGTTCATACATAAATACGTAAGTTAAACAACATATATCATTAAGGCAACCGGACCAATCCAACTACAATAACAACATATGCATGAAAATGTGTTGCCTCTTATTATATAAATTGTAAGTTCCAATCATACAATGCATCCATGTAAACCCCTGCTAACCCCATCAGTGAAATGTTACAGCCACATTCGCTTGCTCCTCCAAAGAGATGTACTAGCTCCATGCAGTGGAGAAATGAAGGTGTGTTACAATACTTACCAAGCTTTCTTTAAGATAGTCTTAATAGAAGCATGGTTGACCAAAAGCCTATACAATTATTTATGAGGGACTATTTATAGCAAAGGGTGGGGTGACCCTTGACATTCCCCTTTGTGACCATTCAACTACTCTCATGACTCTTCACCTACTCTATGATTGTTACATCCACTATTCAGACTTGACTTACACTTGACATGACTCAACAATACAATGCACATGTACCCACGTGAATAATGGCATGAACAAGCCAAACTAGACATCATTCTGACTTAGAAAACCATAGAAGTCTAGCTTATCAACATCCTCATGCTGATTAACAGTAACATATTGAGGCCGAGATTGGTAGTCCTTGATAGTGTCCATGTGTTCTGCCGTGACATCTGTCTGAAACCTGAAGCTTGCCTCCATAGCATCTAAGTACATTGCTCGAGCTGCTCTGTCCAACTCATATGAAAGCATGTGCCTAATTGTCTTCAATGCGGCTAGACCAACAACGCACTTGCGCATGATGTCTTCACTGATAGGTAAGTTTGGGCTAGTGGCGGTGCACATCAACTCATCAAAGTACAAGTCAAGCTCCTATCGGATCTGCTTCTTTGTCTTCATTTGGGTGAAAGTCCCAAGTGACGGGATCCCATGAGTGTGCACTATAACATGCATGCTCTTGAATACTCATGCATGGGAAGCTTGTATGCTAGTGATGAGTTGCAGTAGGTCTTCATAGTTATAGATCTGACTCTGGATATCTTCTTGCAACTCAACCACGTTGGCCCTCATCATCTTTGGAAAGTGAAGCGGGTATCCCTTGTACTTCATCATCCATGCTTGCATGTTATCCACAACAGCATGTATGTTCTTCAAGAGGCATGATGTCCTCACACATTGCTGTGACCATCCATGGAGATGGACGACTACTTGGTGCAGGGTACCAAACTTGGAGTACAATGCTCACATAACTGTATCAAGGCATAACACTTCATCTAGTATTTCCTTCTTCAATTCAGCTCGAGCAGACATTATCACCAAGTCTCCTCCTTGCTTGACCACCTGTAGTTCCTTCGCCATTCGCTCATTCTCAGCTATGATGAAATGAACACTTGAGCTAGTGGCTTCGGCATACACTCTAGTTGCATTGGCCAAAGCAGTTGTATGCTTGTGCACATCAGTCACGATCACTTGTTCTTCAACTTGTGTAGGGAATTTTTGGTCATCTAGAGTCGGTACTCTCTAAAACTACACAACTCTGTGATGATATTTGTCAAAGGAGATGTTGTGAAACTCTGCTTCCGGCTGGCCACCAACGATCTTCATGCCTCCTTGGTCATTTGAGACTTGCTCATCATCTGGATGCAATGAAGCAGGTGAATCGACCTCTTTGTGGTGAGGCATGAGGTCAGTGTCATGTTCCAACTCCTGCTACTCCATGTTTGCATCCAACTATTCAAGTGCCTGTTCTATCACATGAGCAAAGTCTTGCCCTTGCGATGGTTCACCCTGTTCATGTGATGCCAATTATTTAGATCAATCAACTACTTGTACGGGCACTGCTTCATCTGTCTGCACATGATGTGCCCCCTGCTGTATCTACTACTACTGCCCTTCCTTCTCCTATTGGTGCAACTCTTGTTCTTTCCGGAGTTGCTCCCTCAACTCATGCAACTCCTTCTCTTCTTCTTCCATTCTCTTCTTATCCCTCTGCCTTCATGCAATTTTCTTTTCACCCTACTACCTCTTTTCCTGAATAGCCATAGTTGCTTGTTCTACAAGTGGATCTTCTCGAAACTTGTGGCTTTGGTCCTCCTCCATGCAGTCGACAATCTTCCTCTTCCCTTTGTCGTGCATAGGTATGGTTGGCTCTGTTGCCTCTATTGTGGCTGCTACTACTGGTACTCTCCATGATTTTGTTCCATGCTGCTTTGCTAACCACTCAACGGTGAAGCCGATCAATTCATTGGGTCCGAAGGAATTGTAGTAATACCTCCATGAGTCTTCCTCGGCCCAATGAAATGCCCCATGGATCTAGTTGAACTAAACTCTCATGTAGTGATCCTTCACAATGCAATGTGGGTCATACAGGTTGAAGCTTCAGAGGTCGAATGGGTACTTCTTCATCTATTTTGATTCGACATCTGCTTGCTTGATACTCCGGATCTCATATAACCTAATACGTAATGGAAGAGTGGGACAAGGTGCCTTCTTCTTCTGCTGCAGTCTAGTTGTCAATCCTGCTGAGATGTGATATGCTACTTCCTGCATGACAAGTATGTCCAAGGAAAACTTTGGCAGAACATGCAGAGGCTTCTCCACACTGAACATTCAGATGAAAGTGCTGGATGGTGAGGCATACCAATCTGTAATGCCTAACAACGCCTCCATTGCCTCCTTTTAAATGCGGGGTGGATCTTGTTCGAATATCAACCTGTACACTGGGGTGATGAAATGGTCGGACAACCGTATGATTACTCCCCTGAAGCTGCATTCGGACAACAACTTGAAATATGTGTTCACAACAGTCTCCATCAGTGACCATGCCCACTCCAATCCTGGGAACTCATGTCGGGCACAAACTGCATCTAGGATGTATGCAATCATATAAATCTCTGCATGCATACCTCAGGTGACTATCGAGCCTTTATGACTTGTTCCTTCAGCTAATGAGCCAGTATGTCGGACCAGTTGCATGGTATTCCTTCTCTAGCCAGTTGGTCCAATGCAATCACCCAACTCTGAGGAAAGGTTTCAGTGCTTTCTTGGCCACTCAGTCAACATGTGAATATGACCAAGTATTGGTACGCCTTCTTCAATGTCTTTGTCTTATAGACCTGGTTGAGTGTCATCCTGAAACGAGCTGGCTCCTTTACCTAATCCTTCAGAATGTTTTTAGAGTTACCTCTACTACTGGGCAAGATGAATGGAGGACTCATGAGAGTCACAGGCTCTGACATCTGATACATCTCATCATAATCTCATGCCCAGAAGGTTGCAAGCTTCGTCCCACTGACACTACTCAAGGTCATCATCTCGGGGTCAGTGTGAGAGACGATCCAGTGAATCATGTCTGTGCATGGGAACACAGGGTATCTGCATGCAATCCAGTACAAGCGAACTCGTGAATGTTCATGTAGACCTGGAGGTCTTTGAGGTCTTCCCCAAAAGTGCCTGCTAATGTTTCATTAAACTCTTTCCACTTCAGTTTGATGTCCTTGTCTAGATACAACTTTGTATCTTCATAGATCGGCAGACTAGAGGACACCTGCTCAACTGCTACTCCAGCTGCAACTCCATCAGCGTCATGTTCTTGTTCTCTTGGAAGCCATTGAGATAGATGAACCCCTGAAAGATCTAGAAACAAGCAGCATGCATGGAAAGAAATATGTCAATGGAAGCAAAGAAAATCCATGGAAGGACACAACACATATCTGGGAAACTGATGAGAAATATTGCGCAAATTTTACTGGGAGGCTAGGTGACTAGCTACTGGATCTACAAAACGCACAATCTAGTTAGGAACCTGGCTGCTAGGATTGCGCAATGCACAATTCTAGCTAGGAAGGACTGCTGGCCCAGGGACAGATTTGCGCAATTTCTTGGGCCAAGCAGCCATTGTCCTCCAGAAATGCGAAAAACAATCTTGGAGGCTAGTGTTGGGCAAGAATGTCCATTTTTGGAAAGGAAGGTGAGCCTTCCTTCCCTATATTGCACAATGCAACCTTGGTGAAGGCAGAGCCCAAGCCAAGGTTGGCCCGACTCGCCGAAAGGAAACTGAAGAAAATAAGACAATAAATGCATGGCAACACTAAGTGATATCATAATTGATTGAAAGTGCATGCAAAATATGAACGAAATATTCAGCAAACACATCAACATGCATGTGGGTGAGGTAGTTCGCGGGTTGGGTGAGGTACTTCTCCAGTTGGGCGAACATCCATGCAAAACTATTTCATGCATGCGACATCAGTGAGATAGCAATAAAAACTGAAACAGATCTAGGACAAGCTATTACACAAGTAAACGACAACAAATGTTCAAAGAAATCAATCGAACAACACTCACACAAGTGAATACACAAAAAGCAACAGAAATGTTGAAAAAGACAAGTTGAGACCACTTACCTGTGAATAGTTCAGCCAGATGTGTCGAAGAGTCCTGGATGTGTTGTGGGATGTCAGAGCTCCAATATCAATGTGAATGAATGAGCTCTGATGCATTGAATAAATAAGTTTGGTCTCATGACGCGCATGCCACAAATCTAGGAAAAAGCGACACTTGGAGGGAAACTTCTAAAACAACTTTGCATGTAACCCCCAGCTACTAAAAATAGCTCCCTGAATCATGGGATGCCTTTTGCATGTTGTCTCTTGATATTCCTAGAAGGGCAAGTCATGCATGCATGAAAGTCATGTTTCCTTGGTCCTAGGTGAAACTGGTCAACTGGACTATTCATGCATGTCGTTGCTCATCTTCTTGGGAAAAATGTGCATTCTTGGCTGGGATATGGGCAGACTGCCCAGGAGGATTGCACAATTTCTGGGTAGAGCATCTAACTACTGCCCACATTTGCGAAAATCCTACTTGGAGTGTTGGCTGACAATTGTGCAATCCTGGAGCCCGCAAGTTGCCAGAGGGGATTGCACAATTTCTAGAGGGAAGGTTCGATGCCCTCCAGAAATGTGTAATTTTCAAGGGGAGGTTTCTCAGCGTGCAACTGGACCAAGTCTGGGTGAACAACCTGTGGGGGGAATGGATCAACTGTGATCGAAAAGCTGCCTTTGTGTGAGGAAAACATTGAAGCTTGAGTACTTGACGAAGCAAGACAAAGTGCTTTGAGAGGTTGGTAGGGGGGCTCCAAAACAGGCTAAGGAAAAATTTTGGAGGGTGGTTGTAGCCGCTACAATAGGAGGCTACCCCTGCAGTGCCCACAACGCCTAGGTCACTTAGGCTGAAACAAACTGTGGTGAATGAAAAACAACCTTATTTGAAAGAAAAGCAACTAGCCAAGAAGGAAAAGCCGAAGAAGCCGATGCCAATGCATGCTCACCGAGGAAGTTTACCGAGACACAGTCGAAGTAGAAAAAGAATAAGTAGCCAAAAAAGGTAGTTGACCTAGAGGAGGAAGAATTCAAGTGTATCGAGGATATTGATGCCGAAGGAGTGGAGCCTATGATGAGGCTGCTCGAGTACATCCCTCCGTGGAAGGGAAAATCTAAAGTCACGAAGGATCCCAATACAGGGAAATTATTAGTTTTGACACCTTTTGTTGCCTGAGCAAGTTGTGTTCAAGGGTCCTAGGAAGATGCGCATCCCACTGCTTAAAATGGAATATTGGGACCTCGTGGACCACAAAAGGTTTCTGCACTTGGCGACTCATAAGTATATGAAGTTAACCTACTATGATGACATGGGGGTTACAATTTTGGAGCCCATGAAGTGGGTGTGCGGTGTTGAGCAGTCAGGGTTGCTCAATCTGCTGTTAATGTCGCATTATCACCACACCCCCATTAATACAGTCTGTGTGCACTAGCTCCTTGCACTGGTGCATGATGGGTTCCTATGGATTAGAGAGCCTATCCCTATCACTGACATGTTGATCCATAGGATCACTTAGTTACCTTACAAGGGAGCAAACCCTGCCAAGGAGTTTGGAGGAAAAACCAGAGAGAAAGAGTTGGAAGATAAGATGAAGAAGGAGTTTGGTATGATAAAAAAATCGTGACAGTACTCTATCACTTCGATATCAGACTTGACAGTATATTTGGTTTCCTAGATTCTTGCAAGAAAAGTAATGAGAAAATGCCACATTGATGAAGTTCTGACGCCAGTCATATCGCTCGCATCTCAGTGCGCGAAGGGGGTTTAGGACAACTGGGCCAAGTATCTATGTCAGGAGTTCCTCGCAAACTGTTGTGAGGTCTAGGAAGAGAGTAGACCATTTCATTACACCTAGCTGTTGTTGTCAATTGTTTTTATTTCTTGGATGTTATTAGAGGATAGCTAGTTTCCTCCACATAAAGAAGAATTGCCCGAGGCAGCACGGTTTGCCTCGTTATGGACCTCAAAAGATCTAGATCGTGTTAAGGAGACAAACAGCTTTTGGGTTTTGATGGAGATAACATGCATATGGCGGTTAACCAACGGCCAAGGTTGTCTCCCACCTTGTACATGCAGTGATCGGCTTATGTGGAATTCAAAGCTGATTTTCATAAGGTCTCGATCAAACTGCGCAAAGACCCTCAGCAAAAATGGCACCCGTTGCCTTATATGGTGATAGATATATATATAGAAGAATTTGTGGAGATTCGGCTGCACGAATGGTGCAGGCCTACGAAGTTATATGCAGGAACAAGCATAGGCATAGAAATCTCTACTACACAGAAGCGAAAGGACGTTGCTCATAAAGTTGCATGCACATTGGCAAAGAAAAAGAGGAAGGAGGCTACTACGAAAGCTACAGAGAAGTCCCGTATGGAGAAGAAGCGCACTCACAAAGCACAGATAGAGCAAAAACAAAAGGATGTAGAGGAAAGTGAGCAGTCTACTTCCCACTACACTAATGAGCAAGACATGTTAGTGAAAGGAGGTGGTGATGGGGAGAAAACCACTCCTTTCATCCTGAAGAAGAACGCATAAGAGTAGCAAGGTGGGCAGTGAAAGAAACAAAAGTATGATAAGCAGACGCATGTTGATCCCATGGTGCTAACAAAGGGTGATCTCGATGAGATCAACGACAAAATTTAGGACACGACGACAAAGGTGTTGCAAAAATTCAAGCAGCAATACATGTAGATGCTTAGGAGTGTCCAGACGGATCTGCGCGAGCTGTAGATCTAGGCGAACAGAATTCAGGCAGACGTCAGGAAGGCGAGTGGTGCACAAGCATCCTAACATAGGGAAGGAGTGCAATATCAGAGATTGGCTAGCCTCAAGATGTCAGAGTCTTTCCTTTACCTGAAGGGTCAGTCTGCATGGAGTCAGATGAACATCGCACGGTGCTTCATATAGTAAAAGACATGGGGTCGAACCTTGAAGTGCTACTGCTAAAGTCTCTACATGTGCTACATCAAGGAGTCATGGAAGAGCTCAAGATCAGATAACAGTGCACACTCATTGCCGTCAGTGAGTTCAAAGTCAACAGCTAGTAGCTTTTCGTAGAAAAGACTCGGGCCTTGAAGGAGAAGGAGGAGTTGTGCAAACAACGTCAGAACCTGGTTACAGTGATCGAGCATGCCTAAAAATCCATACCTGAGTTGGGTATACTTGATGATGCAGAGGCCTCAGCCAAGGTAAGGAAATTAGCTGCTATAGTGCGCGCTTCAAAGGTGAAAGTTGACAAGGTGACTTTCAACCTCAAGATGCAGATAGCTGCGCTGCAATTGAAGCTGCAGCCGACCACACCACCTGAGTTTTAGGACCAAAGGAACACAAAAATTAAAGAATCTATGGCTCAGCTATATCTCATCGTTCAAGGGTGCGACAAACTCTTCACTCAGGCATTGGGCCTCTGGGATACATTGGAGGAGGATCCTACATTGCAACAATTGAGCACAGAACTTAGGGAAGTGCAACAACAGTACGATGAAATCAACACGACAACACAAACGTTGGCACCAGTCCAGCATTTCACGCACTTACAGGAAGGTAAAGAAAAATTGTTTCACATTCAGGAAATTGTAGAAGAAGAAGTCTATGATCAGCGCATAGCTTGAGCCCTGGACAGAGGAAGCTAGCCAGTTCTCACAAACCATTCTTGAGAAGCTAAAGGCTATGCAATAGACACAAAGAACTACGTAGCTGTCAGTAGAAGGACCAACCACAGAGAAATTGGTGGACGAGGTGCAACAAGCATCAGAATAGAGTACTACGGGGCTACCAGCATTGACGAAGGCATTCATTAAACTCCGCCAGAAAGTAGAACAACTAGCTAAGTGACTTGAGGATGAGTCACAATATTTGTGTTGGGGGCCTATTAGGATGGGGTCCCTAGGGGTAGAATGGAATTAATTAGTCATTTTTTATAGAAAAAAATTGTAAAATATGTAAAGTCTCTATGATTTGTGGATGTTGAGCATGTAGATGAATAAGAGTCAAAGAGGCTTAGCCCCTTGTTTTAAGTAAAGTTTTCAGATTCACCCATGGTCTGTGGACCATGGCATTGTATGGAAAAGTATAAAAATGGTTGAGTCTTAGCGATTCTAAAGATAATTTTGGACATATGTTTTTGGATAGACAATTGGGTTGAAGAGTCTTGGGCAAGAGCTAAGGCAGGAAGCCTCTGCTTCCTGTGCTTAAATAGAGAAGGGAAGGCTCCGCAGCTTAGTTCATGGAGGCCTAGCTAGAGTCTGCAACTGAGTGCGTATACCCCTACATCTTGTAGGTTTTAACCCTGTACAGAAATTACTTGCATACGAATTCTAAAACACATAAAACAAACAATGCGAGAGCATAACACATGAAACACATATACACAGAGATTTTCCCCTGGATCCCAAAACCGGGACTACCAACTTGATTTTTCATTATGTTCCTTTCAATGTTACAATACATATTTATACATGCCAAAGCATCTAATACCATGGACTGAAAACCATCGCGTCCAAAACCATGGACCGAAAACCATCGCGTCCAAAACCATGTGTGAAAAACATGCACAAAACCATAGGTAGGTCTGCCCAACCTAATATAGGGTCCAAAACAAAAAAAATTCTGGGGCAAGAGGGGCGTTACCTGCACCCGTCAAACCCCTGAGACCCTCCCACTACACAATAGGTGCAACGAAGGGGGGGCTCCGCCCCCCCTCTAACCCCCAGTTAACTATGTGGGTTAGTCATGGAAATAATATAACACAACCCAACATTCTCCCACTTTTTGTTTTCTTTCCACAGGGGGCCACAAGAGAGCTTAGTCATTTATCCAGCCTTGCAATGCCCATTGTTTCTCTACACCAAGAGAACTTCTTAGAGCTCACAAATTTTGTCAATGCATCTACAGTATTCTTCAAAGTGTCCACCTTTTCCAGCAACACCTTTTTTTCTTCTATCATATCCCTCACAAAGTGATACTGAACATCAATGTGCTTTGTCTTTGAATGATATGCAAGGTTCTTTGCCAAGAAAATTTCACTTTGGTTGTCACAATCTATCCTTATGGCTCCCTGTCCTAATCCCATAATTGAACACAATCTCTGCAACCAAACTACTTCCTTGCTTGCATGAGTGGCTACCATGTATTCTGCCTTTGTAGTTAATAGTGCCACTATAGATTGTTTCTTACTCATCCAATTTACTACACCTCCAAATAGGTTAAACACATACCCACTTCTAGATCTTCTCTGATCCATATCTCCAGCCTAGTCTACATCAACAAAGCCACGAATATCCAACACTCTATCCAATCCTGGTCTTCCTTGGTGGCACAAACCATAATCACTAGTGCCACACAAATACCTGAAAACCTGCTTCATTATTGTCCAGTGCTCCTTTCCTGGTTTTGACATAAACCTGCTCAATACTCCCACTGCATGTGTAATGTTTGGTCTAGTATAGACCATTGCATACATCAGGCTACCAACTGCACTTGCATATGGAACACGGGACATGTCCTCTTCCTCTTCTTGTGTCTTGGGACACTGTTCAGTAGATAACCTCACACCTACAGGAATAGGAACCTTCACCGGTTTACTATCCTACGTATTAAACCTCTACAATATTGTCTCGACATACTTCCTTTGGTTTAACCAAAGCTTCCTCTTTTCCTGATCTCTTTTAATTTCCATGCCCAAAATATAGTTTGTAGCACCAAGATCTTTCATGTTGAATTTGGAGGACAATGGGGTCTTCAAATCCTAGATAATTTCTTTGTCATTTCCAACCAGCAACATATCACCCACATACAAGACCAGATAAATAACATGGTCACCAATTAATTTAAAATAAACACAGTGATCTACTTTGCTTCTAGTGAAGCCAAGTCCCCATATAAATGTATCAAATTTTTGATACCACATCCTTGGTGACTGTTTTAACCCATACAGAGACTTCTTTAACTTGCATACCATTTATTTCTTACCCTTCACCGCAAAACCTTCAGGTTGCTTCATGTAGATCTCCTCTTCTACATCCCTGTGAAGAAATGTTGTCTTCACATCCATCTGTTCTACCTCAAAATCGAAAGCAACAACAACAGATAAAAGTAATCTAATAGAAGCTACCTTGGCAATAGGAGAAAAAATATCACCAAAATCAATTCTTGGCACCTAGGAATAACCTTTTGCTACCAACCAAGCTTTGTATTTCTCCACCTTTCCTTCTGCATTTGTCTTCTTCTTGAACAGCCATTTTCTGCCAATGGGTTTCCTTCCAATCGACAACCCCATAAGATCCCAAGCCTCATTTTTGTGCAAAGATGCCATTTCATCAACCATGGCGTCTTTCCAGAGTTTGCCATCCTCTAAATCTATTGCTTCCTTCATAGTTCTGGGATCATCATCAGTAACAGATAAAGCAAAATTTGAACAGAAAGCAGATGGACTATACCTTTCCGGCTGCCTTCTTTCTCGAACTGATATTCTCACACCCAAAGTTTGTGGCTCTTCATCTTTTGATTCCTCCTCTATTGTAGAGTTTGATTCTCCTCCTTAAGCTCAAACTCTATCTTCTCAGGTTCCTTTGTTTGGACTTCATGTTTAATAACATCTTTCACCTCTCTAAACACCACATCTCCATTGTACACAACCTTCCTTATTACTTGGTTCCAAAGCTTATAACCCTTTAAACCATCCTTATACCCAATAAAGATGCACTTTTCAAATTTACTATCCAACTTGGTTCTTTTATCCTTTGGAACATGTACATACGAATCACATCCAAATACCTTCAGATGTGAAAGAGAGGGTTTCTTACTAGTCCATACCTCTTGTGGAGTCTTATCCTCCAATGCTGATCAAGGTGATCTGTTGACCAAGTAACATGTTGTCTCCACTGCCTCTACCGAGAATTCCTGTCCTAACCCAGTACCACTGAGCATGCTTCTTGCCCTTTCCATCAACGTCTTGTTCATTCTTTCTGCAACTCCATTTTGCTCAGGTGTGTATGGAGTAGTCTTCTATCGTGCTATACCACACTTCTTACACAATTCTCCAAATTCCTTGCTGCAAAACTCTCCACCGTTATCTGTCCCCAACACCTTTATCTTCTTCTCTATCTAGTTTTCCACCAGAGCCTTAAATTCTTTAAACCTGTCAAAGACTTCAAATTTCTTCTTAAGGAAATATATCCATTTATTCTTTGAGAAGTCATCTATAAATGATACATAATACATAGACTTACCTAGTGATGGAACCTTCATAGGTCCAAACACATCATTGTGCACAAGTTCTAATATATATTTCGCTCTTTTACCACTAGAGGGGAAACTCACCTGATTCTGCTTCCCATATACAAAATTTTCATAGAAATCAAAATCCAGAGAGCTATTACTCATACCTTCTACCATACCTTTACCATGAAGTATTCGAAGGCCCTTCTCTCCAATATGTCCAAGCCTTTGATGCCACAGCATGGTATTCTCTCCAGAGACCACTAGATTTTCTACTCCACTTTCAGGAACCACAGAACTGTTGCACCCATCAACAATAGTGCTACCTTGTAGCTTGTACAGATTTCCAATTCGAACTCCCTGCATCAATACCAGTGCCCCGAACCAGCTTGCAGGTATCCTTCTCGAACACTTCTTTTACACTTGCATCATCCAGCTTTCTTACAGAAACCAAATTTATGGCTAATGTAGGAATATGCAGAACACCCGGAAGTGTTCTAGCCCTTCCACCTTGCAACTTCAGCTTTACTTTTTTGTGACCAACGATTCTAGACTTCCTGCCATCCCCCAAGAAGACATCACCACCATCATATTTCTCATACTCGCAGAACCACTCTCTATGGGGAGTGAAGTGAAAGGATGCACCTGAGTAAATCAACCATGCCTCATGATCTACATGTGTGCTTGAAGAAGCCAAGTACACATCCCCACCTTCATTTGAGCTGGTTTTTGCCTATGCAGAAGGAGCATCATCTAATCCCTTTCCTTTATCAGGAGCTTTAGATTTACAGTCCCTTTTGTAGGGCCCTTCCTTTCCGCATTTTCAGCACACCACCTTTACAGGTTTTCTTGGAGATTTAGATCTCCCTCCAGATTTAGACCTCCCACTCAATGATTTATTTTTGTTTCTTTTCTGGGACCATCCTTATACAGACAAGGCATCACCATTCTGGCTCTCCATATTTTTCCGTCTCATTTCCTCCGTCAACAAGGATGAGACTATATCATCAAACTGCAAGGTAGTTGCATTGCTACCTATTGCAATAACCAAACTATCCCACGAATCTAGTAGAGAACACAAAAAACTGATGCACTTATCTTCATCTGAAATTTTAATATCAACATATAATAATTGACTTACCATAGTATTAAATGCGTTCAGATGCTCTGTCATCGAGTCTCCATCTTTCATCCTCAGGTTATATAGCTTTTTCCGTAGGAACAGTTTATTGACCAAAGACTTATATTGGTACAAAGTCCCTAACTTGTCCCACAAATCCTTCACTGTAGCTTCCCCTGATACATTCAACAATATTGAATCTGAGACACACAATCATATTGTGCTCTTTGCCTTTCGATCCAACTTCTTCCATTCTTCATTGGACACTCCCATTCATTTAATACCTGGATCTACAGTGATCCACTGATCTTTATCCACCAACAGATCCTCCATCTGAGTTTCCATAACTCAAAACTCTGACCATTAAATTTCTCGATCTCTATCTTTCCACTAGTCGCCATCGTCTTTCACCACCAGAATGATCCCGCAGATCTCCCACTAAATAGGGTCTACCACAGGCCCGAGTGAAGCCCCTCAGCAACAAAAGGTGTCCCCTTGAAGCCAAAACAGCTCTGATACCAAATGTATGTTTTAACCCCTTACAGAAATTACCTGCATACGAATTATAAAACATAGAAAATAAATAATGCGAGATCATAACACATAAAACACATACACGGAGATTTTCCCCTAGATCCTGTTGAAGCCCCAAAAATCGGGTCTACAACAAGGGGGATACCTGCCCAGTCCGGACCTTGGTTGGCAGCTCCTTTTCCGTTTGGTATAGTGGGTCCGACTGGGGATATGGGACCAGTTTCCCAATTTCAGTGTGTGTGTGAGAAAGATTGATATTTCTATTTTTAAAAGTTTTTAAATGGGATACTTCTACTCTAATTCTAATCTAATAATAAGGAAATTATATTCTACTAACAGGAATATGTAAATCTACACTAACCCGGGGTGTAATCTTTCTTCTATGCGATCTAAAATGATTTCAAACAACAACTGGTAATAAAGATCATTCAGCTGTTACGAGAAAAGAATTCAATACAGATGAACCACTTCGTATAAAAAGTTAGACGAAACAATTGTGCAAAACATATCGCATAATGAGCTATTCATACACTAAGCATAAATAAATAGCTATCACCGTACAAAAGTGCCAAATGATAACTCATGCATTCATACATTAATATATAAATAACTGAACTGGAAATCACTTTAACACAAGGTAGAAATAGTTAAGAGATAGAAATACCATTTATAACTAGTCCTACTCATGAGCTTCAAGTAATCACGATTTATCTCTTCTTAATCAAATATCCACTAAGAGTACAAAAGTGCAACATCAGTGGCAGATATTAAATGCAAACATTAATAAATCTTGTTCCATTCATTCATCAAAACCTCCTCAGAGGGTACAGAAGTGCATGTTCTGGGGATAAGTTTTTGATAAATTTCAGGACCCTCCTCTAAATGCATGAGAAGGGTTTAAATACTACTAACTAAATCTAAAAATAAATTATTACAAAAATGTAGGATGCAGTTTAAATGACCATCCTCTATTCAGGAAAATAAAACAAAATTAAAGCTAAAATTAAATCTAACATTAAACTACTTCTGTATTTGGTCCCTGAAATCACAAGCATGCAGCATCTGTTTGAGAAGAGTCGGCTGGCTGACTTCCGCTTTTAGCTGAGCTGAGAAAACAGAATCGACAAGAGCTGGCGCCATTTTTCCGGCCGAATTGATGATACAATTAACAGTCATCCACTGGCTATGTGGCTTTACCAAGTATGCCCAGTAACAATCTCAGTTCAACTTGGTTAACCCTTGAATTGCTTTTGCCTTTTCTTGGGCCTTCTGTTTCCAATCTACCTGTGGTTTTGTTTTCTTGCAATTTTCAGAGTTTGCAGGTGACTGGGCAATTAGCAGCTTTCCTTTTCGGAAAAAAATTCTCAGCGATGCACGATTAGCGCAACTGCCTCCGTTTCTTGATCCAGGTTTCCTTGATGCGTTTTTCGCCTTTTGCGCTTTTTCCTTCCAACAGATATAAAGTTCAAAATTTGTAAAAATAATACTTCTGTGAACTCTTGACTTTGAGTCTTAAACTGTTTGTTTCTGATATCAACTCTGTCCAGTGTCCACTTAACCATGTTCGTGGATGAGAGAATTTTGGGCCTTGCTGCTATCCGGTGTAAGAATGAGCAAGCTAGCTCTGTAAGGGATGCTTCTGAAGAACCATTTGAGCCCGTGGTAGCAGTAACTTCCATTACTCTGGGATTCTCCTCTTCGAGCAGATTATACATGCCTTCCCACGTAGCTATTCCCGCGTCTCTGTTACAGGCCGTGTCTGTATATAAGGGTGCCATTTCCTTTTCTTCTGAGCTCGGGGCTTTGCTTTTCTTTCCCATTTTAACCTGTGTATTGCTTTGTATCGGCCTCTGTTCTCCGTTCCTGCAATTCACAAGTGAAGCAAAAATGAATGACAGGGAAGGGTGATGGGAAAGTTTTAAATGCCGCAGACATATCAAGCATACCACCTTACGTGAAATGATTCTTTCGATAAGCACGAACCCATATTCCATTATAACTGGCAACTACCTCATTTATTAGCATTAAAGCACATAACCAGGTGTCAGCTTAGGGAAAATAATTTTCTTGAATAACGTGCCCGAAAGATCTATGATGAAGTGATTTTGTGATTTGCTTCGCAACATCGCAAAATCACAAAATCGCAAAATCATAACATCACAAAATTGATCACTCGTGACATCGCATTATCGCTGTATCGCGAAATCGCGAAATCGCAATATCGCAGATCGCAGGAATGTTATGTATGCCAATCTTTGTTAACCTATTTTCTGCAAAATGCGATCTTGCGATCGGCGTCATCGCATATCGGCAAATTTTAAAGTGTTTCATGTAAGTTGTATTTGCTGGGTGCGATGCGATACTATCGCGTATCGTGATCTCGCAATATTGGAACTTCAGCTTGTAAGGAGGCATCCCGCTATCTTTTTGCGATGCGATTTTCCTAAGGAAAGATTTTATCTTACCTTATCATAAAACTTGGATTTCTTTAGGTTTTCAAAGGGAGGTTTCCTAAGCTTATGATGGTAAGTTTATTCAAAAAGGAAATTTAAACACTACTTTGATTTTTTAGATTTTTAACTAAGGGTCCCCACTTATTTAGTATTAGGAATAACACTCAATAAGAAGGGGGGTTGTTGTTGGCCACAACAATTGGCGATTCACTTGGAAGTACCAGCTATCTCTACTGCTTTTTGAATTTTCAAAACTTCCAAAACAGAAAATTTTCCAGAAAGTTAAACTTTATTATAGAAAGATAGAGTACATTATATTCTAACCTGTCAATGACATTTTGTTTCAGCTTTTTCAACTTTGATTATTTGCTGCCTCAAGCTAGTCCTTGTATTTACATCAGTCATTACTTGGTTTGTAAAGATAAAACAAAGTCTTCTCTGTAAAGCAATTTTAAATATGCTCATTTGTCGTAGGTAGAGCCTCTGCTACCAGCAGGCGTTTATAGCCTCGACAGGGTTACCTGTTACCCAGCCATGATCCTGTGTCCTACTTAAAGAAACCCACAATTCCCAAAGAAGAATCCATATCCACACTTTCTGCTTTAATTTTCTTTTTTATTCTTAAAGAGCAATGTCTTGGTTTGGTAGCCAATTTATGACACAGTCATTCATTGATTTATAACTTTGTTGAACAAGCTGGCTCGTGATGAGACCCCTTGCCTTTTGATTGCCACAATCTTGAGTCTTTGCCTTGTTGTGGTATGCAGTATTGGCAAAGTCAGCAAGTTATAATATCTGTGATTATGATAAGCCGGCTCGTGATGAGACCTCTCACTCTTTAAGATAAAGTGTATCCTTGGATTGTTCCTCTGAAAGTTGTGACTCCCTTAGTAGGGAGGAAGTCATTGTTTCCTTAAGATAGCTCTGGATGACAATAGTAGAGTTTTTGGAAATAGCTATTCTACAGAGAATCTTTATTTTGTTATTGATACTTTTCATTGCACTGATATAAAACAATTTCTCACTAAAGGTTGTTTTCATTAAATTTTATGAAGTTGAAACTAGTATAATATCTAGGCTAGAGATTTTAATTGTATCTTTCAATAATAAAGATCAATTTTCCGGAAGATTTGCTATTTAAACAAGCGAAAGATCAAAATTTGAAAAAGAATTGGTGTTTTTTTCATAAATGCCTATCGTAACCATTCACAACTGGTTTTATTATGAAAAGCAAAAACAACTACTCTACAAAAATAGAAGAATGATCTTCTATGGAAAATATATCTTGAGAATTTGACCATTAACAGGTAGAGAATCTCTTTCCCCTGCTAAATCTTGTAACATGAAGGTCGATGGACTTATGATTTCTACAATTTGAAAAGGACCAAGCCACATTCTTTGAAATTTTGTATGTTTTCCCTTTTCCTCATGAGCCTTGTCCCATTTTAAAACTAAATCTCCTATCTGGAAATCTTTTCTGGATATCATATTGGAATCAAAAGAGGCCTTCACCAATGCTTGATGATGAGCATGATTTACCTTAGCCCGTTCTTGTTGTTCTTCTAATTTAATTAATTCCAGCTACCTAAGTTGTAAAGAGGAAGTTGGTACTTCATCAATATATTGAACCAAGGCTAAAGAGGGAATTGCCAGATGTGTTGGAAGAACCACTTCTTTCCCATAAACTAAATTGAAGGGAGAAGTGCCGATAGAGGCTTTCTGCGTTATTCGATCTGCCCATAAAGCATATATTAAAGACTTCTGCCAATTTTTATGATTTTGATCAATGGTTTGCTTAATGATCCTAATTAAGTTCTTATTTGTGGATTCAGCTAACCCATTCCCTTGTGGATAATAATTGGCCGAGTATTTAAGTTTGAAACCCCTTTTGAGTGCGAATTCAGTCATTGTATTACCAGAAAAGTATGATCCATTATCAAACATTAAAGCGGAAGGTAACCCAAACCTGGTGATTATGAACTGATCTATGAATTCAATGATATTTTCAGCATTAGCCGTCTTGAGTGGAACTGCTTCTACCCATTTGGTAAAGTAGTCTGTTGCTGTAAGAATGTATCTATGTTGTTTAGAAGAGTGAGGAACGATCTCACCTATTATGTCTAATCCCCACTGATCGAAAGGTTGTTCGATGGTAACTGGTTGTAGTGGCAAGGATGGTTTCTTTTGTCTCCCAGCAGCGGTTTGACAGACTTGGCATTTTCTTACGTAGTTATGTGTGTCCTTGAATAATGTGGGCCAGTAATAGCCTGCGCGTAAGATCTTATGAGCAGTTGCATCTCCAGCGTAGTGTCCGCCTGCTGGCCCATCATGGAGTTCCTGCAAGACTTTTTCAGCTTCAGTTTTCTCAAGACATCTAAGTAGAACAGAATCATAATTTATTCTGAAAAGAACGTCATTTACAAGTTGATATTGTTTGGCTTTTAGCCTTAGGGCTCTTTTCTTGGTATGATCAAGATTTGGAGGAGCATATCCATTCTTTAAATAATAAATAATATCAGCATATAATGACTCAGCATCGTTTAGGCTTACCTCGTATACTTGTACCTCTTCAGATGGATTTTCGGGCATTAGCGATGCTCTTGCCAACAATTTGCAAAAGCCTTGACCTTTTACAATGTTTGCTGGTTTGATTTCTACGTCATATTCTTGTAAGGCAGTAACCCAATTTGCCCTTTTCTCACCCACATCCTTCTGTACTAGATGACTTATTACTGCTGGAAACGGTACTATGATCTTGGTATGTGTTTTGAGTAAGAAAGGTCTGAAGTATTTAATTGCTTTAAAAATAGCATAGGCTTGTTTCTCCACATCTGAATAATTCAATTCAGCACCTTGTAAATTGGAACTGAAAAAAGCAATTGGGGCTTCCACCTTCTCTTGATTTGCTTGAGTGAGTATCACAACATATGATCTATCTGAGGCAAAGGTATATAAAATAAAAGGATCGGAAAAAATTGGAGTTGCTAACGATGGAGCATTAATAATGGCTTGTTTGATCAGATTGAATGCTTCATGTTCATCTTGGCCCCATTTAAAGTTTGCGTTCTTTTTAATCATGGCTTGTAAAGGAGACACAATTCTTGAAAAATCTGGAACGAATCTCTTTACAAAGTTGATCTGGCCAAGGAAATATTGCATGGCTTTCTTATTGTGAGGTAGGGGAACTGCAGAAATTTCTTTGATTCTGTCAGGATCAATGTGAATTCCAGATTTTGACACTATGAATCCTAGAAGCTTTCCTTCACTTAATGCGAAAAAGGATTTTTTCAGGTTAAGCGAAATTCCATACCTTAAACAACGTTGGAAGATTTGTTTTAAATCCCTGAGATGGTTGTTTCGTTTCTTGGAATAAACAGTAATATCATCTAAATAGATTACCACTGATTTATTAACTAACCCTTTGAATGCAATGTCCATGGCTCTCTGAAATGTGGCGCCCACGTTAATCAAACCAAATGACATCTTTTGATATGCGTATGTGCCCCATTTAGTTCTGAATGTAGTTTTCAATTGATCATCGGGATGTACCAGCACTTGGTTGTATCCTGAGAATCCATCCAAAAATGACATTAGTTCTGAGCCCGCAACTGCCTGCAGTATTTGTTCCATGGGAGGTAAAGGAAAATTATCCTTTTAGCAGGCCTTGTTAAGGTTTCGAAAGTCAATGCAGATTCTGATATCTCTGTTTTTCTTTCTTACAGGTACCATTTGGAGACCCATTTAGAATGTCTAACGGGAAATATTATTTTGGCTTTCAATAACTTGTTGAGTTCAGTTTTGATCTGATTTTCTAAATTAGGATGGATCTTTCTCAATTTTTGTTGGACAGGTTTTTCATTATCAATCATTGGGATAGTATGTTGGATGATGGAGGTGTCGTATGTTTTGAGTTCATCGTAATTCCAAGAAAAGACACTTTTGTATTGTTTCAAGAGACGGATATATGCTAATTTCTCTTCAGGGGCTAGGCCAAGGCCTAGGTTGATATTCTGTGGTTTGGCATCAGTTCCTAGATTTACTAATTCATAATTCAAAGTTGAACTTTGGAGTTTTGAATTGGTAGATATTTTAAATCGATCTTTCAAATCATAAAGGTCTTCTAATTTGACTACTGATTTAGGTATAGCATTGTTAGTACTATCCTGTTGCAATTGTTGGTCATGTTGGTCTTTGTCAATTATTTGATTGGTGTAGGATCCTTCAGATGTGAGAAAACTCACGATATCAGGATCGTCATTGAAAATCCTCCAATTGGTAATGTTATCAGGGATAGATGGTCTAAAGATTAACTCAATTGAAAATCGGTCAGGGCTAAAATCTTCTGAAGGAATGAGCTTGGAAGCTATGTTGGCTAAGAGGTCTGCGCTAGCATTCTGGAGTCTGGGAATTGATGAAATATTGAATGCTATAAAATGTTCAGTCAGATCTTGAACTAAAGATTGGTAATGCTTTAAATGACCTGATAAACAGTGTATAGTATTGCGTACCTGTCTAATTATTATTTCAGAATCTCTGAAAACTTGCAGGTATTTGACGCCTAATCTAATTTCCTTGTACAAGCCTTGGACTAGAGCTTCATATTCTACAGTATTGTTGGTGCACTCAAATTCGAATTTGCAAGTTAACATGGTTTTATCTCCCTCTGGGCTTACTAACACACATCTTTCTCCTGCTCCTTCATTAGACTTAGAACCATCAAAAAATAATTTCCAAAACAAAGATTTATTTATAGGACTATCTATAAAATTAATACATTTAGAACTATCTATTTGAGAAAAAATTTCTACTTGAGACAAAACAGAATGTTCTAAGTAAGGTGATGTATGAGCATTAAAATTTCCTAAGAAAGAATCTACTGAATAGTTGCCAATGATGTTAGAATTATATGCTACTGGTTCATTTTCTCCCTCGAGTTCTGTTACTATGTATTTTTGATGTCATTCACGTTCAACTTTTATTTGGTTTGGTTTACCATTATAAGGCAGCCACATATGTGACCAGTTAGTTGCAAAGTATCCATGAAGTTTTTCTGACCAATCTCTGCTAAGAATTAAGCCATAAAATTCAGGAATATCAGCAACTAAAATGTCGATAACTTGACATACCTTTGGATTGGATGACAGCCTTATGGTAACCTGATTTAACTCACCAATCACTTCAACTTGCAATCGATCTAGCTGAACTATGCGCACAACAGATTTCTGTGGTTGAACATTCAATTTTGCACAAATTGATCTTGGCAAAATATTTGATGAAGCTCCGGAATCCACTAAGCAATTATGCACATTTTTATTGAAGATTTCATAAGTAAGGAGAAATGGGGGAGTATGCGATCTCGATCTTCCTCCAATTAATGCAATATCGTTTGGATCAACTTTATTTATCGTATTAGTTGGAGGTCTTCCCATATCATGGGAATCTTGAGAGATTACAACAGCTGGTAAAGGTGAAACTAGCACGGCATGTAATTCTTTCAAAAGTACTTTCTGCTGGTGTTTTAACTTGCTCAATTCAAAAAGAGTAATATTGGCCCTAGTCTTTTTCATGTCTTCAACGATGTTATACTCCATTTCATCCAAAACGATTAGCGTTTTAGATGGAGTAGATGTGTCTGTTTGGACTGGGCTGGTTTGAGTCGCTTTAGGTGATGTTTTCTTGGCTGCGACTTTATCCTTAGTCATTGAGCTTGCACTCTTTGGCTTAGGTGTAGGCTGAGGAGGATCAAGTTGATTTCTGCTACGAGTACTAACCAGGAATACCTCTTGATCTTCTTCATTTGGGAGGATGAAATCCCACATACCTTGTAATTCTACAACTTCTTCTTCATCGGTATGCTCTTCAGTAGCGTTTTCCTCTTCTTCTTCTTCTGATTCAGCATTTGAAATAGCGTTAGGGGGTTTGGAATCAGTTGAAGGATTTCTTTTAAAAGGCCTGTATGGCTTTTTAGAAGAAGTTTCTGCCACTTGTTTCTTAATGTCGACCATTTCGTTAGACATGGTCTTTAAAACTTTTTGTAATCCTTCTAAATCGAATGAGGTTTGGGTTTTTTTTTCTTGGGATCTTCTTTGAAAGAGACCTTCTTAGATTTTCGTTCTTCCATCACATTTTTCTTTTCTAGGGTCGTAATACGTTTCTCTACAGCTATTGCTTCTTTCATATTTTCAACTAAGGTTGTTTTGTTAGCCCTATCAACAAAGATTGCTAAGTTTGATGGTAAAGAAGTAATATACCATTCAATTCGCACTTCTTCACTAGGCTGAGAAGCAATAGGTATTTTGTTTAGGATTTTATTGAAACGTAAATTGAAATCTTTGATAAGTTCTCTTGACTCGGCCCTAAGGTTAGACAAGTCTTTGATCAGTGTCGTTGTAGACCTATCATCACCAAACTTGGTCAAGAATTGTTCTTGGAAGATGTCCTAACTAGTAATAAATCCAGATGGTAACGAGAAATACCATGATCCGGCTGTCCTTATTAACAACTCCATTGATATTTATGGATAGCATAAACTTATCTATATGTTCTTCTGCTAGCATGCCTACCTCAGGGTTAAACTTAGGCAACCATTTTTCAGGATGGGCCGGTATCTGACTCAAGGGTGCAGGCATTATGACTGCCCTGGGTTATTCCATGGAGATTGGGCCATTGTTGAACTACTAACAAAAGAAAGTGTAGAAGATGATCCCTGCAGTTGAGAAGATGAGGATATTATAACTCCAGATGTTTGAGAAGGAGTTGAGGAAGTTGCAATAGGCTGATGGACGATGATCTGAAGTGGAGGAGTGGATGGTTGACTTCGCGGTGAAGAGGTTGAGATGGATGATGATGATGAAAGAGTCTCGCTATCGGATCCTTTAGGAGACTTCCTTGCTCTCTTCCTAGAAGGTAGAGGTAATTCGGTTGGCTGAACACCAAACTTTTCGCTCTTTAATCTGGTGAGAGGATGAGCAGGGTTGTATTGCGAAGTCACACTGCCTTGAGATTTATCAGATTTCTGAGGAGATATAGAAAATCGCTGAAGTTTGTGAATCAAAGATTCAACTTCAGGAGGTTCAATAGTAGATTCTTCTGAAATGTCAGGGTTTGTAGTAGCGGCTGTTGCTCCAGCGACTTCTAACTCTGGATTTAAAGTTTCTAAATGCAATGGAGAAGTTGGAGGAGATGGTGAGGGCGATTTACTCTCAGAATGGTATTTAGATTTGGATTTTCTTTCCATTCACAGTTCGGTGGCCCTCCTTCTAGCGCCAAATATGTTGAAGCCCCGAAAATCGGGTCTACAACAAGGGGGATACCCGCCCGGTCCGGACCTTGGTTGGCAGCTCCTTTTCCGTTTGGTATAGCGGGTCCGACTGGGGATATGGGACCAGTTTCCCAATTTCAGTGTGTGTGTGAGAAAGATTGATATTTCTGTTTTTAAAAGTTTTTAAATGGGATACTTCTACTCAAATTCTAATCTAATAATAAGGAAATTATATTCTAATAACAGGAATATGTAAATCTACACTAACCCGGGGTGTAATCTTTCTTCTATGTGATCTAAAATGATTTCAAACAACAACTGGTAATAAAGATCATTCAGCTGTTATGAGAAAAGAATTCAGTACAGATGAACCACTTCGTATAAAAAGTTAGACGAAACAGTTGTGCAAAACATATCGCATAATGAGCTATTCATACACTAAGCATAAATAAATAGCTATCACCGTACAAAAGTGCCAAATGATAACTCAGGCATTCATACATTAATATATAAATAACTGAACTGGAAATCACTTTAACACAAGGCAGAAATAGTTAAGAGATAGAAATACCATTTATAACTAGTCCTACTCATGAGCTTCAAGTGATCACGATTTATCTCTTCTTGATCAAATATCCACTAAGAGTACAAAAGTGCAACATCAGTAGCAGATATTAAATGCAAACATCAATAAATCATGTTCCATTCATTCATCAAAACCTCCTCAGAGGGTACAGAAGTGCATGTTCTGGGGATAAGTTTTTGATAAATTTCAGGACCCTTCTCTAAATGCATGAGAAGGGTTTAAATACTACTAACTAAATCTAAAAATAAATTATTACAAAAATGTAGGATGCGGTTTAAATGACCGTCCTCTTTTCAGGAAAATAAAACAAAATTAAAGCTAAAATTAAATCTAACATTAAACTACTTCTGTATTTGGTCCTTGAAATCGCACGCATGCAGCATCTGTTTGAGAAGAGTCGGTTGGCTGACTTTCGCTTTTAGCTGAGCTGAGAAAACAGAATCGACAAGAGCTGGCACCATTTTTTCGGCCGAATTGATGATACACTTAATAATCATCCATTGGCTATGTGTCTTTACCAAGTATGCCCAGTAACAATCCCAGTTCAACTTGGTTAACCCTTGAATTGCTTTTGCCTTTTCTTGGGCCTTCTGTTTCCAATCTACCTGTGGTTTTGTTTTCTTGCAATTTTCAGAGTTTGCAGGTGACTGGGCAATTAGCAGCTTGCCTTTTCAGAAAAATTTTCTCAGTGATACGTGATTAGCGCAACTGCCTTCATTTCTTGATCCGGGTTTCCTTGATGCATTTTTCTGTTTTTGCGCTTTTTCCTTCCAACAGATATAAAGTTCAAAATTTGTAAAAATAATACTTCTGTGAACTCTTGACTTTGAGTCTTAAATTGTTTGTTTCTGATATCAACTCTGTCCAGTGTCCACTTAACCATGTTCGTGGATGAGAGAATTTTGGGCCTTGCTGCTATCCGGTGTAAGAATGAGCAAGCTAGCTCTGTAAGGGATGCTTCTGAAGAACCATTTGAGCCCGCAGTAGCAGTAACTTCCATTACTCTGGGATTCTCCTCTTCGAGCAGATTATACATGCCTTCCCATGTAGCTATTCCCGCGTCTCTGTTACAGGCCGTGTCTGTATATAAGGGCGCCATTTCCTTTTCTTCTGAGCTTGGAGCTTTGCTTTTCATTCCCATTTTAACCTGTGTATTGCTTTGTATCGGCCTCTGTTCTCTGTTCCTGCAATTCACAAGTGAAGTGAAAATGAATGACAGGGAAGGGTGATGGGAAAGTTTTAAATGCCACAGACATATCAAGCATACCACCTTACGTGAAATGATTCTTTCGATAAGCACAAACCCATATTCCATTATAACTAGCAACTACCTCATTTATTAGCATTAAAGCGCATAACCAGGTGTCAGCTTAGAGAAAATACTTTTCTTGAATAACAAACATCGCAGATTGCAACATCGCAAAATCACAAAATCGCAAAATCATAACATCGCAAAATTGATCGCTCGTGACATCGCATTATCAATGTATCGCTGTATCGCGAAATCACAATATCGCAGATCACAGGAATGTTATGTATGCCAATCTTTGTTAACCTATTTTTTGCGAAATGCGATCTTGCGATCGGCGTCATCACATATCGGAAAATTTTAAAGTGTTTCATGTAAGTTGTATTCGCTGGGTGTGATGCGATACTATCGCGTATCGCAATCTCGCAATATTAGAACTTCGGCTTGTAAGGAGGCATCCCGCGATCTTTTTGCGATGCGATTTTCCTAAGGAAATATTTTATCTTACCTTATCATAAAACTTGGATTTCTTTGGGTTTTCAAAGGGAGGTTTCCTAAGCTTATGATGGTAAGTTTATTCAAAAAGGAAATTTAAACACTACTTTGATTTTTTAGATTTTTAAGGGTCCCCACTTATTTAGTATTAGGAATAACACTCAATAAGAGGGGGGGTTGTTGCTGGCCACAACAGATCCCAAAACCGGGACTACCATTTAATTATGTTCCTTTCAATGTTACAATACATATTTATATATGCCGAAGCATCCAATACCATGGACAAAAACCATCGCATCCAAAACCATGGACCTAAAAACCATCACGTCCAAAACCATGTGCGAAAAACATGCACAAAACCATAGGTAGGTCCGCCCAACCTAATATTGTGTCCAAAAACCAAAATTTTCTAGGGCGCTATCCCAGACCCCACAGAGGGGGTTACCTACACCCCTCAAACCCCTATAACCCCCCCACTACATAATAGGCGCAACGAAGGGGGGGCTCCTCCCCCCCTTTAATCCCCGGTTAACTATGTGGGCTAGTCGTGGAAAGAATATAACACAACCCAACACATCTGTGTGAGTAGGGTAGTTTGATTCTGTAATTAGTGAATTGAAGATCAATACAGACAGTTTTATGAAGAATTATTGAGTATTTCTATTCATATTTTTTTATGTTATATGCTACTGATTAATGACATGTTTTATGAAATAATGATTAAATGCTACGCAATTCTCTTGAACCTATCTTAATAATGTACGCAATGAATGCTTAGGAACTTCCATGAAGTTTCTAGTGATTTCTCTTATGTTTTCTGACAAATTAAGTAGATCTACACAAACTCCAATTTAGGATTGCTTCCTAATCCACGTAATTAGGTAAATCGACTGCTAAAGGTCTGCAATGATTGATCGTGGAACTTCGCAAAGGTCTGAAGGCTACTTTAGCTTAGCTATAGGGACATGCCCTAGGAGTCTATCAATCTTTGCGAAGGCAGATCCAAGGCACTGGAAGACATCACAATAGTCTCTGGATGTAGAAACTTGGTTCTTGTATCCCCCCATACTGCTTCTGGTGAGATTGCAGCCTTCGCTATGTAGGTTGTTACCAAAAGGGCATGTAGTGTAGGGTTTTTTTGGTTGGCGCAACTAACTCTGAACTTGGGTCAGGACACCCTAAGCCAACAATACTTACTTGATGGAATCTGTGCCCAACAATAGTTTCCTGGGATGAGATGGACATGGACACCTAAGGAGACTATCATCAATGTTTATTTCAAGTTTCTTCCTAACTGCAACTCTCGAGGAGTGATGGCAAAGCTAACTGACCATTTCATCATCCTGTTGTACAAGCCTATATTTGAGCAGGATCCACCTTGAATGTCCCAAGAAGAAATGGATGCAATAATGAACATCACATATTAGTATGCCTCACCAGGTGGCCCCTTCATCAAAGTGTATGCTGGAGAGAATACTCTGCATGTTCTACCAAGGTATGCCACTGACAAGTTGGTCATGCAAGAGGTCTCATATCACCTCTCTACAAGGTTGTCAGTAGCACTACATAGGAAGAAGAAGGAACCATGGCCTGCTCTTCCATAGCGGGTCATATTGTATGAGATTAAGAGCTTGAGGTATTAAGAAACGTATTTTGGTAGAAATCACATAAGAGAGTTTTGGGCTAATGTGTTTCGAACCAACTAGTGTGGTTCATAATCAAGACCAGATGAAGAAGAAGACCATGGAAAAGGCTTAAATAGAGAAAAATGAAGATACCGTAATGGATATTTTTGAAAATTAATATTTAAATTATGATATTAATTTATTAAAATATGAAGGAGAATGCAAATGTAAAAGCTAAGGAGATACTAGGATTCTAGTTTAGCACCAGAAACTTAAATCTGTATGATCTTCATGGTATTTGCAAGAACCACTGTGTGACAGTGTACTTTCCATGGATCCATGAGACATTTCACTAGTAAGAGGAGGACCCTTGGAGGTACTATTACAATGCCTCCAAACTCCATGAGCCGGCCAATATAGCAAAAACTTGGAAAGTTGCTCTACAGACAACAACAGGACATGAACCAACAATAACAACAGTAATAGGCAGCAATCTAGTGTAGGACGAGGGAAAGAGGAAGATTGTAGAGAACCCAAAAGTAGAACAAAGCTGCAAGATGAGGGAAAATCCCATCATGGAAAAGAAACTTTCGCAGCGGAGGCAAAGAGGGAGCAACAGATAAAGAAAGGAGAGGGAAGGAAGAGAGAAAAATAGAGGCTCCAGGAAGCATAACTGAAGCTTCAGGAGACAGAGAATAATTTGAAGGAAGAACAAGAGCTAAGGAGGAGAGAAAGAGAAGAGAAGCAAAAACAGGAGGAAGAACAAAGGCAAGGCATGATGATAGAGAAAACATCGCCCATACATGTTAAGGAGTAGGAAAAGTCTGCAACTGAAGAAGAGGTTGAAAAAATGCAGGATCATGAGCTTGCTCAGTAGATTGAGTGACTAATTAAAGTGCCAGACATGGAGTTGGAGTAAGAGCCACAAAATGAAGACAATTACCTTATTCTGCAAGCACTAGAGGTCACCTATTAGTCTCCACCACCTCCAGTGTCAGAACCAGTCCCGAGTGAGACGAGGGAAGTTGTTCTCCTTGATGATGATCCAATTATGGATGTGTACAATCTATCATTTGATGAGTTACAAAAGAAGATTGTACAGGTGCAGAGGAAGCACTTTCTGGATGATCACGCACCATTTTCATTCATGAAGGAAAGGGTGATATTGTCATATATCAGAAATCATCCAGCCGCCCTTGCCACTGCCACCTTGGCCTATGCAAAAGAAATGAGCTAAAATGTTAAGTTCATGTTGGTCGAGAATGAACAAATGGAAAAGAACTTGTAGGTTGTCAGGAAAGAGGAAGAACAACTTCGAGAGTAGAGTGCAGTTTCCGCAATGGGAGAGATGGGAAATATGGCATAGAGCTTTTGCATGGCACTCTCAAGTGTTGAGAGTGCCATGCAAAAGCTCTATGCCATATTTGTCACCATGCATAGAGCAGTTTTCCATGTGTATGGCTTACATAAATAGAGAAAAGAGTTTGTTCAAACTCTCAAGAACATACATGTTTCCATCACCCATGTATAGGAGTGGACATTGTGGTACAAATGGTCCCCGCTTCACTTACCTAAGAAGATGAAGCCATGGGCAGAGATGGAGAAATTAGTGGTCCAGATGTTGATCAAGAAATATGAGAAAATCACCCCATTCGTTAGTAGCATACAGGCCTCATATGCATGGTAATACAAGAGTTTGGATGTCACGGTGAGAATGCACAAGATCCCATCGATCGGTTCCCTCACCAAGGATAAACCCAAGAACCAAGTCTAGCTATAGATCGATGGGTATATGGCGTAGCTAAGGAGAGAGGCTACTAGGGATGACTTGGAGCTAAGTGCACATAACATGCATAAGTGCATTGGAAGTCCTATCATGGTTAACACCATGTTGCACATGCTTCAGGATGAGTTGGATACATGTTCCAAGACCATATACCCGAATGCGACGGAGGAAAGAGTCTTTTATCAGAAAGACACCATCAAGAAATTTGGGGACATCATCACATAACACCAAGATTCGCATCAATATTTGACTCAAAAGCACCAAGTGGAGGTTGTCGAGTTGGTCTTTCCCCAAACTTCAGAGTCATAGTGTTTTGTCTTGTTGGGCTATCTCTAACCTGTTTTGCCTTACTTGGGTACATGTGGAAATTGTAATATTATTTGTAAATATGTTGTAAGTGAAACTCCAAGTGTCGTTAGTGGAATGTGAAAGGTCATCATGTGATCTAATGAGTTATTTGTAAAGAAGTTGAAGAGTCATGACGGTATTCAAAGAGTCACAAAGGAGAATGTCAAGGTTCACCCCACACTTTGTTATAAATAGAACCTCATAACTCATAGAACAAGCTTTTGGGAGCCAATCTTTTGGCTAGGCTTAGGCTTAGAAAAGGCTTGGGAGTATTGTGACAAGACTTGACTTCTCCACAGTGTAGAGCAATTATACTTCTTTGGAGGAGTAGGTGTTCTTGACAGTAATGTTCCACTATTGGGGCTAATGGTTATCAATGATGTATGTACGGATGAAAATTTCACTTATAACAATAATAATTGAGCCAACACGGGTTCATGCATATATTTTTATTGTAGTTGGACTATTCTGGTTGCTTTATCAATGTATGTTTAACTTACACATTTTCTTATGAACTACTTTGTATGCAATTGTACGAATCTTGTTGGATGCATGTTGTTGGATTAACCCATCAATTTAATTTGTGGACTATTCCGCATTTTAGCTTGTGATGTCATTCCGCTCGTGTGTTCCATTCACGTTGTGTACTATTACAGGATTCTAAGGGGCACACTTCCTTATCCCCTCCGTGTGTCAGAACCTTCATGGATCGCACTTGACTCTTCACAGGGTAACACACTTGTTTCCACCCAAAGTTATCATACTTATCTCTACGTGCTATGACAATCAAGGAATTATATTACCACCCACTGCTGGGAATCCTACTCAAAATGGTTTGAGGTCTTATTGGGACTTCTTATTGGGAAAATACCCTAAATTTTGGTGGGTCCAACACCATCAACATTTCTAGCACCAGAAGGCAGTTAGATTACAAGATTAGCCCTTGAATTCTATTCTAAATTTCTGCACATATTTCATGACTTTTGTCCAAATCACAACCCCACCATGTTTTTCTCACGTTGTTGATTTCGATGTGTTAGAAAGTGTTATAAATTAATTTTACAAATAAAAGTTTAATGGCAATAACAAAACATCCCCATTCAGGCACACATTTGCCTTTGTTGGCTTCTGTGACAAGCATGATGTCCCCTTGGATGACATTGTCTGTCGGTTGTTCTCTTTCACGTTTAAAGGGCACGCAAAGAAATGATGTCATACATTCCCCGCAGCCTCTATACACTCTTTTGATCATTTCCCACAGCCTCTATACACTCCTTTGATCACATTTTCAAACAATTATGTCATGCTTTCGTTCTTTATGACCGTAAAGCACTTAATAAAAAAAAATTAAAATTGTGAAAATTACCTAATGAATCTCTTGAGCACTTTCACGGTAGTTTTCTTCTTTAATGTTATGAATTTACTGAACATGGAGTTGACTGGAAATTTTTGGAGGAAATATTTCAATATCTTTTTCACATTTATGAGAATCCACACGAGTTGGACTCTTTTGAGCCTCTCCCAACATACCTTAGTGTCAAAGATTCTAAATCTGAGATGGACAAGGTTGTTGTCCCAAGTGACCCTCCGTCCCCTTCTCATCAAACAACTCTAGATTCATAGGTCGAGGTGGGAGAAGTTGAGAATCCACTTGTTGATTTGTCACCATCTCCTCCTACCCACCTGGTGAGGATTTCTGTGCATATTTGGACTACAAGCCCGATGGTTTTCATATGCTTTCATCTCCTCATCTTCCATCCTCTGGTTCTTTTGATCCTCCAGATTTTGGTGTGTTGTCTTCATCTGTTTCAGATCTCACATGTGATGTTCATGAGGATCAAGTTTTGAATGAATTTGGTGTTGAACAACCAAACTCCACTATTATTTTTGATGAGTATGTGTGGGAGTCTAAAACAAGAATCTGCAATGAAGGATAACCTCCTTCTGTCTACACCTCATCCACTTTATCCTAACATCTTCAATAGTTTTTCCATTTCTGATTCATCTTGTGAAAGTTCATTTCCAAATGTTTCTATTTACGATCATTTGCAGAACACGTGGGATCCCGGGTTTTCATTTGATTGCACAAAAGAAAAATCTTTCTTCCCAGATCCATCCAATCTCTTATCTTACATTTCCAAAAATATTGAGGGTGAAAATTTTGGTTTTCATTATCCCCTCGTTATGATTTGTCAGATCATGAGGATGTCGTTTTCAATCATCTTTAGTTTTATGATCGCGGCTATCATGATCATTTCATTCATTCATCTAATCATGATTTTGATTTTCCTACTATTGATCTTTCTAAGCCACCAATATTTGATGATCCATCTTTGGATGAAGTGGAAACTCCTCAAGATGTCGAAGCACTTCAGCTCGAGTTGATGGTTATGTCAGGTTCTATTAGCCTTGAGGTTAGTTCCACTCTTGATCAGAAATCTGTTGAATCTGTTCAGGCTCCTCATCACTCTATTTTTTACACTGAAAATCAATCTATTTCATAGTTTTCACATCCTCCACCAGAATCACACGGTCCAATTGCTCATGCATTGGGGGAGTCATATGTAGCAAGCACTGTTGCGAAATGAAAGTTTTATTCTTTCGTTATGTTTTCTCATCTTTCAAGTTCGAAAGTTTGTACATGCCTATCTTTCACGCGTAATGTGACATGACACCTTGATTCATCTGCATAATGCCTTTCATGTGCTTTCAAGCTTTACATTTCTATGGATGCATTCAAGCTTCGAACATAATGGTTTACATTGTTTTATGTTTCTTGTTGGTTGGTTTTGTTACATATCTTTCTTGTCAATCATGTTGTCGCCTACATGGGCCAACCACTGTGCCGATGACTGCATTGAAAATATCAGTTCACGTGAGCTGGCCTATGCTCTTCTTAGGTTAGGACTAGGAGTATTTTTTTTATTTTCTTGTTTCTTTTCTAGATTTTATTACCTTTTTTTCTTTGTCTTGCTTCATTCCTTTCTCTATTCTCTTACGCACCCATAGGTTAGATTCTGCATGAAACCGTGTTTGGATTTTGAGATAAGAAGGGTGAAGTCAAAGAGGAACTTGTACAACTGTGAACACTTGATTATTTGTCTATTCCCTCTCTTTATGTGAATCTTTCATTTCTTCTATTTGATGATACCCTAATGGAAAATACATTCCTTTCAGAGAGAGTCATGGTGGAATCATGATGCTTGCACTTTTAATTAGTACTACATACCCTAATCAGTTTTCTATATTCGGTTAACCCTTTTCAACTCAATCAAGTAGAGAAAGGAGAGGGGGAAAAAATTAACAATTATGTCAGAGGTATATATATAAATATCCTTCTCTGAAGGGCCAACCTATTCTGGTCTCAATAAGTCGGGATCCATCTTTCACCTCATGAAATAAATAAGTGCCTATCCATAGTTCTCTAAAAAATGGAAAAAATGAAAGAAATAAAATAAAAGGTGAAAGAAGATAAAGGATTCATGTGCAGAGAGGTGAATCAAGTAACTTTGTCGGGTATTTCCCAGGCTGTCTAGCAGCAGAGAAATGCTTGTGTTCCTGAAATGACTCCGGTGGGGTACTGTACAGGCCTGCTGCCAACAGAGCAACTCTAGAGATGAAACTAAAACTATGACAGTATATATTACTTGTGTATATATATACCCCTCATCCCCAATTGAAACAACTCAGTTTGACTTTGCTTGGTTTGTGTGCTGCTGATAAAGAGAATGGTAGGGACTACATCTTTAACTCAAGCTAGTGAAGAATCTATGAAAATTGAAGAATTGAACAATACTTCTGAAAGAGTTAGAATTTCTTTGCACGAGACAAGGTCCATATAGAGAAATGGAGTTCTACAAGTGTGTTGCCAATGTTGTAGCAGCTACAACCACCCTCAAAAGTTTTTCCTATGATTCGCTTTGGAGCCTCCCTTCTAAATTACAGCAACTCATCTTTCATTGATCCATATACTTGTGCTTTGATTGACACTCATCATTTTCATCTTGGCTTGTGTTTTTTTACTGTCTAACCCATAAGTCAATCTCTTGACTTGGTTTTCATCCAATTCTAGGCTTGCCTTAGAGAACTACGCAATCCTTGAGGGAAAACAACCTTTCTCATGGGAATTGTGCAATCCAAGCTGAGAGTGAGCCTTGAGCTCAAGAATTGTGCAGTGCTAGTTGGCAGCAAGCCTTCAGTTGGGAAATTTTGTAGAGCATGAGAGGAAATCTAAAGCCACTCAACCCAAAAATTGTGTAGAAGCTGTTAAGTGCATAAGCCAGAGAGCTGCCCGGTTCCCCCCTAGAACTGCACAATCTCTCCAGGAAATGCATGGCATCTTTTCCTAAAAAAGAAAAAAGAAAAAAAAACATCCCTAAAAATAGGGATCTATTTTTAGCAACCCGAAGGAGGCACTTGAGTGATTTTGGAAATTGCTACCAAGTGTCGCTTTTTCCTTGATTTTTGGCCTTCACATCACAAACCCTAAATTAACCAAATCTATTTAATCGACATTGTTAGAGCTCATTTTCAAATTTGATCTTAGATCTCTAGCATTCCTAAGGAGATCAAGGAACCTTCAATGCGATCGTCATCACTTTTCCGGGTAAGTTTTGCTTTTCTAGTATTTTGCCACTTTTTCTGTCGCTTTTTCTTGTTTAGCTTGTGAGAGTGTTGTTTCACTTATTTTGTTGAAATACTGCTGGTGTTTTAACTTGTTTTAGCTTGTAGAAGTGTTGTTTCATGTTTTTCATTTCCTTTCCCAAGTGTCACATATATTTTCCCATTTTTCACGAACGGTCATCGTTGTGGCGACTCCCTTCACATGCTTTGTTTTCCTTCAGTTTGATTGATTCATGCACTTGTCTCACTTTCATGCATCATCAATCAGTTATATCTCCACTCAACATCACACCATCCTTCATATCTACTCGACGTCACACTCCCCTTGCTTGGATATTGTGTTCCCTTGCATGCACCAAGCATTCTAGGAGCTCAAGGCCTCTACCTTGGCTTCTGGAATTGTGCAGAGGCTGCCCTGGCATGGCTTCAACTGTGCACTGCATAGTTCTAGGATCTAGCTTGGCCACTAAGACTGAGCAATGCACAGTCTCTACTAGCCTTTGTCTAGACTGAACTGCACATTGTGTAGTTCTAGTCAACAAGCCTTCCCACTCACTGTTGGGACTACACAATAGACAGTTCTAGTAGGGAGCCAGTGACCTCTGTGATCTAGAATTGTGCAGTCTATCCCATCAACAATCAAATTTGTTGCTTGGTATTGTCTTGAAGTTTCTTTCGGTTTTAAGCTAACATTTTGCTACCATGAATGTCCTCTTTGTCTCCAGGTACAACACTTGTTGAGAATCTCTCTAGTAGTTATAGTTAACATGGCCTCCAAGAGAGCTTCATCAAAGGAAACCATTGAGAGCAACACTGGGGATGTAGTTGAGCAGACATCAGTTAATCTACCAGTTTATGCAGACACTCAGTTGTTCATTGAGAAGGGTACCACATTGACATGGCAACAAATGAAGGATATTTTTGCCGAAGAATTCAAGGAAGACTTAGAGTATTGACAAGTTTACCTTAGCATGCACGAGTTAGGATTATACAAGGTTGCATGCAATTACCCCAACTTCCCATGTGCAGACATTATCAGTTGGATTGTCTCACACATAGATCCAGATACTATGACATTGAGTAGTGCCAGCAAGATAGAGCTGGCTACCTTTAGGGCGAAGAACTTTTAGTATATGTATTATTTACCTTAGTTGGTGAAGTGCATGCACACACTTTTCTATGCCACCCATAGCTTTGTTAACACTAGAGATATCGCTAAGCATTGGGTGAAAGATCCATCAAAGTTTAGACAGACACCCAATCATGTTTACAAGAAAAAGTCTCTCAGGAAGGCTTATCAGTTCTTAATCATCTTTGAATGCAGAATATATGGTCAAGAGAACATGGAAACCTTTCTTGAAGGTTGGGTATTTGTATTGAACCAGTTAGTGAGTGATGGGAATCCATTCAACTGGTCAGACTTTTTGGTTCATCAGTTGAATATCCATGTGACTAATTCCTAGAATCAACCTAAGAATGAGCAAGTGATATTCTACATGTCTGCATACTTACTTGATGCAATCTATGACCAGCATCAGTTTCTTCACATGAGATGGAAATGGACACCTAAGGAGACTATCATCAATGTTTATTGCAAGTTTCTTTCTGACTACAATATTGAGGAATGATGGAAAATCTAACTAACCATTTCATTATCCCGTTGTACAAGCTTATCTTTGAGTAGGATCCACCTTGCACATCCCAAGAATCAATGGAGGATGTTGGCTTGATGGGGCCTAACCAAGGTTCAAAGTTAGTTGTGCTAACCAAAAAAACACTAACTGCTGGTCCTTTTGGCAACAACCCATGTAGCGCAGGTTGTAGTCTCACCTGAAGCAATATTGGGGGATGACAGAACCAAGTTTCTACATCCAAAGGTGATGTGGGAGCATTCATCTCAGAAGAATCATTGTATTTTAGTACACATAGGTGGGTCTTGTGTTTTAAGGAAGTTGGTTTCCTAAGTGTTAAAATTAACGTAATTACTTAGGATTTTGATTGATTTTAATGAGAATAGGAATTAATTAAGTACAGTGAGGCATATTTGTAAATGTTGTCAAATGTTGGAGAACATGAGAGATTTAAGAATCAATTGTAAATCTTAGATTAGGAGTTGGTTTCATGATTTGTGGATTAAAGAGGATCCTTAGGGATAAAGATGAGATTTTAGGATTTTGTTGAGAAGTTTATGGATCTAAACCAGGAATTGGTTATAGAATCCTTTTGTATAAATGTAAGCCAAAAAGACAGAGAAAAAGTTAGTCAAGTTAGATAGTTAGCTGGTTAGATAGTTAGAGGTTTGATTGTAAGCCTACGGGCAGGTAGGAAAACAGAGGCCACTGATACAGAAGATCAGGCCAAGGAGAGAGTTCCTATGTAAATACCTGTTTATTAATACAAACAACTCGATTCTGAGTTTGTGTGTGTGTATGGAGTAATTTAGTTATAATCTGTGTGTGAACTAGAGTAAGTTCTGTGTAACAGAGGTTGCAGGTGGAATTTGAGCATAACACAGAGAAGAAGAATGATATGAAGGATCATAATGGATCGCTTGAATCCATTCGAAGGATCACAGTCGAGATTCAAGAGTGACTGTGTTAAGAGCATGCAGAGTTAAGCTCAGGAGGAAGTTGTGATGTAGGACATCTAAAGACCGAAACCCTGGAAGAAACCCGAACCCACAGAAGAACACTGAAGAAACAACATAAAAACGAAGTAAATGGAAGAATGAAGAAGTGAAGTGTCAATGCATAGGACTCTTTGGATCAGCTAGATCAACGGATGAGATTGTTTGCAATAAGCGGCCATGATTAAGTCGTGTAGAATGGAGTCAAGAAATGAACGGCAGAGGTCAAACCCAAGTGCTTGCGGAAGGTGAATTGTGGAAATTGATCTAGATCGTCAGATCAACAAATCTGTTAGATCGATGAATATTAGTGGCGGAAGAAGAATGGTGGAGGAATAGACCTGGATCGTCATATCGACAGATCTGTTAGATCGATGGTGATCAGCAACTGCGGGGGTAGGAGAGTACAGATTTCCTTGAAAGTGGCTGAAGTCCCGCACTCGCTCCTAGCCGTCGATCTCATATTCATCCTCTTAGATCACAATCAACTGTGGGGGTTAAGGTCGTTTTAGTCAATGTGCTGGTTGGAGTCCCGCAAGCTGTAGATTTGATGGCCTCTTATATCCAATGGATATTGGGTCATAAAGTGATCGGGCTTTAATTCCAAAAATCAGACCTAAACATTTATAGATCAAGGAATTATATTCCTTATCAACTCTGTAAGGGCAGGTAATCCTCGTGCAAGTGCCTCACTGATATCGTTGTTAACCGTTGGATCAAGTGTGCTTTGATCAACAGTGGGGGATTGCCGATTAGTTTCGCATCACAATATTTCATGAGTGGATGAACCTTGGCCTTAATAAAATGCGATTTGTGATGTGCGATGCTCGGGTGAACTAACAATCGTCAGATTGAATGGTAAGATCAATGGTGGAGATTGAAGCCGATAAGGCTTGGGCCTAAGCGGACCCGAGAAGTTTATCAATGCGAGTTAATTGATTTGAGTTCCAAAGGATGAATGGGTTTAAGTGGCGATACGACGCGACAACCGTTGATCTGATGGAGTGAAATCAACGGTGGAGGCTGAATGTGATAAAGGTGAGCGTCGGAAAATGTGCAAGGTCGTGGAATGGCGGAAAGAGCAATCGCATATCGCAAATCGGGAGTTCTGAATGCCATATTCTTAAGAGTCCTTTGAATCTCCACGATTGCAATAAATGATGAGTTAGCACATAGAGTTGGGAAATTAATTAACTTAAAACATGTTTTCCGCTGGAAAGGTTGACTAAAATTTACACTATTGAACAGTAAATTAAAAAATTTCCGCATGAGACTTAATTAAGAACATTAAACCTTGGTTTAAGAAGGTTTTCATCATGGATCAGGTGATTAAGGCCTGGGACCAGTGACATGCAATTTTATTTGCATAATGTGGGTATTGTCGGCTTAGGCTGGCATCATTTTGGTATCAAAGCAGCACAAAGAAACTCTGTGTGAAAATTTCTTTGAAAAGAATTTAGAACAGAGTTATGTTTTAAGATGTGTATGCAGGCAAGAAGAGATCAAATTTTAATCTGACAAATAGTAGGCACAAAGAGATAATGTGTAGCAAAACTTGCAGATGACAAAGAAACAGAGGACAATCCATTCAAAGTGCAGGTGAATGGTAGAACAAGATCATGCAGAGATCTTGAAGGTGAGATGATATGTTTTTGTTTTAATTTTATTTGAAGATTGGAGAGAGTGTGGTCTTTATATTGATGCATAGGTAACAACATAAGAAGGTGAGAAGATTGCAGAAACCTAGAGCAAGGAGTGCTCAATTGGTTTTAGAGGAAAGAACCAGATAGATGCCAAAATACTGAGCTCAGATGAGAGAAGCTTAGTGAGGCATATGTAGCAATAAGGAGACTTGTTACTGCAGGGGTTTTGTTGCAGCTCACAAAGGAAATTCCACAGAGGATGTGGGTAGAATTGCCAAGTAATGAAGGAAGCTAATAAGACTTTGTAAGTGAAAGAAGAGGTGGTTATAACTAGGTATTTCATTGTGATTGAAATACAAGAGGACAGTTGTGTTCCTAGAAGGTGCAGATGAGTTGAAGCCTAGAAGGAGCAGAGAGAAATGCTCAAAAAAAGTTCCAGAGATAGAGAACCAAGGACGTGCCTAAAGACCAAGTATAGAGGAAAGCTTAGTGAGGTAAGTGGCAACAGGGAGGACTTGTTATTGCAGAGACTTTAATGCAGCTCATAGTAAGTGAGTAAGGAGCTCATGAAGATAGAGAAGGAGAAAATGACTACGGATAGTCATAGTAGAGGTTCTGAAGAAACCCACAACAGAAGGAAAGTGAAGAAGGAGGATGCCAAGGCAAATGACAAGAGAATGAGTCAAGAGGAAATTGACAAAGAGATTGTTGAGATGAAAGAACAACTCAATGTATTGAGGATGATACTTGAGGAAAGCCAGAGACAAGGTTGGGTCTTGAGGAAAAGGACAGTAAAGTGGCATAAGTTATAGAAAGGCTACAACAAAAGCAAGTAAAGTGGTTGATAGAAAAACTCAGAGAAGCTGAGTTGGAAATGGAAGTTTCCATTTGTGAACCAGATCAGGGTGAAGTTATGGGTGAAGAAGAAGGAATTATTGATGATTTTCTGAACTGTTATACAAATGCAGGCCAGCAGGAGAATGTAAAACCTTATATTATTGAATCTAATAATTTTGATGTGATTATAGGTTTTGCAAAGGATGAGCAATATTTTGAAGTTTTCAAAAGTATGGAAGAGTATCTTTTAGAAGATAAAAAATCTGAAGTAAAGAACTATGGAGAATGTCTCTTGAATGAGAAAAGAAGTGAATTATTGTAGCAGAAAGAATTTAGTAATACATTGATGTTTGAAGTTGTGACAACACAGGAAAAATTTCTTGTGAAAGGAGATGAAATTCAGTCTGAAGAACTGATATGTGAAGAAACAGTTGAGACTATTGAACCTTGTAATTTTCAAACTGATAATTTGTGTATAAATGCAGGAATCATAAGTAATGATGAAGTACTTATGAAGTGTCACAGAGAAATTGAATTGCTAGAGTATTTGCTGGGAAATTTAGAGTATGACAGTGTGATTGCAGAGGAAGGAGTTCACTACAATGGACAAGAGCAAAAAGACATCATTAGAGCAGATGATGTGGAGGGAAGACTAATTGATAGTCTTGAGAGTACATTAGAGAATTCTTCAAAGAATTATTTAAAGAGGTTGAATCAACATACCGATGTGCTGATAGAAGAGGAGAAACTAGAGCAGCATACTAAAGTGTTTCCAAAGGAAGAAGAGGAACTGAGGCCTTACATTTTTTATTTTAATAATTGTTTTGTGAGTGCAGGTTTAGTTGCAGATGCTGGAGGAAATTTGGCATAGATGAGCAGCCAAGTAAAGATGGTAGAAGAGGATTTTGTGGAAGAATTTAATCCATGGAACAGAGATGTTCAATTGCTGGAGAGAATGTTGGAAAGTCGGGATTTAATGCAAAAAGAGATAATCATGAAAGAGGGTAAGGATGAAAGGAAGACACAAAAAGTAATAATAAGCGGAAAAACAGTAAGAGTAAGAATTTGACAAATTCCAAGAGAAGAACAACAGTTTGAAGATTTAGTGGACAACAACAACAACCTGAAACAAAGAGAAAGAGGTAGAAGTAAGTGGCAGAGTATGGACCAGTCCAAGGATGTGCTAGAAATGGAGATTGAAGAATTATGGCAGTTGATGATGAAACAATCCATATGGAGAAGATTGACAGCAGTAGGAAGGATGATCAATAAGAACTTGAACCTGATTGAAAAGGAGAGGAAAATGAAACAGAAGACAATAGACATACAACAACAAAAAAGGCGCAGAGCATTCAGACAACTACAAACTAAAGAAAGAAGAGATAAACAAATCACAAATTAGAGGGATGAAGGCGATCGGAGGCAGCAGGAGTCGACCTGAGGTCACCTAGGCCTTCGGCCTAGGTAGCTGCAGTACAGGTTCTAGGTAGGCTTTTGGCAGAAAGCGGCAGCAACGGTACGGGGAGCGACAAACGGTGGTCAATCCGAGGCGTTGGTCGCTTAAGGGTTTTATTTTGGAAGGGCCGTTAAGGTAAATCTGGAGGTTATCTGCGAAACGGCGAGGTTAAACATCAAACCGGAGAGGCAGCGGAGGGTTTCTCTTTAGAAGGGCTGTTAAGGGTTAATCGGAAGGTTATCTGTGAAACGGCGAGGTTAATCATCATTCCGGAGAGGCAGCGGCTACTTACTGTTTTGGGGAAACCGGCGTTCCACGTTCCGAAGCGGCGTCGACAGTAACAGCTACGGGCTGCTAGCGGTGTCAGGTATTGGGCCTTTCACTGTCTTTTTTCACCATGGTAAAACCTACCGAATCTGTTGACCTAGAACCGGCCCCGGAGGATTTACTATCAGTTTGGGGGAAAGATGTAACTGCCCAAAACTTGGTCAAGTTTTTCGGGTCAGATGGCAGTCATGCAGCAGTGGAGCCGGCTGTGGAAGGCGCGTGGAACATCAAGAGGAAAAATGAGCAGCTAGAGGTTAAGGCGGGCGTGGATGGGTCGTGCCTCAAAGGAGGGAAGGATATCCTTTCACCGATTCTCCCGGAGAAAAGCCTGCACCATGTTTCAGTCGGTTTCCATGGCAGCAAGCTTAGACCTCTCTCAGGTCCAGCCAGGTTATCAGGAGGGCTCGAGGACATTATAAACTTCCCGTCCAAGCAAGGTATCTGGAGATCGGCTGGTGGGGTTTCGAAGTCAGGGAATGCTGGAATAGACGGGAGTAATCGGCATACAGAGATTAGACGCTCTCCCTTAAAACAAGCTCCCAATCCCAGTCTAAGTCTAGAAGGGCTTCTCACTGAGGGAAGCGAGGCGGTAAGGTCCGGGAAGGTGGGGAAACCTCAAATCAGCGGAAGGGAAACAGGGATTCCGGGGCATGGGGCAGCTGAGAAGGTGGTTTTGGACGCCGGTCGTCAGCCTGCTCGGGGAGGAACAGCGAGTCAAGTCCCTGTAGATAACAGGGTGGGTCTTCAGGAGACTCAAGGAAATGCAACCCCTAATCTCTTAGGAGGGGATGTAGATCGTGGACAGGATAAGACTGAGGCAAATCGAAAGAAGGATTTTTCCTTAAAGAAGAAGACTATTGGAGGCAACCTGGTCCTCGGCATGGATGTCCAAGTTCAGGATGCTCTGACAGTGGCGGAATGCACCCTTGTAGGTCGAATCAGAGGGAAGGCCCTATCTGGCAAGTCATTGAATCAGTGGGCGGAGACCCAATGGAAAGAATCCTTGGCAAATTCTTTCAGAGTGGCTCTGTTAGTGAAGGGCTGGTTCATGGTCAGTTTTGATAAGAAAGAAGATGCAGATTGGGTAGCTGAGAGGAACTGGGCTATTGGAAATCGCCCGGTCATGTTTCAGAGGTGGTCGCCGAATTTTGATGCAAAAAGGGAGAAGGCGGACGAGTTCCCAGTATGGGTCAGAGCACCTGGTCTCCCTCCGTTCCTGTGGGTGGAATCAGTTTTTAAATCCATAGGGAATTTGTTGGGAACTTATCTTGAAGCTGATATGTCGTTCCTTCACTCCTACGAAAGAACAATGGCACGGATCTTAGTTCGATTGAATCCTAAGGATGGGTTAGCGGAGTCTATAAACCTTGAGTACGGAGAATATGTTTTTGAGCAGCCTCTGGACTATGAGCACCTTCCCTTTCGGTGCTACAGGTGCCACGAATATGGGCATTTGGCAAAGGATTGCCCTCTGGGTAATCGCAGAAGAAGGCCGCAGAAACAAGGTGAGCAGAGGGAGAAAAAGATGAGGAAGGAAAAGGACTTCGTGGCTAAGGACCCCCTGAAGGATGTGGCTATGGAGGAGAGGAATAGCGGGAAAGAGGCTTCGGTCAGAGAGGATATTAATCATATGCCCGAAGAGACAAAGGCCCAAGAGACCCCGGTGAAGGATGCCAAGGAGCCGCCTGCTGAAGATCCCGACACTGTAATGGAGGAACCTATTGGGATGCCTCATGATCATTGCAATGTTTCTTTTTTCCCTGATCATACTGAAAATACTATAAACGAAGAATTAATCTCATGTAGGAATGTTGATCAGTTATCTGTTGAAAATCTTATTGATGCCATTCCCTCCATCGATCTGAATCGCGAAGATGTATCTCAAAATAACCAAATCCCGGTTCTCCCCAATCAGTGTTGTCATTATAATCTGAGATCTCTGGATAAAAGACAGGGTAAATCTATAGAGTCCCCTGATCCGATTGGTGGATTAGGCCCTTGCTCTTCCCAAGCTTCCAAAAGAAAGGGTAGGGGTAGGAAATCGAATCTGTCAAAAGCACAGGTCAAAGCGAAGTTTGATGTAGCTGATGGGAAGCAAATGTCCATTACTGGGGCGCTTAGAGCAGCAAATCCCCCTGACCTGGTTGTAAAATGATCCTTTTGTCCTGGAATTGTAGGGGTTTAGCCAGTAAACCCAAAAAACTGGCTTTAAAAGAGTTAGTTGCTCGATACAATCCGGATATCCTTTTTTTACAAGAGACCCTTGGTAGGAGTTTAGAGGTGGAAACTATGCTCAGGTCCTCATTCCCAGGATGGGTTTTTCATGCCATAGATGCTGAAGGACACTCGGGGGGTTTGGCTATTGGTGTCAGAGATGGTAGGATGATGATCAATAGCCTCTGGGGAATGGACCATGTTCTGGGCATGGAGGTCTCTTCTCCTGATATTGGTTTTTCTTTTTTGATTCTAAATATCTATGGGCCATGTCAGGGCCGAGAATATTTCTGGAATAACCTTTTCTCTAAAACCCTTTTAAAAGACAGGAGTGTTATCTTGGGAGGAGACCTAAATTTCTCTATTGGGTCCGCGGAAGCCTGGGGTCCCTCAGCCAGGGAAGATCCGCTATCGGATTTTTTTACAAATGCTCTCCTCTCACATAATTTGATAGATGTTAATCCAATCAAAGTCAAGCCTACATGGAGGAACAGAAGGATAGGGGAAGGAAGAGTGGCAAAGCGGTTGGACCGTTTTCTCATAAGCGAAGATTTGATAAACAGCATCCCTATGTTCAGGCAGTGGGTTGGTGAAGGGGGGAATTCTGATCATTTTCCCATCTTAATGGAGTTTCAAAAGCCTCCCTCTAAACCAGCTTCTCCTTTCAAATTTAATGCCGCCTGGTTGCAGGAGGAATCTTTCAACATCCTCTTCAGGGATACTTGGAGACACCCGGGCAGCTCTCCGTCAGAAAGCAAAGGGGCCCATTTCTGGGATAATTTAAAAAGGCTCAAAAAAGCTACCATAGAATGGGCCAAAGCTAGGAAGGTGTCTCAGAATGAGGCGCTTTCCTCAATAGATGCTGAATTACGAGATCTCGAGGAGCCTGAGGCTGGCGGGTATGAAAACCAGGATTCAAAAGACAAGATCCTGATGTTAGAAAAACAAAGAAGTAAGATCCTTCTCGAGAGGGAAGAGGAGTGGAGGCAAAAAAGCAGGGCTATATGGCTGAAAGCTGGTGATGAGAACACAAAGTTTTTTCATAACTATGCAAAGGGCCGGAAAAATGCAAACACCATTTGGAAGCTAAGGGATCAAGATGGAAGAGAAGCCTCTTCTTTTGAGGACCTTTCCAGAATGGGAAAGGCCCATTTCCAAAACCTTTTTACAGCTCAAGGAGGGATTACTCTAGCAGAAGTTATCAGAACTGCCCAATGTTTTCCCAGGTTTGTTGAAGAGGAAGAAGCTGAAAGTTTAATGGATGTCGTGACAAAGGAAGAAGTTGAGCATATTGTTAAATCCATGGCAAAAGATAAAAGTCCAGGTCCAGACGGGTGGACAATAGAACTCTTCAATCATTTCTTCGATTCAATTGGTGATGAGCTAACTGATGTCGTGGAAGAATCAAGAAGGAAGGGTGAGATTCTCCCCCCTTTCAATGCTACTTTTATTGCCCTCATCCCAAAAAAGGAGGACCCTGACACTTTTGAAGACTTCAGGCCAATCTCCCTCTGCAACTGTGTCTACAAAATCATAGCAAAAATTATAGCTGTGCGCTTGAAGCCGGTCCTGTCAAAAAATATCTCAAGTGAACAATTTGGGTTCTTGGATGGAAGGCAGATTCACGAAGCCATAGGGGTAGCCCAGGAGACGATTCATAGCATCAGACAGACAATCAAGAAAGGGGCTGTGATCAAAATAGATCTATCGAAAGCATACGATAGGATCTGCTGGACTTACCTCCGGATGTTGTTGACCCATCTTGGTTTCAAGCTGGATTTTATCAATTGGATAATGGGATGTGTAACCAGTGTAAGTTTTGCAGTTCTAATCAATGGGGCAGCGTCTCCCTTCTTCAAAGGACAAAGGGGCCTGAGGCAAGGATGTCCCCTATCCCCTCTGCTTTTTCTCCTAGTGGCAGAGGGTCTTAGCAGGCTGATTATGGAAGCAAGAAGAACAGGTTTGATTAAAGGTTTGGAAGTAGCTGTAAATCTGTTCATTTCACATCTCCTTTTTGTAGACGATATTTTACTTTTTACTAATGGGAGCCTGAATGAAGTGAAGGAACTAAAGAATATCCTGGATCTGTTCATGAAAGCCACAGGAATGCAAATCAACCACAGGAAATCTCACCTTATTATGGAAGGTTTCAGCAGGAATGAATGCTCCCAGATCACAGCTATTTTGCCTTTTGAAATTTACAACATGGAGTCTCCTTTCAAGTATTTGGGATTCTGGCTGAAGCCAAATTCTTATAAGAAGCAAGACTGGAACTGGCTGGTGGCCAAAATTGAAGCTAAGATTGCCCATTGGAGTTTCAAGTGGTTATCTAGAGCTGGAAGGTTGACCCTGGTAAACTCTGTGCTGCAGGCCATGCCAGTTTTTTGGGCAGCTTTGACCTGGATACCAAAAGGGACACTCCATAAGATAAAGAAGATCTGCAGCAGGTTTCTTTGGTCAGGGGCAAAGGAGGACTCGGTTCTTCCATGGGTAGCCTGGGATAAGATTGCCAGGCCAAAAGAATGGGGCGGCTGGGGTATAAAGAATCTTAATGATTTCAGTTACTCCTTGGCAGCTAAATCTGGCTGGAGGCTCATATCCTCTGAGAACCTTTGGACAAGAGTAGTAAAGCGTAAGTATATAGATCCAATGCCTCTGGAAAATTGGATCCGTGACCCAAACAAAAAAGGGAGGAATGTTTCAGTGATATGGAAAGCTACCACTGAAGCTTTTAAAGTCATAGAACAAGGGCTGTCATGGCAGGTGGGCAGTGGTGAAAATGTAAGAATAGGCAGGGACCCTTGGGTGGGCTGCAATGATCGTTTTGCCTTATCTCCGGGTCTCATTAGACATCTGGATTCCAAAGGCATTTTTCATTTGCATCAGATAGAGAAAATAGGTCACTCCTCCATATGGGGGCAAGCTTGGAAATCTGGAGAAGAACTCGATCTCAACCCATTATGGTGGGATGAGTGGCAGATTTTTATTCAAGAACTGTCAAGATCCAACGTAAGGATAAAAGATAGACCTGACCAGCTGGTCTGGGCCCATGCTGACTCAGGCTCTTATTCCCCGAAAGCAGGATACAGTTTTCTAATGACGAAGAAGGGATGGGAAGAACCTGCTTGGTGGGCAAAATCTCTATGGAAGCTTAAATGTCCAAAAAAATCCAGATTGTTTTTTTGGTGCGTGCTGAAGAAGAAGGTCCCATCCTGGGACATCCTCCAAGCTAGATTTAAGCAAGGTCCTGGTAGATGTCCGCTGTGCAAAAGTGACTCTGAGACCATTCTCCACCTGTTCCTGTGTTGCCCCTTCACTAAAAAGGTGTGGGAAGAGGTACAGGTCTTGTTAAAGAAGCAGATTAGATGGGAGGGGGGCTCCATTATGGCTGCATGGGAACAATGGTGGAATCAGAACTCAGAGGGGAACTGGAGGAACCTCCCGCCCATCATCTCCTGGGGCGTTTGGATAGCCAGGAACAGAAACATATTTCAGGATATTTCTCTCCCAGCTGAAGTTATAGCCATTCAAAGCACAGCCATCTTTTTAAGTATCCCTGAGCAGGAGGAATCAAGAAAAAAGTCTCAGAGCAGGGAAGAACAAATTAGACCAAACATCCCGTGGGCCTACTTTGATGGGGCTTCTCAAAACAACACAGCAGGGGCAGGCATAATCATTCATTTAAATGACTCTCATTCTTTATCGGCTTCGGTGGGCATTGGAACCGGTTCAAACAATTTCGCTGAACTGTCAGCCCTTAAGTTGCTCCTCTGTTGGCTTATTCACAGACACATCTTCGCAATTCAGATCTTTGGGGACTCTTTAAATGTTGTTAAATGGGTTAATGGAAACAGTAGATGTCAAAATTATATGCTGAGGCCTCTCCTTGAAGAAATTATGATTTTAAAACAGTCTTTTAATGCCTTTTCAATTGAACACATATACAGGGATCGGAATGAAATCGCGGATAAATTATCTAAAGATGCTCTGCAGCAAGCTTTGGGCATTTGGAAAGTGACTGAAAAGCTTCATGATCAGATACAGGAGTCAGTTCTGCCTCCCTATGTTTAAATTTTGTTTACTGTTTTGTTATATCAGTCCTTCTTCGGGCACAGGCGCATGTATACCCACTCCTGTGCATTGAACACTGATGTTATTATGCTGATACTTTTACTCTCTTCACTGCCCAAGTGTTTCGGGCGTTTTTAATTGATTTTAGTGGGCTGTTTTTCCTCTCATGGAGGCCCACGGGATCAAAACAGTCGGAACAGCGTCTTGGTGCTTGTTACAGGCCGAGACTTTGTTGTGATTTTTGCTTTTTGCAAAAGGGATAGACCTGTTCTCATCAACAGGGGATCTGGACGTTTTGATGTCTTTGGATAGTTTCAGAGAAGAGCCTCTTTTCTCTGGGTCAGCTGAGGGAGCTTCCTCACTGCAACTGAATGCTTTGCATCTGCTTGTAACTTTTTATCTATTTTATATATAAAAAGTTCACTTTTTTCTCCGGAAAAAAAAAAAACTACAAACTAAATTTTGGGACCCTTGAGGTTTTCTATCAACATATGAAGACACATGATCAGGAGATCATGAATGTTTTCTACTTTGGGAATCTTATGCAGGAGCATTGAGCTCAGAAGAATCATTGTACTTTAGTAGACATAGGGGGGTCTTGTGTTTTAAGGAAATTGGTTTCCTAAGTGTTAAAACTAATGTAATTACTTAGGCTTTTGAGCGATTTTAGTGAGAATTAGGAATTAATTAAGTATAGTGAGGCATATTTGTAAATGTTCTCGAATGTTGGAGAACATGAGAGATTTAGGATAGTTGAGAGATTTGAGAATCAGTTGTACATATTAGATTAGGAGTTGGTTTCGTGATTTGTGGATTAAAGAGGATCCTTAGGGATAAAGATGAGATTTTAGGATTTTATTGAGAAGTTTATGGATCTAAACCAGGAATGGGTTATAGAATACTTTTGTATAAATGTAAGCCAAAAAGACAGAGAAAAAGTTAGTCAAGTTAGATAGTTAGCTGGTTAGATAGTTAGAGGTTGTGAATTAGAGGTTTGATTGTAAGCCTACGGGCAGGTAGGAATACAGAGGCCACTGATACAAAATATCAGGCCAAGGAGAGAGTTCCTGTGCGAATACCTGTTTATTAATACAAACAACTCGATTTTGAGTTTGTGTGTGTGTGTATGGGGTAATTTAGTTATAATCTGTGTGTGAACTAGAGTAAGCTCTGTGTAACATAGGTTGCAGGTGGAATTCGAGCATAACACAGAGAAGAATAATGATATGAAGGATCGTAATGGATCGCTTGAATCCATTCGAAAGATCACAGTCGAGATTCAGGAGTGACTGTGTTAAGAGCATGCAGAGTTAAGCTCATGAGGAAGTTGTGATGCAGGGCATCTAAAGACTGAAACCATGGAAGAAACCAGAACCCACAGAAGAACACTGAAGAAATGGCATAAAAACGAAGTAAAGGGAAGAACGAAGAAGTGAAGTGTCGATCCATAGGAGCCGTTGGATCAGCTAGATCAATAGACGAGATTGTTTGCGATAAGCGGCCATGATTAAGTCGCGTAGAATGGAGTCAAGAAATGAACGACGGAGATCAAACCCAAGTGCTTGCGAAAGGTGAATCGTGGAAATTGATCTAGATCGTCAGATCAACAAATGCGTTAGATCGACAGATATTAATGGCAGAGGAATAGATCTGGATCGTCAGATCGACAGATCTGTTAGATCGATGGTGATCAGCAACTGCGGGGGTAGGAGAGTACGGGTTCCCTTGATTGTGGCCAAAGTCCTGCACTCGCTCCTAGCCGTCGATCTCATATTCAACCTCTTAGATCATAGTCAATTGTGGGGTTTAAGTCCATTTTAATCAGTGTGTTGGTTGGAGTCCTGCAAGCCATAGATTTGATGGCCTCTTATATCCAACGGATATCAAGTCATAAAGTGATCGGGATTTAATTCCAAAAACCGTACCTAAACATTTATAGATCAAGGAGTTATATTCCTTATCAGCTCCATAAGGGTCGATAATCCTCGTGCAAGTGCCTTACTCGATATCCCTATTAACCATTGGATCAAGTGTTCTTTGATCAATGGTGGGGGATTGCCGATTAGTTTCACATTGCAATATTTCATGAGTGAATGAACTTTGGCCTTAAGAAAATGTGATTTGCAATGTGCGGTGCTCAGGTGAACTAACAACTGTCGGATTGAATGGTAAGATCAACGACGGAGATTGAAGCTGATAAGGCTTGGGCCTGAGCAGACCCAAGAATTTTATCAATGTGAGTTAAGTGATTTGAGTTCCGACGGATGCATGGGTTTAAGTGGCGATACGACGTGACAATGGTTGATCTGATGGAGTGAAATCAATGGCGGAGATTGAACATGATAAAGGTGATCATCGGAAAATGTGCAAGATCATGGAATAGCAGAAATAGCAATCGCATATTGCAAATCGATAGTTCTGAATGCCATAGTCTTAAGAGTCCTTTGAATCTCCGGGATTGCGATAAATGATGAGTTGGCACATAGAGTTGGGAATTTCTAACTTAAAACATGTTTTCTACTAGAAAGGTTGACTAAAGTTCAGACTATTGAATAGTCAATTAAAACATTTCCGCATGAGACTTAATTAAGAACATTACACCTTGGTTTAAGAAGGTTTTCACCATGAATCAGGTAATTAAGGCCTGGGACTAGTGACATGCAATTTTATTTACATAATGTGGGTATTGTCGGCTTAGGTTGGCATCAAAAGGCCTATGTGATAGGCTCCTGAGGCTCCCAGGGCTTAGACTTGTCTTCACGAACCCTTACCCTTCTGAAATAGATAATTATTGTAATTCACTTAAATGGCATCTAGGTCTTCATGAAGGCATTTAATTATTCATGACATGTATAAATTGTACTGATCTACCACTTTCGCACACAAGATAAGCATTTATTCATATAAATTGCAATACAGAGTGAAAATACAAAAAACTGCAAAAGTAAGAATAAATACACAGATGCACAAATATTGGATCAAAATAATATTTATTAGATGTAATCGTTCAAGTACAGACTCTTTCTCGCTACGCACTAAGCTACAGGGGCCTGCGCACTCAGCCTGCGGACTTACCAAGGTCTCCACGCACTCAGCTGTATGAGCCTTCCCCTTTGCCTAAGTACAAGAAACAGATCTTTCCTTCCTTAGCTTACTTTCTCTTGTAATGATTTTTATCACTTAGTTACCCTTTAGACTCACTATTACTCTTTCATTTATAGTCATTGTTTTTTATAATACCATGGTCCGCGGACCATGGGTGGGTCTCAAAACCTTCCCATTACCACCCACCTAAGGGACTAAATCCTTTTTGAATCTTACTATCTCAGTGCTCCACTTTCAAAAATCGCGGAGACTTTACATCTTTACAAAAAGGACTTACAAAATTTAACAAAAATTAACCCCAGGGACCCCATCCCAACAGGCCCCCAACACAATTTGGTGACTCGTCCTCGAGTCACTCAGTTGGTGCTTCAATCTTGGCTTGGAGTTTACGAAACTCCAACTTCAGAACCTGCAGATCAGTTGTTCCCTACATAGCTTCCTACTACACTTCCTCGACTAATTTCTCTGTAGTGGGGCCTTCCACCGTGAGGCCCATTGTCATGTGAATTTGTTGTATGCCCTTTAACTTGTTTTGCAATGACAGAGTGAGCTGGTTGGCTTCCTTTGTCCAAAACTAGATTCTGCCTAAGAATGGCATATTTCCAACACAACCCTTCAATTTTAGTTTGTAGCTTCTTTCCTTCCCATAACCATGCGAACTGTTTTACTAGTGCCAAAGTGCGCTTGGTCGACCTTATCTCACCAAATTGATGTTGTTTTTCTCTAAGGTCAGTGTCGATCTTCCGTAGAGTGGGGTCCTCTGCAAATATGTCAAGAGCTCCATGGCCTATTCAAATAATTCTATGCAGTCCTTGTCGACTGCATCTAGTGTGGCCATTCCCTCCTTTATAGCTACTTTGCGCTGCTCCCGAACCTCTGGAGTAGTTGTCCGTTGTAGCTTCAATTGTAGTTTTGAAATCTGTAGTTGTAGCTCAAATCATACTCGTCCAATTTCATCCTTAGACTCCTTGAACGTTACAACCAGCTTCTGGATATTTTCTGTTGATTTTGCATCCGTTGCAATGTTGAGTTCAAGCAGTGCATTACACGACTATGTAATCACTTCTTCTAAGTTCTCACTGCGTGTGGAAAATTCTTCCTTCTCTTTTAGTGCCTGTGCCTTTTCTTGAAATATCTACGGATTGTTTTTTTTGACTTCACTAATGACCATCAACGTGCACTGCTCCCTGTTAACTCCCAGGTTGTTCCCTATGACTCCCAAGGGAATACGGCCGGGGTGACCACTAACCAGTCTTTGGATTGCAGCCTCTAGCCAAGCTGTAATCAGAGAGGGCTCTCTCTTTAAAGTTTAGCTCTGTTTTGATAGTATTTTAGGCTAGCTATGATGTTCAAGGTTTTTGTTTTTGAAATGTGTTTGGTGATGTTTCCAGTTAATATATATAGGTACTTACTAGCATGTCTTAGTCCATTGGGCATGGAGTCAGTGGTCCTTTAGTTTGTCTGATAATGTGTGATACCTTAGTGATGCTGCAGAGTCAGATTTGTGTCTGAGGAAAAACGTTCATAATAGTTATTAGGTGGGTGTATCCAGTTTATGCAAGGCAATTAAGAATCTCACAGAAAACTGCTGAAGAAGAAACGGTAGGAATGTCAATCTAGAAGCAATGAAGAATTTCTAGTTAACATTAACACATATAGAATTAATAGACACATGAGCAGTTAAGGATTCATGTATATCGTTAATTCTGAAAACTAACATTCACAGCAGTAAAAATTGAGCACAAGGTGTAATGAAACAAATCCTGTACTATTCTTTTTCTTTACTGCTAGCTTAGTACAACATAAATATGGTTTGATAAACATAAGAAGACAAGAAACAAAGATTGAGGAAAATTTGTTATTTCATCAGACAGCACAGGAATTCTGCATCAGCACATCTAGCACCATCCAGACATCAAATACTTCAGGAAATCACTGAGCTGGTCCAGCCCTCTATATTAGATAAAATTGAAAGTGTACAATAGATTCTCCTTGGAGTCAAAAATCACCAACCCCTTATGCGTTACTAAGGGGAGTATTTATACAAAATTTACATGTAAAAAGATCAAGAAGAGGAGTTAATGGCTCATAAATGTTATGCCAACTCCTGGAGCTTGGTAGCTGAGAAAGTAAAAGCTGTAGTAACTTTTTATTGCTTTAGCTGTAAAAAATAGTCAGAAATTGATGACTTGGTGGGTGTCGAAGTCGGCTAAGGCTAAGCTGTCCAAATATGCGCATTTGCTTATCCTTTAGGCTAGCTGTCATTGTCCTTATGCTGAGTCACCCTTTCAGCTACCTTTATTTCTGACTTTGTCATGTTGTTTGTCTTGTAGTGACCTGGAGCTGGCAATGGCCGAACAACTGAGGCTACCGTGGCAAAATCTGAAGCATCGCTTGCCACCAATCCTCCTTAGGCATTTGATGTCTCCGAATTTTTATCAAGGTCTCATCGGCCTCTGTATACCTATAAAAGTTAGGAGGAGTTTCAAACAGATGATTTACCTCATTTTTAATGAAGAACAGGCCTTCAAGTTTTTCATACAAGCTTTGTCCTGTGGGGGGCCCTGTTTGCTCAGATGTACTGTCAGATGCAACAATCTGATTTTCAATAGTGGTTGCCATTCTGTTGGCAAATTGATCTCAAGAGATCAGTCTTCCTGCACCACTTAGGAGGCTGGGCAGTCCCTTTGATTGTAGCACTGCCATCTTGACTTTATATTCTTCCACCTCAGCTTGTATCTCATAGCACTTCCTCTCCACAGTTTGTACATAGTTCCTGAGAGTTAGTACCTTCTTAGCAGTGAGGACAGCCTCAGTTCTGTTGGCAATGCCTATGGCTGCCAGTTCCTCCTTTTCTTGCCTGTTCAGGAAGTCTATCATCCTGTTGGCTTGTTCTGGCTTGTCTCCCAGTGTTGTCTTGGCCTTATGGATTTCTGCTTGTGCTTGCCCCATTAAGTCCATCTGTTCATGTATTGTCTTGATTGACCTCCATTGTTGATTGATGGAGTGGCCAATTTTGGCCCATAGAATCCTCTTTATGTCGGCCATGGCAGTCTCTAGATTTAGTTCCTTCTCTAAGGCCTTGATCTTGTCTTTTAGGGCCTTTATTTCTCTGCCCTGCTCCGCTACAGTTACTTTTGACTTGTCATATTTGGCATCCAGTTCTGCCAATTTTTCCTTGGCCTTCTTTATTTCATTGGCCTGGAGCTCCATTTCCTTGATGGCCTTGGTCAATTCTTCTATACTTGCACTGGCATCTGGAGCTGCTGCTGTTCCTGCTGCTTCTATTGTGGGGGCCACTGCTGCCCCTGAAGTTGTTGCTGTTGTTGAAGTAGTTGGAGGAGCTTGGGAAGTGGATTCTCCCTGTTTATCTTGTAATGCTCCTTCCAGCTCTTTCTCCAAATCCCTGATCCTCTGGTCTTGCTGCATTATGAGGTCTAATTGGTCATCAACATGTTTTTGCTTTTGAAGCTCTGCAGTTTGAGGGTGCTCTGTGGGCTGCAGCTTCAACCTCTTCTTCAATGCATTCAGGTCATCATCTTTCTTCTTCATAAGGGCCTTCACACCCTTTGGATCACTAGGATCATGTCCAAGATCAATGATGATGTCCTCAAGAGACTTTATTCTATTGTCTTTGGCCAAGGAGGACATTCTCTCGAAATCCAACTGTGTATTGGTGTTTTTTAGGGATTCTTTCAGCTCATGGGCCATGGTTGCCCTCTCCACCAAGGTTGCATAAACCATTTCTCCAGCTTGCTTGTGGAGTTCTATTTGGTCCATGGGATGGATGTCTTTGGCCATGACCTCCACCCTTGCCTTCACAAAATCTGCAGCTGACTTAGGCTGCGGTATTGTAGGCTTAAAGTGACTGAGGATTATTTTTTCCTCTTTAATGTCATACACAGACATTAGCCTTTCTTGCTGGGCTGGTGTTGCATCTATAAATTGCTTGTAGACCTCAGCCCTCAGCAGATCATTCTGAGATTTTATTTGTTTGAAAGAAGCCTTAGTGCTCTTGGGCTTCTTGCTCTGCTGGGAGGAGGAAGACACCTCCAAACCAAGTTGCAATCCTTGCTCCTGCTGAAAGGAGCTTGTCCCTGTGTGCTGGCTGCCCTCCCTATTTTTCCTTGAGCTGTCAAGGAATTCTTCAGTGATGTCTTCTACCTCTGGGGAGTCTAGCCTTTGCCTTTTGGCTCTTGGTTGTTGGGAGGATCCACTAATTGGAGTGGACTCTTCTCTATCTCTTTTCATACCCCTTTCTTCATGTGCTGGGGTCTGCAAACTTGGAGCAGTCAATGGCTCAGTTTGTGGAGGTGGAGTTTGCATTACTGGAGCTGCTGGTAGCTCAGTTTGTTGAGGGGCAGTCTTCTCTTGCTGCTGTTCTGTTTGCTGCCCTTGTTGGGGCTCTTGATGTTGCTCATTTGTAGGGGCAGGCTTTTCTTTCACTGTTTCCTCCTCTGCACCCATTATCCCTTTGCCTTTGTCTGCAGCTGGTGCTGCTGTGGAGGGTGCTTGTGTGACTGGTGCAGTCCTTGAGGCCGAGGTCCCTTCTCCTGTTGAATAAGGCCGCTTGAATGGTACCTGCTACACAGAGTCTAGGTCAATGGTTTTTTCAAGCTCCTTCATATTCTTTAGCATTATCTCTTCTTCAGTTAGATTTTCAACTAGAGGACCCTGCTACCATTCTTGCTGGTTGGCATATCTTTCAATGTGTGGGTATTGACAATGCCTATAACCTAGAAGCCTGTATTTGTTTCTTCTGGCAGTAATGAAGCCCTCAGGGTCATAAGGGACCCACTGGAAACTATATGATAGTTTATATTTGTCCTTGAGGATGAGGTCAGCATCTTCCCATCCTTCTTTTTTATTCATGATGAAGGGGCCCAACTGGTGTTTGAACTTGAGGTGGGCCTTCTTTCTGGAGCTGTGGAAATGGGTGAGGTCAGACTGAATCAACTGGCGATAATATTCCAAAGCAAATATCCTCATGGGCACATACTTTGGGAGTCTGTAAGGACAGAGCTCACAGCCATAGACTCTGATGACTGTGTGATCCTCATATAGGTACCAATCACCTATTTTACATTTTTTGGAAAGCTGTAGAGCCTTCTGTATCTCAGTTGACATTCTGGGAGGAGGGGACCTCATCAATAGGCAAGAGACTGGATACACAAATTGGTCAACAAACTCACAATAGGAATAGGGTGAGTTTGTGACTTTGTGATAGACAGAGGTCCAGAAGATGACAGATCTTCTTTCCCCTCTATAATCTAGCTTTTTGATATAGCATGGAAAAGCCTCAGACTGATAATACATAACGAGGTGATAAATATAGGCCGAGTACTTGAAGACCCCGTGTCTATCCACTGCACCCAACTGATCATGGATTTTGTTAGCTATAAACTTGGCAAAGTTATATTTGCGGGCAGGGGGTTGGCCTGGGCTGTAAACAGCTAGTAATACTAGCATTGTCTCATCCACATGTTCGTTGGTTCTGTATCCCAGCACATAAGCAATCATGTCCAGGAGTAATCTGCCTACTTCAGTGAAGTGGACATCTAAATAAGGAGGTGGCCCTACAGGCTGGCACTCAGGTCTCATGAATGTCCTGGTGACCTTTTGAATCTCCTCACTGGTCATCTTGGCACCAGTGTCCAGCAGATAGTTCATGGAGAATGGGATTAGCAGCTTTGGCTGATCAAAATGTAGCATTTTGTTGATGGACTCCGGATTAATGTAGAAAAGGATCCTCCCAGATGGGGTGCTGATGGCTCTGTGCTGCACATCATAGTTTTCAGCACATAGGCGAATGATTTCAGGAAACACATTTACAGAGGGGAGACAATAGTATGGCAGGTTGGACTCCCATATGCCATATGTATCATGACCATTCAGGTAGTCCTCTCTCAACTGCCTGAAGGTCTGCAGAAAGTCCCTGTTTCCCACATAGTCTTCAATAAGGTAGTCCTGGTCAGTAAGAGGCAAGGACTGCAGGTCTTTATTGGGTGGATTTAATGGAGCAACACTAAGAGCTGTGGGTGCAGGGGAAGCCATTGTATGATTTGATTTTGAGTAAGATGAGTGCAATGGTTTGCAAACCTCTTAAGAGCTCAAATGATAGGCCAACTGTGGACAATGTCTGAAATGTTTTTTTTAAAGTGGAAAAGCAAGCTTGCCTCTGCAGATTTTGGTAAATTCACAGGGGTTGTGAATTGCTGGGGGTATGCGAGGTTATGGGAGGTCTACTTAGGAAAGCAGCTGCAGCTGGTCTACACCCGGCAAAAGGGAACAATGTCGGGCCTCCTCGAGGACAAATTTAGAATTTTGGTCCGCGTTTTGACTGTTTTAGTGTTGAATTATGGTTTCGGGGTAATGCAGGTTACCTTAGCTCACTTTTAGGTAGTAGACAGAGCTTGTATGGAATTTTGACAAGTGCTTTAATGGTGAATTTTACAGAGAAATGGTATGCATGGGCCAAATGGAAGAATTACGGTGAATACCTGGATAAAATGCTTGAAAAGCCTGCGGGCCGAACTGTGAAGGCTGAATTGATGAGTTGGTACGGTTGCAAATTTGAATTTGGAGGTCCGGAGGCGCTTTGGCAGTGAACCAGCTGCAACGACTATGTCTTCTTTTGCGCGAAAATGACATAAAAACGGCTCAAACCGTGACTTTAACGACAAATTCGGAAAAAATAGGTAATTGGCGCCTTCCCGCCGATGACATCAGCATGATGTCATGGCGGGCCCGGGTACGGGGGTGACGTGGCTACTGAGGTGTGGGCCAGGGTGGCAGGACACGGTGGTGGGTGGATAAGGTGGCAGGACTACGTGGAGGGCCACACGGCGCGGGGGCGGGGAAGGGCGCTACGTCATGATGACGTATGCATGACGTAAGGGGGAGGTGGTAACGGGATGGTGGTAAGCGGTTTCCCCGCACCACCTTTGGGGAAAGGCGGTATCGGGGAGGGGGGCTCCAAACAACCCCGCCACCTGCCACGCGTCCCGTGTACGGGGCGGAAAACCACCGTTCCCCGGACGCTAAAGGTCGGCAGATCCGACACTAAAAATGCCCGCCCACCGTTGGATCGGGGGTGGCAGACGATCGACGGCTGGCGGGCCTTCCAACGGATCGTGCAGGTTGGGGGGGGTCCCGCCAGCATATTAAAATATTCGTTTTAATAATCTGGGCGGAGAACCTTAGGTTTAGTGCTTTTTGTGGGTTTTTTCGGGGCAAGGTTAATCCAAAGGGGGAAAAAGGTTTAAAAGTGGGTTTTGAGCAGAGGGAAGGGGTTCTTGTGGAATTTATTGGACAGAGGTGAGGTGATGGCTTAGGGGGAGGTTGTCACTCCAACCTGAGGTTAGAGCAATCCCATGACAGGGTTGACCATAGTCCCTGGTGGACTAATGTCTCCCTTGACAAACTTATTTAGCTATAGTGCTAAAGGGAGGATATCTATACAATGTTGGGATTTATACACCATAGTGTTATTATAGTAGGGAAAGGGGGACATAGGGGATTTAGATAGTAAAGTTAAGGGTTAATATGGATAAAAGAGGTGAATGAGGAATGAAGTCACTAAGTTTATTTGAAAACCACTTAGTTTTAGGGAGTAGATCAAAATGAAAAGATTTTTAGACATGAAATGTGGCTTTTAAAGGAATAAGCACCAGCATAAAACCTCAAGTTCTCTTATGAACACAACTGATGAAGGGATGTTAGTTATGAATGGGAAAAGGGAAAATGGAATGTTAGACATGCTCCTTTGCTTTGCTGCCACCTGATGGAGAAGAAGAGCTTCTCAATCCATTGATGCTCCTTGGTGAATAGGTTAGCACATTTTCAATTGTAAGGAATGACATTTCTGCAACCCCATCTGCTTACCCATCTACTTACCTAGCATTTTTTGTTTCTTCATGGAGGGTGCACTTAGACTTGCAGAACCTTATTTGCCTTTTCTTTTCTCTTGGCCTTTTCTTTTGATTTCCTATCTAGAACTATCCTTATTGCTTCCAAGGTCCCAGATTAAGCAGTTGGGAACCTTAATTCTCTACCTAAGCTACTGGCCTGCCAAGATTAAACAATTTGGACAGACTTCTTTCTCTATTCTACAACAGAAAATTGAAACATGGCATGATCCAGATTAGGCTTTTGGACCATCCATCAAAATTGAGTCACCATAAAGCTATATACACATAGTGTCTTCTCTTGGAAATATGGGATCTTTGCATCATCAAAGCAGAGCATATTTGGAACTTTATTTGCCAATCATGAAATATGAAACCTATTGGTATAGGTAGCTAACAGTGGCTCCACATGGGGATGGTTTTTCCATTTGAAAGACCAAGAACAGTAGGTCAGAATGCCTTGGCCCTTGACTGCTTTTACCAAAACTTGAAGTATGCTGCTTTGAAATGCCAAAATTGTGCTCTTCCCACCTTGGTGGATCTCTAAACCTATTTGCCTTTTGCTGACAGTTAATAAAACTTGAGAAACTGCATTTTTACATTTTAACAGAAAGTAATATATACACCTGAATATGTACAAGGGAAACTCAGGCTGCACTTATGGGTAGTGGTCAAAATAGTGCTTCAGCATCCTACCATTCACAGGACCTTCATCCAAATCAGTTTCATTAAGACTTTTAAGGAAATAGTTATTGTTTCCTTGTACTGCTTGGACAAAAAATGGTCCTCTCCAAAGGGAATCAAATTTTCCATGTTTTCCCTTATCCTCTCTTCTTGAGTCCCACTTGAGGACTTTGTCTCCAACATTAAAGTCTTCTGCCTTAGTTCTTCTGTCAAAAGCTTTCTTTAGCTTTTCTTGTAAAACTTGAACTCTGTTGTACACTTGATCTCTAGTTTGCTGCAAACATATTATTTGATTTATCCTTCTCTGCATATCATTTGGTTCAGCTTGACTTTCTTGAAGAAGTTTCATGACAGGAATCCCTAGTGATGAAGGGAATTTAGCTTCTAATCCATAGACTAACTCATATGGGCTGGTCCCAATTGATCTCTTGGTTGTTAGTCTATCTGCCCATAAGGAATTCACAAGCTTTTTATGCCAATTCTTTTTGTTTTCTTCTAGCACTTTCTTTATGATGTTTACCAGGCTTTTATTTGATGATTCAGCAAGGCCATTTCCTTGGTGATAGTATGCAGTAGAATGGCCCAAGGTAATGTGAAACTTGTGGCAGAAATTTACCATCTTCTTAGATCTGAAAGCAGCAGCATTGTCTATTATTATTTTATCAGGACAGCCAAATCTAGAAAGGATATTGGTCTCAAGGAACTGAATGATAGTGGAATCATTTGCTTGTCTGCATGGAACAGCTTCAATCCATTTAGTAAAGTAGTCCGTAGCTGTCAGAATCCATCTATGTTGTCCTGAAGATGAGGGATGAATTTCCCCAATGAAATCCAAGCCCCATTGTTGAAAAGGTCTCTCTGTTGCAATAGGCCTCAAGGGAAGTGGCAGTAACTGTCTCTTTCCCTCAAACACTTGACATTTATGACATGCGGTGGTGAATTTCTTGACATCAGAGAACATGGTGGGCCAGTAGTAACCAACCCTCAGTATTTTATCCACAGTGGACTTCCAGTACAAGTGTCCACCACAGTCACCTGCATGAAATTCTTTTATGATATTGTTAGTTTCATTCTCAATTAAGCAGTTTAACAATATCCCTTCATGGTTTTTCCAAAGTAAATTTCCATCCATAACACAGAATTTAGAAGCTTTCATTTTTAGGAACCTACACTTAGTTCTGGACAATCCTGGTGGAGCACACAGGTTTTGTAATACATAACACATATCAGAATACCAGTGGGATTGTTCAAAGGCTACATTGATCTTTGGAGTCGCCAGCTCCGGTTCACTGTCCAGCTGGTTGATGTCCAAGGCTTGGAAATTTGTTTCAGACATTAATTTAGCCAAACCTTGTCCTTTTATCAGTTTTGTAGGTTTTATTTCAATGTCAAATTCTAGAATATTTGCAATCCATTTTCCCCTTCTGCCCTCTAAGTTCTCTTGAGTAAGTATGTCTTTGACAATTGGGCTTGGTACATAGGCTATAACATGGGAGTATAGGATGTAGATCCTAAAGTCTTTAATAGCTTTGACCAAGGCATATGCTTGCTTTTCCATAATCTGGTATTTCAGGGGTGCGTCTCTAAGAGCTTTACTAAAGAAAGCAATGGGTTTCTCATTTCCTTGGTCATCTTTCTGTAATAAGACAGCAGCAATTGTGTGTTGGGAAGCAAAGGAAAATATGATAAATTCCCTATCAAATTGTGGATTTGTTAGGACTGGAGTTTGGGTGAGGGCCAATTTTATTCCTTCAAAGGCTTGACTTGCCTCTGTCGTCCATTTTACTTTTGAATCCTTTTTTAACATGTTATTCAGTAACCTGCTCAATTCGGCCAGATTTGGGATAAATCTCCTCAGGAAGTTGATTTTACCCAGAAAGGCTTGTAATTCCTTTATATTTCTTGGGTGAGGCATTTGTAAGATGGCCTGGATTCTGTCTGGATCAACCCTAATGCCATCTTTAGAAATGATGTGGCCCAACAGTTTTCCTTCCTCTAAACCAAATAGGGATTTCTTAGGATTTAAGGAAATTCCATATTTCCTACATGTTAGGAAGATCTGTCTCAAATGTTTCAAATGTTCTTGGTCTGATTTTGAGAAAGGTGTGAGGTCATCCAAATCAATGACAAGGAAGTCATGAATCTCTTTGGCAAAAGCAATATCCATTGCTCTTTGAAATGTTGCCCCTGCATTTTTCAACCCAAAAGGCATTTTTACATATTTGAAGGTTCCCCATGGGGTTGTAAATGTTGTTTTGTCCTGATCATCAGGATGAACTAAGATCTGGTTGAAACCTGAGAATCCATCAAGTAGAGAAATTCTTGAGGCCCCCACTACTCTCTGCAAGATGTGATCCATCTTGGGTAAGGGGTAATTGTCTTTCAAGGAAACTTGATTCAAGTTCCTTAGGTCAACACATAGCCTTATTTCACCAGTTTTCTTTCTTGTAGGGACTAAGTTTGAAATCCAATCAAAGAATCTGATTGGTGCTATGATGCCTGCCTTGAACATTTTTGGTACCTCTTGTTCCATTGCTGGGAGAAGCATATGATTGATTCTCCTCAATTTTTGTTTAAAGGGTTTTTGATCTGGCTTGAGAGGGATAGTGTGTTGAATTACAGAGGTGTCATAGGATTTTAAATCCTCATAACTCCATGCAAAGACATCCTAGAACTCTTTAAAGAGGTCAATGTATTTGGGCTTTTGGTCAGGAGGTAAGGAAGCAGACAATTTTATTATTTTGGGTTGTTCAGCAGTCCCAATGTTACATTCTTCTATGGTAGTGTTGAGGGGCTGCATTTTTGGTTTGTTGGGAACATCATTGGAATCGAAAATGTCTTCTAAAGGAGCTAAGCCTGTTGGAAGAAAATTGTCCTTCAATTGTATCACTTCAGCCTCATCTTCGGCTGTCTCCTCATAACTGATTTGTTGAATTTCTTGTATGTTATCTTTGCTGAAAATTGTAGGATTTAGTATTTGGTTAGCTGTTTTGGGTGATATTGCTTTGTTAATCTGTCTACTCTGTATTTGTTATTGACTTGCTCTTTCAGGTATTTGTGATTGACTTGATCTTTCAGTGTCAATGTTTAGTCCTGAAAATTCTTGCTGTAAAGTCAAGAAATTGCTTATTTGAGTATCATCATCAAACACTTGCCAATCCTTGACATTGTTTGGGACAGATGGTCTGTGTTTTATCTCGGCTGAAAAGCAGTGGTGGGGCTCAAAAGGTAGCTTGCAGGTACTTGCAAATGTGGCCAAGCTATGGGCATGCAGGTTATGGGTTCTAGGAATTTTGGTAATTTGAAATTCAGTGAAGGACTGTAGTATTTCAGCAGCAGCAGATCTATAAGATCTCAGTCTTTTGTCATTAGTGACAAAATTTCCCTTTACTTGTTGGATAACTAGGTCTGAGTCCCCTAGAATTGACACTTTTATGGCTTGTAAGGACTTTACTAGTTTAAGGCCTAGTAGAAGAGCTTCATATTCTGCCATGTTATTGGTGCATCTGAAATTTAGTCTGTAGGCTCGGCCCTCTGCATGACTGTGTTGTTTATTATGTATCCAAACTCCAGCTCCTACCCCTAATTTGTTGACTGACCCATCAAATTCAAGAAACCATAGGTTTTCTTTTTCTAGGGGAGATTTAATAAGTTCCCTGTGATCTGGGATCATAAGTTGAAGTTCTGGTTTTTCACCTGGTTTGTCTTCTAGGACAGTCTGACAACTTGATTGAATTTTCTTGATCTCTAGAACAGCAGTTTTGTTTAGTGATGGTTTAACCATTATTTCTTGTGTAGTAGTTTGTTCATCAATATCCTGGTCTTGCTCAAGTGTTTTGGTTTCAACATCATTATTTGTAAGACCTGTATTATCATTGAAAAGAATATATGAGTCTATATCAGAATGAACAGCATATATGGGAAAATTTTGAGGTTTTTCTTCACTGCTGACCATGTATTTCATAAGTGTTTCTCTGTATAGTCTTTTTGGTTGCCCAAAGACAGAGATGGTTGCATATGACATGTCTAGTTGTAGGGAACCTTGGAGTTTAGCCCCCCATGACCTTGATAACAGCATTCCATATTTGGGTGGGATGTCAGCAACTACAACATCCATCAGGATTGTTTTATTGGGATATTGGACGAGTGAGACACAGAGATCTTTTATGAGACCTAGACACTTAACTTGGCTGGAGTCAAATGAGAATAGGTCCTTATATGGTCTTGTGATGTCTAGATTCAATCTTTCCATGACTGACTTAGGCATCAAATTGTGAGAGGCACCTGAGTCAAACATTGCATTGTGTAATACCTTATCATGAACATGTAAACTAACATAAAAGGGTAAAATACCTGCAACAGCTACTTTTCCATCAACTTCTGGACCGAAAAGCAATTCTGGGGTATCATATAACACATTCACATTATCTTTATTACGAGTTAGCTGAAGGGACTTTTTGATTTGTTGCCTATAAATGTCATGTTTGGCCAGTTCTGAGAGGGGAATAGCTACCTTCAATTTTCCAATTTCAGCTTCTATGTCAAAGGGTCTATCAGATTGGATCTTGGTGTTGTGAGTGGCAGCCTTTTCCTTGTTAACCAGGTCCTCCTCTTGTTTCTTATCTTGATCTGGAAGCTTGTCCTTCTTACTCACTTCTTGAGAGGTGTTACTTAGGTTGGGCTTCAAGGGTGAGGGATCTACTGGCTGCTGTTTTGAGGAAAAGGTTTCAGCTATTCCCTCAACGGTTACCTCATCTGTATTTGGACCGGTTTTGTTACTTGGTTCTGTGACAATGGCTCTTTTGGGCTGCTGGCTGTCCTTTGTCTTTTCAGGCTGAGTTACATTTACAGTTCTACTCCTTAGCTTGTATTGTTTATGGACTTCATAAACAGCTGTGTCATAGCCTTGCTTAAAGTCAAATGACTCACCTGATTTGGTTTTGAACAGCTTGATTTCATCATTCTCATGATCTTCATGTGTTAAAAAAACTTGACTTTCACCATCCAAACCCATTAGATTAATGTGGGGATCTTCATTGGGTTCACTTGCTGTGGAAGTCTCAGCATAATTCTCTTGGAAAGGGGGTCTTATGTCTGGGTCAGAATTGGCCTTGCCGACATTTGGATTTTGAATTCTCCTAAAATTTGGATTCCTAGGAGGGTTGTTTTGTGGTGCTTCCCATGATGACTTTATCTCAACTAATTCCACTCTATCTCCCAATCTCTTCATACCAGTGAGTATTGCATCCAGTTTTTGATCAAAGGCTAAGGGTTCTTCTTTGAAGGTGGTTCTCTTTTCCAACCTTGCTCTGTTTCTTTTAGCAATCAGGTTAGCTTCCACTGTGACAGCAACCTTTTGAGCATCTGCAAGGGTTTCAGGAGCTCTCTCCTTCAACAGGTAGGCCATATCAGGATCAAAACCATCAAGAAATTTGTATAAGGCCAAATCAGGGGGAGGTCTTAAATTTTGTGGGATTGCGTTATATACATTGTTGAATCTTGCACAATACTCCAAAACAGTCTCTTGGGGACCTCTTTTGATAGTGTCATATTCGCCAAGTATGTGCAGAGGATCTTCCTTTTTCTCCCATCTGTTAGTAAAGGCTTGATACAGCTCATTAGGAGTTGTGATGGAATTTGCATTCAGGGATCTGAACCAAGTTCTTACATCCCCAGTCAGACTTTGAACAAACATCCTCATTCTCACACTGTCATCATCTATTTCATAGGTCTCAAAATAGTCTTGCATCCTTTTGGCATGCTGAATAGCTGTGAAAGGGCCAGTGGAGTCAAAATATGAGATTTTAGTTTGGTAGTCTTGGGGTAGAGCTGCAGCATTAGCTGGTAACTGCAAGGGTGCATATCTGTTAGCCATATTCACAAGGTTTGGGGGATTTACAGGAGCAACTGGGATAAAAGGAACGATGTGTACCACAGGGGTAACAAGTGTAGCAGCACCTAGAGTGTTGGTCAAGGGGATTTGTGCAGTGGGTGAAGATGTGAAAGGAGGGCTTTGAGATGTTGATGGTGAACTGGGGGAGACAGGAGTTGACCGAAACAGAACCTTGATAGAAGTTGGAACTGGTTCAGGGTGAGTTGTCTCAGGACTCAAATTACTAGGGTTTTCCTGCCTTTGCTGTTTCCTAATTATTTTGGGAATTGTATTTGGATTTTCAAAAACTGTTGGTGGATTTGGGTCAGGGTTTGACCTAGTGTGCCTGGCTTCCCTTTTAGGAACCAGCTTCTGAACTTCTTTTTGGTATTTTTAAGATATTTTTTAGGACTGTTTTAAGGGACTGCTCAAGCTTTAAAACCACTGTCTTGGCAGACAACAGTTGAAAAACAATATGCTTAGTTCCCCAGCGGAGTCGCCATTTATGTTAACTCCCAGGTTGTTCCCTATGACTCCCAAGGGAATACGGCCGGGGTGACCACTAACCAGTCTTTGGATTGCAGCCTCTAGCCAAGCTGTAATCAGAGAGGGCTCTCTCTTTAAAGTTTAGCTCTGTTTTGATAGTATTTTAGGCTAGCTATGATGTTCAAGGTTTTTTTTTTTGAAATGTGTTTGGTGATGTTTCCAGTTAATATATATAGGTACTTACTAGCATGTCTTAGTCCATTGGGCATGGAGTCAGTGGTCCTTTAGTTTGTCTGATACTGTGTGATACCTTAGTGATGCTACAGAGCCAGATTTGTGTCTGAGGACAACGTTCATAATAGTTATTAGGTGGGTGTATCCAGTTTATGCAAGGCAATTAAGAATCTCACAGAAAACCGTTGAAGAAGAAACGGTAGGAATGTCAATCTAGAAGCAATGAAGAATTTCTAGTTAACATTAACACATATAGAATTGATAGACACATGAGCAGTTAAGGATTCATGTATATCGTTAATTCTGAAAAATAACATTCACAACAGTAAAAATTGAGCACAAGGTGTAATGAAACAAATCCTGTACTATTCTTTTTCTTTACTGCTAGCTTAGTACAACATAAATATGGTTTGATAAACATAAGAAGACAAGAAACAGAGATTGAGGAAAACTTGTTATTTCATTAGACAGCACAGGAATTCTGCATCAGCACATCTAGCACCATCCAGACATCAAATACTTCAGGAAATCACTGAGCTGGTCCAGCCCTCTGTATTAGATAAAATTGAAAGTGTACAATAGATTCTCCTTGGAGTCAAAAATCACCAACCCCTTATGCATTACCAAGGGGAGTATTTATACAAAATTTACATGTAAAAAGATCAAGAAGAGGAGTTAATGGCTCATAAATGTTATGCCAACTCCTGGAGCTTGGTAGCTGAGAAAGTAAAAGCTGTAGTAACTTTTTATTGCTTTAGCTGTCAAAAATAGTCAGAAATTGATGACTTGGTGGGTGTCGAAGTCGGCTGAGGCTAAGCTGTCCAAATATGCGCATTTGCTTATCCTTTAGGCTAGCTGTCATTGTCCTTATGCTGAGTCACCCTTTCAGCTGCCTTTATTTCTGACTTTGTCATGCTGTTTGTCTTGTAGTGACCTGGAGCTGGCAGTGGCCGAACAACTGAGGCTACCGTGGCAAAATCTGAAGCATCGCTTGCCACCAATCCTCCTTAGGCATTTGATGTCTCCGAATTTTTATCAAGGTCTCATCGGCCTCTGTATACCTATAAAAGTTAGGAAGAGTTTCAAACAGATGATTTACCTCATTTTTAATGAAGAACAGGCCTTCAAGTTTTTCATACAAGCTCTGTCCTGTGGGGGGCCCTGTTTGCTCAGATGTACTGCCAGATGCAACAATCTGATTTTCAATAGTGGTTGCCATTCTGTTGGCAATTGATCTCGAGAGATCAGTCTTCCTGCACCACTTAGGAGGCTGGGCAATCCCTTTGATTGTAGCACTGCCATCTTGACTTTATATTCTTCCACCTCAGCTTGTATCTCATAGAACTTCCCCTCCACAGTTTGTACATAGTTCCTGAGAGTTAGTACCTTCTTAGCAGTGAGGACAGCCTCAGTTCTGTTGGCAATGCTTATGGCTGCCAGTTCCTCCTTTTCTTGCCTGTTCAGGAAGTCTATCATCCTGTTGTCTTGTTCTGGCTTGTCTCCCAGTGTTGTCTTGGCCTTATGGATTTCTGCTTGTGCTTGGCCCATTAAGTCCATCTGTTCATGTATTGTCTTGATTGACCTCCATTGTTGATTGATGGAGTGGCCAATTTTGGCACATAGAATCCTCTTTATGTCGGCCATGGCAGTCTCTAGATTTAGTTCCTTCTCTAAGGCCTTGATCTTGTCTTTTAGGGCCTTTATTTCTCTGCCCTGCTCCGCTACAGTTACTTTTGACTTGTCATATCTGGCATCCAGTTCTGCCAATTTTTCCTTGGCCTTCTTTATTTCATTGGCCTGGAGCTCCATTTCCTTGATGGCATTGGTCAATTCTTCTATACTTGCACTGGCATCTGGAGCTGCTGCTGTTCCTGCTGCTTCTGTTGTGGGGGCCACTGCTGCCCCTGAAGTTGTTGTTGTTGTTGAAGTAGTTGGAGGAGCTTGGGAAGTGGATTCTCCCTGTTTATCTTGTAATGCTCCTTCCAGCTCTTTCTCCAAATCCCTGATCCTCTGGTCTTGCTGCATTATGAGGTCTAATTGGTCATCAACCTGTTTTTGCTTTTGAAGCTCTGCAGTTTGAGGGTGCTCTGTGGGTTGCAGCTTCAACCTCTTCTTCAATGCATTCAGGTCATCATCTTTCTTCTTCATAAGGGCCTTCACACCCTTTGGATCACTAGGATCATGTCCAAGATCAATGATGATGTCCTCAAGAGACTTTATTCTATTGTCTTTGGCCAAGGAGGACATTCTCTCGAAATCCAACTGTGTATTGGTGTTTTTTAGGGATTCTTTCAGCTCATGGGCCATGGTTGCCCTCTCCACCAAGGTTGCATAAACCATTTCTCCAGCTTGCTTGTGGAGTTCTATTTGGTCCATGGGATGGATGTCTTTGGCCATGACCTCCACCCTTGTCTTCACAAAATCTGCAGCTGACTTAGGCTGCGGTATTGTAGGCTTAAAGTGACTGAGGATTATTTTTTCCTCTTTAATGTCATACACAGACATTAGCCTTTCTTGCTGGGCTGGTGTTGCATCTATAAATTGCTTGTAGACCTCAGCCCTCAGCAGATCATTCTGAGATTTTATTTGTTTGAAAGAAGCCTTAGTGCTCTTGGGCTTCTTGCTCTGCTGGGAGGAGGAAGACACCTCCAAACCAAGTTGCAATCCTTGCTCCTGCTGAAAGGAGCTTGTCCCTGTGTGCTGGCTGCCCTCCCTATTTTTCCTTGAGCTGTCAAGGAATTCTTCAGTGATGTCTTCTACCTCTAGGGAGTCTAGCCTTTGCCTTTTGGCTCTTGGTTGTTGGGAGGATCCACTAATTGGAGTGGACTCTTCTCTATCTCTTTTCATACCCCTTTCTTCATGTGCTGGGGTCTGCAAACTTGGAGCAGTCAATGGCTCAGTTTGTGGAGGTGGAGTTTGCATTACTGGAGCTGCTGGTAGCTCCGTTTGTTGAGGGGCAGTCTGCTCTTGCTGCTGTTCTGTTTGCTGCCCTTGTTGGGGCTCTTGATGTTGCTCATTTGCAGGGGCAGGCTTTTCTTTCACTGTTTCCTCCTCTGCACCCATTATCCCTTTGCCTTTGTCTGCAGCTGGTGCTGCTGTGGAGGGTGCTTGTGTGACTGGTGCAGTCCTTGAGGCCGAGGTCCCTTCTCCTGTTGAATAAGGCTGCTTGAAAGGTACCTGCTGCACAGAGTCTAGGTCAATGGTTTTTTCAAGCTCCTTCATATTCTTTAGCATTATCTCTTCTTCAGTTAGCTTTTCAACTAGAGTACCCTGCTGCCATTCTTGCTGGTTGGCATATCTTTCAATGTGTGGGTATTGAAAATGCCTATAACCTAGAAGCCTGTATTTGTTTCTTCTGGCAGTAATGAAGCCCTCAGGGTCATAAGGGACCCACTGGAAACTATATGATAGTTTATATTTGTCCTTGAGGATGAGGTCAGCATCTTCCCATCCTTCTTTTTTATTCATGATGAAGGGGCCCAACTGGTGTTTGAACTTGAGGTGGGCCTTCTTTCTGGAGCTGTGGAAATGGGTGAGGTCAAACTGAATCAACTGCCTATAATATTCCAAGGCAAATATCCTCATGGGCACATACTTTGGGAGTTTGTAAGGACAGAGCTCACAGCCATAGACTCTGATGAGTGTGTGATCCTCATATAGGTACCAATCACCTATTTTACATTTTTTGGAAAGCTGCAGAGCCTTCTGTATCTCAGTTGACATTCTGGGAGGAGGGGACCTCATCAATAGGCAAGAGACTGGATACACAAATTGGTCAACAAACTCACAATAGGAATAGGGTGAGTTTGTGACTTTGTGATAAACAGAGGTCCAGAAGATGACAGATCTTCTTTCCCCTCTATAATCCAGCTTTTTGATATAGCATGGAAAAGCCTCAGACTGATAATACATAAAGAGGTGATAAATATAGGCCGAGTACTTGAAGACCCCCTGTCTATCCACTGCACCCAACTGATCATGGATTTTGTTAGCTATAAACTTGGCAAAGTTATATTTGCGGGCAGGGGGTTGGCCTGGGCTGTAAACAGCTAGTAATACTAGCATTGTCTCATCCACATGTTCGTTGGTTCTGTATCCCAGCACATAAGAAATCATGTCCAGGAGTAATCTGCCTACTTCAGTGAAGTGGACATCTAAATAAGGAGGTGGCCTTGCAGGCTGGCACTCAGGTCTCATGAATGTCCTGGTGACCTTTTGAATCTCCTCACTGGTCATCTTGGCACCAGTGTCCAGCAGATAGTTCATGGAGAATGGGATTAGCAGCTCTGTCTGATCAAAACGTAGCATTTTGTTGATGGACTCCGGATTAATGTAGAAAAGGATCCTCCCAGATGGGGTGTTGATGGCTCTGTGCTGCACATCATAGTTTTCAGCACATAGGCGAATGATTTCAGGAAACACATTTACAGAGGGGAGACAATAGTATGGCAGGTTGGACTCCCATATGCCATATGTATCATGACCATTCAGGTAGTCCTCTCTCAACTGCCTGAAGGTCTGCAGAAAGTCCCTGTTTCCCACATAGTCTTCAGTAAGGTAGTCCTGGTCAGCAAGAGGCAAGGACTGCAGGTCTTTATTGGGTGGATTTAATGGAGCAACACTGAGAGCTGTGGGTGCAGGGGTAGCCATTGTATGATTTGACTTTGAGTAAGATGAGTGCAATGGTTTGCAAACCTCTTAAGAGCTCAAATGATAGGCCAACTGTGGACAATGTCTGAAATGTTTTTTTTTTAAGTGGAAAAGCAGGCTTTCCTCTGCAGATTTTGGTAAATTCACAGGGGTTGTGAATTGCTTGGGGTATGCGAGGTTATGGGAGGTCTACTTAGGAAACCAGCTGCAGTTGGTCTACACCCGACAAAAGGGAACAATGCCGGGCCTCCTCAAGGACAAATTTAGAATTTTGGTCCGTGTTTTGACTGTTTTAGTGTTGAATTATGGTTCCGGGGTAATGCAGGTTACCTTAGCTCACTTTTAGGTAGTAGAGAGAGCTTGTATGGAATTTTGACAAGTGCTTTAATGGTGAATTTTACAGAGAAATGGTATGCATGGGCCAAATGGAAGAATTACGGTGAATACCTGGATAAAACGCTTGAAAAGCCTGCGGGCCGAACTGTGAAGGTTGAATTGATGAGTTGGTACGGTTGCAAATTTGAATTTGGAGGTCCGGAGGCGCTTTGGCAGTGAACTAGCTGCAACGACTATGTCTTCTTTTGTGCGAAAATGACATAAAAACGGCTCAAACCATGACTTTAACGACAAATTCAGAAAAAATAGGTAATTGGCGCCTTCCCGCCGATGACGTCATGGCGGGCCCGGGTATGGGGGTGACGTGGCTACTGAGGTGTGGGCCATGGTGGCAGGACACGGTGGCGGGTGGATAAGGTGGCAGGACTACGTGGAGGGCCACACAGCGCGGGGGCGGGGAAGGACGCTACGTCATGATGACGTATGCATGACATAAGGGGGAGGTGGTAACGGGATGGTGGTAAGCGGTTTCCCCGCACCACCTTTGGGGAAAGGCGGTATCGGGGAGGGGGGCTCCGAACAACCCCGCCGCCTGCCACGCGTCCCGTGTACGGGGCGGAAAACCACCGTTCCCCGGACACTAAAGGTCGGCAGATCCGACACTAAAAATGCCCGCCCACCGTTGGATCGGGGGTGGCAGACGATCGACGGCTGGCGGGCCTTCCGACGGATCGTGCAGGTTGGGGGGGGTCCCGCCAGCATATTAAAATATTCGTTTTAATAATCTGGGCGGAGAACCTTAGGTTTAGTGCTTTTTGTGGGTTTTTTCGGGGCAAGGTTAATCCAAAGGGGGAAAAAGGTTTAAAAGTGGGTTTTGAGCAGAGGGAAGGGGTTCTTGTGGAATTTATTGGACAGAGGTGAGGTGATGGCTTAGGGGGAGGTTGTCACTCCAACCTGAGGTCAGAGCAATCCCATGACAGGGTTGACCATAGTCCCTGGTGGACTAATGTCTCCCTTGACAAACTTATTTAGCTATAGTGCTAAAGGGAGGATATCTATACAATGCTTGGATTTATACACCATAGTGTTATTATATTAGGGAAAGGGGGACATAGGGGATTTAGATAGTAAAGTTAAGGGTTAATATGGATAAAAGAGGTGAATGAGGAATGAAGTCACTAAGTTTATTTGAAAACCACTTAGTTTTAGGGAGTAGATCAAAATGAAAAGATTTTTAGACAAGAAATGTGGCTTTTAAAGGAATAAGCACCAGCATAAAACCTCAAGTTCTCTTATGAACACAACTGATGAAGGGATGTTAGTTATGAATGGGAAAAGGGAAAATGGAATGTTAGACATGCTCCTTTACTTTTCTGCCACCTGATGGAGAAGAAGAGCTTCTCAATCCATTGATGCTCCTTGGTGAATAGGTTAGCAAATTTTCAATTGTAAGGAATGACATTTCTGCAACCCCATCTGCTTACCCATCTACTTGCCTAGCATTTTTTGTTTCTTCATGGAGGGTGCACTTAGACTTGCAAACCCTTATTTTCCTTTTCTTTTCTCTTGGCCTTTTCTTTTGATTTCCTATCTAGAACTACCCTTATTGCTTCCAAGGTCCCAGATTAAGCAGTTGGGAACCTTAATTCTCTACCTAAGCTACTGGCCTGCCAAGATTAAACAGTTTGGACAGACTTCTTTCTCTATTCTACAATAGAAAATTGAAACATGGCATGATCCAGATTAGGCTTTTGGACCATCCATCAAAATTGAGTCACCATAAAGCTATATACACACAGTGTCTTCTCTTGGAAATATGGGATCTTTGCATCATCAAAGCAGAGCATATTTGGAACTTTCTTTGCCAATCATGAAATATGAAACCTATTGGTATAGGTAGCTAACACTCCCTAACCCTCAGCTCATCTGATATGCCTTGGTGCAACTCATGTAGGTTCTGGATAGGGAGTATCGTGAGGTTGATGCCCAAATCCTTGATCTGCAAAAGCTGGGTGTTGGCCTCCTCTGATTAGGCACGCAGGGCCCTGTCTGGAAACTGAATCACACAGAGATCCAAAGTTTGATCTGTGTCCAATATTATCATGCTCGCTTGTTGCAATCTCACTTGAATCCTGCCCACTTGACCAACGCTCGCTTGCAGTTGCCCCATCTGGATCTATAGGTCTCGTAGATCCTTATGCACATTTCCCAGCGCCTGCTGAAACGAGGTCCATAACTCTATCGTGGTGTCCTGTACCTTGTCTCCAATCTCGTCTATGTCCCCTTTAGTGAGCACTAGTGGATCCACCTGGGAGAATCTTGTGGACTTCTGCTTATTTCACGGTCTCGAGGTGGTCTTCTTTGGTCTTTTCTTGACCACAAAGGGGGTTCCCTGCTCCCTGCCTCCACCTCCTTCTACATCTAACCCTTCTTGGTCCTGGGTGTGTTTAGAATCAGACTCCTCAACCTCTATCATAGTTTCCTGAGTCACCTGACACAACTTCCTTAGAAATAGCTTATTTCTGCTACGCAATTTTCTCTTGAGCTGCAACCTACTGGGCCTCATTTTTTTTTTGCTGCCTTGTTTATTCTTGTGCTTAGATCATATGGGTAAAGCCACTCCCCTAGCCATTTCTTGGACATCTACCTCGCCAAAAAGGTAGGGAAACTTATGCCATATGTTCTTCAGATCCCTGCGTATGTGAATATATAAATTATGGAAGTTCACTTTGAACTCTGTGTAGGGCTCAAGTTGATCGTATAAGGTAGGTCACAGCCTCAACCTTTTGTTGATCACCATGCATAGATCCATATCTACTAGCACCGAAAGCATCTTGGTCTCAGTGACCTGCGTTGTGTCTTTTGTTTCCTAGAGCGAAGCAAACTTCACTACCTCTGGAAGGTCTGGGTCTTGAGGAGGAAATTAACTATCCTCTGGCATCCTCCATGCTACTAATACGACTAATAGTAACAACCAGGCATAATGAAATGCCTTGCCCTCATTCTAGTCCTCTTGATAATTCGCTAAAAACTCCTTGCATAGGTAATGAGCTCAGTTTTATTGGACTCCTTTGGCACATTGCGCAGTGAAGGAGATCACTGGCGTCGGAACCTCATCCATGTGATACTTCTACATGATCTTGCATGCCAAAATCTACGTGATGAACTGCATTGTGGAGTCTAAAATGGAGCGGATGGAATAATCGTGTGACTTTTTCACCAATCCAAACTCACTCTTCATCTGATATATGATTTTCTTCTCCTTTGCTTTCCCTCCAAATGCGTCTGCTGGATCCACACCTTGATACGGAAGCAAGGTGATTGGGTGGATCAACATGTTAATGATAGGAATGGGTTCTCCCAACCAAAGACAACCATCATGCACCAAGGTGAGTAATTGTCTAACACATATAGTGTTAATGTTTGTATAGCTGAAGTGCGGCACCTAGAGCATGTTTAGAAGGCTCGCTTTCTCAACTCCCGTGACCCACTTTATAGACTCTAGTCGCATAAGCCTGTTTTCCACATAATATATTTTTTCCAAATATTTTTTTGGCACAAGCTGAGGGAAATTCTCGTGATATCCCAAGTCCCAATCCCCCCTCTTGAGCGACGAAATGTGGCCCAAAAGCGCACCCTCAAACACCACCTTCTTTGGCAACAATGGTGTAGAGATCATGAATTTGGCAGTGTCTAGGTCTTTAGGCACCTTGGTTGTGCCCTTACGTAGTGGGATGTATTTCGGGAGCTGAGTCATAGGCTCACCCTCTTTGGCATCCATCTCCTCGATGCCTCCGCGAAGTTATTCTTCATCTAAATCAAGGGGCTTATGCGGGTGCTATGCCTTGTCCATCTTCCCCTTCTGGTGGACCTCTATGGGGTTTTTTCATGGTGATTGCCTCACCAGAACTTGTTGTGGCTTTTTCTGCTTTTTATCAGATGCAGAGGGCTTAGGTCTAGGAGACCTAGGCACCGTAGTCGGAACGCTCATAGGAACAGAGGGCGTTGCTTCTACTGAGGGTGCTACTTCAAAGGGCATTGCTTCTATGGCAGGGGGATTTGCAATCATTTTTGCTATAAATGCCTTACAAAAATATTCAGGGACGTTAGCCAATCCAGGTCTTGAGAAGAGGTCCTCCCAATCTGATTCGGACATACATTTCAGCTCTCCACGCAACACAAGGCAAAAAATATTAAAATCAATTCTCAGAATGAAAAGTGTTTAATGTGGGGATGGCATGCCATATTTATAGGTGACTTCGAATTTGAATGCAATATTTCCCTCCAAATTTCTCTCATTAATGCATCTTTGGTTGAAGATTTCCAAATATTTTCCCCATAAATTCACCCTCCCCGCTCCCCCTAATGAAATTTTTTTCGTCCAATCATCTACAATGCATTCAATGACTACCTTTTGACCTGGCTGCATGACACCAACTTCCATGGCATAGCCACCTTGGCACAGCTCCCCTTGGCGCACAACTCTCTTACCTCGTCTTTCGAGTTTTTGGGCAGTGTAGTTTATGGTCCTGTACTTCCTTGTAGCTTCCTGGAGTACTAAGACTATCCCACCATTATATAGTCATTACACAGGCACAAGATCACCCTTGTATAACTTCAATCGACTGCCATTGACTCTACCTGGAAAAAATTCTCCATTCAGCTTCACGAGCTGAACTGCGTCACCATCTATAATTTCCTTTACCACATAGGGTCCAAGCCAATGCATTTGAAACTTTCCAGGAAATTTCGTAAACTTGTCATATAATAGGACCAAATCATTAACCTGGAAGGTGCACTACTTTATATGTTGATTGTGCCATGCCCTCTCGTGCTCCTTTTGCACCTGTTGGTGAAATCCAGTTAAAAATCATTGCTCCTCCAATTCCATCAGCTACGCGAGGCACTCCTCCATGGTCTCACGATCAGCCATATCATTCAACATTGCAATCGGTAGACTTGGCACAATATATTCCATGGCCATCACAACCTCCTACCCATAGACGAACCTGAAGGGGGTTTGGCCTGTTATATTTTTACAAGTAGTTCTATACACCCACGGGACTACTGGTATGTGCACAACCCAGTCATTTTTCTTTGTGTTGCAAACCTTCACTAAGAAATCTCCAGGATTTTGTTGAAGGGTTCAACTGTACCATTAGCTTGAGGGTGATAGGGCATACTTTTCTGATGATAGACCTGGAATTCTTCAAGCATCGCGAAAATTGTTTCATTTAAGAAGTGTGTGCCCCTATCACTCATTAATATCTTAGGGAAGCCAAAGTGGGACAAAATAAACTCAAAAATAAACTTTGCAGCCGTAGTTGAACTACAATGCTTTATTGGTTGTGCTTCCTCCCATCACGTCAAGTATTCAATTGTTGTAATAATATATCATGCTCCAGTCTTTTTCCCTGGTGGCTGGATCAGACCCACAAAATAAATCACCCACTTATCAAACATCTGCAAATCTATTTGTGGATTTAACAGAAATTCATCCCTCTGCGATGGTTTCCGATTCCTTTGGCAAGGATCACACACCCTACAATACTCTTTTGAATCCATATGCACCATTGGCCACCAAAGTTCTATGGGTAGGATCTTCTGCATCATCACTCTTCCTGCATAGTGGCCTCTCGCTACTCCTCCATGTGCTTCTACGATGATGCTTGGTCGTTCCAATTCTGGGACATATCAGTGCAGTATCTCATTACAACCCATTTTATACAGGTGTCCAATGATCACAGAAAAATTAGTCGCACGAATCACCAACTTATTTTTCTACTGTGTAGAATATCCCACTAGGGCTATGTATGTTGTTAAAAACTAGATTATATCAGCAAAGTGATCATCTACGACACAAACAACAAAGAGCTATGAATTAGGCAACCCTTCTTCTAAACTAGTAGGCTCATCACCCATCTCAATCCAGGACAGATGATTAGGAATAGCATTCAATCATCCAGGCTTCACAATCACCTCAAAATCATACTCATGAAAGAGCAACAACCATTTTTAAATCCTCCCCCCCCAATGACCAGGTATTTTAGAGAAGAATGGTCTATGTACATTTTGAAGTGCGTACCTAATAGATGATGCCAGAATTTCTATAGCACCTACACCATATCCAATCCTTCACGCTTTGTAGTCGAGTAGTTCTTTTCCCCCTTAGACAACTTCCTACTCGCAAACGCTATAGGATGATCAATATCGCCTTCACCCGGTTGGGTCAGCACCAGACCTAGAGCAATACAAGAAGCGTCTACATGAACATGAAACTCCTTTTTCCAATTTGGAAATACTAGAATGGGCGCAGTGACATTTTTTTCTTCAGAATATTTAAACTATTCTAACAATTTCATCCTAGCAAAATGTCGCGTCTTTCTTCAATAGTTTCTCCATTGGCGTAGTGATTTGTGCATAGGCCTTGATAAACTTTCTATAGTATCCCATATGGCCTAGCATCACATGCAGCTATTTTACATTCTTCGGGGCCTCCAAATTGACAATAATAGCTATCTTGGTAGGGTCTACCATCAATCCCTGCTTGCAAACCACATGACCTAGCAATATCCCATAAGGAACACAAAAGATGCATTTTTTCAAATTCAGGGCGATCTGATGTCTGCGACAGGTGTCCAACATAAGGCGCAGACTTGCAATGTGGTGCTTTACCAACCCAAATACAATCCAATCATCAAAGTAAAATTCTAAGAACTTGTGGATGAATTCCTTAAAAGCTGCAATTACTACCCGTGAGAAGATCGCAGGTGCATTCTTCAATCCAAATGGCATTATCGTATATTGAAAACATCCCCATTCCATCGTGAAGGTGGTCTTGCTGCAATCCTCCGACGCGATCTTGATATGATGGTACCTAGAGAACACTTCAGTGAATGAATAGGCTTCTTTCCCTCCAACATTCTCCAAGACTTCATCTGTAAATGGAATTGGAAACGAGCCATGGAATCACACATCATTGAGCTTCCTTAGATCAATGCATATATGGATTTCATATTGTTTCTTCTTCTCCTAGACTACCATAGGACTTACCTAGTCTGATTCTTCCACCAACTCAATGATCCCAGCCTCTAGCATTTTTTCCAACTCCTTGTGCACTTTTTCCTTATACTTGGGATTCAAATGATAGGGTCATTTTTTATAGGCTTCATGTCGAGATTTAAAGTAATCTTTATCATGCCCAGGTCCCCTACTATCCCCTTCAGAACTGAGAAATTAGTGGGAAACAAGTCCTCGTATTCACGCAATAGTTCTGCGACCTTATCAACTATATCCTCATCCAAATGGTCGCCTATTTTAGCAAACTTCGGCTTCTCGTATGATCCAATGTTTACCTATCTAGTCTTCAAAGGTTCTACTATGTCAAGGATTGCTTCTTTGGGTCCTTCAACTTTGTGTTGTCCCTCAGACTCTGGAATGTTGATATTTCTAGGATCATCTTCTTCTTCTTTTGCAGTCATGTTATAGCATTCCAGCGCATGGTGCAGCTGTGTATTATATTCTGGTTGAACCCATTCTACCAGGTCCTCAAGCATTCTAAATATTGCAGCCTTAATTTCTTGGAGCGCTTCATCAATACATTCAAATCCATCCTCAAATATGAAGGTTAAAAAGAAACTTTCCTGGATGATATCCCACTTGGTTGTTCCATGGCGTAGCTCTGTTTTCAGGTACCAATTCATCATAATGGTATCCAAACTGTGAAAAAAGATGTGCACCCATTCAGGTTGAGGACACTCGCCCATTCTTTAGTCCATCGCACCATCTTCTTGCACGAATCGTCTTTTCCAGTGTATTTCTTCGTCATATAGGTATTAGCATATCTGAACCTCAAATCCATATTCACCTTTGTTCTTTCCAATATGTGAATTTGTCCTTATGCATATCCCACCAACAGGTAGGTGTACTGCGCAATGCTAGATCTAAGGCCTAGAACTGATTTTCTTCTAGCATCTCTCTTTCAAACTTATCCAGAAATAAATTAACATCATCTAAATGTCATAATGAGGTAGATTTCATACCTCTGTGGAAACGCAAAGAAGCGATTTTGCCAACAGGTTGCAGCACAGCGAGGAGACTTCGTGTAACCTGTTTTGTCGATGCTCAAGCTCTTCATCAGAATCTGAGGTGTAGGAGATATCTCTATCCCATGCAATTTTTCCATCTATTGTATGATTGATCCAGTCCTCATCACGTGCAGTGATCTTATATATTGGATCCAAATCGTCCTCTTCTTCATAATCGAGGACAAGTTTCATGTATTGCGCAACTTCAGTTGGATGCAAGGGAACAATTACTCGAAGCTCCTTCCTTTCAAATGTTATTCTACACTTCTTAAGATTAATGACCGCATCCATGTCGAACTCCCAATCAATGCCTAATAGCGTAGGGTAAGGATTGTTATCGTCCACTATCTCGATCACTTCAAAGTCGACCAAGGTGCTTGCTCCTTCAATATCCACAGTAACCCCATACAAGCGCCCCATAGGAATGATTTTCTGTTGATTTGTCATGTGAAGCTGGATAGGAGACCACTCCAGCACAGGTCTCCCCATTCTTTCCCAAGTTTTTTTTTGGTAGCATGTTCACATCAAATCCTAGATTGAAAATTACCTGCTCCATTTCGTACTCTCTGATCTGTGCTGTTACCCTCATTTCACAACCTGTTTGTTTCTTGTTTTTTCCCACTTTGTGTAAAACATGTTGTTCTAGAGGAGTCTTGACCTTACCTGTACAGTTATCAATTAACTCTTGGAGGCCTTCGACCACCTTTCTATCTCGTATTAGCTTCATACATGTCTTCAAAAAGGTAGCTATTAGCGAAGGATCTACGTCTTTTGCTTCATTGTTTCCACCAAAATTATCCTGACTTCCTGAGGTAGAGGCATTAGAGAGGCTCTTTTTGGCTTCCATAAAGGTTTTTTTTAACCCGATTTAGATCAAACCCAACTTCCTTCTTGGTATCCTTACGTACCCATCCTTCAGATTCGACTGCTTTCCCTTATCTTCTCCTATGGAAATGCCACTTCACGTTACGATATTAATACTAGGCTCTTCTTCATGAGGCTTTGCTCTCATCATTTCAATATTTTGCATAAGTTTTTGAGCCCTCTTCTCTTGCATCTTGGCTATTAGTACTAGGAAATATTCTATAACGTGATCAAACTATCGGCAATACTAACAGGATGGATGTGTCGGTTTCTCACAGTTGTGCACAAAATGGTTTGCTTTTGCACAATTATAACAAATGATTTTTCTGTGACCCCTTCCAGCCCCTCCTCCTCGTCCTCTTCCTCGGCCCTGGAATCCTCAATGCACTACACCCATGCCCTGATCTTGAGACTGATTTACCATCTGCATTCTATGCGTAGGGATCTGCTCCATCATCGGTTCGTAGCTCCAACAATTACGCTCATCATGCCCAATTGATTTACAGATAGTATAAAACAACTGTTGTGGTTTCTTCACAAAATTTTGTAGGAGATGACAGTTTTCAGTCGTGTGCTTCCCAGCTATTTGATAGATAGAGCACCATAAGGGTACTCCTACGCTCAGTCCAACGATGTTTTATGGTTTCACAGGAATAGGACCTCCCGCAATGAGGTAGTTCTGATAAACAAGACAATGGTCCTTATCATGTCCCTGGCCCTTACAGTTCAGGTAAAAAAATTATGTGCACACCTCGGGTTGGACTTATTTTCCCTTCTTTAGGCTATGCAATTTCATGTGCAAGCTTTCCAGCTACAATTGAATATGATGTACCCCTATATTCATATCCTGCACTAGTGAAGCTTGTAATATCATGGGGATATCCACTGCTTCTATTTGTGTTCCTATTTTCTGCAGTGACAATGGTAATCTTAGGTGCGGTAGGACCGAAGCAATGTACCAGTCTCTATGTTGAGTATCTGTGATAGTCATATTAGCCTGTTGAATCAGACATTTTAATATTTGATGAAAGAACCACGTAGACTCATTTACCCTCTACTAAATCTCCTTGAGCTCTGTCACAGACTGGGCCTGATATTTGGGCTTCTTGAACTCACTATTCAGTGCCTGCTGAGATTCTAGCATAGTCGTGTTGGGCTTATGTTTGTAGAACTTGATGTACCAAATCAGCACTCTATCCTACAGTGTTGTGACTAGCTGCACTTACTTCATATTGTCATCAGTAATCTGCTACGTCATCCATACATCATCTGTGAAGAACCAAAATTATTCAGGGTCTTTAGTTCCCACACCCTTAAACACAGGCCTCTTCATTGTGTTCACCATATTAAACGATGGAGGTGGAGGTGGAGGTGGAGTGTACGGATCAGTTATCTCTGCGATTCCCTGAATCACGAGCTAGAGCGTGCTTCACGATGTTCTCACAATATTACCTTCATCATCACTATCAAAAGAGCCTAACAGTAGACTGTATTTGGAGCCTGATTCTTCATTCCTTATTAATGTTGTCCCACTTCGCCTAGTCCCAAACATCAATTTAAAGGCATAACCTATTTTTCGCATAGTAGCATCTTAATCTAGGTCTTCAAATATTTCAAGTACTTACCTCTTGGTTCTTTGAAGAACCTATGCTCTGCGTCACTGTAGCTAGTGGATGAATCAATAACAAACTCAGTGATGAATCCTCCCAGAATACGATCGATCCAGTGGTCGACGACTCGCGCGATGTTATTTTCTGAAGCCTCCAAGCGCTTTACCAGTTCAAGGGTCCACACAATAGGGTCGTCAAACTTCCACATACCCTAACTATCCTCCAATCTGGACAACCACTCAGTCAATTCACTGGGGAAAGAGCAGAAGAATATTTCGAGTTCATCTGTGAATAGGTACCTATTCATCCACTCTTCCTTCAATAAGTGTGGATATATGTTCTCTTGAGCTGCAAATGTGTGCAGCTTCCGATCGATCCACTTCTCAATTTCCTTCTAAGTTGGGAACCATTTATTCGACATCACACATTCCTGAGACATATCCTGGGCTCGGCAATGGAACCATTTTTTGGCTTGATGTTTCCTAACCGAGGTTCAAAGTTAACTGCGCCAACCAAAAATACCCTAACTTCTAGCCCTTTAGGAAACAACCCACATAACACAGGCTATAGTCTCACCCAAATAAGTATTGGGGGATGACAAAACTAGGTTTCTGCATCTAAAGGCTTGTGTGATAGGTTCCTAAGTATCTTAGGGCTTAGTTCTCTCTTTGTGAACCCTAACCCTTCCGAAATAGATAATTATCGTAATTCATTTAAACGACATCTAGATCTTTCTGAAGGCCTTTAATTATTCATGACATGTATAAATTGTATTGATCTACCACTTTCATGCACAAGGTAAGCATTTTTTCATATAAATGCAATATAGAGCAAAAAATCAAAAAACTGAAAAAGTAAGAATAAATACACAGATGCACAAATATTGGATCAAAAAATTCTTTATTAGATGTAATCGTTCAAGTACAAACTCTTTCTCCCTGCACACTAAGCTGCAAGGGCCCGCGCACTCAGCCTGTGGACTTACCAAGGTCTTCGCACACTCAGCTGTAGGAGCCTTCCCCTTCACCTAATTACATGAAACATATCTTTCTTGCCTTAGATTACTTTCTCTTACAATGATTTCTATCACTTAGTTACCCTCTAGACTCACTATGACTCTTTTATTTATAGCCTTTTCTTGTTACAATACCATGGTTTGCAGCCCATGGGCAGATCTCAAAAACTTTCTATCAACTACCCACCTAAGGGACTAAAGCCCCTTTGACTCTTACTATCTTCATGCTCTGCCTCCACAAATCATGGAGACTTTACATCTTTACAAAAAGTACTTACAAAATTTAACAAAAATTAACCCCAGGGACCCCATCCCAACAGAGGCAATAGTGAACATTGCAGATGGGTATGCCTCACTAGGTGGCACCTTTATTAGAGTGTATGGAAGAGAGAAGCCTCCACATGTTCTACCAAGGTATGCCACTGACAAGTTGGTCATGCAAGAGGTCTCATATCATCTCTCTACAGGGTTGTCAGCAACACTGCCTAAGAAGAAGAAGGCACCATGGCGGGCTCTTCCTTTGCAGATCAGATTGTACGAGATTAAGAGCTTGAAGGATGCAAATGTTGAAGCTAAAGAGATAGTAGGATTCGAGTTCGGCACCAAAGACTTCAATCTATATGATCCTCATGGTATTTTCAAGGACCACTATGCGAGAGTGTACTTTCCATGGATCCACAGGACATTTCAATAGCAAGAGGAGGACCCTTGGAGGTATTTTTACAATGTCTCCAAACTCCACAAGTCGGTTAGTATAGAAAAATATTGGAAAACTACTCTATAGACAACAATAGGATAGGAAGCAACAACAACAGGATAGGAAGAAACAACAACAATAGTAATAGGCAACAATATAGTGCAAGACAAGGGAAAGAGGAATATTATAGAGAACCTAGAAGTAGAGAAAGGTTGTAAGATGAGGGAATATCCTAATGGAGAAAGCATCTTTGGCAATAGAAGAAAAGAGGGAGCAACGGATAAAGAGAGAAGAGTGAAGGAAGAGAGAAAAGTAGAGGTTGCAGGAAGCATAACTGAAGTTGGAGGAGACAGAAAATAAGTTGAAGGAAGAACAACAGTTGAGGAGGAGAGAAAGAGAAGAGAAGAAGAAACATGAGGAAGAACAAAGGCAAGCCACGATGATAGAGAAAACATCATCCATACAGGTTAAGGAGTCAGAACAGTCGTCAACTGAAGAAGAGGGTGAACAGATGCAGGATCGGGAGCTTTCTCAGTAGATTGAGCGACTGATTGAAGTGACAGGCATGGAGTTGGAGCAAGAGCCATAGAATGTAGACACTAACCTTATTCTATGAGCATGAGAGGTCACCTCTCAGTCTCCACCACCTCCAGTGTCAGGACTGGTCCTAAGCGAGCAAGGGGAAGTTGTTCTCTTTGATGATGATCTATTTATGGATGTGTAAAATATATCATTTGAAGAGTTATAGAAGAAGATTGTATAGACACAGAGGAAGCACTTTCTAGATGATCATGAATCACCTGCATTTATTAAGGAAAGGGTGATAGTATCAGATATCATAAAGAATCTAGCCGGCCTTGTTGATGCCACCTTGGCCTATTCAGGAGCAACATTGCTCAAATGTTAAGTTCCTATTAGTCGAGAATGAACAAATGGAAAAGAACTTGCAAGCTTCCAAGAAATAGGTAGAACAACTTCGAGAGCAGAGTGCAGTTTCCGCAATGGGAGAGATGAGGAAACTGATACTTTATGAAGTATCAACACTTGAGAGTACCATGCAGAAGCTCTGACAGATGTTTCACTGTGAATAAAGAAGTTGTCCATGTCCATGGCTTACAACAATGGAGAAAAGAGTTTTTTCAAGCCTCTCAAGAACATACATGCTACCATCGCCCATGTACAGGAGTGGACAACGCAGTATAAAGGGGCCCCACTTCAGTTGCCTAAGAAGATGAAGCCATAGGAAGATCTAGAGAAAGAAAAGGTCTAGATGTTGATCCAAAACCATGAGAATCTCACCCCATTCATCAACAACATACATGCCTCATATGCACGGTTGTACAAGAGTTTAGATGTCATGGTGAGCATGGAAAATTTTAGGGGCTAATATTCGTAGGTGGGCTAATTTTCCATGATTTTTCCAAAAAAAAGATTCGTTAATTTCCATTTTTTATAAAAATGATTCACCCAAATTTTACAATATAAAATTATTTTACCTTAAAAATCGCCAACATTATATAAAGAGTATATATAAAATCATATAAAATTTATGAGATTCTTCGGCGTAAATCACATGAAATTTCATTTGTCGACGTGTTTTGAACCAACCAGTGTGGTTCATCGTTAGGACAAGTTGAAGAATCAGATCTAGCTTTGCATATTAAATATTCAGAGCAGGACATCCAATGGCTATATTTCTTGACCAAGCAATGGCTAAATTTGAGCAGGAGACGGTTAGTTGGACAGGATTAAGGGCATGACCTATATTTTAATAATTAAATTAATTCAAATAAATATAAAATTGCTAGTTAGTTATATTCTTATTAAAAACAAGGTTAGAGGGACTATAAACGAATATATCCTAAAATAAATTAATTAATTTAAATTAATAGTTAGTTAAAAAGTTATTAAATATAGTAATGAATATATCATAAAATAAATTAATTAATTTAAATTAATAGTTAGATAAAAAGTTATTAAATATACATAGTTAGTTATATCTATATTAAAGATAAAGGGACTTATTTTATATATTAAAAATAAATAAATTATAAAATAAAATCATTTTTAAATTAGTAGTTGTTGAAAGATAATATAGAAAAAAAAATTAGGAGGTTAGAAAGAATATTAAAATTTTTTATTTATTTATTTATTATATTTTATATATATATTATATTTATTTATTTATTTTTTATTATTATTATTAATATTTAAGTTTAATTAAGGGTTAAACTATCATATTATCCTAGATCGATTTTAAGGTATAGAATTATTATTAGAGTTATGAAAGGATTAATATAATAGTGTTATCATAATAATATTTCATAAATTTATTAATAAAGATGTATGCTTATAACCTAAATTTCCTATATAAATATCTTATAATAAATAACATAACCTTGAAGAGTGACTAAGAGGAGAGGGCTCAAGAAAAGATAGAAAAGATAGATCAATGCCTTAGAATTCAGCCTCTTCGAGGGGGCAACCTCCTTTACATTACACAAATGAACAATTCTTGGATGATACAAATGAAAAGACCTCCTTTCTATATATAGGAGTCTAAGGGGTCATAACATAATCAGAGTCGACATAACAATAATAATGTAAGGGCACAATAATAACAATAGTGGGCTTCTATGGGGCACAATAGTAACAATATGGGCACTACATGGGTACATCAATATAATAAGTGGGTTGTACTAATAACAATAAGGCATTACACTAGTAGTATAGGGGCCTAACATGCCCCTCTCCTTCAAAAAGCGTTGTCCTCAATGCTTGAGTAGTTCTTGATGCTTCTGTATAAAATTATTGTCCTCCCATGTGGAATCTTCAGCAGGTAAGTTCTTCCACTTGATGAGATACTCTGAAATTGATCGATTTCGTAGCTGTTGGGTTCTTGTTTCTATGACTGCTAGAGGTTCCAATATGATTTTTCCTTCCTCTTCAATTTCTGGAAATATTGTTTGAATTGGGATCTTTTGCAACTTTCGTACAACCCACTTATTATATTGATGTACCCATGTAGTGCCCATATTGTTACTATTGTGCCCCATAGAAGCCTACTATTGTTATTATTGTGCCCTTACATTATTATTGTTATATCGGCTCTGATTATGTTATGACCCCTTAGACTCCTATATATAGAAAGGAGGACTTTTCATTTGTATCATCCAAGAATTGTTCATTTGTGTAATGTAAAGGAGGTTGCCCCCTCGAAGAGGCTGAATTCTAAGGTGTTGATCTATCTTTTCTATCTTTTCTTGAGCTGGCCCTCTCCTCTTAGTCGCTCTTCAAGGTTATGTTATTTATGATAAGATATTTATATAGGAAATTTAGGTTATAAGTATACATCTTTATTAATAAATTTATGAAATATTATTATGATAACACTATTATATTAATCCTTTCATAACTCTAATAATAATTCTATACCTTAAAATCGATCTAGGATAATATGATAGTTTAACCCTTAATTAAAATTTTAATTAAAAAAATAAATTAATAAATAATCTATATATATATATATATATATATATATATATATATATATATATATATATATATATATATATATATATATATTAAAATAAAGTAAATAAATAAATTTAATATTCTTTCTAACCCCCTAAATTTTTTTTCTATAATATCTTTCAATAACTACTAATTTAAAAATGATTTTATTTTATAATTTATTTATTTTAATATATAAAATAAGTCCCTTTATATATATGACTAACTTTGTATCTTTTTACTAACTATCTATTCAAATTCATTTTATGATATTTTATTTTATAATTGATTTATAAAATAAGTCCCTTTATCTTTAATATATATATAACTAACTATGTATATTTAATAACTTTTTAACTAACTATTAATTTAAATTAATTTATTTATTTTAGGATATATTCGTTTATAGTCCCTCTAACCTCGTTTTTAATAAGAATATAACTAACTAACAATTTGATATTTATTTGAATTAACTTAATTATTAAAATATAGGTCATGCCCTTAATCCTGTCCAACTAACCATCTCCTAGTCAAATTTAGCCATTGCTTGGTCAAGAAATATAACCATTGGATGTCCTGCTCTGACTATTTAATATGCAAAGCTAGATCTGATTCTTCAACTTGTCTTGACGATGAACCACACTGGTTGGTTCAAAACGCGTCGACAAATGAAATTTCATGTGATTTACACTGAAGAATCTCTCATAAATTTGATATGGATCACAGAAGCCTCAGTTCAACAAAATCATTATAAATTTGAATAATTTTACAAATACATGAATAAACATTTTATAGTTTGCATATTAGGGACTAGTGAGATACACCAATGTTTTTAAACTTCAAGATAATTTTCCATCCTTAAAATTTTCCTTGATGGTGAGAACACACATGATCTCGTCGATCAGTTCCCTCACCGAGGGTAGACCGAAGAACCAAGTCTGACCAAAGATCGATGGGTACATGGAGCAGCTAAGGCGATATGCCACCAGGGATGACTTGGAGCTGAGTGCACATAACATGCAAAAGTACATTGGTGGTCCTGCCATGGTCAACACCATGTGGTACATGCTTCAGGATGAGTTGGATATAGGTTCCAAAACCATATACCCGAATGTGATGGAGACAAGGGTCCGCTATTAGAAAGACACCATCAAGAAGTTTGGGGACATCATCACAAAGTACCAAGGTTGGCATCAATATGTGGCTGATAAGTACTAAGTGGAGGTTGTCGAGTTGGTCTTTCCCCAAACTTTATATTTATAGTGTTTTTTCTTGTTAGGTTGTCTCTAGCCTATTTTGTCTTACGTGGGTACATGTGGAAATTGTAATATTATTTGTAAATATGTTGTAAGTGAAATTCCAAGTGTCATTAGTGGAATGTGAAAGGTCATCATGTGATGTGATGAGTTATTTGTAAAGAAGTTGAAGAGTCATGAGGGTAGTCAAAGAGTCACAAACGGGAATTTCAAGGGTCACCCCACCTTTGTTATAAATACAACCTCATAACTCATAGAACAGGCTTTTGGGAGCCAAGCTTTTAGGTAGGCTTAGGCTTATAAAAGGCTTGGGAGTATTGTGACGAGACTTGACTTCTCCACAGCGTAGAGCAAGTATACTTCTTTGGCGGAGTAGTTGTTCTTAAATGTAATGTTCCACTATTAGAGCTAGTGGTCGTCAATGATGTATGTATGGATGGAACTTTTAGTTGTAATAATAATAACTGAGCCAACATGGTTTAATGCATATATTGTTATTGTAGTTGGACTATTATTGTTGCTTTAGCAATGTATGTTGTTTAACTTATGCATTTTTTTATGAACTACTTTGTATGCAATTGTACAAATCTTGTTGGATGCTTGTTGTTGGATTAACCCATCACTTTAATTTGTGGACTATTCTACATTTTAACTTGTGATGTCATTCCTCTTGTGTGCTCCTTTCAAGCTGCATACTATTACAGGCTTCTAAGGGGCACACTTCCTTATCCCCTCCATGTTTCAGAACCTTCATGCATTGCACTTGACTCCCCATAGGGTCACACACTTCCTTCCTCCCAAAGTTATTATACTTATCTCTGCGAGCTACCACGGTCAAGGCATTACATTACCACCCACTGCTAGGACTCCTACTCGAAAACGTTTGAGGTATAGTTGGGACTTCTTGTCGAGTATATCCCCTGAATGTTGGTGGGTATAGCACTATCAACAGGTACACATTCCTAGATCCACAAACTATTCTATGCGACATAGATGCCAATAAAATAACACAAAATTCATTAACATTTATAGATCTAACCAGTAAATTGAAGTCACGTTCACTACAAAATATGCACTAGAGCAAGACACTAACTATCCAACCTCGAACTACCCTCCAGTGCCCCTCGAGCCAAGATTGTTTTTTCCGTAGAATCAACAAGCCCATTGATTCCCTTCATGGGTATTTTATACCCTTATTCATGATATTGTTTCCTTTTCAGCGGCGTCCCACTTTTGTGGGTTTTATTGATCACTTTCCTAGGATTTTTCCTTAAAATCCTGCCTTTTTCTCCTGCGGTGCTTTAAGTGCAACCAACTTAGAGTCTTTCTTCTGTAGAGCACTTCTAAGGGATTTTTCTCTCCCATCTCTTAGTCTTATCTAGAATATTTCTAGAATCATTATCATGAATAATTTATCCACTCTCATTTACCAACAAGATTTTTTCCGGATTTGGCAACCAATCTCATTCTCAACTGTCTCCTCCAAGTACTTAGGTTTCATTCAATTTTTTTTTATTAATAAAGAAAATACTTATTTACAATAATTTATCCAAAGTACATTCATGGATTTTCTTCCATTCTTACCAACACAAGTAATTGAAAACAACATTACATAATAAAGGGATATTACAGACAAGTTATGTTAGTCTTAACAAGAACCAATGTATAAGATTTATGGTTGTCACTATACCCTCTCTTCATCATTTCGTTGCATTTTGCATTCAAGTTTGGCTCATTTTTCTTTAGGAACCAATTCATATACAACTGAACCAATAACTTTGAGATGAGTTACTTGAGGTTTTCATCCAAACCATGTTTGCACTAGGATCTTCTTGTGTACCACTTTTTTTGGAGAACAATTAGGAAGACACATTGATGTGTGTACTTCTTTCATCTAATACTAGTTAGGAATAGAGTTTTTCCCCAACATACACCTAGCCATCTCTAGAATAGTAGGATTTTATCTCTTTATCACTTCATTTCCCCATGGAGTGTATAGTGTGGTGTATTTCCCTTGAATGACTTATTGAGTACGTTAATCAAGAAAACCCTTTGGGAAAAAATCTCCACTATTATCAAATTAGAGGACTTCAATTATTTTCCCAGATTGATTTTCTACGAAAGCCTTGAACTTGTTGAACTCATTAAACACATTTTATTTTAACTCAACAAATAATTACACATATTCTTGGGAAATTCATCTACAAAAAACTAAAAATACTTGATACCAAAGAACGATGTTAGTCAAAGTGAATTTTGTGTCACATACTAGCTTGACATTCTCCTCACATTCCTTCTTGATTTTGTATCTCTAGATTACCATCAACCAGATTTTCTTTAGCCAAATAAGAAAGAGATGTCAAATTCAGTTGTTCCTACATTTGATGCCAAACATCACTATTCCAAGGACTTTTTTCTTCAACAAATGATGTTGTAAAAATGCACTTTCATCCATTATTCTTGAAAACAATAAATTTTTAAGGGAGAGGGCTCTACTTTTCTTTGAATTTTCATGTAAATCCTTTAGTTTCTTCCAAATATTTGTAGTATCACCTTTGTCCTGCACTTTGGCGAGCATTTCATTAAGACTAAAAAAATTACCAACATCATTTCTTTTTTATTCTACCCATCAAACTTGGTTTGATTATTTTAGACAATTGTTGGTCATGTTTCTTTACCCAACACAAGCTGATCCAAATGCCTGTGCTAAAAAATGGTAAAGTTTTGGTTATCCTTTTACGCTATGTTAGACAAACTAGCCATTAGAGCACAAAAATTGAACCTATATGTTGCTGAAAATAAAATTTGCAACTAAAATAGAGACTTGCACTCAAGGAAACTGTGTTTTACCCATAGTTAAATATTATTTCAAAGAATATATTATCAAGGGTATGGAATGGAACTTAACTGAAATGTTGGGTAGGACATTATAAATTATTGGACAAATAATGGCAAGGATATCAGAGATCTGTAACAAGTCTTCCTAGAATTGATCTGGAGCTCTGATATCCTTTCTCTGTCTTCTACATTGTCAATTGATTCGGCAACACTTTCTAAAACCAATGCTTCTACTACACTGTCAAAAGATTTGGTAGCACTTCTTTCAGGATCACGATGCTCTTATGCTGCCCAAGGAATTATTAGTGCCTTTCACAAAGTTTTGAGATCTTGCACTACCAGATAATTTGGAAGCACTCTCTTAAAATATCTCCCCTTCTAAAACTAATTCTTAGCCTTCATTCAATGGAATTTCCAAACCCACTTCAAATATGTCCATTTGAAAGGTGTTGATCACATTCTAGAACAACGGGCACATCTCAGTTTGAATGTCATTCTAAAACCATGTAAAACCTCAAATTTGACTACCCCGGGGCATGGTCACATTCCTTTATACTTTGACCAATGATATAGTGAAAATCAAAAGGTATATTCAAAGTATAAAAGGGAAAAACCCCACATACACAAAACACCAAAATTCATAGTCATTGAAAACTCACACTGATAACTTTATGCAAAACTCAGTGATACATCCACTCACATATTTAAATTGATACAACAGAAATCGAAGGAAAATATGAGGTGTACCAAGTTTTAAAACGATAGAAAATTCATAAATCGAACCACGATTCAACTATGGAAACTTCAATCAGACTGTACCGACACATTCCTTCATGATTCTGTAGAGCGATACAATAAGATTCAAATGGATTCAAGGAAATTGGGTATTTTGTCCCCATCTCGGTTAGCATCAACCAAAAAAAGGGTGAATTTGCAAATACATTGTTTCTTCAATCCACTGCACTTTGTAATGACACTCGAATCATTACAGGAACACACATTCAAAGTCGCTACAATCCACACATGCGGCTACTCCAAGACACAATCCTTCAAATTCTGAAGAGTGACACAACAAGAGTTGGAAAGACAAAAGGATAGATTGATTTAATATGTTATGGATCTTTGATTCCAAAAATAATGCAGGGTGAATCATGAAGACTCACTTGTAATGTAACTCTCTCATCTCTGTGCTTCTCTGTAATGTAACTCTCTCATGCAGTGCTTCTCAAAAATTTTGCACTCCTACGCTACCAATCTATTTGGCAATGCTTTCTCAAACCACTACTTCTGTTGTGTTATCAAAAGATTTGGAAGTGCCTTCTCAATATTGTCTATGTTGACATCAAATGGCTTTCAAAGAACCTTCAATGCACAACGATCTAGTCATATTCATGAAATTAAATTCCCTCCATAGGAATATGATGCTTACGCTCTCACATTGAGACCCTTTTATGCCCTTGATCAAATAAAACTTGAAATACCTTCTCTTTCAGCGTTCTTGGCTCTACTCCTGATTCTTTTGCGTGAATCCTCTGCCTAGAATTTGATATGTTCAACTTGAATCCATAAGCCTGCTCAAAACTTTTCTTTACGAATTGGCAGTGTATTCTACGAAATTCTGTGTAATATGACTATGCCCTTAAAATCAGTAGCACCTCAGGTTCACCATAGGTTCTAACTCCGCCCTTTAATATAAACTATAGGTGCATAAAAACTTACCCAACCATTCAAACGACACCATATATTTATGAAAAATTATCTCCCATATAGTCTTGGAATTCACTAGTCGTAAACCACTTGTCTCAATCTCTACGCTCTTCAAATCGAGTTTGATTTGAACTCCGTTCTTCTCTCCTCATACAAATTTCAATTTCTTTCTTCCCTCGTTTACCAGAATTTCCAACCCAAATACACAAATCGGAAGAAAGGGTATCAATTGTATTCAAAGAGAAGTGTACTATGTCATGCCTTGGTTTAATGGTGCTACAAAGCCACATCTTTAGTGATGGTGATACACGTATTCTAAAACCATGGATTTTGTCTTAAATTCATGCGCTTAAATCACTACATAAACTACACATTCCTTTATGGCATTGAAATTGATACATAAAAAATCAAAAGGGAAAGATAAGGTATCTTACAAAGGATTAAGTGTGCATGCATCAGGTTACAGTTTAATAACAACCATTTATAGATAGATAATGACTAGTGCTTCTCAACATCGTCCCTTCTTGTTCACCACATTTTGTGTGGAAACAAGCCCCATAACCATTTCATCTTCAACACCTTTACTACATCTAGCTACTCAACATTGAAAGGAAACATTGACCATCCCTTCACTTGAGTGTGGAAATGTATTGTATATCCTAGCAATGGATTATAGTGTTGTTCTATCCAACTCACTAAGTTATCCCCTAAAATATATCAACCATATAACCTCCCTATCAAATATTTTCATGTCAATCCTAACATTTGATCAATGGTTATGTCCTCACCAAGATACAACTTGGTTTTATCTTTTAATAGTTTCACACACCTACAATTTTCCTCATCACTTATTTATGTTGTTTAATTACATGAATAGCTAGTTAAATCCCAAAGATGGAAAATAGCTTAAGGTCATACCTATGATTTCACCCCAGCAAAATGAATTTAGTTATGAATATATCACTTGTAGTGATGAAGATAAAAATTTACTTTGTGAACACTAGTTTCCAATACGTTCCTAGTGATAAGTGCTAATGCATGTTGGTGCATGCTAATGAGTGTCATGGAGTGTTAGGGAACACCAAGGTGTACCAACGTACGCCAGATATTTATAGGGAATTCCAACGCGTAATGGAGTGCCAAGTAATGCCAACACATGACATTGTGTCCCAATAATGCCAATGGATGCCAGGTGCCAAGCCATGCCAATTTGTGCTATATAGGGAGTGTCGAGGAGTGCTAGGCCAATGGAAGGAAGAACTGAATTAAAATGAATGGAAATTAACAAATAAGAGGAATTCCATGGATTACGTTGGAGTGCCATGGTGTAATAGGGAGTTCCAGGGAGTGCCAATGCATGCTCGACATGCATAAATGTGTTAGGTTCTAAGTCGTGCCAAGTGCCAAGGCATTCTAGTGTGTGCCAATACATGTTAGGGAGTGCCAAAATGTCCTAGAAAAATATTCACTTCTGAAATATAAGAGAAGAAGACATATAGACTAGTTAACTCTCAAAATATCTTCAAGGCAAACATAATCATATATAGCACAAAATGGAGAGGGTTTGTACTTAAGCTTATGTAATAGAAATTACAATTGATAGTTAAATTGTATAACAATTTTTTTATGATATTTACTAATGTTTATTAGAATTATTAAATGTTTTACATTATTGGAATGACATTTTAGTTGTAACTTATTTGAAATTTTACTGTCATATGTGCACTTTGATATGATGTAATATGATTGTCGTTTCATTTCATATGTTGCAATATTAGATATATAACGGATAAATTAACTATGGCATGAAATAAATAATAACTTTTCATTCTAAATGTGTTTTTGTAGAACAAGGATCTTTGAGAAGATCTTAATTATCCTCATCACATGGGTCTAGATCATGCTGGGTCTAGATCATGCTGGGTCCAATACTGAGATCGCATCGGATGCTCATGATGACACAAATATAGATGAAACCAAGGCTGATGTCGATGATGATATAAATGACGATGATGATGAACATGATAATCATGATCACGATGGTGATGATGATGATGAGGCAGTTGTTGGTAACAGCTAGTATCATTCATGATCATATAGACTGCATCATTGATCATTTTTGATATATTGTTATGATGTTGATTTTCATGGTTACTATCATATGTATCATTTTCATGGCCTTCAATACCATATTATTAAGTTGTATCTTTTTGACATGTATCATTTTCATGGCCTTCAGTACCATATTATTAAGTTGTATCTTTTTGACATGTATCATTTTGACTTATATCATTTGGACATGACATATCATATTAACTTGTATCATTTTGTTTTACATAATTTATCAATTTATTTCTATCATTTGTACATGATGTATCATTTTTACTTATGTCGACCATTGGACATGTACTAACCTAGATCCATCTTAACTCTGGATCTATCAATCATCGAGAGGGTTCAAATCTCTTGAGGTGAAAACCTTTCCTCAATTTTTGCACTCAAAAACAGAGGTTTTCACCTCGAGAGATTTGATCCCTCTCAGCACTTGATAGATCCAAAGTTAAGATGGATCTAGGCTAGTCTCAATTGTGTGCGGCAAAAGAAAATCTAATGAAGATATGATTAATTTTATCAATAATATGTTAATTAATCTAATATTAATATAATCATTTTAAATATGATAAATATATCTGAGACTAATCTGGTCATTTTAATTTTAAATTTTTTTAGTTACCTCATTTTGTTGATATGATAAATATTGCTAATAACTTTAATGATGAAAAATGACAAAATAAAAATTTTGAATGTAAAGTGACAACATAATAGTGTTGAATGATATAAAATGTGAATAATAAGAATATAGTAAATTACAAATATTCTTCATTGTAATTAATCTCAAACTATTTTCCTCTACTATTCTTATTGTCAACGTTGTTACTTTTGTCATTTTTTCATATCGATTATATGAAAAGGACAGGTTAAATCGCAAACCATTTAAATATTTAGCTCGAGATATTAGTAAACATCATAACTTGTATATATTTATCTCCAATATTAATAGTTTGAATTATTATAACACAAAATTCAGTGTACATTCTCAATAATTTTTTGTGCTTATGCTAAAATCAATGCACAATGTTAATCCAACCACTTTGAAATTAATGTACCATCATACATCCAATTACATAAAATTAGGAATCAACATCTACACTGAAATCAATTCATTTAATGCAAGCAATCAAATAAGATTAGAAAACAACATTTACATTGAAATCAATGCATCTAATGCAAGAAATCAAATAGGATTAGAAATCAACATTTACACTCAAATCAATGCATCTAGTGCAAGTAAGAAAATAGGATTATAAACCAACATATACACTAAAATAAATGCATCTAGTGCATGGAATCAAATAGGAGTAGAATCAGCATCTACACTGAAATCAATGCATTTAGTGCAAGCAATCAAATAGGATTAGAAATCATCTACATTGAAATCAATGCATCTAGTGCAAGCAATCAAATATTATTAGAAATCAACATCTACATTGAAATCAATGCATCTAGTGCAAGCAATCAAATAGGATTAGAAATCACCATATACATTGAAATAAATGCATTTAGTGCAAGAAATCAAATGGGATTATAAATAATCTACAATGAAATCAATTCATCTAGTGTAAGAAATTAAATATCATTAGAGATAAACATCTACACTAAAATCAATGCATCTAGTGCAAACAATGAAATAGGATTAGAAATCACCATCTACACTGAAATCAATGCATCTATTGGCTTGAGGGGGCTTGGACCTAGGTTCAGAGTTAGCTTTGCTAACCAACAAAACCCTACACTACCGACCCTTTCGGCAACAACCCGCATAGCGCAAGCTACAATTGCACCTTAATCTTGAGGACATGTCTCCATATGTACTCTATATGTTGGTGTTTTGTCCATCATCAATTCATAACTTTGGTAATTGCACTCGTTATGCCCCACAGACTTACAGAAATTACAGAATAGTTGTTAGGGAGTCTGCACAAACTTCAACAGCAAATGACAATTGTCTGTCGTATGTTTTCCTGTAATCTAACAAATATCTCACCAAGGTACCACACCTGTACTCATCCCAACGGTATTTTCTAGCTTCAAGGGGACAGGACCTCCCCCAACAAGATAATTATGATACACCAGGCAATGATCCTTGTCATGACCATGGCCTTTACATTTCAAACATCATACTTCCACGCAGACCTCATTCTGAACTTATTTTCCCTTTTTGAGGCTCTGCAACTCCATATGCAGGCTAGCCAACTATGACTAAATCTATTTCACTCCCAGATTCGTATCCTGAATAAGCAGGCTTCCAAATTCATAGCAATCTCCAATGCCTCAGCCTGCGTTCCAATATTTTGCTGCAAAAATGGAAATCTCAAATGGGGTAATAGCGAAGAAATATACCAATCCTTGTGTTGGTTATCCATGATCTGCATATTAGCCTACTGCAGCAAACATTTCAACCTCTGATTTAAACCCCACATAGATTCATTTACCTTTTGTTGGATCTCTTTGACTTCTGTTACCGACTGGTCTTGTGACGAAGGCTTCTTGAATTCATTATTTAGCACATCCTTCGTATCCTTCAGTGTCACAACTGGATTATTCGAACAATACTTAATATACTAGCTCAGCGCTTTGTCTTGCAATGTTGTGACCAACTGCTCTTTCTTCAAGTCATCATCCGTTATATGCTGCGACTTCCACACAACATCAGCTACAAACCAAAACTATTTAGGGTCTTTTGTCCCTAGACCCTTGAATACAGACATCTTCATAGCGTTCGCCATGTTGAATAGTGAAGGTGATGGTGGAGGTGAAGTGGATGGATGTGGTATTCTCACAATACCCTGATTTACTATCTATGAAGCACCTTGAGTCGTTTTCAGAATACCACTCTCTTCATCACTATCAGATGCTCCCAATTGAGGACTGTACTCAGTACCTGAATCTAGATCTCTTCTTAATGCCTTTCCACTTTGTGTAGTTCCCATCAAGTCTTTTCTAAACATCAATTCAATTGCATAACCCTTGTCTTGCACAATAGCGTTTTAATCCAAGTTTTTAAGGACTTCAGGTACTTACCTCTTGGTCCTTTGAAAAACCAGCGTTCAACTTTGCTATAGCTGACAAATGTATCGATCACAAACTCAATAATGAATCCACCCAAAATTCTATTGATCCAATAATCGACAACCCTCGTGATCTTGTTTTCTGAGGCTTGCAGGCACCTCACCAACTCTAGAGTCCACACAATAGGGTTATCCAACTTCCACGTATCTTGATTGTCTGCCAATTTAGACAACCATTTGTATAATTCGCATGGAAAAGAGCAGAAGAAATTTTTTTGTACTTCTATATACATGTATTTATTCCACCACTCTTCCTTCGACATGCGCGGATCCTTGTTTTCCTGGGCTGCAAACTCATGCAGCTTCCGATCGATTCACTTTTTGTTCTCTATCTTACTCAGTAGCCACTTATTGCTCATCACATCATCCTTAGATAGATCTCGGTCCCAACAACAAAACCATTTGTTGGCTTGAGGGGGCTTGGACCTAGGTTGAGAGTTAGTTGTGCTAATTAAAAAAGCCCTACACTATTGGCCCTTTCGGCAACAACCCACGTAACGTAGTCTATAGTCTCACTCGAGGTAGTATTGGGGGATGACAGAACCATGTTTCTACATCCAGAGGTCTATGTGATGTGCGTATGTTACTTCTAGGTCTTTAATATGACCTTCCCGAACACTCACCCTTGAAATGCGAAAATTATAGTAACTTACAGTTATCAGATTCTAACTCTACGCTAATAGTTCTAAGCATTCATAAGATCATGTAACTTAGCAGATCTACCGCTTTTTCACATCTATTAAGTGTTTCTTATAATAAATACAGTAAATAGAGTGAACACACAGTAAATGCAAAAGTAAAGATTAACATGCAAATACACTAGTATTTCTCGAAAACAATCTTTATTATGTTCAAATCTTCTATTACATACTCTTTCTACCCCATGCACTCAACTGCAGACCTAGCAAGGTCTCCGCGCACACAGCTACAGGAGCCTTCCCCTTCGCCTAAGTATAGAGGAGGCAATACGGATCCAAAACTTGTCTATCTGTGTTGTTCGCTATCTTCACTTCCTTCTATATGACCTTCTATGACTCTTTTATATCTTTATCTTTTACAATACCATGGTCCATGAATCATGGGTGGGTCATAAAACAACTTAACTTCTACCAAACTAAGGGGATTTGACCTTCCTAAATCCCCTTTGTCTCCTAACGACCTTTGTGCTCTACTCCTCAAAATGTGGAGACTTTACAATAATAACGAAATTGTTTACAAAATTTAACCCAAGGGACCCTGTCCCAAAAGCTTCTAGTGCAAAAAACCACCTTCCCTCTCTCCCCCCAAATCTATATCTATATCTCTCTCCATCTCTCCTTCTTTGTCTCTCTATCTAACCCCCCAAACACACATGCTCTCTCACTCCATATCTATCAATCTCTCTGTCCCTCCCTCCCTCTCTCGATCTCTCTATTCTTCCCTCTCTTCACTTTCCATCTATATCTATGTTTCCGTTTATCTCTCTATATCACCCCAAAAACATACACTCTCTTTCTCCAATCTATCTATCCCTCCCTCCCTCCTCCTCTCCCTTCTCTCTCTCTCTTCTATCTCTCTTCCATCTTGTTGTCCTCTCTCCCTCTCTCTCCATCTTCCTTATCACTCCCTCTCTATCTCCACCTTTATCTCTCTATTTATTTCCTCTTACCTCCCTCTCTCTCACCCTCTAACTCCATCTCTCTTTCCATCTCTCTCTCCACTCTCTCACGTCCTCTCTCTCTTCATTCCTCTATTTCCCTCTCTCTCTCTCTCTCTTAACCCTCCCTCTCTCCTCTTTCCTTCTCTACCCCATTCTCTCCATCTCTCCTTCTTTGTCTCTTTATCTCACCCCCAAACATACACACCTTCTCTCCATCTCTCCCTTGTCACTCCCCCTCTCTACACTTCTCACTATCTATGTATTTCTTCTTACCTATCTCTCTCCCCCTCCAACTCCATATCCCTGTCCCTCCCTCTCTCCCCATCCAACTCCATATCCCTATCCCTCCCTCTCTCCTCCTCTCTCTCAATTCACGTCTCTCATTCTTCCTCTCTCTCCCTTTCTCTCCTACCTCCCTCTCTCTTCCCCCATCTCTCTCTCTCTCTCTCTCTCTCTCTCTCTCTCTCTCTCTCTCTTTTCCCTCCAATTCTCTCTCTTCCCCAATCACTCTCCTCCTCTCTCTCAATTCACGTCTCTCGTTCTTCCTCTCTCTCCCTTTCTCTCCTACCTCCCTCTCTCTTCCCCCATCTCTCTCCCTCTCTCTCTATCTCCTCCAATCCTATCTCTTCCCCAATCACTCTCCTACCTCCCTCTCTCTTCCCCCATCTCTCTCCCTCTCTCTATCTCCTCCAATCCTATCTCTTGCCCAATCACTCTCCTCCTCTCTCTCAATTCATGTCTCTCATTCTTTCTCTCTCTCCCTTTCTCTCCTACCTCCCTCTCTCTTCCCCCATCACTCTCTCTCTCTCTCTCTCTCTTTTCCCTCCAATCCTCTCTCTTCCCCATATCTCTCTCTCTCCAGGTATGTTACTATATCCCTCCCTCTCTCCTTCTCCCCCCCCCCTTCTCTCTATCTCTCCTTATTTGTCTCTTTATCTAACCCTAAACATACACTCTCTCTCTCCATTTGTCCCTTGTCACTCCCTCTCTCTCTCCACTTTTCACTCTCTATGTATTTCTTATTATCTCCCTCTCTCCCCCTCCAACTCTGTCTCTTTATCCCTCCCTCTCTCCTCCTCTCTCTCATTATTCCTCTCTCTCCCTTTCTCTCCTACCTCCCTCCAATTATTATTATATTAATAATAATAATAATAATTATTAGGGTTAATAATGTTTTTTTGCATGGTATTGATAATAATTTGGCCCATAGTCTTCACCTAAATAAAACCTTTTTTTTTAGTGTTAGTAAGTATAAAAAGGTTTATGGAGTAAATATAAAAAGAGGTTTTATCTATTTACCATACCTCTGGTTTATTTATTTATTTTATTTATTTATCATATCTCTTTTATTTACCATGGTATTTGGCCCATAGGCCTGGTATATAATTAGATGTTGATTTCTATTCATATTTGATATATTTTTATTTATTTATGATACCTCTAGTTTATTTATATTATTATTTTTTTACCATACCTCTTTTTTGAGTGTTCACAAACCTCTTTATGTTTTAAATTTATATTGTGTTTATACATAATAATAATTATATTGATACATTATACATTATATTAAAAATGTTAAATGTTAAACATTACATGTTTACGTTTACGTTTACATTTACATTTTTACATTTTTATGTGAGATCTACCCCCATACTGGGATGTAAAGTGCCTCTTCACGCAATCATTTTTACATGTTATTGATCTAGTAGTATATGTGAATTTCACTTGTTTTAGTTATATATGATGATGATCTTATACATTTACGTTTTTATGTGAGATCTACCCCCATAGTGGGATGTAAAGTGCCTCTTCGCGCAATCATTTTACATGTTATTGATCTACTAGTATATGTGAATTTCACTTGTTTTAGTTATATATGATGATGATCTTATTTGTATTGACCAATCAATTTTTATATATTGAAAGTGGTTGATGATTTGGAAGCATATTTATTATGTATGATGGTTTTGATTTACTGCTCATGATGGATGTTGTCAAAGTCACTTAAATTATAGATATTTGACTCACTTGTTTTAATTATAGATGATGATCATGTTATAATAATTATCTTGTTATTTTATATATGTTGGATGTTGTAGATTCTATTTTGATGGTGATTTAATAAGTATAATGATGTTGTTAATTTATATGGATGTTTGTTTCCCTAAAAACTCTTTATAAATTTTATCCTATAAAATATTCCAAATGCATTCATATGACTTACTAGATATTCATATAACTTATTTAAGAGACATGATATATTTAAATAATTAAATTGAAATAAAACATATTAATTTAACCCTATGCAAAAGAATAATAATTTTTGGAAGAAAAAATAGAAGCAACATTGAAATCCAAATTGGAAGCCACACTAGAAGCAAAAAAACAAGAAAAAAGGGAAGAAAAACTAGAAGCAAAATAGAAAGCAAAACTGGAAGCAAATCCTGGTGCTATTCCTGACGCTTGGAAGTGAAAAGAATCAACAATGGAATCCAAATCGGAAGAAAAATTAGAAGCCACACTAGAATAAAAACAAGAATCAAAACTGGATGAAAAACTGGAAGCCAAATTGGAAGCAAATCCTGGCACTAATTCTAGTGCTAAAATTGGCATTATTCTTGACTCTATTCCTAGCCTTATTTCCGGCACTATGCCTGGAACTATTTTGGGCACAATTTCCGACACTATCTCTCGTGTAATTCTTGGTGCTATTTTTCTTGCACTATTCTAGGCACTATTTCTAGTGTTATTTCCGGTGCAATTTCCAGCACTAAATCTGGTGCTATGATAAATATTCTTGATTACGCCCATTTTTGTGCCAGAAAAGGTGTCCAATTTTTGAACTAAAATACAATAAATTCCAGTGGTATTTTAGGTGCTATTTGTTTGTTCTGTTGTAGTGATATAGTTTATCCTCCTAGGAAAAAAAGTTGAAGAAGATGGTTGATTTATCACGACATACTCATATCGATTCCATATGACCATGACATTTGACATCCTAGACTAGTTGTGATCAATAGGAAAATTCTTATGGAACAATGTCAATTCACCACTTTCAGTGCATCTTCTCCCATCTATACATCTTTTATTGTAAAATAAATATTTTGGCTCCCTTCTGCACAATATTGATGAAACAAAATTGTGCATTGTAGGAGAAGGAGGGTCACCATGACCATTCTTCTTGCAAAATTCCCAGAACGTGTGATAATGAAGTTGGAATTCAACATGTTATTAGCAAAAACCTGTGTCATAGATTGTATTAGGCCTAATAAACCATGGTTTCAATTTCTAAAACATCCTTATGGATATATTGACATGGGGATTGATTTCCTGAAATTCCTCAAATAGTGCAACTTTTGTCATTTCTACAACGTGCTTAGAATGATCTTCATACTCACCTTTATATAGGCAATGTCGTACAACATGATTTATTTTTGGAATAGCATAGGAATGGCTCTCTCAAAACTCTACCACAAATAGTATGATTCCTACTGTAATCCTATCTCGATAGGGTTTCCTGGTGACAAGAGCCCAACAAGTAGCTTCATAATTTTCATTTACTTGAACCCTGAATTTGGTATGCTTTTGAAATGTTTTTCTTGAGACATGGAGAAATTTTGACATTATTGTCAACTTTTGTTGTCTTAATGTACTTGGTGCAACAATAATAGTTGTAATTTATTAATTTTCCAAACATAGAGAATTCATTTGATGTATTTTCAGCGACATTCATATGTGTCTTCTTGATTTTAGCATCTTGGATATCCAAAATCTTTGTGGCATGTTTCAGTTTCATATGTTTGATCAACCCATGCATTATCTAAGCTTGTGCAACAACTAAGTGTTTCTCAGAATACTGATGAATGATGTTCCTGACATGCTATTTAACATTATGATTAGGGATAGGCTCCCCAAAGTCCTCTCTTGTGCTTACATCCAAATTTTCTACAAACCTTCCACCCCTTTCAAAACCATTGGAACTACAAGTTATCCTATCAACTTGAGAGGGCACAACTTGTTACTTTGGTGGTTGACCAACTTGATAGGGCACATCTTGCTCCTCTAGTAGTTTATCAACTTGATAGAGCTCATCTCATTCCTCTAATGGTTGACCAACTTGATAGGGCACATCTTGTTCCTCATGTGGTTGATCAATTTCCATCCTTGCATAGTGGAATACAAAATATAAAAGTGAGTGAATCATAAGTATTTAATAGTAGATACACATGTTTATTTAAGAAATCATCATAGGTGGAAGGTCATGATATGATTGGCAGGTTCTTCTCCTTGTTTTCCTTCGAATTTAGGGATATCTAATGGAAACTTGGTTTGCATGGGGGACCATTGTTGATTATGGGCAATGGGATCCTTTGTGATTTTTTTTAAATCTAAGATATTTAAGGAAGCGACAAATGGTATCTTGTTGGTGTTAGCCACGATGTAATGACCTTGTATTTTTGTTTTGGTATTGGTATTAGTAGCCTACAAGATAGTATTGGATGGAGTACCCTGCAGTGTGGGGTTGGTTGGAGTACCCTATGGGGCAGTATTTATAATGCCTTGATCGTTGGTTCCTTGAGAGGAATTAGATCCCAATAAGGTGGCTCCAAGAATGGATGTGCCAAACAAGGTGGTTTGGTTCTGTCTTCTATACCAAAATGGTGAGAGACTAGGAACTCCTCTTGGTAATGGTGGGATATATTATAGGCGCCTAGAGTAACGTATACCCTTGGGTCCCCTATGGTTTTGTTGTTCCCAAATATGACCCTCCTAAAAAATTAGGCTACCTTTGTGGATTCTCACCCGCACAAGCCTTTTCCTGTTTCTTCCTGCCCTATTCAAGTTCCTAGAATACAAAAGGTGAATCAGTAAAGAGATTATAACAAATCTAAATGGGGCTAATGACTAAGTGACATTGTTTAAGGAATGTCACAATCCATAGATATGTACATGTATTTATTATAGTTTTATTGATCACATATAAATAAAAAACCACGATAACTAAATGTTAACATCACTAACTAATGTATATCACTAAATATAATTAACATTTGTATTCCTAACTAAGAACAAATCCAAAAAAAATAAGAAAATTATTCACCAAAAATGAAAAAATTAAATAATTACAAAATATAAATAAAATACTTCTCATTTTAATCTTTCTAAAAAAATTGAATATATATATATATATATATATATATATTCGTATCATAATTTTTTTGACAAAAATAAATATGTGTAAAACGCAGGAATAAATATTTAAATTCTTTAAAAAAAAAAAAACTTAAGAATTAAAAACCTTTATTCCTTACAAATATTTTTTTCATTTTCCAATATGAAATATTCATTTGCATCATATGAAACATTTTATAAAGTATTGTTTGTTGCACGTGCATAAAGCAAAAAAAAGTAATTTGTAAGATCATTTCCAGTATAATTACCGTCGTTCATTAAATATTCTCATGCATTGGTTTTGGACCCTAAATGCCTTATTTTCCCAATCTGATTATAAACTACGAATCCTTTATTTTCTTGTGAAAATATATTTTTTAAGTTTTAGAAATTGATGAAATGAAATTTACCCACGTAAATATGTATTCCATAATTTAAGGTTAGGTTATGAATTGAAAATTCTTCTGTGATTATTAACCATAAAATAAAAATCATCAAATCATATAAGAAAATTGAATAATGCAATTTAATCATCAAACCTATAAATATTTATGTGGGGATTTTGTAACTCTCTTGAACTAGTATGAAGAGTGTATAGTCCTTTATTAAAAAATTTATAATATTTTATTTAGAACATATAAAAATATGTATCGTATATAATCTAAGTTTTAGTATTAAAATATTTATTAAACCAAAGGCTTTGAAATATTATGTTGAAAATGTAGCAAGAAAATTTAGTTTTAACTTTGATTTGGTCAAACTATATTAAAATTAGAATTTCTATTTCAGCAAAATAATTGGAGGTAGTTAACTGAGGTGACATGGCTTGTGTGGCTTGTGTCAATCAGTTGGCTTGTGTCACTTAGTTAACTCAGTAGATTCGAGTTGGAGACATTTGAGTTCAATTCTACATGATTGATTGTTAATTTTTTCCAATCTGTTTCAGTTAATTTGAGTTATTATCAGTTTAACTAGTTGTCACTCTCAGAAGAACTAGTGGAGGTCAAGATGTGGATGTGTAACTTCAACCACACTCAGTGATCAACCAATTAACTAATAAATCGACCCAAAATAATTGTTGCATGAAAAGAATGTGATTTACCCCATTGGAATGGAGATTCCAAGGCAATGTATTATCATTTGTAGCGTATTCCCATGTGTACACGCGGTGCATGCAGTCATAAATTGACCTAAGGATATTGCGCAATTCCTTGGTGTTAAATTCATTAAAAATAGGGGAAATTTCCCAAGGGAGCAACGCAAGGAATAAGAGCTTGGGAAGGCTTGAAATTGGCTAAGTGTTGGTCCAGGTACATTCAGTTAGGTAGAGGGATAGACTATACACTTTTAGGGTGTGCTCAAGATTGAGCAAGCATTGTATTTCTTCTATATTCTCTGATTAATGCAATATAAATAGTAAGGGTTTTTTAGCAGTTGGTTTCCCCTAGATAAATCTCTATGCATGTGTGATGTTTCCTTTTGCATGTCTGTGATTCTTGTTTTAGATGGTGAATTAACTTCCGTAGATGAGCAAAGTAGCTTTAAGTCTCACGATTTGTTAAATTTCATGAGCAGTATTGAATATACACATTAATTTCTACATGGTATTAGAGCTAGAATCAATATAGAGCAAATATTTCAAAGTTATCATTGCAAGAGATTCAAATTTGAAGATCAATGTTGTAGGTTTTCTTTAGGACTAAGAAGATGGATTTCAATGGACTCAGGCTCGAGTATGCCTTGGAAGACACCTCAAATGTTTTTGCATGGAAAGACCGCATGGAGGTAGTATGGGATGATAATGGGATGCTATAATACTTCAAGACAGATGTAGCAAAACCCCAAGCGTCTGATGCCCAGAATCTTGTTCAGTTGAAGAAGGATGTGGCCAAAGAGAGGAGAATCATATTGAAGGGAGTCCAGGATCATATTGTCTCCAATATCCATGGAAAAAAGACTTTGTTCACGATGTGGAAAGATTTTCTGAATGTGATTTACGCCGAAATTTCTTCTTATAGATGTGGAAAGCACTGACAGAATTTTTCATGAACAATAGTGGCCAAAGGACGTTGGCACTCAAGGACAAGCTTTGAAGTATCAAGATGCAAAATAATGACACAATTTTGCAGTATCTGAGCAGGTTTACATAGTGTCATGATGAACTTGGTAGGGTCGGTGTTAATGTCCCTAAAGAAGACTTGGTAACTCTAGCCCTCTAGGATCTAGAATAGCTATCAAGATTATGTGACTGGTAGAGAGAAACTACCAAGTTGGGAGCGTTAATGGTCCAATATAGTGTGGGAAGAAATAAAGCAGAACACCAATGATGGGACCTCATCAAAGGGTGAGGATGAAGAGAACTATGCCTTGGATAGAAAGGAAAATAAAGGGAATGGGAATAAATTCCAATCCAAAGCAGATTCGAGTCAAGGGAGCAAGAAGAAAGACTTGTACAAAATCAAGTGTTTTCATTGTCATGAATTCAGGGACTATGCAACAAAGTGTCCACACAAGAAGGAAAGCAAGAAGACCGCAAGAGGAGAAATGGGTGAAGCTTTGGATTCACAATTAGAACTTGATTTTACCCTGATTTCATGCATGGAAAGCACAGTGATGGGTAGTGTGTGGTATCTAGAAAACCATGCCTCATTCCACATGATGGGGAACAAGGAAATTTTCAGTGACTTGGAGGATAAGGATCTCGAGATGCACATCGAGATGGGAGATGACGGAAGGTATAACACGACCAGTATTGGCTACCCTCTTAGACTCAAGGATGTGATGTTTGCACCTATTCTGAAGAATAATCTAGTTTCCATAGTTATGTTGGAAGACCATGGCTATGATGTGATATTCAACAAAGGGAAGGCATTCCTAAGACACATCACCATGGGATAAGTGAAGTAGATCGTGAAGTAGATCAGGGTCTGAGTGAAGAACCTCTACAAATTAGATGTGGAAGGTTGCGCATCATTGAGCGTGTTGTAGCTTATTTTGTCTTTTGAAGAAACATGTGGTTGCAATTTTGTGGATGACACGAATAATCTAGAAGATAGTAATATTATCTGCTTCGGCCAAAATGAAAATAGAAAGACCGGTGATCACATTTGAATATCCATTTAGTTGTTGTTGATTACTAGAATGTTGATAAGGTTAATGGTGATATTTCTTGGACTACTGTGAAAACATCGCAATTTAGATTTTCTGTTGAAACTCAAGGAGAGAAAGGATCTCATACTCATCATGTCCAAAATACAAACTCAGGGATTTTCGCTATGATGCTTCTAATTGCCGCACCAAAGAAATAAAAATGTTGTAAGAGCATATAATCAAGTGGCTTATAGAAAGTTTGGAGAATATGCGGAAATGAATTTACCTCCTGATTGTTTAGAACCGATGGAAAGTCAAGAGACAAAGCAGAAAACGCAGGATTCTTCAGACCATGAATTTTGGGCTCAATTTCGGGCAAACGAAGATGAATTTCAAAATTTCGTGATCTGAGTTTTGTGTAGAAAGACCCCAATTAACTTCAAAGTGTGAAAATTCCGGAAATTTGAAGAGGTTTCACATGTTTTCTGAGTTCCTCCAAACAACAATTTTCATAAAAATAAATGCCCTGCACAATATGAGCGATGCATTGTAATTTGATTTATATTTATTCTTGGATGAGACTTGAAGGAATTTTAGTAGGGAAAAGCATTCCATTAATTTCTGTTAATGGATCATATAAGTGACAGATGTTGGTCAATCACTGCGTTTTGAGATGTTTTTAGCGCTGCAAAGTGTGATGATTGGCTGCTTACCAACAATGATTCATCATATCTAAAGCAAGGCATGTTGTATTTTGTCTAGTTCTTAGTTCAGATGGTAAACACTTTCGGGTTCGTAGTTCAGAGGTCATTCACCTTGTTGATTTGTTTGATAAGGCCAAGAACCAAAGCAAGCAGAAAATGATAGCTTCCAGTGACTGAAGCCGATTGAAGGTTATCCTCCTCAAAGCGTTACAGTTGGAGGAAAATATAATGGTGAACATCGTCCTAATGATTTCAATGATATAACTGTCATTGCGGAGCCAATGAAGCAGAATGATGACTGTGTTCTTGAGAAGGAAGAGGATTGCTACATATTCAAATTGCATAGTGTTTGAAGAAAGCTGATTGCTCAAGGAAATCGACGGCGTCATTATTCTTTGTCCAAATTAAAATAATCTCAGTGGCACAAGTAGCATGGCCTTTACGTAAAGGAGTTCCCTCGTAAGATGGTTGTGATCAACGACAATTAATTATTACGGAAACACTTTCTTCATTTCCAGAAACTACTACAGGTGGTCTGGTAGGCAGTAATTGGTTTCCAAAAACCATATGCGATTTTGTCAATGTGCACATAAGTACAACGATGGGACCCGAAATATGTTAGTTTTTCTCCTTTGACTCGTAGCAAGGTGGGGTTTTTATTTTTAAAGGTTTTTTTATATTATATATTATATATATAATATTAAAACAACTATTTTGTAATTTAAATTGATTCAAAATTTCCTAAAATTGCTTCAAGAATCAGTTTTGAAACTGATCATAACAATTAGGAAGTTCGGTTAAGCAGCAAATATAAAAGCTAGGGGAATTAGTTGGGAAAGGGTTCATGAATTTTGTACTTGAGAAGAAAACATAATATTGTATTTTCACTTTTCATTTGTTGATAATAATTTTTTCATATGGATTGCAAAATTTGTTGGGTACGATAAATCTTTCTTATTTCATCTTATGTTAATTTTTCTTCTTAGAAAAGAGTAATGAAGTTGTTGGGCTTTGATTTCACGGCGCTGTAAGTTTGAGTTTCTATAAATTAAAGTTAAAACCCTTTAAAAATGCGTTCCTCTTTTCTAAATAGCATTACATGCTAATTATATTTCTTCTAAGGTTGAAGATAAAAGATTTTGTGCAAGGCAACCTATTATCTAAAACTTTCATCCATCACTTCTTTCTGCTCTTTCTTTATTTGCATTCAACATCAAAAGGCGACTTTGGAAACATTGTTCACATATGGAAATTTAAAGGGTTTTAATCCAATTTCTGGGGTTTTATCAAATGATAGGACAATCAATTAATCCTTTTTCCACAATCACTTATTTCTTCTCGTTCTTCATTTGTATTCAACATTAGAAGGCCACTTTGGAAACATTGTTCACATATGGAAAGTTAAAGGGTTTTAATCAAATTTCTGGGGTTTTATGAAATGATGGGACAATCAATTAATTCTTTTATAATTTAAAATAAGTTTCTTGAGCATTGATCTCCTTTTAGTCAAAGATTGTCTCCCATGGTACAATAAAGCACAAAAGCAGAGAAGGTGCAAAGTTGAGATGTCGACGAATTATGGCATAGAATACTTGGCCATTTTCATCATGGCGCTCTGAAGATCATGCAGTAGGTTTCTATAGGCCTCCCCAAAGGAGCACTAGAGAAGCGAGATATATGCAAATGGTGTATATTAGGGAAGTACACAAAATCCACCTTCAATGATCAGGACAACAGGGTGCATGTAGTCCTTGAAAGGATCCACTCTTATGTTTGTGGAGCTTTCTCGACAACCTCCACTACCAAGAACATGTATTATGTTATATTTTTTGACGATTTCTCACAAACGTGTTGGATCTACTTCATGCAGAAGAAAGACCAAACATTCTCAAAATTTGTTGAAATCAAAGAACTTGTTAAGAAGGAAACTAGCAAGAAAGTGAAGGCTCTAAGGAGCGATAATGAATGTGAGTACATGTCGAATGAGTTTAAAAATTTATTTGCAAAGGAAGTCATTCGATGGGAGTTGACATCACCCCATAACCCACAACAGAATGGGGTGGCCGAGAGGAAGAACAAAAGTATTGTGGGAGCAACAAGGGCTATGTTTCATAACCAAGGCTTACCACTGCACTTGTGAGTTGAAGCATGCAACACATCGGTCTATTTGGAAAATAGAATTATTGGCATGAGTACACTAGAGGAAGCTTTTTAGGGAATAAACCAGATGTGTTTCACTTCAAGATATTTGTATCATCATTTTACTGTCATGTTTCCAAGGAAACAAGGAAAAAGCTAGAGCTGATGGCAGAGTTGGGTATATTTGTGGGGTACACAAAAACACCTCACAAATATTTTCTGAGGAGAAGGCAATGAGGTGTTCTATTGAGAGGGAGCTTCAGTTGCAGCCTAATCAGAAGATTTTGGCTCCAAAGGAAGAACCTCAGGAAGTTGTGGAGTAGCCAAAAGCAGAGGAGCAGAGAGTGGATAAATTCACTCAAGTAGAGATATCCAGAGAAAGAAGGAAGTTGAGAACCAGGGAAGATGACATATTATTGTAGGATGATAGAGAGAATGTGGGAGAACCCACATCATAACACAGGAAGAGAGGGTCACCAGATCGGTATAGTTGCTACATGGCTTTGATGAGTGAGCATGTAGAGACTGATCCATCCTCATTCAAGGAAGCTGTAGAGAAACCAATATGGGTTGATGCTATAGTAGAGGAATATGATTCCATTGTCAAAAGCAGTGTTTGGGAAGTGGTCCCAAGACTAGCAGACAAATAAGTGGTTGGTTTGAGATGGATTTACAAGATAAAGAATGCATCATATGGAAGCATAGAGAAACATAAGGCCATATTTGTGGAAAAGGGTTTCTCTTAGGTTGAGGGAATTGACTATGAGGAGAAATTTTATACAATAGCTAGGTACTCATCCATTAGGTCAATTTTAGCACTATAAGCATAAATGGGGTGGAAGATCCACCAGATGGATGTGAAGACTATTATGCAACCAACTCACAAAATAGAAAAAGAGATAGATCAAGGACCTCAAAATTGGCCTCTTCAAGGGGAAACCTCCTTTACATTACACAAAAGAACAATTTTTGGATGATACAAATGAAAAAACCTCCTTTCTATATATAGGAGTCTAAGGGGTCATAATATAATCAGATCCAACATAGCAATAATAATGTAAGGGCACAACAATAACAATAGTGGGCTTCTATGGGACACAATAATAACAATATGGGGACAACATGGGCACAAAAATAACAATAAGGGGCTACAATGACAATAATAATGGGGGAATACACTAGTATAATAGGGACCTAACATGACCCTCTCCTTAAAAAAAGTGTTGTCCTCAATGCTTGAGTAGTTCTAGATGATTTTGTATAAAATTATCATCCTCCCATGTGGAATCTTCAGTGGGTAAATTCTTCCACTTGATGAGATACTATGAAATTGATCAATTTTGTAGTTTTCAAGTTCTTGCTTTTGTGACTCCTATAGGTGCCAATATGACTTTTCCTTCCTCATCAAGTTCTAGCAATATTTTTTGAACTAGGAGCTTGTCACCTATAACCTTATTTAAGCATGAAACATGGAAAACTAGGTACACTCAGGAAGATGCAGGAAGCTCCAATTTGTATGCCATAGTAGCAATCTTTTACAACACCTTGTACGAACCATAATACTTTGGTGATAATTTATTATCCTTCTTAGCTGGCTTGAGGGACATTTTTTTGTATGGTTGTAGTTGTAGAAAGCATGAGGTTCGCCTTTGGGAACTTGACTCATTAGAGAAGGCATTCAGGTTGGCAAGAAAAATTGAAATAAAAATTATGGCAATGTTGACGGTGTTGGACCCGCCAACATGTCAAGGGATCTCCTCGGTAAGAAGTCTCAACTAGACCTCAGACCATTTGGTGTAGGAGTCCCAACAGTGGGTAGTATGGTATTGCCTTGACTGCAATTACGCGCAAAGGTGAATAATATGTATTTGTTGGTAGCAAGGGTGTGACATGCACAACAAGTCAAGGAAGGCGCATGAATGAATCTAACACACGTAACGGGGGTATCAATGTGCCCCTTAGAAATCTGTGGCGATACATGGCTTGAAAGAGAACACACGAGAGAGATACATCACAAGTTGGAAAGAAGGTTAGCCAATGATCCAAAGTGATGGTTAAACCAACAACACATCTCGTAAGATTCATAAAAACACATATAGAGGAATCCATACATACATGCATAAACAATGAATACATATATCATTAGAGTAACAAAGATAGCTGAAATACAATAACAACATATGCATGAAATGTGTTGGCTCTATTATATTAAGAAAGTGAAAGCTCCAATCATACATACAACTATGACCAACCACTAGTCCCGGCAATGGAACATTACAGTCACTACCGCCTGCTCCTCCAAAGAGATATACAAGCTCTGCACTGTGGAAAGTCAAGACTCATTACAATACACTCCAAGCTTTCTTTAAGATACACCTATAGGAAGCTTGGCTCCCAAAAATCATGTGCAATGAGTTATGAGGTTTTATAAATAGCAAAGGGTGGAGTGACCCTTGACATTCCCCTTTGTGACTCTTCACCTATCCTCATGACCCTTCAACTACTACATGACTGTTACATTCTATTATCAACACTTGGTCTTTCACTTTTACAAGATGTTACATTATAATATGCACATGTGCCCATGTGAGACAAAATAGGCTTAAGCAAGTTGTGCAAGACATTAATAAGACTCAGATAGCTATGGGAAGACCAACTCTTTGACATCCTCATGATGATCGACGGTGGCGAACTGATGCCAAGCTTGGTAGTCCATTATGGTGTCGTGTGCTCAATGGTGACATCCTGCTGAAAGCGAACTCTTGCCTTCGTTGCATCCAGGTACACTGATCCGGCACCTTTGTCCAACTCGTTTGATAACATGCGCATCATAGTCTTGAGTGCATTTGGACCAGCAACATACTGATGCATAGTGTCTGCGTTGATCTTCAAGTCTGTGCTAGTGGCTACATGCATCAATTCATCAAAGTACATGTCCAGCTCAATTCAGACTTGATTCTTTGACTTCACCTCGGTGAGTGCCAATAGATGGGATCCCATGCATGCACACAATGACATCCATGTTTCTGAATTGATCCAGATTTAAACAGGAACTAAACAAATTATAGATATAACCATAAGTACATAGATGCAACATAAATAACACTTCATTTCATTAATATCAATTATTGAAATATGCTTACAAATAGAATGTAAATAAGATTAGCTCGGGTGATGGTAGCTTATCTTTGAGAAGAGATGTGGTGGCTACATGCCTCTGAACTGAGTTACAATGAGGCTCAATGGCCTTTTTATTATTGAACAATAAGAGGAAAACCCTAAACAACCAAAACCCTAACTCGAGGAGATGTAACACCAAGAGTTTATGGACCCCGTTGGGGTGAGTTGGGCAACCAACTTCCCAACGTCCTAACTTGGACATATTATCTTCGTTTGACAAGTATGATACCTCGTGGGAAATATCTCTTTGAGGACTACAACTGTCAATTCAATTTCTAGGAAATTGCAAGAAGAATTTTGCCAAAAAAAATTGTTTAGGGCCTCAAAACGGCTCCAGAAGTTTAGGACCCGAAAAAATGCTAAAAATAGTAAGTTGTGCTACAATTAAGGAAACTTAAAAAACTGAAAGAGACAGTGGTGGGGGTCCACGTGGAATAGACGGGTGGACATCAGCATCTACCTAGATCATTCCTCACCCCTTAAGAAGCAATGGCCTTCATTGCATTGAGTTCCTCCATGAGATGAGGAAACTTCTGTTGAACTTGGTCCTTGGTGAGCCATTTGCCTTGCTACAGGAGTTGTCCGACTTTGACAATTTGATATAGATGGATTTTCTACTAGTAAGTGTTCTTGATCTATGTGCCCATGATCCGATGAGTTGCAGCTTATTCTATGCAGTCTGGATTCAACTCTATTGATGTGCATTGTTTTGCAATGTCATATGTGTCCAATAATGGTGGAAAGTATGGCCAAAGGCAATCTACATTGAACGATGGGTGCAGGCCAAGGAATGGGGGAATGTTAAGCTCAAAAGAATTATCTCCCACAACCTTGGTGATGGTGTATGGCCCATATCGAAGTGGGCGAATCTTGCGATGGGGCCCAACGAGGCGCTCCTTCTGCAAATGTAGCCAAACTTTGTTGCCCACCTGGAACTTGTGTGGAACTCGATGTTGATCATGTCGCTGCTTGTACTTAGCATTGGCTTTGTCCAATATGTCATGGACCTGTTGGCAGATGTGTTGAATGTGCTCAATGAAGCTATTTGCCTTGTCGGCTTCAGACTGGACATGAGTCGAATATACCTGGGTCACTGCAAATGGTATGGTCACATCAATGGGACATAGTGGTTGGAATCCCAAGCCCACCTGAAAAGGGTTGTGGCTAGTCAAGTTGTGGAGAGCTTGGTTATAGTTGTGCTGGACATAGGGGAGGCTCTCATCACATGTGTGTGGATGCTTTGAGTTGTACATGCGCAAAATGTGCATGATCATCCTCTTGATGACCTCTTTTTTGCCATCAGTTTGGGGATGGAAATTTGTGGACTTAGTGAGCATGGTGTCCAACATCGACTAAAGAATGGACCGAAATGTACTGAGGAACCTATTGTCCCAATCTAAGATGATAGATTGTGGGATCCCAAAGCCTCTCCCTTTGAGAGGAAAACCTAAACAAATACTTCTTATAGAAAATTCAATTGATGAATACCAAGACCATGACAAAGACCCTCGACACTAGAGCCCTTCCAAGACAAATTCATAAGCCTCCTCTTCACCCTTAGATCAACACTACTCTTCTTCTTCCTCTTCTCATCTTACTTTAGAATTATGGCCTCTTCTTGTAGGCCTGCAACTTTTTTCTTCACAATAAAAACATTAGATCATATTTTGATCCTTAAATAGTCCTCTTTTGGAGGGAGACTCTTTTCACTTCTACTCGATTTCCTTCAGTGAAGTCTACACCCAATATAGATCACCGTTTTATTACTGCAATCTTCGGCCTCCCTTTGCAAACTTCAGATCCGCAATATTCACATGTGTGAGGATAGATTAGCCAAAACATATCCCCACAATGACGTCACTATCTTCGCTCTCCTTTCCTCTTCCTTCGTTGATGTTAAGGCTCCTTCTAAGATGATTTTCGCACTTGGTTATTTCATACTTGCTTGAACGAATTGTTGTCTTCCAAATGAGGCTAAGCATTGCTATATATAGTGGTTTTCCATGATTATTAGGTTGGCATGATCACTGTAATAGGCTGATATTATCTTTTAGTATTATCCCTTTCATTGTAGGCTGACTTGAGTGAGTATTAGTGACAAGGTCTTGGAGGGTGCATTACAACAACAAAATTTACTTTTACAATGTGTAACATGCCTTCAATACATGTAAATGATTTTTTATACTTTTATGACTATATGAAAAAATCCCTAAGGGCTCACAATGGGAGCCTTAACTAAAAATAAAATATCTTTCTCATGAAACCCATGAGGCAAGCTTTATAATAATTTTATTTTTACTCTTTACATATTTTACATAAAATCACAATTACATGTCATTATGAAGACCAAACCCAGTTACATTTTTCAACACTAAGAATGTATGGAAGTCAATGACTAGTTGCTCAAACGATTGTGGTTGTTGAGATGGCGCTTGCATATTATCACTGGAAGTGGGTGAAAAGGTGAAGATCGATTATGGAAGCAGTGAGCGATGGAACATTGGCATATACAAGGATGATAGCAATAGTGGCTAGTAGTCATCTGACAGTTCTCTAAATAGTGGCTACGTAAACAATAGCATAACGGGATGCTTCACCAACACGACTACGCAGTATGGTTCTGGAAGTTCAACTATTCCATCGGCTCCCGTTGGCGACAACAATGTGGAACAAGTTCTCAAGGGTTCAACATTATTTGGCGAGACAAGGGATGCTTGTGGAAGTCTCCTCGGCGTCGATGTCGGCTAACCTCTGATAGAAATTATTATTATTATTATTTCACTTTATATATATATATATATATATATATATATATATAGATATATATATATATCTAATGTTTTTTTTTTATAGTGGCCAAAGGTGTAATGGAAATCTCCAAACTACGTAGCGAAATGCTTCAATAGGAACAAGGTTGACGAATTTCGATGGCCAAAGGCCTAGGTCATACTAGTTCTATGCAGCGGTTGAGTGGACAGAGGATCAAACAACTCTAATACCAATATAACAAACAAAGTTCGTACACTTAGAGGAATTCTTTGATACCAATGTAACGAACAAAGTTCATATACTCAACAAATACTTGGAATATTTGGTATATGTAAATATCCATTATAGGAAAAATATATTATATAAGAATTGTATTGAGGATATGAGATGATTATAAATAAGGGTGAGGGCCTGCTTATATACTTAGGTAGATAACTCTTCACTAATGGTCATGTCCTTAGGGACATACCTCTTCATTAACTAATACTAGTTAATTAATCATTATTTATTATTATTGTTGTTTACATTATTTGTATTATTTTATATATATAGTATTCATAACAAGACTTCAATTTCTTATGCACAAAAGGATAGAATGGAGGTTGTGTTAGATGGTAATGGGGTTTTGGAATACATCAATGTTGATATTCCTATACCTCCTACATCATATGCACAACAGTTGGCTAAATGGGGAAGGACACTGTCAAAGTTAAGAGGATGATCCTAGAAGTACTTAGAGACCATATTGTTCCAAATTTGCATGGGAAGGAAACTCCATTCCAGATATGGAAATCCCTTATTGATCTATTTGAAAGTAGTAGTGATGCCAAAAAAATTCATTGAAGGACAAATCGAGGAGCATTCAAATGTGCAAGGATGAGCCCATTGTTACATAACTATCTTGTTAGTCAAAGTTGTCATTGATGTCAATATGGCATTGTTGAAGATGGATAAAACCTTAATAAATGTCCTAACCGTAAGTGATTGAAAACCCTTGCCTTGACTATGGAGAAACCCTAATCACATTCCCTAGGTACATGAAAAATCCTAGCTCTAAAATGTTTGAAGCATATTCCCTAATATAGTGAAATTCTTTAAATACCCTTATACCCTAATTCTTGTCCATGTTCATTATTACTTATTAAGAAACCTTAATGCATGATGAAACCCTATGTATACCCTAATATAATAACAAAATCCTAATCCCATTTCCCTTATAAAAATCCTAAATTCTAAACCTTCCCATAAAATCCCTAAACCTACCTACACATTTACACTATCATACATTATTAAAAAATATAAAAGTATAGAAGCTTTATGATAAAATCTTATAATTCTCCAAGTACAGAAATTCCTTCCAACATATATTATCCACTCCTTAAAGTGATACCATAACAAATTATTAATTTAATACATTAATAAAACCTTTATATAAGTCATATCCACTCCACAACATGCATATTTTTTTAAAATTAAAAAGGGAACACTAGTCAGCTTCTAATTATGACAACTCCTCCACTAGAAATTGTATAAATTAAATGTGATTCAAGCTAGCTTTTGATGTAGATTTCAGTGAAGAAATAAAAAGGGCATCTCGGTTAACGTATTGATTGAAGTAGAGGGGCATTCATAAAAGAAGGATAAGCAAGGAAGACGGATGCAACAACATATTCGTAGCTACTCGGATCTTAAAAAAGACTCATACATACCTGAAGAAACTTGAATCAAAACAGGACAAGAAGAAGAGTGAAATTGCTCTGAAATTATTTTCGACCACCTGAAGGAGAGAATGCAGAAATAATAGAAGGTTAGGGTTCGGTCTCTTTTTAGTTTGGAGCATTGTGCTTATTACAGGTTGCCTGGGAAGGATTTGTTTTACAAACAATTTTGGTTTTATAGTCAACAACTTGACTTTCGAAAAGCTTACAGATACATGGTTACTTTCGGTCACCCTAAAGAAATCAACATGTAAATCTCAGAAGTTAGGATTCAACCTTTTTTTGGTATGGTGATTTGATCCTAGTTGCAGGTCTTTTTGTTAAAAAAAAGTAAAGGCTCGAAAGTGATGAAGGACAGTCTTTCTATGGCATAACTGTGACCTGGTCATTCACTAAAACTCTAAATTGCAGAACAATGAAAAAACTATTTTGGGTCTTGGATACCACTATGTATCTCCTTCAGTTCGATTATATAACATGTCTTTTTAAGGGCTTGAATCTATGGAACATTCAAGATAAATTTACATCTTGGATTCATCCTTTTTATTATAGGTGTAGGAGATTAGCTAAAAGAAAAAACCGCAGATTTGGAGTAATTTTTGAAGACTACTTGAAAACTGTACTCGACTAAACGTTCATTAGGGGAATTTTGAGGTCTAAAATGGGCCTCCTAAGAAAAATTTACAAAAAAAATAAACTTTATAAGAACCAATAAGATTCAAGATGATGATGTCAACCATGGGGGATGATTCACAATTTTTGGAGTAAAAAAGTAAAAATAATAAAACTATTTTTCGAAATCGTATTTTCAACTTATCTCCCTAAGGTTTTACTCAAATTTTGAGTGGGAATACTCATTGGATGCAAAATTTAATTCCTCATCCATGGATTACCCATGTTGCATGCTTTCGATGTACCTTGCTACACTAAAAATGAGAAATTCATGAAAAAACTTGATTGCAATGATATTTTTCATATATTTTTCATTTTTCGTATAGTAGGGTCCATCGAAAGTATGCAACATGGGTACTCCTTGGATGAGGAAACAAATTTTACATCCAACAAGTGTTTCCACTCAAAATTTGAGTAAACCCTTAGGGAGATAAGTTCAAAATATGAGTTGAAAAAATAGTTTTTTCTTGTTTCCCTATAGAATTTGATGATGGAATATAATCTTATTTTATTATTTCCACTGTGATTTTATAATTTCCTTAGGAGGCCCATTTTAGACCTAAAAATTCCCCTAATGATTGGAGAAACCTTGAACTGTTTGAAAAGGACCTATTGAGCTCTCTTTATTCATAGTTTGAAGGCTTACTGTAGCAAGCTATTAGAGAATTCTTCAAGGCACTATTTGGACAGGACTAGAAGCCTTAGATCAGCTAGAAGTAGACATCTTGAAACAATCATAGAAGAAGCCAGAAGAAGACTTGGCTGATTTGAACATTGTTTGAGAGCAGACCATTAGACATATATCTAGAAGCAGATTTGAAGAAGTATGAAGACTCTTGATGCGTGACAAAAGTCCTCATGAAACAACCTTGGAAAATTTGGTAAGGCGTGATGAATAGAAGTGGTGACACCTTCTAAGAGATCAAGGTTTTCATTGATGATGTAACGTGGAGACTAAAGTGAAGACTAAGCGAAGTTTGACAAGGCTCATTGAAGAAGACATTGGGAGTTGTGAAGTATAACCAAATATATCTTGACAAAGTAAAGAAAGGGTTGGATCCCAAGAGGTTGGAGCCTCATAAAGACAAGGTTGGTGCCTTGGAGGATAGGGTTGGAGCCCTATATGATCAGAGTTCTCAAGAAACCAGGTCGAAGCCTGAACCAGATATAGTGTCAGAGCCCTTGAGGTTGGTGCCTCAAAATTGACAAGGTTGGAGACTTAGAAGTCCACGTTGGTGCATGGAAAAATATAGTTTGGAGCCTTGGAGATTGAATATCAGTGTCTTCATCTAGGGTTGGAGCCCTATGTATATTGTACTTGATTTATTCTAAAGAATAAATTAATAAAATCATTTATTGTTATTGTTCATTTTGTATTCCAAATATAAGTTATCTAACTTGTGAAATAACAATTGAAAAGAAATAATGATTCACCCTTGCTCTCAGTATTTCGAACAATTGGTATTAGATCCAGTACCTTCTCACAAGCCTATCAGCTTGAAGGTTGATCCTTAGAACACAAATGGAGAAGCCAAGGAAGAAAGCCTCTAATCCTCCTAAATATGTTTCGTCCTCAATCGTGAAAATTGAAGATAGTCAAATTGGGAAAGTTTCATTGTTCAATGGAAACTTTGATGTATGGAAGGTGAGAATGATAAATTTCTTAATGGCTCAAGGCGTTGAAGTATGGGAATTAGTGATTATTGATAACATGGTGAATGGAGAATCCAAGGAGTACAATGAAAAAATGATGAAAGCAATCTTGAATGGGATACCAGATTCTATAAAGGCCAATTTGGAAAAATGTTCATTAGCAAAGGGTATATGGGACAAACTTCATGATCTTCACTCAAAAGGAGCGTTGACCATGACCACTAGTCAAGAAGATGATGGAAAGCAAGAAGGAAATACAAAACCCATCAAGGGATCTGAAAATAAGAATGATGACATCAAGGCCAAAGAAGACCTAGAATAAGAAGAAAGAAAAGAATACTTTGAAGAATATCTCCTCACTAAACTTATATTTTCCATGGAAGAGATTAATAGTTTGAAAAAGGAAAATGAGGAACTTAAGAAGAAAGTGCAAGATGGTGACCACGAAAAGACAAGGAAGGAAGTTTACCTTTTCAACCTTCAAGTACAAGAAAGAGATGAGGAGCTCACCAAACTTAAGGAGGAATTTCATCAAAAAAAAAGAAAGCATCATGAATAAGTCATATTCATGACAAATCAATTGGATAAGGCAAAAAAAAGGGAAGAAAATTTGTCAAGCCACCTTGAATAAAGAATCAAGAGCTTTAACAAACTTGAAGTAGATATTGGTCAATACAAGGAAGAGGTATCCTCCCTTAGAACTCAACAAGAAGAAGAAATGAAAGAAGTAAAAGGAGATGAGAAGGTGATGGAAGTTTTGGAATTCATAAAAGGACAAGTTGATGAACGAGAAAAGGAAAGAAACACCATGATATGCCAACTAGAAGAAAAGGACGACGACATCACCAAGTTAAGATCATAAATCACTTCTCTTAAGGCCCAATCATGTGAAGCAACCAAGATGAAGGAAGAAATGGAGATCATTCTATAAAAGAAGGATGAAGAATGCAAGAAAATGAAGGAAGAAATTGTCTTTCTTAAAAAGGAAGTTGACTTGTTGAATAAGAACTTGAAAAGTTCTCAAACCCTAGATGACATCCTAATTAATCAAAGGTCTCCCCTTGATAAATCAGTTCTTGGCTATGCAAGTGAATCCTTAAGCAAGAATGATGCAAAACCTAATGCTTCAAACAAAAGGGATGTAAGGAAGCCTAGAATAAATGTTGATGCTCTGAGTTCCAACAAAGGCAAGGAGAAGAGTCAAGACAACTATGGAAGAAATTTTACTCCAAGGATACTTGAAGATGGTGTCAAGAATACAAAAGGCAATGAATATCATCAAAGAATCCCAAGCAAAAAAGACTTCAGAAGTACATCAAGGAAATATTCATCTTCTAGGTACCAAAGTATATTTCTTGGTTGTTGCTATTCTTTTACAAACTTTGGGAACATGGCAAAACATTGTAGGGCATATCACAAAGACAAATATAATGGTCCCCATCAATCTCCTAGAAGGAATTTTTCAAGAAGAAGACATGATTTATCATTCATGAAAATGATGGAGTACTTCAATTTCCATAACATTCGACATATGCCCTGTGATTGTAACTTGACTTGGTTCCCTAAACAAGATAGAAATATGAAAACCAAGCCAAAGAAGAAAATTACACAAGTATGGAGAAAGAAGCAAATTAGATCTGAAAGACCCTTAAACAGTCCAACCAAAAACACATGTTGCTAATTTGATGAAGTCATCCTTGATATTCCAAGTATTTGACGGTGATATTGTGCCAAAAAGAGACCATGCATGCAAAGGCTTAGGGGGAGAAAGTCCATTAAAGTAAAACATAATGACAGAGGGATTTGCAAAGAGAAACATAACAAGAAGGAGCACTATGAGAGGGGGAGAAATATATCTAGCATGGAGAACTATCATTGATGAAGAAAGGAAGAAAATACGTTGGAGCAGCTTGTCAAGAAGCAACTTGATAGGGGAAGTACTTGGACACCCCATTTTCCATTGATGTCAAAGTGGGAGAGAATGTTGAAAGGTGATGGGCCTCTAAATTAGACACAAATTAAGGCCCATGCCTCTAATTTAAAACATAAATTAAGGCCTATGACCATCCTTTAGTACATTAAACCTCTCTTTTTGCATTAGATAATTTATTTTTAACTTTAATATATTCATTAGGAAGGTTTATGAATAATTGAATATTTGTGCCTAATATTATTTATTTTTGTGGAATATTATGAGAATATTGGGCGAATTATGAAGAGTTGGAGGAGGAGATAATTTAGGGACTTGTTCCCTACTACTGGAGGATCAATAATAAATAATAAGTCAACAAGATATTGTTGGCTTGATGGGGCCTAACCCGGTTTCAGAGTTATTTAGCCAAACAAATCCCTATACTACTGGCCCTTTTGGCAACAGCCCGCAGAGTGCGGACTGAGGTCTCACCTGAAGCAGTATGGGGAGATGCTGGAACCAATTTTCTGCACCCTTGATATGTCTAAGGGGGTCTATTTAGTCCAACTGTGACTACCTTTGCGTAGGTTACTTCGTGTACTTTCTCGACCTGCGAGGCCTTCGCGCCCTATTATATTCACCTTCATGCAGCCCTAACCAGGGGCTATGAAGCTTTCGCGCTATTAGAGCAGCGATCTGCGCTATTTCCCCTAGTTACACTGCGGATATTACTTATCTTCTTATAATTGTTAGTTATCTTCACGTGAACAGATATTTTATCTTATATTCACTTATTCAACATATTCATATAAGTTCGCGCTGCAAATAAATAGTAAACTTGCAATTCTTACCCAATATACTTCAATGCATAAAACAGAAAATGATAGAAAGAAATAATGTAAAACTTCTCTTCATTAATGCTTTAATCGGTTACAGACACAACTTGCCCTGCACACTCAATTGCAGGGGTCCGCGCACTTAGTTGCGGACTACTAGGTCTCTGCGCACTTAGCTGCGGGGCCTTCTCCTACTCTACAACCCAAAGACACGACTTTACACTTTAGACTCAGTGCTTCCTCATTAGATCTTCTTCTATTCCTTCTATCTCTTCGATGTCTTTACACTTAGAGCCTCGCTCTATTTATACAATCCCATGGTTCGTGGACCATGGTGTTACAAGGAAAAGTGTCTACGCAGAACTGTTAATCCCACTAAGGTGTGGTAGCTACCTTAGAAACAAACAAAGTAAAACTACTTTCGTTTTCCTTTATGAAGAATAGATGAGAGAAGAATAAAGGAGACCAACCTCTGTCTTGCGTTTGGTTCCTTGCTCGATTCCTCTCTCTTCTAATAGTCTTTTGCTACTTGCTTCCTTGTACACCCAGCTTCACAGAGTACTTGTAGAATCAAAGCAGCATAACACTATACAATAACATGGATCTATTATCATAAACAATCTAGGATCATATGTAAATTGGCCATACAAATGCATGAAACATAAATGACACAAGAGTATGGAGGAAAACTTGAATAGCTTTATTGATAATCAAGAAAGAGCCAAGAGAGTTACAACCAGTTGTTCTGACCCAGCATCATCCTCTCAGCAAGTAAGCCCTTCTTCACCTCATGCAAAGCTTAGATCACCCAACACTATGATGTTGCATCAAGAAACCAACAACAATTCCTTACAAGAAGCAAAATTCCTGCCTCTAGATCTCTGAGATGAGGGATCCATATATAGATATCTGTAAGGGAAATGAGTCAGCTTGTGATTTGATTAGTGTCTTCCCTCTGATAGTTCTTGCTTCCACTTGGAGATTGATGATCTCTTACTCATCCTTGGTCGAATTCAGAATGGCAAGTGTCACAGGAGAAGTTTCTGGAAGATTCCATGCTTCTCCACCTCACGGATTGACACTGCCATTTGTATCTTCTCGCCCATCGCACCCCATAGAAGGGATTTTTGAATGCAACGCACCCACTGAGACTTAGGTGAGGTGCAACGCACTTTTCCTATGGAGCAGGTGAAATAATCCTGTTTTGACCAGTTCTGAGTGGTTTTTCATGGAGAACTTCTGGGAGAAGCTGTAATTAGTTGACCTTGTTCCTTTAGGGGTTGGAACAACACTTTTAGGGACTTAGGAGCCCTTGGGTTATGGACATTTTATGCTTGGGGTTGCAGTGCCCAAAAATGTCTATAACAGTTGCCCCCTAAAGCATGAGGTCGTTAATCTTTTTTATGTCGGGTGAAATGCTTTATCATGAGGATCCGAAGTTCTTTCAAGCTAGGAGGAGACCTGTAATAAGATACAATACAATACATTATCTTCATAATATTTTCATGATCTAGCAGAGGCGGGCATTCCCATGCTCAGCTTTATAAATTCATTTTCATGTACATAGGACAGACAATCGTCTGAGTGTAGACTGATGATTCTGATAGAGCCATCATCCCTTTGATTGGATGATTATCTGTGCAGCAATGATGTACAATTGATGTCTTTATTTTCCTGAATATATATCGCAGCCCAGATGGATGAAACTAGATCCGGGGTATTCAATCTCGTTCGATCTTCACTCAAAGTACAAGTCGATCCATGTGAGAGATGTTCTGGAGTCGAACATGGAAAGACATTGCCTGATTACCAGCCAATGATGTAAGCTGTTAACAGGCACGAGAGGAATCACCGATAATGATAATGACCCTCAAGGTACTACAGTACAATTCACGTGGTGTGAATAAAGGACTTGGCGTCGAACACCAAGCAAAATCTTTTGGTCGAAGGCCATTGATGTAAACCTATCGCCGGAAGTGAGAAACTTGCCATTGAGGCATGCAAACTTCAAAGTACTGAAATGGGTGTTCCTAGATCGACTTCTTGGATATGAGCTGATGTCAACAAGAAGCGATCTGTCATAGGAGGGCCTTAATGAATTCCACATCAATGACACGGAACGGAGCAAATGATTTTAATGGAGGTGAAAACGATCTGGTGATATAAGGTTCATTGTGGCGGTCATGAAAGAATGGAATGTACATGTATTGCAGCGGGTGAGACACAGGTGAATTCTCTGAGTGACTTCTCTTGAACATATCGGTGACACTGACATGATGGATTGGTAGCATTAACCCCAAATGTGGATGGTGTGATGGGACCATGGTGATGTGACCGGTGAATGAAACAACCCAACCCGACTTGGATGCAGAGTGAAAGTGTCATGTTCAAGAGCGACTTGCTACCAATAAAGTTTCTTCAAGTTTTCTTCCCAATTTTTCCCCAGTCATTATTGACCAGTACCTCTTTATTTTTGTCAAGCTTGAGGAGGATAACATATGCTTGTTCTATAATTTTCCCTTCGGGCAAACCCATCGCTATGTTTTAACGAGCCTAGCGATAGTGAAACTCGTTCTTGTCTGCTATGGACAAGTTTGTCGCTATTAGGTTTTAACGAGTTTAACGACAAAGATAACTTGGTCTTTTTCAATTTTAGAGAGTCTGAAAAGGGACGTAAAGGAAACTCCAAAAATCCTTTTTCGTCATCTAATCCCTTAAGTCCGAAAAAGTATAAAACAATACAGAAGGGATGAATTTTTGATACTTTTAACGAGCCGAACAAAACAAGCGCTCGATCTTTTTGTGTAATAATCCCTCAGTTCCAAAAAGATTAAAATCTAAAGGAGGGATAGCACTTCTGGTCCCTTTAACGAGCTGGAGAGGCCAATGGCTCGGCAATCTTTTCATATTTTACGAGTTAGTTGAAAAGAGCTTAAAGGAGACTTGTCTTTGAGGAACGAGTGATAAAATTGGGTAGCAGCTGATTCCAGGTAAGGTTTGGAATTTTCCCATCACGGCAGGGTTACAAGGATGGCTAATAGGATCGCTCTTCGCAGCTATTCCTCAAAAGGGGTAAACAATCAAATGGAGGTGAATGATCGGCCAATACAGAGTGGAGGTGATGATGGGAACACGACCAAGGCTTTAAAGGCTGAAGTACTACATTCACGATGATTATTTACCGGGAATTGGTTCATTTTTTATTGAGCTTAAGCGCTGGGGGAAAAATTTGCTCATGACTTATGTTTATTTTTTAACGATCTTGAACTATGTGCTAAAACTAATCGATGCGGGTTTATTTTTTAACGAGCTTGAACCCTGCAGTAACACTGCTCGTGGCAGGTTTATTTTTTAACGAGCTTGAACCCTGTAGTAACACTGCTCGTGATAAGTTTGCATGCCCCTAGCATAATAACGCAAATCGAGGTGCATGCCCCCCAAGCTTCATTACATTCAACTCGGTGGTTGGAATGAAGGTTTACCTTCGAGATCTTCGAAAGACTCGAATTTGATTTTATGAGATCGTAATCAAAGACTCAATTTGGAAAGGGAGTCATTTCATTTTTTAATGAGGTTGACACAGTAAAGGAACTATCCTCATGACTCCTTGTTTCATTTTTTAACGAGGTCGACACGAGATAAGAACCGTCCTCGGAATCCACCGTATTTACAGTTTTTGATAGAAAATAAAAAACTGACGGATGATTAAGGTTGTTGGAATAATCTTCGTGGTAATCCGAAAGATGGGAGCGATGGTGGTAATCTTCCCATGGTGCCTCTCCTATCATCATTGATTGAATGATTCCTTCGTTTGTAGAATGTACATGCGACCAAGGATCTGAAGAGGTGTCATATTCCTTAGACCTATCTATCCAAACACTCGATGAGCGTTGATTTGGGTTTGCCCCCCAGGCCAAGAAAATTGATTGCTACAATATTTCTAAAATGGTGATGATGATGATTTAGGAATCTTCCAAATCCATTAGATATAGAAGATTTCATATTGCAGGTTTCCACTATTGCCACTTCCGCCAAATTACTCGGAGGCGGTAGGGCAAAAGTACCCATTAAGGCAGGGTCTTTTAGGAGGCCTACTCCAATATTTTGAAGCGAATTATTGCTTCCATGGATCATTGGAATGCTTCCCGTAACTTGTGAACTGTTGGGGAGAAATGTTTGTTGGTCGACGATTGTAATTATTTCTTGGAAGGGAAATGCAATCTTCCTTAAGTAGGTCGACACAACTGCGGCCATGGCATATATCCAGGGCCTTCCCAATAGGATGTTGTACTTGAGGTTTCTGTCGATTACTTCAACATCAATTTCTACTGTTTTGCCCCCTAGTTCAACTTGCAATTTACTTAAAATCCCGTATGGAGTGTATGGTCATCCATCAAATGCTTTTAACATTGTTGACGATCACGACAAGGGTGGTGAGCCTAAATTTTTCCAGCAAGTCATCGACATAATACATGTAGATGCCCCCTCATCAATAATTGTTCGATGAACAGTTTTGTTGAGGGCTTTCACTTGAATAAGGAAAGCTAGTTGATCTGGTAACTGAGGGTCATATCCTTTGTGATTAAAGGATACAAGATTGGAATCCGTTGGGTCAATCCCACCTATTACTGATAATAGATCCTGCTTTTGGGAGAGGAAATTTTGCGGTACCTCAAGTGTCGACATAGCGGACGGCGATTGGGCCAGGTCCTCTACTATATTATAATTCTGTGCTACTTTTGCACGAGGATTAAATGTCGATTTGTGTACTAATCCCTTTGGCGACTTTATCATTGGTTCAGGAATAATGGGTGGCACAAATTCGGTCAAAGTTGTTGTCGAACTACTAGGTTGTTTATTAGCCTTGTTATTCGACAGCTATGGATTCCCGTAATCTTTATTCCTTGTCAAAGCATCATTTTGCTGCTTTGAGATAGACAACATAAGCACTTGGGATCGGGAAGCATTTTGATTAGCAACCAGTTTGGTTCCCGGGTTTGGAAACGGATCAGTCAATACTGCTAAGGTTTTTGAATTCTTGAAGAATTTTCTAAGCTCAGCTTTATATGGACAATCTGATGTCCAATGATCCTCATCACATATAAAGCATGGATGATTTGGTTTCCTATTTCCAGAAGGGTTTACAGAAGATTTTTTAGGAGACGACTCCTCCTGTTTCTTCTTCTTCCCTTTCTTTTTCTTCTTGCCTCCTGGTTGCTTCAGTTGTATGCCCTTGTCGGTCGACACGACATTTACCTCTGAGGCGAGAAGTTTTTCATTTGCATTTTGATCAGAAATCTTACGGGCTTTCTTAGATGTAGCCTTTGTCGATTTCGTGTCTGTCGTCCAATCACGCCATCGCCGGCATGAGAGTCATTGTTCGATTTAGGAGGAGGAGGAACGGAAAATTCTGGTCTGGGAGCGTAAGGGATTTTATCGTAGAGTGTGCCAGACTGAGTATAAATCAAGTCTAAATATTGCGCATGAGCAATAACTTTCTCTTCAATGACGACTCCTCCCTTTGCCACATCTTCTATAATGGAAGGTAATAATGACTTAATAAACCATTCAGCTAAAAGCTGATCAAGAACGTATGCTTTTACCATTCTGCAACATCGTCACCACTCATGAATATGGTCAGATATGTGAGTGGCCGTTGTTTGCTTGAAATTGTTAAGAATTTCTATTCCCATTTCGTACCTTATGGGTAGTTGAAAATGGGTTAAAAAGGTTGTGGCTAGGGTACTAAAGTTTTCAAACGAAGCTTTGGGTAACTCGATGTACCATTTTGCTACCGGACCAGTTAACGTCCTCTGGAAAAGGTGAAGCCTAATCGAATCATCGTTTAGAGTGTTTGATGAACACCACAGATGAAATGTCATCACATGATTCGACAGGTCTTCACCCGGATTTCCATTAAATTTAGGAATATCTAACGGAAGTTTATGCGGAATCGTTGGCCACCAAGGGGCATAAGCAATTGGATCATTCGTCAGCCGATTTAGATCTGGTAATTCTAGAATTTCTACAAAGGGCAACTGTTGATTCAGGTTAGGTGAAGCATACCCAGGATAAGATGGAATCGCCTTAGCAGTGGGTCTTTGCATACCAGCATAATGTATTTGATGCTGACAACTTTGACAAGGTTGATGGGCATAACCATTATAATATGGTTGTTGATAACCGCTTTGGAAATGCGGTTGCCCATTACTTACAAAGATTTGTTGCTCAGGTCCTTGATATGATTGTTGGAATGGCGGTTGTTGAGATTGAATCAGCCATGGTTGTTGGACCGTTTGCTATTGTCCAATACCGGATGATTGACCAAGATGAGAAGTCATAGTACTTGTTTGAGCCTGAGTCGCTCCAGATAAGGAGGCACTAACTTGAGGTTGTGATTGAGTCGTTGAGACAAGAGGCTGTTGTATTGCAACCTGAGAAACTGGGGATTGACATACAACAGGTAGCGCTTGTACTTGCGACGCAGTCACCATAGCAGGTATAGTGGGAATATTCGACAAAGGGTGGACTGGTTGCATTAAATATACAACCCTTGGTTGCTGAGGCAGTATTGGTACCCAACCGCTGGATGTACTTCCAGTTTGACCTGAACTTTGTTGTAAACTCCCATATGGTTGTTCTCCGGGAGGGAACAATGAAAAGGCATACTGTCCTCCATATGGTGGCAATCTAGTACTTAAAGGGTAGATTGGCCATTGAAGACACATTGGATCAATTTGTTGAGTTTCAACATAAGAAATACTAGATGATAATCTGGATGAAGAAATAGGAACTGACCATGTCGTCGAAATAGTCCCTGATTGGACTCCGGCTTGTTGTTGATAACTTGCCGGGACAGATGGTATACCGGCGAACATCGTTGGAGTAGCAGCAAGAGGCTCTACTGCTGTTGCGTCGAATGACACATTCTTGGATGTCGACGGTTCTTCAGACATATCTAGTCTATCCAAAAGATTTCCTAGCGATTCTACAATAACTTGCGCTGGCGGTAGACTAATTTATGATGAAGAAGGATACAGAGTGATCCCGACTCCAAATTGCGATGGAGTACTAGATGGAGGATCCTCCACTATCTCTTCTATAGCAATCAGACCAGGTGGAAGAGGTAGACCATCAGGTCCGTAAAATATTTCTGGTGCCGAAGAAGGTATGGAATCTGCAGCGACAGATGTTTGGGGAACAACACTCTCCGAACCGGTTGTAGATGAAACTGGTTCAGTAACACAAATGTTTACCCTCAGACTAGGATCAGTACTACTGTCCTTCGGTGGTTGCTGAACTTCTTCTGTAAAGGCAGGGATACCAAAATTGTTTGGAGTAACCGGAGTCTCTGATGTTGTTGGAACACTTGTTCTAACTTTACCAAGAGATTTCGAACCGGTTAAACGAGTTCGCTTTGTCCGTAATAGTTTCGATTTCAGAGACAAAGACGGTTGACTCGTAAGCCTCCGCGAACGACGGGGTTTCAATTGACTTTCTTCCACGATTGCAGATTACTCGATCAACTAAAAATCAAGGGGAAGTATGTTTCCGAATTAGATGAATTTTAGACGCTTTTGACACAACTTGTTTTTTCAATTTTAAAGAGTCGAGAAAAAACAAAAGATGACTCTAGTCACCTTCGATTTTTAATGAGCTTGAAGTGACAAGTGCTCAGATGGACCTTTTCCATTAAGGAGTCTGAAAAGGAACGAAAGGGATTGCTCTGGAAATCTAGGTAGAGGGATTACCAAACCAATCGCAAAACTGCAGAATACGTTTTACGGTACGGCAGTCAATCTTCCCGAATACTGTGTTCAGTGCATTGCGATCGATAGGGCGGCAGACACGGCTTCCTATGGATAAAGGATTAAGCCTATTGTGGTCTCCCAAAATATACTCGACGGTACGTGGGAGAACAAGTTCGTACTGGCACTTATCGTTTCAAAGTGGAGGAATCACCCAACCAACAGTGAGAACAATAGTTACCAGGCTTTACGACGCCGGAATACGTCTCTAGCCTAGACTTCTAGATGTTGTGCGTTAGGTTCCAAAGCGTTGTTAGATTCATTAAATTTATTTTATAGTTGATCTTGCTTAAAAAATTTGCCTTTCAGGTTCACCGCGTGATGTAGATGTACAATTCCTAAAATGCAATCTAAGATGATAAACAATCTTTTATCTTCTTTGTGCAATGAAAATCCTAGCTACTAAGGAAAGAAAGACATAATTCTTTCAACAAAGAGCAAAGAGCACACACTATATGCACTATCCTAAATCAAACCAATCAAACATTCTAAATGCAAATGCACATGCATGTATTTGCTTTCAGCCTTCTTAATATGTGAATGATAAAAAGAAAGCTAATGCCCAAATCTGAATTACTTTTCAAGTGACAACTACTAACAAGTTTCTTTTCAAATTCAAAATGAAGACAATGACAACACTTTGCGATTTGGAAATGAAGACTTGCTTTCGACACTAGAAAAACTACTAATTCAGATCAAATACAACACTAATAGGGTAGTCGACTATCAAGAGCAATCAGACTCTCTTCTATGACTGAAAATGACACTTGTGACACTTTCAAATCAAGAAACGACAGTACAATTACGTTACTTTTTTGCAAAGGAGAACTGAAAATGACTCAACAAATACACAAAAACATTTACAGTTCTTTGCACAATGGAGGCGGAATAACAGCAAGGAAAGGGGTTTCAAACAGAGGTATACTGACTACAGGTAGCAAAATTCTTGAATAGATCTGAAAAGAGTGAACAAAAACCAACATTCAGGAACAATGCCTAGTCTGATCAGCGCACCTGTAACACAATGAATTTGAAATGTAGCGCACCTCCTACACTCAGGAAGTGCGCTGAATTTCAGATTCACAGAACAGAGACTGCACTGGGCCAGGGACGAGACTTTGCTTGGGTTCCGGGTCACAGTTTGTAGTTCAGTTCAGGGATTTTGGCCGAGCAAGTGGTAATCAGTAAATCAACAACAGGGGTAGATCTAAGGAGGTTACTAGAGCCACCACAAGGGCAATTAGAGAGTTTGTAAATCAGTTGTTTAATTCATAAACAAAACCCAGAGATTGACTGAAGCGACATTTATCTACTTTGCATTTGCATAGTAAATGCAGTTCGAAAGCTACCTGGCTCAACTTTAGGCTCCATTTGTAAGTTTATAAAATAAATCCAAATGTAGATAAACAAACAACCTAGTCGCTCCCCCAGCGGAGTCACCATTTTGTTACAAGGAAAAGTGTCTATGCAGAACTGCTAATCCCACTAAGGTGTGGTAGCTACCTTAGAAACAAACAAAGTAAAACTACTTTCGTTTTCCTTTATGAAGAATAGATGAGAGAAGAATAAAGAAGACCAACCTCTGTCTTGCGTTTGGTTCCTTGCTCGATTCCTCTTTCTTCTGATAGTCTTTTGCTATTTGCTTCCTTGTACACCCAGCTTCACAGAGTACCTATAGAATCAAAGCAGCATAACACTATACAATAACATGGATCTATTATCATAAACAATCTAGGATCAGATGTAAATCGACCATACAAATGCATGAAACATAAATGACACAAGAGTATGGAGGAAAACTTGAATAGCTTTATTGATAATCAAGAAAGAGCCAAGAGAGTTACAACTAGTTTTTCTGACCCAGCATCATCCTCTTAGCAAGTAAGCCCTTCTTCACCTCATGCAAAGCTTAGATCACCCAACACTATGATGTTGCTTCAAGAAACCAACAGCAATTTCTTACAAGATGCAAAATTCCCGCCTCTGGATCTCTGGGATGAGGGATCCATATATAGATATCTGTAAGGGAGATGAGTTAGCTTGTGATTTTATTAGTTTCTTCCCTCTGATAGTTCTTGCTTCCACTTGGATATTGATGATCTCTTACTCATCCTTGGTCAAATTCAGAATGGCAAGTGTCACAGGAGAAGTTTCTGGAAGATTCCATGCTTCTCCACCTCGCGGATTGACACTGCCATTTGTATCTTCTTACCCATCACACCCCATAGAAGGGATTTTTGAAATGCAATGCACCCACTGAGACTTATGTGAGATGCAACGCACTTTGCCTATGGAGCAGGTGAAATGATCTCGTTTTGACCAGTTCTGAGTGGTTTTTCATGGAGAACTTCTGGGAGAAGCTGTAATCAGTTGACCTTTTTCCTTTAGGGGTTGGAACAACACTTTTAGGGACTTAGGAGCCCTTGGTTTATGGACATTTTATGCTTGGGGTTGCAATGCCCAAAAATGTCTATAACGCATGGGTAGAACTCTCAAGCCGACACTACATTTACAAAAGTAAGGGCGGACAACCCTATGACTCAATTACAACTTCGCACTTCATGCCCACAAATTGCGGAGTCTTTACATCAGACTTGGTCAAAACTTGGGTTTTAAGCCCCAAAACTTGCCTTGGGGGGATTCTACACCCAACAGGCCCCCAACATAAAATCGTGACTCACCCTTGAGTCACTCTATCTGTGTGGAGATCTTCGCACAGAGACCTCCAAACTCTGCTTGGACTGCTGCAAGGTTGGTAGCGTGTTGAGTAGCTGCCTGTTGCATCTCTTGTATGCGTTGTTTAGAGACTGCAGTGTCAGAACTGCTCCCCTGTATTTGTTCCTGTGTCCACTGTATATGTTTATAGTCCCGCACCTTCTTTCAGCTACCTGGACCGTAAAGACTGTGCTTCTGTTGGCTAGTCAGATAGTCAGGCCACCCGTGTATGGCTTCAATCGACTGCCATTCACTTTGCCTGGGAAAGGTTCTCCATTTAGCTTTACCAGCTACACCACACCTCTGTCTGTGACCTCCTTAATAACATACAATCCCAGCCAATGCATTCTGAACTTTCCTGGGAATTTATCAAACTTACTATCATATAGTAACACCAAATCATTTACCTTGAAGGTGCACAACTTAATATGTCAATCGTGCCAGGCCTTTTCACGCTGCTTTTGTACTTGCTGATGGAATCCAACCAAAAACCGTTCCTCTTCGAGTTCCTCTAACTGTGTGAGCCTCTTCTCCAGGGCTCCACAGTCCGTCATACTTGTGAGTGCTGCTATACGTAGACTAGGCACAATATACTCCATTGGCATTATGGCTTCCACTCCATAGACCAACCGAAAAGGTGTTTGTCTCGTTAGTTTCTTGCACGTTGTCCTGTAAACCCATAATACTGCAGGTACGTGTAGGTCCCAATCACTTTGTTGCGTGTTGCATCTTTTGGTCAGCGCAGTCTCTAATATTTTGTTAAATGCTTCTACTGGCTTGTGGGTGATACGTTGTGCTTTTCTGATGATACACCTGAAACTCTTCTATCAGCGCACTGATTGTTTCGTTCAGGAAATGTGTACCACAATCGCTCATCAAGATCTTCAAACATCCAAATCGTGTCAATACGTGTTCAAACAGAAATTTCACAGTTGTGGCAGCCGTGTAATATTTTACCGGCAGCTTTTCTACCTAATGAGTCAAGTACTCCGTCGCAGTGATAATGTATCTTGCGCCTATTTTTCCTTGAGGTTTGATAGGTCCTATGAAGTCAATCGCCCATTTTTCAAAGGGCTACAACATAATTTGCAGATTCAAAGGCATCTCGTCCCTCGGCGATGGTTTACCTGTTCTTTGACATACATCACAGGCTTTGCAATGTGCTTTTGAATCCTGATGAAGGGTCAGCCACCATAATCCTACGCGGAGAATCTTTTGCACGGTTGCTCTCCCTACATAGTTTCCTCTTGTAGTGCCCCCATGCATGTCTGCAAGGATATGGCTTCATTCAAATTTAGGTACATAACTTTGTAGTATCTCATCATTGCCCATCTTATATAGGTGCCCCGCAATGACAGAATAATCTGCCGCATGCACCACCAGTTCCTTCTTCTGTTGGATGGAGTACTCTTTCAGCGTAGTTCCCATCATGAGAAAGTGGATTATATCTTCAAAGTGTCCATCTGCTACGCGCATAGCAAAGAGCTATGCATCAGGTAATCCTTCCTCCAAACTAGTAGGTTCCTCCCCTATCTCAATGCGTGACAGGTGATCCGGTCCCGCATTCAGGTTCCCAGGCTTCACAACAACCTCAAAATCATATTCTTGGAACAATAAAAGCCACCTGCATATGCGCCCCCCAACACAGGCTTATTGACCAAGTATTTCAGTGCGGAATGATCTATATACATCTTGAAGTGTCCCCCTAGCAAATAGTGCAAATATTTCTGGAGCGCGTACACCATAGCTAATCCCTTGCGTTCAGTGGTGGAATAGTTCTTTTATGCTTTAGACAATCTGTGACTCACAAATGCGATAGGATGATCCAAAACCTCTCAACCATCCTATGTTAGGACCGCTCCCAATGCTATACATGATGCATCAACATGGACATGACACTCCTCATCCCATTTTGGGAAGACCAGGATCGGCGCAAAGGCCATATTTTCTTTTAGTACATCTACACTCTTCTTGTAGTCATCGTTCCAGCAGAACGTGAAATATTTTTTCAATAGCTTCTCCATCGGCGTGGTGAGCTAGGCATAGATTTTGATGAACTTCTTGTAGTACCCCGTATGTCCCAGGGTAGTGCGCAACTGTTTCACACTTCGCGACACTTCCAAATTCAGAATCACTGCAATCTTCACAAGGTCTACCATTAGTCCATGTCTGCAAACCACGTGTCCCAGTAGGTTCCCAAAAGGCATAAGGAATGTACACTTGTTGAGGTTCTGCGTGATTTGGTGTCTTCGGCAGGTATCCAGCATCAAGCATAAGCTTGCTACATGGTGCTTAACCAACCCAAATACAGTCCAATCATCAAGATAAACCTCCAGGAACTTGTGGATATATTCCTTGAATGTTGCAACAACTATGCGCGAAAAGATGGTCGGCACGTTCTTCAACCCAAACGGCATAACAGTGTATTGAAAGTAGCCCCACTCAGTTGCGAAGGTTGTCTTGCTCCTATCTTCTGGCGCGATTTTGATTTGGTGGTACCCTGAGAACCTGTTAGTAAATGAATATGCTTCTTGCCCACCGACATTTTCCAATACTTCATCTATGAACGGAGTTGGGAATGGGTCATGCACACACGCGTCATTCAATTTTCTGAGATCCACGCATATTCTTATCTCGCCCTTCTGCTTCTTTTCCTGCACCACCATAGGGCTTACCCAATCGGATTCTTCCACCGGTTCAATGATTCCTGCTACGAGCATTTTGTCTAGTTCTACGCGGACCTTCTCCTTGTATTTTGGATTCAAGTAGTAAGGCCTCTGCTTAACTAGCTTCACATCGGGCTTTAATGTGATCCTCATCATTCCTAAATCTTTGATGATTCCTTTTAAGTCTGTGATCTTGGTCGGGAATAAGTCCTAGTACTCACGGAGTAACTCAGTGACCTTATCCACCGTCGCATCATCCCAGTAGTCGCCGAGCATTGCATACTTAGGTTCAGCCTCCGTACCAATGTTCACTTGCTTTGTCTTTACCGGCGCGGTTATGTTAGGATATTGAACCAGTGGTCCTTGAACCTCGCGATGGCCTTCTATTTCAGGAATGTTAATTTTTCGTAGATCCTCGTTGTCTTCTTCAGTATTTACAGTATAACACTCCAGTTCGCAGCTCAGCTGAGTATCCCATTCAGGCTGAATCGATTCTATTGGCTCCTGTGGTATCCTAAAGATAGCTACTTTTACCGCTTGTAGCACGTCATCAATAGTGTCCCACCAACAATCCTCAAAAGTGAAGGTTAACAGAAACCCTTCACACAGGATATCCCATTCACTCGTCCCATGGCGGAGCTTCATCTCTATATACTAGTTCATGGGTATAACATCTAGGGTATGACAGAATAGGCTCACCCACTCAGATTATGGCTATGCTCCATAGACCTTTGTCCACTTCTCCAGATGCGCGCGCGGATCATCCCGCCCGTCATACTTGTCTGTTAGTCACATCTGAGGTTTCCCAAAATGCATGCACATAATTCTCCTGCATTCGCGCCAGTCCTCAAAGCTTCCTTGGTGCATAACCAACCACCTCGTGGGCGTAGCGCGTAGTACCCACTTCAAAGCCTCGAAACATTGTTGTTTCGACACCTCCCTTTCAAATCTATTCAAGAAAACATCTACCTCACTTAACCCATCATAAGTAGGCAGATCCCTTACTTCTGTCGATACACAGCGCAATGATCTTGTCATCATGTTACAGTTCAGCATGGTTACCTCATGTAACCGGTTCTGCCATCGCTCTATTTCCTCATCCGAATCCGACGTACAAGAGTTTTCGCGCTCCCATGAGATTCATCCATCCGTAGTGGGATTTACCTAGTCATGCTCTCGCGCGATTATCTTATAGATGCAGTCCAAATCATCGTTACTTTCATAGTCACGCACCGGCTTTGTGTAGCGCGATGCTTCTGCAGGGTCCAAAGGTACGACTATGCATAGATACTTTTTCTCAAAAATCATCTTGTGCTTCTTTAGATTTATCATTCTATTCATGTCAGTGGCCCAATCGATTCCTAAGAGCATGGAGTAAGGATTTCTTTCATGAACAATCTCTATCACTTCAAAGTTTTCTAGCACGCTTGCCCCTTCGATACCCATGGTGATTCCCTGCAATCTCCCCATAGGTATGATCTTTTGCTGGTTCGCCATTCGCAACTGGATAGGAGGCCATTGCAGCAGGCCTTCCCATGCACTCCCATGTCTGCTTCGGTAGAACGTTCACGTCCGACCCTAGGTCCAGAATTACTTGGTCCATCTCATATTCTCCAATCTACACAATTAACCTCACTTCTCTTCCCGTCCTTGTCACATGCTTTCCAATCTTCTGGAATACACATGGTTCTCCTAGTGCGGTCCAAGTGCATTTATTAATGAGTTCCTGCAATCCATTTACAGCTTTACTATCATGTTATAGCTTCATGCATGTTTCTAGGAACGTCGTAAGCATAGATGGGTCCATTTTTGGCTCAGATCTATCTTTGCTCCCTTAAGTGGAGGCATCAATGAAGCTCTTCCTAGCTTCCCTGAAGGTTTCCTTAGTGTGCTCCAAATCAAATTCTGGTTCTTTTGTCGGAGCCTTGCGAACCCAAGTACTATCTTCAGGCCGATTGCCTTTATCATCTCCTGTCGTAATTCCACTTCGAAGCACAATGTTCACATTTGGGTCTTCCTCGCGCAGCTTAGACCTCATCATTTGCAGGTTCTGAGTCACGGGGGGTTGGAGTGCTCCATTTTCCTGCAGCCTGGCTATCAGTGTGGGACAATCCTCCGTCTCATGATCAAACAAGGTACAATACAGACATGATGGATGCATTGGATTCATACAATCACGGGCATAATGTCCTGGCCCCCCACAATTGTAACATATCAGTTGTCCACGACCTCTTCCAGGTCCTCCTCCACCTCGGCCTCATCCATGCCCCTGAAATCCAGTTCATGCCACTCCTGTGTTCTGGTCAAGGGGCCGCGTTTCGGCCTGAACTCTGTAGGTGGGAGTCCTATCCATCATCAGCTCATAACTTCTACAGGTGTGCTCATCGTGTCCAACCAATCTACAAAAGTTACAGAACAACTGTTGCAAATTTTGTGTGTACTTTTGTAACAAATGGTAGTTGTCCGTAGCATGCTTTCCTCCTATTTGACAAATCGCACACCACAAAGCAGGCACCATGCTAGGTCCTTCTTGTGCCTCTGGTCTTAACGACATTGGTCCTCCTCCCATGAGGTAATTCACGAACACTGGGCAGTGGTCCTTGTCATGACCCTGACCCTTACATTTAACACACCATACCTCTTCGCGCACTTCTAGTCGGGTTGTCCTATCCTGTTTTAGACTCTGCATCTCAAGGCATAAGTTTTTCAACTACACGTGGATTTGCTGAACTCCCAAGTTAGGATCTTGTATCGGGGTCTCATGTAGCCTCATCGCAATCTCCAAGGCCTCTGCTTGAGTCATTAACCTCTGTTGTGACAGTGCATTCCTCAAATGCAGCGTTAGCGATGCTACAAACCATTCGCGGTGTTGTCCATCCGTCAAAGTCATATTAGCTTCATGAATTGTGCACTTCAGTCTCTGATCCAATTCCCAAGGGGTCTCGCCTGGTAGCATTGTGATCTCCTTGAACCCAATGATCAACTGCACCTCTAACTTCGGCCTGCTAAATTATTTGTTCAGCGCAATTTGGATATTTGCGATCCCCGCATTTGGATTGTCATTAGAATGCTTAATATACCAGGTCAACGTGCGATCCTGTAGAGCGTTGACCAACGTCTCTTTCTTTATATTGTCATCTGTAACTCCCTGCGCTTCCCATATGGCTCTTATCACGAACAAAAACTGGTCCAGATCTTCATTTCCTACTCCCTTGAACACCGGCAACTTTATCGCGCTTGCCATATTGACTCGCGGTGTTGGCAGAGGTGGTACGGGCGAAGGTGGGGGTGAAGGCGATGAAGCTAGTGGTAGTGTGGGTGGGGGTGGTATGTGCAGAATCCTCTATCTTATCAAATTGATTGCACTCCTCAATGAGACCTTCGTGAGCTCTTCTTCGTCCCCTCACGGAGGTGAAATCAAAGGGCTATTCTTTGGTCCCTTACTCCCTTCATTTTTGTAGTTTTTTCCACTATGCGTAGCTTTGGACAACAAGGTAATTGCATAACCATTTTTTCACACAATAACATTTTAATCCAAGTATTCAGAGACTTTACGTACTTACCTCGTCGTCCTTTGAGAAAGCGTCACTTTGCCTCACTATAGTTGACTAAAGTGTCTACCACGAACTCAGTAATGAATCCTCCTATCCAACCAACCTTCAATTTATTTCTTAGTTGGATTCCAATGATACGACATCAAACATCTCCATGCAGATTCCAGCCCCAGCAATGGAACCATTTCTTGGCTTGATGGGGCCTGACCCAAGTTCAAAGTTATTTAGCCAAACAAATCCCTATAGTACTGGCCCTTTCGGCAACAGCCCGCAGAGCGCGGACTGAGGTCTCACCCAAAGAAGTATGAGGGGATGCTGGAACCAAGTTTCCACACCCTTGAGATGTTTGAGGGGGTCGATTTAGTCCAACTGTGACTACCTTAGTGCAGGTTAATTTGCGTACTTTCTCGACCTACAAGGCCTTCGTGCCCTGTTACATTCGCCTTCGCGCAGCCCTAACTAGGGGCTGTGAAGCTTTTGCGTTGCTAGATCAGTGATCTACGCTATTTCCCCAGTTACACTACGGATATTACTTATCTTCTTATAATAGTTAGTTATCTTCACGTGAATAGGTACTTTATATTATATTCACTTATTCAACATATTCATATAAGTCCGCGTAGCAAATAAACAATAAACTTGCACTTCATACCCAATATACTTAAATGCATAAAATAGAAATCGATACACATAAATAATGTAAAACTTCTCTTTATTGATGCTTTAATTGGTTACAGACTCAACCTGACCTATGCACTTAGCTGCAGGGTTCCACGCACTCAGCTGCAAAGCCTTCTTCTACTCTACGACCCAAAGACACGAATTTACACTTTAGACTCGATGCTTCCTCATTAGATCTTCTTCTATTCCTTCTATCTCTTCGATGTCTTTACACTTAGAGCTTCGCTCTATTTATACGTGGACCATGGGTAGAACTCTCAAGCTGACACTACATTTACAAAAGTAAGGGTAGACAACCCTATGACTCAATTACAATTTTGTGCTCCGCGCCCACAAATCGTGGAGTATTTACATCGGACTTAGTTAAAACATGCGTTTTAAGCCCCAAAACTTGCCTTGGGGGAATCCTACACCAAACAGATATTATGGAATTATGGCACAAATTGTGAAACTCCAATGATAGAGAAAATCTAGGAATGTGTTCCACTAATCAAGGGAGCATATCCACCAATCAAGGGAGAAGATCCACTAATCAAGGGATTTCGGTGGGGAAAGATTCCTCCATCCATGGGGAATGATTCTTAATCATTTTGTACAAGTACCAAGTCGAATTTTCCTCTAGATATAGATTTTCATTACTGTTATTGTGGAGAGAGCTTGTATTTTTATAGCTCCATTGTATTTTCTTGCAGGGATGTAATTCTATTGATGAAAATAATGATGATTGGTGTCATGTTGAGCTTCTAAATCTTGTTCTCATCCATAGGTCTTTGAGTTTCCTTAGGCTTGGCCATACCAGGAGCCTCAGAGCCCTTTTGTATCATTTTCTTTCCTTCTTTTCATTGTTTATTCACATGCATCTCTAGTTTTTATTTCTTTCTATTTTTGCATTTAGTGTTAATGATTTCTTGTTGTATGATTGAGTTAAGTGGTTGGTGTAAGTTATTTTTCAGGATCACAAGCATTATTTTATACTTGGAAAAGCTTTGAAAGTTCATAATAATCATTGAGTTTCTTGGATTAGTCTTCTCATTCCCAAATCTAGATTGTTGGACCTCCTTTTTAGCAAAGAACAGTAAATTTATGCTATTTTTTAGAGCATGCTAACGAGCTTCAATCAAATTGATTCCACTTGCATTAAATAAAAAAATCACTTCAGTTCATAATAAAAATTATGCCATTTCATTTACACTTGATTTCGTTAGGAATTTTTTATATTTACTAGCTCACTAGTTCTCGAATTTCTAGATTTTCGACTAGTAATGTTTTTTATTTTTTTTGCATGGGTTAACAGAGGTATTTTTGAGTGATTCCACTTGGAATGGGGACCTAAGACATCCTAGTTAATACCAAAATTTGTTCCATCCAATTTGGATTTGATTTTCTTGGTCATTCGATGAATTATTGTAAATATGTACATGTTGTAGGAAATCAGGGATCTTGTAGGAAATCACTATAGCATCTTGTAGGAAAGCCTGTTTTGAGGCTGAATTGAGGGAAAATCCTCTAAGAATCCAGCAAAGGGTCCCTAATTTTCTCCCAAGCCTTCTGACCATTCACCATCATCTCCAGTCGACTTGCCACATCACCAAAAGAGATTAGTTTTCACACTCTCACATGAAAAAGACAAAAAGAAAAACAAATTTATTTTATTCATTTACATGCACAACAATAGAAGGTTTGATGGTTTGAATCTGCATGCTTAGGATAATAGGATTGCATACATGTTAACTTAGCATTCTTTTGAAGCAAAGCCTTTTAGGAGCTAGATAGAAAATTGTGTGTTAAAGCATTTGATTTCATTCTCTTTCCTTGTACTTTCTTTCTTGCAATAGGTTAAGGTTCCATTTCGAACATTTCATTTTCTTCAATTAGTTTAGGATTTGAATTCAGTACATACACTCCATTACATTATGACAGCAAAGGAATGACACATTGTATGTTGCACATATAGTGCCGATACCTCTTAAGTTTGTACGAACCCTGGTTTGATAATTAAAGTCAGTAGCCTTGAGAGTTGCAATATCGAGGCTCATCACTTTTTGGCGGCGTTGCCAAGGAGGTGTCAAAGTATGCATTGTTTTCTTCCCTAGTTGATTCATTTCTTTTTACGTTTTGCAAAAACAAAACATAATTGCATTAGGCATATTTCACTTCAAAAATAGAAAAGTGCATTGCATTAGAGTTTTCATTCAATCAAAAAAACCAAAACAAAATTTATCCAACACCAACCCACCCCCCCATTTGATCACATGGTGTAGTAAGAGCCATATCACCATTCACTTTTGCAGGTATAAGAATAAGATGGCAAAGAATATAGAAGAAATGGATGGAGATGATGACAATGAGGAAGATCCTCTTGGATTTCCCATTCAGGATATTGATGGTAGTGTGCACATGAAGAAAATCCCTCCATATTTTCTTCCAAAATTTCATGGTCTAAGGTCAGAGGATCCAGAAACCTTTCTCTTTGAATTTGAGATTGTTTGTAGATCTTATGGGTACTCATTAAAAACTCAAAAATTGAGATTTTTTCGTCAACATTGAAGGATAGAGCTCTTAAATGGTTCATGAGTTAAGGGACTAATTAAATAATATCATGGAATGATATGCAAAGTATATTCCTAGAAAAATATAAAGATCATTATCTTAAAGAAGAAATCTTTATAATGAATCAAAGAGAAGATGAGAGTCTAGAGGATCTAATAGAGAGGTTCATATATAATCTAAAAAGGGCAAAACTACATCATTTAGGATCCGACACACTAAAAACCCTTCTACTTAGAACAATTAGGGATGAGTGGATTGATCTCCTTAATCTCATAAGTAGAGAGATGTATATCAATTATCATTTGAGAAAATTTGTGAACATGCCAACACATATCAAGAGTAAAATCAATAGTAGGTAAATAAACATCAAGATCAGTAAGTCAAGCTAAACTTGGAAATTTGTTTGATGACTTTAAAACAGAAATTCTTAGCAATCTAACCAAACAAGTAGAAATGTTAAGAACACAAAATGAGCAAAAAAGAGATGTTTGTGTTGTCCATGCATAATCACATGATGTTAAATGTTGCTCCTCATTACTAAGGTTGAAGGAAGCTCACCAAGAGGACAATGGAGCAAGTCAATTGCCAATGCAACAATGTTATGTAGCTCCAAGAGGACCATGGTAGCCTATTCAGCCTGATATGATGCAAGAGCCTAATTCACAATTTCAAGCTTATGCACATCGATCTCAAAGTAATTGGAATGCACCCTTTCCTTGGAAACATTGCCCATCTCAACCCCAAAACCAATCTTGGCAACAAGCTTGGCAAGGAACTTATGGGATCCATCCACAATATCCTTAGTATTTTCCTCAATATCCTCCATATCAAACTCCATGTTATCCTTACCATTCCAATTCACCACAACCACAACCCCATCCACATCCTTCTCAAATATACACTCCCACTTAACTACATGTACCACCATTTCCAAACCCACACATTGAAGTAGCTCAGCCCACTTACAATGCTAAGGTATAACACTTCCAAACAACTCCTCTTGAGTTCAATGGTATTCACCATAGCTCAGGAAGAGTATTGCAAAAAAGAGATCATATTGATATCATTAAAGGACCACATCTAGAAGAAGAAGACTCAAAAGAGAAGATAAAAAAACCATGGGCTGCATTTGATGAAGAGGTCAGAGAGTGAGAAAGCTCCCTCATGGTTACCATCAAATCCTCCATGTATTCAAGAGATCAATTATCAAAAAGAGGAAGACTTGAAGGTCATGGTAGAAGAAGACATACAAGATGATCTAAATCAACAAGTGGACCAGAGACATCACAACTATATTGAAATATGGTTCCATACCGTCACTAAGTTGCAGCATCACTCTCTTCCTCAAATATGCTTGATCCTTTCAAAGTCAAATCATTTGGTCTCTGAAATCCACGTACATGTCAAAGCATACATTGTTGGAAATACTGAGAAGGGGGGTGAATCAGTATTTCTTTTTCAATTATTAATTTTATCAGTTAAAAAACATTTATATTTGGAACACAGAAATAGATAACAGGAATATATGATTTTATTAATGTGATCATTGCAATAAATCAAGTACAATAATATATATATATATATATATATATATATGATTTCAATCAGTTGCCAAGCACCAACTTGGGCTCTTTTTGAGGCTCCAACCTCCAGAGCACCAACTCTGTCTTGTCAAGGCATCAACCTTGAATTTAGGAGCACCAACTCCTAGGACACCAATCCTTTCAATTCTAAGGCACCAACCTCAAGGGCTCCAACCCTCTGCTGTAAACTATCTGGATCTGTTTGGTTGTAATTCTCTACTCCCAACCCTGCTGGGCCTATGACTTACTTATGTCCTCCTATTCCTTCCATTTCTGCCAGAGCTTCGGCTTCCTTTATTTTCTTACAGTTTTCCAGTCACCCTAAACTTTCCTTGTTCTCTATTTTATATTCCTGATACCCCTGACCTTTGGCTTCCTTTCTCCGCTGGCTCTTCGGCTTCCTCAATGCTCGCTTGATCTTTCAGCTTCCTCTGTGCTCACTCTTCAGCTTCCTCTGTCTCTTCAAATCCATCAATACACACAAGACACGTTAATGTGGAAGAGAGGCTAAATTACAATAGTGTTGCATATTAAAAAATATCAGAGAGGCCCTTTTAATATTCATACAATATACACTAATTGTTCACGGAAACCATATAAGAGAGACTATAGCCATATATAGGTCCCACATACCACATCATCCTTTTATCACAATCGCTACTTCCGGAGGTTCACACATAACATAGCCGATCCTTTGTTGCCGACAGAGCGGATGCGATATGGTATTAAACAGTGATTAATAAGTCTGTCGGGTACATACCCTTATTGCAATCCTTGGATTGACATTCCTTTGTACATTGCAATTACCGCGGATGCGACATCTGATTAAGCCATGCTATAATGGTGTAGTCAGGTCCACAATTATATCACAATCGGCGGATTTCAATGTGGCAAAAATTTAACAAGGCTTGTGATGTTGCGACGGACGTGATATTACAATAGGGCATGTTATAGCATTGCAGTGGGTCCGCATACGTATCGCAATTGGAATTTTAATGTGGCAAGGCTTTAAAGAGGCTTGCGATATGGTAGATGCGATGTAACTTTAAAGTGTATTACAACGGAATCCTTGAGCCTGTTGAGATTGCAACAAGATGATGGAGCTTAGTGAAAAGAGTCGCCTTCACTAAGTGGGCCCGCAGGCTATTTTTGGGGCAAGTCTATTTTTAGACTATGTCTATTTTTAGACATATGGATCATGTCTATGTTTATGGATGATTGATCAAGTTGGGAAAATAGATGGACTTCTATTTTTGATGAAAGTGTGAGTGATCAAGTCTATTTTTAGACTGGCTGTCAAAAATAGAAAAGTCAAATATTATTATCTCACAATAATATTTGGACTATAAACTTAATCTTATTCTCTTGGAGCACTTCAGTTTGAGCTACGGAAGTGGCACATGCAGCTGTCAGAAGGAAATTCGTTTTTCTTATGAGTCAGTTGAGTTGTTGCATGCATGACTTCAGTTAGAACTCAAGTGAGTTGAGTTTAGTGGACTGGAGGTACAGTTGATGGAGTTGTGTTCAGTTTAACTTAGTTAAACTGGTTGTAGTTAGTCTAACTGCAGATAGACTAATGATGAGTTGTTAAACTAATTATTAACTCATAATAAAACTAAAGAATACATCAGTTAACTCAGTTGCATGTCAGTGCATGTTCAGTTCAACAGGGACAGGTGGTAGAGAATCAGATTACTATCAGTTGTGACTATAGTTGTGCACCAGATCTTGCACAATCAAGGGATTGAGTATGCCAATGAGTTTGCTCACGTATTTGGCCCGCATTTTAGCCTTTGCTCACGTCCACAAAGAGTGAGTGACTATTTTGCAGGTGAAAATCGAGTTTGGGAAGCTATTCTCATCAGTTCTTGAGCAGGTATTGAGCAGTGGAGGCAGGCAAGCAGTGGAAGAGATTTGGAGATCAGATCTGAGCTGTATTGTGTGTAACAGAGGTGGAGATACTTGTGAGAAGTATTATGCTGTGTAATGTTACATGACTCAATCATTAATATACAGATAGTGTGGGGTTTTTAGCGAGATGCTTTCCCCGTGATACATACTGTGTTAATGTGTGAATGCTCTTGATGTTTTATTGTTATTGATGCTGCTATATTCTTGATCAACGTAGAGGAGCTTATGTATTGTGTATGTTTTCCGCATTAGTACATGATCAGGATAATCTCTGTGAATATGTGTTAAATTATTCAAAATTTCTACATGGTATCGGAGCTAGATAATTGTAGAAAATTTTTCTACATGGTATCGGAGCAGCTTGATTTGTAGAAGAGATTTTTACAGGATATCAAGCGAGGGTTGATCGGAAGCAGTTGAGTTGGTTGCTGGTGGAATTCGAATTTGCAACAGTGTTGTTGAAATGTCTTTCAACAGATTGCGAATGTTATTCCAAAGCAAGAGCGACCTGGCGCTCAAGGATAAACTCAATAACAATAAAGGTGAGAATGGATCTTCATCAAAGGTATCTGATGAAGAGAATTGTGCTTTGGCTGCCAAAGCAAAGAAGGGGAAGAATGAGAAAGCTTCTCATTCCGGTGCGAAAGGCAAGAAGCAGGATATGTCCAAAGTGAAGTGTTTTCACTGTCACCAGCACGGACACTATGCCACAAATTGTCCGCAGAAGAAGAAGAACAAGCAAGCTGCTGGATTTGCAGGAGGAGAGGCCTTAGCTTCTCAGTTTGAGCTTGATTTTTCATTGATCGCATGCTTGGTTTCAAGTGTGATGGGATCAGTGTGGTTCTTGGACAGTGGTGCGTCTTTTCACATGACGGGAGATAGAGATTTGTTCTCTGATCTGGAGGACAAAGATCTTGGAGTGCACATCGAGATGGGCGATGATGGTAGATACAGTGCGACCGGTATCGGTACCATTTCCTTTGAGAGGGAGTCTGGTAAACCCTTTGTATTGAAGGAAGTCATGCATATTCCAGGATTGAAGAAGAATCTCATCTTAGTGGCGATGTTAGAAGACAAGGGGTATGATGTTGTTTTCAGCGAGGGAAAGGCCTTCCTGCGCAGCAAGACAACTGGTGAGACCCGGAAGATAGGGGTTCGAGTGAGGAACCTTTATCAGTTGCATGTAGATGGATGCGCAGCAATGGCAGGCAAGGCAGAAGGATTGGTGAGCCGGGATGATGGCGAGTTGTGGCACAGGAGATTGGGTCACCTTCACCATGGAGCCTTGAAGATACTGCAGCAGATCACTACAGGGCTTCCTAAAGGCACACTTGCGCAGTCAGATCAATGCAAGGGGTGTACTTTGGGGAAGTTTGTGAAAGCCACCTTTCACGAGAAGGATAGTCGCGCCACGACGATCCTTGAGAGAATTCACACAGACTTGTGTGGACCTTTCTCAGTTGCTTCGACAACAAAACACAGGTATTATGTGATTTTTGTTGATGATTTCTGTCATAAGTGCTGGATCTTCTTCAAGCAGAAGAAGAGCGAGACATATTCAAAGTTCTGTGAATTCAAAGCACTGGTCGAGAAGGAGTCGGGGAAGAAGGTGAAGGCTCTTAGGAGCGATAATGGTGGTGAATACATCTCGGACAAGTTCAAGGATTTCTGCAAGGCAGAAGGGATTCGTAGAGAGCTCATAGCTCCCCATAACCCACAGCAGAACGGGGTAGCTGAGCGGAAGAACAGAACGATTGTGGGTGCTGCACGGGCAATGTTGCATGATCAGGGCCTACCCCTTCACTTGTGGGCGGAAGCATGCAATACAGCAGTTTATGTGCAGAACCGTTGTCCTCATAGGATACTTGGCATGAGTACACCCGAGGAGGCTTATTCTGGTAAGAAGCCTGATCTTTCTCATTTGAGGATTTTTGGTGCTAACGTTTACATGCATGTGACGAAGGATGCCAGAAAGAAGTTGGAGCCGACTGTAGAGGTTGGGATATTTGTGGGGTACACTGATACGCCCCACAACTATCGTGTGTATTTGCCAGACAGTGGTAAAACTGTTGTGCGACGGGATATAAAATTTCAGGAGGAGAAAGCCATGAAGTGTTCGCTTGAGAGGGAGCTACACTTGCATGCAAATGAGGAGCTATTAGTTCCTAAGGATGAGCTTCAGGACGTGGATCAGCCACAGGACGAGGTTCATGGAGTGGAAGAGACCACTCATGCAGCGCCAACCATCAGAGGGCGAAAGCGCTTGACAGAAGCTGAGCGACTGGCTCAAGATGTAGAGAAAGTTGTAGGACCACCTACAGCACAACGCAGGCAGAGACAGTCACCGGATCGGTACACTGGATACATGGCTCTTATGAGAAAGTGTGTTGTGACTGAGCCATCCTCTTTCGAGGAAGCTGTGGAGGATCCCGCATGGGTAGACGCCATGGTGGAAGAGTATGATTCTATTGTCAGAAACAGTGCATGGGAGATTGTTCCTAGACCGGAAGGGAAATCAGTGGTGGGTTCGAGATGGATCTACAAAGTTAAGCAGGCAGCTGACGGGAGTGTGGAGAAGTACAAGGCAAGATTTGTTGCCCGAGGCTTTTCACAGATTGAGGGGATCGATTATGAGGAGACCTTTGCACCTGTCGCAAGGTATTCTTCCATACGGACGATTCTTGCTCTCTCAGCGCAGATGGGATGGCACATTCATCAGATGGATGTGAAGACTGCATTCCTCAACGGAGTCATTGAGGAGGAGGTGTACATTGAGCAACCCGAAGGCTTTGAAGTCTTCAGCAGCGAGTCGCATGTGTGCAGGCTCAAGAGAGCGTTGTATGGGTTGAAGCAAGCACCACGTGCTTGGTACACACGGATAGACAGCTATTTCACAGGACTTGGATTCTCCAAGAGCGAGGCGGATCCGAACCTACACCAGATTGTGGTGGAGGGTAAGGTGCTTATCATTGTACTGTATGTTGATGATTTGATTCTAACGGGTGATGAGCTGTTGATACTGTCATGCAAGAAGGATCTTGCTACAGAGTTTGAGATGAAGGATTTGGGCCTCCTTCACTATTTCCTAGGATTGGAAATATGGCAGCGCAGTGGTGGACTGTTTGTTTCTCAGGGCAAGTATGCTCGGGAGATACTGGAGAAGTTCAACATGCATGGCTGCAAGCCTGTTGATACTCCTCTTCCTGGAGGTTGGAGGAAGGAGGATGCCACTTCGGGAGAAGAAGTGGATGCCACTGTTTATCGACAGTTGGTGGGGTCGCTGATGTATTTGGTCAATACACGACCTGATATATGCTATGCAGTTAACCAGCTTTCACAAGCTATGGTTAAGCCTACCAAGCTCTTCTGGAAAGCGGGCAAGCATGTATTGCGCTACTTGAGAGGCACATCGGGATATGGTTTGTGGTACAGACAGGAGGATGAGGTGAAGCTATGTGGCTTCACAGATGCAGATTGGGCAGGGAGCCTAACAGACAGAAAGAGCACATCAGGAGGGGTCTTCAGTATCGGATCGACAACAGTTTCTTGGTACAGCAGGAAGCAGAGATCCGTGGCACTCAGTTCAGCGGAGGCCGAGTATATGGCAGCAAGTTTGGCTGCATGCAAGGCTATATGGATGAGGAAGATCCTGGTTGGTTTGTTCGGTTCTCATTTGGATCCTACTGTGATTTACTGTGATAACCAGAGTTGCATTAAACTCTCGGCTAATCCTGTATTTCATGATAGATCTAAACATATTGACATCAGGTACCATCATATCAGAGATTGTGTGCAGCGGAGGATCATGTTACTTTCGTACATTCCAACGGAGGATCAGGATGCTGATATTCTGACGAAGGCTCTCACCAGGAGCAAATTCGAGTACCACCGAGGCAGGATAGGGGTTGCTGATAATCCATATCTTGTCGAGAGGGAGTGTTGAGATTGCAACAAGATGATGGAGCTTAGTGAAAAGAGTCGCCTTCACTAAGTGGGCCCGCATGCTATTTTTGGCACAAGTCTATTTTTAGACTATGTCTATTTTTAGACATATGGATCATGTCTATGTTTATGGATGATTGATCAAGTTGGGAAAATAGATGGACTTCTATTTTTGATGAAAGTGTGAGTGATCAAGTCTATTTTTAGACTGGCTGTCAAAAATAGAAAAGTCAAATATTATTATCTCACAATAATATTTGGACTATAAACTTAATCTTATTCTCTTGGAGCACTTCAGTTTGAGCTACGGAAGTGGCACATGCAGCTGTCAGAAGGAAATTCGTTTTTCTTATGAGTCAGTTGAGTTGTTGCATGCATGACTTCAGTTAGAACTCAAGTGAGTTGAGTTTAGTGGACTGGAGGTACAGTTGATGGAGTTGTGTTCAGTTTAACTTAGTTAAACTGGTTGTAGTTAGTCTAACTGCAGATAGACTAATGATGAGTTGTTAAACTAATTATTAACTCATAATACAACTAAAGAATACATCAGTTAACTCAGTTGCATGTCAGTGCATGTTCAGTTCAACAGGGACAGGTGGTAGAGAATCAGATTGCTATCAGTTGTGACTATAGTTGTGCACCAGATCTTGCACAATCAAGGGATTGAGTATGCCAATGAGTTTGCTCACGTATTTGGCCCGCATTTTAGCCTTTGCTCACGTCCACAAAGAGTGAGTGACTATTTTGCAGGTGAAAATCGAGTTTGGGAAGCTATTCTCATCAGTTCTTGAGCAGGTATTGAGCAGTGGAGGCAGGCAAGCAGTGGAAGAGATTTGGAGATCAGATCTGAGCTGTATTGTGTGTAACAGAGGTGGAGATACTTGTGAGAAGTATTATGCTGTGTAATGTTACATGACTCAATCATTAATATACAGATAGTGTGGGGTTTTTAGCGAGATGCTTTCCCCGTGATACATACTGTGTTAATGTGTGAATGCTCTTGATGTTTTATTGTTATTGATGCTGCTATATTCTTGATCAACGTAGAGGAGCTTATGTATTGTGTATGTTTTCCGCATTAGTACATGATCAGGATAATCTCTGTGAATATGTGTTAAATTATTCAAAATTTCTACAGAGCCCATGTATTATATCGCATCTATATAATATATATATATATATATATATATATATATATGTATGTATGTATGTATGTATGTATGTATATATATATATATATATATATATATATATATATATATATATATATATATATATATATATACTCCTCATTTCTTAACTTTGGTTAATGCAGACTTAACCCATAACCCTTTATCCCCTTTAATTCTATTACAACCCTCGTATAATGGGAATATACACAAACAAATGGGAACTTGCATTTTCCGCTTTTCCATAGCCTCGACATGTTTATCGATGCTTACCTTTATCAGGCTCATTCTCCACTGTAGATTAACTCGCGTTAGATCCAAGGGCTATCAGAGATTTTGAGTGGACAAATAGTATAGAGAATACCAGCCCAATAAGGTGGTTTTCTCTCTCCACCCTCGTGCTACGTGTTGCTCAATTAATGGAATCGGGCGCTCTCCTCTAAATACCATTTACCGCCTAGCGTCTGCCCAAAAACCACTGCCACTATTACAAACCCGCCTTTTGGAATATAACCATGTGCATTCACTCTTCATCCATCTTCTTGATTTCTGCCGATATTATATACTCCTCTGCTCTTTTGGCTCCTCTGTTAACTTCTTTGGCATATATTACATGTGATACTCCTAATATGGCTCCTCCTCAATCTCCCGCTCTTACACTTACTTGGCTTTCTTGTGGCTTTCAATACCGCTCCAATACCTCTTCTCTGCTTTGATAGCTCTACCCTGATAGCTCCTTTGACTTCCGATATTCTCTCCAATGGCTTGACTATCTTGGATTTCCTTTGGTTTCTCTTCATGGCTTCTTGCTCCCGTTTCTTCACAGATCTCCTCTACTTCGCTTTGGCCTCACATCATTGTTTACTCATCCAGAATATTGCCATATTGACATCAATGACAATCTAGGTCAACAATCTCCCCCTTTGTTATTGATGGCAATATTCTTCTTCTCTCCCCCTTTGACATCAATGGAAAAGGAGTGCTCAAGGACTCCCCCTATCGAACTTCTCCCCCTGTCCTACAACATCTTTATGAATCAACTTAAATGATGCTAAAGAGATAACTCCCATCTTTTGACGAAGATGTTCAAATGCTTCTCGAGGAAGAGGTTTTGTGAAAATATCAGTTATTTGCTCCTTAGTATTGATATATTCCAAGATGATGTTTCATTCAACTACTTGTTCATGAAGGAAATGATACTTGATTGGTATATGTTTGGTCTTTGAGTGCTTCACTGGATTTTTGTTGAGGCTGATCGCACTTGTGTTATCACAATAGATGGTAATTGGTTGATTTGTGCCTATGTTGACATCTTTTAGAGCTTCCTTCATCCATAGTATTTGAGTACAACAATTTGCGGCAGCTATATACTCGGCTTCAGTTGTAGATAGTGACATGGATTTAAATAGAGGAGGAATGACCTGTTATAGAGTTTTATGAACCCAACATTTTGGACTACCAAGTGAGTCCATCATTAGGGGATGCGACAATAGATATTATAGAGATATTCATGATGTATCCATGAGCTATATTTTAAGTTATATATATAGGTTATGAAGGATTTTTCGCTCTGGATAATCTTAATTTCTCGAATTCTGATGCACTGTCCATCATGTCCCTTCCATGGTAGGACTTGATGTTGTTAAATAATGAATCCATACAGGTGAGGATAGTTTTAAATAGAGGAGGAATGACCTATTATAGAGTTTTATGAACCCAACGTTTCGGACTACCAAGTGAGTCCATCATCAGGGGATGCGACAATAGATATTCTAGAGATATTCATGATGTATCCATGAGCTATATTTTAAGTTATATATATATTTTATGAAGGAGTTTTCGCTCTAGATAATCTTATTTCTCGAATTCTGATGCGTTGTCCATCACGTCCCTTCCATGGTCGAACTTGATGTTGTTAAATAATGAATCCATACAGGTGAGGATATTTTTAAATAGAGGAGGAATGACTTGTTATAGAGTTTTATGAACCCAATGTTTTAGACTACCAAGTGAGTCCATCATCAGGGGATGCGACAATAGATATTCTAGAGATATTCATGATGTATCCATGAGCTATATTTTAAGTTATATATATAGGTTATGAAGGAGTTTTCGCTCTGGATAATCTTAATTTCTCGAATTCTGATGCGTTGTCCATCATGTCCCTTCCATGGTAGGACTTGATGTTATTAAATAATGAATCCATATAGGTGAGGATAGTTTTAAATAGAGGAGGAATGACCTGTTATAGAGTTTTATGAACCCAATGTTTTAGACTACCAAGTGAGTCCATCATCAGGGGATGCGGCAATAGATATTCTAGAGATATTCATGATGCATCCATGAGCTATATTTTAAGTTATATATATAGGTTATGAAGGATATAGATGTTTGTTTTTTGCTGAGCCAAGATACTAAACAGTCTCCCAAGAAGAATACATTTCCACTAGTACTTTTCGGATCATCGACACTTTTGGTCCAATTAGCATCGGTGTATACAGCCAAAGTAAGAGTTAAGCTCTTAGGGTACCAGAGACCGAAATCAGGAGTTCCTTTGAGGTATCTAAGAATTATTTTTACAGCCAGCAAATGGGTTTGTTTGTTTTTTGCTGAGCTAAGATACTAAATAGTCTCCCAGGAAGAATACATTTCGACTAGCACTTTTCCGATCATCGACACTTCTGGCCTAATCAGCATCGGTGTATGCAATCAAAGTAAGATTTGAGCTCTTAGGGTACCAAAGACCAAAATTAGGAGTTCCTTTCAGGTATCTGAGAATTCGTTTTACAACAAGTAAATGGGATTGTTTAGGAGCTAATTGAAATCTTCCCACCATTCCTACTGCTTGCATAATGTTGGGTCTCATAGTAGTTAAGTACAGAAGGGATCCAATTTTGACATGTAATGAGTTGCATCTTCCGAAGGGGGGAGTCATCATTTTTGCTCAATTTTCAAATTGTGGTCATAAGTGTGCTCATGGGTGCATAGTCTTCCATTCCATATCTGTTATGAAACTAGCTCATAAAAAGATAGAAAAGATAGATCAACGCCTTAGAATTCAGCCTCTTCGAGGGGGCAACCTCCTTTACATTACACAAATGAACAACTCTTGGATGATTCAAATGACAAAACCTCCTTTCTATATATAGGAGTCGAAGGGGTCACAATATAACCAAGCCGACCTAACAATAATAATATAAAGGCACAAAAATAACAATAGAGGGATTCTATGGGGCACAATAATAATAATACGGGGACAATAGGGGCACAACAATATTAATAAGGGATACAACGACAATAGTAATGGGGGAATCACTAGTATTATAGGGACCTAACATGCCCCTCTCCTTCAAAAAAGTGTTGTCCTTAACGCTTGAGTAGTTATGGATGCTTCTGTATAAAATTATCATCCTCCCATGTGGAATATTTGGTGGATAAGTTCTTCCACTTAATGAGATACTCCGAAATTGATCGATTTCGTAGCTGTCGAGTTCTTGTTTCTGTGACTGCTTTTGTTTCCAATATAATTTTTCCTTCCTCATCAAGTTCTGGCAATATTATTTGAACTGGGAGCTTGTCGCCTATAACCTTCTTTAAACATGAAACATGGAAAACTGAGTGCACTTGAGAAGCTGCAGGAAGCTCCAATTTGTATGCCATAGTACTAATCTTTTGCAATACCTTGTACGGACCGTAATATTTTGGTGATAATTTACTATCCTTCTTAAATTGCTTGAGGGACATTTTTTTATATGGTTGTAACTATAAGAATACCCAGTCACCTACATCAAAACTTATTTCGCTACGATGTTGATATGCCTGTTGTTTCATTCTATTCTGCGCCAATGTGAGGTTATCCTTTAAGAGTTGGAGAACTTGTTGATGCTCGATGTGATGTTCCACTGCTTGAACCTTAGAATTTTCTCTTAAATATGATGTGACGGATGGTGGCTGATATCCATAAAGTGCCATAAATGGGGTCATTTTTGCTGCAGTATGGCAGGAAGTGTTATACCACCATTCAGCCAAAGGAAACCATTTGACCCATTTTGTTTGTTTATCAGATACAAAGCAACGAAGATATCCTTCCAAACATTTTTTTACTATCTCAGTTTGCCCATCAGATTGAGGATGATAAGATGAGCTATGAGCTAACTGAGTACCAGGACAAGAAAATAATTCTGTCCAAAAATTTCTAGTGAAAATGGGATCTCTGTCACTTACAATAATCTTTGGGTTTCCATGTAGCTTTTGAATTGTTTCCATAAATGTAGTAGAAATTGTACTAACTTTAAATGGATGTGATAATGCACAAAAGTGTGCATACTTGGTAAGTCTGTCAACTACCACCATGATGACACTCTTTCCTTTAGACTTGGGTAAACTTGTGATAAAATCCATTGAAACCTCCTCCCAACATTGGCTTGGAATGGATAAAGGTTGTAATAGACCTGGGCTCTTAATTGTTTCAACTTTATTTTGTTGGAAAACCAAACATTTTGCCACAAACTTTTGAATATCTGATTTAAGGCCATCCCAAAAAAATTCCTTCTTAACCCTGTGGTAAGTTTTTAAAAATATTGAGTGCCCTCCTAAGGGAGAAGTGTGCAATTCCATAAGAATCTTTTGTTTGAGTTGGGAATTCTTACAGAGGTATATGCAATCATTGTACCATAACGAATCATTTTTCCAGCTAAATGTATCAGATGTACGGGAATCTTGTTGTAAATTTTGAATAAGTGCCCAAAATTCTTCTTCATTCTTCCATTCATCCCTTGCTTTGTTTATCCAATCTAGTTGGATAATAGAAATGGCACACAATAATGCTTCCACATCCTCATCCTTTCTTGAGAATGCATCTGCCACAACATTTTGCAACATGTATGAATGACTGAATTTTTTTATGAAACATGACAAGAAGGATCACCACCTTCTCCATTAAATTGTTATAACATCATGTCTTGCATCCATCAATTTAACAATTACAAGTAAATACATGATATAACCATGACATGAACCAGTCAATTAACTAAGATTATAACCAACATAGAACCATGTAAATAACAAAGATATAACAACCATTAAATCCACATATAAACAAGTGTTAAAGCAAGAGAACTTAGCTGCCATTAATCATATGCAAATCCGACCAGGTTCGAGACTTCCATGTACCACTCGACCGTAGACATGGCTGAACAAAATCTTTCTTTCAGCTAGTCACCCCCATGCAATATTCCAAGCATTAATGTGGGATCTCATGGGTAAAACAATCCAAAAACAACCAAGGGAATCCAGAGGTTAAACCACCTCCACCCTCACCAAACCATGATCACACCAAAACCAGTGCTCCGATCACAACCAAACCAAACTTGGAATGCCATCCATAATCCATCACTATCCTTGAGGAATTTTTCATCTCCTTGTCTCTCAGGCTTTACCACAATCTAATCCCAAATCACTAGGCCCTAAACCGAGACCAGTCTCTCAGGCTTTACTGTAATCCAAACCCAGATCACTAGGCCCTAAACCAAGACTTCTCCCTCAGGCTTTACCATGTATCCTGCCAAAACTGGTCAAGGGATTCCTAGGCCTTTGGGAATGAACCTTGAGACCACCTCCGCCCTAGATTCTGAAATCCATCTAGCAAACAAAAGCTTAAAACTAAGATAAACATCCCAACATACCATGGCATCTGGAAAAAGGCAAGGCTAGGCTGAAAACCACTGTCATAACCCGGAAAAACCATGCCATCAACAACAAGAGAACCATACACCAACATTCAAAGCCATGCATGTCAAAACTAGTGAGGAAATCATACATGCAATATGTTACCTACAATTATTCATGTTGAAGCTGCCTAATCTTGCTCTTCCTTCCTTGATCCTTACTTTCCTTCATTTCCCTTTGCTTGCTTTTCCTTCCTTGTTCAACGCTAAAATGCTCCAAGAAAACTTTAAGTGACCAAGAGAGAGAGAGAGAGAATAATGAGACCTCCAAAACTTGAACTGACAAAAGGTTACCAATTGATCCTCATAAGCCCTTTTATTAATGAGGGCTCTATTTTCTTCATTTTCCATTTTTTTCCTTCATTTTCCTCCTCACATGCAACCTGTGACCTTTCACCTTACTTTTCTCCTAATTTCCTTTATTTTCATAAATAAATGTGCCAAAATTCCTTTTAATGCTTTTGCCTTAGCCTTTTCCAATTTCCTTAGCTAAAAACACATCCAGTGATGCCCACTAGGATATCTTTGCCCAACATTTAGCTTGGAATAAGTGTCCCTTAACCATGGTCTTATTTTTCCTTTATTAAATTTTATTACATGAAATTTTCACTAGGGTTGTTACATCCTTATAATTCTTTGTGCAAACGTTGCCATTCTCCATTTTCTTTCTGAGTCGAGTTGCACATCCAATATCGGGGTTGATAGTCTTAAGTTTTCCTTCACCCTGTTTGAGATTGGCCCTGGTAAGCATCTAAACTCACAATTCACGTCAAAGATGATTGCTCTTATACTAAACTTGATATGGCATGCTTCAATACCAACATAGCTAGGATATTTACTTCGATGACTTTAAAATGAATTGCATTAAGAACATGAAATAACCATAAGTACAACACACATGAAGAGATGGCAATGGGAAATTGCACCAAGATTTGATAATAGAGTTCGTCCAAGAGATGGGACTACGTCTTCAGGCCCTGCTTCTAGTGGAAATGTCTTTTATATTATCTTAGAAAAATGACTACAACATACATGGCAATACCTCAATTCTAGAGATGACCCAAAATTCTAATACTTGGATCCAAATTTTGACTGTACCAATGGACTCATCTAAAAAAATTGTGAAAAATGACTATAAACTTCATATGGTTTTGTCACCTTCACCTCTAGATCCCCTATGAGAATCTTTTTCTCGAATATCATGCCACAACAACAAAATATTCCTTGAAATCCTTTAAGAGCTTCAAAAAATGTGCTCGATTTGGGCATGGTTCCCCCTTGCTCGTATGTGGGTTGTTCCACCTTGACCACATGTTGGCTCCTCCGTTTGGTGCTCCGCATGGTTCGTGTTCCACACCCCCCCCCCCACCCCTTGTTGGTCGAATGGAAATGTTTAAGTATTATTGTGTGGGCAGTCTTTACCAAGCCCCGTCTACTGGGTGGTTTGGTTAATGTGTTTTAAATAAGGCATATATTTGGGGAGAGGTCTCAGGGTCAAGCTCACACGACTCTCCATTTTGGCATATATATATATAGTTGTGTGGGTTGGCAGAGCCACAAAATATGGTGCCTCACCACCATATTTGTTTGACCATTTGCAATTTTTTTTGGAAATACTAAGAGTGGGGTGAATCAATATTTCTTTTCAATTGTTGTTTTTACCAGTTAAGATCATTTATAATTAGAACACACAATGAACAATGATAGAATAATAATTTTATTAATCAATGGCGAGGACTCCAATCCTCTTTACAATAAATCCAATACAATATTTTGTAGGGATCCAACCATAGATGAACACACCAATCTTCAATCTCCCAAGCTCCAACCTGTAGTTTTCCAAGCACCGACTTGGCCAAGGCTCTAACCTTGTTAGTTTCAAGCACCAACCTCTAGGGCTCCAACCCTATCTCTGGTACAAGCTCCAACATGGTTTCTTGAGGACTCCTGTCCTCTAGGGATCCAACCCCATCTTTGGTATATGCTCTAACCTGGTCTCTTGATGACTCCTATCCTATAGGGATCTAACCCTATCTTCCAAGGCACCAACCTTGTCTCTATGAGGCTCCTACCTCTAGGGCTCCAACCCTTAGCTGCAATTCATCAAGATAAGTTTGATGATTCTTTATGGCTCCCAATATCTTCTGCAATGAGCTCTATCTATCTTTAGCAATGCCTCCTCCAAATCACTTCATTAATGAAAACCTTGTTTTCTTAGAAGGTGTCACCACTGATATTCATGGTACCCAAACAGATATCTCCAAAATCACTCCATGAGGGATTTAATCAAAGTCTCTGATGATCTCTACAAATATTTAATATGTTGCTTCACAATATTCTTTAATACTCCAACTATCTAGCCTCCTCCAAAGAATGCTCAAATATGATGCCCAAAAACACTCTAATAATTATGTACTCCAAACATGTCCAAGAATTCTTTAGTCAATTGAGCTACCACAAGAAGAACGTCCACACATTGAGCTGTAATGTCTCCTTAGTAATCCAGACTGCTCTGATAGTAACAACCCTTTGCAAGCTACAAAACAAAGCTCCTCTAAGAGATTGTCTCACTAATCTGAGCCTTTATTCCTAGCCTCAAAATTCAAGCTATAGAGGTGACTGTAACTCCAATCCTTTAAGCCATTTTCCCTCGATAGATAGTCTGAATATTACTTCACCCTTTTTATTACTAAGCCTCCTCTGGTAGACTTAAGAGATCACAGTCCTTCACACTTTTATATTAATATATAGGCTCAACTAGGGTTGTACTACCCATGAATCTGCACTCCACTGAAACTGAAATGTCCCACAGATCTGAGCTTCACTAAAACTAAAATGTTCCCCGATTTGAGCCACGAGGCTTCTACAGATCTGATTTCTGAGCTCTGGAACAGATATCCCCAAACAATTTAATTCTTCAATTCCTTTTCGGCGTTCCTCGTTCATAAGTTGTGAACTGTAAAGTATCTCTATAATATATCTTCACCAAATCGATACTTGAAATGAAGTATTTGACTTGTGTTTATATGATTTTTTCCAATAAATGAAAAGCCATGTTCATTAGAGGAGAGGATGACTTGTGCATGAGGTGGCACATTGAAAATATAATAAATAGCTATTGGAAGGGCTATTTGTTAATAATCGACCAAATATAACATAGTTTCATTGTTACGGAAACCATATTATAATAGCAAGATAGGAGGGGCCATAACTTTTAATCAAACGAATAATGTGAAACCATGTTATAATGGATTCTGGGAGGTCCCACATGCCACATCATCACTTTAATCTCATACATCGGCACCACATGGATATCGGAGGTTTGTATTAGAAGCTTTAACATGACATGGCCTAAAAGACTTGAGATATAGAAAAGTTCTAATGAGGCGGACGCAATATTATATTAGACACGTTATGATAAAACCAATAGACTTTGCAACCATATCGACAATCGGAGGATCTTATCGAAGGTTCCTTTCAAATTTTTTGATAAAGGGAAGATGCGATTTGATAATTAAATCATTATTAAGTCAAGTCAGGTTCGCATATCAGAAGTAGGAGATCGAAGGTCCATATCGCATATCGAAGATCAGAGCTTCATATCGCACATCAAATATTGGAGGTCCATATCGCACATCAGAGATCGGAGGCAGAGATTGTAGATCAGAGTCAGAGATCAGAGATCGGAGTCGGAGATTGAAGATTGGAGTTTTGAGTGGTGACACACAATAAAAAAAACGTCGATATGATATTTCTCTAGTTTGGTTTTATTATATGTGTTGTGATATATTCTGATAATGGATTATTAAGGATTCCAAAATATATTACTCTAATAACACTACTTTTTCCTTCTGGCTCTTTCTCTTGGGAATATGTGTCTTCTCTTGGATTTTCTCCTCCTTGGCTTGTCTTGGCTCCTACTCTTGGCTTCTGATGGCTTTCCTTTGGCTCTCGATGGCTTCTCTTTGAACTGCTTCTTGCTCTTCTCTTTGGTACTTCTCCTCTTGGCTTTCGATGGCTTCTCTTTGTACTTCTTCTTTCTCTTCTCTTTGGTACTTCTCCTATTGCTCCTTGGGACTGCTCCTTGGGTCCAACGCTTCTTGGGATTATATATATATATATATATATATATATATATATATATATATATATATATATATATATATATATATATATATATTCAATGCTTATGCTATATTCAATCCATATGGCCATCAATGACAACACTAGCATCTCAACAAATTTAACCTTTGAATGTTCCACCCAGTTACATATATTTGGAATGTGTGGCCCATGGGTTGGGCCATTGCCTTGACTCTAAATTAGTTTCAACCATTTTTTTTCACAAGTTCCAATACACCGGCCAATTGAGTGCAGCCATGTGGCAGTCTCGAGTTGGGCCACTTGGATACCACCTACTAACTTGGACGCAATGTGGAGGTGTTGCATCTAAAATTTCTTGCCACATAACCTAACATGGGTCCCACCTACCTGCTAATTGGGATGCCATGTGGCAGCCTATGGAAGTTCCATGAGGCACCTAGTCCCACCTATGCTTTCTTTTTGTTGTTTGTCAAGAAAATTAGATGGCCATAACTTTGTCATACTGAGTTCGTTTGAGGTGTTGTTTGCAACATTGGAAACATCTTGTTGAGCCCTACAATCTGGTGCCAATTTTGTTGATATTTGAGGACATCACATTTTTATCCTTTTTAGATCCTCCTAAGCCAATGAGTTAGCTTCTTCCTTTCCATGAATTAAACAAGGGTGTCTTTGCATCTTACTATTTCTCCTCCCCTAAGTCACAAATGTTGGCAAAAAATAAGAACTAAACTATAAATCCTCTAATTTCTTTTTAGTACCTCCTCCAAAATAACACCAAAAATGTTGGGAAAAATAAATGTTTTATGTTTCCAACATTTAATTATCGAATTGGGGTTCGTAATATTAGAGGTGAAATCATAGGAAATGCAAGATTAAAGCTCTAATATATCTTATTTATTGATTAACCTTAAAAACAAAAAAAATACATTGGGACTAAAATATGTCTGGCTAGTATTTATCTTAAATATCTTGACTTGGATCCAAAATACAATCTTTCATTGTGGAGACAATGTTCATGTATTTGATTGCAGGTTGGATTTAAAGAATGAAATATTCTAGTTATATTTTTTAGTTCCTTGAAATCAAATACTAGAAATCAAAAGGGGAAAACATTAAATGCAATGTTGGAATGAAATATGAACTAAAACTACCTTATAAAGTCTACTAGTTTTCTCGAGTGATGGTCCTAGTGTAAGTCTACATCAATGGATTACATGTATATATCTTTCAATCTACAACCACACCAATCACTTGTGCATTTACTAAACTCAAGTTGACACACATTGCATTGCAACTTTTCGAGGAGTAATCAAACTCTAACTATTACAACAAAAAATAAACTATATTAATCATGAAAAATTTCTCAATCACAAATCATATGTTGTTACAATTCAAATATTTCTTACACAGATCGATTACACGTCCAAGTCATATGATGACAAAGTTAAATATGTCCCTAGACTTGAATTAACTTGCACAATTATCATTTGTAATATCAGAAGATGATATTTGATCCAAACTTAAACGGGAACACAATGAATTACAGAAATGACCATAAATACAAATATGTAGTAGAAATAACACTTCATTTCATTAATATCAAATATGGAAATATGCTTACAAACAAAATGGAAATAAAACTAGCTCAAGCAATGGTAGTTTATCTCTGAGAAGAGATGTGGTGGCTACATGCCTTTGAACTGTGTTAAAATGAGGCTCAAGGGCCTATTTATTATTGAACAACAAGGGAAAACCAAAAACAACCAAAACCCTAACCCTGGGAGATGATACGCCAAGGGTTTGTCGGCGCAACCAACTTCCCAGGGTCGTAACTTGGTCATATTATCTTTGTTTGGCATGTATGATACCTTGTGGAAAGGTCTCTCTGAGTACTACAGGATTTGCGACAGGCCCATTCTGAGTACGAGCCTACTGTGGACCTCAAAAAATGTCGTTTAGGGAGTCAAAACTACTCTTGAAGTTCGGGATCCGAAAAACTACTAAAAATAGTAAATGCTGAAATGAACAAGGAAACAGATGAAATTGACTGGAGGTCTAGGTGGAATAGGTAGGTGGCCACTGATATCCACCTATATTAGTCCTCCCTCCTTAGGAAGCAATGGTCCCCATTGCGTGCAGAACCTCCATGAGGTGAGGAAATTTATGTTGAACCTGGTCCCTAGTGAACCACTTGCCCTGGTGAAGGAGTTGGCCTGCTTTAACAACTCGATATAGCTGGATCCTTTGTTGACAAGTGTCCTTGATCTGTGTATCCATGATCTGATCAGCTGTCGCCTGTTCCATGTAGTCTCGGTTCAAATCTGTTGGTGTGAGTTGTTCTGCAATGTTGGATGTGTCCAACAATGGTGGAAAGTATGGCCGAAGGCAATCTACATTGAACACTTGGTGTAGACCAAGGAATGGTGGAATGCTAAGAAGTCATTTTCTCCCACAACCTTAGTGATGGTATATGGCACATATCGGAGCGGGCTAAGCTTGTGGCAGGGTCTAGTGGGGCGCTCCTTCTACAAATGTAGTCAAACTTTGTCTCCCACCTGGAACTTGTGCAGAACTCGATGTTGATTATGACATTGCTTGTACTTAGCATTGGCTCTGTCCAATATATCATGGACATGCTGGCGGATATGTTGAATGCGCTCAATGATGTTGTTATCCCTGCCATCTTCGGACCGGACGTGAGCCGAATCTGCCTAAGTAGCTACAAATGGTATGGCCACATCAATGGGACATAATGGTTGAAATCCCAACCCTACCTGAAAGGGGATGTGGCATGTTGAGTTGTGGAGAGCTCTGTTGTAGTTGTGTTGGACATAGGGGAGGCTTTCATCCCAAGTACGTGGATGCTTTGAGTTGTACATGCAAAGAATGTGTACGATCATCCTATTGACGACCTTTGTTTGGCCATCAATTTGGGGATGGAAAGTCATGGACTTAATAATTTTGGTATCCAGCATTGTCTAGAGACTTGACCAAAATGAACTCAAGAATTTGTTGTCCCGATCTGAGACAATGGACTGTGGGATCCCGAAGTGTACTCACACTCGCTTAAAGAAGAGTTTAGGAGTGGCCTCTGTTGTGATACTCTTCTTGTAAGGCGTCATAATGGCCATCTTAGAGAATGTGTCGATGACCATGAAAATGTAGTCGTTATCATGCTTAGAAGAAGGAAGGCTTGACATGTAATCCATGGAGATGGATTCCCAAGGTTGACTAGGAGTAGGAAGAGAAGTATATAGGCCTTGCTTCTTGATGGTTGGTTTGGCAATGGTGCAGGCAGTGCAGGATTTAATGTACCTCCCAACATCTTGATGAAGGTTCGGCCAATAAAAATACTTTTGCAATACTACCACTACTTTCTCTACCCTGAAATGCCTAGCGACTCGACTGTAGTGTGCCTCCCAAATCATCTTGGCACGCTCGCTTGAAGGAACACCAATATGTCCCAGGTGGCATAATAGTACATCTTGGAGGTGAAAATTGGGAAGTTTCTTACCTTCCGGGAGTGTCTGGTATGTGCTGCCGAATTCTAGATCGCTCTTGTAAAGATGCGGCCACCCTGAAGTCTCATGCCCACAAAAGTTGAGCATAGTTATTAGCACCATGACTGGTGGTCGGCTAAGGTAATTTGCAACATTATTGGTGTTTCCCTCCTTGTACTTAAAGTTCAAATGGAATTGTTGCAAGTATGTGGACCATTTCTAATGGCAATCATTGTGCAACTTCCCTTGTGTCTATATGAACTACAAGGGTTAGTGGTCTATGTGGATGGCTGTTCCCTTCCCCATAATGTAATGCTTCCATTGACGATAGGCCTACACAATGGAATACATTTCTTTGTCATAAGTGGGATACTTTTAGACTGTCTGAAAGCGTCTCACTGTGGTAAGCCACTGGATGCCCTTATTGAGTAAGAACTACACCAATAAAATAGTCGAAGGTGTCATCTCAATATCAAATGGTTGTTGCAGGTCTGGTAATGTGAGCACTGGTGCAGAGCAGAGGTGATGCTTCAACTTGGAAAACACCTTCTGTTGGGTTTCAAACCAAAAAAAATTTGCTTTCCGTCCACCCTTGGTGACTTGACTCAAAGGCCAAGTGATATTAGAGAACCCCAACACAAACTTGAGGTAGAAATTGGCAAGACCCAGAAAGCTGCGGAGCTTTGTTAGAGTGGTTGGAGCTGGCCAATCTCAAATGACTTGTATCTTGGTTGGGTCCACATGCACACCCTGATCATCAATGATGCACACCATATATTGAACCTGGGTCATGCCAAAAGTGCATTTCTCCAAATTGGCACACAACTTGTGTTGTTACGGGGATTCAAGGACCTATCGAATATGGTGGAGGTGATCTTCCCAATTCTGGCTGAAGATCAAGATGGCATCTAAATACACCACCACGAATGCATTGGTGAAGGTTTGCAATATTTCGTCCATCAATCTCATGAAGGTTGCAGGGGCATTCATCAACCTGAAAGGCATGACCAACCATTCCAAAAGGCCCTCCTTAGATTTGAAGGTAGTCTTCCAAACATCGGAGGGTTCAATAGGCACTTGGTGATAACCAAAATTCAAGTCAAACTTGCTAAAATATTTGGCCCCCTTGAGCTGGTCCAGAAGGTCACCAATCTGTGGGATTGGGTACCTATTCCAGACAATGATCTTGTTTAGCACTTGATAGTCAATACTGAGTCTCCAGGTCCCATCCTTCTTCTGTACCAATACAATCAGGCTCCCACAGGGTGATGAGCTTTGCCTGATGTGCCCTTTCTGTAACAGCTCCTAAATCTGCCTCTTGATCTCATTATTCTCCAGAACAAAGCCTTCATCATCTGATTTGGAAGCCTTCAACTTGATCACTAGTGACTGCTTGGCCTGACATTCACTTGTGTAATGAGTGGAGCTCTTATGGAACTCACACCATTCTCCTGTGTCCTTCTGTGTCCTCGGGGATTGTTCTTTGCTTGTGACTTCGACGGGTTGTCTTGGGTCGCCCCAACTTGGCTTTGGCCTTTTCTCTGTGGTTTAGGGGCACCTTTTCCTTGCTTCGGATCCGCAGATCCAAAGTCTCGCTTCTTCTATTTAAACTTTTGCTCAATCTTGACAACGTATCAGTATGCTATACTCAGCGAGGAGATGTCTAGAAACTCCATCTCATCCTGGATGTACTTGTGCAGGTAGCTGCGGTACTTGAGTACCAAATTCTGCTTAGAATCCTTGATACCCAATTTTGTGCAGAGGGTATGGAAAACATTTGTGAACTCTAACACATCTTGGTCCCTTCCCTACTGTAGTGTTGTCCACATTATGTATTTATCTTCATAGCTCCCTACAAGGTAATATTGTTCCTTGATGGCGTCTAAGAAAGAATCCCAAGTGGGTGCGGCTGAAAACAGTGAGGATTCCCTCTCGTTCTTTTGTTCACAGTAGGTTTCCCACTAGTACTTGACGTGTGAGGCGACTTTGAGAAGTGCAAAAGTAATATTTTCTCGATTGGAAAAGTCACGAACTAAAAAATATCCTTCCAACATATTCAACCATTTATCTACGACATCTACATCTATCTAACCCTCAAATATGGGAATGTCAAATATAACTTGTACCTTAAAAGGAGTGGTGCCTCTAGAGTGGCTGCTAGATGAAGATGTGTTGTCTGTGGGTAGTCGTCGAAGAATCTGGGCAAATTTATCCATCATCGCGTTCCTCTATCGCTTGAGGGATTCCTCAAGCAATATTTTGATAGGATCTCCTGCACCCTCATCTTTCTTTTCTTCCAACATAGGAGGCCATCGGGGTTTGCGAGGTTTGTCTTGCGAAGGTTCAACCATATGGAGCCCTAACTCCTTATACCCTGACCTCATTGGGGACATGTAAAGAAAAACAAAGAAAGTGCAGACCGTTCTAATACCATTAATCGAAACTTAAACATGAATGCAATGAATTACATAAAGAACCATAAATACAGAGATGTAGCAGAAATAACACTTCATTTCATTAATATTAAATACTGAAATATGCTTACAAACAGAATGGAAATAAAACTAGCTCGGGCGATCATAGCTTATCTATAAGAAGAGATGTGGTGGCTACATGCTTCTGAATTGTGTTACAATGAGGCTCAAGGGCATATTTATTATTGAACAACAAGGGAAAACCATAAAAAACCAAAACCCTAACCCAAGAGATGGAACACCGAGAGTTTGTGGGCCTCGTTGGGGTTAGTTGGGTAGCCAACTTCCCGGGGTCGTAACTTGGTCATATTATCGTTGTTTGGCGTGTATGATACCGTGTTGGAAAGGTATCTCCGTGTACTACATGATTTGCATTAGGCCCTTGCCTATGGATTACACACGGGCCTACTGCGGACCTCAAAAAAATTGCATTTAAAAGGTCAAAATTGCTCCGGAAGTTCAGGACCCAAAAAACTGCTAAAAATAATAAATGCTGAAATAAACAAGGAAACAGATGAAACTAGCTAAAGGTCTAGGTGGAATATGTGGGTGGTCACCAATATCCACATGGATCAATATCAAGCCAAGGATGTTTGTCACAGTGCGTGACAAAACACTGTTTCAAATCCTAACTTCGTATCAGTCCTGAGGTAAATACAAATGAAGACAAGATTGCTAATATCGAAATTTTCTTATAGAGTGATCCCAACTTCAAAACAACAACAAAATCTCAGATCCAAGACAAATTGACACAATACTACAAACAACCATGAATAAAAATTAAAGTTGGATTATATATCTTCTATATAATGCTACTATGCACGCAATACACACACGATGGGAATAACGATGGCATCAATACATTAACCATTTAGAATGTTACAAGAAACAACACATATGTATATAATAGTAAATTAAAAATGACATAAGCATGAACACGGAAGAATACTTTACAATCAAGAACGTCGTTGTGAGGGGCCCTACCATAATGGCATCTAGCTAGACTACGATCAAAGAAGGTAAGAAACTACAATGAAATCAAAGATAAGAAACTAGGTCTCATATTAACCAAAATCATGTTACAAAGAGTCTATTGATGTGTAGCTTATAGACAAAGTTTATACACTCTAGAAAACAAGATCATAAGATTGACTAGACTTACTACCATGACATTAAGATGCTTACATTTATAGATACTACATTGAATATTACATCCAATCGTGCCTTTGAAAGGCCATGACACAAAGATAAGACTTAATTCCTGGATTTGAGGAAAAATCTCCTTATAATAGCCAAAACACTAACCAATAAATCTCTTCAATCTCTGTGAACTTCGCCAAACCCATTACAAGAATGATGTGGCCAACTGGATCCCAAGTATATTGTATCTGTGATAAAAAATAGGGTTTTGTTATGGCTAGGTATAATCGAACCATTTATGTTTTGTTTGACCTCGAGTCTGCTAAAAGAAGATGTGAATGCATGCCAAGAGGGAAGTTTCCACACCGTCGAGTACTCAATGAACTTGGAGAGCAAACTCATCACATGGATGGCCACAAATGCACTAACATTGGCCTTGTGGTTCAATTGGTACCAAAACCCTTTATTTGTTACTGAAAGTGAACTATGATTTTATCATTAGTAAAACAACCTCAAAATACACTTTAGCCTAGTTAAAAACATATGATTTTAAAAGATCAAGCAAAAAGTACCTAGTCATTAGGAGAATTTTGAGGTCTAAAATAGGTCTCCTAAGGAAAATAATAAAATAATAGTTAAAATAATATAACAATAGTTATGAATTTTTAAAGAATAAGAAAGAAAATGTATTTTTTGCTTATCTCCTTATAGGTTTACTCAAATGTCAAGTGTAGGCACCCCTTGGATGCAGAGATAAATTCATCATCCAATAAGTACCCACTCTACATACTTTTGAGTAGACCCACATAAAAAAAAAATGAAAATACATGAAAAAATCGCAATTCAATATTTTTTGATATGGGACTACTCAAAATTATGCAAAGTGGGTATTTGTCAGATGGAAATTTTAATTCCGCATCCAACAAATGTCTACACTATATTTGAGTAAACCTATAAGGAGAGAAGCCAAAAATACAATTTGAAAAGTAGTTTTCTTCTTTTTCTCCAAAATATTTACCCACATGATCATCTTGAATCCTATTGGTACTTATAAAGTTAATTTTGCTAATACATTTTTTTTGTTTTGAAGCCCATTTTTAACTCAAAATTCCCCTAATGCACACTATTTATGGGCATTGAGGATCAATATTGTAGGTTAAGGCAAAAAGAGTATGACAAGTAAGAAAATAGTGTAAAGAAAAGATAATTAGGAATGACAATGTGGAGGGCCAACGACTATAATTACAATTAATCTTATGATGAATATCGATTCAAATATATTTGTATGAAAAAACTTCTTCCAAAAAGTTATTGTCATAAATGAAAATATCATAAATTCATGTGAGACATTGTTCCAAATAACTTTTAAACTTTATAATTACCTATATAATTTCATGTGAGACATGGTCCCAAATAATTTTAAACTTTATAATTACATATATAATAATTATAGGTTCATGTGACACATTCTCCTAAATAATTTTTAAACTTTATAATTACATATATAATAATTATAAGTTCATGTGACACATTCTTCTAAATAATTTTTAAACTTTATTTAAATATAATATTTATTATTTAATTAACTATTTTTGTAATGGATTTTATCCCGTTTTATTTTTTTTATGAATTTGACCAAAATTAAACCCAAAATATTAAAATAATAGATTTAACATAATTAAGTCAAGTGTTTATAGATTTTTCAAAACCCTCAACACTCTAAATATTATATGAAAAGAAAATTTTCAATGAAAATTATATAATAGAACAAATATTAAGTGTTTATAGATTTTTCAAAACCCTCAACACTCTAAGTATTATATGAAAAGAAAATTTGCTTTAAAAAAGTTAAGTGAAGCGGTTAGAACCAACCAATATGGTTCATTTTTAATATAAAAATACGTTTTAAATAAATATCAAAAGAATATTTTCCATAAAAATTATATAATAAAACAAATCGTGAAACGGTTAGAAGCAACCAATATAATTCATTTTTACTATAAAAATACGTTTTAAATAATAAAAGATAACAATTGTACCAAAAAAAATTCCCAATTAAAATTTACCAATTTCGCTTATCATATAAACAAATCATGATATTTAAAAAATATATAAATAAATGTTTAATTCTTAACCAGTTATTAAATTAAAATAATAAACAACTATAATTTATAACAAATACCAATAACATTAAAATTTTATATCCTCCCAGTTATAAGCAACACCATACTGACCTAGATTCATGGAGAAAAAATCTAAACAAATTATAACGGACCAACCTGCAGCAGGGGATAAGAACCAAACAAATTATAACCGGCCAAAGGATAACCCAAAAAATCATCCAGGCGCTGTACCCAAAAATATTGTGACCGTTGAACCGTTGGAATTGAAAGAAGCTATCATTGAAGAAAGCAAAGGTTCGTTATGCTGGACTATCAGTTTTATTAAATTTACCACTGTCAGCCCACTCTATTCAAACGGCTATTCTTCTCACAGGCAATGAAGAGCCCATCTGTAAATTCGCCTCCTTCACACTTTCCCTATTAAGATGGATTGACCTCTGACTGGAATTGAGGTGGGTGTTTGCCAGTTGCTTTCACAATTTTTTTCTTTTACCTGGGGAGAATTTGCCAGGAGTCAAATTATTTTTGCAAGCCTTGGGTAACAATCATCATGCAGGATTATGCCAAGGAGATTCGAACTCGAGCGAACGAGTTACTCCTACGAGAAGAATGGTCCGAAGCCATACAACTCTATTCCGAATACATAGACCACTGCGAGTCCCACGAGGAGCTTAAGAAATCACTCTGTATTGCCCTGTCCAACAGGGCAGAGGCTCGAATCCGGTTGCGAGACTTCGAGAATGCAATTCGAGACGTGAACAGGTCACTGGAGGCAGATCCAGCCCACCCGAAGAGCCTCTATTGCAAGGGAAGAATTCTGCTGGAGCTCGATCAGTATTCACAGGCTTCCGAATGCTTCCAATTGGCCCTCGAACACCAGCCCAACACCGCAGAATTCATGGAGTCCTTGGATAGGAGTCGCAGGTTCGAATCGCAGTCGCGAAAAGGGACATTCGATTTATCAGAATGGATTTCAAATGGGTTCGCGGGCCGACCCCCTGAATGTGCGGAGTATGTGGGTCCCGTGGAAATTCGATCCTCCGACGTGGGTCCTGGCGAACGGGGGTTGTTTGTTACCAGAGATGTTGAAGCTGGTACGCTCTTGGCAGTTTGCAAGCCTGTTGCCATAGCTAGGGGCATTTTGCCGGAGAAATTTGCGGAAAATGCGAAGATGGTTATATGGAAGGACCTTGTGACCGAGATTGAGAGGGTTGCTAGGCGATCCAGTAGGGTTTTAAGGAAAATTTATACTTTGGCAGAGAGTGATGATGGGAATAGGAAAAAAGATCTCGGGGTTCCGGATATGGAGCTGTTTAAGGGCAATGCAGTGTCAGGGTTTGAGTTTGAGTGCCCATGTGAGCCTGTGGATCTGGAAAGGATTTTGGGGATTGCAGACATCAACACACTTACTGAGAAGGGCTGTGGGGTTAAGAAGCTGGGGCATGGATTGTACTATTCTAATGAGATTGACTGCGTTGGGCTGTGGGTATTGCCTGCTTTTGTGAATCATTCTTGTAGTCCTAATGCGGGGCGGTTACATGTTGGGGATAATGTGTTTATCCATGCTGCGAGGGACCTCAAGGCAGGGGAAGAGGTAACCTTCGCTTATTTTGATGTGCTGCTTCCACTGGGTACGAGGAGGGAGCTCTGCAAGACATGGTCATTCGTGTGTCGGTGTCACCGGTGTGAATTGGAGCGGTCTCTAGAGGGGGATTTGAGGGGCATTGAGGACGACTTTGGGAGGATTTATAAGAAGGGCGGAGAGATGGAGATGACTAAATTGGCTCTGAAGCTGGAGCAAAAGCTTACACAGTTACAGGGGAGAGTTAAGGCCAAGGATAGGCAGCTGATTCGTGCTTCGTTCGCCAAGGCTTATTGGCCCATGTTTAGGTCTCCTGTGCTTCTGAAAAAATGGGGCAGGCAGATGCCTTGCATTGAGGGTGTTATTGATGCTGTTACTTGTGCATTGCCTGGGGATGAGACTGCCCTCTGTGCTGCTGCAACTATAGTGGATAAGTTGAAGGTGAGCAAGGGATTGACCCCATACAGAAAGGCCATGGATCGGGCTCTGCGGATATGTAAAGGACTGTACGGGAAACAAATGAAGAACAATGTGATGAAGGATTTGATAGATGCCCATGTCTATAACAGAGGTATTATTGCTCCCAAGTCTTGCATATTTTAGCCTTTCTCGCTGGCTCGTATACATTTTCTTTTGAAATCTAGATTAGCCCAGTAATTTCATTCAAAATTTGTTACTATTCTTTTGTTCCTAGTCCAATCAGAGCTTTAACCTCTTTCGATTAGCCAATTCAAAATTCTTATTTGTACAGAGGAACATCTCTTACCGTTTCTTATTCTTTTGTATTTCACAATCCCTGATAGGACAACTAATTTGACCACTTTTTGCTTCCCAATACAAAACTTGAAATACGAAGCACCTCATCTCCCTTTTCAAGCCCAATCCCTTTATCACATTTTAGTTGTTCTTTGAAAGCTGTGAGGGGAAAAAGAACACAGGAGAATTTCCCCAAACTATAAAGGTAATTTAAAGTTTCACAGATTCTGATTTTGATCTTGAGCTTCTGAAGCTTGGGGCTGAAACTCAACTCCATCCTTGTTGGGCACCTACATTCACTATAGCTTGGAGTTTCATACCGTATGTTGAAGGCATTTCATAGGTTGATGTTTCACTCGGAGGCATGGTATGGAGGTTTCAACATATGTTGAGATGAAAGAGCATCTGCATAGCAGGGGGTTTGTGACAGCAGGCATACTTTGTCCATTATTTTGACGGGCATATAAATGTTTTCTTTATCCCTTCTGAAGCAAAGTATGAGGTCAAAGACATTGTATCAAATCCATTTGATTGTATATCACAATATAATATTCTTTTAATTTTAAATAAAGGTGCTCCTTTTAGATTCATTCCATTTAATGGGGGAATTATTTGTCTTCAACTGATGCAAAAACATGGTATGTGAGATCTATACTGCATTTAATAATAATACGTGGTTTATATTTGCATGTTAAAATATGTTTAAGATTCTCTTCTCTGTCGAATAACTGGTTTTAGGATTTCAGATCAGTTTTTCTAAAATTTTATCATTAATGATAATCTGATAGAGAAATGTTTAGACTCTCGAGTGAGATTTCAGATGATCTGTCATAGGATGCAGAATATTGGTGGTTGGACTTGGGAAGACTTGAAACATGGGAGGGCTAGAAAGAAAACTGCAGCTGATCGTAGAGCTTAGCCCTAACAAGAAGATTCTTACATTGGTTGGAGATGATAAAGAATCAAGAATCAAAACTTTTTCTGTCATAACATTTAAATGAAGGATATCTTCAACTTAACGGAATCAGTATATCTGAGATTTAAACTGCATAATGCATTTAATAAGAATGATTTATTTTTGCATGTCAAATACGATCAGTAATCTATTGTCTGTCAAATGACTGGGTTTAGAATTTCAGATCAGTTTTCCTAAAATTTTATCATGAATGGGATTTCATATGGTCTAGCGTATGACACAGAATATCTGTGTGACTTGAAAAACTTGAAAAAAACATGGTCTAGCGTATGACACAGAATATCTGTGTGACTTGAAAAACTTGAAAAAAACAGGAGCGTTTGATAGAATTGCAGCTGATCTTAAGTAGAGCTTATGCGAACAAAAAGACGCTGACTTTGGTTGTAGATATGACGAGGATCAAGAGTCAAGAAATTCTCTCTATAAATGGAGGAATTATTGTGCCTTTAATTGTTGTGACTAAAGGCATTTTCTACAGTTTAATATGATGAAGATGTGTAATCTCTTTTGTTCTCAACATGAAATTAACAAGAAATTATTTCAATGTTGGCCATTAATAAAATATTTTGATGGACATTTTAAATAAATAATTGAGAGTAAGACCATCATTACGGCTATGTACATTTTACATATAATATGAGAGATGTGTTATCTAAGAAAAATGATATTTCAATTTCAACTATATGTATGTATGTGTGTAGAAAGTAAAAAAATCTCATTACACTATAAATGTTTTATACATCCCAGTATGAGGGAGATATATAAATGAATGCATCATATTTGAAAAATATATATTAATAGCAAACAAATATTTCAAATATAATATTTCCAGGCTCACCTTAAATAAAATATTTCAATATATATAGTAAACCAACTTATATCTATCTGAGAGAGATCAAATATCTCAAGGTGTAAACCTCTTTTTGAGTGCAAAAGTAGACATAAGGTTTGTGCCTTGAGAAATTTAATCCTTTTATAAATCCAAAGTTAAGATAGATCTAGGCTGGTTTATCTTCAACTGATACAGAAATAGAATTTGTCAGATCTTATTCTCCATTTTATAAAAATACATGATTTTTTTTACCTATTAAATATGTTCAAGATTTTATTTTATTGTCAAATATTGATGTGATCTGAAAATCTTGAAAAATGAGAAATGGGAGGGCTTCAGAGAAGACTAAAGCCGATCTTAATTAGAGCTTTAGGCCTAACAAGAAGATGCTTACTTTAGTTGTACATATGATGGGGATTAAGAGTTAAAAGGTTTTCTTTATCACACCATTTAAATGGAGGGATTATTATCTTTAAATGATGCAGAAACAGGGTATCTGAAATCTATATTGCATTTAATAAGAATACATAATTAATTTTTGCATGTTAAATAAGTTCAAGGTTTTATTCTCTGTCCAATGACTGGGCTTAGAATTTCAGATCAGCTTTCCAAAAATTTCATATTAATAGTAGATGGAGAAAATGTTCTCTTGTGAGATTTCAGATGATCTAGTGTTTGATGCAGACTTTGGTGTAATATTGGTGTGACCTGAAAATCTTGAAAAATAAGAAATGGGAGGGCTTCAGAGAAAACTAAAGCCGATCTTAATTAGAGCTTTAGGCCTAACAAGAAGATGCTTACTTTAGTTGTACATATGACGGGGATTAAGAGTTAAAAGGTTTTCTTTATCACACCATTTAAATGGAGGGATTATTATCTTTAAATGATGCAGAAACAGGGTATCTGAAATCCATATTGCATTTAATAAGAATACATAATTAATTTTTGCATGTTAAATAAGTTCAAGGTTTTATTCTCTGTCCAATGACTGGGCTTAGAATTTCAGATCAGCTTTCCCAAAATTTCATCATTAATAGTAGATGGAGAAAATGTTCTCTTGTGAGATTTCAGATGATCTAGTGTTTGATGCAGACTTTGGTGTTACTTAAACTTAAAAAATGGAGGGGAGGGGAGGGGAGGGTGGGTCGAACTTAGGCCTACCAATAGTTGAGTTTGCCTGAGGATTCCTGCTGACAGAAACACATCTCTTTAATGGAGATTGAAGTAGGGACGTCCTTTGACAAAGCTAAAAAAAACACTAGTCTAATTTGAGTTATTTCAAGTTTTGTATTGAAAAAGAAGTTTGCACTTTATTAGATTTGATTCCTTAACCTAAGGATTCTTGCAGACATTGAAACAGATATGTTTACTGGAGTTTGAAGTAGGGGTGGCCTTTGACAAAGCTAAAGACACCAGTGTAGGTAATTACAGTTACGTCAAGTTTTGCACTAAGAAAGGTTTGCATATCAAAAAATTTCATCGCTCAATACTTCATAAATCTGAACTTAAAATAGATTTATGCTGGTAAATTGAACTATCTCCAAGACTATGCTATGCTGTGGATAATAGTTGTGAGATGCAGACCAGAAAAAGCTGGAGGTGGAGGAGAACTGTTTGAGAGTCTCTTTTTTAAGCGACCGACGATCAGCTCTGGAAGCGTCAGACCTTTTTTTTCCAGAAGGAAAAGCACGATAGTTTTATATTAAATCAATATAAAGATCTACATTGTAACATTGGAAGCGTCAGACCTTTGCCAAATACAGAAGCTCTGTTTTCTCTGATTTCATGAGCAACCATGATTGCTCAGGGCACTGCTTCTTGCTTCAGAAGTTGGGAACAGGATGATGGTCACGAAGATTGAGAAAAATCTTGCAGAGAGCTATAATTTTCAACCATAAATGATTAGTTGCATTGAATTTAGGAAGAACAAATGAATATTTAAAATAAGGTCCATACTCTACAGAGCTTATTAAAATATCAGAAAAACAAAAGTAGAAGAAGACAGGCAAGAGTATCATGCCAGATATCCCTAATTCGAAGAGTATTTTGTCAAAACCAATTGTTCCACGAAATCCAGATAATGTTTTATCAAAGCCATAGCCATTGTTGAACGAAATTGAGAAAATATTTTGCCCTCATGGACGCGGAACCTTTGAAAGCGAAAACATCAATAAAAACTGAATCAGTGGAGAAATTCGTCCTTTTCTTTTTCGCCTGAAATTCGTCCTTGAGAGTTAGATTGATTAGTTGTGCAATGTTTATGGCAGCTTCTAAAGGAGAAAATCAAGTTTTTTAAAGAAGTAACATAATCTCTTCAGCAACGTTTATGGCAGCTTCTAAAGGAGAAACTCAAGTTTTTTTAAGAAGTAACATAATCTCTTCAGCAACATTACCCAATGAACATATTAGGTTTATATTCTACTAAACCTGAGTATGTATATATAGTTTAAGAAAAATTACAATAATATTTTAGCAACATTACTCAATCATCAATTTCGGCCTCTAAAATTTTGGTGTTTGGAATCTATTTGCAATAATTTTACAATAGTCAAATATTAATATATTTTTAGAAAAATCACTTTGTTAAAAACATTATGCAAACATTAATATTGTATGTTAATGCAAATATTAATATTGTTATAGATTTTCAGTTAATTAAATGAAAATAATAAGTTAAAAACTCTTTAACATGTCATTCCACACTCTTTCAATACACTCCTCCATAGTATAAACTCATTATTCAAAAATAAGTTTTTAGTTAGTTAAATAATAATAATAATACGACGTTGATAAGATTCTGTTTTTAACTCAATGTAGATTAATTGATTTATATAATATTTCATTTATTATCACATTTGTATAAAATATAATCCCTATCCAATCTTAAATTCAAATCTCATAATAACAAATTAAAAATAACCACAATTAAGAAAATACAAACAAAATACCAAACCAAAAAATACAAATAACATGAAATCTAGAATTATTGATTGTGAAGATCTTTACACAATTATTATTAAATACAAATATGCCACCCTTGTTATGTTTGCAATAATTTGTTTATTTATTTATCTATTTATTTATTTACCTTGTTATGTTTGCAATAATTTGTTTATTTATTTATCTATTTATTTATTTATGTTTTCCGGTTTCCTTACCATGTTTTGGAGCAACATACATGTTGTTTTTAGTATGGTGGACAGATACTCATATTATTCTGTTTTTAATATTTCTTTTATATGCAGCTCTTTTGTTGAATGTGGACTAATGCCACTTGCTTGGTCTTCATGTCTGGAAGATATTTACTATATGTTGTCAATATGTACTGGTTTTTCAATATAAATTTCAGCGTTTTTTTTTACGGAAAGAAAATATCTGTATACAAAACTATTAAGATCTTTACAAAACCAAAAGACGGATTGCTAGATGCGTATTATTGTTCCGTTATTTTGAATTACGATCCAACAGATGTGAAGTACAAAGATATCATAGCCACTCATTATTAAAATTGAAAAAGATTATTAAAAAATATGGTTTAAACTCTATTTGAATTTGATAATTTTAATTTAATTTTAATATTTTTTTATTAAAATAGATTAATATTATTTAAAATATTTATATTTATTTTATTAAATAAAAAGATTAGTACACTTTAATGTTAATTGTTATATTTAAAATAAATGTTATTTTATATTTTATGTAGTTTATTTTATTTTAATTTATTTGAATAATTTTATATTTTTAAAATGTAATTTAAAAATTGTAAAATAATTAAAATTAATTATTTAATTATTTATTTAACATAATTTATTTTTGCATGTTAAATAAATTAATAATTAATTAATAAGAATACAATCCTTTTTAGCTATATACATTAGAATATAAAAAATATAGCGTTTTTTTCATTTCCAAAACAATGATCCCAATTAAAAAAAATTAGTCCATATGGCAATCTTTAAAGTTCCATACACAATATGATTCATCCATTAAAAAGACAAAGACCCAAAATCTCAAAACAAAGTGAAAATTTCAAAAATAGTGATCATGTATACAAGTAAAAGAGTGCCATTGCGAGCTTTCAAAGACCTTCCAAATTCATCTTTATAGTTCAATACATTTAGATAAACCATCTATTTACTTTCTTGTCCCTGTAAACATATGCAAACAAATGTGATTGAAGACTAATTAAATGTTAGAATGCAAGAAACAGAGGTTGCATGGTGAAATTCCTCAAAGTGTTTTTTCCTTTCATCCACTAAATAACAAAGAGTAATTCTCTATATATTTAAATTTTAGTAACACCATTTTCCTGTGCCAATAATAGCATTAGTTCGAGAGCCATTAATTCACATAAATTGCTTGTTTCTTGCCTTATTCCATCTATAAAAGAAAAATAGTGCTTGGAGGAAGGATGGATAATTCCCTTAGCCCCACTTCTAAGGGAGAGGGTTCCTTGAGAGGCATCATTAAAGAAAGCTCGTGCCATCTTTGTACACTGAATTTCCTTACATTTGGGAAAGACAACTAGACTATTTGAGATTTGGATAGCCCATTTCAAAGGTAAAGTATCATTTTCCTCAAAGATTTTTGAATCCCTAACCAACCATACTACCCAAGCAATAAAAAGAGGAGGAGATTTGCACCTCATAGTTTCCTTGTTCAAACACCACCTTTTGAGCATTTCCTCTATGGTATTCCTACTCTAAGCATTTTTAGTCTTGCAAATCCTTTTATTTCCAACCAAACTTGCTTTGTACAAGTGTAAGACATAATGAGATGTCGGTTAGATTCATTATCATGACTATAGACACAACACCATCCTAGACCTACAAATCTTATTTTTTGCATTGTTATGGCTACAAAGACAACATCATCTTGGACATACAAAGTTTATTTTCTATAACATATCCTAGGCTAGCACTTTGTTATTCAAAAGGAGCCACATAAAATTTTTGGATATGTTGGACATTTAAGTCTCCAAATTTGTTTCCATCACCAGATTTATGAATTGTCATTTCCCTCGACTACAAGCATTATGTATCCTATGTGAAAATTCCTTGAACGTAACAACTGGAGTTTAATCTTCCAACTATTAGTAGTTTGTTTGTCTTCTGAATTATTATTCTACAAATAATGATTAAATCACTGATGCATTCTTCACAATAAAATGACGTGAAAAAATAAAATGTGGAACTGAGAAATAGATGCACACACACAAAAAATTGACATCATTATTTTTGGACAATTGTCTTTGGAAAAACCTCGAAGGGAAAACTAATGCAGGAGATGGGGGTTTTATTATTATGCAACACAAATAAAGAATTACAACTGCTAGCTAATCTAATATACTAGGAAAATACTTTTCCCTCATAACAACTCAATCTGGCCCTCTTTGGCAAACCCGCACTTCCCTGGCAATTTACACTGTCTGGATGGAAATGCACACTGCTTGTTCCATAAATTCATTCAACCTCTCGGAACCCTTCCTAGTAAGTCATCTTGCCTCCCTCTGCCTCCTAGAAATAGATTTGACCTCTAGCACCTAAAACGAAGTGTCCTCTTGAAACTAACACTGGGAATCTGGCTAACTCGCACTGTAGAATACAACCTCCACAGTTGGATAATTTGACCTCCTGTCCTAACCTTGGACCACTGGAAATCCTCCTGAGAATTTCTCTGGAAATTCCCATTGTTGCAAACCCCAATACAGTCTCTTCCCTAGCTTCAACTGTCCCATTGCTGAATACTACAAACTGTGTAAGTCGATCTGCTCAAACAAACTTAATAACCACTAGTACAAAATGAGAGATTAATGATTACGCAGCTAAAACGTTAATCACCAAACTTATTTCAAGTGAATTACGACTAAATTTGAGCAATTTTAAGCGACCCAACTAAAAACGACTAATTTAGTCTAGGGATAAAATATACGACTAGATAATAAGAGACCCAACTAAAAGTGACTAACTTAAATTACTAATCTAGTCAAGGACTAAAATATCTGACTAGATAATAAGTGACAAAATTAAAAATGATTAACATAAATGACTACTAAAGTCCAAGAATAAAAATATGACCAACCAACAAGTACAACAAGTATATGAATTAGTCATTTATGCTAGTCATTTTTAATTGTCACTCTAGAAATGGAAAATTGCAATTTTGATACTGAAGTGTTACATTTCATTAAATTTTAACACTCGGGTCTCTGAATCCATCTACAACGTTAAAATTTATGGGGTCTCTAAATGTGTGTGCAATGCTAAAATTTAGGTAGATGGACTCAATGACCCCCTTAAAAGGATCTATGAATCCATCTATAATTCTAAAATTATAACAATTTTATACGATATAGAGTATAAGTTTACAATATACAATAGTTTTATACTTCCTTTGGGAGGAGAAACAAGAAAGAGAGTTTGAAACTAATATAGAAGGGTTTTAAGGGTTTTTGTTCCTCACATCTTAGAGAGACGACACACTATTGTTTGTGGGGTTTTTGTGGTGTTGCTACATGCCATGGTTGACTATTGCACTAGATTCATAAAGACAATGATTTTATCAATTTGAATTCAAAGTATTTTGATTTAAACTTGGTCAATTAATATAAATCTAGATTACTCTAAAGCCATATTATTCTTAAAATAAAAATATGAATAGTCTTGTTTAAATGATAGTGGCGGTGGCTACGTGGGGATGATCGTCCTCATGTGGGAGTTTCGGAGTGTACACCCACCTTGGGAAGTATTCTCTATTACAAATTAATAATAAAAACTTATAATTTATGTCTTACTTCATTTTCTTTTCTTTTTCCATGGCTCGGCATTGGGGAACGTCGAAGGAAAGAAATCACCCTACCTATCAACCTGAAGACAAGAGTGAGGTTGTTGGTACAATGTCAATGCAACATTATATACTCATTTAAAAACACCACATAAATTAATCTTTTCAAAAACTTAACATGTCACTTTACAAAATTTAAATCTAGACAGAAAGGTTAACTATTCCACTAACCACCAAAACTAATTCTAATAAAAAATTTTGTATTCCTATTCTCTATTTTAAATTAATAATAAAAAATTAAATGGTTTCTTTTAACACTCAAATTTCATGCCCACAAAACAATTTCTCTCCAAAATTAAATGAAAGTCTCTCCAATTTCGACAAAAAATTGTAAAAAAATAAAATACAAAAAGTTCTAAACCCTAGGGGAGAGGAAGAGAAGAAGGAAAGAGAAGGGTGAAAGGCTTGCTCATTTGACAAATTGAGGATTGGTTGTTGTTTCTCAACATACTAACATTATAAGAGAGTATTATATCCATAGAATCTTCTAATCATGCTTAGAATAGAAGTGAAAGATTATTTGGTGGGCTATAATATATATATATATATATATATATATATATATATATATATATATATATATATATATATATATATATGAAGTTGGTTGTGGGTGGGGAAAGAAGGTAGAGCAATGGGGAGGGAGATGTTATTGATCTGCTTCGGAAAAATATTTCTATCTGCATCTGCTACTGATCCACAATTGTTATATAGAAAGGGGAATTTGCCCCTAATATTTTCTTATAAAGGTCCAATTTCTCAATCAAAACCTAGGGTCTCTAAGTAAGCTCTAAATCAATCACCCTTATTATTTAAGTCAAGGGGTCTAAAACACTGTGGTATATCACTAAACTGTAGCTCCTTAATGGCACAAAACTATAGTCTTATTATTGCATTGTATTGTGGCTTCTTCATAGCACCAAACTGTCGTATATATATACCCTTGTCCGAAACAATGTTCCTCTGCTGAAGCACCGATACCTTCTCTTAGAAATCCGAACTGTTATTTTTGTGATTAGCCCTAAACAAATCCTCACTATCCTTTCTTCTATTCTCCGAGTTCCATCCGAAATTGTCTCTTTTCTGTGATCCGAATTTCAGAGAGATCCAAGCTTGACTGACCGTGGAAATGTGGATACCCTACACACCTATATATAGTGGTTGTCTCATATAAAGTGTTGACGCGTAATCATAGGGATTGGGTGAACAACTATAATTAGTGTAAATAAATAATAGAGGAAATGGAGAGTCATCGGGAGATGAAACTGAACAGTCACTCCCTCTTGTATATAATAATGAACAACCTAAATGAATAATACAATCTCATTTTCGAGGAGTTACCTCCTGGCAGCTTGACACATTTGCCTTCTGCGAGCACAAATTCCTCAACCTCTCATCAATGAACCGAACCTCTCTTTGTTAACGCTTCAAGCTTTAGCTAGATTCCTCTCACGAGCCCCTTTTTTGAATACATTTCATCAAATGCAACAATTTTGTTTCTGAGACGTTTGGAGGGAATAATGGCAACTTCCTCAACAATTGTCTTGTTGGTATAGACATCGAGTGTCATACGAGAGTAGTACCTTTCTATTATCCGTCAAGAGGATTTCTTAGCGATGTGTATGGTTGAAAGCGCGGGGAGGCATAGCAACTGGTGGGAATGCAACCTCAACTTGCATTTCTCATTGTATATTAGTGTCTCTCACACACAACCAGGCTTGCAGCATCTCCATATAGCCTCCGCTTGCAACATCTCATGGACAAGTGCTAATAGAAAGGCAACATTGCTGCCTATAAAAGCCACTCCATACCTCCCACGCTGCACTGCTCCTCCCACGCTGGAAGCTGCTCGGCTCGGCCCCTCCTCTGCACATATATCCGACCCATTCCACTCCACGCTGCCTGTAAACGTTGACCATACCTCTCCACGCTGCATGTATGTAAACGTTGGCAGCTCCTATACGTTGGCTCCTTACATACGTTGCTCCCTCCCTCGTAGACCTCCAATAAGCATTCCCTCCCTCACGTTGTGTGATAATACCTCCACATACTTCTGCTATGATTTTTCTGAAAAACAAACTGAATTCTCTAAGGCGGGGATCTTTAGGATTTTTAATGATTTGTTGTGATATCACATTTTTTTTTATATCTCATTGTGCCTCCCTCATATATACCTCTGTTATATACATTAGAATTGTTTTTTTTTTTACAACCAGAAGTGCAATTTCTTACAGCGTATTGGCAACAGAAGTACATTTTTTTTACAGTACACAGATTTTTAAAATGCATTCATTGATATCTATTGTGGGAGTGGTTCTCACTGGCAAGGAAAATTATCCTGAGTGGTCTCGGAAAATCAAACACACTCTCATTTTTAATGAGCTGTGGAAAGGATTGTGTGTTGGAGACGAAGACAAAGAGCCAGAACAACCTACCTCATACAAGGAATTCGCCATTTGGGAAAATAAGAATAACAAGGCTTATGCATTGATTGCAGCATCACTAAATGAAGAGGCGAGTCACTATATTTTGCCATTTTCAAATGCTTTCGAAACCTTAAAAAAACTGAAGGAACTCTATGACTCACACTCTGCACTTGAAGTTGTTCAACTCATGATTAAATTGTTCACCCTTGAATTACAAAATGATGATCCTCTTGCTCTTGCATCAGAAGTAAAATCTATTATGCATGATATCAAAGTCACTAATGTTGAACTGGACATTCCTCTGATAGCTTTCTCAAGGCACTTTATCCCACTTACTCAAATTATCTTGAGTCATTGCAAGCAAATGGAAACCTCAAAGATATTACCTTTGAATCCCTTGTGAAAAAATTTGCTGAAAGAGAGAAAGCTTTTGGGAAGAAGATAACTCCTTAGTCTTCTGAAGAGGTTGTATGTCTTGCACATAGAGAGAAGAATCTTGCTCAAGATTCTTCCAGAGGAAGAGGTGGTCGAAGAGGAAGAGGAAGAAATTTCAGAGGCAGGGGGCGCAGACACTCTCAAGGAGAAAAGTCAGATTTGCACTGCATACACTACAAAAGAGATGAATCACATGATGCATCCACATGCAAGCTGCCTTGGGACAGAATTAAGCAGGAAAGAAACCAACCCAAAGGTAAAACTAATGACAAAGAGAAAGGTAAAGCACTTGAATCCACTCACTATGTTGTGGCACACTGTATTATTGGAGTAAATGAAGACTTATTTAATGCTTCACTTGCTTCTTGGAAAAATGATTGGTTGCTTGATTCAGGAGCAACTTGCCACATGAATTTTAGAAGATATTTTTTTGAATAATTTACTAACAATGTTGATGGAGCAGTATACTTTGCAGACAGATCAAAACTCAAGCCAGTAGGGCTTGGTACAATTAGGCTTAAATTGCTTGGTCTTTTAGACTTTCTTCTACATCATGTTTTATATCTCCCGCAGGTGAGGAGAAACTTGTTGCCCTTGGTCCACATCCGCCAGCAAGGACACTCCATTCATATGTTTGATGGAAAGATTGAGGTGAGAAAAGCATCAAACCACTCACTTGTCATGATGGGTGTTAGCGCTTGAAATCTCACCTCAGGCTGAGAAAGGCAAACTCCAAGGCAACATCAAACCACTTAGCCTCGTAGCTAGCCCTACGGGGCAGGAGAGGGCTCTCTCCGGTATATCTCAGCAAAGATCTTCAAAGGGCGGAGATAACCAATAAAGAACACTGATTTTAGGCTAGTAAACTGATAAAAGGTTTGATTTGAGATTTTTAGGATTTTGGTGGAAAATCGGGGAAAGGCAATTTTGGGTGCGGGGATTGGACACAGTTTTTGCAGGGGGTTCTTTGGGGCAAGGTAGGAGACTGTATTGATGCCTTTGAAAGAGTCAGATGGGCAAGAATGACTGGTGAGGAGCTAAGGAGAGCAAGTAAACACCTTGAGTTCTCCTTAAACAGATGAAAACATTGATATTAAGCAAACTTAAAAGCAGAGCATGGCAATCATGAATTCTACTTTAACACTTCATTTGCCTAATTTGCAGAAGGAAAAGTAAGAAGATGAATCACATAACAAACTTATAAGTACAAAGAGAAACACACCATCAATACATGTAACCACAGGAATCCCAAAAAGGACTGCAAAACCCTGGTCTTCCTTTGCCAAAAATTGCAGAGATACAATGAGTAATACAATAGAAGCTTCTCCCCCAAGAGTCCAACCATGAAAATGACCAAGAAAGTACATAATATAGGCAATCTAACATCTTTCCTTGACTCTAGGGGTCGAGCTCACTATCCTAGGAGCTGTTTCAACCAATTCTAAACTGAGCACTGAAAACTAGGCAGTCAAAACAACTTGCCTCTATAAGCTAGGAAACCAATTCATTCATTAAATTTTTGCCTATCTCATGAATGAATCTTCTAGAAGAGATAAATGAGTGTCAAAATATCATAAAATTACATCATTTACAACAAGGAGGATCAAAATCCACTCCAAAAAGTCAAATCCAGTCAAAACTGCGTTTTGTTGAGCTGTAGGTGCATTTCTGTGAAAATTGCCCAACGCGTAGCGCCCTGATTCTGAACGCGTAGTGCGCCTTTGGAGCAACTTTTGAGGAACTTCCAGGTGTCCAAATGTGGCAAAAGTGGGCTTGTTGGAAAGGTCTGGATGTCTACTTTCCAACCCAAGTGGAATTTAGGAATTTGGTGTCCATTTTCCCCTCAAAAATTTCAATCTCCCAAGACTGCTTCCTGTGTGTCAAAAAAGTGGCAGAAAGTCATTTTTTGCATGTTTTTTGACCTTCTGGAGGCTCAAAACTTGGTGAAATTTCTTGGAAATTGCTGAGCAAGTGTACTTTTGCATGAAAAATCTAAAAATGCTGAGTTTTCCTGAAATGGAGTTGCCCATCTTAAGGGTCGCGCGCGGCGCGCTACGCGTTGGGGAAGAAAACCTGTGTTTGGCACAAAAAATTCACAATTGACAAAATTTTCTCCAAATTTCTTGAAATTTGGGCTGGGAGTCCCCAATCAACTACCATGCTCAGTCAAAGAGGCGTTGGCCAAAATTTGGAGTGGATCGGGCCTTTTTCTTCGTTTTAGTGCTTTGCTCAACCTCCTTGGATCTAGCGATTGTATTTTTGACATTTTTCTAAAACCATGACACCTGTGTAAAAAGTGAAGGAGGTTTTTCTTATTTGGTATGTTTTGGACAAAAACCTCTCTCAATTTTCCAAAATTCATCTTTTATTGCTCTGAAACATCTTTTGAGTGAAACTTATCCCGATGTGTGAAACAATGAATTTTGTCGAAATGAAGCGAAATGAAGGGGATAAGAGACTTCTAAATTCTTGGGGAAATTTTTGGAAGTAGGGAGGAATGTTAGGAAGCAGGGGAAAGTGGAATTGTGGAGATCGAGTGAGGGGAAGGGGTCCAAAATGGCAAAACACAGGCCCAACCTAGAAAATTGCCAGGTTGTAGCAAGAAACAAGGGTTTGTGCGAAAATGAGGAATTTGGCGGATCTAAGGGATGGGAAGCATTTAATAAGGTACTTTAAGGATAAGGGAAGGTGTATGAACATCAGGATACAAGTTTTGCCGATGATTTGACCGTCGAAGAGAAATTGCCTTCAAAACCCTAGGAGAGGGAAATGACCTTACCTAGGCGCAACTAAAGCATGAACAAGGTGTAAAATGGCTCATTAGACACTGACATGATAATGAAAACCCTATGAATGATGATAGACTCAGCTGAATAGTGACATAGATTGGCATTTGGGCAACTTTGAAAAGAGTGAGAGCAAACCCTAGACCTAATGCCTAGTGACCAAATTTTGCTTGAAGACTCACTGAAATGACAAAATTTGACCTTGACACTTCAAAATCACTTTGTAAGAGCACGTTTGATCACTGGAGGAAGGCTGGAAAGACTGACACTAACATTGGCTCCAATGGGGATGGTAGCTCCTTGGAGGTGCCAAGAACGACAGATCTTTGGGTGAGCAGACAGTGCCTCCGTCCATTGGGCGATGGAGTCATTATTTCCACCTTTGACCCAAAACTTTGACACATTTATTGAATGAAAACTTGACTTAAACGGATGACACAAATTGAATCTCACTCAACTAAAAACTGACTCAATACTTAAACACAACCGAACAACTGAAAATGATGCTCAAAGTGGAGCTTATTCATCAAAACCTACTCTAACAGTTTTATTCATCACCTGATCAAGTGAAATGAAACAACCAATGCAACCAAGTAAGTATTCCATCTGCTGTTCGATTTTTTTGCAAGTGCTCACTTATGGACAACAAGAGAGAACTACTGAAAGGCAACTCCCATGACGACTTAGAAACAAATCCGTTGAATGATATGGATTCACTATCCACCTCCAAAAACACTGCATAAGGATCTTGAAATTCAAGCACATTGGAACTTAGCTCATCCAATGGATTACTTCTCGTTTCCTCATACCATGAATGCAAACTTTGATCTAAGCCTTCTGACGAGACCTCTGCTGAAAATGACAAAGAAACTGACTGCTGGATCAAATTCATATCAACACATGTTTCAAGCTCACCTGTAATCAATGGAAAAATGGTGTTACTAGTTTGCCTACAATTCCTAGGACAATCTTAAATATGGTGTGCTCCATGAAGTTTTTCAAAAATGTAAAATTGATGTTTTGGGCTGATGCAGTTCTATGTGCTGTATATGTAAAGAATATATGTCCATCTAATGTTATTAGAAACAAGACTCCTTATGAAATGTGGTATGGGCACATTCCTTCGGTAAAGCATCTCAGGGTCTTTGGTTCCACATGTTATGCCTTGATACCAAAAGTACATAGAAACAAACTTGGTGCAAGAAGTCGTAAGGGTATCTTCCTGTGGTATTCAAACACCTCCAAAGCATACAATCTCTATGATGAAGTCAATAAAAAGTTTGTTGTATATAGAGATGTAATATTTCTTGAATCATCCAAAACTAAAAATTTTGTTGAGCGACAACTTGATCGCTTGGATAGATTCGCAAATGAAAAATCATTTCAAGTATTTGATAATCAGATTCCACATCTTGAAGGAGGGATTCCTATACTAGATAAACTTGTGGATTCTTCTTCTGAAGCACTCTCTCCCCCGCATGAAACTATAATAACAGATGATACTTTGAGTGATGTGATTGAAAAAATTGGGAGACTCAATCTTGATTCAGTCCCAACTCAATCAATGGAGCAGCCTAGAGCATCTCAGAAAGGTCCCCCAAAGTGGCTGACAAAGACATTTGAAAGTGTTCATCCTGATCAGGTTGAAAAGACAGGAACTAGAAATTCAACCCGACAAATAAGAGGTGATGTAGATGACTCTGATTCACTTGTTGATATAGATATTTCTTACGATTGTGAATTAAATTTGTCTACATATTTTGAACCAACTTCCTTCAAAGAAGTTGCTTCTCATGATGAATGGAAAGAAGCAATGCAAAAGGAGTACGATGCCTTGATAAATAATGGCACTTGGAAGCTGGTTGATCCTCCATTGGGAACCAAACCAATTAGCTGCAAGTGGGTCTACAAGAACAAGTATAAAGCCGATGGTTCACTTGACAAGCACAAAGCTAGGCTTGTGGAAAAAGGTTTTGCACAGAAGGAAGGGGTTGATTATGAGGATACTTTTCCCCCACAGCCAAATGGGCAACCATCCAGACACTCTTTGCCCTAGCAGCTTAGTACGGTTGGAAAGTCCATCAAATGGATGTAAAAATTGCTTTCTTGAATGGAGATATAAAAGAGAATGTTTTTATGTCCCAGCCTGAAGGATTTGCTGTGAAAGGACATGAACACAAAGTATGCAAACTTGTGAAATCCTTGTATGGCCTTAAACAAGAACCACGAGCCTGGTATGAAAAACTAACTGAGCATCTTCTGAAACTCAATTTCAAACATTATGATCTCAATGATGCAACTTTGATTGTCAAGAAGGTTGGAAAAATAGTTGTATATCTTGTGGTATATGTAGATGATATTTTGATGACAGGGAATAATGAGAGCTACATTGTATCCATAAAGAAGGAATTGAGGAAAGGTTTTGAAATCACTGATTTGGGCTATGTTCATTACTATCTTGGTATTGAAGTAACTCAACATCCGAAGTCCATATTCCTTTCTGAAAAGAAGTACATTTGAGATCTATTGAACAGGTTTGGCATGACCAATGCAATCCTCTGACTACTCCAATGGAACAAAACTTAAAGCTCACATCCATTGAAGGAAAAGAATTTGAGGATGCAACAAAGTATAGACAGCTTGCAGGAAGTCTCAATTACCGGACTACTACCAGACCAGACATTTCATTTGCTAATGGAATCCTCTCCAGGTTTATGCAAAATCCTTGTGAGGGACATTTGTCTATTGCAAAAGAGTTCTAAAGTACTTGAAGGGAACTCAAGACTTTGGACTCAAGTATACACAGGTGGGTGACTTCCGCTTGATTGGATACTCTGATTCAAACTTCAATGGAGACAAAGAAATTGGGGTATCTACTTCAGGTTATGCTATGAGTCTTGGATCAGGAGCTGTCTCCTGGAGATCACACAAACAATCAGTTCCAACAGATTCCACAACAGAGGCAGAATATGTGGCAGCAACTGAGCCAACAAAAGAAATTGTGTGGCTCAGGAAAATTTTGGAATATTTGCAGGTAAAACAAGTACAATCGACTCCACTCATGATTGACAATACCTCGGAAATAAAGTTGGCCAAGAACCCAAAGTTCCATGATCGAACGAAGCACATCAATACAAAATATCATCTGATTCGACATCATGTTGAGGCCAAAATAATCCATCTTCACGATTGTTCCACTAATGAGAAAATTGTAGACATCTTCACCAAAGCACTTGGAAGAGAAAAGCTTGAAAGATTTAGAATGATGCTTGGACCCACCAACATCCCTTCAGATTAAGGGGGAATGTTGACACCTAATCATAGGGATTGGGTGAACAACTATAATTAGTGTAAATAAATAATAGAGGAAATGGAGAGTCATCAGGAGATGAAACTGAACAGTCACTCCCTCTTGTATATAATAATGTACAACCTAAGTGAATAATATAATCTCATTTTCTAGGAGTTACCTCTTGGCTTGACATAAATAAGCAGACCTATGAATCCAAATGGGTGTGTTTCCATTTAGGTGAGCCGACATGAATTCTTATCTTTGTCTTGAGGTCGATTTGAAGAGGAGTAACAAGTGCTTGTCTTTGAGGGCTATTTGACAATCCTATAGACTTGTATACATTTGTAACATGCCCAAGAAGGGCTCTCCATACATGACATTGACTCTTTTGAATTTTATGACAAATCCTAAAGGCTCTCAATGGGATCCATCTAAAAATAAATTATCTTTCTCATGAAACCCATGAGGCAAGCATTACAATAATAATTTATTTTTCTTCTTTTCATCATTTACAAAAATCACAATTACATGTCATTATGAAGACCGAACCTAGTTATACTTTTCAACACTCCATTTTAACTAGGGAGGTATTCATAATGGTACTTGGTCATTCTCAATTTGAAGAATTTCTCATAAGAAGAATCATACTGGTAGCCCATCTGTATAACATCATATCAATCAACATTGTCACATAGCAAGGCCTTGACTAACAACTATATCTCTCCACAAGATCTGAGCTCAATGCTGGCAAGACCAATGATTTATAGACACTCTCATCATTGTCTCTCCCAGAACATACCCCACCTGGGTTCTTAGGGTGTGTTCCATCAGGACTATTCTTATCTTGGATTCCCAGTCCTCAAAGAATATCAGTCCTCTATGACTACTCTTATCTTGGATGCCCTATCTCATCCTCAAAGATCATAGGATGCCAGATGATTACCCAATCCTCCATTATTCCTTCCCAAGTGAAGACTAGAACGAAATGTCTATCTCTCCCTCTTAATTAGGGAGGACATATCTATTCCAATAAATAATTGCACTCATTCTTACTGAAGGAATGTACCTAAGCCCACACTTGGCTTAGTAATTTCCAAGTTTCTTCCAAGTAAGAAACTTGTTTCCAGGCTCCCTCTTAATTAGGGACCTACAACAACTCTTCAGGTGGAGATGAAAAGACAACCAACTACTTGAAGAACTCCTTCCTTCGATGTCATGAATTTCTTCTTTTTCAAGGAGTCTTCACCTTTTGGTACTTCTTCATAGGGCAAAGACCATCCATCACTTTCATCCATGAGTCAGTAATGTCATCATTCCTTTCTGATCAAAACAATTTTAATGACTTTCAATTCATCATTATTTTATCCCATACACTTCTTTACTTAATCTTGATAAAAATTTTCATGTGTATATTAATGTATGAATGTAAATGGTTTTTGAAATTAACCCTAATAAAAAAATTGATATATAATATAGCTCTGTCTCGGCATCACCTGAACCCCTTTTTTATTGACACCATAGGCTCAAAATACTTTATAATATCAACTTTTCAATTCGATGTATTTTAACATAATGTTAGACCTCCCTAATCTATAGTACCATTTCATTGAGGATCCATTAAAAAATGAGAAAAATAAATTAATTATAAATTTGATTAAGGATGCTAGGTTTTTAAGATATTTTTTTTTACACAATCGGTTACTGATTTTCATTCAAAAAAGATGTTGGAGTGGACTCCCGTTATAAAGATTTTGGTGCCAGCCAAGCTGAGAAGGAATTCAAGGAGAACAAATACCCAATCAGCATGGAGGCTGAGGTCGTATGATCCTAGTTTTCCTACTACAGATTGTTTATAAAGCCTTACAAACTGAAACAAAAAAAACATTACATTTGCATTTCATAGGAAACTACTGAAGTTAGACAGAACATAATTAGAACTGTTGAAAGCCCCTAATTTTGATTTACTGAAGGTTCTTGCTTTGGCTTGATTCTGCTGCTTTGATGCCTATAATTCTCTCCAGACTGATTGAGGAGAATTCCTTTCAGATAGGCAATGGACTCCTCCAAGTGAGTGTAACGATTTTTGAGAGATTCGATTTTAGAATTTTGACTGGCAAGTTTGTTGAGGAGTAGAGAGTTTTCATTCCTTGCCTGGAACCAAATGTCTTTGATAGTCTCTCAGAGCTGATCGATCATGAATTTGTTCGCTCTACAATAAACACACTTGTCATTCTTAGATGCTGCTTCTAGTGGATCCATAATCACCGTGGTGCTGTAAATGACCTTTGATGCAGTGGGCTTCCTTTGATGCTGGTGGTGGCCTTTGATGCAGTGGACTGCCTTTGATGCAGTGGGTTGGCTGAAGAAATCTGATGAGCTATAGAGGGAAGAGATTCTCGAAAATGGAGGAGGAGAAATAGAAAGGGAGAAGGATGTTGAGAAAGATCGACAGGGAAGAATAACAAAGATGCAAAGAGGGGATTGACAGGGGCAATAGAAGGGCAGTGAAAGGGAGTGCTTGAACACAAAAAGAACAGAGAGGCCGATAATAGTCAAAGTAGAGGAATATGGGCTAAGAGAGATAAAAGGAATAATTCCACAAGGAGCTCATGCAAGGAGAGCCGAGAGGGAGACCAGGGGGGTAGTAATGTGGAAGCTGTAGAGAGGAGTGAGGGAATAAGTGAGGAAGAAAGAGGATAAATAGATGAGGAGGCTGAGAGGAAAAAGCATGATGGGAGGGGAGGGAGGGGAGTCATGGGAATCAAAGGGGAGGGTGTCAGTCTTGGAGAGCGAACATGACCAGAGAATAAGATCAAATAGGATTTGAGGAGGATTATGGTTCAGAATTGATAAGATAGGTGCAGATTTAGTGGTAGGCCAACCCAGATTATGAAAAGACACTAATTGGATTGGCTGGAAGGTGGAAATGTTATGGTATTGGGAGGTGAAAAGAGTCATGTATAATGCAAACTTCTCCAGGAGGCCGTGCCACAACCTTGTTGGCTTGAATATCAACTTCTTTGTTGTTCTCCCTTAGAATGTGCATGAAGGTGACCTGTCCTTGATTGATTAGGTGGTGCCTAATCCTTTTTGTTATTTGATTCAATGCAACATTTTTTGGATTGGTCTTATTGACCATGGATTGAATAAGAATGGCTGAGTCTCCAAAGATGATTGGGTTCAGAGTGTTTCTCTTTCTTAATATTTTTGCACCCAAGAGGAGGTCGTAAGCCTCAACCTTATTATTTGTAGTTGTGCCCAATCCCCATTTGAAGGCAATGGGATTTTGCCTGCCCTGTTCATATAAAATGCCTCCTACTCCTGATTTCCTAGGATTTGACTTAGATGCTCCATCAAAGAATAAACATGGTCTTTTGAGGGAATTCATCCATAGGATGAAGTCCTCCTCTTTTAGTCTGATTTTCCACTTCATGCAGGTATCTTTCTTTTTTGGAGTGGATGGAAGATTGGGTCTGTTGTTTGCATAGGAGATCCAGACTCGTTCCTCCTACTGTAGTTGATTAAATCAATTGCTTTCGTGCCTTTGGCTGATAGAAACTCAGAAGTTAATCCCCAATATTTGGAGAGAAATTTACCTATTTCAAGAGTTTGGTTATTGAAGATATTATGATTCCTAGCAAGCCAGATTTTCCAGCAAAGGAAGGAGGGGATACTAGTCCAGTATCTTTTGATGGTGTGTTTATTTTTGAGAGAGTATGGGTAATATTTCCCCCAAGCAAGATATAACTCATTGAATGAGAATGAAAAATTCAGATCTAGTTCCAAAGTGTTGGAAATAATACTGGGGGGGGGGGGGGTGAATCAGTATTATCAAGTAAATTATTTTTCATTTCATAATCAGATTTGCATATGCTACTTCAGTTAGTGAAAACGGCGTATATACACAACTACAGTTAAGGAAACTCGCATATAACTTGCAGACTTATAATTTAATTTATTCTTTAGATGTTGATCATTAATCTATGTGTCAGAACCATATAACCAGTAACTAGGAACAGTAAAACAGAACAGACAGTCACACACAAGAACACAAGATATAAGGTGGAAACACAATGTGGGTGAAAACCACCTGCTGCAATTCGTCTCTATCTTCTTTCTATTAGAAACTTCTTTTTACAATGTATCTGTACTGGTGCAGTCTTATACTAGTACTCAGGCTTCTACCTACAGAAGGCTACAACCTTCTCTCGTTTTCTAGCTTCTTCTAGAAGGGAGCTACAACCCTTTTAGCTCTTGTACTAGTTGATGTACTAGTACATAGGTGCTAACCTACAGAAGGCTACAACCTTCTCTTTTCTTCTAGGGACCATGTTTCATAAATTTTCAGACTAGATCCATCAATGACAATAATCAAACATCAAATACATCTGCATCAACCAATCTCCTTTGCTTCAATCAAAACTGAATCAAACAATTACTTCTCTGAATGCTGTAACCAGACTACATTGACAGTAACCAGAAACCAATCCTAAACCCAGAACACTACAGCAATAAACAGAAGTAGCTAAAACATATTTCATGAGACGTATGCTACTTCAATATGTATAACCTGTGTACATACGCTTCTGTATTAAGACCAACCAATGTATACACTGCTTTGACTTACTGAACTAGCGTGTATATGCGCCTCTACTATGCCGAACCTGCGTACAAATCTATAACATATAATTTACCCTTTTCACTTATTCAGACATGAGTTATACCCAGATTATCAAATTTATAGATCAAGTCATGCGCCAAATATAACATATCAAAATCACACAAAGATACTACTATTCAAGCCTTAAGATCTTGACCCAACAATAGAACTTATCCTTCTTCTTGTGCTCAGGTTCCTCCTTGGTTCAGATCCAGCTATGCACCATAACCCAATTCTAGATCTTGCTCTTCATAAGATATTTAATGCTTGAGTGAATACCTTTGCCAAATGATCTCCTTCCCTTTTTATAGTCTTAGGCCTTACTCAAACCATGGTCCAAAACCATAGAGAATCAATACCATGGACCCAATACCTAGGTTCAACACATCGGATGAGATACCATGGTCCAAAACCATAGGTCCAAATACCAAGGACTAAATACCATGGACCAAAAATAAGTTTTCCCACATGTACGCACTTTTCCTTGCATGAAAGTGCATGCATACATATACGCGCCTTATGATCGTCGAACCCGTGTGTATATGCGACTTGGTTAAGAGGAACCTGTGTATATCTCTTTTTCCTTCATTCTGAGAGCCTGAACTGTGATCTGTCATTTGAGTGAGTTGCCATCAAGGACAACACCTGTGTCATAGCGCCAAACCTGTGTCATAATGCCAACAATCTCCCCCTTTGGACTTGATGGCAACCCCAAGTCACTCAAAGTCATTCTCCCCCTTTGTCATCAAGGGCAAAGGGTTATGCTCCCCTTGAGTACATAAATCTCTGCTTTGTTGTGCTGTCCATGCTCCCCCTGACTGTAGGCAAGGTCTGCAAGAAGATGTTCTACAAGAAGAAACATGACTTTATACATCATAAATGACCTTCCTATCACCAAAGACTCATACATACATCCATATCCCAACCAAGTGGGGATATACCAATATTGACTCATCCACCCAACCAAGTGGGGATACACCAAAAGTTTACACATGATAAAACAAGAATATTACATCATTCGTCCCAAGCATAGTGGGGAAACCAACGTAGGCCGTTACATGACATTGATAATAAAAGAAATACATGACATAGAGATTAAATATTTAAGACAAGATTATGATAGTCATCAGCAACTAACATCAACAACATCTGTCAATCATCATCAAAACCAGCAACCATGCTCTCCCTCTGCACTTGATCCATCTGAAACAAAAATAGCTATGAAATTGAACCAAGATCTTCTAAGATAATGCCAACGATGCATTATTAGAATTATATGCTCCCCCTGAACCTATGCCAGATGGTCTCTGTCAGACCCATATCCGACTCTTTTCATCCTGAGTCTGTCCCCAATGATTGACTTCAAACCATAATATACATGACTGCGTCCATAGACACCTACTTATGTACATGGATACACTTCACGAAACTCGCGTACAACCATTGTTCTTTGAAACAGATAATTTCAACATCGGGATGATGCATCGACTACTCCCAACTTCTGTCTGAGATATTTAAATGTCTCCCTGGGCAGTGGTTTGGTGAATATATCAACAACCTGTTCCTTGGAGGGAACATACTCCAATTTGACCTTTTGTTCAAGCACTTGTTCTCGGAGAAAGTGATATTTGATAGGTATGTGCTTGATCTTCGAATGCATGACTGGATTCTTTGAAATACTGATTGCACTTGTATTATCACAAAAAATGGAGATAGGTGGAGTACAAGTGATTTGAATGTCTTGCAATGTTTGCATCATCCAAAGGAGTTATGTGCAACAAGATGCAACAACCACATATTCTGCTTCAGCTGTAGATAATGCAATTGAACTTTGTTTCTTGCTGAACCAAGATACTGGTTGAAGGGAAAATACCCCTAGGGTCCTTTGGGCTAAGACTCTACCAGACTGAAAATTGCTTATTCAGAAACACACACACACAGCCATCATTTTTACTTTTAAGCAAATGCTAACGTTAAGGGTACGTACCTAAGGTCCTACGTTCGAGAAGACCTTAAGGGTCCAAACCCTTCTTGGAGTTCCCTTCTTCTTTATTTGACCTGCAAGACAAACAAATCAAAGAACACAACAGTACATGTACAGATACTTATGTATAAATCATCTTTATGCTATAAAGTTAGTTATAAAAATCTTTAAGTAACCACTTTCATAAGAATTCAACACAAGAATCTCATAAGCATAAAGAAAGATTATTCGGGAACAAAGACGTGTTTCTTTATATATAAAGGCAAATAAAGTACATATATCGGAGAGATATCACCTGAACACCTTCAGCAGGCTCCAAGCAAGCTTCCTCCTGGATTCGTTCCAGCCTCAAGCCTCCAACAAGAGCTCCTTCCAAGTCTTACTCAATGATGATGTCAAGGATGAATGATCACCAATACACATGGAAACAAGGGTTTCCTATGCAAAGTGGGGGAAGTGCAGAATGCACCAAGGACTTCAGACCTGGCCTAAGGGAAAAATCTCAGCATAATAATCTTGCTCTCCTTTTTCTCTCTCCCCTTGGCCTTCCCTTTGATGTCTTTTTATACCCTCTCCAAAGTAGTTTTTTAGTTAGGAGTTGGTTGGGAACAGTTGGGCCACGGGCACTAACAGGTGATCCAGCAGGTAAACCCGCGATCACCGCCCGAAAAAGAGGAATTTATTATTTTTTAAAGTGTTTTAATAGATACACGCGGGTTGGGTATGACAGACCCGCGTGTACACACGTTTAACACAGGGCAAAGTCGCGTATAGGGAATAAAACACTGTTTTTTAAATTTTTGGACCAGGTCTGGAAGGAGGGGTTGCCCTAGGCCATAAGTGCAGCATCACAAACCATAAGAGTGAGATTTGGAGCTATAACAGATGCCCCCTAATGTATGAGGTCAGAAGGGGAACATGATGGCCGAAATATATTAAGTAAGTACAAGGAAAGGAACTCTGCCGAAAAACCGAGGAGGACTTCACCAGAATTCAGCCTGCCAAGCCACCGAAAGGAGATCAGAAAGAAACACTGTCTGAGGCGGGCATACCCATGCTCAGGAAAAGTAAAGTATGTCCGCATATCAAGTACGAGCGGATCCACTAAGTATACAAGTATAAATGACTGTAAAATACATAATGGATCATCTGATCATAATGAGTAAGTACATGTCTGAATATCACATATAAAACTGTCAATGATGCTGAAAGATGCAACGGATCACTGAAATCAAAGACTGATCCCATAAGGTACCAACTGAACATGATGGAATAGGATGGTACTACACTGCAAACTCAGGTGCCAGCATATAGAATGTCGCCATGACTGACTGCAACATATAAGGTGGAGTGGTATCAACTAGCAGCAACAGGAGCAACTGTCAAGTGAACCAATGAATGCTGATACAACCTGAGGTCTTCACCGACCGCCGTGGTACATTTCTACACCATGGGAATAAATGATCTGAAGTCGACCATGTGAGAAATCGTTTGATTACCGGTCATTGATGTATACCGTTAACAAACGCGAGACTACTCACCGATAATGATAATGAGCGTCAAGGTACCCAGTACAATCTAACAAGTGTGAATAGATGAGCTGAAGTCGAACACCTGTAAGAATCTATCAATCAGGAGACAATGATGGTTTCCCACTGTCGATAGCGAGGAATCTGCCACTAATGACTGCAAACCCCAAGGTACTGCCAAATGGACTCTAGATCTTTGCCCCAGAGCAATGAGTCGGAGTCGATAGGGAAAGATCCGCTAAAAGGAAGGCATTAAGGCATCCTCCATCAATCTAGCGCGAGTGTAACCCTTAGGCCAATAATGTGGAAGGAATCGGACGAAAAAGATGTAGTAACCCAACCGAAGTACGTTTCCGGCGTACACAAGATGTGGCTAGCGCACGGCAGAAACCCTCTGAACCAACCAATAATGAAAGCTGACACAGAGGCGAGGTATCCACAAATAGGGTCAAATGGAAACCAAGGTACTGCACGAATCCCAATGTGTGATAATGTATGCTGATGTCGAACACAAGGGAAACCACTCAGTCAAAGACCCATGATACTGATCGATGCTGAGCACAAGGTGACCTATCAATAATGAAAATAGGGCCAGGGTGCGGTCTCTAGGTCTGCCCTCAGAGCAATGTGTCGTCGTCAATAAGGACAAGACCCGCCAGCAAGAAGTCAATGGGTACCTTCTCAAACCGGCACGAGTGAAGGACCAATATAACTGATGTGATGATAGACATGACACTGACAACCAGGGATGGCCGACTGAAAAACGAGTCAAGAGACACCGCAGAAAGGCCGACTCAGGCTAACTTCCCTTGAACAAAAGCACGACTCAATGTGACTATGTGGCAGCATATAATGAATCTGTATAAGTTCGTCGTGCAGGAGGCACGAACGAACCCTCCATATGATTGGAAGAGATAACCAATCGGGGGAGAACTGACTCGATAACAAGGTTATGTCTTACCTAAGTCAAACTAAATCCCACCCATGCGGAGGAGACTTTGTTTTGAGTGCTTTGTTCAAGGGTGACACGACTGACTCTAGCTGCCAACAATAAATGGAAATAATGTCCCTGTTCCCGCTCTTTTTGGAATATTTAATTTTTTTTTGTCTTTTTCTGATAAGCCGGAAAAAGAATAAAAGAATGCTATGGTACAGTGGAAAGAACGAGTGTCGGTGAAACAGATGATCTAGTTCCTGGGAAAGGAACGTTCCTATGCTCAATGCAGGGAGGTGAAAAACTGGTCAGTGACACTCAGAGGTATGTTCCTTCCACGGATCTGGGTATGTCAAGCTGCAGAGGTCAAGGGTATGCAAGGTTGATTTTGCAGACGTCATGGTCAAAAGTTGGCTTAAACACGAGTCCAAGTGAAGCCGGCTATAGGCCAAAAGGTGCAAATGGTCAACATGCAATGCAGAAGTACAACTCAACACACATAGGAGCCTCTAGGGTATAAGGCCAGAACGAAGCGAAGAAGCAAAGAGGAATGAGTCTTCAACGCATAAGTCATGGCGGGACTACAGAGGACTCCCGAGCCTACTCAAAACGAAGCAGCATGGGCAACAAATGTCAGTGAGGTGCTAACTAGGATGCCCATGTAAAAGGATGGCTCTACCATCATGTCATGATTTAAAGAATCGGCGAGTGAAAATGGCTTACGAACCATAACACGATGGGGTCGACCCTACGGCAGATGTATCGGTCAAATGGAGGCTAGTATGCATGGTGCAACGGAAAAAATGGTGTCCCTAACCTATATGCCAGTGAGAACACGATACCTGCCATGACGGGTCAGCAGTCATGGAACCGTCTCGAACCGTCGAAAAAATGTCCAAAATGTCCTGAAAAACAACTCAATCTCGACATTCCAAGCTCCCAAGTTAAAAGTGACATGAAACCAAACAAAATAAAATTTTGAAAAAAATTTTGCATTTTCAAAACTTATAAAAAGAAATTTTGGACTTACCATTTTCACCGTTTGACTTGGAGAGCAAAAATTGTGGAGCAAAAGGAGCAAACTTCCCCGTGACTTATTCAACCGTTCAAACTTGCCGAAAACTTCCATGTAAGCACTAAACTTGTCTTGCAATCAATTGTGATAGTTTTTAGGAAGTTTAATTAATGTTTCACCGTTATATTTTTGCAAAAAATCGTTCTGCGGCGTACACGCGGGTTGGATGTATATAAATCGCATATACGACGGCCCTACACGTGACTGTGTATAGGGTAAACCGCGTGTGTGCAGCGAAATTTTTTTTATACATAAAACTAATGGATGAAAATGATTTTTTCTTCCAGGATGACTCTCACATGGCGTGAAAGAGAGCACTCAACCGTAGATAATGAAGTTATGAACAATGATGAGGCATTAGACGCCCTACGGGGATGCAGATTGTTAAAATTCTTCAAGTTGCCAAATATGAAAGCAAATGTGCGTCTGCTCGAGAGACTCATTGATTATTGGGATGTCGAGGAAGAAGCTTTTGTGATTGATCAGATGCCACTCAGGGTAGAAGTGGAAGATATATATTTCATCACGGGCCTTTCCCGAAGGGGAGAGGTAGTACCCTCCCGGGGCAGGACCCGGAATAGTCTCAATGTAGACGACTATGTACAACTTTACTGCCCAGGTCATCGGAAGGTCGGGAGCCAGATCTCGATCCCACACGTGGCGAGTTTGTCACTGCGGATAATCTTGTTCACCATAGCTCGAGTGAACGGATCATCCTCGCTACATCAGGCATCACGGGTAAACATGAGCGTAGCAGTGGACTGTCTCACTATGGTGTTTGACTGGTGTACTCCTCTACTTACCAACATGAAAGAACAGCTTGCTTCTATCAGGAGGGGACAGACCAAAAACTTTGGGTACGGAACCATTTTATGCACTTTCTTCTTCGAGAAGGTTCCCGCACTCCGCCCCAGGGTAGCAGTTCCCATCAGTAGTCCACGTGATCCACGCATGGGCCGGTGGGCTGACTTGATGAGACGTCTGGGGGGTGGGGAAGTGCCTAGGAATGCATTCGACGATGACTTTTTTGCTTGGTGGGAGCAACAGATCATCGCCATAGATGACTACCCCTATGCTGGACTGGATTTCCGAGGAGATCCTGATCTAGTGTTACCACCGGATGCAGCATGGGGCGAGATCGGTAAGATTTTTGATTTTTATGATTTTATGATTTTTAGGATTTTTCAAATATAATGATGAACTTTGAAAAAATATTTTTGATGAGATTCAAATGGCTAATATGATGATCATGTTCCAGACATTGGGCCTGTGCGACCAGATGGATTCCCACGGCACGGACGGCGTGGCCGAGGAGCCGAAGAGGCGGCTGCGGATGCGGAAAGGACCCTCGCCAACGTCCAGCGACACTTGGCGAGATTGAGCTACCAAGTACCGATGGCCGAGATAGAGGACCTTCCTCCAGATATGCAGCGTCATGTGGTTGGGATGCCACGTGACTGGGTTCGCGTTTTTCGGCGCGTGGCCAATGCTATAGTTAGTTATTTAGCTGCTCATCCAGAGCCGAGGCATTAGATATGCCTGACATGATTATGGGCATTTGAGTCCCAATTTTGTATATTTTTGGACACACATATGTACACTCGAGACGCTTTGCGATATATATATATATATACAGTTTGACTTTTTGATGTATGATTTTATGATGATGAATGATTGATATGCCAGTCTAATGCTTGATTAGCGATAGAATCAGCTAACCAATTTTGAGATCTTGGAATGTGCAAATAATTAATGTAAATAAATGATCTTTGCAACAACCTCACCCTTAAATATTGGCGATATAATGATGGATCTCTAACCCGATAAATGTTATTTAACTGAGACACTATCAATTGAGAATCAAGATATACTACCACCGAGTCGATCCCATGAGATATTGCCTCGGATAATAAATTGATAACAGCTGTATACTCGGCCATATTGTTTGAAGCAGGACCGATACACACGCCTCTCGATATCATCAATTGACCAGTTGGATAATAAAGTACCCAAGCTGTGGAAGCAAGATTCCGAGTGTGCCGACTAGCACCATCGGCGAATCCAAAATAAACCAAATCATCCATCAACACCTGCCAAAGCAGACCAAAAAGTGCTGATATCAGAAAACGCTCGATAAGATATGTACAAATATACATAAAATACAAAGAAGTCATTGCCTGGTAAAACTAAGCAAAATACTTCTTTAAATAGAGCCCATTTCGGGGCTCCCCAGCTTGTTTCCTTCGAAATCAATTAACTCATACGATCCTTTTTCTAAGACTCGTTTTATAATGAAAGGACCGTACCACATAGGCTTAAATTTGCCTGCGCCCAAGGCGTCCTTATCTTGGTCATAGACCAAGACAAGGTCACCTTCAGAAAAGACACGAGGACGGACAGACTTATCATACTGAGTTTTGACCCTTTTCTTATGGGCCTCATTCATCGTGGCGGCATCTCGACGCTGCTCATCGAGATGTTCCAGGTGAACTAGGCGCTCCTCGAGACTCGAAGTCTCAGGAAGAAGCTCGACAGCCAATTTCAGAGATGGAATTTCACATTCGACCGGAAAGATAGATTCCATCCCGTAAACCAACTGAAAAGGAGTAAAACCAGTAGCCGTTTTAACGGAGGTTCGGTATGCCCAAAGAGCCGGATACAACATAATGTGCCAATTGGACCGATTTTTATCGATTGTCCGTTGGAGTATCGTCTTAAGAGTTTTATTGACCGCCTCGACCTGTCCATTGGCCTGAGGATAGTAAGGAGACGAATGCTCTTGACGGAAACCTAATTTAAAAGCCAATTCGGACATTAGCTGATTTTGGAAATGACTGCCATGGTCAGTGACAATCTCTCTTGGGATACCGAATCTTGAGATAACCTGATTGAAAAGAAACAAAGCTGCCCTGTCACTGTCGTTCTTATAAGTAGGCATGGCATCAGCCCACTTCGTGAAGTAGTCTACAGCCACGATAATGTACTTGTGATTCGCCGCTGAAGGCGGATTACAAGTCGTAAAATCAATACCCCACTTAGTGAAGGGACCGACGGTGACAACGGGAAAAAGGGGAGCTGGATGCGCGCGCATCTTGCGAGTAAAAATTTGACACGGGTGACAGCGTTTTACCGCTTCCACACAGTCCTTAAAGAGTGAAGGCCAAAAGTAGCTGGCACGTAAGATGCGCTGGGCTGTAGCAAGCCCGGATAGATGACCACCACAAGCTCCACTGTGGCAATCATTAAGAACAGACTCTGCTTCCTCTAAGGTTAAACAACGTCGAAGAATTGAATCAACCCCTCGACGGTATAAAGTGTCACCAATGATAAAATAGTTTTTAGCCAGGTGACGTAACTTGCGACGTTCATCCTTGGAGAAAGTAGAGGGAAACTTCGAAGTCTGGAGATAAACAATGATATCTCCATACCAAGGGTCTTGTGAAGAGATGAGGAATATATGTTCGTCGGGTAAACTTTCCTCATAAACAATATCCTCTCCACAAGGAAGCTCAGAAATTAGCTCCGCGAAGACCATAGATTTCTTAGACTTGGCGGACAAGAACTCGAGATCGAATTCTTGTAAAATGACTATCCATCTATTATATTTGCCCCCAATCACTCGCCTACTGAGGAAAAATTGGAATGGATTGACCGCCGCTAAGACAAAAGTTTTGCGTAGCAAAATGTAATGACGGAGCCTCTGGACAGCATGGACCGCTGCCAAGGCCAACTTCTCAACTGGAGAATAGCGGAGTTCAGGGCCTATCAAGCCTCAGCTCAAATAATAAATCACGTGCTCGACAAGAGCATCGTCTTCCTGAACTAGGACCATACCAATGGTAGATTCTGCTGCAGCAAGATATAAGAGGAAGTCTCTACCATAATCCGGTGGACTCAAAAGCGGGGCAGAGACTAATGCCTTTTTCAAAGCATCAAACGACCGCTGCGCAAAGTCGTCCCACAGGAATGGAACTCCTTTCCGTAGCAAACGCATGAACCCTTTAGTGATCTCGGCATAGTTTGCTATAAACCTTCTTAAGAAATTGGCCTTCCCTTGAAGACTTTGAAGTTGACGAATTGAAGACGGGGGAGGCAACTGAACTATTGCCTCAACCTTGAAGGGATCAACCCGAATCCCTTCATTGGAAACTATAAACCCTAACAACCGACCTGATGTAACCGCGAAAATGTACTTATTAGGATTCAACCGGATTTTGTAAAAACGACATCGCTCAAAGACTAATCGAAGATGACTAGGATGATCAGTTCTCTTTCGAGAACGAGCAGCGAGATCATCTAAGTATGCCTCGATGATATGTTTGATGTCGTGGAAAGCGTAAGACATGGCCCGCTGAAAGGTGGCTCCAGCATTTTTAAGACCAAAAGGCATCTTTCGATATGCAAAGGTACCCCAGGGACATATGAAGGCTGTCTTATGCTGATCTTCAGGACGGATGGAGATCTGATTATAACCCGAAAAACCGTCCATGAAGGAAAAAATTTCATTACCCGCACACTCGTCGATAATCTGATCAATGAATGGCGTGGGGTAGTTGTCTTTTGGACAAGCCTTGTTCAAGTCCCTAAAATCGATGCATACGCGGATTGTTCCTTGCTTTTTGTCCACAGGGACTGGATTCGAAACCCAATCTGTAAGAGGAACAGGGTATATAAAACCCGCCCTTAGCAGCTTCTCAACCTCAGCTTTGATAGCCGCTGCTTTCCTAGGGTTAACCGGCCGAAGCCTTTGACGAATCGGTTTTGCGTTTTCATACGTCTTGATCTCATGTTGGACTATAGAAGGATCAATGCCGGGCATTTCCTCATAAGACCAAGCAAATACATCACGATATTCCTTGAATAGGTCGGTGTAAATTTGAATTTCTTCAGGGGAACACTCACTTCCGATGAAGATATTCTCGATGATGTTAGGATCCTTAGAGATGTTTATAGGTATCGTTTTTGAGATTACCAACATATTACCTTCAGCACGCACGTGTGTTGGAGCCAAAGGGTTCGACACCGTACAAACATCACTACTAACGAGCTCGGAGAATCTAGATTCTACTTCCTGCAATGGAGGAAGAAAATATGAGCGATGGTGTAAGTCTTCCCAAGGTCGATCTATACCCATCATAATTTCGAGGATTGCTTCTTCAGAAGGTAGAACCGAATCTAAGCAGTCCAAGGCAGAGTTAGAATCAAAGCTCCAAGCGGGGGCCACATGACCATCTAACTCCTCTTCGAAAAAAGGAGTAGAATGGTTATCTGCAGAGTCTACGATAGCCTGATATCTAAGCTCAGCTGCAGATATAGGAAATGCCATTCCATTAACTTGCCCTTCAACTAATGTGGTCATAGGTGAAGGCAAGGTCCAAGGGTCGGAAAAATGATGAGTTCGGAAGAACTCTTCTCGAGAAGACTCCTTGGATGATGAAATAGCATTGATTCTTGCAAAAGGAGAGGGAAGATCAAACGTACCCATCAATGAGGAATACATCCCTACTCCTAAATTCTCAGTCGGCGGGCGAGGGTTATCCACCAAAGGAATAGTAGAGTCGGAGGTTGCTTGAGGATCGATTGGAGCATAGTCCAATTGATCAACCTTAACGATTTTCCCCTCATGAGGAAAGCAAATGACACGAAACAGAGTCGAAACAACGGCTTCCATCTCGTACACCCAGTTCCTTCCTAATAGGAGATTATAGTCTAGGTTAGCATCTACGACTTCAACTTCGATATTAACGACCTTCCCTCCAACACATATAGGAAAGGCCGGGATAATCCCATGCGGCTTGTGAGAATGGCCATCAAATGCAGTTAAGACGGTTGGTGAAGGAACAGCCGAAGGTGAACCAATAACCTTCCAACATGACATGGACATGACGCATGTGGAAGCTCCTTCATCTATAACGGTGCGAAAAATATTGATTTTCCGGTATGTTGACTTTACCTGAAAAGCCATATGATGAGGGAGTCTCTTTTTGACATTTGACATGTCAAAAGAGAGCACTAGAGAGTTAGCTGGATCGACTGCTCCAATGGCGGAGAGTAAAGCACTTCTCTGAGACGGACACGACTGGAGAACTTCCAAAGCGGACATAGCACATGGGCTTTGAGCCAAATCCTCCACAATGGAGTAATTTTGGGCAGCTCTAGCATTGGGGTTAATTGTCGCGCGTTTGGCGGAACCTTTCGGTATCCTAGGTATAGTCTCAACAGGAGGTCGCTTGATATGAAGGTCATTACTTCCGGGAACCGTTTTATCCTTAGATGTTTCGGCTTCACCATAATCACGTGACCGAGTAGTCACGTTAACGTTTGAACCCATCATAAAAACATTTGATGCTTTTTCCCCTTCCTGGTTGCCCCCTGAGGAGGTCCCAGGATTCGAATTTGCGCCAGCAAGAAGTTGCTGCCCTTGGGGAAACGGGTTAGTCAACACAGCTTGCGAACTAGAAGTCCCTTGCTGTCCTAACAAGCGCTGAGCGTCTTCGATTCTAGGGCAAAGATGAGTTAGATGGTCCCCACTGCATAACTTGCAAGGAAACTTAACTTTCTTTCTCGACTCACCTTTACCACCAACAGCGTTGTTGCCGGATTTATTTGCATCGGGCTTCCCATCCGAGTTCTTCTTTTTACCACGTCCTTTCTTTTTCCCATTGGAATTTTGATTTCCTTTGGGGTTATCGGATTGGACGACGTTAATGGAAGAATTTTGGGAAGCGGGAGGATTAGACATTGTGACTTGGTTGTTAGGAGCAGTTTGTAATGACAACTGCTGCAATTGATTCAACAAGTTCACTGTAGTCGAGTCTACTGACCCTACGATACCATCCGCGTGCGGACCTGGCTTTGGCTTAGCTAAATCAACCTTAGATCCAGGAGCATCTGGCAAGTACTTTTGGAGGATCCCAGACTGAGAGTAAATCAGTTCTAACTGCTGGGCCCTGAAAATGGCTTGCTCCTCAGAATAGACCCCAGACATGGAGACATCCTTGGAGATCTCGGGTTGCAAAGACTTCAAAAACCACTCTAGACGGTACTCCGGAGGGATTTCGGCTTTGATGAGCCTCTTTCTCCGTCTCCATTCCTGAATGTGATCAGAAATGTGGGTTGCCTTATCCTGACGAAAGGTAGCCAGAAGTTCAGTTCCGGCATCATAGCGGACAGGCAACTGGAAGTGATTCAAGAAGATATTGGCTAAGTCAGCGAATGATGTAAAGCTACCCCCTGGCAACTCTATGTACCATTTAGCCGCATTACCAGTCAAGGTGCGCTGAAAGAGTCTCAACCTAATCGAATCCTCGATGAGGGAGTTCGATGAGCACCACAAATGGAATGTGGTTACATGATCACCTGGATCTTCACCACTCTTCCCTTCGAATTTTGGAATGTCCGAAGGGAGTTTGGTTGGGACCGGAGGCCAGGCCAGATTGTATCTGATAGGATCATTCGTTAGCTTAGTGAGATCTGGCAAGTTTAACGTTGCCAGAAACGGAAGCCTAGGAGGACCTAGGGGATTCCACCCGGACTGGGCAGAACTCCCAAAGTTCTGAAAAGATTGTCCTGGGATTTGTGAGGCACCAGGCTGCCCGAAGTGACCAGTAGAACCGTCTGAACCAAAAGGCAAGCCTTGTGGTCCAGCAAAATTCGGAGTTTGACCAACTCCTGCCGTATAAGCTCCATAGCTTGCAAAGTTTCCTCCTAAAGAATTGTAAGGAGTCGATAACCCCTGATATGGATTCCAAGCCGAAGCGAGGGGAGGAATACTTTGAAACATGCTAACCGTGGAATACGGCCTACTTCCTTGTTGGCCAATAAATGGATTCGCAGTTCCTGCGCTACTAACCCCAGGGTTATTCCAACCTTGGAAAGGATTGCTGCTTTGTCCTATTGAAGAAAAAGGCATGGATCCTACCGTTGGGTTGGAATGTGGGATATGACCACTTCCAAAAGGAAAACCCTGAAATGAAGCCGATCCGCCCATCATGGACGTAGCGGCACTGAACGGAATTGAAGGAATACCCTGTGATTGGGTGCCAAAAAGGAAGGAACCAGTACTAAAAGCATTGGTTTGGGCATTTCCACTCGTGGACGGAATGGAGGTAGACCCAACCAAAGATGTGCTAGCAAACGATCTGAACAAGGAAGCGGAGGGGATGGAAATGGTTCCTCCCCCTTGCACCGATGTTGGGGTTTGCATAGTCGCAGCACTCGTGGAAGCCATGCTTCCAGTAGTGATCATAAATGGTAAGCGCGTAGCGTAACCTGGACTCGCTGGTCTATATAATGGAGGCCCAACGTATTGCAATACGTCTGGATAACTAGATGGTAGTGGAGAATTTGGAATCACTAATGATTCTGAAAGTTCTTCTACCTCTACGTTATTCTCCGCTTGAAAGCGAACTCGAGAAAGGACTGGAGTGTCCCTCTCTTGTTCAGAAGTACCAGGCCTTGCTTGGCCGCTAATATCCCCGAGAGGAGGATCAATCCCCGATGCGTCAACCGGCGTGGGACGGACCCCACCGGTAGTATTCCCTCTGCGCCTTCTAGGAGAAGGCTCTAAACTAGGTGGCGAGAGACCACGAAGTCTTCGAGACCGTCTTGGAGACCGGTCAGCCACTTTGAATTTTTTGTTATGATCTTATCTAAAGACTCAAAAAATTAAAAGCTAGGCCAACTAGGAGCACAGAGCACACACTATAAAGTTCCTAAAGATACAGCCAGTCAAACAACTTTCAAGTATTTCCGCTCTGGGTGATTAGGACCGGACACCAAAATACGAGAAAGTGAATCAAAGGGCCTTCCGAAGATAGTCTGGGATGATGAGGGCCCAGTCCTATCAGCGAAGGTATCAGAGGAAGTTACGCTGACCTCCTAACAACAGCCTGTGCCGGTGCAAGCCCCCAAGCTTCGCAAGGGTGCCCTCCGGAAGTACTGTCGAGAGTGATACAACGTCGACCTCAGGTGCCACGGGATTCCCCTCCACAGCCACCTATGCAGATCCCTAGGAGAGGCAACTATGGGTACCAACTCGTCGCAGAAGCCAGGCGGAACAGTCGTGAGGTAAGTTCGGACAAGTAGGAGAGGGGGTATCTCTCTTCCCTGTCTTCACAGACCCTCGTGCTTAACTCCCAGATCCGGAGCTTTCCTGGTCTTCCTAACGCTATTGGATTTACTCTCTTTAATCAGACTCTTATGTTTGACGTTTTGTGTGGCCTTGGAGAGTTAACTCTCCACTCGCCTAATCCAAGGCCCTAAAATCCTAAACTTGTTGGTGTAATAACTAAAACAAAAAGTTCTAGTGGATTTTAATTAAGCGCTTGATTTTATTAGGCTGTTCTTTAATTCAAAGGTAATGGAGGTGAAACTTGTGGTGTTTTTATGGACGCAAAAGAAATTAATAAAACTTAGCTACATGCACATGCACTTTTGTTTTCGATGAAGAGCAATTTCTATGAGGTTTAGAAGGCACTTGTAATATAAACAAATTTTTTTCCTTTTTCTTTTCAGACTCCACACTCACAAAAACTAACAAAACTAAATATGCCTAAAAAGAGATGCAAATCTTACCCTAATGCAAGAACTATATGTGGATGCAAGATTCAAAGACTACTCTAAAAACAAAGAAGGAAAGTTGCTGCTTTACCAAATTTTGTCTTGCCACTAAAATGCTTAGATAGAAGATGATGTGTTACCAATCATTTCGTCCAAACAATAAAAACAAGTTTTAAGATAAAAACAAAGCACTTTCACTTCGCAAAAAGGAAATCAAATGAAAAGCAAGTTTAAGAAAGCGAAACTCAAAACTTTCAAAAGATTTTCTTTCAATCAAACCAAAAAGTCTTTTTCAAAGGAAAGCTCTCAAAAATACTGACACCAATGATTGATAAACAAGCAACCAAACACTTTTGTGAATTGACACCTTTCAAATGATGAGAACTCAACAAAAATAAAATGTGTTCGAAATCGCTTTTGACAATCAAAAGCAGCAATGAAAGTCCAAAATATCAAAAGACAAGTTTCAAGAAAATGGTAACAAACAAATTTCCCGAAACGAAGGAGCAAATGGTCATAAAAATGATTTCGTTAAGCAAACAAAAGTGTCATGAAAATAAAATGGACACAAAGATTGAACACAATCTTCCCACTCTGCCGAAACAGAGCAATCAAGATTCTTAAACAGAAATCTTGTGTGTCAAAAATCAATGACGCTTGCAATCAACGAAAAACAAGACTAGTACTCCTTATAACTAGAGAGAGTTCAGAACAAGATGCCCCCTGTTAAACAGAGAACTGTCATAGGGAATTGACTGCTTTAAACTGACCCAAACCACCAGACAGACATTCAGCAAAAAGAAAAATTATAAATCTTGAAAATTATGGAATATACGCGCCTGCAATTATTTGTAGAATGCGTGTACACGCGACTGTAACTAAGGAAACCTGTGTATACGCGGGTTCACTTAGTGAAACTTGCGTATATACGCTTCTGTAATCCAGAAAAAGTGCGTATCTGAAGTCTTTCAAGAAAAATAAAAAAACACAGACTGAAAAACTGGAAAAGCTTGGATTTCAAGAAAAGATCAGACAGTCAGAGCCAACAAAAGAGGGGCTGAGCCTTGATTGGCTTGAGGACTACCCAAACTAGGAACAACAAGAGTGTTGTCCCCAGTATGGTCGCCAATTCTGGTTGAAGGGAAAATACCCCTAGGGTCCTTTGGGCTAAGACTCTACCAGACTGAAAATTGCTTATTCAGAAACACACACACACAGCCATCATTTTTACTTTTAAGCAAATTCTAATGTTTAGGGTACGTACCTAAGGTCCTACGTTCGAGAAGACCTTAAGGGTCCAAACCCTTCTTGGAGTTCCCTTCTTCTTTCTTTGACCTGCAAGACAAACAAATCAAAGAACACAACAGTACATGTACAGATACTTATGTATAAATCATCTTTATGCTATAAAGTTAGTTATAAAAAATCTTTAAGTAACCACTTTCATAAGAATTCAACACAAGAATCTCATAAGCATAAAGAAAGATTATTCGGGAACAAAGACGTGTTTCTTTATATATAAAGGCAAATAAAGTACATATATCGGAAAGATATCACCTGAACACCTTCAGCAGGCTCCAAGCAAGCTTCCTCCCGGATTCGTTCCAGCCTCAAGCCTCCAACAAGAGCTCCTTCCAAGTCTTACTCAATGATGATGTCAAGGATGAATGATCACCAATACACATGGAAACAAGGGTTTCCTATGCAAAGTGGGGGAAGTGCAGAATGCACCAAGGACTTCAGACCTGGTCTAAGGGAAAAATCTCAGCATAATAATCTTGCTCTCCTTTTTCTCTCTCCCTTGGCCTTCCCTTTGATGTCTTTTTATACCCTCTCCAAAGTAGTTTTTTAGTTAGGAGTTGGTTGGGAACAGTTGGGCCACGGGCACTAACAGGTGATCCAGCAGGTAAACCCGCGATCACCGCCTAAAAAAGAGGAATTTATTATTTTTTTAAGTGTTTTAATAGATACACGCGGGTTGGGTATGACAGACCCGCGTGTACACACGTTTAACACAGGGCAAAGTCGCGTATAGGGAATAAAACACTGTTTTTTAATTTTTGGACCAGGTCTGGAAGGAGGGGTTGCCCTAGGCCATAAGTGCAGCATCACAAACCATAAGAGTGAGATTTGGAGCTATAACAGATGCCCCCTAATGTATGAGGTCAGAAGGGGAACATGATGGCCGAAATATATTAAGTAAGTACAAGGAAAGGAACTCTGCCGAAAAACCGAGGAGGACTTCACCAGAATTTAGCCTGCCAAGCCACCGAAAGGAGATCAGAAAGAAACACTGTCTGAGGCGGGCATACCCATGCTCAGGAAAGTAAAGCATGTCCGCATATCAAGTACGAGCGGATCCACTAAGTATACAAGTATAAATGACTGTAAAATACATAATGGATCATCTGATCATAATGAGTAAGTACATGTCTGAATATCACATATAAAACTGTCAATGATGCTGAAAGATGCAACGGATCACTGAAATCAAAGACTGATCCCATAAGGTACCAACTGAACATGATGGAATAGGATGGTACTACACTGCAAACTCAGGTGCCAGCATATAGAATGTCGCCATGACTGACTGCAACATATAAGGTGGAGTGGTATCAACTAGCAGCAACAGGAGCAACTGTCAAGTGAACCAATGAATGCTGATACAACCTGAGGTCTTCACCGACCGCCGTGGTACATTTCTACACCATGGGAATAAATGATCTGAAGTCGACCATGTGAGAAATCGTTTGATTACCGGTCATTGATGTATACCGTTAACAAACGCGAGACTACTCACCGATAATGATAATGAGCGTCAAGGTACCCAGTACAATCTAACAAGTGTGAATAGATGAGCTGAAGTCGAACACCTGTAAGAATCTATCAATCAGGAGACAATGATGGTTTCCCACTGTCGATAGCGAGGAATCTGCCACTAATGACTGCAAACCCCAAGGTACTGCCAAATGGACTCTAGATCTTTGCCCCAGAGCAATGAGTCGGAGTCGATAGGGAAAGATCCGCTAGAAGGAAGGCATTAAGGCATCCTCCATCAATCTAGCGCGAGTGTAACCCGTAGGCCAATAATGTGGAAGGAATCAGACGAAAAAGATGTAGTAACCCAACCGAAGTACGTTTCCGGCGTACACAAGATGTGGCTAGCGCACGGCAGAAACCCTCTGAACCAACCAATAATGAAAGCTGACACAGAGGCGAGGTATCCACCAATAGGGTCAAATGGAAACCAAGGTACTGCACGAATCCCAATGTGTGATAATGTATGCTGATGTCGAACACAAGGGAAACCACTCAGTCAAAGACCCATGATACTGATCGATGCTGAGCACAAGGTGACCTATCAATAATGAAAATAGGGCCAGGGTGCGGTCTCTAGGTCTGCCCTCAGAGCAATGTGTCGTCGTCGATAAGGACAAGACCCGCCAGCAAGAAGTCAATGGGGACCTTCTCAAACCGGCACGAGTGAAGGACCAATATAACTGATGTGATGATAGACATGACACTGACAACCAGGGATGGCCGACTGAAAAATGAGTCAAGAGACACCGCAGAAAGGCCGACTCAGGCTAACTTCCCTTGAACAAAAGCACGACTCAATGTGACTATGTGGCAGCATATAATGAATCTGTATAAGTTCGTCATGCAGGAGGCACGAACGAACCCTCCATATGATTGGAAGAGATAACCAATCTGGGGAGATTGACTCGATAACAAGGTTATGGCTTACCTAAGTCAAACTAAATCCCACCCATGCGGAGGAGACTTTGTTTTGAGTGCTTTGTTCAAGGCGACACGACTGACTCTAGCTGCCAACAATAAATGGAAATAATGTCCCTGTTCCCGCTCTTTTTGGAATATTTAATTTTTTTTTGTCTTTTTCTGATAAGCCGGAAAAAGAATAAAAGAATGCTATGGTACAGTGGAAAGAACGAGTGTCGGTGAAACAGATGATCTAGTTCCTGGGAAAGGAACGTTCCTATGCTCAATGCAGGGATGTGAAAAACTGGTCAGTGACACTCAGAGGTATGTTTCTTCCACGGATCTGGGTATGTCAAGCTGCAGAGGTCAAGGGTATGCAAGGTTTATTTTGCAGACGTCATGGTCAAAAGTTGGCTTAAACACGAGTCCAAGTGAAGCCGGCTATAGGCCAAAAGGTGCAAATGGTCAACATGCAATGCAGAAGTACAACTCAACACACATAGGAGCCTCTAGGGTATAAGGCCAGAACGAAGCGAAGAAGCAAAGAGGAATGAGTCTTCAACGCATAAGTCATGGCAGGACTACAGAGGACTCCGAGCCTACTCAAAACGAAGCAGCATGGGCAACAAATGTCAGTGAGGTGCTAACTAGGATGCCCATGTAAAAGGATGGCTCTACCATCATGTCATGATTTAAAGAATCGGCGAGTGAAAATGGCTTACGAACCATAACATGATGGGGTCGACCCTACGGCAGATGTATCGGTCAAATGGAGGCTAGTATGCATAATGCAACGGAAAAAATGGTGTCCCTAACCTATATGCCAGTGAGAACACGATACCTGCCATGACGGGTCAGCAGTCATGGAACCGTCTCGAACCGTCGAAAAATGTCCAAAATGTCCTGAAAAACAACTCAATCTCGACATTCCAAGCTCCCAAGTTAAAAGTGACATGAAACCAAACAAAATAAAATTTGAAAAAAATTTTGCATTTTCAAAACTTATAAAAAGAAATTTTGGACTTACCATTTTCACGTTTGACTTGGAGAGAAAAATTGTGGAGCAAAAGGAGCAAACTTCCGTGACTTATTCAACCGTTCAAACTTGCCGAAAACTTCCAGGTAAGCACTAAACTTGTCTTGCAATCAATTGTGATAGTTTTTAGGAAGTTTAATTAATGTTTCACCGTTAGATTTTTGCAAAAAATCGCTCTGCGGCGTACACGCGGGTTGGATGTATATAAATCGCGTATACGACGGCCCTACACGCGACTGTGTATAGGGTAAACCGCGTGTGCGCAGCGAAAAAAATTTTTATACATAAAACTAATGGATGAAATGATTTTTTCTTCCAGGATGACTCTCACATGGCGTGAAAGAGAGCACTCAACCGTAGAAAATGAAGTTATGAACAATGATGAGGCATTAGATGCCTACGGGGATGGGGATTGTTAAAATTCTTCAAGTTGCCAATATGAAAGCAAATGTGCGTCTGCTCGAGAGACTCATTGATTATTGGGATGTCGAGGAAGAAGCTTTTGTGATTGATCAGATGCCACTTAGGGTAGAAGTGGAAGATATATATTTCATCACGGGCCTTTCCCGAAGGGGAGAGGTAGTACCCTCCCGGGGCAGGACCCGGAATAGTCTCAGTGTAGACGACTATGTACAACTTTACTGCCCAGGTCATCGGAAGGTCGGGAGCCAGATCTCGATCCCACACGTGGCGAGTTTGTCACTGCGGATAATCTTGTTCACCATAGCTCGAGTGAACGGATCATCCTCGCTACATCAGGCATCACGGGTAAACATGAGCGTAGCAGTGGACTGTCTCACCACGGTGTTTGACTGGTGTACTCCTCTACTTGCCAACATGAAAGAACAACTTGCTTCTATAAGGAGGGGACAGACCAAAAACTTTGGGTACGGAACCATTTTATGCACTTTCTTCTTCGAGAAGGTTCCCGCACTCCGCCCCAGGGTAGCAGTTCCCATCAGTAGTCCACGTGATCCACGCATGGGCCGGTGGCTGACTTGATGAACGTCTGGGGGGTGGGGAAGTGCCTAGGAATGCATTCGACGATGACTTTTTTGCTTGGTGGGAGCAACAGATCATCGCCATAGATGACTACCCCTATGCTGGACTGGATTTCCGAGGAGATCCTGATCTAGTGTTACCACCGGATGCAGCATGGGGCGAGATCGGTAAGATTTTTGATTTTTATGATTTTATGATTTTTAGGATTTTTCAAATATAATGATGAACTTTGAAAAAAATATTTTTGATGAGATTCAAATGGCTAATATGATGATCATGTTCCAGACATTGGGCCCGTGCGACCAGATGGATTCCCACGGCATGGACGGCGTGGCCGAGGAGCCGAAGAGGCGGCTGCGGATGCGGAAAGGACCCTCGCCAACGTCCAGCGACACTTGGCGAGATTGAGCTACCAAGTACCGATGGCCGAGATAGAGGACCTTCCTCCAGATATGCAGCGTCATGTGGTTGGGATGCCACGTGACTGGGTTCGCGTTTTTCGGCGCGTGGCCAATGCTATAGTTAGTTATTTAGCTGCTCATCCAGAGCCGAGGCATTAGATATGCCTGACATGATTATGGGCATTTGAGTCCCAATTTTGTATATTTTTGGACACACATATGTACACTCGAGACGCTTTGCGATATATATATATATATATACAGTTTGACTTTTTGATGTATGATTTTATGATGATGAATGATTGATATGCCAGTCTAATGCTTGATTAGCGATAGAATCAGCTAACCAATTTTGAGATCTTGGAATGTGCAAATAATTAATGTAAATAAATGATCTTTGCAACAACCTCACCCTTAAATATTGGCGATATAATGATGGATCTCTAACCCGATAAATGTTATTTAACTGAGACACTATCAATTGAGAATCAAGATATACTACCAACGAGTCGATCCCATGAGAGATTGCCTCGGATAATAAATTGATAACAGCTGTATACTCGGCCATATTGTTTGAAGCAGGACCGATACACACGCCTCTCGATATCATCAACTGACCAGTTGGGTAATAAAGTACCCAAGCTGCGGAAGCAAGATTCCGAGTGTGCCGACTAGCACCATCGGCGAATCCAAAATAAACCAAATCATCCATCAACACCTGCCAAAGCAGACCAAAAAGTGCTGATATCAGAAAACGCTCGATAAGATATGTACAAATATACATAAAATACAAAGAAGTCATTGCCTGGTAAAAACTAAGCAAAATACTTCTTTAAATAGAGCCCATTTCGGGGCTCCGCCAGCTTGTTTCCTTCGAAATCAATTAACTCATACGATCCTTTTTCTAAGACTCGTTTGATAATGAAAGGACCGTACCACATAGGCTTGAATTTGCCTGCCCCAAGGCGTCCTTATCTTGGTCATAGACCAAGACAAGGTCACCTTCAGAAAAGACACGAGGACGGACAGACTTATCATACTGAGTTTTGACCCTTTTCTTATGGGCCTCATTCATCGTGGCGGCATCTCGACGCTGCTCATCGAGATGTTCCAGGTGAACTAGGCGCTCCTCGAGACTCGAAGTCTCAGGAAGAAGCTCGACAGCCAATTTCAGAGATGGAATTTCACATTCGACCGGAAAGATAGATTCCATCCCGTAAACCAACTGAAAAGGAGTAAAACCAGTAGCCGTTTTAACGGAGGTTCGGTATGCCCAAAGAGCCGGATACAACATAATGTGCCAATTGGACCGATTTTTATCGATTGTCCGTTGGAGTATCGTCTTAAGAGTTTTATTGACCGCCTCGACCTGTCCATTGGCCTGAGGATAGTAAGGAGACGAATGCTCTTGACGGAAACCTAATTTAAAAGCCAATTCGGACATTAGCTGATTTTGGAAATGACTGCCATGGTCAGTGACAATCTCTCTTGGGATACCGAATCTTGAGATAACCTGATTGAAAAGAAACAAAGCTGCCGTGTCACTGTCGTTCTTATAAGTAGGCATGGCCTCAGCCCACTTCGTGAAGTAGTCTACAGCCACGATAATGTACTTGTGATTCGCCGCTGAAGGCGGATTACAAGTCGTAAATCAATACCCCACTTAGTGAAGGGACCGACGGTGACAACGGGAAAAAGGGGAGCTGGATGCGCGCGCATCTTGCGAGTAAAAATTTGACACGGGGTGACAGCGTTTTACCGCTTCCACACAGTCCTTAAAGAGTGAAGGCCAAAAGTAGCCGGCACGTAAGATGCGCTGGGCTGTAGCAAGCCCGGATAGATGACCACCACAAGCTCCACTGTGGCAATCATTAAGAACAGACTCTGCTTCCTCTAAGGTTAAACAACGTCGAAGAATTGAATCAACCCCTCGACGGTAAAAGTGTCACCAATGATAACATAGTTTTTAGCCAGGTGACGTAACTTGCGACGTTCATCCTTGGAGAAAGTAGAGGGAAACTTCGAAGTCTGGAGATAAACAATGATATCTCCATACCAAGGGTCTTGTGAAGAGATGAGGAATATATGTTCGTCGGGTAAACTTTCCTCATAAACAATATCCTCTCCACAAGGAAGCTCAGAAATTAGCTCCGCGAAGACCATAGATTTCTTAGACTTGGCGGACAAGAACTCGAGATCGAATTCTTGTAAAATGACTATCCATCTATTATATTTGCCCCCAATCACTCGCCTACTGAGGACAATTGGAATGGATTGACCGCCGCTAAGACAAAAGTTTTGCGTAGCAAAATGTAATGACGGAGCCTCTGGACAGCATGGACCGCTGCCAAGGCCAACTTCTCAACTGGAGAATAGCGGAGTTCAGGGCCTATCAAGCCTCGGCTCAAATAATAAATCACGTGCTCGACAAGAGCATCGTCTTCCTGAACTAGAACCATACCAATGGTAGATTCTGCTGCAGCGAGATATAAAAGGAAGTCTCTACCATAATCCGGTGGACTCAAAAGCGGGGCAAAGACTAATGCCTTTTTCAAAGCATCAAACGACCGCTGCGCAAAGTCGTCCCACAGGAATGGAACTCCTTTCCGTAGCAAACGCATGAACCCTTTAGTGATCTCGGCATAGTTTGCTATAAACCTTCTTAGAAATTGGCCTTCCTTGAAGACTTTGAAGTTGACGAATTGAAGAGGGGGGAGGCAACTGAACTATTGCCTCAACTTGAAGGGATCAACCCGAAATCCCTTCATTGGAAACTATAAACCTAACAACCGACCTGATGTAACCGCGAAAACGCACTTATTATGGATTCAACCGGATTTTGTAAAACGACATCGCTCAAAGACTAATCGAAGATGACTAGGATGATCAGTTCTCTTTCGAGAACGAGCAGCGAGATCATCTAAGTATGCCTCGATGATATGTTTGATGTCGTGGAAAGCGTAAGACATGGCCCGCTGAAAGGTGGCTCCAGCATTTTTAAGACCAAAAGGCATCTTTCGATATGCAAAGGTACCCCAGGGACATATGAAGGCTGTCTTATGCTGATCTTCAGGACAATATGAGATTTGATTATAACCGACAAAAACCGTCCATGAAGGAAAAAATTTCATTACCCGCACACTCGTCAATAATCTGATCAATGAATGGCGTGGGGTAATTGTCTTTTGGACAAGCCTTGTTCAAGTCCCTAAAATCGATGCATACGCGGATTGTTCCTTGCTTTTTGTCCACAGGGACTGGATTCGAAACCCAATCCGTAAGAGGAACAGGGTATATAAAACCCGCCCTTAGCAGCTTCTCAACCTCAGCTTTGATAGCCGCTGCTTTCCTAGGGTTAACCGGCCGAAGCCTTTGACGAATCGGTTTTGCGTTTTCATACGTCTTGATCTCATGTTGGACTATAGAAGGATCAATGCCGGGCATTTCCTCATAAGACCAAGCAAATACATCACGATATTCCTTGAATAGGTCGGTGTAAATTTGAATTTCTTCAGGGGAACACTCACTCCGATGAAGATATTCTCGATGATGTTAGGATCCTTAGAGATGTTTATAGGTATCGTTTTTGAGATTACCAACATATTACCTTCGGCACGCACGTGTGTTGGAGCCAAAGGGTTCGACACCGTACAAACATCACTACCAACGAGCTCGGAGAATCTAGATTCTACTTCCTGCAATGGAGGAAGAAAATATGAGCGATGGTGTAAGTCTTCCCAAGGTCGATCTATACCCATCATAATTTCGAGGATTGCTTCTTCAGAAGGTAGAACCAAATCTAAGCAGTCCAAGGCAGAGTTAGAATCAAAGCTCCAAGCGGGGGCCACATGACCATCTAACTCCTCTTCGGAAAAGGAGTAGAATGGTTATCTGCAGAGTCTACGATAGCCTGATATCTAAGCTCAGCTGCAGATATAGGAAACGCCATTCCATTAACTTGCCCTTCAACTAATGTGGTCGTAGGTGAAGGCAAGGTCCAAGGGTCGGAAAAATGATGAGTTCGGAAGAACTCTTCTCGAGAAGACTCCTTGGATGATGAAATAGCATTGATTCTTGCAAAAGGAGAGGGAAGATCAAACGTACCCATCAATGAGGAATACATCCCTACTCCTAAATTCTCAGTCGGCGGGCGAGGGTTATCCACCAAAGGAACAGTAGAGTCGGAGGTTGCTTGAGGATCGATTGGAGCATAGTCCAATTGATCAACCTTAACGATTTTCCCCTCATGAGGAAAGCAAATGACACGAAACAGAGTCGAAACAACGGCTTCCATCTCGTACACCCAGTTCCTTCCTAATAGGAGATTATAGTCTAGGTTAGCATCTACGACTTCAACTTCGATATTAACGACCTTCCCTCCAACACATATAGGAAAGGCCGGGATAATCCCATGCGGCTTGTGAGAATGGCCATCAAATGCAGTTAAGACGGTTGGTGAAGGAACAGCCGAAGGTGAACCAATAGCCTTCCAACATGACATGGACATGACGCATGTGGAAGCTCCTTCATCTATAACGGTGCGAAAAATATTGATTTTCCGGTATGTTGACTTTACCTGAAAAGCCATATGATGAGGGAGTCTCTTTTTGACATTTGACATGTCAAAAGAGAGCACTAGAGAGTTAGCTGGATCGACTGCTCCAATGGCGGAGAGTAAAGCACTTCTCTGAGACGGACATGACTGGAGAACTTCCAAAGCGGACATAGCACATGGGCTTTGAGCCAAATCCTCCACAATGGAGTAATTTTGGGCAGCTCTAGTATTGGGGTTAATTGTCGCGCGTTTGGCGGAACCTTTCGGTATCCTAGGTATAGTCTCAACAGGAGGTCGCTCGATATGAAGGTCATTACTTCCGGGAACTGTTTTATCCTTAGATGTTTCGGCTTCACCATAATCACGTGACCGAGTAGTCACGTTAACGTTTGAACCCATCATAAAAACATTTGATGCTTTTTCCCCTTCCTGGTTGCCCCTGAGGAGGTCCCAGGATTCGAATTTGCGCCAGCAAGAAGTTGCTGCCCTTGGGAAACGGGTTAGTCAACACAGCTTGTGAACTAGAAGTCCCTTGCTGTCCTAACAAGCGCTGAGCGTCTTCGATTCTAGGGCAAAGATGAGTTAGATGGTCCCCACTGCATAACTTGCAAGGAAACTTAACTTTCTTTCTCGACTCACCTTTACCACCACCAGCGTTGTTGCCGGATTTATTTGCATCGGGCTTCCCATCCGAGTTCTTCTTTTTACCACGTCCTTTCTTTTTCCCATTGGAATTTTGATTTCCTTTGGGGTTATCGGATTGGACGGCGTTAATGGAAGAATTTTGGGAAGCGGGAGGATTAGACATTGTGACTTGGTTGTTAGGAGCAGTTTGTAATGACAACTGCTGCAATTGATTCAACAAGTTCACTGTAGTCGAGTCTACTGACCCTACGATACCATCCGCGTGCGGACCTGGCTTTGGCTTAGCTAAATCAACCTTAGATCCAGGAGCATCTGGCAAGTACTTTTGGAGGATCCCAGACTGAGAGTAAATCAGTTCTAACTGCTGGGCCCTGAAAATGGCTTGCTCCTCAGAATAGACCCCAGACATGGAGACATCCTTGGAGATCTCGGGTTGCAAAGACTTCAAAAACCACTCTAGACGGTACTCCGGAGGGATTTCGGCTTTGATGAGCCTCTTTCTCCGTCTCCATTCCTGAATGTGATCAGAAATGTGGGTTGCCTTATCCTGACGAAAGGTAGCCAGAAGTTCAGTTCCGGCATCATAGCGGACAGGCAACTGGAAGTGATTCAAGAAGATATTGGCTAAGTCAGCGAACGATGTAAAGCTGCCCCCTGGCAACTCTATGTACCATTTAGCCGCATTACCAGTCAAGGTGCGCTGAAAGAGTCTCAACCTAATCGAATCCTCGATGAGGGAGTTGGATGAGCACCACAAATGGAATGTGGTTACATGATCGCCCGGATCTTCACCACTCTTCCCTTCGAATTTTGGAATGTCCGAAGGGAGTTTGGTTGGGACCGGAGGCCAGGCCGGATTGTATCTGATAGGGTCATTCGTTAGCTTAGTGAGATCTGGCAAGTTTAACGTTGCAAGAAAAGGAAGCCTAGGAGGACCTAGGGGATTCCACCCAGACTGGGCAGAACTCCCAAAGTTCTGAAAAGATTGTCCTGGGATTTGGGAGGCACCAGGCTGCCGAAGTGACCAGTAGAACCGGCTGAACCAAAAGGCAAGCCTTGTGGTCCAGCAAAATTCGGAGTTTGACCAACTCCTGCCGTATAAGCTCCATAGCTTGCAAAGTTTCCTCCTAAAGAATTGTAAGGAGTCGATAACCCCTGATATGGGTTCCAAGCCGAAGCGAGGGGAGGAATACTTTGAAACATGCTAACCGTGGAATACGGCCTACTTCCTTGTTGGCCAATAAATGGATTCGCAGTTCCTGCGCTACTAACCCCAGGGTTATTCCAACCTTGGAAAGGATTGCTGCTTTGTCCTATTGAAGAAAAAGGCATGGATCCTACCGTTGGGTTGGAATGTGGGATATGACCACTTCCAAAAGGAAAACCCTGAAATGAAGCCGATCCGCCCATCATGGACGTAGCGGCACTGAACGGAACTGATGGAATACCCTGTGATTGGGTGCCAAAAAGGAAGGAACCAGTACTAAAAGCATTGGTTTGGGCATTTCCACTCGTGGACGGAATGGAGGTAGACCCAACCAAAGATGTGCTAGCAAACGATCCGAACAAGGAAGCGGAGGGGATGGAAATGGTTCCTCCCCTTGCACGATGTTGGGGTTTGCATAGTCGCAGCAACTCGTGGAAGCCATGCTTCCAGTAGTGATCATAAATGGTAAGCGCGTAGCGTAACCTGGACTCGCTGGTCTATATAATGGAGCCCAACGTATTGCAATACGTCTGGATAACTAGATGGTAGTGGAGAATTTGGAATCACTAATGATTCTGAAAGTTCTTCTACCTCTACGTTATTCTCCGCTTGAAAGCGAACTCGAGAAAGGACTGGAGTGTCCCTCTCTTGTTCAGAAGTACCAGGCCTTGCTTGGCCGCTAATATCCCCGAGAGGAGGATCAATCCCCGATGCGTCAACCGGCGTGGGACGGACCCACCGGTAGTATTTCCCTCTTCGCCTTCTAGGAGAAGGCTCTAAACTAGGTGGCGAGAGACCACGAAGTCTTCGAGACCGTCTTGGAGACCGGTCAGCCACTTTGAATTTTTTGTTATGATCTTATCTAAAGACTCAAAAAAATTAAAAGCTAGCAACTAGTAGGAGCAGAGAGCACACACTATAAAGTTCCTAAAGATACAGCCAGTCAAACAACTTTCAAGTATTTCCGCTCCGGGTGATTAGGACCCGGACACCAAAATACGAGAAAAGTGAATCAAAGGGCCTTCCGAAGATAGTCTGGGATGATGAGGGCCCAGTCCTATCAGCGAAGGTATCAGAGGAAGTTACGCTGACTCCTAACAACAGCCTGCGCCGTTGCAAGCCCCCAAGCTTCGCAAGGGTGCCCTCCGGAAGTACTGTCGAGAGTGATACAACGTCGACCTCAGGTGCCAAGGGATTCCCCTCCGCAGCCACCTATGCAGATCCCTAGGAGAGGCAACTATGGGTACCAACTCGTCGAAGAAGCCAGGCGGAACAGTCGTGAGTAAGTTCGGACAAGTAGGAGAGGGGGTATCTCTCTTCCCTGTCTTCACAGACCCTCGTGCTTAACTCCCAGATCCGGAGCTTTCCTGGTCTTCCTAACGCTATTGGATTTACTCTCGTTAATCAGACTCTTATGTTTGACGTTTTGTGTGGCCTTGGAGAGTTAACTCTCCACTCGCCTAATCCAAGGCCCTAAAATCCTAAACTTGTTGGTGTAATAACTAAAACAAAAAGTTCTAGTGGATTTTAATTAAGCGCTTGATTTTATTAGGCTGTTCTTTAAGTCAAAGGTAATGGAGGTGAAACTTGTGGTGTTTTTTATGGACGCAAAAGAAATTAATAAAACTTAGCTACATGCAACATGCACTTTTGTTTTCGATGAAGAGAATTTCTATGAGGTTCAGAAGGCACTTGTAATATAAACAAATTTTTTTCCTTTTTCTTTTCAGACTCCACACTCACAAAAACTAACAAAACTAAATATGCCTAAAAAGAGATGCAAATCTTACCCTAATGCAAGAACTAATTTGTGGGATGCAGATTCAAAGACTACTCTAAAAACAAAGAAGGAAAGTTGCTGCTTTACCAAATTTTGTCTTGCCACTAAAATGCTTAGATAGAAGATGATGTGTTACCAATCATTTCGTCCAAACAATAAAAACAAGTTTTAAGATAAAAACAAAGCACTTTCACTTCGCAAAAAAGAAATCAAATGAAAGCAAGTTTAAGAAAGCGAAACTCAAAACTTTCAAAAGATTTTCTTTCAATCAAACCAAAAAGTCTTTTTCAAAGGAAAGCTCTCAAAAATACTGACACCAATGATTGATAAACAAGCAACCAAACACTTTTGTGAATTTACACCTTTCAAATGATGAGAAAACTCAACAAAAAATTAAAATGTGTTCGAAATCGCTTTTGACAATCCAAAGCAGCAATGAAAGTCCAAAATATCAAAGACCAGTTTCAAGGAAAACAATGGTAACAAGACAATTTCCGAAACAAAGGAGAAAATGGTCATAAAAAATGATTTCGTTAAGCAAACAAAG